>CM072770.1:2754349-5254349 GCA_036936925.1 Cenchrus fungigraminus | reverse complement strand
CCCTCAAAGGAGGACGGTGGCGCCCTCGAAAGGCGTACGACCATCGACCCGGCGCCGCCCCGGGACAACGCCGTGACGTGAGGATGATGGAGCGCATCTCCTCCGTCACCTCCGGCCCTGTGCGGCCATCCTCGTCGTTGTGCCACCATCCCGGGCACTGCAGGGCCATCCCCAACACTGTGGGAACCCAAGCGGACGGGACGTCGCCACGCCGGCCGCTGTGCGACTCAGGACCCCCCGTCGGCCATACCCTCAAGCTGGCGTACGGACGACGACCAAGCAAGGATTCCAGCGCGACCACCCTCGAAGCCACCCCTGGACAAGCACAGGAACCGCCACGACGCGTGCGGACGCCAAGATTCGCCAAGACGGCCATCAAATCGCAAGCACTGTGCGCCAGTACTTCAATACCGCACTCAGCATGACGCGGCACGATTGTAAGCTGCCTCCCCTTGGTCTATAAAAGGAGGGGGTAGCCTCCCCGCCGCGGGGGGACGACGGCCTGAGCACAATCACTCGCTCTCCCGCCTTCACCCGAGATATTGGCATTTGCCTCAATCAACCCGCAGGGACTTGGAGGCTTCTCCTCCTCTCCCGCCTTGCTTGTAGCCCCCCTCTACGAGCACTACGGTGCCTTGCAATACAGCGCCACGAGCGCACCCCTGCTGGACGTACGGCCCACGATCGGAACCAGGATAAACCTCGTGTCCCTTTGTTGCTTAGCACCGGCCATCGAGAGACCGATCTCAGCGCATCTACTAGTTAGTGTCGGGACTACTTTCCGCACCGACACCCTCCACCCACACCCAATGATTGAAAAAGTACATTTAATGTCATTCTAACCCTTCCATCCAAACACCTTTAGAGCTAGAGCCACCAGGGTTCAAATCCTGGTGCTCTCACCTTTTTCTGGATTTACCAGGATTTACTGGTGTTATGCGTTAAGTGGTAAGCGACGTTCCCGTCGACGACGAGGCGCCATTGGTGACTTCGGGAATCTCCAGATCTGCCGGTGCTCAGTCCTTCGGAGGTGCTCATAGGGGTAGGGTTTGCGTACGTGTATTCATAGGGGTGAGTGTGCGTGCGTGTTGTGAGCGTCTGCGTTGTACTGTGTAATTCTAAAAGTTAGAAACTAACTCTAACTCTAACCATGCTAGAGTATCCAAATAGGGCCAAAGTATCCAAACACGAGAGTTAGATTGGGCTAGTTTGCATCTAACCCACCCAAAAAATTATCCCACCCAAGAGGTGTTTATTGGAGCTAGTTCATGTTGGGTCTACCAAAAAGTAACTTTTCTCTCTACCTCCACCCACTCCTAATGATTGAAAAAAGTATATTTAATGTCATTCTAACTATTCCATCCAAACACCTCTAAAGTTAAAGTTAGTTTAGTGCTAGAACTAGAGTTACAAATCAATCCTAACTCTAACGCTGTTAGAGTATCCAGGGCAACGTATATGAATAGGACAAGGAACGACGTACGAAAAAAACTAAGGGCAGAACGTGTCAAGGTTTTGTTCTTTGCTTTAAAATTAAAAAATATATATATATAATAAAATATATAAGGTATATATATAATCACCCGGTCACCCAAGCTCTATTTCCGCCGCCGCCGCCTCCGCCGGGCTCAAGCAATCCCCCCACCACCCCACCCCGTCCGCCGCCTCGCCATGGATTTCGATGCGGCCGGATCTCGTCCTAGGACGTATTCGGAGGCGGTCATCAGATCGCGTCCTAAGAGCCGTGCCTCCACTGTCTCTACCTTCCAACCGAAGTGGGCTATGCTAGATCCCTTTGTCCACCACCAGTTACCCAACAAAGACGACGACGTCGTGTTCACGTACGTCTCCACCGGCTCCGGCGACAAATTCGGCGTCGGTTCGGAGATTGCGAAGCCCACGACGGTCTCCTTCCTTTTCTACCAGTGGATCCCCCGCGACGAGGGCATACGTGGTGGCGGTTCGTCGTCCCACAAGTCTCAGCCCCAGCCCTGGAATGCCAAAGCGGTGGCTGCGCACCACAATTCGATTCTGCTGCGCTTCGTCTTCCCCACAAACACGGGTACGTTCCCTGACAGCAGTGAGGAGTTCTTCGTCTACCAGCCTCCCCCACGGAGGACTCTCGTCAAGCTCCCTACTTGCCGCCGCCACAACTTTTGGAATTGCGACACGAACAAGAACACTGGTATCCTTTGCCGTGAGAACGGAGAGTTCGTCGTGGCACACCTTTCAGTCATTCCAGGCGGCCGCGATTTCCAAGTGGCAGCCGAGCTCTGCTGCTTGTTTGGTCAGAAGGGCTCATGGTGCACGAGCAAGAGCTTTCCAATCTGTCATGAAAAGGCTGATGAGAAACTACTGAATTGGTGGGTGACTGACACAGTCGTTTCTTTTGGTGATTTCATTTGCTGGGTGGATTACTTGAGGGGCATTTTGTTGTGTGATGTTTATAGCCCATTTCCAAAGGTCAAGTATGTTCCCTTGCCCATCAAGCCTTACCGAGGTCGCTGCCATCCGTATCTGCATGGCAGAGGAAATCTGACTGCACATCGAAGTGTCTGTGTAACCAGCGGAGGCAGTGCCATCAAATTCGTTGACGTCACACCCAGTAACTCTTGGTTATATGGCAGAGTGCCTGAACTTGAGGATTCAGAAGATGAAGATGAAGATTCAATACTGCCCAGCACCATCAACTCTTGGACACTCGTGGGAGAGTCTTGGGTGAAGGATGACATAATGACACCAGAGGAGATTTTTGGCATCACCTCACGCAAGCTTCTGCTGGAGTGCCCTCTTGTTGACCCGATAGACCCAGACACCATCTACTTCATGGCGGGACGGTTTGGGCCCCTAGAGGATTCTCCATCAGACCTCATCACAATCAACATGAAAACAAGGACTATCACGACATGCTTTGGATCGTACAACAACAAATCTTGCAGTCTCCGCTTTCATGAGCCGTTCCTACCCTGGATACCAGCAGGTAATGTTGTTGTTGCATCTTTTCATATGCTCCTATCTTAATATGCTATACTAGGAAATATGAGAAAACATGAAGTTCTTTGATACAATTTTTAACTCAAAAATTGGAGTAGTGGTGAAACACACCAGCAGTTCTGAAATTTACTCTTCAATATTGGTTTACTGAGTAAACGCATACTGTTCTGTTATCTGAATCTTCATTGATATGAATAACCAATAATAATGCTGTTGCTCAAAATGCATCTTTATTTACTTGGGTTTATTGGCTAGTGTTACTGCTGTTTGCTTTGTAACTAGCACATTTCTTGCACCCAACATAGCTTTCTTCGTACTGTCCAATGTGTTATGTGCTACATAATTTGTTAACCAGTCATCACTAACGCTGGCTCAACCCTTTGTAGCAGCGTGTAGGCACTAGACTGGAAGGGACTTGTGGAGTTGTGTCCACTTCCAAAGATCAAGTAGCCTATGAAGTGATGATCTACTGCTGTGAGCTGCTCCAAGATTGCCATGCAAGCTTCCTTTTTGCTGGATCTCCTTTGTGATCAGGATGTTGAGATGGTTGTGAGAGGTGGTTGATGCTTCTGGTGGTTGTCTTCTTAGTGATGTCCTGGATTTGAAGCTGGTTGCTTGTATTTTCTTCTTGGTATTAAAGTATCTAAATTATCACAGAGGTCTTCAAGGCCTAGAACTGTTTGATGGACCATCGTAAGCTTTTTTTTTTCCTCTCCTTGTCGAGTATATATCAGCATTGATGTGTTGTGCAATCCATTTGGCATGCATTTTTTTATAGAAAAATGGCCTGCTGTTGTTACTGATGTTATCATATTAATCTTGTAACACACTTGGCTAGCAGTATGACATATATCATTTGGTTAGAAGGTTGATTTAGTCGTTAGCAATATATATCTCATTTGCTTGGATTTACAGCAGTTTAGCACTCGTGTGGAGTAATAGATGTACAAGAACACATAGAAATTCTACAATGGGTTTGTAGTGCGTACTGGAGCAACTGCAAAATGCATGGTTAGTCCTTAAACATGGCTGGCTGTGTCACTTGAGTTATGGGAAAGCTAGGAAGCATGTTCGTTTGTTTGCCATCTGACAGTGACAGACATCCTCCAACACCTCATTAGACTTCAGGTAGATCTGGGGAGCGCCGTCAAACACATGATATAACAACCATTTACAAACCAGATCGGAAACAGATTGGACAAAAGTAACCGTTGCATTTCTGCTCACAAATCACCACCACATCCACTGATGTTATGAAACTACCAGCACATCATCATCACATCCAGCACTGTTCCAATTCTGAAACCCATGCAGCAAAGTAATACTATGACCCATTCACATCCAAGTTCTAGAAACTTTATTAACCCAGGCACATTCATCACCACTTCACATAAACTTTGCAGCATTCAGAGAGGAGAACGACATGGCATTCCAACCTGGGTGAACCACAGGAGCCCTATAATTCATGTGAAACCAGAAACTGGTACTACAATGGGATTGCATGCGCTGTTAAGTTTGTACGGCGGCTAAGACGATCTGAACATGCCAATCTTCCTCTCAAGCTCGTCCTTCTTCGCCCCAACCACACGGCTCACCTCCTTCCCACCCTTGGCTAGGACGAATGTTGGCATCGCCTCTACCTTCCATGTCCTTGCGACGTCCTGAAAATTTCAAAAGTGTCATCAATTAAAAATGGTCAGTGCTGAATATGTAAACTACCATCGTACAACTTACCTTTACCTACACTAATCAATCTTCGTTTTTCTGCACCTGGATGTGGAGCTGTGCGCGTTTTAAAATAGGTTCTCGAAGTGTAATCACTAATCAGAACATACAAAAATGACCCCCAAATATTGTCCTCCACCAAATATACTTATGGCTGAACTTTTTAAATCATTGCAACTTGTGAATTCAGATGGATACAATTGAACCATCCAACTATGCGCCATGGGCCTCCATTCTAACCTATTTCTTTAGCACTATTAGCCTCAACACTTCCACATAGAAATAATCCGGCACTTTCAGGTGGGACATATAGAATTTATCTGAGCTGTGAACATGATGAAACAGTTATTGTTTGAGGCTGAACCAGACCAAATTACTAGTTTTAGTGCTAATCGGGCCCCTGAAAATTGCATCGGATTCAGATGGCCTATATCTTCAGGCTCACAAGGTCAAATGCATATGCACAGTGTAGTCTAATAATTCTATAAGGAAGAGACCTGCTCATCCTCTCTTCTTGATTTGGTTCTACTGGACTGGAGTGAGCTCTAAAAGCCCCATCAATAAAACTATACTTGAGAGTACGCAGTGAAGTTTGAACCTAATTCCAGATTTCCAGTGAACAAGCAGACCCCATGATTAGTACCCTCACATCAAACTGACTGGTATTAAATGCAAGGATGCATCCAAATTCCCAGCCTAGCAGAACTGAGCTCGATTTTTCCCACAGCAACTATATATCAGAACAGATGTGGATGATTGGGGGAAATCGCAACGAATTCCCCAATCTTCCAAAGCGCACCGGAAGAAGAAACGAGAACCGGGTCGTGAGGCGTACGTACCGCGAGCTCGTCGACGTCGATCTTGACGAAGGCGACGTCGGTGTACCTGGAGGCCATCTCCTTGAAGGCGGGCTCGATGAAGCGGCAGGGCCCGCACCAGGACGCGGAGAAGTCGATCACCATCTGCAGCGCCGCCGAGAGCAAGCAAAGACGACAAGGCAACTTCAGATCCGGAGCACCCAGGACGGGGTGGGGGGAGCGGGGGTAACCCAAAGGGAAGGGAAGGGAAGAGGAGCGAACCAGCTTGCCGCTGCTCTTGGCGGCCGCCCACTGCTCGTCGTAGGTGGCCTTGGAGTGGGCGGCGACGACGGCGCAGTTGGGGTCGTCGGCCATCGGGGGCGGCGTGAACAAGGTGGAGAAGAAGGAACCCATCTCTCCCTCGCCTCGCCTGCTCTGCTCTTGGTTGCTGGTGGTGGAGTAGTTGCTGGTGGTTTGTTCCTTCTGCTACCGGCGAATGCTGCTCGTGAGGGGAAGAAATAAGCGGCCACGGCGTTGCAAGGGAATTATGGGAACCCCCAATCGCGTTGCCGTGGGCGTGGGTCTCGGGGCTTTTTGGCCTTTTTTTGATTGAGTTTGAGAGCTGACGGGGACGGCTGGACGGGGGAACCTGCCTGCCTCCGTTTCACGCCGAAAGAAGAGACACACGATATGTTCCTGATCCCTGTCAATCCTGCTGCAATCGAGTTGTGCGATTCCCTGTATCATCAGCATCAGATGCGTTGCCATTTCCAAGCCACCTTTGATTAACCACGTCCCGTAACAAGCTTTTGTTAAAAAAAAAAAAGAAACGAGTCCTGCTAGTGCTAGGTGGTAGCATCGGCTGTCGATCGACACATGTTCGCATCGCCAAACGCAGGTGCACGTGAGCAACGAACGATACATTCACGGCATTTTGTCTCGCATCAGTTGCCGCGAGGACGAACATTGTCTGTGGACATCACGTCTCCAGGCCTTTCGGTTGCCGAACGTCTCGAGGGGGGGGGGGGGGGGGGGGCATATACGCATGTGCCGACGCAGAATGCAGAACTGTGTCAGCACAAGTTCCTTTTTTAGGTAAAAAAAAGATGCCACTACCGCGCATCGCCTTTCCAGCATCCGCCAATGTGTGAAAACCCACCGTCAGGAGCTGGCTAATTCAGAGTTCGTGCCTTCAAGATCATCACCAAATGAAAAGTATTGTGGGTAAAAAATGCTGTCCCCAATGGTTTCTTGCAGAAGTGCATCCTCCTGTTCTACACCAGAATCTTGACCCTTCGTTTGATTCCTTTCCACGCTTGCAATGGTTGGCTCTTGGCTACTCCCCACGATGAAGGAGTGTCAGTACGAAGTACAAACTTGAGGGAAACGGCGCAGGACATGAAGGACTTGTGATCGTCAAACATCACAAAACACGATGACATTGCAGCCATTTACAGACCCTTGACCCAGGTAGTAGGACACAAGCGAGGCTTTACATGATCACATCAAGAAACTAGCGTTCCGGCTTCAGGTCACGGTCGATGTACTGCCTCACAGTCACAGCATCCTGATTTGCATGAAAAATAAAGCTCACATCCTTTTCTCTGAAAAGAAAAAATGGAAGCTACATGCCTACATAAGTACTACAGCATGAGGATACTTAATGAAATACATTGGTAATTGACACGGTGAAATGACACAGCACTATCTATTAATCCCCCTGAAAATCAAGGACAGCAAACTAGCACAGCAGTTAATTTAAGAAAAAATATTTGTTGCATACTACCTGCTTAGTGCTCACAAATCACCACACGTTCGATTCATATATTTTAAATACTACAGAAAGTCCAAAACAAAACAGAATCGCAAGATGTAAAGTTCTTACATCCTATCAGTAAAACCATGAACTATAGTAATTCATAGAAACAACTTAGGCTGCATTTGGAAGTAGACATTGGAAGGCTTGGTATTGAATTGAGTTCAATACCAAAGCAAGCTAGTATTGGAAATGAGCTACAATACCAAATCTGATGTTTGGATGCAGATGAAATTGCTCGTTGGAATTAAATGGAGTGACCAATACCAAATCATGTTTGGATGTATATGCCTCCACATTGAAAATCTGGTGCCCGGCGGTGGTGGCCAGCATCTGGTGCCGGCCAGGTCGACGTGGAGGTTGAGGGCCAGGGCGATGTGGAGGTTGAGGCCTCGAATGGGAGGTGGTTGTGCTCGATCTGCACGCGGGCGGGGTTGGCCTCTGAGCCACCGCGTCGCCTGCTGCTCCGCACAGCCACACGCCGACCGCCGCGTCCCAGCTGTGCGCGTGCGGGTCAGCCTCTGTGCCGCCCGTACCTCGCCGGAATAAGGGAGAAGGGGGCCGCCGGCCGCCGCATCCCAGCTGTGCGCGTGCGGGTCAGCCTCCGTGTCGCCCGTACCTCGCCGGAAGAAGGGAGAAGGAGGCCGCCGGCCGCCGCATCCCAGCTGTGCGCGTGCGCGGGTCAGCCTCCGTGCCGCTCGTACCTCGCCGGAAGAAGGGAGAAGGGGAACGCCGTCGCCGGTCGTGGGGAAGAAGGCCCGCGCTCTCTAGCTTGCCGATTCCTCGCCTGCAGCGCCCCGCCTCCTTCTGCTCTGGCGTGTTGACTCCTATGCGCCGCCGCCGCCATGCCGGCCGTGAGGGAGATGGAAGAGGGAGCTCGAGGGATCGGTGGAGGGAGCTCGTGGGACCGATGGAGGGTGCTTGAGGGCCAGCGCGGAGGGAGATGGCCTCCAGAGATGAGAGGGCGAGCGGCACAGGGAAGAGACGGGGACGACGCGAATGCATCACAATTCGGAGGTGCGCAGCTCGGTTTTGCTGGAGGAGTCGGGTAAGTCGAGTGAATGCTGCGCGACATTGTCTCGCGATTCCATTTCCGAATTCCAGGAACGTCCAAACAGTTGGTATTGAAGACCACCAATTCCAATGCCGATTTCAGAGCCCCAATGTCTACTTCTAAACGCAGCCTTATGGATATTGATTACTATAAATATGTGGAACACTCTCTATAGTTGTATCACAAGAGGATATGAAAGAATCACATGAATGGGAACAAAAAAGGGTTCATTGATAGACCACCAATTCACAAATCTATTCAAAAGTGAATATTTGAACAGGGCAGGTGCTCTGCCTTTCATTATAGGAGGATTCTAGGAAGCAAGTAGTATATGCTAGCACAAACCAAGGCCAGCCAGTCAGAACATTGAGCAAACAAGGACTGGCTGAAAAGATCAGCCAGAGAGAAGGGGAAAATAGCATACACATGTTTCAAGTAGAGGGGCGATACCTCAAATAATGAGTCAGAGCTTAAGTTCATGCACTTGCAGGTTGGTATTTCCTTACTATTAACAAAGAGTGGAAATTTTCCAACACCCTTAATATATATGATAAGGCCCAGCTTCATCCAACTTGATAACAGCCTGATTGTCAGAATGATACATGAGTTAAATATAAAACAAAGAATTATCATCGTTTAGGGCAGTGTGCATACTAAAAAGGGGACAGGAGATGTTGTGGTTAGTAGAATGCAATCACCTGAGTGCCACAACGTGAACAGAGAGACTTCCATGTTGCTTTTGAATATGGTTCAGAGTGCCATGACCAACAGAAGTATCGCAAAAGTTATCGCAAGAGACTGGAAACACTTTTTATATGGCTGCTATAATATCATAGTTCCATGGATCATGCCTGAAGATATAATTGCCATAATTCATTTAGTTGCTTGCAATAACTTGTCCTTCATATTCTGCAATAAAACTATTTGAGGGAAGAACTAAATATAGCAAGACCCTATGGATGTCGAACAACAATGAATCCTGATAGATTATTTATATGTGCTAACTGAAGCACATGAGGCAAATCTCTGAGCCTCTCATGAATTATGAGTTAAAGGTAGTACAATACCTGATAAAATCCCTGAGCCACTAATTAGAGTCGATTTCAGTTGTAAAACATCACAAACATTTCAAGTTTGGTTTGTTGGATTTTCAATTTCTGCTTGAAAGTTGAAACACATATATATCCTTTTAATTCAGTCAGTATGTGCACATCTGAATTCCTGACAGTTTCCTCGTGCCCCCCCCCCCCCCCATTGAACGTGGAATTCAATATTTTGACAGTTTGTAGTGATAGCAGAAAACAATTGAAAAGAACGTTGTACCTGTTATTCCAGTGATGGCACAAATGAACATCCACTCCCCAAAGCAATTGCTTTTGGGCATAGGCACGGCACAGCCTTTTAGCCTTGGCCCTTGGGGACAAAACCCTAACACTGCTTCACAAATCACAACCTTGCCGTGTGCGGCATCAGCTGCTGCTGGAGGAGGGGCCAGGAGCAGAACTGAGGACGAGCTACTGGTTCTATGTTGCGTGAACTGAGGTGGAGTGGTTTGTTAGAAATTATTGTAGCGGCCAAAGGGTGCTAGACCAGTTGGTCAAAGCACTCCAGCGGCACCCCACAGGTTGTGAGTTCGAACCCCGGGTGGGGCGAATTTCCGCCTGTGGGTAAAAAAAATCCCCTCGCTGGCCCCGTGTGCCAAAGCACTGGTTAAGAGACGGCCCAGGTCGGCCTGAGGACCGTGTATGGCCCAGGTAGGTAGTTTCCCACGGGTTACGACTCCCAGTGTCAGGACGGGGCCAGGGTTCGGGGATTTTCTCGGTCGGGGAAGCCGAGGCTTCTTCTTAGTTAATACCGTGGGGGCGGTCTTTCCCTCACCGGCCGAGTTTTTTTTTTTTAGAAATTATTGTAGCGGAAGTGAGGAGGAGAAGAACTGCTACTGAAAGGAAGCCTGAAGCCAGACCTACACCGGTAAAGCCTCCCTCAGCAACACCCAGGGAATCGAGCGCATCCACATGCCCCGACCCGATCCAACAGCTCGCGGCTGGGCGATGACAACCTTGGAGAGCTTTAGGACAGATCTATGTCAATCTTTTGCTGGGCATAATAAAGATATAACTTCTTACATTTATAAGTAAATACATGGATTCCTCGCATTGGTTGTATCTCTATCAGTTCCCATTGTATTTAGTATAAACATATGGAACTCCCCTTCCACTGTGATACCTTTTTCCAGTTGCATTAGTTCCATGATAATCCCAAATTCCCAAGTGCATTGCCTTAAAATAGTCATTTGAGTGAGCAGTGTGCTATACATTATGATACATGCAGCAACGCACAGGATTTTCATTACTATATACATAGTTGTGTCATCTTACAATTGTTCACAGCAACAAATTAGTCAAGAATAATGGAGCTCAAAGTATCACTAACATTTTCAAAGTAAAGTCCACAAAACTACAGCTCCATAAAGGTGAACTGTAACATGCACCGATTACTTCTGGTAGGTAAACTAATTCTGGACCAAGTTGGTTTTATGAATAGGCATACCGAGTGATTAAACAATTCGGAGGTAGCTTGATTGTTACCTGTTAAATTGAGCAGCGTACTAAGCTATTAAATTGTTGGAGGCAGCTAATGAAACAATTGCTATAAGTTGAAGCAACATTCCAGTTAAACCCAATGCCAATGACAATAAAAAACAGTGTACCCATTTGCCATTATTTATCAAGCAGTACAATTACATTTTGACCACAAACTAGAGATATCACACCATTTCAATTAATTTTCCACGCAATGCACCCTAAACTAGTTCCCTGATCTGTTTTTTCTATGAAGGTACGAAGATCAGCATTTAGCATTTAATCAAAATCACAGTCCGCGTCATCCATGAATTGCCAATATGCTTTAGTACTGATGACTACCAATATGGGTACATTGTCGTAGCAGTTTGAAATGATTCAGCTGCTACATGGTTGGTACACCAGTACATGGTTAGAGTGACCTGACCTATGTGTCTTTCCTTGCTTTTGAAATAGCTTGGTTTCGTTCCCTGAATAGCTCCTTCCAGAGGTTCCAAATCCACAGGTTGCTGACCGCAATGGCAGTGCCAACAACAACAATCCAAGAGATCCGTACCCACCACGGGATGACATCCACAGCCTGGCTGGACAGGTAGAAGACGGCCATCTTGAGGAGGAAGAGCGGACCCGCGACACCCCTGACCAGCGTGTAGAGCACGTAGAAGGGCGGAGAGAGGGCGCCGTAGACACGAGCGGCAGCAGGGGACTGGTCCCGCCAGATCCCGGCAAGCGTCCAGACGTTCTGCAGCAGACTGGTGACCTCGGCAAGGACGAGGAGGACGAGCAGCGCATAGGCGCCGTGGCGGACGATGTAGCGGCAGGTGAGGAAGACGAAGAGCGTAGCGAGGTGGTGCGCGATGAAGAGGACGTCGCCGGGCAGAAAGGCGAGGTAGTGGAGCAGGTCCATGGTGAAGTATGCGACGCTGTAGTCGAGGACGTGCTCCTGGAGGCGCTCGTTGGGCGCCGCGAAGGAGCGGGACCCAGCGGGCAGCGCGAGGATAGCCCCAGCCGCGGCGAGCGCGGCGGGGGTTCCGTGGAAGAGCGAGATGAGGCAGCTGGCGCCGTCCAACCGCTGCCGCAGCGCCCACCGCCGGAACACGACGAGCTGCCCGATGGAGTAGATTGCGGCGTACATCACGAGGAACGCCGGGTACAGCCACCGCTCCTCGGCAGCCAAAGACGCCAACAAATCCATGGCGGCGCTGCGCCGGTAAGGTAGGAACCCGCGGATCGAGGGCGGCGGGGCGGCGGAGATTGGATGGAGTAGGGTTAGGCTTGGAGAGTTGCGGCTGGGTTTGGTTTGGTTTGTTGCGGTTGGGAAGGGAGACGGCGATTGTTGGAAGAGCTGTGTGGAATTTAACAAGGGAGATTGAGATATTTAAACGAGGAGGGTTTTTGTTTTTTGTGTTTCGTGTGATTTCTGTTTCCTGATAGGACTAACGCCAATTTCAAATTCGTTGAGGAAAAGGTTTTTTTTTTTGACAACAGAGGAAAAAGTTTGGATCTCCTGTAAAATAAGTAGAGGATAGCAAAGGTTCTTCTAGAATTGACAAAGGTAATTAAAAATTGACCAATTCTTCTTTCTTTCTTTTATCAATTTTGCAATGGAGCGGTGCACGATTTGGAAAGAATTGCATAGGAGAAGAGACATAAAAATATAAAATCATCTTTTCGACTCTAACTTCTCTATAGAGTGTTGTCTTTATTTATGCTACCTTGAAAGGAACAACCACCAGCAGGAGATCAAGTGAAGACAAGGTAAGCATGTAGGTTGTAACTAAGAGGATTAGAGAATTTAGTACAACCATACTGCTCCTCAATCACTAAACAATTCATAATCCATGCATTTGATGTATGATGTACAATGACATGCAAAAATAATATAATCTATAACATGAACTACCTTAGTTTATTCATTATAAGTTATACACAAATTATTTGGGTACCCTTACAATAGTACTAAAGTAGTACTGAGTTCACAATTTCATAGTAGTAATTAGTTTTGAGATAGATTGAGAATCAAACCCTAATATTCCGTGCAATATTAATGATGATGCACGCAAGATCTAAATGACATGACAAATCTATATTTACGGAATTAATCTTCATATATTTCTCATTAGATTCGTCATCTAGTAAAATCATTTATTGCACAATGGACAATCCGTTCAACTGCAATTTAACTTCTGCTAGTAAACATAGCTCCACTATAATAACTGACAGTAGTTTTTATTCCAAATTCCTTCATGCATAAATATTTGGATCTATAATGGTGAGATCATCATGCATACGATGAAAATGGTATTTTTGATTATGGCACTAGTAGCATATTCTTCTCTGTTTGGAACTAGTTTCTTTAATTATCTGTAGTCAATGCTAAACCAAAAGATTTTTTTGTCGAACAGAGTTCAAATTTGCATGGATGTCTAGTAAAAAGTTTTAACCCTTTTAGTTTGGAGAAGTTGAAAATGTAACCTGTAATTTAAAAATGATTTAAAATAAAAAATTACCCCTTTTACAAAACTCCAAAATAAGAGCATAGCTTCGAGCAAAAAAGAAACCTTGCAAATAAGAGGGGAAAAATCTATCTCAAGTATTTGAATGAAGCAAAATACACAATTTTGACTAAACAAACCAAACTGGTTCAAATCCGGGAGCCAGACTGTCAGTCAGCCGTCGCCACACCCGCGCGTCAACCCATCTGATCCCGATCGAACCATAACAACAACAAACAGGAAAAGAAAAATAAATAAAAATACGCGCGACGAACACAGAGCAGCAGAACACAAACACCCGCACCGATCCAAGCCAACACCAGCCCCATCGGGGACAGCCCACGCGAGATCCAACCCCGAGTCCCGACGCCGCGGGCGAGGCCGACCAGATCCACTTCACTAGGCGGCGCTCATGGCGGCAGCATCGGCGGCGGCGAGGATGCTCCCCGACGGCGGCGCCGACGACGAGGAGCGGTGGCTCGCCGAGGGCATCGCCGGCGTCCAGCAGAACGCCTTCTACATGCACCGCGCACTCGTAAGCCGCCCCCGCGGAACCAACCCTAACCCCCTCCGCCTCCACCTCCCAACTGCTGCTTTCCTTCCTCGGTGTCTGCTCCAATCGTGCAATTTTGAGCGCAGGACTCGAACAACCTCAAGGACGCGCTCAAGTACTCGGCACAGATGCTCTCCGAGCTTCGCACATCGCGGCTATCGCCGCACAAGTACTACGAACTCTGTGAGTAATCGTGATCCCGGACTGCTGGGTGTTTAGAATTCTGAAAGTGTGATAGGTTGGGGTTTGATGATATTCACTTGTCGGGCGCAGACATGAGGGCGTTTGATGAGATGAGGAAACTGGAGATGTTCTTCAGGGAGGAGACCCGGCGGGGCAACTGCTCCGTCGTTGATCTGTACGAGCTTGTTCAGCATGCTGGCAACGTCTTACCGAGACTGTGAGGCTCCTCAACTCTGCCCCCATTTTGCATATTCTCAGTTCTCATTGCCACACACTAAAGGCTAGTAAGGAAAATAAAGCACGTGCCCCTTTTCCAAAATGATGAGATAGTTTGCTTATCTTGAGAACACAACTTGTGAGTGGCTCTTTGCTGCGCTGAAAATACTATTTTGAATAAAGTGCACATCTGCTGATGCGTCACGAGGGAAGTAGAGCTTATGCTCACCTTTCCAGTATCCACTCTTGAACCTAGTACATCATCATCATGTCAGGTTATCACTAGTCGTTTCTCTTTCTGATGTAGTTGTTACATGTTCAAGCGAAAAAAGTTGTTTTTGCACAAGGGGTGCAAATGTTGCAGCGTTTTAGGATTGCTCCCAGAACTGCATGTTAACCAAAAACTTCATCCTACAAGGCTCATAGTCAATGTCCCTGACTTCTCTAGAATGTCATCATCCAGATTAAAGAACTTCATCACACGCTTACGAATCAAGCTGATGCGCTGCCTTTTCTGATGTCTTTCAGTTGAGGTCCACATAAATGATGATGTGATCGCAGTCAGGTTTTTACATTATAAACAGGAACACAAAGCATGGAAATTCTTTCACACTTGCTTGTGAGCCTTTACTAGTACTTTATCTGTGGATGTCACTTTGCAATTTCCCTGTATATGTAATCAAACTAAATCCACTACAAGCAAACCAGCTCTTTTAGCCTTACTGAGTAGATTAATTTTCTAGCCTCACTAAGCCCTTGTCTGTAGATGTCAGTACTGCAGTTCATTTGTTCTTAACACTCCTTTTCTAAAAGAAGGAAGTTGAGGCACTGTACAATGGTAGAATTGTACATAGATCATGACTGCAGCCATTGTTGGGGTTTACCTGTTCGCTGTTTACTGTATTGTATAAAAGTCATTATGTCTGAATATCATATCAACTGCTATTATTGTTCTCTAGTATACTTTTGTTAGATGTTTTTTCTTCTTCGAAACACTAGTATCAAGATTTTGAACATTTGTGAAACTTATGAAGATATTTTTTTTAGCACACTACCTATGATTCAAAAAAACATGCATCTGATTTGGTGGTGTTACATGCCAGTTATCTCCTGTGCACAGTGGGGTCTGTGTACATTAAGTCGAAAGAGGCTCCTGCTAAAGATGTTCTTAAAGACCTTGTTGAAATGTGTCGAGGCATTCAACATCCTCTTCGTGGCCTTTTCCTGAGAAGCTACCTTTCTCAGATAAGCCGAGACAAATTGCCGGATATCGGTTCCGAGTATGAAGGGTATTGCACCTTTACTTCATGCTGTGCTACTTCTTTACCTAGTTAATTTTGATACGAGTTTCAGTATTATATGCTAATTCTAGCACACTATGCTGCCAGTACACAACTACACAAGCGTCTAACATTGTTTCTTCACTATGGAAGCTTATATCTATATATCAGTAGATAGTGTTGACTGCCACAAAGAAAAAAAAAGGCCTTTTAGTCTTAAGGAGTTGTGGTAGGCTGTTTAACCATTTGGTTATGTAACTGTTGTATTGCACCATCCTGTAGCATTACTTTTTCCAAACCATACAACACTCTGATTTTAGATATGCATCAGCACCAGTATCAATTAGTCTCCCCTTCATTCTGTACATTGATGCAATCTTGTACATGCTTTTGTGCTGCACTTCCTGTGCTTTCAGAGGATCATCATTGTGCAATGTGAACCCCTTCTCTGTGTTATGGGCCAGCCCTAGGCCTGAGCCGGTGAGCCCACGAGCACTGCGACGTGTGAACAGTGCCTCAAATAGGATTAGTTGATTTGTTAGGATAGAGATAAGTTAGATGGATTCAGTTAGGATATTTACTTAAGGGTCAAGTCAGTCGCCTCTATAAAAGAGACCCCATTGTATCAATGAAAGGCGAGCAAGAAGAAACCTAAAAGTAGTCAGAGCCTCCTGAGGGAGGGTGACGAATAGGTTCTTCGGGCTATCCCTAGTTATTCCATATCACTCTATCATTACTCTGTTAGAGTTTTATCAACCATATTACATGCATCTGAATATTCCAGTTCCTATCTCTCCAGTTAGCACTTGCAGTCGACCTATTTGAATATGGATAGTTACGTATGAGGAACACCTGTAGTTTAGTTCTATTCATTTAAGCTGGGAGTTCGGTGTGCATAATGTAACAAGTTGTCATGATAGTATATTTCCTCTTCAAATGTAAATTTCTTCTATTATGCAATGATCTCTATATATCCCATAATGTTTTGGAGTTCTAATTATGCAGGGATGCTGAAAGCATTAATGATGCAGTTGAATTTGTTCTTCAGAACTTCATAGAAATGAACAAACTCTGGGTCCGGATGCAGCATCAGGTATGTTGCATGCTTGTAATCTACATCATAAGCTGCCTTCGCTTATTAAATCTTTGTCATGCATTTATCACACCATATAAATGACGCAAGTAACTAAACCACTCATTTGTTACCATCCTAGCTGAATCCAGAAAATGTTTTGTATGGTCTGCAGGGGCCTGTCCGGGAAAAGGAAAAGCGAGGGAAGGAAAGAAATGAATTGCGTGATCTGGTAACTCAATGACATTTCTGCATATTCTACTTGAATCTATTTTCTGAGTCATGTACTCATGTGTCTTGCATTGATCTTTTAATCATCTTCTAGGTAGGCAAAAACCTTCATGTTCTAAGCCAGATTGAGGGTGTTGACCTTGATATGTACAAAGAAACTGTTCTTCCAAGGATATTAGAACAGGTTTGAAATCAGAAGTATTGATGCAAAATGACCATGTTGCTTCACAATTTTATTGGAAACTGAAGTAATAATATATGGGCAGGTGGTTAATTGTAAGGATGACCTTGCACAGTTCTACCTGATGGACTGCATAATCCAAGTCTTTCCAGACGAATATCATTTACAGACATTGGAAACATTATTGAGTGCATTTCCCCAGCTACAGGTGGGCCCCCCCCCCCCCCCCCCTTTTTTTTTTGCTTGATCCCCCACTGCATTTGCCAATGTGGATTTCCCATTGTAATGAACTGTGCTGATACCTTTAATTGATTCTGTCAATGGTTACCCAAGCACTTGACTGCTTCGCTTTGCCTGCCTTTTTGTTATCTATGGATCAAATTAGAAGATAGATTTTCTTCTTTTCCTTGCAGATGGTAAAAGAACAGCAATTTTTGTAATTTTTATGACTGACATATTATATATGATTCCAACATCAGGTCATCTATTAGCCACATGTGCACATGCATCCTGTACTGATGTTAGTTTCATATGTAAATTACGTCTCTGCCATTTGTGTAAAACCAGTGCCTTGTCTGAGCAACAACTAAACTATTACTGTATTAGCATACTGTTGTACTATAATAGAATATTTGGATGATGAAAAATATGATTTACAGTCCTCTGACATACTATAAGTTGCATTTATTGTTCATGTGCTACCTTGTAGAATAAATAATATATTAAACCAAACTCGTACACTAAATATTGTGAAGTTTGATTTTAGGAGTTTACATGCAATTATTGTTTATTTCATCAAGAACTAAACTCATTTTTAAATTTATCTTGCAGCCAAGTGTTGATATCAAAACAGTGCTCTCCCAACTTATGGACAGACTGTCTAACTATGCTGCCATGAGTCCTGAAGTAAGCAAGTATATATCACTTGATCAAGGCAAATTGTACATTATTGACATAAATAAATTATGCAGGTATTGCCAGAGTTCTTGCAAGTTGAAGCTTTTGCGAAGTTTAGTAACGCTATTGGAAAGGTAAAACTCTAGCTGCTGCGTACTAGTGATCATGCATATGACGATCTAGTTAAAAGTTCACATTTAACATACATACTGGGCAATATAACTGGACCCTCATTTTTATTCACTGTTCAAATTGCAAAGTTGTTTGGCTTTGGCTATGGAAACCTAAATGGCTGAGTTATGTTTTTTTGGCAGGTGATAGAAGCCCAACCTGACATGCCGGTTGTTGGAGCAGTAACGTTATATGTATCACTTCTGACATTTACTCTCCGTGTACATCCTGATCGGCTTGATTATGTTGACCAAGTGCTGGTAATTTTCTTTAGACAATCATATGATTTATGTTTTCCTCTCACGGTCTGTTTGCTAACTCTGTGAAGCCGTTGCACTATAATTGATAGTACGCCCATGATATAGTTCATTAATGATGTCATGTCAATTGAACTTTGTGGTTCACATTATATCTATCATTGGACAGGGTGCATGTGTCAAGAAGCTTTCAGGCAAGGCAAAACTTGAAGATAGCAGGGCAACAAAGCAAATTGTTGCACTTCTTAGTGCTCCCCTGGAAAAATATAGCAATATTGTTACTGCATTAGAACTTTCAAACTATCCTCGGGTTATGGATTATCTGGATATTTCTACAACCAAAGTTATGGCTGTGGTAATAATTCAAAGCATAATGAAGAACACAACTTGCATATCGACTTCTGACAAGGTAATATTTCATGTTATGTTGTTGCCCTTCATATTATTAAGCAACTAATCATGTGACCCTGTGTTGTTGTTTCTTGCAGATTGAAGCACTATTCGATTTGATTAAGGGTCTTATAAAAGATATGGATGGGGCTCAAGATGACGAGGTGAGACCGTACATTTTGTTCGACTTGTTTGTTATCTTCTTTCCTCTGCTAAGTGCTATCAAGTGTCAATCTTGTTCAGCTACATCAGCATGGAACATTTCAGTTTCAATTTCTAATCAAGTTTTCTCAAACTGTAACTATGTTTTTTTAATCGTTTTAGCTTGACGAAGAGGACTTTAAGGAGGAACAAAATTCCGTAGCACGCCTTATTCACATGTTGCATAATGATGATCATGAAGAGATGCTGAAGGTACGTTTAACTACTGATTAAAGTATACAAATTAAACTAGCCTCATCACTGATTCCAATTTGTTGCCACATTCATTTACTACGCATCTGTGTTGCACAAACCTTTTTAATTTTGTATCAGCTTGCATAAACCGATTTTTCTCTCTTATTTCTGCCACCGGAACATGTTCATTATCCGAAAATAAGGAAAAGTACTGTTTGATGTTAGTTCTAATCATGAATTCTGTTGCTAGGCAGCACTTATTTATTTCAGCATGCATGTGTTCAACCCTTTCGGTTTCAAAATTCTTATTGCAATATGCTTCTTTGTCTTTCAGATCTTATGTACTGTTCAGAAGCATATACTTCTGGGAGGACCCAAGCGGCTAACTTTCACTGTGCCTTCATTAGTATTCTCCGCTCTTAAGGTTTGTTCTACCACTCTTTGAAAATGTAAAGATGCATGTTTTTTCATTTCATAATATTTTTATGGTCAGTGCTCATGCTCCCTCAAAAACCTGAAATGTATATGTTTGAATGATGTTTTTTAGTAAGCAACAAATATTTACTCAAGATAAGACTGGGTCCTTTTCCACTTGTGCTTTTAGATTGCCTTTTTCTTAAGAACATTCGTATACAGTATCTTTAATTCTTCATAAATTGAAGAAAAGCATTCATGGTACTGGTAAAACATCAACAAATCGTACTTTGTTGCACGTTGACCTATGCAACCGTTATCATTTGAAGCATCTAACACATGGATGACTTGTCTTATTTGCAGTTGGTCAGGCGATTACAAGGTCAAGATGGAGATGTAACTGGGGAGGATGTTCCTGCAACCCCCAAAAAAATATTCCAGATCTTGCATCAGGTTTTTTCATAGATTTATTTTGCATGCATATAACTTAGTTCCACTTTCAGTACAGATGCAACCACTATAAAGTACGCCCTCCCATCCCAAAGAAGAGTGTCATTCTAGCTGTATCCTAAGTTGCAACATAAGTTTGACCAAATTTGTGAAAAAACACCATTATTTATGATAGACCAAATAAGTATCATTAGATTCATCATGATAGTTTGACTTAGGACAAAATCTAGAATTGCACTTTTTTGGTGAGGGAGTATGTTTTATCAGTTATATATATTTGCTTTTCACTAGATAATATGAAGATCCAAGGAACAGTGCATATTCTCTGCCTTAGTTAACTTGAAGCTGTTGGCAAATTGTGGCTAATATAAGTAATAGCCTGGCACCCCTAATCTTAGATGCATAATTGCAAACAAATTCATCTAATCACCCCACATACTTGTATACTTCTCCACTCTTATTTTTGTTGTCTTTACATGTCCAGACTATTGAAGCACTTTCATGTGTTCCTTCTCCAGAGTTAGCTCTGAGACTATATTTGCAGTGTGCAGAGGTATGTTTGTAACAATATATTATGTTCCACGAGAAACAATTTATTGTCAATTTTCATAGCTCTCCTTATTTTCTGATTATGATTATTAATTTAGGCCGCCAATGACTGTGATTTGGAGCCAGTTGCTTATGAGTTCTTTACTCAAGCATTCATCTTATACGAAGAAGAAATCGCGGTATGACCCCTCTCACACCTTGTTCCATCTGTGTATGACTACTTACCTGAGTTCGATGCAATTCCTATCATAAATGTCATTTGATATGCCTTTTGTAATGACATTTGATTGCATTTATATGTTGTTCCATTCCCCCCTGTAATGTTTCTATGTCACAAGCAGGATTCAAAGGCTCAAATCACTGCAATTCACCTAATAATTGGAACCCTTCAGCGGATGAATATATTCGGGGTGGAAAACAGAGACACCCTCACTCATAAGACAACAGGGGTAATGACTATTGCTGACCTTCTCAACTCCTGTAGTCTGTACTATGAAATTAGTTTTCTTTGGATCAACTGCAAAACCTCTTCTGTAAATAACATGGGTACTGTTTTGTGCAGTACTCGGCAAAACTTCTCAAGAAACCTGATCAATGCCGAGCAGTCTATGCGTGTTCACATCTTTTCTGGACTGATGACCAAGATGGAATAATGGATGGTGAAAGGTAAGACAACTGATCTAGAGAGTTAGATCTTATATGATATATTACGAGGTTACTGACTTCCTAACTGAAACTTTGTTCCAGGGTTCTCCTTTGTTTAAAGCGTGCCTTGAGAATTGCAAATGCTGCTCAACAGATGGCTAGCGCGACAAGGGGAAGCAGTGGATCTGTTACTCTATTTATCGAAATTTTGAACAAGTAAACTCGAGATTTAACTTTGATATGTTTTCTGTGCATGATTGACACCTGCTGGCTTAAGCCTTATACCCTCACCATTTTCAGGTACTTGTACTTCTTTGAGAAAGGAATTCCCCAGATCACAAACACTGTGATTCAAGATTTGATTGAATTGATTAGGACTGAGAAACAAAGTGACAACAGTGTAGCCGATCCATCTGCAGAGGCCTTCTTTTCTAGCACTTTGCGGTACATTGAATTTCAGAAGCAGAAAGGCGGAAGCATAGGTGAAAAATATGACCAAATAAAAACAAGTTCATGAGCCAGAACCATTACGGCACCATGGCAGGTTTCGATTTTGTTGAGAATTGAGTCTTCTTTTTTGGCATGCTTCAGTGGAACAGAAACCACCAGTTTCAGCTGCCTTTGACCAAAAGGTGTTTATATGAGCTGTTATTTGCAATTAGTCTCACGGTCCGAGCTGGTCTGCTCGTCCATTGGCAACACGTCTGGGTTTAATTAGGTGGCAATAAGCTCGTGCTTTGGGGAGCACAGGGGTCTGTACAGGATAACTTGTGTTCGTGTACTGGTTTCACTTCCGACCTGTGTCATTGTTGTATATTTTCCCCCTCTTCTGCAAAGCGTATTGGTTTAGGTTTATGTAACATTCAGAGTACAAAACTTTTTTCTGACTGGACATTAATGATTGGTTCATAGTGGTCGGTGGTGAACTTAAGCTGGGTGATCCGTGCCTGTTCCTTGGCATATTGTTAGCTGTTGCTCCCTTCGTCTTAAACTGCTATTCAAAACTATGCAAGTAGAAAAGATGTGCTTGAATATGGACTGGTAGCTCGCCTGTATATTCTCAGCAACAAGCACGAATCACGAATGGATTGGTGGCTTGCCTACATCTTCTCAGCAACACTACTGGTGAACACGGGCACGGTGCCCAAGCTAGCGGACACTAGCTGCGCCCGTCGTGCTAATCCGAGCCCAAAAATAGCTCATGGGGTAGGATGGAGATAATCACCACGAAAAGGGAGTCAACGATTGCATTGCCACGGTCTGTTGCATCTGTTACAACTCTAGTGTGTTTCAATGGTATGGATCCAAATTTCCCTTTCCGATATGGATCAAAATGTCACTACTGTGTAGCTAACAACCGTTTCTCAGCAGATGTGAAAATAAGCTAGCACGCTTTAGATACACCAGCGGAAAGAATAGGAACAGACTGCTACCATCAGGACACATCAAAAGAAACAATCTGTGGAAAATTGCCTTGAGCCAAGAGGGCAACGTTCTCGCACATTGCTCATTGAGCAGTGGTGAAGGTAGAGCGATGGCTTGTAAATGGAACAGCAAGAACAAAAAAGATCTGCTCTATATGAGGGCTTTGATGCCAGCTTGCTGCATCTCACGCAGCCGCCAAACTGGGTAATATGATCCTTCTTCTGGCACCTCGTCGCTGTCCAGAAGTTGCATAGCCCACGAATAAAAGACGGTCTGAATGGTATCCTGCAACATTTATACCAGAAAATACAAATGTCAACTACCATGTCACCTGTCAACTGAGAGAACCCAATTACCAGCACACTATCATTTCTGAACACTCTAATTAAACTATTTGACGTGCAACAAACATTGGGCTTTTCACTCATATATATCATGGTCATCAATTGAATATATACCAACATGAACATCTTATGACCTGCTATGTAAAAGTCACTCATATATATCATGGTCAGGTTCAAGTAACGAACCATTGTTTGCTGAGCAAGCAATAACTAATTATCCAAACTCAGGGGGAATGTTCGCGATGTTGCTTTTGTTTCATACTTAATTGCAGTAAAATTTGTAAATGGGCATAAATTCTTTCACCAGATTCTATCAAGCATGAGAGAGTTCATGACTCAGACAAATTAAGTCACCCAGATAACATTGGAGCTACCTTATAATCAGCCTACCACACATGACAAACATATAGAAAAGGATGCTTAGATATATCCCATACAAATTGCCTACCTGTCCTCCATCGGTGACCCCTCCTTCTCTATCTCGGACACAGTATATCTGCTGAGTCTGGAACTGAAATATATATTGGAAACAAGTATACATTTTAGGACAAACTCAAGACAATAAAAAAAATCAGCATACAGCCACTGTACTTACACGCAAGATAATCATGGGTGAAGATCCAAACATTTTTGTTTCCAATACATCAGCTTCTGAAATGTGCAGGATCTGAAAAGACAATGAAATATAATGATCTTTTTCTTTGTTCTTTTTTAACAAAGCCAGAAAGCTCTTATGTGGCTCTTCTCAAATTAGGAGTTAAAGAATAATATTCTACACAACATAGTTGAAAGAAGGATTTTTTTTCAATATTGGATACAATGAAGCTTTGGGAAAGGGGAATGCTCAAGACATGAGTAAAAAATGGCCTACCTTGTGATCGAAAAAGATGCCCTGCGATGCATACGCTTGTCTCTCTCCTTTGCAGCGCTCGATCACTTCCTTGGTGCAATATTTTTTTAAAGTTTCCACATCACCCTGAAAGCAGCATATGTAATTGTCATACAACCAAAGATTCTTAAAATGTATGTATGTCGGGTGCATGTGGCTTTTTCAGGTAAATTAGACAGAATCTCAAATTCTCAATTGATCCTTTGAATTTATCAAACAGATCCCTTTGAACTTCACATTATAAACTTATCTGAAACTCATTAGTTTCATAATAACTGCATCAAAATTTTTAATCTTTCACCAAATATATATAAAGACAGTCCTTTTCAAAATGTAGTGCTCAGATCACCATTAATATCTCACATTATAAAAATGTCCATGACCATGACATTAACATCATAAGAAAGTGCTTTCAAATGTGAATCAGGTGGTACCAAATTTTCATGGTATAATATGTATCTTTACGCTAAGTGTGGTCAAATATTTAAAAGTTTGAATCTTCAGTTGCATGCTGCCATACAAAAGATTTGGTGGGAGTAATACACAGCCAGCATCTCATTAGGATAATCAGCAAATCACAATGAATGGAAGGGTTTATCCTTAGTAAGATAAATGTTACCTTTGAATATGCAGTGAGAACAGGCTTGATCGTTTCTTGAACATCAGCAACAAAGTCAGTTAGAGAAAAGGACCTGTGCACAAAACAGTGAAACATATCTCAGCTACCTCCTGAGTTTCTCAAAGTTATGTTACACACGGCTTACGGGTCTCGTTGCCGAATTTCCCTGAATGTCACCGCAGCTGAGGTTTCTTCAAGCAAAGATTCGTTTAAACTACAAGAAAAACCAAAGGAAAATCAACAGCATGTCAGACAACAATTTTATTGATTTGCATCTGCAAGAAAGAGATCTGCATTTGTCTTATCCCCATTTGGCCATTTGTGTTATTAACGATACCAGTGGATTTGCAGCCATGAATGTATCTACAGTTGCCATGCTTGGTGCTTTTAAGAGACAATATATAATGTGCTTAGTGCACAATAAAAATATAGTTCAGATCAAATCCATCGAATTAACCAGATAGAACAAAGAAATGACGGAGTACATCGTACTCTTGAATTTTCTGAACTACTGGATTGTCACTTGTCTCCCATCTTTCTCGGACATCCTCAGCTACCTGCATGTGCATACGCAAACCATGTATATCCCCCTACAAGAGAAAAATTTTGACCAGATACATCAAATACAACTGTAGAGCATTGCGATGGTACCTCTTGTCCCTTGGTTACAACAGGCTTGGTATATTCATCCACTCTCTTATAGACTGGATGACCTCGGATCTTGTAGAGAGAGAGAAGGATTTCAGAGAGGGGGTTTATATGAACAAAAGATAGGAACAGAGTTGAACAATATACTCTAAAGATACCTTATCCTTAAATGCTTCCCATTTTTCACCCAGCACCGACTTCTTTGTTGGCATAATAACTAAATCAGTTCTTGTACTCTTTTCTACTTTAGCAGAAGCATGTCTAGCTTGATGTTTCTTCTTTCTGCTAGATGTCGCTTGTACTCTTCCTTGATGATTTCATATCCCTGCTTAGCTAAAGTGGAGGCTCTTGTATCCTTCAACTTTGCAAATGCACCAGATACAACTGGTGAAGCAGATGAGATTGTTGACTTCAATTTAGTGAACAATGTATGGCTGCTTGTGGCATCTTCAGAAGTGCCATCTGAATGCGAGGACGACTCAGTTTTCTCATGTTTTGAAGCTCCAGGAAAACCATTCTTGCAACTTGTACTCTCTTCTTTTCCAAGTCCAAAACTTTCCTTTACCTGTTAACAATTCGGACAAGGCAAAGAATATGTGTTTAAAGAAAGTCATGATCCATACTGTATCAAAGTTTTATTGATCATCACTCACCTCTTCTTTAGCAGCAAACACTTTCTCCTTTATATTTGCAGTAACCTAAGAGTTAAAAAAAGAATTGCCCCCATAAATTTATGAGCATAAAAAAACAAAGATATGAATAGGAGACATTTGTCAATATTAAACAATCATCCTTCACAAACACTGGCTGGCTTACCTTTTTAGATGTCTCCTCAGCTTCACTCCAAACATCATCAACACTTTTGTATATTGTCTCAGTCGTTTTCTTAGTTCTGCATAAATCATATTGTGATGTCTTCAAGTAAGACACTTAAAAGTGCAGAGCTTCATTCATTCAAGTATATACGAAATTTAAACACTATATGTAGAAGATCCAAAATGAAAATAGTGCAATATTTTGCCAATTTATACCTTACTTTGAGGTCTTCCTTTACCACACCAATTTTCTCACCGAACTCCTTCATAGATTTTTGGAGTTCAGGATTACTGCAATAATAATAATAATAAACAAAGGTAAAAGGTGCTGATATGCACAATTCTCTATAAAGGTGATCAAGTAGTATATAATTAAAGAAGAAACACCTAAGGATATTTAACTATCATATGCCTGCTAGATTGAACTTTTTGTGGTCACCATGGCAGTGGAGAGTGGAGACCTTCGAAGTAACATACCTCTTGACCTCCCCCTTTAGTTGCTTCGAGAACTCATTGAAAACACTCAAATGCCTGTTATTCAAATGTCTATATCCAGTAATTGCTTGCACATTTGCGCCCGTTGCCTACACCATGTAACAGCAATTGCATGGCAATTAGTAAAATGCAGATAGTGATGCAACTAACATAAAGGAAAAAAATTATAAAAATAGGGTTCACGAATCAAACTCCATAGGCATCTCAGATTGGTCGGACCATATATTGGATAGAGAAAAAGGCCTGATCATCTATATGACTTCATTTTTTAAGTACAATGAACAAAGAAAAGTATACCTAACTATGAAATCTGCAAGCCAAGATTGTATTGTCATTTGTCTTGTTTGTGCAACCATAAACATAATCCATGGAACAAATTAATTTCACACAAGTCTCCAAATCCAATTAAACACAAAGCATGCGTAGCACAAACTTAGCAAACAAATGGCTCTTTTTTTTGTTGGAACTGCAGGAATGAACCAAGTTTCCCCCGATGGATCCACACTAGTGGCTCCTCCTCAACAACAAAGAAAATGCTCATAAGCTATTTCAGTCGATAGACTATTTCTCGACAGAACAGAGCAAATGCCCATCTAATGTTCCAGAAAAAAACATTATCTTCACTCATTTTTTGTATCGCTGTCCCCTCCTAAACCACTTCTAGACACCAACGCCCACATGTACCTTGCTATTCGAAATCTATTCCCAAAAGAGCTAAAAGAGACTGAACTCCACTCACAAATCGCAGCGCAGCTTCGGACGAGGGCCGCCGCAGAGCCCGGAGCAGCGCGGAAGTCGCCATCCCTAAAGCAATCAGCGGGCTGCGGGGCGAAAGCCTGCCGTAAGGTTCCCGCGAACCTTCTGACGGTGGTCGGGGCGGCGAAGCGCCTCTCCGAACTGCCTTAGCTTGTGGCACGCGTGCGTAGGGAGGAGGCAGCGGGAGGGTCGGTCGCCGGACGCCGGAGCTGGCGGCGCGCGTGCGGAGGGAGGAAGCGGCGGCGGGAGGAATTATAGGTTTAAGGGAAGAGACGGGCAGGGGAAGGACCGGGGTGTAATAATAGTAAAAGTTTTGTACCTTGTGTGACTCGACTTTTGCAAATTGTGCGTTAGCGGCGAGGGCCTATTTGTAATAATAAAAACATGCGTGTGCATTTTTGTCACCAATGTGCAGATATTTTTCTTGGGGCGAAAGATGGTCGAATCTTGATCGATTCGAACTCCTATCTAGCGGTCAACGGGGTGAAAGCCAGGCAAATTCTTCACGGTTTTGCAAGCGTTTTACTCAAATTTATGCGATTTTGTCCGTGTTCAATGTTCATCCATTTCGTTGATTAATCGTCAGTTGGGCATGGCACAATCAAAAGAACTCGATTCCTAAACGGTTGCTAAGCACGATCAGACATTCTTTTTTTTTTTTTGAGTAGAGCACGATCAGACATTCGGACACCAACGCTAGTCTTTGTAATTTCTCAACAAAAAAAGTTCACGCTTCACAACAGATTGGCTTGCAACATTGCATTCCTATGGTTTCATAAGAACTATCAATGATAATAAAAGGAGCACTATTAATTACATCAGTAAGGGACTGACAAGTTTGTATCAGTATCAGGTTCTCGGTCGTTTCACCATTTTGAGACCCTTCATTCTGCTTGAACCAGTGACATTGATTAAAGACAATTATGCAGAGTAAAGGCGTATTGGCCGTTACTTCATTTTAGCATAAACCTAGTTGGTAAATTGGTGCTGCATAAGCTGCCACCTGCCAGCATTTCAAGTGTGCACCACTGGGGAAAAAACTTCTCCCTTTTGGTCTCCAGACGGTTAAGCATGTCTAACAAGTAGTGTTTGTTGATGTTAGCAGCAGCCAAAGGGACAGCTGCACTCTTCGTATAGAAGAAATCTGGAGGAAACTCAAATGTTTTTATCAGAAAACTTCTGATTATAGCAGCTAAACATCAAGTACTAACAGATAATGTTGACAGATTACCAATTATGCTCCGTATCAATGTATGAACTAAAACTACATTGTATAAACTACATGTCGTGAAGTTGGAAGGTATGCCCTTTTTGTGAATTTGATTCGATAGATGCAGCTACACAGGTCAAAAAAATGCCACTTTGGCTCCACATTCATCCTTGTATGGTAACCTTGGACTAATCGTCTTTTCTGTAAGAAGAAAGCATTCTTGTGAGACTACATGATGCTCCTGAACACAATCATGGTGAGGCATACTGCATAGTACTCGAACATAGTCTGACTTCCCTTGCAGTACTTCCACCAAAGTCTTCTCCTTTTGGCAACAATCACCAAAAAAGGCAAACGCAAAAAAATGGGCTCCCACCAATAGAGCACAGGTTTACATAACTTTATCCAAACTCAATGCCTAACTGCCCAACTTCTTGAATAGGATTGGGAGACAAACTGTTCTCATCTTTCATCTCAATGACGATGGTGTCGGAGTTGATGATCACTCTACATGGTCCAAGAAACCCTCCATTAACAAGTTCACAATTTTCATACAGACCTTCAGCTGGTGGCATATTCAACATGCAGGAATTAGGTAATACAAACTTTTTTCTGTCATGAAAGCACTTCTGGTTAACCATTAGCACAAGACGGTGTTTCCTCCCCAGTAATTCAGAGACGTATTCCATGTCACCCATAGCCAACGCATGTCGGACACGGCTGGAAGAAACTTGTCCTTTATCACTTGAATTTATAGCGTCTGCAACTCCATTATGAGATCTTTTTGCTGTGTCCATGACAGAGTGTACAATGAATGCACTTAAACCGAATTCTTCACATAGTTTCACTAACTCAGCTGCATCACCGGATGCTTTATAACCAAATCTATAATTTTCACCTGTCATTGTACAAGAAGAAATATATTATTGAAGGGGCGATGGTAAAGCACAATATAGCACCTGCAGGAGATAAAATGCACGTACCTGCCACAACACCTTTTATTCTAAGATCCTTTGATAACCTTTCAACAAACTGCCGTGGAGACAGGGACCTGACCTTTGAAAACTCGACTTGGTATTCAAGAGGTACCACATTCCTACAGTAAGAAGCCCAAGATGAAAGAACTCGCTTGCGATCACACTGAGCAACTATAGGAGGCCTGTACAGAAGGAAATAGTCATGTAAAGCCGTCCCTTATTCGGGCTAAGTGATTGTCAAAGAGAAGACTCTAAAGAGAAGTTAGGAAAGTTTACGTGCAGGCTCACCTGTATGTCCAGCCAAGTACTTCGGCCATTCCCACAAAAGAAAGAAGAAAAGGAGTCCCTGCTTTAGAAGCATGCATTGCCAATTCCCGATGGCCAATGTGAAGGGCATCAAACTTTCCCAGGGCGACTATGCCACCTAAAATGTGTATGGAATATGAGAGAAGCTTATACATAACAGAAATGCATCAATAACAGAAGTGTGTAACAAAATCTCATAGCTACAATTGAACATGTGGTCTAGATCTAAAGAAAAGAACATGTGATCTAGCCATATAACAACAGTGAGGGGCAAGAGAGACAATATAACTTCAACTGCAAGGAGCAACGAAGCGGACTAAACAAACACTGCAACTTCACTACAGAGACCTGAAACTTTGACCAAGTGGTTGCCTTCTCCCTCAGTTTTTTTTTAATCATATTTAATTTGTACCATATGCACCCTGTCCTATGCCATTCCATAGTATAAATATGCTATTATGATGTTACCATTTCTAGACTTGCCTTCTCAATATGGACCAAGTTGCAGATACTGATATCTGCACACACGGAAAGGAGAAAAAATATTGCAAGAAAATTCTAAAACGGTCTACATTAACTTTATGACCAATTGGGTGTAAAATTGTCAAGCTGATCTTTCGCAGAACAAATGGCCTAAAATATGCATATTCACCTTGCAGGTGTTCGAATCTAGAACTGGCAGGCACCAATATTGAAGTACAAGAAAAATGTATCACATGCCAATCCACAGACAATGACTAATGAACAAGTTTCCCAATTGTCATCGGGTGTTTCAGTAAGATCTGGCTGAGAATGTTTCTACGAATCTTAAAACAATATGTTTTACTTACTTTTTAGGGCCAAATACATTTGCTAGATTTGTTCTACTTTACTGTACTGGAATGGTACAAATGAGTAAATCTGCAAGCTTTATGTTTTATGGACTGCGAACAGTACAAGACAAAATACAAAATCAATTCTGGCTCAAGCCCAAACTCAAGTCGTTGGAAGTTGGAACCAACACCTCGAAGGCCTCATTTGTTTCTTTTCTGCATGTGAAGCAGATATGCTCCTTATGCATCTTCCATCACTATATCCAAGCGTCTCCAATGCAGTAACAAACACCCTAGAAGCCCACACATACTCAATATGGACTAAGCAAATGGCTTTATTGGTTTACTTAAGGATATGTACCACACAAAAGAGGGTGAGCAATACAAAGAGGCACTTCATATAAAACCTCCAGGGCTTTGGAAGGTGGCAATTAGAGGAAGAAATGTTGGTGGTTCATCAATATAGCATGAGAATGAGAGATATATCATAGTCCCAAAGATGGTTACACAGCTAGCATGCAACCTTTTCTGAAGTATACAGAACTCCAAATTGTCCTTTAGATAAAGTAGGAAGGGCTATGACTTCAATACTGGCCACATATAAAATCTAAGCATGTTTAGCATTTTTATTAGCAAATCAAGTGTATCTTATTATATTTAATTATGAGTGCAGTTACTAGCAGAACAGTTAGACCTGAAATTAGCCGATAACCACTGTATAGAGGTGCATGATTTCAATTCTGTTTATAAATCAAACTACAACAGATTGTCCACATAAACTTACCAAGCACGCAATCTTGATCTTCTCCACAATCTATTAGGAGCTTGTCGTTAACTAAATCATCATTTTTCTGTCTGACCCCTGAGTGTCCAGATGAACTGAAGGTCTTAATTGAAATCCTACTCTGCCCCTTCTTCATGTCTAGATGCCTGTTTTGACTGAAGTAGCATAAGTGTGTCGCCAAAATCTCAAAGCTAATGAAGATTTAAGACTAAAAACAGTTAGGTTTAATAAACAAGTTCAGAACCTGTGCTAATGTGCACCAAAAAAAATACTCTCATTTTGATAAGAAAGTAGAAATCGTAGTATTAAAGGAGGATAAATGTAATCTACACATGCCTAAAAATTTTGAGTCTCAAGCAATTGATAGATTCGTTAGTCATTTCCATACACCAATTTGGACCAAGGATCTTCTATAAAGTTCAAATTAGTAAATATAAATGATAGCTAACTTCTAGGGCTCTGCAGGTTGCACCGGTAAACAATTAAGGAAACGGTAAAACCTTACTTGTGTACACAAAATATGGTGGTTCTACCTTTTTCTCTCTCAAACATGCAGGAGAACTCGTGTCATTGCATTAATCGAAAGAAACAGTCTGAGTACATGCCGATTCCATGGCTGGGATTAGTATTTTTTCACATTCACACCCTTTCAAGATTTGAACTACCCTATTACAGCCCATAACACAACAGGCCTTCTAATGCCTTTGCCACAGCCAGTATCCACAGGGTTGCCTGTTTGATAACTTGGCAGCAGATATGTCTGCTGTACTTTTTTTTCAAACTTCTTTTGCTCACACAGTTGCAATCCGCACACCCCTTTGGTTGATTTTGACATGCAGCCTACCTTGGCCTATAGGTCCTATGTGATAGAATTTACCCAGCAGGTTCGGCAGTGACACGACACATCCCTTGCCAAATCGCACACGCATAACGCAATGCTTACTACATCATTAGACTCCAACCTTATAATTTGTCGCCTAATGGAAGTCAAAGCACAAAAATTCGTTGCCTTCGGAAAATGTTAGTGTGGCTCATAAACATAAACCCTAGTAACAAGCCACAGAGAACCTAACCCCTCAAATTTGACCTGCATTCCGATCCCCAGGCTCAAATATCCCAAGCTTCTCATCATGTTTTAGTACATATAGAAATGCTCTACCATGATTGCAAATAAGAGGGTGCCATCGACTGCCCCCGAGGCTCAACGGAACAGTCATTTCATCGAACAGCTAGCAAGCGCGGGCACCATTTTCAGTACCTCGCGCCGACAGCAACAGAGATGAAAGGCGGAGCCGCAACGACGACTATGAACAGGAGGCAGCTCGTCACCTGAAGCGGCTCGCGGGCGGCAGGTGGGGGCGGGGAGGCCCGGACGGGCCGCGGCGGGGGCAGTGGAGGAGCGGCGGCCACTGGGGCGCCGGGGACGGGGAGGGAGAAGGGGAGCGGAGGGCGCAGGCGAGCGCCGCCGCGGCTGCGCCCCTCTCCATCCCACGCGCGGCGGACGCCGCCTTCCTGTTCCTTTTTCGCCTGGGGGGAAGGAGCTTGGCGGGCCGCGTCGTCGTCTTCTCCGCCGCTTGCTCGCTGCTGCTGTGGCGGGTGGCGCGGCAGCCTGCCCGGCCGCTGCCCGTTAGATGAGGTGCGGTTCGCGCATCCCGTGTGTGTCGCCGTCTAGGCCGCGGGGTCAGGACGAGGGCCGTGCGATGCGCGAGCAGGTTCCAGTGCTCCACCCACGCACCAGACACAGACAGGCAGGGACGGGGCGACGGGCCACGTCGCGTTTGGTGACAGTGGACGAGTCCAAATGGCTGAAAATAGCAAGAGATCTGTTCGATCAATGTGAGCAAAACTGGGCAGGGTATTGTTGCTGAGCAAAACAAGAGATCTGTCCAAATGGCAGAGTATTTTTTTTCGCAAAAGGCCGTTGGCCCAGCTTTGATTAAAATTAAAATAAGATTGGGGTTGCCAGTTTATACAAAGAAGAAGTCCAAACTAACCTAAAAAGGGTAACACTCGCTCTAGAAACTCACTCAAAAGATCACCAACTAACAACTTAGCCTGACGAAGAAAACAAAAGCAAAGAAGCCCACAGACCAGCAGTATTTAAAGGTTACAGCAAGAAGGCTCAACAGCCAGCCTAAACAAGAAAAGACTAGAACACCTAGCCTAAGAAGCAGCTAGAACACCACCCCAGTCGTCGGATTAACCATAAGAAGGGGCGCAAAAGGGTTTGCTTTTCACTATCATTCATGCCTTAATGATGATAGTTGAAGATTCAACTTTTGTATCACCGCGTCGATCCATTGTTGATCCGTCTCCTTATTCAGTATTTTCCACTTCTGCAGAAAGGAGATAGATCGAAAAACGCCCACATTAGGTGAGGGCACAACTAGATTTTGAAAGACAAGTTCATTACGAGGGATAATAGTATTAGCTAATGGATAGTGTGGAGCGCTCGATGTAGGGGGAGGAAGAGTGGCTTATGTGTCTTTTTACTTATTTTCGATTTGATGGATGAAGAAAATGTCTACATGAGTTGACGTGGGTACCGGATATCGACTCGAGGTGGTGTAAAGGTGAGTAGAAGTTGTATAAAAGCTCAAAGCTCGTAATCCGACACCAAAGAAAATGAGGTGGTGTTGCACAATGTGATATCAACTTGTACCAATCAATGACATTAGTGTTTCCTATATCTATTAGTACCATGTCTGTTTCAGATTATAATCCAACTAGATAAATTATAAAAGTTGAGTTATAGATCATCAGTACTATTAAAAGATTACTTCAGGGTCACAAATAATCTGAATGAAAAATAAAATGATCATAAACTTTTACCGGATCATAATCTATTTATATACTCATTCCGTTTCAAAACATTTGTTATTATGGTTTTTCTAGATACAATCCCTTTGTTACTATGTGGATTGTATCTGGAAAAGTCAGAATGACAAGTATTTTGAAGCGGAGGGAGTAGTCGGAAGGGAAAGAATCCTAAATATATTTAGATTTCAAGTCATCTATACCGATACTATAAATCGATGAAGCGAAAAAGGTTCGTCGTTCATGTGTAGATTACCTCACGAAAGTGGAGTTCTTACTTGGCCTTTGCTCAGGTAGAAAAAAAAGAAATATGGTTCCTTTTGGAAATCCTATTGGCGGCTATTGCGTGAACAAAATATGGTTTAGGGTGATGTTCCAAGCAAATAGTCACGAAGAAGAAAGCCTCTTTGCCATGGTGCCGGTTACGAGCGGTCGAGGCAAAAAGGATTTTCGAATCTTCTTCTTCGCGTCCCCACACCACACGTGACGTCGACGTCGTCAACTCGAAACGCACATCAATCCTCGAGCGGGCCGTCCTATCGCTCTGTCAGCCCAACCTTTCAAAAATGGGCCAAAACCACTTCATCTACGCAAAGCCTATAACAGGCCTCCTATTTTCTCCCAACCATAAACCCTAGCCCAACAAAAAACAAACCTCCCGTCTCATCATCGCCGCCGTGAAGCCCCCAAGTTCCCACGGTTCCCCCACGACGCCGGCGATGGGCAAGCGGAAGCAGCGCGGCGGCGGCGGCGGAGAACCCGCCGCCGGGGAAGGCGACGCGTCCACCGGCGGAACTGGAGGAGGGCACAGCCCGTCCACCGTGTTCGTCTCCAACCTGCCCTACACCTTCAAGTCCTCCGATGTAAGCGCGCGCTGCCGAATGCCCCAACTGCTACCTTCATTCGCGTTCGTAGCTCGGAATTGAGTGTTTCGTTGCTGTGCAGCTCGAGGCGGTGTTTAGCGAGGTCGGCCCGGTGCGGCGCTGCTTCATGGTTGCGGAGAAAGGTGAGCTGGATAAATTCGGATGCTGTTTAGTCGGGAGTGATATCGAGCTGGCTGGGATTGGCTAGTTATGCTTATGCGGCTATGGTTTATTTGCTGCAGGGTCGGAGACGAGTCGAGGCTTTGGGTTCGTGCAATTGTAAGTTCATTCAGAAATCGCCTATGTTGGTATTACTTTCTGCTTTATCCTGATGCAGTTTTGAGCGAATGATGTGGCATCCACTGAGCCAATTGTCTTCCAATGTTGAACATAAGTTCGTCTATGTCTGAGGCTCATGTGGTTCAACCACCTGCAAATCCCTTTGGGTGCTGCAGCACTTTTATTAGAACTATAAGTCTTTTGTTGTTAGCAAAGTTGTTGACCATAGGGCATAAAGCATAATTGAACATTTACTAGGCCAAAATGACCAAATGATATCATATACGCTGATGCCTGTCCCAATACTCGACTACTAGTTATTCACGCTTAATTGTGCTGATGCTAATAACATTTTTCTGCTTGACACTGTTAAGCATTGTTTTGATTGATGTAATGTGTTCCCATTGGTACCAGCGCAACTGTTCAAGATGCTGAGCGATCTATTCAACAAAAGAACGGGTTTCCTGTCGCTGGTAGGAAAATTAGAGTCAAGCTAGCAATAAATCGTGCCCCACTGAAGGAACGCTTGCAAAAGAAGGAGAATAGTAAGGCTCTATTCCTTTCAATTTGTTGCCGCTGAAGTTCAATAGAGTGTGGATCTGATGGTCTTGTGTTCTTCTCTTGTAAGCATTGCAAGCAAAGGACTCTGATGCAAAAGATGAAACAGATGATACTTCTGCTGCTACAAAGCATAAGAAGAGCTCCATTAAAGCAGATTCAGGTTTTAATGGAAAATATTTTTCTCGTGTATTAAATATTCCACTGTTAATATTTCTCGATAATGATACAAGATGTTATGTTGGACCAGAGAAACCACAGCTGTTGGCAAAGAATGCTAAGGTATCAAAGGAAGCTTCCATTGGTGACACAGATAAAGTGAAAAGTTCTGAAAAGCAAAGGTCTGTACTGGAATATGTTACTTTAAGAAGTCATCACCTAAATCTGATTCATCATATTCTATGTAAAATTTGCCTATAATATCATCAACTCATTCTTAGTATTTCCTTGTTGCCATAGATGGATAATTTGGTAGTATATTATGGCTTAATTATAATTTTGTTAAGGACATTGATATTCTGTTTTTTCTTCCCTTTGGATTGACTGGCAATTTTAATCTTGTTGCTATAAAGGGTTGCAAAAACGGTGATTTTTGGTGGTCTGCCAGACTTTGCCATGGCCAGTGAGGTTTTCCGTCAAGCTGGAGAGATTGGTTCGGTTGTATCTGTAAACTATCCACTTCCCAAAGAGGAAATGGAACTCCATGGTATGCTATTTCCATGTTTACATTTTTTTAATTTTATTTTAGTTCAATAATGTAAATTGTATGTGAAGTACTTTAAGTTAATTCTGCAATAGTCATTAAGAGCTGCATGATTGTTAGTTTCTTGTTGGCTTGAGTGACGGTACCGATCTAACCTGGCAGTATCAAATGATCTATTTCAGTATTTCTTATGTTTGTACATTGATTACATCCATATATGAGAATATTGATGTTACTGTTTTTTCTTTGAGTTAATATTCAGCATTTACCATATTTGACATTTCTTCCCAGTGGCTCTTTTGACCCATTACTTAAGGTTATAATTCATGACACCATGCCTATTTTCTCCCAAGACCTTTTTGCATTGTTATATGCATGGGAGTATGGTTTGGTCTCTGCACATTTCTATTACAGATTTTGCGTGTAAAAAGTATAATGGATTTCTGATCATTTATCACTTGTCATAGTTCTCATGCATTCATTCCTTATCAGAGCTAAATTTTGAACTCTACATCACAAGGGTTTCCTTGTTTCAAACTTTGTAAAGCTTGTCTTTGTCTGTTGCTTTAATTTTTCAATGGAAAAATCGTCAAAACTCTGCACTGTACATGACAGTTTCAGTCCTACTCCTACCTCCCTTCATGCTACTTGACCAAGCATCTACAGTTATTCGCTTATTCTTGCATACTGCAGTTAGCATGTGTAGTAAGACGCCTAATTATAAAATGTGACTGTAATTCCCTCCAGGACTTGCTCGAGATGGATGCACATCAGATGCAGCAGCTGTACTTTTTGCAAGTGTCAAATCGGCTTGGGATTCTGTTGTCCGCCTACATCGTAAGGAAGTCAAGGGAGCAATCGTTTGGGCTCGTCAACTTGGAGGAGAGGTGATCTAATAGCTAGTCTTATTCGTATTCTGCAATTCATATGTTATGTTTCCTGCAATTGTGTAACTGTACTCATTTCCGCATTTGTTTGTATTTGAGTGCCATCTGCAAACACTTACTCCTTAAAGTACTAGAATTTGTATTACGACATACTAAAGAAAATTTTGAAGTGCTGTAATGAGCAATGGATTTAGATTCCAAATTTTGTCTATGCCTCAAGAAATCCTGTCAACACCTCATACAGTAATATATCACAAATCTTCAGAATCTAATTTTCAAATAAATTAGTCTGCTATAGCCTGCATAAGCCTTATTCATTTAAGTAGTATCCTTTTTTTTTTTGCTTAGTAGAATATTACAGGTTAGTGAATTAAGTAGTTGTGGTTTTATGTTACTAGGTAGTATAATGTTGGAGGTCTGATAATGGGTGTTGACTGTAAATAGTTGATGATGAGGAATTATGCTTTCTCTTTAAAAAAGATGCTCTCAGATATTGTTCATGGCTGCTGACTAAATCCATGCTAGCAAGACTTGGCACGAATTAACAGAAAAATCTAGTTTTTTTTTATTGAGTTTGTTTCCTCTGGCTATCAGTAGAACCACAGCTACCCTTTCTTCATTTGCTTGCAAGTGCCTGAAACTTGCTTTCGTTCTATTTCAGGGTTCAAAAATCAGGAAATGGCGAGTGATTGTCAGGAACCTGCCATTCAAGGTGCTCAATTAAGTGGCCGCTTTTCCAATATGCTTTTTTTTCTTTCTTTCCTCTATTTCATTATAGCACATAAGCTAAAATGTGTGTATACGAATGCTGCAGATTACAGAAAAGGAGATAATGGATATGTTCAGTTCAGCAGGGTTTGTCTGGGATGTGTCTATTCCTCATAAGTCTGATGAAGGGTATGTCAATTTTCCATTGATTCTTTTTGTTCCTTAAGTGAATTAATAATTGCAAGATATGATAGCTTATATTTACTCTTTAATAGGATATCAAAAGGCTTCGCTTTTGTATCATTCACACGGAAGCAGGACGCAGAAAATGTATGGTCAGTGCCTTATTCAGTAAGAGTACAAAAATGCATTTAAAATTTCTAACCATCGTGAATTTGTCTGAATCAGGCTATAAAAAATATTAACGGGAAAGTTGTAGCGAAGAGACCGGTGGCTGTTGATTGGGCTGTTCCAAAAAAAGTATACACTGTTGCAGCAAAATCCGGTGCCGAGGATAATGGTAAAATACAAAGTTTGCTTTATCGTCACTGTTCATTCCTCGAGTCATTTATCAAGTGCGCAAAGTTAAAGAGTTCTCTCATAGCTTATGCAGAATTTATGTTACATGATTATGAATGGCTTACCATGTGCCTTTCACATTTGTACAAAATAATAAATTAGGCTGTTTCTTCGTGTAACCAAATATTAGATATTGCACTCTTTATGTCATCTCAATTGTTATATTTGCTCTATATTTTTCTTAGTTTACTATTTGGGAGCCACATCTCTTATATGTGTTGTATTTCCAGAGCTTGCGAATATACCTGACAATGGCAGTGATGATGGCAGCTCTGAAGAGAACCTTGTTGGAGAAGATGATAGCTCTGAACTTGATCAGGATATTTCTGATCGTCCATCTGAGGATGATTTCAAAACCGAAGTAGATATTTCTAGAAAAGTACTTGAAAATTTGATCAAGTCATCAGAGAAGTCTGAACCATCTGGCATTGACGGTTCAGATATTGATACCGACACTGAAACAGAAAATGACACATCAGAAAATAAGAAACCTGAGTCACCTGCAGCTGGCAAGTCGGCTGAGTTGAAACGTGTTGATGCAAAAATCACTGATCCTGCTTCCAAACCTGATAAAAAGGATATAAACCTGGATAGGACTATATTCATCAGCAACCTTCCTTTTGATATAAGTAATGAGGAGGTAACAGTGCGCTTCTCAGTTTTTGGGAAGGTTGAATCTTTCTTCCCGGTTCTTCATAAACTCACAAAGTATGTTTGACCATCTTGTTTATCCATCTTTCTTTATCTTAAGTTGTATCAACCAGTGAACATACACTTGGCATTCTTGCTGGTGCTAACAGTTTGTGTGCTGTCTATGCAGGAGACCTAGAGGTACTGGTTTCCTGAAGTTTTCTACAGCAGAGGCAGCTGATGCAGCAGTTTCTGCCGCAAATGCTGCTCCTGGCTTAGGAATATTTATGAAGAGTAGGGCACTTAATGTTATGAAGGCAATGGACAAGGAGACTGCTCACAAAAAGTCACTTGACAAGGCAAAAACTGAGGTTGAGGATAGACGGAATCTGTACTTGGCCAAGGCAAGTTCTTCAGCATTTCATTTTGTAGTGAGTTTCTTCCATTATCATGTTACTGAAAGTTTGATCTTCAAGCAGGAAGGTGAAATACTTGCCGGAACACCAGCTGCTGAAGGTGTGTCAGATGCTGACATGAATAAACGTAACTGGTAAGAGCTTATCCTTATTCTTCACTATTTCATATTCTAGCTAGTACATGTTTATTTTCCTGTTGATAATGTGTTCCATACCTGTTCTTTCCATATTCTTTTTGCAAGTTGTCAGAATCAAGTTGCCAGGCCATTGGCAAATATGCTTTTATTCCTTCTAGTTAACGTTTTTCACATCTTTGGATGCTATATTCATGATTGGAAGGGAATTGCACTTCTTTTTGATACATACATTAAAAAAACTTTTTATATTTGCAACCATAGCTGCTGACATCATTTGGCTTACATATTCTGTCAATGGTAATATTTGTTCCCCTGATATACTTGCTACCCTAGCTAATGGCAAATATTTGGTCGTATATTACATTGATGATGATGATCTGATAGTATCTTTCTTATTTGTCTGTTTTAGGTTGGCTAGAAGGAAAGTGGAGATGCTTCAGTCTCCAAAGTTTCACGTGTCCAAAACAAGGCTTATCATCTACAATTTGCCTAAGACTATGACCATTAATGATGTAAAGAAGCTTTGCAGAGAAGCAGTCATTTCTCGTGCTACCAGACAAAATCCTGTCATCCGGAAGGTTTCATGGAGTTCCTTATGTTTAGTTTCTTCTCTCCTTTTTGCTATGTGTGTTTTCTGATGCTGATGCCAATACCTTTGTTGACCAGGTAAATATCCTTAAGAATGAAAAGAATGGGGTACAGACACATTCGCGTGGTGTAGCCTTTGTTGATTTTCAAGAACATGAGCACGCTCTTGTCGCTCTAAGAGTTCTAAACAACAACCCTGGTACCCTCCACTCTTAATAGTTACTGCAGTCATGTTGTGTCAATTGCTCTGTCTCCCTGTTGCAACTTTTGTTGTCTTTCAGCCAATTGATCTTGACTATTTAGTAATCCTTAATGTTGCCACCGTCCTTAAGTTTAATATTGGGTCAGCACACTTGGACCAGGGTTACTGCCAATATTTTGCACTGAAGAAATGATGGATCATCACTGTGTGCTTGTCTTACCATACTGTTACTATTTTTGGTCCTTTTCTCAAACTTATTGGCTGTTTGCTTCTGTTTGTTTTCTTAAAGCCATTTCTTACATGGTAATTGGTACATAATGAATAGACTTAGTTCTGGTTACAATTTATAAGTATTTTCGTTCTCTGCAGAAACCTTTGGTGCAGAACGGCGTCCAATTGTGGAGTTTGCTCTTGAGGATGTTGAAAAGGTTAGGCTTCAGAAGATTCGAATGGAACACAATCAACGCAATCGGAAGTCAGCAGCAGAAGCTGCAGAAGATCAGCAGAGTCCTTCGGGGGATCAACCTGCAGGCGACGGCCGTCATGCAGATAGCAGCAGGACATTCAGAAAAGGAAACAAGCGGAAATCACATGATAGACCATCTAAACCATCCGATTCTGGTGAAGGGCCTGCCGAGGATCCTTCAGTTGCTGGAGACCGTAGCGCCGTGGAAGGTGCAAGAAAGGGAAGACCTGCGAAGAGATCAAGGAAGTCAAAAGATGGTACCGTTTTTCCAGATCGTGATCGACAAGATGCAACCCCTATTGCTGCCAAGGATCCTTCAGTTGCTGGAGACCGTAGTGCTGTGGAAGGTTTAAGAAAGGGAAGACCTGCAAAGAGATCAAGGAAGTCAAATGATGGTACCGTTTTGCCAGATCAAGATCGACAAGATGCAACCCCTATTGCTGCTAGGAATGTAAGTTTTTGTATTAAAAAAAATCTTTCCTGAATATGCACCTTATTAAGTTCTCCAGTTTTACTGCAGTAAAGTGCTGTTAAATGGTTACCAATTTCATTTTATTACAGCAAGCTGTGTCGAGTGAGCGTGATCAATCAGTTGCTCCTAAGAAAAGGAAAAACAGAAAAGATGGCCAGACAGAGCAAAAAAGAGGAAAGGCTACAAAAAGGACAAGGAAAGAACCTACCGGGGAAGGAGGCGTCGACAAGTCACTGGTGGAGCAGTATCGTTCCAAATTCTTGCAGCATGGCGTGAGCAAACCCAAAGCGTAGTAGAGTCGAAGGCTAATGTTTCCAAGAGCACGTCTCCACAAACATTTTCAATCCCTTGTGCGTATGCCAAAATTTTGATTGTAATGTTGCGATCGTCTCGGTTTAGCTGTACCTTGGATGATGTTGACCGATATTTATCGAGGAATCTATTTACAGCCGTGTGAGTCATCTTTCCGTTTTACATTTATCCCGGGATTGTAGATCCGGTGACTGTTTTTTTTCTTCTGGCTGTGATGTGCTTTTGATGAAAGCTTTGCAGAAAATGAGGTGCGCCGTGTTGAATCTGATTGCTTATAACGTGACCTGTTTCTTTTCGTGATTGATTGCGTGTTAAAGGAAGAGGTGACGTTGTTCTTGATGGGGGGCATTCTTCTTGCACGAGTGTGCTGCATGTTCCTTGTGGGCATGGTGTTTGCCACATCAGATCGCTCTCTAAAAGGAGGCACGTTTGGTCTCTCGCCTAACCTCATTCTCATCGTGACCTGCGAGAAAGGTGATCGATCCACACGACAAAATGGGTAATTAATTATAATATAATAACTGCCGTAGCTACTAGCAACAATTTTTCTAACACCGCGTCTGCTAGTCGGACTTCTTTGAGTTCTTGTGAACAATTTTTCGCAGTGGGACGTATTCGACGCTGTGTGTGTGGCACTGAATCAGGGACGGAGGGAGTACGAGTAGTTACTAGCGGAGAGAATCTTCAAAACTCCGTCGTGCAGCATTCCGTACGCGCAACTGCCAGGTTTTAATCTGGAAGAAAACGACATGTCGGAGTCGGAGCTCAAACGTGTTCGACAATACGCGGTCTATCCACGCTGGCGTGCTCGGAGCAACTGCTGAGCACACGTCCAGAACATGTTTCTTTTCGTATAGTAGGAGTATTTCCTTTTGTTTTCTTTAACGGAGCTGCTAGCGCCCGGACGTCCGATCCGGGCGCTAGCATCGGACAGGTTCGCGGTCGTTAGATCCTAGGATGCTCAATCGTCAGCCGTTAGATCTAAAGTCCACCGAGTACATGTTGCGAGCGTGTTGCGAACGTGTTGCGAAAATGTTGCGAACGCGGTTACGTGCAACATCCAACATCAGGAGTCTTTCTTCCCCCTCCCCCCATGTTGCGACCATGTTGTGCCCCGTGTTGCGTGCAACATCCAACATCAGGAGCCCTCTCCTCCTCCTCTTCGACACAAACCCAACATCACATGTCTGCAACATCGAAACTCAACATCCGCAACATTAAAATTTAATGTTTGCAACACCCAACAACACGTGTCTGCAACATCGAGACTCGACATCCGCAACATCGAAAATCGATGTTTACAACATCAAAAATATTTAGATCTAATTTTGAAACATTCGCATGTGACACTTGCAACATGCCAAGGACGCGGATGCAACATGTTCACAACGATTGCAACATAAATGAGAAATGATTACATCTCATGCAAAACATCGATATAAAACCTATGCAACATCGATATGCAACTAATACAACATCTGTTAACAACAATTGCGACATTAAAAAACGATTGCAAACATGAACACCAATATCATGTACTGCAACACGAACACAGATGCAAACATATGTAGACAATGATTGAAACATCTCTAGAAAACGATTGCAACATGACCGAGTACATTCATGCAACATTTGCAGACACCGGTTGCAACATCTCTGAACAACGATTGCAACATCACCGAGCTCCGCCCCCGGGCTGCCGCGAGCTCGGCCCCTGGCTGCCGTGACCTCCTCGCCGCAGCAAAAGAGCCGAGGCGGTGGCGGGCCGCAGTAACTCGCCTCGCCGCCAGGACGAGAAGGAGGGGGCTGGCGCGGAGGTGAAGGGAGAACCTCCCGTTGACGCGCACAGGGAGCTCGACCGGCGGAGGGAGCGACGGGGCAGGGCCGGCGCACGGCTCGCCCGCTCCCGGTCGCGAAGAGCGGCGGCGGGGGCTCGCCCGCCCTCCAACCGCAGGGAGCCCCCAGCGCGGGAGGACGGCAGCGGTCGGCGCAGGGCCGGCGCCGAGCTCGGGGAGGAAGGGAGGCGAGCCAGCGGAGAGGGGTCCTCGTCGTCGAGGAGCTCGCGAATCACGCGGCGGGGAGGCGGTGGAGCGCCCCGACCACGACGAGCGGCGCCGGCGGCGGGTGCCCGATCTCCGCGCACACACCAGGGGAGGAGGCGAAACCGGGAGGAATGGAAAGGTGGAGAAGCGGGGATCACATATCGGGGCTCGGTTCGGACGGAGGTGACCGGAGGAGGGAGATCCGGCGGCGGTGGCGGCAGTGGAGGGCCGGGAAGCGGCGGAGGGGGCGCGCGGCTCGTTACGAGCGCGGGGGCTGCGGCTTTTTTTTATTCTCGCCATAGGAGAGAGGCGCGTGGGAACGAAGACGTCCGACGCGTCGGAAGTATTTCCGTTTCTTTAATTAAAGACTCCGAGCTTTACCAGTGATTATTGATCACCCATCTGAGTCTGCAACGGTCACATTACCGAGTGCCGAATAGGCAAACACTCCGTGTCGAGTAGTAGCTTTTGTTGTGACGCGACGCGCCGACACCTACGCAAAACTGACGGGCCAATGCTTCCTCGCTAAGGCCCTGTTCTTTTCCTTACAAAGGAATAGTGAAAATCACTATTCACCTATCACATCTTCTCTCACAACAAACACTATTCCAACACTATTTATTTATAACTTTACTATTCCTTTTCACCCAAAAGAACGAACGGGTCCTAAGTCTTTGCGCCGTTGGCGGCGAGCTCGGCAGATGCGGCCGCCAAGACCGCAAACAAGTCGGCATGACTCGACACCCCCTTGTTGCCCGTGTGCCGCCGCGTAACTGTTGAGTGCACGGCTGCCGCACGCTGAATATCCGGTGGATGCCCGAGCAGGATGCGCGGCCATGTTCCGGTCGGCTGCCAGGCCCCACCGCGCAGGAGTGGATCTCGCCATCTCGGCATCTCGCTCGCAGCCTCGCAGGTCTCCAGGTCAAACCAAACTCGCCAGGCGCCGCATCAGAGGATTGATTCACAAAAGCCCTCACGTGATCCCGCCGTTCCCGTCCCTCTCCTCCGCGACGAGCCAACGACAACGACAAAAACCGCGTGAAAGTTGAAACAAAACGCGCCGCAGCAACAGGAAACGAAAGGGAGAAGAAAAACACCTTGCCGGGAATGGGCAACCCCGCCCCGCGGGATGATGGTAAACGAACTCCCGCGCGCCGCCAGCTCGGCACCCGACGTGCCCCCGCCGCCGCCCAGTCGAACGGGTCAAAACCCCCCGTCCCCTCCCCTGGGCTCCACACGCAGCGCCGTCTCGCGCGTCTTCATTAACGCCGCCCAAATCAACAAGCCCCAGCCACACCGGCCACACCAACCTCTCCTCCTCCTCCCCTCCCCTCCCCGTAATCCATCCCCTCGTCGACAGATCGACCCCCAAGGCTTTGCAGACCCCCGGCGATCGATCGATGGAGCTGTTCGCGCGGGCCAAGGTGGTGCGTCTCAAGAGCCACCACGACAAGTTCCTGTACGCGGACGAGGACGAGGTGCACGTCACGCAGGACCGGAACGGCGCGTCCCCGAACGCGCGGTGGAGCGTCGAGGCCGTCCCGCAGTCCCCCGGCGCCGTCCGCCTCCGGAGCCGCTACGGCCGCTACCTCACCGCCTCCAACGAGCCTTTCCTCCTCGGCATGACGGGGCGGAAGGTGCTGCAGACGAGCCCCGCCGCGCGCCCGGACTCGTCGGTCGAGTGGGAGCCCGTGCGGGACGGCTTCCAGACCCGCCTCAAGACCCGGTACGGCCACTTTCTCCGCGCCAACGGGGGACTCCCGCCGTGGCGGAACTCCGTCACCCACGACGTGCCGCACCGCACCGCCACGCAGGACTGGGTGCTCTGGGACGTCGAGGTCGTCCAGGTGCTCACGCCGGGGCCAGAGCGCGCCGAGTCCGCGCCCGTCAAGATGCCGGACTCGACGCCCGCGCCGGAGATCAGGGACCCGCCGCCGCCGCGGCACCGCCCGTCCAAGTCGTACGCCGCGCCGCCGCCGCCGCCGCCACCGCCGCTGGAGCCCGAGGCGGTGGAGGCGCCGCGGCCGGGGCCAAGGCTCTCCAAGCTCGAGGTCAGTGGCCAAATTGGTTTCGTGCGTTGATAAAATTGCCGAAGTGCTTGTGCCTGCCTGATGGCGTGTACCTAGCATTGTTTGTGATGGCGTCTTGACTAAGGCATTGACTCTAGAGGCATTGCACCTCTGTGCTTACCGCTTACTTGGTCTAGTTTTAGGCGTAGTATAGTTATGTTTTTCGGATTTTCGGAAATGCATTGGGGATTTTCGGAAACACAGAGGGAAATGCTGATCGTGCTGAGGGAGAATGCTCTGGTGATTTATAGTTCTGGTGATTTTGATCGAAATGCTAATCGTGCTCTTCTCACAAGACACGGCGAGTAGTTATGAATCTGTGGATTTCACACTGCCGATCTCGATCTGTTTTCTTTATCCAAGTGACAATGGTGTAAACAATTGTTTCTCATTTGAGAATTTTGCCTTCATCTTTGCAGGATCGAACTAGCTCTATATCTTCCATAGGCTAGATTATTAAATTCCTCCAAACTGTTGCTGAGACTGCAAGCGGTGTCCATCTTTTTTTTAGAAATAGGATAAAAATCCAGCCTCCACATTCCCAAAAGAATGCTTACAGCCAAACAAGCGGTTTCCATCGTGGAATCCATTCTTGTGCATCTTGAACAGTTTACCTGACCTGTTTGTTGTGAATCACAATGGCAAAACTACCTGCATCATATAGTCTCTGGACCATGGCAGTGCTTAGCTACTTGTTGAATTGGTTTGGTTAGTTCCCTTGTGTTGTCAAACCATCATATGCAAATTCACTTTTGAACTGCACAACTGACTTGGTCCTGTACAACTGTTTTGAACTGCATAGCATTGTGATTGGTCTTTGTTTTTTCAGAATTTATTTCTTCTATGTCATGTTACTTCTCGGCTTGTAGTTGGTTCTGAATAAGAGTTGACATTGAATTTATCGCATATTTCCAGTCCTCCGATTCTTTCTCCGCCCCCTTGCACAAGGTAGAGGGACGTGCCATCCATTACTACATTGCCGATGATCGGGGCAACGTGGATGATGGCATAGAGGGACACTCGTTTACATTTAATGGCAGCAACTTGGAGGAGCTCGCCCACAAGTTGCAGGAGGAGACGGGTCTGGATGACCTCATCATATGCACACGCAGCCCTATCAATGGGAAGCTCACTCCTCTCCGCCTGCAACTACCACCGAACAATGCAGCAATGCATATTGTGCTCGTCCAGGAGTCCTCAAAAGGTCAGCAAACCACTCCTTGTTTTCACCATTTCCAACTGTCCGTTTCTTCTACAAATACTTGCTTTGGCATTGAGAAATAAATAGTTGCTATCATTTGGTCTTATGGAGCCTGACTGGCTAGTTGTTGAAGCGTGATAACCTGTGTATTGTTTTTTAGATGGAATCTGCAGCCAGAGTCCAATGCCCCCTGTTCTCTCTGTTTTTTTAACCAACAACCACCCCCTGTTCCCATCTTATTATTGCATTGCTAACTGCTAAGTACTTAAGCAATTAGATATTTTCAAGTTGTGCCGACCTTGAAAAACAACGCTAATTTTAGCAAGTAACCACCCTGGTCGTGATATCTGTGCTATCTTATTTGCCCTATGCTCTCATGATGTCAATATCCACAACTAATTTACAATGCTGTAGCATCTTTCTTAATGGATTTGTAAGAAAGGTCCCTATGCTCATTTAGTTGATTCTTTCTACCATAAGTCAATTCAACATACAAAGCAAGTACTAAGCAAGGGATTATTTTGTCCTAATTTCACTCGACATCTAATATAGCTCAACCTACTTAATATATCGCCTTTCAATTTACTATAGCATTTGTGGAATCCTTCCACCTATCTGGTGGTATGCTTGACACTAACCTTATTTCTTGGGAACGAAACAGCGAGAAATAAACCAGTGCATTTCTGAGATTTTGCATGTCACTAATTGCACCCTGCTACGTAATGTGACTACAAATTATTCATATTAAATGGTGTTAAGTCCAGCAGAACTTTTGTCTTGGTTTAAACAAGATGCCATTATTCTGTCAGTGGCAAACAAAAGACTGTCTAACGGCAATGCACTGAGCATGACTATTGTTGGTCCCGTCATGTCTCATGGTTTTGTGATGCATTGTAATGATATGCTCATGTCTCATGGGTTTGTGATGCATTGTGAACGATTAGCAGTAACTATCCACCATGTCATTCATGTCAAACAATGTGCAGGATCTTTGTTTAATCAAACCGACCCAATTCATACAGATGTCTAGTTATAATACTGTAACCAGAGATGTGATTTGCACTGCTTGTAATTTGATTTGGCCATTCGGAAGTCTTCACATAAAAGCTGTCTCCTAAGAGATTTCTCTTTCATTCACTATACCGTTGCTTCCTAGAATCAGTAACGAGATTGTGCTACTACTATCTTGTTGTTTCTTCAACTCACCAACTGTCAACTGACCGTTCTTCTTTTCTGTTGTAAATTTCAGTGGCGAAGACATTCCCATGGCCATATGGTTCATAGATCATGATACTTTTTGGTGAAGATGTCGCCTTGAGTTCTGATGGATTGCGCATCTACATCAGTCGATCCACTCATGCTAGTCCTGCATTTGCAGTGGGTATATCTCATTGTTGCACATGTACAGTACAAAGAAAGCGCTATAGTAGCTTTAAACCAGCGGAGATTGATTGTGACAATCTGGAGAGATGTTTGATTAATTTTGTAGACGAGAGTTTGACCGTGAGCCCGTGTATCCTCGATGTTATATTTATAGTTGTTGGAGAGACTCATCTCTAATCTCTGCGGACTCAGCATCAGCCGGCTCGTTCCTCCCCCAGTTGGATTCTGGCAGTATGCATATTCCTTCTCGGATCAATATATTTTGGACCATCTGTCGTTGACCTTTGTGGCGAGGCAATTTGCATTTTTTCTTGTGACTTTTTGTGTCATCATATAGTTATACTGAATATCGATAGCGACAGACAAGGATGAAGGATTGCTGCAAGCCTGCAGCCACGAGCCGCTTGCCGCTGAATTACGTCACGCCGGGAGGGCGAGTACCTCGGGTCATGCATTTATTTGGCAATTGGCATTGCTGCGTCATCGGATCGGATGCATCCATTCGAAGAGGAACGGCTTTCTGACGATGGAAATGGAGGCGGTTCCTACTTGAGCATCAATTCTTCGTCAATTCTAACCAACAGCGCCTTTCTGACGACAGATGAGCTGAACTCCTGTACGTAGTCAATACCTACCCAGATTTCGTATCTTGTGGCATCATATGTCCCAGATTGAATGGGCTTCACCCCTACACTAGGGCCTGTTTGGTTACCTGAATATGGCCGGATCAGGCTCCTCGATGCAAGATCGTCTTGATTGGTCTCCTGCACCGGGCATTGAGCCAGGCTCATGGCATGCAAAAGCGCCTACTCAGCCTGCATCCGGGGATACGAGAAAATCGTCCGTTTCCCTGGAGCCAGGCTCCGTTGATGCAAACTTGCAAAGTGCATGCACTGGATGGGCAAAAACAATACGAAAAGGCTACCAGCTGATGCATATGTTTGTAACCAATCACCGGCTCCGTTGAGCCATGCCGGTTGAGGTCATGCAACCAAACATTAATGGCTTGCTTGCGCTCAACCAGGCTCGTGAGGGACAGGCTCTAGCATACAGGCCAGGCTACACTCATCCGCAAACCAATCAAGCCCTAGACAGGATACGACCTTGCATTGGTCGCTGCTTTGCGACCGATACAGGTAGCCCAGGGAAGGCGCGTCGCCGCAAAGTGTGTGCCGCCTTTGCTTTCCAATCTCCCTTCTCTCCTTTCGCTGTGCTGCCCGTCGAAAGAATAGCACGCCACGACGACTCGAGACTTGCAAGATGCAGGAACGTTTCGGAAGGAGCACGCCGAGGTTGTAAACAGCGGCCGCTGCCGCAACTTTGGTAGCCCGTACCTGAGTTTAGAAGGCCCTGGCGCAAATACAAAATGGTGGCCCTATATATTTGTATTTGTATATACCCTTCGCATTCTAACCAATAACTTCATATAATAGAGAATACATAATAATTAAGGGGGCGTTTAGATTAAGAGGTGAAAATTTTGCAGTGTCATATCAAATGTAATTACAATACCGGTCTAGAAACCGCGGGATGAATTTATTAAGCCTAATTAATTTGTTGTTAGCACATATTTACTATGGCACGTCATGGTTAAATCATGAATTAATTAGGTTTAATAAATTTGCTCGCAGAGTTCTTTGTACAATTAATTATTTTCATCTACATTTAATACTTCATACATGTGTCAAACATCCGATGTGAAGGGTGGAAAATTTTTGAGATGTTAAGAGAGTGCATATAGGGTGCGTTTGGTTCGCTGTTTCTGGGCGAACCAGGCCCACATGGTGCAGGCGAGCGGCGTTTGATTGCCTGCACCGCCCCAGAGCCAGGTTCTCCAGATGCATTTCGCCCCCTCTTGCCTGCATCCCCAGAAACGCCAGAAACGGTCGTTTCTGCAGAGCCAGGCTCGGCTCATGCAGCTGTTTCTCTCACTAATGATGTATTAGTGTATAATTAGTAAATATCAAGTGATATTAATGTATTTTATGGATAATTAAGACATAGTTAGATAAAATAAGTCCTTTAAAACTGTATTTGTACAAAATAAAAATTATAATCATAATTTTTTAATATTTTTTATCTCATACGACTTATCTCGTACAAGTAACCAAACGTCTGCTCTCTCTAGCCTGGCTCTGGTTGTCCAGGCAACCAAACAACGACATTCTGCACGCTCAGAGCCTGGCCGGAGGGAGCCTGGCCGGAGGGATGCAGGCTAGGAAAACAGAGAAGGGAACCAAACACACCCATAATGATGCAGCGGTGCCAGCCTGAGCGGTGAAGCCGTCCAGACGGGAACTTGCAGTGGCGGCTGCTGCATCCATGTTAGCCTAGGTGTTGTAGATGTGCTGAGGACTCCCTCTCTGTTTGGCATTGAATGTGACTTGGAAAATTAAAATACAACTTGCTTAATTAGAGGCTACTGACCGTGCAGCATTGGGCGGCCCTTTAGAATGGGCGTTGCGCCGCACGATCGACGGCCCTGTGTCGGTCCCAGATCGCCGTTGGTACTAGTAGTCCAACAGAAAAGCTCTCTGCCTCATGAAAGAAAAAATAAAGAAAATTTTTTTCTCTCCTCCCTTTCTTTAATAAAATGGTAAAGCTTTATCCCTTTTTGCTAGAAAATGGATATGAGAAAGCTACAGCTTGCGCATGCGCTGGACCTGGACATGGAAGCCGGTCAACGCAACATGCCAGACGGGCCGAGCACCCGTCCCAGTCAAAGAAAGCTTTGGCACGGAACCGGCCTATCCGGTGCGTGCCAATCTCCTCCTCCCCTCCCATCGCAATGACTTGACTCATCAGTAGATGTAGATCATCACAAGCAGCTCGCTAAAGCACCATCAGGTGACAATTACTACAAAACCCGCCAGCTCTCACGTCCGTCGCGCTGCATTCGCATCTCGTCAAGCTAGTCATTGTCCGCCGGCTCATTGGCTCGACCGGGTCGCCGCGCCGTCGGCGAACATGCCAGCCAGGGGCGCGCGCGGCAAAGCCGGTCACGTCACGTCACGCCCGCCCTTGGCAAGGCGGCATGCCGTATTGCGCTGCCCACTGCGTCGCCGAGTTAAGCTAAAGGAGTTGACCCTAAATACTACGTTGCCTATCCACTAATCTACTATCTCGCCTTTTCTGTTAAACGTCCACATCTGTCGCGCCAACCAGTGGCATAAATGGGGAGTAAATTTTCTTCCGGGAATGTGAAAATACTGTACGAGCTATTCGCCTGAACTCGATATTTTTTTTCCTTTTGAGGCATCTTGATCAGCCTCAAAAGATGTCACCATCTATCTGCTCGACTCAAACGATGACGCCATTTGCTGTTTGGAATTTGACGCAATTTCACGAGAGTTTTACAGAAAATCCATCCGATTTGTGCAAGTTTTGTTGATTAATTACAAAAAAAAGGGTTTTGTTGACATTCCAAGCAAAACGAGGATAGCCTGAACTGAAAGCGGAGGAGGAGGGTCCCGGTCACCGTCGCCTGGCCCACCGGCCATGTGATGACGTGAAAGCGAGAGTGGTGGAGTGGTAGCCTTGCGCGGCCGCGTCTCGGCATCTTTCCCTTCCCTTCTCTTTCCTCCCCGGCTGCGCTGCTCGCTCCCGCATCTCGCCGCCTCGCCCGTGCGGGCTCTGGATCGCTCGCGCCCTCCAAATGCGACCGCATCTCCCCCTCCTCCTCCTCACCGCCGCCGCCGCGCTACCGTTGCCCGCCGATTCCCGCCACCCCGGCGGCGTCCACCACGCGGTCCCTCCGCCGCCGCCGCCCCACGGCAAGAGCACCAGCAGCGCGTTCACCGCCGCGCTCGCCGCTGCGGCGTCGGTCCTCGCGCTGGTCCTGCTCTACCTCTGCGCGGCCATCGCCGTCCGCCGCTTCCGCTCCCGCGGCGCGGTGGGGCGGGAACCGGCGGCGGGGTCCTCGTCCTCGGCGGCGTCCCGCGCCGCCGCGTTCCTCCGCCGGAACGGGCTCCAGCACCACCGCCCGGCCTTCACCTACGAGCAGCTACGCGCCGCCACCGCGGGATTCGACGTGGGCCGGAAGCTCGGCGACGGCGGGTTCGGGACGGTGTTCCTCGCGTACCTCCCGCCCGCCGGCCGCCCCGCCGCCGTCAAGCGCCTCCACGTCCCGCCGTCGCCGTCCCCGTCGTTCCCTTCCGCAGCCGCCACCATTACCAAGTCCTTCTGCAACGAGGTGCTCATCCTCTCGGCGCTCCGCCACCCGCACCTCGTCCGCCTCCACGGCTTCTGCGCCGACCCCCGCGCGCTCCTCCTGGTCTACGATTTCGTCCCCAACGGCACGCTCTCGCACCACCTCCACCGCCGGGTCGGTGGCGTCACCGGCGGCGCGCCGCCGCCCCCTCCGCTCCCCTGGCGGACCCGCCTCGCCATGGCGGCCCAGATCGCGTCGGCGCTCGAGTACCTCCACTTCGGCGTGAAGCCCGCCGTCGTGCACCGCGACGTCACCTCGTCCAACATCTTCGTGGAGGCCGACATGCGCGCCCGCCTCGGCGACTTCGGCCTCTCGCGGCTCCTGGCGCCGCCGGACGCGTGCTCCACGGGGGCAGCCCGCGAGCTCGTGTGCTGCACGGCGCCGCAGGGGACGCCGGGGTACCTGGACCCGGACTACCACCGCTCCTTCCAGCTCACCGAGAAGAGCGACGTGTACAGCTTCGGCGTCGTGGTGCTGGAGCTCGTCACGGGGCTGAGGCCCGTGGACGTGGGCAGGGAGCGGCGGGACGTGACGCTGGCGGACTGGGTGGTGGCCAAGATCCAGGTCGGCGAGCTCAGGGAGGTGGTCGACCCGCCGGTGCTCGGCGAGGGCCCCGGCGTGATGGCGAGCGTCGAGGCCGTGGCAGAGCTGGCGTTCCGGTGCGTGGCGCCGGACAAGGATGACCGGCCCGACGCCCGGGAGGTGCTGGCCGAGCTCAGGAGGATCCAGACGATGCTGCCCGACCATCCCGGCGGCAAGGGTTCTTGATCCAGGCTGTACAGAATGGTGTTATCTGCATCAGAATTGAGCCTGCTCGATCTCAGGGCCGAAATCCTTCCATTGTCCATGGCCATGACTCATGTGCTGACATCTTGACCTGAGGATTAGCATCACATCCTAAATGTAAGAATGTTTGCGGCTTGTGCTGGCATTTGTCAAAGACACGTGCCTCATGGTTGAACTCACCGAGAACTACAAGAATTAGCATCAGGCAGTGTGTAGTCTAGTTCTGTTGGTATGTACAAGTTCTACAAATAGTAACAACCCCCAAAATCAAATGCATTTCTCCAGACTCCAATTTCCTCGGTCGGTTTCTCGGCAATTTTGCACGTCGTCACTGAATGAATCATCCACCGCCGCCGACCCATGGGCAGATGGGCTCTGGAGGTAGCCTCTAGCTGTCCATATACGCATTGCGATGTGCCGCGCCGCGCGCACGTTCGTCAGTGTCCACCGGCTCCCCGTTTGCTTCAAGAGATCGTGTGCCGTGGACTCTCGCGACGGTGAGTCAACGGCTCAACGCCATGGCCCTCGAGAGCTAGCTCCACGACACGACTGCACGGCCAAGCCGGAGGCCCACCTGTATAGTAGTAGCATCCCGTGGCCCAGCTGTAAGCGTGTCCACCTGTATAGTAGTAGCATCCCGTGGCCCAGCTGTAAGCGTGTGTGGAGAAGCCCTGAGCCCCTGGATGACTCTCTGAATTCATTCATTTATGTATCTGAAGCCCGCCGGCATCGCCCATGCACCCGCTCACGCTCTCCTCCACCGCGCTCCTCCGCCTCATCAAGTCGCTCTCGCCGGCGGCGGGTCCGGGGGCCCACCTCACGGCCTCGGCGATCCACTGCCTCCTCTTCAAGGAGGGGCTCCTCCACGCCGGGGCGCACCTTCCGACGGCGCTGCTCTCCGCGTACGCCGCGCTCGGCTGGCCGCGCCACGCGCGGGACCTGTTCGACGAGATGCCCGAGCGGGGCCTCGTCGCCCGCACCGCCATGGCGCGGGCGCACGCCGCGTCCGGGCAGGCGGCGCAGGCGCTCGCCGTGTTCGGGGACATGCTCGCGGACGGCGTCCTCCCGGACAACGTGGCCCTGGCGGTCGCGCTCGCGGCTTGCCACGGGGTGGGCTCGTCCTCCGCGGCGGCCAGGAAACCTGGGAAGATGGTTCATGCCCTCATCGTGACAAGCGGCATTGTGCCGGATGTGTTTGTCTCCACCGAGCTGATCAGAGTCTACGGGGAGTGCGGCGAGCTGTCTGTTTCCCGGAAGGTGTTCGATGAGATGCCGGTGAGGAGTACTGTTTCGTGGAATGCCATGGTGCATCAGTATGTCAGGCACAGTAACGTTGGCGCTGCACACGAGCTGTTTCTGGCAATGCCAAGTAGGGATGTGGTGTCATGGAACACGATGATTGCCGGTTATTGCCTCGTTGGCCGATGTAGGGAGGCACTAGGATTGTTTCGTCAGATGGTATCACCGTCTTCATGTCCAGTTTGTCCGAATGGACCTACGATGAGCACTGTCCTTGCTGCTTGTGCGGGTGCAGGTTGTTTGGAGACTGGGATTTGGGTCCATGCGTACATTGACAGGAACCGCTTGAATGATGATGGGTCATTGGATCGGAGCTTGATAGACATGTACGCCAAATGTGGAAGCATCGAAAAGGCCCTTCAGGTGTTTGAGAAGGCACCTGGGAAGAGGGACCTGTACTCATGGACAACTGTGATTTGTGGATTGGCAATGCATGGTAGGGCTTCTGATGCTCTACGGATGTTTGATGTGATGCAAGATAAGGGTATACTCCCTGACGATGTTACTCTTGTTGGGGTACTAAATGCATGTGCACATGGTGGGCTCGTAGATGAAGGCCTTCACCACTTCTACTCTATGGAGGAAAAATACGCAATCGTACCCAAAATTGAACACCATGGGTGTATCATTGATCTTCTTGGTCGGGTCGGTAGATTGCAAGAAGCATACAACATGATCAGGACCATGCCGATGAAGCCCAACGCAGTAATCTGGGGTGCATTCTTAAATGCATGCAAAGTTCACAGCAATGTGGAATTTGGTGAGATTGCAGCAGCTGAAGTCAGCAGGTTGGATCCAAACGACCCCTGGGCAAGGGTGATGTTGTCCAGCATGTATGCAAAAGCTCAGGACTGGAGCAGTCTAGCCAGGGAGAGGAAGGAGATGAACAACCTCCAGATGAAGAAAACACCAGGGTGCAGCTCAGTTGAGCTTGATGGGGAGGTGCATGAGTTTGTCGCTGGTGGTTTTCAGCATCCCCAGCTTGGTGAAATTTGCACTATACTAGAGGATATTGAAGCACAAACACATGCAGGCTAGAGATGCGGATGCCTCATCTTCTGAGTTTTTTCTTCTTCTGCCATTGATGCTAGTATGTAGTTGCAAGTTTCTTGGTCTCCACAAAGAGTTAACTGACCTCAGTGCTTTCCATTAGCTGTGAATGTCCTGACTCCTGAGGAAAGAACTTTGAGTTTGGTCATATTGCAAAGAACCGAAGGAGGTTAACGTTAGGGCCCAGAGTAATGATTACATGCTGACAAAAATCTGTTTCAATTGATTATACTGGAAGTGGAATTAGCAATTGAATCTAGTGGAGGTATAGCACCGACTAGTGGACAAAAGGTACAGGGGAAAAAACGCACCGCATTACTATTTTGTTTTGCTTGTCAAGTTATCATGTTACAAAAAAAATCCTGGTATCCCATCTTGATTGTTCATTAACCATGTTTTGTTTTTTGACAATGAGCACCCGTAATTATACAGGATTTCTAAGTTACAAAATCTAGAGTATGTTTGATATTTCTCAAATTTATAAGTGAACTGGTATTTCTCTTCTATTCATATGGGGGAGGCTTTGAACCTTCTGGCATATGTACAGTCTTTTTTTTCGGGTATGTACAGTCTTTTTTATGACCTAGATAATGATGTAATTATTTTGGTCCACTTGCAGTTGTCTTATTGAATGTTTGAATGTTTTTTTTTTTGAGAATTTTCAAATGAAAATATTATACATTTCAGTGGGATCCTGTAATGCTGACACACTTTACACAATCGATTGCTATGTTTGAGTATTTGACAAGACATCAATTTATTGAAACTTTGCGACTACTATGCCTTCATTGCTGCTTGGTGGATAGCATAGTTGTAACACTAATTATTGCATAAACATTTTGTTCTCTATTTTGAAGTTGTTTTTGCATAATATATGGCATACTGTTGTGTTTCAGTTTTTTTATTCTATGATACTTTGATGTTCCCAACTATAGCTATCAGTGTGTTCCTTTTTATGACCATTTTTCTTTTTGCGCATGCAGGATGATGCTAGACATTTAGAACATCCTTTTTTACTTTGTTTTGTACCGAAGTGAGGACTTTAATTGCACAGCATTTTGGATACAAACCAAAACTGCTTTATGGATCTGGCATTTGTTTTATCCTGATTGAATAGGACTTTACACATGTAACTGAATATTGTACATCAATAACTAATTATTTAATCTGAGATATTTATTCTGCAATGTTCGAACTTGCTTGTTTTCCTTGATCTAGACCTGGTTTTGAATTTAAATGGGTGGTCGGAAACTGCTAAGTGCTATCAAAAGCCTGTGGGTGTTTGCTCGTTCATCTAACGTGTACTTTTAATTAAGTGCTGCGACCAATGAATGTATAATTGTTTTGGTACTTATGGATCTCAACTTGCCGTTGTACAAAATGCAACCTTGCGATCCGACTTTTATTTTTTAATATCCTAATAAATAAACATATGTTGGTGATAATTCTATTGTTCTAGTAACTCAAGATTTTAAATACTTTTCCATCTATATGATTTATCCAATTTCATTTAGGGTATGGACTTTTGTTTCCATACACATGTCAAACATATTCTAACATATGAAGACTTTGGTCTATCAATGACCTTCTTGGTAGGGTCGGGAAATTGCAAGAAGCATACAACATGATCAGGACCATGTTGATGAAGCCTAATGCAGTAATCTGGGGTGCATTCTTGAATGCATGCAAAGTTCACGGCAATGTAGAATTTGGTGAGATTGCAGCAGCTGAAGTCAGCAGGTTGGATCCAAACGACCCCCGGGCAAGGGTGATGTTGTCCAGCATGTATGCAAAAGCTCAGGACTGGAGCAGTCTAGCCAGGGAGAGGAAGGAGATGAACAACCTCCAGATGAAGAAAACACCAGGGTGCAGCTCAGTTGAGCTTGATGGGGAGGTGCATGAGTTTGTCGCTGGTGGTTTTCAGCATCCCCAGCTTGGTGAAATCTGCACTATACTAGAGAATATTGAAGCACAAACACATGCAAGCTAAAGAGTTGTGGCCGCCTCATCTTCTGAGTTTTTTTTTCTGCCAATGATGCGTGTTGTTGCAAGTTTTTTGGGCTCCACAAAAAGTTAACTGAGCTCAGTGCTTTCCATCAGCTATGAATGTCCTGATCATATTTTTCTTATATTGTTATTTTTACAAAACAATATAAGTATAGGTGGCCACCGTGTCGTGCCGACACGACACACGGCACGGCCGTGCCGACCGTGCCGTGTCTGACCGTGCTATGGGCCAGGCCTGCGGCCCACGACACGGCACACGGGCCATTTACCCGTGTCGTGCCGCCCATGGGCCACGACAGTTTTCGCCGTGCCGTGTCGACCCATGGCACGTCAACATGAAAACACATCACCAGAATCATAAGGAAACAAAATTTATGAAAATGATTAACTAATTATCAAAAGGAGCTGTTGTGCAATGCTGCTGCCTCATTAAAAACCTTTCTAGGTAAAACTCACCCTTGTGAGAAACCCTAGAAAGGAAAAGAGTACAGCGGCCAGCTCAAAAGTTTCACAAGTTAAGTTCATGTTCATCTATCCTATTACAATAGCCAACATCAGTGGCAAGTTGTTCAAGACTTCAAGTCATCAAGTGGAAGGCAAAGTAGAATCTATCCTATTACAAGTCATCCACCAGAGTCTAGCAGTGTAGCACCAGTGACCAGTCCACCACTTGAGTCTTGTAGCACCAACACCAAAAGTCCAAAAGATGGAGAAATGCCTGCAAAATTAGGAATTAGAATATCTGAATATGAAAGATGAACAATTGAACATGAAGAATTGAATATGAAGATGAACAAGAAAGGACTGCATGTTTTACCTTCTCCAGATGTACATCTTCATCATGATTCACCTTCACCCAGCACCAGTAGCTGCAGTACTGCCACTGCCGCTGCCTTCTCCTTCATCCAGGTACAAGTTGTCGAACAGTTCTTCCAGGTCTATGTCCTCAGGTGCATGCTGTTCCTTTCTTGCTGCTTGGTCCCAGTCTTTCATGCAGGTGAGCATCTCCACATGCTCAGGCAACAAGCGTCGTCGCCAGTCTTCGAGTATCCTGGCAGTACAGCTGAAACAAGACTCGGAAGACACAGTAGACACAGGAACAGACATAATATCGCGAGCCATTATCGATAAGACAAGATAGGCTAGCTTATGGTCACGCCACCACAATAGTAGGTCAAAGGACTCCCCCCAATCCTTGATAGGATCACTGTCCAAGTATGTTGACAGTTCATTAACACCACCAGATCCAGATGGAGAAAATGAAGCAGGGGAACAGGTAGAGGATGCACCAGGACCAGCATAGATCTTTCCCCATGCCTGCTTCCTTTTACCAGGACCAGCATGAGGCATAGGAGGCCTTTCAGACCTAGCTGCACCAAATTTCTGTTCATACTTGGCAAACAATCTGGACATTTCATCTTTCACATCACCATAGTAAAGACTATAAGAGGTTCCAGTATGTGAAGCAAGTAATTCAAGCACATTAGAGAAGCCAATCAGCTTAGCTCTAGGATCCAGAATGAATGCATAAGAATACAACAGTGGAATTTTCTCCCAATACTTAAGGAACTTAAGTTTCATTGGAATTGCAATACTTCTAAAGCCCTGATCCTTTTCAGCATTATGCAAATGCTCAGCAAAGTCAAGAATATGATGCAACATGAGTGGAGCAGTAGGATAGTAAACACCAGACAATGTAACAGTTGCCTCATAAAACAGTTCAAGGAACTTCATTATCTGTTCAGCAGCATGCCAATGCTGGGGAGTCAACAATGCCTCACCATAATTTGACTCAAACCACACAGAAAACACTTCTTTATATGGCAGCAAATGTTTAAGCATCAAATAGGTGGAATTCCACCTAACATCTATATCCAAGCCAAATTTTCTAGGTCTAATACCCCGAGCAGAACAATAATTCTTAAACTATGCAATTCTTTGATTAGAGGAATTCAAATAGTTTATTGCAGTCCTGAAATTTTCAAGATAAGGATTGAACCTCTTTAAGCCAGACTTAACAATCAGATTAATAACATGGCATGCACAGCGCTGATGCACAAGCAAGTACTGGACTTTGAGAGGATCATCATGAGTAGGAGCAGGGTAAGAGCCCAGGTAACCAGAAAAGACAGGTTGCAAGATATCAAAAGCCTTAGAATTAGCTAAGCATTATCAAGAGACACAACAAAGACCTTATCAATCAAACCAAACTCCTCAACCACAGATGCTATTTTTTCAGCAATGTTTTCACCAGTATGTGATGCCTCCATCAGCCTAAAACCAATAACCTTTTATGCAACTCCCAATCAGCCCCAACATAATGAGCAACAACAGAAATGTAATCCTCCTTAGCATTACCAGACCAGATATCAGAAGTTAAAGAAACAGATGAACAAGAAGTTAAAGAATGCACAAGCAAAGCACGCTGATCAGCAAACAACTTATGCATGTCTCTAGTAGTGGTCTGCCTAGAAACCTTCTGGAATCTAGGATTATGAGCAATCTTAATGTAATCTTCCCAGGCCTGTGTGTCACCAACGCCTAATGGAAGATCCAGCCTAGCAATCAGCCGGCACAGTTCATTACGAGTACGAGAAGCATCATAAACCCAGTTATGCAACCCATCAGCATTCATAGCAAGCTTAGACTGGACTTTACGATCATTAGCCAGTTTTTTCCTACAAGCTAACATGTGCCTGTTCAAGGATCCAGTGCTAATCGAAGCTCTAGCAGCAAATTTCTTACCACAACGTTTACGGATGGCATGCATTCTCACCCCATTGTCGTCAAAGATCGGCACAAAATCCTCCCAACAAGCAGAAATGCGAGTGCGCTTACCAGATGAGGCACCATTTGTGTCCTCAGAGCCGTCCACCTCCTCCACCTGACCGGCGTTGACATCGATCGGCAGGGAGGCGTCCCCGATCTCCATCTCCACCACGGGCTCCTCGTCCTCCGGCGGCTCCGGGTGCTCACCGTCGGCCACTGCCACTGGCATCGTCACCGCGACCACAGGAGGAGGAGGAGGGCGTGGAGGCCGGTTCTGGCCCCTAGCCGCAGCTCCAGCACCGTCCCTCGACGGCCTTGCCATCGCACCTCCAGAGAAGGAGGACGCAGCGTCAGGCACAAACCTGCAAAGAAGATGACGAACACAAAAAGAAGAGCTAGAGCATTAGAAATAGAATGTAGAAGATGAAGAAGATGCAGAGAAGATGAAGAAGATGCTAGGGACCTAGGGTTAGGGTTTCGAGAATCACCCACGCGACTGGAGCCCAGTGCCGGAGAAGAGGCCAGGGAGCCAGCATCCGAGCAGAGAACGAGGAGACAAGCACCATTAGACCGACGGCGAGTGGCGGCGGAAGAATAGACAGCTCAACGACTCACATGGTACACCGGAGGAGGAGGAGGAGGGAAGGGCGGAAAGGAGGTAGGAGAGGGACTGAGGGAGAAGGAGTGGCCGACGATGTGTCGAGGTCACCGAAGCAGGGCCGGCCGCCGGCGAGCTCAAGGCGAACAGTGGCGGACGAGATCGGATCGGACGAGAGGCAGAGAGCTGCGGGCGCTGCGGCTGCGTGGTGGGGGGAAGTGATTAGGGTTAGGGTTGGGGGGCGGCCGCGACGGCTTTATATGCGGCCAGTGGCAGTGTGGGCTGGGCCAGGCCAGGCAACGGCTAAAAGAGCCGTTGGGGCCGCCGTGCCGGCCACCGTGCCGCTCCTAGGCCGTGTCGTGGCCGTGCCGTGTCATGGGCCAGGCCGGCGGCCCATGCACTGCACGGGCCATCGGGCCGTGTCGGCACGGGCACGATGCAGACCGTGCCGTGCCGCCTATGGGCCGTGCCGCCGGCCCATGGGCCGTTTGGAAATCTATAAATATAAGAATAATATAACAAATAATGATAAAATAGTATAAAGAATATTTTAAAAGATAAAACTCACTGTTATTAATGTGTGACCGCAATAATCACCTAAGGTACGGGCAAAAGGTAGTAATCATTTTAAGATATAAGAACTAAATTGTAAATATAAATATTAAAACTGTAGGTGTTTGGATTAGTCCCGACACTAACTAGTGAATTGCGCTGTGATTAGCCTCTCGATGGTTGGTGCAAATGGCAACACAGGGACACGGGTTTATCCTGGTTCCGGCCACGGGGCCGTACGTCCAGCAGAGTGTGCGCGTGCACTGTATTGATTCGCACCGGTGGTGCTTGTAGAGGGGGGGGCTACAAGCAAGGCAGGAGAGGAGGAAAAGCCTCCAAGTCCCTGCTAGGATGATTGAGGCAAGTGACAATATCAGGAATGTGAGAGTGGTGTGATGTCGCGTATGCGCGTGAATGTTGTCGTATGCGTTCTAGTGTTGCGCGATGCCCGCAGCTGGGCGTCTGCCCCCTCCTTTTATAGGCCAAGGGGAGGCAGCTTACAAGCAGGCTGCATAATGGCGTGTACAGTGGCGGACTGGCGGTGTACCGGTGTACAGTGCGTCTGGTGTGACAGTTGTCCTTGTGAATCTTTGCACTCGTCGCTGGTTGATGGCGAATTCCGGCTTCCGCGGGCGGCGTGGCGATTCCTGTACTTGTCGGGGGATGGCTTCGAGGGGTGCCTTGGCCGGCGTCTGCGCTTGGTTGTCGTCCGTACGCCGGTCGAGGGTGCGCCCATGCTTGTTCGAGGGTCTCGCTGCAGAGGAGAGCCCTGGCGGCACAGGCACCGGCGTGGTGGTGTCTTCTCAGCACAGGGTGCCACAGCGTCGGGAATGGCCGCACAGTGCCCGGGACGGCCGCACAGTGCCGGAGATGACAGAGAAAACGTGCTCCGTGTAATCCGCGCCGCGGTGGCGCCCAGAACGTGCGCCCGGTCGCCGCCCGTACACCTTTCGAAGGTGCCCTCATCCCCTTTCTAGGGGCTCGCCATGGGGGAAGGACGGGAACAGGCAACATATTGTTTAGAAATGACGCCGGTGTGACGCCCCAGGTTTTAATTATCATCATTAGTGCTAATGACCGAGTCAAACCTGTTGACTCTAGTCAAACCTTGGTCAACATGGGTCATCACCTCGGAAACCTAGTCAACAATCACTAGTGACCCTCTTAATCAAGTCCTCACACCTTTGTGGTCAAACCTTGGTCAAACCCTACTCAAACGTTGGTCAAAACCCCCTGTTGTCTTTGAGTCCTCCCGGAACTTTTGCCGCGTTTTCTAAATTTCTTTTAAACACTTCAAAATCGGCCAATATAAAAGTTGTTTGTCTTTTCAAGGGACACACTTTTCATAATTGGCGGCATTTGAGATTTGGAGTGGAAATTGGTGAAAAACTCAGTCAACTGCAGCTAACACTATTCATCAGCGCCATGAAAAACAACAACTTTGCCTGCAGTTCATGCTCAAACGGTTGATCAAAACACAGGTCGGCCTTTACAAAAATTGTTCTCCTATACTTGCTCTACAACTTTGGTGTTCAAAGTTTTCGAAGTTTTGTTTGAGAATTTGGAGTTCTTGTCAGTCAAACAGGAGTAAGAGGAACACGTTGGCGACGTCGCGCCGGTCGGTCGCCTCCCGAGGCGTGTCTCCACGGGCCGCACGCGCCCCTATGCCCCGGACCCCCTCACCACTCCTCCTCCATGTGCAAACCATGCAGCGCTGCGGCCGTCGGCCCCTACCCGCGCCCGCCGCTGCCGCCGGACCGAGCCGGGTCCCCTTCTCCTCCGACGCCTGTGCCTTCAAGACGAGGCTGGGCTTCCCTCCACCATCCACTCGCACCTATAAAAGGTGCCATGCCCTTGCCCTCGCGCGTGCACGCCCAACCGCCTTATCCCGGTGCTCCGCCGCCACCGCCATTGCCGCGCCGTTGCCAAGCTAGCCCTTGTGCTCGGTCCCTCGGTCGCTAAACCGCCTTGGCACCTCCCTTAGAGCACCCTCGAGCTTCCACTGCCCCAAATTGCTCCGTATTGCCGCGGGCTTCGCCGGAATCCGGGCCGCGGCGGCCGCACAGCCCCGGCCTCGCCGCCGGAGCTCTCACCGACTCCACCGCCGCCTCCAATCGCCTCCAAGTGAGCTCGCACGCCGCCCTAGCTCACTTGTTGGCCAGGTCCGGCAGCCCCTCGCCAGCGGCGAGCTCCCCTGCGCCGCCGGGGACCTCTGTGCTCTGATTGAAAAGTGTAGGGGCTTGGTTGCAAAGTCCGAGGGCATGGTTGTGAAGCTGAGAATAATTCCAGGGACCTCTGTGTAGTTTGTTTCTTAAATAGTAAATGGTGTTTGGCTGAACATTGTAAAATTCGTAGAAAATTGTAGAAAAATCGAAAAAATCCAAACTCAATTTTGTTTGATTCCGTGTGAAGAACACTACAACTTTTGTGAAGCATGACCATACTTTTGAGTGATAGATTTTGCATGAAAAATAGAAAACTGTTAAACCTAGATCTGTTGTAGTTCAAAATATACAAGTGCTCTTGAGCTGAATTTTGGATATGTTGTGTGTTATGCCATGACTAGCTTCTGTACCAAAAGTCGCACAAAGTTACTGTGTATATCTTTTATTATGAATTGTTTTGTTTTTATGCTGAATCTGTCCAAATGATTTTTGCAGCTAAAAATGATTAGATTTTTGTGCTCAACTTCTGCATGTTAATTTGTTACGCCTAAATGCATATCTGGTGAATTAATCACAATTTTATATCTGTCAGAAATATTTAATCTTGTGTTATGCCTAATTTTCTTTGTAAATGCATAGCTGAAGATCTAGATTAGCTTTTGATGTGTTTGTTGTTTTTCCTAGCCTTGTTTTGAGCCATAGATTCAGTGAGAGAAAGTTGGAATCATTTTGTTGTGTATTTGTTTTTATATGCATTTATCTTGCTTGGGTAGCTAGATTTTGTTATTTTTGGTTATAATTAATTTAGAGCTCTTATAAGTGTGCATGTGTATGCAGTGGCTTTGTATAGGTTTATATTGCTTCTGAAACACACTTACTGAATTTTATAAATTTATTTTGTGAATAAAAGCAATGGAAGCCCTTTAAGCTTAATATTAAAATTAAATTGGAAAATCACCAACACCATCTCGAATGACCCTAGGTTGTGATGTTAATCTTGCTAAGAAGCTAAGTGTCACCACCCCTTGATGTTTGTGAAAATTTAATTAATTTATTTATATAAATATGTACACAGTCACTATTAAAAAGAATAATTAATAAAGAACCGCATATTGTTCCTTTATTGGAAGAGTATGCTGAATGTATTCTTATCTAGGTGAATGTGGTCAACCATGCACCCCATGGTTGTCATGTGTTGTTTGGTAATTAATTAAATCAAAATCGTCAATTAAATCTTGCATTTGCATCCTCGTGTAGGTTTTCCTGACGGTAGCTATACGCTCGTGCTGGAAGGAGGAGACGAAGGTGCTGTCGGTGAGCTGCAGTACGTGGACGTAGCTCAGGATCTGGACCAAAGTCCAGAAGGGCCCAAGGCCAACCTTGCTAGCGAAGGCAAGGCCCGGATCATTAACCCTTCCTTTTAAAATTATGCAATTATCTTTGCTATGATTGTGCATTTACGTTTCAGGAGTTGAATTGAAACCCTAGATGCATGATCCCTAGGTACCTATGCTCTTTTACTAGTATGCTAGGTCGATAGCTGCTATGCTATAGGACCGGTAGAAGTCGAGTGATGTTCGTCACTCGCGAGAATTGGTTCTTATGTTGGAATCATAAGATCTTTATAAATGGATTGCTCATGTGGTAAGAGCATGGGATTGGGCTCCGGTCCAGTGGCTTTCGTGGGCTAAGCTTTTGAACGTACTAAGCACTTGTCGGGAATGGGACCGGTAAGCCTAGTACCTTAATGAGACGGTGCGGGAACTTACTATTACTAATCTTGAGTGATCACCTGCCCGACTTGCAACCGGGAGGTGGGTACATGTGTGAGGCTGGGTGTACTGTGTGGGGCATGCCAGATAGCCTTGTACCCGGGACTGTAAGCTTCGATCCCAAGTCGAGGACTTTTGGGAACCGCCTGGTGGTTGTCCAGTGTGAGGGCACCCTACCATGTGTTTAGGTTTACCTTGCAAGGTTATAAATCAATCGATTGTCGGCCTCTCACCGTTATCTGAGACTGCTTAATCAACTGGCCATGATATCCCTTATTGATGGAACTTTGTGAATATTGCTGCTTGAATTAATTGTATTGTACAATTCTTGATTGAATTACTTGGCACACTTAGAAATGGTAATTAACTAGAATTTGAGCTAAAATATTGAAAGTAAGGACATACTCTTTGTTGCTTTTCAGCAAAATAACTCCACCAGCCAAAAAGCCTCTCATGTCTAGAGTTTGGTGATGTAGTTATCACCCGCCGGTTAAGTCTCGCTGAGTATTAGTATACTCAGCCTTGCTTTAAAAATGTTGTTGCAGGTGTTGTTTGGCCTGGTGAGATTCCACCCGGCTAGGAGCTGGAATGGGTGGATGACGACGAGTGATGGCATCACGGACGACCTCCTGTGATGTCCTTCGTTTCGTAGTTTAATTTTCTGCTGTTTTCAAACTCTGAACTTTTACTTTCATGTCGTGAACAATGGTTTGTAATAATTAACCCTTAGGGGGACAATTTGGATTTAATTTGTGTAGTGTACTCTGGACTCGCCTTCGTGTGAGTTTTAATGCATATGTTCGATCCTCTGTGTGAATTCCAAGTGATTCACCGGGCGTTAACCCGGCAACTAACGACGGGATGGTACTTTACTGTCGCTTAATGGCCAAAGTGGATTGGTTTAGGCGATAGTACAGTATTTTCCTGGGCGGGTTGTCACAGCCGGCCTGTTCACACAGGGCCGCGTTGTACCTGTACAACGCCGGGGATGGTTTGTACAGGGACGGGTGTTGGCTACACAGCGCCGAGGTTGGATTCCCACACAGTGTCAGCGGAGCGACGTGGGGGGAGATTTACCTGTTGACTATGGCGCTCGCGGCGGGCCGGGGCATTTAATACCCCTGTCGGGTGAGACGAGCGGGGCGCTGTTGGTCGAGGGTTAGCCTCGAGCGAGGCGGAGATCCGTTTGAGGGGCGTTGGGCCCTCGAGCGAGGCGGAAATCCGTTCGCGGGGTGTTGAACCCTCGAGCGAGGCGGAGTTTGGCTCGAGGGCGACTGGGACCCTCAAGCGAGGCGGAGATCCACTGCGTGGGTGGGAGCCCTCGATAGATGGGCCCGTTCAGCTGCTGGGTCGTAGCAGGCCGTGGGCCTTGCGTGCGTTTGTCCCTTGTTAACCCGTGGGGTTTTTAGGAGTAGTTGCGTTTTGAGAGGGTTGTTTTCCCCTTAGTTAGTGGACCCCTTATGACCGTCCCCGATAAAAACCACACATCAAAACAACACAATAGTTACGTTTGAACGGTTTTGATAGTTGCATGGTCAAAGATACCCGATTTACAACTGATCTTGAGAAGGAAGGGAACTAACATCTACAAGTGATCTTGAGCTGGTCTGCTTAGAAGTAGGAACACTGTCTACGCCAACTCCTTATATGTGTCGAATCCATCACCCGGGATAAACGCTGCGGTACCTCGTCAGATGCGCTTACACACATTAGACCAATCACTGAAATAATCAAAACTGAAGATCTTGCTGGCGAGAGGCTGGTCTCGAAATATCCACCCATAAAACCCAAGCAATTCCAATAAACTCCTTTGTTGAGGTTGGTTGCGCCGCTTCCCACCAAGTAAGCGTCAGCATATAGCTTCCACATGCATCACGCATGAGGCCGAGTAGAAAGGGATCTCTAAAACTGAACACTAACATGACGTCACGCACCATAGCATCCCAACCTGAAGCCGGCTTCACCAGCACGGTGAAGAAACCGCCGAACGAGTTTATTACACTAGGAGAGGATAATTTGACACCCAGTGACCCACTTACATAAGACCAATATCCAACCAAAACAATAATATACACTGCAGTTACATACTAAAACTTATCCTGCCTATACTTTCATAATAAACTGTTAACAACCTGCCAACCCAAAGTTTGATACTCAACAGTCAATTATCGACCATACAACTTTCACCCCCAATGCAGCAAAACCAATGGTAACTTTTTCTAGATATGAACCATTGACCCTTGGAGTACAGTAGATGCACTTTGTAAATTCATCATTCTCAATATGGGCAGTGATAGTCAGTAGCAGCTTCTCCTTCACATGGACAGCTACCACAGATCGCAAAAGCGGGATAATTGGGGCAATTTTCTCACCACTAGTCAGTGGCGGAGCTGGTGATTTTTCAAGCCTAAGGCCACTGTGTACATGTCTAAACACTGACTTTTTAAATTTTGATTTGTTTTAAAAAAAATTATTCTTATTCATCTCTCAGTACAACTTGTGAGTGTTAAATACATTTATGTTTATATTTATTTTATTTCAATTAAATAATTTAATTAAGAATAAACATTTGAAACCTCTAATATATAACACTGCATCATAAGATATATTTATTTTATTGAAAATATAATTATTTCATCAATCCTATACTATTGATTCTATTTGGTTTGAATTAACCTATATGTCTCTCTATTAGTGGACACTATCGATCACAGATATAAATTTAGTTCCTAACATCCATCCATTTATGCATGCACACTATTGTATATACTACGATATACTTCAAAGAACACACGGTTTCTAACCTATACATCTTTAACTCACTAGCATATACATATTTTACGGTTAATACCAAAATTAGATGGTGTATCGTGTGATTGATAATCTTCTTCACTTAATCAAACTATGTTGAATGGATGTTTCGACTATTATTACACAAACCCAATTTATAGTGTCATACTGTCATGGTTTCGAACTTAAAAGATTTCATATTATGTGAAGATATAATGGTAGAACAATCTACAATGTAGTCTTATTATAGTTTTAAAATATCTAGGCTTCTTTAAAATTTTAAATTAAAAAATGTCCAAGTGAATTTATTTCACAGTTGCAAGCTTTCCTAAGCGAGAGATGGATAATATATAGCTTCCATTGAAATTATATATTTCAAAATATGTAGCACTTGGATTTCTACATGTTAGTAAAATGAGACCTTTAAACTTTCTACTGTGTTTAGGCCAAATTTCATGGCATTCAAAGTTTAAATGCTATTTTATTAAGACGCTCTGAAGTTTATAACCATTTAATAAGAACCCTAAATGCGATATAGGGATAATACATAGCCTATTTTGGAAGACCTGACGCGCCGGTGCATGTGGTGCGACAACATTTTTGTCGTGCGTGGGCCGACGCGGCCAAAAGGGTCATATGTGTTAATAATATTTCGGTGGTGTTATTTTTAAAATATTTTTTAAAAATGGGTTAAAATAAAAAAAGTCTTAAACACACCCATATAGTGGGGTAGGACAAGCTACTAACCACTGGGCTGACCCATGCCGCAAGCACACATAGGCCTATATGCATATTCTACTAAATCAATGGTGTTCTCCTAGCATCATAAGAAATTATGTATTTCCATTATTTTAAATGGTGAACATTTTCCATTCTTAAGCATAGGCATATATACTTTCTCCGATGTAACTTGTTAACAATATATGGGTGGTTTCATAACATTGATGTATTGAAATCAATAATAAAAAAAATATAAAATGAAGAATCGGTTCCTCATTTTATCATTTTGTATTGAGTGTAGTCGGAAAAACTATTACCAATTTGTATTGAGCTTAAAATGCTTCCACCATGTCGATTCCTAATTTCATACGAAGTTAGAGCCGATGTATTAACACTCATTACTTAACCATATTTCATTTATACATAGAAAAATTAGCAGTACTGTTAAACGAAAATAAATAAAAAAGTAGGGGAAATACGCTGCAGCAAAAGCTGGCGTGTTGCTGACCTTTTGTGTGTCTGCTCCCAACACTACCCTTCGCAGCTCACGTGCGTGGACAGACAAGGAGATGACCTTACTTTGGATCTTTGCTGTTCTGTTAGGCCACCTAAGCTTAGAATCAGAATGTGGACAACTACTTGGGTCTTGAAAAAACCATGTGGATATAAGGAGGATTTTGGACCACGCCTAGGGCCATGGCCCTAATGGCCCTAGGCCCAAATCCGCCCCTGCCACTAGTAATATAAGCCAATCTATCATGAAGCACAAGCCTTTCCTCGATACTGCTGGTGCAGGCTGCAATTTCTCCATAAAATTCTCCAGCTAATACTTCAATTGAAATTGTTGCCTCCACTGCATCTTTCACAACTCCATACATCACATCCACAGTGCTGAGCCTGGTAGCAAGAGAACAACTTTCGAGCTCACATTTTGTCAACACTCTTCGTTCCATGCCTGGTATCGTCAAGATTCCTTTACTGAGTTGTCTTTCCTCCTGCTTCTCATCACCCTTGATAGTCAGATTAGTCTCAACATATGCATTACTTATTAGGGCAAGTCCTCGTTTTAGACCTGTCAAGATCAGCTATTCATCCTACACAGATTGCATGATAAGTAATCCAATTATAAAAAGAACATCTGCAATATAGGTAGAATAAAATTCCAGCAACAAAGTTTAAGAAAGCTGATACCAAGATAAAATTGTGAATGTTCAAATGCTATACTCGTGTACATCCCATAGGGTAGTATCATTAGAGTTGACTGACTAGAAGCTAGACTGTTCTGCAGTGTTATTATGCCTGAGGTCATAGCTAAACCATATGATATCACCCTCTCCAAACGAAACAGTAACAGTGACATATCCTTATTATTTCATAATTGGACTCATGTTTAACTATTTCATAATTGGACTCATGTTTAACTATCTTATACTACGCTCAAGGGGAAGTTCCATCACCTAATTCCAACAGTGTATGCCCTTTTGGTGTGCACAAAACAAGCACAAGCGGAAAAAACAACAGTTACACACATCATTCATTCTAAATGTATATTTTGATATGATTATGACACGGTTATCTGAAATTTTGATGGTTGATCAGTGATTTGGAAACCCCATGCGAATTCAGAACGACAAATGAAGCTGTGTATCTCCATGTCAGCCAATATAATCATAGAATTTACATTGTCAACCAGTAACTTTCCTCTGTGAGCAAGATGGTTTTTAAAGCAATTGCATACCTTAGAGTTGATGGTTTGGGACTCTTCTCTGTCACGCCGGAATAAATAGACACACTTTTTTGTCAAGGCTGTCCCTCGCAATGACAGTGCCATAGACATGGATTGGGAATTCAATATCCAAGGAGCCTATCTTCACAGATAAGATGTTTAATGCCTCACACAGCTCATAGTCGTCCTTACTTTTGTAGACCGCATTAGTAAATCTCATTGGCGGAATGGGCGCTGCAATGAAAAAAACAAAGGATTATGACAAATTGAGTAGATATTATCCTCCTATCTTATTTCCTACCTTTCTGATTAGAAACTGACTCCCCTCATCAAACCACATCAAGTAGTATATATACTCATTGAACCTGTGACCCTTTTATCAGACACCTATGCGATCTACTACTGACACCATTATGGGAACAGATAACTTAAAGCAAACAGGTGATCAGTTACAACTATTGGTTGGGTGGTTACAGCATCAGAACAGCGATAAGTGAATTATCCAAATCGACACGTTCCTGGTTCCTTGGCTGTGTCTAACTCCAACCATTCAGTGACTATAAAATGTACTCCTATAAATATTCCCCTGATATTAGTGATATTTACCATGTAGAAAGAAAATAGTATGTTTCCAATTACTTGATTTGGAAATTTATAGTTTCTTCCGGCCCTTAGATCAGCAATTTCTTTATTTTACTAGGATCTCAAAATCATTTGTAAGGCTCCCAACAAAAGAAAACCCAGCAAGTTTCTTATGGTCTTCAAAGCACAAATATCCAATGAACATTTAATGCACCTTTCATCATCAGCAGTCGGCAATAAACTTTGCCAAAAAGAAATTATAGCCACACTGCATAACCAATCAAGTATTTTGTACAAACTTTATTACTTGACAATTTGGAATACATTGGCACGATTGCATAAAGAAAGTGCCATGATTTAGATTGTTATTGAAATTTTAGCAATCACTTAACTTTGGCTATGAAGAACTAGAACCAAAGTTACCATGACATGGTACAGATTAAGTCAATCTAATAAGGATCGAGCAAGCAAACAAGCAACAGTTACAAATTATAATGATGCAACTAGGGCACGCAGAGTATGGCAAGAGGGGACTTATAAGACGGACTACTCACACTCCTCGTCGTGGTCGAAAGAGGCGAGGTCATAGGCAAGGTAGAATCGGGTGTAGTAGACGCCCCCTTGCTTGGGATCGTAGTCGCGGATGCGCTCCTCGGCTTCCCTATACCGAGCTCTGCGCTCCTCGCCCTCCTCAATCTCCAGCAGCTTCATCCTCTCCCACTCCTCCTTCAACTTCTCCTCCTCCTCCTCCTCATCCAAATCCTCCACCTCCGAATCCTCTTCCTCCTCCGCCGCTCGCTCAGCATCAGGATCGCCGTCGAGGCGGCGTTGCTCCGAGAACTTGCGGGCTATCTCCCGCTGCATCTGCTCAAACCTCTCCACCCATGCTGCCCCGTCAGCCAAGGACTCTAGGAGTGCGGCATCCTTCAACAGGGACGGCACGGATGCGACAAGGTTTGCCATGAACACGCCGCCGCCGGGAAGGAAGGGAGGCCAAGCCTAGGGGTTTGCGCCTCAGAACCGATCGATCCCCTGTCGCCATATTTGAAGGGTGCAGGACCTCTCACCTCTCTATGGGCCTAGTCCAGGTAGGATACAGACTTGTTAATAAAAAAGTCAGTCCGATCCATCATATTCAAGTATGGTTTCTTAAAAAAAAGCATATAGTCTAAGTAGGATACAGATTTGTAACGACTGTTTAAGTGTTTAGATAGGTAAATGTATCTCCCAATTTACTATTCACTCCGTTATCTCCCAATTTACTATTCACTCCGTCGTCACATCTTTATCACTTTTTTCAAACTAAACATCTTCAATCCAAATTTTCACTATTCACCATTTTTTCACCCATCACATCCTCTCTCACAACACGCGGCCCAATGCACGATTCTCTGGTCACATCCTCACCATTTTTCCAAAATAAACACTCTGTACAATTCAAACTTCCATTATTCATCCCTTCACATTTGCCTATCTAAGCAGAGTCAAAGTCAACCACCACATCATGATGGATAGGTGGGTTGGGCTGCCTTGTATTCTGTCCTGGGCTTCCATCTCCCTGTTCATCTTTCTTCTCCATCGTTGCAAAACTTACAAAAAAATATTGTAGCAAATGTAAATCGAAGATTATAAGGACTAAACATAATATAAAATGACATTGTATCATGACTAAATTAGACTTGATAGATTATAGAAAGTGTTTGGTCATTAATCCATGTTTAACACTCCTAAATAGTGTCCATAGATTCGATGAGACGGGAATAGTGAAAAGTTGTAAAAGTTGCCGCAAGTCAGCAACTAAGCAAAGCTTAATTCAGGTTGCAAACTGTAGTATCCAAGTCATGTTCACTCAAATAAATTTGAATCCTCTCCAAAGAGCTTGTTCAGTTAGCTGGTGGTTAGTGCTGATTTGTTGTGAGAGATATATTGCTAGTTGGATGATGTCAGATGGCTAGTGCTGATTTGTTGTGAGAAAAAAGTACCGTGTATCATGCAATCACTTGTGTAGGAAGAATCGCTGATCTTGACTGGTCCAGAACGAGGACTTGCACTAATAAGTAGTACATATCTTGAGACTAATCTAATTACCAAGGGTGATGAGAAGTAGGGGAAAGACAACTCAGTAAAGGACTCTTGACGATTCCAGGCATGGAACGGAGAGTGTTGCTACCAGGCTCAGCACTGTGGATGTGTATGGAGTACGTTTTTTTAGAAATAGGCTTTTGCCCTGCTTTTATAGAAAGCATATAAGATTGTTCTTACAGACTTCGACTCTGATAGCACTGCTGGGATTACCAGCTTACAGGAAGGCACAGAAGACAAACTCAAAACACACCACCAAGGTTAACTACTACACACTCGACACAGCTACTGAAGGAAACTAGTTCAGATGAAGGTCTCTTGTGGAGGCCGCTCCTTCAGCTTTTCTTCGAACTCCGTCGCCCAAGCTCGAACAGGCCTCACCCACTGGTCCTGCTGTTCTTGTTCAGTACAGTTCAGCTTCAGCCGCCATCTCTGCATGCAAGCCAAAATTTTATGCAAGACGTCAGTTGGCTTTATTGGGAAAACCCCCTCAATGGCCATCTTGTTGCGTGTAGTCCAAAGAGACCAGATCACTACTGAAAAGGAGTACAACTTGATCATATAGTCATCACAGCCCATGGGCAACCAATTGTCCAGGAAGTCCTGCACCCCTCTCGGCGCTCTTTCCCACCCCAAAGTGACTCTAATCCCTTCCCAAGTCAGTTTGGATATAGGGCATTCAAAGAAAATGTGGTCAACAGTTTCCAACACCCCACACACTATACAATTTGGGTTACCTTTCCAGTTCATTCTTGCTAGCGTCGCCCCGGACTGAATTCTATTTTGGGTTGTTTGCCACATGAAGACTTTAATCTTCATAGGCAGCTTGCTCTTCCACATAAGTTTCATCCGCATATTTATCACCCCTCTATGCAGAATTTGCCTATACGCTGACTTTGTGGTAAACACACCTGATTTCTCTAAGACCCATCTAACCCTGTCTCGTGTCTCGCTGATGTGGAAATTCTGTAGTTTGTCCATTAACATATCCCATTGTCGAGCTTCCTCCTGAGACAGAGGTCTCGTAAGCTCCATCACCCGCTCCCCCTCATCCCAACACTCCCTTACTGAGCAAAGTTTATCATCACAATATCTGTATATCTGGGGAAATATCAGCTTTAGCGGTAATGTGTCGGCCCAGATGTCTTCCCAAAACAGAGTGTTTTCACCATTGTTCACCTCAAACACAGCCCCCCATTTGAATCTATGTTTCACTTTGTTTACACCCTGCCAAAACTGAGACCCCCCTCGTCCACTACAATTTGCTAATTTTTTGTTCCTTAGGTATTTACTACGTAGCAAAGCACAACACATGTCATTCTCATTGCTATTATATATCCTCCATACCCACTTGAGGAGCAGCACCTCATTCAGTATTTTTGAGTTTATTATCCCAGCCCCCCCCCAAAATCTTTTGGAAGGCAAGTATTTTCCCATTTCACCATATGGTATCTAAAATGGTCTCCATCGCTCCCCCAGAAGAAATTTGACCTTATGGTATCCATCTTTCGGTGAACTCTCTCATGCAGTAGAAACATGCTCATGATGTATGTAGGCATGCTGCTGAGGGAAGAATTTGTTAAGATCAGCCTCCCCCCCCCCCGTGGTTAGGTGTTTTCTCTTCCACGGCTGAAGTTTTTGCCTCATTTTCCCTACAGCAGGGCTAAATGCACTCACCCCCAGTTTTTTATCGCTGATGGGGAAACCTAAATATTTCATTGGCAGGCCCCCCACTGCACAGTTCAGCATGTTTGCAATCCGCTCTTCCTCGGCTTTGTCTACCCCAAACACCACTACCTCACTTTTGTGGTAGTTAATTTTCAACCCCGACATCCACTCGAAGCAGTACAGCAGAAGCTTCATGTTTGCTAGCGATTGGTCATCCCCCTCACACATCAGGATGGTATCGTCAGCGTATTGTAGGTGAGTTATGCCCCCCTCTGCCACCAAGTGTGGAACCACTCCCTTGATGTAGCCGTGAGCTTTTGCCTTGTCCATTATATGCGCAAGTGCATCAGCTGCTAGGTTGAAGAGCAGAGGGGACAGCGGGTCACCCTGCCGCAGTCCTCTGTGAGTTTTGAAGTACGGGCCGTTCCTTCCGTTAATATTGATGCGCACTTTCCCCCCTCTCACAATACTCATGATCCAGTTTCTGACTTTCTCATCAAAGCCCTTTTTGGTTAGTACCTCCTCCACAAAGTCCCATCTTACACTATCATATGCCTTCTCAAAGTCGATTTTTAAGATCACCCCCTTCATCTTTTTTGCCCTTAACTCATGCATTATTTCATGGAGGATTACAGCCCCATCCACTATGTACCTCCCCCTTATAAAGGCTGTTTGGCTGGGATTGATCAGTTTGCTAGCAAATTCAGTTAGTCGGTCCATCAATAACTTAGTAAAAATCTTGAAGCTGACGTTGAGTAAACAAATTGGACAATATTGGTTCACAGCGTTTGCATCCTTAATTTTCGGTATCAGCGTAATCACCCCGTAATTTAACCTAGCAATATCTAGATTACCCATATAGAAGTCGTTGACCATATCCATTAGTTCCACTTTGATTGTCTCCCAGAAAGATTTGTAAAAGGTAACACTGAAGCCGTCTGGTCCCGGGGCCGAGTTTTCTTTGATGTCGAATACTGCCCTCTTAACCTCCTCCTCTGAGAATGGTCTGGCCCGTTGATAACCTGCCGGTCTGCCTCCATGCACCCCCTCCCAGTTTAACAGTTCTGTCTGATTGTCTACCAAACAATTTCTTATAGTATCCGTAAATTACTTCTTGGATTTGCCCAAGGTCTGTTACAGTCTCCCCCTCATGCTCTAGTGAGTATATACATTTCTTCCTTCGCCTGCCATTTGCCACCAGATGGAAAAAGGTCGTGTTGTTACCCCTTCCAGGACCCATCTCTCCCCCCCCCCTCGCTACTGCCAGTACAATTCCTCCACTTCCATTATTTTTTCCAGTTCATTTTCTAGCTCATATCTTTGTTTATATATGCTGCCCCCAGAATCTCCTTCACTGTTTTCAATGACGAGGTCTATTTGTTGTATCTGTCTCAGCAACTCATCCCTCCTTCTCCTGTATTCTCCTCTAATGTTACGGCCCCACCCCTTGAGAAAACTTCGCAGCGAAGCCACACATCCATGCCATTTATTTAGCGAGTATGCTGCTTCTGGGCATTTCTCTCTGGCCTCTCCCCATTTCTCGTTTACCAGCCCACAAAAGCCCTCCATCTGGCACCATTGTTTTTCAAAAAAGAATTGTCTATCCACCCCCATTTCCACTCCCCCATCAGTGTTTAGTAGGAGCGGGCTATGATCTGACTCCACTCTTGTAAGGGTGCCAAGATTGCTTAGCGGGAATTTCTGTTCCCAATCTGTTGTCATCAGAACCCTGTCGATATTACTCTGTATCAAGGTTTCTTGTTTATTCGACCACGTGTATTTTGCCCCCCCCCCCCTCGACGCATCTCCCTCAAGCTGTATTTTTCAATAAAGGAGTTGAAAGCGTCCATAAGAGTAGAGTCGCCCACGCCCGAGCTCTTATCTGTTGCATGTCTGATCAGATTAAAATCCCCCCCCCCTCGATAATTGTTGGAAGATACATGTTTTCACATCTGTTGTCCAATTCAGCCAAGAAGGCTCGTGACCATACGTGATCAGCAGGCCCGTAAACAATCAGGACCTCACTCCTGATGTTAGATAGTCTGTCTCTGATAGTCACCCCCACAAAGTAGGTGCCTGCTTTCCAGTTCTCAACTTCAAGTTTATCTTCTTTCACCCCCATAAGAATCCCCCCAGAGTGACCAATCGCCGGTAACCAGTGCCAATTGAAGCCACCCCCTGGGTATAAACGCTCTAAATCATGAGGCGAAAATTTTTGTTTGATTGTTTCTTGTAATCCCACCACATCCACTTGCTCTTTCATCATTAATTCTCTGAGTTGTCTGATTCTGGCTGATTTCCCCAACCCTCTGATATTCCATATGAGCATCTTCATGATCAACTTATTCTTCGGAGTTCTCGACTCAGTTTGCTCCCCCTACCACTCTTCCCTTTTTTCTGCTGACTCGCCACCATAACCCCCCGCTGGTTGTTATCAATACACTCCAAGGACAAATTCTCCCCCTCAATGGCATGAGAATCAGCAAGAATTTTCTCCTGTGCATATTTATATTTGGCCTCGGCTAAAGCAGCTCTTGCTATTTCCTCAAGTTTCATAGCATCAATGGTTTGATGTGACTCACTCATATCATCCCCCAGGTTAACATCACAATTATTGGCTATTGTAATAAGAATATCATTTGCAATATTATTAAGAATAGTAAAGGTGTTATGGGAGGACGAGGCCGTACCTTCTAGCTCAGACATCCTAAGAAACCGGGCGCTCTTCCTATCAGCCACCACTGGGTAGAATTTCCTCTTGGTTAGGTTCTTGGCCGCTTCCATCTTGTTGACTTCCTCTTCCGCGGGCGCCCCCGCTGTCACCCCTACCTCCATCATGACCTGGTCTGTCTCCCCAGGCCCCATTGATTCCTGCGACGCATTGTTCGCATCCCCCATCTCTGTGATTTGGTTTTTTCCAGCCTCATTTTCAAGTAACAGCTTTGGCCATTTCTCCATCGGAATGATCTGCTTGCCCCCCCCTTCTGTGTGCACAAGATAGCAGCCCACCGGCGCCCTGAACTCTTCCTGGTCCACGTCTTCCTGTGTAGTAACAATCCCATCTTCTGTGTCCATGTCGAGCTTGTTTTCTTGGGTAACTTCCAGCAACTCCTTGGTAGCAGGATTAAAAATGGCTATTGGACAGAATTGTTCTCCTCCCTCAGGCCTCCTCTCCTGGTCATCTACATAGACCCCCTCTCCCTCGCCGTCCTGCAATTGCTGCTTGCTGGCATACTGTCCCGACCTGCCTTGACTGCGGGCTGGACTCGCACCTTCCTCGACGCCTTGCATCTTCTTAGTTGGGTCATCATCAAAGTCGTACAAGTCGTCATCCTCCTCATCCTCATATCCTCCACCCCCATCCTGGTTCTTGTCTTGGACTTGAGGGTTCTCTGCAGGGGCCTTTTTCTTTGGCAACTCAGGGTCAAATTTGATATAGCGACCCACACCCTCAATGAAGATCTCTACGGAGCCTTTGATTTTACTGATGTCTCTGGCTCTGATCTTCACTCTGGCCGGCCCAACTTTTATCAGTGACACCTCATCTACCACAATCACTTCTCCTGCACGCTCGGCAATAGCAGTCACAACTTCCACTCCCTTTGCTTCATCAGGTATGTTGTGCATTTGAACCCAGCCCTCCTGCAGCACCGAGGATGCTGTTGGGTTGATATTAGTAGGAGTAACTGTGACAAAGATTTTATGCAACGCCATCTCAAATCCATTGGAACTAGAGAAAGTATCAAGGATCTGCTTGTTGGGAAAGATTGCCACATACTCTCTGTCTGCCACTTGCTTCACCTCCCACTGCCATTTGCTATCTATCAGATGTTTGAGTTCATTTTCAATTCTGTATGGAGTACGTTGTGAAGGCAACAATTTCAATTGAAGTTTTAGCTAGAGAATATTTTGGAGAAATCACAACATGCACCAGCAGCATCAAGGAAAGGCTTGTGCTTCATGATAGATTGGCTTGTATTACTAGTGGTGAGATAACTGCGCCGATTATCCCACTTTTGCGATCCGTGGTAGTTGTCCATGTGAAGGAGAAGCTGCTACCGACTATCACTGCTGTACTGAGGATGGAGAATTTACAAAGTGCATCGATTGTACTCAGCTCCAAGGGTCAGTGGTTCACCATTGGTTTTGTGGCATTGCACGTGAAAGTTGTATGGTCGATAATTGACTTTTGAGTATCAAAACTTTCGGTTGACTGGTTGTTAGCAGTTTATTATAGAAGTGTAGTGGGATAAATTAGTCTGTAACTACAGTGCACGTTATCGTTTTAGGCTGGATATTGGTAATTATGAACGTATGACTATCGTGCCTTTTTATTTGATCTCGTGACTAAATTATTATCGTGGTTATTGTGTGATATTGGATGTTGCCGGTTTGGCCGGAGTGCTGGCAGGCGATAATAAGGCGATAGTATGCAAGGTGCTTGGATGGATATTTGTGGTGTCTCCTATCTTATGGTTAATCATTTGACTAGAAAATCCCAGGGTGCCGATGTCGACGCACAGCTTTACATTTGATTAGTTTTGAGAATCTGAACAGGTGGCGATGCTAGTGTCTTAGATTTTCACAGCATTGCTACCTGTTCAGGTGAAAAGATAATCAGCTCAAGGCAGCGTGCAGCTGGAGTACCAGCCACACGCCACCGCGGACAGCCACGAAAGCTCAAGGCCTGGCGCTGATTAGCAGCGCGACTCAGAGTCTTAAGGCACTTCTTTTGAGAGGGTCAAGGCACTTACTCCTAATTCGTAGGCGTTGTGTGGGCCTCTCAAAGTTGGGCTTGTTGGACCCCGGCCGGGCTGCAGCTCACAACCCGACCGGCCCGGTCTGTCCAGTAGCCACGCGGCCCGTCTTCAGCTGGGCTCAAAGAAAAAGAAAACTCATGGAAAAAAAGAAGGAAAAAGTCTCTTTTACCTCCCTGGACACAGGGCCGAGTCCACAATTCCTCCCTAGACTGCAAAACCGGCCAAATCACCTCCCTCAACTTTACAAACCGTTCATTTTACCTCCCTGGAACGGTTTTGAAGGCGGTTTTGCTACAGTACACGCGGGTTTGCAACAGTAACAGTGGTTTTGCCTTTTCTTTTTTATTTATTTCGTCTGAATATTTGGAAAATCATAGTAAATCACAGAAAAATCATAAAATAGAAAATCCAATTTTGTTGGACTCCACATAAGTAGATCCACACAGTGAACATATAATATGGTATGCTTCAATACAAAGTTTTTCTATGAAGGTTTTGTCTTTTTCTTTTTTATTTATTTGGCTGAATCTTTGAAAAATCATAGTAAATCACAGAAAAATCATAAAATAGAAAATCCAATTTCGTTAGACTTCATATTAGTAGATCTACACAGTGAACATATAATATTGTATTCTTTAGTATAAAATTTTTGTTGTAGCTTTAGGTCTATGCTTTTCTGTAATTAATTGAAATAATTCATAGCTGCAGCTTCTATAATTATTTTATTGGACCCAAGCATACCATATTATATATTCACTGTCTAGATCAACTAATGTTAAGTCCAACAAAATTAGATTTTTTATTTTATTATTTTTCTGTGATTTACTATGATTTTTCAAAGATTCAGCCAAATAAATAAAAAAAAGACAAAACCTTCATAGAAAAACTTTGTACTGAAGCATACCATATTATATATTCACTGTGTAGATCTACTTACGTGGAGTCCAACAAAATTGGATTTTCCATTTTATGATTTTTCTGTGATTTACTATGATTTTCCAAATATTCAGGCGAAATAAATAAAAAAGAAAAGGCAAAACCACTGTTACTGTTGCAAATCCGTGTGTACTGTAGCAAACCGTCTTCAAAACCATCCCCGGAGGTAAACTGAACGGTTTGTAAAGTTGAGGGAGGTGATTTGACCGGTTTTGCAGTCTAGGGAGGAATTGTGGACTCAGCCCTGTGTCCAGGTAGGTAAAAGGGACTTTTTCCAAGAAAGAATCAAACATTTGGCACAACAGTATATATAGGTTCTAAAAGGAAAATAAAGGCACAACAGTAGCTCAGAGATTAGTCAAATCTTCACAGTTCGGAGTCATATAAGAATCTCATCCTGCATTAGTTTTTATTGTGTATTCCTCTTCATAAGGCGTAGCTGGACAGATGCGTGCTCATGTTCCCGTACGCCTGTAGCACTGTGCGGCGTGCGTTTGCTAATAGATGAATAAATACAATATGGTGGGTGGTATCTATAACAACTATACAAGTGAGACCCACTACACATCATGGAAAGACTCCTCTCAACATGCAAGACGTCCACGTCACCATCCACTAGACCTTCTCTCAACATGCAACATGTCCACATCACCATCCACTAGAATCATAAATTTATGTCTTCTACCGATTTTCTGCGGCTAATAGTAATCATGCATGCATTATGTTAGTTTTTGAGTACCATGCTACAAATTTTTTAGTTCTCTCTCAATAAAATGAATGTGTTTTCATCCACATTTTAGTGTTTCTACTTTCAAATTGCATCTTCAAATTCTATAGAATTTCCCGCAGCAACGCGCGGGTATCACCTAGTAGTATAGAAATATTTCACGGGACACATTTTGTGCAACAGCATCAGCATGCATCTATTGCAGGTTGCAACCTGCAGTACCCAAGTCATGTTCACTCAAATAAATTTGGATCCTCTCCAAAGAAATAATAAATTTGGAAGGAAACATTCCACTCACAACTGCAATCAAACCTGCAACTTAAGGTTCAGCTGATGCCATGCAATCAAAGCTGCAACTTAAGGTTCAGCTGATGCCAAAACAAATTTAAACCGGCAACTTATTCCTATTCATGGTCATACAACTCCATTACATGCCTCACGTACATTGAATTACTTGACACTGAGGTAAGTCTGGGACAATGATAATCTGCCTAGCACAAGAAATCAAATCAAACCCACCCAGCAGAATCGATCTCAAGAGGTCAAAAACCAAATATAAAGTTCTAAACCTTTCAGCCATCACTTCTTTTGCCTCTTCCCGGGCTTCAGCTTGATGACCTCATCGAAGTAGAGTACACCCTTACCTTTGTACACCTCTGGGGGCTTGCAATTCCGGACTGCACCGGCGAACTGGTGCACCCTGTCCTTGTCAATGCCGGTGCAGCAGATTATGTTGGGTTTGAAGAAGAAGACGCGGACGCCAGGCGGTGCCGTAAACTGCACCTCGTGACTGTACCCCAGTTTCAGGAACAGCTCACGGCCTTGGCTCTCTGACCTCGCTTTGAAACCGACCCCCACGAGCTTCAGAAACCGGAAAAACTTGGCTTCCATTGCAGATCGCTGGATGGTTTGATTGTTTGGCGCTGAGGTTACCTTTAACATAGCGAAAAGGAAGAGGAATAGGTTATGATCAGAACAGGAACATATTCCACGTATACTTAAAGATGATGGAACCGTGACGGTGGTCGCGGTGGCCGTCCTCCGGTGGGGAACGTGGCCAGCGCCGACGATCGCTGCTCGTAAGCTCTGGCTAGCGCCATGGCGCGTTGCAGATCTCGCGGAGCTTGGAGTTCGACATCGACACGAATGGCCTCAGGAAGTCCACCAGTGAACAATCGAACCTGTTGGTCCGGCGACAGGTATCCAGCATGCGCCATCTTGGCGAGGAACTTCTCTTGATAGTCGCTGACGGTTCCGCGGAACGGCAGACAGGCAAGTTCAGCGAGGTGGTTGATGCCAACAGCCGGGCCGAAGCGCTGGTGACACAGAGCCTTGAATGTTGGCCACGAGATCTCGCCAGTGTCGCGCTCTAGCATGTAGTACCAGTGCTGGGCCACTACCGTCATGTGGAAGGAGGCCAGCCAAACCTTGTCGCCCTCGCGAGTGCGTTGAGCGCGAAAGAAGTGTTCACAACGGTTGAGCCACCCCAACGGATTCTCCTTGCCGTCAAACATGGGGAAAGAGAGCTTGTAGTAGCGGGGCACGACTGTACCCTCATCTTCGAAGTCATGCTGATTGTGCTGGAGCGGCGAGGATGTCTTGAACGGTAGTGGTGAGGGCGAATGGGGAAAAGGGATGGAATGGATCGGAATAGGGGAATTAGGTGGAAGATGGAGTTGTAGAAACTGGGTGAGGAAGACGCTCCTCCATGGCAGTCATTCGAGATGCAATGTTGCCAAACTGCCGCTGCAACTCGTAGATCGCGGCGGTGAGGGTGTCTGGAGGGGCACCAGACGATGATCCTGATGCGTCGGGTGTTGCAGGAAACATTGGTGACGTGGTGGTTGGAAGTAAAGACGGTGGTGGATCAACTGCGTTGACGATGAATTTGGCGGCGATGAACTAGACGGCGCGACGGAAGAGTTGGCTATCAGATTGGGGAAGGCAACTGATACCAAATTATTGTTGGGACTTGTGGATCTTCGGAGATGGTACGTGTGGTGAACAGGCGGCCGAGGCGAAGGCCCTCGACGGCGGCGGCAATCGGACGCCTCCTAATTAACGGCCGGCGTACTGGGCGAAGGAAGGATGCAGTAGGCAAGAAGCTAACATGAACAGGAACTGGCGATGTTATTAGAACTAACTGAAGCAAAGAGATTCAGATCAATCTCTAGTTAACCTCCTACAATACTGGAGTCCTAGACTTATACTACAGATTCACCACGACTAACTGATACAAGATTACACGTACACAATTCAAATTCAAACAACTAATGACACGCACGCGTCGACGCACGCGCCGACGCTCTCCCACGACCTTGCGCCACGCGACGGTTCTCAAGCTTCAGGAGCCTGTGCGGTTCCTCCTTGCATATGTGTGTATAACAAAATGATTACATGCTAACAAAAATCTGTTTAAATTGATCATACTGGAAGTTGAATCAGCAATTGATATTAGTGGAGGTATAGCACCGACTAGTGGACAAAAGGTCTGGGGGAACACACCATGATACTATTTCATTTTTCTTGTAATGCTACCAAGAATGTATTTCGGTATCCCATCTTGATTGTTCATTAACCTTGTTTTGTTTTTGGACAATGGGTATTGGTAATTATATAGGATTTCTAAGTTACAAAATCTAGAGTATATTTGATATTTCTCAGACTTATAAGAAAGCTGATATTTATCCTCCTTTATTCATTATTTTTAGAATTACACAACACAATGCAGACACTCATAACACGCACACACACTCACCTCTATGAACATATGTACGCAAACCCTACCCCTATGGGCACCCTACCCCTATGAGCAACTTTGAAGGACCGAGCACCCGACAGATATGGAGATTCTCGAAGTCATCATTGGCGCCACGTTGTCGACGGGAACACCGCTTACCACTTAACACATAACACCGATAAATTCTGAGAAAATCTCAGGAAAAAGTGCGAGCATCAGGACTTGAACTATGGTGGGAAGCGTCCCACTGGACTACAAGACAATTCGCTCCTCCTTTATTCGTATGTGGGATGCTTCGAAGCTTCTGGCACATGTACTAGTCATTTTTATGACCTAGATAATGACATTATTATTTCAGTCCACTTGCAGTTGTCTTATTGACCGACTGAATGGTTTCTTTGAGAATCTTCAAATGAAAATGTAGTACATTTCAGTGGGTTCCTGGGACACTTTATACGTCCATTGCTATCAGTGTATTCCTGTAATCCTGCTGAGCATACACCAAGTCTACAGCTATACGTGCGAGCAGCGAAGGTAGATAACATTCAGACATTCAGGTTCTTGATACATGCATTCAGGCGCAGGTCATCACACCAAATAACATTCAACAGTCTACAGCTATGCGTACGCGAGCAGCAAACGTAGATAACATTCAGGCAATCAGTTTCTTCATACATGTATTCAGGCAGGTCATCATACCAAATAACATTCAACAGTCTACAGCTACGCGTGCGAGCAGCAAACGTGGATAGCATTCAGGCATTCAAGTTCTTGGTACATGTATTCAGACAGGTCATCACACCAAATAACATTCAACAGTGCCTTATGCCTATCATTGATACGTCGATAAATAGAAGATAGATAAGATAGATACTGAAGCGAACAAGGGTAGTTGTCCTGGCTGTGCTAGCATCTACAACTGATTCTGGGGTGGCCTGCTTAGAAGCAGGAACACTGCTCGCGCCAGGTCGGTGTACGTGTTGAATCCATCACCTGGAACGAACGTTACACCTCCTCTGCGGATCCTTTTGCACATATTTGACCAGGTATACTGAAATGGAGATCGAAGTCATAGAGGTCGTTGGCGAGCGCATCTGCCTGGTATTCCCGGACGCTGGGTAGAAACTGAGGCTTTGGTACGTCCCTTTAGTCCCGGTTCAACTTTGGAGCCGGGACTAAAGGCCTTTCATCGACGTGGCCTGAAATGCCCGCACACACCCCTTACCATTTTGTCCAAGTTGGTATTACCAACTGGGACTAAAGGGGGGCGTCCAGCCACTGTTTTGAAGCAATGATTGTCACCAGTCTTTAGTCCCGGGTGGTGAACCCCTTTTGTCTCGGGTGGAAACACCACCCGAGACTAAAAGCCTCTCCCCCCACCGCTAGCACCCCTTCTCTCTCCTTTATCTTCTCCCATCCGGTCAAACTCATTCATCTCCTCTCATTTTCTTATCTCCTCACCTTCATTTTCTTATCTTCTCTCTGCTCTTGCGCATGCAGGCACCGGGGGTGGGAGCGATGGCGTCCGGCCAAGCTGGGGCTGCCGGCGCGGCGCAGCCGAGGCGCGGGGCAGCCGAGGCGACGGGCCGCCGGCGCGGGGCAGCCGAGGCGACGAGCCGCAGGCGCGCGGGCCGCCGAGGCGCGGGGCTGCCAGCGCGCGGGCCTCAGGCGTGCAGGCCTTCGGCGCGCGGGCCACCGGGGCACGGGGCCGCCTGCGCGAGGGGGTCTCCGGTGCGGGGCCGCTGGTGTGCGGCCGTTCCGCCGGCCGGTGAGTTGCGATTTTTTTTTTGAGAGAGGTGAGTTGCAAATTTTGGTTGTGTTGCGAACCGAATTTTGTATGTTTGCCGGTGAAGTGGTGAATCAAATCAAACTTTGTGTAATTTTTATGGTGAAGTCTCGAATCGAGTCAAACTTGTGTGATTGAATCGAATCAAACTTGTGTGCTGTGAATGTGTTGTGAATCAGATCAAATTTGTGCTTGTGGTGGAATTGAACTTGTATTTTTGTTGGAGTGAGATTCGGAGCTAGCGGTGGTGAAGTTGAAGCTGGCGGCGCTGGAGCCGGCCGGAGCATGAGCTGCGGGCCAGACCCCAGCTCGTGGGGCTCTTTTTTTTTGTTTTTTCGGACCCCCTTTATTCCTGGTTGGTAATACCAACCTGGACTAAAGGATCCCCTTTAGTCCCGGTTCGTTCACCCGGGACTAAAAGGAGGGCCTTTTGTCTCTCATCATTAGTCCCGGTTGGACCTGAGAGACCTATACCCTTTACCAACCGGGACTAAAGCCCCTCACCCTACCAGTGGGAGCAGGGCTAGATACCGGCGTAGCCACTGTGAAACCGGATTGCCTCCGGTATTCCAACAAGGAACTGATACAAGGCCAGTCTTACCTCCAGGTTGCTTCAGTTTGGATTGCATAAAGTGTGCGAGGCTTGAATCATTTTATATTTCTTGATTATTGATTTCAATATATCAATATAATGAAATCACTCGTATATTGTTAACTAGTTACATCGATGTTCAGCATTTAAAATAATGGAAATACATAATTTCTTATGATGCTACGAGAACACCATTGATTTAGTAAAACATGCATATAGGCCTATGTGGGCTTGCGGCATGGGTCAGCCCAGCGGTTAGTAGCTTGTCCCACTCCACTATATGAGTGTGTTTAGTACTTTTTTAATTTTAACTTTTTTAAAAAATATTTTAAAAATAACACCACCGAAACATTATTTACACATATGATCCTTTTGGCCGCGCCGGTCCACGTGCAGCAAAAACGTTGTCGCACTACATGCACCGTCACGGCAGGTCTGCCAAAATAGGCTATGTATTATCCCTATATCGCACTTAGGGTTCTTATTAAATGGTTATAAACTTCGAAGCGTCTTAATAAAATAGCATTTAAACTTTGAATGTCATGAAATTTGGCATAAACACTGTAGAAAGTTTAAAGGTCTCATTTTACTAACATGTAGAAATCCAAGTGCTACATATTTTGAAATATATAATTTCAATGAAAGCTATATATTATCCATCTCTCGCTTAGGAAAGTTTGAAATTGTGAAATAAATTCACTAGGACATTTTTAAAAAAAATTTAAAAATTTAAAGAAGCCTTGATATTTTTAAACTACAATAAGAATACATTGTAGATTGTTCTACCATTATATCTTCATATAACATGAAATCTTTTAAGTTTGAAACCATGATAGTATGACAATATAAATTGGGATTGTGTAATAATAGCTGAAACATCCATTCAACATAGTTTGATTAAGTAAAAAAGATTCTCAATCACACGATACACCATCTAATTTTGGTATTCACCGTAAAATATGTATATGCTAGTGAGTTAAAGATGTATAGGTTAGAAACCGTGTGTTCTTTGAAGTATATCGTTGTATATACAATAGTGTGCATGCATAAATGGATGGATGTTAGGAACTAAATTTATATCAGTGATCGATAGTGTCCACTAATAGAGCGACATATAGGTTAATTCAAACCGAATATAATCAATAGTATAGGATTGATGAAATAATTATATTTTCAATAAAATAAATATATCTTATGATGCAGTGTTATACATTAGAGGTTTCAAATAAAATAAATATCAACGTAAATGTATTTAACACTTACAATTTGTACTGAGAGATGGATAAGAATATTTTTTAAAACAAATCAAAATTTAAAAAGTCAGTGTGTTTAGGCATGTACACAATGGCCTTAGGCGTGAAAAATCACCAGCTCCGCCACTAGCTCCAAACCTACCTGCAAGCCGCGCATTCTCTCGAAATATCCACCATGAAAACCAAGCTCATCCCAGTAGATGCCTTTGTTGAGGTCGGTGGCACCGCTTCCTACCAAATAGGCATAATCATACAACCTCCACAAGCCACCACGAAATAAGCCGAGCAAATACAGGTCTCTGAAGCTAAAGACCAACAGTATGTCACGGACTGCCCTGCCTGGAGTGGAGGAGAGAATTGAATACTGACCCCTGGGAACAGTGGGTTGACGGGGGGAGGGACCGCCGCCGGATCTGCCATGGTGGGACCTGACGGCTCCGATGCGGCCGCCGCCCAACCAGATGTCCTGATTGATGAGGAGGGGAGAAGAGGGAGCCGCCGCCGGATCTGCCATGGTGGGACCTGACGGCTCCGATGCGGCCGCCGCCCAACCAGATGTCCTGATTGATGAGGAGGGGAGAAGAGGGAGCCGGAGAAGCCGCCACCTGCAGGGGAAGGGGAGAGACGAGAGACTGCGTGGGAGTGGGAGGGCAGCGAGCGCGGTGAAGTATCTGCAGATCTCAGCCGTCGATTCCCAGGGACTAGCGAGCAGCATCCTACCAGTATACACTACTAGTACTAATATAATATAGTGCTCGCGTGCATGCCTCGGTATTGCCCGCATCATGCTTTGTGGCTGGAATTTGATTCTACCTGTATTGCAGTTATTCGCTTTTTTATAGTTGGATAACTTATCATGCTTTGTGGCTTCATTCTACCTGTATTGTGCAGCTATTCGCTTTTTTATAGTTGGATAACTTATCATGCAATCATTTGTGTAGGAAGAATCGCTGATCTTGACTGGTCCAAAATGAGGACTTGCACTAATAAGTAGTACATATCTTGAGACTAATCTGATTATCAAGGGTGATGAGAAGCAGGAGGAAAGACAACTCAGTAAGGACTCTTGACAATTCCAGGCATGGAACGGAGAGTGTTGACAAGATGTGAGCTCGAAAGTTGTTCTCTTGCTACCAGGCTCAGCACTGTGGATGTGATGTATGGAGTTGTGCAAGATGCAGTGGAGGCAACAATTTCAATTGAAGTTTTAGCTGGAGAATTTTTTGGAGAAATCACAGCCTGGACCAGCAGCATCAAGGAAAGGCTTGTGCTTCATGATAGATTGGCTTATATTACTAGTTGTGAGAAAATTGCTCCGATTATCCCACTTTTACGATCCGTGGTAGCTGTCCATGTGAAGGAGAAGCTGCTACTGACTATCACTGCCCATACTGAGGATGGAGAATTTACAAAGTGCATCGACTGTACTCCAAGGGTCAATGGTTCATATCTAGATGAAGTTACCATTGGTTTTGTGGCATTGCGCGTGAAAGTTGTATGGTCGATAATTGACTATTGAGCATCAAAACTTTGGGTTGGCTGGTTGTTAGCAGTTTATTATGGAAGTGTAGGCAGGATAAATTAGTCTGTAGCTACAGTGTATTATCGTTTTAGGATGGATATTGGTAATTATGAATGTATGACTGATGTACCTGTTTATTTGATCTTGTGACTAAATTATTATCATGGTTATTGTGTGATATTAGATGTTGCCGGTTTGGCCAGAGTGCTTGTAGGCGATAAGGTGAACATGGATTATGCAATGTGCTTGGATGGATATTTGTGGTGTCTCTGGTTAGTCATTTGACTAGAAATCCCAGGGTGCCGATGTTGATGCACAGCCTTACATTTGATTAGTTTTGAGAATCTGAACAGGCGGCGATGCTAGTGTCTTAGATTTTTGTCACACCCGGATTTAAGGGCAAATCCGAATGCATAGAACACATGTGCGCCAGGATCAAGTTTCACACATGAATCGACTCAGTGAATACCAAAACACAGTGTAAAAGCGTAAAGGAAGTGTTAAACATTTATTACATGACCGAATGTCTCAAAACTAACACACGTTCGAGTAGCTAACAGCGGAAAAGTAAACACGGACGTCCACCACAGGCAGCTGACTGATGGAGCGAACGCCTAGAACTCGTCGAACTCTCCAGGATAATCCTCAAAGCGTCCGTCTGAGCAGCAGCCGGGTTGTGTAGATGCAATATAAAAACAACAAGCATGAGCACATGTCGTACTCAACAAGGGAAAACTCTATAACAACATGCAAAGGCTTTATGGTGGAGAGCTTGTGGTTGCATAGCAGGTCAGCATTTTAATTGGTCAAGTTTTATTAAGCAGATATTACTAACAAGTATAAGTGTATACCAAAACCCAATTAATAAATGCAACGGAACCATAGAATGCAATGCACAAGTTTAAAAGTTCCATCTTCCATAAAGTTACTCATGTGAGGGTCCAGGCCGCCCTTGACCGTGGGCACGGCTAACTAGTTAGTTTTACACTCTGCAGAGGTCGTACATCTTTACCCACAAGTCGCGTAAAAACTCAAAAGAGTTTTGGACCCAACCACGCGGTGCAAAAGTAGGTACAATACCACACTACCGAGGTGTGACTGCATAGGGACGCTACGAGGCCTTTACAAAGATTCCCTAACACGGGCTGCTCGCTAGGTTACCTGATCAGTGCAGCGCATAAACCTCTCTCAGCTGCGAAGCTACCATAGAGCAGATCAGTCTGAGGGCCGGGCTATACACCATCTACCGTCAGCCCCCAACCCCTTTCAGGTAAAACATACCACATGCTAAAGTTTCTAATTATTAAGCCAAGACAGAGCCATATGTCTTCTGGTTGTACTGTTTTCCTAGGTGGTCGCTCCATGTTCCGATTAACAGATACAAGGTGTTCTTGCATTACATGAGTGAATAGCAGAAATAATTCCAGATTAATGATTGTTCATTAAACCACCCAAAACCAAGGTAAAGCTCTAGTAAGTTCTACCCAACATAAAGTAAACCCAGGTTGATCAAGGTACAGGATAAACAACACTAGTCGAACCTTAATAATCGGACCCATCATATTAATGCAAAGCGATAAATAAAGAGCAGTGTAATTAAAATGCATGTTGTAATAGGATAAATGGGGATGCAACAAGGACTTGCCTTCTACAAGCTCCAGAAACTGCTCAGAGTCTTGGAAGTCTTCAACATCAGCGAACTCCTCAAAAGGCTCGTACTCTACGCTCCACACATTCACATACAGCATACAATAGAATAAAATAAGAAACAAGCACCAACTAGTAATAACAGAACAAAACAGAGGCATAACACTGTTCTACTCTTCGATACGATCGCGTGGATATAAAGAACGTTAAAAACGAAGCTAAAACGTGTATTCTATGGCCAAAACAAGGTGTAGGGACTAAACTGCAGGGAATCTAAACTTCCAGGGCTAAACCGCAAGACACAAGGGCTAAAACCTAATTACTTTGGACTGCGGAAGGATATAGCTGTGAATCTAAGAAACAAAGGGGTCTTTTCTGCAAAAACACCCCGGTCAGCCAAGTTGACCGGTATACTGACCGGTTGACCCTGGTCCTAAGAGATCTGGACCGTCGGATCTCGATCCAGCGGCGGGACGCAGCTGCGGCAACTGACGGCGGCGCACGCAACGGTGAACGGCGGCGTGCGGCGGCGGCTCGTCGGCGCAGGCCGAAATCGAGCTAGGGTGCTCGGCTTCGCGTGCGGGTGACACCAGGATGAAGCGGAGGTCGCGGCGAAGTCAACCACAGCACCAAAGCAGGCGCACGGGCGACGGCGCGCAGCGCGGCGGGGCGGACGGCGGCGCTGTGCCAACTCTGGCGAGCGCACGCGGAGCAAAACAGAGCGCAAGGACGCGCACAAACGGCACCAAAGAGGTCCTCACCTTGCGGCAAAACTCCGGGGCGACTCCTCGTTGACCGGAAGGCGGCGGCGGAGCAGGTTGAGCGCGGCGGCGCAGCAAGGATTAGCGGCGGCGCGCAGAGCTGCTAGGGTTTGGGGTCCTCGGGAAGGGGGTGGCGCGGTGCAAGGCGGTGCCCTTTATAGGGCCGTGGAGGTGCCTAGGCGTGCGGGCCCGAGGCCAGGCGCGCGTGCACGGGAGCGGCTCGGGGTCGGGGTCCCTGCCCGACCCGACTCCGACTCGAGGTCGGGGATGACGGGCGGGGCCCGCCCGTCGGTGGCAGCGAGCAGCGGGGCGCCAAGCTGGGCCGCGCTGGGCCGCGAAGCGGCTGGGCTGCGATTCGGCGGGGCGACAAGCAGCCAAGTGACGGAGTCGAGGGGCGTCGCCGGACTTCGCAAGCTGGGCTGCGCAGAGAACAAGAGAAAAAGGAAGGGGAAGAAAGGGAAGGTTTTCACATTTTTGAAAAGAAAGATTCAAACAAAGTTCAAACTCAGGTTTGAACTCAACAAACAAAAATAGATGATCCAGCATGTATGCAACAATAAACTCCTATATTTCATTAATTAATTAACAAAATGATTAAATGCCTAGAAAATCACAAAGCACCTTATATTCCTTAGACAAGAGCAATTGTTGCTAAGCAAATTTTTATTAAACTCAAACAGTGAAAATTAGGGTGTTACAATTTTCTCAGCATTGCTACCTGTTCAGGTGAAAAGATAATCAGCTCATGACAGCTTGCAGCTGGAGTACCAGCAAGCAGCCACATGCCACTGCGGACAGCCACGAAAGCTCAAGGCATTTTTTAATGCAGAAATGCAAGCTGTCCGCCAAAGGAAACAAACGATCAAGAACCTGGTGAGCAGCGTGACTCAGAGTCTCAAGGCACTTTTTTTAAAGGGGAAGGGCACTCCCAATGGTACATTTACGGTGGTTTCTATGTCTATTAATTATCTTGACAACTAAGCAAAATAGTGATGTGACAGCCTAATTAATGGAGAAAGAGAGCACAAATCATAGAAATGGTTTCCTAATGGAGAGACCATGTCTACTCTTGACCCAATGCACAAGAAACCTTGAATTTACCATTGGGAAGAAACCACTAATTTCTATAGGATTAATGCAACGCTCTCCATTGGTCAAATTGGGAGAGAGAAAGAGAAAACAATTATTACTTGAAGACACTACCATTGTAAAGTATAGTTTCTATAGATGATTTCTTATGTTATGGAAACTGTGTCAGTTTCTTCCATTGGGTCTGCCCTTACTCCTAATTCGTAGGTGTTGTGTTGGGCCTCTCAAAGTTGGGCTGTGTTGGACCCCGGCCGGGCTGCAGCTCACAACCCGACCGGCGCCGGTCCGTCCAACAGCCAACGCGGGGCCCGGAACGACGTGCCCCCGCCGAGCAACACGGCGGCGCACCCTGCGGGGGAGCACGCGGCCGCAGGGCCGCAGTTCCCCTACGGGATGCGCAACCCTGCTGCGGCGTACGCCTCATCCGTCAGTACTGACATGGCTGCATATGAGGATCTCCCGGGCCATCACCTGCTGTCAGTCCGGAACCTCATCGCCACCACCAACGACGAGTCGTATCACGGCTCGCCCAGCGAGCTGCCGCCCTCGACCTCGCATGGCTACGCGGAGTGGGACTTCTCCGGCGTACCGGACCCTGTGGTCTTCCGGCGGTTCCTTGACGCCGCGGACTACTGGTTCGGTTACTCCGACGACTCCAGCGAAGGGAGCTACGATCCCTCGCGTGAGTGCTTCGTTGTCGCCGCCAAGGAGCATGCTGACGGCGCGAACGGAGCGGGCGACGGGAACGCGGCCCAGCACGGCGCCGTTCCATGGCGTCGCGCCAGGCAAGCGCGTCCAGCCCCTCGGTCAGATCGATCTGCCGGTCTGGTTCGGCACCCCGGACAACTTCCGCAAGGAGGTCCTCACCTTTGAGGTGGTGGGGTTCCGGGGCGCGTACCACGCCATCCTTGGCCGTCCGTGCTATGCCAAGTTCATGGTGGTCCCGAACTACACTTACCTCAAGATGAAGATGCCGGGGCCAAAAGGCGTAATCACCGTGGGCTCGTCGATCGAGCACGCATTCGACTGCGACGTCGAGTGCGTCGAGCATGCTGAGGCCCTGGCGCTCGACGAAACGCTTGTCGCGGACATGTAGAAGCTGACCAACGAGGGTCCCGACTCCTCCGCCAAGCACGCGGGCAGTTTCGAGGCTGCCGAACAAACGAAGGAGGTGCCCCTCGACCCTGCAGCCCCCGAGGGCAAGGTGTTGAGGGTCAGTTCCACTCTCGACCCGAAATAGTAAGTGGTGCTCGTCGATTTTCTCCGCGCCAACGCTGACATCTTCGCGTGGAGCCCCTCGGATATGCCAGGCATCCCGAGGGAGGTCGCCGAGCACTCCCTTGATATCCTACCTCACTCCAGAGCCGTGCAGCAGCGGCTGCGGCGCTTTGATGAAGAAAGGCGCCGCGCGATCGGAGTGGAGCTGCGGAAGCTCCTCGAGACCGGATTCATCAAGGAAGTTTTCCACCCTGCGTGGCTAGCTAATCCAGTACTAGTTAAGAAAAAGAATGGGAAGTGGAGGATGTGTGTGGATTACACCGGTTTAAATAAAGCATGTCCCAAAGTTCCTTTTCCTTTGCCACGAATCGATCAAATTGTAGATTCCACTGCGGGGTGTGAACTCTTATGTTTTCTTGATGCCTATTCGGGTTACCACCAAATAAAGATGAAGGAGTCCGATCAACTCGCGACCTCTTTCATCACACCGTTCGGCATGTTTTGCTACGTAACAATGCCTTTTGGCCTCCGAAACGCGGGCGCTACGTACCAGCGATGTATGTAGCACGTTTTCGGGGACCACATCGGGCGAACCGTAGAGGCATACGTAGATGACATTGTCGTCAAAACCAGGAAGGCGGACGACCTGGTTACCGATTTGCGCGTTGCGTTCGATTGCCTACGGGCAAACGGGGTTAAACTCAACCCCGAGAAGTGCGTCTTCGGGGTGCCGTGTGGCATGCTGTTGGGATACATTGTTTCTCAGCGGGGCATCGAGCCCGACCCCGAGAAGGTCTCCGCCCGCCTGGCCGCCTTGAGCCGTTTCATCTCACGGCTCGGCGAGAAGGGACTGCCCCTCTACCGACTCCTGAAGAAGCACGAACGTTTCTCCTGGACCGTCGAGGCCCAAGAGGCACTCGACAAGCTCAAGGCGACGCTCGCACACGCACCAATCCTCACGCCGCCTCGAGGCGGCGAGCCTCTGTACCTCTACGTCACGGCAACCACCCAGGTGGTCAGCGCGGTCATCGTCGTGGAGCGAGCAGAGGAAGGGCACGCCCTACCAGTTCAAAGGCCGGTGTACTATATCAGTGAAGTGTTGTCCGAGACCAAGACGCGGTATCCCCAGATCCAGAAGCTGCTTTACGCGGTGGTGCTCGCCCGGCGCAAGCTGCGGCACTACTTCGAGGCCCATCCGGTCATGGTGGTCTCATCATTCCCGTTGGGAGAGATCATCCGTAACCCGGACGCTGCGGGCAGGATCGCAAAATGGTCCGTAGAGCTCATGGGTGAGACGCTCACCTACGCGCCGCGCAAGGCAATCAAGTCTCAGATCCTCGCGGATTTCGTCGCTGAGTGGACGGATACACAGCTGCCCCCGTTGCAGATCCAGACCGAGTGCTGGACCCTCTATTTCGACGGGTCGGTGATGAAGACCGGAGCGGGCGCGGGCCTGCTCTTCATCTCGCCCCTCGGGGAACACATGAGGTACGCAGTGCGCTTGCACTTCCCCGCATCAAACAACATGGCGGAATACGAGACCCTCCTCTGCGGCCTCCGAATCGCCATCGAGACCGGCATCAAGCGCCTCGACATCAGGGGAGACTCGCAGCTCATAATCGATCAGGTCATGAAGAATGCGAGCTACCACGACGAGAAGATGGAAGCCTATTGCAACGCCGTACGCGCTCTCGAGGACAAGTTCTACGGCATCGAGCTCAATCACATCCCCCGCAAGTATAACGAGGAGGCGGACGAGCTCGCGAAGATCGCGTCGGGGTGAATCACCGTTCCCCCGAACGTTTTCGCGCGAGACGTCACCAAACCGTCCGTCGACCTCAGTCCAGCCCCCTCGAATCAGGAGGAACCCTCGGGGGCTCCCTCGAGTCCAGCGGGTGCGGAACCCATGGACGAGGACCCCTCGAACGAGGCGTTCGTGCTCTCCCTACTCGAGGGGTACGGCGCGAACGAAGCCGAGGCCATGGAAATTGAGCCGACCCCCCGCGCGGAGGATTGGCGGCCTAAGTACCCCGCCTGGATCGATCGAGGGGAACTCCCCTCAGATCGGACCGAGGCTAGGCGCATCGCCAGGAAAGCCAAGTCATTCGCCGTAATTGATGGCGAGCTGTACAAGCGCGCCACGTCCGGCGTCCTGTAGCGGTGCATTCCCATTCCCCACGGCCGGGAACTCATCCGTGACATCCACGCAGGCGTGTGCGGCCATCACGCCGCACCGCGAACCCTCGTGGGCAACGCGTTTCGTCAGGGCTTCTACTGGCCCACGGCGGTTGCCGACGCCAACGAGGTTGTGCGCACCTGCGAGGGGTGCCAGTTCTACGCGTGTAGGACCCTTCTCCCAGCTCACGCCCTACAGACCATACCCGTCACATGGCCCTTCGCCGTGTGGGGATTAGACATTGTCGGGCTCTTGCGAAAGGCGCCCGGGGGCTACACCCACCTGCTGGTTGCCGTGGACAAGTTCACCAAATGGATCGAGGAACACCCAATCACTAACCTCAGAGCGGAGCAGGCCGTAACATTCTTCACCGACATCATCCACAGGTTCGGAGTGCCGAACTCCATCATCACCGACAACGGCTCCCAATTTACCGGCAGGAAATTCCTGGAGTTTTGCGACAACCACCACATCCGCGTGGACTGGGCGGCTGTCGCACACCCACAGACTAATGGCCAAGTGGAACGTGCCAATGGCATGATTTTACAAGGCCTTAAGCCCAGGATCTTCGACAGACTGAACAAGTCCGGCCGGAAATGGCTTCAGGAGCTCCCAGCGGTCATTTGGAACCTCAGGACCACTCCGAGCAGAGCCACGGGATTCACGCCGTTTTTCCTAGTCTATGGTGCAGAGGCCGTTCTCCCCACGGACTTGGAATACGGATCGCCCAAGATTAAGGGCTACGATGAAGGTTCGAACCAGCGAGCTCGCGAAGACTCGCTGGATCAAATAGACGAAGTCCGTGACGTGGCCATGATGCAATCGGCGAGATACCAGCAGGCGCTGAGGCGGTATCAAGCTCAGAAAATCCGGCGCCGAGACCTCGACGAAGGCGACCTAGTGTTAAGGCTGCGCCAGGACAACCGAGGCCGCCACAAGCTGTCACCACCATGGGAGGGGCCCTACGTCATCGCCAAGGTGCTCAAGCTCGGCACGTACAAGCTGGCGAACGAGCAAGGCGAAGTCTTCACCAACGCTTGGAATATCCAACAGCTACGTCGCTTCTACCCTTAGAAAGGATTTCCAAGTCTTTTTGCACATATCCGACACCCCAGTCGGCTGTACAAATGTGAAGTTTTCTTTTCGATAAAGTCAAGGGCGACTCGGCTTTCTCCCCGAAAACCAAGTCCCCCTCGGGGGCTACTGCGGGGGCACCCCCCCCTAAACGGTCCCATTTTTTCGCAATTTTCGCAAAAAATCTTTACTTCGAAAGCGCCAAGTACATCTCGACCCGGAAGTTTGAGCGAAATGACGCAGGACGCGAATGGCCAAAGGGCGAAGACGGGTGAGTCGGGGATAGCCTACGCCTCGCGGTAGGATACGGCCCTTCCCCCTCACCACTTTGCCTATGCACTACTCGTGAAAACGAACGATTCCACCTGAAATTCGCCTAAACGACAGGGAGAGACGGAACGACGCAATCACAAAAAACGAAATGTCACTTAAGCTTACAAGTACTTTAAGCAAATTGTGTTTATTACATAAAGCCACGAGGCTCGATTCCTAACTACAATCTAAGGGCCTGAGTGCCCAGCTGCTTTCAGGGCTCGAGGGGCCCGGCGGGGGGAGCTTCCGGGAAGAGGATCTCCGCGAAGTCGTCGGTGAGGATGTCGGCGGCAGGAGCGGCAAGTGCGTCCAGGCGGCTCGCCTCGGCCTCTGCACCATCGTCGTCGAGGTCGTCAGCGACAATGTAACCCGTAGCCAACGCCGCAAGGTTAACCCGGTAATGCGATTGCACCACGCCAAGGGTCTTCTGGATCCCCAGGCGGAGCGCACCTCGTATACGCCGGGCGACGTGGCCGCCCAAGGCCCGGAGCCGACTTGCCACAGTGCTCCCGGCCTCCCCATCGCCCTCATCGACGCTTTGGCACGCCTCGAGGGCTGCCTCCTGCAGAACCCCCAGCTCCTGCTGGGAGGAATTGTAGGCCGCCTGGAGCACCTCCGCCTGCGTCGTTGACGTCCCGAGAGCAGCCCGCAAGCCTGAAAAACGGAAGACGAATAAGTTGAGAGCGGATCTCGATGAACCCAAGCAGCAAACGAAGAATCTAAGAGAGGCGACTTACCCTCGACCTGCTTCTTCTCTGTCTCGAGGGCCGCGCGCGCGGTCTCGGCCGCCTGCCGCAGCTCGAGGATAGCGGCGTCCTTCTCCTCGCTAGCCTGTCGCAGCTCCTCAAACGACACGGCCTCCTGGACCAACTCCCCTTTGAGCCGCGTGACCTCTGAATCCTGGAGCTGGAGCGCGGCTTGAACCTCCCCCAACGTGGTGCGCTCCCGCTGGAGCTGGCCTTGCGCTTCCTCCCGAGCCGAGCGCTCGCGCTGGAGGGCGGCCTGAGCCTCCGTGAGGGCGGACCGCTCCTGCTGGAGCTGGCCCTCTGCCTGCTGATGCGCGCTCCGCTCTTGGCGAAGCTGATCCTCCACCGCGGTGAGCGACGTGACCTTCTCCTGCAGATCAGCGCTCAGCTTCTCGGCCTCCTGGGCCTTCTGCTCGGCCTGAGCCTGCCAGGACCTCGCCCCCTCGAGGGTGGTGCGGTCTTGCTGGAGCTGGGTCTGCGCAGCGATGAGGGCAGTCTCTTTCTGCGCCAGTAAGGTCTGCGCCTCGGACAGAGCAGCACGCGCTTTCTGCAGCTCGCCGTTCACTGCCGTCAGCACCCCTGCCTTCTCTAGGAGCACGGCCTTCACTCTGTCGACCGCGGTGGCACCCTCCGCGGTCAGAGCACGCTGGTCCAGGAGCGCGTCCTGCACGGCCATTAGCCGGTACTCCAGCCAGCCGTTGTCCGTCTGCAGGGCCTCCACCAGGGCGTCCAAGGCTTCGTACTGCCCCCGGTACCAGTCGAGGCTCGAGCTCAACTGGGAGAGGCGGTTGTACTTCTCACGCGCCTGGCCCTGCAGCTCCTACGAGCATCAACCAAAGGGCGGAGAGAGGAATCAGAACGTGAAACACTCGAACGGGAAACAAACGAGAAAATGAACTCCAACCAAGCAAACACGCTCACCTCGAAGAGCTGGAACGACCGTCCCTCGTGGAGACGGAGCGCCTCGGCCAGCGCAGCGTTGAGGGAGGCGCCGTGCTCGCGGAACTCCTGGCACAGCGCCTGCTCGGCCTGGGCCTCGTCGATCAAGGTACGCGGCACCCCGGGGGGACGCAACCCCTGTTCCGACTGCGACGCGGCGGCGTTTGATGCTGGCGGCACGGCACGAGACGTCGACGCCCCGGCGTCGTGCGCCGGCCGCTGCGACATCACGCAGCCGTCAGCCCGCATCACCAGCACCTCGGTCGTAGGCCCGGGGGCTGGCCCGGATGACCTCCTCGACCGGCCCCTCGTGGGGGCACCACCAGCAGGGGCCCCGGCCGCCTCGCGGCCCCTGATGGACCGGCTCTCCGAATGAGCCAGCCCGCGCCCTTGGTGAGGATCGCGGAGCACCAGCGCCTGCTGCGGCATCGCGGCCGCCACCGCCACCTCCTGCTGCGACCCCGCGGCCGCGGTCGGGGTGCGTGATGGATCGCCCGCCGCTGCCATGCTGACCGCCGCCCGTGGCACCCTCTCCGAGCGCCGCCCAGTCGTCAAAGACGTCCTCAACTTGAGCGCCTTGGCGGGCGCGAGATCGGGGACGGCCGGCGACGCCCTGACAACGAAATGAAAAGGGGGGGTGAGCGGCTGTTTCTCGAAATCGAGGGCATGTGGGAAACATTGCTACTTACCTCAAACTGGAGAAGCCCCGCTTCCTCTTCCTCGAGGACTGGGGGGGCACCTCCACTGCGCCCACCAGCGCCTCCGCGGTGCCCGCTGGCACCTCCACCGACGACCCGGTGACGGGCGGCACCGTGCCCGCCTCGAGGGTCGATTCCGCGGCCGCCCCCTCGACTCGTGGGGACGGGGGCGCCGCGGGTTCCCACCTACCAGAGATGGGCCGCTCCCCGTCGCTCTCCTCCTCGTCCGAGGACGAGTTCTCCAGCACCGGTGGGGGAGAGAGACCTTGCTGCTCACGTAGCCGGTACTCCTCGTTGTACTGATCAAGGCGCTCCTGCCACCTGATCCTTCTCTCCTTCGCAAGGGCCGCCCGGTCCCGCTCCCGCTGCTGTGTGGCGCGACTGGTGGCCTGAGACCAAGGCGTTGGCGGGTCCGATCGGGAGGCCTGGACGGTCACCAGCTGTGGGCTGGGATTGTCAGGACGAAGAAAAAATGCGAAACAAGAATCAAAAAAGAAAAAACGGTGCTCACCGGCTCGGCGTCGGGGAGCATCGCGAACGACCAAAGGTCGTCGTCGGTATGCGGCACCACCTTGAGGTTGATTGCGCGCCTCGCCCGCGTGGCCGCATACCCCTTGGGGAGAGGCTCCTGCAGCAGCCGTGAGCACGCCAGCGACGTGGGGTTGGCCGCATCACTCATCTCGAAGATGCAGAGCTCCCTCTCCATGAGGGGAATGACCCGCCGGTGGTGGAAGTTGGCGATGATCGAAGCCACCCCCAGCCCGGCGTCCGCCAGCTGGCGCAGGGCGGAGGTGAGGGACTCCAACCTTCGTTGTCGCGACGGGGGCGACACGCCGTGAAACCAGGCGTCGGACTTCCCCATCAGCACCTTCCCGGTGTACGGTGGAAGGCCAACGCCGTCGTTGCGGAGGTAGAACCACCCCTTCTCCCAGTCTGCGTTGTTGGAGGTCATGGTGCACAGCGGGTACAGCTCCTTGCACGCGTCCCGCAGTGCGAGCGTAAGGCCGCCGGCGCGAACCGCCCGGCGCGTCCCCTTCTCGGCCGTGGCAAGGGTGTGGAGCTCGCCGCGAAAGAGGTGGACCCAGAGGTCCCAGTTCGCCGGGATCCCCAGAAATCCCTCGCAGACGGCGACGAAGGCAGCCGCCTACGAGATGGCATTGGGGACAAAGTTGTGCAGCTCCACCCCGTAGTGGTGGCACAGCCCCCGCATAAACCGGCTCGCCGGGGCGGCGAAGCCGCGCTCGTGGAGACGGGCGAAGCTGACGACGTAGCCGTGCGGAGGGTTGGGCTCCCTATCCGACGCCGGCGGGACCATCCACGCCGGGTATGGGCCGTCGCCGGCCGGCATCAACTGCCCACCGTTCACCAGCTCGTTCAGCGCCAGCGGCGTCACCGTCGACCGGGGCCACGGGAAAGGCTCCACCACTCGAACCGGAGGGGCCATGGAGGACGAGAGCGAGAAGCAAGGGTGGCGGCGGAAGCGCAAAGAACGCGAGCAGATCCGAAGCGGCGGAGCGCACGGCCGAGAGGAAGACGAGCTGCGTGCGGGGCTGGATGCGAATGGCAAGGTAAGGGACCTCGCCCCTGCCTCCCCCCGCGATTTATAGAATCTAGGGGAGCAACGCCCCCGAAAACTCCGCACACAGCGCCGATTAATGCGAACGGCGCCCCGCGTCGCTGACGAGCGGGGCCCGCCGCGTCGAAACGGTCGTACGCACACGCGCCCGCTATCATTACGACACAATAACCGAAGGGGCGCGGCGTCCCGTCCCGTCCGTCCCCCCATGTCGCCCACGACGACTGCGGTGCGCCGCCTGAAAAGGCGCGCCCGCTTCGCACGATCGGCGCCCGCGATCTGCACCCATTAAATGGCTGGGTTCCTTCCCGAGTAAGGATGACCCCCTCACGAGACTAGAGCCAAGAGCTCGAGGACCGACCCCTCGCGGGTGCGATCGATGCCCCGATCTAAAAAGGGCGGAGCCACAGCTCACCGAACTAACTCGAGGGCCGAGCCCCTCGAACGCTGCATTTACTGATCAGCGGTTCCAAGACCTGCCCGTCGAGGGTAGGCGTCGCAGATGCCCCTCGAGCGGGGATTTACTGATCAGTGGCTCAAGGGTCGGCTCGACCACGGCCCAGCAGGCTCCACAGATCAAGCCAAGACGGGGGCACGTTAGTGCCACCCCGCAGAGGCCCTACTGATCAGAGGTTCGAAGCCTGACCCTCGAAGGGTTCGAACAGGCACCTCAGATTGACAGAGTCAGGGACGACCAGGGTGCGCGCATTCGAGCCTGACCCCGAGCTCGCAAGCTCGGGGGCGCCCCATAGTTCGTGTTCAAGGCCAACGAGGGCAGCTGGTCGAGGGATCCCACCGAGGGAGAGCTTCCGCGCCCTCGGTCCCAATCGAACGGGACCGAGCCCTGCCTAGCACACCCGCGTAAGTGCTCTTATGGACGTGTCTCCGGACCACGAGCCGACCCTTATCGAACGGGGCACGGACGTCCACTTGAACTACCCGCTAACAGCTCGACGAGGAACCCATGATTCGCGACCCGTTCGATGGGAGTCATGAGCACCTCACCACTCCGCCCCGCGAAGGGACGGCGAAGGGGCGCACAGACAAGTCGGAGAGCTCGCCCCGATCGCCTTGAGTGGGCCCAGGCTCGGGGGCTCGACGCACGGCTACACCTCCTGAACGTACCCGAACGCAAGCAAATACCGGTACGCGCGCATGGCACCGCCGAGGCCGGCTGAAATAACGCCGAGGCCGGCTGAAATAAACACCTCGCGCACCGGCCGCACGCTGCGAAAAAACCTTACAGGAATGCACACACTCCTCCAAGGCTTCGGGGGCTACACCCGCGGGTGCGCTAGCGCGCCCCCACGGAACGCCACAACGCCCAGGAGGGAAGAAAGTCCTATCAGAAAGCACCAGCCTTTGCAAGTTCCTACGGATACTGTTGCAAAGGCTCGGGGGCTACTGTCGGGGACAGCCACGGGGGTCCCCTAATAATGGGGGAAATCACCCCTTTTTTCGAAAAATAACGAAAGCGAACGAGCAAACCACACCACGCACGACAGCGGCCCAGGGCAGGGCCCACGGCCCAAAAAGCCTCACCGGCCCAATGAACAGTCGACCCCCGCGCTCCTCGAGCAAACCTCCGACCCGCTCGAGGGCCGGGCGCTGCGCCGCGAATCTTCCGCCTCGCTCGAGGGCCTGACGCCCCCTCGGGCGAGTGTCCGCCTCTCTCGACGGCTTGACGCCCCTCGAGCGTGTTTACGCCTCGCTCGAGGTCTCCTCTGATCCGCGACACCGTGCCTGCTCCCACGACCGGAGCATTAAATGCTCTGGCGCGTCGCGGGAGCCCGGGTCAAAGGCAAATCCACGCCACGCCGGCCCTCTGACACCACCTGGGAATCAGATCCCGGCGCTGTTCGGCCAACCCGTACTGTGCAGCCATCCCCGGCGCTGTGCGGGTGCCGTGCGGGATGGCCGGTGTCATTCCGTGACACTGTGCCGCCTACTCCCGTACCTCCTCCACGTCGCGCCCCTCGAAAGAGGACGGCGGCACCCTCGAGAGGGGTAGGGCCCCCAATTCCCCGCCCGTCTGGGGCGACGCCGTGGCGCAAGGCCAGCGAGGCGCGTCACCTCCCGGCGCTGTGCAGCCATCCCCAGCGCTGTGCAGCCATCCCCGGCGCTGTGGAGCCCTGTTACGATGGGACGCCACCACGCCGGCCCCTATACGGCATGGGCGCTCCCGCCATCGAGGCTCTCGAAAGAGCATGGATCATCCTCGAAGGGTGTACGGGCAGCGACTTGGTGCGCACACTGACCGGCGCCGCCGTACGAACGACGTGCGCCGCGTCCCCTCCGCTAGTTGCGGCGCCGCCCGGCCATCCCGGGCGTTGTGCGACTCGCCCAGGGTCCGTGCGATCAGCACCAGCGCTGTGCGGACATCCCTGACCCTGTGGCACCATCCCGCGCGCTATGCTGCCATCCCCGGTGCTGTGCGGCCATGCTTCGATGGGACGCCGCCGCGCCGGCCCCTGTACAGCGCCGGGTGCCCTCGTCAGCAAGACCCTCGAACGGGTGCACGAACGGCAGTCAGACGTGCACGCCGAGCAAGCTACCCTCGAAGTTTTTCCCAGACCAGCATATAGCCACCACGACACCGGCAAGTGTTGAGACGTCAGGACGTCATCAAATCGCAAACACTGTGTGCCAGTACCACGATACTGTGTAAAACCCCGAGCGGCACGTTTGTAAGCCGCCTCCCCTTGGTCTATAAAAGGAGGAGGCGGTCGTCCGGCCGCCGGGGGACGAGATCATCGCTTCACACTCACTCTCACTCGCATACTCGTTCCCATCAATATTGGCACTTTGCCTCAATCACTTAGCAGGGACTTGGAGGCCTCTCCTCCTCTCCCGCCTTGCTTGTAGCCCCCCTTCTACAGGCACCACCGGTGCGAGTCAATACAGCGCGCACGCGCCAATCTGCTGGACGTACGACCCCGCGGTCGGAACCAGGATAAACTCGTGTCCCCTGTGTTGTCATTTGCACCGACCATCGAGAAGCTGATCACAGCGTAACTTACTACTTAGTGTCGGGACTAATCCTAACACCGACAGTACTGTAGCGACTGCTACCGCCGTGGCCCATGGCGCTAGGGGTACAGTCTGTTTTCAAAAATTTGTAACTTTTTTGTTTAAACTCGGATGGAGGTAAACTTTATATGAAAATTGTAGCTTTCGACGAGATCTACAACTTTGTAGTTCAAAGTTTTTCCATTTGAAGTCATCTTCATAGTCAAATAATCGATTATTTGAGTATGAAGATGACTTCAAATAAAAAAACTTTGAACTACAAAATTGTAGATCTCGTCTAAAACTACAATTTTCATATAAAATTACCTCCATCCGAGTTCATGCAAAAAAGTTACAATTTTTTGAACATAAACTGAAAACTGAGATCTCGATATGAAAACTGAGATCTGGATAGTATATCGATTATTTGACTATGAAGATGACTTCAAATGGAAAAACATTGAACTACAAAGTTGTAGATCTCGTCGAAAACTATAATTTTCATATAAAGTTTACCTCCATCCGAGTTCAAACAAAAAAATTACAAATTTTTAAAAACAGACTGGACCCTACGGCGGTAGCAGTCGCTACAGTACACCCACGCGCGGTACTGTAGCTACCGCCGTGGGGCACAGCGCTAGGACCCCTGCCGCAGCACGGCGGTAGATGTATAGTTTTGCAATTTTTTGGACGGACCATTTATTTTTGCAAAATTGAGGGGGGAAAATGTAAAAAAAATTCGAAATATTCCACTCACAACTGCAATCAAACCTGCAACTTAAGGTTCAGCTGATGCCATGCAATCAAAGCTGCAACTTAAGGTTCAGCTGATGCCAAAACAAATCTAAAGCGGCAACTTATTACTATTCATGGTCATACAACTCCATTACATGCCTCACGTACATTGAATTACTTGACACTGAGGTAAGTCTGGGACAATGATAATCTGCCTAGCACAAGAAATCAAATCAAACCCACCCAGCAGAATCGATCTCAAGAGGTCAAAAACCAAATATAAAGTTCTAAACCTTTCAGCCATCACTTCTTTTGTTTCTTCCCGGGCTTCAGCTTGATGACCTCATCGAAGTAGAGTACACCCTTACCTTTGTACACCTCTGGGGGCTTGCAGTTCCGGACTGCACCGGCGAACTGGTGCACCCTGTCCTTGTCAATGCCGGTGCAGCAGATTATGTTGGGTTTGAAGCAGAAGACGCGGACGGCAGGTGGTGCCGTAAACTGCACCTCGTGACTGTACCCCAGTTTCAGGAACAGCTCACGGCCTTGGCTCTCTGACCTCGCTTTGAAACCGACCCCCACGAGCTTCAGAAACCGGAAAAACTTGGCTTCCATTGCAGATCGCTGGATGGTTTGACTGTTTGGCGCTGAGGTTACCTTTAACATAGCGAAAGAGACGAGGAATTATGATCAGAACAGGAACATATTCCAAGTAAACTTAAAGATGATGGAATGTGAATGATATAAAATCGTATCAGAACACCGCAACATACTGAATGTCAAATAAATTAGGCCATCAAATAGTATTTATATCATTTGTTGATAGCAGTACAAGATGCCCAATTTTTATCAATGTTTCACAAGGCCAATGAGTGTAACGACTAATTCAATCGAGTTGTAAAACACTACAGAACCTTCTCTAACCATCCAAGGTGCAAAAATGAAGGCAGATGTAAATCAGATGAAGTTGCAGACTTGCAGTTATGCCAAATGGGGGTAACAACAGCAATCAACACCAAGATAGTCAGGCAAGTAAGAATCTAGCAACAGAACGGTAGCTTCATACATGTTCCAAGTTGAAAGACTTGTCACTTGGAAAACATGTGCAACGCAGAATCTCAGACAATGGGTGGTACAGGAATTCAGGATTGTTGTGAACCATGGGTGGCTGAGATTGCCAAAACTGCCACAAGGATCAGTAAGGTAGATCACACTGCAATACTAATTCTGCAAGTCAGAGACACATTGTGAGCGGTCAGTGATACTGGATCAGTGAGAACCGCCAGCACAAACAGGGGCACTGGGATATCTATGAATCACGAAGATTTGGCAACACAGCGCATTCAGGAGAATTATGTCAAGGCCATACATATCATTCCCAATTCCCTGGAGAAAAGATCATGCACTTTACTACCACCTGCACATGCAAGCATTGGGGCGACGGCATGCAGACTCCAGGTTCAATGAACCCGGACTGCCCCTGCTGGCCGCCCAGGCCACCGGCAATGGCACCACGCACAAGCCACTTTCCACTCCGCCATTCCTTAACTGAGGAAGCTGCTCGCCCCCGCCAGTTGCAGTCTGCCGCATCCCTCCCCAGTCCCCACCCTCGATAGGCCACTGCCGCCAGACTCTCCTCTAAGCCCACCAGCCATGGAGCCCTCCTCAGACAACCCCGAACCCGGAACCCTAAACCTAACCCAGCCACCACCATGCCTCAATCCAAGAGAGAGAGAGAGGAGCAGCATAAGGAATAGAATCCACCTCATCGCTGGCCGACTACCACTACCCACCAGAGCTGGGCGAGCACGAATCGGCGGAGAGGGAGAGAGAGCGACAGTGCTCGGACAGAGAAGGCGGCAGCTGCGCTGCGGCTGTGGAGAGGAGTGCGCCAGTGTGGTAGAGGGAGAAGGTTGACTGTAAGGTGCACGTGCTGACTGCTGACTGCTGAGGCGTAAACGCCCTCTCCATAAGAAACTATATGTTTTCCCAAAGATATACACAAAAGGGGTGCTCGGTAGTGCTGGCTGTGGCTGCAGCTGCAGCAGTCACCCAGCAGCAGTTACAGGTGCTGCAGCAGTCTAGCAGGAGACGGGAACATAATGGTGAATAAAGAAGAGAACGTTCAGCTTTGTCAAATACATGTGTTCGAATGAATACAGTGTTCTTTGGACAAAATGAACCACTTGAACTACTTCTCACAAATATGAAATAAAAATACATGCAGTAAAGTCCTATCTTTGAAGCCTTTCTCAACCTCAGCATAACCAAGTGCATTCAAGTGTGCGTTTGGCCGATTTCCTTTTCCAACTTGTTCGGCAAACAACATACGGAGCACCTGAGTGTTCTCGGAGTTCCAATTAATTTCAGGCATCTATCCAACTCGCAAATTCCATATTAGAAGCCATATAATCTACTTCACTAGGCAATAGCCATGATACTGTCCATAATTTTCTATCATTGAACAACAAACAGAATCAATTTTGCGTGAACTCTACTGTAATCTAGGATTGCACCAACAAATCAAACCCCATTTTGGACTACGAAATGCACTTGGCATACAAAACAAACCAATTTTTCAGATCAAAACTGAAAAAAAATATACCTTCCTGCAGACGTCTGCCCGATGGGTTCCTACGGCCGGCGGCGGTCTGGAGGCTCCGGGGGTTGGCGGCGAGCGGCGGGGGTCGGAGGCCGGCGGTGTGGGTCGACGGCAGGCGGGGGTCGAGCGGCCAGCGGGAGGAGCAGCAGGCCAGCGGCGGGGGAAATGGAAGAAGGAAGGCTGGTGCTCGCAGTTTGGGAGGCCGGCGCAGTCGATGTCGGCCGGCGGCGGGGTCGACGACGCCCAAACCCTAGGCGGCGGCGCAGGACCCCGGGCGCGAGGCAGAGGAGGCGAAGGGGAGTCGCGCGGGGACGGACGGAGGGGTCACGGGAAAGAACAGCGAATCGTTTTCTTAACCAGTGGCACCAAGTACACTAATATGATCCATAAACTGATGGTGATCAAGAATTTAATCATTGTATGTTATTTTGTTATTCGTTCGAGAGAATACATGATATATACCACTTAGGCCATAAAATCCAATTGTAAGATTTGAAATATATTTTCTATTTTATTTCATGTCCTTATAGTTTTCTAAAAATCTACTCCCTCTATCCCCAATTACGTGTCGTTCTAGCTCCAATATCATGTCCCAAATTAAGAGTCGCTCCAATTTCATAGAGGTAACCTTGATCCTTGTGCATGGTTTGGCACGACTGATAATTCGGGACAGAGGGAGTATTCGATAGAGCTGTTCGGCTCATGCTAAATTGGCTCTAGTTCTGATTTTTAAGCGGATATTCTAGCGTAGCGGAAGCTATAACTTTTTTTTATGAATGAATGCAAGAGGTCAAACGATTAAAGTGAGTTCAGATAACCTCAAACTATGTTTTGCTTCAATTTACTCTCCTGAACTATACTATTTGGTTCAACTTACTCCATAATGTAATTTATCATTTTTATTTCTCCATATAAGTTGAATTTTAATTTGAGATTTGCAGAGTGGTAATGGACATCATAATATATAGGTTGGGGGTGAAGTAGACTTTTTCCTAAAAAATATTTGACTAATTGTTCATCAATAGTTTTATATAATTCGTATCTTAAGGATAATTTTTATTATTAAACATCTTACCTGATGAAAATAGTGATGATTCATGGTACTTTTTTTAACATGTCTTATGTTGTTTGTTATCGTCTTGCAAACTTTGAACTTAAAACTCCACTTGTGCATAGAAAAACAAAAAAAAAGTGTTAACGGGTAGATTGAACTAAATAGTGTGACAATTATATTGTATAAAAGTCAAAATAAAAGCTAGCAGCCGTCTATGTTCCATGTTGTTAAGGTTCACCTGAGGAAAAAAATGTATGAAGCATACACCACGCGCGCGCGCGCCCACAGTCACTCTCCACACAAATCGATCCATCTGCCTCTCATCCTGTCCATGCACATATCGATGCTTTCTCCCGTGACGATTGATTGCCTGCTGAGTTACCGGCTTACCGCGATCTCTTCCTTCCTGAGTTGACGGAGGCGTGGTCGACCCATATGATCATGAAGCAAAGTACGTCAAGCGCAAGTCGTCCAAATTTGCACATGCAAGTTAGGATTCATCCACTGACAATAAATCTGTGTGAACACTGATGCATGGGAAATCTCAATAATCCAGAGTTCCCAGTAAATGCCTTGTAAGCTAATGAAGCAAGATCCAAACAGATTGAACTTGTATAGACAAGCAAGGACTTTATTAGCATGTTATCCAAAAAAATTCATGAGTGCTACTTCTAAGATGCATTTAACCTTTTTGGCGTCTTAGCGACGAGAAATTATAAGCTGGACCTTGGATTTACTTTGACGAATAACATATATTGCTTCGGCCTAATGGGCCCATGTTTAGCTCCAGCACCCTCATGGCCTTGGGTCCTCATCATAGCAGCATAGCTCTTCAGTCTTGCACAATGGTGTTGCCTCTGGAGGGAGCGTGAACAGCCTCTCAATAACACGTGGATCGCCAAGGCCCTAAGCAGAGAAATACAATCGATCAGTTAATCAACATCACATCACATCTCAATGCAAATGGTACTGTATACCACAAAACGGCGCAAAATATGTTGTTACCTTGTACAGCCGTCTTAGCTCAGCCTCCGCATCTCTCAGCTGCAAAGGATGGCGAAATATGTATAGGCAAAAAAAAAAAACAAGGTTAAACGCTTGACAAATGACAAGAAATAAACCACATCGTGCACATTTATGGTCAAAAATTAAATCATATCGTACACATTTATCTTCATCTTCAGAGTCGTTCCACTCTATTTCTTTCATATATCCACCAAACTGAGAGCATGGTATATTTATTGTTAAACATCTTACCCGATGAAAATAGTGATGATTCATGGTATATTTTTTTAACATTTTTTATGTTGTTTGTTATCATCTTGCAAACTTTGAACTTAAAACTCCACTTGTGCATAAAAAAAATAAAAAAATAAATTGTGTTAAGGGGTAGATTGAACTAAATAGTGTGACAATTATTGTATAAAAGTCAAAATAGCTAGCAGCCGTCTATTCCATGTTGTTAAGGTTCACAAGAGGAAAAATGTACGAAACATACAACACGCACACGCGCGCGCCCACACTGTCACTCTGCTCAGTCTCCACACAAATCGATCCCTCTGCCTCTCATCCTCTCCATGTACATATCGATGCTTTCTGCAGTGATGATTGATTGCCTGAGTTACCGGCTTACCGCCCGATCTCTTCCTTCCTGAGTTGACGGAGGCGTGGTCGACCCATATGATCATGAAGCAAAGTAACAGGTATGAAGCAAAGTACGTCACATGCAAGTTAGGATTGATCCACTGACAATAAATCTGTGTGAACACTGATGCATGGGAAATCTCAATAATCCAGAGTTCCCAGTAAATGCCTTATCTGTGTGAACGCTAATGAAGCAAGATCCAAACAGATTGAACTTGTATAGACAAGCAAGGATTTAATTAGCATGTTATCCAAACAATTCATGAGTGCTACGTATTTCTAAGATGCATTTAACCTTTTTGGCGTCTTAGCGACGAGAAATTATAAGCTGGACCTTGGATTTACTTTGACGAATAACATATATTGCTTCGGCCTAATGGGCCCATGTTTAGCTCCAGCACCCTCATGGCCTTGGGTCCTCATCATAGCAGCATAGCTCTTCAGTCTTGCACAATGGTGTTGCCTCTGGAGGGAGCGTGAACAGCCTCTCAATAACACGTGGATCGCCAAGGCCCTAAGCAGAGAAATACAATCGATCAGTTAATCAACATCACGTCACATCTCAATGCAAATGGTACTGTATACCACAAAACGGCGCAAGATATGTTGTTACCTTGTACACCCGTCTTAGCTCAGCCTCCGCATCTCTCAGCTGCAAAGGATGGCGAAATATGTATAGGCAAAAAAAAAAACACACACACACACACACACACAAGGTTAAACGCTTGACAAATGACAAGAAATAAACCACATCGTGCACATTTATGGTCAAAAAATAAATCATATCGTACACATTTATCTTCATCTTCAGAGTCGTTCCACTCTATTTCTTTCATATATCCACCAAACTGAGAGCATGGATCCAAGAGACCAGCAGCTAATTTAACAGAACTCTCGGGGTGCTTCATTTCAAGATTTCCATTTATGTGCATGGTACAAGCACTGCAGTGTTGACCTTTATCGACAGAAAGAGTCAGTTGCTAAGTAACCAAACAGGCTACACACAATAAGAGATCTGAAGATAAAATGAAGTCATGGCTGTGCACATAAACAGTTAAGACATTACAAACAGTGGACCTCAAAGAAAAAAAAACAATAATAAGGAATGTAAAGGACAAGTAGCAACAAGTAGGTCCATACATAGCGACCCAAAAACTTCATTTCAATAATGCTTAGTTTTAAGATGCAGTGTGTACAATACCTTTATCATTTGGATCAACTGTGCAGAAACAGCAGATAAACACTTCTCTATGTTTCCCTCGGTTCAAATGTTTCACTTCTGCAAAGAATAGATTGCTGGTAGTGTTGTCTGAATCATCTCTTGCTTTAGAATTTGCACTGAAATTGAGATGACAGTACCACGAGTTGTGCTCAGAGATTGTATTGCATCTCAAGAAGTCTGACAGCTCAAAAGCAAGATCCTGAAATAGCAAACATGTACTCCGTATCAGGTAAGCGAAAGTTCCAAGGATAAGACAGCATGTGTCACCCAGGTACCCTAAATGCTCAATAAAGTGGGTGGGAAAGAATGCAAACCCCCAAAAGATGGTGATCCTCGTTATACTTGTCCAATAAGGCTTGCACTAATCGGTGCATTTGATCTTTGCTTCTTCGCATTGCACATGATTTTGAACGCTTACTTGTGCCATCGGGCCAGTACAGACTTTGTCGTATTATTAGATCCAATGGAGAAACACCATCTTGCTGCATGAACCTAGTGTTTACTCAAAGCATTGTATATGATCAGTAGTAGATTGTAATTGGATAACCATGGTAGTTATCAACAAAAACAAACAAAATTAAACAGGACTGTCACAAAAGAAGGTATTCCTTAGATAATTTCAGATCCATGTGTTCTCTTATCACTGTTTTGACCAGTTAATGGAACAATTTTCTTTTGTCTACCGCCATTGTTTTTTACTACATGCAAACAGAGTTGCAGCTGTGACCAGTTGAAAAGCAAACTAAAAAATCACACAAGTTCCAGATGAAAAAAAAGCTATATGGAAAAGTAATTCCGTAGTGTACTTTTAACCCTTTAGCTATGCTAATGATGTGCCCACTGTCAACAATGCTCTGATAAAATAACAATTACAAGAAATGTTTTAAAGACATTAATTTATACACTATATGCAAGCTGATATTCTTTTAAAAAAAATCAACTGTTATACTTATCTGTCCAGTGTTAGACTTGGACCATTCGTTCTTTTCCTAACCCTGTAAACACTGTGATCATCTTCCAATGTCTACACAGTACACACAGAAGCATGTGGCCTAGCCCTGTTTGAATAGATAATCTGCAAAGGATGCATAACTGCATACCAAAAAGGAGAAATCAGCCAATGCAAATCTATAACACAGTTGAGGAACTTTACATTTTTGGATCCCGGAGCTCATCAAGATGGCGATCAATAGCCTTGTCGGCTTCCTCTAAACTCCGATATGGCCCACCCAGATCAGGATATGTATGGAAAGATCCTTGACGGTCGACCCTGATGTAAACCGTGTATCCCCAATCAAATTCTAGCCTGGCCAAAACCTGCGACACAGATGAATGGCAGCTTCCTGATGGTGGTGAGACTTCCATGGTGTCCTGAGCTAATGTCTGCGACTGCAGCAAGGACGAGGATGTGGCAGTGGTGGACGATGATGATTGGAGCTTTTGCACAGATGTAGCATGTTCCTCTGCACACCTGAAGTGGGACAGAAAAAAAAAACTCAATCTGTGCATCTGAACTGAATAGGGATAACGTGCAGCCCGCACGTACCCAAGTCGATAACCTACCTATTCGACAAAAACCCTAGATCAGGCATAGAAAAAGGCGGGGATCACACAGCAATCAAAGGAGTCGATAGGATCATGCCCTCGCCAAGAATTTCAATACAAAAGCACCAAATAGCCAAACGATTCGATTTCGACTAGATCGTTCCGGGATAGAAAAACGATCGAGAAGCACTTACTGTGGCCGGGAACGGCAGCGTGCAATGGGCTCGTGCCGCCGCCGGCGGCGGCTGCGACCCGAACGATGGGGTGGCATAGGTAGGATTGGCGGGGAGAAACACGGAAACGGGTTGTTTGTTGGTATCTTTGGGGGGCTATGTGCTGGAACGCTCGGCAACATAATAGAGCTCGGTTGGGCTTAGTTTGGGCCACGACTGAATGTCCGTCCACAAGGCCCAAGACATGGAGCCCAAGCTGCGGCCCGGATCCAATAAATTTTTGGTTCGCTGTTACTCTCCAGAAAATTACGAGTGAACGAACGGTGTACTTCATTCTCCAAAAGAACATGAAAAACCCTTGACCTTGAAGTTGAACTCACTACCGTCGTCTCTAGGAAAAAAGCTGATACCCTTTGGCTAGCTGTTGTTGGTGCACAAGAATTTCGCCGTGTGTACTGTGTACTCATACTCGCACCGTGAACCGCCGCCACGCTGACCACGAGAGCAATGTCCGTCCTGACATCTAGAAGCTGCTGCCATGGCGGCCGGCTGCCCGTGGAAGGAAGGAAGACGTACAGCACCCACCAGCAGGGAAGGAACGGAAACGCGCGTTTCTTCAGCAGAAAAAGGGCAAGGTATCGATTCCAAAGCCTCAAAACCAAGAAAAGCAACCCAGCCGGAACCGACCCAACCATCCTGATCACGCCTCCAGCTCCAGCTAGCCGCCGCGCCAGAACGAAAGCCGCCGGTCGCTTTCCTCCCCAGGGCACCCCCGGTTCGAGTTCGACCTCCCCCCCGGGCATTCCAGATGCTTCTTCATCCCGCGGTTCCACCCGTCCAACCCCCTCGCGCCACACCTAGCGTCCCGCCGACACGTCGTCTTCTCTCTCTCGCTCGCTGCGGGACACACGCTCACGCCGCGCCGTCGGCGGCCGGCTATAAAGGGAGCCACGCAAGCGCCATCTCCGTCCGTCGTCGCCTCCTCCCTGCGTCACCGCGCCACCACCTTTTGCTCCCAGAAGCTGCTGCTCGCCTTCTTCTTCGTTCCAGCTTCCGATCGAGAGCAGCTCCCCAGATCGGAGGAGGAACAGTCGAACAGAGGAGGAGGGCACGAGAGGAAGAAGATGAACGATCCCAAGTACGCCTACCCCTACCCGGCGCAAGGTATGTACACGGTGATTCATTTCCTGGTTAATCTCTCGGTCTCGGTCGATCGGTAAAGATTTTTTTGCTGTACGAGACTCGATCGTGTGAAGAACAGCTTAATTATATTAGGCCTGCTGGTGCTGACAGAGGATGTCTCTTAATTTCTTGGTTTTGTGGTTTGCTATGAAAAGGTTACTACCAGGGGGGACCGTACCAGGGGCCGCCGGTGATGGCGCCGCCGCAGTACGCCGCGCCGCCGCCGAGGAGGGAGCCGAGCTTCCTCGAAGGCTGGTACTTACGCACAGCTCTATATATCTTCTCTTGTTCATGTGCTAGCTTTTACTTTTTAAAGCACACGTTGCAAGCTAGCGAGCTCACTTTGATTTCGTTTGTGCGTGCCTTGTCTGAAATCGTTGTGCAGCCTGGCCGCGCTCTGCTGCTGCTGCTTGATCGACGAGTGCTGCTGCGACCCTTCCATCATCTTCGTCAGCTAGAAGAGAGGATCGTTCGTCGTGCTCTTGCATGTGTACAGCAAGTCAGGAACAACGGCTTCAGCTCCGGATCGAGGAAGAAGAGCTTCAAATTACTAGGTGTTTAATTAACCACGCTATACACGCCTATATATATGGTGACTTTATTGTTCCTGCCAGCTGCAGCAGCTGGTTTCCCGTGTACCTATTTAGCTACTCATGTCATGTGTTGCGCCTCGATCGAGTTGATGACAAGTGTGTGTAATCTCTTCGATCTCTCATCTCTGCCTGCCTTGTTTGATCTGTCTCGTTACCGAATCAGCAGGTTTGCTCTATTTGCCGTCGAGCACTTGGGTTATTGGTTGGATCATTCGATGAAGTGCACGAGTAGGGATCGATTCTTTGCCACCATTGCGATTGGGTAGATGAGCTTTTTCGAAAGGTGAAGTGACTGGAGGAGCTAAAGGAGATGGATGATCCGGGCAAGAAAGCCCCCGGATGCCTCGTTCACCTTTCGGTTGCCCAGGCAGGCGCGAGAGTCGCTGCCGTCCCTTTCGTCTCGTCACAATCCAGTGATCAGGGAGAGAGGGACGGACGGGTCGAGACATCCATGACGACATCGTCTTTCTTCAAGGCAGCCGCCAAGCCGGGCAGGGCCGCTTGTCCCAGATGATCCAGAACTCGTGCACGCTTTACTTTTGGGTGACGTGAGAATCCTGCTCCCGACAGGTGAATTCTGTGCTCTGCAGGTATAATAGAAAAGCTTCATCACCCAGACCAATGAACGCCACTGGGAGCCCGGAGTTGTGTTAGCATGATGTGGAAGCTGTTGGCGCCGTGCTCAGCAGTCGGCAGTGGAGGAAAGCTCAGTGGCGAATCAACATGTTTACCAGACATGTATCAATGTATATGACGATACGAAGCTAGCGTTAGTCTTTTGTCGTTGAGCTGTATATAAGAACAATAAAGTAGCCAAATACTCTACCTTACATCTACAGCACACGGACTGCCTCTGTCTTGTTGCTGAGTGCAATCAAGCTGTTTAATCAGGTGAGGTTCGTGCCGGAAAAATAAACGGAGAATTGTAATCGCAAACTCTACCCCCTTTGTACACCGCACCTGCACAGACCATGTGTGCGCCCTCATGTTATATGCAACAAGAATTCTGTAACTTTGGGTTTGGGGAAGTGAGCTTGTTTGCCTGCTTCAGCGACGAATCCCCACTCACCAGTTCGTGGAAGGCTTCAACTTTCACCGTATGCGCTCCTGAAACGGAGATCATGGCTGATGCCGTATGTTCACCCTGTTGATGTGCTGTCTAGAATACGGATGCATCCTTAAACCGTATCCAGAGGAAAGGCCACCATACAATGCATCAACCAACCACACAGAACACAGCATCGAATTTCGCCTGATCATGACTAGAACAATGGCATGTTCAGAAAAAACATTGGATACACACACTGACAAACCAATGTAGTTTCAGATTCTCAAGGTCCACGAAATCGCTGGCATGACTGCACCAAGTGAAAGTTCCCAGGGATGGCGTCAATTTGCTGCTGGCTGCACGGCCTTCTTCTCCTTGGTCGGCGGCTCTAAAGAAAACCAAGAACCAAATCACACGATCAGGGATTTTATACACGAAATTCGTAGTTACTGTCGACACAATTGGATGCAACGGAAGACAGTGGATTGGTTGTTTACTTGAGATGAGGGCCTTGGGGCGGTCCTTGAAGAGGATCTTGTGCCGGATGATGCCAATCACTTCCAGCTCCGCCTCCCCCACCGCCATTGGTGGCTCCTGATCCGCAGCACCACCGGTCACCTTCTTCTTCCTGAGCACCAGCAGGGGCTTCTTCAGGCTCACCTTTGTCCCGGCGAGTTCATGGTACCCTACCGTGAAGGTGTACCCTCCCTGCTACCATCACATTTTCATATTCGCATCAGGGACCAACACATCCAATCAGGCGAGAAAGACAGGTGACAAGAGAAGACCAGCGAATCAGGAAGATATATCTTGCCTTGGAAGAGGACGGGGAAGGAGCAGAGCAGAGGCGGCCGATGTGGAGCCCCCGGATGTCGCCAGAGAAGGATGCCTGCGGCTGCACCACGCCCTGAAGCTCCACGACAGCCCACTCCGGGCACGACGAATCGCCGCACCCGCAACGCACACGGATCTGCATCCCCGCCGCTTCTTGGCAATGCACCTCTGCTTCCTCTGAGACAAATCCAAATGCAAGCAAGCGCAAACGATAAGGAATACAAGAATGTACAAAAATGCCGGATCTTTCCATGCGTTGCCGCTTGGCGGCTGGCGCCAAATTATCCTTGTCTCTAGATCTCATGCATAGTGCTCTACTGACTACTGCTCTGCATGCTATCCTTGTCTATTTACCAAAAATGCAACAGTTCACCAAAGCAAGCATACGGCTAACTTTGTTGACAGTATTATGGGAAAGTCATTCAGTTCCCTCGTGCAACCCTTCACCAGATACAGCACAAGTGCTCTATATGTACCTGTGTTCCAGGGAATAACTTTATGTTAATACTAGCATGCCTAGTATATCTCTTGAATATCAAAATCCGGTAGCTTACAGATTCTGAAAGAGTAAACAAAGACTGTGACATTATGTGTTCTATAGCATGACAGTGGCATTTCATAGGATGTGAACTGTGAAAGCTACATACTACTACCAAGTAGTACCAGGAACAGAGCATGAATTATATTTAACTAAAATACTTGATTACACAGAACATGAATCACAGGGAGCATACTAGAGCATTCAGCGCTGCCTTTCCATAATGCAGAGAGGGCTCTTAATTGCTACGGTGTATTCGTTCGAAAAAAAATTAGTATGGTGCAATTTCTGAAATGAAGTCACAGATTCAAGAGAACGAGGCCATGAATCAGTGAACTCTGATGCTCAACAGGAACATAACTGAGAAAAGCTCGCAACAAGGAGCAGCTGTGCTGAAGCTTGAAGCATTTCAAGACACAAGATCTAAAACATAACTAGCTTCCATTCTTGCAAATCAAGATTGACATGCTAACTACAAGGGTACAAGACCTCTCATCACGAGCAGCGCAAACCCTAGGCAATATAAGGAAAGGGGAGAGCTCACCAATCCAAGAAGGTGGACAGGGACCAGGACGAGAGGACGCGGAGGAGCGGCTGCGCTTGGTCGGAGAGGCGGCGTGGTGGAGCGGATGGGCAGGCGGCGCTGCCTGCTGAGTGCTGACTCCGTCGCGTCGCGCGCGTCGGGGAGGCGAGTCGGAGCTCGGAGGCGGACGGGGGGCTTTGCGGCGTCCGGAGCCGCGAGGTAGGGAGCGCCTGCCCGGGGGAAAGGAGCGGATGGGTCTCGTGGGCTCCCAAACGACGGGGAGACTTTGGCCCAAGGCCGAAATCCACAGGCAAAGCGGCGCCGGCGCTGTGCGTTTGGCCTGACGAGGAATGGTGAATCGGCATGTACAGACAATTATATAGCACTACACAGACGTGTATGACGACGCGAGACTAGTAATTACTGTTCTTGCATTTAGCTGTAAGATAAGAACAATAAACTAGCCAAATACCTTACAATCACAGTACACGGCTCGTCTTGTTGCTGTATGCAATCAAGCTGGCGAATCAGATGAGGTTCGTGCCGGAGAAATAAACAGAGAGCAACAACAAATCGCAAACGCTACCCCCTTTGTACACCGCGCCTGCACAGGCCATGTGAGTTCCTCTTCCAAATGTTCATATGCAACAAGAGGTCTGTTACTTTGGGGAAGTGAGCTTGTTCGGGTCGTTATCCTGCTTCAGAGACGACGAGTCCCCACTCACCAGTTCGTGGAAGGCTTCTACTTTCACAGGCGGCATCCGCATGCCGTATGTCCTGCAACGGAGATCACAAGTTAGATCTTACTACGACGACACAGATGCGGCCGAACCGACGGTTTAGACGGTTGGTGCTTACATTGATGGGACCTGATTGAACTGCTGTGCTAGTTGCCCATTCGGATTTGCTGACATGGCCATTTGCTGCTGATTAAGCTGCTGCTGCTGCTGGTGGTTAAGTTGCTGCTGTTGTTGAAGGTGTTGTTGCTGTTGTAGCTGCTGCTGCTGATGCTGGTTAAGGTGCTGTTGTTGTAGTTGCTGCTGCTGGTTAAGCTGCTGTTGCTGCTGTTGTAGCTGCTGCTGCTGCTGTTGGAGTTGCTGCTGCTGCTGATTAAGCTGTTGCTGGTGCTGCTGCTGTTGGAGCTGCTGCTGCTGCTGCTGAAGTTGCTGCTGCTGAAGTTGCTGTTTCTGATGATGCAGTAGCTGCTGCTGCCTTAGGTTAAATTGTTGCTGTCTACTAAGAGATCCATATGGGCTATCTATTTGAGAATCCATAGTGTTCTCCATCTTCACATTCACCATAGGCTGGTTCTTGTCTACCATTGTAAGAGGACCACGGGGACTGGTCAATTGGCCGCTGCGCCTCAGCCAATGCTGCTGCTGCAAATTCTGAAGCTGCTGTGGTGTCAAATTCTGAAGCTGCTGCTGCTGTTGTGGTGTCAAACTCTGAAGCAGTTGCGCAGGAAACTGCCTTGGAAGCTGTCAATTGTGGATATATATATACTATGTTAAAACAAATGGGAGAAGCATGAAATAACATTATCATGCTCTCAAAGATATTTCAGAAATGGATTACAGTCTCAAACACGGATAACTCTATTACTGTATACATATGCAGAAAATAGTTATATCATGCCAAGCAACACAAATTTCAGGAATAATTTGTTTCAAACATCTTAGGTGGCTTAAAGAACTAGAAAAGTTTCTTTGACTGACCAATTGCTGCTGTTAACTGGATATTCAAGACCAAGCTGGTTTCACAGAACTCTCTAATTCAGCAGGTAAATACTAGGGCATAAATGTTACCATGGGCTGCCAATCACATTTGCTGTGTCAAATGTATCAAATATCAGAATAGCCGTTAAGTGAGGAAGGGTTCACAAATGACAGTCCTCGTTCTTAGTACCAATGTTGTTATGCACCATTCTAACATAGTTTCATATCGCCCTTGTATTCATCTAAATGGATCTATTTCAGAATTCAGAGTATTCTCTGAAGAGCAAATCTTAAAATAAAGACGTGAGCAGGAAGTGACCAAATCAGCATATTTAAGCAAAGCCACTACCTGATTAGTTCCTTAACAAAATTAACAATAATGTCAACCAAGACCGTTAGTTTTTACTAGTAAATGGTAAGCACCATAGCCCACTTCTGTTGGGGTCCAAACCAAACTGATAACGTAAACAAAAATTCCTCTGAAATCCAGTTCTGAAGAACGACGATATATTGTCCCTGCTACCGATATTCAATACAGGCAAGTAATATCTACTCCCACCAATCGACTTAGTGGGCTAAATCCACTCAAACTTGCCTTGTTATGGACAGATGCAGGATAAACGTTTTTTAAATCTAATAAAACTATTCTTCTCTAGAAGAAATTTACATATGCAATAGAAAATAAATTTACAGAACATAAACCAAACTGCAAGTATCAAGTATGGCCCATTAGCAGTAACTATGTACCTGCTGTGCATGAAGAAGGGAATTTGGATGTTGGGACTGAAGAACTTGTGCATCCTGATGAATGGGGTAGTTGGCCGCTCTATTTCCCGTCTTTGTGATCTCCATCAAGGGTCCAATGTTACTAGATGTCACATAAAAATCACAAGCAAGATTTCAGCAGCTATTTTCTGAATAGCATGCGTCTGCAATCAAGACAAGTATAGAGTGAACCTATATAAAGATGTCCAGCTATTTTCTGAATATTTTAGCCAGATATCTTAACACAAGACAGGGTGCAATACACTAAAGTTGCCCTTGTGGGGCGGGGGACAAATTTCTTATGAGCAAATGGAACCCAACACTGTCCAGCAGATTGCCAGTGAAGAGCAAGAAGTTACTAGGAAACACAGCACACAGCCAACCATACAAATCTCAAATTTGACTGCACAGGTCCAGATAAATGTGACCGCATGAGTCTCTGCCTCTCTGGTCCGAGAGCTTACTAAAGAGGTGCTAAGATACAATGTAAATTTGTATCTTACCAGAGAAGTGAAGACTGAAGAGGTGCTAAGATACAGTAGAATTTTTCCTCACAAGAGAAAAGAAAAGGTACAATGGAAATTTGGTCATGTAGACCCCTAAAGTCAGTTGTGCAGAACAGTATCTAATTTGTACCTCGACCCTATCAAACAGAGATAAACAAAAGGCAACAGCTCATCATTTGTGACATTTTTCCCCATCCATCCTCTTGTATTTCCTTTCCTTCCGCATCTCCAAGTTCAACATATGATGAATCAAATTGGTGAATGGAACATAGCAGTTCAGATGCAAGGATGAAATTCATGACTACATGGATAATATTTTGGTGTAGTAGTGCATCTGATTTTACCAATTCAACTCAAGCTTTTAGTTATAATAATTCATGCTTAGAATATGTTACATTACAAAGAAAGAAAAGGAAAAGGGGCTTTCTACTGATAAGTGGAAGTGGCAGACATTACAATGGAAAGCTAAATCTACCAACACGGTTAAAACAGCAGTCATATGAATCAATGTATAAACTCCCAGAAATAGATTATCAAGCCCACAGAATATGACAAAAAGGAATATAAAAAAAAGACAGATACACACTTAAACTTGACAGGATTGACATACCTGTAGCCAACAGTCTGTAGGAACATCTTAAGGAGTTCAATCGATGAAAATTGCTTCCTGTAGCTATCAGTTAGAAGCTTCAAATTACGTCCCAGTTTACATATATGCTTAATAATTATCTCTGAAAGAACATCAATAGATGCTGCAGTTCCACTTTCAAAGCGTAAATTTGCTAAGTAGCGAACAACCAACTTCCTTATCATGAGCATTGCTTGCTCCTGGCTTAAAGATTTCCCTTCTACTCTAGATCCATCTTTTCCTCTATATTTGTTTCCTGTCTTGTAATATTCAGGTACCATGCCGAACCTTTCAAGCATTGCAGTGTTGCGGCTAACTGGTGCTGGTAAATTATCAAGAATTCCATGAACCTCTATTTTATTGGTCATAGATATTCCACTTGTTCTAGGAATTGCACTTTCTGGAACACAGTCAGATGAAAATCTAATTTCTGGAATAAAAGTTTCATCGGATGAATTGCTGTGCTCCCCAGCATTCTTCGAGTGCAGGGAAGGACCATTTTCCACCATGGGAGCAGATACACTAGGATCATCCATAAACACGGCCCTCTTCCTTTTATGTATACTGCAAACCTTAAGATAGTCTGACATTCCCTCTGGTGTTCTCTTTGGTATTTCTTTGTCACCTGAGCGAAGCGTGCTGTGCCATGTCCTGAACTTGTTAGCATATTGTTTGTACCACGTGTCAGGTAAGTCATCATATCGATTATGCCTTTGAGACAACATCGAACTGTCCCTGCTTGGACTAAACGCAGTTCTAGAATGCACCTGCAGCAAATGGAAAGTCTTAAACCATCAGAATAAAGCAGATGAATTGATGTCATCTTTGGTTAGCATGCCAGGATTGCAACTGCCACATGACAACAGTTTACAAAACGCATAGTAAACAGTTAAGGACCCACACTCAAGTACTCAACAGTCAGTGATTTGATTCACTTGACTTAAGTTAGAAAAAAACTAGACCTGCGGCACTTGACTTAAGTTGCAGGGCATGAATTTACAATTGACACAGGGACAGCATATAATCAGCAGGCTGCAGGCTAAAGCAAGACAGTGCCAACATGTCATTGTCCAATAAAGAACCTAACTTTCAGGTGGTTTTTGCAATTTTCCCTTTTCACAAAGAGTTAGATAACCAGCCCAGCAGCAATATGTCCAGGGGTTTTTCATTTAATGGGAAGATTTAGAATCTAGATAACAACTAATTACAGTAACAATTCTAGGAGAAAAGCTGCAAAATGTAACAATGAATGTACCAAAATAAACATGGCAATTGTGTTTTTTTACTATGAAAATAATGTAAGACATCTGGAATATATAAGACTACAAAGTACAACATGAACTACATGCCATATGGCAGTAACACATTATTCAAGAAATCAGGGATGAGAAAGGCAGGTTCAAAAAGAAAGTTTTGTCATATGCAGCAGCTTGCAATAACAAAAACAAGCATGAAATGGGAATATTCTCAAGAAAAAGAAACTGGAAGCCTAACATACTTGATGTTGAGTGTTATCTTCCTGATCATCTTCCAAAGAGAAATAAATATCATCTCCATGAAGCTGAAGATCTGGAAATAACAAACCAGAAAATATCAATCAGTCGTTTTGGGTTTAAAATCCATCTGTTATTGCTTTCTTCTTTAACATTAATCACTTGTGTCTCAAAATGACTTCAGGTCTAGATGTTAATTGATTATTGAACATGCAAATTTCCAGCTTCCTAAAAATAGGGCATGGATATTTGGTACTTGTGTATTTCTAATTAGTAGACTGCATATTAAAACGTACATCCAGACAGAAGTTTCAGAACTAATTAAATTGCCCCCATAGGAAAGTTTTTCATTGCAGAGAGATGATATTTCAATTTTTAAATGACAAGTAAACTATTTTAATTACAGAAAGAACCTTGTACAGGAAGCAATGTATAATAATTGGCTATCTGATATTCTAATTACAATGCAAATCACATGCTAGTTATTAATGTGGTGCAGTTATAAAATTATGTGAACTGATCCTTAAAGCCACTTGCTGTCCAATTGAACCTAACATCCAATCTAGTGTTATCCAGAATGGGTGGGAAAAGAAAAAACAAAACAAATTGCTATATACAACAAAGCATAGCACCTAACAGTCTATGCAGGCCGACATTTGTGAGATGCCAGTGGAACATTTCCTAGTGTGCATAAAATAGCATGCACATTCAAACTGTATTTAACCCAAGAAGAATTTGCCCGAATAATAACACGAAAGGGTAATTTAAGGAGCAGCTCCTGAGCAGAATGAGGTGCAACCTCAGGAGAAATAACTATCTGAACTGATGATAACAGTCTGTTCCAATAGGTAACAAGGTATCCCAGAAACCTTGCTTCTTTCAAGCTACCTAGTAGTGGAAATGATTACAGATGCTTATGTCAGATAACAAAATTTAAGCCCAACTAGTTGAACATCACAAAAACCTTTTGATTGAAAAAAAGGAGAGGGACACAGCCAGCAGATCATTTTGGGGGGCAAGAGGGCAACAAGAGGACAGGCTATGGAGATAATTGGTTGCCATAGTTTCTTATCAGGCTTTGAGTCATGAATTACCACAACTTTATATCAAATTCCAATTCTAGAAGTTGCCATGTCTTGCCAACCACTAGTACATCCTAAACTAGGGAGGGTTATCAAGCTAATATTTTAAAGTCGGTCCCGAAATTATGTGTCTACTAAGTTCTAAACGAATATATCACTGCAAGCCACAATGACCACAGCCCTAACACTTCCACCCTCAGATTCGAACCGGAGAAGAATGCTTGCTACTTCACGCCACTAAACAAGTAGCCAGCCATCCCCGGATGACACCACTGAAACCTATAACACAAAAGCACGTTGCACCTGCAACGATTTTTTTGTACGAAATTCAAGCGCAAAATCCATCGAGCCCCAGTGATTCGAGCAGCAGATCCCCAAATCCAGCGAGCAGCGCACAGAGCGTGTGAAGAATGCACTCACAGTTGGCGTTGATGGAGTGGAGTCCGGCAGGGCCGGCGGCGCGGGGGGCAAGTTGGAGCGCAGCGGAGGCCTTGTCGAAGAGGAGCGCGCGGACGCGGAGCTGGAGGAGGAGGAGCGGGCGCGGGGGCGGCGACGGGGAGGCGGCGGGGGAGAGGAAGTTGTCCCATGTGGCCGGGGACGTGAGGTGCTGCGTGAGCGCGGCGTGCGCGGCGTCGTCGCCCAGCCACGCGCGCCACGCGCCGCACGCCTCCAGCCGCCGCGCGAGCTCGTAGCCGCGCCCGTCCTCGCCCAGCAGCTGCGCCGCGGCCGCCGCCATCCGCGCAGCGGTTGCGTCGCCTGCTCGGGCCGGTCCGCGCGCCGGGATCTCACTCGTCAGCTTCACTCGCAGCGTGTGTGGGACTTCCGGGGGGGTCCGCTGACTCGAGTGCTCGGAGCTCGGAGGACGCCGGCCAAGGCAAACCCCGGCGGAGAAGGAAGCGCAGGTTCGTGCGTGGTCAGAGTGGGATCAGCGTGTGGAATTTTGCAGCCCACCAGGCCTAACTAGGCCCAACCATTCTATGGTCTTATCTTTTTTTTTTCCTTAGCGATTACCTGTACTCTTATCTGAACATACAGTTCCAGGATATTCAAAGCTATTAAAATAACACGAAATTTGAAGAAGGTTTCAGCATTAAAAAAAGGAATGGTACTTGTAAACGAACAGACAGTATATATCTTTTCAAAACCCAAACACGTGGACAAACTTTTTTTTTTGCGCGCATAGTTCTTACGGTGTGAGCCTAGCTAGAGAAGCTACAGTAACTTTCAGGTGCAAAGTGATTTGACTTGTAAGTTTGAAAAGTATTATCTCATGACGACGAGCAAGCCTTCCTTGACGATGTGACCTTGTCTCGCCTTTCTTCGTTTGCAAGCCAACGCGACGCCCACTAGCCCAGAGAAACACCCAAAATCCGCGCGAAAGGGGCCAAAGAAACCGACCAAAAATGTCGCCGTGGTTGGAATCGTCGTCTTCGTCGGTCCGCCCAGCTTCGTCGCCAAGGAATGGTGGCCACGGCGGCGCCACGAGCCTACGACTCGTGACGTCGACATGTCCGGGTCACAGCTCACTAGCTCTGCTCCATCGCCACCAACTCCTCCCCCAAGACAAAAACAACAGGACAGGGCGGCGCGCGCGGAAGCTTAATATTTGTACGGTTGCGTCTGCTGCCCGGCCGCTCGGCCCTTCCTTCACACGGGCAAGCCCTCCAGAGGACGCAACGAAATTGACGGGTGCCGTGTCGCCGTCGGTGATGATCGCCGCCGTGACGCGGCACTGCGGCAGCACCGCCCACCCTTGGTCCCGACAAATCTCTATAAGTACAGGGGGGTGAGGGCAGTGGGAGCTCTCACAAGCCTCAAGCCAGGGACCAGCTGCTCTGCCTGTGATCTGGCACGGGCCGCCAAGAGGCTACCACTTGGTGTTCCTGTTATTGGTGTGGTGTGTGCGTGTGCGTGTGCGTGTGCGTGCGTGAGCCGGGGAGTCCCTTCTTTGTGATCGGTCAAGGCATGGAGGGGTCGTTGCTGAGCGGGCTCAACTCCGGCGTGGTGCTGAGCCTGATCGCCGTGCTGTGGACGGTGGTGTGGCAGAACCTGCAGCACCTCCAGCTGCAGCAGTTCTTCGGGCGCCACCTGAACCGCCACGCGCGGCGGCTGGCGGCGATGGTGGACCCCTACCTGTCGGTCACCATCGCCGAGTACGAGGGCGGCCGGATGAAGCGCAGCGACGCCTTCGAGGAGGTCAAAGCCTACCTCAGCGCCGCCTGCTCCAGCGGCGTGCGCCACCTACGGGCCGAGGGCGCCAAGGACGCCGACAAGCTCGTGCTCAGCATGGTCGACGGCGAGGAGGTGGCCGACGAGTTCGAGGGCGCCACGGTCTGGTGGTGGGCCCAGTCCAAGCCGGCGCCGCGCTCCGACCCGGCCGCGATGTGGTTCAGCGGCGCCGGCGGCGCGCAGGAAGAGCGCCGGTTCTACAGGCTCTTCTTTCTCGAGCGCCACCGGGAGCTCGTGCTCGACACCTACCTCCCGCTCGTCCGGAAGCAGGGCCGCGCCGTCATGGTGAAGAACCGGCAGCGGAAGCTCTTCACCAACATCTCCACGCACCAGTGGAGCGACGGCGGGTACATGAGGTCGGCGTGGAGCCACGTCGTGTTCGAGCACCCCAAGACGTTCGCCACGATCGCCATGGACCCGGCGAAGAAGAAGGAGATCACGGACGACCTCGACATGTTCAAGAACGGCAAGGACTACTACGCCCGCGTCGGCAAGGCGTGGAAGCGCGGGTACCTCCTGTACGGCCCGCCGGGGACGGGCAAGTCGGCCATGATCGCCGCCATGGCCAACTACCTCGACTACGACATCTACGACATCGAGCTCACGTCCGTGCACTCCAACACCGACCTCCGTAAGCTGTTCATCGAGACGACGAGCAAGTCCATCATCGTCATCGAGGACATCGACTGCTCGCTCGACCTTACCGGCGCGCGCAAGAAGAAGAAGAAGGCCGCGGCGGAGGCCGACGACAAGAAGGACGGCGCCGCAGCGGCTGCCGCCAAGGCCGCCGCCGCTGGTGGCGACAAGAAGGACACCAGCAGCAAGGTTACGCTGTCCGGCCTGCTCAACTTCATCGACGGGCTGTGGTCGGCGTGCGGCGGCGAGCGGATCATCGTGTTCACCACCAACCACGTGGAGAAGCTGGACCCGGCGCTCATCAGGAGGGGGCGCATGGACAAGCACATCGAGATGTCCTACTGCGGCTTCGAGGCCTTCAAGTTCCTCGCCAAGACGTACCTCGACGTCGACGAGCACCCGCTGTTCGACGCCGTCGGGGAGCTGCTGCGGGAGGTGGAGATGACGCCCGCCGACGTCGCCGAGAACCTGACGCCCAAGTGCCTCGAGGACAACCCGGACTCGTGCCTCGCGGCCTTGGTGAAGGCGCTGGAAGAGGCCAAGGAGAAGAAGGAGGCGAGTGGGGGGAATGATCATGACGAGCAAGACGACGAGGAGGAAGAGTAGTTCCCATTGACGATTGCCAAATTGTCTGCTCAAGTGCTGATTTTCTCATGGTTCTTCAAGCTTCATGGTTCTAGTAGCAACCACTGATCATATAAATTAGTAGTTTGTTTTAGAGAAATCTCGCATCGAATTAATCCCTTCATCAGTTAGTGTCTTAGTGAACTCTTGTAGACAGAACTAGACTCGATCAGGTAGTAGCATTGTCAGAACACTATGGAGGGAGTGCAGCTATGGAAATGAAGGAATAAAATAAGTTAACACAAGGTCAGCGTGAACTTTCTTTCTCGGCGAGAAAGAAACGTGAAAGAACTTTGTGAAACGAAAATCCTGGATGTTGAACGTTGAACTTTCTGTCTCTGTCTCTGTCACTGTCACTGTCAGTAAACGGGGAAGAACGTTTGCAAAGCAAAGTCCAGGTTGGTCTTTGCGAGAACAGCGAGAGTGCGATCGGATCCCGCGCCTTTACTCGGACTGGGTGGCGCCACATGTGACCTGGAGCGATCTGGGATTAGAGTATTGAGACCTCTGTCAGATGGGATTAGAGAATAGAGATTGTCAGATGGGATTATTAGAGAACAGACTCAGGCTGATACTGAAAGCGAGGGATGCATCATCGGCTCACTGACGGTTTTGATGGTTGGCGATTGGCGTGCATGCAAACTAGCTGCCTAGGTGAAAGTGTGAAACCATAACCACGCAATGTTATCTTACCCATCGACTACAAGATTAGCAAAATTGACAAAAACGTGTGCTCAGTCTACACGGGCCTAACAGGGATTATGTATGAACTGAACATTTCGTTTCTGCAACAATCGAAGCACTATGAAATCAAGAATCCATTCCACTGTGGGTAGAAATTGCATTACATCCTAAAGATAACATCAAGTGACCATTCCTTAACACAAGTGATAATATCTCTTCCACCCTAGCACAAGTGATCCGTCAAAATTTTCCAAAGCCAGATAACATTGATGCTCTGGTATTACACAGACCCGTGAAAGGCTCTTCCTTAAAACTTGGCGAACTGTCGCTTACTACCACCGTCTCTGTCCTTCCTTCCATAAGGATTCGAAGGGCCAATGCCATGCCTCTTCCCACCATCTAATCTCCTCATCTTCTTCCTATGTTTAGCTGCACTGCTCTCCAGGTCCAGATTCACCTTAGGAGGGCTTCTGAAACAGAATGATGCAGCTACTTTCTGCAAGATACCAAGGAATTTGAGACTAGATTGTTGAGTTTTCCAGTACCACAATTAACTCATGATCATTTCATGCCGTCAATGCCATATAGAATGTATGAAATAGCAGCATTTTTCTTATAAACCGGACAAATGATATTTACATTCTCTGCTACCTTGGTTGTTTCAAGGGATAAACTAAACTAAGGAAATATCAATTGTGCAATAACTGACTTTGCAGAACAATTACCTGCAGATCAAGTTGATGGACGTTAAAAATGTCTTTCATAGAGTGAGAGTCGTACGCCAAAACATAGGATCGGTAGGCTTCTTTTGCAGACTGGTTTAGATAGTAATTATCGCTAACAATTTTCTCCTGCAAAACAATTCTAGTTATAAATGCACGACAAGAGAAGGGGAACTGAAATGATTTGGGTATCCTGAAAGAGGTACTTACGAGGTGTGATTGCAGATTTGGCACATTCTTTTGACTGAACTCATATTCAGTCAGGGTAACCCTGGCCGCCTACAGACAACCAATAAATGTGTGATTTCTCTTAATTCAGGGGGGAGGACACGTATATCAAGTTGTTCATATATACATACCTTCAGGTAAATGAGAAATTTTAATTCTTCTGGTAGTAAGAACAGTAAGGCACTTCCTTTGCCTTTGTCACCACGTGCAGTACGCCCAACTCTGTGAATGTAATCCTGAAAGTGAAATTCCAAATTGCTGTTAGAGGAAGAGAGTGCTAGATTTCGCTTGATCTGTTTAGAGTCACCAACCTTCGGCTCATCTGGAGGATCATACTGCACGATATAATCCTAAAGAAGGAATCAGATGCTTCAGTTAACCGGGAACAAAAAATAAGTCTAATATTAAAAGATAACAGAGGCAAAAACCTTACCACATCAGGTATGTCAAGTCCACGTGCAGCCACGTTGGTGCACAATAAGATGCCCTTATCTGCCTTGCAAAAGTTAAAGAATGTTGTAGTTCGTTTCTGCTGTTTCTGTTTCCCATGGATATCCATACATTCTATCCCAATGAAAGTCAGAAGTTCTGCATGGAACTTGACTGAATTACATGATGAAAAGAACACCATGACCTTCTTATTCTGTTTCTTTTTTAGGAAAGCATACAGAACCAGGAACCTCTTCTCACTAGAAATGACACAATACCCCTGTTGTAAGCCTTCAACAGTAGCCTGCCAAAGAATCATGGTTATTTTTCTTACAAAGTACTCTTGAAAATAGCCTGGTTCAGTTCCTTACCTTTGAGTTATCATCATCAACTCCAACATAAACTGGTTTTTCTTTACTTTCTTCATTTTTCTCAAATGACAATTTAGCAAAATTTTCAACCTGGGTGAGATATACATCAAAGCATAAGCAATCTACAGAAATCATGGATAAGAAGTCTGAATAAAATGGGTAATAGATCTACCGACCTCTGGAGTCTGTGTGGCAGAAAAAAGAACAGTCTGCCTATTCTGCATATCATCCATAATACAACAAAAGAGAACATTATGTCAATGCAAAGTTCAAAGCTACTTCCTCCATATCAAATTGTAAGTCATTTTGGCATCTATATATACCCTACATCTAGATACGTAGGAAAAACCATGTATCTAGAAAGCCAAAACAACTTACAACTTGGAACAGAGGCATTGCACATGTAAAAATGAGAACTACGGGAGCCAAGATACCTGAGGTAGGCGTTTAAATATTTGTTTCATATCTTCCTCAAAGTTTTGCTCGAGTATGCGATCAGCTTCATCAATTACAAGGCACTGCAAAATTAATAGAAATGACTTGTTAGACCAAAGTGAGGCAGGGGTCAGTTATGGCATATTGGCATTGATGGTCATGAATAATGTTTTCCTTCCATGTAAACACAAACAGATGCCAAATGAAAATCCATGAAGCTAACACTAAAAGGCAGCTCAGCCCAGTTCATCAAATCTTCCATGCTTTGTATCTTAAGTTTGATCCTATCCCAGCCAAACAGTGTTTAAAACATGATTTCCCATTAGACCATGGAATAAATTGTACAATACATACAAGTCTTAGCTACCTAAAAAGTTAATCACCTATTTGCTCCGACATTTTCTGACACACAAGACAAACTAAATTTACAATCTTGGTGGAACTAATACCAAAACCATCAGAAACGTGTAGCAGAGAAGAAAGTGGCTCAATAGGGATAAAAAAACCCAAATGCAGCAGGCAAGGACTGGCAGAAAAAATAACCAACCAAGAAGAAACATGTAACAGAGATAAAATACATAATAAAGAAAAAACATCATTGTTTAAAATTTTATATATACCTTGTCTAATCAGCAAACAAAATTATGCACTAATTTAATGTTCGCACTTAGCAAGTAGTTCCGGACGACTGCAGCACATGGCGTAAAGCTGTAAACCACAATGCAGGCAAGGACTGGCAGAACAAATAACCAACCAATAAGAAGCATGGAACAGAGATCATAACAAAGATACAATTGTTTAAAATTTTACAAATACCTCATCTAATCAGCAAAAAAAAATCTACACTAACTTAACGTTCACACTTAAGCTAGTAGTTATGAACAATTGCAGCACATGGCGTAAATCTGTAAACCACAATGCCATCTATTATGTCAAGAAGGACTAATGCGAAAAGTAGGTGTAGCAACTGCAGGTTTGCCTTGCTACTTGTGGCAACTTAAAAACGCAATGATACTTAAACAGACATTTTCTTCAACCTTTGAAATGAAAGCGATATAAACAAGTCACATTACCTTTAGCCTTTTGTATATGAAACTTTTGGTATTTTGTAGATGGTCCAAAAGCCTTCCTGGGGTAGCAACTAATAAATTGACCCCCTTTGCAAGCTGATCAGCCTCACTTCTCCTGTTATTGCCACCAATGACATATCCAAGAGTTTGCGAGTGATTCTTCATTAACTCCTTGGCAACATTGTGTGTCTAGAGAAAATGAATCAAGAATGATTAAGAATAGTGAAATAAAAAGCTTTCATTCATTAACTTGCCCTTAGAATCTCGGAGCTTCAACTGCAACTATACAAAATTTAGATACTACTGCATTTACAGTTCCAAGTTCCACAATTTGCCAATTTTTGGCAGTTGCAATTCAAAGAACCATTTTCTGTAACTTATCTTAGAAAATGTAACATGAACATTGTCCACCCTTTTTTCATTTTAAAAATTGTTGTCTTAACAAAGTTTAATTGTTATCCCAGTTGACATATCAGATTTTGAATGTTTCTCACAGAAAGCTCTTGCACAGCCTTAAAACAAATGAGCTCAATCAAAAGGAATACTGATTGTGAGTTCAATCGAAAGAAATACTGTTGCACCATGATTTGTCAGAGGAAATCAACCATATACCTGGATAGCAAGCTCTCTTGTTGGGCAAACCACAATAACACCCGTCCCGTTCCTCGGCGAGAAGTGCAGATGATGGAGCAGCTCGATCGCTGGTACAAGGAACGCAAGAGTCTTCCCTGATCCAGTTTTGGCTGCACCCATCACATCCTTTCCTTCCAACAGATGTGGTATTGATCTAGCTTGAATCTGCAAGCATGAAAACAACAACACATCCCATGTCACTTTATCAATACTAAAAACAAACATAGTAGTGGATTGACCCACATAAGACAAACTTTCACAGAAACAATTTGCCTTTATGCAATCTATCTATGTCAAAATTACAAAGGTAAGATTTGAGCTGAGAACAGAAGTAATTCTCATAAACCCGTTACGCCTATGCAATGGCAAATTTGAAACAGTGATAGGCGGTACCTGGGTGAGGTGGGTGTAGTTCATCTCTCTGATGGCATTGGCAGTGAGCTCAGAAATGGGTAGCTCAGAGAAGAGCTTGTTCGAGAGAATACCGCTCCCTTCCCCCTTCTTCTTCTTCGCCTTCGTTTCCTCTTTCTCCTCCTCCTTCCCCTTCTTATTTTCCTTACTTTCCTTTTTCTCCTGCTCCTTCACAGTCTCCTTCGCCTGCTCCTTTTCCTTCTTCTTCGTCTTCTTTTTATCCTCCTTCACCGTCTCCTTCACCTCCTGCTCCTCCTCACTCTCGTCCTCATCTTCCTCTTCGTCCTCCTCTTCATCCTCCTCGTCTTCTTCGTCATCGTCATCGCTCCCCTCCTCCACCTCCTCGCCTTCGTCCTCGCTCTCTAACTCCTGCTGCCTCTCCTCTTCCTCCTCGTCGCCGTCGGAGGCGGTGTCATACACCGACTCCTCCTCAGAGTCTGATTCCGGCGGGGCGACGACGGGCTGCTTCCGCTTCTTCGACGGCCCGGCCGACTTCATGGTCGCTGCTGCTGGGCACATGGAGGCGGCGGCGGGAGGTAGGGGAACGCACGCTAGGGTTTGTTTTAGGAGCGTAACGGCAAGGGATTGGTATTAACGAGAAGTCGGCAAGGGTCTCGGCCCATGGGCCATTAACGAGAAAAAAGAAAACTGTGGCCCATTGGCCACTCATGGTTTATTTTTTTAGTACAAATTTTGTTTACCTCGTCTCCTTCCATATTAAGGCGCGGGCGCGCGGCCCCGCCGCCACCAGCCACCGCCTCCTGGTGCGTTTGCTGGCTGCCCCGCGAACGACCACGACGAGCCCCGTGCCGGCGACCACCTCTTCTCTCGCCTCGCTCCTCGATCTCTCTGATGGGTCCGGATCTCTCTCCCATCCCGAGTGGGCTATGCTAGATCCCTATGTCCACCACCAGTTACCCGACAAAGACGACGACGTCGTGTTCACGTACGTCACCACCGGCTCCGGCTACAAATTCGGCGTCGGTTCGGAGATTGCGAAGCCCACGATGAGCTGCTTCCTCTTCTACAAGTGGATTCCCGACGAGGACATACGTGGCGGTTCGTCCCACAAGTCTGAGCTCGAGATCTGGGATGCTAAAGCGGTGGCTGCGCACCACAATTCGATCCTGCTGCGCTTCGTCTTCCCCACAAACGGTATGTTCCCTCACTACAAGAGTGAGGAGTTCTTCGTCTACCAGCCTACCCCGCGGAGGACTCTCGTCAAGCTCCCTACTTGCCGCCGCCACAACTTTTTGAATCGCGACACGAACAAGAACACATGTATACTTTGCCGTGAGAACGGAGAGTTCGTCGTGGCACACCTTTCAGTCATTCCAGGCGGCCGCGATCGCCAGGTGAGAGCCGAGCTCTGCTGCTTGTTCGGTGAGAAGGGTTCATGGTGCACGAGCGAGAGCTTTCCAATCTGTCACGAAAAGTCTGACGAGAAATTCCTGAACTAGTGGAGGACTGACACAGTTGTTTCTTTTGGTGATTTCATTTGCTGGGTGGATTACTTGAGGGGCATTTTGTTGTGTGATGTTTTTAGCCCCTCCCCAAAGGTCAAGTATGTCGCCTTCCCCTCACCCATCAAACCTTTCCGGGTTCGCTGCCATCCGTACCTACGTACAAGAGGGAACCCGGCTACATGTCGAAGTGTGTGTGTAAGCAGCGGAGGTGGTCGCATCAAATTCATTGATGTCACACCCAGTAACTCTTGGTTATCTGGTAGAATTATTCATGAGTATTATGAGGATTCAGAAGATGAAGATGACGATTCAATGCTACCCAGCGCCATCAGCTCTTGGACACTTGTGGGAGAGTCTTGGGTGAAGGATGGCATGATGGAACTAGAGGAGATTTTTGACATCACCTTGCGCAAGCTTCCCAGCTATCTACTACAGTTCCCTCTTGTTGACCCGGTAGACCCAGACACCATCTACTTCACGGCGGGAGGGTTTCAGTTTCAGCACCAAGAGGATTCTCCATCACGTCTCATCGCTGTCAACATGAAAACAAGGACCATCACGGGAAGCTTTGGATCATACAGCAACAAATCTGGCAATCTCCGCCTTCATGAGCCGTTCCTACCACTAAATCTTGGAGTCCAGTCACTAGCTTAGGTATGTTCTTGTTGCATCTTCCATCTGTTTCCTATCCTAATATGCTGTTGAAGCTTAATTAGATGTACTGCATACTAGAAAACATCAAGTTCTTTGATACAATTTTATCTCAAATGCTGGAGTAGTGGGTAACACAACGTTGTTCCTTTCCTCAAAAAAAACACAACGTTGTTCCAAATGTCTGACATATTGCTATATAGATTATTGGTTAATTTGAAACACTTACTGCTCTTACACGTCTCTGCAATCTTTTATCTGAATCAATGTTCATTGAATACGTACTGCTCTTACATATTGCTATTAGCTCTGTACACATGTTTACCTAGATGGATTATTTGGCTAGTGTTACTGTTGTTTGCCCTGTAACTAGAACTTTTCTTGCACCCAGCATACATAGTTTCCCTCGTGCTCTTCTATGTGTTAGACGATGCTATATAATTGGTGAACCGGCAGTCATCACTAACGGTGGCTCCTCAACTCCTTGCTGCAGCGGGAGGCATTAGACTGGAAGGGACTTGTGTCCACTTCGGAGGATCAAGTACAACTCCCAGGACGTGACGTGTTCTATTGCTGAGCTGCTCCAAGTTTGGCATGCAAGCTTCCTTTTTGCTGCATCATAGCAGGAATGTTGTCCTCCTTTGCGATCAGGATGTGTTGAGATAGATGGTTGTGACAGGTGGTTGCTTGTCTGCCACTCTGGTTGATGCTTCTGGTAGTTTTTTTCTAAGTGATGTCCTGGAATTTTAAGTTGGTTGTTGCTTGTATTTTCTTCTTGGTATTTGAAGTAGCTAAGCTTTTTTCCTCGCAAGCCCTACAAGTTTTATGTTCCTGTTGGCTTTCTGTTTGTATCCTTTGTTGAGTATCGCCATGCACGCTAGCAGCCCCGCGGCCGTGGCAGCGGCATCCGCCTTCCTCGCAGTTTTGTTTCTTGGCCTCTGACTCACCGACTGTGATGCCCTGGTGCGGAAGGCGTCAACCAAATACGCTGACAATGTTGTGTTGGAGTAAATTAAATCAATGTAACGTGCGTGTGTAGACTGACAAGTGGGCCATGTTGGCCAGTGGCTTGTGTGAGGAGCAAACTGCTCGTTATATGCTTGGGTTGTAACGAGACCTTCCTCTTCGTCTATCTTTTACTCTTGAAGGCCTTGGAGGAAGAGGAGAGGGAGGCAGATGACCGGTGGAGCAAGAAGGACGAGCGATGGGACAAGATGATTGAGAGCATCGATTTGCGTGTGGATGACATCAACAAGACGTAAATCCAAATCCAGGCAATTCAAGATCTATCCAACAAAAGTCATGGAATAGGTGATTCAAAATCAAACAATCTTCGCCCTGTTCGTTTGGCTTATCAGCCACCAGCCAGCAGTACTTTTCTCTCAGAAAAAATCAGCCACCAGCAACCAGCCAGCAGTACTTTTCTCTCAGAACAAACCAGCACCAGCCACCAGCCGCCAGCCAAACGAACAGGCCCTTGTCTCAGCAAATTCGAGCCTCAGGACAAGCGGCGGCCAAGCTCACGATAACAAGTTTGCTGCTGGGAGACGACCCCTCTGCGCCATCTTCTCCGGCTGTGCAAGGAAGATGCCCAACTATGGAGACACAGACTATCGCGCGCCACTAGGGGCGTTGCCCAACAATGGTGTAGGCTGTTCTCTAGCACTACGTCAACCTGAGAACGCGTGTTTAGAGTTGTAAGCTCTTGAACTATCCCGGGCCGGTTGGGGCCAAATCAATGAAAATGTTTCCAGGTGGGGGATCCTCTCCCCCTCTGTTGACCCTAAAAAAAACAAGTTTGCTGCTGATGATGAGAGTGAGGCTTCTTCCGCTTCGGAGGCACACCAAGAATGGCTGCATCGGCGGCGCCAACACCACCACAATAAGCAAGAGGTGCACGACATATGGTCTCAACTAGGGTTCCAGAGACCGGAATTTTCTACCGTGTAGTGTTGTACCCAAATTGACTTTTCTAGATCGAGTTTGAGGGGCAAGATACTAAGATATGAAAGGATAAATCTGAAGATTACTTCAACAAATACAACATTCCACAACATATGTGGGTAAGCGTTGCGTCTATGCATATACAGAAAAATGCAGCTCAGTGGGCATGGTACAGTCGTACTGAGGTAGAAATTAAAGGAGGTTTGGATACTTGGGAGAAATTCATTGCTGCAGTAGAAAACAAGTTTGGGGCTTATGACTAAGCATGCTTATAATGAATTGCTGGAATTGACACGAACTGGAAGAATGGAAGAATATGTTTGAGAATCCGCAATTTCAAATCGAAATGCACAATAGTCAACAGTGACTATGATTAGATGTTCTTTGTCACACGGTTTAGTAAAAGGTCATCTCTTGAAATCAGTGCTGCAATTCAAGCACAAGTACCTCAAATTATGGAAAGATCAGTGATGTTCGAGCTCACCCTCGTCGACGAGGGTCGCGTGCCGGTGTTCCTGCCACTGTGACGGTGCACATGGCCGGCGGGCTCAACGTGACAGTGAGGAGCAGAGGGCAAAGTGGTCAACCCGATCTCCAGTTAGCTGCCGTTTGAGCCAAAATGAACGGTAGGGGCCATGGGCCACTCCTTGTTTATTGGTAAAATTGGATTCGTAACATCAAAAGAGTCTAATGTACCACTAAAAGAGTTAAGTGTAGATATGTAGCACTAGAAGATCCACCATTATAGTTGTGTACGTACCATTTTTTTTACTCCCGTCAGTTACGCGGTTACGCCGTGCTATCGTGCCCGTCAGTTACGCGGTTACGCCGTATCAAGCAGTCGTCGCTGTCGCCGTCGGGCGCAACGCCTTCACCTTCCTCTGCTTCTGCGGCCTCGGCGGCATCCAGATGGGGCACAGGGACCCGGCCGCCGCCGTCATGTAGAACGGCGACTTCCCCGGCGCCGCCGCACAGCCCTACGAGTCCCAGACTCGTAGGTCCGCGGCTTCCCGACCGCCCTGCACGGCGTCGTGCAGCGCCGTCTCCCCTCACCTGTTCGTGGCCCGGGTGAGGGCGCGCGATGAGGACGACGAGGTGGAAGAGGCGACGAGGATTGTGACAACGTTGTGCACCCCGGCGCGTGCACAACGAGGTGGACCGGGGTGTCGAGCGCGGCGTTGCACCCAACGAGGAGACACTTGGCGCGGCGTTGCGCGCAACTCGAGGCGAGGTCTGCGTGGCCGCCCATGACAGCCATGTGGAGTAGCGTGTTGCCCTCCGCCGTGGCGGCGGTCTCGAGGTCGGGGAGCACCTTGACGAGCCGGCGCTCATCGCCGCTACACGCGCGCACGGAGCAGCACAGGACCAATGGTCGGCGCCGCGGCGGAAGCAACCAGAGGGTGTGGGGCCTAGTGATGTAGTCAGAATTAAATTTAGGGGCTGAGCTCTTATTATTTCTTCATCTCCACCTATTCTTCATCTTGTTCTTTTTCTTTCCCCTCTCCTTTTTCTACTATTATTCCTGTAAATTTCAATGGAGTTCTTGGGAGTAGGGGGCTAGCCCCCCTTAGTCCCCCGTTGGATCCGTCACTGGTAGGGCTGGGTAAGCGGAAGCAGTGGTGGTGGACTGGTGGGTGTGGACAGCGGCGAGGCCTCCGCCGGTTCCGGCGAGACCATCGTGAGAGCTGGCGTCGGTGGTCTGGTGGAGTAGAGGACGGACAACAGAAGAGCACGACGGGCACGTCGTAACTGACGGGAGTGAAAAAATATAGTACACATCAATAACGGTGAATCTTTCAGTGCTATATATCTACACTTTACTTTTTAATGGCATATATTCAAAGTTGAACTCTTTTGATGGTATAAGAATCCAATTTTCTCTTATTTATTTCTTTCACATTTTATTTACCTTGTACTCGTGGAAGTAGATGTGCGATGTTATATAAAAAAAATTATATATATAATATTTGGAGGAGCTTGCTTGTTTGGAACGCAGGAACGTAAAACGTAAAATAGAGGAAAGGAAAGAAACACAGGAATGAGATGGGTGTGTTGTATAAAACCAGAATATAGGAAAAACATAAGAAGAGCTGTCTCTGGAATGCAGTATTCATAACGTATGATTCAATTAATCTATAACTCCTATATAGGGGCTCCCCACTAGCCCTCCTTAAGGAGTTCTCAGGCTTCTGATTGGCTGCTGTGAGTGGTAACTGAAATATAGAAAAGCTACGTTCGAGCGCGTCGTACGACCCATCCTGATGAGGACATCACCATGCTGAACACACATACGCCACGACCTTTCTCATGTTGGACTTCGTCTCCGACTCAGCTGCCACGTCCATCTCGGATTCAGCCTACACTTACGCACGGTTTCGGCGATAACTCCATCATACGACGTCGAAACGAGGCGTATAAGTACTCATTGGAAAGAGGACGACGACACCGTCGATTTGGTTCTGGTCCTAGCTCCAGAAGTCGCGTGGATCATGCTGTGTGACCACGACAAGGTGCTGCGCCACCTATTTTGGGCCAACTTGGCCGTGTATCGAGTCGGGCCCTTGGCCCAAGTCGTGGGCGCCCCCTCCTGGCCTCCCACAACCCTAGGACAACCCTCCCTCTCCATAAACTCAGTAGCCGCCACCGGTTTAGAGGCGGGTTTTGCTTAGAGTTTTCTGTCGTCGAACAGTCGCCGTTATCGGTTTGTGAAACCCCAACTTTCGTGTGTTAATCATTCATCTGCAGAGTCACTATTTTGAGAGCTGCTTCTTTCGAGTTCTTGCTTGTGTTCTTCGTTTCGCAGGCAGGGATTAGCCTTCGCGGCGAGGTCAACCGGATTGTGACACGGTTGATAACCAGAGGAATCGTGGTGCTAAGATTGCAGGGGTCCAGGTCTTTGGATCTGAAGCCGGATCGGTGCGTCACATCCGCCCTAAACGAGTTATCTTTCACCTGACGGAAGATCGGGCACCCACGTCCCCATCACATCCCGTCCTCCAGCAGCGCTGCCGTGCCCGACTCCCCGCCTTCCCATCGCACGCCATCGCGCGCCTACCTCTTCCGCTTCTTCACAGCAGATCAATCAGCTCCATCAATGTTCGTCGCATGCCCTCGCCTCTTCCCCTTCTCCATGGTGATTAAAGCCTTCCATTTCCCTGCCTTTTAGGATGATTTATACGATACACTCCAAGACGGTGCAGAGGCCCTTCCCGGCGGCGCAACCTCAGCTGGCGGTGCGGAGGCCCTCCCCGATGCGGTGGTGTTTGCCCAGGCACCCGTCTGCGACGCGGCGGCGCAGAGGCCCTCCCCGACGCGGCGGCGCAGAGGCCCTCCCCGATGCGGCGCTATTGCCCAGGGGGGCCTCCCCATCGCGGCCGGCGCAGAGACCCTCCCCGACGTGGCGCTATTGCCCAGGCACCCGTCCGCGACGCGGCGGCGCAGAGGCCCTCCCCGACGCGGAGCTGTTGGCCATGCGCCCCACCCCGACGCGGCCGGCGTAGAGACCCTCCCTGACGTGGCGCTCCCTCCTCGACGCAGTCGGCACAGAGGCCCTCCCCAGCGGCGCTGTTGGCCATGCGCTCCACCCCGACGCGGCCGGCGTAGAGGCCCTCCCCGACGCAGCCGAAGCAAAGGCCCTCCCCGGCGGCGCAAATACCGACTGGTGGCGTAGAGGCCCTCCCCGGCGGAGCTCCCCGGCGCGGCCTACCGGCGCGAGCGTCCGTGCCGTGGTGCGGAGCCCTCCCCGACGCGGCGCTGTTGGCCATGCGCTCCTCCCCGACGCGGCCGGCGCAGAGGCCCTCCACGACGCGACGCTCCCTCCCCGACGCAGCTGTTGAGGTGTTCGCTCTTCAAATCAGGTTCCTATCGAAAACATATACCATTCGTTCATTGTTATGCTGTGTCGTTCAATGGTAGCTTATGTGTTTTTTTATTCAAACAGTTTAGCCTGCTCAGTAAATTGATGATTCTGCCGGTGACTTTTGGACACAGATCAGATTCAAGGATCCTGAGCCTGCACCATGTTTCTAATCTTCAGTTTGGATCTTCTCCAAATCAAATTGTGATTAAAATTATTAGTGATTAAAATTCAGACCTCTTAAAATCGTTCCTAAATACCCGCGGCAATTATCTATGCTACCAAGGACTCACTCTAATAAATAATTACATGTTCTTTTTTCAAGATACACCATGTGATCGTTATGAATATTTGTTTATACTCGGATAAGAAACTTCAGTTCAAATAGCTTGCCACTTTGGTTTAAATAAATAGTGATACTCATTACTCCGGGTATTTCAACTTTACATAATATGCTCATGTCCTTATCGTCGAGAGATGATATCATGGTAAATTTTCCTTAAAATCATTGCATTTTCTTAATTTCCGCAGCAACGCGCGGGTGAGGTTCCCCTAGTTATAGGAACACGTGTTTGTTATTACATGATTATTACAAAATAGAATTTTAGGCTTGTTTAGTTCGTGAGATGAAACTTTTGGATTCTCTTTCAAGGTTTATTGGGAGTATTAAACGTAAACTAGTTACAAAAATAATTACATGAATGGACTAGAAATTGCGAGACAAATCCATTAAGTCTAATTAATTCGTTATTAGAGATTGGATACTGTAGCACAACGTTGTCTAATCATGACATAAATTGTGTCGAAAATTAAGGTAGAGGTTGTGAAATGAGTTTTTTCATTAATCCACATTTAACACTCCTAATTAGTATGCGGAGGTTGATGTTACGGGTAGCTGGGATTGTGGGAAGAAAATTTTTAACGAACAACAAAATGATCCCATAATGTAGGACACACAGCTTAATGACTCGGTAGATTGGCCCTCTCATCGTATTGTTCCAATCTGAGCAAATTGCAATTACTGCTACATTGTAACATACCGGAATTTTGAATGTTTTCTCATATGTAAATTTTGTTAAAATTTAAAACTTTTTGTTTGAACTTGAGTGTCACCAAATTTTATCCCAAATTGCTAGCTCTCAACTTAAATTCCATACGAAATAAAACCATATAAAAATTATTTTCAAATTACGGTTTAGATGTGAGTTGGATTTTATTTGGTTTTTATTTGAGTGTGTTTGAATTTGAAAGTATTCAAATTCAAATATATGGTTTAAACATAATTCAAATCTATTTTCAAAACCCTTCTAACTATCTGGGCCAGCTAACTTCTTCCTAGGCCTACCGGACCACCTCCAGCTCCTAAGTCACGGCCACCATTAGGGATGAAAACGATCGGGAACGGACGGGAAAACTCTATAACCAGTTTTGATATCAGATTTGGTAGGCGGGATCGAAAACGAAATCGGGAAATCCGGTCGGGAAAATGATAACGGGTAATTCAGGATGTCGGAAACGAAGTAATTCAAACGGGAACATGTCGATAACGGACGGGAAACCAATAATCCGGATCGGGAACATCGATCCATGTAACCACTCGAAACACTTAGCTCAACATAAACAATACAAATACAGGAAGCATGGCACATACAAATATACAATGAGGCATATCCAAGTATAACCACAACAGATATAAATGATGCAACCATTCATACATGACATTCATAGATCATACGGCAATTTAGTTCAACCATTCTAGTTCACAAATCGACATGACGACATAAAACCAAAGTCCATACTCCATACAGTCATACGAAGACACTAAATAACCGGCTGACAGCAGCAGCCAACACAACCGTCTGATACAGTGCTACATAGCACATACAACAACATAAGGTCAACTATGTAGCCAAAAGAAAAGTTCTGACTCCAATTGCATGAGTCACAAGTCACGAACAGCAACAGCCTACATGTCCTGCAATTCGAGCTCCAAGTCCATTGCATTGGGCCCATCCACGACCTCTTCATCACTGTCAGCAACTTCATCATCCTAGTCCATTGCAGTGTTCTCTCCTGGCAAAGGAGCAACCTGCACTTGTGTTCCACCATTACCACCTGCAGCAGCACCACTACCACCTGCAGTAGCACCAGCACTGCTGCTACATGCCACAACACCAATACCACTACCACTTCGCACCAGACCAGCACCCACAGTTGGACTTGCATAAGCTTGACCTTGCATAGAACCACCAGGACTCGATGAAAGTGTTGGAGTTGCACTTGCAGAACCCTGACTTGGGCTTCCACTTACAGACCAAGATCTTCTGCATTCTGGAATTCCTGCGAAGCAACATATTTGTTCAACATTAGCACTCCATTGGATGATGGCCTCCAATTAGAACTTTATTAATCAACATGAATACTTCTTGAGTGGTGGCCCCACCCAAGCCCCATATAATGCTTCTTAATAAACTAATCTAACTGAGCCAACATGCTCAACGATTCAAGTAATAATGGCATCTACGCAGAGCTTCTGAACGCAAACATGAGGACAATAATCTCAATTAGTGGATTAATGCTACAGATCCATATTGCATAAGCTGGAAACATTGAATATTAACTGCTACATATCCATATATCTACTTGAACTACATCTACTGTACTAGTACTACTGATCCCAGAGGCTGAACCAGCTCCTCCGGGCGGAACCATACTTACTTGCAAGCAAGCACCGCTGTGTCGCTGTCCCTTGACGAGCGCCTGGTGGCTGGCGTGCTGCAGACTCGCGGTCTCGCGGACAGGGTGGCGACGGGCGACGGGCGGCGCAGAGTGAATAGGGACGGTCGCCGAGTCGCTGGGTGGGCGGGTGGGCACCGCCGAGCTGTTTGCGGCGGCTGCGGCAAGCCGGCAAGGAGTGACTAGAGAGAGAATGAGAGGGTTAGGGTTCGGTTTCTCAGGTTATATACGTAGGCCACCAAGGAGTAAAGATGGGCTGGGCCGTTTGAAAATGTGGGCTGGGGGGGAATTTCTAATAGCTGGCCCATATACGGGAATAACCGACGGGAATTTCCCGAGTAATTACGGGAAACCGAGAAAACGGGCGGGAAAACCCTTCCCCCGATTTTGACCCGGATTTCGGATTTTTTTCCTGTATTCCGACTGATTTCGGATTATAACCGGAAAAACAGGTAACGGACGGGAAAAATCGGTATACGGTGGCGGTCGGTCGGGAATTTTCCCGTCCCGCTTTCAAGCCTAGCCACCATAACCCCGGCCTACTTCATTCGGCCCATCCACCGGCCCATCACGGCTCAACCGCACAGCACCAACCCCCTCCCCTATTCTTCTTCTTCAGTCCGCCATGCCGAGCCGCTCCGCCGCACCACGCCGCGCACGCACGCGCCTGGCCGCATCGCCCGCCCTGCTGGCCCGCACGTCGAGGCTGGCCCCACACGCTCTCACACCCCTGAATCACTTCTTTGCCATCGCGTTTTCCCCCGCGCCAAGTCTTGCAGTGCCGTGCCGTGGCACGCCTTCACCACCACGCCAGAGAGGGGACAGCCATGGCCCACGCGGTTTCCCTGTCTCCTTGACCCCGCGCACCCTCAAAACCCCAGCGGCCTTCACCAATTTGGCTTCCTCGCCATTTGGGGAATTCCTCCCCAACCTCTGTTCCGCCGCCGGGGAAAGTGAGAAGGAGAAAGAGGGGAAGAGTAGGGGGAAGGAGGGAGAAGAGAGGCGCGCCGCCGTCGCGCCGTCACCCGGAAGCAGAAGCCGCACACCCCGGAGCCGGACGAGTTGCGAGGAGGGCCGTCCACGAGCGGGCGGAGACCGAAGCAGAGGAGCTCGCCGCGTCGCCGCCTTCACCACGCCGTCGCCGCCGTGAACTTCACCACCGCGGACTCCACGGCTACGTCTACATCGCCGACCCTCGGTGAGCCAGACCGCACCTCCTTTTCTTCTTCACCCGTGGGAGCGTGCCCCTGCGCCACGCCACGCCGGCCCTTGAGCCGAGCTCTGTTCGTGCGTCCACCGCCGTGGCGAACCCCAACGCCGCGTCGGTCGTCGCCGCCCTTCTTCCGCTATGCTGTCATGTATCCCTGTCCGGCCGTCGAGCCGTGAGCCTTTTCTGCAGGTGCTTCGCCGCGCCGCCGCTTCGCCACCGCAACCGCGCCGGGCGCCGCGTCGCCGGTTCGCTCTGAACACGCGCGCCGGGCGGCTGTGTCGCGGTCAGGGGATAGCCCTGAACGCGCGCACGATCCGCCAGGCCAAGTGCACCCAAGCACAGGGCCGCAGTAGTGCACGCGCTCGCCTGCTTGTTCGGCCACGCTTGCGTCGCCGCGTTCCGCCGCCACACCGCTCTGTCGCCTCACCCCGCGCCGCTTCTGGTTCATGTCGCGCTGCTGCTGCTTCTCTGCAGGAGCTGCGCCTGCCTTCGACGCGCCGCGCATCACCCGATGCCGCACAGCCTTGCCTCGCACTGCTTCGCGTCGCACAGCCTCGTGCCGCGCCGCTTCCTTCGCGCCGTGCCGCCTTGCCACTCTGCCTGCGCACGACGACGCCGTGACCGTGGCCGCCGGCGACGAACTCGCGCGTGCCATTATTCTGTGGACCGGCCTTCGTGCCGAGGTGTTTTCGTTGCAGGTGAACTCGCGCCACCACCGCCTTAGCTGAAACTCGCCGCCGGCGAGCCTCCTTGCCGCTCCGCCGCTTCTTAGGCACATTCTGTCGAACACCTGCCGCACGGTCGCTCTATCCTAACCCTGAGTGGAACCACACACCGGGCCACACGCACACCTGCCCACACAAGCCACAGAGAATCCTTTAGACACCATGACGAACGGACCTCAGGAGAGTATGGGGAGAAAAGCTAGACTTCTGCTAAGGAGTCTTGCCGGGCTTTTGGCCCATGAAGGCCTTTTGGACCGAAGGTTAACTAGGCCGAGCTAAGTAGGAGATAAGGGTGCTTTCCTAGACTTCTAAAATCTTGGGCCGCACTGGGCCAGCCCAATGGGCTACCAACACTTTGGGCCCACCTAAGGCCCACTAACCCGCTGACCGCTGACGTCATGCTGACGTCAGCATTATTTTAATAAAATTATTTTCGGTTTTAAATAAAAGGATTTAATAAATGTTTTATAAATCCTTTTTCTTTCAAAATTCATAACTAATTATCTAGAGCTCCGAAAATTATGAAACCACTTGCGTTGGTTTCATAATTTCGAGACGCTCGCTGCTACCCTATCCTTATCCTCTCTTGCCCTTGAACCAAACCCCGTTTTGCCCCGCGTACTTGGAGTAGGATTCGTGGCCGCTACCGCCACTGCGCTATTGTGGGTCTGGGACGCCGGAGCCCCGCAACTAGCCACTGACGTGTTGCAGATACGAATACTTCCCCGAGTCGTGTTCTCATTGTTTTCCTTGCTTCCACCGCCTTGTGCCGCAACCCGCATACCCGCTCTCTCTCTGCCTTGCTTAGAGCCGTGTAGCACGCGTCGTACTAAGTATTAGTACCCAGAACGCCGCGCGTGATGGACGGCCGTGCCGAGAGCAGAGGCCTCTGCTTCAAGCACGGCAACCCCGCGTTGCAACCTAGCTACTACGTTGTGGTTATTGACGCGTTGCTAGCACTTGCCCCACCGTGCTCCCGAGCACGTCTTACCGCGTCACCATCCTTTTATCGCCCTCAATCCGATCTTTTCCTTCTCTTTGTGCTGCTGCCGCACACTTTGTCCTGATGAACTCTTGCCCAGCTCGCGCTGCCTTGTTTCTCTCTCTCTACATCTTCTGAGCTTCCGCTTTGATACACTTATCAGTCGCGCTCATGCTTTGCCAGCGCGATCACCAAACCTTTAGCCTTCGTTCGGCGATCCAACCTTGAACTAACCCTTCGCTCTAACTTGCTTTCTAGTATATAAAGCTAGTAGCTTAAAGCTATTTTAATATAAAACTAATTACTTTGATTTCCTTAAATTAAACTAGTGCTGCTTGTAGCTAGATCGGATTTATTTGGTTCTTCTAAATTGATGTTCATTTGGAGTTATTACTTAGTTGATTGCCGTTATTTATTTTCGTGTCGCATCTCGTGTAGGCTTGTGATCATGTTAGAAGACCCGAGCTGCGACAACGACCCAGGCTGTGACAATAGGGAAGACCTTCGACCCGAAGGAAGGGTCCAATCTCTACTACTCTACGACGACTACCGCGCAGGTGTCATGTCACTCCCGACCATGTAGATCCCATGCATGCTATTTAGATTGCTAGTACTCTATTTATGATGCTTTGGATGATTGAAATGCATAGACAATCTTTTAGCCATGCCTTGGTTTTGATATACCCTGTTCCTTGAACTTCCTACCTTTGGGACTAGCTACAGACCCCTAACTAGTCCCCGATATTTGCTATCCATACATTTTACCTGTTTCGTGATATGGATGGAGCTCTGGCTTGGACTGAGATTGGGATATCTCGGTATTCTAGCGTGTGTTTTGAGTGAGTGTGTATCCTTGACGTGTTACCGCGGGAGCGAGCCGCTTTGGTTACTTGTGAACGCCTGTCTAGGGGAGATGCGACCTGGCCTCCCGCCCTAGCGGCGTGTCGGACGGTGGGAGTTGGTGAGTGCTCGCTCTTGCAATTAAGGACCGATCGACAGTTTAACCATGATCTTTGGGCTATTTTCGTACAAACCGTTCGCCTTGTTATCGGCGGGGTTCGGTCCGAGAACTAGTTAGTGGTTGGCACTCAGCTTGTAGGCGGACCGGTGTGGTCGTGTGAGGGGGACGGGTCATACCCCCCGAGTAGACGTCGCCCCGGCTCCTCCGGGGATGGTTTCACAGCTCCGAGGCCCTGCTGGCAAGTTTCGCGCCCCAGTTCAGGACAAGTCAGGCTCGGAGAGGCAGGAGAGTGCCACCCACTGCTAGATCTCCGGTCGTTAGGTAGGGATGTGGAACGGCGGCCACCGTTTCTGCCCTATCCGGCGGGTCCAGTTGTACAACCTCTGCAGAGTGTTAAACCTATAGTTATAGTCCGTGTCCACTGGTATGGACAGCCCCTGGGTCTGTTACTCTGGCTAGACTTTTCTTGTGCTGCTTCTCTCCCCCGAGTGTGTGAGCCCGGCTTGGTGCCGTTGAGATGTGGGGTAGGAGTTGGTGACCTCACATCGCAGATGAGAGTGGGATACTGTGTCTCGGTTGAGATCCAGTGTGTTGGTGTTCCTTTCTTGGTTGGGGTGTTGACCCCGGAGGCGTTGGTCTTGGAGGTGTGGATCTCCTCGGAGATGGTGACCTCTCTGCATTACCGCTTACCTTGATGTTGCTACCGCTGCTTGCATAAATTTACTACAGTCATATATAGGCTTATCCATGCATACTAGAATTCCTCCACCGCTTTTGCTCTTTGTTGGGAATCTGACATGACCTACCCGCTTATCGGGTAGATGGCGATGCTTTCAGACTTGGTGATCGACTACGACATCGACGATGAAGGATGTGAAGACTAGAGCTGGTCCTACACTCAAGTTTGCCTGTGGAGTTGGAGACGCTTCGCTTCGATAGATCCGCTGCGTAGATGTTTTACCTTTCTTGTTTAGTCCAGTTGGACTTGTACCCGGCTTATGCCGAAATGTTGTACTCTGATGTATTAATAAAATTATGTATTTTCTCTTTTTTCCTGTGTTGTATGGATTTGTAACACTTGAGACAGGATTTGCACGTGATAGCCACTTCCTGAGACTATCACAGAGGTGCAGAAGATCGGGTTTCCAGTTTTGGAAATCTGTATGTTTCATATATTCCCTTTCCGTACAAAATTTGCATCGCATGGCGCAGGCGCCTTTGCTTTGTGGTGGTCTGGCGGAACTGCCACTGCTTCCTCGCGATGCTGTACGCAGCTGAGGCGATCCGCGGAGGGGCCGGCGTCGCTGCTTCTTCAAGACGAGGGCGCTGCCGCGTTGTGCATCGATTCGATTGTAAATAGTGGCAGCAGCTTCGCCGGCGAGGGGCTGATTCCGGAGCGGACGAGTTGATGACGGGAGCAGCCTCGACCATAAGCGAAGGAAGAAGAAAACCAGAGGTTGGAGTAGATTTTTCCTTTCCTGTGAAATCAACGAGGTGCTACAGGATTCCAAAGGATTCGACAGTTTCCTTCGTTCCAAACGCTCTCTCGCCTGCCTTTCCTCTGTTTTTGCGATTCCTGTACTTTCCCCGTGAAAACCCTCCGTTCCAGATCCGTTGCGAGGAATTTGGATCTTACTCTATCTAATCTAATCCGATCCTATTACCTACCTCTCCCGGCCCCGAGCCCCCGACCCTATGATAAAAATAAGGGAAAAGTCCGATTTACAACTTTGAACTAGCACACAAGTCTGATTTTCAACCTTAAACGACAAAATCAGACATAAAAGGCCATCCAACTATCAAAATCGTGCAAGTTTCAACCTTTGAGCGATTTTGAAGGTGGTTTTCCATTTTGTGAAAATGTTAAAAAAATAGTTTCATCTAAAAAATCATAACTAATTCATTTTAAATCAGAAAAATATGGAACTTATACCCAAAGTTTTATAAAAATATCACCTATCTATTGGTGAACTATTTGGAGTCATCTGCATCTTATTATTCATATTCCTAGTATTTTTAGAAAAAGCAATAAAAACTAGAAACTTGAACATATAATATTTAAAAAAACTCTAAATAGTGCACCAATAGATAGGTGACATTTTTATAAAACTTTGGGTATTAGTTCCATATTTTTCTGATTTAAAATGAATTAGTTATGATTTTTTATATGAAACTATTTTTTTAAACATTTTCACAAAATGGAAAATCACCTCGAAAACCGCTCAAAGGTTGAAACTTGCACGGTTTTGATAGTTGGATGGCCTTTTATGTCTGATTTTGTCGTTTAAGGTTGAAAATCAGACTTGTGTGCTAGTTGAAGGTTGTAAATCGGACTTTTCCCTAAAAATAAAAGCCCCCCCGGTCCCTGATAAATTTCGTGGCCACATCGATCGATCGGGCGCCGCCACCTCTCCTTCTCTCGCCTCGCGCTTCGCCATGGATTCTGGCGATGGGTCCGGATCCCTCTTCCACCCGAAGTGGGCTATGCTAGATCCCTATCTCCACCACCAGTTTCCCGACGAAGACAACGACGTCGTGTTCACGTACGTCTCCACCGGCTCCGGCGACAAATTCGGTGTCGGTTCGGATATTGCGAAGCCCACGATGGCCTCCTTCCTTTTCTACCAGCGGATTCCCGGCGACGAAGGCATGCGTGGTGGCGGTTCGTCGTCCCACAACTCTCAGCTCCAGCCCTGGAATGCTAAGGCGGTGGCTGCGCACCACAATTCGATTCTGCTGCGCTTCTTCTTCCCCACGTACACGGGTACGTTCCCTGACTACAGTGAGGAGTTCTTCGTCTACCAGTCTCCCCCACGGAGGACTCTCGTCAAGCTCCCTACTTGCCGCCGCCACGACTTTATGAATTGCGACAAGAACACTGGTATCCTCTGCCGTGAGAACGGAGAGTTCGTCGTGGCACACCTTTCAGTCATTCCAGGCGGCCGCTATTGCCAGGTGACAGCGGAGCTCTGCTGCTTGTTTGGTGAGAAAGGCTCATGGTGCACGAGCGAGAGCTTTCCAATCTGTCATGAAAAGGCTGACGAGAAACTGCTGAATTGGTGGGAGACTGACGCAGTCGTTTCTTTCGGTGATTTCATTTGCTGGGTGGATTACTTGAGGGGCATTTTGTTGTGTGATGTTTTTAGCCCTTCTCCAAAGGTTAAGTATGTCCCCTTACCCATCAAGCCTTACCGAGGTCGCTGCCATCCGTATCTGCATGGCAGAGGGAACCTGGCTGCACACCGAAATGTGTGTGTAACCAGCGGTGGTGGTGGCATCAAATTCGTTGATGTCACACCCAGTCACTCTTGGTTATCTGGCAGAATTCATGAGTATTATGAGGATTCAGAAGATGAAGATTATATGCTACCCAGCGCCATCAGCTCTTGGACACTTGTGGGAGAGTCCTGGGTGAAGGATGACGTGATGACACCAGAGGAGATTTTTGACATCACCTTGCGCAAGCTTCCCAGCTATCTACTAGAGTGCCCTCTTGTTGACCCGATAGACCCAGACACCATCTACTTCACGGCGGGAGAGTTTGAGAACCAAGAGGATTCTCCGTCACGTCTCATCGCAGTCAACATGAAAACAAGGACAATTACGGGAAGCTTTGGATCGTACAGCAACAAATCTTGGAATCTCCGCTTTAATGAGCCGTTCCTACCTCTAAATCTGGATGCCAGTCACTAGCTTAGGTATGTTCTTGTTGCATCTTCCATCTGTATCGTAATCTGCTGTTGAAGCTTAGATGTAATGCATACTTGAAACATGAAAAAACAGCAAGTTCTTTGATAAAATTTTAACTCCAAGCTGGAGTGGTTGGTAACACAACATTGTTCCAAAAATTGTCGATATATTGCTATACAGATTGGTTCATTTGATTGAACACGTACTGTTCTTACAGGTCTCTTCAATTTTTTATCTGAATGAATGTTCATTGATATGAATTAGCAAAGATAATGATATTAGCTCTGAACACATGTTTACTCCCTCCGTCTCATTCTAGTTTTTTCAGGACAGATTAGTGTTGCGCGAAAAGACTCTAGTACCCCTATTTTTTAGCCACGTGCAGTAAGTTTTGGCATGCAAATCAGATCTGATTACTTAATTAGGCATGTAATTAGATCTATTTTCTAGAATTGCATTCTTTGTGGAATTTTTTTCAAATGCTAGGATTGCAGTCTTTACGGGACAGAGGGAGTATATACGTAATTGGTGAGCCAGTCATCACTAACGGTGGCTCATCAACTCCTTGCTGTATCGGGAGGCATTAGACTGGAAGGGACTTGTGTCCACTTTGGAAGATAAGTACAACTCCCAGGACGTGATGTGTTCTATTGCTGATGCTGAGCTGCTCCGAATTGGGCATGCAGGTTGCCTTTTTGCTGCATCATAGGAATGTTGTCCTCCTTTTGCGATGAGGATGTGTTGAGATGGTGCTTAGAGGTGGTTGTCTAGTTGATGCTTCTGGTACTAACTTCTAAGCGATGTCCTGGAATAAGTAGCTAAGTTATCACTGAGGTCTTTTAAAGGCATGGAACTGTGTTTGATACTTTGATGGAACCCTCACAAGCTCTCTCAGTTTTATGCTCCTGTTGGCTTTCTGTTTGTTCCCTTTGTTGAGTATCGCCATGCACGCTAGCAGCGTCGCGGCCGTGGCAGGAAAGCAGGCAGCGGCTTCCATCGGGATGGTATGGCGTGAGTGGTCTTCTCCTTATTTATTTGGGTCTTAGAACCTCGCAGTTCTGTTTCTTGGCCTCTGACTCACCGACTGTGACGCCTGGTGCGGAAGGCGTCAACGATGCTGTGGAGGAGTAAATCAATGTAACGTGGAGGAGTAAATCAATGTAACGTGAGTGTGTAGACTGACGAGTGGGCCATGTTGGCCAGTGGCGTGTGAAGAGCAAACTGCTCGTTACTGTGGAGTAAACCAATGTAACGTGCGTGTGTAAACCAATTTAGTAGGTCCGTCTCCGTGTGCCGGTGCGGGTGCCACTGGTGACGGCGCACATGGCCGGCGGCCTCAACGTGACGGTGACCGAGCAGATGGCAAAATTGACAACCCGATCTCCAGGTTCAGTGGTTCCGAGGGGAAAAATGACAGTGGTAGATAAGGCAAAAGGAACTTAAGCAGTTGTTGATGAAGAATTGCAAGCTTTTTCGGTATCTCGTAGGAAAGACTAGAACAACGCCTGAAAGTTCAACATCCAAGTAACAACCATATGACTAATTATGAGATTGAGCACTACTGATTTCCTGCATACAGAAAAAAAAAGAGGCTACATCGGAATCACACCAGTGTAGGCATTGTAGGCATTCTCAAACCAGACTCTATTGCTCCCGATCACTGTTTATACATGGAGGAGATACAAATACAGCTTTGACAATTGTACAGCGCCAATCGACACGTGCAGTGTGCCTAGTGTACATCTCAGCCTGACCTCCAAGTATCAGACACGGCTTTTCCTATGGGCTGGGAATTCAGCCACTGTGCACATGGACCATCTCAACTCCTCGTTGGCTCAACATTGGCGTTGGTAGGTAGCAGCAATCTGCCCTAAGAAGACCAATGTTGTATCGCCATCTCATTGGATTCTTGTCGATCCATGCTAGAGCAAACAATTTCACCAAGTATTTCATACCCAGGTGACAAAAAAAAGGGCTCTCCCGGCATCCCTAATGTGCCGCAGAACATTTTTCTTGACCATTATTCATGTGCTCCTCTTTCACCAAGACTGGCGCATCACCAAAACCACCTAAAGCCGCATTCTCATTTAGGTCGCGGGATTTTCTGCTGACACTTCTACTCTCCCTGCTAGGAACAAGTGCGTTCTCTATGTGCTGCTGCTGTGCTTTATTTACTTCACCATCTTCCTCTCGGTCTTGGCTTGTTGTTGAGACCTCCATATCATTTTGTGCGTCAGAGCCAACATCTGGATCTGATGCACTGCATTTCTCTTGCTTTCCAAATTCTGTATCTCTACCAGAAATATCATAATGTTGATAGTTAATACGGGGACGAGTGGAGCGCTTACTGCGTCTGATGCCAATATGGATTTCATCAGCAGATCCCAACTTGGTCCCTTGAGGATTGTGAAATGGAAATCTCTTATACCATTGCAGCTCATCTGTGTCTTCACTGGCACTCAAAGAATGACCCACTTCATTGTGACCATCACTGGCAACTTGTTCCAAGTGAAACACTTCATCATTTTCAGAAAGACCTGCCTTTTGCTGTTTTTTACTTCTAAGATATTCCTCATCATACACTGCTTCACCCATGATATCATCATCACTGTCAACGTTTGGGTCAATGTCCGAGACAGACTCCACAAAGTCTTTTGTGTACCTTTGAGATCTTTTTCTCTGCCTGTAGCTACAGCGGAACAATGCATTTTAATAGGATAGTAAGTTCTATAAGAGAAACAAATAAATACCAAGAGTTAAAGGACTTACCTACGATGAAGAGTTGCAACCTTCCCTTCATGATTGGTTGCTTGGTGGCGATGTGACTTCGCTGGAGGTTCTCCATAGAATCCTTTACATAATGGTGAGGGGCCAATCTCATTTTTCCTGTCAATAAAGCACAGAAAGTTGCTTCATCTTTTGTGTTTTTCTATAAATCCCTTAATAGTTGAAACTATCAAGAACAGAAAAATCCACCTACTTTGTAGGTTTTATGGCTTCATTTATTGAACGCTCATAGTCATCTGCATGATAAATTGAGAAAAACAAAATCAGGACAACAAGAAAATATTATGCACTCTGACCATGTTCCTATAGACACCATGTGAATACATCAAATGAACACATAGACAGTATGATTTTAGAATAAATTTTTGCAGTATTGCCACTTAACAAAATGGCATGTACATGTAGCATTTGACCATTGATGAGCAACTGCAGTACCTTCGTGACCCCAGCACAGGTGTTAACGGTAGGAAATGGGAAAAGCTTTCTGACATTTATCAAATGATGAAATAATTAGATTACAGATTGCTTTATTAAGTTACCAGTAAGATCAGCTATGTAAAACAAACACAATAATTAACTAGTATTCAGGTGAATGACAGTGAGGCCACAGATTACAGCCATACAACTACGCTTAGCTTAGTGAGTTAAAATCACAGGATACAGTAATCACATGACAACATTAATGCCGGAAATGATATAAAAAATCTAACATGACGGAATGACTACATGGAAAAAAGCTGCAGCAACTAATCAGCATAAACACAGTGACCATTTGAACAACTCCTTTACAACCAGAAGACCAAATGGTTCAAATCACTTGGGGTAGTTATTCAGTTATAAACCAAATGCATCTCAACACCTAATGGAAACTGTACAATTGGGTTGCATGAAAGTATTTCCCATTAACTAACAACAATGTTAAGTCCAGCCCAGGGATTACCAAAAGTATAACTGACACGCTTCCTTTCGCGACGAGAGCGGCCAGATGTGAATCCATTCAGCGTCAAGTAGCTGTCGAGAAGGAGGGCTTCTCTTTGTTGCTTTTTGAGCAGCTTCTCTTTCTTCTGCAAGAGAAAACAATGGCAAATTATTAAAAAATGTGAATAGCAAGGTGCCCTATTCTTTGCAAACAATTTTAACTCTGGGAGCTGCAGTGAAATACCTTATGAATCTTTTCTATCTCTGGAAGGTAATTGAACTTCAGCTTCTTGCCGAGCGAGACTTCTGTCCTGTTCCTACTTGAAAAGAGTTTTTCCTGAATAAGATTGACATAAAATAACTAATATCATTAAACTTTAGTAGTTTGATTAGGAGGAGTAAAGTACATAGAGCTTCTGTCAAATTCTAATTTCAGTCGTTGACACCACAAGTTTGCAGTTTTCTTTAGATAATCTCTTCTGGTGTCTTTCCAATTTCCAATCGGAATTGTCTTGGAACTTGTTTGAAAATGGATGGAGGAAAAATATTTTAGTTGAAAGTTACCCTAAAGCATGGTATCATATGGGCTAACACAATAGTGCATGCAATGAGCTATTCAAATTCTGCGTTAATGCAGCCCCAGCTATACACTTGATTTCACTGTGTCACAAATTCTTTTTTTCCAAGGCATAATTGTAGCATCAGCATCAATACAAGTTATACTTGACAAAACAACAACAACCGGAAATCTGGAAAGAGGGCAGAGACCAAGCATGAAATGTTATACCTAATGACCAATTTGCCATGACACAGAGCCATGGAAGTTCACAAATTCATAATATTCAACCACTGTCCAACATGTTTTACAAGATGGTCATGACCATCGCAATATCTTGTAACAACAACAGGCATTAACTTTTATTATCATAACATGAAATAATTGTGAGTGCTTAGGTAAATCCGTACAGGCATGGATGAACTAATCAATGGTTCCGTTTTTTTAACAGAAAACCTAAAGAAATGTGAAATGACAATGATGAACTCAAAACTTACTGCAGCTATACTGAACTCATCAAAGTTGGATGCCACAGCCTCCCATTGATAGGATATAACCGGAACACTTGAGACTCCCTTTCCTTTAGATCTCTTTGTTGGCTCCCTCACATACTCCACTCGCCTAGTTTCGCGATACAATCGATGCCCAAGGATTGGGTCATCTTCATACCTGTAGCACAACAGATGAGTAAAGATGCCAGGACAACAAATATGCTTTCAAGTATGTTTTGTATTTTTTGTTGAAAGTTATCTTTTTGCCCACCAGTATGAAATTCCATAGGAATCTCCACCAATTCGTTCTTTACGGAAGACGGGAAGATGATAACCATGCTTCAAAGAACTATCGATGAAGTTCCGAATATCCTCTTGCTGTAAAATAGGTGCAGATTCAGCACATATTTCAAACTACATCACCTATTTAAAACATGTTCTTCGTCATTAAGTTAGCAGCTATTTGCAAGCACATATAAGCAGTTGAAAGTATGGAGATACAGTGATACACTAAGAGCATTTACCAGGTCACAACGGGTGTTACATGAAATTTAATTGGAGTCTGGGAGATCAAACAAACACTTCTATGAGCCTATTGTTATCAACCACACAATTCATTCACAAAGCAAATTGAGTGTCAGATTTGCAACCGCTCAGTATTTAACCACTAAAGCCCAAGCAACATTTATCATGGTAAGTTTTCCCTTCCTTTTCTATTTCTCTCTTTTCCTTCTTTATTTTTTGTTTATTTCACCTGAAGGCCGTTTCGTCCCTTCTCCAATCATGATTTGTATCAATAAAACTCCATTACAAACTGCTGTCTAGCATATAAAGTAACCTTGGATCAATGGTTAGGTCTTACTCTTACATGTTTCAGCACCAGCATTGTTTTCAAATATTAACTAATAGAACACCTTCAAATAAACTTGAGCTATGCTGATATGATGGCCAATTGTACAGCGCTATACGAACAGAGAAAAGGAAAAATCTTGCTGGAGACAGAGCATAGATATTGTACTAAAGTATTAATCAATCAATGGCCAATAGATTAGCAGAATCCGCAAAGATGTTGAATGTGACAACGGAATTAAGGATAGTAAACTGTGATCAACTAACCCTAGTAAAGATGAGCTCAATGCAGGAAAGTTAGTATAGCTCCAAAAGAACAGAAAACATGTTCAATTTTATTATTTAACCATTTCACAGAATAATTGGGGCAGGAGGCACCACACCTCACAACGTATATCACATATAGCTTTCAGGATCACTAATCGAGTCGCTGGATCAAGTGTCCTGTAAAGTTCAATTTCCGCTCTGAACAAGGCAAAACAATTGAGAAAAAGTTATCAGATATGCATTTACAACTAGATATTCAGTTAAGGAACTATTGGGGTAAGAACTCACCCATGTGAGGCAACAATAGGTAGGTCGCCTTCTGCAACCTGCATTTTTAACCATTATTAGCTCATTAACCAAATGCAGTTTCATCCGTTATGTAAAATCGATCTTGCGAGGAACATCATATACCCAATGCCACCAGTGCTTCAATTTTTTACATAACACCGTTACCCATGTTCCACGTCCCATGGCTATTCGAGATACTGGAGGAATTGACTGCAAACATGCATACAAAATTATTTAAGGTACTTGAAAAATCAGTTACTGTGATTCGTAATCTAATTAGTGAGAGCTACGATGGACAGACTTGTCAATAACATGATGCAAATGTCCCAAAACATAGCATATCTTTTATGACTGAAGTTATTACTTCTTCTTTTCCATTCCACAGAACCTAGCCTTTAAATTGCACAGGCAGACATATTTGAAATTATTATTTTCCAGCACATTAAACAAATTAAATTCGCCAAACTTTTTAAGCAATCGTTTCAGAACAAGGTACAATACGATAAAATAGTCATAAAACTGCACAGACAATTAAAGGCAGCAGGCCAGCAGCATAGTTAAAGTTTAGGATGAACACCAAAAAATAAACGAAACAAGTGCCAACTCACCTTTAACAGAGGCATATGCACGTCATCCAGTGTGCCATTGGGCGTTATGATCGCGTTCTCCAGCTCCACTGCAGTGAACTCCACGGCAACGTTCAGCAATGGCCGGAACACCTACAGCTCCGAAGCAGATCAGCTATGTTACCCAAACAATCAACTCCGAAAGCAAAGCACTAAACCCAAATCCTAAGGGAGGCCAGAAGCAGCGGGAGGTTTAGGAGGAACGGGAGCGCATACGTGGAGGAAGTTGAGGACGGAGGCGAGCTCCCACATGCCGCGCAGCCTCCACCGCGGCAGCTCGGCGGGCGACTCCGGCTCCACCACGAGCGGCGTCACCACGCGGTACTCCGGCGTCACGTCCCCCGCATTCCCGCTCCGCTTCGGCCGCGGCGGCGTGGGCACGGGCGGCGCGGGCGCGGGGGGCGGCGCCGCGTTCGGACGGTAGTGGCACGCGCGTGGAAACCGCGCCCTCCTCGGGGCCAGCGCCGTTGGATCCTCCCACGCAGCCGCCCCCTCGGCCGTCGGCTGCTGCTGATCCTGCGGCGAGGAGGCCGCCGCCATCGACGGAGACGCCTGTCTGGAATAGCCGGATCGAGGGTGGATCGGGGGTCAGGATCGGAACAGGGTTCGGGTTCGCGGGGGAGGAGGTCTCCGGCTCACGGGGAGCGGACAGCCTGAGCAGGTGGCGCCGAGGCAGTCGAAGCCATGGGAGGACCCAAGTGAGGAGAAGGGGAAGGGGAAAAGGAGTGAAGGACTGAAGGGAACGGGGAAGAAGGCGGGGGCGAAAGCGGGATTTCGTGTGCGAGGTCAGCAGGGGTGCTGGGGAGCAGATCAACCGAACCGTTACCGCGTTCGTAGGACAGGGGTAAAACGGAGATTTTGCTAGCTGTGCTGGGTTTTCGGGAGGTTTTAGTTGGGGATTTTGGCCATCAGGGTGATTTGGAAATCCGGATGGATAGGTTTACAGATTACAAACAGAAAGTCACAGCATCAACAGGGGACCTGGTGCTCCCAGAAGAGGAGAAAGAACTGACTTATTCAACCTTCTCACAAACGAACGCGATCGACAGAAATTCCAAGGAGCACGAGCACATGAATTGGAGAAGGAAGAAACATCGTGTCTTGGGATTCAGATGGGAAAAAAGAAAACTGCATCCGCCTCAAAATACATGTTCCTACTGGCATTACAGCTCCAAGATGAGTAAAACTGCGTCTGGAACATGACAGTTTCAAAAAATAATCTAGAACCGTGGGCTTGATTGATCATGGTTCCCTTTATTAGAATGCTACTCTGGATCCATCTCGTTCATGACACCCGTTCGTAGGCACCGCCGCCAATCTGCATGTGAAGCCATTCCGAGGCTGATGTGCCTTGAGCGTATTCTCTTGGGGTTTGGGTATCAAATGTCAGCCCAGGAGCTGTGTTGTACGTCTGCGCAGCAAACTGCAAGAAGAAGGCCTTAAGTGAACATAGCAAAAAAAAAAAAAGAAGGAAAAAACATCACGTAGTGTCGTAGTTTGAAGAAACACTGAAAAAAAAGAAAAGCAGATCATATGAAGACTGAGAGTGATTCAATAAGACATTCAAGTGGCGCACTCTCTTAAAAATTGAACTAAAACCCCATAACAATGCAGAATTATTCAATTCAGAAGTGTAGCTTTGTCAAAGGTTCAGCAATACTCGCAGTGGTGACCATACGGTTCAGAAGCAGAAAAGAAAAGCACACAAAGAATCAATGCCGATAAACATATCTTGGTACTTCACTAAAAAGTTGACTTACATCTTTGGATGGAAATGCTTCACCATTGTTCGCATGGGCATTTACAGCCTCAAGTTTCATTGACAGGAACTGTAAACATAAATTATATCATTAGCTTGAACATGGAGGGTAATGCAGTTCCATAGGAGCAACATCTGTACAAAACTGGCATACCTCAACTTGGCATTGCAAAGACTGAATGTAATTAATTATCTCGTCGAGCACTGATGCTTTCCCAATAACCTGACCAAGCAAACAAAAATTCATTAAGGCATTTAACGCAAGTGAAACTCAGGAAGGATTAGAGCTTATCCATAGTAACAAATATCTATTATGGTTAATTTATGGCACATGAGGAAACACAAACAATTGAATGCCTGTTGAGATCGAAGAGCACCTTGTTGCATCCAGGAACGAGATCTTGGAGAACTTTCATCCGTTCACTTATTTTTTCACGCCGTGCCTGTAAAAAAAAGAAAATGATATGTGGTCAAGTTGGTGTTGTATGCATGCAATTACCTATCACAACAACATCTCAAAGCACTTCAATTTGTAACCACATTTCTTATGCTGTAGCATATGGTCTAATTCATACTCTGCGTTTTAACAAACTGGCGTCAAGTCCTTACAGTCAAAATAGAAATGTTACGACCACTTACCCTTTCTGCAAGACTATGACTGTCAGTTGCTTGGCCCCTTCTTGCCCTGACATGGATGTAATCTTGTTTCGGTGGCTCTGGCGCTGGAGGGTTTTTACTAACACCCTTGCCAGCGCTTTTTGTTTGAGTTTCAGCCTCCGCTCTTTGGTTGACATTGTTATCATTGGATTTATTTGTTTTGAAACGTTTTGCTCCTGAATCTGTCTGCTCATAAAAAAATATCAGGATAAGCAAAAGAAGGAACAGTTGCAACTTCAACTGGACAAATTTCTTTTGAAATGTAACTGCATCCTATCATCTCAAAAGTCAAATAGTTATCTAAATTGCCATCGTTAAGCACAGAACGTGAGCTGTGGACATAGGAGCACCATACCAATAAAATCACAGATCATATTGACCGATAACGATTCACCCACCAATATGATTAAATATATCTTCTAACAATGCTAGCACAGTAGGCTACTAAACGCATAACTGCTGATACAAATATCTGTTTACATTCATGCTAGTTGCAAATATTTACAGGTATTATACCGATGGACAATGCTGAAAGCCCAAAATTATACAGGGCTGTCGAGGGGACCATGTTACCTAGCATTGCTGAGAATCTGATTTCCAGCCAATACATTTGTGGACCAACAGTAGTTGGTCGGTAGTTAGTACCGGAGAAAGTTGATTGTACTTAATTGTTTGTCTAGCAAGTAGCAGCAGCTTTAATTTATTAGAGCATCACAGAATGCACAGATCTAACAACAATGGCACTGAAAGTGGAGTTACCAAACACAAATACAATTCTGGCCAGTTTAAGCAGTTGCCACCTGAAGGCATCATGCCATCACGTTAAATTGACAACCGAAAACCAGCACTATCAAACATTGTTGTGCCACAATAAATGGAATGTATGTACAATGATTGTCCCTTTCTACAGAACCCTAGTGTCTGAATATGAAATTATATAATATGAGTATGACAATGAATATAGAGTTCAACCGCATCAGGTACTTTTGCTAGTAGTATGAACTATGGAGTTGCCTTTATCTTATATAATTTCATTTATTTCCCTGAGTAACTGCACATTATTGGTCATCACAATAGTTTTAACACTAAGCAGGTGTAGATTATTGTATAGCTTTCCTGTTTATATAATGTTAACGTTCATATACTGTTCCATGACTTCCAAAGGATTTCTTGGCCCTTCTAAGACCAAATTATTCTCATGCATCCAAAATTAGCTCAGTTACATACTGTCTACAGTCCTACACCACTAGCTACAGTTTGCAATTGGCTCATTCAGCTGCACACATTAGCAAATGGAAATAAACAAAGTTAATCAAAACAGCAATCCAGAGTAATACTAGTAAACTACCAACATTAACACCGAGCTCAGCAGTACAGATGATCAGATCACACAAGCATGCTCAGTTACGCATTAAATCATGATGCAGTAATTTGCCTCGGAAACCTTCCGATTTCTACCAGTGAAGTCCCACTTGCCCCAACACCCCCAATGCCCCACGGATCACAACCAATGCGAAAGAGAACCTACCAAATCCTGACCGCCGCCGCCGGAAGTGGAGACGATCCGGGACGAGTCGTCCTCGGACGCCGGTGTCTCCCGCTGCTTTCTCCGTCCGGCGCTGCCTCCTCCGCGGCCGCCGCTGCTCTTCTCCGTGACGGCGGAGGTCGCCTCCACCGCCCGGCCGCCGCCCGCGGCGAGGTGAGGCGGGCGCCAGAGCTCCGCCGCGACCGCGGGGGCCGGGTCCATGGCGTCTGGCGTCAAGCAACTCGCAAGCCGGGTCTAGGGTTTCAGAGGTGCGTGCGAAGGGAAGGGATGGTGGAGACTGATGCGGCCAGTGACCAGATCGGGAGGTGGAGGAGGAGCTCAGTTCGCAGTGGCACTGTGCACACTTGCGGAGGAGAGAGAAGGAGGGCAGTGCTGAGTGCTCAGAGAAGACTGGAAAGGGAGGCATGGATGAGTAAAGAAATGGGGCCTCGGGATTTCGCCACGCGGTGATTGGGGGAGTAGGGCTGACCCTCACACGATCACGGTAAAAGTAAACGCACTTTCACCGCTAAGCACGAGTGATGTACATTTTATAACTTTATAGGAGTATAGGTGGTAGATTTGAGCGGTGAGACTGACTCTAACAATAGAATCCAAATCCAAGACCCAAATCGATGGATTGGGTCACGCACCTAAAATCAGCCGCCTCCAACAACAATACCCAATCCCGCACCTCCTCCTGTCCGGCGTCCATGGAGCGGCCACACCCTCCCTCCCGAATCCGACGGCCGGCCGCGGGCGAGGAGCGCCGCTCCCCGACGGCCGGCGTCCATGGAGCGGGGTGAGGAGCGCTGCTCTCCGACGACCGCGCCCCACTCCCCGCCGACGAGCCTACCGCGAAGGCTTCCCGCCGAGGTCTGCCTGGCCGCGCATCGCCGCTCTTTCTCTCCCTTCCTCCCTTCATCCCTCCTCCTTCCCTTGCTTCTTCTTCACCGGTAGGGCTTGCTCCATGGACGGCATCCCCGCCGAGCGCCGCGCCTCCCGCCGCCCGCCCGCACCGCCGGCATCCCCGCCTCCCGCCTCCCGCCAAGAGCATTTCGCGGGCCCACCACCAGAGGAATGCCTCGCGCGTCCCAGGCGATGCAGCTTTGGCTCGCGCGGCGCAGGGGATGCAACTGCCTCCCGTGTTTGCGTCGTCTGTTGGAGGACGATTTTACACCCAAATGTACTGTGCCGAACCCATTTTTGGGTTTGGGTCTCCTTGTTGGAGACGGTCTGATGTTTTATAACAACTGATAGAAGGATGCTCAGCCATCAAATGCAAGTTTAAAAAAGGTACTCCGTGCACAATAATTCTACTAAAATCAGATTTCTAACCAGGATTAGAACTTATAAAAAATTGCTTGTAAATACTCATCCGTACCAAATCGTATGTCGTTGCAATTTTAGCATTTGTTCACTTCAAATAATTTCTATAAAATATTTGAATCTTTATCTTCACTTACAGTTCTTTAAAATGCGTAAATATTTTTACTAACACTGTGCAAAAACACAAACACTCGTAACGCACGCATCCACAAACTACATGAAGGCACCCGTGCAAACTTAAACTATAAGACTGACTCCAACAAAGGCAGGCAAACGCATTTTGCCTCTCTAATCGTCACTGTTCACGCGGGGCATGTCTTCCAACAGACGAGGCAAACATGGAAGGCAAATTGCCTTCGAGGAGAGAGGAGAGGTAAAATTGCAATCCCTCTCTCCTCGAATGCATTTGAGCCCGACGCAGGGGAGGGAGAGAGAGTGCGGGGAGCTCCGCCGGCTTGGCCTTCTGATCCGCTCGATATGCCGCTGCCGGCCGGCGGGAGGAGAGCTCCGGCGGCGGAGAGCGCTGGAGGAGGATGGTGTCCGCTCTGTCATGACCTCCGCGCCGCCGCGCCCTTCAACCGCGCCCTTCCTCCTTCCCCGCGCGGGACTGCCCCTCTTCCCCTGTCGAAGCTGGAGCAAGGGAGGGGGCTGACCTGGCCTCGACGAACGACGACGGTGGAAGTCGATTCGGCTCATGCGAAGGTCCAATCGACGACGGTGAAGTTCGAATCGACGCCTGTAGAGTCGAATCGGCGCCGGCGGAGCTTGAATCGACCGAGGCCGCCGCGGCGGAGGAGGACGGGGCCACCCCGTCGTGCCTGACTGCCTGCTCTGCTGCGCCGCCGTCTGCTCCCGCATCTGCTGCTCCTCGACCGCCTTCGAGCAGGAGAAGGGAGGCCGCGGCTCCGGCCGGAGATGAAGGGGATGGAGCGGCGGATCGAAGACGGAGAGGCAGGCCAGTGCCGGCCGGAGACGAAGGGGAGGGGGCGGCGCTGTCGCCAGATGGAGGGGAAGCGAGGGCGCGGCGTCCCCACAGCTTGCCGGCGGAGGAGGAGCAGGGAGGGGCCACGCGCTCGGAGGAGGCGGCGCGAGCGCGGTGGAGATGAGCGCGGAGTAGACGAGGCCGTTGAGTAAAATGCCTCTGCCTTCCCTGCTGTTGGAGCCCGTGCGATTGCAAAGTGTTGCAAAACACTGTACATAGAAGGCAAATGCCAATTTGCATCCCAAAATGCCTTCTATTATTGGACTCAGTCTTAATAACCACTCGAAGGAATTGAGTGAGTAGGTCATGGAGATTGATGAAATCACTAATGACATCCTACTATGGATGGATATTTTGTTTACCTTAAAATAAGTTTAGAAAATTTAACCAGTGCCGGAATTGAGGGGGGCTCGCGGGGCCATGCCCCTCCCCCCCACCCCACTCAATCCAAAAATAAATCTAATACCCCCTATATGTTTCTTAGTTTTCGGTGCAATGGGCAACACACAACAATTGGTAGGCCACATAAAATTATTTTTATATTTGCGATTCAATGTAATTACATTGCTAATTGTAGATTAGTCAAGTGATTACACGACATAAAAATTTTATTAGATGATATTAAACCATTATTAAATTAAGATGATAATGATAAATGTATCGATTTAGTTAATTAACGAGTTCATTTGCACCAAATCAAACAAGAGAGATGAATGTCACACTTTTACAAAGGATAAAAAATACAATATTTTCAAAATGTATTGACCACTTTTACAAACTATTTACTTTTGTGTATTGTTGTTGCATAATTAACTAATATAGTCATGACTAACTATCCCATGCTTCGAAAAATAGGGTAAATTACCATATTATTGAACTGGTGAATATTTGCCTCGACCCTCTCTTAATTTTCTCTCAAGTTCCGCCACTTAATTTAACACACACACACACATATATTCTAAAAGGGAATAAAATGGCTTGTTAATTTCTATGCTAGTAATCATATTCTTCACTGGACCATATAAAGAAAATAAAGATAATTTCAAAATATCAATTTTTGTGAAGTACAACGTGTTTATCTCATATTCTCACGTTCATAGTAAAAAAATGTGTTAAAGTATAGGGATGACACCGACTTCACTAAACTTGTACCATAATTCTCATTAATGTAAAACAAGTGGGACTAAGCTTTTTCTAAGGCCAGTTTAAAAAAGAAGATTAGCGACAGCTCGTCAATGAAAGCCTCGAAGACCCAAGTCAGTCCAACAAGCAAAGCCATGATTTCCACTAAAATCATCTCATGGACTGATATGCAAAACTCCACCAACAGAATTTGATTTCCTTTCCTTTTCCACCCAACCATTTCCCCTCCTTCCACTCCACGAAGCGAAACCGACCTTTCCCCCTACCCCCGCATCGCACCTCCGCCGAGATCTAACCCTAGGGTTTCGCCAGCGGCGAGGCCTAAATCACCGGCGGCGAGCTAAACTCCACGAGCGGGGGAGGAGGGGGAAGGCAGAGGAAGAGGCGACCATGGGGCAGCAGTCGCTGATCTACGCGTTCGTGGCCCGTGGCACGGTCATACTGGCCGAGTACACGGAGTTCACCGGCAACTTCACCACCATCGCCTCCCAGTGCCTCATGAAGCTTCCCGCGAGCAACAACAAGTTCACCTACAACTGCGACGGCCACACCTTCAACTACCTCGTGGAAGACGGATTCAGTGAGTTCCCCTGCCATCCCGACTGATCCCTCTTGTTACCCGTGCGATTCGTTGCGGGTTTTATCCGATCTGTGTGGATCAGTGATGGTGTGTGTTTAATTTGGGCTACTTGGGTATAGATCTTTGGGATTTGTTCGATATGTGATTAGGTTGCTATGACTGCAGCCGGTGATCGGGTTGGTTGGTGATGACTGTGCATTTCGTGCCGTGTGGGAAAAGTGCTCCCGGCTGTGCTCTTAGTTACACGGTGAAGCAGGCATTGTTTGATGACTTGAGTTTGTTAATATGTCTCGAGATGTGGAAGTACTGTGGTATTTCTGCTGAATACTTTCCTCATAGTTAAGCTCACGGCATTTGCAATAGCCAATGACACTATGACAGCAGTAAAAGAATATATCAGTCCACTGGTGCTGCTGATAGATATATGCCTGCTATTTTTAGTAGATGTATTTGGTGGTGACTGGTCTGTGCTTGGGCTCTTTTGCTCCTTGATACACATGCTCTGCATGCACATTTTTGACACACATATGTAGGGTGAAAGTTTCCGAATGAATACTTCCTCCTGATTTAAGAAGTAGCATAATTGCCTTCTGTGTTTTTGTGTTTTATGACGAATGATTATTTCAAATGATTGTCACTTTTTCTATTATGGTATGATGTCATGCTAACTTCCATGGACCATAAGTTTTTTTAATATACATTGTTTAGAGGAGGAGGAGGTCATCAGTGATGACTTCACCAATAATAACTGGATATGACACAGGTGCAGTAGGTAGTCTGTATTTGCATTATACTAAGGTTGGTTTGTCTGTGAATGGTGGTAGGGGATGTGCATGGATCTCAATCCCTAGGATTGAGTTCAAATTTTGGACCAAGTTCTAAAAGTTTTTGAAGCAAGCCCCCAAAACAAAACATGGCGTAAATAATTCCCTTAGGCTGCTAAACATCGACACATCATGTTGAACGGCTGTTCTAAGATTTTTTCTGTATTGCAATAAAAGCAAATGTTCAGTGCGTGGGCATCCTTTATTTGTGTGTTGTAGCTGCCATTTGTCTTGTTTTGTTCTATGGATGAGCCTTTCCCATGACAACTCATATCTATCCATGTAGCCTCAAGAGGTGTAGCACACATAATTAGTGTCAATGTGACATCAAATCGCAGTAACGATTCTCGCTGAGTGCATCTAATGAAGTGTTTATCATTTAAAGTATTTGCAACAACTTCATATTTTTCTATTGCATTGTACTATGCTCAGTAGCAGCTTATTGTTATAATTGAACGTGCAATAGGGTGATTTGGATGAATTAATTGGTCTATCGAATGTTGTATAATAATGTTTGTATACGTCTTATCATAGTTGATTCACATGCTAGAATGGTGTATGTTCTTATTACTTAAAAAGCTATCCAATAATGGCTTATGCAAAAAGGTTTACATTTTAAACATGGTGCCCTTCGAGTTTTCTTTTGTGAAAATCCAGGAAGTGCTTGTCTACTGCTGTCATAAATTACACTTTTCTCAAAGAAGTAACTGATTCATGTTGTGATTCCTGTTCATTTTATATTCAGAAAGCTATAAGTCTAATGTCGTACTATGCGCTGCAGCATATTGTGTGGTTGCTGTTGAATCGGTTGGGCGGCAAGTTCCCATTGCTTTCTTGGATAGGGTTAAGGAGGATTTCACAAAAAGATATGGTGGTGGGAAAGCTGCTACTGCTGCAGCTAACAGCCTCAACCGGGAGTTTGGGTATGTAACACCAAGGTCTAAAACTCAGTGAACATACTGTCTCATTGGACTAATTTTTTCCCTCCCAAATATGACCTTTTTGTAGATCAAAACTTAAAGAGCACATGCAGTACTGTGTAGACCACCCTGAAGAGATTAGCAAGCTTGCCAAAGTGAAGGCGCAAGTTTCAGAAGTCAAGGGTGTTATGATGGAAAACATTGAAAAGGTACACACCTTTCTTCCTTTTTCGGGATTGCTCTAGCTCTATAATCTACACTGTTCATATCGAGGGCCGTCGTAGAACTCTTAATAATGTTCTGATTGCCCTTTTCTTCTTCCAACGCAGGTTCTAGATCGTGGAGAGAAGATTGAGCTGCTTGTTGACAAGACTGAGAACCTGCGCTCACAGGTCCTCTTGCATTCCTTTATCCTGTCTTGTACTGATCTTCTTGATATTGCATTTTGTCTTCATTCTTTGAGCATAGGAAGGCAGTCAATTTCCATAGATGCCAAAATATCTCTAAGCGTCATCCCTGATGATAGGTCACTGCTGCATGATTGACCTTGGGTCCAGAAATATGCTACATTGTTATGCAGCTGTTTTTTCCATTGTGGGTCTATGGCCAACTCTCTGATTGTGTTGACCAGCATAGGTGCTCCTATAATACGCTAAAACGGCAAGACCATTAGCTTTGGAGTTTGGACCTGTGGTATTAGGAATGACTGTGTTGGCTTAAATCAGTTCCCTGTCATGGATTGTTGCCTACACGACAAGTAGGAAGTAGCAAAGTGCTACTGACAGTGGACTACAAGAAACATTTTAAGCCTGTCAAACGCTGAGGATACTATCCTTTACTGTTATATGGTGGTATACACAGGTGTAAATACAAAGTATGAAATTAATCTGTAATCTCTCTTTAATGGTCAGGCTGTGTTTATGTTGATATTATATTTGTTTTTTAACACTGAATGTTTTAAATTTATGGTAAATTTGTGATATGACCAATTTGGGGCATCAGAAACCAGAGCCAGTACCTGATAATTTCAGTTGTGGGTATGCAGGCACAAGATTTCAGGAATCAGGGAACGAAGGTGAGGAGAAAGATGTGGTTACAGAACATGAAAATCAAGCTCATTGTCCTGGGAATCATTATCGCACTTATTCTGATTATTATCCTCTCCGTCTGCCACGGTTTCAAATGCCATTAAGGGCAGAGCAGAGAGTCGAGACTGATACATTCAACTGCATCTATTATACTGCTGCTTTGAGCAAAAAAAAAAAGCTTATGATCTTTTCTTCTTTCTCTAGTGTGCTCTGGCCCAGTCATTGTGCACAGGTCCTTTACGCTGTCTTAGTATTTGCTAAATGTTTGATGGTGACTGGGTTATATGTGTCAAACTGTCGTGTATTTTTGGACGCTATGTATGTATAGCCTGGATATGAGTAGATTTACTGAACTGCCCAGAATGCTGTGCTTCGTTGTTCGCTTCTCTGATAATAATGTATGCGTTTGGGGCGTGCCTTGCATTGATCAAAGCACCAAAATACATCCTGGAAAATTTAAAGTGAATCGATTTCCAGGTTCTTGGATATCATGTGAGTTTTTTCTTTTTTTTGAAAAAAAAAGAGGCACAAGGCATTCTTTTTGCGCCCAAGCAGATAACTGGCAAGCAGACATCGACACAATTTGAGAAATTTACCTATCCAATGTGTGCTCGACCTTACACTTCCACGTGCGCTACTACAATTATTTTCTCGCAAGCACAATTATAATTTTTTCACAAACCAGAATGGGAACTGCAATGAAACGGAGAACAATTACTTTCTCGCAAACACAAGTATATATTTTTTTTCACAAACCAGAATGGTTACTGAAATGAAAACGGAGAACGATGCAGAGTCAGGTTCGAAGGCAGCATTTGTCATGCCCAAGCTGACAGCTGCTTGGATGGTCTCGGCTTGAGGTTTCCTCGAGCACTTCCTTTGGTTCTTTTGTTACTGGATGTGTTGCATCTCGTTGTGTGCGTGGTTAGGCTAATGCTGCCAATAGGGCTGCGTGATCAGAGCAACTCGCTTCGGCCTCGAGGAACAAATCATGAGCTAGGGCCTGGTTCCTGGCCATAACTAGCCACGCCACTTGTGGCGGAAACCAATCCTCTGCAGTACTCCTCAGTGCCAACGACATGTGGGTCCGGTCCCACATGTCAGTGAGAATAGTCTCTCTGCAGTACTACGACGAGGTTTTTGGCCGCCACAACTGCGGCAGGAATCAATGCTAGAAGCCACTAATTTCTCCATGACGCGCCTAAAGCTAAGAACCAACCAAACAACAGCCTAAATCAATGTGGCAGCCACAACTGTGGTGTGGCAACCAGTGGCGTGCAACCAAGCACGCCCCTAGTCTTCAAAGGCAATCCCAAACCGAAAGGCTTCATCAATACAGGTGCAGCCTTGCAGCTCGGCACGCCGCTGCTGCGCCTCGGCACATGCCAGCATGCGGTCGTAGCAGCATCCCTGACCGATGTACCCGGCGAACGGCCTGCGACCTCATCATTCCTCACCAGAGCAGCAGCACTCCACTAGTGACCAGGGTACGATGCCGCCACGCGTGAGCTCCGCGGTGGTGGAGCGCCATGCCAGCGCCCAAAGCGCCGTCCGTGGTCCGTCCGTGCTTCCGCCGTGGCGACGGACCCGCTACAACGTTCTAGGCGCGCCGAGCCAGATCGGGCCGCCGTGCGTTCTCTGCTGCCGGAGCACGGGCGGAGCTGCGGCGGCAGCAGGCCGGGCCGCTACGGCATTCGATTCCGCACCGCCACGCTCGGCGCACCGGCACCTGGCGCGGCTGGAGTGGCCACCGAAGACGCTGGTGCCGGACGGTTCGCCAAGCATCTTGCGGTCGCATACTCGCATTTACCGTCCGCCCCCCCCCCCCCTCTCGGTGGGGTCATCGTCCTGCTGCTCCGTCTGCGGCAAAACTATGGCGAGGCCTCACCGGAGAGATGATGGAGCAGCAGCTCTGCAGCTGAGCTCATAGGACTTGCTGCAGCCCCGCACAGCTGAACTACTACTCGTCCATACATGGCGCCTCTTGCCGTGTCAGGCTCCGGGGAGCTGCCTCCACGCGCCCGGGAACGCACAGCCGGTCCGCCGGGACTGTGACTTGAGCCTGTCGAGCGCGTGCATTTGAGCAGGATCAGGATGAGATCCGTGATCGACGTCAGAACCAGATGGCCCAACCGCCCAAGGCGCGGGCACGGCCGTGAGCTCTCGACACCGGACCCTCGCGGGTCGCGGCCCTCGGCTCCCCAGGCCTGGGCGCCTGGCCAGTGGCCACCACCCATCAATGCCGCGAATCGCCGCGGTTGATGAGCCCTGCCCGGCGTAGCGTTGTGGGCGAAAGATTTCCCCGGATAGGGATGTCGACGCCGAGGCCAAGCGGCGTGGGGGGCGCAGGCCAGGGGGAGTAACTGCGACCTGAACCTGATCGATCGAGAACGGGAGGACGGTGTCCGATTCGTGCGTGCCTCTGTCTCGCTGCTGCGCCTTGCGAGACATGCGGTGCGATTCGAGTCTCAGTCCTGGCTTCATTGATGGCACGAGCAGGATCTGGTAGATGAGGTGGTTTGGGTTGGAATTGAAGGCGTCCTTCGAAATGCACTTTGAACATGAGCATGAGATTGGGATTGGAATGGATGGATGCATGGATCCGAGTTCACTGGAGCAGAATGTACTTGCTCGAAAGATAATAGTGGTGGTCCCTAATTCTCACATCTTCGATGCGTGATGGAATTACGGTGATCGGGTGATGGGCCATGGGCATACAATAGTACAACAGGTTTCGGCAAAGTTACAGCCACACATACACTGAAACTCTGAATGCTTAAGCATCACTCACTCCGTACCCCCCAAGATGCACCCTTCATGAATTGAGCTATGCTTAATTTCCTTATTAATCCGGAAACAGACAAACATTAACCCCGAAAGCAGCAGTTCCAGGGATCACAAAGCAGCAGGTGCTCGGTCTGTGTACCGTTGGACGCATGAATGTCGCCGGCGGGTAGCAACACTTTTGCTTCCAAACAGAGCTTGACGAGTAGGAAACCAAAAGGTGGAGCATGATGATAAACACTCTACGTACGTGCAGCAAACACTGTCGGAATGCTAGCAAAACATCTCTACCACACGATCTTGAGCACGAACGCACATAACATGCATTGAACTAGCTACTTGGAACTGGTACACGTACGTCACTGGATCCGAACCACACACAACAGAGGACACCTACTTACTACTCGAGCCTCCAACGTACGCAACGAACACCAAGCCCTAACTTTTACAGACTCCGACCTCGCTCTCTGCCATGCAGCCACACACACGCACACGGACATGCTTCACACACAGCTACAACAACGAAAGGAACTTGTCAACTTGGGACACGTTACATCGCGCTCCACTCGCGAACCACAAGCACATGCACGCGAACGCCATGCACCCTGCACGAGCCCGACGTCCATGGCCTCAAGGAGTGACGCCGCCAGCGCCCCCGCCGTAGCCGCCGAACGGGGCGCCACCACCGAAGCCGCCGAACGGGATGCCGCCACCGCCGCCGCCGCCGCCGCCGCCGAGGGGACCGAAGCCACCGACTCCGCCGAGCGGGCCGACGCCTCCGACGCCGCCCCCGACGCCGCCGAGCGGGCCCGTGACGCCGCTGAAGACGCCCCCGCCGTTGTTGCCGAAGCCGGCGCCGTACCCGCCGCCGACGGCCGGGAAGCCCGGGAGGTCGCCCATGGCGCCCACGCCCACGAAGAGGTTCTTCTTGTCCGCCACGCCCGCGCCAGTAGTGGCACCGGCACCGCCGCCGTTCTTGGCGGTGCCCGTCGCGGCGGCCGGAAGCGAGGCGGTGGCGGTGGCGCCGGAGACGCCCGCCGGCACGGTCCTGGCCGCCGCCGCTGCGTGCAGCGCCAGCGCGACGCAGAGCACAGCGAAGGCGACGCAGGGCTTAGTGGCCATGCCCATGTCTCACCGGTCGATCTCTGTCTCTGTGGGCTTCGTGTGTTCAGGTGCGTTCTTGTGGAGACAGTGGAGAGTGGTGGTGGTGTGAAGTGGAGTGTGGAGAGCGACGATCATGGCGTGCGCGTTTAAGTAGAGGCGGGGAAGGGAGGGGGCAGGTGGCGATGGTAAATGAGAATTAACTGAGGGGGTGCAGTGTTATACTGTAACTGCGTGCTGCGTGGAGTAAAAACTAGCGTGTCGGCTTCGTGCAAGGATGTGTGTGACGTGTGGTGTTCGTTTCGTCGTCCTTGGCCGGCGGTTGGTTTCGCTGGCGACTTGGCGTGTGAGTGAGTGCGAGAGACCTGTTCCAACTTCCAACTTGATGGAGTCTGGGCTGTTGGAAAGTTGGGCCGTGACCCAACTTATTTTAGTGGGTCCGGCCTCAAGCTGGCCCAGAGTCCAATGTTTTTGCGGCACCCACCCCTCCTCTCTCTGCTGGGCTGCATGCGTTTAGGATCGCATTTGTCGAATTTTTTTATATATATTTTAATCATTTTGCAAAATTATACGACCGTTTGAAAATTTAGCAGTTCTGACAACCATTCGCCGTGACCCACGGCGGTTTGAGGTCTAACCGCCGTGGGCCATGGCGGTTTGGCAATCGTCGTGGCCCACGGCAGTTGCAGACGGCGGTTGCAAGGGTTGCAGTATCCCCACGGCGGCAGGAAGCCGCCTTGCAACCGCCGTGGGCCATGGCGGTTGCATGTGGCCAACCGCGGTAGCCCACGGCGGTTAGTTATTTAAAAAAAAAATTAAGCAGAGAAAACACACACATTTGCAATGGCATGTACGGTGCTAGTACCCTAACGAAGCACCTTACGTACTGATAACATGCCTTAGGGAATTTAGAAATTTCATTACAACATTCCTAATGAATCTAGTTGTACGAGAACTGCCCGGAGAGCATAGAGCCGCCGGAGTGTTGCGACGGCATGTAGTACCCCGGTGGGGGTGGAGGTGGTGAAGGTAGAGGGGACCAATCTTTCTTGTGGCATTCACAAGTGCAGGTCGAACATTTGCAGCACCGGTCTTCTCCTGCGCTAGACGATGGATCTGGAGAAGCCAATGCCTCCGACAGCTCCCGCTTCAGGTTGTAGATGACGACGTCCTCAAGGTAGTCGATGTACTGTTGATAGGGATCAATAGCTGGTGGATCCACCCATTGCGAGAAACCGCAGTTCTCTGCTTGGGTGGAGTACTGCAAAAGGCAAGAGAACGTTACCAAACCAAAGAAAGATGATAAGGAAATTTGTGGACATTACTTACCCATGCATATGGGCAGTGCCAGAAGCGACGACCGGAGTTGTTCCATCCCTGGTACACTTGCATCACGCAGAACTCACCGTGTGAACACCTAGGCCACAACACCGTTTGCTTCACTGCTTCGTACCCTCCACCTCCCCTCTTATCCTTCTCAACCATAACCCTACAAACAGGACATTTTTAATACTACAGATCTAAAGAAACGCAGTGAATCACTAAATACGGTTTCTAAGTATAGGTGCTAAAAGAGTTTAAATCGACGAAATACTTACAATGAAGCGAAGAACCGGCAGAGCTTCGCTGCTCCGCCCCCTCACTCTCCTCTCCTCTCCTTCCTAACCCTCTCTTTCCTTTTTTCCGAATTTTTATGACATTTCCGGGCTAATTTTCGGCTTATATAGAGCCCAGCAGACCTGCCGCTGTACGCCACGGCGGCTGCACGGACCTTACCGCTGTGGGCTACGGCGGTTGGCCTTGCCGCCGTAGTGCACGGCGATTAGTCGTCAACCGCCGTGGCTCACGGCGGCTGACCTCCACGCCCGTGGGGGCCCACGGCTGATTGCCGAACCGTCGTGACCCACGGCGAATGGTTGTCAAAACTGTAAAATTTTGAAACGGTCGTATAATTTTACAAAATGATTAATATATATATATATATATATATATATATTCGCATTTGTCGTTGTTGGGAGATCATCACAATTGTGTAGAGGTTCTCTTCTTCTTCTTCTTCTTCTTCTTCTTCTTCTTCTTTTAGGCTTCGTTTGGATGTCTGTATTGAACCTCTGAATTGAGAATTGGAATTAGAACCAGCGAATTCCGTTGTTTGTATGCTTACAGAATTGAGACTTCGGCATTGGCAACCAATACCATGGAATCCAACCGCACCTAAAACTACACCCTGTCAAAACCGAGCCTCACCCCTCCGTATTGGAAGGAATTGGTTCGTTCTCTCCGTCGCCTGAACTTCACAAGCACCATCCCACCGCTACCGGAAGATCCCACCACCGGTGGTTCCTGCCGCTGGCTGCCGCCGCTGCTCGCCGCCTGCCGCCGCTGGAGGTTCCTCTTCGTCCTCACCGTTGCAGCCTGATGCCCCCATCCGCGTTGACCTGTGTCCTCTTCTTCCTCGCAACCGGCGCCCCCATTCTCTTACTCCTCTTGGCCTGTGTCTTGTTATATCTTCCACGCTGAGCTGGGGAGTGGCGGTCGACGACGGGGGCTGTGCCGCTCGTCGAAGCAGCGCCCCTGCTTCCTCTCCGGCGAGGCAAGGCGTGCTCTGCCCCAGATGCAGACAACTGCCTCCTCCGACGAGGCCTGGGCGGCTCCTACTCATCTCGACAGCGGTCAGGTTCTAGTCCGCAGTGGGGGTAGAGCTCCGCCGCCCCTGCTTCATCTCCGGCGAGGCGAGGCGAGGTCGGGCGTGCTCTACCCCAGATGCGGGCGGTGCGGCCTTCTCCGATGAGGCATGGGTGGCTACGACTATGTTGGCAGAGGCCAACTTCCAGCCTAGGCAAGCTGTGATAAGTGGAGAGAAGATGGGAAGAGGAACGATCAATTTTCAATTCCTGAACGAACACATCCAGACGTGAATTGGATTTGTCTCTCCTAACAATTCCATCTAGCAATTCAATCTACATCCAAACATTGATTTTGTTATTGAGTTTCAATACCAATACTACTTTGATTTAGTATTTGTTTCAATTCAATGCCAAGGCTCTCAATATCAACATCCAAACGGAGCCTTAGGAAAAAAATCTAGATCGCCCCCTTATATAGTATTCCAAACAGTCCGCCCGGCCTGAGCCCGGCCCTAGCACGATTTGGCCCGGCCCGATGCAGCCCGGCACTATGCAGCCCGAAGCCTTTTTCGTGCCGGGCCGTGTCGGGCTGAACTGGCGGCCCAGGCACGGCCCTACGACCAATTTTTCGGGCCGGGCCGGCACGACGCCGAGGACGGCCCGATGGGCCGTGACCCGGCCGGACACTATTGCGGGCGGCGCGCGTGGATGCGGCCAGTGCCGGAGCTCCGCTCCCCGCGGCCGGCGGCACACGCGGATGCAGCCGGTGGCGCAGGTGGACAGGGCCGGAGCTCCGCCCACCGCGGCCGATGACGCACGCGGATGCGGCTGGTGGCGGAGGTGGACGGGGCCGGCTCCGGCCCCCGCGGTTGGCGGCACATGCGGATGCGCCCGGAGCTCCGGCCCCCGCGGCCGGCGGCGCAGGCTGATGCTGGAGGGAGGAGGAGCGGGCGGACGGCAGCGGCGGAGGTTGGACGGAGGGGTCACCGGCGGGATCTGGAGGCGCAGCGACGGAATCGGGAGGAGGCGCATCCGCGCGTGGAAGTGAAGGGAGGGCGGCGGCGGTATGGGACTCGGGAGGAGGACTGTAGGAGGGGGCGGCTGCAGCTGGAGTTTGGTGGAGAAAAATTAGGGTTTGGGAAGTATTTATACGATATAGGGATTTTTTTATCGGGCTGGTAAAAATCGGGCCGTGCCTCGGGCCGGCACTATGGGCCGAAGTGGCGGCCCAGACACTGTCAACCTATCGTGCCGGGCCGGCAATAGGCACTATTGATCGTGCCTCGAGTCGGGCTAGGACCGTGCTTTTTCGGGTCGTGCCTCGTGCCGCTGATCGTGCCCGGTCCATTTGGAAATCTATACCCCCTTATCTATGGGGTTAGAACTTACGGAAGACCAGAGCTTACCTGAAACAATGGTGTCTCATTTTTTTTAGGCCAGAGCGCAGCGCCTCTGGGTAGAATAAGGGGGGAAGGGGTATGGAAAAGAGCAGCTTAGATTACAGAAAGACACCAAGTTCGGGTGCAGTCGACGTCGACGCACCGAGGGGCACGGCACGCCCACAGACGGCCGCAAGGGCGTCGTTCGGCCGAGGGCGGCCCGCGGCCGGGCAGGAGCCTTTCCCAGAAGGCGTCCAGCCGGGGACAAGCCGCGAACAAGTGCTCCTCCGTCTCGGGTTTTCCTGGGCAGAACGGACAGTCGGCGTCGTCAAGCACTCCCCGCCCCGGCGATGAAGCAGAGCCCTGGTACGCGTGCGGGTGCGGCCGTGCCGGAGTATCCGAAGCTTCTGTTAATCTCACTCCTCGCTCGATGCCGGGACGAGCATCTATCTTTGTGCGATTCCGTTGCTCGTCTCTTCGAACACGAGACACACGTCCGCTGAGCTTCGGTGCAGTCGTGCAGATGCCACAGACGCCACAGGTTTGCAAGATTCTACTACCTCGGGGGTACGCCTCTCGGCCGCTCCTGGCAAAGTTGCATCCACTCAGTCAGAGCCTGAGGCTCTGAGCCTCAGAGGAGAGGTAGACGAGCACACCACTCAACGTTGCTCTGTAATCTCGAAGCGTTCAATCAGAACTGACTGAACATGTGCTAACATCAGTATACAATTTCAGAGTGCCTTGAAACGTGTTGCTTGAAATGCCTCATAACTGGATTTAACGGATCCGCAAGAGATTATATACTTTGATGATACAACCAATCTAGAATTCCAGGTCTTTTAGTCCTAGCATATGGGCACTGAAACTTTCAGTTGATCCCAAGCAAGTGAAGTGAAATACAGTATACGAATGGACGGTACACATCGGCATCTGGGATGTATTTATGCACTGTTCTTGCGATCAGAAGAGAGTACGAGCAACGGCCGACGGGTCCTTGCTTTGGACCCAGGGGTCTCTGGAGGCATGCGATGCAGGAATAGGAGGATACATCTCTGTCTCCCCTTTGCTCTGCATCTGCATCTGATAGAGCTGCAGTGATCAGTGAACAAAGCAGTCCACACAAGGCAGTGGAGTACATCTTCAGTTCTAAGAAGAGATGACTGGTCAATAGGTTAGCCGCCCAGGACCATCTTTTGGACAGTCAGAGAAACATCAGCTCTCGTCACAGAGCCCCGCATCCCTGTCTGCTTTAGAACTCAAGCAAGGTCACTTTGGCTGTTCAAAGCCCACGAGAAAAGAAGTTAAAGAGACGAGGGACAATGGAAGGAGGGAGGGAGGGAGGAAACAAAAGAAGAGAAAAAGCGTGCTTGCTGCTTGCTTTGGCAGGCTGGCTCTGGTGCTTCCCCCCTCTCCCCCTCTGTCCTTTTTAAATTACTCCTCCTCTCCCTTTGGTTTGGTTTTAATGGTGCTCCTTGGTCTGTCTGTTTGTGGCATGTTTGATGCAAGAGATTCATATTTTGGGGGTAAAGCAAGAATCAGGCACAAGAGCAGTAAGTTTGATTTTTTTTTGCGGCAAAAATAAACAGGGACGACTCTATTTTGAAATAAGATAAAGCTCCCAGAATTGTTTGTGCTGGTGCTTCTTTCTAGACCCATGACTCCTTTAGCAACCATTGCTGCTGCAAATGCTACAGTGGCCATGCAAAAGAATGAACACCTCAAAGAAAACAGAGTACTGCTACTGTGATGTATAAAGCAGCTGCGGCCAAAAAAGGGAGGGAGGAGGGGCTCTTGCCCACATCCCTTTGCCAAGAATCTTTGATGCTTGCTTGTTTCCATGTGAGAGGGAACCTTGATACTTACTGCTCTCTTTACAAAAAAAAAAACCCCACTGGTAGAATAGAATGCCTTTGTTCCCCCTCCCCCCAAAAAAGCTAAAGTTTCATCATGCTTAAAACTGTCTTAAATAGCAGTGCTTAGAAGAAGATACGCCACCTCCCCCTAGTTACACCCCACATTCCAGCCAGACCCACCACAATGCACCTCTTGTCTGTTCCTCTTCCTCCTTGCAATGCAATGCACCATCTGTTTCCTGCTCCACACATGTCTGCCTCTTCAGAAGCTTCCGCGCATCGGCATGCGTTCCGTCCCCCATCATGCTCGGCCCGGCGATCGGCCCGATTTGCCGGTTCCCCTAGAGAATGCAGAAGGGAAAATAAAATCAGATTAGAAGGGGAAGAAGCTTGAGCAGGAACACTACAAGTTTGTGTTTCAGCAGGTGATGCACTGAAAACCGTTAAGACTTTCTGTTGTGTTATCATGATGAACCGTGGTGGTGCCCTTTGTTTGACTGCTTTCGTGCATGTAGACTAATCATTTCAGGAATGATATGAGCATCTATGTTACTCATTAGGGGAATAGGACTTATCTACTTGCTTTTGCTGAAAGATTAGCATATCATCATAGGGGAATGTGGGAGTGATGAGGAAAAGGAGTGCATGGCATCTTTTGCTCATATCATCTTTGTTTTCCCACTATTGTATGGCTCATCCATTTTTTTATGTGAAATAGTAGCTTTGTCTTTCTTTCTTTGCCCGTTGTGCTTTTTTTTTGTAGAAATGGCATTTTGTGGCTTTCACAAAAAAACATATCGAACACACTGCAAAACATACACCTTGGACTATACGTAGCAGAACTTGGTCAGGCAAGAATATTTTCTTCCCAACATGTTGTGGCTTAAACAAAGAAATTCTGATGAACTATCATGAGTGCTGGAATTCAAGTTGGATGCAAGGGCTGCAGTACATGTTTCCCCCCTGTATGGTAAAGAAGCCATGGAACTGCCATTTTTAAGCCTAATGTGAAATTTCAAGAAACCTATGCATTGCTACAAAGATGCCAACTGCTTTTCTCTGGTGTGGTAAATGCTCATAATAAGGGAAGGGAAAAAAAAAGACAAACTCAAACACCAAATCAAGCTTGCCGTGCAGAAGTTTGTAAATCAAAGTACCTGTTGTGGATAGGATCAGGGCCATTAGGCACCCTTCTCCTGCTGTCCTGGAAGGGATCATCAGCCTTGAAATCCTCTAGAGTCCTCTGCTCTCCGCCTGCTCTTGACATCATCCTCCTCCCGCCGATCGCCGCTACGTCGCCGTCGTCCATGACCAACGCCATCAGCACAAGCGCTCCGAACAAGATGGCCAATGCCGCCGCCGCCGCCCCGCGCCTCACGGACCCCGCCGCCGGCCTTGTCATGACAACCGCTGGCCGCCGCCGCGCAGCGTTGTCTTCTTCCCGTGGCCTCCTCCTCCTCCTACCTCTCTCCTGCCGCCTCACTCCACGACACTTCCCCTGCTCCTGCTGCTGCTCTTCTGAGAGCTTCTTCTCATGGGGATGGGGTGGCGCAAATGCGATGCAACGCTGCGGCCGCGCAACGTGACCGCATATTATAATGTGGGGAAGTAGCAGCAGGATTTGTGTCAGTCGCTGTTGCGGTATTCTTGCTTCTTGTTCTGTTCTGGCGCTTCTTTTGCTTTGGCTGATTCTGCTGTGCTTTTGAAGGACCTAATGAAGAGAGGGGAGAGTAGAATCAAAGCAAGCTGAGCCATGCTTGCTTTTGCGCTTTGCTTTTTGAGTTGTGTTGTTTTCCTACCTTTCCCTTTTAATCCCTTGTTTGTTCTTGTGAAGAGATGGGGTAAAAGACGGTGAAAAAAATAAAAGCTTTGAGAGGCACTGCCATCTGATCCTTAAGGCTGCCCCTGTTCTCCCTCAAGTACATTCCTCTGGGAAGGTAATTCAGGTAACATGTGCAAAAGAAATTGAAAGAATTCATCTTTGAGTGGTTCTAGGAGAGAACAGCATGACACATGAGAGATTGCCCTGGCAAAGTGAGGTTCAAAAGCAGCAGCTCCAAAGTGAGCAGCACCCTGAAGAAATAAACTTCACTTTCATGTGATCTGTCACAATCCTTTTGTTTGTCCTTTTGATTTGGTGTGATGTTGCATATAAATGCTGCTTCTTAAACCAAAATTAGGATTCTGATTCTCTGCTAAATTCCCTTAGAAATCATATCCTGAGCTCACTCACTATAGCCCACCCATTTGGAATATCATCTGTACCAGTATAACCAGATTTTGTTGGATTGTTGCTCCATGCTGGAGACCATACACCCGGAATCAAGTGACTGGCGAAATAGTTGTATAAATTTATTTCTCTCTCTCTCTCTCTCCTTACTCTTCTGCAGGAGGCAGGGTTTCTTTGCCAGGAGCAAGCTCTGGACAGGAGACTGAGACCAAAGAGCTTCTATATTGTGGAAAGGGCCAACGAAGTTGGTTATTTTTGAGACAGGCTGACACAGTCGCTGTCCTTAAATCCATTGTGAAGCTAGACAACAAAATATTAAAGCAGGAACAGGGAGTTGCATGCCACAGTGTCACTTGAACCTACTGTAGCAGTAAATCACAAATTACAGTAGGTCTAATTGCAGTAAACTCAGGATGTGATGTAACCACCTAGATGCCATACAGAAAACAGCAAGATAATCCAAATTGTCTGAACATTATGTCTGTCACTACATTTCATCCAATATTACTCAAATATGAATATCTCAATTAAAGTTCAGTGTCAACTGTCAATATTCAAGAAGGTGAAACTGCATTGTTAGCATCTACTACCTCTGTTCTTAAATATATGAACGGAGGGAGTACCTGATTGTATGTTTAGGACCTGCAGTCTACAAAGATTAGCTCTTCCTGTACTGACCTGGCTAGTCTTCTGCTCCAACCATGCAGCGCATGACACGCAAATCTCACTCTTGTCAGACCATCCTTGGCTTTGCATCGTGCTTGATGCATTGCCACATGAATCCACTTGGGCACAGACAATTTTTCACGCCCTACTGCAACCCTACAATGCTTTCACTGCAAGCAAGAGACATGGATTCCATTTTCATAGTCCAGTTGAGTTTGAGCATTCAGAAAAAAAGAATGGTCCTTGTCTTCAGAGTTCAGACACCGCCTCTAGCATCAGCCATCAGATTTGGATTGCAAGTAGTTAGTCTGCAGAACTGGATATCCTTGTTCCCGGAGGAGAAAAGAGCAAAAAGGCAAGATGGACTCGCACCTCCACTGCTTCACTGATGCGAACTCGTGAAGAAACTGACGCCTCCAAGATAATGTTTTCGATTTTGATTCCACAGCCATCCTGCAAGCATAGTTCATAAATGATTACACAAAAAATGATTGTAATTACGAATGGTTCACGCCTTCACGGCGTCACGTTGTGTGAGCTCCGGGACGGTGAAATCCCGAGGAGCGCAACGGCGGCATACAGACTCCGCAGAAAAAAGTGTAACGGATGTGATTAGGGTCAATGAATTCGATCAACAGTATACTGTTCAACGTTACATGCCGCGCCGGTCGCTGCCTCGCTGGTGCCGGAGGTTGGCGGGCGGCGGCAGTGTCTGGGGAGGCTCGCTTGGCTCCAGCGCGTGGGGATGACGGGGCTCGCTCAGTCAACCGTGAAATTGTAACAGAATTGCTAACAGATTCGACGGTAGTGTTAAATACTCCCTCCATATTGGTATTAGAAGACGTTTTTGACTGTGACACGGTCTTCAAAACACAACTTTGACTTGTTTCTTATAAAAAGATATTTATTCAAAAATGATATATTTATACTTTTATGAAAAAAAAATTCAAGACAAATCTATTGATATGATTTTCACATTTTCAAACTCAATAACTTAAAAACTATTCATCATTTATAATCCTAATGTTTGACTTAAATTTTATCCTAAACGCCTTCTAATACCAACATGGAGGGAGTAAAGAACGATTGGAAATGTTGAATGTCAAACAGAGGTGACAAAATTTTTCAGTGCTAGCCTAGCTTGCAGGTATGTGTCCACGCGCGCCGATGGGGGGCGTGCAAACCCGATCCGGCGTCCCGCACAGGGCCAGGCAGCGGCCGGTATTTCATTCACCGTCCACTCCTGCGCCCCCAGATTCCGACGAGAAATTTCAAAACATGACACCCAAATCGAGCGGCAGTGAGATCTGCCAACGAAATCGTCCGTGAGATCGTTGAGCGTCGGTGTCGTGGACTCGTGGTCTCGTGGAGGTGGACCTGGCCAGCCAGGGAACCGCGCGACGCCCTGCACACGGCGGCGGCGTCGAAGCGTACGAATGTACTGGAGTCGGGCAGATCTCGCGGAGCACTTCGCCGGGCGCCGCCGCCGCCGCCGCCGTCCTCAATTCGTCATCCATGGCTGCGGCCGGCAAGTCGACGGCGAATCGGCGATAACCAAGCTAGAACGGCATAACCCCACGACGGGCGGCGCTTCTTGCCAGCGCTGCCTTCTTGGGCGGCGCCGCGCGCCGCGGCGCTCGAGAGCTCAGCCCGTCCTGGACTCCTGGACTGGAGGGGTCACGGGCTCACGGCAGCGAGAAGGGCATGCGTCGCGTCCAGGGTTTTTTTTACCGTTTCTTACCGCGCGGTATACCGCGGTTACCGCTGCTACCGCTGGGGTACGGTAACGGTACCGAGCGGTAGCAACCGGTGCCAAATTTCAAATTTGAATTTGAATTCAAAAAAATGAAAAAATCAATAAAAATCTCCAAAAAATAGTTCATGATTTGTAGAGTCTGATGGTGTTGAAAGTTTTCAAATTTGAGTGCATTTGGTATTTATTTCGAGGTTTAGAAGTTGTAAAAAAAAGAAAAAGAAAATTCATGGGCCGGCCCGTTAAGGCCCATGAAGCCCAAATCACCTGGATGACCTAGAAGCATCCCAACCGCGACACCCCGTGACTCCATTCGAACCCCTCTCCTCAGTCCGCAGCCTCTCCAGCTCGTTCCGCCGCCGTGAGCCGCCTTCCGCGCCGCCGCCGGCGGTATACCGCGGCCAGAGCGCGGTATACCGCGCAGTAGCAGCGGTTAGCCGCCCCGCGGCCGGATCCGCCCGCTCCCGCTCGGCCGGGGCGGCTAACCGCGCGGGAGTTGCGGTATACCGCCGGCCTCGCCGCGGTATACAGCGGACAGGTATGAAATTTTTTTTTCATTTGTGTAGCTTTAGGCTTTAGGATTTGTGTTAGGATTTAGGATTTGTGTTAGGATTTAGGTTTATTTTGGTTTAGGATTTTAGGTAGGAATTTAGGATGTGAGGTAGAGGTAGAAATAGAATTGTTGCTTTAGGTAGAAATAGAATTGTTGCCTTAGGTAGGATAATTTGTGGTAGGAATGTAGGATTTGTGGTAGGATCCAATTTTAGTTAGGATTTGTTTCAGATTTAGGTACATTTTCTTTAGGTATACGATTAAGTAAGTCTTTTGTTTATGTTGGCATTTATGCAGGTAGACAATGTCAGGCAGACCTAAAGATCCCGTATGGGAACATGGTGACAATCTAGCTCCCGGATGGCGATGTAACTATTGTGGTATGCAGAAAAGTGGTGGTGGTTCTACTAGATTCAAACAACATTGAACGCAATTCGACAGTGATACCTCCCAGTCGCGGTCTTTTTATCCCATTCCTGACATAAACGCGCAGGCACAGACGACATGGGTGTATGAATGGGAAGACCCCCATTTTTACAACATGTTAGTCAGTGAATGGCAGACAACTTCGGCATGGACGGGCCTAACTTGGCAACAGTACAAGGCTGAGTTGCTTAGGGTGAGAGGCTTGAATGTCATGTCCATCGCCGAGTACAACTCCGCGTCCCAAATGGGGATCTTTCCTTTCTACCATTGAACTTTTATTGTGTTGTATGACTTGTATCGAATTATTTGTATTTGAACTATCAACTCACTTATGCACGCCTAATATTATTGTGTTTGGTGTGGTATTTCTATGCATAACTATAAATTATTGATTGGGGGTGGTATTTAACACTACTTTGTGCCAACATCATGCCAAAATTTTCATTTCTTTCAAGCCGGAGACCCTTTTTCATTGCACCGGTTTTAATTCATTACCGAGCGGTATAAATCCTTACCGCAGCGGTATAAATACTTTATACCGCGGTATACCGCTGGTTACCGTTTGTATAAGCGATTTTGGTTTGGATTTTGAATTCGAGCGGTAAGAAGCGGTATACCATTTATACCGCTCCGGTATACCGTTACCGCTGGGTAGCGGTATAAATATACCGGGCGGTATAAAAAACCCTGGTCGCGTCTCGTCGCGCGGGGAAGGTGGAGAGGTCCTCGCTTACGTTGCAGCTATCCGCGCCGATCGCAGCCCCACGATCCCGATCCAACGTTCGTAACAGGCCCAGGGGTGGACGGTTGTTTCGTTTACTGTCCACCCCCAGGGTCCAGCTGGGCGGCGCCAATGGCGCCACACGGACACTGCCGGGCAGCTCGGCGGGGAACCGGGGACCAAGATGGTAGAAACGTGTTCCAGCTTCACATAGAGAAGTTCCAATTGACGACGGTATGCATTGGCGTGGTCAGCGACGCCGCGGCGGCGCAGTTTGACGCCAGGGCACGGGCGGCCGGCGAGGCTGCAACTTGCAAGGCGCAGCGCGTGCTGTGCTGTGCTGGTGGAGCTACGTACTCCGACTCGCCCACGTTGGGTTTAGTCCAACATCGGAAAATGATGGTGGGGAGCACAACATAAAGGTAGGGGCAGTCCTCACCCATCAGGCTAGTCTTTTGGGTTGAGTTAGGCTCAGGGTCTTGTTGTTGTGGGCTCCAGTGGACCTAAGGCCTGGTGGGGCGCCGGCTTGTGGGTATAGCGGGCCGGGCCGGAATCCGCTGCGCCGCTCTAACAAGTGGTATTAGAGCCGAAAGTAGGGGTGGGCGTTCGGGTTACCCGATTAGTTCGGGTCGGGTAATTCGGGTTTTGAGAAATTCGGGTAATGAGAATCATTACCCGATATCAACTTCAGAAAAACACTACCCGCAAATTCGGGTACCCGCAAAAATCGGGTTCGGGTTCGGGTTACCCAATTTACTCGAAATCTATAATCAAAGTATACACTCAAACACACATAATTTTGCATAGACTAGTAGTTTGTGTTGAATTTCAACTACAAGTTGAGAAGAATAATATATTATAGTCACTTGTTCAAATTAAGATAATTATATTCTAATAAAGTGACAATTACAAGTATTCAACTAACAACACGTGAATAAATACAAAGACAAAGGCAAATTTCGGGTAGTTCGGGTAGTTTGGGTACCGGAGTGTATTACCCGAATTACCCAAACTAATTTCGGGTAATGACAATCACTATCCGAACTTGGGATCGGGTACCTCGGGTTCGGGTAATTCGGGTTCGGGTAATTCGGGTACGGGTAATGGGTATCGGGTATTTTGCCCGGGCCTAGCCGAAAGGTCGGAAAAACCTGGGAAAACATCTCCGGGTCACATGGTGACAGGGGAGCCCATGAACGTCTCCGGAGGGTCACACGGATGGTTGTGACTAGAGAGTTGGACTCGGGGCCTGGATAACGTCTTCGGGAGATCACACGGATGGTTGTGATGGAAAAGTTGGGCCCAATGTGTGAAGGGGGAGATTGTTGGGTTTAGTTCCACATCGGAAATTGATGGTGGGAGAGCACAACATAATGGTGGGGGCAGTCCTCACCCATCAGTCTAGTCTTTTGGGTTGAGTTAGGCCCAGAACCTTGTTGTTGTGGGCTCCGGTGGACCTAGGCCTGGTGAGACGCCGACTCGTGGGTATAGCGGGCCGGACCGGATTCCGCTGCACCACTCTAACAGCCCAGATAAATGGATTCAATGGTGCGGCAGCATGAGCGCCGCCGGGTCTCACGCCAGTTGCGGTGCGCTTAGCCGGGGTCGATTGGCCAGCTTGCCGGCGGCACGCGGCGACCGGCGACTTCGAGGAGCGGTGTCGCTGTCCCGCGCGGCGCGGAGTGCTCGCTATACCTGACGCTAAAAGTTTTACCAATTCCATGGCTTAGCATGCGTTAAAACCTGCAATGTTTTTCCTTGAGGAGGTCTCTCCTATCTTTCTCGACTTCCGTAACATCACCACGCTACGTAATTTCTCATATTTTTATGGACTTTTTGGTACAGTGATTCATTCATGCTTGTAGAGTTGTAGTTGTAGTAGCATCTATATATGGCTTCTTCTCATCAGCCTGTGTGCAAGGAGTCGAGCAAAACTTGAGACCAATTGACGACTATAGTGGTCGGTCAACATGCACATACAAGGTGGTGTTGGTGGAGGTGCATTCGAAAAGCCGAGGTGCATTTTTGCTGTTTTGTTTAGAAACGCGTATTTACACATGCAAATATGTGTACAATGCAAATCGATATGCACGGTACGTGTTTGTTATTAGCACCATAGTTTTTTTTTAAAAAAGGTGACAGTATAATTTTTCTTGCAACTATCATTTCAACTGACTATGTGTTTTTATTCAAATTTCAATAGATGCATACGGATGGACTAGTAGTTCATTTTGATAGCACACACGCTCAGAAAAAGGTGTTAGGCAGGCGCAAAAAAAAAGATAACCCATTTGTTTCAAGCTGAGCGCGGGGCGGGTTTGAAGCTGGCTCTCATGGCGCGAATGATCTCCCCCGATCACGCCGAGCGCGGTCGTCTCTGCATCTGCTGTAGAGAAGCACAACGAGATCATGCAGCCCTAACCCCGATCAAAATTTCATCACTCTTATATCAAGATGTTGTAATTTGCAAGGTCAATTTTCATGTAGTACAACAGAGTAAACATTACTCTGACACTACTCAAGGACCTGCGTCAGCTGTTATTTACAATCCAGTAACTGAAAACCCAATGGGGATGCAAACAATAGCGGCCCAACACCCCACAGCACAGCACGTTGAGATTGGTGAGCAGTTCAAGCATCACAGAGCCCGCAGCTTTTGCGGCAAAATCCGAGGGTATCCTTGGTGCCCGCCATGTATGTTGGGTTCTTGTAACACTCCCCAATAGCAGCCCATTTAGCACAGAGCTCGTTGTCGTCTGAACAAGGAGCGTCCGTCCTCACATTTGGAGGATTATCGAATGATCGAACATGAATCCATTTCGTGGCAGACCATTTCTCACCCTCAATTACTGGGCAGCTCCCATGAAGACTACTTGTATCAGTTGTTGCGTTGACATGAAGACTGAAGAACAGTAGTGCATCTCCTTTTTTCGGTTTCACTACAGGAGCAGAGTGCAGCCTTGTTTTAGGACAATGAAGATGCAAAAACAGGTTTGCAAGTACGCCATCAATGCCAAGGCAGCCCAGCTAGGAAAAACATTACTTATGAGTTTATGACGTGTAGGAGTCTGAAGGATATACCTGCCAGACCAGATCTTGCACAATCTGACCAAGTGTCATCCTTGTACTGCAAATGGCCACCCTGAAAACAACATGCGAGATGACTTAAATTCATGTCTGAGTAATCTAGTAATTGCAAAAGCAACTAATCAAAGTAACCTCAGAATTCAGGACGCTATTTTGAAAGGCAGAAATGGCATCAGAACTAAGTTCATACCTCAGCATTTGGAAAGACAGTCTCTCCACCCTTCTTGACATCCGACAGGTACATAAGTACAGTGGCAATTCGATGACCACCACGCTTCAGGTTGTTTTTGTCATGAAAATAATCAAAGTGGGCATCATACTTTTCACCAATTTCATAGTGCAGGACTTGCATTGATTCAGCGTTTTCTGAACCAGAGACGAAGTAGCTGTTAGATAGTGTCCATCCTGTTCTGACAGGCAAATGGCCAGTGCGAATTACCTTCGGGAAGAAATGTCCAAGCAGCTACACGCTTCTCAATCCCAGAGACAATTTCATCCTTCAACGGTTCAAAGAAAAGATGTACATCAGTGGTCTCATTAGTAATTGTTTGGCTGGTATGCAAAAATGGCGGAAAGGAATAGTCAGGAGGGAATAGAATGCAGTTCTAGCTGGATACACCGTGTTTGAATGGCCATTTCATAGATGATGCTAGACGTGTATGAACACACGATGCCAGAATGATCTCCAAGGTTTCGATTTTCCACCAAAATAGGAATAAGGTTTGCTATTATTAGAAACGTCCAAAAAAAATATCATATTCGAAGACAAGCCAATAAGTGCATCGGCCTTCTCCAAGTGCAGAGCAAGATGCCATTTGATGCTTGCTTCTTGCTATATCGCAAATTCAAATTCGGGTTCAGGAAACTGTTAGGAAAATGGATGAACGAATGGAGACTGCATTATGGGAACGCCAGCCAGCACAAGTTCAAACCAGAAACATTTCGTCAATTGCAAGATCGCTGCACGCGAAAAGGTGCTAACTAACCCAAACTGGCAGTTCGTTTCGAGGAGAGGAAACAAGGCACACAAAAGAGTTGGCAGATACTTCAGTCTGCCAGAAAAATAATATATGGTCCGATCTCAAGAAAGACCACGTTACTCTGCCAGCATTACATGCCCAAGTTAGCAAGGAAGACGCCACTGTCAGCAGAAAATCAAGCCCATGTCCTTGCAATTCAATGAAATTCAATGGGTATAATCAGCAATTCAATGCAGGTGCACCTTGCAACACGCGATGAGCAGAGACGAACGCACTACTACCACAAGCTCAGATGCACATGCACAACAGCACAAGGGATAGATCAACGGGTGGGTAGCGGCATTCCGCAGGAAGGAGACAGCATGGTTACCTGGTGCTTGTCCAAGAAGGTGCCGGAGCTGGTGCGCACCTGGCTCATGACGCTCTTCCCGGAGTCGCTGTCCGCCACCATCGACTTCTCCATGCCCCCTTTCGCCTTTAAACCCCCAGCAGAAGCGAAAAGGAAAACTCTGTCGTTAATGGCGCTACACAGAAGAGAAGAGTCCACCACACAAATGGCGGGTGGAGTGGGTCAGCAGCATCCAGTAACTCACCAGGTTGACGAGGTGGTCGCAGTCGCTGTCGGAGAGGAATCCGCTGTACAGGAACGCCCTGCGAGATCACACGTAGTCAGACGCGCGCGGAGATCGCGAAACCGCAGGCCGCCGCCGCAGCCGAGCAAACCGCGTGGCACTAGGTGAGACAAGGCGTTTCTTTCACCTGGGACGCCAGGACAGCTGGGTGACGCGCGCCGGGTCGTAGAACCCGCCGCCGCCGCCGTTGGCGCGGGAGAGGGCCGTGGCCAGGCAGAGCGCGAGCAGGAGGAGCAGGGCGGGCGGCGGCGCCATGGGGAGCGGGGGGAGGCGCCGAGGCGGAGGCGGAGGCGGGCGCGTCGGTTTCCCTTTGGTTATTTTAATAACCGGCGGCGACGAGGCGGCGGCAGGCAGCGGGAACGGAGGAGGGAAAGGTGGGGTTGGGGAGATTCGGCGGCAGGGGCAGCGGCTGCGGCTCACCCGCGGCGCCCACGGGAATGGCGTGGAGGTCTCTGGGACTCTGGAGGCGACGGAGCGGAAACGGATGGGCGGCCGGGCGGGTGGACTTGGAATTCAACCGCTGCTGCGTCTGCTGCTGACTGGCGCTGGTGCTGCCGTGGAGGCTTCTTCTGTGGGCGCGGGCTGACCGGCATGCGTGCGTGGGTAGCGGTTTCGGTCGGTCTCGTGCCTGCTGCTGGTGCGTCCGGTCCGGGTGCGTCACGACTCACGAGGGATGCGTGCCGACCCCCCGCGCCGCTGGTGTGCCGTGTGCGTGCGAGCCGGCGCCAACCTGCGAGACGGATGGGCACACGACAGAATGCAGAATGGGGGTGCGGAATCGGATTCTCCAACCGAAGTTTCGAGCTTAACAGCCAAGCTTGTCATCACTCACCACATCTCGTATTCTCGTTCGAAAGAAAAAGAAAAGAACGGCACAAAGCGGGCTCAGATGCATCGCCTCGTCCTCGTGAGAATATGAACGAGATGGTGCATTTGCATTGAGAGAGCCCAGTCGCCATTCCTGATTCCTGAATGACTTAATCCAAGGTTTCGATTTTCCACCAAAATAGGAATAAGGAGCGTGTTCGGCTGGTACGAAGAATAGTGTTTGACTGGTAGATTCAATAGTGTTGTGTGAGAGAAAATATGTCGAGATAAACCGAGCCAAGATTTGCTATCACGAGAGATGTCAAAAAAAAAAAAACAAATGGATCAGCTGTTCCTTCTCCTTAAGCCAATCTTGAGTGCCTAGATTTTTGTGCATACTTACTCTGGGCTTTCTTTGCATTGTGTCTTGGCTTGGGACTCTCGAAGCAAATGGATCAGCTGTTCCTTTTCTCCTTAAGACACTTCTCACTGTCAGAGGAACTGGGGCTTGGTCCATCATGCAACTGCAGCAGCCCAGGCTTTGGAGCTCCCAGGCAGATAGCTTCTTGTTCTTGCCTTCAACACCAATAGATGGTTCTTTACAAGGAGGTGAAGGATTCTGGGCAAGCGATATTTTCCACTAAGATTATAGAGAAAAAAGGATGCACGTGCAAAATGAACTTCACATACAGTAGGGTAAACGAATACAAGGGCAAGTTTTACAAGATCTAATTAAAAGAAAGAAAGAAATAGCAATAATACTGGACTCTGGATAACAATTTGATTCGCGGTGTGCTCCAAACAAACCAACAAAAACCTAAAGAGCACACAGATAATTAAATTAGCTTTTCCAGGCATGTTAATCACAAAAATGTGATAAATTATTGGTTCCAACTGGAATTTAGCTGAAATGATCTGCAGTTGTTCTAAAAATAAAAAAGAATGGACTAACGTTTTCTAGCGGCATTCATAAAGCTTTGCTCTGTGGTTTATTTGTGCACCGATGTCATGAAAATGTGAGGTAGACCACTGGTTGGAAGATATGCTATCAGGACAGCTTTCTTTGCATGCTTTGGAACAGTTATCTGAACATCAGTAGTAATGCATATCAGACCTCTGGTTCTCCTAGGATAGGGGTGATTTGTATCCACAATCCTTTTGCATCAAGTTATAGACCTATAGTTGTAAACTAATAACTCCTTGAAACACCCTCTGGTGTGACAAGAATAAAGCACAGATAATTTAAACCCTCAGTTCTTAAATGTATATGTTTTGAACTAATTACCTTATCCTAAACATCATATATTATGAACATTCACCTTTCCTACAATAAAGGAGAATGGTTGAATTTTTAGCAGAAACCAAACTGCCAAGAGCCCAAGAACATATGATTCTAAAAAAAAAGCCCAAGAACATATGCTACTTTAATATCCAATTCGGTCCTATATATGAAGAAATCACAACAAATTACTAATATAGAAAGGAGGTTTAAATGGGCAACGAATTTCCTAATAATGAAAGGATTGGGGGCCTCACAAGATGATATAGGCAACTGAAGTTCAGAATATGTCATATACAGAAATGGTTGGTATACAGCAATTGCATGAACCATCAGGCTCATGTCCTATCCTAGCTAGGTCAAATAAATTTGACATGTACAAAAAAAACATTTTCAAGAACATAGATCTCCGGAGTTAGCTTCAGCAGCTGAATCAACTACCGACCAAAAGGCGAAAGGGCCTGTAGCCTGATGGTTACAAGAGCCCCGGTAGCACCTCAGGTCCTGGGTTCGACTCCCCGTGGGAGCGAATTTCTCAGGATTTAACGGCGTTTGTGCTTTCAGTGGTAGGCGACATTCCCGTCGACAGCGAGGCGCCTGTGGTGACTTCGTCAATCTTGAGGATTTGCCGGCATAGTCTTCGAAGATGCTCCTAAGGGTAGGGTTTGCATGCGTGTATTCATAGGGATGAGTGTGCGTGCGTTGTGAGTGTCTCCGACGTATTGTGTAATTCGGAAAAAAAAAAACTACCGACCAAAAGAATGAACGAATAGATGGTAACAAGGTCCACGGTGTTGCCTCTCGATTTTCGATGGTCCCAAACACGCTGTTCAGACAGGGATGTGTTTAGCCATTGTCATCTCACGTTGCAGCATTGAGCACTTCCAGCTTGCAACTTTCTCCACAAGCAAATCATGTGTTGCGGGAATTGGTAGGTGCGGTGAAGTAACCATTGAAAGAACCTGACATCATGCAAATACTCTACAGCTCGACGAGTAACATTGAACTTCTCAACCCACATGCACATATTGACATCTTCCATCTTGAATAGCTATGTAATTTTTTTTAAAAGCCATTAGAAAGCAACCGGGCGAGATTTGCCGCCGGGGTCGCGGCAGAGCTCGCCCTGGTCGGCCGCGACCCCGGCAACAAATCTCGCACGCGCGGCCAGTGGCGAGGAGCTCCTCCCCCACTGCCATGGCAGACTGGACGCGCGGGGATGCGGCGCGGCGGCGGAGCTCCTCCCCCGCTGCCATGGCAAGTCGGACGCGCTGGCGCTATCTTCCTCTCCTCTCTCCGTTCCCCGACGATCCTCCTCGTCGACGGCGCGGCCATGCCTTCCATGCTCCCTTCTCTCTCTCCTCTCTCCAACCTTCCATGGAGCTCGGTGCCACGCCTCCCGCGGTGGTTAAGATGGCGCGTGAGGAGGTGAGATGGGGCCCGCTCCACATCCTTTCGCTTTTCCAGGATGGACGCCATTCCTGGCGGAAACGGGAGCAACCCACGACATAGTGTTGCTTTTTCCGTCTCCCACTGCGGACAATTTGCCTGAAAATGACGACACTAAAGGGATAGTGGAGGCTTTTCATGTCCCCAGTGCAGATAATCTAAGAACAAATGAGGGCGGAGGAGGTGGGGAGAAACAACTGGCAGCTGCACATGAAGAGCCTCTGCCTTTTATGCTTCAACTTACAACTGCTAAATTAAACCAAGAATTGGCAAGGAGCAGAAAAACATTTACCACATCAAATCATAGCCTACGTGTATAAAACAAAAAGGGTATGAAAAGGGGCCGGTGGTTATTGTTTCTGTACACAAAGCAGCAGTGCTGGTTCTGCTGTGTGCTCACATGTATATCAGTCAATTGTGCATCCTCAATATAAATCCTATGCCAATGGAATTGTACATATTTTTCACCCTTTTGGGCGATGTAAGACATTATAATCTAGTCATCTGCTAGTTTTTCCTATCAAAATGTTTAGATGCTTGCTAGTTTCTAATTTCAGTAGAATGGAGATCACCAGACCCTTCTAATAAAATTGAGTTTATTTTGGAGTGTCTGTACGATCCTTGAACTTGTCTAGCTCTGTCACGTATATCCTGGTAACTCAAAATGCAGTTTTGGCTCCGAAACTTACACTCAGATGTCATTTGGATCCCTATAATCTCAAAAATGCAGATCTAACTTCCTACCTTGGCATCGGGTGTCATCCAACCCCATCACCCAAGTGACACAACGGGCCTGCTTCCTAGCCTTCGGGTGTCATCTAACCAAATAACCTAAGTGACACAGCTAGGTATGTTCAAGGACTAACCATGCATTTTGTAGTTGCTTGTAGAGTTTCTTTGTGTTTTTGTACATCTATAGATTGCATAGCATCCAAGCTAATGAGATATAATGCTAGCCACTAAATCAACCTTCTAACCAAATGATATATACTGACATACTGCTAGCCAAATGTATTTGGCACAAGATTAATACAATAACATCAGTAACAACAGCAGGCCATTTTTCTATAGAAAAAATGCATGCCAAATAGACTACACAACACATAAATGCAGATATACTCAACAAGGAACAAAAAGAGCCAACAAGAGCACAAAACTTAAAAGAGCTTGCAATGGTCCATCAAACAGTTCTATGCCTTGAAGACGTCTCTGATAACTTAGATACTTTAAGTACCAAGAAGAAAATACAAGCAACCAGCTTCAAATCCAGGACATCACTAAGAAGAAAACTACCAGAAGCATGAACCACCTCTCACAACCATCTGAACATCCTGATGACAAAGGAGATTCAGCAAAAAGGAAACTTGCATGGCAATCTTGGAGCAGCTCACAGCAGTAGACCATCACTTCATAGGCATTGTACTTGATCTTCGGAAGTGGACACAACTCCACAAGCCCCTTCCACCAGTCTAGTGCCTACACGCTGCTACAAAGGATTGAGCCAGCATTAGTGATGAGTGGTTAACAAATTATTAAGCAGCTAGCACGTAGGAGAGTACGAAGAAAGCTATGTTGGGTGCAAGAAATGTGCTAGTTACAGGGCAAACAGAAGTAACAGTAGCCAATAAAGCCAAATAAATAAAGATGCATTTCCATCTAACAACACTATTATGGGTTATTCATATCAGTGAAGATTCAGAATTTCAGATAACAGATTGCAGAGACTGTGACAGAACAGAATGTGTTTACTCAGTAAACCGATATTGAAGAGTAAATTTCATAGCTGCTAGTGTGTTTTACCCACTACTACAGCTTTTGAGTTAAAAATTGTATCAAAGAACTTGATGTTTTCTCATGTTACCTAGTATGCATTACATCTAAGCTTTCAACATAGCAGATTAGGATAGGAAGCAGATGAGAAGATGCAACAAGAACATTACCTGTTGATATCCATCCAGGGTAGGAATGGCTCATGAAAGCGAAGATTGCAAGATTTGTTGCTGTACGATCCAAAGCTTCTCGTGATGGTCCTTGTTTTCATGTTAACAGCAATGAGATGTGAAGGAGAATCCTCTAACTCTCCCGTCGTGAAGTAGATGGTGTCTGGGTCTATCAGGTCAACAAGAGGGCACTCTAGTAGATAGCCGGGAAGCTTGCTTGTGATGCCGAAAATCTCCTCTGGTGTCATCACGTCATCCTTCACCCAAGACTCTCCCACAAGTGTCCAAGAGCTGATGGCACTGGGTAGCATTGAAATTTCATCTTCATCTTCTGAATCCTCATATTCTTCTGAAGACCCATGTTCTCTGCCGGATAACCAAGAGTGATTGGGTGTGACATCAACGAATTTGATGCCACCACCTCTGCTGGTTACACACACACTTCGGTGTGCAGCCAGGTTCCCTCTCAAAATGCCCCTCAAGTAATCTACCCAGCAAATGAAATCACCAAAAGAAACGACTGCGTCAGTCTCCCACCAATTCAGGAGTTTCTCGTCAGCCTTTTCACGACAGATTGGAAAGCTCTGGCTCGTGCACCATGAGCCCTTCTGACCAAACAAGCAGCAGAGCTCCGCTGTCACCTGGCAATCGGGGCCGCCTGGAATGACTGAAAGGTGTGCCACGACGAACTCTCCGTTCTCACGGCAAAGGATACCAGTGTTCGTGTCGCAACTCATCAGCTTGTGGCGGCGGCAAGTAGGGAGCTTGACGAGAGTCCTCCGTGGGGGAGGCTGGTAGACGAAGAATTCCTCACTCTTGTCGGGAAACGTACCCGTGTTTGTGGGGAAGAGGAAGCGCAGCAGGATCAAATTGCGGTGCGCAGCCGCCGCCTTAGCATCCCAGCACAGGAGCTGAGACTTGTGGGACGACGAACCGCCACCACGTATGCCCTCGCCGCCGGGGATCCAATGGTAGAAAAGGAAGGAGGTCCTCGTGTGCTTCGCAATCTCGGAACCGACGCCGAGTTTGCCGCCAGAGCCGGTGGAGACGTACGTGAACACGACGTCGTCTTTGTCGTCGGGCAACTCGTGGTGGAGATAGGGATCTAGCATGGCCCACTCCGGGTTGGAGGTAGAGAGAGTGCAAACTCGGCTCTCAGGACGCGATCTGACGGCATCGGAATACGTCTTAGGACGAGATCCGGCTGCGTTGAGATCCATGGCGAGGCGGCAGACGGGGTAGGGTAGGGGAAAGGGAGGCGGCGGACGGGGTATGTAGGGGACGGGAGAGGTGTGTTTGATGCAGGCGGTCGCCGCGCGTCCGCACTCGTCGCAAACACGTATGCGGGTTCAAGAAATACTCCGCATGTGTCCGGTTCCTCATTAGAAGTCGTTTTTGACAAGTTTTGAGTTAAACATTGGGAATATAAATTATGAATAACTTTTAAGTCGGTGAGTTTGAAAATGTGAAAATCATATAAATAGATTTATCTTAAAAATTACTTTCATAAGAATATACATATATAACTTTTCAATAAATATTTTTATAGAAAAAGAAGTCAAAGTTGTGCTTTGTTGACCGTGTCACTGTCCTAAATCTCTACCTAATATTAAAGCAAGGACTGTTTCTGCCAATTTTTTCGTCCGTCCTGACAAGTGGGTTCCACCTGTCAGACAGCGCCTCTCTCCTTCCTTCCGTCTTCCCCGTCCCGTCCCGTCCCTCCCGTCCGACGGCGCCTGCGCGCCCTTCCTTCTTCGTCTCAGCCTCTCCCTCCTAGCAGCACACCGGCTCGTTCCCTTCCCAGCCTCTCCCTCCCTCCTCGACAAGACCGCTTTCTGGTTTATAGCATGCCGGAGGCCAACATGGAGGTCGCGGCGCCCGGCGGCGGTGGTTCTCTCCGCGTTCGACGGCGTTGAGTCTCTCCTTTTCCACTTCTTCTCATTCTCGGATCCGGAAGCCTCCGCCTCTCATCTGAATCGGAAGCGGACAGACCGGACAGAGCTATCCATTGCGCATCGGTATCGAAGTTCTTGCCGACTCAGAGCTCTTTCTTGTTCCTGTTACTTTTACAAGCATCTATTTGCATTGGCCTCTCTAATTCTGTCAGGCTATTTGGCCTCTCTGAATCTCCGGTTAGTGTTTTGTTGTTCATTTAGTTTAGTCGATCGATTGGTTAATGATTTGACAATTTTAGATTTTGTTACTTTTTCAGGAAAAAGTTTCTTACAATATTGATTCAAGTGTTGCCGAGAAAGTGGCATGTTCTGAATGGACTGACTTTGAATCAAACAATGACGAAAAAATTCTATTAGATGATGATAAGCATCAAGGTCGACAAAAGCAATGCAAAGTTGATCATAAATATGATTACCTCCCAGTAGGTATGTTTTTATGAAATTTTGATTCGCTGTGTTTTTTATAAACTTTGAACGTCAAATGCTTACATTATAAAATGACCAAACTGGACTATTGTGCTCAAATAACAATAGAAACATCTTTGAAATCAGATATACTGGTGAAGATAGATGACATCTTCGTCACACAGGCTCAACCGTCGTGCCTGCTAGATTCAGCACCATTTATAAATAGCGATGTAAGTAACTACTTAAAATTGAATGTCTTCCATCAACATTTTTTTCTCTTATGTAAACAAAGGTTTGTTTTGAATCTTTGTAGGTCATCAGTGCGTATATATGTTGCATAAAGGATCAAGCCCATCTGGAAAGTAGGAATGATGTAAAACTTCACTTTGAGAATCCATTTATCTCTGTAGTGCTAAAAAGGGATGGCAAGCTTGGAGTATATAAAGATGGTAGCCATATTACAAAGATTGTGGGAAACTATCTGAAGCGTGATATGGTAATGTCTATTGACTTGTTCTAAACTTTATGGATTTCAATTCCTAACTATACATCATACATGTCTGGTCAATTTATTTCTCAGTGGGTTTAATTCCAATAAATATCAAGAAAACACATTGGTATTTGGCTATTATTAACACACATAAGTGTGAAATACAAGTATTTGACTCGTTGTGTTGGGACTTCAACCGAGGTGACCTTACTGATACAGTCAGTTTCCATAGCATTCATACTTCTATAATATTATCAATTGATCCTAAACTTATATCCATTTTTACTGATATTAATAATTTTACAAATGCAAGGACTACAATATCATTTGAACATAATTGGAAGACAACAAAACTTGATTAGCCACAACTGCAAGAGCCAATGCAGGAAGATGGGTATAATGCTAAAAAATGCTAAGATATATAAGATTATTTATTTTCTTGTTTGGAGTACTCAGTGTTTTCATGCTGAAGTTTGTGGAATACTGGACTGGAGATTCACCGTGTCAACTTATTACACAGGTTCTTATTTTAGGTACAAGTTAGCCAACATACTGTTATGTTGGAAAACAAATACAGTAGGAACAACTCAAAATATCTCATTTTTGTTGAGAAGTTCAGATGGCTAAAAGGAACCTAAGACATTAGATTCATATCAGAGGAAACTTAATACCAGTCATTAATGTATGTTCCTTCTAAGATCAGTGTACATGTGTTAATTGGCGGTCTTTGTGACTACATCAAAATAATTAATTGTCCAGAGACTTTGGAGTGAGCAATTTCAAATTACTAATGTGTTTTTTAAAAACAGATTACAATTCTAGAGGTGAGGTTAGGGTACATGGGTGTGATGGGATCGACAGCGATGTCGAAGAGTTGCAGGGGCAGCGTGATGACCGAACGAATAATGACGCGGGGAGCAACATTTTCTCACGTTGCAACGTACGAGCATGTTGCTAGTGACTTCTAATATGGAACCGGAGGGAGTACGCCCCGCAATGTATGATTAATTAGCTTCCGCTGGCTATTAAAGCTCGTGCATGCATCGCTGCATGTGCTTCCGTTCGTGCCTATTCCTGCTTGGGTGCTTGCTATTCGCCGTTGGCATCACGTCTTGCGAGCGTGCGGCGCCACCAAGCAATCGTGGACAACCCGCTCAGACCCGCTCTGCCTGTGCTGGTTACCTTTGCGGGATTTTGCGGGTTCGTTGGCGGGTTTGTCGCAGCGGGTTTGTCGACTATGAATTGCATGCTATATTTTTTTGGAAGAATAGGCTAAATGGCCATGTCTGAAGATTCTAAAAGCACTAAGCATGTGGCATATAGCTGCTTTTTTATTTTGATTTGTGGAGAAATTTATCTCCAAGTGGAAGTTTATGTTCTACACATAATACTTGATGATAAGCGAGTATGTAAGAAGAATTGTTGATCAAGAAAAGTGAAGAATTGTAATTTTCATGTAAGCACCAACATGCTAGGCTGGGATGTTTTCAGTTACAGTGGCTGGAAAACGGTTAAGTCTGAAATAGTTATGAGTATCCTATTTTGGATGGATGAAGTTTCTGATTATTTCTACATATAAACTTTGGACCATAATATTCAAAATAGGTTGTATGACTATGAGCTATAGTGGACAAAACCTAGTAGTTTTTGAAGAAAAGGTAAGAAGGTTCAATTATTGAAATTTGAAATTAAAAATTTAAACCTTGCACTGGTTCTCAACCTGTTCGTTTGGCTGATGGCTGTTGTTGATTTGTTGTGAGAGAAAAGTACTGATGGCTGGTCGCTGGTGGTTGATTTGTTATAAGAGAAAAGTACTATTGACTCATGGCTGATAAGCCAGACGAACAGGGTCTATGGCAGTAAATTGAAGAACAGATGTAAAAGAGGTACAATGTGGTACAATATTCAGAGACCTGCATCCTCAAATCCGTTGATCTCTGCAACAAAAATCATGTATATGGGTTGTAGCTGGTTGAATCGAATTTTAACTTCGGTTAAAAAGGCAATGCAATTTGCAGTTCGGATTTGGATGGAAATCGTCGAAAAAACATGTATAGGATCAGTTTATGCAAACCTAGGTAAATATGCAATTTTAGTCTATTGCGCGGAGATGAGATGCAATTTGTGGAAGAAAAAATGCAAATAATTGAGAGATATGAAGTTTAAGATGTTATAACATAGTCTTCAGGACATATCCTATTAAGTAATCTAATACATGCAAAAAATTTAAATTTCGAAGCGGTTTATATGAGGGCAATAGATCTTTTTGGACATCAAATTGAACAGTCAAAGTTGTTAATATAAGGATTCACGGAATTGAAATTATTTTCAGATGGCAAACAACTAAATATCTGGTTGTCTAAGTTTCACTGATGGACTAAATGCCATATACCTCTTGCAGCTCTGGAAACCAGTGAGAAATAAATAACTTTGACTCCAAGTTCTGAAGAATTTCATACGTGCAGCCTGTTCGTTTGGCTGGTGGCTGATGGCTGGTGCTGGTTTGTTCTGAGAGAAAAGTACTGCTGACTGGTTGCTGGTGGCTGGTTTGTTCTGAGAGAAAAGTACTGCTGGCTGGTTGCTGATAAGCCAAGCGAACAGGGCGGTAATCGTTGGGTAATAATAGGCAAAATGGAATCCCTAATATACTTAGGATAGTTTATTGGTCTGACGAAACTGAATGGAGGAGGGCGATTCAGAGCCAAACCGTAGCTCACTTTTGGGCAGAAATTATATCAGTTACAAAATTGAGTTGAAATCATGTGGGAAAAAGAAGAAAAGGCAAGTGACATAGAAGAGCTCGTCAGCATGCATCTTACTTGCTTGCCGCCGACGGTGAAGGCAGCAAGCCAGCAACGCAGTTGCCACGCAACAGATGCGCGCGCGGGCAGGAAGCAATTAAAGCAGGCAAGATGCGGCGAGTGTGACGAAGATGTAAACCGAGGGTGGACCTACGGCTATCCATCGCGGAGCTCCGCTGCGGCACGGTGGTCGCCGACTCCGGTGTCGACGGGGCATTGCGACGCCGCTCCCAATGACGTGAGTGCTGGGGTGCGACATCGCATGGGAGCACGGCTGTAACACCCCGTGTTTTTGCTCAGTGGTGAATAGTGCTAATGACCCTCTTAACTACTGCTCTAACCACCCTTGGGTACCCTAGGTCAACCCATGGTCAAACCCCTAGCTTAAACCCTAGTTTCCCCCTTTGACCCCTTATGCCATTCTAGAACTTTGGCACGTTCTCCAAAATCTCACTAAACACTTCAAAACCACCCAATGGGAAAAATGTGCAGTTTTGCAAGGCACACAACTTTCATGAAGATTGGCATTGCTAGTTTGGAGTGGAAGGGTGTGAAAAATGCAAAATCATGCACTGGATCACTATTCACTGGCGCCGAGATTTTGGCCAACTTCCACTGCAATTTATGCTCAAACCGGTGAGTAAAACCCTATAGAGCCTTTGGCATTCTTGTAGAGGGTGACTTACTGAGCAACTTTGGTATTCAAAGTTTGGAGCAGTTTTATTTTGAAAATGGGAGAAAAATCGGTGCAAAGATTGTTAAACGAAACTGTTTATGCAACTCGGGGCACCCGCGCACGACGTCGCCGCGCGCCCGCCACGTCGGCTCGCCGTACTCGGGCCGCGCGCGCACGCCGAGGCGCTGGAGTGACCAGCGGTCCTAGGCCCGCGCCGCCGCCACTGTGCAGCTAGGGCCCGTGACGTGCGCGTGGAGGCCTAGGCCGGTGACACGCGGCCTGCGCGCACTCGCCGGCGGGTGAACCGCCATCCGCCATTGGCGCCGGCGCGCCGCACGTCGCCAACCGCCTTGACGCCAATGTCGTCGCTCCTGTAGGCCACGAAGCTACCGAGCAACCGCCTCTACACGTCCCGGGGCTATAAAACCCCCTGCCTTTCTTTCCTCGCGCGCCAGAGCCATCCGCCGCCGCCCGCCATTAGCGCCGCCGGCGACCTTGTTGCTCTGCTCGCTCCCGTGGAAAAACTGTGACCCTAAGCCCTTCCCTAGCCCACACGTGAGCCTCCAATCACACTTGATGGCCTAGCATCGCCGGCATTTCCCCGGAATCCGAGCCGCGGCGGCCGTGCAGCCACTGCTTCACCGGCGGCCATCGTCGGACCCCTCTCCGCTCGAGCCACCACCGCGAATCAGTCACACGTGAGTCCAATCACTCATCCCCCTTACTTGTTTGCCTCCTCCGGCCCTACCTCACCGCCGGCGAGCTTGCTCCGCCGCGGGAGGGTAAGGTTGTGAAGGGGATCTTTCCCCGAGGGCCTGTGTGCAAAAGCCGAGGGCTTGTGTGTGAAGTTTTAAAAGTTCCAAGGGCCTGGGTAGAAGTAGATTCTTCTAGTTTTGACTCTTTGGTCTAGTGGCTTGTAAATTCAATATAAAATTGTAGAAAAATCGAAAAATTGCAAATCCAATTTTTCTGTGCTCTGTGTGACTAGGACTATAATTTCTACAAAGCATGTATATACTTTTGAGCTCTAATTTTTGCATGAAAAATAGAAAACACTTTTACCTAGATCTGTTGTGTAGCCAAATCCATACAGGATCTTGAGCTAGATTTTGGATATGTTGTGGACACTACCATGTGTAGGTCCTGTGCCAAAATGTGCACAAAGTTACTGAAGGAATCTTTTTATATGATTTATCTTGTGTTATTGACAAATCGGCCTAAATGATTTTTGTAGCTTAAAATAAATTTATTTTTGAGCCCTACTTCTGGATGTTGTCTTGTTATGCTAAAATGCACCTCTGGTGAATTTACCATGATGTTATCTCTGTTAGAAATATTATTTCCTAATTTATGCTTGTTTTTAATCATAATTGTATAGATCAATATCCATAATAGCTCTAGGTGTGTTTGTTGGTTTCTTAGGCTTGTTTTAGGCCAGAGAATGTGTAGGAGAAAGTTTGGCTCTAGTACTGTTATATTTATTTTTATATGCATTAATCCTTTTATTGCTAGCTAGAAATGTTTTATTTGTGTGCATTATTTTCAGTGGCTCAATCTTGATTGCTTGCTGTCCAAATAAGTGTTTCCTGGTCAGGTTGATCAGTAGGTACAGTTGGTCATTCTTTAGAGCTTATTGTTTGAGTTTTAGTAGGGAAACTACATTAAACTAGTGAGGAAAAATATGGGAAAACCCATGCTTGTGATGCTTATACTCTATAAATGAATTAGGAGGATCATTTGTGGGTTGAAAGTACATTTACTTGCTGTTTGTATTTAAACTAATTCTTCTTTTATATATGTACACAATCACCATCAAGAGAGGGTTAAATAGCCTTTTGTGTTTATCCTTAAATGAGAAAATGATTAAATACTTTTGTTAAGGTGAATATGGCCAATAATGGGATCCTTGTAGCTGTTTGCTACTGTTTGTTAATTAAATTAAATTAATTGCACTCCTAATCACTGCATTGCATCCCCCGTGTAGAAGTCCCCGACGGTAGCTATACGCTCGTGCCGGCTGACGAGGACGAGGGAGCAGGAGGAGACGTGCACTACGTGACCGTAGAGCAAGACCCGGACCAAAGTCCGGAAGGTTGTGTGTCTGCTTGTGCTGACGAAGGCAAGCCCCGGTTTAATCATTAACCCATGTGTTTACTTTCAAGTTTCTGAACTTATCATTGCTATTGTATGTGCATTTACGTTCAGGAGTTGAATTGAAACCCTAGTTGCATGATCCTTAAGTACCCATGATCTTCTACTAGCATGTTAGGTCGCTAGTTGCTATGCTCTAAGGATCCGGTACAAGTCGAGTGATGTTCGTCACTCGCGAGAATAGGATCTCCTTTATGGAATCACCATATTGATTAATGGATTGCTCATGTGGTAAGAGCATGGGATTTGGGCTCCGGTCCAATGGCTTCGTTGGTTAAGTGTTTGAAAGTACTAAACACTTGTCGGAAATGGGCACGGTAAGCCTAGTACCTAAATGAGGCGGTACGGGGTTTTACTATCACTACTCTTAGGGTTGCGGCCCCGGGCTCACCACCCGAGTGCATGTGTGAGACTGGGTGACCTTAGTGGCGTAGCCCAGTAAACCTTGTACTTAAGACTGTGAGCTATTATCCCCAAACCGAAGAATGACGGGAACCGCCTGGTTGGTGAACTCTTAGTGAGGCCACATTCAACGAGCCCGGCTTCCGCGGGCGCTTCTTCTTCGGCAAGGGCTGCCACTGGTCCTCCGGTTCCAGTAGTCGCGGAAGGCTCTGGCCTGCTTTCTTCTACGGTGGCACGGTCTCCTCTACGGTGGGGGTTGGACTGAGGCTCCTCTCAGTCGCTCCGCCCACCGTGTCCCAGTCGTCTCCTTCCTCCTGATCCGCAGGGTCGGACGATTGAATGTCCTGCGACAACTCCAAATTCAACTGTCAGCATGCAACGCTTCAAGACAAGTACTCGACTACTTTACTCAAGGAACTCACCTCGTGGGAAGTGGTCTCTGTCACCTTCAGCTTCTTGGCGACACGCTTTCGCGCCACATTGCGCGGCCTTCTCAGCGGCGCAGGAAGATTAGCCTCCAAGCTAGTCGGTGGATCATCAACGAGGGGGATATGGGGCAGTCCAGGTCGGCTGAACCTGGACCGTAGCTGAAATCGCTCCTCGAGCGTTTCCCCATCCTCCTCGTCGGATGTGTCTTCAATAGTGACGGTGTCGTCACCTTCACCGACTTCACGGCGTTCCTTCACTTTGCTCTTGCCCTCCTCCGGAATATCTACAAGTCGAGGAGGGGAAGCTGGGTCGGAGACAAACTTCGCAATTCATCCTGCAGCAAACAACTTGGGTGAGCGCGACCACTCCAAGTCAATCAGTACTCGGAGGCAGAGGTCACAATTACTAACCTTGTTCGGCGGACGAGCCGCGGAGTACTCGGGGACTGGGCAAGGAGTGTATGGTGGCATATCCTTGAATATCTTGCCCAGCCTCTCGACAATGTCATCATCGTCGACTTCGTTGCCGGGCATCCTTGACGTGTCTTCGTCGCCCGTGTACTGGTACCCGAGGGTGTCGCGAGCCATCAGTGGTTGCACCCTCCTCTTCATGAAGCTGAAGGCCACATGCTCGGCCCTCAGCCCGGCCTCTCTCAAGGCCTTGATCTTCTGCATCAACTCGGGTAGTTGGATACCCTCTTGCATTGTCGGCTCTGTGTTCCACCACACCCGATGCTTCGGCTGCTTCCCGCTCGGATTCGGCAGCTCCGGGTGGAGATTACTGATATAGAACCATTTGGCCTTCTAGTCTTGGTTCGAATCAATGAGCTTGTATGACAAGTACTGGTCGGTCGCGTCTTCCCGCATCTGAATGTGTGACGCCCCAGGTTTTCAGCCGGGTTTATTAACCCTAATGAGCCGGGTCAACCGAGTTGATTTTGGTCAAACGACGGTCAACCTGGGCCATCACCTCGAAAACATCACCGACAACCTCTAACGACCCACCTTGGTCAACCCTTGGACAAGTTGGTCAAAACCCTAGTCAAAACCCCCTTGAACACCCTTTGACCTCCTATGTCGCTCGGAACTTTTGCCGCGTTCTCCAAATTTCTCCTAAACACTTCAATTTCTCCCAATACAAAAGTTGTGTATTTTGTCGAGGGACACAACTTTCATGTTGAGTGGCATTGCTGGTTTGAAGAGCAAATTGGTGAAAAATGTAGGTCAACGCCTTCAGGCACTATTCACCAGAGCCGAGTTTTCTGCAAAGTTCCACTGCGTTTTATGCAAAATCCATTGACCAAAACCCTAGACGGCCTTTGTAAAAGTTGTAGAGGGTCAGCTGATCTACAACTTTGCTATTGAGCACTTGGCCTACTTTTGTTTCAAAAATTTGAGAAAAACACAATCGAAGACGGCCGGTCTAAACAGTTTGGTCCCTGGCCTCCAGAGCGCGCTCCCGTGCAGGCGTCGCGCGTCGCCGCGCCGCAGCTCTGCTGGGCTCGGACGCCGGGGCAGGCTACCGCCCGATGGTCCGTGCGCCGTGGGGTCGCCCTCGCCGAACCGCCTTCCCGGCCCTATCCCCCTGCTCCACGCGTCGCGCGCCCAGCGGCCGCGCCGCGCCGCCCTTCGCCGCCTGACCACTGGGGTCGTCGCCGTACCCCGCCCCGCGTCGTCGCCGTACCTCGCCCATGCCGTGTCCATGCCGTGGCTAGACGTTCACGGACCGCCTTTCCCAACGCGCCGGCCACCTATTTAAGTGCTCTTCCTCCTCCTCGCGTGCATGCGCCATTACCAGAGCCACCGCCGGCGCCATTGACGCCAACGCGGAGCTCCCGTGCCCGCTCGCTTCCCAGCCGTCTAGCCATTCAGGCGCCTCCCTTGGGTACCGTAGAAGGTTCTACCCTCGCTTGTTGCTCAGGCCGAACAGCAACTCGCCGGAACAGCTGCCTCCAGCGGCCGCCGCCGCCGGCCTCCACCGTGCCGCTCACCGGTGGTCCCTTCCGCCCCAAACCAGCACGCAAACCAGCCCCTTGCGACCCCTAGAGCCTCCCCAGCCACTCCCCGGCCGAGCTCGCCGGCGAGGTCGCCGGGATTTCCCCTGGCCGCGCCGCCCCCAAGCCCCGAGGGCCACATTGCAAGGTCCCAGGTATTTCTAGGGGCCTGGGCGCAAATTAAGGGCATAACTGTGAACAGTTCGATATTCCAGGGGTCTGTTCGCAAAAGGTTTCTTCACCCTTTTGTGTGTTGTAGCTGCAACTTTGAAAAATCGTATAAAATCACAGAAAAATCCAAAAATTACAAACCCAATTTTTTTGTGCTCTGTGTAACTAGAACTACAACTTTCCCAAAGCATGTATATACTTTTGAGCTTTAGTTTTTGCTTGAAAAATTGAAATGTGAAATACCTAGATCTGTGTTTCTAAAAAAATCCACACATGATCTTGAGCTGGATTTTGGATATGTTGTGGAGACTAGCATGTGTAGGTCCTGTGCCAAAATTTGCACAAAGTTACTGAAGGAATCTTTTTATATAAATTATCTTGTGATATTGACAAATCTGCCTAGATGATTTTTGTAGCTTAAAATATAATTATTTTTGAGCCCAACTTCTGGATGTTGTCATGTTATGTTAAAATACACCCTTGGTGAATTTATCATGATTTTATCTCTGTTATAAATATCATTTACCAATTTATGCTTGTTTTTATTCATAAATGTAGAGATCAAGATCCACAAGAGCTTTATGAGTGTTTGTTGGTTCTTTAGGCTTGTTTTAGGCCAGACCATGTGTAGGAGAAAGTTTGACTACATTTCTGTTATATTTACTTTTATATGCATTAATCCTTTAAATGCTAGCTAGAAATGCCTTTATTTATGTGCATTTAATTTCAGTGGTGCAAACTAGTTGCTTGCTGTCCAAAGGAGTGTTTCCTGGTCATTAGGACCAGTGGGCACTGTTGGGCAAGTTTGAAGTGTGATTGGTTGATTAAAAGGTTGCAAACTAGAGTAATCTAGTGAAGGAAAAATAGGAAAAACAAATCCTTTTGTGCATGAGTTATATAAGTGAGTTAGGAAGGTGAATTGTGGCTTAAAAGTAACTTTTCCTTGCTGTTTGTATTGAAAGTAAGTATTCATCTATAGATGTGCACACAATCACCATAAGAGTAGACTAAGTAAGCATTTTGATTATCTTTTAAAAGGAAGATGTTTAAATATTTTTGTTAAGGTGAATATGGCCAACCATATACTCCTAGTGGCTGTTTGGTACTGTTTTTGAATTAAATTAAAATAATTGCACTCCTAATCACTGCATTGCATTCCCCGTGTAGAAGTCCCCGACGGTAGCTATACGCTCGTGCCGGCTGACGAGGACGAGGGAGCAGGAGGAGACGTGCACTACGTGACCGTAGAGCAAGACCCGGACCAAAGTCCGGAAGGTTGTCTGTCTGCTTGTGCTGACGAAGGCAAGCCCCGGTTTAACATTCACCTATGTTTTACTTTTAAAGTTTCTCATGTTCTCTCTTGAATTACTATGTGCATTTACGTTCAGGAGTTGAATGGAAACTTAGATGCATTATCCTTAAGTACCCCTTTTGATTGTTTTTACTAGCCTATGGTTACGCTAGTTGCTATGCTATAAGGATACGGTACAAGTCGAGTGATGTTCGTCACTCGCGAGAATAGGATCTCCTTTTTGGAATCACCATATTGTATAAATGGATTGCTCATGTGGTAAGAGCATGGGATTGGGCTCCGGTCCAATGGCTTCGTTGGTTAAGTGTTTGAAAGTACTAAGCATTTGTCGGAAATGGGTACGATAAGCCTAGTACCTAAATGAGACGGTGCGGGAACTTTGCGCTACTACCCTTAGGGTTGCGGCCCCAGGCTCGCCACCCGAGTACTTGCGTGAGGCTGGGTGACCTTGGTGGCGTAGCCCAGTAAACCTCGTACTTGAGACTGTAGCATCTGATCCCAATCCGAGGATTGACGGGAACCGCCTGGTTGGTGAACTCTTAGTGAGGGCACCTCCCGTGTGCTTAGGTCCACCTTGCAAGGTTTTGAATCAATCGATTGTCGGCCTCTCACCGTCATCTGAGACTACTTACCCGACTGGCCATGATATCCCTCTATGATGGAACTTTGTGAAGATTATTACTTTGATTAATTGTTTGTACAACTTGGTTGCAATAGTTGCTTATCTAGTAATGATGGCTTCTACTAGAACTTGAGCTAAAATGTGAAAGTAAGGATTCATTACTTAGTAGCTTTTTGGCAAACAAACCCACCAGCCAAAAGCCGTGCATGACTAGAGGTAAAGTCTTTCTTTTAGACGGGTAAGTCTTGCTGAGTATTAGTATACTCAGCCTTGCTTTATAAATGTTGTTTCCAGGTAATGCATGTGATGTGTGGCCCGGAGAACTCCCACCCGGCTGGGAGCTGGAATGGGTGGATGACGAGGAGTGATTGCATCATGGACAGGCCTCCTATGATGTGATCGTACCGTTTAGTTCCTTCCGCTGTTTTCAATAAACTCTGAACCATTTACTTCCTTGTCAAAGAACTATGTTTGTAATAATGGACCCTAAGGGGATTTGATGTTAATTTGTAAGGCACTCCGGACTCTCCTTTGTGGGAGTTTTAATGCATACGTTCGATCCTCTCTGTGTTTTCAAGTGATTCACCGGGCGTAAACCCGGCAACACTCAACGGGATGATTCTTTATTATCGCTTAATGACCAAATGGAGTGGTTTAGGCGATAGTACGGAATTATCTCGGATGGGGTTGTCACAGAATGCCAGCCCCTTCGACTACTCGCGGGTCATTGGCGCTTGGCTGCGGCTTCAAACGGAAGAACTTCCGGAACATGATCCAGTGGGGCTTGATTCCCACGAATGCTTCGCAAAAGTGCACGAAGACTGAGACGTGGAAAATACCATTAGGGTTTAAGTTCAAGTACTCGATACCGTAGTATTTGAGGAGACCCTTGAAGAAATCGCTGGGCGGGAGTGCTAGTCCGCGCTCCACGAACCTGGCGAACATTGGGACTTCATCTGGATTCTTCTCCATGGGGTACGGGTCGCCCGCGGTGGCGCGCCACATGTCCATCTCCTTCTCCCGCAGGAACCCACTATTCACTAGGGCCAGCAGATCTTCGGTCTTCATCTTGGATTTCTTCCACTCCTTGCCGGATTGGGGCGCGGGGGAGATGTTGGCGGCGACGACCCTTGAGCAGATCCCTCTGTCTCGCTGCGGGACCTCTTCTTCCCGGCACCAGCCTTCGAGCCCTTGGACGGAGACGGCTTCATCCTCCAAGAGCAAGGGGTCTTCACTCGCATCCGCTCGGGGGCTACGCTGGTGGCAAGTGGTGGCGGTGCGCGTGGACTTTCAATCTCTCGCGCGGCAGCAGAAGCAACAGTGGATGAAAACTTGGATAGATCTATTCCAGCGGCTGCTACTGCGGGGAATGAAAAAACCTTAGGGTTTCGACGTCTATTTATAACCTAGCAAGCGGCACTGCAACGGCCGGATGGATAGGTATCGGCGGCTGACTCAGTGTCGGCTGCCTGACTCTTCGGCTTCCGGTACTCGATACAGCCCATCTCGGGGGCTCGGCTACAACCGCTCGGTCCAATGGGTGACGACGAGACTCAAGATCCACTCAGGACACATTCTACAGTCAAGATGACCCTTCAATTCGAGAGGAAGTACTCGACTCAAGGCTCGGGGGCTCCGTGCCACGTGTCCTTCGGTTTTTTTCTCCGGATTTTATGGGATAAGTTTGGCAGAACTTCAGATTGACCATCAGCTTGAATCTACGATTCGACCTAAGGCTCGGGGGCTACATTCCATATGGAATGCGATTCTTCGAATCGCATTTTCCATATGGTTTCTTCTTCAAGACAACGCGGGTACTATTGAAGACCTTCAAGAGAAGAACTCGGGAACGCTTGGGAACTACTCGAGAAGACTTCAAGACTACTCAAGGATCAGCTGGAGTACCTTCCAGCCTCGGGATGCTTCAAGTATTCTTGAGGACTTTTGGCTTGTAGTACTTGGGGACGCCTGAGGACTACTCGTCAAGGCCATCAAGACTACTCAAAACTATCCTGCTCGACTACAAAGTACTCGGGGGCTTGTCGTATGGACCTCCCTGGGCCCACCACCTTGGTGGGTACCAGGACCGACTACTCGGTGGGCCCCTGGGACTATTCGACTTGGGCCACACGGCACCTGATGGCGTGAGGCGCAAGGACTACAGTGGAGGAGTACTCGGATAGGAAGCTGTGCATGTCCGATCCAAGTAGAGAACTCCTAGACGTACACGACTAGTACTCTCTCCTCAAACCGACTTGTAACCCTGCCTCCCGGACTATATAAGGCGAGGTAGGGACCCCTATCTCTCTCATACGCATCATCTTGTAAACACACCCAATCAATCCAGAGCTACGCAGCATACATGACGTAGGGTATTACGCACCTCGCGGCCCGAACCTGTCTAAATTGTGTGCCACGTGTCTCTTCCTTCGAGTTACCGATCTCGACGAGGCCACATTCATCTACCTCGGGTACTCCCCTTGGTAGGTTGCCGGTCTAAAACACCGACAGGCACCTCCCGTGTGTTTAGGTCCACCTTGCAAGGTTTTGAATCAATCGATTGTCGGCCTCTCACCGTTATCTGAGACTACTTAATCTACTGGCCATGATATCCCTTTATGATGGAACTTTGTGAAGATTATTATTTGATTAATTGTTTGTACAACTTTGATTGCAATAGTTGCTTATCTAGTAATGATTACTTCTACTAGAACATGAGCTAAAATGTGAAAGTAAGGATTCACTACTTGGTAGCTTTTTGGCAAACAAACCCACTAGCCAAAAGCCATGCATGATTAAAGGTAAAGTTTTTCTTTTAGACGGGTAAGTCTTGCTGAGTATTAGTATACTCAGTCTTGCTTTATATATGTGGTTTCCAGGTAATGCATGTGATGTGTGGCCCGGAGAACTTCCACCCGGCTGGGAGCTGGAATGGGTGGTTGATGACGAGTGATTGCATCATGGACAGACCTCCTATGATGTGATCATACCGATTAGTTTCTTCCGCTGTTTTTAATAAACTCTAAACCATTTACTTTCATGTCAAAGAACTATGTTTGTAATAATGGACCCTGCGGGGAATTTGATGTTAAATTGTAAGGCACTCTGGACTCTCCTTCGTGGAGTTTTAATGCATACGTTCGATCCTCTCTGTGTTTTCAAGTGATTTACCGGGCGTTAACCCGACAACACTCAACATGATGATTCTTTATTATCGCTTAATGACCAAATAGAGTGGTTTAGGTGATAGTACGGAATTATCTCGAATGGGGTTGTCACAACGGCCGCAGGATGGGTTGGAGGGCCGCGTGGTGGCGCTATACGTGGGCCGACGAAGCTGGAGGAGATGTGCGAGGCCCGCGGACCCGCGTCAGAGGCAGGATGCACCTGCGCCCGCTCCTCCACCGAAGGCCGGGCCTGCCGGCCGCGCCCGTTCACCGGCGTCCGCACCGGAGGCTGGCCGCGCCTGCGCCCGCTCGCTGGACGCTGGGCCGGCGCGCCGCTCCCGTCGCCCCTAACGCGGAGGAGAGAGGACGAGAGGGAGCCGGTGAGGTTGTTGGGGACGGAAGGCGGTATTTTGGGGAAGTCCGAGGGCTTTTCTGCAAAACCGCCGAGCTACAATCGATCTAGACCGTAGATGCGCGCGATGTGGTCACGTTCCCTGCGCTCCGTATTAGCAAGGAATCGGAGGTAAATAAATAAATAAATAAATAAATAAATAAATAAAAGATGTGACTCTGGTCAGCCGCTGCATCAAATCTGTCAACGCAGGAGAAAAAATAAAGATTAGTCAGGATCACTATTATTACACGTGCGCCTGAGCGCGTAGATTCTTGTAAAACATCATCGTGCTACTTACTGTGTCCTGGCTTGGAACTCTCGAAGCAAGTGGATCAGCTGTTCCTTCTCCTTAAGACACTTCTCACTGTCAGAGGAACTAGGCTTGGTCCATCATGCATCTGTAGCAGCAATTGCAGTAGCTCTCCCTGTTTGTAGACAGACAATTTGCCTTTGGAGCTCCCAGGCAGATAGCTTCTTGTTCTTGCCTTCAACATGTAGTAACAAGCAGGGTAGGCAAGGTAGGGCAGCAGAAGGAGCAGATCAGGGCCTGCTCTGTTCAGCGCTTGTAGAGAAGGGAGGGGGATTTGGGAAAGATTGATCTATTACTTGATTCAAAGTGGTTACAATGCCTTTATATTTATAGGCCAATCCTTGCCCCCTTTTGCAAGACTCTAAACCGAATCTGACTAATCTCTAAACCAATCTCTAAACCAACTTATCATATCTCTAACAGTCCAACTAATTATAGAATCCTAACTAACTACTATTCCTTAGGCGCCGGCTGGGACTTTAGCTTCCTGCGCCTGGAGAAAGTCTTCCCCCACATAACATCACTCCCCCCCTTGAGTAACAGCTCGTCATCGAGCTGAAATCGAGGGTACCGCTGCTTGAACTGCTCCAAATCCTCCCAAGAAGCCGATGACGGAGGAAGGTTGTCCCATTGAACCAGAGCTTGTCGCATACCATTGGGGCCTAGCCTGATCCTTAGGACAGCGGTAGGAACAGGAATAATGGCGCCATTGTGAACGGTGGGAAGCTGGGGAGGTGCTGCTGGTGGAGTGCCAATAAACCTCTTCAAGAGCCCAACATGGAACACATCATGTAAACGTGCCCCAGGAGGTAAAGCCAGGCGAAATGCTACGGAATTGATCTCTTCAACAATCTGGTATGGCCCATAATAGCGCTGGCGCAGCTTCCCTGTAGAAGATGGTGCTAGAGAGCCATGAGGACGGTGGTGCAGGCGCAACCAAACCCAGTCACCTACAGAAAAGTGGACGGCACGGTGATGGCGATCATACTGCTGTTTGGCGACTTGCTGGGCCTGTTCCAACCGGAGGCGGGCATCCTGCAGAAACTCCTCACGCTCAGCCAATGTCTGAGACACCGCAACAACCCGAACCTCGCTGGGATCATAAGAGCGCATGGACGGCGGATCACGGCCATAAACCAGCTTGAAGGGAGTCTCCTTGAGTGCTGTGTGGAAGGCAGTATTGTAGATGTATTCAGCCCATGGCAGCCAGCGCAACCACTGACGCGGACGATCACCAGTGAGGCACCGCAAACATGCCAACAACTTTGTTAACGGCTTCAGTCTGCCCGTCCGTCTGCAGATGGAATGCGGAGCTGAGCAGCAATGTCGACCCTGATGCGGTGAACAGAGAACGCCAGAAGGCTGAGGTGAAAACGGGATCACGATCCGAGACGATTGATTCGGGAAGACCATGGAGGCGCACAATTTCCCCAAAGAACGCCCGGGCTACGGACTCAGCTGTGTAGGGGTGTCCGAGAGGGATAAAGTGGGCATACTTGGACAACCGATCAACCACAGTCAAAATCACTGATTTGCCTGCAACCTTGGGCAGCCCTTCGACGAAATCCATGCTGATGTGCTGCCAAACTGCTGAGGGAACTGGAAGGGGCTGAAGGAGGCCTCCAGGCTGCATGAGCTCCGTCTTGTTTTTCTGGCACACCACACAAGCCCGAACATAATCCTGCACAATCGTTCTGGCCGAGGGCACATGAAAGTCCCGATGGAGGCGATGTAGTGTGCGCTGAATGCCTTCATGGTTGTCATCATGGACAGCTGCGAGGATGGCCGGCAAGAAGGGAAAATTGGCTGGTATATAGATGCGATTTTGATACAAGACCAGTCCGTCCACCACGGTCCAGGGAGCAGCCAGGGTGCCAGCGACTATCTGATCGCGTAAGCCCAGCAAGTCCTCATCAATCTCAACCGCTTGCTTGATGTCTTCCAGTAGATCGAACGTAGGGGACGAGATGCCATGCAGGAGTGCCTCTGGTGTGTCGCGGAGAGACAAAGCATCGGCGACCACATTTGTGTGCCCAGGCTTATATTCAATAGTAAAATCATAACCCAAAAGCTTGCTTACCCAATGATGCTGAGGAATCGTCGCCAATCGCTGATCCAGGATGTACTTGAGGGGCTGGTGGTCTGTACGGACTATAAAAGCTCGTCCCCACAGATAGGGGCGCCAATGCCGAACTGCTTGCGAGAGGCCGATCAATTCGTGTTCGTATGCTGCAAGGCCGCGATGACGAGGTGGGAGTGCGCGGCTGAAGAACGCAACGGCGCCATCGGCCTGATGTAGAACCGCCCCGATCCCTGAGCCAGATGCGTCGCACTCGACAATGAACGTCTTGGTGAAGTCCGGCAAAGCCAATACCGGCGCGGTGGTAAGCGCCTGCTTGAGCGCAAGGAAGGCTGCTTCAGCTTCTGCCGACCACTGGAATGCATCGCGCTTGAGGAGGCTGGTCAGAGGAGCGGCGATCGTCCCGAATTCCTTGATAAAACGCCGATAGTAGCCGGCAAGCCCTAAGAATCCGCGCAAGGCACTCACAGAACGTGGGCGCGGCCAGTCGGTCACCGCTTGGACCTTGCTGACATCCATGGCAACGCCGTCCCCCGAGACCACATGTCCCAGGTAAGCCACAGAAGGTTCGCCAAAGGAGCACTTGGAGCGTTTCAGGTACAGCTTGTTGGCGCGCAGGACGGCGAGGACTTCCCGGAGGTGGTGCAGGTGCGCTGCCCAGGAGGGGCTGAAGATCAGTATATCGTCGAAAAATACCAACACACACTGGCGGAGGAATGGGCGCAACACATCATTCATCAGCGCCTGGAATGTGGTCGGCGCATTCGTGAGGCCAAACGGCATCACCAAGAACTCGTAGAGGTCGTCATGTGTGCGGAACGCCGTCTTCTCAATGTCAGCTGGATGCATGCGAACTTGATGATACCCCGAGCGCAAATCAAGCTTGGTGAAGAATTTGGCGCCACGCAACTCATCCAGCAACTCCTCGACGACAGGGATGGGAAACTTGTTCTTCACCGTGCGGTCGTTGAGGGCTCTATAATCAACGCACAGCCGCCAGGTTCCGTCACCCTTCTTCACCAACAACACTGGTGCAGAGAACGCCGAGGTGCTTCGCCTGATGAGCCCTTGCTGCTCCAGCGTGCGGCACTGTTTTTCCAACTCATCTTTTTGCAGCAAGGGATAACGGTATGGGCGAACAGCCACGGGCGCTGTGTCTGGCAGTAGATGAATGCGATGATCTCGGGCTCGTGGAGGAGGCAGTCCGGAAGGTGCAGCGAAGATATCCTCAAATTCCGCCAGGAGGAGGTCAAGCAGCTCCTGGGCAGTCTCCATGGAGCAGATGCGGAGCTGTGGTGTTCCTGTCCCTGCCACACCACGCCAGCGCACGCGGTGATTAAGGCGCCAGAAGGACATGATTTGGCGGCCAAAATCCCAAAGAATCGGCCCCAAAGTGGCCAACCAGTCTGTTCCGAGCACCATATCGTAGCCCCCGAGTGGAAGGACGAAGAAATCCGCCACGAATGCCTCGCCGTCAATGGAGAAGGGGGCGTCGCGGAACACGCCCGTCGCCGGAACCTTGTCGCCGTTCGCCACGGTGACACTGATGTTGGTGCGGGGGATGAAGCAGAGGCCGCAGCGAGCCGCCGCTGGAGCGGACACGAAGTTGTGGGTGGAGCCGGAATCCAGGAGGGCGGTCACGGTTATGGCGCCAAGGCGTACCACCACCTGCATGGTGTCGCGGGAACGAACGCCAGCGATGGCAATCAGAGAGATGCAGGGTTGATCTGTGGGATCTTCAGGCTCTGGGTCGTCATCTTCGTCATGAATCTCAAGATTGAAGAGCTTGGCGCAGACTTTGTTGTGGCCGCGAACGTATTTCTCATCGCAGTTGAAACACTGCCCATTGCGGCAACGCTCGTCCACCTCTGCAGGCGTGAGGCGGCGGACAGTGCGGCCGGCGACCGTGACGGTGTCGGGCGTGGCCGTAGCAGGGCACTGGGCGGTGATGAAGTCGAGCCCGTGCCCGGCGCTGGGAGGGCCAGCACTGGGGGCGGTGCTGCGAGGAGGCCGCGAGACGGCGGCGGGCGGCTGGGCCTCATCTGCTGCGCGACGACCTGCTCGCGGCGCTCATGGGCGCGGGCGAGACTCATCGCAATCTCCAGCGATTGCGGGCCCTGGAGCTGCACGTCGAGGCCGAGGGGATCTTGGAGGCCCGTGATGAACAGCTGGGTCTGTTGCGACTCGGTGAGGGGGCCCGCGCGCGTCAGGAGCGCCAGGAATTTCTCATGGTACTCCGCCACCGTGCCCGTGCGGCGACAGGAAGCGAGCTCGCCCAGGGGGTTGGAACGGAGCGGCGGCCCGAAGCGCATGTCCAGCAATTCGCTGAAGCGGCACCATCCCGGTGTGCCCTCGTCCCGCTCGAGGCGCATGTACCACTGCTGCGCAGGTCCTTGGAGATGCATCACGGCGAGCCAGACCTTCTCCTCCTCCACGGTGCGTTGGCCGCGGAAGTAGTGTTCGCACCGATTGAGGAACGGGAGCGGGTCGCCGCCGCCGTCGAATGTTGGGAAATCCAACTTGTGGAAGCGCGTGCTGCCCATTGGTCCATCCTTGCGGAGCTGGAGCACCTCTGGTCCCCGGGCGTGGAGGATTTCTTGCTGGCCGGCCTCCAGGCGAGTCAGCCGCCGCTCGACCTCCTCCAGGACGTCCATCTTCTTCAGGAGGGCAGTCATCAGCTGGCGGTTCTCCTCATCCACCGACCCGGAGCTGGACTGGTCAGCCTTCTTCTTGTCGTCAACCATGGTGGCCAAGGATCGAGAGGTCTGCTGATACCTATGTAGTAACAAGCAGGGTAGGCAAGGTAGGGCAGCAGAAGGAGCAGATCAGGGCCTGCTCTGTTCAGCGCTTGTAGAGAAGGGAGGGGGATTTGGGAAAGATTGATCTATTGCTTGATTCAAAGTGGTTACAATGCCTTTATATTTATAGGTCAATCCTTGCCCCCTTTTGCAAGACTCTAAACCGAATCTGACTAATCTCTAAACCAATCTCTAAACCAACTTATCATATCTCTAACAGTCCAACAAATTATAGAATCCTAACTAACTACTATTCCTTAGGCGCCGGCTGGGACTTTAGCTTCCTGCGCCTGGAGAAAGTCTTCCCCCACATAACACAACATCAATAGATGGTTCTTTACAAAGAGGTGAAGGATTCTGGGCAAGCAATATTTTCCACTAAGATTATAGAGAAAAAGGATGCACATGCAAAATGAATTCCACATAGGGTAAAAGAATAGAAGGGCAAGTTTTACAAGATCTGATCAAAAAAAAAAGAAAGAAATAACAATAACACTGGACTCTCGATAACATCCATAACACTTTGTTTCGCGGTGTGCTCCAAACAAATCAACAAAAACCAAGAGAGCACACAGATAATTAAATTAGCTTTTCCAGGCATGTTAATCACAAAAATATGATAAATTATTGGTTCCAACTGGATTCTAGCTGAAATGATCTGGGATTGTTCTAAACATAAAAAAGAATGGACTAACGTTTTCTAGCAACATTATAAAGCTTTGCTCTGTGGTTTATTTGTGCACCGATGTGAGGTAGACCACTGGTTGGAAGATAAGCTATCAGAACAGCTTTCTTTGCATGCTTTGGAACTGTTATCTGAACATCAGTAGTAATGCATATCAGAACTCTCTGGGTCTCCTAGGACAGGGGCGATTTGTATCCATAATTCTTTTGCATCTAGTTATAGACCCCTTGAAAAACCTTATCAGAACACTCTCTGGTGAAGATAAAGCACAAATAATTTACACCCTCAGTTCTTGAACGTATGATGTTTTGAAATAATTTACACCCTGAGATAAAGCATAATGTATGATGTCCTAAACATCATATGTTATGAACAATCACCTTTCCTACGCTTGTGTAGAAGTCTGCAATTCGCAAGGATTCTGCTTGTTTGAATTCTGCTTCAACACTAGGCGTTTGTCACATACTAAATGTTGCCTTTACCTTTATGTAGTATTCAGTATTCACATCGCTAACACTAGCTTCCAGAGTGGCTAATTCATGATGGGCAAGAACATACGTTGTCATACTAAAATAAGGTTATCCTATCTCATATAAGAATAAAGGAGAATGGTTGAATTTTTAGCAGAAACCAAACTGCCAAGAGCCAAGAACATATGATTCTCGAAAAAAAAGAGATCAAGAACATATGCTACTTTAATATCCAGTTCGGTCCTATATATGAAGAGATCACAACAAATTATACTAAAATAGAAAGGAGGTTTAAATGGGCAACGAAATTCCTAATAATGAAAGTATTGGGGGCCTCACAAGATGATATAGGCAACTGAAGTTCAGAATATGTCATACAGAAACGGTTGGTATACGGCAATTGCATGAACCATCAGGCTCATGTCCTATCCTAGCTAGGTCAAATAAATTTGACATGTACAAAAAAAAATCAAGAACATAGATCTCCGGAGTTAGCTTCAGCAGCTGAATCAACTACTGACCAAAAGAATGAACGAATAGATGGTAACAAGGTCCGCGGTGTTGCCTCTCGATTTTCGATGATTCCAAACACGCTGTTCAGACAGGGATGTGTTTAGCCATTGTCATCTCACGTTGCAGCATTGAGCACTTCCAGCTTGCAACTTTCGCCACAAGCAAATCATGTGTTGCGGGGATTGGTAGTGTGCGGTGAAGTAACCGTCGAAGCAACCGGGCTGGTAGAACCTGACATCATGCAAATACTCTACTGGCCGACGAGTAACGTTGAACTTCTCAACCCACATGCCCATATTGACATCTTCCATCTTGAATAGCTATGTAAATTAAAAAAAACAGCCATTAGAAATCACTCATTGCAGACTCCATTGCTCAGAAAACAACAAAGCTCTATTGCTGTATTTCACTGACAAGAGATAGGAAGAGGGTACAACTGCTGTACTTACTCTTAGTGCCTTGTTATCAAACTCCGTTAAAATGTATTGAGCTATATCTGATGAAATCACATAGCCAGGCCCATTAGCGTAAGGAGGATATACTTCCTCTGGCCATTCCTGTCAGCAGCAGAAAAGCTATATCAATTTTTTGTAATGTGTTATCATACATTAAAAATGAAATGTAAGACGAAAAGAAGCCAGCAAGTTAAGGTTTTACAAACATATAGGTCACCATAACAAATTAAGCAGCTACACTAGCTATGCGAAAAGGTAAACCGTGTTGTGATATTAATGAGACTAAAGAAGGGCTGATCCTGACGACCAAACAACTAACATGCTGAATTCATGCTAATTCAGTAACCTAGAAATAATTTAACTCTTTAGAAAAATTAGTCTTACCTCATATGTAACAGACCATTTCCCAGATCGTAATGGCCTGTGGTAGTAGTTGATATTTCCCACATACATGCTCTTCCCACTTTGGACCTTCTTTACTTGATCTAAAACAGATTCAATTCTGACAAATGTATCATCATCGCATTTCATTATGTGCTTTGCAGGAACAACCCTCACCTGAAAAATTATTGTACTATCATCAGGATTTTATGCTAACGAAATAAAAGCTGATAGAGAAAGTAAAACAGATTCATCCACAGAGATCCAAATACGCACCCCATACTCGACAATGGCAATGGTTTTCAGAACAACAAGGTCATAGTTATCCATGAATGGCACTATAACAATGTCGCCAAAGTACTCTGCCTCCTTCTTCAGCTCTTCATTTACCTCATTTTTTCCATTCTGTGAAGTGTTTTTATATTAGAATTTGTACATGAAAGTATTAGTGTATGACCCTAATAATTCAGCTGTCAAAGCTTACCAAAGCCACAAAGAAGCGAGCAACAACATTAGATGATCTCCTGGTAGAAATCATCCATGACTTCCGAACAGCCATACGCTCAGCAAAATGGTTAGTAGCTGAAAGGATGCCAATAAAAAGCTCCACGGGTTCAGTTGGCAAGGGTGAGGCCTTCCACTGTTCAGACATCTCGAGATAACTCCGGGGAGCGAAACTAGGAGGTGAACTGGGCAAATAATCAGCAAAGACGGACTCGACATCAAGGTCTCCTTTCAAAGACAATTCTGTTGCATCCTCCAGATTGTAACCCTGTCAAGCAAGCAATTAACCACCATGAGAATATTAAATCTCAAGACAGCATTGGAACAATTTTAGCAACCCGTACAGGGTACCATATATAGCTACTCACAGTGCGGTAAGGGAATGATGTAACATGCCGGCCATCAACATTGACATGGTAGCCTTCCAGACCAGCAGTTATGGTCAAAACAAATTGCTTGCCCTCTGCAAATGGGTATGGCCAATCGATGCTCGGCCTGCCAATCAAACGGTTCAACCACAACTTCATCCTCGACTCTTCTGGCTTGCTGCTGCTGTAATCATCCCGGATCCATTTCTCGCACTTCGATTCCCCGTCGACTGAAAGGTCAATACCATAACTTCAGCTTCAAACCAAAGTACAAATGCGACTTTTCCAGGTACACATTCGTGAAGATAAAGGAATCCTTATCGTTTGGGCGTCGAATTGAGGATACAGCTACACCTTTTTTTCTAACAATGAACGCTAATTTCCTACCCAACAAAGCGGTAAGCGCACGGAACAAAGCATGACCGAAGAAAGCAAAGCAAAGCAATCGAGCTCACCAGTATCCTCGCCCGGCAGTGAGGCAAACCCCTCGCACCGCTGCGGCTGCGCCCACTGCATCCTGTAGCAAGTGTTGAGCTCGATGACGGGGCGGCCGCTGAAATCCCCGCGGATCCTGGGGTTGAAATGCAGCACCCTGGGCGGCTCCTCACCCTGCACGGCCTTGGTGCCCAGGAGCTCGACCATGAACTGCGACACCATGTTTCGCGGATCACCCTCGGCCCGCGCCGGCCGCGGGCGCGCGACCACCGTGACGCGCGACCCGACCGCCATGCCGCACGGAAGCTCCACCGCCACGCCGCTCGCGAGCCGGATTCCTGGCGGCGGCGCCGAGACCGTCGCGGGGCATGAAGCGGCCGGGGACGGGGACGGCGAAGGGGAGGCGGAGGTGGAGCGGGTGAGGAGGCGCGCGAGGTGGGGCCGCGCGGCGGCGAAGGCGGCGGAGGCGGAGGCGTCGATGGTGGTGGTGGTGGTGGAGGAGTTGGGGCGGCGGTGGAAGCGGACGGAGGAGACCGCGAGCGGGGCGCGGCGCGGGAAGGCGGCCTTGTGCGGGAGGAGCGGGGAGGACGGACGACGCAGACGCAGACGCAGCGCGGACGACGACGCCGACGCCTCGAGCTCGCGGCGGCGGGCGCGGTGCGTGGCTGCGGCGGCGGCGGTGTGGGCGTGGGCGTGGCGGGGCGCGGCGGTGGAGACGGCGAAGGAGGGGAGCTCGAATAGGAGGAGGAAGAGCAGGTACGCCGCCGCCGCGGCCAGTAGCGCGAGGCGGCACGCGCGCTTGGGCGGCATGGCGAGCGGTGGGGGTGGGGGGAGCGAGGAGCTGAGGAGGCCGGAGGGAGGGAAGGCCGATGAGGAGAAACCGAGTCGTTCAAGTAGCCGTTTGGGGACGCGTGCGCGGGCTTTGGTTTGGCCCTGCTTTTGTCGTGGCGGAGGACTGGTCGTTGACGTGGGTTTGGGGAACGCGGCGGTCGTGATCCCGGCCCGACCCGACGACGCCACGGTTGCAACTGCTGCAACGGCTCTGTTTCGTTTCGGAACCCGGCTGCTTGCCTGTGGCTGCAGTTGGGTTGCGGGTTGCAGTGCAGGGGCTTGTTGGCGCGCGCGGAAGGAACAGAGCCGACGGGGGGAGCGGCGACCGATCGAGTAGGACGTGTGCGTTGGCATGCATCGTCCACGCGACACCGACTTGAGGCAAAGCAGGCGAGAGTAGCCAGCCGTGTCAACTGGTGTGCAAGTGCAAGCGGCCCACGGCCGATGCATGGGTTGGTTTGGTTAGGCTTGAAGAACTCTCACGCGCTCCGCAGGGTCGGTCTGACCCGGCTCACCGACTGCAGCAGCGAAGGGCCGCAGCCCGGGTCGGTGATACTGATGTGCTATAGGGTAACATACATACTACACGCGCCGAGAAAGTTGGGAACCCCGTACGTTCGTGACTTCGTGTACACGTGCCACGCGACGCAAAACAGCGTGCGGTCGGGGGTCAATTGACCTGTGCGATCTGGTGTCAACGCAAAACAGCGTCAAAGGATTCAGCCACTGCGCGAGTCTGCAGCCGCTTGTTTCGTCGCTCGACAGCTCATATTTTCCCTCCAGTTAGAAACCGAACATAATTTTCCCAAAAATACAGATAAAACTGCTCAGATCTAGATTTCACAAGAGTAACCAAAATGAATTTTAAGGACCCAGCCTAACAAAATATGAAGATCGTGAACCATGCACATCAACGTTCTCCAATTCTGATAAATCGCTGGCAGAAGGAAATATCTGATCAGCAGGGCAAATCGCATACGATGACATTCCTCCGCACCAGTATAGGTTTTTTTAGCATCAGAACTACAGGGTAGACACATAGAATGAACAAACACACATAATCCAAAATATAATTTGTTCAAAGAGATGATAATCCACTATCCTTGATGAGTACATTCATACAAAGAGATTATCGATACATATTGTTGTAAATTTGGAGAACACAAAAGTATCAACATCAAAAAGGAAAATCAGGCCTAGCAGTGCAATTCGCATACACCACTGCAAGTTCAAAATTGTTGTTATGTCGTGCACAGAGGTGTAAATAAGTCATAGTACTGTTGGGAAGTTGGTCAAGATGCAACTGCAACTGCCTCCTTGAAAGCAAACTTGCAAGAGAACAAAAAATGCAACAAGCCACCAAAACAGTTTTCTTCAATGCCACCTTGATCTCAAATGCAAATGCATGAATTTTCACATACCACTCTAGCCACCAAGATTTATTTATATAACATATAAATTCTATATATGTACTATATATACATAGACTAAAACGCAACAAGTTTCATTCTGTTCAGCAAATGCACAAACCTTGTAGTTGCAACAAATTGCGACAGCTGTACTAGACCAATTGCATGCAACAAAGCTTCAAGCAAGAACACACTTTGAACATTCATCTTTGGATCTAAGAAAATAAACACAATGCACTACCACACAAGGAGCTAACTACATCTAATCTAATTCTGTAAAAAAAAACAACATAGCAATTTGATACCATGACATACCAACTTATGTTTAAAATTCCGTAACATACCAAGCCTACAAGTCGGGTGTTGTAGCCTGTAGGCAAAGCCTACCAAAAGCAACCAAATTACCATGACATACCAACTTATGTTTAAAATTCCGTAACATACAAAGCCTACAAGTTGGGTGTTGTAGCCTGTAGGCTCCTATCTAAGTATGCATGAATAGGTTCAGAGGAAGCTACAGTCGAATACGAGTATGAAATTATTTTCAACAATAAAAATAATTCATTAAGGATCCTCAATTACAGTTTGGTTGGCTAGAGGTAATTGTTGACAATGGTTATCTCACCAAGTTTTGGTGTCAACCCATTTGTACTATTTGCTTAAAAAAAATCTTAACCATGCTAGTATGATTGAATTCATTGCTGAAACTGATCCATTACAGAACAAACATTCCAGATCTTAGAGCTTCTATGTGATTTTGAAGGACATATCTATACATATGCATACCCCACCCAGGAATTTCAATGGCCGCATGCAAAAATAACAAGGCCAAACATTTCGATAACCAGGACTAAAAGCATAAATCAACCCATGAGAGAAAAAACCAACAAACATAATTAATTCAACTCCCCAGTCTGCTCTATCTTTCCAAAAGAGACCCAACCCAGCAAAACAGACGAACAGACCAGCCGTCAACACATCAAGCTTTCAAACCCATAAAAGAAAATTATCTAGATTCCCCCAATAGTAAACTGACCAATGGTTGAACCTTTGAAGGAAATACTAGTTCATCAGGCAGGCACACATAAATAGACTGACATCCCTCCACGGATGCGATGTGGGATTTAATAATAACAAAACAGCAGGTTCAACCCATAGAATGATACAAGTGCACATAAATTTATGTTTCACATGAAGCACAATAAATATATAAGCACATAAAGGGTGTCATCATAAACTGAAGCGGGGCTGGGGAGTCTTTAACCATCCATCACAGAATCAAAATGAAGCTCAGAAGCAAAGTTCAGTCTACTTTGGAACATGAACCCAATTAATAAGGTTAGATTCCAGCAGAAGATGTGCTATGGTTGTCTTGATGCCTTGCATCATGCTCCTTGACTGCTTAGTTGATACATTTCTGCAAACCAAAACAATCCAAGGTTTAGATGGATGACAGTGCTAGCTATGCCATGTTGACTTGTTGAGTGTGAATCGCACAGATCAAATGAAACAGAGATGCTAGTGAATAACCTTACTTAAAATGCCAGCGATGCCCCTGCTGCAGTACGGTGATCACCAAACTTCCTCTTGTGTGAACCATGCTTGCTCTGGAAGAAGCTGTAAGGGAGGGTAACTGGGTCGCTGAAAGGATAGTTACGAACTTTCCCATGCCATAGGACCCTCTTGTTAGGCACGTCAATGCTGCAGATGTGACTCATCAAACGACCATCTTCATAGGGTGGTCTCTGCTGGTCAGTCAGCACGAGGCAGAGGTGATCATGAGCCGTGAGGACAGGGAAGTCCGGTGGTGCCTCTGGCAACCCTGCCTCCTTGAAGCCGTCAAACCTCCAGAGCTCAGTGCTAGAGAACTTCCACTCTTCCTTCCAACACCCTTGAGTCGATTGCAGAGTCCACAGCGTCAAAGAGTCATCTTTGTAATCAGTGGAGTGTTCAGAGCAGATGAACCAGATGGAGTCATCACTGCAGCCCACGATCCGGGTTAGATTCGGCGGTTCATCCCTCATCTTCAGGGTCTCAGCCAAGTCGAGCTTGCACCCACCCGGCAACTCGATGAAGCCGAAATCAACAGTAGAGTTGGTGGTGTGCAGGTCGCAGTACACGAGGCCTTGCGTGAGATCGGCCCAGAAACCCTTGCCTCGGAAGGAGAAGGCCTTGGTCGCCATGAATGGTTGTCGGATCTTCCCACGCGGAAAGCGCATCGGCTTGATCTGCCACGGGCACGCTGAGTTCGCCGCCGCCGGAGAGAACACGCAGAGAACGGGCGGCTGCTCATCATCATCATCATCAGATGTCATCTCACGAGCCGTGAGGAGCAGCTCGCAACCGCCGCCGCCGACGGTGCGATTGGGGACGGTCTGCAACGCGGCGGTGGCGTTGTAGGGATGCGGCAGGTAGCTGATCAGGGACAGTGACGCGTCGATGCTGTCGTAGAGGAGGAAGTAGAAGAGGTCCTCGGGGCAGCCTTTGCCTACGAAGCTAAGCCCGATGACGATGAGGTCCTGCTCGAACTTGAGGATGCGGCCCACGGGGAAAATCTTGGGAAGCTCCTTGTCCTTGCGGCGGTCGGAGCCTCCCCCTCCCTCATCAAGCTCCTCCGAGGAGAACCTCCGGACAGCCTCGTCGGTCATGCGGATGGCCAGGGTGGAGGTGACGAGCGGGTCGTCGCCGAGGCGCACGTAGAGCGTGAGGTCTTGCACCGCCGCCTCCATGGACTTGCCGCATCCGTAAGCCTTCTTGCTCGCGCACTCGATCCTACTCCACCCTTGCCCTGGCTCGCCGGTGAGTGGCCACATGTCCACGTTGCCGTTGAGCACGCAGATAGGAGCGGAAGGCATGGCTGACGCGCCGCGCGCTGGTGGTGGAGTATTGAATTCGAGGGAAGGGAGGGGAAAGGGGAATAGCCGAATAGGGCTAGATCGGTGTGTTGTTGGTGGCGGAGGATTGAGGAGATCATATGATCATATCAGATGCAGATATGCAACTTGTGGACGAGACCGACCTGAACTCGCCGATGCGCTTCCCGCGTCTCTATATATGGCTCCTTCGACGCCCAATATGGAATCGGAACGGAAGAACGAAACCTTTGGCGGAACGTCCGCCTCGGACTCGCGTTGGCTGTGCGACGAGAAGCGTCTGCCCTGTCTGCCGCGCACGGTGGCCCGACTGTGTGTCCTTGCAGGCGCTGGGCCCCCAACCGCAGCCGTCCGTGTTCGATGACGACGGGCCGCCACTGCCGCTGCTTCTCGACCAAGTCCAGGAAGTGATGAACAAGGACGGCGGTGTTAGCGAATTCAGTTAGGCTCTGACCCTTTCTTCCGGTTTGTTAGGCATAGCGCTGACCACGATCGTTTCCACGATCCTTTCCGTTGGCTACTGCACGGTGCTCCTCCTTTGTCGGACGCCCAGCAGTGCCTCGGCTGTATAAGAAGACAACAGATGAGCAATGTAAATTTGTCGATTGTTTTCTAGTCTTCTTTCATGGTATCAGCTTAACTCTAGATCCTATCCTTCCGCTGCTCTCCACTCCTTCCTCCATGGCGCACAGCCCTTCCACTTCTTCCTCGAGCAGCGCCACCTCGGCCGCTGGCCACGATCTGAACCCGTTTCACGTCGCTGCTCCTCCCATTCCTGTTGCCGCCCCTACCATCCAGATGCTCAACATCCGGCACCATGTGCCGGAGGTTCTGGACCTTCAAGAATCCAATTACTCTTCGTGGAGTTCTCTTTTTGAATTGACCTTCCGCAAGCTCGGCCTCCTTGATCACGTCGACGGCACCGTCGACGCGCATGCTCGGCAGTACGATGCCGCGTGGACTCAAATCGACCACTGCATCGTCTCCTGGATTTACCTCACCGTGTCCAAGACGATCCGCGACATGGTGTTCCAGCGCCGTGCGACGGCATACTCTGCCTGGCATGCCGTGCGCGGGCTCTTCCTCAACAACGCCACGCAACGCGCCGTCTATGCGCCGCAAGACTTCCACAGCCTGCAGCAAGGCGACCTCTCTGTTGGCGATTTCTGTTGCCGCCTCAAGCGCCTGGCGGACACCCTCGTCGACGTCGGCCATCCCATCACCAACCAAGACCTCGTCGTCAACACTATGCGCGGGCTGAGCACCAAGTTCACTAATGCTCTCGGCGTCATCAACGCCATGACTCCCCTGCCTTCTTTTCTCTGGGTGCACTCCTATCTGCTGCAAGAGGAGACGCGCCTGGAACGTTCCCACAAGATGGAGGCTGCCAACGCTCTTCTAGCCGCCGGCTCAGTCTCTTCCTCCGGAGCAACGGGGGCCGCCCTGGTCGCCACCGACTCCACCGGCGTCGGCGCGTCCAAGCCGCCGTCGAACCCGCCCGGCTTCTCCCCCACCAAAACCAGCGGCGACCGCAAGAAGAAACGCAAGCAGAATGACGGACGGCAGCGCGGCAATTCCGGATCCACCCCGACGACCACGGCGCCGCCGCCGGCAACTTGGAGTGCGCCCTACCCCTGGACGGGCGTCGTCCAGGCCTGGCAAGTGCCACCAGCCGGCTGGCGACCTGCTACTATTCCCGGTGTTCGTCCAGATGCCCCGCCACAGGCCATGATCTCGTCTGCACCGGGCCAGCCGCAGCACGTCTCCTTCGGGTCGGCGCCCAACCTCTACACCGCACTCCACGGCCAGTCGTCATCCTCTGCTGGCTATGGTGGCGGCGGTGATTGGTTCCTTGACACGGGCGCATCCACCCACATGGCAACGCACCCTGGTATTTCTTCTTGCCGCCCCCTTCCTTCTGATTCAGCTCATGTGATCGTCGGCAATGGTGCTCCCCTCAATGTCACACATACTGGCACCATGTCTTTTCCCACCAACACTGATCACATTCATCTTAACAATGTTCTCGTTTGCCCCTCACTTATTAAGAATCTTGTATCTGTTCGTGCACTAACGCGTGATAATCCAGTCACCGTTGAATTTGATGCATTTGGATTCTCTATCAAGGATTTGCGAACGAGGACGGTTCTGCTCCGATGTGATTCTTCCGGCGAGCTGTATCCTCTCCGCGCTGCTTCCACCATTCATCACAGCCTCGCCGTCGACACCTCCTCCGCGCTATGGCATGCTCGTCTTGGCCATCTCAGCAATGGCTCGCTGTCCACTTTGCTCCGTTCTTTTCCTTTCTCATGTTCTCGCCTGGATAATCATTCGTGTCATGCTTGTGGTCTTGGTAAACACGTTCGTCTTCCTTTTGCTAGCTCAAATAATGTAGCCAGTAGACCTTTCGAGCTTTTGCATTGTGACGTCTGGACGTCTCCTGTAATTAGCAATTCTGGCTACAAATACTACCTTGTTATTCTTGATGATCATACACACTTTGTGTGGACCTTTCCTCTGCGCAACAAGTCTGACGTTCTGCCCACTATAATTTGCTTTCATGCCTTCGTTCGCACTCAGTTTCGAGTCTCGATTGCTAGCTTGCAGACTGACAATGGCGGGGAGTTCGACAACCACGCGCTTAGGTCCTTCTTGTCTAGCAATGGCATGATTCTACGACTCACGTGCCCTTATACTTCGCAGCAAAACGAGCGTGCCGAGCGTGTTCTTCGCACTCTCAATGACAGCGTGCGCGCTCTCTTGTTCCACGCCGCTGTCCCGACCTCGTTCTGGCCCGAGGCGCTTAGCACTACTACCCACACGCTCAATCGCCGTCCCTGCCGTCCGCGCAACAACGCTACGCCATACCAGCTTCTCTATGGCCACCCACCGTCCTATGATCACCTGCGTGTGTTCGGATGCCAATGCTATCCTAACCTGACCGCGACCCATGCTCACAAACTTGCGCCGCGCTCCGTGGCGTGCATATTCTTGGGCTACCCCGCGAACACCAAGGGATACCGGTGTTTTAATCCTGACACTAATCGTGTGTTCACTTCCCGTCATGTGTACTTCGACGAGGACGTTTTTCCATTCAGGTCTCGCACTCCGGCCGCAGCGCAGCCATCCTCACCGGCATCGGACGACGTCGTGCACTCACCGGGCGTCGTGCTTGTCCCGCCGCGACACCCAGTCACGCCGCGACGTGCGCCTCTCCCGAGCCCACGCGTTCCTGCGTCGACAGCGTCCTCGCCGCCACCACTCATCGTCGAACGCACCCCCCTGTCGCTTGTTCGTGAAAGGTCAGGCGCGGGCTCCACTTCTGCCGCCACGACGTCGCGAGCGCATGCACATCCGGGGGCTGCCGTGTCATCCGCGTCAGCGTTGGTGCCGCCTTCATCCCCCGCCGTGGCGGAGTCGTGTCCGTCAGAACCATTGACTCCCTCGCCACCTGCGACATCCACGGACGCGACATCGTCAGCGCGCGCTGCGACCTCTGCGACATTGCCACCCCGTTTTGACACCACGCCACCGTCTTCCCCGAGCACGTCGACACCGTCCTCGCCTGCCCCTGATCCACCAGCCTCTTCGCCGCCTCCTGCTCCACAACATCCGATGGTGACACGAGCGCGCGCTGGGATTTTCAAGCCCCATCCGCGGTACGCCGCCGTCGCCACCACTGACGCACCACTAGCTGTCCCTCCGTCTGTTCGCGCTGCGCTTCGCGACGACGCCTGGCGCCAGGCAATGCAGGAGGAGTTTGATGCTCTGCTCCGCAATGGCACATGGCGTCTCGTTCCCCCTCCACCCGGCGCTCGCATCATCAATGGCAAGTGGGTTCTCAGGAACAAGCTCAACCCCGACGGCACACTGGAGCGGCGCAAAGCCCGTTGGGTCGTGTGTGGTGACACTCAACGCCCGGGGGTGGACTTTGATCAGACGTTCTCCCCCGTTGTGAAACCCGCCACGATCCGCACAGTGCTGACCCTCGCCGCATCACACGGGTGGCCGGTGCATCAACTGGACGTCAAGAACGCATTCTTGCATGGCGAGCTGCATGAAACGGTGTATTGTCGGCAACCCACGGGTTTCGTCGACGCTGAGCATCCGGACTACGTATGCCTCCTCTCCAAGTCACTTTACGGTCTCCGTCAAGCCCCGCGAGCGTGGTACACGAGTTTTGCAGCTCATCTTCATTCCCTCGGCTTCACGCCGACCGGATCCGACACTTCGTTGTTCGTTCTGCGGCGCGGTTCAGAGACAGCTTGGCTCCTCCTCTACGTCGACGACATTGTGCTCACCGCATCATCCTCCGCACTCCTCCAACAAATTGTCGGCGATCTCAGTGCGGCTTTTGCAATGAAGGACCTCGGTCCTCTTCACTACTTCCTCGGTGTTCAAGTTAGCCGCACCAAGGATGGCTTCTTTCTTCATCAGCAGCACTACGCCGAGGATGTTCTGGAGCGGGCCGGTATGCTCAATTGCAAGCCAGCCGCGACGCCAGTGGACACAAAAGCAAAGCTGTCAGCCTCCGAGGGGGAACTGCTCAAGGACCAGACGTTCTACAGGAGTATCGCCGGCGCCTTACAATATCTTACACTCACCAGGCCGGACTTGGCTTATGCCGTGCAGCAAGCTTGTCTGCATATGCATGCACCGCGGGATGCACACTGGAGTTTCGTCAAACGAATTCTGCGGTACGTTCGAGCAACGACACAGCACGGCATCCATCTACAGGCTTCTACCTCTACGGCGCTGACGGCTTATACCGACGCGGACTGGGCGGGCTGCCCTGACACACTACGCTCAACCTCTGGGTTTTGTGTGTTCCTTGGCGGCGCACTCGTGTCGTGGTCGTCTAAACGTCAGGCTGTTGTGTCCCGATCGTCGGCAGAAGCTGAATATCGCGGCGTCGCTAATGCAGCTGCTGAATGTTGCTGGTTGCGGAACCTTCTTCGAGAACTCCACGTGACCATCAACAAAGCCAGCATCATTTTTTGCGACAATGTCTCGGCGGTCTATCTATCTGACAACCCGGTTCATCATAAGCGGACTAAACATGTGGAGCTGGACATTCACTTCGTCAGGGAGCGCACTGCCTTGGGTGAGCTCCGTGTTCTTCATGTGCCGACCCAACATCAATTCGCTGGCATTATGACTAAAGGATTGACTACTGCTCTCTTTGAAGAGTTTAGGGACAGTCTTTGCATCAGATCCTCCGACGCAATGACTGAGGGGGGGGTGTTAGCGAATTCAGTTAGGCTCTGACCCTTTCTTCCGGTTTGTTAGGCATAGCGCTGACCACGATCGTTTCCACGATCCTTTCCGTTGGCTACTGCGCGGTGCTCCTCCTTTGTCGGACGCCCAGCAGTGCCTCGGCTGTATAAGAAGACAACAGATGAGCAATGTAAATTTGTCGATTGTTTTCTAGTCTTCTTTCAGGCGGAGTGGACGTTTGTTGCAAGGACGACGCCGCCGTGTGCTGAGGCCGGTGGTGGTGCCAGCGATGACGACGGACATGGGCGTGGAGGTGGCACGGGAACGCTTCCGCGTGGAAGCTGCCGAGGACATTCGGGTGGCGCAGGACGCTGCGAAACATGGCGAGTACGCGAGGGCGGCGCAGTTACTGGAGCGTCGCGGCCGCGGGGCTGGCGGGCGATGACGAGTGCGCGAGGCTGGCGGCGAAGCTGCGCGAGCTGAGCGCTCGCGTGGCGGCGGACCGGCGGGAGTACGAGTAGTCGGGGCGGACGTCGAGGGTGCCGCAGTTCGGGATGACACCGGCACCGGCGAGATCCACATTCGGGGGGGCGTCCACGGTGCACAGCTGTCCGGGACACCGGCGGGACCACCAGCAATGGGGCATTCTTGGTTTCATACGGTCCGTTCAGAGGGTATTAGACCGTGGCGGCGCTGCACAGCCAACTCCGTCGTTCGGTTCTTAGGTTCGCCACGCCGGCATTACAGATACACAGAGCAGCATCACTGCATCAGCAGTAGTCGGTTCCGAGGCTCCTCCAAATCATGGCGGTGTGTATCTATCTATACTATAAGGAGCGAAGACAATTGAAAATTTTTCTCACCCAAATCGGATCCGCTTTACCCCTCACGCCGGACCCACTCGTCATATGTTTTTGGAAGTGGATAGGGTGGAAGGACTATGAAGTATCAGAAAATCGCAATTTGGAGAGCGTTTCTGCCAAAAACGAAAATTTTTTCTCACCTCATCCGTGCATACCCGCCCCCGGTACACGCTGGGCCCACCCAAATTTCCCTTCCTCGTATCGCATAGCAGAAAGAAAAAACTTCCCCCTCGTTGCGCACCCGCCGCTTTTGATTCCCTTCCCACTCGCCCACGAGCCGCCGTCCCGCATCGCGGATCATCCTCCTCTGTCCCTTCCCATCCACCACCTCCTCGTCGGCGACCTCCGCACGTCGGTATCGTCCGGCTTGCCGCGGCTCGCTTCCTCGCGGCCTCCACGCGAGCTCGTGCGTGAGCACCACCCGGCGGCGGTTGGCTGCCGCCTGGGCCTCAACATCGCCGCGTGGGAGCACCTCCTCCTCAAGAACATGGGATCTCAGGAGCTCGCCATCTCGGAACCGGTCCCCCATCGTTGCGTCTCCCTCCCGACTCCCCCGGTCGGGCACGCTATCGGATTCTCGGTCTTTGAGACACCCCCTTCCTTGCGGGAGCTTACCACGGGCCGTCGTACCCGACCTCGCCCCACCACACTCACCACCGGCGACAAGTCTGAGCCAGCCCTAGCTGCCTGCTCGCAAGTCGCAAGCCTCCGAGTCCACGTCTACCGCGACACTTGATGTCCCCGTCTCGCTCTCCTGCCCACGAATGCCATGCTGCCTTCACGCGCTCGTTGCCATGTCCCGGCTCTTCATGCCGTCTATGCAGTCGTTCGTTTGCGACTTCATTCTCAAGCTCTAGCACTGGTAAGCTCCTGCCGATCTCCCTGCATCCCCCCACAATCCACGCTGCCTGTGCTTGCCGTCTCGCTTCCCACGACCATGCTCGAGTGCCCACCGTGGCCTGTAGTGGCATTCGGCAGAGGCCACAAGCTTGAGCAATGCTCTGATCTCTACCCAGTGCTTAATGATGCTACGCTTCGTCTGCTTTTATTGCAATCCAATGCATGTAATGATTTGTTCGACATAATGCCTAGCCGACCATCTGATATTCACTGCAGACTGATTCTTCGTGGGGGTAAAGAAAGAAGGACGGTCAATGGACTGAAAACACGGCGGGGGAGAGCTCGCTTCTGTGGAGCAAAGGAATTGGACATCGAGAACCAAAACAATACATATTTCAATCTTTGAACTCAAACTTAAATAGAAAATCCACTTTTCCTGGTTGAAGGGCTACTGAAATTGTTTAACCATAGACTGGAGATTCCGTTTTGCATACTATTGTCCAAAGTGTTAATGTAAAGTTACCCAAAACCTTGACTCAAGGATGACCATATGCAGCTGTTTTTCAGACTTCAATGGCAATAGCCATTCAGTTTATCAGAGTGCTCCAACGCAGTTTATCTATTTTCAAACTTGGATCTGAATCTGAATAGAAATCTCTTTTTTTCTTGTCCAATAACATGTTCATGATAATTTATTTTTATCCAAGATTACATAGGGTTCAAAACACCCAGCAGTTAAATGAACAATTCTCCAAAAATCAAGCTCAAAATTGGCTAACCATCACTATTTTCAGACTTTGCCATTTGGTCATTCACTCGACAGTGCAACAACATCTTTCAATCCCTGTTAAGTTTAAATATGAAAATCTTCTTTTCCTTGCTCCACAACTGCTGTCACTTGTTGACCAAAGTTCATACATCCCATTTTGCATATTCTTAACCCAAGCTTAAATGAAAAACATATTGTAAAGAGGTCGCTTGCACTTGCTGATAAAACTGCAGCTTGTGGTTCCTTCAAGTTCCCAAATTGAACTGAACATTAACATGACATTTGTGATCCAGTGGGATGTCGATCGGATAAAGGTCCATTGATGAAAATTTGGGGCCTAAAGCAACAGATGCAACTTTAAAGTAATTGTCTTCCTTTGGGGGGAGAATGTGTGGTTCAAGAACAAATGATCTGGTCCTCTTGCTTGTTTGAATAGAAAGATAAAAAGTGCACATATTTTTTCACAGGACATGTTCCATAAAGATTTACAAGACATTCTAAGTGTTCGATAATTTTTGCTTAATAGGGGGGCATCGACGGCAACCCGCAGCCACGCCTCCGGCGCCAATGCGAAGTGGTTGCGGCCATGAAACTTGTGCTCGAGCGGGATGTGAAGGCTGGGAGGGAGCAAACTCTGGACACGGTGTGCTTCATGGCCATGCTGCTTTACATCACACGGTAGCTACCTGAAAAGACAAATGTCGTTTTCAGGGAGTGCAGCCAGAGATTATTGCCACTCTCTCTTGGGTGATTTTGTGTCTTCTTTTTCCCCTTGCAGTTTTGTGAATTTTAGTTACTTGCTTGGGACAGTTTGATGTTGATCGATAGCTTCTATGTGTGTTGATGTTGATTTTCATCTCTTAGGTGCTGAAGTGATCCTCACTGAACACAAGCATTGGAGAAACCGAAGAGGACATTTCTGCTATCAACCCGATGGACGGCAACAGCACTGGCCTGGCACTACCACTTTTCGAATTAGACTACCACACGCGCGGCGTGTCACTGGGTTGTCGTCGCGGTAGTTGTGAGGAATATTGCAAGCCAATGTCTTATCTTTGGAACTGGAGTCATGTCAGATGTTGAGTACGCTTTGAGAAAAGAATAAGGGGCATGCAGTAATGTCAGATGTTTTGAACTAGATGCTTGAGTAATATAATTCAATGTTGGAGTTGCTCCAGTAATCGCGTTCATTTAGAATAATGTCAGCATGATCAACTTTTTTTCATCTTTGTTATCCCTTGATTCTATATGCCTTATCTTGATATGCTTATTTGTTACATCAAAACATGAGTTACCACTCGTTTCTCGATTAATTAGATCAAGATCGTTGTCTATCGTTTTGCTTCAGGGTTTTCTTTTCACAGCTGCCTTTAATAAAAAGAATTTGCCTAGGATATGTGTTTCTTTAATTCATAGCTAAAAATAGTATACCTGGTTGCCTTGTCTGACTTATATCCATCTTTGATCAATCCATTATCTCCCATCTCACTTATAATTATGATAACTATAAAAATTCTTATTGCACATTGCAAGAAATAAATCATGATAAGTCTACTCCCCAGGGAGTTATTAGTGGACAATATCTCTATCTTTACTATATCTTACTGCACAACTGTAGTTCATCTCAATTATTAGATTAAAACCACGGAACTCTTGAAAAAAGATGTGTGTTGTATGAATATAAAGTGTGTCTAATAATTTTTTTTAAAATACGTGCGTGCCGCACGTACATTTTACTAGTGTATTGGAAATTTCCAAATAGCAAAGTGTGTATGTACTGGAAATTTGTGGTCAAGCAGGGCATGCGGAGCATGCTCTCGCAAGTGTGTATATATTGGAAATTTTGATTAAAAAAAGATCCGCTTTCATCAATAAGAGGGGCTATTTAATGTAGAGAGAAATCCATTTTACCCCTATGATGTAATGGACGAATCTGAAAAATAACCCCAAACTCAAAAACCAGAAATCTTACACCCTCCAATTCACAAAACTGGACAGACAACCCCCTTGACCATTTCAACCTGCTTTCCCGCATGGTTTTGCTTTATGGGCAATTTAATGTAGGAAAAAGTGTATTTTTCATCCCTTGAATATCACAAAAGTGTGACTTTCATCTCTCACGTTTTATTAGGTGCAAATCAATCCTCTAACTAATTAAACTGGTATATTATTCATCCCACCTCAGGTCAATTTAGCATACCAGTCTATCAACATATGCCCCCGCACGGGCTAGTTAGAAATAGATAATTGTAATAGGTTTAGTTAGTAGTAGTTTTTTCACTTAGCATAGAGCATAGCACCTCCATATGTGTTTGATTTATATTTAATTAAACACTTTATTTTAAGTTATAAACAACATAAAAATTGGTAGTCTCATCTGTCTCTCATTCATGAATATATGAGTATACGACGACACACATAAGTATTTTTTATATAAACAATAATGTAAATAATATTTTTTGAGAAAACATAAATAATAAAATAGTAATTATAGAAATGATAATTTAAAATTTTATATTGATGCACTTTAAGATTTTATTATATAACTATATGATTTAGATTCAGATTTAGGGGTTACTTTAAATTTAATAAGCACATAAGTGGATAATTTATATACAAATTTAGGGGGTTATTTGATATTATTTTTATAGTAGCATAGGTGGGTGATTTACATGAAAATTAAGGGTTAATTTACATTATTTTTTATAATGTCATATGCGGGTAATTCAGATACATGTTTAGGGGGTTACTTTGGTTTATTTTCATAATGGAGAGGTGGGTAATTTATTAAAAAAATAATAGATCCAACGGCTATTATGATTGTAGGTGTTGAATTGACGGTCGGATGTTTCTGATTTTTATGAGAATTTATATGATTTCTCTATTTTTTAATTGTCTAGCTAGGATCCTAGGTGGCATGATGTGAGGCCTCAAAAGGAGTCTATAATTACTACTAATAGTAAGATCTCACGTCATTTTATGCCACGCCATTAGCTGACAAATGACGAGTACTTCAGCAAGCCGCCTTCATTAATATGAATATGTGTTCTAAATGGTCACGACAATCTGCCATGATACGGAACAGTGGACGCTTCCTCGGATGGTTAGTCTTTCAGCTTCTTCAGCTTGCTTTGCTATTTCTGCAAGCAGGAGTGTACGTATTTTGAAGAGTACATGGTTGCTTTGCTTTACCCCTCGTCGTTGCCGGCAAAAAAGAGGATTCGCGCTTGGCGGGACGCGCCCTCTGCACGCAGTGCAGGCGTCACCGGCCAGCTCTGATCCCTGCCAGCCCTGTGCAGCGGCCACCATCCATGACCATGTGGCCTTGCCGGTCACGCGACCTCGCCGGCCGCGGCGTACCCCCTTTCCAAATTTCCAAGCAGCCACAACGGCTAATTAGTATTGCACTGTACGCACGTAGTAGCTCGTATGATCTAGCTTCGTAGAATACGGGCAGTTCAAAACTGCCGAAGGGTACGTATACACGAACACGTTGGGGAGCGAGCACGCAACAACTCCTCCGTATCTCGCATGCCCGGCCCTGGAGGCGATGGGATGGCGCTACGCAAAGAGATCTTCTCGACCCCACGGCGCGGATGCAGGATGCTCCAGTGCTGCGCCACCCGGCAAACACTAGTTGTCTCCATCGGTAAGTTGAAGTCGGAGTCAAATATTCATCGTTCACACACGGGCAAGAGTCCTTATACTCATATGTGTATAAGGGCACTCCCAAATCAGACTCTATGGTAAATCTAAAAAAACTCAGACTCTATGGTAGAGTCCAAAGTTATTAATTACACTGCCACCTAGGTAAATTGCTGATGTGGCAAGCAATTTAATGATGAGAGAGGGGTGAAAACTTAGAAATCAAGTCTAAATTAGACTCCAAGTCTACATGCAAAACGAAGCCCGTACGGATCCCGTGTGGCTGCCTACATGCGCGATGTGTCCTCTTATATTTAATAAAGCGGGAGTAGAAGATCCGAGAGGAATATTATATAGACTCCATGGTAGAAAATCTGCATTGGAGAATTTAGTTTCTTGTGATAGAATCTTCAAGATATAGACTCCATGGGTAGAGTCTGGGTTGGGAGTGCCCTAACTGTGTAACACAAAGACCAAGGAGAACTTTAATTTCTCTCTGTGATGCATCGACAAACGAGCCAGCCAACTAAGCAACTCATAACACGATTGGCTCTAACTGAGAATACACATATCATTCATGGACACCTTTTATTTTGTTATACGAAGATCAAATCAGGACGGAGGGAGTATACTATAAGGAGCGAAGACAATTGAAAACTTTTCTCACCCAATTCGGGCCCACCTTACCCCTCACACCGGACCCACCCGTCATATGTTTTTGGAAGTGGATAAGGTGGAAGACGCATAAAATCGCAATCGCAATTTGGAAAACGTTTTTGTAAAAAAACGACGTTTTTTCTCACCCACGCCCACCATACACGCCCACGTGTACCCACATCAGACCCCCTCCTCCGCCGCTCGCGTACCCGCACAGCCTCGCGTGACCCACCACACCCCCACCCACCCCGGCTCCTCTCTTAGTCTCCAACCGCTTGGGAATATGGTGTCGGGCTCATAAGAGCAACTTCATCAGCCTCACTATCCCCTCCTCGATACCAAAAAAAATAGTCATAAGGGGATCAAATGACAAAAAAATCATCTCCAGCAGATTTCCTATAGCTCTCTTTTTTTCCTCCATTGACTAACCCCCCTTCACCATCCCCTCTATAGAGGTAACCTCTCCTCCACCCCCTATCTGTGGGACCCACTCGCTCCCCCCACCCCTCCTACCTCCACACCTCCCCCGCTCGCCCCGCCCCGCCGCGGCCGGCCATGGCGGCCGCCGCCGTCCAGCGCGTTCGTCCTCCTCCTCACAAGGAAGAACAACCTGTCATGATAGAACTGGGAAATCATACCAGAACCAGCAGCATCCATGGAAAGCCTCGCTTGTTTCTCCCCCTCCTGAAGCAATCCCTCCTATCCCGACTTTGGTTCTTGGCTGCATAGTCTGGCAGCGTGCACATGGCCACGACGAGGCCCCACGAGTTGGGTCGCGTCAGTCAGACGCCGCCGGCATCGTGGAAGAGAAGCGCCCAAATCTGAACTCCGCCGTAGCTGCATGCTACAACGTGCGCGCACTCTCGGCACCTCCAATCGCCAACTCATGGTGCCCTCGGAGTGTTGTGCTGTCCATGGGGGGCGACGTATCAGCGCTTGGCAGAGGAAGGCCGACAGAAGCAGCTCGTGCTCCAGATGTGCACGGCCGTGAGCATGAGGCTGCGCGCTGGACGGCAACGAGGCTCCCTTCGTTGCGCCGCGCGGGCCCCGCTCCTGCCGCCGTCTTCCTCCTTGCCTCCCCGGTCGCCTGTTGCGCCCACCTCGACCGGGGACGGCGTGCCGTGCTTCCTGGGCGCTGCCGCGCGCGGGATGCGGTATGAAAAGATCAGAGGCGCACTTGAAGCCTTGGGTGGAACACCGGCCTCTAAACTCAGAGGTCACAGTGGTTGCGTGTTGATTGATGCAAAACATACAATGAGAGGTTTACAATATATAACCTGAGAGGGATAGCTCGGCCAAGCTCTATCTACAAGAACCCTGGATAACAGGCGCACCCAAACACTTTTAAGGAAGAATAATCTGGTGTTTGTTTGAAGAGCCGTTCTAGGGGTGTACCATAGCCAAGAACTTTGCTAGGAGTTCGATTAATGAGGTATGTGGCGGCTAAGAAAGCTTCATCCCAAAACTTTAAAGGCATTGAGGCATGAGCTAAGAGCGATAGCCCTACTTCAACTATGTGACGGTGCTTGCGTTCCGCAGCCCCGTTTTGTTGGTGAGCATGAGGACAGGAGAAATGGTGAGTGATGCCGACTTTCTCAAAGAACGAATGGAGTTTTTGATATTCACCACCCCAGTCGGTCTGCATGGTAAGAATTTTCCGATCAAAGAGTCTTTCCACAAGGTTTTGAAACTCGTGAAATTTTTCAAACACCTCAGATTTGAATTTGAGCAAATAAATCCAGGTAAACTTGCTATAATCATCAATGAAGCTAACGTAATATTTCTTTCCTCCAACCGAATTAGGTGCATGACCCCAAACATCTGAATAAATTAACTCCAAAGGATGACTAGAAGTACTAGATGACTTGGCATAGGGCAATTGATGACTTTTTGCCCTCTGACAAGCATCACAAACAGACTCTTTATTGGACTCAAAAGAACATGGCAACTTATTTCTAGAAACTACTCTCGACACAATGGGAGAGGTTGGATGACCAAGACGACTATGCCACCTTTCAAAGGTGGGCTTCACCACGCCGAAGACTTGCTTTATTGGATGGGTTGGAGGAAGAGGATAGAGTCCCTTGTGGCATTCCCCTCTAAGAATCGTGTTCTTCGTTTCCTGATCCTTTACCAAGAAATAATCAGGGTGAAATTCAAGAAAAACTGAATTATCTTTAACAAGGCGATGGACAGAAATAAGATTCTTTGCGGCACCAGGAACATGAAGGATGTTATTTAGATGTAGATTTCTAGAGCTAGTCGGAACAATAGTATGACCAATATGGCTAATTTTCATACCTGCACCGCTAGCGGTGTGAATCTGATCGTTGCCCTTGTACTTGTCTCGGACGGAGAGCTTCTCTAGGTTGCTTGTGATATGGTCAGATGCACCGGTATTAGTGTACCAATTTGTGTCGACATCGTAGGAGTTGTACGCAGCACCAACGAGCTTATCATCTGGTACATAATTCTCATCGAAGCGATGCCAACATTCATTAGCAACATGACCTTTTTTAAAGCATACCTGGCAGCGTTGCTCCTTGGAGTTGCGCGGCTGACATGGGCGGGAAGTCTCTTGGCCACGGCTAGGAGCACTGTGACGCCCCAGGTTTTTAATTAGCATCATTAGTGCTAATGACCGAGTCAAACGTGTTGACACCAGTCAAACCATGGTCAACCTGGGTCATCACCTCGAAAACCTCGCCAACAATCCCTAATGACCCTCTTGATCAAGTCAACGCACACTTGTGGTCAAACCTTGGTCAAAGGCACGGTCAAACCCGACTTAAACCTTAATGTCTTTGAACTCCCTCCGGAACTTTTGCCGCGTTCTCCAAATTTCACCTAAACACTTCAAATTCTCCCAATATAAAAGTTGTCCAGTTTTTTGAGGGACACAACTTTCATGTTGGGTGGCATTTCAAATTTGAAGTAGAAATTGGTGTAAATACTGGTCAACGCCAGTCGGCACTGTTCACCGGTGCCATGAAAACCAGCGACTTTGCCTGCAGTTCATGCTTAAACGGTTGCTCTAAACACCTGTCGGCCTTTGTAAAAGTTGTAAAGGGATCTTTGATCTACAACTTTGCTATTTACCACTTGGTGCCCTTTAGTTTCAAAATCTAGAGTAAATCACGTTCAAATGGGGCTGCACCGAAACATGACGTGCCGGAACGCGAGCGCGCGCCGCGACGTCGCCCGCGCGCGCCGCGCCACGCCGCGCCACGCCGTACGCCGCCGTACGCACGCCGAGGCGGGCCCGCGACTGCCGGTCCGTGCGCCGCACTCTCGGGACGCACCCCCTGCCACGCGGAGCTCCCTCGCGCGTCGGCCAGGACCGCACCGCCGTTGCCCGCCGGTCCGTCCGCGTCTCCTCCCTGCCACGCGGCGCCTGCCGATGCCGTCACCGTACTGCGGTTTAATGGCCAGGGCGTCCCTTCGCGACGAAGGCACTACCCTCTCCCACTCGCCCGCCGCGGCTATAAAACGGTGCTGCCCATTGCCTCCCCGCGTGCACGCCTCCGTCGCCCTGCCATCGTCGCCGCCATGGTGCGCCCACCCTTCCGCAAGCTCCCGTCGCCGGCCAGCACCTCCAGCAGCTCCTCTAGCACCTACCCGAGCTCGTACCGCCGTGTGTTGCCCCGGGCGAGCTTGCCGTTCACCGGATGTCCAGCCGCCGCGGCCACCGCCGGCCACGCTCGCCGACGGTCCTCCCGGACCCAATTCCGCCAAGAACCGACCCGTGGTGAGCTCCTACTTCCCCAGCCCCCTTCCCCGGCCAAGGGCGCCGCCGGACCCGCCGGATTCCGGCGAGCCCCGCCGCTCCCCATGGCCAAGGGCCGCATTGCAGGGCTTTTGTTCTTCCCAGGGTGTTTTGTGCAAGCTAGGGTCATATCTGTGAAGGATAGAAAAGTTCCAGGGACCCCGTTGCAAAAGGAATCTTCAATAGTACTTAGTGTTTGGCTGATTCTTGTAAAATCCGTAGAAAATCATAGTAAAATCAGAAAAATGCAAACTCAATTTTGTTGGATTCCTTGTGAAGAGCACTACAACTTTTGTAAAGCATGACCATAGCTTTTCCTGTTAGTTTTTGCATGAAAAATAGGAAACTGAAAAACCTAGATCTGTTGTATCTCAAAATCTGCAAGTCCACTGTAGCTGAATTTTGGATATGTTGGGTGTTATGTCTTACCTAGATCCTGTACCAAAAATTGCACAAAGTTATGTTGTAAATCTTTTTATATGAATTGTTTTCTATTTATGCAGAATCTGTCTAAATGATTTTTGTAGCTAAAAATATTTAGATTTCTGTGCTCAACTTCTGCATGTGATCTTTTTATGCCAAAATGCACCTCTGGTGAATTAATCACAATTTTATAATTGTCAGAAATATTTATTCTTGAAATATGCTTGATTTTCTTTGAAATTGCATAACCCAAGATCTATGGTAGTTCTAGGTGTATATGTTGCATTCCTAGGTTAGTTTTTGACCAGAGACCATGTGTGAGAAAGTGGGGATCATTTTGATGTGTATTTATTTTTGTATGCATTTATCTTGCTTTAGTAGCTAGCCTTTGTTATTTTCGGTGTAATTAATTTCCTAGCTATCCTAAGTGTGCATGTGTGTGCAGTGCCTTTGTTTAGGTTTGTAGTGCTCCATAAAACACCTCACTGAATTTTATTAATTAATTTTATGAATAAAAGCTAGGGAAGCAATTTAAAGCTTAATAGTCAATTAAATGGGAAAATCACCAACCACACCCCTAATAACCCTATGTGTGTGATGTGAATCATTTTAAAAAGATCAAAACCAACCCATTGCTGTCTTGTGAAATTTAATTTAATTTATTTACATAAATATGTACACAGTCACTATCAAAAAGAATAAATAATAAAGAACCGCATATTGTTCCTTTTTGGAAGAGTATGTGGAATGTATTCTTATCTAGATGAATGTGGTCAACCATGCACCCCATGGTTGTCATTTGTGGTTTGTAATTAATGAAATTAAAAATCGTCAATTAAATCTTGCATTGCATCCTCGTGTAGATCTTCCCGACGGTAGCCGTACGCCTGTGCCGGAAGGAGGAGACGGAGGAGCTGACGGAGACGTACACTACGTCGCTGTAGAATAAGACCTGGACCAAAGTCTAGCAGGGCCCAATGCCAACCTTGCCAGCGAAGGCAAGCCCCGGATCATTAACCCTTCTTTTAAAATGTTGCAATTATCTTTTGCTATGATTGTGCATTTACGTTTCAGGAATTGAATTGAAACCCTAGATGCATGATCCTTAGGTACCTATGCTCTATCACTAGTATGCTAGGTCGATAGCTGCTATGCTATAGGACCCGGTAGAAGTCGAGTGATGTTCGTCACTCGCGAGAATAGGTCCTTATGTTGGAATCATAAGATCTTTATAAATGGATTGCTCATGTGGTAAGAGCAGGGGATTTGGGCTCTGGTCCAGTGGTTTTCGTGGGCTAAGCGTTTGAACGTACTAAGCACTTGTCGGGAATGGGACCGGTAAGCCTAGTACCTGATGGACACGGCAAGGGAACTTTTCCCTACTACCCCTAGGACACATAATGTGTCCCCCTGCTGCAACAGCAACAGTGGGGTACCTGTGCGATTCTGGGCGGTCCGACGGGATGTACCAGTAAGCCTTGTACCGAGGATTGTAGGTCTGATCCCGACCCGAAGAAAGATGGGAACCGCCTGGATGGTTGTCCTCGCGGGGGCACCCTACCGTGTGTTTAGGTCTACCTTGCAAGGTTTAAATCAATCGATTGTTGGCCTCTCACCGTTATCTGAGACTGCTTAATCAACTGGCCACGATATCCCTTAATGATGGAACTCGGTGAAGTTTACTGCTTGAATTAATTGCTTGTACAATTCTTGATTGAATTAGTTGGCACACTTAGAAATGGTAATCAACTAGAACTTGTGCTAAAATATTGAAAGTAAGGACATACTCTTTGTTGCTTTTCAGCAAAAGAACTCCACCGGCCATAAAGCCTCTCATGTCTAGAGTTGGTGATGTAGTTGTCACCCGACGGTTAAGTCTTGCTGAGTATTAGTATACTCAGCCTTGCTTTAAAACTGTTGTTGCAGGTGTTGTTGACCGGGTGGATGACGACAAGTGATGGCATCACGGGTGGCCTCCTGTGATGTTTACCGTTGCGCTAGTTTATTTATTCCTGCTGTTTTCAATCTCTGAACCCTTACTTCATGTCATGAACAATGGTTTGTAATAATTTGGATTTAATTCGTGTTGTACCCTGGACTCGCCTTCGCGTGAGTTTTAATGCATATGTTGATCCTCTGTATGAAATTCCAAGTGATTTACCGGGCGTTAACCCGGCAACTGACGACAGGATGATACTTTATTATTGCTTAATGACCAAAGTGGATTGGTTTAGGCGATAGTACGGTATTTTCCTGGGCGGGTTGTCACAAGCACCACGGCCACGGGAATTGTTGTTGCGACCTCCTCCTCGTCCACCACGGCCACCACGCCCCCTATTGGCGACGTAGGAGGACGAGTTGGAGCTGTTGGAGCCACTGGAGTCGCCACCGTTCTTCAAGTCGATCCGGTTCTCAAAGCTGAGGAGTTGAGAATACAACTCAGCCACCATGATCGGTTCTACTCGCGCCATCACCGCGGAGACGATGGGGTCGAAGTCGTGGTCGAGACCGTTGAGGATGTAGGCGACCATCTCGTCGTTGTCGAGGGTTTTTCCGGTGGCCTTCATGTCGTCCCCGAGGGAACGCATCTTGGTGACGAACTCGGTGACGGTGCTGCTGCCCTTCTTCGTCGTGGCGAGGGTGAGACGAACGTTCACCGAGCGTGCGCGAGTATGGGCAACAAAGATGTTTGCCACTCCATCCCACGCCTCCTGAGCCGTTGCCGAAGCAGCAATCTGCCCTAGGACCTCCTTGCTCACAGAGGTGTAGATGAACCCGAGGACTTGCTGGTCGATGGCGAACCACTCGTCGTATGCCGTATTCGGCACCTTGACGGTGGTGTCCCCCTGCTTGGCGTCGATCTCAGCATTCGGCACCTTGACGGTGGTGCCCCCCTGCTTGGCGTCGATCTCAGCATCGGGCGCGGGAGTCTTGCCATTGATATGGCCTTCCACGCGGGCACCACGAATTGCGGTGAGGACCTGCGCCTTCCATAGCGCATGATTGCTCTTGTTCAGCTTCTCTGAGATTTGGATGTCGAAGAAGAGATTGGATGCGGGGGCGCTGGAGCTTGAAGACATAGTTGGGATCTAATCTATGCAGCGGTGGCTCTGATTACCATGAAAAGATCAGAGGTGCACTTGAAGCCTTGGGTGGAACACCGGCCTCTAAACTCAGAGGTCACGGTGGTTGCGTGTTGATTGATGCAAAACATACAATGAGGGGTTTACAATATATAACCTGAGAGGGATAGCTCGGCCAAGCTCTATCTACAAGATATTCTTGTTACAAACTTGATTACAAAGCAACAAACAAATCTATCTACAAGTCCTGGCCGAGCTAAGCCTCTCTAGGTTTGTTACAGATGTTAACAAACTCTAACACGGTACTCACTGCGGAAGAAGCTCGTCGCGGCGCCGCGAGGTTCCTCAACGCCATCTTCAACGGCAAGCACGCGCCGGCGACGCGGTTTCCAAAGATCCAAGATTTGGGGCAGGGGAAGAAAGGATGAAGTGGCATGGTGTGACATACGAGTTGGGAAGGAGAATGGAAACTGCTAGAGCAAATTGTGTTTTAAGGATGAAAATATTTTTACCCCACCCCCAATAACTTTATATATGGGATCAAATTTACTCCATCTGCTGGAGTTGCTCTAATAGGGCTATATATACGTTCTCTTCTTATCTATTCTCCACGACACAATCAGTTGACCTTTGGAACTGATGGATCAGATAGGTCAATGCGACGAATTGAGATACAGGTTTCCACATTTTTTGAAACCGACGGATCAGATCGGCTAACGCCCGGTTCCAGCTTACAGGCCATATCTCCGACCACCTACCCGCCCAGCTCTGCGGCCCCCTGCATGCAACCAGGGTTTTTTCCCGACCGGTCAGGTGAAACCGCCGCCCTCCGGTTCCAGTTTGTCGGACCGTTTTCACTGGGAATCAGAAAAACCGGTGAAATTCAAAATTTCAAACCAAGATGACACATGACAGTTCAATCGATTTGTACCGGTAAGCCGCTTGGTTTGACCGGTAAGCCAGATCGGTTTAACCGATAACAGGTCGTTGAACCAAAAAAAATTGAATCAGTGAAGAATTTGACGTATTTTCAAAGTTTAATGAAAAAGTTGGAAAATAAAAGAAAATTTTCTAAAAATATCTTAGGTCCGTAGAATCTAATGGTGTCAATTTTTTTCAAATATTAGTGCATTTAGTATTTTTTGTGGCATTAGAAGTTGAATCGGGGGAATTTTTTCGTTTTCGTTTTTGGTTGAACTTCTAATGTCTGCAAAGTATACTAAATGAACGAATATTTGAAAAAATTTGACATCATTAAATTCTACACACCTTGAAGTATTTTCAAGAATCTTTTTGAGCTTTTCATTTTTTATTTAAAAATTTGAATTTTTGAATTTGGCGGTTGGGAACCGGCCCGAACCGAAACCGGTCACCGGTAACCGCGGCAAGCCGTGCGGTTCCCGACTGTTTTTTTAACCCTGCATGCAACCCCTGCCCTCCCTGCACTGTCCATCCCCGGGCAACCATGTGGACTTGTTGCGTAGAGATGGGAGAGGCGCCTAGAGGGGTTGCCTTACGCTAACGCACGCACACGCAAACGGCTTCAAGCCTTCAACCATGTTAGGATCGACTAGGAACGTGCCCGTGCGTTGCCACGGGCATCAAAACATATTTGCAACAGTATATATTTAATATGATAAAACTATCGTAAATTAACATCACATTGGTTTCATATCAAAATGTTAATGACAAAATAGTTGTGCTGATTCAAAAATTGTTATCTCATCAACCACACGATAAATTACAAGGTGCCAACACCACCATTGTTGGAATAACATGTGAGGAATGTAATCACCATTTGTCAACAAATGTCCTACTGATTCATGCAGTGCTTGGCCATGTCAAATAACAGTCCCCTGCAACAGTCACTTTTGGTTTCTCCGCAGCTAGGTTTAAACACTTCAACTCTGCTCCTCTCATAACTCAATTCTTTTGTCGCATTGAAAGAATATCAATCAAGAGGGGGCCTGTGCTGCAACCACATTCATTGCCTTCCCCTGAAAATCACATACGTAGTTGGGTTATTATACATCTTTGGTCACCTTGAAAGAATCATATATACAGGCATATTTATCATTCATATTCTGAAACTTATCTCCCCAGGAATCAGCCAAACCTGGGGCTTCATTGGGACAAAACAATGACCAATGTCCATCACACTGTACCCTTTCCATGAATAGATCAGGAATCCAGTCCAGAGCATAGAAAAGATCCCTTGCACGATTCTCATCCTATAAATATCAAATAAAAATTTCACAGATGCAGCAATCTAAAATAATAGCACGCCAATCACTTATACTGCAATTATTATACAATGTTCTTATTGTTCAAGAGCTTTTACCTTTCCACAGTTCTTTTTAAGATAAAGAAACTCAAAGATATCTGGAAATATTAGACCAGCAATGACTCTTGAACTGTAGGACTGAAGAACCCAGCCTATATCAAAACAAAAGTATCTCACCAGTGATAAAATCCTTCTTTTTTTTGTCTTCTTAGTCTTAACATTTTAGCTTATATCAAGTTTGAATTCATTATACATCAATCAGTAGCATAGTAGGAGCATCTTAAATATCTCAAAACAACCAACACTAATTAATGATTTCATTATCAACAAGCAAAAGAGGATCACATACACATTGTTGTGCAGATCACATGACAAGAAAACAGCGATCTCCTTGATAGTTACAAGCTGATCCCGCTCTCCAATTTCAATGCACATTTGTTTGAGACAATAAGAAAGAACCATTTCATGAAGAGAGAAGGCCCAAGTATCACATAGCATCCTAGTAAACCTGAAAGGGAAGAAATAAACAAATAATCACTTATTTTTTAGTTTGAAGTTTTGAACAACAATTAGTAATAAATCTGAATTCTAAGCACCAAATTGTACTTTTCATATTACTTCTGATGAATCCTCTCATAATAATCAAGTCAGAAACTCAAGTGAATTACTATCATACTTTGTTATGTAACTATGATGCAGTATCAAGCTTATAAGGTAACTATCATACTTTTTTTCAAATTAATACAAAAAAAGACAATATATGTATCTGTACCTATCTCACAATCAAACAGTCTGGGAGTTTTTCACTTTGCTAAAAGAGTAAGAGAGGAGAACAGATCTCATATTTCTTTTAAAAAACATTATTAAAAAATATCAGTTGCTCATCTGAAAGTAGCAAAAGAAAGAAGCACTTGCAATTTAGGAACTTCTATATGAAGTCCTTATCCATCTTCTCCCTTCTATCACTTTCAGGGTTATATAGAAAAGAAAGTGTAGCAGCACAGACTACTTGGGAGGGTTTTAATCACTTCTCTAGTTTTTGCAGTATGAATCTAGAATATTAATAACTGGACAGAACATTTATTTTTCAGTTGTAATTCTAACTCAAATGACCATGAAGCCTTTTCTTGTTTGTTGCTGTAATATCCACTTATCCTTCTTCACTTCTACAACAACTATTTCCATTCAGGTAGTTATTCCTTCCAGTATTTCTTAAGAAATTACTCCTTACAGGTAGGCAAGGAAAAAAATCAAAAATATTAGCACAAAATTATTAATTAAAATCAAAAAAACTATTTGTGTGAGCACCTTGTTTGCAAGCATCTAATGCAGCGTGTGCTTAAGGCTAATCAATGAGTCCGCTTAGAAAATTATATATATGTGCTTAAAATTCTCTAAAGAAAGAACAACCAGTACAATATGGTTATTAGGCTATTAGCGAAGTTAAACTAAAGAATGATATGATCAAATGAGACATTCTCAAAGTGAGAAAAGAAATTCCTCATACCCAAACTGGTGCCCAAAATATCTGCTAACTGGAATCATCAAGCGACTCTCATCTAATATCTGTGTACAACCTCTACATTTGAACAGAAGGCAAATGAATTCACAAGTGCAAGTTAAATTAATTCCATGATGAAGAGTTCTAAAGCAAAATTAGTATTTGTTGAAACCACCTAACAAATGGCTTAGTAGCATGTCAAGCTCTCGTTCTTTGTTTTTTGAGGCATGTTCAAGGAAAACTCCTGCTTGTCCAACATCAGGTTCAGCTGGCACCAAACCATGACCACGTGACGCCTGAAAGTCATATTAAGCAAGACATTATGATGACTATGTAAACCAAAACCATGAGACAATGAACCCAGTAACCGAAGAGCCGTAACCTGCTGAACCACTTGAAACATAGCAGTTCAGTTATGAACCCAGCAGACGGGGAGACATAACCTGCTGGAATGTTATAACACGGTGAAAACAAAATTGTCCTGTGAAAAGAATGAAGCTTGCTTCAAGGATCCAGAATTGATTGGCTTATGTGAAAAGAAAAGCTTGAAACAGAACAATGAGCACTTAGTACCACCCTGTGGAAATTATCTCAAACCAAGTCTTCTTTGTCAAGGATAGAGATTTTTCCAACAGAATCTACAATTAAAAAAATCAAACCGAGAAGGGGAGTAGTTATTACCACCAGATGGAACTCGTGATGCAGCACCAACACATTGCCTGACGCTGCCCTTTGTAGCCTGGATCCACGGCCTAGAGTTAGAGTTGGGCAAGATTAGCATGTGATCTCGCTCAGAGAGTCAGAGAAGCGGCAGTTCAGTGATGAGGGTTTGGATTGACTAACTTGGAGATCCCTGGATGACCAACCATGAGAAATCGAGATCAACTTACCTAGTGAGAAAGACTGCAGACGGTGGCGCCTAGCGTGTCGGCGACAACGGAGGCGGCATTGACCCGACGTGGCAGTGGCATCGATCCGAAGACGCACAGGAATGAGGCCGGTGAGAAAGGCTGCAGATGGTGGCGTCAGGCGAGCCACTCGTGCGTTGCCGCCGCACAGAGCCCCCTCGAACCCTAGGCGGCGTCGTCGATGAATGGCAGGGAATGTGAAGCGGATTAGTAAAAAATGGGGGAGGGGCTGCAGGGGGTCGTCAGAGCCCGCACCCTAGGCTCGCCGCCGTCCGCGGACGGGGAACGGGGGATGGCGGCGGGGCGAGCATGGCCCGCAGGGGCGGCGACGGGTCCAGCGCCCGCCGTCCCCACTGGATCTGTGAGAGCACGCCATCCGTGGGCCGAAGCAGCGGCGCATAGGGATTGGGTAGGCGGCGGCAGCGAATAGGGTTTCGAATGGGGGCGCGGAGGAGGCGCAGAATGGAACGGAGGAAGGAGGGGATCGCGATCGGATGCAGGATGCGAAGGACGATGGGCTGACGCGCGGTGGGGCCGCGAGCGGAAGGCGAATGCGGGGGCGGACGCGCGGATGCGAAGCCAAAACGACGTACCGGGTTTTTTCTCCACTTCATACTTTTTAGGAGTAGAGATAAGCTGGGTAATCCGTTCAAATATGTTTGAATCCACTGCTAGAGTGTACTAGTTAGCTAAAATTTTGTGTTACATCATCCAAGTAAGATGCTTATTGATGGGTATGCTAAACGTTAGCTAGCTTTATCCTAAAAAAATGTGAAAGTAGGGGAGATAATGGGAATCAGCATTTTGAGGAAAAGATTAAAATACCCCCAACTTTATGGAGAGGAAAAGAGAAACAAGGATAAGATGGACAATTTTTATACACTTTAAATTTATCCAATAGTTGCCGTGTCTCCAAACATGTACGTACCGGCTAAAGTTTAGCCACTGGCTAAAATTCACCTCTAGCCGAGCTAAAGAAAGGTTCTGAGAGCTAGGAATTTATGAAAAAGATTCAAATTCCACTACTAGGAAAAATAAATTTAAGCGCTTGGTTTTTCAGGCGTGGATGATAAGTTCCCTTCGAGCAACTCCAACAGGCTCTTCATTTTTTCTCTCTATATTTGACTCTTTATTTGGTTTTTCATAAAAAGTCTTCTTCATATAAGCTACTCATTCCAACAGACTCTTTATTTTCCAAACTTCAAATACCAACAGTTTCCTCCACTCATCCTCTCATATCACACTGACGCGTGGGTCCCGTTTGTCATACCCATCCTCTTCCTCCTCCGTTCCACTGCTTCCACTTTTCCCCACGCAACCTTCCTTTCTTCATTTGCCGCCGGTTCTCCTCCCTGGTGCTCAGTACGGCGCCGCGCCAGCCCCGACGCCGTCCGCGTCCTTGGGCTCGGCGGCATCCACGTCTTGCCCCTGCGCCTCCTGCTCCTGGAACGGGAGCCGCCCGCCCCTACCCCTGCTCCTAGTGTCGCCCACCCTGCCCCTGCTCTCGGTGCCGGCGACGGGTGAGGGACGGAGAGGCCCAACAGGGAGGCGAGGTCGCGGCGCCTGAGTGCACTAGAGCTCGCCAACCGCAGCCCCGCAGCACACAGGAGGCGACACGACTGTTTCCACGGACGGCAGGGGCAACAACAAATGAGCTCGCCGACGAGTGCCCTGTCCGGCGGAGGAGGAAGAAAGGTGAGGGGCAAAATGGATGCGCGAGGTCGAAGGGGTGCTATGGCCGCGAGGAATCGAGGTGGGAGCTAACCACGGTGCCGAATCGGACCGGTGACGACGGAGAGCTCGGAGGTCGGACCTCACCATGGCAGCCCTGGCGCGAGGTCGCGGAGGTGGGCGGAAGGGTGGGATGGCGGGAGGGAGCAGGAGAGGGAGGGGGAGCACGTGGTAGAGGGAGATAGCGAGGAGGATTCGCTCGTCAAACATGGCGAGCGAAGGGGAGCAGATAACGATCAGGATCGCGAGCGAGGCGAATGGTGATTCTGTTGGAACAAGCATTTGTCGTTGTTTTTCATTTTTTACGCATAAAAAACGTTTTGTAACAGCTGTTCTGTTGGAGTTGCTCTTAACCATTAGAAAAGATTCTCCGCTGTGCATCTCATTTGCGTATAAAAAACAATTTTTCTGGACCAGCTCATGAAAATCCTTCTAATCTATATTACAAGGAGCGAATACAATTAAAAACTTTTCTCACCTAATTCGGACCCATCTTACCCCTCACGTCGGACCCACCCGTCAGGTTGCGTGATGACCCAAAAGTTGGAATGACCATAAAAATCGCAATTTGGGGAGCGTTTCAACCAAAAACGACTTATTTTTCTCACCCACCACGCGCCAACCCGCCCTCCGTACCCGCCTTGGGCCCACGTTCACGCACCCGGGCGCCTGCAGGACGGTTTTTTTTCTTAAAAAAACTGCTCAGCGAAACGACGGGGGCCTGCATCGCCTGTAGAGATGGCAATGAGTACCCGAAACCCGAGTACCCGACGGGTTTTACCCGATAAGGAGACGGGTATGGAATTATATTTCTACCCGTGGGTACATAAATGAGCAACATCATGTACCCATCGGGTAAGCGGGTGCGGGTGTGGGTACATACTACCCATACCCGCATACCCGCGGGTAAAATAAACCCGTCTACAATATGTGATAAACGTGCAAAATAGTACATTGTTAGTGAATGATAACTTAATATTGATAACTAACAAAAAAAATCTTATGCTATTAATTAGTTAACAATTATCATTTATCTTTTTTATCAATTAAATTCGTTGATGTATGCACCTTATCACGTGTTATATTTTCAAATATATTAGTTTACAACGGGTACTCTATCGGGTATGGGTTACCCGACGGGTAAAAAAACCCATGCGGGTACGGGTATGTAAGAACTCAAACCCGCATGCGGGTATGGGTTTTTTAGCGGGTATGAGTTAGAGTTGACGGGTGCGGGTATAGAACGGCACTACCCGACGGGTTTCTACCCGTTGCCATCTCTAATCCGTTGCCATCTCTAATCGCCTGGCAAGGCGAACCGACCAGGTCGACGCCACCGTACGGCCTCGCCCTCCGGAGGCGACACTGCGGCCGGATCCGGCGCGAAGCACGCACGCGCGGGTGATTTCCCCGCCACTGGGGAGGAAGAGGCTCGCCGGATCCGGAAGGCAGGTGCCGGGCGTTGGAGAGAGATATCGATCGCCGGACCTGCCCACCTTCGCCGTCTTCGGATCCACCGCAGAGAAGAGAGGCAAGGGACTCCAGCAGCGCGGGGAGGAGCGGCAGTCGGGCCCTACGCCAAATCCTTGCCGGCGACGGAGCTCCCATGGCGGGCCGCCGCAGAAGAAGCAGCAGACGCTTGGTCCGGGCGTGGGACTGAGAGGAGCTCCCCGGCCCGGCGGCTAGGAGCACCGCGGCGGGAGCAGAGGTGGCCGAGGCCGGGCGAGGGAATCCCGCGCGGAGCTCACCGACGGCGAGGAGCTGTGGGTGGGATCCGCCGCGTTGTTCTCCTTCCACTGCTCCACCCGCCAGCCACCACACGACGCGCACGACACCTCCTCCAGCTCCTGCAGTCCAATAAACAGCAAAGAAGAAAAAGAAAACCGCCAAAATCAGCGACCGGAAAGGAATCGAAACAGCCAGAGGGAAACTGAGGAAGGGGATGGGATTGAAATCGGACAAGCTCCTTCAGCTGAGAGGTTTCGCAGTTCATCTCCACTCACGGCTGCTGATCAGGGCAGAAGAAATCGATCCAAGCAAGCTAGGTCTCCCGCACCTATAGGAGGAACAGTCGAACCGAGGCCGGATAAATTTTGCGCTTCCAGCAGTCGAAACAGAGATCGACGCTGACGACGACTCGATGAGGCACGAATGGGAGGCAGTAGGAAGCAGGGGAGCTCCCGCAACGCGCGGCCACTGATCCCGACGCTGGATCTCGTCGACGGTGGTGGGAGCCTCACGCCGCCAGTCGCCGGCGCCGGAGCTCGAAAAGGTGCTGCTGTGGCTTTTTTTTTATACTCACCCCGGTGGATTGAAAGGAGATAAGGCAAAGAGATACTAGAAACAGATGATTCCAGTTCCAGAGAAACAGAGACTTACGAGATATTTTGGACAGCTAAGTGGTTTAGAGTATTTGATATTTTTTATCCATTTCATTTACATTTGTTTGAAACTATAGTCTAAAGATGAAATTACACTTGATCACTGTTGATTTATGTGTACATGCATGAATTTTATAGCTACATGCAAATGGCTACACAATGGTACACACAAACACATTTGTAGGGTCCGTTTGGCAGGGCTTCTCCGTCGGCTCCGGGAGTCGTTTCGGCCGGAGCCGTGCCAAAGGCCTAAACAAAACGGCTCCCAGACGGGAGCGCCCAGAATGTCCGCTCTCTGGAGCCAAAATGGGCCGTCGGAGCCGGAAATCGTAGCCCCCCTCCCCGCTCCGTCTGACACCCGCACTCACCTGTACCAAAATGCCCTTGCGATTCGGCGAAATATCGAGCAAAATGCCACCATGGCCCACAGACGAGCACCGCCGCCGGCGAGCTTGGGTGGCGGCGGAGGTGCTCCGCCCGGGCCGCCTCCATCGCCGCAGTGGAGAAGCTCTACAGGAGGCCGATGGCGTGGAGGTGGAGGCTGCCTCCATGGCCGGCGGAGGATCTCCGCGTGGGCCGCCTCCATGGGTGGTGGAGAGCGCCGACGAGCATGGGTGATGGTGGACGAGCGACCGGGGATCTTCACGCGTGAGGTGGGAGGTAGTGGAGAACGCCGGTGACGGGACATGTGGCGGGGATGGGGCGGCGGGGGTGGTGCGGGAGATACGATGCGGAAGGATAAGGTGAGAGAAGGGGGCGGTGGAGATAAGGGAGGGAAAAAGGGGAAAAAGAAAAAATGAGAAGAAAGAAAGTAAAAGGAAAATAGGAAAATAGGAGGGAAAAAAGAAAAAAAAGAAGGGTTTGCCTAAAAAAGAAAAAGAAAAAAAGAAGGGTATTATGGACATTTCACCATCTTATCCACATTACACAACCAAGAGAAGCTGTTTTGCCAAACGTTTTCAACGGCTTCAGCTCCTCCACAGAATCCGCTTCACCAGCACAGCCACAGCCGGAGTCGGAGCCCTGCCAAACACACTCGTAGTTGATCTTAAACTACATGCAAAGTATTAAATATCTTAAAAGACGGTCTCTCTTTCTGTGGGTTGTATGAATTGTCTGCACATCTATCTGTGCGCAGTTCAAGGTTCTACAGACGACCCGCTGTCTAAAGGTTGTACATGCCCTTAAGAAAAAATAATCATTTTTTCAGGTAGTGCCGACGGCTGTCGGCATGCAGCGCTGCACACACCGGCCGCGCAGCCGGAGCCCCGTCCTGGCGGCTGGCGTTGTCCCCTTCCTCGGAGCTCGGTGGCAGCCATGGCGATTTGTGCGTTTGCCTCCCTCCCTCTTCCAGCGGCGATGACAGGGTCACCTCGCGCCTCCACCCGCACACGTCTCCCGCAAGTGGTGCCGCACGACCTCCAAACACGCCCCACACGCCGCCGCCATCAGTCGTTCCTCGTGCCGCCCACTCGTCGCTGCCGTCGGCGCGCGGCCCCGACGCCATAGCCAGCATCTCCGTTGCCCCTCCTTCGACTCTGCTGGCTCGAACAATGCGCAGGAGGCCGACGTGTGTGTGCTCGGCGGCTGCTCACGCTCCTGGCGCACCGCCTGCGACGCGGACAACATCTGGGAGCGCCTCTTCCGCTGCCACTGGTCGGCCGCCACGGCGGAAGCGACGGTAGCATCCTGTGTGCAGGTTCTAAAAAGAGGACTGATAGTTTAGCTCTTGATGTAGCCATATTCGGATCCGGTAGTCATCACAGTTTAATTGGAATTTCTTTAACACTAGAATTCCGCTAAAAGGTTCCGTGTTTATCATGCGATATTGCCGATAGATTTCCTGCTCATTAGATTGATCATTGCCAAAGTGAAGTTTTCCAATCATGCCTTATGTACACCATCCGATACATAAGTGGGCAAATAGAAGTATGAGAAAAGAAAAGAAAACGAAAACATATAAACACATGATGAAGTTTTTTTAAGAGCTGATTTCAAAAGATTATAGGGTGGTGTTAATTATTTTGCTGAAATGCAGCTAGGTGATTAAATTTAAACTTTGCTTCAACAGAACTTGTTACATTAGTTCAATAAAAATATTTGTTTAATAGGTTCTTTTCTATGACTATAAAATACCTTTTAATACATTTTAATCATTGTTGAAGTGCAGGCTACCGAGTTTAAACTATTAGAGGCATTAACATTTATGTTGACTAAAAAAACCGGTACTACAATGTCTATTCAATAATTGATGAAATAAGCTTATAGTGGCATTGCCATGTACGTTGATTCTTATTGCCTCGTAAACACGTGCGTGTCGCACGTGCATTTTACTAGTTCTAGAAATTGCTCATGAGTCGTCCCTAAAAATCACTCAAACCGTCCTTTAATAATATCTGTTTAGTGAATTAATTGAATAATGTAAAATTTAATATACATTATGTGTATTGTCAAAAGGTATCTTAATGTATCTCGTAGATTTGTCAAAAATATCATGTACATGAGAAGGACCAAAGTTGATCTAAAGGAAAACCTTAGGCACAAAACTGATATTCATCCCTTGGAAGAAAAAGTAGCCAGATGACTACAGCCGGTGCTGTGCACCGTGTCCATACACCCACAGCACCTCCCATCCACTCGCTTAACTAACAAAGACCTGGGGGCCCACAAAAGTTACTAATTTAATTACTAAAGACCTAGAGAACCATGGCGTGGCTCCTCTGCTGCTGATCCATGGCTTGACCATCAAGGCAGTTGCTAAGCATGATTAGGCCTGGTACGGACGCAAACAACGTGGTGCCTGGTGATCTGAGCTGCGACCTCCGCCTCCATTCCCGAGCTCACGGGTCTAGGGTTTCCTTGCCCCCTGCGCCTATATAAAGGCCCCTCCTCCCCCTCCCTTTCTCAACCACTCCGCCACTCCCTCTCCTCTCCCTCCCCCTTGCTGCTTCCCCCTCGTTCCGATCCCCACTGCCAACAAAACACCACCACCAGAGCCTCTCCTTCGTTCTCCATGGCCTACCGCGGAGGCCGCGGCGGTGACGACCGCGGGGATCAGCGCCCGCAGTACGGAGGAGGCGGGGGCAGGGGCGGCGGTGGAGGCCGCGGCTCACCGCCTCCTTCCTCGGCGTCGCCGGCTCCGCCTTCTGCTCCGGCTCCGCAACAGCTGGTGCAGGGTGTCCCGACGCGAGCGCCCGAGCCGGCCCCGGCCTCCTCCGCGCCGTCTGCCGCGGCGCTGGCGAAGGAGGTCGAGAAGAAGCTCGTCGTGTCCGAGACCGCGCTGGCGCTGCCGGCTGCAGCTGCGTCGGCGGCCGTGGCGGCCGCGCAGGGGGCGGACGCGGAGGACGGTACGGACGTGGACCTGGCGCCGGTCTCCAAGAAGGGGCTCGCGCACCCGGCTCGGCCGGGCCTCGGCACCGTCGGCAAGAAGGTGATGATCCGCGCCAACCACTTCCTCGTCGACGTCGCCGACAACAACCTCTTCCACTACGATGTGAGCTACCCGCCCTCCTCCCCATCTCCCCCTGATCTACTTGTTCCTGCTAATATACATGCCTGCCTCCTTAAATCTAGTGGTTAACTTGTTATCGTATGAAAGTTGGATGCGTATATGAAGTCGATCATGCTGTGTGTGTTGGTCTGCTCTCCCGTTTGATCGTTTGCTTTTTACGGTTTACCCAGATCGATCTCTGTTTTTCTTGAGCTGTTCTTGCGCTTTCGATTGTTCTTGGTTATGCGGGGAACGTTGCAGGCAGTACACAAGAACACCTTGCGCTTCCGATCTCATCCGCTCATCATGGATGTTTGGTTGGAGCGCACGTTCATGAGGAGCTTTCTCTTGTGCCACTGTGCAGCATAGCTCCCGGTCCTGCTGCGTTCCCCCTGCTTCAGTCTCTCTTTCTTTGGTCCTTGATGGGGCTTCTTGGTCGGCGATGAAAGGTGTGTTCTTGTTCTAGCGACTCTCTATATAGTCCACGAGAGATTGCTGATCAAAGAACCCTTGCCGTTGAAGTGAAACGTCTGGTTCCTTCCAGCTGCTCTCAGTCTTCAGTTGCATATATATCTTTCGACTGGTTCTCTGTGCGGTTCTTATCTTTCGACTGGTTCTTAAGGTAGTGGGGCTACAGATCTCAGATTCTCAGTTCCCCGTTTCGTGAAAAGCTTTTCCTGTGCGAAAGCTGGCAAGCCTGAACATGAAACCGGAAATATTTGGCGGAGATGCATCAAGATCGCATCCGGCCTGCTACACTTGACCCGGTTGCATCCATGTGGTGCGTGTTCTTTCGATGGCTCTGTCGTTTGAGCACAAGCTTTTCTTTGCAAGATTTTGATTTTCTTTTGTCCATCGTAGCTCTAGGCTTCGTTCCCTTCTTGTGATACTTTTTCTTGGACGCGTACTAGTCCACATAACCTTTTTCTATTGGGACTGTGAACTCTGTTGGGCGGCTCATGTTCTGCAACAACGCATAGATCCAAAACGATTGATGTTGCTCAGAGGCCCCAGCCGTGCTGTTTTGATCTTTATTCTTTTGTGATTTGAGCCGTGCAGTGTGGTCTGTGGTTCTTTTTTGCTTTTCGTACGTGACGATTTGCTTGGAGGGAACGATGCAGACAGTACGTGAACGAGGAGCTTCCGATCTCATCCTGATCATGGATGCTGGTCGGAGCGCAGTGTCTTGTGGGACTTTATCTTGAGCCGATGTGCAATATAGTTCCCCTATATGTCCTGCGTTTACTCTTGCTCATGGATGTTGGGCTCACTGCGAGCGGTCTGCAGATCGAGCAGAGCTGGGTGCACGATCGAGTTCTTTTGTATGTTGGTCGGTTTGAGGGCACATATATGCAGCAGGCCATGAACCGTAGCACTTCTGATCTCGTCCTGTTAATGTCATGGACGTTTGGTCGGACTTTCCCCTGTGCCGTTTGTGCAGCATGGTTCCATTCCTGCGTTTCCTCTTTTTGGTTGCAAGCTTTTGGGTCCCGGTTCTTTCGGAGCTTTCTCGTCGTGGTGCGTGACCAGCCGTATGCATGCATGCAAGGCTGTTCGTAGCAGTGCTCAGTGCTTTTCTTTTGGACGTTTCCTAGAGCAACTGGGGGGGATGCAGATCAGGTCCCCTGTTCATGCTAGGTTCTCCAACAACTCTTTGCTTGTTTTGTTTCCTCTCTCGTGGTGAGTCAGGGTCGTTGTGGTTTGACTAGAGCTTTGTCCATGGAAACTTGGATTCTTGCTTCTTAACTGAAAGATGGCGATGAAACTGGAACAAAATACAATGCAGATGCCATCTCGTTCGCATCTTGCAATTTCCCCAGCCGGTTGAGCCCGTAGGGACGGACGTGTTCTTTTGTTGCCTGTGCCATTGGAGCAACAGCTTTTGATGCAACAGCAACTGCTTGGTACATATTTGGCAGCTTCGTTACTTTCGACGTCCTTTTGATTCTTTTGCTCTTCTTTATTGCGTTTTTTTTTCCAATTTGAAGCGAAACGTCTGGCTGATGTCATGAGAGATTACTACTCCACATGACCTTTTTTGTTTTTGAACTGTCAAATCTGTTGGCCGGCTCCTGCAAGAAGTCTGCAACACATATACTTTGCCCAGAGGGCAGAGGCCCCAGCCGTGCGGTTTTGATCTTTTTTCTTTTTCAGATTTGAGAGGTGCAGTTCAGTCTGCAGTTCTTTTTGCTCTTTCGTACATGATTTGCTTGGAGCGAACGATGCAGACAGTCGATGAACGGAGCTTCCGATCTCGTCCTGCTCATGGACGTTGGTCGGAGCGCAGTGTCTAGTGGGACTTTCTCTTGTGCCGATGTGCAACATTCTATCTTCCCTCCTTGTTCATGAATGTTTCAAGTTTGGCACGCGCGAGCCGTTCTCGTGTTCCTCGTACGTGCTTGTCGATGTGCGATCGAGTTCTTTGTATGTTGGTCGGTTTGAGGGGACATATGCAGCAGGCAGGCCATGAACCGTAGCACTTCTGATCTCGTCCTGTTATTGTCATGGACGTTGGTTGGTCGGAGTGCATGTTCAGACGGGGACTTTCCTGCGTTTCCCTTTTTGGTTACGAGCTTTTGGGTCCCGGTTCTTTCGGAGCTTTCTCGTCGTGGTGCGTGACCAGGGGCGAGTCAAATTTACGGGCGACCGTAGGGAGCGCGCCCTACGGTCGATTTCCGACAGCCCAGCCCACGTGCGCGCATGTGGACCCTGCGTTCAAAAAATAAATGTGAAATGTCCACAAAAAAAACACCAGAGAAAAATGCTCAGAAAAAGTTTTTAGGAAAACGTTTACTAAAAATATCTAGAAAAAAATTTGTTGAAAAGATATCTAGAAAAAGTTTTTCGGAAGACGTTTACTAAAAGTTTAGATAAAAAATTTGAAAAGAAATTTTGTGGAAAATTATTGAAAGAAAAATTAGGGTGAAAGTTTATCAAATAAAATCTAGAATAAAAATTATCAAGTAAAACTTTTGAAACAAAAGTTTATCAAATAAAATCTAGAACAAAAATTCGAAAACAAAAGTTTTGAAGCAAAATTTATGGACAACAAAATTTTGGAGAAAATATTTTTAAAAAAAGTTTAATAAAACTTTAGCAAGCAGAAAAAGAAAATTTTGAAACAAAACTTTACGAACAAAAAATTATAAAATAAAAATAGATAAAAACTTTTGAAAAATTTTATGCAGCGAAATTTGTTAAAAAAAAGAAAAATCACTTCCAGGGACCTCACCGGTCTGACGCCGGTCGTCGTCCCCGCCGGAGGCTGGAGCTCGCTGGGGCCCTGCCTTGCTCCACCGCGGCTGGAGCTCGCCGAGGGAGCTCACTCGCGCCGCCGCTCGCACGCCAGGAGCTCGCCCCCCTCGGGCCGGAGAGGAGAGAGAAGGGGAAACGGGGAGAGGGAGACGGAGGCGGCTCGCCGGGGAGCTCTCCTACCTCGCCGCTCCCCCGGCAGCTGCACGCCCCGCCGAACCGCGTAGCCACCGGGGAGCTCGGCGCCTAGCCCCCCCCCCCCTCCCCCCCTCGCGCTGGAGAAGAGAGACCGGGGAGATTGGAGAAGCGAAACGACGAGAGATTTGGGGAGAGGGTCGTTTCTGATAAGGTTGGGCGGACCCACCCACGTGCAGGCAGACTGAGGACGAGCGTGTGCCAAGCGACCGTGAGGACGGAAAGGTGCGGTCACGCTGAAACTCAACATTGCGCGTGACCAGCCGTATGCATGCAAAGCTGTTCGTTTAGCAGTGCTCAGTGTTTTTTTGGACGTTTCCTAGAGCAACCGGGGGATGCAGATCAGGTCCCCTTTTCATGGTTCTCCAACAACTTTTTGCTTGTTTTGTTTCCTCTTTTGTGGTTAGTCAGGATCGTTGTGGTTCCCGTTTGACTAGAACTGTGTACATGGAAACTTGGATTCTTGCTTCTTAACTAAAAGATGGCGATGAAACTGGAACAAAATGCAATGCAGGTGCCATCTCGTGCTTCTTGCAATTTCCCCAGCCGGTTGAGCGTAGAACGTGCGTGTTCTTCTGTTGTCTGTGCAATTGGAGCAGCAGCTTTTGATGCAACAGCAACTGCTTTATTGCCCTTCTTTATTGCGTTTTTTTCCAATTTGAAGGGTCCTTGCTGATCTTTGCTTTTGGTACGGTCAAGATCTCTTGTTAAGTTTGTAAGTCAGCCTCATCTATATGACTATATATGTTGTGCTACAAGCCTAAAAAAAGATCCAAACATCTGATGGTTATGCTGCAGACTTGCAGGGGCCCTGCTGCCCATGTTGTCTCTAATAAGATGGTCTCTTTATAAGGGTGTGCTATCCCTTTTAAGGTTTTTTTTTTGGAGTTCCTATCGAGTAGATGTTTTTGTTGAACCATTTTTCCTTTATTGATGAATCCTTTATATACATCAATTCACTTAACCAATGTGGATTAGCTTTTTAGATGTTTGAGTTGAGTATGTCACGGCTAAATGCAACGAACTATTTTTTTTATAAAAAGGTTGTTAGGAAATCTCTGTTTTTTTATTCGCTAGTAAAACAAACCGCAAGATCACACACCAACGGCTAAGATCAGGTCAGGAGCAAGTTTTTTTGGACGTTTCCTAGAGCAAGTGGGGATGTAGATCAGGTCCCGTTTTCATGCTAGGTTCTTCAACAAAATTTTGCTTTCTTCTCTTGATGCTAGGATCGAGTTGGATTCGTTTTGACTAAGCTTTGTACATGGAAGCTTGGATTCTTATTCTTAAATGAAAGAGGGTGACGAAACCGGAACAAAATACACTGCAGATGCCATTTCTTCGAATCTTGCAATTTCCTCACAGAGCCAGTTGAGCCAGCAGGACGTGTTCTTATGTTGCCTTCCATTAGAGCAGCAGCTTTTGATGCAGCAGCTGCTGCTTATTGGTACATTTTTGGCGGCTTCGTGCCTTTTGATTCTTTTGCTCTTCTTTGTTGTTTTTTTTCCAATTTGAAGCGTTCTTGCTGATCTTTGCTTTTGGTGCGGTCATGATCCCATGTTAAGTTTGTACAGCGAGTCTCATATGCTGCTGCCCATGTTATCTCTTATAAGCTCGTCTCTGTACGAGACTTATATCCCTTTTCAAACTTTTTTTTGCTAGTTCTTTAGTTTTCATTCATTGACGCGTCGTTTGGGCCTAAGTAGAGAATTCACCACATGAGATGCATGTTCCATAAATTTTATAAAGCGGCTTGTAATCCTTTAAATAGATTCACTTAACCAATGTGGATTAGCCTTTTTAGATGTTTGAGTTTAGTATATCATTGCTAAATGTGTCAAGATTTTTGTTCAAACATAGAAGTTTTTTATTTAATGTTGACGAATTATGTTCCAATTATTTTAGATTTTTTTGATAAAGGAGTTTTATGTTCCAATTATTTTAGATATGCAAGAAATAGTTTTTTAAGGAACTTGGTTGCCAGGAATGCGCATAATGTCAGCTTTGTTTCCTTCTCGCAAAGTAAAACAAGCCGTAGGATCACACACCAACGGCTAAGATTTAACGGAGTTAATAAGGCACTTTGTCCCCAACACTCACTTCCCCAAACCCACCTCAACGGCTCAGCCGCTTAATAAGATCGAACTCGATGCCCCAAAGCTCTTTTCTTCTCACCTCTCGACCAGCTACAGTTGCCGGTGAAGAAACAATGACACTTTAATATTATATATATATATTAAGAATATGGATATAGATTTTGCATAATATTTTTTTGGTGTACGTATTTCCCATTAGAATCTGCAACAGTTAACACCACCGGAATATGGATGGACGATTTTTTTCTTAATAACTGACGTTGAAGCGTTGCAGCCCGGCCCAGCGGATGCAACAGCTAAGGCCAGCCAGGTTCAAAGCCTATATGTTTTGGGCTTCCCGTTGGTCACATTCAGGTTCGGTTGTATCGGTTCACGCGGCGGAGGGCAGCATCACGTACGTGGTGTGCCGGTTCACATGGAGGGCAGCGGTTTTCTTTTTCTCGGGCGGGTTTTGTTCGGTTTTCTCTGATTTTGCACCGGTTCAAGTTCCGATTTCGTTTCGATTACTGTTGACGGACGAAAATCTTAGTTAGAAGCAATGTTGCTTTATTATTATTATTATTATTATTATTATAGGTAAAGATATATATGTTTGTTAAAAAAAAAGATCAAACTCGATGCGACGGCCGGATTGGGTCGTTTTCCACTTCGTAGTGCGGGGACTTCTATATCTTCCGGAAGATTAGTTTGCATTTGGCCAGTGTCAATGGAGTTTCATAGAAGATTTTATTCCATTAAATTTGCTAACGTGACGAAAAGAGAACGTGAGAGTTTCATGGGATGTGAGTAGAGTTTCATCACCATAAAACTCAACTAGTACAATTACTTAATTTAATTTTCAGTATAAATAGCTGTGATTGTAAAATTTGCACTAAGACTGGCCTTTGAACTGCAACCCACAAAGGCCCATCTAACAACCAAACCCTACCTTCTTCCCCTTCCTCTGCAACGCCGCCGCCACCCCGTGCAAGCTCCGCGCCGCCGCCTCCTTCGAGGCCGCGCGCCCATCTCCTGCCCGCCGGCTGCCGCCGCCCCGTGCGGAGGCCGCGCCGCCTTGGCCGGTCGGCCGGGGAGCCGGGCCTGGGCAGCCCCGACCCCGATGCCGTCGCGCGCCGCCAGAGCCAGGGCTGCGCGGCTGGCCCGCGGCCGGCGCTGCCGCGCGCCGTGGCTGGCCCGCATAACAAGATGAACTCGATGCACTCTGGCTGCGGCTGCCGGATTGGACGATAACTCGCCAGCAGTCTTAGCTGCTGGATCCGCTCGCTGCCGGGCCGTGTTGCCAACAAATCAGTCACACTTAAATTTCCCAAGTACAAACACACAACCCCACTGTAGTTTACATTGGCTAAATTTGCGGTAAGTGACTTAAATTTTGTTTATAATTTCTGCTTCCTTTAGTGAATGTGATCTGTTTGTCTGAAAGTGATACCCTTTGTGTGGATTTTAGCTCGACTATCTGCACTCCTAACCCTAGGATAATGAAAATGCTATAATGTCTTGTCAACTAAATACATGATGTGATTTTTGTTGTGGTTGCACTATCTAGGATACTGCAATTCATTTACATTTTGTTTACTTGCATGAATGTGAACAGTTTGGTCAAAAATTGTTACCTGATTATCCATTATGCGAGTATTTAGCAATTTAGCTCCCTGCACCGTGACTATCCCTACTGCTATATAACTGAACTAGCTACTCTGTTATTTGTAGATAATGTAATTTGTAAAACTATGGTTTAGTTTAACTCAAAGATTATGATTAACTTTGCGCTGCAATTACCTCTAGGTTGCCATTAATCCTGAGTCAAAGTCAAGACAAACGAATCGGGAAGTTCTTAGTGAACTAATCAAGTTGCATGGGAAGACAGCTCTGGGAGGCAAATTGCCTGCCTATGATGGAAGGAAGAGTCTGTATACTGCTGGTTCGCTTCCTTTTGAATCAGAGGAGTTTGTGGTTACACTGGTTGATCCGGAAAAGAAAGACAAAGAAAGGTCTTCCCAGTTTCACATATCACATCTTTTTTCAGTTCAATACCAATGTTCTTTTCTATCTGCTGCAAATTAATCATGTTCATTTTGTAGGGCGGAAAGAGAATACAAGATCACAATTCGAATTGCTGGGAGAACAGACTTGTACCACCTTCACCAATTTTTGCGTGGAAGACAGAGGGACATGCCTCAAGAGACCATACAAGTACTTGATGTTGTCCTCAGGGAGTCGCCGTCTTGGAAGTATAATAGCTACACAGTTCTTTTCTTGAATTTCTAAGACTAACATTCTATCCAGGGCACTAACAAATTCTTGATAATCATTGCAGTTATGTCAGAGTGTCCAGATCCTTTTTCTCTACTACTTTTGGTCACAGAGGAGACATTGGTGAGGGGCTGAGTGTTGGAGGGGTTACTACCAGAGCCTGCGCCCGACACAAATGGGGCTTTCACTGAATATAGGTAACACCACTTATGTTTTTGTTGACAATTGACCTCATGGCTTTTGTTTTATCTGTTTTGGTACTGTAATTTTAATGTGGTGAATTTTCCTTTTTTCAGATATATCTGCGACATCCTTTTTTAAGCCCGTGACAGTGATCAAATTTGTGGAAGAGTTCCTGAACATACGTGATACCTCTCGTCCTTTGTCAGACAGAGATCGTGTGAAGGTAAATATTTCAACACCGAGAATCTACAAAAACCTCCTGAACAGTATGTCATGCTATTAGCTGCTATTTGTTATCCAATCTTATTTGACTTCAATTGTATTCAGATAAAGAAAGCATTACGTGGAGTCCGTATTGAAACAAGTCACCAACAGGACCAGGTCAGAAGATACAAGATAACTGGGTTAACTCCCATCCCTATGAGCCAGCTGATGTAAGTATCCATCTTTAATGGCTGCCTTCCTTTCTCTTCTTGTACAACATTTATGTTTTAGAAAATTTGTTATAAGATTTTGCGCATGCTTGTATATAGGTGTATGAGTACTAGGTATAATACATGGTTTAGGAGTAAGATAATTTGGAGAAAATATTGCCTGAGGTTGAAATATATGATGCTGTGTTCCTTGCTGAAGATTAATTCTGAATTTGTTTATACATCACTTACTAACTCCTTACTAGTTTGTTGTATACCAATATCATAATTTGATTGTTCTGACCTATGTCAACATTGTTTTATCAACTTACATTCATTCTTTGTCATTTTAGATTTCCTGTTGATGACAAGGGGACAAGACAGACTGTTGTGCAGTACTTTTGGGACAAATATAACTACAGATTGAAGTATGGTTCTTGGCCCTGTATTCAGGCTGGCAGCGATTCTCGTCCCGTATATTTGCCTATGGAGGTACTGTATCCATTGTCATTCTGTTTTAATTTAGTTATTTGCTTAATGTTTAGTGTTTCATCCAAAAAATGGTTTCAGGTTTGCAAGATCGTAGAAGGGCAGAGGTACTCTAAGAAGCTTAATGACAGACAAGTGACCAACATACTTAGAGCGACCTGTAAACATCCCCAGGAGAGGGAGCAGAGCATCCGTGATGTACATCCTGACCTTTTTTTTATTCTCTAATTATTAGAACAATGGTTTTTTTTCTTTGTTGGATATCATTTCTCTGATGATTTCTAATGTGCCACAGATGGTTGTTCATAACAACTATGCTGAGGATAAGTTTGCTCAGGAGTTTGGCATCAAAGTCTGCAGCGACCTTTTGTCTGTTCCAGCCCGTGTGCTGCCTCCACCCTTGGTAAATTTGCAAGATTCACTTTTTGTTTGCAAGAAGTTGAGTGTTGATGAATTACTTTGTTGTTTAATTTTTTTGAGGATTAATAAGTTTCTTTATTTTATTTCAGTTGAATTATAATGACTCTGGCAGGGAGAAAACTTGTGCCCCAAGTGTTGGACAGTGGAACATGATTAACAAGGTGAGGCTATGCTCTTAACTACATATGTTTCTATGAAGTTTGTTGAGTATTGCTTTAGTTGGAACTGTCAAGCATCTTTGCACTCTGTTTGTCAAGCCTTTAGGAATTAGAGGGTATCTGTCAGTGACCAGTCTTTAGATGTTGAAAGCTTTCTTACTATTCTGTTTTGTTGCCCTTTTCCAGAAAATGATCAATGGTGGAACTATTGATAACTGGACTTGCTTGAACTTTTCTCGCATGCGTCCTGAGGAGGTACAGAGGTTCTGTATGGACCTGACTCATATGTGCAATGCCACAGGAATGGTAAGTTGTCCACTATCTATATGTGTTCTGAATTATGATGTGTAATGTTGTCATTCCAGGTAGTTTGCTATATATGACAATTGAGTTATTATCATCTCTGCAGAATGTCAATCCAAGGCCTTTTGTTGAAGTCAAGTCTGCTGCTCCTAACCATATCGAGAATGCTTTGAGAGATGTACACAGGAGGGCCACACAAATGGCTGCCCAACAGGGAACAGGAAGTCAGCTACAGCTTCTAATTGTAATTCTGCTTGACGTTAGTGGGTCCTATGGTATGCACACAGTTATCTAGGTTGTACACACCTTTGTAATTTGTTGGAATTAAGTAGTATACTTATACATTCTTACTTTTGCAGGAAAAATCAAGAGAGTTTGCGAGACTGACATCAAAATTGTATCCCAATGTTGCCTGCCAAAGCATGCTAGCAGGCCAAACAAGCAATACCTGGAAAATGTTGCACGCAAAGTCAATGTCAAGGTGAGAATGTGAGATATATATTTTCTTTGAGCAAATTTTATTTTGGTTCTTTCTTACAAGAATGCAATGATTCATTTCCTTGAGCAGGTTGGAGGGCGCAACACAGTTCTTGAGCGAGCCTTTGTACGCAATGGTATACACAGGTCAGAAGTCCCAACAATCATCTTTGGCGCTGATGTCACACACCCCCCACCAGGAGAGGACTCTGCATCATCCATTGCTGCTGTTAGTTTCTTCTTATTACTGTCAATTTCTCATTTCTTAATAATTATTTAGGTGTACAATGTGCTCTTACAATGTGATAATCGTGCTGTTACATGGTTGTACTTTTCATGTTTGTGCAGGTGGTGGCATCTATGGACTGGCCAAAAATCACCAAGTACAGAGGTCTTGTTTCTGCTCAACCACACCGACAAGAGATAATAGAAGACCTGTGTACTGTCAGTAAAGATCCACAGAAGGGGCACAATGTTAATGGTGGCACGATCAGGTTAGTTGTGGTTGCTCTGAGTAGACTTACTGTCAGTTCTCACATGGTTTATCTAAGGAACTGACATGGTCTTGTTTTTAGGGAGCTACTGATTGCTTTCCGCAGGAAGACAAACCGCAGGCCTGGGAGGATAATATTCTATAGGTATGTGATTCAAATTCTTATTTTTTGGTTCACACTTGTATTCTGTTGATTGAATTATGTTGACTGATCACTCTTATACAGGGATGGTGTAAGTGAAGGTCAATTCAGCCATGTACTGCTTCATGAAATGGATGGCATCAGAAAGGTAATGATTCCCTTCATGCTTCATCAATATTTGTTTGCCAAATATGGTTTGTGTTGCTATATGTCCATGTTGGTGGTTTAGTGACTATTGTTCTGTTTCTGTTTCAAGACATGCGCCTCTTTGGAGGAGGGATACCTACCTCCAGTCACATTTGTAGTTGTCCAGAAAAGGCATCACACGAGGCTTTTCCCTGAGGTTCACGGAAGGCGTGATATGACTGACAAAAGTGGAAACATCCTCCCTGGTTAGTGGTTTTTGTGTCACTGTTGTCGAGTACATATAGCTCATTCTTCTGTTAGTGTTTTCTGATATGGTATTATTTTGTGCTATGTGCTGCAGGAACTGTGGTTGACCAAAAGATTTGTCATCCTACTGAGTTCGATTTCTACTTGTGTAGTCATGCCGGTATTCAGGTAATTATATATCAGTACCTTGGTGCACATTCTTTACACTCAACATCATTATTGGATATTGAGTGTCAAAATAGTTCTTTCAGGGAACAAGTCGGCCCACCCATTACCATGTCCTTTATGATGAGAATCATTTTACTGCTGATGCACTACAGTCACTAATTAACAATCTTTGCTACACGTAAGTTCAACTCCTCTCCCTCATGAGTGCTTTGCCTCTCGCTGACTCTTTGCTTTCACCTAACATCTGAATTTGTGAAATGCAGCTATGCTCGTTGCACCAGTGCTGTGTCAGTGGGTAAGTTCTTTATTTGTATCTTTTGCTTTCCATCGTAATTTGCTCGTTGAAGCTTGAATAAGCTCATTCTCTGTGAACATAACACTTGAGAAAATTTCAAGTTCTTTGATATTCTAACTGTGAATTGTAGTAGTGGATAACAGTCTTGGTAGCATTGTTGTTTGAAAATTGTTGATGAGCCTTGTAAATTAGTCCACTGAGTCACACAGCACAGTATTCTAAATGCCACTGCAATGGTTATCTGAATCTTCATTAAAGTAGCCAATGATATTGTTGCCAGCTCTAAATAATTGTCTGCTGGATTCATGATCAGATTTTCTTTATTATGGTTAATCCTATTGTTGCCTGTAAGGCTGTACCAATAGTATGAACATCTACTTTCTGGAACCGTGCATATTCTTGATATTCTTGCCATGTAAAATTGGTTCACTGTGTCACACATAGTATTCTTAATGTCTCTGCAATGTGTCATCTGGATTTTCACTGAAATAAGTAGCCAAAAATACTGTTGTCAGCTCTAAAATAATTTTATCTGCTGGATTCATGATCATATTTCCTTTATTGTGGTTCCTACTGTTGCCTGTAGTATGAATACTTTCTTGATCCATTCACCATTTCTTGATATTCTTATATGCTGTAGTTGTTAAATATTTGGTTAACCAGACATCACTGATGGATGCTCTTTGCTTTCCAGTGCCACCTGCCTACTATGCCCACCTTGCTGCATTCCGTGCTCGCTACTATGTGGAAGGAGAAAGCTCGGATGGTGGCTCAACCCCAGGCAGCAGCGGACAGGCAGTAGCTCGTGAGGGCCCTGTGGAGGTGCGCCAACCTTGCACTCTGTTTGTCAAGCCTTTAGGAATTAAAGGGTATCTGTCAGTGACCAGTCTTTAGATGTTGAAAGCTTTCTTACTACTCTATTTTGGTGTCCTTTTCCAGAAAATGATCAATGGTGGAACTATTGATAACTGGACTTGTTTGAACTTTTCTAGCATACCTCTTGAGGAGGTACAGAGGTTCTGTATGGACCTGACTCATATGTGCAATGCCACAGGAATGGTAAGTTGTCCACTATCTACGTGTTCTGAATTATGATGTGTAATGTTGTCATTCCAGGTAGTTTGCTATATATGACAATTGAGTTATTATCATCTCTTCAGAATGTCAATCCAAGGCCTTTTGTTGAAGTCAAGTCTGCTGCTCCTAACCATATCGAGAATGCTTTGAGAGATGTACACAGGAGGGCCACACAAATGGCTGCCCAACAGGGAACAGGAAGTCAGCTACAGCTTCTAATTGTAATTCTGCCTGACGTTAGTGGGTCCTATGGTATGCACACAGTTATCTAGGTTGTACACACCTTTGTAATTTGTTGGAATTTAAGTAGTATACTTATACATTCTTACTTTTGCAGGAAAAATCAAGAGTCTGTGAGACTGACATCAAAATTGTATCCCAATGTTGCCTACCAAAGCATGCTAGCAGGCCAAACAAGCAATACCTGGAATATGTTGCACACAAAGTCAATGTGAAGGTGAGACACACATATATATGTGTGTGTGTAGTTTTGTTTCGGTTCTTTCTTACAAGAATGTGCTGATTATTTTCCTGGAGCAGGTGGGAGGGCGCAACACAGTTCTTGAGCAAACATTTGTACGCAATGACATACCCTTTGTGTCAGAAGTACCAACGATCATCTTTGGTGCTGATGTCACCTCCACCGCACCAGGAGAGCAATGTGCATCATCCATTGCTGCTGTTAGTTTCTTGTAGCTTCTAATTCTAATTAATCTGGTTTAATCTGTGAGGTTTTCTCAACATGGTGCTAATACTGTTGTTTTCTGTATTTTTTCGTTGAATTTGTGTAGGTGGTTGCACCAGTGGACTTGCCACCCCAGCAAAAGGATATAACCATAAAGAACAGTCATGATGACGGAGATATCGAGATAACTGTCTTCCTAGATGATGTTTCTGTCGATGTGACGGTAAAAATGTTTTCTTCTCTGGAATCAATAATTGCTGCGGCTATGGAAAAGAGTCGGATCTTCTTGACTGATGTCTACTTTCTTCGACATGGTAAATATGTGTTCCCTGATACAGTTTTCAGCGAAAATTGTATTGTTCGAAGTAAATTTCGTTTAAGAGCAGGGGCAGGTCCTAGGAATCCTCCAATTTCCTTGGAATCTCATATTGAACAGCTACAGCAATCTGGAAATTGGTTTGAAAGGGTTTCTCTGCCTAATTGTCTACTGTCTGGCAACTTACTTAGAAACTATACTGTTGGTCTAATGGATGGTGCACAGACAGTTGTATCTATGCTTGGAAAGGCATTTGAGTATGCTCACGAAGATGGGGAATCATATGATGGTCGTCTCGACTTAAGTGACTTGTGGTACGTGCCTGACACTCAGTCCATCGAGATAAGAAACAGGTTTAAAATGAAGAAGATTAAGCAACGTTACTACGTGAAAGATGCACAGTTTATCAAGAGGTCTATCTTAGACAGATTTTTTATGTATAGAGAATCAGATGGAATCAACACTTATCCAATGTTTGTTGATGAGCTTGCTAACTGGATTTCTGGTCTTAAAGATTCTGGTAATGAATTTCAATCCAAAGTAAAGAGGTCGATGATATTTTTAAGCTCAGCAGGTCTGTCAGCGTGCAAACGCATCATGGAACTTGATGTTCTAATGTTACATTATCACAAGTTACCCTATAGGGATGCTACTGCATTTAGGCAAGCCTTGGGTGAAAACGATCCTATGAACATAACAGATTGGAAATGGCGCGATCTTGTGGTTACAGGAGGGGCTCCTGAAATGCAAAGAGTTTTATATTATGTTCCACCTGGCTCAAATCAGAACAGACTTAACTTAAAGTGTTATCCTGACAACTTCTATGGAAGATTGAATTTCTCCAGGTGTTTTGTCACTCACGCGAAGCACTTAATGGTAAATATATAATCTAGACCACCTATTGCCCTTGAAATTGTACTTGTATCATATTCTTAGCTAACTAAAATTTTCTCTGTTTTTTTTGCTGCAGGAAAAGCAAGTGGATGCTGCCTTGTACACGATTTCAAATAAACAACTTGATCAACTGCGGTACTACCTACTCAAATACAAACCTACCCACCAGAGAGTTGGCACAGCAGCCGGGGTTGTTTCTAGCGCTCCTAGTAGTAGTACTAGCTCTGGCGTTTCTTATATTGACATCACCAGTATTGCGGTAAACAATCACACAGAAATTCATGAAATTTTTGGCTTTGCGTCAAAGCCCCCAAACTGAGTACTTGGTGAGTTTTTTATGTTGATTTCATACCAAAATACTTCAAATGGAATCGAGTACTGAATCTATGTTACTTTCTCGTCTTTTGCCTTTTATGCTTTCTGCAGCTTGCCAGATGCTACACTTAATGTTTAATTACCCTTGACCAAGTTCTATTGTTTTTGTCACTGAATTCTTTAGTTGTAGATATAGGCCATCTGAATCTGATGCAATCTGCAGGGGCACGATTAGCACTAAACTAGTTATTTGGTCAGAACATATCGAGTGTTACCAGGTATTTGAGTGCTACCGTGTTACGGAGCAATTTGAGCCACGGGATTAGTTATAGACGGATGGGATCGATGCGGGGGACCCAACAGGTGCAATTTATGGGAAACCCCCTATAGTTCTGGTCCACATGGTGCATTTTGTAGTCAGACCCCTAAGTAATTCACCTTCTCATGCTGTGGATGATCTGTTTTATTAATTTAGCTTATTAATTTAGAATGGACTAAGTGTTACGGAGAGCCACGGGATTAGTTAATAGATGGATGGGGTCGATGCGGGGGACCCAACAGGTACAATTTATAGGAAACCCCCTATAGTTCTGGTTTACATGGTGCATTTTGTAGTCAGACCCCTAAGTGATTCACCTTCTCCTGCTGTGGAGGATCTGTTTTATTAATTTAGAATGGATTAACAAAATGATCTTTACACTGGAGCATTTGAGTCAATGATGTACTTGAGTCTGTAGAGATTAAGATTTTATTCGTATCTAATGAACTAACTGTAATTTCATCTTGCACGACACATTGAATAGGTTAACATATGTTCTGAGTCAAGAAAGTTTGTTTAAATAATGCATTATCTTATCACTTTATGATTTATATGGTTCAGTTTGCTATTTATGTTATTGTATACAGGACAATACTTTTAACTTTCTAAAAATTGATATTTCTTTAGTTTGCAGGTTTGAAAGGGAATTCATGGAGAACATCCTATGTACATTTCAAATTCGGCCACGAAGGGATCAAATTCGGCCACTAGTTTGCTGATCAAAATTTTACCCAATACTCGTAACAATGGTTGTTGATCATCTTCTGTTTGATGATTAAGCTGTAAATGTATATAAGAACAAGTAGACACAAGAATCATTGTGTATGGATTTAAATATGTTTTGTCTTCTCATATCTGTATGAACTACTTCTTAGTTTTATCTGAAATTATGTTGTTACTTTCACATATGTTTCCAAGAAAAATGTCATCCTGCGGAATAAATTGCAATCTGTGCATCTTTATTGTTTTTTAATTTATTGCTTTGAGTTATGTATCTGGTGCTAGGAATTCTTCAATACTTAAATTTGATTCGGCCTGTATATTAGGTAAGTGGGGCTCTCGGCCGTACCGCTCTCCAGCTGTCAGGCGCCCCGCTCCGCTTAGGCTTGCAAATGGTGCGGGTCGACCTGACTGCCACTTCCCTAGCGACGTGTTCCTTCCTTTCTTAACCACGTGACTACCTTATTCTCTTAATGTTACGGTGTTTGACCGGAACCAGGTAGAATAAGGAGGAACTGGTGGTTTCGGTCCACAATACTTGGTTTCGGTCCACAATTCATAACAAAGATTAGTTCTTACTCACAATTATTTAGTTCCTGGTCCACAAGATTGATTTCTTGTAATAGGTTCTTCCTATTTTACAACCATCCGACCTGGTCCGATGGACGGCTCATAAAAACCTCTAAGTATTGAAGAAAGAGTCCTTTCTTAAATCAGCGGGCGTGGATTAGAGCTTGCCGCGGGAACGTGCCTCAACACTGTCGTTTCCCATGCTTGTGGCAAGGCGGCAGCAGTATGCAGGCCGCTCCTCCCCTCGTGAGCAAAGGCGGACAAGTCTCGCGGCGATGGTGGCCAGCAGTGCGCGTGGGGTGGAGCCACTAAGCAGCTTGGTCACCAGGCAGCTCGCCGGCCAGGGGCGCCTCCGGTGAGCGCCACCCCTCCCGGCCGCGCGCTTCGACGAGCGTGCTCCTCCCCAACTGCGTTGCCGGCGAGCAAGCCCATCCCCAACCTCCGACGAGCGTCCCCCTCCCCAACTGCGACTTCGACGGTCGTCGGGGCATGGTCGGGAGAACGCCACCCCCGTGGGCTGGGGCACACCCCCCCCCCCCCCCGGTCGACTTTGCATCACCCTCCCCACATGTGCAACATCTTTTTTTTTTCTCGTTTATTTGCATGTTGCAAGGTCAGGGTTCCAGTGTTCCGGATGTTTCATGTGAGTGCTTCAAATGTTTCGTATGGATGTTGCAAAGAGAATTGTGATGTTCTGAATGTTTCACGCTCGTGTTGCAGATGTTTTATTTGAATGTTGCATTTTCAACAAGGAGATGTTCCAACCAACATGAAGTAGATGTTGCGATGGGGTTTCTCCCATTTTTCGACAGTTCATTATCAACATTTTTTGACGATGCAAACATTAATTTTCGATGTTGCGGATGTTGAGTTTCGATGTTGCCGATATGTGATGGTGTTGTGTCGAGGAGGGGAGGACTCCTAATGTTGGATGTTGCACGCAACACAGGTCACAACGTGAGTCGCTTGGGTGTTATGCCAGGAGGAGGGAGGAGGTCCGTTGATGTTAGATGTTGCAAGCAACATGCTTGCAATATGGATCGCTGCACTTTTCGATCCAACGGCTGATAGACTGAGTTGCTTTAAATCCAATGATCACGGAGGCGTCCGATGCAAGCAGTCCCCAATGTAGCCTACGGATCGGAGCGGACCGATCCTAAAATGAGGGGCGATAGGGCACTTCTCCGGTCTGCCGCCTGTGTTCCGCCGGTGGTAGATTGCCAGTGACTATTTTGCACGTTCTTTGTTAGGTCGGTCCATCGGTTCGATTGGATGCCGTACGTGCTCCACCCTCTGTAAAATAAAATCGCACTCGACCTTCAATTTCTCCCTAATCCACACATCCATCTCGAGGTAATAGAACAAGGTAACAACAAATTGTCACACCAATTTCTGTACAATTTCACGTTTAGTTACACCATCACCTTTCGAAAATGGAAGAAATAAAAGCAAAATCAAATGCATCACTATGCACCAAAATTTCAAAACGTTACAAAGGCAAAATGCGAGTTTTTGACAAGTGACATGGTCAAGAGCTGTCAATGAAGAAGATTCCTCGAAGTTAGAACCTTTCAATCAGTAGAAAAGTCAGCCTCAACAAAATTGGCATTTTGGTCTTAGGTTGCTGCTGACCCTTGTCTGGATATCAAGAGACCAAGCCGCAATGCTTTCTGCTTATAAAGCTTGTGCGGATTTTTCAACATTTCGATACTTGCTCTCTTCGTACTTGACAGAATAACACGAGCAATGCTAAATAAATCCCCTTTCTCCAACGCAAACTGCCATTCCCTTGGTGTGACATCAAACCAATCCTTTCTTGAAGATACAGTTGTCTTAACCTCCACATACTCTGTGAAACCTTCGCTGTGTGTGATAACAATATCATAAGGTAGTCCGGTTTCAATCTTTTCATTCACCCACCTGACATTGCTGGATCCTAGTTGCTCAGCAAAATGTCTGTGGACCAGTGCTTCACCAAGCCTCCCTGTTTTTAACTGGCTTGCATCCGGAGGCAGCCTATTCCTATCTTCTATAAGATTGGCCATATTCTCGTTGAAATTTGTTAGCTCAACATGAACTGTTGGGCTTGAACTTTCAGCCTCCACGTCGAGATAAGTAGGTGCACTGGAGAAGTCAGACATCATCATCAGAGGCTCATCGAGGGTTGTGGCTGTACTATCTCCAAGTAATGTAGTTTCAGTCCTTGCATTCTCTTCTATAATCCAATCCCCTTCAAGATCAACAGAAAGCAAAGTATCTTCGGTTTGTCCACACATGCTTAAGTCTGATGAAGGTCCAGCATCATTCACCTTTGCCTCTTGCGTGCGTGCTTGATGGCTTATGAGAGGTGTTTTGAAGACAGGTGCTGTTCTCCAATGATTAAGAGGCCAACTTGAAACCACCACTGGCGCCTTCTGATGATTGGCAGCATTGAATCCACACACAGGTTGGAGTTCAACCCCTTGGGGATCAACTTCTTGGTCGGCTGGACTTTGGTTTGCTGCAGACAAGGAAGAGAAGGACCAGACAGCTTCGTGCTCAGGTAACTCGGGCACATTCTGATTATTAATGACAAAAGACTCTATTTGCTCAGCGGGGGTGCCTGATCCTGCCATGGTTTTTATCATGTGTAGAAAGTTTGCAAAATGCAGATCAGGGGATCCATCAAAGAAAATCCTAGAAAGTTCCAAAAACACTGAATGTGAATCAGCATCTTGTGTAGCGTATAGTGTATTTCCCTGCAAACCAATAACATGTCAAATAAAATGGAGGCAGAGGAATTGAGCAGAGCAAAACTTTAAATTTGTACATCATGCATTGACAACAAAGAGCAGAGCAAAACTTTAAATTTGTACATCATGCATTGACAACAAAGAGGTACGAAGCTCATGTAGAGAAGACAAACAAGACCATCAATGACGCTAGAGTAAAATACACTCACAGAATAGAATAATTGATACTAACCTGCAAAAGACAATGGCATTTGAATCTTTTGTTGGAAGAACTCTCAAGTCCTCTCAGCACATACTTGTGGAATAACTTGTCAACAACAACTACTTGCAGATTGCTAAGTTTCATGATCTCGTTTTGCTGGAAGTTGATATAAGTATCTTTATGCATCTTATAGATGTACCGTTGCATATATGGCAAAAGCCAACAAATTAAAGAAACCTTTTCTCTGTTTTCTGCTGTACCATAAAATATTGCTTCTCGATACACAACCTATGTAAATAAAGGTAAAAAAGAGTGATAAGAAACACACATAAATATAGCTATAACAAATTTACTTCATTACATATTACACTGCTTTGGCTCAATATTTAGTTCAATTACATGAATAAAAGAAATACTATGAGCTTATGCATAGTAAAATAAGCACTCTTAATTTACTAAGTAACATTATTACATCATTATGCTATAACTGGTCTATTTGCACCGTGCATCCGTGCCTGAACTTCTGCTGCTGCAAACAGATTAGTATTACTAACAAATGACTAATGAACTATCTACATCCAGGGAAAACACTACATGGGCCGGTAAGATGAACTGTTATTTGTCAAAACTACAGCTTATTAAAGCACCGCTGTATTTCAGACATTTTTTCACTACAATGGCTTTCACAAGTTACAGCCACAAATTACTTTTTGTTGAGGTTCCTTTTCCATTTTACTTTGCACAACTTTACACTTGCCTTGTTAGCACTGCTCTTGCATAAGGCGAAGACTAAAAATTGAAGATTTTGAAAACCATAGAAAGATATTACCTTAGAAAGTGCTTGGATACCTAAGGTTTTCATTAAAGCAGCAACTCTTCCATACAGCATTTGCTTATCCTCAAAGGAAAGGTCACCAAATTGTATGAAGTTAACATCATTAGATTTTTTAAATTGTAGCTTCAACTCATCATCATCTACCCAACAAATAAGGCCGAAGGAAGGATGTAGAGAGACCCATTTATCAACTGTGGTGGGCAATATTGTTGTTCTAATTTCTGAAGAGATTCTTTCAAGTACAATATATCATTCATCTTGTCACTTTCGGAATGCCAATCATTAGCCCATCTCACAAACACACGGAAGACCTATAAATAACATGAAAAAGAAGAGATAGTAAATTAAATAACCTTGCAAAATACAAGCAGCAAAACTTGTGGTTTCTTCAGTTCAGAATGATCAAAATCATAATTAGCTGGAAGTATCTACTTAACACTAGGCTACAAAATAACTTGTGGAGTATAGCCATACATTAAAGATACTTACATGGTTAGCTGCTTGTGAAGGCAATGCAGCAGTTGACAACAGCATAAGCATCTCAACATAATTGGATGTTTTTGGCACCTTTGGCACACCACATGCCTCGGTAAAAAATTCACAAAGGCTTGGATAGGCTACAGATAGCATTCTTCTTGGGAACATGCTTCTACTTTTTGTTGCAACAAATTCCTCAGTTATTTCAGAACAGCCTGTTGGGTCATGCCAATATAGGTCTTTTGGTAGCAAAAACTTCCCAGGAATCACCTCACTTGACCGAGGACGTTGTAGTGGTGTAAATATAGAGGGGGATGACAGGAACTCCCGTTTAATGTCAATTTTCAAGTCTGCCACACCTTCTGACAAGAAGGTATAGAATTTGCACATCTGGTTCATACTGAAAAAAGGGGAGATTAACCCTATAACAAAAGGAAGAAAGGAGAAAAGGACAACTACTTGTGCTTCTAACTTGCAAATCATATAATGTTTCTCAGACTCAGATATAACCTAGATGGAGAAACTCTATTACCTTGCACTAAAGGGAACCTGTAATTGTATCCAAGACTTCAGGACCATCAAAGCGTCGCAGTAGGATGCCTCTGTTTTGAATCCAATGTCCTTCCTAAGTGAACTGCTAGATACCTGCTCCACAGAGGATTAAGGTGAGGTGACTGATAAATTCTGGAACAATTTCACATCACAAGGATAAATAACCAACCTGTGGTACAGCATATGGTGCCACACTACCAAAAAGAGAGCGGACATTTTCAAAATCATAAAATAAATCCGCTGCACAATGAAGATCCTCATCCATGCTAGATGCTACCCATTTGAAGCTTTGAATAGACTTCAAAAATGATGATTCAACTGTTCTGTTTTCACCACAATGTGTGGCATTTGTGAGGATCCTAGCTTTAGCACTGTAATGATCATCCCAGAATCTGTCAAGAACCTCCAGAAGATATACACAATTCTTACGGCATCTTTTTGATGAAAATATTGATAAAATACAGGACAATTCTGGTGACTCCCAGTCATACACGGTGCAGGGTTTTGCAGATACATCAGCTATAGAATGGCCTCCTGCTAGAAAAGAATCAACTTGAGACGAATGTTTCTCAACTTTCACTACCTGCACAAAATCAGTGACACCCATCTCTTCAAAAAATCGCCTCCATTTTTCCAGTTCAGATGGTGACGATTTTGAACCATGATGCGTCAAATAGCAACTATCAAGTTCAATCCAATTAAGTTCTACATTCTGAAGCAGCCTGCTAATATCCACAGAATTTCCATAATCTTTACTGAAGTGAATTGGTTCATCAGCTGGGCACTTGTATCCATGGTTTGTAAGGAAGATAGGTCTCCTCCGTAGTTCTGACACTATCTCTTCTTTTTCAAAGTTACAGCTGGTGCAAGAAGATTGAAGGTGAACCATAATAAAGCTCACATACTCTCTAATCAGTTGATCTTCCGTTTTAGCATCTAAACCATTACGCAAGGAAATCATGATATGATTTTTAATAATGTCATGCCCAGACAACTTTCGCACCCCAATCTTTTGCAGAATGTCTACCAGATCATTCGTTCTGACTTCTTCTATGAGATATTTATTTTTGCAGGATGCGGAGAGAAGCTGAGGACTTACGGTTCGAAGATTACTATACATAACAGGAAAATTCTGAATGATACTTTCAGGAATGGACTTGACAATATCATATGGTAACCATATAGGACCATCTTCAACAGAGCTGAATGAACCGTCTGAAAGTGGGATGCATCGTATTTTTCTAACTGTATTCAACAGATCATCTTCGAGGCTTCTTGTTAAGGAAACATTTCTAGAAGAATGAGAAAGCAACGTCAAATAAAGGGTAACAAACCAAGCACATAGCCACTCCAGTCCCAATGACTCAATACAACCATCAATTCGGCAAATAGATGAGATGGCATTTATCAAAATGTTTGGTCCGTAGTCATGAATACCTAGGGCCCTTGATAAATTATCAGATATAACAATATCTTTTGAGAGATAACCAAGACCAAGATGTTCATGAAGTAAGGCATCTGACAATAGCATTTTAGTTTGTTCATCCCAACCCCTAAGTGTATTGCACGGAAAGACCCATTGCAAAGTAGAGCCATCCAAAAACATGCAGCGGGTCAGACGCAACTTGGAAAGGATCAAGTGAGGAAGGTGGCTGAAGAATCCATGAACTTCTCCCGCTAGAGGAATAAAACTCAAGAAGGCTGTGACAGCTTTTCCAGGGCACCTCTGAAAACAGGGAAGAGCACAAAAGGTTTCTTGGGCATTGATAAACAAAGAAGGGAATTCAGACAACAACCATTGATTCCATGCACTATCTGCATCCACTTCCTCTCTGGAAGAAGGTAAAACAAAATCTCCTTGAAGAATGAATTTAAGCCCGTAATTCCTCAGAGGAAGAAAAGCAAACACAGGTTGCTGCTTTAAGTAAGGTTCATAATCTCCTTTCTCAGTTTCCTGCAAAGTAAATGCCACAGCTATCTCTGTGGTGCACACATCATGACGCACAATAGTACCTTGTAACCTCTTACTGACCACCAACCAACTCATTGTCTCAATCCCATGTGAGATTCTCACAATGCCATCACCAAGAGCCTCCCTTCTCATAATCAGAAGTGTGTCATCAAGCAAATTCTTGAACTTAATACATTTTAGTCGGTGAAGGAACAGCAGAAGAGATGGGTGGAGATCTGAAAACATAGACACAATGGAGCACATACCAGTGCCCTCCCTAAATTTTGATCTGAAGGGAAGTAAAATGCAAGTGTTCCACGAAGAACGGGCATCCTTGTCATCTTCAATGGCTAGCATCCTACTAAAAGAAGTTGTACTGTAAGGTGGAACTGCAGTTGGCAGTACAAAACCAATCTGGCCATCTGTGATATCAAATTTTACATGGAAACCATTTGAATGGATCTCTGGAGCATCAGTTACCTATAAACATATTGTCAAAATTAAAATGGTATTCGAATCCCAGATAATTGAAAAGGTCAAAAAAGTTATAGGAGTACCAACTACCAAATATGATAAGTAACCTTAATATCCATGAAACTATGTAACCTACCCGGAAAACCGATTTAAATCCGATGCCTTTATTTCCAATATAACCCTGGTTTGATTCTTTCTTTGTCGAGTTGCCAATATCACAAAGTGCTCTAATGTTCTCAGCAGAGAAACCCCTCTCGTTGTTTAGAACAACAATACCATTCTCCTGGAGAATGAATGCTAATGTTGGTTCAACATCATCAGGATACGCATTGTCATCAGCATTCTGTACCTGGTGTGCAGAATAAGGTCAGCAAATAAATATTCCCAAATTTCCATACAAATGCCCTAGAAGCAAACAACAAATTCAAGTAAATAAGGAAGTGCTCAAGCTTACCAGCTCAAGAAGTAGATGAGAATCCTGGGAATATAGTTCTTGCGAAAGGCAATGCAATGCCCTGCCAAGGCGAGCATGCTGCTTCTTCAACAAGCTATTCTCAGTGTAACTTAGGGCCTGATCAAGACCAAACTCTTCACGGCGTATAGTCTCAATAAGAAGAGATGCTTCCTCAAGATTTGCTTCTCCCATCATGGAAGATTGTTTAGTATGTGATTCTGCAATATCTGCCTCAGTTTCAACAGGATTTAACACCTTATTGTCTTTATTATCTATACCAAGTTGATCACTTGTGCTAGGAAACAATTTTCTTCTCTCATCCGTCATATTAACATCACTAGAAATAAGCAAGTTTGAATTTCCGTGTGTTGCTACCTCAGATAGAGTTGGCGTAAGCTTGGCAGAAGAATCCATTTCTTTCTGCACATGGACTTCTTCAGTTAAACATAACCTACGGCAATCTTCAACCCATTCTGCAACTCCAAGTGACAAGCCAATATCATGAAGCATGCAAAGCTGCCAATCTTCAGTGGCTTCATGCAACATGACTGGATAGCAGTTCTTGGTAACAACACGAAGTCCTGCCAAAAGTATGTCTGCTGCAAGACTTCGGAACTCCGAAGGTAGATGACCAAGACAGTCGAGTACAAATTTCGCAATCAAATGAACTGTGTCAACAAAATTTGGCAAGCTGTCAGACCTAATACTTTGTGCAGAAGACACCTGGCAGTTTTCAGAATTAGAATTCATCAAATCATTGCTGTTGTCTACTATGAGCTTTATTGCTCGCTCTGCGTAACATTTTAGCAATGACATTGGGGTGTTTGTGGAACCATCGTAAATGTATAGCAGTGAAAGCAATTTCAATGCCACTTGAAATGGTGAACGCTGAATAATGGCTTCCAAAAATTGGTCCACTGTGGCTGATGGATCTACTCTAATAAACCTACCATCTGCAGTCACAATGCATGATAACTCTTGAATAGGGCCAGAAGTCAGCAACCAACGTACAAAGGAACCCAGTGTAGGAGCAAACAACAGATCCCAATGTGACCAAATATGCAGATCAGACAACATAGGAGCCCTAAGTAAACAGTTAATTGCTTCTCGTGAACAAACTGTTCCCAAATAAAAATACTGTTCAGCAACATCTTTGCCCATACCATCAACATTTTCATGTCTACCTGGCAAAGTTCCAAACCACCGTTTCTCCAATAACGAGATGGAAAATTTCAAAGTATTTGTTTGCATGTTTTTCCTCTGCCTCTTAATGCCAGGAAGCCTTTCCCCAGATTTGTCTTGCATAACATCAAAGGTAATTGATGGGAATTGCCTTTTAAGTATCATATCTAAACTATCCTCTGAGAAATCACCATCTTCCAGCCAATTACTCTCAGCTTGACAGAGTAAAATTTCAACCTGCTGCTGTAGTACAGAAACTTCCAGAGATGAAGAATCACAGGGCCCCTTCAAAAAACTACTCAAAGCAGTGGGGAAGTGATGACAATTTTTCTCCAAAAACTCCAGGAATGTCCCATGTCCAAGAGCGCTAAATTGATTCGCTGAAAATTGAGTAGTAACCCATGTCTCACAATCATGAAGTGCCCTCACTTGCAAAGACACATCACCAGAGGCTTTACTGTTGCATTCAATATATTCTGTAATCCTTCTGATGACATCAGCAATAGCAACACCTGCATGAACAGATGGAAATATGAAAAGGGGCCATTTGTTTGTAGCATGAGAGAGAGAGAGAGAGAGAGAGAGATAACACACTATGTCCACTACCATTGTCTTCACTCCTATCATTGGCTCCGTTAGCAATAGAACTGGTATTTTCTTTATTCGGAGGCTCAATTTCCATGACCTCTGTGGTAGTGTTAGGAAGAGGGCTTGAAGACACGTTATTCTCACTAGAAAGCTGTATCACATCGTAAATGCTATCCAGCAGACCACACCCCATCGATTTAACCTGCATGTCCATGTGGCAGAAAAGTTTAAAGATCTCAAAATGGTACACTGAATATGCATGGTCGACAAATCTCTCCCTACCTAGAATTACTATATCTTGCCTATCTATGGCATCAGATACAGAATATGCATTACTACGTGAGGTTTGCAAATGTGTTAACACCTAAACATGCGAGCATTTGAAGTTTTCCTGAATTGTAATATCAATCGCACAATCGCTTGAATGCCAACTTGCCAATTCAAAAGCATCTTATACCACACCCTATAACTTGCCAATTCAAAAGCATCTTATACCACACCCTATATCTAACAACTTGATGATTGAACGATTTTTTCATAAATAAAGGTACAAGAGACAAATGTGCCTCCAAATCATGTAAGATGACTTGTTTGTGCATTATCAAATCTAATAGATATCATGGAGGAAATAGAAGTAAAAGGTCATTTTGAAAATATGATAGCTGTATAGTGGATAATGATTAATGAATACAGTATGTGTTTGCAATGCTCAAGTCAGATGAATAAAGGAGGACGATCAACTCACGGCAACATTGAGAAGGCCAATGCCTGGGTACTGTGAACAGAAATTTATTATTTTCTTCTTCTCCGATGGTGTTCTTCCATAGTAACTTGCTATCATTTCCAAAACCTGCATCAGAGATAGGTACAAAGAAATTAGTTCTAGAAATAGGATAAGTCCAGACTGAGCATGCCTCATGTTAAACAACTAACAATCAATTAAGTTTCAAATAAGTTACACAATGGATGATGTATGTTTGCTTCCTCATTAGAGGTACATATACAAGATTACTTAGATTTGCAATTATGTAAAGAAAAACATAGATTTAACCATGAGTACTAACATACCTGTTGGATTGAATGTTCACGACATGTTTCCTTCCATGTTGTTATAAAATTCTCCAGCTTACCTATGCTTAAGAAACAATTTGGTGATGCTTCATGCTTTTGTAACTTTTGCTGCTTTTTAGGCGGCTTGCACGAAGAGCTAGGACTCTCGTTTTCTTCGAACTTCCTTTTTTCTCTTAGTTTTCCCTTTTTTCCGCTCTCTCTTGCCTTGCTACTCTCTAAAGCTGGTTTTTTATTAGTCTCTGATTTCAAACCAAGCCTTTCCATTTCCTCAGTTTTTGAAGGATAAGGGCAACTATTTACACGCTTATCATCATCTTTTTTATCAAGAACGGGACATCCATTCTTACTCTTATTGTCATCAAATTTATCCTCCTCAGAGTTACTATCACCATCGGTTTCATCATCGGTTGAATCGAAATGAATATGTTTATTGATGCCTGGTAACTGCTTTATACGATTAGTTAGAGAATTGAACCTCTTGTCTAACGCCTTCTTGTGAGTATGGAAATTTGCATTTTTCAACAAATACTTCTCTTGGGTACTATGGCCAGACCCACTCTTATTTTCTGGAAGCTTAACAGAAGACAGTTCAGTTTGCCTGGCCTGCCTGAGGAAGGAAATATGCAACCTGCAAAACCTCCCTAAATTAGTGAAAGTAGAATGTCTAGGTGATAACGTGAAATGACAAAGAAGGCATTTCTATTTGACAAGAGTACATAGAGCACACGAAACTAATATTGGAATTACATGTTGAAAGACATACAGCAAACAAACTGATTTCTAAACAAGTACGTACCCCAAGCTCTGTACCCGCACGCCAAGCTTTTCCTTTCCAGAGACTGATTTTTGCTCCGAAAGATAATTCAAGAAATCTTCGACTGTGATTTTCTGACCCTTGGAATTGTCCACAAATTTCTGCAGGACATTGATAATCTCCTCGCTACTAAGCTTAGGCACCATTGACAAATCAGATGGCACTGCAAAATAATGCCCAACAAGTGGGTGCTGAAGGAAAGGCCCCAATCCCAGCTCTTCAAACTGTACAATCCCCTCATTTTTGCATATCTCAACCTCCAGGTCATAAACCGTTACAATTTTTCTTGCAGCAACATAGCAATGAACAAATGCATTCACCTGACAAATACAATGCCCATCAAAAGTCAATTACCAGAATCAACAAGTAATTTCAACCAATTAGTAGTTGACACTAATAAAAAGAGCTCGGCAAGCTTTGCAGTTGCACGTGAAAAAAACCCTCACACTTTCAGTGAAAAGTATCAAGCATCAAAAGTTCAAAACTACTCTTGTCTAAATTGTTCGGTATAGTTGATAAGATGAAAGCATCTGACTACTCCCTTGCTTTGTACTCTAGTAATTATATAAGTCACTCAGTAATTCTAGTTCTCTTGCATGCTATTTTAGCCCTTTGTCTAGGACAAGGCTATCTTTGGTCATATACCACAAGCTTAATTTTTGCACCAAGAGATGTAATGACTTGTAATAACACAAGGTATTCTAAGTGTGGCTACAGGTAAGTACTGACCTTCCCCTCGATGAGGAAGAGGTCCCGAAGGAGAGGCACGTCCTGGAGCTGGACGCCTAGGGAGGCCCACGAATCGACCTTGAGCGCCACCAACACCGCCTGCGCAACCTTCCAACCCGTGACACCCTCCCCGCTCTTCACGAGCTCCTCCCGCGCTTTCCTCGCCGCCGCTTGCGCCCGATCGATGACGGCCTGCTGGCGCTGCGGCGGCGGCGGCTGCTGTTGCTGCGGCTGGGGGGCTGCCTGCGCAGGTGAGGCGGAGGCGGAGGCGGCGGGTTTAGTCGGGCGGCGCTGGGTATTAGAGGTAGGGGTTTGGTGGTAGGCTTGGGAGGGGAAGCGATGCGCCTGCTGCTGCTGCTGGAGTTGCTGCTGGTAGGAAGCTATGGCGGCGGGGTTCTGGAAGAGGAGGTCACTGACCGTGGCGTTAAAGGGGTTCGCGAACAGGGGGTTAGGGGCGAAGCCGAAGGGGTTCAACCCGTGCAGCGGCGGCGCGCCGAGGTCGGGGAAGGATGCCGCGGCGGCGCCATACCACTGCGCGGCGGCGGCGGCGCGAGGGTCGTATCCGTGGCCGGGGCGAGGCCGCTGGTGGTTATCGCGGCGGCTCATCGAGGCGGTGCCCCCGGTGGGGGATTGGGGTGGACGCGACGGGGAGAAGGAAGAGAAGCAAGCGCGCGACGGCGGGTCGGCGCGGCGGCTGCAGTGGCCGGTTTGGGGTAGTCTGCTCTTATACGGATGCAAACTCTCTTCTCGCGGTGGTGTCAGTTTCCAACCCGTGGCACCGTGGGCTGAACTCCGAGGTTTTGGACGTTGCAGGCTTCTATTGGATTGGGCCTGTAAAGTTGGGCCTTTTTCAAGCTTGGATGGATTGTAATTGTTCTTGGACCATGTTAAAGAGAACAATTCTGGAACACATATTTCACGTAACATACTGTACATACATGTATATAATTCCAAGAACAATTCTGGAATAAAAGAAGCATATGTACACCAATCATTCCTTAGTGGGCAGATATATATACTGATAATATACATATGTGAACATTGCACAAGACTGTAGGAGATTAAATAGTTCCTGATAATATAATAAACACCAAGTCGCAAACTACGTTAACGTAGGCAATAATGCCAAATATGCCTGATAAATCAAGTCATTACTTATGACCATGTTAAAGAGAATGCACAGCAAAATTCTTTTACACTACCAAGATCATTTGTACCAGCTGGGTTGTTTATGACTGCAACCAGAGTCAATCGTACCAAAAGCAGCAGTATAATTTAACTAAGCTTTCTACCCTTCGCATTTACAAAAGAAGTCCTAAAGCAGCGCTCATACGGCCCACATATCTTTCATCTGTGTTGAGATTAAAACGAGCACACCAGAGGCTCAGTCATGAAAGGCGTTACAGGCTGCACTACACCCATTCCCTTTGTTTCCAGCTGAAACAGAATCTGGTCAGCTATACCAAAAGAAAATCTATTAAATGGCCACTTGTTAGTCATCTGGAGGGCTTAATTTATCGTCAGCATTTCTTGAATCTTGGGTCTTCCAGGTCATCTAACTCCTCTGCAAATAAGGATGGGCGCCACTACCATTTAAATGTTCTAGTACCACCACCTCCATTATTGCTATCTCATGTTGCAACATTGTGCTTTTCCAGCCTGCAGCTTGTCCCACAAACATAACATCTGCCTTGGTGATTGGTAATGTGCAGTATAATAATCATCTATGCATCCGAATTGACAAAACTTGACACTGTGGACGTATTTAACGAGTCTGGTGTTGTTGAACCGCTCAACCCACATGCCCATGCTCACATCCTCCATCTTGAAAAGCTGCATAGCAAAGAAATGAGATTATATTCTTGCCAGGATCATTATGTCCCGCCTATCTAATGGCAGGGTAATCAATTGGAGTTTTTTATCAACTTCTGGAAGGAAATATGATCAGACCCGTCCAAAATTATTCTTGAGCATGCAGATTGTTGAAAACAAGTTACCATATGGGGGACCCTATTAGTGTCATGAAATGCAGACCAGAAGCAATCAACTGAACTCACCCTTAATTTATGGTTTACAAATTCCGATAGAATGGAATCTGCAATATCAGAGGATATAACATATCCAGGACCATTTGCATAGATTGGATAATCCTCTTCCGGCCATTCCTGTAAAGCACAGAAGACACACATAGATTAGAAAATGCAGACGTTTAATGAAGAACTTTAGTGCAAGTCCAGTGTCCTGACAACGTGTAAGGGGGGCCTTGATAGGAGAATGGAGTAAAAAAATTTTAAAAAAATATACATCTCAGTGCCATAGACCACTGGTTTTTCCACTGAACAGTCATGCACGGTGAAGTGAGGTAGAGGATACTGCTTTGCTAAGTGTCAACAAAACTCAGCCTGATTGCATATCTGAAGGGTTGCATTAATGGTACAAGTATATGATATAAAGGTCACTTTTACCACGAGATCAAAGGTTGTGCAATCACACTGATTCAGCAAAACAATAAAGTCAACTGTACCGGTGTAATACATATACTATACTCCTACAACAACAAACAGCTGCACCTGTTATGTCAATTTTTACTGCTACAAAGACTAAATGTACAAGCTCATGTTCCACTTTTGCTACATTGAATGCAGGTACAATCAAATTAATAAAATGTTACATGATTGTCACATAAATGTACAGTAACAGAATCGACTTTTCAGTGACTATTGATGAAAAATATGCATACAGCAAGCAAATCTCAGCAACACGTGTTCTATATTTTTCAATACAAAATAGCTTCTTAATTTCAACAATGAAACAACCTACTGATTATTAAGGATCAAAAGCTGTAAATTAGTTGTGAAAGTTCAGAAGATTCAAGGCTACAACTTCCCCAGCGCACACAAGACAAAAGTCAACACAGTAGAAGCCAACAGTGTGAGGGCATTTACAGGAAACAGCTTGAGAGAAGTGTTTTGTTGCGAGGGGAATGATAATTAGATAGAAACTTTAACTTATAGAGATAATTTAATAGTTAATCCAACCATTAATGAGTAATATCAACTCATGTAGCGCACCATTCAGGTATGTCATATGTTTTACAGGAATTGAATCCTTAATAGTTAATAGATTTCTTTAAACAGGATAAAGATTGAATCAACTACAAATTTAATTAATGTTGTTCAATACCCAGACAGACCAAATACCCAGTATCAACTCTACAGCAATGTAGTGAACAAGACATATGAGACCATTGTGGAATCAACTATCAAGTTTACCTCGTAAGTAACAGCCCATTTCCCATCGCGTAATGGCTTGTGGTGATAATTCATGTTCCCTATATAGAGACTTTCACCGTTCCGGATTTTCCTCACTTCAGTCATTACTGATTCAAGTCTGACAAAGGTATCATCATCACACTTCATTATGTATCTAGCAGATACAACATGGACCTGAGAGGACAAGTTCATTATAGTGAGAAGGTATCTTGCAGTTTCAGAGATTTCATAGTAGAAAGTGTTGAAGAAAGAAAGCGCTTAGACATACCCCATACTCGCATATGGCAATTGTCTTCAGAACAACCAAATCATAACTATCCATGAATGGCACAATAACAATGTCCCCAAAAAACTCAGCCTCCTTTTTCAGCTCCGCATTAACTTCATTTCTGCCATGCTGCAGAAAAAGAAAATTGATCAGCTCAAGTCCACTGTACAAAAAAAACTAAGAGTACTCAAGTTTGGCCTTCGAGATTTACCAGGGCAACAAAAAAGCGGGCCACAACATTCGAAGACTTATGAGCAGCAGACATCCATGTCTTTCTCGCAGCCATACGCTCAGCAAAATGGTTGCCCGCTGACAGGATACCGATGAAAATCTCAACTGGTTCGTCTGGAAGGGGAGGGGCCTGCCAAATGGGTAACATCTCTAGGTGTTTCTGTGGAGAAAAGCTAGGATGTGTAGTGGGCAAAGTCCCCACAAACACTGATTGCACATCAAGGTCCCCATTCAATGATAAGCCAGTAGCATCCTCAAGCACAAACCCCTGACAGCACCACCAGAGACAAAAGTTAACAACAGTGTCAAACACCTCCATTAATATTTCATTCCATTCCCCACCACTTCATGGACAAATAAGAGCCACTTACAGTGCGGTATGGAAATGATGCCACATGCCGTCCATCAACATTCACATGGTAACCTTCCAATCCAGCAGTGAGAGTAAGAACAAACAGGCGGTCCTCCACGAATGGGTATGGCCAATCAACGGAGACAGTCTTTGTGCGCCCAATGAGCCGGTTCAGCCACCATGACGTCTTTGACTCCTCCGACCGCCCTTCGTCATCCCGAATCCACTTCTCACACTTCACCAGCCCATCAACTGCAGAACAATTCAATCAAAACCAAATCCTTGAGCCAATGTAATTGATAGCTTAACAGTACATTATTCAGTGACAGCAGAGGGTGCAGAGTGCAGACCAGTCTCCTCGTCGGCACGGGACCTCCAGCCCTCGCAGCGGAGTGGAGTGCCCCACTGCATGCGGTAGCAGGTGTTCTGCTCGATCACCGGCTTGCCGCTCCAGTCGCCGCGGAGGCGGGGGTTGAAGTGGAGAATCCTGGGAGGGTCCTCGCCGTCCACCGTCTTGAGCCCCTGCAGCTCCATCATGAACTGGGACACCATGATCGGCTCCTCCCCATCCTTCAGCAGCGTGATCTTAGGATCCCTCTCAGGGTGCGCCTCGTGCGGCGTCGCGGCCACCGTGATATGCGAGCCCAGCGTCAGCCCGCACGGCAGCTCCACCGCCCGCCCCCTCTCCCGGAACTCGTCGCCGCTGAGGACGATCGAGTGCGGGCACTTGCTCTTCTCCTCCTCGTCCGACGAATCGTCCAAGGACGGCAGGGTCGTCGCGAGAGTCTGCAGGTCGGAGAACACGCGAGCCCCCAACTCCGCCGCCTCCGCGGCGACCTTGCGCAGCGACCCAGAGCGTGTGGAGTTGAGGTGGCGGAGCTCGAGGCCGGAGACGATCCCCGACAGCCGGCGCCCCCCATCCGCCGAGAGGGTCTCCCGGTGCGGGTGCTTCGAAGGCCGCGCCGGCGCGGCCCGTCCGCCCTCCCACGCCCCGTCCAGGTGGAGCTTCCGCGACGCCGCCGCGGACGCCCCCGCCGCCCCGGGCAGGGACGTGGACACGAGGGGCGACTCGAGGAGCAGCACGACGAGCGCGTACGCGAGGAAGAGCGCCACGAACCCCTGGATCGCGCGGCGGCGGCACGCCGCGCCTGGCCCAGGCGACCTCCGCATTGCGCCGGCCGGGGCGCCCCGCCGCAGCGCGCGAACCCTAACCCTAGGCGGAGGAGCGAGCGAGCTCTCTCTCGCGCGCACGCGGGCGGCAGGATGGCGAGGCGCGCGACGCTGCCGCCCCCGCGTTCCCCGGCTCGGCTCGGGCTCTGTGGTGGTGGTGGGCGCGGTGGGAGCGAGGCAGCGGCGGAGGCGGCCGAGCCCACGAAGCGAAGGGGAAGGGAAAAAAAAGAAAGCGACGGGGTTAACTTTGGGCGGACGTGTTGGTTTTTAATTCCAATTGATTGACGGTTGCGATCGCATAAACCCGCTTATTTTATCTCTAATCCCCCTCCTCCGCGAATGTAATTTGGAGCTTCCACGATTTTAAAAAGCCGTGCGTGCACAATATATTTAAAACAAAGAATAAACCAGTGGAATGCGTGATCGTGCCGGGCGGGCGGTGGACCGCGTGGGCTCGGTGCACGGAGCCCTGCGACCGTGCCGCGGGCACGGCAGGCGTGAGGGAGACGGGGTGCTCCGTGGACTGGGTGTGTTGGGGACTTCAGGTGGGGATGGAGGGGGATCCACGTGGATTAAAGCGGCGCGTGCCGGCCGTGACCGCTGCTTCGCTTCGGGTGGCGAGGGATCCCGTGCGGTGGGGGCACTGTGTTGACCACTGGATTTTCGGGGTTGGGAGATCAATCAACAAAATTAAAATTTTGAAATCGGCCAAACGAATGAGACGCTTGTGATTGGGCAAAACGGCCTTGGAGTTCGCTCCAGCTGCTTGGGCTAAACTATTTGGACTGACACGGTCTCATGGATTTGCATAATTTGCATTGCTTGCTTAATCTATTGATTCGGTCGTTTTTGTTTGGGCCGGTCGAGCGATTGATTTTTTTTTCTGTGATATCCAAGTGTATCTTGGCTGTTCCTCTGACATCGTGAGCATGTCTGCAATTTTTAAGCTTTGTTTTTGGCTAAAACATCTTATCTCGCGCTGATGATGGAAAAGGATGCGACAAGAGAACAACTCGATAGAATTTTTTTTATTTTAATCCTTTTTAATCTAATATTTTAAAAATAACTCCACCCCAACTAAATTTTCAAGAAGTAGCCTTTTTGTCGCGCCAGAGCATGTGGCGCGACTCGAGCGGCACGTCGGACGCGCGCGCGGGGGCTGAGCTGACGTGGCTTAAGTGAGTCGCGCCACATGCTCTGCCAGGGCCCGTGACGCGACTCACTTGACATACCCGCGGGCCCGCGGCCCCTTCTTTCTTCCTGCACTCACTTCCTTTCCTTCCCCACCCGAACAGCACCGGAGCCATGGTGTCACCCAGCCGCCGCCCCCTCTATATCCACCCTTTCCTTTGGCGGTTTCTAGTGCAAATCGGGGGGGAATAGCTCCTTGAAGGTAACTCCTCCATTTGCTCCAGTTAGTGTTTCTCGATTTGGTTGTTTTGGTAGGATTTGAGTAGGCTAGGGTTAGGTTACATTTTGAGTTGGAATGGTGATTCGTACTCCGGCAACCTCTTGTAGGTGCTTCCGTTTTTAAAAAAAAAGGTAAAAACGTGCCCAGCATTAAGGCAACCTCTTGAGTTTTACTAGTACTCCGGCACTTAAAATGGGTTAAGCCATGATCAACCGATCAATGATCAGTAACTGAACGAGTTACCAACTGTCGTGTCCCATCGCATCCGGCGGGGCCGTGGTCCGGACAGCAACCTTTTGAACTGGTCCAGGTCTCCAGGGCTCGTAACGACGGCGATTGGCCAATTTGTCCGGACCAGCTTGCGTCCGTCCGTCGAGTTCAGAAATTGTCCGCTCTCCTGCTGCTTGCACTCCCCCAAAATCATCCCAGTTGATGCCATGCCAAACTCATTTTCCAAAAAAAAAAAAAGATTCAAAACTCAACTGTGCACGGAACCGCAAATCTGCAGTCTCCATCAAAACGGGAAACTTCAAACAACACAATGAAGAGACACCAAATCATATGGTCTCCGGTTCCATCCTCGTACCAATGCACGGAACCCAACTGTGCAGCCAAGTGCGAAAATACTCGGGGTGGCCGGGTGGGTACTCCACCAAATTGACGTGTCAAGTAGCCAAGTAGCACTCTTTTCTTCCACGTGATCGCAGAAAAATGTTAAGGAGCCTATACTAGGGAGTAGGGAGGGAGAAACGGGAACCTACGACCACGAGGTCCGGCCGGTCCGAGCTCTCAGTTCGCCCTCACGCGTTGCCCGTACACCCGTGCATTGGGACGGAAAAACGGGGAAAGGGTGACAAATTTGGCCTCGTGCTGCAACGAACGAACGATGGATTTGCACAGAAAAACTTGGCGAGCTGCCGGCATTTTTTTTCCCTTTGACTCTCGCTCGTGATTCTGGAACAAGCTATTGCTATTGCTAGCGTACCATCCCTTGAATTGGCTGGCCCAGATGGTTCGTGCGGTGGCGCAAAAGGATTGAAACGCGGACGCCGAAAGCTATCTTTTCTCTTCGTCTCCGTATCCCTGGGCTCACTCACTGGCGGACAACGGGGGCAGCACCACCCGCCGGAAAGGAAGCGCCTCCTCCCTTTCCCTTTTCCGCGGGCGGCAAAAGAGACGCGCAACTTGCCCTGCAGTGGCCAGTGGCCGAGACGACTCCGCTGTCCACTCCCCGCCGCACGCCCCCGCGCGGCTTCTCGCGTCGCTAGTGCACACACGCAGACACGCCAGCACACTTGAGCTCCCCCCAGCTCATCACTGACTCACTCACTGTGCCTTTGCGGTCACTGCATACATAGTGGTGCATGGCGATATTATGCTGCGACCCTGCCTAACTCCTCTTCTGCTGGATGAACTGCTTTCTTCTTGATGATCAATGGTTAATCTCCCAGCTCTAAATAAAACAGGTTAGTGTTCTCTGTTTTGTGCATTAACGGTGGCATGCAACTGTAGTTTTTTTTTTTTTTTTGGTTAGAGAGAAGCCTGCGGTCAGCCAACACTCAACCGCTAATTTCGCGCGCAAAACAGATCGAGCGAGTGGTATCTGCTAAGTATGTCGGCCCAATAAAACTTTAAAGGATAAGTCGGCCCATCCAACAAACTGGACTGCCAAAAAACGGCCTGTTTGAAACATGGAGGCCCATCCATCTAGCCAACACCATCACTGTGCATCCTTCCATCCGGCTCATCTCCGACGGCCGTCATCGCGCTCGCGCAGAGCCGAGCCGAATCGGCATGCCATCTCCGCGGCGGCCGCTCGCCTCGCCATGCCGCGGCCGCATCGACATCGTCGTCGTTCTCCTCCTCCCGGCGCTGCTCCTGCTGCTCTCCTCCGCCGCGCACAGGTCTGCCCCTCGCCTCCCTTCCTTGACCCGCACCGGTTCCCCTGTTCCACTCCCTCCTGACCGCACCGTGCGTCCCCCCTGCAGCGCGGAGGAATCGACGAGGGTGCTTAGCGTCGGCAAGGAGGTGGTGGGAGAGACGATGCCGCTGCGCCACGGCCGGCGGGTCTACAGGATCGACGGGCTGCGGCCGTCCGCGTGGTACGAAGTCAAGATCTCCTACCCGGCCTCCGTATGACCTGTGCCCTTTCCCGTGATGAGAGAAACGAAATTGAAGCGTATTCGTGTTCTTAACGGCTTTGTTTGTGTCTGCGTCTGCAGATACCGTCCAGCTTTTCGATCCGGCTTGTAGACGGTCCTGACGGTGCGGACTGGAGCAGCAAGAACAGGAGGCTGCTCAACACAGAGAAGATAATTTTCAAGGCTGAGGGTAGCAACCCGGTTAGTGTTGATCACTCATCAGTCGTCAACCATTGGGCTGAATTTGCTGCTTGCCTGCAGAACCTCAATGGCATTCCTTGACAAGGTGATTTCTGACGGCTGTACCTGATCGATTTCAGGTTTATGTTCTTGTCACTGTGGAACCCGAGGGTGTGGTGGCGAAGCCTGATGTGCCAGAGAGAGAACATGGACTTTTTAATATTGGTATGGCATTAGTGTTTCACTGTAGCTCATTGTAGATGTCTTTTATGATATTAAGATCGGATACGCCAATGTCACAACCTTTAGCAGGTTTATGCATGTTCTGAAAAATATACGTCAGGCTCTATAATCTGGGCATTCATCTGCTTCATCAGTGCTCAATGCTTGTTATTACACTGTTTATCTAGGAACTGGAAGTCTTGCAGAGTTTATTTGGAATCCTAATAGGCTTGGTCGCTTGGATGCTTGATGACCATAAACTTGGAAAGTGGAGTTCCTACTTAGAAGAGGCAAAGCTCAGTACACTAACTTAATACTGCAGTACTACCTAACAGCTTCTACTTTTGTGCCTGGGCTTCCCTAATTCATTGATCCAAATTCCATTTTTGCATGCGAGGTCCTAGTCCTACCAGTTGATACATTATGATTGAGTGGTTGGGTGTTCCAACTGATTTGTCATGAATTTCTGCTGATAAAAATATAAAAATGCTAAGCACCTGGCATCAGCTTGTTTTTCAGTTCCATGTTATTAGTTGTCATCATTCTAAAAAAAGTTCTCGAACACACCGGAGAGCTGTGTATCTTTATATTTTAAGAGAGAAAAGAGCAGTCCAATTACAATAAAACCATTCCACACCTTGGACCATAGTGAGGGACGATCCAAACTAGAAAGGACTATTACACATCCACACTTTTAGGACCAGATCACAAACACCACCAACTGCTAGACATGCACCACCTCCATCTCGAGGCTCAGGGCAGTAAAGCCTCTTAGCCCCCGAGAGTTGCCAGAGGTGGGATTCCTCTTTAAAGGCCTGCAAAGCTCTGCAGATTTGGAGAAGCTCCCTCGAAAACACAGTTATTCCTATGCTTCCAAAGGATACATGCTCCAAGGATGCACAAGGAGTTGAAGCCCTTCCTATGCTGTTTCTGAATTTTCTCTCTCTCAGCCTTTTTCCACCGGTCAGCGAACACAACACTCCTTGTACTGTGCCAGATACACACCCTTGCAATCTTGGTCGTTGGTTCCTTGTAAAATTTCAGAGTAGAATCAATCAGTGGGCTTGTGCTGTATCTATCTGATGTATTGATGAGTTGCTCTTGCACGTATCAAAGTTATTTCTGACAGCAAATTGTCTGCTGCCCTCTTTACGATTCACTTACTTTAGATGTTCCTATCAATTAAAACAAGTACCATATTCGCTTTCTGAAAATGATAGATTGTTCTAGACTTGTAGTTTGCCTTCTCTTCCTTCTGTTTCTATGGTCTTTTATGATGCAACTGCCTAAACAACTCGATCGATGAAATCATGGATATTTGTTTCTTTCTGGGTGCAGTTTGTGATGAACTTATGCTTGGGCCGCCACTTTTTACCTGGTGGGTTGGAATCGCAGCACTACTCTGCATCGTGCTGGCGGCGCTGGCGCCACTTGCGCTCCCGCTGCACAAGCTCCTTAACTACGAAGGCTCAGATGTGAGAAAAGCTGATGCCGTCAAGATGTCATGATGAGTGAAATAGGGTTGCAATGTAAGACACTAAATGCTCAGTTTTGCAGAGTTTTCCTTTTTCCGATGATTCAAGCATCGGACGGTGATCGTTGTACCCTGGAGTTTAGTGCTGTTCATACATCCACTTCAACCCTGTAGCGACAGATCAATTGGTCGACCTCAGTTTCTGCCGCTAATATATTGACCTTGATCCTTGTGTTGTGAATTGTGCTAAAGCATGATATACTGACTGAGCTGACGTCGATTCCTGGTCGCGTCTGTCTCGTGTGAAACGAGCTCGTGGTTGGTTGCTTCTCTTCTGCTACCGTGAGGGGTTGGGCAACCATTGATACACGCACGATTCCCAGGTGATTGAGATCGAACCCACCAAGAAACGAATGTGAAAGCCGTTACGCAAGATCCACAAGATATGGAGTTGCCATCGCCCATTCACTCCATCAGATACCAACGGTTTTGGTTTGGACGAAGCAGCAGCATTGATCACCCTTTTCAATGCACAGATGGCAACTTCTTTTTTTCTTCCAGGAAGAGCGACATCCGGGGCTGTTGCCAACACGCACCCGCCGGCTTCCTCCTCTCACATGAGCACACAAGCATGGCAGCCAACACTACTAATCATCCCGCGGCGCCGAGCCCGTAATCCGGCACGGCTCGCACGACGCACGAGGCACGCTGCAAACAGCGCGGCGACGCGCGCGCCAACCGCCGCTACAGCGACATGGCGCGGCGCCTCCCGTCGTCGTCGCCATCCCCCCCCCCTCCCTCTGCCGTCTGCTGCCGCCCGCCTGCGCGGCGACGGCGCCTGCGTGGAAGCAGCTCCGGCCACAAAGCGCGGTGGTGCGTGTCTTGGCTGGCCGTTGGGCGTTGGCCACTCGGACGGCCGTTGTTCCCCTCTGCTCGGGCAGAATTTCATTTTTTTTTCACTTTTCAGCACACGGGAATGGGGAGGGAGGATTTTTGTCACGAGGGGGAGTTGCAACCGCATCTGCAATTCTGGATGGATGGGTCCACGCGAATGCAAAAAGATTGCACACCGTGGCGGGTGCCTCCTTGAGTGTTCAGTTGAGGCGGCAGCGGCCGGCGATCTCCTGCCCATGCTCGCGTGCTCGCTTTCAGTGCAGTTGCACATTCAGTGCCGCTCGCTTTCTGGAGCTCCCGTACATACTACCTGCTTCTTTTTTTTTTGCCTCTTCTCTTCTTCCTTTGGTAGCGCGCGGCAGCGACTTGAGGAGGGCGTCTCGTTTGGTTGGGCCGTGCAACCACTTTGGTGTGGTTTGGTCTCAGTTTATTTACACACACGACACGGTCGACTGCTACATGCATTCATTATTAGCAGTACTACTCGTTATAAGCTCTTTGCTCTATCAGAAAGAGATATCTGAACTTTGGAACGCTCGACTGATGGAGCTGCATAACCGAAATATTTAAGCATGTTCTGTTAGCTGACGATTGAATTATGGAGAACGCTTGGATTGATCATAGGGTTATTTGGTTTCAAGCCATTACAATTTTACAGAGTTGGAGAAACGTCATTACTATTCGTCTTTTTGGAAATTTGCCACTACAATTCTTCAACTCCCACAAGTATACCCTTTTCTACGTCTGCGGCGGCCTGAGGCCCACTTGCAGGCTCTATAATTACGATTAGGACCAAATTGCCCTCCGTCCAACAGCTCGTGCTGCTCCCACCGCCGCTGTCTTCCCCAGCGAGCCAGGCGTGCAGGGGCCACCGCAAGGAGCCCTGCGCGCGGTAGCGTGGCGGCCTCCCCCGTCGGCCCCGGCGTATGGCGACCATCCTGGTGTGCTCGGTGCGCGGGAGCGGTGGAGCAGGGGCGGGGCCCGCCGTGTGGCCGGACGCGGACCCAGCGACGGAACCCACGGGCGCGACTCACGTCTGCCTCTGCACGCTCGGGTCGAGCGGCGCCAGGGGTGGTGCTCGCCAGCCCCATCGAAGGCGCGACCCCCCGGCGGAGGAGCCCTGGGACGGCGCAAGGTGGGCGAGCCAGCGCGAGGAGGGCGGCCGACGGTCCCGCGCGCAGCGGCCACCTCGCTTTCGGCCGGCGGTGCTCCCCGGCCTCCCTCCCCTCCCCTGCTCCCGGTGGCGGCGGGACTCGCGCTCCGCCTCCATCCATGGCGAGGCGAATCCCTGCGACGAGGCGGGGCAAATCCCGGCGACGGGACGACCATCAGCGGTGTCGAAGCGGCCGGAGCTCGACTCCTCCGCCGGCCGGCCCCTCCTCCTCGAGCTCCCCGCCCATGCCTCCTCAGGCCCTCCCATGAGGACGCCATGTGCAGGAGGCCCCGACGGCGGCCTCCCGACCTCCCCGGCCAGAGGCGGCGCACATGGCCGGCAGCACGCCTCCCTCTCCAGGCGGCGCACATGCAGGCGCGGAGCGCTGCGGCGGTATTAACACCATGGAGGTGGTGACGGCGGTGGGATGCGGCACCCCAGGCGCGGGCAGCTGCGCCCGACCACCACGTGACGACGGCTAACATCAAGGCTCCGGCGCAGGAGCTCGAGCGGCCGCCTTTCCCGTTGGCGTCGCTACCTCTGCCTCTGCTCGCGCACGCCCGCTGCCCTGCGCTGCAAGCTCCATAGGCCTACAATGGTGGCCCGACGAGGTGCTCACGCACGCCACCGCCTCGGTCCATGCTCCGTCCGCAATCTGCGAGCTCCGCGTGGTCGCATCGTGAGCTCCGCCGGCCGCGTCGTGCGAGCGCTCTGGTGGCCGTGCCACGCGATCTCCGTCGCTGGTGGCGTGCTCTGTCGAAGGCGAGGTGGCCGCTGCGCACGAGAGAGCGGGGACGACAGAGGAGCAGAGGAAGGGGCCGACACTGGCTTGAACGGAGGGCAATTTGGTCCTTGTACGCAAATACAAAGCCTGCAAGTGGGCCCTAGTGCTCATCAGATGTAGAAAAGGGTAAAGATGTGTGAAGTGAAGAATTGCGGTGGCAAATTTCCAATAAGACGAATAGTAATAGCGTTTCTCCAACTCTGCAAAATTGTAATGGCTTGGAACCAAATAACCCTTGATCATACGATGCATATCGCTGTACGGCAACTCTGGTAACATCGACGTGTTCGATCGGCGCCTGTCAGAGAAAACAGAACCCACATTCGAATAATGTGTTAAAATTGAAACACAGCATGATGCATGCGACCACTTTGGCAGCATGTACTGTACCACATCTCGTTACTGTTGGCGATAATACGTACGTGGCGTGCTATAACTTTAGAAGAATGAGCACAGGTGTTGATGCGACGACGACCCACATCGTCGTCGTCGTTGTACGGCAAACTCTGGAAATACCGACGTCGATCGGGCGCCTGCTGTTTTACAAGTTGCGTACGTGTTCTGAAAATGGCGTGTAACCACTTTTTCTCTCGTCAGCAGTACGTGTGGCTACGAGGCTTCCAACGTGTAACATTGTACGTGTGGCTACGAGGCTTCCAACGTGTAACATTGTACGTGCGTGCAGAGATGGATCGATAGCTAGGGCTCGTGATCGATCAGCAACTGCACCGTCATTTATGAAGCGACGCGCTGTATGATGGAGCGTTCTCAAAGCAATGCAACCGAAGCGATCGACCAGGGCACAGCGTTCAACGAAAGTTCAACCAACGAACCGTGTGCAGCCCAATCGCTAATTCGCCACGGGACGAATGGCGACTATCTCCAGGGAATGACAACGGCCATTGGACTGGATGGTGACCTATCAGTAGGCCTGTACTGTACTGCTCCCTGCCGCACATATATCCGTCACGAGTTGCACGCTACGCAGAGACGACGACGACCCGTCCAGAAATTTAGGAGCTCTGCGGCGAGCGCTGCCAATCAATCCTAGCCGGACGGACGGATGGGCGGCGGACGGAGACGCCATCAATGGGCAGCTGGTATAGTTATTGGTGCGTAATCAAGTCGTAAAACTAGATCAAAGTTAATGGTGGGTTTGTGCATGACCAGCTGCAATTCGACACGGCACCACTCGAACGTACAGTGTGCACTAGCAGGCAGCAGCTATACAGAGATGCATACGTATTTGCGAAGCTGCTGCCAGCCAGCCACGGCGAGAGGAGCCTGCATGCAGTGTGTGTGCACAGGCGAAAAGCCTCGCCCTCGGACACGGAAACAGTTGGCAAGACTGGATGCATGGCATGTCGTCGCCACGGCGTGTCCAGGTTCCTTGCATGCGTGAATGACACACCGCACCAAGTGAAGCATAGTGACCGGCAATCATAGCTTTAGAACAAGATTAATGACGGGTCGTCTCTGTGACTAGGGCAGCACGCATGCAACCCGACACAGCCAGCGTTCCACTCCGATCACACAGTGTCCACCAAAAGCGGAGCCACAGCGGCTTCAAGCGGTGCGTGCAGTGTACGAGGACGGCCACGCGCACCGCGACGGCGAGTACCGCCGGCTACTGCTCCCAGTACTACGCTCTGGGGCACCGCCGGACACAGTTATCCTCATTTCTCGAGCGCGGTACGGTGGCCGGCCGGCCGGCCGGCGAGAGCACAGCAGCCAATCCTCCGCGGACACGTCGCGCCGGGGCGATCCCTCCCTGGAAGGCTGGAGTCTCCATGCTCAGCCACCAGCTAGCACCAACGAACTGCGCACGCCGCACGCACGCAGCGGGATCTCCCCAACAAACCTTCATCAATCGCGACCACAGTATGGGCCACCCCTTCGGCCTTCCAATCAATCAATAACAGCATCGGTCGCCGTCGTCTCACTCCGGCACGCCGCTGGCAGTGGCTCTACCGCTCTGCGCTAACTGGATAGCGCGCGCGCGCGCCCCCACTAGTAGCGAGCGAGCCAACCAACTAACCCATATCATGGCGAGCTCTAGAGCTTGCTGACCTCGCGGGCGCGATGCCTATATATCCTGCTCCCAAGCACACACCCATGCCGTATCATCACCTGCCACTTCGATCTTCCTCGAGCTCTCATCAGTTTCCTCCTCTCTAGCTGCTACCGATCGAGCTCTCCCGCATACAAGTGCACAAGCAGGCACGTCATCATCAGGCACAACATGGCCTTCGCACACGGCGGCGGGTCGTCGTCTCGGGCGGCGGCGGCGGTGATGGTTGTGGTGGTGGCGGCGCTCGCGGTGACGGCGATGGGTGACTTCGCGGCGGACCGAGAGGAGTGCGCGAACCAGCTGATGGGCCTTGCGACGTGCCTGACGTTCGTGCAGGCGACGGCGACGGCGCGGGCGCCGACGCCCGACTGCTGCGCGGGGCTGAAGCAGGTGGTGTCCGCCAGCAAGAAGTGCATGTGCGTGCTGGTCAAGGACCGCGACGAGCCGGCGCTGGGGTTCAAGATCAACGTCACCCGCGCCATGGACCTCCCGGCCTTGTGCAACTACGCCGCCACCTTCTCCGACTGCCCCAGTACGTGATAACGTTACGTTCCACACACACCTCGATCTCTCCAGTATAACTCTAGTGTACGTACTGAGCCGCCCCAGCGCCGCTGCCGTTGCACCGGCCGTCCGGCGGCACAAGCGTCCAAACTGAGCTAGCCGTGCAGGCGCAGGACGTCCTATACCGTACGTACGCAGGGTCCTGGCGGCGGCGCTACCACAGCTGGGGCCAACAGCATTTTAGTGCTGATCCGCCTGCAGCTGCAGGGGTTTTTCATATGCACTGGACCAGTGCCGACATGCGCACCGCCGGCCACCAAAGTAGGTGTTATCCGCGTGCACACAACACAGCACAACAGTTGGTCTTCAACTGGTGCTTACAACTTGCCACAGTACAACCGACAACACCTTTAGCAGCACCACTACTGAAGAGCCGGTGCACAACTGTAGTACAAGTGAACACCAGTGCTTGACGATATGATCGACTTGCTTGCCACTGCCATATCAGAAAGTTCAGAACTAGCCGTGGGGGAAAATTTCAGAGGGACAGTTGACAGTGGGCGTCGAAAAACTTATCATGGCCTTGTTTAGTTGTTAGAAAGTTTTGCTTTTTTAACACACTGTAGCAAAAGGTAAGTTTCGGCTTTTTTGGTAAATATTGTCCTACCATGTCCTAACTAGGCTCAAAAGATTCGTGTCGCAAAGGTCATCAAAACTGTGTAATTAGTTTTTGATTTCATCTACATTTAGTATTCCGAACATATGTCTTTTGGCGTATTTAATGTGGTGGGGAGAGAGTCAAAAGGAGGAAAATCTGCCAACTAAACAAGGCCCATATAACCTTGTGGCCAGTTTTGAATTTGAAATTAAGTTCATTTGATTCATCATCTGGCCGGTTAATTACACTCATGTTTGGATGGCACCGACCCTCACCAATTCACCATGCAGAGATTCTGGGGATGTCGCCCAACGCCCCCGAGGCGGAGATCTTCAAGGAGTACGCGAAGAAGCACGAGTCCCAGAACGGCACCACCCAGACGGCCGCCGCCACCGGTACGTATAAAAACTGCGCTCGCTCAATGCATTTCTTCCTGCTTGTTCTTTCAGTGGCAACGATCATGACAAAAAATCACATGAGAATTAAGAGCACATGCATGAGCACCGGATCGCATATTATTTCAGTTCATCAGCTGCAATTTGGCATCTGCTTCTCCCACTTGCATCTTGCAGACTGCAGGCAAGGGCGCAAGGCCCATGGCCTTTGTGCTGGCATTGCCCATGGTCCTGACTCCTGAGTCCTGACTCCTGACCCCTTCCTGGCCGAGAACTTTCTCAGCTTTCTGTTCCCGTACGTGTTCGTATCCCATGCCGCGGTGTTACCCCCAGACAGCTACAGGGAACGCCGCAACCAATCGGGTGCATTCAAGCCTGATCGAGGTGGGTGACGCGAGAGTTGAATGCGCAACCGTACCGTACGTGTGTACGCGCGGCTGGAAACATACAATACGTACGTGGCCAACCAACAGACGTACGTACAGACATGTCTGCCCTCAGGAAATGAAGTGCGGACGAGAGGAAGGATAACCAAAACAAGTTTGGGACTTAGATGATACAACCGTGCAAGTTTAGGAACTTAAATATCAAAAATCCTGAGTTTTGGGACCCAGATGACACATCCGAGCAAGTTTAGGGGCCGCTACTGAATTTTACTCCTGAAAGCCATGTCCAGAATTGACGCCGCAAACTGCTTGCGATCCTCACCTTTCAGGCCTCCATTTCATTCGTTTTTTTTAAAAAAAATCATGCTGTAATAAGTGCTAGTTAGACTGTTTTATGTGAAATTCATGCAGTTTATGCTAGATTTTTTTTTTTGCAAGATGATGTGTGTAGTAGACGATTCTGCATGGATGCACCGGAAGTCTGGAACTGTAGAATAATCGTGCTTGCTTGTTGCACGCAGGTGCCGCTGCGGGTGGGAACAGCGCGAGCTCGTCGCCGACGGGCGGGGCGGGCGCCGGGAGCCAGCCCGCCGCGGTCATCGTCTACCTCGCGTCGGCGCTGCTCGCCTTGGCTCTTGTCGTCGCCTGATGAGCGCGGCGCATTCATAGCCGGGAAGGGGAGATATCGGAGTAGAAGAAAGCCAGAGATATAAACAGATGAACAGCAAAAGACACGCGTACTCTTGTTCTTATTTTTTCCTAATTTTGTGAGATGTCGAGTTGTGCGGAGTGCTGACTGTGCACCAGCGACGCAGCTCGTACTCCCGGGCTGTTGGGACTGTTTGCCTTCCAGCCTGGGAATTTAAATGGAGTGGGCAGAGACTGTCGAGCTGTCTGCGTGAACCTGATCGACTGGCATGTTGCAAGTTTGGTTTTCAATTTTTGTTTATTATATCTCCTTGTTTCAACTTTTTATTTTCAAGGTGTCGAGTCATCTTGTGTGAGCAATATTTAGGGCATGTAACGAAAAAGTATACCTGAATTGTTTATGCTAAAGAAAACTTCATCTTTTTTATTTGCTGCTCTACTTAACAAGACCGCGGGTTTTGGTTCTAAACCATCAACAATTCAACATCACTCTTTTCTCCATCATTGATAAACTTTTTGATCCTCCGAATCTCAGACATAAAGTAATGTGCCAGATGTCGAAAGGAGATAATCACAATGGCAATCTGATTATTTATTCTCACACATCATGGACTAAAGAAATATATGTGACAATGACACGAACATTTTCATTTTCAATAACAATTTGCTGGATTTTTTTTGATAAAAAAATGACACTGAAGAAAAGGAAGAGTATGGATGGACACCACAACGAACTAGAAAAAATCGTCTTGAAAACCATTTTACAGCCACCACTTGTCTACATTGACCAAATAAAGCCGTGTCAACATTAGGACCGTGCTCTGAGACGAGTGCAGCTATTTCTCCTTTGAATCCATACCAAAAATTCACTAGTTAAATTTCAGGGAAATTCATCAATACGCTCCAAATTTGGTTCCTCTCTCTTTATCCCTTTTATTCCTGGAACAAAAGACCCCAAAATCATTTGAGGAACAGCTAAGAGTTAACTGCCTGCCTTTCCACCTTTGGCAACCGTCAACACGAGTCTCCCATTCCTTCCCTCTTGAAATTCTCGTCACACGCCAATCGAGACACGGAAATGGTGGAGAACCCGAGCTGAAGCCCCCCAGCTGAGCGAGGATTCTACTTCTAGAAGCTTCTGGATCCCCCAGAAGGGGGAAGGCAAGGCTAAGCCCTGGGACCCAGGGAGTAGGGTTTCTCTCGGCGGATGTCGTCCGCCAAGTCGTCGAGGTCGCGGCCCGCCGGCCACTCCGGCGTGTTCCCGGTGAGCGCGGCGGCCGGCTCGGGAGTCGGCGGCGATGGCGGCGTGCAGCTGGCGGACAAGCTCAAGATATTCAAGACCGACAACTTCGACCCCGACGCCTACGTGCAGTCCAAGTGCCGCACCATGGACGAGAAGGTGAGGAATTTCATCCTGCCCGAAATTCGCCTCGAGTGGTGGTTGTGGAAGGGTCGCGTCTTGCTCGCTCGCAAGCGCGAGGGTTACGCGTTTCGTGGAGAAGTGCGAATTGGGCGTGACTACGGTTGAATTATAGAAATTTTTTTTTGCTATTATGAGGATGACTCGCTCTGGGGTTAGATAAATGCGAATTTCTAACAAAATTGCCACTGCACCGTGGAAATTAAATTTGTCAGAATCAGTTTGCATCCAAGAGGTCAGATATAAGTTTGCTCTGGGGTTAGATATATGTGGAGCATGGAGGAAGCAGAGCACTAACCTATTCGAGCAGAGTGCGTAGGTAGAGATGCTATTTTTGCATTATATGTTGGCACAAGCAGAGTGTTTCTAATCACATCTTCGTTATTAATCTTATAAGTGAAAACTCGAGTGTTTGTTCATGTATATGTTGAAACAAATCTTTTTGCTTCAAAAACAAACAAAACTTTGAACCCTGCAGCATTTTTAAGGGTAGATTTATCTTGCTTCAGATAGCTGTGAATTCTGAGCGTTACATAGTCCTAGGCAGAGTGCTGCTGTTTCCCTTGGTTATTTTTTACTAGAATCCTATACAGCGCATTCGGTGTTGTCCTAGCCAAAACGCTCTGTTGCCTTTGTTTTTTTAGTACACAGGAGAGTTGCGCATCTTTGTACTAAGAAGAACTAGAGTTTTACAATGTTTGCCGGATCAGCGCACACATTAGACTCTTAAAAATTTGACAACCGGAAGAGAAGTGTTCACTAGTAGCTGGGGTACTGTTGGCATTGGTTATTAAAATGTTACTGTGAGAACCGTGAAGGCTTCTGAAAACGATTCATTTTGCTGTGTACATTTGGATAGTCCTTATGTGGCTATGAAACATTGAATATCTAGATCTTTGCATGCTAAGCTCAACTAATTCATTTGGAAGTAGGGGATCTAGGTGAATTTATGACCACTAAACCATGGAACGAGAAGCAAAAAAATCTCTGATTTGTCCGCATTGCATTTTACCAGTGAGCATTATCAACTATCACTAGTTCCATGAACAATCTTGAATTTGGAAACGTCATGCTTTTTAATTAAATGCAGATGTAGCATTCCATATCCCGGGCAAGTTATAGTCAACTAGGTTAGGCTGGTTGTATATTTGAACTTCGGATATTTTTACTCATGTCAGTTGTCACTGTACAGTCAGTGCTCACTCGTTTGAATGCTGGTGTTTTCTATCTGCTTTGTATCATCAATATTGAGTTGCATGCATGAACCAGTTCAACCCAAAAGCTTAAGCTAATGAGGAAAGGTGGGCAATTCACTTATACTCCAACAGTCAAAGCATATTTGCTTGAAGTACCATAATACCATTGTGATAAAAATCCTCAGAATTCTTGGAGAAGTGAAACAGCACTGATATTCTAAATTTATGACAGGAAATAAGGCACCTGTGTTCTTATTTGCAAGACCTAAAGAAGGCTTCTGCTGAAGAGATGCGCAGAAGTGTTTATGCAAATTATGCTGCATTCATCAGGTGTGGAAAGAAAAGCTTAATTTTAATCTGAATGAAATTTTGTATTGGTAGGAGTTTCCAATATATTGTTTTGAACTGTTCTGAATGAATGATATTAAAAGCTCTCTGCTGCTCATTTATTTCTTACCACCTTCGGAATATAGATGTTCCTACTTTTCCATTGTTGATGTTTCTCACTGATTTTTGTTAGTATCTGTTAAGTACCATGCTCCAGCAATTAATTGGTAGTAAAAGCCATCAGCTAATTTTCGTTTTACCTTCATAACTATAAAATTTTCCTTTAGGAATCATCAAATTTGGGGCGTGCAAAATTATAGTTACATACTTAACATAAGCTACCAACCTACCATGTTTTTCACATAATTGCTATTTTCTCCTATGTACGATTCATGAGTTTCGAATGCATTCCTGAACCTAGTCTCCTGGTACAGAACATCAAAGGAGATATCAGACCTTGAAGGGGAGCTGTTATCTGTTAGAAATCTACTAAGTACACAGTCAGTTTTAATTCATGGTCTATCCGAAGGAGTTCAGATAGATTCATTGAGTACAGGGCCTGAAGGTTCCACTGAGGAAGACATAACATCTGTTGAAGATCAGGAGCCATCAGAAATATGGAAATGGTCTACAGATTTCCCTGACAGGCTTGATGTTTTGCTAGCTGAAAGAAGAGTGGATGAAGCACTGGATGCCCTGGATGAAGCAGAACAGATTGCCGCTGATGCAAAGCAGAAGGGGACTCTAACTACTGCTGATATTCTGGCTTTAAAGAGGGCTATATCTGAAAATCGTCAGAAATTGGCTGATCAGCTAGCTGAAGCTGCTTGCCAGTCTTCTACGTGTGGTGTTGAGCTTCGCGCTGCAGCTTCTGCCCTCAAGAGACTTGGTGATGGACCTCGTGCTCATAGTTTGTTACTGACTGCACACAACCAAAGGCTTCAATTAAACATGCAAACAATACAGCCATCTAGCACATCATATGGTGGGGCATACACTGCTTCCCTTGCACAGCTAGTTTTTCGCGTTATATCTCAGGCTCTTAGCGACTCTGTCGAGGTCTTTGGTGATGAGCCAGCATACATGTCCGAACTGGTTACTTGGGCTACTAAGCAGGCACTGTCATTTTCACTGCTTGTAAAAAGGCATGCTTTAGCCTCTTGTGCAGCTGGTGGGGGCTTAAGAGCTGCTGCGGAATGTGTGAAGATAGCACTTGGTTATTCGGAGTTGCTGGAAGCTCGTGGTCTATCACTTTCAGCAGTTCTTATGAAGCAATTCAGACCCTCTGTTGAACAAGCATTAGATTCCAATTTGAGAAGAATTGAAGAGAGTACTGCTGCTTTAGCTGCAGCTGATGACTGGGCACTCACCTATCCTCCAACCGGTATACGTGCATTTGCTAGATCATCTGCTGGTAATCTGGCACTCCAGCCGAAGCTCTCAAGCAGTGCTCATCGTTTCAATTCAATGGTTCAGGTAATGTTCGTTCCTTTAGAAGATGAAAAGAAATGTTTCTAATTGCGGCGTATTTTCTGTTATGTGATATATTGTTAATTGCCCTTTTCACACTTTTATATGCAACATGTATAGTTATTTCCATTTAACTGTGAGTCAAGACATGCAGTAGCTTATTGTATTTAAATGGAACTTTGACATGCAGGATTTCTTCGAGGATGTTGGGCCACTGATCAGCTTACAACTAGGTGGTTCTGCAATGGATGGGCTTCTGAAAATATTTGACTCATATGTAATCTTGCTCATAAGTGCTCTACCAGGGTCAGTGGATGATGAAGTTAACTTGGAAGGTTTAGGGAATAAGATTGTTAGAATGGCAGAGACAGAGGAGCAACAGTTAGCATTGTTAGCTAATGCATCTTTACTAGCGGAAGAGTTGCTACCCAGAGCAGCTATGAAGCTGTACTCTGCGAACCCAGTCAGAGGTTCTGACAGACAAAATCGCGCGGCAGAGCAACGAGAATGGAAAAGGAAGCTACATCGCACGATAGAGAAACTTAGAGATAGTTTCTGCAGACAACATGCTCTAGATCTTATATTCACGGACGATGGTGACAGCAATCTGAGCGCAGAAATGTACATAAATATGGATAATACTGTTGAAGATCCAGAATGGGTTCCTTCTTTAATTTTCCAGGTATTTCCATTATTTTTGGCATGTGATGGCAGGTTATGGAAATTTATTCGTCGCATGTTGCATGCAACATGCAAACTTTCCCAAGAATCTCTAGTTTCCTGCATCATCTGATCTGATCAGCACTTGTTTGCAGGAATTATATGGAAAATTAAATAAAATGGCAAGCATTGCAGCAGACATGTTTGTTGGTAGGGAAAGGTTTGCTACATTGCTTATGATGCGGCTTACGGAGACAGTCATGCTTTGGCTCTCAGAAGACCAGAGCTTTTGGGAAGAGATCGAAGAGGGACCAAGGGCTTTGGGTCCACTTGGACTTCAGCAGGTTAGCTCCTTTAACTGATCATACGTTTTCCCTCTGGGAGGGGGTTGCAATGCCTCCCAGGCCTTTGCGTGATTGCAGAGGGTCCTTTTACATGTTATATACCACGAGTCCGTGATTCATATTTCCATCTTCCTTTTCAGTTCTACCTGGACATGCAATTTGTCATCCTTTTTGGGCAAGGGCGTTTCTTGTCTCGGCATGTGCATCAAGTCATACTGAACATCATTGATAGGGTGATGGCGGCATTTTCTGCTACTGGGATGGACCCTGATAGGTAATTAGTGTACTGATTAACATTTTATATCGTTTCAATTCATCCTTCTTGTGCTCAGTTAATTATTGTGTAGCGTTGCACTGAAAAAGGCGCATACAGCACCCTTCAAAGTTCAAACTGAAGCTAACCTGCTCACCTACTGTCTGCAGGGTCCTTCCAAGCGACGACTGGTTCATCGACGTTGCCCAGGAAACGATCAGTAGGATCAGCGGGAAGCCACGAGTTGCCAATGGGGAGAAGGAGGTGAACAGCCCGACGGCCTCCGTGTCTGCTCAGTCCGTGTCGTCGGTTAGATCTCACGGCAGCTCCTAGTTGTGCAGTGCAGGTTAGAGATGCAGGTCCTTGTACAAATACTGTAGTGAATTCGTTCCTTCAATTTGTATATTTTTCTCCTCTATTATATACTCCCTAGCTTTGCGTGGATATGCCATATGTTTGTGCCGGTATATATGAGAGTGATTGTCTTCCTATAGTAATAGAAAATCCATGAAACATTGTTTCAAAGCTGCTGGGTTGGGTACCGACTTGTACTAGTCGTTCACTTCGGCTGTTAAGCCTGTTATTATCAGTTGTATTATTCTGCGCTCAAACCACGCGCCTTGGGTTCGGTTCACCTGCCGTTGGAGGAGAATGAAAAACCTCCTCCCATCTCATCATGCTCGTCACGCCTCCCTTCCCTCTTTGCTATTGGGTTGGAGAAAAACCTGTCATGCCCCGGTGACCGGGTCACAGAACTTGCACGTCAAGCCGTGCTCCGTCCGTCATCGCTGGCGATCATTGCCGATGCCCAGCCATCATGGAGCGCTTTAGGTCGCGATCCGACGGCCAGGATCGACTGACGCGTTGCCTTTTAAACTCCCCGCTAGAATCTGAAAGCACTTCCCACAAAAGGGATTTTCCTATCCTGACCATCACCAACCGCAACTTGACAATCGAGATCATGACAGTGCATGGAAATATCGCACACGACTTGCGAAATGGGCGGGCGTCTCCCTCACAAGTCGCGAAGACTTCACTCACTTTTGAACCCTACAACTCCTTTGACTTTTGTCCTCTCTCCGCACGCCACACTTCCGTAGTTCCGTTGCTATATAGCACGAGCAGCGTAACTCCAAAACACCAAATCTCAGCGGCGAACCACACAAATCATCATCACCAGTTCATCGCCACCAAGCACGAACAGCACCGTGTTCGAGAGCCATGTCGAGGCCGTCGTCGGCACCATCCCCGTTGCTCCTCCTCCTCCTCCTCCTGTCGGCGGCGGCGCTCGCCGCCACCGTCGTCCGCGGCGACCCGGAGCCGGTCCAGGACTTCTGCGTGGCGGCAGCGCGGGGTAGTAGCAACGCCACGGCGTCGTCGTCCCTGGCGTTCCCGGGCCTCCCGTGCAAGCCGGCGTCCGCGGTGGTCTCCGACGACTTCTTCTTCGCGGCGCACGCGCGCGCCGCGAGCACGGACAACCCGGCAGGGGTCGGCGTCACGCCGGGCAACGTGGAGGCGTTCCCGGGGCTCAACACGCTCGGCCTGTCCCTCAACCGCGTCGACCTCGCCCCCGGCGGCGTCAACCCGCTGCACACCCACCCGCGCGCCGCCGAGCTCGTGCACGTCGAGGAAGGGGAGATGCTCGTCGGGTTCGTCAGCACGGAGGGGAAGTTCTACTCCAAGGTGGTGCGGCCCGGGGAGAGCTTCGTGATCCCGCGCGGGATGATGCACTTCCAGTACAACGTCGGCGCCGCCGCCGCGCGCGCCATGACGGTGTTCAACAGCCAGCTGCCCGGCGTCGTGCTCGCCGCGCAGTCCCTGTTCGGAGCCGAGCCGGAGGTGCCGGACGCCGTCCTGGCCAAGAGCTTCCAGGTGGACGCCGAGATCATCAAGCTACTCAAGTCCAAGTTCCGGAAAGGATAGTGGGCACTGGCCATGGTGTCGCCAGATACATGGCTGAAGTTGCTCGCTAGTCCTAGTTTTGTCCCATACTAGTTTCGTTTTGAGTACATATACAACGTTGTTTCGCATTCGATACGATTAATTTGATATTTGGATCGATGATGATGATGATAAATAAAGTTCATACATACACGAATTACTGACCACTAAGGCACTAAGTGACCAAGAGTCTAGCTAGTTAGGACAAATATGAATACATTATGGCAAGATAATTTTATTTCAGCTCGACCGAATCATTCCTACTCCTTTGGCTTCCTGCACTCCGAGGCAAAGTGACCATAGTCTCGGCAGTTGAAGCAACGAACCTTGGACTTGTCGAACTTCCTGTCTTTCTTGCCGTGGTCGTTGCTGCCCTCCCCGTCTCCACAGCCACTTCCATGGCCACGGCGGCCTCTTCCACCGAACCCTTTTAGGCCACCTACGCTGGAACCATCCTCACCTCTCCTCTTCATCTCAGCCTCCCACTCGGCATGGGTCATCAAGCCACGGTCTCGCAGCCGGATCTCATACGCTTTGAGTTTGAGCCGGCCGACGAGGTCTTCCACGGTCATCGAGTCCAAGTCGCAAAGCGCCTCAATGACGAGAGCAATCTGGGTGAACTTGGGAGACACGGCCTGGAGGAGCTTCCAGACGACGTACTCCTCCGCCACCTTGCCGCCGTGCGCGCGGATGTTGGCGACGATCGCCGTGACGCGCGATGCGAAGTCGTCGACGGACTCCGGGTCCTTCATCCTCACCGCCTCGAGCTCGCGCGACAGGGCCGCCGCCTTCGCCCTCATCACGGGCTCGGTGCCCAGGTGGATGGTCCTGAGCGCCTGCCACGCCTCCCTCTCCGTCTCCTTGCTGGCGATATTGGAGAGAGTGTACCTGCTGCCGATGGCTCGGTGGATCGCCGCGAGGGCCTGACGGTCTGTCGATGGACCGACTGGCCCCTTTCCCAGAGACCGTGGGCTCGGAGGTACACCTTCATCCTGATCGCCCATGTCACGTAGTTACTCCTCCTGGTGAGCGCCGGGCACGGGAGCGACGCCAAGAAACCATCCTCCATGGCCGAGAGGCTCACGCCGTCACACGCACCTTCTGGGCCACCTCAAGTGTCAGGCTGGTCGCGGGCAGCACTACATCCGCCTCCTCCTGCTTGGTCGGCGCCGGCGCAGTGTGGGAGGGCGAGTGGATCTCGAAGGAGAACAGGCAGCGACGACCGACGACGAGGGGCGGGATGAAGGGGGACGGCTGCGGTAGAGGCAGCGGCAGCAGCGGAGGGTGAGGTCCGGGAGACGAGGTCGTGGATGCAGCGGCGGCGGCCGCGGGTGGGGGCGAGATGTGGAGAGGAGAGGATAGCGAACGATAGGTTTTGGACTGGAGTGGAGCGGTTCCTGTCGGTTCGTTGGGCTGTGAGAATTGAGAAATCAAGAAATGGTTGCCGTTCGGCACAGCCATTGCGCGCTGCACGCCTGCACGAAATGAATTGGAGTAAGATTGGAGCGGGCAGCGATTGTCAATCAACTTGAACAAAATGCGCCTTTTAAAAAAAACTGTCAACAAAATGAAACACCCCCCAATCAGCTATATACTCCTTCCATTTGCAGTACGCAGAATGCCAAGCATTGCTATAAATTCACTCCTTCCATAAAACACCTAGTTTATGCGAAGGGCCACGTCGGATTACACCTTGTGATCTGTAGATTTGTGCAGTTATTTTTCTCGTTTTCAGTTTTCACCTACATTTTTTTTTAATTAGGCCAGTCTAAGTGGAGGTGTTATAAACAAGATTACCTAGAGTGACACATCATCTAAAAACATTTGAAAATATAATGAAACACCTCCCTCTCAATGTATAGTTTCATCTATTATTGTTTTCTAGGTTGCATGCAAGACACAAGTTGTCTAGGTAACTGTGTAGGGAGGGTTTCATCCACATGAAACTCATTTTACCTCTCTCTTTATTAATACACTGTCACATCATCAAAAGTGCTTACATGACAGTCTATTTAATGTCCATGAAACCCTCCACTGAGACTGGCTTTACACAGTACAAACATATGCACACTCGCCTCTATAAAGGTATGCACGCAAATCCTAACCTTATGAGCATCTTTGAAGACTAAGAGCACATCATTAAGATTGACGAAATCACCACAGACGTTTTGATGTCGACGAGAATGTCTCTTACCACTAAAAGCTTAACACAGACGTTAATTCCTGATAAATTGGCTCACAAGGGAAGTCGAAAGCAGAAGACCTCTTGTAACCACGAGACTACGGGTCGTTTCACCACCTATAATTGATCTGTTGGGATGCTTGCAATTCTTCTCTCTAAATAGAAATGGCACGAATACTCTCTCAACAACAACAACAAAAAAAAAAGAAACGGCACGAATACGGTGACCGTTCCTTCCAAAAGAGAAACTAGTGCAAGTGAAAGCTCAACGTATTGCAAACTGAATGTCAGTACTTTGAAGTGATGATATCATACAAAACTATATAGAAGCACCCCACTTAGGATTTCTCTCAACTCTCAGCGTGTCACGTCACCATCTACTATGTCTTCTCTTAACATGCAAACCGTCCACATCGCCACCCACTAAAATCATCAATTTATTTCTTCTAACGATTTTCTATGGCTAATAGCATCCATGTATGCAATGTGTTCTTTGCAATAGAGTATTGCGATGCAATCACTTTAGTGTTTCTACTTTCAAATTTATCTTCAAAATTTGTAGAAATTCCCATAGCAACGCGAGTGGTATCACCTAGTTTTAATTTTTAATTTTATTTTAATTAATTAATTAATGGAAAACTATATAGAAGCACCCCACTTAGGATTTGTCTCAACTAGCTCTCAGCGTGCCACGTCATCATCTACTATGTCTTCTCTTAACATGCAAACTGTCCACATCACCACCCACTAAAATCATCAAATTATTTCTTCTAATGATTTTCTATGGCTAATAGCATCAATGTATGCAATGTGTTCTTTGCAGTAGAATATTGCGATGTAATCACTTTAGTGTTTCTACTTTCAAACTCATCTTCAAAATTTGTAGAAATTCCCGCAGCAACACGCGAGGTATCACCTAGTTCAGTATATTTCTAGATCTTCCTTCCTGCGGATGCCCGATGTCACGCATTATCACCTTGCGCTCATTCGGGACATGAGCAGGATCCATGGGGAGATCCCTGATGCTGATGTCATAGATGGTGACGAACTCCGGGTCGTCAATCCCGGGACAACGACGGCGCACCCTCGGTCTGCAGCGTCTCGGCCGCAACGGCATTTGAGATCTTTGAGGAGCTCCCAAGGCCCAATGTTCTTCGATGAACAGGATCCCTTTCTTGACGACGTGGATGACCGGGAAATCTAAATCTTTGACCCGAGCCTCCGACAGTCCGACAGCCCGACGCCGGCATCGAATATTGGCACAGGGTCTTTGACAAATCGCGGGAGGCAAATCGGCAGGATGCTCGAGCACTCGGTGGAGACCACTGCCGGCAACCACGCCGGGCAAGGGGTCCACCGCCCGCCACCAGGACGAAGGAGAGGCCGGAGGACCTCCATCCTCCTGCAGAGCGTAGAACAAGAGAAAGTCTGGATCATTGCTGGAGCGAAGTCGCCTGCTATGGCCGAAAAGGCCTTGTTCATTCATGCACGCTTCTGTGTGCCTTTGTGTTGGCGTGACTTCGTGAGCTGGGCTCCGTGGAGTTTGAAACGAACAACTAGTTTTCCTTTTTAATAAAATTATGCTAAATGCCCATGAGAACAAAATTATTCAGCTCAAGTGGTAATAGTGGCGATCAGAAAATATTTGGCGATCAGAAAACTCAGGTTCTTCTCCACTGTAGAGGTGGCAAGTCTAAGATCCGCAGACTTAGGCAACATCTTAGAGGCTGGGTGTCTAATATGACGGGCTCCTATAAAAAGGAGAAAAATACTCTTTTGGCCCTTCTGCAGGATCTTGATAAAAAAAGCTGAATTTGATAGGCTTTCTGATCATTAGATCGATTTAAAGCACTACCTTAAAGAGCGGCTAGTTTCGCTTTTGAGGGAGGAAGAGATTAAGTGGTATGAAAGAGCTAAGGTCAAAACTCTCTTGGAAGGGGATGCTAATACAAGGTTCTTTCACCTTGTTGCCAATGGCAAACACCGTAAGCAGCTTATTTATAGGCTTGAGGATGACAATGGTGTTGCTGTTAGTTCTGACCGTCTTAAATGTCACATCACGAATTATTACAAAAATCTGTTCGGGGTCCCTGAACAGACGGAAATCACCTTGATGGAGGATCAGATTCATGATATCCCACAAGTATCCGATGAGGAAAATGAGATCCTCATTGCCGATTTCACTGAAAATGAGGTGAGAGAGGCAGTCTTCCAAATGGAGCATAATAAGGCTCCTGGACCAGATGGCTTCCCAACTGAATTTTATCAAGTGTTCTGAGGGTGATCAAAGATAACCTTTTGGCTATGTTCCATGATTTCCATAAGGACAGTCTTGACCTCTTTAGCCTCAACTTTGGGATCATTACTTTAATTCCAAAAATTGAGAATGCCACTAAGATTCAGCAATATAGACCGATTTGTGTCCTCAACGTTAGTTTCAAGATTTTTACTAAAGTTGGAACTAACAGGCTGAATAAAGTAGCAAGGACGGTGGTGAGCCCAACACAAACTGCCTTCATGACTGGTAGGAATATCATGAAAGGTGTAGTTATTCTACACGAGACCATCCATGAACTTCATACCAAAAAATCTAATGGAGTTATTTTTAAGATTGACTTTGAAAAGACCTATGATAAGGTTAAGTGGTCTTTCCTCCATCAGACTTTACGCATGAAAGGTTTCTCACCTAAATGGTGTAGATGGATCCAAAACATGGTTTCGGGAGGGAGTGTGGGAATCAAAGTTAATGATGACATTGGACCATACTTCCAAACGAAACGGGGGCTCAGACAAGGGGATCCTATGTCCCCTATCTTATTTAACATTGTCGCTGACATGCTAGCCCTGCTCATTAATCGAGCGAAAACAGATGGGCAAATTAGAGGGGTGTTACCCCATCTAGTTGATGATGGTTTGTCTATCTTACAATATGCAGACGACACCATAATCTTTCTAGACCATGACCTTGAGCAAGCTAAAAATCTTAAGCTCCTTTTATGTGCCTTTGAGCAGCTTTCGGGGCTGAAGATTAATTTCCACAAGAGTGAAGTCTTCTGTTATGGTGCAGCCAGAGAGATGGAAGCTTCCTATACTTCTCTCTTTGGTTGTAATTCGGGAGATTGCCCTTTCAGATATTTAGGTATCCCGATGCACCATAGACAACTCATAAATTCCGAATGGAGCAAAGTCGAAGAACACTTCCAGCAAAAGCTCTCGTGTTGGAAAGCAAAATATCTATCCTATGGGGGGAGGCTGGTCCTGCTGAATTCGGTGTTAAGTAGCCTACCCATGTTCATGATGTCCTTTTTTGAAGTCTCTAAGGGAGTTCTTAAAAACCTGGATCATTTCAGATCTAGATTTTTTTGGTAAAGTTCTGCTATTAAGCACAAGTATAGGCTTGCCAAATGGGACATCTTGTGTCGCCCCAAAGATCAGGGTGGCTTTGGGATTTTGAACTTACAGCTACAAAACAAATGCCTGTTGGCTAAGTGGTTAGTGAACCTTTTGAACACAGATGGGACCTGGCAATTATTGCTAAGGAACAAATATTTGAGAACGAAAACCCTCACGCAAGTATCATTAAAACCAAATGACTCTCACTTTTGGAGAGGACTCATGCGTATTAAAGATGAGGTCCTGTCTAATGGTTCTTTCGTTATTAAAGATGGAACCAACACGAGATTTTGGGATGATACGTGGATAGGGATAAGCCGCTCAAGGATACCTACCCATCCTTATACCATATAGCGCGGGATAAGCATGTCACGGTTTCTAAGGTTTTGTCCTCTAGACCCCTTAATATTTCTTTCAGGCGGTCTTTGGTGGATAACAACCTGAGCCATTGGCTTCACCTAGTAGCTCGGGTCTCTAATGTTGTTCTGGTGGATGATAAAAACTATTTTAAATGGAGACTGACAAAAAATGGTTTTTTCACTGTTCGGGCACTGTATCTACATGACATAGATACTCATCCACCTTTTCAGCATAGGAAGATCTGGAAGTGGAAAATACCTCTAAAGATCAAGATTTTTCTTTGATTTCTTCAGAAGGGGGTCGTTTTGACAAAAGATAATCTTGCAAAGAAAAATTGGAAAGGGAGCCAGCAATTTGTCTGCTGTAATTTTAATGAGACCATTCAGCACCTGTTTCTAGATTGCCCTTCCGCAAAAATGATTTGGAGGATTATTTTCTATGCCACTAATTTGACCCAGCCAAGATCTATTAGCCATATGTTTGGTACGTGGCTTAATAATCAACATAAAGACTATAAGCCCCTGATTTGGGTTGGTGTCGCTGCCATTTGCTGGGCTATTTGGAAATGCCGGAATGATATAGTTTTCAAAAAGACGAAGTTTAATTCGATTTTGTAGGTTATTTTCAGGGGAGCTTACTGGCTACGCTTCTGGGCTCAGTTGCAGCATAAGGAGCAGGCTAAGGATACTCTCATCGCCATGAGCAGGAAATTAGAAGTCGTTGCTCTACATATTGCTAATAGAGGATGGAACAATTTTATTCGTTTACCTTAGTCGGAGACTTGTTGCCCGTTGCTGCTTTTTTTACCCTTTTGTGGATGGTTCTATTGAACTTTGTAATAATTGGCTGTGTACATCTTCGGATGTAGAGGCCGGATTTAATTATCCAATATCTTAAAAAAAAGTAGTAATAGTGGCCACTGGAGGCGACCTCCATTGCCGCCGGCGAGCTCGCCGGAGGAACCGAGGGAGGGGGCCGGAAAATGGAGCGAAGAGGTCGTCGAGTTGGAAGAAAAAGGTCCCGAGCGTTTGTGAAGGTCCGTATCAATAGCTGTTGCTATCCTTGTAGCGTGTAAGGTACCCCACAAGCTCGTCCATGTACTGATCCTGCCGTCGCCGATCGCCAACAGCTTGCTTCAGCTTCTCCGCGTTGCTTGCAAACACCTTCCCTTCCTCCCCCACCATGACGCGCCGCAACGCCGCCGCGACGTCGTCCACCCGCACCTGCGGCACCCACCCTGTCCACACAAGGCCGTGTCCCCGTGTCCGGGCCTCGAACCCGGCAGGCAACAGCTCGCCGACGTCGGCGCCGGGTGCGGAGATGCCGGTCGGCTTGCGGAAAGCCCACAGGAAGCGGACGCCGGCGAGTTCAAGGCCCCACGCGAGCTCGTGCAGGTTCTCGGCGGTCAGCGGCGTCTCGCTTCCCAGGGCGATGTAGATGACGGACTTTGATGGCTGCTTGTCCAGCCACTGAATGATCTCGGGGCGTGCTCCTGATCCGGACCCGTCGTTGCTGGCGCCATCGAAATCGGGCTGCAACAGGATGCCGGCGGGGATGGCCGGCTTTTGGCACAGATCAGTCAGGAGGGCGAACACACCAGCGCCGGCGGGCTCGATCTCGTCGTCGCTGCGGTAGATGGTGAAGCGGGTGCGCTCCGTCATCTCCCACAGGCGGCTAATGTCGGACACCCCGGACGCGTTGGTCTTGAACGTGTCAGCGATCCAGCGGGCCTCGTGGCGGCGGTAGGCCACGGCGGGAGGGAACGACGCGCACCACTTGGGCGGCGCGGTGAAGTCGTCCAGCGTCGTCCGCGGGTGCGCCGTGTTCGCCCACCGCGGCCCCATGAACGCGATCAGGGCGCCCGGCACGATCTGGAACGCGGCGCACGGCACCCCGTGCTCGTCGGCGATCGCCGGGAGCCAGCTGTGGCAGAAGTCGATGACGATCCAGTCGGGCCTCCTCCCGCCGGCGACCGCGTCCGCGAGGAACGCCGCGAACGGGGCGGCGAGGCCGTCGAGCGCCTTCTTGATGAGCTCGTTCTTCTCCGGCGGCACGTCAGCCGTGGACTCGGCGCCCTCGGGCAGGCCCTCCACGACCGGCGCCGGCAGCGTCACGAGGCGGATTCGGGGCGCCAGGGGCGCCGGCACGGGCGGGAGCCGGGCGACGTTCCTCGGCGTGGAGAGGAACGTGACGGCGTGGCCTCTCGCCGCCAGGCGCTTGCCGAGCTCCAGGTACGGGATCAAGTGCCCGAACGCCAGCCATGGGAACAGCACCACGTCGAGCCTGTCACCGCCGGCTGCTTCTTGCATTGTCATGATCCGATCCACCAGCAAAGCAGGAATATTGTCACAAGAAGAGCTTTGGGTATTGGACTCAAATCTACAATTCAGTGTATATATACTCTGTAAGGTTTCGAGGTTTTGGGAATTTTAAATCCATGGCTGGACTGTGTTGCATGGCATCAGCATCTCGTTTCTCGCATGGACGAGTATTTTAATATTTTATGTTCAGACTTCAGAGCATTTCTATGCTGTCGTCACCATCGTCAGAGCATTTTAATATTTTATGGCTCGAAATGGAACAAATTCGGAGGATTCTTTTTATTTATTTATTTTAGGGACAACTGTGTATATGCTCTCACTTTGTTCTCCAACTTCAGGTCTGCCCTCCTTTTTTGCAACTTTGCATGATTGCCGTTTCTTTAAATGGAGTAAATCTGTAAATGCAAACGTTGCTACTAATTGCCTACTACTTTGATGGCCGCCGAAGTGGTGGCGATGATGTGTCGACTTGGTCAACGCAGCAGCAAATGTGGAGTAAAATCGTGCGGCAAGAAATCAAAATTGGGGCAGAATTGCAACTTTTTAAGTAAGTAGTAACAACAAGTGAATAAGCTTTGCCCGTAGACATATTAATAGAGAATTGAGCAGGTGACATTAGGAGGGTTGGATACATCTAATAACCTTAACCTACCATACCACAAAATTGGTTTTGAAAGATTTGGAAGTTTGAAACATTTCCTTCAAAAGATAAATGAACTGTGTTCTGTTTCAATAGTTTAAACTTTCAAGAGATTCCCCAGTTGAAGGTTCCATGCATGGCAGCGCGAACATGAAGCATTCCAATTTCAGCGAGATCTACGTTCTGTGGCATCATTGGCGAGATCAAGCTTCATCCCAAACGTAACAATTTTCATTAACCATGTTTCAGGTGGGCTTTTTTGCTTGAGCAAGCTTGAAGCTTTCATTCATTGGCAAGATCATTACAATCCCGAAGGACAAACTCCCGCAGCCACGACGGAGCATAACCAAACCAAGAATGTGACGGGGAGGAAACTGAGGCCATCTTTGCACATGTGCGTGCTGCCTCATTCACCTCCCGTCCAATTACTGCGATCGGGCTTCTAAAACCCTCGGCAGCACCTAAGAGTACGGATGGATCCGGATACCAATTCGGATATCATTTTTTAGTCGTTCTTTTTTTTATTTTAGCTAAATTAGGCATAATATTTTGTATCAAAAATTTATATTCTTGTTCTTGGCATTATGCTTGTTAAGATTCATACAAAATAAACCCCAAATATGTGCTATATTTTAATCAAATGATGAAAAGAAATTCGGATATCTATTCGGATTCGGATACGGATGTTTTTTCACCTTTTTCTCTATCGAAAGCAAATAATCCATAAAAAAATTGTAGCTAATTTTTTTTATTTTTTTCAGTAATTAGCTGGTTATAATGCATAAAAAATTAGCACCAAATTTATTTTATTGTGATATAAAAGTATCAATCTATTACACAATTCGGATGTTTTGGATCCATCCCTACCTAAGAGACACGCCACCGAAGTGTTATCCATCTCCAGACAAACTTGTTGAGCCCCATTCTCCACAGCAAGCTTCAAGCCGTCTCTGGCCGCCAATGCTTCAGCCGTCAGTACATCTGGAATATATCCATAGGCTTGTGCTTGCGCCGCCACAAAATGCCCCCGGTCATCACGAAGCACTGCACCACTAGCACCATATCCGGTCTCCACGATGAAAGCCGCATCAGTGTTAACTTTGAACAAGCCCGTGTCCGGTTTCATCCACCGCGCTCTGGGCGGTCTAGGCCTGGGCGCCAACGAGACATCCTCTTGGCCAGAACAGATCATGTCCTCCAACATTGCGGAAACGTGCATGACCACAACGTCATGATCCCATTGATGCCTACCATGTTTCCGGGCATTCCTTCCAGTCTACAAAGACCAAGCACCACAGATGATCAAACTCACCTCCCGGTCTGAGCCCACAGCACCTGAGAGCACATCTCTCATCCATGAGGCAGGGTGCAAGGCCAGCACTTTGAATCCAAGCACCTGCTCCGCCGCCTGGAAGAAACGTCGAGCCATGGTGCACCGAAAGACCACATGGAAGAGCGATTCACCCTCAGCCCCACATGTTTCATAGAAAGCTTCCCGTTCAACATGACGACGGTGCAGCTCTAGCTTTGTGGGCAAGAAGTTGTTCACCGCCCTCCACCAAAAGATCCGAATTTTTGGTGGCACCCGCAGCCTCCATAGCCTCTTCCACATGTTTCAGGTGGGCTTCTGGCCCTCAGTAGGTTCCTAAAAAAACAAAAAAAAGTGGCGGTAAATGACTGCATCGACAAAATGGGCAGTAAAATCGACGTGGGATAAAATCAATAAAAGGCTCTACGGAATTGACCATGAAAGCTCACCGACCCATATGGATTGAAACTGAATCCAGTGCGCGCCATGCGCACTGCGCACGGCGTGCGCGCCTGAAAGGATCAATGCAAGTGGCCTAGAGGGGGGTGAATAGGCCTGCAAAACAAATTCAACCAATTTCTGCTAAATTCTGCTCAGACCTCGGAACCTCCGGGTTTTTCCCTGGGCCTGCAAAACAAATTCAACCAATTTCTGCTAAATTCTGCCCAGACCCCGGAACCTCCGGGTTTTTCCCTGGAACCTCCGGGAAAATGCACTTGGGTGTATTTTGCTGGAGCTTCCGGGAAAATGTGCTTCTGTCGATTTGCTGCGGATAACAAGGTTAGAGAGCACCAAGATAGCAGGAAAAAGGTTACAAGTACTTAGGGATAGAGCCTAGCCACACTAGCAACCTTAGGGTTAAAGATAGAACAATAAACCTAGCAAACCCTAATAAATCTAGTGAGCAAATAACCTAGAACAAGCAAGCAACAACATATGAAAGATAAAGCACAAGGGACAACAATTTATCCCGTGGTTCAGCTCACCACAAAGGTTGGCTTACATCCACGTTGTTGAGGTTAGCCACGAAGGCTATGGAATCTCTCTAGATCCACTCCTCTCTCACACCTATCACCAAGGTAATAGGTGGAGGGTTTCCACTAAGCAAGTGAGGGTAATACAAACTTCTTGGAGCTTCCACAATCGATTGGAGAGCTTCCAAGTAACCTCTAGCCGTCTAGGAGCAAGACTCCAAGAGTAAAAGATCCACCAAGAAGCTAGGGGTCCACCAAGTGCTCAAGGACACAAGAAGGGACTTGGATTTGCTTATTCTCACAAGGAATCACTCCACACTTGAATGCTAGGGTTGGATTTGGATTCAAGTAGGTGGGAGTCAATGCTTGGGAGAGAAGGGGAGCAAATGCTACTGTTTAGCGCAGGGAGGAAGAAGATAACCGTTGGGAGACAAGGGGGTATAAATACCCTCAGATCTGGAATAGCAACGGCTCTTTTCGAAAACCCGGAACCTCCGGGCTACATCCTGAAACCTCCGGGAACAGGTGACTTCAGCAGGCTGACTTAGGAGCAGCCCGGAACTTCCGGGAAAAACTCAGAGGTTCCGGGAAAGATGTGAACAAGGCTAAGACAGCTAACTGATAGCTCATATGTGGCTGGGATGATTTTGGTTTTAGAGAAGATCATTAAGTACTTGGTTTCATCCATGCCACTATTAGTATCCCTCTTGATAGAACGGGTTGTCCTATACTCAAATTCAAAATAGAAAATGAATTTAAAGCTTGTCTTGAGCCCTAGGAAGCCTCTTCAAACAATGAGGGGTCACATTTCTTTCCTATTCACCTTTCTTCAAATTTAAACCTGTCACTCATACTCAAAAGCTCATTAGACCTTTAATTAAGTGGTCAACATCACCAAAACCCACTTAGGAGCTTGATTGCACTTACAGCGCCCCTCTGCATCGCCCTCCATCCAGGAACAGACGCCGCGCAGGGTGCTCCGTCGAGGTCCACGGGAAGAGCATGGCCCATAGGAAGGGCAGCGCACAGGACAGGGGGAAGGCAGGCGCACGGGTGCTCCGTTCAGGCCCACGGGAAGAGCATGGCCCATAGGAAGGGCAGCGCACAGGACAGGGGGGCAGGTAGGTGCACAATCAATGGCAAGACCAGGCCCACCGAGCAGCGACAGCAGGCAGGAGCGCGGGGTGCGTGTGGCACGCACCCTATTTTTTCCATCTGGATTAGGGTTTGAAGGGCCTCTATCTATAGCTTTCAATGTCGGTCCATTTTTTTTTGGCAGGGTTAGCCAATTCCAAATTTCCAACGATACCGTGGCGTGGTCTCTCTCTTTTCTTTCCCCTCGCGAAAGAAAGGAACAACCTCGACGACTCCGCCGCCGCCTCCGTTGCGGCCTCCGTTCCCTCGCCTTCAGCCTCGCTGCCGGTGGTGACGAGGAGCGGGGCCCGTCTCTTCAGCAGATCTACTGTCTTCTTAAGTTCTTAGTCGAGTCCACCTAGATCTAGGGTTTGCTCGCCGTTTATGTTTGGCGGTGGAGTTAAGTTTTGCCGGAGGAGCATGCCTCCTCTGCGGCTTGCTTTTCCTGGCGGTGTCGATGATGCGGAAGCGACGGCGTTGCATGGCAATAACTTCTCTCGGCTTATTCCGTTCTCCGATGGCGATCTACTCCGACGCCAACGGAGGGACTGGGGAGACCTGTCTAGGAGTCTGGGGCTGACACATCGTCGTCGTCTTCAGATGATGATGTTGCCGGCGTTGGAAACGAAGGTTGCGTTGTGGGTGCTGGAGCTGGCTGATGCGCTTGGGAGGCAGTGTACTCGGCTGATTTGCCTAGCAGTAAGCTCTCCTCTGCGACCTCCATTTTGTGGAGATTGTCTCTGGCGTCCGGCGACGATTGGGAAGCGGCTTCCGCGGCGGTGACGAACGGATCCCTAAGGGCTTCAAGGAAGATGAACAAGAGTTTAAACTTCTTTGTAATTTTCTTTTTCTTTGAGGTCCTGTTTGTAAAAGGTCCGGTGTACTACGCTAAAATCAATACATTTTCCTTTAAAAATCTTTTTGGCAGGGTTTATACTGTACAGTTCATGAAAGACAATTTGCTGTCCATGAGAGGATAGAAAGATAAGGTTGTTATGATAGAACCATGACATGTGTCTTGCACAGATCGAGGTAGGGGGTACCAACTCTCATGGGGAAAAAACAGTGGCAAATACAAATATACAATTCCAATACAACCGTTTTTATCAGTTGGTGATAGGTGTGTATTGTGCGAGTTCAGAATGAGTCACGGTGCAGACGCACCACCATGATTGTGGGAGGCGCCATGGGCCGGTGTTTACAACATAACATACAGAAGAAGCCCATTGACATCCTAATAACGATACATGCGTTAAGTTCTAGCGGTCGTCATCCTTGTAGTGTACAAGACACCTCACAAGCTCGTCCATGTACTGATCCTGCCGTCCCTGATCGCCGATAACTCCCTTCAGCTTCTCCGCATTGCTCGCGAACACCTTTCCTTCTTCCGCCACCATGACCCTCCGCACCGCCGCCGCGACGGCGTCCCTACCGAACGATCCGTCGCTCTCGTCCCTCGCCACCTCCACGCCGACGCTCCGCTCCGCCATGGTCCGCGCGATGAGGCCCTGGTCGACGACGAACGGCAGCATCACCAGCGGGAGCCCGAGCACCAGGCTCTCGATGGTGGAGCCCCACCCGCAGTGCGTCAGGAACGCGGCTACCGCGCCGTGCGCGAGCACGGCGACCTGCGGCACCCACCCCGACCACACGAGGCCGTGCCCGCGCGTCCGGTGCTCGAACCCGGCGGGCAGGAGCTCGCCGGAGTCGGTGCCGAGCGCGGACATGCCGGTGGGATTACGGAACGCCCACAGGAAGCCGACGCCGGCGAGCTCCAGCCCCAGCGCGAGCTCGTGCAAGTTGCTGGCCGTCAGAGGCGCCTCGCTCCCGAGCGCGACGTAGACGACGGACTTCGGTGGCTGGCTGTCCAGCCATTGGAGCACCTCGGAACGGACACTACCGGAGCCGGAGCTGTCTCTGCCGACGGTAAGGTCGGGCTGGAAGAGGACGCCGGCGGGGATGGCCGGCTTGCGGAAGAGGTCCGTGAGGAGCGCGAACACCCCGGGCTCCATCTCGTCGCAGCTTCGGTAGATGGTGAAGCGGGTGCGCTCGATGATCTCCCACATGCGGCCCATGTCGGACACCCCGGACGCGTTAGGCTGGAACGCGCCGACGGCCCAGCCGGCCTCGTGGCGGCGGTAGGCGACGGCGGGCGGGAGCGACGGGCACCACCTGGGCGGCGCGGCGAAGTCCTCGGGTGTGGTGCGCGGGTGCGCGGCGTGCGCCCACCGCGGGCCCAGGAACGCGATCGCGGTGGCCTGCACGATCAGGAACGCGGCGCACGGCACCCCGTGCTCCCCGGCGATCGCCGGGAGCGAGTGGTGGCAGAAGTCGTGGATGATCCAGTCCGGCTTCCTCCCGCCGGCCGCGGCGTCCGCGAGGAACGCCGCGAACGGGGCGGCGAGGCCGTCGAGCGCCTTCTTGATCAGCTCGTTCTTCTCCGGCGGCACGTCGGCAGTGGACTCGGCGCCCTCGGGCAGGCCCTCCACGACCGGCGGCGGTAGCGCCACGAGGCGCAGTCGGGGGGCCAGGTGCGCCGGCACGGGCGGGAGCCTGGCGACGTTCCTCGGCGTGGAGAGGAACGTGACGGCGTGGCCCCTCGCCGCCAGGCGCTTGGCGAGCTCCAGGTACGGGATCATGTGCCCCAACGCCAGCCACGGGAAAAGCACCACGTCCAGCTTCGCGGCGGCGGCTTCGCCCATCTTTGAACGGTGGGGTCAAGACCGGCAATGGAGGCGGCGGCGGATCGGAGCACAGCTGCAGTTGCTGGACTCTAGTCGAGTGTATCTGTGTATGACGTATAACGTTGAGACTTTAAAGGGACTGGAAATATAGCAGTGGATGAATGTTTATGCATCGCCGTAGTTGTTGCATTGCATGACACCTCGCGACTCACGTGGCCATGTATTTTATCTTTCAGAATATGATTGTGACTTTGTGAATTGAGGCATCGCAGTGTTGATGGCTTAAAACCGCAAGTAATTGACGCAGGTGTGTAAACAATTGAACGCTTTCTTTTCTTGAGAACGATTGAGCACCCATTGGAATGTTGGATGCATTCAACGGGACATTATCTATCAAAGCTGTGCTTTTCCTTATATAGGAAACTCTTTCTCAATACACTATCAAAATTATGTGAATGTTAAAAATATCAATTCCTTTCTTTGAAGACAACACACGTTGAGCCTAAAAGCATTTACTTTTTTTCCAAGATTTAACCACATTATACATTTTTCGCGAACGTGCCTTAGCACGTATTTCATTAAGAGGAAGAAGAAACATTACAACGCGACCCCATAGTCATCCGAGAAGATGACCCGGCTGCCTAGGTAAAGAACAGAAAAATTACACTGCCAAATGTTCGTTCCGGCGACCAGCGACAGGTTCCGAAAAAGGAAGCAGAGAGTGGTAGCGAGCACTAATCCAAGTATCGATCTGTTCTAAAATGGATGTCGTCACCTGAGCAGGCGAACAAGAGCATCTTCTGAAAACCCGGGCATTTCTTTCTAGCCAAATTGTCCAGCACACCAGAACAAAGAGGGAATCAATTGCTTTCCTGGCCGGTTTACCAAGCCGCCTTCTCGCCGAGTCCCACCAGTCCACAAAACAGAGCCCATCTCCTGACGGAATGCATTGTGCCAAACCCCAACGTTGCAGCAACAGGAACCAAACCTCTTTACTGAAAGAGCAGCCGACCAGCAGGTGATCAATGGTCTCTGGCTGCTGGTCACAAAGTGCGCACCTGTCATCGTCTTGCAGGCTGTGCTTTTTGCGTCTTGCCGAAGTCCAGACCCGATCATGTAAAGCTAACCAAATAAAAAACTTGCATTTTCCGGGCGCGCGTGTTTTGTGCAGTAAACGAGCCCCTGGTATGGCATGCTGGCTGCTGAAAAAAGCACGATATGCCGATGCCGTTGAGAATGAACCGTCCCTCGACCATCTCCAGATCACTCGGTCCGGCGAGTCTGTCAGGGTTACTCCCTCAATTCTTTCCCAGAGGAACAGATATTCCATGAGTACCTGCACAGTGAGGCCGCCTCTAATGTCTCTAACCCATTTATTGTCTTGTAACACCTCATTGACTGTTCTCTTTTTCCGGATTATCGGTCCCACCGTTGAGATCAGACATGGTGCAAGTTCCTCGATGGATCGCCCGTCAAGCCACCTATCTGTCCAAAACAAAGTCGACGTACCATTGCTAATTTGGATAGTAGTAGAGTAATGAAACATGTCATAGACAGGTTTCTCGAACCCGTCTGGGAGGGAGGCCCAAGGCTTGGCCGCGTTAGTTCTCCTAAGCCACAACCAGCGCAAGCGTAGTGCGTAGCCCATCAGCTCAAGATTTGGAAATCCCAGACCTCCCAGCTCCGATGGGCGACATACCCTCGGCCAAGCGAGCCTGCACTGACCACCCAACACGGCCGCCGTGCCCTTCCAGAGAAAAGCACGTCTCCTCTTATCAATCATCTTGATGGCCCAGGTGGAGATGGTCGTGGCGATCGCCGTGTGGACAGGAATCACTGACATCTTTGCCTTAACAAGGACCGCGCGACCAGCCTGTGTCATGAGACCGGCCTTCCAGGTGGGTAAGCCGGCAGCGACCTTATCAACTAACGGTTGCAAAGCGTCTTTCTTTAACTTGGAAACTGAGAGGGGTATTCCCAGGTACTTGCACGGGAAATGTTGCAGTCGTCCCGGGAAGAACTTCACCAGCCTGACGGAATCCTCTAGGTTGCACTGTATAGGATTGATGACACATTTGCCATGGTTGACCTGCAGCCCGGAGATCATGCCGAAAATGTCCAGGATCGTAGTCGTGATCACAAGATCTTGCTCGATAGGCTTGATAAAGAAAACCACATCATCCGCGTAGAAGTACGCCCGCTCCTTAATACCTTCATGGCCGAAGTTATGCAGCAAGGCCTGCTGCTCAGCCGCTTTCAGCATTTGGTTAAGGCCTTCCATGGCAATTACAAAGAGCATAGGTGAGAGCGGGTCGCCCTGACGAAGCCCTCTAGCATGACAAATCCGTCTCCCCGGCGTTCCATTCACCACAATTCTGGTGCTGGCGGTCGATAGGCTGAGACAGATCCAATCCAACCACCTCCGAGAGAAACCCATGTGGTTCGTGATGCTAAGCAAGTATCCCCAGCTTACTGTATCAAACGCTTTTGCAATGTCGATCTTAGCCAAAGCACTAGGAATTTTGCGACGATGTAAACATTTTGCTGTCAACTCCACCGCTTTGAAGTTGTCGTGAATAATGCGGCCTTTTATGAAAGCACTTTGATTGTGGTTCACCAGTGCGTCCAGTTTGGGAGCAAGCCATTTGGCAAGAACCTTGGTGAAGAGTTTGGCAAAGCTGTGCACCAAGCTTATCGGTCGATAATCTGAAATGGCTGCAGCATCCTTCTTTTTCTTCAGGAGAATCATGTAGGCCTGGTTTACCAAATATAAGCTCCTTCCATCTAGCGACCAGAGGGCATGGAAAGCTCTCATTATATCATATTTGATGATCGGCCAAGCAGTTTTGTAAAATAGGCCGGTAAAACCGTCAGGTCCCGGGGCACGGTCCGAGGGTAATTCCTTAATTGTCTCCCAAATCTCTTCCTCAGAGAAGCAAACATCCAGAGCTGCCAAGTCCAAAGTGGGGATCTACAAGCGTGAGAAGTCCAGGGCAAAGGAGCCTACAACAGAGCTGCCCATGATGTTCTCGAAGTGATTGTCGATCGCCTGAGTCTTGGCCTCTTCATGTATAATTACCATGTCATCTACCGATACTGATTCAATGTGGTTCTTCTTGTTGCGGTGACAAGCTTGCAAGTGGAAAAACTTCGTGTTAGCATCCCCCTCCGCCAGGTAATTAATCCTGGATCTCTGTCGCATGACTGCCCTCATCACCGAAGCTAACCCCAAGCAATGCAATTTCATCTTGTTCCTCAGAGTACGTTCATGCGGTGCAAGTCGTCTCACCTCTTGCGCACAATCCAAACGTAGCACCAACTCCTTGGCTATAGCTAACCACTTCATGTTCCGGCCAAGGGCAGGTCCAAGCCTGTTGTATCGTTTCCATGTAACCTTCATACCTGGGCCATATATTCTCAAATCTGAAGCGTCTAAACGAGCTGCATGCAGAGTCCGTTTGCAGAAGCAATGGGGCGTGATCAGATCCTTCCGAGGACAAAGCAGTCAGCTTATGGTTCGGGAACGCAGACGCCCACTCATCCGATACAAAGACCCGGTCAATCCTCTCCAGCGTCGGATCTTCGCGTTCATTGCTCCACGTGTATAAGCGACCCTGGAGGTTCAACTCAAGGAGTTCGACTTCATCTAGAAAACGCCGGAAGTGGTTCATCATTCGTCTGTTAAGCCTCGGGTTGTTTTTATCCTGTGCTCTGTAAATTAAATTGAAGTCTCCGCACACCATCCATGTCCCTTGACAACCAGTTCTAATTTGTCGGAGCTCGTCTAGGAACAGAATTTAATCATCCTCTGATTGTGGCCCGTACACGCACGTCAGCCACCACTCCTCAGCCGCATCATTCAACGAAATCTTGGCTGTCAGGGAGAAGCGTCTCCGTATCACATTTGTGGCCGTCCAGACATCCCGTTTCCAAGCCAACAGGATGCCACCGGACGTATGGGAAGCCGGCAAGTCATAGAAATCATACCCAGCCCCACATAAATTCAGAATTAAAGTATCATCACAGGTATCAAGCTTAGATTCTTGTAAGGTAAGGATGGATACCCGCTCCTGTGCGACCAAGCTGCGGACCATATCCCGCTTCGTACGAGCATTAAGCCCCCGAACATTCCAAATCAGCATGTTTTCCATTATCATTAGCAACACTTTTGCGACCAAATAGAGTACCGCAGCCACCTAGGGCTCAAGCTCATCGACCACAGCCGTGAAGGACGGCCTGGACTCCGGAATCAACACATCAAGGGCATCACACTGAGTAGGGGTAAGGGTAGTAGAAGTAAAGGCCTCCAGATACCGCTGGAACGCAGAGGCATCCGGTGGCGCCGACGGCGAGTTTGACGTAATCCCCAGGCGCTTCATGAGGACGTTTTGTGCTTGGAGGATAGGCTTGGAGGCACGCTGTCTCGATTTCTTGGCGAGTCTTTCGCTCCTCCGGATCGACGGTGTGGAAGGCATTGTCGACGTGTGCCCCTGCGCCCTTCTTCGCGGTGGAGATGTCTGCAGGATGCCTGGGGACGACCTCCTGCAAATAGATTGCGCAAAATTAGCTGCTGCGCATTTTACCGGCGTGCTAGCCTCAGGGGGCAGGTGCAACGGGAGAGCCTCCCTTGTGCCCCTGGATAGAGTGACGAAATTATTTTGCAACGGGGAAGAAATGACCTCCCCCCGCGGTACCTCGTGAAACTGTACCGTCTCCAAATGAGCAGCGACCATGTCGACCTGGAGCTGGTGTTCAGCAGGGCACGTGGAGCCCTGATGTTCAGGATCCGTAGCAGCGACCAACCCATGGAGAGGGCCAGGGCCATGGAGTTGCACCGGTACATCAACAAGTCCTGCCTCTGAGTTTAGTGGCGGCTGCAGACACGAATCCGCAGTGTGTGTTACAGAATCAGGGACCAAGGCCACACAAGAATGGACCGAGGCTTCCATCAGCATAGGGTCCCCCTATTATCAGAAGAAGAAACCCGAAGAGGGGCAAAGCAATCCGGGTCACAAGAGAGATTAAAATTCGGCCCACAACGAGTGATCACAGCCTCCATTAGCATGGGGTCATTACCAGCCGGATTAGGCTCCATACGGCCCACGCCGGGGTTTAACTCAGCCACCGGGTCCCCTAGCCCCTGGGGATCAACCACCACAACATCAGAATGCACATCAGGATGCACAACATGGACAGGAGCGACCTTGGCCGGTTTGCACAGGCCTTTTCCAAAATTACGCCCAACAAAGGTAATTGGTGTCCGCAGTGACCAAGCTCCCATTCCAGCGAAAGGGGGACCCCAACCAGGCCCCAACGCAGGACCACGCCCGGCTCCCGGACCAGAGCAATCACCATTGTCATCAAATCTAGCACACTTCGGCCAGGGACCCTTTCGATTACCGTCACGGGCCCCCGGATAGTCTTCATCATCGGAGCTATTGTAGCAGTCAGGTGGGGTGCCATCATCAGAAGAACCATCGTCCTCGCGCCAGTCCTAGTACTCCACAAGGCGAGGGAAGATGTGATACCACAAACCATCATGCTTGGAATGAATAATTTCATGCGGCCGTAGGAACAGGTTCCCAGGTTCATGCGGCTGGGGAGGATCAGGGATGAAAATCCATTTTTCAGCCGGAATCCGATCAGGGTGCAGGCACCAAGCAGCAACATAGAGTACACGGCGGTTGTTACCGACCAGCGACACAGGAGCTTCAACCAAATTCGAGCAGGCCGACCCCAGAATGATCTGCGCTGTGGTGATGTTGCGCGCATGCGCGGGTATACCCTTCAACTCAATCAGCACGCGAAAGCGAAAAGGCTCAGATCTAGCAGTTAACTGACGACGCCATCTCTTCCAAACCAGCTTAAAAGGCGCGTCCACTGGGAGTGATGCGTGCAGCACACGCTGAGTCACCTGAGGGGAGTGGAAAACGACCAGGAAATCCTCAGGAGCATGGGTGTAAACATCAAAATCCTCCGGCAAGAGTACGTAGAACTCCTCCAACAGCCGAGCGACGTGGTCAGAAGAAATCACCCGGCGTGCACCAGCCACCATCGCCACAAGAGCTCTGGAGGAAAGGAGGTCCTCAGCTTCATCAATCTGTGCAGTGCGAGGTACCACAGCGATCTCATGTCAGGGCCGACGCGCCGGGTGTCCCACCGGGAGGGGGGGCGAGTGCGGCGACGGTAAGGAAGCAACATCATCTTGGCGACCAGTACCCGCAGAAGTGGACGACAGCGGGGCGCAGATGGGCGGTGGGGTACCTATGGTGCCAGTGGAGCGAGAGCCGCCGGAGCATGTTGCGTCAGAGGCCGTAGACCGCGGCCTCTCTGCAGCAGAGGTCCGGATAGCAGCGGCGGCCGCCACCCCCTGAGCTCCGAAGATGGAAGGAGCCGAAGAGACCCGACCCCGCCGGCAGAACTTGGACCGGTGGCCTTCCCTTTTGCAGCGCAGGCAGTGGGATGGGTTCCGGCACGCCGCTGCCATGTGACCCGTCTGAAGGCAGTTGAAGCACCTCCCAATCAGATCCGAAGGCACCGGCCGCGACGGCCGATGCGCCGGCCGCTCCGCACCGCGAGCCCAGCGGCGCCGCCGCACCACCTCCCATCCAGCTTCCCGGTCCGAGGCGGGGGGCGCACCAGCGTTGGCCACAGGGGCCAAAGGTGCGACTCTCGAGGCAGGTGGCGGCGAGGGAGCGCGACCCGCCCCCAACCGGGGGTTCCCCGTCCGCCGAGCATCCGCCATGAAGCCCCCCGGGGGGCCGGAGCGACGAGCCGCCGGGGGAGAGTCGACCATCACCTCCTTGCCCTTCCGCGACGGAGCGACCGGCGGCCAGGGCGAAAGGTCCGTCCCTTCAGACGACGACGACGACCTTGGAGAGGCACTGAAGCGCAGCCAGTCCGGAGTGCCAGACGACCCCTCGGAAGGGTACTCGAATGGAGGGGCTGCAGGATTGAGCTGCGACGGCGACCTTGGTGGGGATCCGTCCTCCACCGCGTCCACGACCTGAGGCAGGGGGATCTCCCCCTCCTCGCGAGATTCCTCGAATCCGTCCATTGGGGGCCACAGATCTACTCCTAGGTGGCCCGGATCTACAGGGTGAGTGGGGCACCGGCGCCGGAACGGTCGCCGGCGGTGGGGGCGGCCACCGGGGTCCGGTGGCTTGAGGTGGAAGAGTCGAGAGCTCTGCTTGAATCTATGTGGTTGGAAGTTGTGATGATGACTATCTACCAGCATTACCACATTATACATTAAAAATGATGCTTGGAGAGGAGATAATTTGAACGTTGGAGGGATTAGTACTACTTCAGATAACTCTTGATACCATGATTGATGCTGTCTATTGTCCAAAATTCCAAACTGCTGGCTTGGAGGATGTATGTAATGAAGCAGTGTGTTGAAGTTGTTTGTTCAGCTTTTGCACTATACAGAAATCGTAGTCATATTGGGAGCAATCTATGTCTCCAGAAGAAAGACTTCTTTTCTTGGAGGTATGAAACATCATTTCCTGATATATCCAGGTCCGTTGAAGAGAAAAGATGGCATTGGAAAAGAGAAAAGGTCTGTTTGGGGCCTTTTTACTAAAGAACAAAAACTTCTTCCAGATGTCTTAGTGGATATCTACGTTGAGGTATTCACCCTTTCTATAGAAATGAATGATTTATCTTCTCGTGAGACACTATTACGGCCTCGCCACTCTCAACTGCTACTAGGGGTGATAATATGAAGAAATCAAGAAAACGCATAGGAAAGTGAGGTAAAAGAAGAACACGAAGAACAAATTTGATTCAATTAAGGAATGCATATTACCTTATACTTGTTTACAAAAAAACCTTCGGGCAAACAAGAGAAACACATGCTTGAGCCTACGGGTCGACAACACACACGCTAGTTGTCACACCCTGAAATTTCTAATTTCAGGATGTGAATAGGGAGAATAATAAAACAACAATTTTCTCATAATTTTAAAATTTTTCCAACATTTAATTTCTTTACAGGGAATATAGTATAGGAAAAATCCTTGTTTGATTTTCCGAATTAAATAAATAGTTGTGAGTGTTGCATTCATGCCGATGCATCTTGGAGCTTCTTGAGTGCAAAAGCTTTTAAAACACGTCTAGGTGCTGTCCAAATCTTTCTGAGAATTTTCCGGACTTTTCTGGAATTTATTCTCATTTTTCCTGAGCTTATTCTATTTATTAGAAGGCTCTAAAATCTTTTCATGAGCTCCGAATACTTTATTTGGATTGTTCATGTCCCAATGTGCTTCTGGGAATTTTCCTGAAATTTTTGGGATTTTCTGAGTATTTTTCATGCCTTTAAAACAATTTCTAGATTTTCTGGAATTGTTTTCGCATTGAAAATTAAATTCGGAAAATAATAACACTTTCCTTTTCTTTTGGGCCGAGCCCACATCTGTGAGCCCGACCCGATCCGACCGGCCCAACAGGCCCGCCGCAGGCCCATCTGGGCCCAGCCACCACGGCCGCACGCACGGCCAGCACGCGCCGCCGCCGGCCCTTCCCTTCGGCGTGCGTGCGCCGCACGCCAGGCGCGCCGTTCTGTGCCCTATAAAGGCCGAGGCCTCGAGCCTCGCGCGTGCCCTAGCCCTGCCGCCGCCCGACATCACCCCACCGCCTCTCCTGTACGGCGCCGCCGCAGAGCCGAGCGGAAGCACCGCCGGTCCTCGTCGATTCGCCGCGGTCTCCATCCGCCGGAGGAAAGCGACGCCGCCACGAGAACCGCAAAGCCGAGCTGCATCTCCTCCACCGGTCCCCGTCGCCAGCCGAGCACCGGAACGCTGCCGCCGCGTGAAGGCCGAGCCGGCCACCATGGCCGACCGCCGCCGTCCCCTTCGGAGTTCGGCCGCTCCCCTTCTTCTCCAACGTCGGTGAGCGCCCTTACGAGATCCCCTACCTCTTTTCCATCCCCTGCGCAGACGCCCGAGCCCCTGGAAGTCTCTGCCGCCGGCGATTTGGCCACCAGGGCCGCCGAGCGCCTCTGTCCAGAGGTAGGAGATGAGGTCTCCTCCGTTTTGCAGATGAGCCCCTATAGGATCTGGTAATCAGTAACTCAGTTCATGTGTCTTGCAACTCTTTCATGTAACTCCCTAGATCTATTAGATACTTGCAATCAGATCCAAACCGAGGCCTTTTTGTAGATCTAACCCTGATCTTAGATCTATTCGCGGGCACTGTTTAACGTGTCTTGTGAATTTTCTTTGCTAGTCCCTGAGATCTATAGATAATCACGACTAGGTCCTCCAATCTTGTTTTATGCATAGATCTTTTGTTCTAGCTCCGTTTTAATCCGTTCAAGTTGCGTCAGGTTCATAATAATGTAAAGTACACGTTAGCGAAGAGTTTTCACCATGTATGTTTTCTGAAAATAAATTTGGTATTAATTTTGTTAATGTCTTTTGAACATGTCTTTCCTAAATAAAATCTATGTAGTGTTGTACACCGTTTTTCTTTATCAAAATTAATTTGAGTAATGTTATTTCACATGTTTTTTGAATAAAAGCTAATTAGATCTTTATCTCGGTTTTTCATAAACAAATTATTAATTTGTCTAATAGTTAATTAATCTTTTCTAATTAAAAGTTGATTAGGCTTTTACTCCGGCTTTATAAACAAATGTTAATTTGATTAATACCAATGTAATGATGTTTTCAAATAATAATATGGTCTACACGAATCATAAAGTTACGTTTAGATTATTCATGTAATTTATCTTTTTCAAATTAAATGATTAATTGGTATAATTGATGCATGAATCTTTATAAATAAAATTTGACTAGGTTCTTACTTTGGTTTTGCAAATAAAATGTAATTTGCATTAATTTCAACTTAGGGTATTTTCTTTATGAAATATCCTTTACATACCTTTTTGCTAATTAAAATAAACCTAGCTCATAGTCTTGTTCTCTCATATATGTAAACCGTTCGTTTGGAGTTCTCTATCAGCTCTATCTCAGTATCTCTTTCGATCAAGTCTATCTAAAGCTCTAAATCTTTCTAGTGTCAGCTCAAGCTCAAACCTTGTGCAGTTAATCAGACCTTTCCCTTCTAAGCACGTTTTGTGTGCTTTAGGTGATCCATAGAATTGAGCCTATCCTTTAGTGCGTTCTTTTGAATCTTTTCTTTTGATTGGTGCATTATTCTTAGTTTGCTTGTTTGTTTGCTTTGTATGCTTGTGCCAATGGTTGATGCACATAGAGTGAACGTTGTTCGAGAGATTTGAAGAGCAAGAGGTTGAAGATATTCTGAGCAACAAATCTCTGATTAAAGGCAAGTGTGTCCTTGTATTTTTGTCCCAATAACTATATTTAATCACTCATTGCATTACTTTGCATTAATTTTGATGGGTTCCTATTAAGGATGACTAGCCTCTTTTGACCATTATTCGGAACCTGGTTTTAATTAATACCAATGGTAGATGCTGCTTAGTTTGCTCAACTGGGTTGGTGTTAATCAACATGGTTATCCATTTATGCTCTATGTTCCTTTATGTTAATTTTGATTGCAAGACCACCTTTGTTATGTTAATCGGAACATGGAGAACCACCCAGGAAAACAGTACAACCACAAGAACTAAACGGGCACTGGTCTTGGCGCTGAATAATTAGGAACTTTAGCTTGGGGTGATCTTACCTGATAAGGACAAGGGATCGGCGGTACTGCGGGGTATGGACTCGCTCTAGCAGGGGGCTGGGTGAGTTATTTTCTATGGTGGGGTATTGACCTGCTAGGGGACTTTATACCTTGCTAACTGATCCGGACCTTGTGGGTCACAACTTGTTGGGGAACCTTTGTAAAGGCCTCGTAGCGTCCCTATGCAACCACACCTCGGTAGTGTGGTATGGTGCTTGACCGGCATCGCATGGTTGGGTTCAAAGTTCTTCGGGACTTTTACGCGACTTGTGGTGAAAGTGTACAACCTCTGCAGAGTGTAAAACTAATCGATTAGCCGTGCTCACGGTCAAGAGTGGCCTGGACCCTCACATGATAATTGAACTTAAAGATGGACTTAAATCATGCTCTCTGGTTATGCTTGCCATATTCTTATGGTGCATCTTACCTTATGCTTAATGTGGGTTGGTATATACTTATACTTTGTTAGTAATCAGGTGCTAATAAAACTTGACCAACTAAAATGCTAAATGCTCAGAGCCTAGTTCACTATAAAGCCTTTGCATTCATCCTTTCCCCACACTTGCTGAGTACGACAAGTGCTCACCCTTGCTATAAACAATGTTGCTCAGAAAGAGGAAGCTGCTTTGGAGTTTGCTGAAGATGTTGCTGGTGCTAGGCGTACGCAACCCCCAGTCGACTGCTTGTGGAGTTTGGTGCCTTCGTTTCCAGGATATAGCGTAATACTCTGATAATCTTTCTTTTTCTTACGTGATACTGTTTCTATATTCACTTATATGTCACTATATGCATGAAACTTGATCCTGGCATGCATATAGTTTTGCACTTGGTTTTCTTTGGAAAAACAGGTGTGACACTAGTCCACTGGGCGACCCATTACGCTAGCCATAGCACACTTCTTCTTGCTTGAGGTATGTATGGTGCTAGCTAGTCACATACACATCTTCAAGTTTCTACTTCTCATGCCGGTGGAGCAGCGTCGATTTGTGTGGTGGTAATCTTTAGCCTGTCAATATACATCTCGGTATCGCTCCAACCTTTTTTCGCGGTGGATCAATTGTCAATTCGGTGTACCTGCTGACCCTAACACTTTGATTTGATCATGCCGGGAGATGAAGAGGCTCGGTGTTCCCATAGAGGAAACCGCTCGTGTTGTTGAAGAGATGGAACATCACCACAAGTTCCGCATACACAATTAGAGGTAATATTTATGTTTGCAGGTTGTTTATCTTTCTTCCACAGACTGACATAATAGTAAATAGATTTGTATTTAACACCTTTATTCGCATATTCACCATTTTATTTCAAAGTTGTTACTTAGATACATGTTCAAACTGCCCAGTACACGCTAACACATTGCTCATAACATCGATTTTGTTTTCAAGCTAACAAATAGAACAAAACTTCATATAGTCATACAAACTCCTGCTAACACAAATTACAATCTTAACCAGTTTGATCAAAAAAATAATGCTCCTATCATAAATATAATATCAAAGAGTTCTGCTCTATATATAATATTGAGTGAATAACTTTTGATTATATCATTTTCAGTTGTGTTTACTAACTTGTGTAAACTTTTTTCTTAGTTAAGAATTAAGACTAAATGATGAGGTTAAGGGAGTGATGAGGATGCAACCGATGGAATGCTTTCTTTCATTGACTATTTATATAAGCTTTCTTTTGCTTGTGTTTAAGTCTGAGGACATTTGCTGATTCGTGTATAATCAATAGTTGCATCTAGATCAACTTTCACTATAAGGGAGGCTGGTTCTGTCCTAGCGTATTTGCGGTCTACCGATCACCAAATAAAAAGAAATCATACGATAGAGAAAGAACTAGCATATTAGTAGTTGTATATAGTATGCAGTGGCGAGTGGCGAAAGCTAGACTTAAAAAAATCTTATATTTATTATTAAATAAAAATATTATATTAGTACTACTTACTTTTTAGACTTCTTCTGGAGCCTTCATTTTAATCCTATTAGTTGTAGACTTAAAAATGTTATAAATCTTGCACTGAGAGAAAATATGGCACTGAAAAGGAAATAAACTTCTATGTTGTTTGCTTTGTTGTAACAAAATCTCCAGAGGCTCCTCTTTTTTTAAAGAACGTGCAAAGCACGTATTTCATTAAGCGGAAGAGAGAGGTTTAGAACGGTTTAACATGACACGGTCGGAGGCCAAAGGGAAAGAGAAAAGCACAACAACGATGAGCCAGACAGGTCGTCACGCACTAGGACCTAGCACAAGGGCAATCCCACAGAAGCCAGCCCTAGCCCAAAGTCAGGCTTCGACCATGATGCGAGGCGCCAGCGTGACAGGATGTAGGGCCTCACGGTCATGAACCCTTCGGTTGCGTTCGCACTAAATCGACCAAGCAACCAAGCGACCAACCAGGCTAAGGAGTCAAACCCCTTCCTCCTAAGTTTGGGGATCATTTTCCTCGTCTGGAACCACCAAGCAGCGAACGGTTCCTCCTGCGGAACCAAAGCCTGTAGTCCAACTGAACGAAGGACCCGAAACCAAGTCTCACGGCTCAGAGAGCAGTCGGTGAGGATATTGTCAATCGTCTCGATCTCCTAGGCGTAAAGGGTGCAATCATCACTGTTCCTTAGGTCATGGCGCCTAAGACATTTGGAGGTCAAGCAGTGATCATGTAGGATAAGCCATCCAAAACAATTTGCATCTTCCGGGTGTCTGCACCTTCCAAAGTCGCTCTGCCCCCAGTAGCCTAGTCTTGCGATCGCGAACTCACCATTTGGCGTCCAACGTTAGATAAATCTGTCCACCAACTGCGAGAGGGGCCAGTTAGGAACTAAGGGCACCCACAATGAGGCCTTTAGTGCTCTCTACAAGAATCCACATTAGCATTTGAGAAGTTAAAATACAAAGAGAGAGAAAGCATTGCCGCAACATGTAGCGAGAGTCGACGGTGCGTTCTTTCATGCGAGAGGGTCCCACCAATCGATTTTCTCCGAGTTGAGCAACAGAACAAGACCAGGAGGAGGATTAAACAATTTTATCACGTGGGTTCCAATATTAATTGCAATAGAAGGTTTGTTGGATCGGTATGCTACAAGTATCTACTATATCCTATGCGTACATCATTATAGAGAGCACTCGTCCCTGCTATAACCATTGCTGATGCCCTTGTCTCAAATTCTAAGATATTACACCAGGACCTGCACCGATCTCAGATCCAACGCCCAAGCGTGAGTCCCTCCGTGACCGTGCGCCTGTTCCTAGGTTCGTAGTACCTGTTAGGAAAGCTTCAAACATTCAAATAGGCCTCCAAAGGGTTCGGGTCGAACCTTTTAAGCAATCGCTCCGCTCCTTGATTTACTTCGCGGATCGAAGCGAGTTGACCCCAAAACAAGTAGGAGCAACAGGGTCACGATCCTATTGACCCCTGGAGAACCTAGGGTCGACCCTGCCTCAACCCCCAATGCCCAACGCGCAGCCGTGCTTGCCTCCCTGCTCATGCCCTTCCGCCACATCGTCACCTACCTCGAGCCCGGCCAGTCCAACGCCGTCGGCGCCCAGCTCCGGGTGCTGGCCATCACAGGCCCCTGCTGGGCCCGCCATGGTAGCGCCATGATAACGGCTAGGTCACCGGCGCGGATAACGACGGTGGCCAAGGCCCCCTCTACTACGAGCCGCACTGCATGTAGTCCTTGTACAATGAAAGCTCCTTCCTCCATGACGAGAAGAAGCAGCAGAGAGGTGGCGGCTGCAGGCGGACGTGGTGCTCACGCCGGTGGTGAAGCACCTGCTTCCGCCCAACTTCACCCTCGTCTCCGGCCAGGAGGACGCTGCCAACCTGACCAGCCTGCTGGGAGCTAATGGTGACATGGACGCCGGCGGACTCCTGGCCACCGTCATCTCCAAAAGCGGATGCATGCATCAGCAGCAATCGTGCATTTGTGTAACTTCAGTTGCGTGCTCCTGGCTCTTGCTTGCTCATCGTACTCTGTACTTCTGTAGGCACGTACGGCCGGCACTCCTCGTCTCGTAGAGACGCTCAGCGCAGCGCAGCGTTGCTAGTGAGGTTCGGCCCGTGGCGCCCCACGGGTTATCTTGATGTGATGACATTAAGGGGCGGGTCGATCCTTGACCCTGCATTTATGCGAACGGAGCAGCTAGCAGGTCGTGTTCAGGTGCGCTCCGATCTGCTCCCTTTGCATGCCTACATTCAAAATAAAACCTTTTTAATTCCGGCAAGTTTTTCGGTTCACTCAAGTTTTCCGGTTTTCGTCTTAAAGATGTTCAAGTTTCACCACTGTACACAGACCCCAAACACACCTCGGCCAGGGAGTACTTTTGGGCGGGACGTGTAGACCGACAAAAAAAAAATCTAAAACCGTGAACCCGTAAGCCGCCCTGTCACGTCTAAACGTCTTTGAGCCCTTTTGTCGTGTTGGTCAGCTCAAATGAATGGTCTCCGGTTCGCTCAAATTTCGGTTTTCATCGTAGAAAGACGTTCAAGTTTCACTGTACGGTACACATTCCCCACGCATCGTATAGACGGACAGGAGACTTGAAACCGTGAACCAGTGGTGTCCACGCCATATCTTCTACCAACCTCACAAGGGTGTATATGTCCTCGACACCTCTGCGATCTTCAGCTGGCGACTTCTACGTCCTCGTCGCCATGGATGGTTCTGCCTCTTCTGTCGTCTCAGGACTTATACAATTTGGTCTTCTTTCGGGGACCATTTTGTAACTTGACTGCTGTAATTTCCTAATATCAATATATATGTTTGTTGTAAAAGAAAAACCTCACGAGCGACAACGTGCCTCCCGTGCCCGCCGCCGTGCAGCTTTCGGAGCGAGACGCACCTGCTCGGCTATACAACTAGGAAAACAATGGTTGTGGAGCTACAAAATACAAATTAGATGGGTAAAAAGAGGTGGAATGAATAGTGAAAATTAGGAGAGGTGTTTAGTTGAGAAAACATGGTGGAGATGTGATGAGAGAATAGTGTAAATCGGTCCGATTAAGGCCAGTCTAGTGGTAGGGCCATCAACATAGATGGCCACATAACCTTTTTTATGACATAGCACCAAATTAATGAAGGGAGTGGGTACGATCATGGTGATGACACTGCAAGATTTAAATGCTACATTCTATCTATGAAACTATACCCATAAACCTGTAAACTGAGAGTGACGGGATCCACTAAAATTGACCTAAACAATCTGGGTCACCCCTTCCCGCATGGCGTGTCGATCACAACAAGGTTTTTTTCCCCGACCGGAACCAGCCCAAATACCGCGGTTACTGCAAACTGGTCCGGTCCGATTCCGGTTCCGGCCGGTTAGCTATCGGTCCAAATTCAAAATTTAAATTTGAATTCAAAAAAATGAAAAATTCCCAAAAAAATCTCAAAAATACTTCAAGGTGTGTAGAATATAATGGTATCAAAAATTTTCAAATATTCGTTTATTTAGTATACTTTGCGGGCATTAGAAGTTCAACCAAATGCCCGCAAAAAATACTAAATGCACTAATATTTGAAAAATTTTGACACCATTAGATTATACACACCTTGAAATAGTTTTAAAAAAATTTCTTTTATTTTCCAATTTGTTAATAAATCCGAATTCTTCATGTGCCGGTTTTTTGTGAAAACCCCGGTAACCGAAGCTAACCGCTTAGCTAACCGTCCAAACCGTTTGAACTGGCTTTTTTTATTTGGAATTCGAATTCGACCGATTTTTTGAACCGGTCAAACCGGACCGGTTAGCCGGAACCGGACGGCGGCGTTTTGGGTCAACCGGTTGGGAAAAAAACAAATCACAACCCACTCCCTCCCTCGCCACCTGGCACCCCACGAGGGCCACGCGCTCGGCCGTCCCTCCTCCCTCCAGCACGAGCCTACCCGCTGACGCATCAGACCACAAGCGTCTTGGGCCCACTCGTCATGCAGTAGTAGAGAATCCCCTGGGCCCTGGCTGCGCTCCCCGGCGACAAGCGGAGAGACCGAGGGGGAGGAGATCGTTCCGTTCCGCCTCCTACGGTCCTACCATCCAACCCAGACGACCGGATTCATTACGAAAGGGAACCGACGCTCGTGCCAACACATACGGACAGCGCGGCGGACGGCGACACCCTTCTCATCCCAACTACAACTAGTAGTCGCTTCCCAGGGGAGGAGAGGGAGGGAGAGCCCGCTAGAATTCCAGAGATACTCCCACGCAGCCGGCGCGCGCCGCACGAGCCAGCCCCGCATCGCATCGGCATCTCCCCGGGTTCATCGGGGCTGCCCCAGTCGTCGCGAGGAGGCCGCAGCTCTCTCGGTCGGTTGGATCGGAGGAGAGACCGACCCGGCGGCGGCGATGTGGGCGCTGTCGCGGCCGGAGGAGCTGGTGGCGCTGGTCAAGCTCCGCGTGGCGGCGGGGCAGATCAAGCGCCAGATCCCGCCCGAGGAGCACTGGGGCTTCGCCTACTCCATGCTCCAGAAGGTCTCCCGCAGCTTCGCGCTCGTCATCCAGCAGCTCGGCCCCGACCTCCGCAATGCCGTCAGTAACCCCCTCCCCCTCCCCCCACCCGCCTTCCTTCCTCCCCAATCCCCCCGCACGAATCCGCCTGCGCCATTCGGGCGTGTGGCGTTTGAATCTGATGCGCGGGATTTACGATTTGTTTGAAATCTCGTCCCAACATTTTTGGTGTGCCTGCGTGGCGTGAGGCGTTTCTAAAACGGCCGTTGTTGCGATCGCGCAGGTGTGCATCTTCTACCTCGTCCTCCGTGCCCTCGACACCGTCGGTTAGTACACCCCTTCCGTTACTGGTATTTGTATTTAGATCAAGTGATGATGTTTTTTTTTTGAATATTTGGAGCTGGACTGTGATTACTACATTAAGTATGCGCTTATCGTTCGACGACTTTAGTGCTTCCGGTTCTGACAGTTATGTAAACTGCGTTTAATGAAACTGCAGAGGATGACACTAGCATTCCAACCGACGTGAAGGTGCCCATCCTCCAGGAATTCTACCGGCATATCTATGACCGCACCTGGCACTTTTCATGTACGGCACCTCTCCTCTGAATATGGGGCTCTCGTGCACTGAAAATGGGCCTTTTATTTTCAAAAATGATGCTGATTTGTACGGTGTTGCTGCCTTTGCAGGTGGAACAAATCACTACAGAGTGCTGATGGATAATTTTCACCACGTATCCACCGCGTTCCTAGAGCTTGGTGAAGGGTAATTTATTTCTTCCCTGACCTGCTACTTTTTTTCAGACTTTTCTACTTCTCACTTTGATAATTTGACAGTTTGAGGCTCCGTATAGATTTTTTGTTAGTCTCAGGTGGTTCCGTAAACACTTTACAAGAAAACTTAGACTTTTCTAAATATGGAGCTTTCACTGGGTAGTACTGAAATAGTGCTTAACTTTCAAATCATTAACCTATTATCAGGCTGTACGGGTGAAACAAGTACTGATAGTTACACAAACAGACATTTTGTACAATGATAATGTTTGTCTTTGTCCTTTAACAAGCAAGTGTGCACTTTCCCAAATTGAATCCATTGCACATTGTTGTATTGTCCAATATTATACATCCAGTACTGATGCTGTATCTAAATTTACCATTACAGAACTAGATTTTTTTACATCATCATAGTAATACTAATGCATTAATATGCAGTTGAGGTTTCTTTCCACTTTTGGATTCTTTACCTCAGATATTACTTCATTATATAGCTTTGTGGTAAATAAATCCTTTTTATTTTCAGTTATCAAAAGGCAATTGAAGAAATCACTAGGCGAATGGGAGCAGGAATGGCAAAATTTATATGCAAGGAGGTCTGTTATATCCAAGCCTAATCATAGTGCCAATACCAATATACTATATACTTCCTGTTCTTGCAAGTTGTATTTCCTTTAGTTATGACAAATGTTTGACCAAATTGTCATATGTGCGTTAAATTAGTTTGACATGGTTTTACCTGCCTTGAAAAGTAAAATGGGATTTCTTTGGCAAGAATTATTAGTAGTGCTTAGTTTATGGAGAAACAAGGGCAAAATTCTTGTGCTAGAATGTATATATTTTCATTAATTTGGTTTTTTTCTGAACTAATGCGATATATCCTTCTTTATTAGGTTGAAACTGTTGATGACTATGATGAATATTGTCACTATGTAGCCGGGCTAGTTGGATATGGACTTTCCAGACTCTTTCATGCTGCTGGGACTGAAGATCTGGCTCCAGATTCGCTGTCTAATTCAATGGGTTTATTTTTGCAGGTATGTTATATGATGTTAGTGAATCAACTTGGCATTTTTTAGTCTGTGTGAAATGGAATTTCTGTTTGGGTTTTTGCCTCGCTAACAAGTATTTGAAATCAATCAAATTGCAGAAAACAAATATAATTAGGGACTATTTGGAGGACATAAATGAGATACCAAGGTCCCGCATGTTCTGGCCTCGAGAGATATGGAGTAAATATGCGGATAGACTTGAGGTATGACACATTCACTTGTATTGTTGTTGTGTCACATATGACATGTTTCAAATGACTAAATGGTCACACATTGAGGGATTTGGGCATGGCATGTGCGATATGTTTGACCTTTTGGGGGAGTTAATAACTTCTGGTTATGGATTGTATCCCAAATATTATAGTGAACAATCAATTATCAGATGTAACCTACTCAGTCAAGCTTGTTACGTAGCTTGATCTTTTATTCGTCCATAGTGATATTTGTTTTCTGTGAAATCAGGATTTCAAATATGAGGAAAATTCAGAAAAGGCAGTACAGTGCTTGAATGATCTGGTGACTAATGCATTGATTCATGCTGAAGACTGCCTTCAGTACATGTCAGCTTTGAAGGATAATGCCATTTTCCGTTTTTGTGCAATACCCCAGGTACAAAACTGGTTAGACTTTATTCTCTATTGATGGAATACCTAGTTCCCAAATATATGAGTGCTGCATTAGTAAATCTTAATTTCACATCGAACACTGTTATTTAGCATTTTAACTCAATCCTCACATAAACCCACGTTCTAAATAGTATGAGGAGATGCGATTGTAGCTGTGGGAAGATATGCTAAAACTCTGGAAGTATCAGCAAAGAATAGCATAGGCCAAAACAGATCTAAACTCAAAGGCACAGCTACCTGCTTTTGTTGGACAAAATATAACAAGATTTGCGTTCTTTTTTAGGATAATCGAACATTCCATCATTGATTTGTAGAGCTGTATTGTTTCAACATAGGGACTAGGCATGCCAGTCCTGTTAGTGAACTGGCGTTTATACTATGGTGCAGTTTCTATTAAGAATCAACGTTTCCTAGCATTCCTTGCACTTCAAATTCCAGTATAATAGTGATCAGTCATCAATACTGTCGGATATGGTGTGGTCAGAATCTTAGAATTGAGCTATTCTTAGTGCACAGCTGCACATGCTTGCTCTTAAGAACTGTTTACTGTTATACTCCCTATTTCCTAGATATACCCAAATCCTACCCTAGTTAATAAAGTAGTTGCTGCCTGCAGTAATTGTTTATCAGTAAAAAAAGCTTTCCTTGATATACTTGAAATATGATATTCTACTTAATTGCTCTTTTGGCTTTATTCTAAACAATCTAATTTTTTAGGAACTATATAGCATTCCTGGTTTCTTGAGTAGTCTCCTGTTTTGATGAAGTATTTTCTTACGTTTTGCATGTTATGTGATCGTTGCATCTATATATTCTTGAAACAACTTCCTCTATAGGGTTCTATTAACATTTTGTTCTCTTTTCAGATAATGGCAATTGGAACATGTGCCCTTTGCTACAATAACGTGAATCTCTTCAGAGGAGTCGTAAAAATGAGACGTGGTAAGCTACTTTTGTACCACGTTTTAAACTTCCACAGGACTTGCCTCTTTACCTCACAGAAAATGATTGTTTTTCCTCCGGTATATCACCTTGACACACACTCACACTTATGTTTAATGAAATTTGTTTGCAAGAGTTCTGAACTAGCTCTGCTTTGTTCACTACATGCTACATTGAGAGATAACGTACACATGTGTTCTTGATTTCCTGCTATTACTCTGATCAATGATGCAAGGCATGTTGGGAGTTACGTGTGTCCACTTGCATGGCACTTAATATCATTTATGCATCTGTTTTTTTATTTGTTGAGGAAGATGTGTACCTAAATGGTTATGATGCTGTTTTATGCTTTCCTTGATTTGTTGGCAAGTGGATCTGCATTTCACTACAATTGCCTCTTCTTCATAATCACTGATCCAACTAACATGAAATGCAAGCTTTGGTTTCTTTATCTAAAAATGATCCCATTTCTTAACATCATGTGATTTATTGTATTATACTTATGTGTAGTCTATAAAATTACTTAACACATTTCCCCTCTCAGGGCTCACTGCACGTGTGATTGATGAGACAAACTCAATGTCAGATGTCTATACTGCTTTCTACGAGTTTTCTTTATTGTTAGAGTCAAAGGTATGTTATGCAGTACTGATCTTCGCTACACCCAATATGGAGTCTAGTTGTCTTTATATGACTAGAACAGCATAATATTTGTGGTATTCCCTTGTAGCAGATTGAAATTTGATAGTGGGTCTAACCAAAACCCAGCCTGAGCTACTCGCACCACTCGAAATTTTATATCCATAAAAAATATTGCATAATCTGGTTCTTCTAAACAGTCATGTTCTCATTGAATCACTACCATGAACTACATAGACCTTAGTTTAAAACTTGTTCATCGGGTGTGGGCAGCCTTTTATTCTACTAACTCCACTTGGAATCAGTTGATGTTTCGGACATCCAAATTGACCTGCAATTATATATTGCTGTTGGAAAGATCAAAACCCTGACTGGTGGGTAGTATATATGGTTCTGTACCATTTAGACTACATGACATGTTCTTCGAATTTCGAAAAAGGAAAATCCATATTTGGGTTCTTCACTCATGCTGCTTCTTGCATTGTTTGGAACTTGCCATTTGTTGGAACCATGTGGTTAATGTTGTCCCAATGGATAAGTACAAGTTTATCTAGAGCAGGTTGCCTGGATCAATCCACCGTAGTACCAATCCGTGTTGCATTCATAGCGCTAGTCATGGATTCCTATGAAGGCTTCTCAACTCCTACGGTTGTTTTTGTTTGAGGATCAATGTATATGATGTTTGGTCTATGTTCCAGATTGATGATAATGATCCAAATGCTGTGCTAACACGAACACGTGTGGATTCAATAAAGCAAACTTGCAAGTTATCTGGTTTGCTAAAGAGAAGGTATGCTGAATGATTTAAGAGTTGCACTTCTCTGTCGGTATCTTCATACTGATTGTCTCTTGGGTCTTGATTCTGTAGGGGTTACCATTTGGACAAGTCACCTTACAAGCCTATGCTGGTGAGTAATCCATAATCAGCAAAATCATACTCAATACTCCGCAGTATAATTTCTCAAGTTGTTTCTGTGATTTCCTCAGATCATGATTGTTCTTCTGCTGTTGGCTATTATATTTGGGGTGCTTTATACAAAGTGAAACCCTTGTTGCCCTTTTTCATATGAAGACTTAAGACGGCAAAGTATGTCAATCCGGTAGGATTCAACATTTCAGTCTTATTCTTCTGAAGATTCTTCCTACTTTCCGTGGCTGACTCTGTTGCATTCCTGGTTTGCAGATCATGCACTCTGTAGTCTCCAAATGGTGCGAAATATCCGATGGGTACTGACTGTAGATGAATGATGGATATGGTTGCATGCTACTGCTTCCACATGATGCTGTGCTAATCTGAATTCTTTTGTTCCTTTTCTTTCCTCCCGTGGTGTATCGTTTGAAGCTGTTTCAACTTTCAAGGGAAAAGAAACTTGTAATATGTATCCTAAGAAACTTGTGACTATGCATTCACCTATCGGAGTTTTATCCTGGCAACCGAACTGTCAAGTTTTATTCCGGTAACCTACCAAGGGGTACCCGAGGTAATAAAATGTGGTTGGAAATCACAGGACGTGGAACTCAAGGTAAAAATAAGGACATAAGACCCGGATTTATACAACTTAGGGGTCGTTGAATAGCTTGTGTTGGGTGTTGTATATTGTGTTCTGCGTTTGGATGTTGTGCAGTCTAATTGTAGGCTATAGATGATGGTTGTGCGAGCAACTCTAACAGTTTGGTATAATTTGTCTGACAAATCTTGGCTTTTGGCAACTCCTCAAATGTTATGGCAAAGGAAAATAATGTTCACCTCCAACAGTTCCCCATAATGTACTTAGCAAAACAAAAATTGGACCCACACTGCTTATTTTCCCGCAATCCCCTGTCCATCCTTGCGCCGCGATCTCTTGGGTGCCGGGGTCTTCTTCCCGCCGGCCAGCAGCCCAGCACCCCCAGACGGGATCCCTTTGCCCGCCTCCGAGACTCCATCGATCGTCACGTCCTGCCAAGCAACTTTGCTTGCAGTTTACACTTTTTTTCTCGTAGTAGCTGCATTCATGAAGAAGATGACGTCTGGCGACCGCGAGGTTCCCTTCCTTGCTTGGCCTTCTTCCGTCGATCGACCTGGTGACCAGCCTGCGTGAGAAAAACAAGTTGCGCGGAGCGTGGGGCCGCGAGAGAAGAAAAGGCACGCCAAGCCTTCGCGCGCGGGAAGCCTGGCCCCAGCACCAGAAACCGCGATGCAAATCGAGATGCCAAAATCCCACTGCGCGTATGCACCTCGGAGGGGGAGGGACGTCAACTTGATATTAATGTTAAGTTGTTTTGCCAACTTGTTGGAGTTGATTTTTTCTTGTTTTTTTAAAATCGAAATTTGCATTCCATTAACTTAGAGCATCTCCAAGAGTTTATCATATTTTACTAGGCAAATCTTGTATTTTGCCAACTTCTAAAAAGATATACCAAGTAAAAAAAGAGTTCATCTCCAACAATTTGACATAATTCACTTGCCAAACTCAGATCTAACTTACATCAGGAATCCTAAGAGAAACAAAATTATGTTTATACCCTTCCACCTCTTGAAAATTTACATCAGTAATCCTTCTCTATTGTTTATTTCTTTTTCACACTCCCACCTACAGAGAAACGCCGATGGCAACCACGATCCGCGCGCGCATATATGCGCGTGGGGAGGTGAGTTTTGCCAAGTTTCTGTTTTTGCCAAGTTGGTTTGCCAAACTGTTGGAGGCCAATTTTTTTTTGTTTTTGTCAAAATTAGATGGATGTCAAGTTGGTTCGCAAAACTGTTGAAGTTGCTCGGGCTCAGCGAGATCGTTGGCCACCAGGTCCTCAACATCAACAGGTACGCCATCCCAAACCAGGGTGGCTTCTTGGGGACACTTATTACACCCTTGCGCAGCCAACGCATGCGCCACACTATTACATTCTCTAGGACAACAGACAAAACACCACGAGCTAAACGATGCACTAATGGCATTCTTGATCTCTAAAACAAGACCTCCTATGGGCGCAAGAGCAAAGCTATTAGAACCCACCGCAATATTGAGCAGAGAAGAGTCTGTCTCAATCATGACCATGCTTATTCCCCGTTCCGCTGCTGCTCGGATCCCTTGCAGGCAGCCCAACGCTTCAGCGTGTAGAGCATCAAGGAGGTATGCACATCGTCTTGCACCTGCACAAACTACTTCCCCCTCCTCATCTCGGATCACAAATCCCCAGCCTCCAGAGCCAGAGTCTGCTGAGTAAGCACCATCAGAGTTTATTTTGAGAAACCCGATGGCAGTTTGTGCCAAAATTAGATAGATGCCAAGTTATTTTGCCAAACGGTTGGAGTTGCTCTAAGGGGTTATTTGGATGTATCCTGCCCTCCATTTATATACTCCAGAGAGATTACGAAGTAGGAGTTTTGCTAATATTACATGGTATTAGTTATGTCCATTAGTTATATAAAAATGCATAAAAAATCTGTCTTCTGCATTCACTGCTCGAGATCTATCCCCGACATCAGGGAAAGGTGGGAGCCTGGGAGGAGATGCTTGCCCCCGTAAAACGTCACGTGATAACGACGGTATTTGTGTAGATTTGCACCTTTTGGGTACGATAATCTTTTTTGCAAAATCGGAAAACACTAAAATATCTATTAAAAATCCGGGAGAGGAGAGAGACGACGATTTCAGAAGGGAGCCCATCAGAGGCTGCTGGGCTGCCCGGCGACCACGCACCGGCGAGAAGGAAGGCGCAATTTCGGTGGTGCGGGCCCGATACGAGCGGAAAACCTATCTGACTTCTTGGCGCCATACGAATTTTTTTAATATATTTTTTTTTATTATTTTGCAAAATTATACGACCGTTTCAAAATTTATCAGTTTTGACAACCAACCGCTGTGCGCCATGGCGGCCGCCGTGGACCACAGCGGTTGCAGGTCCAACCGCCGTGGGCCACGGCGGTTGCAGACGGCAGTTGCAGGAGCCGCACGGCGGCAGGCAGCCGCCTTGCAACCGCTGTGGGCCATGGCGGTTGCATGGGCACGGCGGTTATTTTTTTATATTTAGCAGAGAAAACACACACATTTGCAATGACATGTACGGTGCTAGTACAACCCTAACGATGCGCCTTACGTACTGATAACATGCCTTAGGGAATTTAGAAATTTCATTACAACATTCCTAATTAATCTAGTTGTACGAAATCTACTTAAATCTACAGAAATCTACAGTACACAAAAATGGTAATTAGTGAAATCAGTGAAATACCTGCAATGAAGCGAAGAAGCAGCAGAGCTTCACTGCTCCGCATCCTCCACCTCCCCTCTTCTCCTTCTCAACCCTAACCCTACAAACAGGACATTTTTAATACTACAGATCTAAAGAAACGCAGTGAATCACTAATTACGCTTTTTAAGTAAAGGTGCTAAAAGGGTTGAAATCGACGAAATACTTACAATGAAGCGAAGAACCGGCAGAGCTTCGCTGCTCCGCCCCCTCACTCTCTTCTCCTTCCCAACCCTCTCTTTCTTTTTTTCCGAATTTTTATGACATTTCCGGGCTAATTTTCGGCTTTTGTAGGGGAGAGCAGATCTGCCGCCGTAAGCCACAGCGGTTGCACAGCCCCTACCGCCGTGGCCCACGGCGGTTGGACCTGCCGCCGTAGCGCACGGCGAATAGGCCTCAACCGCCGTGGGCCACGGCGGCCGACCTTCACGCCCGTGGGGGCCCGCGGCTGTTGGCCCAACCGCTTGGCGAGCGGGGAAGCTCAGGACCTGGTCTCGCGCGGAGTTTTTGCTCAGGAGCGTTGAGGAGGCCGGATCGCCAGGAGCTAGTGCGTGCGTGCGTGCGTGCGCGGGGAGCTCGGGGCAGTGGTGGCGTGCGTGCTGTGGAGCCTACAAAAGGCGTTGTAATTCCTCTGTGATCGTTGAGTTGTGCTCCGAGTATCAATAAACAGCCAACATACAAGCCGTTCGAGCGGCTGGGGCGTTTGGCGCCGAATTCGTGTGTTGTACTGTTCATCTTCTTCCTCCCGACGGCGTCCGAGCGCGTGAGAGAAAGAGAGCTGCGAGTGCGATCGAAGGGCTCAACTCCAACAGCCATGGCGCGGCGCAGCGCAACGCAACCCTAGGTCGCCGACTCGGCACTCGCCGTGCGGCATTGTGGCGGGCAGCGGGCGTCAGGCTCGGCGGCGGCCCGCGGGCGGCGACTTCGGGCTGTAGCGGCAGGCCGGCAACCAGTATGGAGGAGGGGGATGGCGGGATTGTGCCGCCGCCGGCTGCTGCCAGGGCTGGGCATGGCTGCGGCGGCCGGGGCCCTGGTGTTTGCCCCAGCTCATTTTTTTTCCTGGCTAGGCCACTGCGCAGGTGTGCGTCTTCTACCTCGTGCTCCATGCCCTCGACACCGTCGGTTAGTACGTAGACCCTTCCGTTGCTGATACTATTTCATTTCAGATCAAGTGACGATGTTTCCTTTTGGAATATTTGGAGTTGAACTGTCATTACTGAGTGTGGGCCTGTTCTACAAGGAGCAGACGGGTCAGCCGGTTTGAGCCCAACCCGTGAACAGGCCTATTTACTTATTACTACAGTGGTTCTATAAAAAAACTTATTACTACAGTGCGTGCTTACTGTTTGACGACTTTACGGCTTCCCGTTCTAACATTAAATTGTGTTTAATGGGATTGCAGAGGATGACACAAGCATTCCAACCGACGTGAAGGTGCCCATCCTCCAGGAATTCTACCAGCATATCTACGACCGCACCTGGCACATTTCGTGTAGACATCTCTCTTCTGGTTATGCGGCCCTCGTGCCCTAAAAAATGGGCCTTGTTGCTCTTTGCTTTATTTTCAAAAGTGATGCTGATCTGCAGGGTGTTGCTGGCCTTGCAGGTGGAACAAATCACCACTACAGATTGCTGATGGATAATTTTCACCACGTATCCACCGCGTTCCTAGAGCTTCGTGAAGGGTAAATTTATTTCTTCCCTGGCCTGTTACCTTTTTCAGACTTTTCAACTCCTCACTTTGATAATTTCACAGCTTGAGGCTCCGTATATATTTTTGTTAGTCTTAGGTGGTTTGGTAAACACTTTACAAGAAAAGTTTGACTTATCTAAATATGGAGCTTTCATTGGGTAGTACTGAAATACAGAAATAGTGCTTAGCTTTGAAATCATTATCCTATTGTCAGGCTGTAAGGGTGAAACAACTACACAGAGACAATTTGTATGGTGATAATGTTTGTCTTTGTCCTTTAAGAAGCAAGTGTGCACTTTCCCAAATTGAATCCATTGCACAGTGTTGTTTTGTCAATTACTATACATCCAATACTATTTCAGCACTAGTTTTTTTTACATCATCATAGTAATACTAATGCATTAATATGCAGTTGAGGTTTTCTCTCCACCTTTGGATTCTTTACCTCAGATATTACTTCATTATCTAACTTGGTGGTAAATAAATCTCTTTTGTTTTCAGTTATCAAAAGGCAATTGAAGAAATCACTAGGCGAATGGGAGCAGGAATGACAAAATTTATATGCAAGGAGGTCTGTTAACGTATATCCAAGCCTAATCACAGTGCCAATACCAATAAACTATATACTCCCTTTTTCTTACAAGCATTTCCTTTAGTTAGGACAAGGGTTTGACCAACAATTCCCGCATTTGATATTTCATTTATGTGATACTAAATTATAAAGAAGTATATTTTATACAAATTTAATAAAGTCAATTGTGTCAGACAAGAAAAAAGCCAATTGTGTCAGAAAAATTATGTATTAATAAAGTGATTATTGATTAAAGTCTTGTCGTAAAGAAACAAAATAAGCCTAGTAATTATTTGCAGTGAAATGCTGATATGGCATGTCTTACTGTCTTGGCTGAATCATTGTAGCATCTAGATGCTTGTCATGAGTACGATTGTGTATTCATGACTGTAAAGAATGGAAGTATTCCACTTGTTTAGTGCGTAGACAATAGTGTGCTTACTTGAACATGATTCCATTTACTTGCATTCACTTAAAGGGCCAAAGCCCAAAGGACTGTTCTGCCACGTTTCTCTGGTCATTGTTTGACATGCAACTCTAGCTTTTGGATGTCATATCGATGGGTTGTCATGCTAAAATATGTTTCCAAGCTTTGCTCAACATGTTGCTGTAGTAGCTGTTTTGAGCATTAAGCCACAAAATATCTTGTGTTTAACGACGGAACCTTTTCCATGATAGTTCCTGACCATAGTGAACATGCAAAGCGGCTATCTGGATCTGGATTATAAAAATTAAATTATATGTTGTCACATTTTCATGGTATAAAGTTACATGCATGTTAAATTAGTTTGGCATGGTTTCACATGCCTTGAAAAGAAAAATGGGAATTTTTGGCAAGAATTAGTAGTAGTAGTTTATGGAGAAACAAGGGGAAAATCCTTGTGCTGGTTACTATTTAGAATGTATATATTTTTCGTTAATTTGGTTTTTTTCTGAACTAATGTGACATATTTTTCTTTATTTAGGTTGAAACTGTTGATGACTATGATGAATATTGTCACTATGTAGCCGGGCTAGTTGGATATGGACTTTCCAGACTCTTTCATGCTGCTGGAACTGAAGATCTTGCTCCAGATGCACTGTCAAATTCAATGGGTTTATTTTTGCAGGTATGTTAATTGATGTTAGTGTCAAATTCACATTTTTCAGTCTCTGTGAGGAATGGAATTTCCGTTTGGGTTTTTGCCTCGCTAACAAGTATTTGAAATCAAATTGCAGAAAACTAATATAATTAGGGACTATTTGGAGGACATAAACGAGATACCAAGGCCCCGCATGTTCTGGCCTCGAGAGATATGGAGTAAGTATGCGGATAAACTTGAGGTATGACACATTCACTTCTTTTATTGCAGTTGAGTCACATGTGACATGTTCCAAATGACTAAATGATCACACATCGAGGGATTTGAACATGATATGTGCTATATGTTTGACCTTTTGTGTGAGTTCATAACTGCTGGTTATGGATTGTATCTTAAATATTATAGTGAACAATCAATATGTAATCTACCCCAGTTAAGCTTATTACGCAGCTTGAACTTTTTTCACCCATAGTAATATTTGTTTATTGGTGAAATCAGGATTTCAAATATAAGGAAAATTCAGAAAAGGCAGTACAGTGCTTGAATGATCTGGTGACTAATGCACTGATTCATGTTGAAGACTGCTTTCAGTACATGTCAGCTCTGAAGGATAATGCCATTTTCCGTTTTTGTGCAATACCCCAGGTACAGAACTGGTTAGACTTTATTGTCTATTGATGGAATACCTAGTTTCCAATTATGTACGAGTGCTGCATTAATAAATCTTAATTTCACATTGAACACTGTTATTTAGCATTTTGACTCAATCCTCGCATAAATCCTCTTTCTTTTTTTTTTTTTTTGAGAATGCATAAATCCTCTTCCTAAATAGTATGATGAGATGCGTTTGTAGCTCTTGGAAGATATGCTAAAACTCTGGTAAATCACCAAAGAATAGCATAGGCCAAAATAGGACTAAACTTAAGGCGTAGCTGCCTGTATTTGTAGGACAAAATATAACAAGATTCGCATTCTCTTTTGAGCATGTGGTAATTGTACATTCTATCATTGATTTGTAGAGCTGTATTGTTTCAGCATAGGCACTAGGCATACCGGTCCATATTAGTGAACTGGGGTTTATACTACAGTGCAGTTTCTATTAAGAATCAAAGTTTCTGAGCATTCCTTGCACTTCACATTCCTTGCACTTCAAATTCCAGTATAATAGTGATCGGTCATCAATACCATCTGACATGGTGCGGTCAGAATCTTAGAATTGAGCTATTCTTAGTGCACAGCTGCACATGTATGATATTTTAATTAATTGCTCTGTTGGCTTTATTCTAAAAAATCTCATTTGTGACAAACTAGATAGTATCCTGGTTTCTTGAGTAGTCTCCTGTTTTGATGAAGTATTTTCTTACATCTTGCATGTTATATGCTCGTTGCATCTATATATTCTTGAAACAACTACCTCTATAAGGTACTATTAACTCCTTGTTCTCTTTGCAGATAATGGCAATTGGAACATGTGCCCTTTGCTACAATAACGTGAATATCTTCAGAGGAGTTGTAAATATGAGACGTGGTAAGCTATACCACGTTTTAAACTTCCACAAGACTTACCTCTTTACCTCACAGAAAATGATTGCTTTATTCTCCAGTATATCACCTTGACACACACACACACACACACAAATGTTAATGAAATTTATTTGTTAGAGTTTTGTAGTGCTCTGCTTTGCTCACTACATGTGCTACATTGAGAGATAACATACATATGTGTTTTTGGTTTCTTGTTTTTGCGAATATGATCAATGATGCAAGGCATGTTATGCTGGGAGTTAAATGTGTATCCACAACATCACATCCTTTTTTTATAGGAGGCGCAAAAATGCACTTTGAAACTTGCAGGGCACTTAATATAATTTATGTATCTATTTTTTATTTGTTGAGGAAGATGTGTACCTAAATGGCTAAATGAGTCTATTTTATGCTTTCCTTGTTTTGTTATTGGCAAGTGGATCTGCATTTCACTACAATTGCCTCTTCTTCATAATCACTGATCCAACTAACATGAAATGCAAGTTTAGTTTCTTTATCTAAAAATTGCCCCATTGCTTAACATCATGTGATTTTTTTCTATTATACTTATGTGTTGTCTATAAAATTACCTGACACATTTCCCCTCTTAGGGCTCACTGCACGAGTGATTGATGAGACAAAGTCAATGTCAGACGTCTATACTGCTTTCTACGAGTTTTCTTTATTGTTAGAGTCAAAGGTATCTTACGCAGTACTGATCTTTGCTACACCCAACATGGAGTATAGTTGTCATTTATGACTAGAACATCATAATATTTGTGGTATTCCTTTGTAACAGATTGAAATTTGATAGAGTGGGTCTACCCAAAACCCAGCCTGAGCTACTTGCACCACTAGAAATTTTATATCCATCTAAACAGTCATGTTCCCATTGAATCAATACAATGAACTTCATAGATATTAGTTTTAAAAAACTTTTATTCCACTACCTCCACTTGGAATCAGTTGATGTTTTGAACATCCAAATTGACCTGCAATTATATATTGCTGTCGGAAACATCAAAATCCTGACCGGTGGGTAGTATATATGTATATATGGTTCACTACATGACATGTTCTTCAAATTTTGAACAAGGAAAATTCATATACGGGTTCTTAACTCATGCTGCTGCTTGCATTGTTGGAACTCGCAGTTTGTTTGTTGGAACCATGTGTTAATGTTGTCCCAACGGACAAGTACAAGTTATCTAGAGCAGGTTCCAATCCGTGTTGCGTTCATAGACTCATGGCCCTATCGAAGGCTTCTCAACTCCTACGGTTGTTTTTATTTGAGAATTGATGTATATGATGTTTGGTCTATGCTCCAGATTGATGATAATGATCCAAATGCTGTGCTAACACGAAAACGTGTGGATTCAATTAAGCAAACTTGCAAGTTATCTGGTTTGATAAAGAGAAGGTACTCTGAATGATTTAAGAGTTGCACTTATCTGTCGGTATCTTCATACTGATCGTCTCTTGTGTCTTGATTCTGTAGGGGTTACCATTTGGACAAGTCACCTTACAAGCCTATGCTGGTAAGTAATCCATAATCAGCAAAATCGTACTCATACTCTGCAGTATAATTTCTGAAGTTGTTTCTGTGATTTCCTCAGATCATGATTCTTCTTCTGCTGTTGGCTTATTATATTTGGAGTACTGTATACAAAATGAAATTGCCCTTTTTTCGTATGGAGGCTTAAGAGTATTTGGAGTACTATATTTGGAGTACTGTATACAAAGTATGCCAATCCGGTAGGATTCAACATTTTAGTCCTATTCTTTTGAAAAAAAAAATTCCCTACTTTTCCGAGGCTGACTCTGTTACATTCCTGGGGCTGCGAAATATCCGAAGGTACCGACTGTAGATGAATGATGGATGTGGCTGCATGCTACTACTTCCACAAGATCCTGTGCTAATTTGAATTCTTTTGTTCCTTTTCTTTCCTCCCGTGGTGTATCTTTTGAAGCTGTTTCAACTTTCAAGGGAAAAGAAACTTGTAACATGTATCCTGTAAACTTGTGTTTCTATCCAAAAGGCAAAGATATGATATACCTTGTCCGCATGCAGAACTTAATAAAAAAAGGCTTCAGCAGCCTAACCGTCCCATTAATTTTATTAAAAAAATAATATTGAACTTCTTTTAATTTAACCATATTGCAACATTCTAAAGTAATAAGTATATATCCCGCCCATCAAATACTAGATGTATAATTAGGAATATTAAATGTAAATAAATGATAAAATAAATTTCGTAATTAGACTTTTTTCAAGCCAAATCTATTAAGCTTAATTAAACCATGTTGATCATGGGTTAATTAGGTTTATTATATTCATCTCGTTTGATAACTCCGTCTCGTTACCAAACACCCACTAAGGCTCTGAGCAGTCCATATGAAATTCGCCTCCACTTATCGGTAATTAAATAAAAGACGCTCAATGTTACCAAACACCCACTAAGGCTCTGAGCAGTCCATATGAAATTCGCCTCCACTTATCGGTAATTAAATAAATGACACTCAATATTACACAGCATCAAGATCTACAGCGAGAAAAATGAGGGGTGAGAACAGCCAAATTAACCCTTAACACTCAGAAAAAGCCCATCACAGGCAAAGAGACAGCAATAAGCCAATAACCAACCATAAATAAGGTAATAACAAGGGGCCTTTTCTATAGCCACCACACCAACCACCCTAGGGTTGACTACAAACTCCACATTTGTTCAGTTAACATCAATAGAATGCGATCATTGCGGTTCAATTCTCACTGGTGATGGGGAGACTATTTAGTCCCAGGAACTAGTTGCACCTCCACCATAGCCGCCACCATATCCACCACCACCGCCGCCATAACCTCCACCACCGTACCCACCGCCACCGCCACCATATCCTCCACCACCACCTCCTCCCCTGAAGTCTCGGTCACGGCGGAAGTCACGGCCACCAAATCTAGCACCACCTGATCGGCGGTTTCTTCCCCCACCACCTCCGTAGGAAGAACGGGCTGCATAACGCTCAAGCCATGGAGGAACCTCCTGACTAGCTTCCTGCATGAGCTCACATAGTGACTTTGCCAGTGATAAGTTGCCCTCGTTGAAAAAGGCAGTTGCCAGACCAGATTTCCCCGCTCGTCCTGTCCTCCCAATACGATGGACATAGTCATCTATGTCATTTGGGAGGTCAAAATTGATGACATGAGCAACATTCGGTATGTCAAGTCCACGAGCAGCCACATCAGTTGCAACGAGGATAGGAGTCGCTCCACTCTTGAAGGACCTCAATGCACTCTCTCTTTCCTGAAGCCAAACAAAGTACAATGATGTTATGCTCAATTTCACGGTATGTCACCTTGTAGCATAAGAGACAAGCTCACACCTAACAGCTGAATGTAAGACTAATGATTGAAAATATTACCCCTCGTGTGGAAGCACTTGTATAGCACATTTAAATAGCCAGTACAATGGTGGCTTGTTGATTTATTACCAAAAAATATAACTATAACTACAATGGACATATAGCCATAGCTCTGCTGTACCTGTTGTGTCCTGTCACCATGAATACTTGTTGCAGGAAAACCATTTGTATACAACCAGTCCTCAAGAGCGTCAGCTCCCCTCTTTGTCTCCACAAAGACCAAAGTAAGAGCTTGCTGGAAACACGAGAACAAAAGTTGATGTGAGGTTTCTAGAAATAGTGGCATGGAGGTCAAAGTAACATTTCTAAGATCAATTTTAGTTGTATTAATTATGGTAGTCTACTGTAGTGAAAGAGACTCCATAAAATGACACTACATAGTACCTTCCCATGAGCACCATTAGCTTTTTGTGCATGAAGAAGATCCATCAGGTAACTCCTTTTGTCCGCCTCAAGTACAAACTCAACCCTTTGAGCAATCAAATCAGTACTGGAACCAACTCTTCCAACAGCAAGGAAGATGTAGTCAGCAAGGAAATCTGAAGCCAGACGCTGCAGAACAAATTTATGATATTTTCTTTAGCTCACACACAGCAAACAACTGGATTTGATTTTTTCTATGTTGTGCAAGAAAGTAAAAAAAATCACTGCAAACCAATTCAAAACTTTGATATAAGGATATCACAACAGACAAATCATATATTTCCATTTGTATGTGCAATATAAAATATTATATCAACAAGATTTTCTGAGCTTATCATACAACATAACAAAAACATGCTGACATGGACACTTTCAGCATACACAATTCTGTAAAATGGAAATAAGCATCACTACAGTTCTAGGAATAAAATATGAAAGCAATTAAACATGACAACATCAGTTCCAGGTTTTAACTGCCTCAGCAACTCACCCAAACTGTTTGATAGCCTTATAAATAGTAATTGTGCAGATACAAGGACATTTACATATATATATGGTCTCATATACTCCCTCCGTCCCAACAAGAATGACATTTTAGGATTGTCCTAAGTCAAACTTTCTCAACTTTGACCCAAATTGTAGAGAAAAGTATCAACGTTTATAGCATCAAATAGATATATTATAAAAATACATCTCATGATGAATCTAATGATATATATTACATACCATAAATATACGTAGTTTTTACATAATCTTGGTCAAAATTAAAAAAGTTTGACCTAGAACAATCCTAAAATGTCATTCTTTTTGGGACAGAGGGAGTATGATTGAAGCTGGAAGTTAGAACGAGAGAATATATACCTGGATTTCTTTTGGAAAGGTGGCACTAAACAGCATAGTCTGCCTCACACCACGAGGGGGCATATCCATCTGGTCAACAATCTTGCGTATCTGTGGCTCAAACCCCATATCGAGCATTCGATCAGCTTCATCAAGAGCTAAGTACTTTATCATTTGCAGTGATACTCTAGCTCTCTCCAGCAGATCCATCAAGCGACCAGGAGTTGCCACAAGGATGTCAACACCTCTTTCAAGTTCCCTCAGCTACAGTAAAAGAAACTTACATGCTTAATATGTGTGGAAAATATTATGCAAAAATAGTACACTGCCCAGCACCATTCGTTTATATTCCCGAAAATTTAGAAGATTTTACAGCCAGTCTGCCATAGCTATTGTAGCTACCTTATGCTTCCTACTATACAACAAATGAGAAACATAAAGCGAAAACATGGAAGGATTTTTTCCCCCCTATAAGATATGCTCCCTGGTCCCAGACTTACAAGCCTAGATGGATACATAGCCATAAACTTAACAACAGAAAGTCTGCATTAGAAATTTAGGTGGCATAAAAAGGAAAGGAAAAGGAGGGCATAAAGCACCAATAGGGTCTAGAACATTGCATGCTACTCAGTTAATGGACATTTCCCCAAGTCCCTAATAACTGATAAAAAAACAACAGATGCATCATAATACACTAATCAGTAAAACTATCACCAAGATTTCTGCCATATCAGACACGATATTAAAATGTGTAAATGAACTTATGTAAATAAAGTACAAAACCAATGAAGGCTGTGACGCGTGCAAAAAAACTAAAAGGCCCATCCCATACAAAAGTCATAATGCGATGAAAAGTATAAACCTGCTGATGTATTGGTGCTCCACCATATGCAACAACCACCCTAACACCAGTTTGGTAGGAAAACTTCCTTGCTTCTTCATGAATCTGTGGCATCAAAAGAATATTGTCACAAACCACATCATAATGGGCGACAATAAAAGAAATAGAAAAAAGAATGATGGCATACTTGCATAGATAGCTCACGAGTCGGGGACAATATCAGTGCAAGTGGACAAGCTGTTCTGGAACCTCTTTGCCTCTGGGGTGGCCTTGACTTCAAGATACCACTGATGATAGGAAAACAGAATGCTGCAGTCTTCCCAGACCCTGTCTGTGCACAAGCCATGAGGTCCCTGCCTGCAATGGCGATAGGAATGGCATGTCGCTGCACAGGTGTTGGCTTCACATACTTGCACCTTCGTATGTTCTCATTCAGCACGTCACCCAAATCAATATCTGCAAAGGTGTTGACTGGTGGAGGGACATCATGGCCACTTGTCTCCACAGGAATATCCTCATAAGCATCAAAGTTGATGCCCGTGTTCTCTAGTGCCTCAAAATCAACATCTGAAGCCTCAGTATTGGCAAAAGGGTTTGGTTCGCGGTCTCTACGGTCCCACCCAGGGCGAGAGTTCCAACCGCCACCGCCACCACCACCTCGACCAGCACCCCCACCCCCACCACCCTGGCGAGGACCAACTATGGCTCTGCTACCACCACCACCAGTAGGGGCAGACCAACGAGAGCCACCACCACCAACAGATGTGTAACCTGAAGGCTGCACAGCAGCTGACCGTACCTCAGCTTGCGCTGGAGCTGCAGCAGGCACTGCCTGGTTCTCCGAGGGAGGACCACCTGAGCGACCACGGAGGTGGGGAGGGACGTATGAACTGAGGGTGGGGCGCCCGCTCTGATGATTAACAGCGGGGGCAGTAGCAGCAACAGTCGCGGGCGCCGATTCCTCGGCGTTCGCAACTGAATCAGCCCATGAAGATCGCATAATTATGCAAAAAGGCCTTTGATGAAGACACTACCGGTGATCACAAAGACCTAGAAATATCAAAATTTCAGTAAATTGTTTGTTAGTGATAGAGATAATGTAGAGCATAGCTGACACTTAAGCAGCAAAGAAATAGAGAACATCAACCAATAACTAACTTAATTTTTCTTAAGCACAACAAAATCCTATGTCATTTTAACAAATGTTTTGACAGTCAGCCGTAATTCAGTTCTGCTTGCACATATTTCCATTCAATGCAATGTGCATGGATCCAGTCGAAACTGCAAATCAATAGAAGTAGTAGCCCACATGCAGCAAACAAACAGGTAACAAACCAAAATCAATTGAAGTTTGTCCGACTCAGACCAAGATTTGCATTAAGTGACGTTTGGTTCAGCACCTGTAACGGTAATGCTAATGTAATCAGCTACCGGAGCTATCTATTGCCATGGAATGAAAAGAGCTACTTGTTTGGATGGACTTGGTAACACTATCGATTTCCTTTATACTGTTTGGCCGACACATATAGCCAATACAGAGTGCACAGGTAGCAGGTACAGAGTGACCAGCGGAGGGTACTGCCATACTGAACACAACACAAAGCATCCGACACTCGACACTTTATCTATGAATAAAAAGAAATAAAAAATTATGACTTAGGCAAAGGACATCAAATTTATGACTAGTGCTTGTCCATGCTGATAGCTTTGTAAAATTCGAAATTGAGATATAACATCTCTTTGATCTGCTTCCCAAATGAACATTGACTTATCAAATTCTTGGGTGAAAAAACTGACAGCAGCAAGCATGCACACTTGTTCATCTTAGCTTCATCTAGTGAAAGGGTTAAAAACAAGCATAAGTGCAAAGAAATCCTTAAAGCATGATCCAATGAAGTCATTACAACTATGCAACTTTATAACCTTGCACATCTGAATAAATCCTCACTATCTCACTTAAGGATTCTTTAATCAGGGAAATACTAGACCAAACTTTCATCCATAAACCCAAAATAGAGAAACTATATGAGCCTTAATTCAGATAATTTTGTTGCTCCTTAACACAACACCAAGAGAGCAGGCAGAAAATCTCCTTGATTGCTCTCGCGCCAAAGAGATGGGGGCAGCAAGGGAAAAATGATCGATTCCTAACTAACAGCGTGCTATGGTTGGTTTTAGATCTAAAGAATCTAAAAAAATCAACAGCAAAGTTTTCTGTAAAAAAAAAAAACAGGATGCAAATCAGTCACAAACATGAAAGGGCTCCGAGTAGGGAAACAGGCACCTTGCTGTGTCTTTCTCTTGGCCCCTTCTCGATTCGAATGATGCAAACAAATCTTCTCTCAGACCTACCCTAGCAGAGCTTGCCTTTCACTGGGAAGTGGGAATCCTGTCAAAATCAAGAACAGGGGCAAGTTAGGGTTTGGGAAAAGGTTGGGGTGCTAGTACGCGGGAGGGAGAGGGAAGGGAGAGAACGGAGAGGATGGTCTTCACCAGCGAGATGTGCGAAAGCTGAGGGGATCACCGGTGGCCGACTGGCCGTGGATTGCGGCGGCAGCGGCGACGTGACCAAGGAGAGGGAGTCGCGCGAGAGGAAGGAACTGATGAGGAAGTCGCAAGGGAGATGCGCGAGATGGAGCGGTGGTGTGATCTCAATTAACGGTGCGTTCTGTTAGCCAAATGAGAAACAACGGTACTAATGCGATAATAACTCCGTGAACCGATTTTTGTCAAAATTATGCGACGAAATTCGTCGAAATTGTCTCATAGAGTTTTCATATATACTGATTAGCATAATTTAATTATAAAATTAATTAGACAAATGGACTGAAAATTACTTAAATGAAACTATTAAGCATGATTAGCACATATTTACTGTAAAATCACATTGTCATTATTCTATATTAATTATTTCTAATTAGCATCTAAATATCTAATGTGACAAATGGATAGTAGAAACTCTCCTAACTTGTTTATCTAAACCGAACATGAGCGGGTTGATTCAAATAAAATGAACAGATCTAAGCAAAATGAGGGAACAGTGAGTTATAGAAAATCCTGAAGAATAAGGTGTGATGTGTGGCGGGTGGATGTGTGATATGATAAACTTTAGATAAAAACGAAACCAACATTACAATTGCAAACTATGAGCGATGGATTTGAGCCGCAAGAAGTCCTGGGAGAAGCGAAAGTGTATGGTAAGAGGAGTAAGACCACAAACCGAAAATAACAAAAGACGGATACTGAAAATCAGAAGAGGAGTTATACAAAAGGACGACGCTCTAAAAAAATATTTACAGTTTCTCATTTTCGAAGTTAGTTGGCCTACAATGCAGACACGTCAAGTACCCCACATAAGGAGCACTTGTGTTGTTGTACACCATAGCAATATATTCGTAAATAAAGCAATAAAATAGTTTTCATTCGCTATCGAATTTATCAAAAATAAATCTAACATAAAAAATGTCTCTGTGTGTTCAATCAACTGAATGTTCTATACTTCGAGCTACTTCAATCAAAGCACATATGGCATATGATTTGCTTAAAATAAGATAAGTCAAGTAGTAAACTATGAGCAAACGAAAAAAATGTTTCCCAACATTCCCTTTCATCAGCATGTATCTTTTGAAAACTTGATCATTGTGATCTTCATCGTAATCTAGCAACATGGTTGTACTCTTTGACACTTTTGTGCTTTCTAAGTGGCCGGCCGACACAAAAGTATGCATAAAAAGTTGATGGTGACTTCCTGTGACATAACAAAGCTCAAGCAATAGCTAGTGGTGAGCTTAGTTAGTGATAGACGAATGAGATTAAAGAGCTAAGAGATGGATTGGACTAGAGTTAGGTGAGTTCAAGAACATTGAGCCGGGCTGACGAAATAGTGGAAGAATCACAAAATAGCTAGAGCATAAGGCAACAAAGGCTACGAATTGTGATAGCCCGTGTGAGGTGTAATGAGGTCGTTGAAATCCTCACTATGTCACCAAACTATCTTATTGGTTTCTTTCCTTGCACCGTCATGTGTTTATAGCTTTTTGGAATTAGGGTATCATGTGGTACTGTGGTGTGCGCCCCTTCTCCCCCTCCTCAACATTGGTGGACTTACTAGTGATGATAATTGAACATCTTTGCGAGAAGTCTAATGTAGGTGTAGGAGTACTGTTTGTGTGCATAGTGTAGGTGCAGGAGTACTATTGTGTACATCTCCGCATCCAGCATCACAATCTCTCTTGGCAAAGGTAGTTACATGTGCCACTGCGATGAGGTTGGAGAAGATTAGTGCTTGAGATTGTAATGAAGTATATCTTGTTGCATTGGTTCCAGGTCACAACATACCACACCATGAGTGGCACCATAAATGTTAAGTCGACAATGAAAAATCAACACCACATTTCACAGTGCAAGTGTCAAATGTACTTTTACTCCCTCCGTACTCGGAAAAGTTGTCGTCCTGGGCTTCCCTACCGTTTTCACAAAACTTGTCGTTCTACGATGACGGGGGCACGTTTGGACGCGTTTGCCCCTGGAGCTCACGTCTGTTCCGCTGGCCAACGGTTTGATGCATTAATCGTGTGTGCCTCGTTTCTCTTGCCTCGCCGCCCCTTCTAGGCTCTCACGCGCGTCAAGGCTGCAGTAATCGCGCGCCCGCTCGCCTGCTCCCTTCCTCTCCACGACACGCTCGCCTCCCTTCCTTCCTCTCCCGCAACACGCCCCGCATGCTCGCGCCATGGAGTCCGTCGAGGCGCAGCAGCACTCCGTCGGCATGCTGGACTCGAAGGCCATGTAGTCCGTCGAGGTGCAGGAATCCATCTCCGGTGTGGCGTTGGCGCTGGACTCGGTTGCGGCCATGGAGTCCGTCGAGGCACAGGACTCCATCAATGGGAAGGTGCTGGACTCGATTGTGGCCATGGAGTTCGTCGACGCGCTGGACTCAGATGTGGTGTCGGACTCCGTCGACCTGGTGCAGGACTTCGTCGAGGTGTTGCTGGACTCCGCCGAGGTGGTACGGTGCAGTGTGCTCGCTGTGCGGCACGTTCGGTGCTGGCGGCGTCTTTGGAGAAGCTTGCTTCCAAGATACAAAGATGAAGAGAGATGCACAGAAAGAACGGTAAGGTACATGTCTCATTCAGTCGACCTAACATGCTAGCACAAACTAATTTGCTAATGATATTCTTGCTTCGGCTAGCATGCTGCAAAGACTAACATGCTTGCATCTTCTAATATTCTACTAATTTGCTGCAGAAAGACTAGCAATGCATTCGGCAAGCAAGGAAGCTTCACATGAGATTTGCAACGGCAACCGATCTTCTCTCTCTAGTTTTTCTTTTTGCCTTGTGAGGAATCTTAAACTTGTTGCATCCTTTAACCTTCATGGCCTCCTTCAAAACACTTTGAAGTGTTACAAAAATCTTGTTTGCTTTCCATGGAGAGTACTCTAAGAATGCCTACAAAACATTAGTTCAAGAAATGAATCAATGAATGGATTGTATTGTTGAATGCCTATAAATCATGTGTGAACAATTTATCAATTTACCTGTTGGACGACTGGAATTAGTTCTTCCATTGTTTTTGCATTCTTCTTGTATTGAATAGCTTTAATAGCTCGAAAAAAACCCAAGTCAAGAATGTTGAAATCCGGAGAGTTTGGTGGTTGACAAATTAGGCGAATGTCAAATCCTTCTTGCTTAGCAGCCTCACAAAAAACCGGATCATCTAATTTTAAATGAGAAGGTGCATTATCCTGTTGAATGAAAATTGGTTTGTCCATATCTTCTCTTGGCCATTTGGCTCGAATGGCAGGCAACACTTTGTTGATCATGAAATCTCTAATCACTTCTCTTGTGATAGAATTTATGGGCTTCATAACCAAGTCTCCACGGACACGACCGGTTCTCTGATTACCTCTTATAGCCGGTTCATAAGTGACAAGCGAAAAACAACCAATCTTCCCATCAAAAATACACTCACCATCCCTAAACCTTGGACGAGCAACAACACACAAGAACATGATCCTAGGGAAGTAATTTTTGTTCTTACAAGTGCGATGGGGATCATCTTCTTCGGGTAGCAAGTAATATTTTTCAGATTTTTGACAAATGTAGAACCATTTTTCATCCATGATCACAAAGTCAAAAAAATCCTTAAATTTTGGATCACCAAATAAATCTTGCTGAATCATATCAACACACCACTTCAACCTAGTCTTCTTGTTAAGATCTGTGAGGTATGGTTTGATGCTACTAGAATGACGTCTAAGCAATCCTTTTTTCAAATACCTTTGTATCCTAGCTTTGCTTATACCAAGTTTACTAGACACATCTTCTATGGTCATTCTTTGCTTGAGAGGAATGTTGCGCAATTGTTCCAAATCAAGAGGGATTGCTTTACGACCACTTCTACCCTTCTTTAGACTAGCAACCACAACCAGAATGTTATGAGCAAGCTGAATTTTACCTCGCTTCCATAAGCGTTGTACTGTCCGAATGTGCACTCCAAACTGATCAGCAACAACTCGTGTATCATTCTTGCCTAGTTTACCATTCTTGCTTCTAGCCAACAATGCTTGGTAAATTTGTTTTCGGACGTCTTCTGTCACGTCTTTTCTTTGATGATTTGCTTCAACGGGAGCAGCATGTTCTAGTAAAGGAAAAAAGAATCACTTGTTAGCCACGACTTACAATAAAAAGAATAAAAAAAGGAAACATCAAACAATAGCCACGGCATGCAATGCTTAAGGGAAGAGTATGAAAATACTAGTAGATACGGCATGCAGGTTTACCAGCTGGCTGGTTCTGTACGAAATGGAAATCAACCGCTCCATATTCATCTAATGGCAAGTTCAAATCGATTCCTGCCCAAAAAGGAAACAACAAACTAAGAAAGAGGAACTTGGAGGAAACAACAAAGTCAAACAAGGAATCATGCATTGCACATTACCATTGTCGTCATCTTCCAAGGGGACGTTCAGATCAAAGCCGGCGTTGTCATCATCTTCTAAACGAACGTTTAGATCGAAGCCGTGGACAGCCATTACATGCAGTACTGTGAATGGAAAGCTAAGAGAAGAGAGGGAAACTGAAAGAGATGGAGCACGGTAATCGAAAGAGAAGAGGTTAAATAGACACAGTGAAACTGAATCATCGTAGTCGTAGCTAACGCGCGGTAAAAAATGAAGGGCATGGCACCATCCCAAAAATTGCCGCTGGTCGAAAACGTACGAAAAACGGCGCTGAGACACGGCCAGACGCGCCAAAGAAACACGTCCGACGCGCCAAAACGCGCCCAGCGCGCGCCACGCAGGGCCCAAACAGTACCATGCAAAAATCTCTAGGCAAAATGTGGCAACCAGCAAAAAAGATGCACCAACCAGGAATCGAATAGGGGAGCTCGCGTCTAGGGATGGCAGTTTTGCCCGCGGGCGCGGGTACGAGCAGCAAAATCCGCCCGCGGGTGCGGGTACGAGCATCAAAATCCGTCCGCGGGCAGCTAACGGGTTGCAATCTTTACCCGCGGGTATAACCGCTACCCGCATTAAAATAAAAAAAGCCCATATGTATCAATATTTGGCCCAACCGGCCAACCCATTAACCAAATCCTAGACCTTTCCACACCCAACCCCACCTTTGCTCCTACCCGGTCGCCCCTCGACCCCCCTCTCATTTTTTCTCGCACAGGCGGCGGCGCATCGGGAGCGCATCTGCTCAGGCGGCGGCACCCTGCAGGCCAGACGTGGGCACGCGGGACGCGGTGCAGCTCGGTCCTCGGCATCTCCTCGCGCCTGCGGCCGCCGGTCGCCCCTCCCTTGCTCGGCGCAGGCGCAGCTCAGTCCTCGGCATCTCCTCGCGCCTGCGGCACGCCGGCCGGTCGCCCCTCCCTCGCTCAGCACAGCCGCGCAGGCGCCTCCACGGCACGTCGGCGCCCATCGCCCCAGACGACCAGCCCCAGCAGCACTGCCGGCGCCCGTCGCCCCAGCCGGCTAGCCCCCAGCGGCACTGCTCGTCGGCCGTGCAAGACTGCAAGCAGCAACAACCAACATGTAACCTCCTCCTCAATCCTCATCTAATTTGCTCCTCAATCCTCATCTAATTTGAGTCATGAACGATTGGTACTAGTGTTTGAATCCTTGATTCGGTAGTTATTCGATTTGTTTATATTTTTCAGCATTTGGCGATTGCTTGCAATGTTTACTCTGGAGACAGTAGGAGTCTACTCTTTGCGGGCACGGGTAAACCCGATACCCGCCGGGTGCGGGCACGGGTAAGATTTTTTACCCGCGGGCAGATTTGCGGGCGGGTAAAGGCCGGCGGCGCGGGTATGCTCGCGGGCGGGTAAATGCCTTACCCGCTGCCATCCCTACTCGCGTCCCACACCTCACTGCTGAGCTATTGTAGATTCTCGATTAGAATGCACCCACAACTCTATTTAATAGGGGTAGACCGGGAAAAATACCCCCTAATTAATGACTCCTTGGTAAGCACAAACATGTCCTAAACGACATGTTTTATGAGTATGGAGGGAGTATGTCAACTTCAAACTGCGAACAAAATATAATAAAAATAACTTATTTGTGGTGTGGTGGAGACCGAAAAAATTTGCACTACAAACGCCTACCGGTACGAGTTGCAAGAAGACTTTGTTGACGACGTGGCATGCCATTGCCGGACCGGGATTCGGTGACTTGCCTTCAGCAAGTCACCACGCAACTGACCCAAAAAAGACAAAAAGCACTGTAGCGATGTACTGTAGATAGTATTGTAGAAAAACACTGTTCTAGGAACACTATTTGATACTTAGCACGTGTACTGTTCACGATGATCTGCCTATTTATTTTGCGATGGACGTCTCTGGAGGGGGTAAGGCACCACTACAGTGTTCAGTGACTGAATCTGGATCCGCCATTGCCCCCGGGTCTCACGACGACCGCTTCAGCTCAGCAAAGACAGCACCACGGCGAGCACTCCGCCCGTCCGTCGGTTGGCTTCCCTCCCGAGAGGTAGCCTCCAAACTCGCAATTATATAACCACCGTCCCTTGCAACTTTCCAGACCTTTTGCCCCCCTCCCTCCTCCCCACCTCTCGTTCTCTCCTCCCCCCTTCTTCCTCCGCCTCTCCCCCCTCCGCTCTCTCTCTCTCTCTCTCTCTCTATCCGCGCGCCCAGATCTAGGGTTCCCTCCCGCGGCGAAGATGAGCAGCCCGCATGGCGGCCTCGACGAACAGATCGAGCGGCTCATGCAGTGCAAGCCGCTCCCCGAGCCCGAGGTAACGCCCGTCTCTTCTCGGTTTCGAGGCGTGTTTTCGCCAGATCTAGCGGAATTGCCGGGCAGGGGCACGGGTCACGGGGGAGATCGGGGCTTGGGACGCGTCCCGGTGCTCGTTTGCGCGGAAATGGTTGGCGGGGGCGTTTGATTTTGCTCGAGCGGGTGCCTGGCTGCTGGGCGGTTACGAGCTGGGGGTGTGGTTGTCAGCTGACCAGGGCGCCACTTTTTGACGCTGAGGAAACGCAAAAAAAAAAGTTTTTTTTCTTTGCTTCCCTCTGGTTTTTCCAACTCCGCATTAATTTGTCTGCTTGAACTGAAACAATTATGGTTGCTCATCTTCCGGAGATCTATGATAATAACATAACTTTACTACCCCGATTTATGTTACATGGGGGGTCTTAGGGGGCTAAGAACTGCTCCAAGATGCAAACATCTTGTGGTCACCGGATACATTTGGAAGCGCTCATGCAGTATTAGTAGCCACTATTGATTTGTTCTGCTGGGAAGGGTCAGTCTGATCCGGTGCAATTTACTGTACAGGTCAGAGCGCTGTGCGAGAAGGCGAAGGAGATTCTGATGGAGGAAAGCAATGTTCAGGTACACTTTTTACATCTTTATGTGCTAAGCTGATTGTATTGCCTAAGAAATTATCAATTCCTTCTTAGGATTAATTGAGATATCATGTTTGGGATCACCTCATTTTTCTTCATAGCTAGTGTAATGATTGATTCGATCAGCGATAAAAACTGCACAAGTCCCCAATTCACACCCTATGCCACCTGTTACTAGCTGAATCTGTATTTGCTAATCAAATCTGTAAATTCATGCCAACACATCTTTGCAACTCAACTGGCTAGTAGTTTTTACTATCAGATCTGAAGAAAAATTTCTATATCCAAGAAACTTATGTTTTGATGAAGAAGGAGCATGGGACTGTACCAGCTGTTGTAGTATGGAACTGAAACATTAGATTAATGAATACAGCTTCAGTTTGGAAGGATAAAAAAACATTGGACATAGTGGTAGAGTTCAATAAAAGAGTCCTGAATTAGACACTTTCAGTTGTAACCTGTACAGTTTCAGTCCATGGCAAGCCATACTCATATTTCTCTGGAATGTATCATGAATTTAGAATTGTAGAGCTTTAACCAACATTAAAACGCAGAAGATGCAATGGACTCTTTTGCATGTTCTATCCCTTTTAGACACCAAATTCAGAGATGTAGTTCTCATTAGTCTTGTTATTTATTTAACTTTGGTGTTTGGTTTTGTCATTATGCTTGTAGCCTGTGAAGAGTCCAGTTACAATTTGTGGTGATATTCATGGACAATTTCACGATCTTGCTGAACTCTTCCGAATTGGTGGAAAGGTATCCTCTTTTCTTATATATTCTTCTGTCACCTCTTGATCTGTGAAGAAACAGGTGCAAATTTAAATATCTTGACACTTGCTTTTGTTTATCAGTGTCCAGATACAAACTACTTGTTTATGGGAGATTATGTTGACCGTGGCTACTATTCTGTTGAAACTGTCACGGTAAGAGTTTACATTACAAACATTAATGTCTCAATGCACATAGGTATATTCATTTAGTGTTCATGTCTAGTATAGGTGTTTAGTGTGCACTCTGATCCTGCCTTCTGGTCTACATGTTTAATCCTCTAAATTGTGCAGCTTCACTAGCTCTCAGTATTAATGCTATCCCATTTAATAAACAGCTTTTGGTGGCTTTAAAAGTTCGCTATCCTCAGAGGATCACCATTCTCAGAGGAAACCACGAAAGCCGACAGGTATACATTTTTTGGTGCTGAAATTATTATTCTGAGCTTTTCTTCCTGCATCTTCCATTTTCCGTTATCAGCTTGTGCAAAGCCACAAACTAAAGTTTTTAGTTCATGTATTTCCTGATTGCAGATCACTCAAGTTTATGGATTCTATGATGAGTGCTTAAGGAAGTGAGTATCTTTGCTTAGGTTACTGGTATTTTTTGCTATTATTCTCTGGAAAATATTTTCTTGATATCACTAAGAAGGATTCTATGATGAGCGCTTAGAATAAAAATGGCTTAGTAACTAGTCTACTAGAAAATCATTGGCTTCTGTCCTTGAAAACTAGTGCATTCTTGACAATTGTAAGCTTAAATTTAGTACAACATGCCTAATGATATCTCTGCTGGGCCCAGCTAGTATAAAAATATAGTATTGTTGAATCAAGCAAGGAAATTAAGCAAATTTCTAGTTTTCAGTTACTGTGTAAAGCTAATATACTGTCCATGGTTTATTTTGTGCAATGGGTTATGCAACTTATTATTCTACTTGTCCTATCTCGAAACAGAATTGACCATATCACACCCCTTTTCAGTTTGAGATTGTAAGATACATCCTGTGCTCATTTCAGGTATGGAAATGCAAATGTCTGGAAAACCTTTACGGATCTATTTGACTACTTCCCCTTGACGGCACTGGTGAGTACTGCAGTGCTTGTTATTTAGGATGATTTACATGTTTATCTAGTGAATTTTGAATTCAATTTGTTTTTCCTTTTCATAGGTCGAGTCAGAAATATTCTGCTTGCATGGTGGATTATCACCATCAATCGAGACCCTTGATAACATCCGCAACTTCGATCGTGTCCAAGAAGTTCCTCATGAAGGTCCAATGTGTGATCTTCTGTGGTCTGATCCAGATGACCGATGTGGTTGGGGTATTTCTCCACGTGGCGCTGGATATACCTTTGGACAGGTACATAAATTATTTGGTTAATCTCAAATTTTAGTGGTGCTTATAACAATATCATCCTATGTATTGACACTGCGATATTCTGTGTTGTGCCAGGACATATCGGAGCAGTTCAACCATACTAATAGTTTAAGGCTTATTGCTAGAGCTCACCAATTGGTCATGGAGGGATTCAATTGGGCTCATGTAAGTGTCTGTTTCTGAAACACTCTTTTGTTGTACCATGGATATTTTTTATCAATACTTCTATTACATGAACAGGAGCAAAAAGTCGTGACAATATTTAGCGCACCTAATTATTGCTATCGCTGTGGGAACATGGCATCTATCTTAGAAGTGGATGATTGCAGGGAGCATACTTTCATCCAGGTACATTTTCGTGTCAACAGATGCCTGCTTTTCTGAATAAGCCTTTTCTTGTCAACAGATGCCTGCTTTTCTGAATAAGCCTCATGATAATTTATGACAATTGATTTATTAATCTAATGAAATATGCAATTGCCTAAAAGAAATGATAATGTGACCCTTGCACCTCTTGGATCTGTCATGATCACTGGTAGCTATTGTTAGAATGCATTCTGATTTTGTTTTTGTTTTTGTTTTTGTTTCTTACTCCGTTACTTGGCTTCTTATGTACAATGTGGTGTCTTATGAGTTCTGATCTGTGATTCTGCAGTTTGAGCCAGCCCCAAGAAGGGGAGAGCCAGATGTAACTCGTAGGACACCTGACTATTTCCTGTGATGCAAAAGTGATGTGGATCTGCAGCAAAGGTTTGATAGATAGGTGAAGTTTCCTGGTTGCAGATATTTTTTGCTCGAACCCCCCTGTGTGTTATTCTTATTATTTTTGCCCATGGCACTTTGGCTGTCGCGGGCAGCTCTGCCGCATCGTGATTCAAGTGTATACCTACCACAGCCGAAAGGACCCTGATTGTGTTCTCACTTATCTCTAACTGGTTGATGCTTTTGGCTTGGTGGGGGTGCTGCAGTGGTGGGTTCAAGCATCAAGCAGCAATCTGTATTATGAGAGGAATATGTTCCCGTTGTATTCATTTTGTTCCCCTTTCTTTCTCACTTGATTTTTTTCTTTTTTCTTTTTTTTTTCTGTGGTTCCTGTAGAGGTGAACAATTGTATGGTTCTGTGTTGGGCCCATTAGTCTCTCTTTCTGACTACCTCAATTTGCCGTATAGAATTACCTTTTTAAGCACAAGTAGTCTTGAGTTGTAGCATTCTTTGCAACCAGCATTTGAATTTAGCTCTGGTTTTGCTTTTGATTTTTCTCTGGACAAAAATGAGGTGAGGTACCAGTGGAACGAATGATACTGTAACATCGTATTTGTCATATCTTTTTCAAATTCTATCATTCATGTATCCGAATCCTGAGCTAGTCTCACCAGAAGATGCAGTAGTCTCTCTTCCCTGGATGTAAGCCAACCAAACATGCAATACAACACGGTATAGTTGTGCAAATGCCATAGCGAATCTGTTCACAATCAAATAACGGCAACATCACTGGGACCTGCCATCCTATTTTTTGTGCTGTTGATGTGCCTTTGAAGTTCCATGTCAGCATCAGCAGCGTAACTGTTTATTGTGCCCGCTGCAAGCGCCTACCTGACAATTTGTGGTTGGCTTCGATGACCCTTAGTTTTGACAATCCTTTATCATTGTTGGAAAAGCAAAATCGAGCTTCTGGAAAGGGTTTGGTTGTTGCCGCAGAACGTGCCATGTCGCCCGGGGCAACGCACCTGCACTTGACAAGTGACAGGGGGAAACGTCCTGGCCTGGCCTGGATTCGTTGGAAACCCGCTGGCCAACGGTGATTTGGTTGCTCGTCCATTCCCGCGTGTCGCTTTGGCAACTAGCCAATTCTTGCTGCACAGCTCGCTGCTGGTCGCTCGCATCGCATCGACGGGGCCCAGCGCCCTAGCCGCCCAGGTGGCCAAGTTCAAGTAGCGTTAAGCCATCAGAAGAATTCGGGCTTCAGCGTCAATACTGATGGTCATACTAATCACAATCATCAGCCTTGACACACGAGAAATTCAAGATTGCCTAAATGTTCTGCTACCCTTGCTTCCATTACCAATTTACCATTTATGACAAGTTGAGTGGCTATTGACTGCATGAGCATATTCTGAGGGCAGAAACTGAACACGGCGCGGGCAAAAACTGAGCAGAAACATACAAAGAAGCATGCATATGGACAGTCCACCCAACACCATAGCATGCAAGGCAAGGAATGACATTTCTTTGCGGTTAAGAATCACAATCCCGTGCAGGTTAGCCGTGGCACTATAGTGGCCAGTGTCCACTTCTGCCATGGAACAATAGTGATAGTAACACATCAATACTCAACTTCCAGCTTACTACTTACTTGACACCTCTACAGAAACATCACCACGTGGTGAAAAACACCTAGGCAATTATACAATACCAAAAAAAGGAGGGAGAGATCATTGGATTTACAGCCTCATAAGATGATTCCCGTCTTACGAGTAGGAACACCTGCATTGGGAGCTCCCAAAAGAGTCAAAATGGAACTTGCCCCCTGAGTTATTGAATAGCCGGCTACAAATTTAGATGGGTGAATATGGCTGGCACCAAGTCGACCACGGACCACGCGAGGCTGGCGTACTGCACGAACCTGATGCCGGTGTCCACGTCATACGCCTTCTGGGGGAAGAGGGAGAAAACCCTCTGAAGGTACCCAGCACCCTGCTTCGCATTAGCCTTGCTCTTGCTGCTGTTGTCAACTTTCAGGGCAGGAACATAACAAGACGATACAATGGGGATGCCCAGGGTGCTGCACATGACAGGCAGCAGCCACTTGGACAGTGCCTTGCTGCAGAACTTCACAGCCAGGATGGTCGGGATCCCGACGAGGACGCGCCCTGCGAATGCGAGCAGGGGCAGTTGCGGGCTGAAGATGAGGGGGGCGTCAGGGGTGTGGAAATGGAAGTAGGTTTGCTGGATGCCGTAGACCTGAATCAGGTTGGTCAAAAGGAAATGTCAGAGACGATTCATGTATACATTATAATTCAGAATGGTGAAAAGGCTGTACAGAAACGTTAAGAAACAAAACAATGGTGGCAGTCCTAAAGTTCTATTTTTTGAATTGTAAACATGGTACCAAAAGTGACTGACTAGCAAATCATCATTGGAGAACTAATTTTCTACCACATAATTTATTTGGGACAACAGAGATAATTAGCCAATGACTAACTTTATGCATTCCATCGATAAGATGGATTAGAAACTAGAGATATTATAACCAGATGGTGGAGCATGAGAAGTAACCAGAATCCATGCCATGCTATTTTTTTTATCTTAAACTAGCTTGATATTCTAGTCTAAGGCCAGTATATGATAAAGAATGTAGCATATTGTCAGTTTGATCAGAATCAAGTTGACGGGAGCAGGTTTAGATTTGTAATGGTTAGTCAGAAGCAGAGTTCTTACAATTCCGAAAGCGACTCCGTTGAATGCTGTATGGTATTCAAAGCTAGGAGTTGGGAATTCTGGCTTCGGGTATGCAAAGCACACCAATAGAGAAAGGCCTGCCCAGAAGGATGCAACTGCGAAGGAGAAAAATTGTGAGGATACTTTTCAACTTTCAATGATACACCTCATGTGGCTCGAAAATGGCATGTGGACATACCGTTTTGCCCAGACACAACAAAGGCATCAACATGGTCATGGGCAACCAACCAGAATGCTAGGATGACAACGCCAAAACCAATTCCAGCAATAACATCGATCAAGCTGTGCATACCCAAATATATCCTTGCTGTCAATTTTAGGTAAATCAAATTGTCAATATCATTTCGTAAGTCAAGAGAAACAACAGTTGCCTTATGAACTCCAACTCACCAGTGCCAATTAGCATAACAAACAAGAAACCTAGAGATAAACCCGCAACAATCATAACATTGCCAGCATCTCCATATGTGAGGACATAATGTAATAGATATCTGCATAGATAAGAAATAGCATTTAGACTTGATGATTCTTCAAGCTTCCCCTACGTACCCAAATAATAGCAGGAGTATACCCCATCAAACAAACAGTATTGAGAGCATGTGATGATGGAAGCCCATATTCCATGGCATTTTCCTTCTCATCCTCAGTTGCTGTTACTCTTCTAACAGGAGGAGAGCATGGACGAGGAGCTGATATCATATCCTGCATCGAGAAACATCATGAGGGTCACAACAGCTAAACCAGTACTTATCCCTTCAATCATACAAGGAAGAGATGACAAACCTTGATAGAGTTCCCGAGGTAATCACATAAAGCCATAAGGAGGGTCATCTGCCTAGCCAGCTTGTTGTGACCACTCTACAACATATAGAAAAACAGAACCAATTCAGATTCACAAAGGGTTGCTGCAGGAAATGAAGAAAGGGGAGGCGATCAGTCAGTTGCCACAATACATACCCAGAAGAGGAGAGGGAGGAATCCCGTGTAGAAGGGAACAGAGACAACGCATGACAGTACAGAGAAGAAATTGTCCAGAAAGTTGTGTTGGAACCTCTGCGAAAATTGCACAGCCAACAGACTTTTAACTTCAGAGCATTACAAATGGACAGCTGAAACATCAAATATAACCAAATACAGAAGACTAAGATACCAATGATTTTGTAAAGCACATTTAATTTCTGTCCAAGTGTCTATTGCCCATCCACGCTAGTTAGGTTTAGGATCTTAAAATTGAAGCCAAGTTCATATCATGTTTCACGAGTTAATAGAACCGCCTCCTTCCATCTACCAGGCTTTCCTATTCCTACAAAGTAGACTAATCCTGAAAACGTCAGGAACACGAGGCCCAATTGAGAAACATCTAATCGCGCCTCCTAAAAGGGAACCGCTACAAATGTAAGTTAATTCGTTCGTCCGTAAAATTAGCCGGAAGAAGACAGGGGAGGACAGAGATGGCGCGGGAGCGGACGGACCTGGAACCTGAGGATTGCCGGCGTCTCGGCGTGCACACGGCGCGTGACCCACGGCTGGACGAGCGCGCGCGCCCGGCGCGTGAGGTCGTAGAACGAGGCCGCCCAGACCCACCCGGCCACCGCCGACAGCGACGCCGCCTGCCACCTGGTCAGACCGGCGCCGCCCGCACCCACGACCGCCGCCTCCATATCCAATCGATCTCCCCGCGACCGCCGCCTGGTTCTCGGACGGACTCCTCACGCTCCCGGGCACAGGATCTCCGCACTGCAGTCTGCAGGAAGGGACTCGCTGGACCGCAGCGCGGGCTGGCGGGCGGGCGGGTGGATTCTTGTAGCGGGAGGAGGGCTGGCGCCTGGCGGGTGGGCGCAGGCCGAGGCGGACGGGGTCGTGTGGATCGCGGGACTGGACGGGACGGCGGCTGGGGAGGAGGAGGAGGAGGTGGTGGTGGTGGTGGTGGCGTTGGCTGGCTCGTTTCGTCGTTGCCGGCCGCGCCCCCCGCTCTGGACCGGACGGACGACCACGCGGGCGGGGTCACGGGGGCCTCCTCGTTTTCTCGATTTCTTCTTCTCTCTTCTCCTTCTTTTCCTTTTTCCGCTGGTAGTTTGGGTTTGATTGTGGGGGCGTCATGCTGTTTGACGTTGACTTTGGAAGGTTCTAAACTTCTATTGGTGTTTCACATATTCATTTTTCTTTTTCTTGTTTCATTCATCTAGCATTGGAGTGTGTGTGTTTTTTTTTGAATTTGCAATAATTAAATTATTGACTTTGAAAATTGTTGCTTAAAAAAAACTTGACAGAGGTCGTGTGGATGGATATATATTAGGGTCAAGTTATGGAAGGGGTTGAGTGAACCCAATGCCAGCTATATAGCGGTTGTTGAATAAGATACTCTCATGAGTCAGCTGCACAGCGCTGCAGCTACTCCTTGAAATCCAAGTTCATATCCGATGCAAGATTGCAACCCTGCAACCGAACTACTTAATTCGAGCAAAGCCCCCTTTTTTTAAAAAAAAAACTAAAGCAATGTAGCATGTGGTGTGGAAAAGTTCAGTAACGTTGGAAGGTCTAAAATATACCCGCAAACAGACTCTAAACACGGAAGATCTGCAAACACAAAAAAGCTACACTGTCCTTGCTTCAAAATGGAAATTAAACGGTCAAAGAACTGCCACTGCCAAGTGCCAACCAAGAAACTTCCCAGGACACGCTGATTGGCAGTTAGCAGCTACGTACCATGTCCACCTTTTCTGTTTCCCTCATTTATCTGTGTGGAAAAAAATAAGACGGGGGCTTGGAACATTCTCTCTCTGTTTAGTATATTCACCAGATCACAAAATCGCTTGCAGTGTGGAAGCATGATGATGATACTATATTATAACAACGATATTAGCTGGCAGTTGGAATTTTACTTTCTCTACTCCTATGTTGGACAGACCTGCTGCAGCATTCAGACAAAACGGATTTCTCATACATTGAGTTCAATTCTTAATTTGCCCAGGAAGATCATATAATTTTATATGAGCTCAGTTCTATATTCATACAATCATACATGAATTAATTGGATATGTGTCATTACAATTTCGTGGTTTTAAATCTACAGCTATGGAGAAAATCACAAGTCAGCCTGCGGTTTTGGCAGCTAGATCACATATATAATAAAAAAAAACATCACGCGTACGGACGTACCGGTGCACGGCAGCAAGGATAAGGAGAAAAACAATGTGCGTCTTGAATCTTGACTTCTTCAGCTTTGACGTGCACAAGAACTTCTTCTTCTTCTTTTTGGCTCGTTATGATCTTCTGTCAACTGAGCTTCGCACTGGTCAATTTAGCCGTCTTGTGGGAGACAATGTTCCAGGCCTGGTGTGCATCAAGTCAGGATGTGGATGCTGTTCTGCAGTACAAGCACGGCCTCTTCCGATGAAAATATATGAGCACGGCCTTGTTTTCCAAATAAGACGCGTAACTTGCTTGCATTGGTCACTTGCTAAACCTGCTAGGATAACAAGAACAATAATTGGGCATGCAGAGAATTATTGTAAATTGTAATCAACGCAGACTTTCAGCTACTTGTCTTGTATAATAAAAATGCAACAAAAACGTGAGGAAAACTTATTGGAATAGGATTTGGATGTTAAGATTACGTGTATTGCCACATACCTTGAAACACAAGAAGTTCAGTATCGATTATCAAGTGGATGGTAGGCAGCACAACACATCATGCACGCCCATTTTATTTACCAACACAACCATTTGACTTGATAGACACAGTAAAACCCCAGCACTATTGAACTTGGATTCTTTCAGATGACATTTGGATACTCAAATTTTCGAGGATATGTCTCTTTAGTGCTCCACACGGTTCATGCCTCATGATTTTGCTGTGATCTGAGAATTCCTCGGGACTCTTACCGCAGCAGCACTTTGCACAGCTAAAATTGTCAAAAAGCAGTAAACGATCTTATTACAATCATACACATACATCCATTGACCTTAGCAACAGAAAACAGAAGACTCTTATATACCTTGACTCTTTGAGGATAGGATTGAGAGTCTTCTGAATGGCTCTATGGAACTTGTCTTGGAATGCGAATCTTTTTCCCGTTGTTGTATGAACTTCTCCTCTTCTTAATGAAAAGCGTGCCATGCATGTTTTTTTTTAAAAATAAAGATATTAGTACCACATTGGTGCGATTTTTATTTCTGCAGTATCTAGACAGCCAGCTTTCTGGCCCCTGCCAATGGGTTTGATGCTAACAGCTTTTCTGCTGCAGAAACCATAACCCAACCCAGATTTGTAGGCCAGCAAAATATCCTGCAATCGAATATCCAAATGTGCCCACATATCAGCTGTACATCTAAGGCAGGAAGCTAGGATCATGGACAGAAGATGGATGAAGCTACTAAAAATCTTGTGAGAAAAAGAGAAATAATGCACTGGAGAACAAAAGAGGGAAAAATATGATCAGGACAGAATTTCCCTCAAGAAAACAGTATATATTGGTGAGGGCATGAGTGGATCGATACACTAGAGCATATGAGGTTTCCTGGAAATGGAACCATTAAACTTAACCTTCCACCAGTACAAGGAAGATATTTGCCATTCCCCAGTGTAATTTCAAGACGAGCTTCACTTGCAGGAAGCGATCGGCTTACGTTTACGGGAACAAGTACGGCGTAGACGAGCTGGTTGAGCCGGCCGCAGCAGACCTGCCGCAGCCACCGCAGCCCGCACGGCGTCCCCGGCGGCTCCCGGGCCGGCCAGCGCCGCCGCCGCGGACCGAAGCGTGGAGACGAACGCGCGAGCCCTGCGGTCCGCACGCGTTGCCAGGCTGGATTCCCCCACTCGCGCTGGCCGCCATGGTGGCCGCGGCTCAACACGTCTCCCTTGCTCTGCTCGCCGGGTGTCTGTGGACAAGCACCGAGCAGGGCTAGTGTGCGGTGCGGCGCGTGCGATGTGGCCATGCGGCACCACACACATCGCCGCCACCGCCTTTAGTATGGCGGCCTCGTCAGCCTCCGCGGCGATGGCGGCGGCGGATCAATGCGCGGCGACCCCAGCAGCCTCCACACGACCACGGCTCACCGAATGACTGAACGGTAGGTACTCGCTCGCCTCCTGCTGACAGAGCGCAGTCCCCGAGCTTGGTATGCCGGGGCTGGACCTCAACAGACGGGAGCACTGGACGCACGGCGGCGGGGATAGCGGCGGATCACCGGCGGCAGCGCCGGTTGTCATGTAACCAGCCTGGAATATTTTTAAACAACCCCCTGATTTGGACCGTGATTCATAATTGCGATCCAAATATTTACAAAACCACCCTATGTTTGGATCGCGACTATTAATCGCGATCCTATTATTTGCAAAATACCCCCTAGTCAGATGGCAGTTTTCCCTGTCCGCCCACCCGCCGCAGCACGCCGCCGTCGTCCACCCCGCCTGGAGCGTGAAGCCCCTGACTTACTCGGCTACTCCATCTTATTATTCCAGCAGCAAGGGCAGGGGTGCGCACGCGCGCTTGAACTCACGGCGTGGCCAGGCGAGCACGATGAGGCCCTGCTTTTTAAATGGTCGCCGACTCGCCGTCGATGCCACGGCCGCCTCCAGTGCGCCAACCATGGCTGCTGCTTCGTCTGCAGGCGGTGTCAGCTCCGCCACCGATCCCGAGATCAACTGGATTGGCTGGGAGCACAGCAGCATCAAGTTCATGGCAGTTACCAACAAAATCACGCAACAATGACAGAGCCCGGGTGCATTGGATTCTTTGGTTTCAGTCTTTGGGATAACCTGAATCAGATACAGCTCTTTGCAAATGCTCTCTTGAGTTTGGACTAGCCATCTTTAAGATGACCTTCTAGGGGGAACAGCACTAGTAAACCATCGCTGCTCTGCACAATCCATTGAACGATTGCCTCCTTATTCAAGCCGATTTATTCAAATTGAATGGGTGAATTTGATACTGATATTGTGACGTTTGAAAAGGCATTTTTTGCTGAAGGTACGCAGAACAGTCACACCACCCAAATGTCAGAGCTTGCTGCGACTTGAGAGTTCCTGCTTCAGTTGATCCCTCAGGACCCTTCTCAGAAGCTTGTTGGATGCAGTTCTTGGGAACTCGGGAACAACTTTGACATAGCTCACCTGTCAAGACCAATAGTTGATTCCAGTGATGTTAGGGTACCCATGTTCATCCGATCATTTGACCTCGACAACAGATAAAAGGGAAAGTCTTACCTTGAAAAGAGGATTGAGGTTCTTCTGAATGGCTCTCTGGAACTTGCTCTTGAGAACGTTTACATCGTACTGGGCCGATCTATCTTTCAGCACTGCTAAGATAGCCAGATGTTCCGGTCCACCACCAGCAGGCTTGACGCTAACTGCAGCTGTTTCTAGCAGTCCCTCATCGGCTCTGTTGCATACTCTTTCTATCTCTACTGAACTTGTCTGCAGACGCAGGATGAGAACAATGTTGATTTGCTTTCATGAAAATGCAAGATGGTAACAAGGGATCAGTAACATTGAAAAGAGGAGGTTCAACCTTAATTCCTCCAAGGTTCATGGTGTCATCTGCTCTGCCCTGTACAATATAGTACCCACCTACTGTCCTCTGGATTATGTCTCCATGTCGTCGGAGTTGCTGCAACACCATTACAAAATAAGATCATTCACCAGTTTTGTTCTACACCTATAACTTCAATAGTATGCAACATGAATAACTGATTCAGTACTTCAGTTTGGTTCAGCAAAATAATTTTTACAAGTGTACAACCATGATGGTATGTTCAGAAAAAAATTCAAATAAGGTACGCAGCCAAACAACGATGAGATGTTGCTGGTTCAAAAAATTCAGATATGAACCGCTTGTTTAGCAATCTAAATGGATAACTGAGATATGCAAGTCCATACCCTTCCTTTGTAAATGGGCATTCCATCAAAGTAAACCTTGTCATGATCAGCATTGAGAAGCCAATTTGTAGCACCAAAATACAGAGGGAAGAGACCCACTTCTCCAGCACAAGGTACATCATCAGGCTGCCACAGACAACTAAAATGATTATGCCTCAAACACAATAAACAAACTTGAAATTTTAAGGGATGATACTTACATATGGAGTCCCCTGTTCATCAAGTATGACAAATCCAGTGGACATTGACGCGCCACTGAAAGCCCCGAAGACTTGCGGTTGCAAAAGACTACCTTGAATGTATGAGGATGCCAGCTCCGTGCCCCCGCAGCATTCAACAATGGGCTTGTATGATGTGAGTGAAGTTAACCACAGATTATCATCAATATCAGATGCCTCCCCCGTCGTACCTAGTACCCTGCAAGTATAACACTGTAACCATCCTTCTACCAGATTGCGATGAAGATGAATGCCTTCAGACAGTGTCACTTACCTGATTTTGGTCCAGTCAAGCCCTTTAGCACAGTTCCCAGCTTTCCATGACTTCACCAGGCTAGGCACAGTTCCTAATACAGTCACACCAGCATCCTGCAAAATATTTTGCAGAAATAATCTTGAAGTGCATAGAGCAGACTGAAAAAGGGAACTGCTTTACTGTTCTACTATGAATATTCATTGCTCAACATTTAACTAACCATACCTACTTTACTGAAAAAGGGAAGTTTAATATATGGCAGTAAGTAGAAATGAATTTGGCTGCATATTGGGTGGTCACTTAACATGTGGAAGTATGCTAGAGCTGTAAAACAAACAGATGTGAAGTAAGATACGCCTATGCTTTCTGGAAAGGGACTAATGGAACATAACATACTGAAACTCAAAACCAACAGAAATACAATAAATGCAAGAAGCAAGAATAAAACATTTTAGGAGCTGAAAGCAAGTGAAGGTGTATGTTATGCCAACCCACCTGTACAAATTTGCAGAAATCACGTCCAAGTGGAGATCCATGATATAAAGCCAAAGTCGCGCCATTAAGAAAGCATGCGTACAGGATTATAGGTCCCATAACCCAGCCCAGATTAGTAGGCCAGCAACCTATGTCCTCTGGACGAACATCCATATGGGCCCACGTATCAGCTGCACACCTTATGGGAGAAAGTTGTGTCCATGGTATAGCTTTTGGCTCTCCTGCGCAAGAAGCAAATGAAATAGCAAAAAGCAAATGTGAACATGAAATACAGTGCAAGCAGAGAAAAAAGAAAGGAAACAATTCTAGGATATACCAGTTGTTCCTGAAGAAAATAGTATATTAGTTATCGCATCTACGGACTGATAAGCTGGAGAATAGATTGATGACCTGCAAATCCAAGAGATGAACAGATGATGTTCCTTATATGAAGAAATCATTTATTTTATAATGAAGGTGTGTCAATTTTAGCAAAAGAATAATTTCAGAATCGTTGATGCTCAAGATGCCATATTCATGGCTGACAAGGGAAAGAAAAAAAAGAGCACCTACCTTCCAGCAGAACGAGAAAGAAAGTCTGTCCAGGATATATCACCAGTCCTCAGTGTAACTCCAAGAAAACCTCCGTTTGCAGGAATCACAACAGCTTTAGATGAAGTCCCTTGCACGACACGGCTAAAGAATGTAATTATTATGTGTTGATCAGATGTGTGGTGATGATAAGTATTTAATTTTAGTATTTCAAGTTCATTGAATTGTACTGTAAAGAAAAGTTGAGCAAATATTTAGTTCCAAACTGCAACAGTTACGTACTAGGTGCAAACATCTACAAGAAAGAATAAGTTTCTTTTTCTGAGAGGAGAGAAAAGAAGACATGAGCAGATTTATTTAACAGAACATGAATTTGAACTAAATTAAACTGATCAGTCATACCTGTAAAGTGGAACTTTCTTGCCTCCCCTAATAATGAAATCCTGAAATTTGTGCAATTTAGAATCAGCCCACATCTAGTCCTAAATGGATAATCACCACGAAATGCTTGCCTAATCTCTCACCTGAGTAAAAATTGCCTCTGCTTTTGAAACGCCCATGCGGGTACCAATCTCTCCTGGTGCAAAACTATCTGCTATTGACACAACAACAAAGCCACCAAGGACGATTGCCAAATATATGATGACTGCATTGCATGTCATAGGCATGTCTATTGCAATCCGATCCCCTTTATGGAACATGGTATCTAGCGCATTTGCAACAGTTCTGCAAAAATGACATAGCAACAAAGCCATGATGAAGAATAATTCACAAAAACACTCATATTGTATGCTTCAAACCCTTAATTCAGGAGTAAAAAAACATACATCACTTGGCTACGAAGCTCCTTCAGCGACATACGGTTCACTGGATGATCATCAAGGCCTTCATCCCGCCAAATGATAGCAGTACTGTCGTCTGTCCTCTTCAAGGAAGGGCAAGGTAGCAGACAACATTCAGCAATATTGAGCACTGCACCTTGAAGCCAAGTCCCCCCTTTCTTTGATCTATCTGATGTACTTAGAATTGCCTTTGGTTCTTGTTGAAACTTGAGTGCAAGTTTCTTGAGCACCATTGACCAGTAGACCTGAAAAGGGAATCACCTAGGAGGCTAGGATCATACTGTTGGACCCAAACTAAAATATCCGTTGAAAAACTAAGTTCAGATGAGCACTAGGTGCCCACAAAATTCTGGTGAAAAATAAAGAAGGGGGAACTTATGGAGTTTTTTTTTGTCTATTAACTCATATCTGGAGTATTTATTTAATTAATTTAGAGCAACTGACCTCTTGGTTCTCTACGGAATACCTGTAGAATTGGTTAAAGCTTGATATAGGATCCTTGTATGATGATCCTAACAGCTTTGGTCCATTTGCTTCCATCAATCTCCCCAGGTTTGTTTGCTTACAGTCAATCCTGCAACAACCAAAACGCTTATGTCACTAACACCGTACATCATACTCGATACAGCAAGTTTGCAAGAGCATCTACAGGACTACAGGCTAGGTAAGATCCTTGTAGTCATTCTCTGGAGCCTGTCAATCTCACTGAATTAGTTAGGCACACGGCACTAAGAAATGATGCTATCAGCTGCTTGGTACACGCTTGAAATTTGAGGTGCATGTTACGGCTACATCACACAACAGACAAGGTGGTAGCGTGCTAGAAACGATGCTCGTGTTGACCTGCCAAACTTGGCAAACAGATGGGTTGAAGCTAAGCTACTAGAGATGAAGCTGCCCTGTTTCATTCATTCATTCATTCATTGAAGAAGAAGAAAAACAATAGGATCGCGGCGATGGACTTACGGTGACGGGAACCAGTACGGCGGCGGCCCCCGGGCGTCGCGATCCCACCCGGCGTAGACGGAGTAGTAGACGAGCTGGTGGAGCGCGTGCGGGTGGTCCGGCCGCAGCAACCCCGCCGCCACCACCGCCGCCCACACGGCGTCCCCGGCGGCTCCCGGGCCGGCCGCGGCCGCCGCGGAGCGCAGCGCGGCGAGGAACGCGCCCGCGTCGGCGGCCCCGAGCCCCGCGGCCCCCACGTCGCCGGGCTGGATCTCCCACACGCTCCCCCTCGCACTCGCCGCCATATGATGGCCGGTCTCTCTTGACTCTTGGTGTCTGTGCGCAGGCAAGCAGAGCACCAAGCAGCGAGCGGTAGGCAAAAGTGAGCAGGCGGCGGCGGCGGCGGGTGGGTTTGGTTTCGATTTCGTTGGGTTAGGTAGGACGTGCGGCGCGTGCGATGTGGCCGTCCGTGCGCTCTCCTCTGGTGCAGGTAGGAAGCGGCGCGGCCACAGAGGCACAGAGCCCCTTCTTCCAGTCCCCAACAAGTCAACCATGACTGTGGCTGACTGGCTGCACTGCTGCAGGCATTTGATAGGGCGTTCGTTAATTCCACGGCACCATCGCGGAGTCTCCCTCCGCCTGCCGCGCTCCTCTTGTGGGTTACTGTACTCGCGGCTTCGTTCTTGCGTCTCTGTCTTGGCCGATTTCTCCGTGCCGATGCTGATCTGTGTAGACGTATGACGCGAGCATTTCGTACAAATGTTAGAGTTGGAGGTTGGACAATGGACGACTGTGCGGCTAGAGAGCCAAATTCATGAAGGATGTTCGCCTGTTCGGGTGCTTTGAAGCCATGTGGATGGTACATGAGAAGGTTGCCGTGGTACGATCTCGTCAGAGCTTTGCGGTGGGGGGTGGCTCGTCTGGCCGTCTGGAGCAAGGAAGAAGACGATCCACGACTACCACGAGCGTCCTGCTGTCCCGATCCGATGGAGAGAAAAATCGGGTGCAATCTACACCAAGAAACAGAGCACGGCCCACTCCCACGTCGCTAATCATCTACACGCGCTCTGAAATCATTTGCACGCGCTCTAAAATCACCAGCTTTGTGCGTTGGCCCTGCAGCGTCCAAGACGTCCCTACAGCTGCCGGTAGCTGCGTGCCTCGTTGGCTCGTTGCTGATCTGTGTTATGCAGGTGTGTTCACCCCGATAGAGGGTTCAGCTTCTTTCTACTATCATATAGGATGTAGGAAGTTAAGCTTGGGATATGGCTTTCTGTTGATTAAAATGATTGCCAGAAAGAGACCCTCAACTAACTCGGTCTCATCAATGCTATAGTTCGAAACAGTTATGCTACCGGTTTGACCAGCGGTAATAATTATATAATCCACATGATCAGCACTGCCGATGTGATCATAGTAATAACACGAGCCCTTGGTTATATATTTACTAGTCCGTAAACCTGTGCCTCCGCACAGGCTAGCACTTTACTTTAATTATTAGTAATTATTGTTTACTTTTATTATGAGCATCATAATAAGGTTCACACAATTTTGCAACATAGACCGTAAATATAATATATTAATTAGCATTTGATCAGCATAATTTGAGAGAGATCCTTATAATTTTAAGATTATATTGCATAATATGTTTGAAAAATAATAAGTATAATTAACTCTGTTTTATTGAAAGATCCACCGCAATAATAAGACACAAATCTCAGTATTTCTTATCTTCTTCTTGTTCCAGTTTGCTCCCGGCCAATGTAGCACTAATCAAGAGATAATTTAATTTGAGTATATGGGTGTGTTGGAGGCATTTGCATTTAAAATGACGTCGGTTAGTTTATGATTTATAAATGAATAATTAATAATTCAGATCATTATATGTAACAGTTCCACCAGTGTATTATTTGTTTTTATGTATTTCATGATTTGCTTCATTTTCTTGGACCATGTTACGGTTGATGTAAGGTATCAAATAAACTCGAAAAACAATGTCTCGTCGTGGATGGATCTCTAGTGTTCTAGTGTAACCAATGGGTGTAAAAGGTTCCGTGCATCCATAGAAGAATGCTTAGGTTGATCGTACATTTCTGTTGAATAGCAGCAGGGGACCTAGTTCCGTTGGTGAAAGTAGCAGCAATCCCTAGTTGATGGAAGCAGTACACAAAAGAGATGTTTCTTGAAAGATGTCATCTCTCATTTTATAATTTTATATATGCACGGATAAAGTATATAATTTGTTGTATTTGCTAACAACCTTTTAGGATGGATTTTTTAGATTAAAGTGTGAAAGAGAGATTCAAGATAAGAAAAATCTAATCGGCATATATATACACGTACGTTCTAATTTTTCAGTTGCATTGTCTAAAGATCCTTTTAGAATATATTCTTTTTATGGTTAAACATAGGAAAAAGATAAAAGATAAGAGGCTAATTGTATTACACTACATTACATGTGACAGGCACGATAGGATAGTTGGACAATTTTTTATTTGAAGGGATTTATTGTGTTAGATGTGACTGGGAGATGGTTTAGATTCAATTTTTCTATAGTGTAATGTGTGGATAAGTTAGACAAAGATATAGGAGAATTGTTTTTGTTAATTCTTCATAATGGCAGACATGATAGGGTAGTTGGACAATTTTTTAATTGAAGCAAAGAGATTTATTGTGTTAGATGTGACCGAGAGAGATTTAATTTTTTCTATAGTGGCACATGTGGATAATTTAGACAAAGATATAGGAGGGTTGTTTTTGTTAATTCTTCATAATGGCATAGGTGGGTAATTTTAGAAACAAAATATATCCAACGGCTATTAAAATCAATGATATTTTTTTAGAGTGTCCACATAGGACTCCTAGGTGGCTTCATGTGGAGGCTTCTCTTTTTTTAGACTGTCCACCTAGGATTCCTAGGTGGCTTCATGTGGAGGCTTCAAAAGGAGCCTCCAATTAGTAATTCTTCATAATGGCAGGCATGATAGGATAGTTAGTTTTCCAAAAGTGAGGCTAACAATAGCTATTAGGACAATTTTTAATTGAAGCAAAGAGATTTATTGTGTTAGATGTGACCGAGAGAGATTTAATTTTTTCTATAGTGTCACATGTGGATAATTTAGACAAAGATATAGGAGGGTTGTTTTTGTTAATTCTTCATAATGGCATAGGTGGGTAATTTTAGAAACAATATACATCCAACAGCTATTAAAATCAATGATATTTTTTTAGAGTGTCCACATAGGACTCCTAGGTGGCTTCATGTGGAGGTTTCTCTTTTTTTAGACTGTCCACCTAGGATTCCTAGATGGCTTCATGTGGAGGCTTCAAAAGGAGCCTCCAATTAGTAACAGTAAGATTAAATACAGCAAAAAGGGTCCGTGGTAGTTGTTAATCAAAACACATGGCAAAAAATCAAGCATTATTGGAAATCAAATGAATTTTTTACACACAATATATATATGTAATGAGGTCCATATATGGGGATCAAATCATCAAATTCAAAACCATAATATCTAGCCACATGCATTATTACCTCCTTTTCCATCCCAGCTCTACTTCATTCTTAATAGCAATAAGGCTTTAAATGATTAATTCTAATCCAATATAAGTTATACTTGATTATAATGTTTCCCCAAGAAAGACAAACGTCAGGCTAACTCTTTTTGATAAAGCAGGAACTGAGTTCAACATAGTGACATTGACACACACATCATGCATGTGTCGAAGTTTGCATTATTTTTGTATTAACGACAACAAAAATGGGTAATTTACAATCATATACATAATACATTGTAGTTTAGTTTGAGATATTTTTTATAATAATGGATGTAGACAGTTTAGATGTAGATTTAGTGGAAACATTATTTTACTTTTGACAACGATATGTGTAATGTGTGTGTAGTTTATATGCAAAATTTATGGGGTTACTTTAGATTAATACTTTTAATTAATGTCTAGGTGAGTAATTTTGGTAAAGATTAGGAAGTTAATGTATTTGTCTCATTCAGATAACTTTTTATATGAATTTATTATACGGTTATTTTAAACTATTTCAGAATGTTTCTAGTGAGTAATTATTTTTTTAGAAAGAGGCTTCACCCTAATTTTATAAAAAGCGAATTAGTTTTGGTACAGACTCCGGGTACTAGCTATTGGGGACACCAGCTTTACAAAATAAGCTCTAGTACCAACTACAGCTCCTGCATACGTCAAGAGGATCATAGCCTTGCAGAAGCCGTACACAAAAACACAGAAAAAAGGACTAGATGAAAACATCTTCTGGCGGCCTGCCCTTCGGCTTCTCTGTTGTTGCCTCCAACCATCCGCGCATCGACGTCACCCACTTATCCGCCTGGACTTGCTTAGTGCACCTCAGCGTCAATCACCATTTGGACTAAGCTCGGGTTTTTATCTCATTTTTGTTTAGTGAGTCAGTGGCTACCACAGTTATGTTGGGAGGTGCAGAAAAGTCGGGGGAAAGCGGTGAAAGGATGTAGTTCTTCTAAACTCAGTGCAGGGCACTACTTGTGCAAAGGATACTTCAAGTTTTTGAGGACCAGAGTTATGTGATCATAGCTTTACTTCACAAAATTCTTGCAAGGAAGGCTGAGGTGAAGAAAGAGGAAGAGACTGAGGTGAAGATGATGGTGAAGGTTGCTGAGGTGGTGGTGCTGACTGCACAGCGCACTTAGATTGCTACACTGTACAATGACTACTTGCTATGTGGGAAGTATGCCAGATATGCCTGGGTTGTGCTAGAAGGTGAAGACAATGTTATGCTAGAAGGTGTTCTGCACGTGCTACATGATGAGGATTTCAAGGTGTTCTGCATTAACATATTTGTGTTGTCAAGGCAACTGCTGTGCAAGGTCGTCTCTGGTATCATGCATGCAGGCATGAAGCTCAGATCTGCGGTCATGAATCGCAATCTCAACCTATATTGTCATGATTTTCTTTATGTCTCTGCCTCTTATTTGGATGTGAGAGGAATTACAAAGAGGTTACGGTTAATGATTATGGTCTTGTAGTCTAAACCCAACCATCCATTATTGCTACTTGTGGAGCTTAAACCAATGAGTTTTTTTGCCTTCTTGTCTACAGTGATGTTCTTGCCGTTCCTGTTATTGGTTTGCTAGAACATGTGCAACTAAGTGTTTCTTACCCATTTTGGAGTCTGGTAGTCTTTGCCTTCTTGTCTACAGTTATCATGTTATTGGTTTGCTAGAATATGTGCAACTAAGTGTTTCTTACCTATTTTGGAATCTGATAGTTTCTGTTGCTAGTCAGCCATTGACTCTATTTTGCACGTATAACATTGACATAGATCCCTCAACCCTCTATATTATGACTTATTCGGTGTCTGCTGTCACACCTGTTTTTCCAAAGAAAACCAAGTGCATAACTATATGTATGCCAGGATCTATTTTCATACATATAGTGACATATAAGTGAATAACAATTCAGTATCACGTAAGAAAAATGGAGATTATAAAAGATTTACGCTTAATCCTGGAAACGAAGGCTCCAAACATCCAGGCAGTCGACTGGGGGTTGCGTACGCCTAGCACCAGCAACATCTTCACAACGACTTCATAGCAGCTTCTTCTTTCTGAGTAACATTGTTTATAGCAAGGGTGAGCACATGTCGTACTTAGCAAGTGTGAGGAAAGAATGAATGCAAAGGCTTTATAGTGGACTGGGCTCTAAGCATTTAGCATTTTAGTTGGTCCAATTTTATTAAACAACTATTTACTAGCAAGTATAAGTATATACCATCCCACAATTAACACAAAGAGATAGATAAGATACGCAATAAGCATATGGCAAGCATAACCACGATTTAAGTCCATCTTCAAGTTCAATTATCATGTGAGGGTCCAGGCCGCTCTTGACCGTGAGCACGACTAATCGATTAGTTTTACACTCTGTAGAGGTTGTACACTTTCACCACAAGTCGCGTAAAAGTTCCGAAGAACTTTGGACCCAACCATGCGATGCCGGCCAAGCATCATACCACACTACCGAGGTGTGATTGCATAGGGACGCTACGAGGCCTTTACAAAGATTCCCTAATAATTGGTAACCCGCTAAGGTATCCCCATAAGGGGATGAACCCTCCCCCAAGTGGCGAACCACTTGGCTGGACAAGCCATCGCACAACCTATGAGCTCCTTGCCCTTTCGGTAAGATTACCCCAAACTAGAGTCTCTAATTACTTGGTCAAGCCAGAGCCATGTGGAATGTGGTTGCACTGTTCTCCTGGGTGGTTCTCCATGTTCCAATTAAGCATGATGATCTTGTATTAATTAACCAGAGATATATAACATAAAGAAAAGCATGTTCATCACCATTGTTGTTCATTAGAACCACCATAACCCAAAGTATGTAGCAGCTAAGCAACGCTACCCAAAGATAAACCCAGGTTGACAAGGAATGGTAATAAAGACTAGGCAAATCTTAATAGGACCCACCAATATTAATGCAAAGCAATGCAACAATGATTAATAAAGTTATTAGGACAAAAGAACAAGGACACACTTGCCTTTAACCAGAGAATAGTTGCTCAGAATATCTTTAACTTCATGCTCTTCAAAGCTCTCGAACAACGTTCATTCTACTCGTATCAATCATCGGGCACAAGCATGCAAAGCCATGTGGACCGTGCGCATAGAGGGCACGGGTGACAAAGGAAAATGTTCAAAGTCAAGAAGGATGTTCGCGCTATTCGGGTGCTTTGAAGGCTTGAAGCCATGTGGATGGTACAGGAGACGATTGCCATGGTGCGATCACGTCCGAGCTTTGCGGGAAATCGATACAAAAGTATTGTCTTGTTCGCTTGCCGTGTGTTTGGTTGCGGCCTTGCGGGATGGGTGGGTTCGAGTGGATCCGACTCTTTGTTTTAGAGACGGCTCCAACCCCTCATATATTTGGTTCATTTTTTGAGTAGGGTTTGGGTTCGCTCCAACTTCTGTTTGGATGGAAGAAATGAAAATCTGGGATGGATGACAAAATAACACTGGTAGTGGGAGTCCCACCTGTTACCAATGGACCCCACCTGTCAATCTCTCATCCTTTCCTTTTCTTTCCCACCCTTTCTCATTTCTTTTTTTTCAATCTTATCCTCAGGTAGGGCGAGCTCTGCCAGTCGGCCTGGGCAAGCTCTGCCGTCAGCGCGACCTCCGACTGGGCGAGCTCCGTGCCGGCGAGCAGCAGCGGGAGCAAAGGGGCGCCATCGCGGGGCCATGGCGAACGGACACGACGAGGGGAGTCACGAGCACAACAGACGAGAAGACGAAAAGGGCGACGGGAGATGCTGACGCAAGCCAACCCGGTTGGAGCCGCTCCGTTCGCCAAATTTTGCTGGAGGAGTCGAACCCACATCTGAGGGAAATATTCCCCTCTGGAGCCAACCCAACCCTCCTCATCTCCATCCAAACAGTTACGGGAGTGGGTTCGCTCCGTCCCAACCAAACACACGGTTGGTTTATCAGCAACTAGCCAATAGTATTTTTTTCTCCTATCAAATCAGCACCAACTATCAATTACCGATCAGCCAACATTATTTTTCTCGTAACAAATGAGCATCGGCCACCACCACCACGACTACCACGAGCGTCCTGCTGTCCCGACTCCCGATCCGATGGAGAGAAAAATCGGGTGCAATCTACACCAAGAAACAGAGCACGGCCCACTCCCACGTCGCTAATCATCTACACGCGCTCTGAAATCATTTGCACGCGCTCTAAAATCACCAGCTTTGTGCGTTGGCCCTGCAGCGTCCAAGATGTCCCTACAGCTGCCGGTAGCTGCGTGCCTCGTTGGCTCGTTGCTGATCTGTGTCTACCGCCCCTCAACGACAGGCCGGGCTCCTCACTCGCCCGCCGCGCCATGGGCCCTCCTCTCTCCCTCCTAGCGCTCCCGCGCGCCGCGCGTCCCTTCGCCGCCACCGTCGCGCCGCCATTACGTTCCACGAGGCGAGCCGCCGCCCGCCTCGTCCATTCAGGTCGGTGTCGCGGCGGCGGCGCCCGCCGTGCGTCCGCGTCGGCCGTGGAGCGCGAGGCGCCGCGCGTCGACGAAGCGCCGGCGGTGCCCGCGGAGGAGCGGTTCGACTGGCTGGACCAGTGGTACCCGTTCGCCCCCGTCGGCGAGCTCGACCCGGGCGCGCCACACGGCAAGACGGTGCTCGGGCTCCGCGTCGTCGCCTGGCACGATCGCGCCGCCGGCGAGTGGCGCGTGTTCGACGACGCCTGCCCGCACCGCCTCGCGCCGCTCTCCGAGGGACGCATCGACGGCAAGGGAAGGCTCCAGTGCGTGTACCACGGCTGGTGCTTCGACGGCGCCGGCGCCTGCCAGTTCATCCCCCAGGCGCCCGCGCTCGGCCCTCCCGTGCACAAGAACGCCAAGGCCTGCGTGGCGTCCTACCCCTGCGTCGTGCAGAACCAAGTCCTGTGGTTCTACCCGAGGACGGAGCCCGAGTACAAGGACGTGCTGCAGAGGAAGCGGCCGCCGTACTTCGCCGAGATCGACGACCCGTCGTCCTACACCGTGTTCGGCGTGAGGGATTTCCTCTACGGGTGAATAGAGAGATAGGCTCAGTTATACGAGATCGAAAACGAGCTCTTTTCTTTTGGATCTTGATGATGATTCTTCAATTGCTATGTGTTGATTTCACCTTCCATTTGCAGGTACGATATCATGATAGAGAACCTCATAGACCCTGCTCATGTCCCATACACACATAGGGGGTTGCTACCCAGCTTCCCCAATGAAGAAGATCCCGGAAGATATGTGCCTGATCGGTTTGAGACATGAAGAATATCATTGTTTATTTTCGTCATCTCAAAAAAATCTTTGTCATATCAAAATCTCAAACCAATTTGGTTTTTGAATCAACAAGTCAGTGCTTCTAACTGGAAATGCTCATTCTTTCACAGTTGAGCATGATCGAGAAGGCGGCGATCCAATCAAGATAAAGATTGAGCAAGCCAACATAGACGGGTTTGTATCGGTCATGGAAGGAGGCAGCATCCAATTCGAGGCACCCTGCACATTACATGGCACAAATCCTAGAAAAGTGGTATGCCTAACCTACCATCCTTTCGTCAATGCAAGTGAATCTCCAACTGATCCTTGATCGGTGTGTATAGCTCAATAACATCAACGACATGGTGATATCTTCATGCAGAACGTTGACGGTGAGGTAGAGCCATGGTTCATGTTCGTGATCTTCTGCGTCCCAGTTTCTCCTGGGAGGAGCAGGTTGATCTGGTTGTTCCCGAGAAATGGTGGCGTTTGGCTCCACAAGATCACACCGCGGTGGTACTCCCACATGTTCACGAATCGTGTATTCGACTCAGATATGTACCTCCTCCATATTGAGGTATGAACTTTTATGCGGGAACATTGTGCTCAACGTGTTCATAGCCTCCTCCCTGATAGTAAAATTCTTTTTGCAGGAGCACAATTTTGCCGCGGTGGGCCACGATAACTGGCATCAAGCTTGCTATATTCCCACATCATCAGATGGCATGGTAATAGCATTCAGGAACTGGTTCAGAAGGTACTGCAAGAACCAAATTGTTTGGCCAACGCCACAAGTGGAGCAGTTACCATCAATCCTGACCAAGGATAAGCTCTTAGATAGGTAAACATGAAACATATGGTTTGTCAGACTGTTACCGGTTTCCATAGTGCCTTAGAACATTAAAAATATGAAGCTTGTGATACATCGTTTTCTAATGGCGTCAACAGGTATTGGTCACACGTCGTGCAGTGCAGGAGCTGCAGCACCGCGCTGAAGGCCATGAAGGCGCTTGAGGTCACCCTTCAGGTCGCTTCAGTTGGATTGATTGGTTTCCTCGCTGTCGCCAAGGGGACGTTGGCCACATCGGTTGTTCACAGAACTCTAGTCGTGTCTGTGGCAGTGCTATGTTTTGCGGCATCCCGTTGGCTCGCTAGTTTCATCGAGAAGAACTTCTACTTTGAGGATTATGTCCATGCTTACAAGTAACAAGTTTAGTCGACCTTACATGCATGTTAATTTGATGTTTCTTACTAGGAGATTGCAGTTAGTTGTAGCAGAATGGTCAGTCTGTGTAAGATGAGATGACCAAAAATCCTAATTTTTTATTGTGGTCTAATAAAAATTCGACAAATCCCTTACCGTCGGTTCAAAAAAAACATCTTTCGAATAGCTTGAGTGAGTAATATTGTGGCAAAATATATTGGATAGGGGTCGTCACAGTGAGAGAGTGGATTGTGGTTAGTGCTAGAATTCCCAGCAGCAACGATAGTTGTGGACGCAGGACGCTGGCTAGCGGATTACCATAGGCAAAGACGATGTACCTACAACACGAAACGCTGAAGCAGCATGCACTGTGGAGTGTGGTAGCTGCAGCTGCTCCATACGCTGCCGCGGCATTCCAAAACCCCGTGTCAGGGGCTTGTCCATGATCAGATCTCGGATCGATCAAGTCCCTTCACTGCTGTTCCGAGCACAATTCACGTAGTAATCTTACTACTCCCTCCATTTTTCTTTATATGACGTTTCAGACAAAGATTTTGACTAAAAACTTTCAGTGCAAATTTGCTGTGTGAACGTCAAATATTGACGAACAGAGAAAGTAGTTGCTAGCACAATAAGTTGCGGGCCACAAATTCACGGCAAGATTTTTACAACAATCCAAACATGAATCACGTGATCTACAGTATTGCAGTGACTGTGATAGGATAGCTGCCGTGGTCGAGTGCTGAACGAATTGCCTGCACATGCACATCCCATCGATCCACCGAACACGACGCGTAGCAACAAGTTCGTCGCTTCTTCTTCTTCTTGCATTGCTGGCCGCTCGCCGCCGCGTGCGCCATGGAACCCCTGTCCCTCCTCCGGCTCCAGCGCGTCCCCCTTCCCGTCATCACCGCCGCCGCGTCACTGAACTCCAGGAGGCAGCAAGGCAGCGGGGCCTGTCTCGTCCCGCGACGCCGGCGCCGTGGCGTCCGGCTGTCATCTCCAGCCGTGACGACGACCGACACGCCGCGCACCGGGGAAGCGCCGTCCCCGTCGCCGGCGTCCGGGAATAAGGACGACGACGCGTTCGACTGGCTCGACCAGTGGTACCCGATCGCCCCCGTCGACGACCTCGAGCCCGGCGCGCCGCACGGCAAGACGGTGCTCGGGCTCCGCGTCGTCGCCTGGCACGACCGCTCCGCCGGCGAGTGGCGCGTGTTCGACGACGCCTGCCCGCACCGCCTGGCGCCGCTCTCCGAGGGCCGCATCGACGGCAAGGGCAGGCTCCAGTGCGTGTACCACGGCTGGTGCTTCGACGGCGCCGGCGCCTGCCAGTTCATCCCCCAGGCGCCCGCGCTCGGCCCTCCCGTGCACAAGAACGCCAAGGCCTGCGTGGCGTCGTACCCGTGCGTCGTGCAGAACAGGATCCTGTGGTTCTACCCGAGGACGGAGCCGGAGTACAAGGACGTGCTGCAGAGGAAGCGGCCGCCATACATCCCCGAGATCGACGACCCGTCATACGTCACCGCGTTCGGCGTCAGGGATCTCTTCTACGGGTAAAGAAAGGCCCCTGAATTAATTCCTGATGCTTCGATTACACTGCATTGAACATTGTCAGTCAGTCAGTCATACACTGCTTTCGGTTGCAACATTCTTGGCTCGCAGGTATGATATTTTGGTAGAGAACATCGTGGACCCTGGTCATCTCCGGTATGCGCACAAAGGGCTACTGCCCAGACTCCCCAGCAAGGAAGACCCTGGAAGATATGTCCCTGATCTTTCATGAATGAATACCGGCCACCACTTATGTTTGACATGTCCAGAATTCTTCAGAAAGCTTAATTAAACCGTTGATTGAGAAAGTTCATTGCTTCACAGTTGAGCATGATCAAGAAGGCGGCGATCCAATGGATATGAAGATAGAGCAGGCGGGCATAGACGGGTTCAAGAATGCGATGGAAGGTGGCAACATCAGGTTCATGGCGCCTTGCACGGTGCAGGGCACATCGACTGACAAAGTGGTATGCATGCATCCCCATTCCTTCTGGCAGTAATGCAAGGTGTATCAGGACACACTGGCAGCTAGCACTGCTCCTTCTGTCCCTGCAGGCTGCTAATGGCAAGACGCCGCCATTTTTCATGCTGGTGGCCTTCTGCGTCCCGGTTGGTCCCGGAAGGAGCAGGTTGATATGGGGTTTTCCCACCAACGTTGGGGCTTGGCTCACCAAGATCATACCACGATGGTTCATCCACATCAGCGCCAACAGCGTTATAGATTCAGATGCTTTCCTCCTCCATTTGCAGGTAACCGATCATTTGGAGATAGATGTTCCAACATCGATCGCATGAGCTCAAGCTTTCCAATCACCTGCCCAATCCTTATGGTGCAGGAGCGCAAGTATGCTGCGGCGGGCCTTCACAACTGGCATAACGCTTCCTATGTTCCCACATCGTCAGGCAGCATGGTCGTCGCATTCAGGAGCTGGTTCAGGAAGTACTGCAAGAATCAGATCGGCTGGGCAGCTCCACAAATGAGTAACCTGCTGCCACCGACACCTACAAAAGTTGAACTCCTGGAGAGGTAACTAAATCAAATAGTAAACGCTAATGATGACTTAGCAGTGAACTCTAGATTAATTATATGGTGCTTATCTCCTGACGTTAAGTTTTTTTTATCACCAGGTACTGGTCACATGTGGTGCAGTGCACGAGCTGCAGCGCCGCTCTGAAGGCCATGAAGGCGCTCGAGGTTTTCCTGCAGGTTGCGTCAGTCGCCATGGTCGGCTTCCTCGCCGTCGCTAATGAGACCCTGCTCACGTCGGCTGTTCACATAGCCATGGTCGTGTGTGCTGCTGTACTGTGCTTCATCGCATCTCGTTGGCTAGCTAACTTCATAGAGAAGAGCTTTTATTTCCAAGATTACGTCCATGCTTACAAATGACATGCTTTGTGTGTTTCTTGCTGGGAAATTAAATTGCAGTCTTTTGTGATGGAAAACGGCTTGTCTCTTGTGTAAGATGACTTAAACCAAACCATGCTTATTAACTAGTTTGTCACTTTGTCACCCGGGCGATCAAATGCAACATTAATCACATGCAAAATCCATTCGACTTCTCTTCTTCTCCTTTTTCATGGTATTCTTCTCTCCGAACAAATCAGCTATACAAATCAGCGGTTCAGCACGCAATATTTTTCTCTCGGAACAAATCAGCCGTACAAATCAGCAAAAGATGTGACGAATAGACATCTATAATCTATATAGATGCACCCACTGAATATCATGAATTCTGTTTCTCTCAACATGCAAGCCACCCACGTCATGGAAACCCGTCGCCATACAAAAAGGATGAGCTAAAAATTAGCCAACTCCAAAAATACTTTAGTTCATTAGCTCTCCAAACCGAGCTAATGGGGGATTACTTTTAGATATGGATAACAAAAGATCAGAAATATCCTTGCACTAAAATTTACAATTTTTTCTCTAGATCCCCTATGAATAAAATGAACTTTTATACCAATAAATAACCTAAACATTAGCCCTAACTTTAAACAAGACATGCGCATTGTAGCCAACTAAAATTGAGACGTCTAAACTTTAATTTTAGTCGGTCCAAATAGACGTCTTGTCGGTGTTAGGATTAGTCCCGACACTAACTAGTAAGTTACGCTGTGATCAGCTTCTCGATAGTCGGTGCAAATGTCAACACAGGGGCGCGAGTTTATCCTGGTTCCGACCGCGGGGTCGTACGTCCAGCAGATTTGCGCGTGTGCGCTGTATTGATTCGCACCAGTGGTGCCTGTAGAGGGGGGCTACAAGCAAGGCGGGAGAGGAGGAGAGGCCTCCAAATCCCTGCTAAGTGATTGAGGCAAAGTGCTAATATCGAAGGGAACGAGTATGCGGGTGAGAGTGAGTGTGAAGTGATCATCTCGTCCCCCTGCGGCCGGGGGACCGCCTCCTCCTTTTATAGACCAAGGGGAGGCGGTTTACAGTCATACCGCATGGCTTTAGGCATGGTGTGGCGGCATGGCGCACAGTGCCGGCGATTCGATGGCCGTCCTGGCGAATCTTGCTCCTGGCGGACGTCGTGGTGACTCCTGTGTCCGTCCAGGAGCGACTTCGAGGGTAGTAGCGCTGGAGCTCTTCGTTTGATTGGCGTCCGTACACCGGCTCGAGGGCCTGGCTGACGGAAGACCGGAAGCTGCATAGCGGCGGGCGTGGCGATGTCCTGTCAACCTGGATCCCTACAGTGCGGGGGATGGCCCAGCAGTGCCCGGGATGGTGGCACAGTGGCGGGGATGGCCGCTCAGGGCCGGAGGTGATGGAGGTGATGCGCCCCGCCGGCCTTGCGTCACGGCGTCGTCCCAGGCGGGCGGGGAATTGGCGGACGTACCCCTTTCGAGGGTGCCGCTGTCCTCTTTCGAGGGGCGCGACGTGGAGAAGGTACGGGAGTAGGCGGCACAGCGTCACGGAATGACACCGGCAATCCCGCACAGCACCTGCACAGCGCCGGGGATGGCTGCACAGTGCGGGTTGGTCGAACAGCGCCGGGATCTGATTCCCAGGCGGTGTCAGAGGGCCGGCGTGGCGGGGATTCGCCTTTGACCCGGGCGCCCGCGACGCGCCAGAGCATTTAATGCTCCGGTCGTGGGAGCAGGGATGGTGTCGCGGATCGGAGGAGGCCTCGAGCGAGGCGGAAACTCGCTCGAGGGGCGTCAAGCCCTCGAGCGAGGCGGACACTTGCCCGAGGGGGCGTCAAGCCCTCGAGCGAGGCGGAAGATTCGCGGTACAGCGCCCGACCCTCGAGCGGGGCGGAGGTTCGCTCGAGGGGTGCCGGGCGTTGGCTATTTCGATGGGCCGCTGGGGCTTTTTGGGCCGTGGGCCGCGGCATGCGAGGTGTGATTTGCGGTTCGTGAGTTTGCTTGTTCGCTTTCGTTATATTTCGAAAAAGGGGGGTGATTTCCCCCGTTATTAGGGGACCCCTATGGCTGTCCCCGACAGTAGCCCCCGAGCCTTTGCAACGGTATCCGTAGGAACTTGCAAAGGCTGGTGCTTTCTGATGGGACTTTCTTCCCGCCTGGGCGTTGTGGCGTTCCGTGGGGGCGCGCTAGCGCACCCGCGGGTGTAGCCCCCGAAGCCTTGGAGGAGTGTGTGCATTCCTGCAAGGTTTTTGTTTCAGCCGGCATCGGCGTTATTTCAGCCGGCCTCGGCGGTGCCATGCGCGCATTCCGGTATTTGCTTGCGTTCGGGCACGCCTAGGAGGTGTAGCCGTGCGTCGAGCCCCCGAGCCTGGGCCCACTCAAGGCGATCGGGGCGAGCTCTCCGACTTGTCTGTGCGCCCCTTCGCCGCCCCTTCGCGGGGCGGAGGGGTCAGGTGCTCATGACTCCCATCGAACGGGTCGCGAATCATGGGTCCCTCGTCGAGCTGTTAGCGGGTGGTTCAAGTGAACGTCCGTGCCCCGTTCGATAAGGGTCGGCTCGTGGTCCGGAGACACGTCCATAAGAGCGCTTACGCGGGTGTGCTAGGCAGGGCTCGGTCCCGTTCGATTGGGACCGAGGGCGCGGAAGCTCTCCCTCGGTGGGATCCCTCGACTAGCTGCCCTCGTTGGCCATGAACACGAACTATGGGATGCCCCCGAGCTTGTGAGCTCGGGGTCAGGCTCGAATGCGCGCGTCCTGGTCGTCCCTGACTCTGTCAATCTGAGGCGCCCGTTCGAACCCTTCGAGGGTCAGGCTTCGAACCTCTGATTAGTAGGGCCTTTGCGGGGTGGCACTAAAGTGCCCCCGTCTTTGCTTGATCTGTGGAGCCCGCTGGGCTGTGGTCGAGCCGATACTCGAGCCACTGATCAGTAAATCCCCGCTCGAGGGGCATCTGCGGCGCCCACCCTCGACGGGCGGGTCTTGGAACCGCTGATAAGTAAATCCCCGCTCGTGGGGCATCTGCGGCGCCCACCCTCGACGGGCAGGTCTTGGAACCGCTGATCAGTAAATCCCCGCTCGAGGGGCATCTGCGGCGCCCACCCTCGACGGGCAGGTCTTGGAACCGCTGATCAGTAAACACAACGTTCGAGGGGCCCGGCCCTCGAGTTCGTTCGGCGAGCCACGGCTCCGCCCGTTTTAGATCGGGGCATAGATCGCACCCGCGAGGGGTCGGTCCTTGAGCTCTTGGCTCTAGTTTCGTGAGGGGGTCATCCTTACTCAGGAAGGAACCCAGCTATTTAATGGGCGCGGATCGTGGACGCAGATCGTGCGAAGCGGGCGCGCCTTTTCAGGCGGCGCACCGCAGGCGTCGTGGGCGACGTGGGGGGCGGACGGGACAGGGCGCCGCGCCCCTTCGGTTTTTGCGTCGTAATGATAGCGCGTGCACGTGCGTACGACCGTTTCGGCGCGGCCGGGCCCATCTGCCAGCGACGCAGGGTGCCAGCCGCATTAATTGGCACTGTGTGCGGAGTTTTCGGGGGCGTTGCTCCCCTGGATCTTATAAATCACGGGAGGGGGGCAGAGGCGAGGCCCCTTACCTTGCCATTCACATCCATCCCCGCACGCAGCTCGTCTTCCTTCCGGCTGTGCGCTCCGCCACTTCGGATCTGCTCGTGTTCCGTGCGCCTCCGCCGCAGTCCTCGCTTCTCCCCCTTGTCTTCCATGGCGCCTCCGACTCGGGTGCTGGAGCCTTTCCCATGGCCCCGGTCGACGGTGACACCACTGGCGCTGAACGAGCTGGTGAACGGCGGGCAGTTGGCGTCGGCCGGCGACGGCCTATACCCGGCGTGGATGGTCCCGCCGGCGACGGACAAGGAGCCCAACCCCCCGCACGGCTACGTCGTCAGCTTCGCCCGTCTCCACGAGCGAGGCTTCGCCGCCCCGGCGAGCCGGTTTATGCGGGGGCTGTGCCACCACTACGGGGTGGAGCTGCACAACTTCGCCCCCAACGCCATCTCGCAGGCGGCTTCCTTCGTCGCCGTCTGCGAGGGATTTCTGGGGATTCCGGCGAACTGGGACCTCTGGGTCCATCTCTTTCGCGGCGAGCTCCACACCCTCGCCACGGCCGAGAAGGGGACGCGCCGGGCGGTTCGCGCCGGCGGCCTTACGCTCGCACTGCGGGACGCGCGCAAGGAGCTGTACCCGCTGTGCACCATGACCTCCAACAACGCAGATTGGGAGAAGGGGTGGTTCTACCTCCGCAACGACGGCGTTGGCCTTCCGCCGTACACCGGGAAGGTGCTGATGGGAAGCCCGACGCCTGGTTTCACGGCGTGTCGCCCCCGTCGCGGCAACGAAGGTTGGAGTCCCTCACCACCGCCCTGCGCCAGCTGGCGGACGCCGGGCTGGGGGTGGCTTCGATCATCGCCAACTTCCACCACCGGCGGGTCATTCCCCTCATGGAGAGGGAGCTCAGCATCTTTGAGATGAGTGATGTGGCCAACCCCACGTCTGCTGCAGGAGCCTCTCCCCAAGGGGTATGTGGCCACGCGGGCGAGGCGCGCGATCAACCTCAAGGTGGTGCCGCACAGCGACGACGACCTTTGGTCGTTCGTGATGCTCCCCGACGCCGAGCCGGTGAGCACCGTTTTTTCTTCTTTGATTCTTGTTTCGCGTTCTTTATTCGTCCTGACTATCCCTGCCCACAACTGGTGACCGTCCAGGCCGCCCGATCGGACCCGCCAACGCCTCGGTCTCAGGCCGCCGGTCGCGCCGCGCAGCAGCGGGAGCGGGACCGGGCGGCCCTTGCGAAGGAGAAAAGGATCAGGCGGCAGGAGCGCCTCGATCAGTATAACGAGGAGTACCGGCTGTGTGAGCAGCAAGGTCTCTCTCCCCCACCGGTGCTGGTAAACTCGTCCTCGGACGAGGAGGAGAGCGACAAGGTACGGACCACCTCTGATAGGTGGGAACCCGCGGCGCCCCTGTCCCCGCGGGTTGAGGGGGCGGCCGCGGAATCGACCCTTGAGGCGGGCACGGTGCCGCCCGTCACCGGGTCGTCGGTGGAGGTGCCAGCGGGCACCGCGGAGGCGCCGGTGAGCGCAGTGGAGGCGCCCCCCAGCCCTCGAGGAAGAGGAAGCGGGGCTTCTCCAGTTTGAGGTAAGTAGCATATTTTCCCACACGCCCTCGATTTCGAGAAACAGCCGCTCATCCCCCCCTTTCATTTCGTTGTCAGGGCGTCGCCGGCCGCCCCCGATCTTGCGCCCGCCAAGGCGCTCAAGTTGAGGACGTCTTTGACGACTGGGCGGCGCTTGGAGAGGGCGCCACGGGCGGCGGTGAGCATGGCGGCGGCGGGCGAGCCATCACGCGTCCCAACGCGGCCGCGGGGTCGCAGCAGGAGGTGGCGGTGGCGGCCGCGATGCCGCAGCAGGAGGTGGCGGTGGCGGCCGCGATGCCGCAGCAGGCGCTGGTGCTCCGCGACCCTCATCAAGGGCGCGGGCTGGTTCATTCGGAGAGCCGGTCCATCAGGGGCTGCGAGACGGCCGAGGCCCCCGCTGGTGGTGATTCCACCCCCAGGAGGGGCCGGTCGAGGAGGTCATTCGGGCCAGCTCCCGAGCCTACGCCTGAGGTGCTGGTGATGCGGGCTGACGGCTGCATGATGTGGCAGCGGCCGGCGCACGACGCCGGGGCGTCGACGTCTCGTGCCGCGCCGCCAGCACGTGACGCCGCCGCGTCGCAGTTGGAGCAGGGGCTGCGTCGCCCCGGGGTGCCGCGTACCCTGCTCGACGAGGCCCAGACCGAGTAGGCGCTGTGGTAGGAGTTCCGCGAGCACGGCGCCTCCCTCAACGCTGCGCTGGCCGAGGCGCTCCGACTCCATGAAGGCCGGTCGTTCCAGCTCTTCGAGGTAAGCGTCTTTGCTTGATTGGAGTTCATTTTCTCGTTTGTTTCTCGTTCGAGTGTTTCACGTTCCGCTTCCTCTCTCCGCCCTTTGGTTGTTGCTCGCAGGAGCTGCAGGGCCAGGCACGCAAGAAGTACAACCGCCTCTCCCAGTTGAGCTCGAGCCTCGACTGGTACCGGGGGCAGTACGAAGCCTTGGACGCCCTGGTGGAGGCCCTGCAGACGGACAACGGCTGGCTGGAGTACCGGCTAATGGCCGTGCAAGACGCGCTCCTGGACCAGCGTGCTCTGACCGCGGAGGGCGCCACCGCGGTCGACAGAGTGAAGGCCGTGCTCCTGGAGAAGGAGGGGGTGCTGACGACGGCGAACGGCGAGCTGCAGAAGGCGCGCGCTGCCCTGGCCGAGGCGCAGACCTTACTGGCGCAGAAAGAGACTGCCCTCGTCGCAGCGCAGACCCAGCTCCAGCAAGACCGCACCACCCTCGAGGGGGCGAGGTCCTGGCAGGCTCAGCCCGAGCAGAAGGCCCAGGAGGCCGAGAAGCTAAGCGCTGATCTGCGGGAGAAGGTCACGTCGCTCGCCGCGGTGGAGGATCAGCTTCGCCAAGAGCGGAACACGCGTCAGCAGGCAGAGAGCCAGCTCCAGCAAGAGCGGTCCGCCCTCAAGGAGGCTCAGGCCACCCTCCAGCGCGAGCGCTCGGCTCGGGAGGAAGCGCAAGGCCAGCTTCAGCGGGAGCGCACCACGCTGGGGGAGGTTCGAGCCGCGCTCCAGCTCCGGGATTCAGAGATCACGCGGCTCACCGGGGAGTTGGTCCAGGAAGCCGTGTCGTTCGAGGAGCTGCGGCAGGCTGGCGAGGAGAAGGACACCGCTATCCTCGAGCTGCAGCAGGCGGTCGAGACCGCGCGCGCGGCCCTCGAGACAGAGAAGAAGCAGGTCGAGGGTAAGTCGCCTCTCTCAGATTCTTCGTTTGTTGCTTAGGTTCGTAGAGATCCGCTCTCAACTTATTCGTCTTCCGTTTTTCAGGCTTGCGGGCTGCTCTCGGAACGTCAACGACGCAGGCGGAGGTGCTCCAGGCGGCCTACAATTCCTCCCAGCAGGAGCTGGGGGTTCTGCAGGAGGCAGCCCTCGAGGCGTGCCAGAGCGTCGACGAGGGCGACGGGCAGGCCGGGAGTACTGTGGCGAGTCGCCTCCGAGCCTTGGGCGGCCATGTCGCCCGGCGTATGCGAGGTGCGCTCCGCCTGGGGATCCAGAAGACCCTTGGCGTGGTGCAATCGCATTACCGGGTTAACCTTGCGGCGTTGGCTACGGGCTACATTGTCGCTGACGACCTTGACGACGATAGTGCGGAGGCCGAGGCGAGCCGCCTGGACGCGCTTGCCGCTCCTGCCGCCGACATCCTCGCCGACGACTTCGCAGATATCCTCTTCCCGGACGCTCCCCCCGCCGGGCCCCTTGAGCCCTGAAAGCAGCTGGGCACTCAGGCCCTTAGATTGTAGTTAGGAATCGAGCCTCGTGGCTTTATGTAATAAACACAGTTTGCTTAAAGTACTTGTAAGTTTAAGTGCCATTTCGTTTTTTGTGATTGCGCCGTTCCGTCTCTCCCTGTCGTTTAGGCGAATTTCAGCTGCAATCGTACGTTTTCACGAGTAGCGCTTAGGCAAAGTGGTGAGGGGGAAGGGCCGTATCCTACTGCGAGGCGTAGGCTATCTCCGACTCACCCGTCTTCGCCCTTTGGCCATTCGCGTCCTGCGTCATTTCGCTCAAACTCCCGGGTCAAGACGTACTTGGCGCTTTTGAAGTAAAGATTTTTTGCGAAAAAATGGGACCGTTTAGGGGGGGTGCCCCCCGCAGTAGCCCCCGAGGGGGACTTGGTTTTCGGGGAGAAAGCCGAGTCACCCTTGACTTTATCGAAAAGAAAACTCTACATTCGTACTGCCGACTGGGGCGTCAGATATGTGCAAAAAGACTTGGAAATCCTTTCTAAGGGTAGAAGCGACGTAGTTGTTGGATGTTCCAAGCGTTGGTGAAGACTTCGCCTTGCTCGTTCGCCAGCTTGTACGTGGCGGGCTTGAGCACCTCAACGACGATGTAGGGCCCTTCCCAAGGTGGTGACAGCTTGTGGCGGCCTCGGTTGTCCTGGCGCAGCCTTAACACTAGGTCGCCCTCGTTGAGGTCTCGGCGCCGGATTTTCTGAGCTTGATACCGTCTTAGCGCCTGCTGGTATCTTGCCGATTGCATCATGGCCACGTTACGGGCTTCGTCTATTTGATCCAGCGAGTCTTCGCGAGCTCGCTGGTTCAAACCTTCATCATAGCCCTTAATCTTGGGTGATCCGTATTCCAAGTCCGTGGGGAGAACGACCTCTGCACCATAGACTAGGAAAAACGGCGTGAATCCCGTGGCTCTGCTCGGAGTGGTCCTGAGGCTCCAAATGACCGCTGGGAGCTCCTGAAGCCATTTCCGGCCGGACTTGTTCAGTCTGTCGAAGATCCTGGGCTTGAGGCCTTGTAAAATCATGCCATTGGCATGTTCCACTTGGCCGTTAGTCTGTGGGTGTGCGACAGCCGCCCAGTCCACGCGGATGTGGTGGTTGTCGCAAAACTCCAGGAATTTCCTGCCGGTGAATTGGGAGCCGTTGTCGGTGATGATGGAGTTTGGCACTCCAAACCTGTGGATGATGTCAGTGAAGAATGTTACGGCCTGCTCCGCTCTGAGGTTGGTGATTGGGCGTGCCTCGATCCATTTGGAGAACTTGTCCACGGCAACCAGCAGGTGGGTGTAGCCCCCGGGCGCCTTTCGCAAGGGCCCGACAATGTCTAATCCCCACACGGCGAAGGGCCATATGACGGGTATGGTCTGTAGGGCGTGAGCTGGGAGAAGGGTCCTACGCCCGTAGAACTGGCACCCCTCACAGGTGCGCACAACCTCGTTGGCGTCGGCAACCGCTGTGGGCCAGTAGAAGCCCTGGCGGAACGCGTTGCCCACGAGGGTGCGCGGTGCCGCGTGATGGCCGCACACGCCTGCGTGGACGTCACGGATGAGTTCCCGGCCGTGGGGAATGGGAATGCACCGCTGCAGGACGCCGTACGCGGCGCGCTTGTACAGCTCGCCGTCAATCACGGCGAATGACTTGGCTTTCCTGGCGATGCGCCTAGCCTCGGTCCGATCTGAGGGGAGTTCCCCTCGATCGATCCAGGCGAGGTACTTGGCCCGCCAATCCTCCGCGCGGGGGCTGGCTCGATTTCCATGGCCTCGGCTTCATCCGCGCCGTACCCCTCGAGTAGGGAGAGCACGAACGCCTCGTTCGAGGGGTCCTCGTCCATGGGTTCCGCACCCACTGGACTCGAGGGAGCCCCCGAGGGTTCCTCCCGATTCGAGGGGGCCGGACTGAGGTCGACGGACGGTTTGGCGACGTCTCGCGTGAAAACGTTTGGGGGAACGGTGATTCGCCCCGACGCGATCTTCGCGAGCTCGTCCGCCTCCTCGTTATACTTGCGGTGGATGTGATTGAGCTCGATGCCGTAGAACTTGTCCTCGAGGGCGCATACGGCGTTGCAATAGGCCTCCATCTTCTCGTCGTGGCAGCTCGCATTCTTCATGACCTGATCGATTACGAGCTGCGAGTCTCCCCTGATGTCGAGGCGCTTGATGCCGGTCTCGATGGCGATTCGGAGGCCGCAGAGGAGAGCCTCGTACTCCGCCATGTTGTTCGATGCGGGGAAGTGCAAGCGCACTGCGTACCTCATGTGTTCCCCGAGGGGCGAGATGAAGAGCAGGCCCGCGCCCGCTCCGGTTTTCATCACCGACCCGTCGAAATAGAGGGTCCAGCACTCGGCCTGGATCTGCAACGGAGGAAGCTGTGTGTCCGTCCACTCGGCGACGAAATCCGCGAGGATCTGAGACTTGATTACCTTGCGCGGCGCGCTGGTGAGCGTCTCGCCCATGAGCTCTACGGACCATTTTGCGATCCTGCCCGCAGCGTCCGGGTTGCGGATAATCTCTCCCAACGGGAATGATGAGACCACCGTGACCGGACGGGCCTCGAAGTAGTGCCGTAGCTTGCGCCGCGCGAGCACCACTGCGTAGAGCAGCTTCTGGATCTGGGGATACTGCGCCTTGGTCTCGGACAGCGCTTCGCTAATATAGTACACTGGCCTTTGAACTGGTAGGGCGTGCCCTTCCTCTGATCGCTCCACGACGATGACCGCGCTGACCACCTGGGTGGTTGCCGCGACGTAGAGGTACAGAGGCTCGCCGCCTCGAGGCGGCGTGAGGATTGGTGCGTGTGCGAGCGTCGCCTTGAGCTCATCGAGTGCCTCCTGGGCCTCAACGGTCCAGGAGAAGCGTTCGTGCTTCTTCAGGAGTCGGTAGAGGGGCAGTCCCTTTTCGCCGAGCCGTGAGACGAAACGGCTCAAGGCGGCCAGGCAGCCCAACACCTTCTGCACCCCTTTTAGGTCTCGAATCGGGCCCATTCGGTCGAGGGCGGAGACCTTCTCGGGGTTGGGCTCGATGCCCCGTTGAGAAACAATGTATCCCAGCAGCATGCCGCGCGGCACCCCGAAGACGCACTTCTCGGGGTTGAGTTTCACCCCGTTTGCCCGTAGGCAATCGAACGCGACGCGCAAATCGTTAACCAGGTCGTCCGGCTTCCTGGTTTTGACGACAATGTCATCTACGTATGCCTCTACGGTTCGCCCGATGTGGTCCTCGAAAACGTGCTGCATACATCGCTGGTACGTAGCGCCCGCGTTTCGGAGGCCAAATGGCATTGTTACGTAGCAAAACATGCCGAACGTTGTAATGAAAGAGGTCGCGAGTTGATCGGACTCCTTCATCTTTATTTGGTGGTAACCCGAATAGACATCAAGGAAACATAAGAGTTCACACCCCGCAGTGGAATCTACAATTTGATCGATTCGTGGCAAAGGAAAAGGAACTTTGGGACATGCTTTATTTAAACCGGTGTAATCTACACACATCCTCCACTTCCCATTCTTTTTCTTAACTAGTACAGGATTAGCTAGCCACGTAGGGTGGAAAACTTCCTTGATGAATCCGGCCTCGAGGAGCTTCTGCAGCTCCACTCCGATTGCCCGGTGCCTTTCTTCATCAAAGCGCCATAGCCGCTGTTGCACGGCTCTGGAGTGAGGTAGGATGTCAAGGGAGTGCTCGGCGACCTCCCTCGGAATGCCTGGCATGTCCGAGGGGCTCCACGCGAAGATGTCGGCGTTGGCGCGGAGAAAGTCGACGAGCACCACTTCCTATTTCGGGTCGAGGGTGGAACTGACCCTCAACACTTTGCCCTCGGGGGCGACAGGGTCGAGGGGCACCTCCTTCGTTTGTTCGGCAGCCTCGAAACTGCTCGCGTGCTTGGCGGAGGAGTCGGGGCCCTCGTTGGCCAGCTTCTCCATGTCCGCGACAAGCGTTTCGTCGAGCGCAAGGGCCTCAGCGTGCTCGACGCACTCGACGTCGCAGTCGAATGCGTGCTCGATCGACGAGCCCACGGTGATGACGCCTTTTGGCCCCAGCATCTTCATCTTGAGGTAAGCGTAGTTCGGGACCGCCATGAACTTGGCATAGCACGGACGGCCAAGGATGGCGTGGTATGCGCCCCGGAACCCCACCACCTCAAAGGTGAGGACCTCCTTGCGGAAGTTGTTCGGGGTGCCGAACCAGACCGGCAGATCGATCTGACCGAGGGGCTGGACGCGCTTGCCCGGCGCGACGCCATGGAACGGCGCCGTGCTGGGCCGCAGCTGGTCCAACCCGATCCCCATCAGCCGCAGGGTGTGGGCGTAGAGGATGTTGAGGCTGCTGCCGCCGTCCATCAGCACCTTGGAGAACCGCGCGTTGCCGATGACGGGATCGACGACCTACGGGTACTGGCCCGGGTTGGGGATGCGGTTCGGGTGATCCTCGCGGCTGAAGGTGATGGCGTCCTCCGACCAATCGAGGAAGGAAGGAGGAGCCCTCTCCGCGGCGAGGACCTCGTGCCGCTCTCGCTTGCGCCGGCTGGTGGACATGTCCACCGTCGGTCCCCCGAAGATGAAGAAGACGTTCTCCATCGCGGGGAAGCCATCAGCGCCTCCGTCACCCCCGTCCTTCTTGGCCTCGTCCTCCTTCGCGGCGACGCGGCGGTAGTACTTCTTGAGCATGTTGCATTGCTCGAGGGTGTGGTTGACCGGGGTCTTGTGGTACGAGCAGGGCTTCTTCCACATATCGTCGAACACGCCGGGGCCTCGAGGGGCCCCTCGAGGACCCTTACGGGCAGGGTCAACAGCGAGAGCCTCGTCGTCTTCGCCGCGCCCCTGCGCGCGTGCGTCATGGTGGGGCTTCTTGCCCTTCTTGCCCCGCTTCTGCTTCTTCGCGGGCTCCTTGGACTTGCTGCCCTCCGCGGGCACGTCGTCCACGCGCTTTCCTTTCTTGCCGTCGAAAATGGCCCCCACTGCCTCCTCTCCGGAAGCGAAGCTGGTGGCGATATCGAACAGCTCGTTGGAGTCGACAGGCGGGCTCCTCCCGAGCTCGCGCACGAGGTCCCGACAGGTCGTGCCCTCGAGGAAGGCGTGCACGATCTCCGACTGAGCGACGCTCGGGAGCTCGGTACAGCGCTTGGAAAAGCGCCGTATGAAGTCCCGGAGCGACTCGCCGGGTTTCTGAGTGCACGCCCGCAAGTCCCAGGAGTTCCCAGGGCGTACGTATGTACCCTGAAAGTTCCCCACGAACGTGCAGACCAAGTCATCCCAGTGGTGGATCTGGCTGGGTGGTAGGTGCTCGAGCCATGTTCGGGCCGAGTCCGCGAGGTGCAGAGGCAGATTGCGGATGATCACCGCATCGGTGGTGGCGCCGCCCAGCTGGCAAGCCAGGCGGTAGTTGTTGAGCCACACACGAGGGTCCGTCTCCCCCGTGTACTTGTCGATGGTGGTGGGCTGGCGGAAGCGCTGGGGGAAACTCGCCGCACGGATCTCCCGGCTGAACACTCGGGTCCCCGGGGGTTCCGGTGTTGGCGAGCGGTCCTCCCGGCTGTCGTAGCGACCACCTCGTCGAGGGTGGTAGCCCGCCGCCACTCGCGCCTCCGCGTCACCCCTTCTCTTGGCGTTCAGGACGTTGCGGGCATCACCGTCGTGGGCCTGGCCGCGCGTGTCAAGGATCCGCTCCCTGACAGGCGTCCTGCCCCGGTTTGCCGGCTGTTCCGCCGCGCCGTCCGCGTGGACGGATGCCCCCTGGTCCTGCGCGCCGCCGTCGCCCCGCGCACTGGACTGGTTGCGCATGCGGGACGCGGAGCTCTCGGCCTGCTGCACGGCCGCCTGCTCGATGAGAGTCTGCGCCTCGCGGCGCAGGTTACGTGCCTCGGGCGTCAATGGCTTGGGCATGGCCCGAAGTAGTGTCGCCGCCGCGATGAGTTTTTAGCTGGCACGAAGTGGCGTGTGTGGATCGTCCACATTGAAGTCGGCGTTGATGCGCTCGCAAGCCTGCTTCCCGGCTTCTCGGGCGCGTTCGCCGCGTGCCGAGGCTTCCCCTGCGATGGTGGCACGCAGGAGCCGCACCTGCCGGTACTCTTCCGCGAGCTTTGCCTCGAGCTCGCGCGCCTGGGCCAGCTGCGCATTAATATCCGCATTGCCCGCTGGTGGGGCCGGTGGCGGGTTCGGCTCTGGATGCTGGGCCGCGTTCCCGTCTCCCGCTCTGTTCGCGCCGTCAGCATGCTCGTTGGCGGCGACAACAAAGCACTCACGCGAGGGATCGTAGCTCCCTTCGCTGGAGTCGTCGGAGCAACCGAACCAGTAGTCCGCGGCGTCAAGGAACCGCCGGAATACCACAGGGTCCGGTACGCCAGAGAAGTCCCACTCCGCGTAGCCATGCGAGATTTAGGGCGGCAGCTCGCTGGGCGAGCCGTGGTACGACTCGTCGTTGGTGGTGGCGATGAGGTTCCGGGCTGAGAGCAGGTGATGGCCCGGGAGATCCTCATATGCGGCCATGTCGGTGCTGACGGATGAGGCGTACGCCGCAGCAGAGTTGCGCATCCCGTAGGGGAACTGCGGCCCCGCGGCCGCGTGCTCCCCTGCAGGGTGCGCCGTCGTGTCGCTTGGCGGGGGCTCGTCGTTCCGGGCCGCGTCGCGTGCTGCCCGGCGTCGCTCCGCGCGCGCCTGACGCGAGCGTTGACCCGGACGCTTGCGGCGCCGGTACGTCGAGGCAACTGCCGTCGTGGGTTCCGGCGCTGGGACGCCGGTCGTCGGCGTGGCGGGGATCGGGCCCGGCCCGGTTGACCGCCACGGGTGGAGTTCGTCGCGGTTGGTGAGGCGCATGAGGTAGCCGTTCCCTGTGGCCTGAAAGTTCAGGCTCCCAAACCGGATTTCGAATCCGGCAGGGAGAGGGTCCGAGCTGCCCATGGCGTACCTCTGGGACGTCATCTCGGTGCGAATCACCATCGAGAATGCTGGTGAGGGGTCGATCACAGCGCGAGTTCCCCTACCTGGCGCGCCAACTGTCGGTGTTAGGATTAGTCCCGACACTAACTAGTAAGTTACGCTGTGATCAGCTTCTCGATGGTCGGTGCAAATGTCAACACAGGGGCGCGGGTTTATCCTGGTTCCGACTGCGGGGTCGTACGTCTAGCAGATTTGTGCGTGTGCGCTGTATTGATTCGCACCAGTGGTGCCTGTAGAGGGGGGCTACAAGCAAGGCGGGAGAGGAGGAGAGGCCTCCAAATCTCTGCTAAGTGATTGAGGCTAAGTGCCAATATCGAAGAGAACGAGTATGCGGGTGAGAGTGAGTGTGAAGTGATCATCTCGTCCCCCTGCGGCCGGGGGACCGCCTCCTCCTTTTATAGACCAAGGGGAGGCGGTTTATAGTCATACCGCATGGCTTTAGGCATGGTGTGGCGGCATGGCGCACAGTGCCGGCGATTCGATGGCCGTCCTGGCGAATCTTGCTCCTAGCGGACGTCGTGGTGACTCCTGTGTCTGTCCAGGAGCGACTTCGAGGGTAGTAGCGCTGGAGCTCTTCGTTTGATTGGCGTCCGTACACCGGCTCGAGGGCCTGGCTGACGAAAGACCGGAAGCTGCATAGAGGCGGGCGTGGCGATGTCCTGTCAACCTGGATCCCTACAGTGCGGGGGATGGCCCAGCAGTGCCCGGGATGGCGGCACAGTGGCGGGGATGGCCGCTCAGGGCCGGAGGTGATGGAGGTGATGCGCCCCGCCGGCCTTGCGTCACGGTGTCGTCCCAGGCGGGCGGGGAATTGGCGGCCGTACCCCTTTCGAGGGTGCCGCTGTCCTCTTTCGAGAGGCGCGACGTGGAGAAGGTACGGGAGTAGGCGGCACAGCGTCACGGAATGACACCGGCAATCCCGCACAGCACCCGCACAGCGTCGGGGATGGCTGCACAGTGCGGGTTGGTCGAACAGCGCCGGGATCTGATTCCCAGGCGGTGTCAGAGGGCCAGCGTGGCGGGGATTCGCCTTTGACCCGGGCGCCCGCGACGCGCCAGAGCATTCAATGCTCCGGTCGTGAGAGCAGGGATGGTGTCGCGGATCGGAGGAGGCCTCGAGCGAGGCGGAAACTCGCTCGAGGGGCGTCAAGCCCTCAAGCGAGGCGGACACTCGCCCGTGGAGGCGTCAAGCCCTCGAGCGAGGCGGAAGATTCGCGGTACAGCGCCCGGCCCTCGAGCGGGGCGGAGGTTCGCTCGAGGGGTGTCGGGGGTTGGCTATTTCGATGGGCCGCTGGGGCTTTTTGGGCCGTGGGCCGCGGCATGCGAGGTGTGATTTGCGGTTCGTGAGTTTGCTTGTTCGTTTTCGTTATATTTCGAAAAAGAGGGGTGATTTCCCCCATTATTAGGGGACCCCTATGGCTGTCCCCGACACGTCTAAACTTCAATCACATAGGGAGTACTCTTCAATTTATTATTTCAATGTACGCACATGTTTTTACCTTTAGTAAGTTCTGATAACTACTTTATGTGTTTTTCTCCATCATACATCATTTTAATGCATGTGAGACGACTTGTTTATGCAATCTATTGAAGAATTCGAAATTGAAGCCCTATTCTCCATACTTTTTTCTTGGATACACATGGGGTGTTTGGATGAAGGGGTAAATGGAATAAATATAATGGGGCAAATTTACCTTAAATTTATCCCAAAGATACAAAACATGTGGGGTAAATGTGGTGGAACAAATATGTAGCCCCTCTAATTTTATTTGCCTCTCAAAAGTGTCAAATGTGGTAAATTTACCCCAACAATCCAAACATGAACGTGCAGTTGATTTTTTACAAACTTTGCGGAGCAAGCTGTTCGCACCTAAAATTGGCAAGTCTGACCGGTGCCCCTAGTCCGAACTAAAACGAGGAGTCCTGATAGATTTAGGCTTGTAAAAGGATTTCCTTGCGGGGTAAGACCTCCCCACCCTATAAATATAAAGGGTCACGGCCGATTGAGATAATCACAATCGAATCTACCTTTTATCGTATTTACCTTTTCGTTCCTCTTTACCCTACTTTTTCAACTCTATGTGTTGTTCCTCTACTACCTCCACGGCATGAGAGAACGTCCTAGCTGGCCTGCCGAGTCTAGGATAACCCAAGGTGCGCCTGCCCCGACGGGGTCCCTCCCGGGCGGGCATTCTTTGGTTTCTTGCCGGCGAACCCGGCGACCCCGGTCTGATCGCTCCCAACGCGGTCTGACCGCCCTACGCAGAGGAGCAGCAAGGAGCTCCTCCGCGTGCTTGTTGGCTCTAAGAAAGGCGTCAACAAATTGATGACTCCGCTGGGGTACTGATAAATCTGGTCGTCATGGCCGATCCGTCAAACCCTAGCACTAAGATGGCGCTCGAAGGATTACCTGAAGATCTACATAAGAGCATCACCAAGATAAAGGAGTTGCAGCAACCGTGTACCTTCGACATGATAATGGAGATGTGCTCTTCAGGTAATATATCTGGTGCTTTATCTGTTTTTGAGAATTATTGTCTCAAATATAAAAAAGATAGCATAGATTCAATTCTCGTTGTTCAAAAGTCGGCTATTAAAGAGTCGGCTAATGATATTATTAATCCTTGCAATAAAATGCCTATTTGTGATGTTGTTGGTCAAGAAACAAGTCGGTCGTCTCTAACCGAAATTATTGACCCAAAATGCCCTAGCAAGAGCATAGAGGCTACATCTAGTACTTCGACGCTCGGGGGGCAACAAAACAAAGGTAACAGTGTCGGTTGCATTATGACCGGTCTGACCGGTGCCCACACCGGTCTAACCGACTCTCCCAGGGTTTTGCAAAATAAATCAAAACCAAAGATGGTTAAACCCAAAAAGCCCGAGATTGGTGTTTGGAAAATCGTTGAATCCAAAGGCCGTAAGCATCAAAGAGAAAAACCGAAGTCAAATGAAAAACTTCCGACTAAGTCTCAAAGACAAAAGAATGTCAATGATGCTAGTCGGCCTAAAAATTTTAAACGCCCAAAATCTTTTCCTAGAGAGAAGTTCCATAACCAGAATCGGCAATGGAGTAACCCTCACAAATCAATGTTGTTTCCTCTATATGGATCATCAAAGCCTATGACATCGGAAGCTTACTTTAATATGCATTATTTTTGTCATCCATGGTATATAATTCATATTTGCCGTCACTTCCTAGATATTTTTGTCCAAACTATATTACTTACAAAGAGCCGGTAATTGATGAGCCATCACCTATGCGTAATGACCGTTTTGAACATAAGAATCAGTCAACACAGAAAAATAAGTGCAAGGTGATCAAACAAGTCTATCGTGTCAAAAAAGATGATAGATTAAATAAAAATTCAGATTTGGCACTAGACATAGAAAAGCCGCATATTGAAAAATCATTGGTTAGCTCTAATGATCAAATTGTCTCCAATGATATACATGTTTCAATAAACATAGTTGAGCAACAATCAAGTTCAGCTCGGAGGCAACACGATCTCAAAGTGGCTGGTTCTCAAGGCACCAGTCTAACCGGTGTCCCAACCGGTCTGACCGATCTTGCCAGAAATTTTGGTAGAGCCGAGAATGTCACAACAGACAGCGAGGTGATGAGAAAGAAGTCAAGCTTTGCTGAGTTATTACATAAATATCAAAGAATAGCCGAGTCTTTGGATCCCGTCGGGGCGGCGCACGCAGGGTTGTCCTAGGCTCGGCAGGCTAGCTAGGACGTCTTCAGACATCGCGGAGATGAAGGAAGAACAGCATGGTAGGGTTGGAAGAGTAGGGTAAAGAGGAATGAAAAGGTAAATACGATAAAAATAGATTCGATTGTGGATATCCCTCAATTGGCAGTGGCCCTTTATATTACAGGGTGGGGAGGTCTTGCCCCGCAAGGAAATCCTTTTACAAGCCTAATCTATCAAGACTCCTCAATTTGGGTCGGAATCGGGTGGGGGCACCGGTCAGACCGGTGCACCCGGCGTGTAGATCTTGCAGAAGTCATATCTCTCTCATCCGAACTCCGATTTGGACGTTCCACATATGAATCTTGATCTACTCGACGAGACCTATCCAATGGTGAAGTCCAAATTGTATTCTGTGAACTTTGACCACATCGGTCTGACCGGTGGGACTCACAGGTCAGACCGGTCAGACTAGACCTGCCAATTTTGATTGCCAACATAACCTTCTAGTACTTCTAAAGAACCCGGAGAGCAGCTTTAACACATCACTAATGTGCCTTGATCCTTCAGGCAGTTGCATGCATTGTGGCAACCGGCAGGGTCTGGCTCCACAAGGTCACACCTCAGTGGTTCTCCCGCAGCAACTCGAATAGTGTACTATTGGATTCAGATATTGTCCTGCTCCATGCCGAGGTAATTAAAATGCGTTTTGAAAATTAATTATACATTTTTGGAGAAAAATGAAATGGAGGAAATACCATCGTTTTTTTCTGTAAAATTTTGAAGCATGTAACATATTGCCCTAGCTTCTTGGGAACAATAGATGAGATTTTTTTTTGAGAATTAACAATAGATGAGATGAGAAAGTAGATTTTCACCGAGGTAGGACGAGGACAAGGAAAATACGGCCCACCACGCGTCTCATGCGGCCCCTCTCGCCCATCCCTTTCTCGTCGTCTCTTCTTCCTCGTTGCACGTCTCTTTTCTGGACACGGACGTTTCATGGCACTAGTGCCATGCATCTTGCTTGTGCTCTAGTCACTGCCTTAATGCTAGCTATTTGTTCCCGTGTCTTACTCCTCGTTCGTCTCGACAATACAAACATTGATATGGTTATCCTACCGTCCTACTCCAATCTTCCATAGCTCCCTCGTCGGCCGTCGCCTCATGCCCTCATAGGCTTCTCCGACCATCCCTGTCTGGGAGTTTTTCGCATCCGACGCGCAGGCGCAGCACACCGGTGGGCGGTACGCCGCGCCGGAAGCTGGGTCCGCCAATTCCGACGAGTAGCGACGGCGGTGACACGCCCGGAACAAAAGGGCACACGTGAAGGTCCACGTGTGAGAAATAACCGCTACCCGGCACAGGTCGCGCTAGCTGCTCATTCATGCGCATCCAGCTGCTGTTGGTGGCCGACGGCGACCACGATAGCGTCCCCCACCAGTGAGCAGTGACCACTCCGGCCACTCCACACCCACAAGGCCAAGCTTTCCTTTTCTTGTCCTTTCTTCGTACAACAAGACGCATTCCTCTGCGCTAGCCGTTTGGCCGCGGCCACGCCATGGAGCCCCTCTCCCTCTCCCTCCTGCTCCCGCGCACCGTGCCCGGGCGCCATTCGCTTCCCTTCGACGCCGCCGCGCCGTTGAGCTCCAGGAGGCCGATAGGAGCCAGCGCTACCGTCCTGGCGCCACGACACCGGCGTCGTGGCGCAAGGCTGTCGGTGTCCGCCGTGGCGGTGGAGACGCCGCGGGCCGAGGACGCGCCATCCCCGTCGCCGTCTGGCGAGGGCGCGTTCGACTGGCTGGACCAGTGGTACCCATTCGCCCCCGTGTGCGACCTCGACCCCGGCGCCCCGCACGGCAAGACGGTGCTCGGGCTCGCCGTCGTCGCCTGGTACGACCGCGGCGCCGGCGAGTGGCGCGTCTTCGACGACGCCTGCCCGCACCGCCTCGCGCCGCTGTCCGAGGGCCGCATCGACGGCAAGGGTCGCCTCCAGTGCGTCTACCACGGATGGTGCTTCGACGGTGCCGGCGCCTGCAAGTTCACCCCCCAGGCGCCCGCGCTCGGCCCTCCCGTGCACAAGAACGACAAGGCCTGCGTGGCGTCGTACCCGTGCGTCGTGCAGAACAGGATCCTGTGGTTCTACCCGAGGGCGGAGCCCGAGCACAAGGACGTGCTGCAGAGGAAGCGGCCGCCGCACATCAAGGAGATCGACGACCCGTTCTTCGTCACTGCGTTCGGCATCAGGGATCTCTTCTATGGGTACGAACGTTCAGCCTCACTTTCTTCTGAATATTCATATGATTCTTCCATTGCAATGCACATTCACAATTCAGTTGAACATTCACAATTCTGTTCAAGGACTGTTCCCGCTGCAGATATGATATCTTGGCTGAGAACCTCATGGACCCTTCTCATGTCCCATATGCACACAAGGGGCTGATAGGCGGGCCCCGCAACACTTCTGATCCCGGGAGATATGTCCCTGAATCCTGATGACCTCTCCCATCCTTGGCAATGCGAACAACCTACTCTGAATCTTCAGAACAAAGCTGTTCTGTCAGTCCTCTAACGATGGCGTTCCTCATTTCTTCACAGTTGAGCATGATAAAGAAGGCGGCGGCCCGATCAATCTGAGGATAGAGGAATCGAGCATCGACGGGTTCCTGTCGTCGTGGGAACGCGGCTTCTGGAAGTTCGTGGCGCCGTGCACGTTCCACAGCTCAGGGACTAGCATGCAGGTGTGCGCATCCCTCCCCTCTCCCTCTGCCAATGCAGCAGGTGATGCCATGGCGAACCCATAGAGCCATTTCAACAGAACAGCATTGGCCCTGCAGACGAAACCGGGGGAGAAGAAGGCGCGTCGGTTCATGCTGGTGGTCTTCTGCGTCCCGGTGGCTCCGGGCCGGAGCAGGCTAATCTGGGCGTTCCCGAGGAACTTCGCGGTCTGGCTCGACATGATCATACCACGGTGGGTCTACCACATCAACCAGAACAGCGTCCTGGATTCAGATGCTTACATCCTCCATGTCGAGGTGACCGAAAGCCAAATGCCTTAATGTTTTGTGCACCATTCACTCGCTAGCTCCTTGTCACTGTTAGGCTCAATTGATTGGAAATTTTCCTTCTGCAGGAGCGCAAGTTTGCTGCATCAGGCATTGATAACTGGCAGAAGGATTGCTACCTGCCTGCATCGTCGGACACCATGGTCGTTGCATTCAGGAACTGGTTCAGGAAGTATTGCAAGAATAATGTTGGCTGGATAACCCCACAGCCTGACCAGCTGCCGCCGACAGCTACCAAGGATGCAGTCTTGGAGAGGTAAATAAGCCCATGATCATCTACCAACCAGCTTTTCACATTCACCTTAAGCAACAAGCGCCATTAGTACAACCGAGCTGTGTCTCCGTGATGCTCATTTCCTGATGCCAATTGCCAATGCCATGGACGGACAGGTACTGGTCGCACGTCGTGCAGTGCACAAGCTGCAGCGCGGCGCTGAAGGCCATGAGGGCACTCGAGGTCGTCTTGCAGGTCGCGTCGGTCGCTATCGTCGGTTTCCTCGCGGTCGCTAAGGAGACGCTGATCACGTCGGTTGCTCGGAGAATCATGGTCGTGTCCATGGCCGTGTTGTGCTTTGCCGCGTCCCGCTGGCTCTCAAGTTTCGTCGAGAAGAACTTCTTTTTTCAGGATTACTCCCATGCGTACAAGTGATGCGTTCTGAAGAAAGGGGAATCTGCAATTTTGTTGCTAGAGCTTGTCTTCTCTTTCTTCTTTTTTTTCCCCTTGAGCATTTGCGTTTTCTTTCTTGAAACGCTAGAGCTTGCCGTGTGTTTCTGACCTGTAACTTAGAATGTGTTACATACTCCCTCTGTCCCGTAAAGAATGCAATCCTAGTATTTGAAAAAAAATCCCACAAAAGGTGCAATTCTAGAAAATAGATTTAATTACATGCCTAATTAAGTAATCAGATTTGATCTGCATGTCAAAACTTACTGTATGTGGCTAAAAAATAAGGGTACTAGAGTCTTTTCGCGTCACCACTAATCTGTCCTAGAAAAATTAGAATTGGACCTTTTATGGGACAGAGGGAGCAGCTCTAATGCTGATCATTTTTCTTGGGCCACTTGGACTGTTTGGTTTGGGCTTGCTTCTCTATGGGTTCTTTCCTTGCTACTCTCCCCCTTGTTGAATTTTGAACTTGTTTACATTCAGAAGTGGATATCATCATATTCCAGTTTTATTTTGATTTATTATTTATGTGCTTCTTTGTGGGATATTTGTGTTCATCCAGATCTTTTTTTTAATTAAAATGTTGTAGGTCACCTGGTCTGTATCCCTTGTGACATCAGTTATCGCCATGACGAGGTGAGGTAATCTGAAACACGACCAACAGTGCAAAATCTCACACCGGGTAAATCCTCAAGCCTTCCTCCTCTTAGAGCATCTCCAATAGTTCAGAGGGGCAAATATAACTTTTCCTTTTTTTCCAGCGGCCTTCCTCTCCCTCGTTACTACGGTATGTTTTATTCATGCAAGAACAGTCTTCACCAACTCACCACTCCTCACCTAGTCTTCTTCCTTCTCCAATCTCTCCCTAAACCACCTTCCATGGGTAGAGTGCTTTGGCAAGTGCCACCACCGACTGCCACTCTGCCAGGCCACGTGCACCACAACTACTCCATCAACTGGAGTGTTGTGGTTGGCACGGTGGCTGGTGTGGTTGAGTTCCTCCTAGTCGTTGGAGGGCTCTACTGCCTCCTTCGACGGTTTAGACGACGCCAAGCTTATACACAACATCGTTTCGACCAGGCGAGGCGAGCTAGCTTTGACGCGCTCGTCGGTGCGACCCTTCCTTGTAGCATGTCTACTTCGACGCGCAAAAGATTGTTAATATTTTCTGCTACATGATCAATATTGTTTACCAAAGCACATGAAATAGTAATCCTCTAGCCCTACACCCCTACCTAGAGGCGCGAATCTAGCGCTACAGCTGGGGGTGGGGCCTCGTGCCCCCCGCCCCCCCCCCCCCCCCACACACACACCCCACCACACCAACCGGCCAGGATTTCATGGAGCCCCACTAATACCCCTTACAGATTTGAGGAAGAAGAACAGAGGAGAGGCTAGTTGAAGAAGAAGGATATGGGAGCCTTCTTATCCCTAGGGCTCAATCTTTACTTTGTCCCTACGTACCTATATATGTTGATCCAATGTCATCCTCAGAAGTTATGTTTGACATATGCGATGATGGTTATGCGGATGACTTTAGAGCATCTCCAACAGTTTACCAACTTAGGTTGGCATCCTTGATTTTCGACAAAAACGTCGAAAACATCCCTCCTACAGTTTAGCAAAGAACTTGACAATTTTTGGCATCTTGGAAAAAAAATATACCTCCAGCGTGCAAAAGATGCGCGCGCGTAGTCGGCTTGGCATCGGTGTTTCTCAGCCGGGTGGGAGCGTGGAAAAAGAAAAAAGAAGGGTTCATGATGTAAATATATATAGAGAATACTTGGAGACATATTCTTTTTTAGCTTGACAAATATTTTAGAAGTCGGCAAATCATAAGATTTGTCAAGTTAAAAATAGCAAATTTTTAATGAGCAATGTGCTGGCTCGAAATGTAGTCACGTGATGGAATACAAAATTCAGATGGGCTTCTTACCCCCATTGATTTCTTTAAAAAGATTCCATATGATTTTAAACAAAAAACCCATAACAAACACCTCCATAAAATTTTCACTATTCGTCCCACCCTTTTCACCCATCTAAACAACCCCAAAAAAAATTGCAATTACGGTGGCCGCTATAAACTGTAATCAAGATTTACCAAAAAAAAACGGCTGTAAAAAATTGACATTTCCAAGCATGCAGCTTGATTTGCAGTCGTAGCCCCAGTTGTCCACCGATCGACAAACGACAGTCGACAGGTGCAGCAAGGAGAGGAGGGAGATGACAGCTGCTGATCGCCTGATCCAACCGCGCTGCCGGTCCACGGACCACAGGAGCCGCGTGCCCACGACTCTCGCGGTCCCGCCACACCACGAGTTCCCTGCTTCTGGCCACGCTGCCAAGTCTGCGCCGGTTGTGGCGGTGCTTGCCGCCGTTCGCCGCCGCAGCCGCGCCATGGAGCCCCTCTCCTTCCTCCCGTTCGCGCGCGCCACGCGCCCGTCACTCCCCGTCACCGCGGCCGCAGCCGCAGCCACCGTCGCCGCCGCGCTGCTGAGATCCAGGAGGGCTGTCGGTGTCCGCCGTGGCGGCCGAGACACCGCGGACCGAGGAATCACCACTTTTCCTCCATTATCTTCCATCATCCGCCGCCGCAAAGTGAAATCGAACTCTTAGTCGCGATTCTCGCGGCAGGTGCACAAGAACAGAAAGGCGTGCGACGCGCAGGCGCTGCCGCGGCGACCCAATCGCCGGAGGATGCGAGCGGCGCTGCGGGGGTGGTGAGAGGAAGGAAAGTGTAGCCGGAGGCAGCGGGTGGCATCTGGAGACTGCGGCGAAGAGAGCGGCGATCGCCGGCGGCAACGCACGCTCGTCGGCTGCTCCGGCGCCGGCGTCGTATATTTGCAAAATGCCCCCTTGATCGCGGTGAATAGTCGCGATCCAATACAGGGGCCATTTGTAATAATAAAAGTTATTTGTTTTCAAGTAGACCCCTCATTCGGATCGCGATTATTAATCGCGATCCAGTTTAGGGGTTATTTTGTAAATTCCTGGTCAGTTATTTACATAAACCCCCCTATTTTCGATCGCGATCAATAGTCGCGATCCAAATCAGGGGCCCGTATGCAAAATCCGCGAACGTATATATTTGCATAAAACTCCTTTGTTCGGACGGCTCCGCCTCCGGCACCGACGGCCGCCGCCGCCGCCGCCGTTGTGCCCCCGGGTTCCCGCGCAAGATTCCCCACGTGCACGGACCGTCCGTTGGAGTAGAAGGAAGCGCTGCGTCTGATTTGAAGGCGGAGAGGAGAGCCGACGGACTTGGTTCGATTGAAGAGCCGATGCGGTGGCGTAATCGGGGTGGGCACGCGGCAGAGGATGACGGATACAGAGTTGAGCAAGAGGCTGGCGGCGGCGCGGGAGGCAGGGTGAGGAGAGACGACGACCACGAGGTGAGGCGAGGCGAGGCTAACCGGCGGAGACGATTTCGTCCGCCGTCAAGGACTGCGCACCATACGACTATACGAGAGGTCACTATTATTTACAGCAAAAGATTTCAGTAGCCCAATTGATCGCCACTGCTGCCGGCCCCAGAGGAGGCCACCACTACCGTCTCCCGCCACACCACAGCCACGAGTTCCCCTGCTTCTCGCGACGCCGCGAAGACTGCTCCGGTTGGGTTGTGGCCGCGCTTGCCGCCGCGCCATGGACCCCCTCTCCCTCCTCCCGCTCGCGCGCGCCACGCGCCCGTCGCTCCCCCTCGTCGCGCCGCTGGGATCCAGGAAGCTAAGCGGCGGTGCCGCCCCGATCGCGCAGCCGCGGTGGCGCCGCGCCGCCAGGCTGTCGGCGTCCGCCGTGGCGGCCGAGACGCCGCGCACCGAGGACGCGCCGTCGCCGTCGCCGTCCGGGCAGGAGCGGTTCGACTGGCTGGACCAGTGGTACCCGCTGGCCCCCGTGTGCGACCTCGACCCGCGCGCGCCGCACGGCAAGACGGTGCTCGGGCTCAGCGTCGTCGCCTGGTACGACGCCGGCGCCGGCGAGTGGCGTGTGTTCGACGACGCCTGCCCGCACCGCCTCGCGCCGCTCTCGGAGGGACGCATCGACGACAAGGGCCGCCTCCAGTGCGTGTACCACGGCTGGTGCTTCGACGGCGCCGGCGCCTGCAAGTTCATCCCCCAGGCCCCCGCCCTCGGCCCGCCGGTACGCCGCGCCTCCACCGATCACCATTTCCTTCCACCGTTCGCCGCCGCAAAGTGCGATCAAATTCTTAATCGCGATACTCCTGGCAGGTGCACAAGAACAGCAAGGCGTGCGTGGCGTCGTACCCCTGCGTGGTGCAGAACAACATCCTGTGGTTCTACCCGAGGGCCGAGCCGGAGTACAAGGACGTGCTGCAGAGGAAGCGGCCGCCATTGATCCCAGAGATTGATGACCCGGAGTTCGTCACCGTCTACGGCATCAGGGATCTCCCCTACGGGTAAAGGCTCAAACATTTTCTCTCTCTCTTAGTCTTGCTATGCTTTCTCCGTTGATCGGCTTCACGTGTCAGTCATAGCTTGTAGCACTATTGTGTTGCAGGTATGATGTTCTGGTGGAAAACCTCATGGATCCTGCTCATGTCCCGTATGCCCACAAGGGTATAATGCGCGGCATCCGCAAGAAGGAAGATCCAGGAAGATATGTCCCTGAACTGACATGAATACCTTAACTTAGTTGTGTCAATGCAAATTCAGTAGATTGGAAGGAGTAAGCAACAATGCTTGGCATTCTGCATTGCTGATTGGGGGTGTTTCATTTTTTTTTCACAGTTGACTATGATAAAGAGGGTGGTGGTCCGATCAAGATGAAGATCGAGCATGCAGACATAGAAGGTTTTCTGTCACCGCAGGAGCGGGGCTACTTTCAATTCGTTGCACCGTGCACGTTCTTTGGCACACCGTTTCCCCAAGAGGTGTAGATAACCTACCACTTTGTCAATGCAAGTGAAGCCAGAAGGAATTCATGGAACTAACACCAGCATTTTTTCGCTCTACTTGGTGGCCGGTCAGGGTGAGAAGAAGGCGCCTCGAATCCTGCTGGTGTTCTTCTGCATTCCGGTGGCTCCTGGGAAGAGCAGGGTGATCTGGGCGTTCCCGAGGAACGTTGGGGTCCGGTTGCACAAAATCACACCACGGTGGCTGTACCATATTGGCCAGAATCTTATATTGGATTCAGACATTTTCCTCCTCCATGTTGAGGTAACTCAAGTTCTGTCCGCTCTATCTCAAAGTTCAGTGATTCAGGATTTGTGTAATTCTTGTCTTTTTTTTATGTTAAGGGTGTAATTGTTGTTTCTTTAAAAAAAAGGGTGTAATTGTTGTCTGTTGAATTGTTTTCACAGGAACGCAAATTTGCTACCGTAGGTCTCGATAATTGGCAGAAAGCTTGCTATGTGCCCACATCGTCGGACAACATGGTGATTGCCTTCAGGAACTGGTTCAGAAAGTTCTGCAAGAATCGGGTTGGCTGGGCAACCCCACAAGTCGATCAGCTGCCACCAACCCCTACCAAGGATCAGCTCATGGAGAGGTAAATAAGCCAGAACATCAATTTTACTCTGAACAGAGAAATTTGCAAGGCAATCTGTAACTGTGACATTCTAATCTCCTGATCAATAGGTACTGGTCTCACGTGGCGCAGTGCACAAGCTGCAGTGCCGCGCTCAAGGCCATGAAGGCACTCGAGGTTGCTCTGCAGATCATGTCGGTCGCGGTCGTCGGATTCCTCGCCATCGCAAAGGGCACGTCGACCATTCAGAGGACCGTGGTCGTTTCCGCGGCCGTGCTCTGCTTTGCCGCATCCCGCTGGCTAGCCAACTTCATCCAGAAGAACTTCTACTTCCAAGACTACGTCCACGCTTACAAGTGATATGTTCAGGAAAACCTGACGTTTTTTGTTGCTAGGCGTTTGTTGTGTTGATGGTAAATGCGAATTAGATAATGTGTAGGAAGCAAAGAAATTTTTTTGATACGGTAGCAGCTGTATATAATCAACACGTTACTTCGGCGTTGGTTCAATGATAAAAATTACAAATAAGTCTTGCAGCGGATACTGGCGATATGATCTTTCTGCTGCAAAATATGTAAATCATGTGTGACACGAAACAATAGTTGAGCTTTGTGTTTATTTGCACGAAATCCAGCCAATCAAATCCCATTGTTCCGCTGAACAGCAGGCCATACAAAGGGTAATGAATAATTTCAACCTATCTACAAAAATGGCTTCTTTGCCTTTGTTTCCACAAAAATTTCTATGGTTTTCCATGAAAGGAATCTGTTGCACAATTATTTGAAATGAAGAACAAATAAAAGCATCCGCGAGTACAAAACTAAGTTCTTGGCAGCTGACGGCCACAGTTGACATTTGTAGGAGCTGCACGAGCAAACACTTATCCTAGTAGGCAAAATGCATTCAATTTTCCAATTTGGAAGAACAATAAGCTATCCAAGATATCCCTTAGGCCCTGAAATGTAAAATCGCATAAACGATTTTCAGGAAATTCAAATATCAAAATACACAAAGGCACATTGCAACCAGTGCATATTCTAAAAGCTGAACTGTATTCTTTGAATTGCCATTTTATGATATACTGTAATAAGGAAATTATCAGGCTTTCCATGACATACCTCGTCATGTATGAATCATCTGCTGTACTGATTACAATCTTTTCACCCGCTTCAATAAAAGGCGGTGCCTAAGATAAAGGGGGGAAAAGGTAATGTTAGTATCAAATAGTGCACACATGAGTCTGTAAAAGTTCATGGTTTATAAAGCTTGAACCAGTATAGATAGGTTATGCACCCAAGAAAATTTCACAACAGAACTTATTTTCAGGTAAAATCAAGGTGCTGTATTAATGGAATAAATGAACCAATCAAGTTTATGGTGGCAACATTTTTTTAATGAAATGGTGGCAGCAAAATTTAGTCGACAAAAGGAAGAGGAGAGGGTGAATCACTGAATCATGAAAATAATGATATGTGCCTAAACCTTGAATGAAAATATAAAAAAGTATAAAGCTGTACTTATTCGGCAACTACAAATCAGCTCTGTACAAAATGTTCTAAAAAAGAAATTGCAAACAAAAACATTTATACTGCATTCCATACACAATTCAACAAAGAGAACAGCACCTGCTCAACAAGTGCATATAAATAACAATAGTTCTAGGTAAACAGATGGCAGATGCTACAAAATGGTGCCCGGCAACTTACAAGCACTGTAAGACCATTATCCAACACGACCCTTTTATACCTGCATTTATAACAGCATGTGGTTAGTTAACTGTATAGTGAGGCTTAAACTCTCACTGTAAAATTATGAAGCTGGTATTAGTAATTTAGTATGCACGGTGCATAGATAAAATCAGCAGTATCACTGGTTAACAGTGTCAAGAAAACAAATGTTCTAAGTGCTAAACAATAAAAACTTAATGACAGAGTACTCATCAATCTCGGGTCTCCAAGTCCTGTGTGCTATCAAGCATTCTATTGTACTATATAAAGTCTCGGAATCAAATCTCAAGATTACAGTATTATTTCAATATGAAAAATGATTTAGGAAGACAAAAACTACTGCATTACGAGTTGGGCAGTCATAAACCATGTGTGTACCATCTAACAGAGGTTTGCAGCCAAAAGCATCTCTTGCATTCGCGAGTCATTGGAGAGTGGAACTTGGTACAGCTAAAGAACCAATTAAGCTAGTTTGTTAAATTCCGATCAGGTCACTACAGCTTCTTGATTTTGCAAGTTCTTAATAATGAAAACTAGCCTACTTCCAGAATCCAGCATTCCACTGCCTGCGGCTACTTGATATGTGCATCTGCTGGTAACTTTGTTAGACGCTCAAAGCAAATCGTTACTAATCTTGTCCGTGCACTGCCAGCTAGAAAGTTCACATTAAACAATTGATTAATACTTATTAGACAGCATCAAATCATATTACTAGTTTACTACGTAACCATAACCTTATTGCTGAACATTTATAACAAGCCTATTTTCTTCCAGGGTATAAATAGACACCCAACATATGCACCCTATCAAATAACCCATTAATAAATGCTGTAAAAGCAACACAAAAGAATGTTGGCATTTGTAAATATATAATAAACAAACCTTAGACAATATAAGATGGACAATGAAATAATATAGAAACTTACTGAGGTTGAGCAGGAAGCCCTTTTGTATTCGGCTGTGCTTCAACAACGGTGCAAGTCACCCGTTGAGGAACCGTACCAGACATTGGCCGGCCATCAAAGTATTGTAGGTTTACCTTCATTTCATCTGTTTGCAAGTGAGAAAAAAAGTAGGGTGTAAGCCTGTAAGGATTTTAACAAATGTGCTATAAACTATATTCCAAACTGAGAATACAAAATTAACATGGACACTGCAAAGTCAAAAGTTGGCAAGCTGCAATGGTTGGAAAGTGGAAACTATGAAAAGTAAAGCCCATTAATAGAAGGCAACTATAAACATCATAAACATAACTAGGGAAACTATGAAAAGTAAAGCCCAATAATACAAGGCAACTATAAAAATCATAAACATCACTAGATTAGTAAATGCCAGTCTGATGGAAAAACTCAAGTCTTCCACTTACGGTATTAATTTATAAAATGACATTTTTGTAAGTTGCCATGTTATGAAAAACGAAAGGTATTACTACATGGCTTCAGTAATCTGAGTAGGCAAGTAGGGTGTCAGTGATTATGCTAGAAGGGTCAAGTGAAGATGCTAATGTTGACACGATCAGCATTCATATGAGGAGGGAATCATAAAAGAATTAAATTGCTCGTTGTACAAATATTAAGCCTACCCCAATTTGCTTGGGACAAAAGGCTATATTGTCTGTTTGTTGTACAAATATTAGAACATAAGTTTTTTTAAAACCATCATAATTCCTTTTTGTTATTAATTACTACTTGGCTGAACCTTTCAGGTATGCAGCAGCTTTGCCAAACAGATCCTTTGAAACTTCAATTTGCTCAAATGTTTCAGGCCTGGTTAAAAAATATATAATAGATTAGATCACAACTAAAAATAATATGGACAGCATCACAGCTTACCATGTGAAAAGTAAAATGACAAGAAAAATGGAAGATAAAACCTACTCCATAAGTGTCACAGAGTCTCCTTCCTGATACAGATATGTGAATGACTTCTCCTCGACAAAAACTCCTGAGTGTGTTCACACAGCATTAACTAGATTAGCCTTATGTACATGATTGTACAAGTTTAAAACATGAAAAACTGAACCAAACATGTTATCATAAATGCCAACTGGCACCAAACAGGATACTGTTGGCTAGACAGGAAGGCTGAAACTTAGCCAGGATCCGGATGGAAACGGATAATTTTGGACGGCTTCTCACAAAATGCAGTTAAACATGTTGCCATAACATTTTATACTTTCTTCAACACTATTAGTATAATGTGTTTGTGTACAAAAATAATGCAATCATGTCAATAAAATAAATTGCAGAATTAATACAATATGTACTTTTGTAGAGACTATTGGTCATGGCTGGAACACGAGGTTTTATCCTAAGATTACCAACCGGCCAGTCGATATATACCAGTCTCTACATCATGATTACATAGATTCTATATACGTGGTTATGAATTCAATTTAGTTTGTTAAATCATGTTTCATAGGTTATGAGACCCTATAAAATTGGCTTTGCGCATGAATGCCATGTGACACCCATAAAGAAGAAAGAAGTGCCCATGTAAAACACATGTGAGCAAATTTCAAGGGGATGGTTACATGCATGGGGGCAGTTAGGCTACAACATAAAGGCTTGTATGGCTGGCTATATCTTAACTATTAAAGTTGCATTTTCTGTAAGAAAAGAAAAATAAATCATACTCTCAAGGGCCTCATCAGTACGGAATCTTTCTGTAATTTTGTTTCCAGTGTCAACATCCCTCAGTTCCACCTGCAACACTCAGGTGTTAAAAAAAAACAATGTAAATGCTGACTACTTGTGATTGTGGTGAACTATGAGGCACCAATTGCTGCAGCAAATAAATAGTGGAATAAAATAAATAACCTGTATTGTGGCCCCTCCTCTTCCTTGATGTGAATGTTGTGCTTTTATTACCTGAACAAAGCAAAACCAAGTCAGGAAACACTACAGTGCCTTTTCTAGTAATAATGAAAACAGGTATAAACTAGTTTAAACTTCACCAAAGCTAGTAACTAACTACCAGTGGATTTCTGTACCTGATAAATGCGTCCTTGAATTTTAAGGTTGACCAAAGGGATGAGTAAGTAACAGTCAGCAATACTTGAAGGAAAAGGTAAAACACAAGAGATGTAACCACACACCTCTTCGTTGTATTACATTTCCAAGTTTCACCTACAATATATGAAGACAGACCCATAGTTAACCAGTGCATAGTGCTTCAGCAAAGAGACCGGAGTGCAGAACTGAGGAAAAGCATTTGGAGGAGCAGAATAAGCAAGATAACATGACATAAAGTGTTCATTTTTGCACGGGCAACTTAAGACCATGGGTAAGCCTTCCTACTGACTGCTAGCTGTAGTAAGTTTACTTCAGATGGGTAACACGTTCCTACAGTTATGTTCCTGCACCTCATAGCATATAATGTGCTCATTCTAATCCATGACATGTATCCAATATCTCAGATGATGAGATGAATTATTATAACTACTGTGATAAACTCATGCCTACGAGGCCTGAAATGAATAAATCCCACCAGAAACAAAAGAGCTACTAACTAATCCTGCCGCAGAAAAATGAACAAATCATCTTAACCATTTTTGCATCAAGTTAAAACAAAACAACTGCAACTACAACAATCAACTGCATCAACCCATTAAAGCCCAACTAAACCCTGGGCACGGATCGAGTGAGCAAAATTGACATAAATAAAAGAGATTCAGTAAAGTCGCAAGGGAATTCGTACGTCGGAGCCAAGCATCTTCGCGCCGCGGCGCTGGGTGGCGGCCCAAGGAGCGGCGGCAAGCGAGCCCGCGGCAGCGGGCGGGGCCCACCGCGCGCCGGCGGCGAGCGTGGCGACCTCATGGGCACTTCCGCGGGACGCTGCGGACGCAGCGTAGAGAAGAGGGAGGCGGCGGGAAGCTTCCAGAACCTTCCGGCGGAGGATCTGCATCGCGAAGAGGGAGACGGCGGGAACCTTCCAGAACCTTTCGCTTGCCGCCTTGCGCCTTTCCTTTCCTTCGCGTCGAGGCGAGAAGAGAAGAACGCGGAAATGGCTACGATATGGGCCGAGCCCATCATTTGTGGGTGGATTCAAGCCCATGGAACTGTGGGTCTTTTCCCCATTTTTTGACGTCCTGTTTCTCTGATTGGGTGTGGCCCCTGGTCCCTGGAACCCCAAAAAAAACGCTGGCGTGGTGGGACCCACCTGCCCGAGGTCAGCCGTCGGCGGCAGAGCGCCCCAACCAACCAGGCTGCAGCACGCACGCGGACCCGCGGCGTCCCCACCGGCCACCACCACCCGCACCCGCCCCCCCCCCCAAAATAACCTCGCCCTCCCGGAATTTCTTTTGATTTGCCAAATCTAGCCTCCACACGCGGAGAAATTTCGGAAGCGGAAGAATCGAAAGGGGAGAGACCGAGAGAGAGAGAGAGAGAGAGAGAGGAGGGAGGAGCTATGATGCGCTGCGCCGCCGCCGCCGTTGCGGTGGCCGTCGCCCTCGCCGCCGTTGCTGGCTCCGCCGTTGCCGCGGAGTCGCAGGGGGCGGCGGGCACATGCGCGCGGAGGGACGCGCCGCCGTTCCTCGACGCCGTCGGATCGCGCTGCCCCTTCGTCCGGATCGAGCCGTCCCCGCCTCTCGAGGTATGCCTCCTCTCCTCCTCCACCGCCCAACCTAGCCACCCGCCACTAGCCGCGACGTTCCTGTCAAAATCTCTGCATCGTCAACACGGGAACTAGCAGCGACTTCTGACATGTATTTTACTGTTTTTCTTATTTATAATTCGTGCCAAACTGGGCGATATTAGAGGGAGACAGAGGAAGATGCCGTGATTTTTTCCCTGCTAAGTATTCGCACCATGATGGGTGCGAATCTTGTTCCTTGCTAACTAATCATGTCTTGAAAAATTAAATTTGCAAAATTAGAAACATGGGAACTTTCTGAGACGCAATTATACAGTAAACCAGAGCTAACAAGGAATCCAATCACCCAATAGTGTTGATGAATGCAGTTGGTCAATAATAAACAGAAGAAATGCTATTTTTAAGTGTAAATGGGGTAGTCAAGTAGGATTGGTGCTGTGAGGTATAAGATTCATTTTGGGCTTGAAGGAGTTTGGAAATTGGGGATGAGATTCAAAGGAAGGCATGGAGCAGCACAGACTTTGCGTGTCTGTGTTTCAGCAAAGAAAGACATGTCGAGGTACCGAGGATGCAGTGAGAACACCACATGCATGTCCTGTGTGCTGAATCAAAATAATTTGGCCGTACAGAAGTTATTTTGTAGCAACTTTTAAGTAAACAGTTCATGGGAGCTATAGCAACAGTATTCTCTTTAACTGATCAAATGGCTGAGGATATTAGTTGTTTGTTCTGTAAATAATATCTGAATTTTAAACTTCAGTTTATTAGCATGGTATATATAAATATTAGGAAAATGCAAAACAAAACCCTCCGAAACGCTGCAAGAGTTAACCCACATCTCAATTTGTAACAGGGTTTGTAAGAAGATTGGGAAAATTATGTTTACCTATCATTTGGTTAATGTTGGCACTGAAATGGGAAACATTATCAACCAAAAACTATGTTGACCTAATTTTCTGCATATCCATTAACTAGCTTTAATTTCATCCACTGCTTGATCAAGAGTATTTTTGGTGCAACAAGCATATATAGTTTATATTGCAAATTTGGAAAGTTGTGTCTTCTTCAGCGGTACTTAATATACCTTGTCTTCCCCTGAAGGTGAGTGGAGAGGCTGTTGATACAGAGTTGAACCTTCGGCGTAGGGGTGCTTCATACTCCATTCTCTTTTATGCTGCATGGTGTCCATTTTCGAGCAAATTCCGACCAATATTTGAAGCTCTCAGCACTATGTACCCTCAGATACATCACTTTGCTGTTGAAGAATCTTCTGCTACGCCTAGGTATGTGAATGTTGAACTCTTTTGTGTTAGTGTACTGAATTGAGGCAATTTGTCCTTTCTTGAACAAATATTGTTTGTTCAGTGGATTGCTGCTCATTGTACTGCATCTGCTTACTGTAGTTTGTTTTCAAGATATGGAGTTCGTGGCTTCCCAGCCATTCTTCTTGTAAATGAGACTACGATGGTTCGATATCGGGGTTCAAAAGATCTCAGCTCTCTGGTTGATTTCTATAAAGAAACTACAGGTACCATTGCACAGCTTTATTGAATGATCACAGATTTTTCAAATATGCTTTACCTGAGACTTGAGCAAATCTAATGATTGAGAATACAACCCTGGGGGATCCCTTTATTGGAAGTTGATTGTGTGTGTTTTAGTTTTTATCTTGGAAATTGTTACTGCTGCCTAATTTGTTAATAGGCTGCAGTCATGATTTTTTTTTTTTAAAAAAAAACTTGGATGGTCTTGACCCATGATCCCCCATGTGGAATGCACCAAAATCGAATCTTATTATGATGTTTTACTTTTGAGGTTTTTGAATGTTTGACGATTGTGAATGTACACAAGTATGGTTAGTAGTTTCTGCAGAAATGGCACGCACAATTTCACATAGCTACATGTCATTGTAATATGGATTTGACTACGCTATCCAAACAAACTAAACAGAGATATGTCACATAAATACATTTGTGGTACCATTATGTTGCATATAGTACTTCAAAGCAGTTTTCTGATGTACGTTTTCCTGCTGCAGGTCTTGATCCAATTGCACATCTTGATGTCGTCCAGCAAGAGAGTTCAGGAAACTTGAGATCAATCATGCCATGGGATCGATCTCTTCGTGAAATGGCAAAAGATGAGCCCTTTTTGTTGCTTGCAGTTCTTTTTATCATCATGAAGGTTGTGGCATACTTCATACCTGTTGTCCTGTCTCATCTGAGAGCCTTCTTAGTTGTGCGTGTCCGAAACTTGAACTTGGGGATCCGTAGGGGATCAAACCAGCTCTTGGATCGAGCATTGAATGTACTTGATGTGAGGAGGCTTTGGAGCAAGCTTAGACTGAGCAATAAGGCAACGGACCTAAGGAAAGGAGCAAGTAACGCTCGAGCTTGGGCTTCCTCATTTACTTCCGTTTCACTGGGTGAACCATCGTCTTCAAGACAAGCTTAGGCTTTTTAGGGGGGTGTTGTTTGTTAGGGTAGCTGCTCACGTGGTCCGAAACCATTACTCTTTGTTTCCAACCCTGCTATGTACCATGGTTCTGTTCTGTGCAGTCAGGAAGTTGGGAAACCTTACAGACATGTAAATTTTGAGGACATCATGTGCTGTTGTATATTAGGAGGAATACCTTGGTGATGCAATGCCTAATCTTTCTGTTCATTAACTTCAGTAAATGGGTCGTATGATGAACATCTTTGTAGGTTTTCTCTTAGGATTTATTTCTGTGTGTGATGTTGTATTGGTAATATACTCTGTACTCTTCAAAGACTTGGTTTCACTTTGTTATTATTTTTTTAAGATAACATGAAGAGCTTGAAGCTTGGATCATTGGAGTCATGCTCTGATCTCTGGGACCCAGTTGCTCACTTGAATTGTAATGGTCACTATATTGTTTAAAAGAAACACATCAGATCATCTGAAAGGCTTTCTTTTTCAGTGGCTTTGTTATTTCATCCTGTGATTTGTCTTCTAAAGTTTCTTCCAGTTTTACTGTAATGTATGATTATCCATTGCTATCTCTGGTCGCTATCTTAACTTGGATTTTTGCAGAAGCTTCAGAACAGATTGCTTGTACATGCCTTTCTTATCTGGTGTGTATATCTTCCTTTCTTAGCTCATGTATATTATCGCCTCCTTTGCTTGACCATGCTCAGTTATGTTATGCAGTTTTCTGTGAAGTTGGTTTGACTTGCATATAACATTCTGGAAACGTTCCTCATAGCTTGATGGAAAGGGATCGACGTGGATGTGGATTAGGTGGCAGTGGCATCTAGTAATTCTGATAGCTGCTGATAGATACAGATTTAATGAGTTTGTTATGCCGTCTAATTAAAACTACAAAGCACTGCCAGTTGTAGAAATATTTATTTTTTAATATACTCAACAACCTGTTTCAAATTACTTATCGTTTTGAGATACACTTATTTTGTTATCCATCAAGATGTATATTATGTCTAGATACACAATAAAAAAATGTATCTAGAAAAACCAAAATGATAAGTATTTTGGAACAGAGGTAGTAATAGCTTTCTCCTAATGGCCGGGTTGTCCAAGCATTTCACCTTTTCGGCCTGCTTGGATCACCCAAAACGTGAAAAACGAATTTAGTAGAAAGTAGAATTCCCCAGTGGTACCCAAAGAACACTTTCACCCTTGTCACCTAGCAGCAAACACACACACAAACTCTTTCAAACTTGGTTTGCCATTATTTCCCTTGCTTCGACAAGTGTCCCTGTTCCCACCGCCACTGGTTCTTCTCCAGCCGTTTCCCTCCGGAAAAACACAAAGTATCCTTCCATGCCACCACTTGTGTTATTCCTGGGAAGCATCCATTCCTGACCACTCTAGGTATCATCGCTGCAACAAAGCGTGCAGCTATATAGATTCCTGATCCAAACTTGCCCGTGAGCAGAGAAAGCTTCCTGTTCCTCCATGGATGCGATCAGCCTTGACGAGTGGGAGCTCCTGCCTGACCACAAGAGCTCCTTCTTTCTGGAAGAGCACTGCAGCAATGGCGGCCATGGCGCTGTCGGCGGCGGTAAGGACCAGCTCTTGCTCGGCGCCGAGCTGTTCGTGATCGACATGGACCACTTCGCCCCTGCTTCTCATCCTCCTCCCTGTGATGGCATCCCAGATGAGGAGGCGGCGGCCAAGAAACCACTCCTACCATCACAAGATGCATGTGTCCATGATCCGGACACCGAGTTCATGGACATCGCCGCCTTGCTGACCGATCCGAAGCGAGAGGAGCTCGTCAGCAAGGTGATCGAGATACCGATCTATGAAGCAGAAGAAGATCATGACGACGAGACCACGATGGTCAGGGACCCTGATGCTGTCAAGGAGGCTGATCAGGACGAAGTGATGGTTGAAGCTGAAGCACCTGGTGATCAGCGAGCTGGGGAGGAGGAGGAGGAAGAAGGCGTCATCAGCAGAACGGGCTTCAGCGTGGGGAACCTGAGGGTGAATGGAGTCGGGGCGCTCTGCTCGTTTGGGGTTGCGGCCGCCACGTTCGTCATCTTCCTCCTTGGAGGCAAGCAGCAGCAGCAGCAGCAGAGGAGGCATCAGGATCACAAGATCCAGCTCCAGATGTACGCCGATGACGAGGTTCGTGGCTCGTCCCTGATATCAGCATTTTTTTTTAACATCTGCATACATTCATAACGGCATGTTCTTGGATTAAGATATTGCTTGCTTATACTTTACTCCTCCTCCTTAAAACTTAAGCTTAAACCTCACTTGTACGTTGGTGCAAAAGAATTGAAAAGAATCTTTGGATTTAGACAGGATTATTGCAGAATGGAATCATGAAATTGGTTATGGATGAAGCTGTACCACTAAATAAATGGGGTATTCTGACAGGTTTGTGCTTGTTTGATCTTTAGAGGATTCATCAGGTTGTGCAGCATGCTTCCAGACTGAACCAGACCATGTCGTCGGTCATGGGAGGCGCATCGTCGGCACGGGCGAGCATATCGTTTGGCGGGTACTACCAGGGGTTTTGATGCGTCAGCAACTTGGAATTTCATGCGTGATTAGCACTAGATCGTCCTGTAATTTATTGTTTGCTTTGTGCATTCTTTATATTTGCCAGCAGGGCCCAGCTGCCAGTGACTTGTGTGTACACTAGCATTCTCTTGCACCACGTACATTTCCTGTGTCCTGCAACTATATGTGAATATCAGATGTCAAAATGTAAGAAAAAAACACTACGCAGAAATGAGCAGACATCAGATGCGAAAAATTGTTTCATGGTTCTTGGCTGTGCATGACTGTTCACTGAATCTGCTGGCCAAACGCCAAGAGAGACTGTTGATTTGTCGATTAGTACACCGCAGGGCACCGACAGTGATCTTCTTTCCCCGTACAAGTTCCAAGAAACCCCGTCGAGAAAAATCTAGGAAAAATGTCGAGTAGATCGGAACGGCAACGCGGCAAAAGATCTCGCGTCCATGTGCCACAGGATAAGGAGAAGCCATCTTTGAACAGTGCTCCCGCGACAGCAATGGCTGGGACCGGACCGGTCCAGGGAGATGAGCCTGACACCCTTGTTCGTGACGCTGGAAGGTGCCGTGTTCCTTGAAAAAAGATAGTAATTCAGTGAATCGTTTGGAACTACTAGTACAAAATTCAAGTGGAAATAATTGAAAATCGTCGCTGGAATTTCACCCAGTCTCTTTTATGTCAAGCCGGCCCATGGACTCCTTGCGGGGCTTCTGATCGCAAGGCCCATCATGCGCTACGTCCCATCCAAAGCCCATTTGAACTTTCCTTTTCTGCAGAGAGAGAAGAAGAACTTCTCGAAGCAAGTGGCGATTTTGAGCAGTGCAGAAATTGCCACCTGTCCTGACTTCCGAATCTTCAGAAAAAATATATAATAATGTTCTTAATCTCCTGTTGTCTTCTTCCCAACTCCTGGTCGCCATGAACGCAAGAAAGCGAGACAACAAGGCTCAAGCTCCACCGACACAACGCTCAAGTGCTGAGGCGAGACAGACTGGTATGGTAATGGCGCAGTACCACACCACCACTGTAGCTGCTTAGGTCATCTGGCTGGCGATCAGAGCGCCTTTCACGGCGTCGGCCAACCATCCTCTCCTATCAAACAAGACGGGGTCCCTGGCGGCTCAACGAACTGACAGCGCTGCTACTTCAATGCGACGGATCCGATCGCAAGAGGGAGACGCAGTACGCCACATCATCAAAGCCGCCGAGCAGCTGCCGTTTACTGCCATCTTTGGCGCGAGCAATCAATACTACCAGAAAACCGTCGAGATGCGTTGAGATTTCGTTGCACCGAAGATGCCCCCTGTTCGCGCACAGGAGATCTCCTGGAGCGACGCGAGAATCGACGAGGTGTCTGTTGTTCACCGCTACTACTACCCGTGAATCTCCGGCGCTGCGGCCGCCGGCCGGCCTTGTCGGCGGGTCGATCGGTATGGTTGGGCCGGCTCCACTCGCACTCTTCCGCCATGCATGCGGCCACTGGCCAGTGGCCACCAGCCACGAACCGTCGTCGGCGGAGTCGGAAAAGGAGGGTCGATGGGGAATCCTCCGGGCGGCGCTCGAGTCCGCGGGGAGAAGGACAAATCCAGGCGCAGCCATGGCGCCATCCCCACGTGTGCCTGTCCGTCCGTCGATCGCTCGTTCATTCTCAATTCGTTGCTCCTATCTCTCATTCCATTTCTATTCCACTGCACTGATCGAGTGAGTGATTGATGATCATCGTGGTCATGGTCGACGACGATGCTAACCTTACTGAAACCACCACGTGCTCGACCGTCCGTACGTCGGGGTCGGCGAAAGCTCCGTCCAACGACAGGTAATAATCAATGGTCCGGCGCTGCGGCTACCATCAATGGATCGATTCAGTCGGTTGCATCCATCCATGATCCGTCGCATTAAGTCACCAGTGCAAAAGCTGGTTTTGATTTGATCGGTGGTGGCAGTGTGTGCAGTGCAGCGCGGCAGCGCCCGCCCTCTCTGGCGTTGATGGCGTGCGTGCTTTTGTTTGTTGCGATCGCATCGCATCGCCACGGGGGCATCGATTTGGTTAGGGTTGTTGGTTGTTACACTTACACATACACTACAGGCCTGCACACGGCTGCCGTCCAAGATCTGGGCACCCGATCGGTCCGTATCCGTGTAATTCCGTATCAGGAAGAGGAGCTGAACTTGCTCAGGATCCTTCCGCACGAAGATATGCACGCGTTGCACTGGCTGCTACCGCGCTGTGAGATGCTGTGGGGGTGGGTGAAGTCTACTAGCGCAAGCAAATGCACCCACGCCTCTGATCCTGGCATGCATTCAGGAGATCGACGACGACGACAGAGAAACAGAGCATTTTTCTGTCCCCGGCCGGAGCCGGATGCTCGAGCGATCGACACTGCTTGCTTACATACAGCTCTCGATGATTAATTTGTGGCTTGTACCCGTACTCCAAACTCCAAAGTAGTAGCTGTCTGGCTGCAATCCAGATCTCCAGGCCAGGTTGCCTGTAACAAAAAGGAGGCCGAGAGCCAGCCCAGCCGGCCGGCCGGCCTTGCTCAAAGGCAGAGGATAAGTGCAGATCAAGCAAAGCTAGGCTTCTTGTCCAGCAGGCCTCTCCCACGGCTGCAATGCATGCTCGCCGCTGTTTTTGCGTGCCTGTGCTGTGCGTGTGGGGGCGCGTGGCGCCGGCCGGCCGGCACGATGACCTCAAGCTTTTTCACGCCGCGCGCGTGGCGTGCGGCGGTGTGGGGTGTGCTGCGTTGAGCCGCCGTTGGTTTGGCCGCGTAGGGACAGCTTTGCTACCTAGCATTGCGTGGTGTACTGGTGTGTCCTCTGTCTCGCCTCCATCTCGCGCTCGCGCTCGCTACCACACGAACTGGCGTCCAATCTGTCTCTCGGTGCTGTCACCTACGCCGTAACGTAGAGTCCTCATGCTGCTGTTTGATGAAGGGCTGCAGCAAGCTTCTCGATCGTCTCCGACTGCAATGATCTACAAACTCGAACAAACTGGACCTAAATTTGGGAATATTATTTCCTCGTCTGTGCGATATGCCTGATGAAAAAAGTTGCTCAACTTCAGTGGAGTTCTATCGATCGCTAGCTAGTGCAGTCGTTGATCTGCAGACAACATGCTCTCCTTACAGTGCTCATAATTATGATACTTCTTGGAGATGTTTTCCATGGAACTAATTAATTCAGACGATTTCTTTCTTTTAGTCTCTTTAACCTTAAACAGTTGAGTTGTCATCATCTCCAATGCAAGAAAAAGAACTAAAGAAGAATGGAAGAAAAGAAAGCAATTTTGATTTGCAGTACGTATCGTATCTGGCGCTCCTTACAGCAACTTCCGCGAAGTGCACCGTCAGTTATCATCAGAGCGAAACCATCATTAGCGTGCCTGGCGCTTTTTATCCCGGGCTGATAGCTAGAGAGGCTTTCCCCTGTAAAGCAGCCACTCGCTTTAGCCTTTTTCCTGCGATCATTGCCACCGAACCGGGAGCAACCACACCTTACCTTAATTTGCTTGATTGAAAAACAGAATGCCCACCGAACGACAAAAATAAAAACACCAGGAAATTAAAATGCACACACAGAAAAAATCTTCCATTTTCCCTTTATCCTTGACGACAAATTAAGCTGTAAAGTACTTTTAAAAAAGAAATATAGTTAAAAGAAAACCAGAGTGATTATGGGTATCCCAATTAATTACTTCTCTACCTGAACTCTGAAGTATTTTATTCACACCACAAAAAGGTCCAAAACAACAAATACAAAAGGGCAGGCAGGCAGGCATGTACATATAGTATATCAGCACGCAATCTTCTTGCCATCATCAGCACGCCAAAGAGTATTCTCCTGCCCTTAACTTTTTCTGGATACCATTATCTGCGATCCCCAGCTAGCACTGCATGCATACATACGGATCGATTTCCTGGCAAATTAAAGCACTTGCATCTGCATGGATATGATGCTACTATACACGCCAAAAAACCGCCAGCAGGGTCAGAAAGCAAAGTGACAACCAGAATGCATGGACATCATCATGATCCTACTTGGAACACCACAGTCCTAGACTAACGTGGTGTGTCACCAACTCATCATCCCAATATTTGAGTGCATTTTCTAGTCACTAGGTAAGCAACAGATATCTTGTTGGAAGATCACTCTACAAGAACTTAATTGGTCTAAGAGGAAAGGATCTAGCTAGGTTAAGTACTGCCCCTGCAAGAGTTCTGAGTTCTGAGTAGTAACTCTAGCTAGTTTTGTTTAAGCTCTGCAACTCACCAGGGTTCGAGTCCTACTGTAACTTACAGTAGGTGAATACTTTGTTCTTCAATGCATTGATTCTTCACTTTTCTTCTGTTATTTAAAAAAAGTCGCTTATCCATTTTTGAATTAACTTATGAATGTTACCTGGCGTTCTCCAACTCAGGGAAGAAAGGATGAGGTTCCACCTATTGGTTACTCCAACTCACAAAGAGTAAACCCCAAGTCAGGGTTCGAAATTTCAGTCCAAATTGTTTTCGTTCTGATAAAAAAATCGCCCAGTTTTTTTAAATTCCAGTCCAAATTACTTTTTTTGGGGGAAAATGTTCGGTTTTTGTTCTACCCCTCTTAAATTTTGACTGAAAACGGCAGGAGGAACACCGCTCCAAGTACATTCACATTTGACTCTAATAAAGAAGTACTGTACTCCCTCCGGTTTGGTAAAAGAAGTCATTTTGGATAAGATTTATGTCAAACATTGGTAATAAATGATGAATAACGTTTAAGTCGTTGAGTTTAGAAATGTGAAAATTATATCATTAGATTTGTTTTGAAAATCATTTTCATAAAAGTATACATATATAGCTTTTGAATAAATATATTTTATAGAAAAGAGAAGTCAAAGTTGTGTTTTGGTGATCGTGTCGCTGTTCTAAACGACTTCTTTTATCAAACCGGAGGGAGTACATACTTTGGCATTTGAGTCTCTAGAGTCTTATTAACACTCTGTGAGAGAAGAAAAGAAATGAATCGGCAATTGAACACCTGTAACACCCTACCCACCAAAGCCGCACCGCCCAGCCCTTCCGTAGGGGCGAGCACACGTACACATAGCACCCTGCTTACACTTTCGTCCTCGCTTCGTGTAAAAGGGTTAACCCGAGGGTGGTATGGCTGGTGGACAAAGGCTTATAAGTTGGCTCCACCCTTGCTCAACTAGCAATGTGGCACTAAACACGTGCACCTGCGCTCATGGGCCACTCATGGGCCATCCAAATTGGGCAGCAATGTGGCACTAAACACGCGCACCTGCGCTCATGGGCCACTCATGGGCCATCCAAATTGGGCCGGGTGTGACATTCACCCCCCTCAAAGAACCCGACGTCCTCGTCGGTCCAACTCACCCGTCCAGTGCCGACCCATACGCCATGCCGTGTGCCCCATCCCAGGCCCACACGCGCATGCATATGTCCGCACACTGACCCGAGCAAATGTCCAGGAACCTTCCCTCTTAGCGCACGACCGTACGTCCAGTGCCGACCCATATGCCATGCCGTGTGTCCCATCTCAGGCCCACACGCGCCATGCGCCCTATGTCCGCACACTGACCCGTACGCGCAACCGCGAGGGTCGGCTCTGATACCATTTTTAACACCCTGCCCACCAAAGCCGCACCGCCCAACCCTTCTGTAGGGGCGAGCACACGTACACATAGCACCCTGCTTACACTTTCGTCCTCGCTTCGTGTAAAAGGGTTAACCCGAGGGTGGTATGGCTGGTGGACAAAGGCTTATAAGTTGGCTCCACCCTTACTCAACTAGCAATGTGGCACTAAACACGCGCACCTGCGCTCATAAGCCACTCATGGGCCATCCAAATTGAGCCGGGTGTGACAACACCACCACCTACCATGGATGATGGTAGTTGGCTCTAGCTATAGGTGAGTAATTAATTTAAACTCGAGACGCATGGGACCCTAAACAACAACTCTTTTTCTCCACGAACAAACAAGTTTGTACCCTCGTGGTGTTATTAGCGTGTGCTACTCCACATTATTAGAATTTATAGCTGTTGTCTTTCTTTCTTATTGCTTTAGTTCCAGCAAATGAAGTAGGTGTAGGTCCAAGATAAATGTATACTAGGAGTAGTTGCATATATGGCTCACACACTTTACACATAAAAATACATATGCTTCAATGCTTGCATAAATAAAACAAAAGTAGGAACATAATTTAGAAGTTACTAAAATCCTAACGATGTACTACTACTGATGTTTCTTTTCTTTGTCAGCTTCTCCAGGGCACCGAACTTTGAAAACCTCTTCTCAACGAGAGGGGTTGGAAACTTGGAACCGCGCTGAAGTGATGTGAAGATGAAACTGTGTTAAGAGAATTCACCTTTAGGCCAGTCTCAATAGGAGTTTCATGAAGGATTTCATGAACATTAATTATTATGCCACATCACCAATTTTGCTTATGTGGCAAGATATTTATGAGGAGAGAGAAGAGAGAGAGTTTCATCATATGTGAGAGGAGTTTCATCACCATGAAACTCGTGTGACACAGTTACTAGTAGTTCCCAGTCTAAATACTCGTACAATGAAACTGTGCACTGAGACTGAACTTAAAAAATGTGAAGATGAAACTGTTGAAGTGAAGAGGTGGGCACCTTTGCTTGGAGACGAAGCAGAGTGCTTTTGATCTCCAGGAGGTGAATAAATGCTGCCTCGTGGGCGTGCAGTTAACGGATGGATGGGATGAAACGGGCCCAGATCCAAGAAAACCGTTGTCCTTCTCATTGATTCCTGTTACTACCTCACTGCGTGGTACCACGGTGTACCTGCATTTTTTCACTCAACTCTTCTCTCAGTAGTACGAGTACTTAAGCATGATTTTGTTAATCACATGAAGTCATCAACATAGAAGACGAAGTACACAGTAAATTAAAGGTCATAGTAACTAGTACCGCTTGCTAATCGCACCTTAAAACTATCCTTTTTCTCCTATCGTTGACAAGGATAGCTTTGATGGAATATTTCTCTGAAATGACTTGTGGTGTAGTTTACATTCTCTAACACGCAACAAAACTATTGAATGTTGTATAAAAATCTGGTATGTAGAAGCAATGATTGAGAACGCACGCGTCACCCAAATTTAATTTCTTTACAAGAAAAACCCGTTTCCATTTGAATATTCATAGCAAAGCCAAGCATGGGGGAAGCATATACGCCGTGACCAAGTGGGGGTAAGAGATGCTTAATTAGCCATTTTTATTTTTCTGATGAGAAAAAAATCTTAAAGGCAGGTACGTACATGTTTATTTTTTTAGACCAGACAACAGCGAGAGATGGCCTCAAGGTGTGTACCTGTACTTGTGTAGGCTTCAATACTCCAGTCATTTTCCACTGTAATGCATGTGAACCGGTTCTCATGGCAGGAAGGCACTAGAGGGCAACAAGACTCGAGAGAGACAGAGTGACACCATGTGCAACCTGCGGTGGTGCAGCATAAGCAGCTTGGAGAAAAAAACCACCATTGTGTTCATTGGAAAAACACAAGGCTGTCTTTTTAGACCTTGTTTAGTTTGCTAAAGTTTTTAACGTTTTCTCCACTCTCTCTCCATCACATCATATTAAATACGCCAAAAGACATATGTTCGGAGTATTAAATATAGGTAAAAAAATAACTAATTACACAGTTTTGATGTACTTCGCGACACGAATCTTTTGAGCCTAGTTAGGCTATGGTAGGATAATATTTACCACAAACAAACGAAAGTGCTACAGGAGTTCCAAAAGTTAAAAAGTCAAATTTTTCTAACAACTAAACAAGGCCTTAGAGCAATTTGTCATCTGTTCACTTATGTCTGAGTTTTCTTGAGCATAGGACAGTAGGAATCTGAATGACTATGAAGGGTTATGTCTTTTGACTGATTTCTTTTTCCTGATTGTCTGCTGACCATCCATGGTCTCAATTTCGAGATATGATCTGCAGTACAAGATCACAGAAGCCGGTCACTCTCCTAGCATAAAATGTGAGTACTGGTAGGTATTGACGCCTAGTGGTAACAGTGTCACTGGGCAGTGGCAGCGGTCACGGAAAGAGAGGAGGAGCCAGCGGCTGCAGCTCTTCCTGCCCTGAATCCATGATGCCCTCCTCCATGGAGTGAGTAGTTGGCTGCCAGTGTGTGCTGCATCTTTGTATGGCTGTACTGTATCCCTCCTCCTCTCAACCTTTTGTCTCCTTCCTCCCAAACCACCTCACCCCTCCCCTCCCACTACTTCTTGCGAGTTCCTTGCTGCTGCGGGCTGCTTGCTTCCCTCATCTCTAGTCTGTACACTGGTTGGAGTGGTTGCTAGTGTTCTCCCCACTTGCTCCTCTGTCGTCTCTATCCCATCTCCCATGGATGCGCACGCATCCTCCGCTTCCTCTTCATCTTCTGGTGGTTGTTCGGTTCTTCTGGCTTGAAGCTGAAGCGCTCGCCTCGTCTGGGGGAAAAAGCTTCCGTTTCGTGTTCCGTTCCTGGTGCCACTGCTGTTGTATAAAGGCGGAAGCTCGGGCCATCTTCTGAAGAAATCCGGCCGGAGGATCGCCCCGTCGCTGCGGTTTCGCGGCGACTGTGGCCGGTTGCCGCATTCGCGGGGCTGGATTGAGGTGGAAAGGGGGCGGCGGCGTCGTGCTCTGCAACCAAATCGCTCTGCTGCCCCTTGCTTTCTGGGCGGTTGTCGGTGCTGCCTTTTCTAGTAAAAGGGTGGGATCTTGCGGCCGGGCGGTGGCGGCATTGCCGGATCGAGCAATCTTCGACGGCGACCTCTGTATCTGCGTGACCGATCTGGGCGCAGCTGGTCATCTCTTCCCCGGCATTGTGAGGCGGGCTCGCCGGGTGGTGTGGATTGCTCTGCCTAAGAAGAGCAGAGGAGCGGAGCTCTGCGCTGTGATCCAAGCGGGCTGCTGCACTCCAGGTGTTCGCCGAAAGGCCCGAGCCAGCGAGCCATGAGGGACTTCCCGTCCTGCTTCGGCGAGAGCGGCGTCCAGATCGCGGACGCGTCGTCGTCGTCCAGCGCCGGCAAGGGCGCGGCGCAGAACCTGGTGACCTGCCTCTACCAGACGCAGTTCTCCGGCCGGCCCTGCGTGATCTCCGTCACGTGGAGCAAGAGCCTCATGGGGCAAGGTCTCAGCATCGGCGTCGACGACCTGTCCGGACACTGCCTGTGCAAGACGGACATCAAGCCGTGGCTCTTCTCCAAGAAGAAGGGGTCCAAGAGCCTCGACGTCGAGGACGGCAAGATCGAGATCTTCTGGGACCTGTCGGGCGCCAAGTTTGGTGCCGGGCCAGAACCAGTGGAGGGGTTCTATGTTGCAGTGGTGTTCGACCTTGAGCTCGTGCTCTTGCTCGGTGACATGAAGAAGGATGCTTACAGGAAAACTGGAGCCAACCGGTCCATGCTGAATGCCGCCTTCGTGGCAAGAAGGGAGCACATATATGGCAAGAAGATTTACTCTGCTAAGGCGCAATTCTGTGACAATGGCCAGTTCCATGACATTGTCATCGAGTGTGATACAATCGGTCTGAAGGATCCATGTCTCGAAATAAGGGTTGATAAGAAACCTGTGATGCAGGTGAAGCGCCTGGCGTGGAAGTTTAGGGGAAATCAGACAATCCTGGTTGATGGCTTGCCTGTGGAGGTGTTCTGGGATGTCCACAGCTGGCTCTTTGGATCAACAGCAAGCAATGCAGTGTTCATGTTTCAGACATGCCAGGCACCTGAGAAGTCACTGCCATGGTCGTACTCGCAGATTTTTAGGGAGTCCCAGTTGCAAGGTCTTGGTTTCTCACTGATCCTGCATGCATGGAAGCTTGAATAGGTTTTTTTTGCAGGATCACAATTTGCTTCTGCACCTGCCTCCTTTTCTTTAATGCTAACAAAAGATGTTTTGTTAAGTGTCTGTTCATCAGAATGCTACGGAGGCTCTCCAATATATGTTCTTTCATTTGATTTTGTTTTGCCATCTTTTATAAACACTTTGTTTGAATGGTTGGCAAGATTATGTGATATCCCAGTGACTTTGGCACTTTGTTCTCTCTCTTGTGCCTTAAGTGAGGATAATTCTGATGATCAAATAGTTCAACTGTGGCAATGCTCAAAGAAGAGAATGTTGCCATGATGTAAAGCATATCAAAGCTCCAATGCAGTTTATTTGTCAATGATAGTAATGTCCAACAAATTTGAGTTGTCTACTGTTTCTCCTTTTGTATTGTCTTGAGCACTCACAATTTTTGCTGAATGACGAAACTGGAGAGTACATCTCAATATAGTGTTGATTCTGTGGAAAAGTTAGGAGTTTAAGGAATCAAAACATGTGAATGCAGGGGCATTAAGCATGTAATGCTGATAACTTTCTTTTTGTGCTAATCTGTGGGCACCTGATGGCCTCATTATGCCTATCTTTTGTAGGGCTCTGATCATCCTGGTGTGTGTATCCTGAAGTTGAGATAAAAACAACTAGTCAAAGAGATTCCACATGACTTACATTTGTGTAACTTTGAGCTATTTTTTCAGCTCTGATACCATTAACTTTGAGTTGCTTCTTGTTGTTCTCCCGTTTGTCATCTGTTACAATTATTACTGAATACTCCGTCCGGTCGGATATATTTGATGTTTCGACCAGATGCTCTAGTTCATTTTACGAAGGCTGTTTTGGTCTGAACGTCAAATATATGTGACTGGAGGTAGTAACAAAATTATAATGTACATCTAGATATAACCTTGAACCTGTGGAAAAGTTTGAAGTGGAGATTTAAGGAATCAAAACATGTGCATACATAAACAATTAAACATCAAGGTTTGTCAGTAACTCCTCTTTTGTGCTTATCTGTGGGCACCTGAATGTGCTTATCTTTTGTAGAAGTCTGATCATTCGGATGAGTATCCTGAAGTTCAGATAAAACAACTTAATCATTGAATGCTGAATCCTGGTGCACTTAGATCGATTTTGGTTTATACAGCTTCCAGTTATATTGTTCCTCAATTCCTTTGTGCAATTTTGAACTGTTTTTCAGTATTCTTTTCTGGTTCTAAGCATATATTGCATTTGCCCACCCAATAAGTTGCGTACAGCTCTAGTGCTTTTCATAGAGACCGTATTGACACTGGGAATGGACAAGGAAACTTAATAACAGCTTTTCCAACTGATGGACCACTTCAGCTCAGATGCTGAATAATAAATGAGGCATTATATATATTGAGTCGGCAACAAAAAAAATGAACCTCTCTTAGCCATCATTTTTTTCTTTTTACTGATTGGAACAGTACTTTGTATATCATCATTTGTGCTGTTCAGTATTTCCTATTTTTTAAAAATTCTGTTGGCCTTTCCCTTTCAGCATAAGACTGTCAAATATCATCACTACCACTATACAGGAATTTATTGAAACTGCCAAGCAAGTCATGGACTTCTGAAAACAGGTGAGCAATATCAAACCAAGAAAGCCATGGATTAACAGTCTTCTAGGTCTACGCTGATGTCCATCGAAGTGTTTTATATGGATATCATTGTTCATTGCGAGAACCCTCATATATGGTCGACAGCATAAATACTCTCAAATGGAGCTTACGAAGTTTCTGGTTTTGAGTTTGGGTTGCAAATTTGTTTCCTGTTGTACCATCACTAAGTCCTTTTCCTGATGACTCGTGGTGTTCTTTTTTCATTCTTTGTTGCCCTCTTTCTATCATTGGTTCCACCAGAACAAATTCATTTTCCTTTTCCTTTTTCATAATGGTGGCCAGGCCAGGCTTTGATCCTGGGCCAGGTGAAGTTTGGTCACTTAGTACTTTTTAAAATTCAAGCAGAGCCTTCCTGCACAAATTAATGTACGCACCGCTGATACCTTTCCACACAGAAAGTTGGGTGTCTCATTAGGCCAACTGATGCTTTGGTTTAATAAACAGAGTGACACTATTGTGTTGTACTAGTGCCTGTCTATTCATTACACCAATTTATTGTTCGTGGCATGGTGGAACTTGGTTTGTTGCCTAATATTTGGAGTTTAATACAATGTCGCGTTTCTGGTAAGTGCAGACAAATGCACGCCTCCATGGATGCTGACCTTTGAGAAGAACCTCACAACTGATAGTAGTTATTGTCTGCTGATTGCAACTTTGTCAGACTGATTTTCTTTGCCCGTCAGGATTATATTCGACTACAGTGCTAATAAAGAGAAAACTAACATTGGAAAACTTAACTACGTGGTATTTGGGACAGTGACAGAGCTGATAAGGTATTTTCTCCTCAACACACAAAAAAAAGGAAAAAGGAAAATCTCTCTAATATAAAGCAGGTTCATTCCTCGCTTGCTTGTTAAGCGGGGCATTGTTGTTCAATTTTGCGGTTTTCCAGATTCCTACGTTGATTAATGCCCTGATGGTTCATTGTTATTTTGTGTAGCATTTTCTTTTACTCAAATAGAATTTTAGTACTGGATAGACTTTTTTTTTTGGCTAAAGCAGAGTACATCTCTTGTCTAATTTATTTGAATCAGATTACTACTTTCAATAGAATTCAAAGTATTCGATGCAAAAGATTTAACCAGAATTTCTTTAACTTTCAAAAGCACAGCGAGTTAAGAGTGTGGGTTTAGATGTATGCTTCATTGCAATGATTATCCTTCCTTTCAAACTTCCAAGGCAGGTTTGTCCAGTTTTATGTATACCATCTCTGATCATAAAACACTGAATTTACAACATTCACTCATCTTGGAGTAGTTCGCATACATATCAGCTGTATGTCAGTTACAAAAAGATAATTGCAATGCAATACACTTAAATACATGACTCTGTCACGATTAAAGGTAAGCACGCTTATAAGGAGGATCCGTACTTTACCAAAGTATCCGTAGACATATGTCAAATATAACTTCTTATGTATGATCTTAGAACATATATAGCCGGGTGGGACTGAGCTAGGATTGAGCCCTAGGGGGCACTTATCTCCTCCTTCATCTAGTCTCCCCTTCCCGTCCTTCTTCAAATTTGTAGAAGGTCTTAGGGGGCTCCATGGGATCGCAGCTGGTTGGGGGGCTCATCCCCTCCCGCATCGCCGAGGTAGTTGTACCCCCGAGCCGCGTCCGATGCTTCTCCCTCACATGTCAACGCGTCGGGGTGGTGCGGGCGAGCGCGGAAGCCGGGATGGTCGTCGCTCCTGCTCCGCCTCTGCGCTGGCCCTTGCATAGATCAATGTCGACTGCCGGTACTCGAGGCAGAGAGGAGCCTCCGCCATTGTGGAGGAGGACGGGGAAGGAGACGACCGCGGGGTTGGACGAGGCGGTCGCGGGGTTGCCGAATTTGCGTTGTTGCTTCCCCAGCCACAGGATCTGCGCCGGGGTGGAAGAGGCGGCCGCGGGGTCGCCGAATCTGCGCTGCTGCTTCCCCAGTCACCTGATCCGCGTCAGGGTGGTGCAGAGGAAGCGAACGGGCAGCAAAGAGGGAAGAGAGAGGGTGAGCGGTTGAAATGCAGCGAAGTGAGAGAATTTCAAAAATGAGGTGCGGCGAGGGTGTGCTTGCGCATTTTGCAGAACTAGATGTAGCACCTGCTGGAGGCGATTTTTTTGCCTTATTTTGCACATGCATCACGCGATGAGGTGGTTGCTCGAGACGGTCTCACGGCCTCACCCTCCTCTTTCCCGCGCGGTCACAGCCCACAGCAGAGAAAGTTGTTCTCTCTACTTAGACTAACTCCAACAATGGAATCCAAACCCATTTTGGATCGTGCACAATATTTTGGGTAGCAAAAACAGCCTCCAACAGAAGACCCAGACGGTCGATGCATTTTGCCTCCCACCTGAAGGAGAAGGCAAATCTTGGTACCCTCTCTCCTCGCGACTCATTCCTCTCGGCCCCTGTGTGCGAGCCCGCGGCCTGCGACGGGGAACGGCCGGCGCGGCACGGCCGGCGTTGCCAGGCGAGTCCGCAAGGGGCGCGGCGCGGAGGGTGACGGCGGCGGCCTCGAAGTCGTGCCCGACGAGCGCGGCCGCATCCGTGGCCGGTCCGTCCGGCGGAAGGCGAGGTCCATGTCCCCGTTCCGCACGCACTGGAGGTCGCCGGCTCCATCTCCGCGGACACCGCCGCCGGCGGAGGCCACCGAATAGGCGGACGAGCTCGTGGGTGGTGGTGACCCCGCAGCGTCACGCTCGCCGTCGTCCTCCACCTCGTCGGCCTCGGCCTCGTCCTCCCGTGGCGGCGGCTCACGCCGCTGGGGCGGGTTCCCCGAGGACTTCCTCCACCGGAGCAACGGGGCGCGGCGCGGCGGCTGGCACTCGGCGTGGAGGAGTCCGGCGCTCGGCGAGAGGAATGGGTCTCCGGTTTGGGTTCGCTGTTGGATTACGGCTGTTTTGGGTGCGATGCCCACTCCCTGTGCGCGACCTAGATGAGTGAAATAGGTCTTCGTTTGGGTCGGCTCTGTTGGAGTTAGTCTCATAGCCTGATCCAGGAGCGGCGTGGGATGTCGGCGGGGTCACCATGTGATCTGAATATCTGATCCAGGCATAGGAAGGAACACTTGCCACGTTTGAATTCTGATGCAATTTCAGTTATTTTCGCCCACACGCGCGGCCCGAGGCTGCAGCTCCGGAGGGGAGAGGATCCAGGTCGTCATGGGTCAAGATTGGGCTAATTTAGTGGATCGGGTCTTGAGAGAGCAAGAGAGAGGACGAGAAGAATTAATTAGAGGGTGTTCGAATACGTTCTAGTGCCATGAATTAGTCTGACTAGTAATATCTAGTCACTCCATGTTTGGAAGATGAGACTAAAGTGAGATTTAAAAAAAATTAAAATCAAGATTTTTCTCCCCCCTCCCTTTTCCCTCCCATGCATGAGGAGTAAATGAGGAGAAAGAACTAAAACAACTTTTAGCTACCTCTCCTGTACTAAAAAGTTTTAGTCAGGTGACTAATTTTAGTCAAATTTTAATCTCACCTGTTTGAGAATTTAGTCCCTCAAATTGATTAAGTTTAGTCAGACTAGTTTTAGTCACCTCTTCCAACCAAATGTTACCATGAGGTGTTTAAATCTCATGGCTATTTTTTTAGCTCTAATCTTTTTAGCCCAAATAGACTAAAAGTAACCAAACATGTAAGCTATTTCAGAGCTATTTACAACTAACCTACTCTAAAAGTATTATCTTCTCAAGAGGTGCTAATTAGAGCTATTTTGAGTGAAACTCAAATAATTTTTTTTTGACCACTTCTCCAAACACCCCATGTTTTCTGTGTAAAGTGTGTTGTTTCCCCTTCCCTCCCCTCAGCAGCTAGAGAAACTGGGCCGGCCCTCAAATACAAGGAAAAGAAGGTGGATATTAGACAACTGGATCGAAATTGGTCCAGCGATCCAGCCCATTTTCTCAACCTTGCTTACGTGCCCGGCCCAGCAAGACCGCGTCCACACCCACACGCCCCCATCACGCTGCTCCTCTCCCACAAAAGCGAGGAGGCGACGGAGAAGCGCATCCCGCCGCCGCGCAGGACGAAAGGAGAGCTCCCCGGCGCCGCCGCCGCCATGTCGTCGATGATGTCCGCGCTATCGAACTGGCTGGTGAATCCGCACCGCAACCCGCTCGCGCGCATCCACATGCACGCCGTCTCCGCGCGCCTCAGGAAATACGGTAATCCCGGATCCGATCTGAACTCGACCCCGCCGAGCTCCCTTCGCGATTTCGTCCTTTTTCTTCTTGTTCCCCTGATCTGAATGGTGGTGCGCTTTGGTTCTGCTTCGTGTGTGTGATCCGGTGATTCGATCCAAAAGGGCTGAGGTACGACGACCTGTACGACCCGTACTTCGACCTGGACATCAAGGAGGCGCTCGGGAGGCTGCCCAGGGAGGTCGTCGACGCCCGCATCCAGCGCCTCAAGCGCTCCATGGACCTCTCCATGAAGCATCAGTACCTCCCCGAGGACCTCCAGGTTCGTGCTCGTTCATTTCCCCCATGCCCTGATCCGGATCTCTTGATTCGTATGTGCGTCGTTGTTGTTCTGACTGTGGCGTGCGGGATTGCATGAGATAGGTTCTAGGCTGCATAAAGCTCCTGTGGTGACTTCGTTATCTGTGTAATGTGGTAAACGACTGCATGTTTAGGGGAAAATGTGTAGGGTGATGTGCTTGGGTTGTACATGCGATCCAGATGATTCTAGTTGCCTGAAGTTTTGTTTTGTCCGTCAGGCAAACCTACGTTGCAGCTCCATGATATAGTTGTGTACAAAACCAGTGAAACTAGAAGATGAACTATTCTGAATAGGGTTGACGTTTCAACTAATTTTCGACGAGAAATGGAATTGCAGTGAGCATTAGAATGAGAAAATGGTGGCGATTAAGATAGCATGAGCCTTCACCCTCATGATGTAGATTGATTCCAGGATTCTTATGAATGTATGCTTTGTATATACCATATCCAAGTGTAGTTTGCATCACAGCTAGGATGGAGTCTCTTAAAACACTGTAAGCATTCATAAGCTTGTTATTAAGTTTACCATTTTATTTGCAAATTTTCATCCTCGCTTTATATTAATGCTCGCCCTACATTTTTCCTTGAAGATCTTCCACTTAGTTATGAGATTAATGCTAAATCTCAATTTTGTTATCTTTCCTTCTGCTTCGCAGATATTTGTAGATTTATGTAGCAAAAGCTTTTAGTTTATTTAAAATATTGATTAATTTTAATCTGTGAAATCATATCGTTATCTGCTGGATGTTCTTGGTCTTTTTCCTTTATGGACATGAATTTCTTATTGGGTACTATTTTCGCATCATGTAATGCATCCAGTTGCATGAGTTTTTGTTTAGTATAACCTTGCAAACTCACATATTCTGAGGCATTTACTTTTTTTACACAGGCTGTGCAGACCCCATTCAGAGGCTATTTGAGTGACATGTTGGCTCTGGTAAGTATCTTCTTTGCTGCATGCCTTTGTCATTTCACCTGTCCTAAAAACCAGCTAGTCTACATGATGCCTTTTCCCCTATCCTTATCATGCATCAAACGCTAACTCAAGCCACGTTAGGTTACGTGTCAGCATGTCATTTGCAATGACAGTTTATCTCATCATAGCAGCCAGGATATCCTGACCGTTTCTTTTGAGGGTGTGTGCCTTTTACTTATCTTACTGTTATTCTCAGAGGGTGCATGACAGCATGAATATCAGCCTCACTTATTTTCGTGATCATTACCCTTTGTTAGCATTTTTTTTCATTACTACTGTTTTACTTTTGCAAATCAGTACTCGGTGCAAGCAGGATTGTCATAGCCTTTTTAAATCCATTGACAGCGCAGGCATGATTGCAGTTAATGTTGTTTAAATCAAACATTTTCTACGTTGCAACTTAACATTATATTTGTTGCAACTCAGGAGTAGAATGTTAACTGCAGATATGCAATGCTGAGTTCACTGCCTAAGAAACTCCTTGGCTCAAGCTGATGATTTAAACAACATTATGCTGCGAAGTTCTTGATTTGCCTTTATGCTGCAAAGTTCTTGATTTAGTTTTTTTGCTACAAAGTTCTTTCCCGTTATATTTTATTTGATTTGAATCAATGTGTTTAGTGGCCTTTGTTTGATATGGTACATTTCTTGCAGGTGAAAAAGGAGAACGCTGAGCGTGAAGCTCTGGGAGCCCTTCCACTTTACCAGAGAACCATTCCTTAAAATGCTTCCTGGTGGTGCCCACAAGGCCACAAGTTTTTTCTTTACAAAACACCAAAATGCATGAAATAATATGCAGTGGATGAAACTGTTTTTCCTTACTATCAAGTTACATTTTACTTGATGCAATTATGCATTGAGTGTCGCCTGTAGTTCTGTTTATCCTCTCAAATTAATGGGAACAAATTATGTGTTCCACTTCCACCCTTATTAACTTGTTATGAAATCTTCAGCTGCTGAGTACTGTAATAGCTTTCCGTCGTTTGATCTTGCCTATCAGATCCATTTCTGTGTACTTGTATCATCCATTTATGCAAAACCCAGTGTGCACTTTCACAGTTCTGCGCTGTTGCCAGCCAAGATAATGGACTAATGGTGTAGGTTATCTGTCTATCCTTTTTCCATTTGTCACATGTACAGTGCCAAATTTTATTTCCCACGTGTTCATTTGTAGAAAATCTATGAGCTGGAGATGCAATTTTTAACACTGAAAATGTGCAGTTTGATTTACAAAATTCCTGTTCACGCGTTGGAATTTACTCTACGAAATTCGACCTTCCGTTTGAAACATTGTGATCATACAAGAAATTTGTATGTATTTATCAAAATTTTGGATTAATGTGTAGTATGCTACAAATACAATTGAACGATTTTAATGCAAATTTTCTCTACTAGTTGGAATCGTTGCGGGGGTGCGAACTTAAAAGTGATCATGCGAGCGTTTAGCTCGCAGTAAGAAACGTCGGGCTGACAAGCGGGCTCCACATGGCGGCGTCTGAGTCAACTGCATCGTCCACGTATGCAGTAGCCGGGTGATAAAGCTTCCGAATCAGCTGCGAACTGCTCGCGGCAAACTTGCAAGTGGCAAAGCAAAATTTTACAGCAGCGGCAGCGAATCATTCCAAGCCCGGCGGCGAGATCCACGCGGCGGCACGGGAGGGGGACGGAGGCGCCTCCCCCTCGGCCCCTCCCCTCCTCCGCTCCCCGCGCACGCCAAGGCCACGAATTGGGGAGGCTCGTTTCTGATTTTGGGAAGGGGGGTCGGTTTGGATTCATGACGGTGCGGCCGGGGTTGGTGGTGTGGGTGGCGCGGGGGTCGGCGGCGGCGTGGCAGCGGGTGGCGTGCAACCCGGAGACGCTCCCGCCCGACCGCGTCCTCGCGCTCATCTGCTGCGCGCCGCTCCACCTCCTCGCGCGGGTCGCGGCCTTCCTCTGCATCCCCTTCCTCCCCGGGCCGGCCCGCGCCCCGCTCCGACCTCGCCGCCGCACCCGCGCCTTCCTCGTCTTCCGACCTCCGGAGCTTGTGCCGCACCCGTTCACTTACTCCTCCAACTCCTCATCCTCGTCTTCCTCTTCGGAGGATGAGGATGACGACATCCACGAACATGTCGATTGAGGTATGCGGTTGCTCCACGCTTACGTTTTCGTATCCGATCCCTGACTGCACTGTAAATGAGCCTGGTCTAGTTTTCTCGTCCTAGTTGTGGCTGGAGTCTGGATGCTCATCCAAATGGGTGTAAATTCAGTATCAGCTGTCTGTGTTACTTGATTCAAATGGAGTAATGGACTTTCCATTGCGTCAAGGGCTTGAATTGAACAACATCGAAGCAGTCCTTTCTAATTTCATAAGTTGGCTATAACTGTCAAGGATATGTTCAGAACGGGGTCAATAATGTGGCAAAATGAATTGTACTCTGGTGAAATTTGTTATTCAGTCATGGGTAATCAAACTGCTCTAAGTTAGTAGTATGACTTGTATCCTGGTGAAAATTAGGTGACATTGGCATGTCCGAAGGATATGTATTGAGATAAGGGGAATAAGATATTGACATATTTTCTTACCTTAACGAAAAGTATCTATGGTCATCGATCATTTGCGCGTAATCTAGGTAGTTTATTTTGCGAGTAATTCGCATGAGGAACGCACGCAAGCATGCATTGTAACCAAACAATTATTCTACTTAATACAAAGATACGTAATTCTCACTGCATATTCAAGAGAAAAAAGTCATCTATCCTTTTCCAGATCTGCACAAGGGTGTAACCTTAGCAGCCAGGAACGTGGAACCTGGAACGTGGCCACGTTCCTCGTTCCATGAACAATTTAGTGTGAAAACCTTTCAGGGAATGTTACGGGAACATGGCTGCTAAGAGTGTAACTCGGTAGAACACTTGCTCTGGTCAGTTCATAGGTCAATAAGATGTTAGTTGTCCATTTGAATCAATTTTGACTTCATGTCCTTTATAAATGTCTATCGCCATATATTTTTTCAGAGATGCAAATGGGTGTAACTAGTAACACACTTATTATAGTCATTTGTAGATCTGAAAAAACAGAGAGGTGCCTTTCACAGAAAACATCTATTCTTGTGTTTTTGCTAGCAGGCTTCCAATCAGTCAAACCTTTGTGGGAGCACAAGGTGATCCTGATGTTCTATGCATACTCAGTTGACTGTATCATGATTCCTTCTTAGAATTACGACCATGGAATTAGCTATCTGGTGCAAACTAATGCATGTGAGTGCATGCTACGTTCACTCTCTATGATTCTCTTTGCTACAGTATCTTGCTTCACAGTTATTAGAGCTAGTTTTGAATTGTACTGTGGATAGTAGTACAAGCTGTGATACCCTCAACTTTCCAATATGATGTCTGTCTCTGAGAGAGGAAGCATGTTGTGCCTTTAGCCAAATTATTGTGTACTTGACCTTGAGCTACACCTATTTTGTGGCTGTACTTTGTTTGCATCTATTTTGTGGCTGTACTTTGTTTGCATCTATTTTGTGTCTGTACTTCGTTTGCATCTATTTTGTGGCTGTACTTTGTTAATCCTTAAAATTAATCTGTTACCTCAATAAGCTATTACCCTCATTTGTGGAGCTAAGCTGCTGAAACAAGTCTTTTTGTTGTAGGTTCCTCCATTCATCTCAAATTGCCATCTGTTTCAGGTTGCGTGAGGATAAGGCTCAGAAATGGAGAATTTGGAGCTTCAGGAGCGAAAAATGAACACTTGCATGTGGTACTGGATTGTGACCCACTTGCAATTCTATCTTGTGGTGTCCAGAACTCAACATTCTGAGGTTGTTCATTGTTAATAAGTCCATAAGTCAGAGGTCTGCAAAAAGGATACCAATTACCGAAGGATAGAACTGGTTTAAGCTGTGATTATTGATTGTTGCATTGTATTGTATTTAGTGAACTCATCACGAAGTAGTGGTGCAATGTAGCTCATTTGTGTTGATATTCCTTAAAATCGAAATGCAATTGCATGTTTTTTGAACTGAGAGCCACCGTCCTTAAGGTCATGATCCCCTAGTGGTGCAACGGAAGCACAAATGTTCCTTTCTTCGAGGATTGCCATTTTCAGTCCTTTTCATGCACAATAGATTGATTGCAGCTGTACTTGTTGGCATCTGATCATGGTGTTTCTAAGTTGTTTGCTAGCGCTTCTGAGTCCTCTGAAAACTGCAATGACACTGAGGAAGATGACAGGAATATATAAGAACAATGGTTCTAAACAGTCACGCCGTTACACACATCATGAGTCCTCAGGAAGCATGTTTTGGGAAGTTATTCCTTTGAATGGATATACCATCCTGTCATTTTCAGATCTTTTATTTAAGTATTGCCATATTCAATATAGCGGACACCTTTTTTTATTGAGTGCACTACTTTATCCTTCTAAAAAAAGTGTTCATTTAATTTTTTTCAAACATATTAGTACTTGTGAGAAATGTCTACGTTTGTCCTAAGAACTGATAGTAATTGTGGCTGAAAATCATGTCGTTTGTTTAGTTTCCAGGATTATGAATAAATGTGGGGCATTTGATCTAGAAAAATAGCATCAATTGATCATTTGGCTCTATGCTCTTTTTCATACTTTTTTTTGTTGGTGTGAGTATTGCTTTAATTACATGAGGTTCATTAGAGCTAAAAGGGTGGATCAAATTTTGAAGACTAGTAAGTCTGTTCGGCTTAAAGCGACTTCTGCCAATTTGTACCGCTAGTTTGGAGAAAAATACTACGTTAATAAGCAGAAATATTGTGTAGACAAAGAAGCCGAACAACATAGACACAATTTTGATATCGAGGAAGTATGAATCATGATTCTCTCATTCTCAGACTTCAAACACGTGCCAATCAAAGAAATACGCCTTGCATACAGTTTGGCGTACTTACTGGTTTCATAATCATTCTATAATAATATACATGGCCAAAGACAAATTGAGTTTATGCTCTTGACTTTCGGCTGTGATGTCGCCTATAGGCGATGGAGAGCTGAGAAATCCTGGACGTCGGTTAGTTTTCGACGGCACAGATCTTACCATTTGCTGCAGCCTCGGCAGCATTCGGCCCGGTCGTCAACCAAACAACACCGCACGGGCTGCGTGTTCCCTGTTCGCCATCGCCTCGCTGGTGGCATCTCTTTCCGCCGCCGAACCCACGCCTTGCATACAGTTTGGCGTACTTACTGGTTTCATAATCATTCTATAATAATATACATGGCCAAAGACAAATTGAGTTTATGCTCTTGACTTTCGGCTGTGATGTCGCCTATAGGCGATGGAGAGCTGAGAAATCCTGGACGTCGGTTAGTTTTCGACGGCACAGATCTTACCATTTGCTGCAGCCTCGGCAGCATTCGGCCCGGTCGTCAACCAAACAACACCGCACGGGCTGCGTGTTCCCTGTTCGCCATCGCCTCGCTGGTGGCATCTCTTTCCGCCGCCGAACCCTCCTCCGCCCGCGCCGCGGGTACCTCCCTCTCCCTCTCTGCCGGATCCTCCGGCCACCGGCCGCGGCGCCACTCTCGGTCTAGAGGGGTTGGAGATCCGTCCGTCCGGCGAATTTGGGAAGATGGCAAACATCCGTGCGCTTCTGGTCGGGTAAGATGTTAGATGCTACCGTGGAATTCGTGCGGATTGCGATGTGTGCCCACTCGGCTATTTGACATTTTCCCCTATTGCTGACTGATCTCCCGCAGCTTGTCGCGCGCAAGGGGTTCCTTAGCCGAGGCTGGGCGATGTGCTTCCTTAAGGTATAGCATTGTATATTTTGTCAGTGGGATTCGTTCAGTTTTATACTGTTGTGGAATCGTTTCGTTGGTCCATGTACCCGGTGCCTGCGCCAATTTTGATACTAGGGTTAACTAGTTAGCTGTGAATGCGGTTTAGCTTATGTGTAGATTTCATGCTTTGATTATTTGCAAATTACAACAGATGATTGTTGGGAATAAGGTGTTGAATTTTTAGTATTTATGGAAGTGCTTACCCAAAGGCTGCAAGTGCTTTAGTTTGTGATCACCTATACCTTTCTTTTGTACAATGTTTCTCTCTCTCTCTCTAATTGCTATCTCTTTCCAGGCCATCACTCCTAGCATCAATGGTTGGACAGTACAAGGTGAGTTCAAATTTTGCTCCTTTCCATCAATCAAACTGCTACTTATGCAGCATTCCTATTTCAGGCTCCGTTGCCAACCCGTTGGTTCTCCTCAACAGGTATAACCACATGCCTCACATTGTTAATTTGATATGTTATAGATGGACGGACAAAAAAGTTATTTCAATAGCTTGACCCTGTAGCTCTGTTATCTTGTAAGTCTTTGAAATAATCTATCCATTGCTTTGCATAAACAGGAAAACTTGAAATATTTAAACCGCTAGCTTAAACTCACGAAATTATCAAGTTTTATATGGTTTAGCTCTTATTTTTCTTCTTTGCCAGGCAATGTAATTTGATGAAAGGAAGTCCATATGCAAACTAGTTGCTGTACTGGATTTTCTGTTTTCATAAACTTATTTCTACTGACATGTTTTAGTCAAGAGAATTTTGCTAGGCAAGATTACATGACCCCTTTTCACATTGAAACCAAATTGTGACTACAAACATGTACTGAAATATTCTGTTAGCATGTAGCAATTTACAGCACTCCCGTTTATATATTTTTTATCTTTTCGCAGGGCTTCCTCCACATCTGGTGGTTGGGATGCCTGCACTGTCCCCTACTATGGTAAAAAATTAACACATGTTGCAAGCTTTGTTTTTTCCTTTATATATATGATTATATTTCATAATCTGACATAGTTTTAATTAGAACCAAGGTAACATTGCGAAATGGAGAAAACAGGAAGGAGACAAGGTTAGGTTTCTGCTAACTGATATTTCATTATATAAATATCCTATTCACAAAATAGATTTTCTTTTTCTTACAACTGTCAGTTAAACACACTATTTTTTTTGCAGATAGAGGTTGGTGATGTGATATGCGAGATAGAAACTGATAAAGCCACTCTTGAATTTGAAAGCCTTGAAGAGGGGTAATGTCCAGTTTCTCGTTGGGTTTAAATCTATAATTATGATTTTGTATTCCCAAGTTTACATTTTCTGCAAAGTTTGTTCTAGACTCATGAATTGTCACTATGAAAAAAGTGCTAACCATCACAATAGTCTGTTCAGCGGTAGAAGTAGAACATGTCTCAATGCTTTAGAGATAGGTTGAATGAAATTTTTCAATAGTTTTAGCTTCAATGTTTTGCATTACATGAATCTCCCTGTGTACTCCCTTTTTATTGGAAAAAATCATTAACATTCTCGCAAACCTTGTTCATAGTTTATTTAGATAATTCTGGTCGATCTAGTGCTCCAAGTCAAATCAGTGTGATGCACTATACTTTCATTCACCTAAGAAATTGCCAAAACTTGGCAGTTGTGCATCAATTACGTAGATTGCTTAAGAAAGTTCCTGTAATTCCTGTGCAAGTCTATCAGTACGAAAATAATACATTAAATGTTTGGGTTACTGTTCCATTTATTTATTTTAACTTGTCTTTATCTAATTTGTGTTTGGCCATAATTTTGTTCTTTTGGGACACCCTGTCTTCTCTTGTCATGAATGTTTTGTTGATTCTGCATACACCTTCCTTGTTTAACCTAACCACGTTAATATCTTAGGTATCTGGCCAAAATTTTAGCACCTGAAGGTTCAAAGGATGTTCAGGTTGGACAGCCCATTGCTGTCACGGTATAGCTCCATGACTGGTGGCATCCATATCCTTTCAACATCCATTTTAAATTTCTATTGATTGCTGTTTGTCCATTGAAGGTTGAAGAGCTTGATGATATTAAAAGTATACCAGCCGATACATCCTTTGGAGGTGAACAACAGGAAGAACAGTCAACAAAAAGTACTCCACAAACTGATGTAGCTAATGTGTCTGAACAAAGCTCAGTAGTGAGCCGAATCAGTCCGGCAGCTAAGTTACTTATCAAGGAACATGGACTGGATATGTCATCACTAAGAGCATCAGGCCCCCGTGGCACCCTTCTGAAAGGGGATGTTCTGGCTGCACTGAAGTCAGGCACAATTTCAAGCTCAGCCAAAGAAAAGAAGGCTCCAGCGGCACCTTCATCTCAGCCAACTCGTGATTCCCAGGCTCAACCAGCCACTACTTCACAAAAGGCCGATACATATGAAGATATTCCAAATACTCAGATACGCAAGGTACTCTTTTTAATTCTTTCAACTATTGTAGGTATTGTTATAAATATTTTTAGTTATGTTACCTTGTGCATATAGTAAAATTTAAAACTACAGTCTGAGGTCAATCTAGGTATACTCAAGCTTTCATGCCACACTGAACTTCTTCAGTCCTCCTATCATGTAGCTAGCTACATGAATTGTAGGATGGCCCAGAGTTCTTCGCAGTGAATCAATTTATTAGTGAACTTCATGTTCTCTATATATATTATTTTAGATTAAGATAAAGGCTTCAACCTAAAAACTTGCAATATAAGTACTTCAAATATTTTGCTGCTGGGGATGGATTCTGCAAATGTGTCATTCCATTTTATAGCCTGTTTCATCCATTTATTTATCTGCTGGATATTCTTTGCACGATCTTTTTGATGAAAATGAACTTGGTCAGGTGTGCATTACACTTAGGATGTACACAATGTTTCAGTCTTTCGGAAGTGTCAACCTTTTTTGTATCATGCAGGTTATTGCAAAAAGGTTGCTTGAGTCAAAACAGACAACTCCTCATTTATATCTATCCAAAGGTTTGTATCCATTCCCTGCATATGCTATTTTCTGATGTTATTGGCATGATGATATGTGTTGCATTGTTCTCAGATGTTGTACTTGATCCCTTGCTCGCTTTCAGGAGCGAACTTAAAGGTTTGTAATTTATCTCCTTTCATTTGTTGTTTCAGTGATCAGATAAGAAAAAGGGCCTTCTCCACTCATGGTTTTTTTTAATTGCAGAGCAACATGGCATTAAAGTTTCAGTAAATGACATCATCATAAAAGCTGTGGCAATTGCCTTGCGGAATGTTCCTGAAGCAAATGGTAATTCCTAATATCAAATATCAAATTAGGCCTATGTAATGTTTATTCCAGATGTACCATATCTAAATCATCTTTGGCCTTAACATATGAACTTTACAATAACTTGCCCATTCTTGGGAAGCTTAATGATGACGACTACCCAAGTTACTGGACAGTGTTCTCTTTGAAAGCTAGCAGCGATAGCATCCCACTGGCATGCACAAATATGATTCACTGATTAATTCACACTTTGCTTGAATGGGTCATGATGAATTTCATACCCAAGAAGGGAGTTTGTGTATTACACTTACACACCTCAGTTGGATAGTACTCCCTCCTGTCAGTATTATTTGACGTTTCAGACAGGTATTTTGACTTGCATGTAGTTCTATGTGCTTGTCTGAAACGTCTATCAAAAGCGACCAGAGTGGGTATTAAACGTCTATTTTGACTTGCATGTAGTTCTAAGCTAGTTTTGAATTAGATTGACATAGTACGGAATCCCCATAACCTGAATTTGATTAGCTTCACAATGATACTTTGGTAGAGTTTGTTCCATGTTATTAAACTTAGCAACATAGGATAGTCACTGGACGGGCAGCTGGATGGTTAAATCAGGGCCCAATCAAGCTTATACATTGATGTGTCCCCTTGTACACAAGTACTGGAGTAATGTAGTGAGCACTGCAGCCAACCATTGAACCCCAAGTTTAGCTTCAGCCTTGGTTACTTTGTTTCTGTAAGATCCTTTTCCAAATGTATATTGACTCACTTGAGAAGCATAGTGCAAGTGGCAAGCAGCCATGCCAATGCATATGTTGGGTGTTTGACTGTTGGTTGGCACTTTAGCAGATTCAGTTTACTTATCCTAGCCTTCTAAACGTAGCTAACCAAACCCTGTCTTGTTTTTTTTTACAGCTGAACAGTATAGCTCTCTTTAGTCTCCAACTTTCCACTTTTGATTTTCTTTCATCAATTTTCAGCTTACTGGAACAGTGAGAAGGAAGAAGCCCAAAAGTGTGATTCAGTTGATATATCTATTGCTGTTGCCACAGAGAAGGTATGCCTATATCACTATAAGAATGCCAAGAAATTACCTATTAACTGTATCTTTGGTGCCTCTAATGATTATCTTTGCTATTCTAGGGCCTGATGACTCCAATTATAAGAAATGCAGATCAAAAGACTATATCAGCAATATCCTCAGAGGTATAAGAATGTTTCCAATATTTTATGTCGGAATGCTCTCATGGCTATTGATCGGAGTCATGTAAATGTAGCTCTTGCCGTTAGCAGCCATCAAGCTTGTATATGGAACCACTAAAATTGCAAAACCTTGTGGTCAACACTTTTCTAAGAAAATCTGTATTTCTGTGCTTAAAGGAAATTTTATTTTCAGTCGTTGTAAGTGGTGGTTTCCTCCATTCCTAATTGCTCAGGTTAAGCAGCTGGCTGAGAAGGCAAGAGCTGGGAAACTTGCACCCAATGAATTTCAGGGGGGAACTTTCAGGTAAGTGATGTCTGCCTGTTTGTAATTGTTCTTCAGGGAATTCTGCACATTGTGACTTTCCGTATTTAGACATTTTTATGACTCATGCATGCAGCATCTCAAATCTTGGGATGTACCCCGTGGACCATTTTTGTGCGATCATTAATCCTCCACAGGTTGCTCCTACCCTCACACCTCTGGTCTTCCCTAGTAAAGTGATCTGTTTGAATTTGTACTGATGATTCCTATTCATGTCTTCTGTCAGTCCGGTATTTTAGCTGTTGGTAGAGGTAACAAGGTTGTTGAGCCTGTTGTGGACAGTGATGGTATGTTTCCTCGACATTGCGCTTTCCTGCTCATAGCAATTGTGGACATAATATTAACCCATGTGACTTTTGTCCAGGAAATGAGAAGGCTGCTGCAGTTACAAAAATGAGCTTGACACTGTCTGCCGACCATCGTGTGTTTGATGGGCAAGTAGGAGGTACTGATATTCTTATTTTCACTTTTGTATTTGTTTCCACTATTATTACTATTTTTAAATTTTGTGTTTGGTTTTCCTATTACTCCCTTGTCTAATTCGCCTTTTCTTTGCACGGGGGAGCAGGGAGGTTTTTCACGGAGCTGGCATCAAATTTCAGTGACATTAGGAGACTGCTTCTGTAAATGAAAGGAGGTGGATATCGTGTTTTGAAGAATTCTTTGTGGCAATGCTGCTCAAGAAAAGAGAACATTGAGATGCAACTCGGGGCTCAGTTGATTGATCGACAGCCCATACAAAAGTAACCAATTTTGTAATAATTCTAATAAGAAAGAATTAGCACCTCCAGAGTGTTTATTTTCCCCGTTTAACGTTAGTTGGGAGGAGGCAAGGCGTGTCCTGAGAATTGACAGATACGGTGCCACATTTCATGTTTAATTAACGTGGTTCTGCAACATTGACCCTTGATGTGGTTTCCTGTGGATTTTCTGGTGGAGGCATAAGATGGACTCACGCATTTTGTTCATGATACATGGATATAATGGTTTACTTCACTTTTTTTCATCTGTATACTATAGTCATCTGGTTTTGCGAACTGATATGCTGCAGTAGCGTTTCTTTGTTTTTGTTTTTTATTTTTTTGGCTGCTGTTGCTGTATTTGGCTACTCCCTCAGTGCCAATTTTGGATTGTCTAAACTTATAAAGATTTTGCGTCTAAATATATATTATGTTTAGGTACATAATAAAAGGCATGATCTTAGAAAAGTAAAAACAAATTTGAGATGGATACGGGATACCGTTCGATTTCAGGTTAATTTGTTCACATGGGCATCGGCATCGAGCTTCGAGCCAGTGGGTGCAACTGTGCAAGGCGCACCAGCACGCCCACCAAAAATGCTGCGGGGCCGCCGGAACTCCGAAACCAAACCGCGAATCGCGATCACAGCGAAAAATTCAAAATCCCACAGCAGCCAAAATCAAACCCGCCGGGCGAAATCCACGCGGGCACGCGGCGAAGCGGCAGGGCAGGCGGAGGCGGAAGCGAGCGATCGGGCTCGCTCGCCCAGTTGCTCGTGCACGTTTGGGGCCTCGATTCATGGCGCGGCCGACGGCCGGGGTGGGATCGCGGGGTGGCGGCGGCGCGATGGGGGCGACGCTAGCTCTCCGCCGACCGCGCCCTCGCTCTGCTTCACGTCGATTCAGAGGTACGCGGCAGCCCAGCGCTTTCGGTTTCGTATTGGGTTACTGATAGTAGCATTGCGATCTCAGTTCGGTTTTGTGGCTTTGTGCTTGGGCACTGTCTTATGTCTGTAACCTGGGTGATCTGGAGAACTCGTCCAGATAGAGTCGAATAGCATCAGCGATATGACTGCTCGATCCTTACAGAATTTTCCGTTGGTTGACTTGAGTTGAACAGCATCAAAACAATCCGTTATAATTTTGTCTCGCGCTGTTAGAGCACATGTAATGATTTGATTTCGTGCTATGAGGTCACTGGAACTTAGCAAACTGACATAGTACAGTATCGAACCTTAATTTGGGGTCCAATAGTTGCCGTAACCACCAAATTTAGAGTTGAAGGGGACCATAAGAACAGGAGATTAGGATTGTAACTTAGATCTAGGTGGTTCCGGTTCTGGCTTTTAACTGCAGCTTTGCTGCCAATGAGAGGTGGAGTGGACTTTTAGTAATAAGGATGCGTGCTATTCTAGAAAACGATGAACAAAAAAGGAAGATGGTGATAAGAAACACTAAAGAGACTCCAAGCTCTTGTACACACACTGCATAATCAGGCTGCTGCCACCTGCCTTAACAATGATAGGTGTTGTTCGACCTGCTGCAACTTTCTGGGCGTGATATCCTCACTGAGTTCTAATGCTTGACTTCCAATATGATGTATTGGGCTCTTGTCCACATAGTCAGGGAGCAAGTGTGTGGAGTACCATTTAACCAATGATCGTGGTTTCTTTTGATGGGAGCAATCAAATCACTTGGGCTCAAACAGCAAAATTATTTTGGGAGGTTTTTGTTCATGCTTAAAGTTAGTCTGTAGTCCTAATAACAGAAACAATCTTCATAGCTCATCTGTGAGAAATTATAAGTATTTCCTCAAAATTAAAAAAGTAACAATTCTCACAGCAGCGCTCGTTTTAGCTGAACGGTTTTGTTAGTTTCCATTTGCCATGCCAATAGGGGCCTTTCATAATGTACAAGAACTTTAGGATTGGAGATTTAAGATTATAAGTTCCGCATCCATCTCATCACTGATTATTGTTAAATTGTCATTACTGAATATTTGTTCGTTTTAAGTGGATCTCATCACAAGCAGTGGTCATAAATGTCACAGGTACATGAAAGTTGAAATACAATTTGTCTATTCCATGCTTGACTTGAAGAGGTTGCCTCTTCCTGTCTGGAAAATGGAAATGATAAGATCACATATCCTCACAGTTGCTGCTGGATGAGAGACAACATCTCAAGTATGGAGAACAGTTGTTCCATCGCTAGTACACTAGTATTAGAGTTGACTAGAGAGCCCCCCACTCTTGCACAGGCACTACAAGAAATAGATCTCTCATCGTGTCATATTCAGTTATGCTGGAGACCTTTTCGTGTGTGATAGTAGATCACAGCTGTAGTCGCAGCCATGTCTATTTCCGAGTAAAGGCTTGCTCAACTACGATCTGTTAGTCCTTATCCTTTCACCATCAATGTTGGCAAGAAAATGGATGATATGGTTGTAGAACTCGAAGTCTGTCCCTCAGTAATTCTATGTTTTTGGATGACAAAGGGGGATATCTTAGAATTTTGGTTTGTCATCATCTGTGCTGCTCAAATTTTCATGATATTTAGTAACCTGCTTGGTTGTTGTTATGGAAATTCTGTCTCCCCATGTCAGGGACTTGTATGGGCAAGGTCCAGGGTGGTGCAGCCTCCAGCCGGACTGGAGAGACAGAGAGACAAATGAGGGACCTTATCCTATGCCATCGCATGTGCTTTCTGAGCTTCTGTTCGGGTACAGTGAAAATGTTTCATCCTTGATTCCTTTCTTATACAGAGACCAATTATTTATCATGGTCAATGAATTTTAACCTATTCCCTGTGCCAGCATAATTTACTCCCACGAGGTACCGGAGTCGTTTTCCTCTTGGTCGCACCCCAAAGATGCAGGTTGATGACTGTATGTATTCCAGACTCCAGCTAGGAAGAAAGGTACTGCATCTGTCTCCATCTCGGATACAAAGGACCATATGGCGTGGCTTATTCATATTGTTTTATGCTATGATGATCCCCTCCACCTTACTGTCTCATATGCACAAAATTAGTGTCGCGGCTCAAAAGAGCCTTTCCTTGTGTCCGTTTCCACAATCTACATCTGCATACTGCGTCTTTGTTCTGCCAAACGAACCATATTTGCTACAGCTTAAATGTAGCTCTCACATTTCTCACAGTGTATCCCAACGGATTAGGCCCCCATTATGATCTGCGAGTAGCGTGTGGCTCTGTGGGCAACCTCGGCACATGAGTGGCCTCACGAACCGTGAGCACGTGGGGCCCGACGGGCCCATGCTCTCCTCGCCCTCACCATGGAAAAGGGGCATGGATGATGGATGGAGCAGTACTACCGACGTACTAGGGCACACCATTAATCTCTTCTTTGAACCTAGAGAAGAACACTGATGAAGTAGCTTGGATGCTAGCCTCGCGGCAACTTCTTGCTTCACGGGCAAGCGAGATAATAGTGGTGTCCTGCCGTTCTGTGGCCTTGTGGCTTGCTTTTGCTTCTTTAATTTTACAGTGGAGATCTACTGGTAGGCTGATATAATTCTTCATGGAGCTCTCTATCTAATCTCCCTTTTCTCTTTTGTCGTGGCATTATATTCTCCAATTAATAGGTAGTAACATTGTTTTTTTTGTGTTAAACCTTGGATTTCAATGAGTAATTGAGTAGACCTTTCAAGACATTCTGAGACGCAAGAGTTCCAAATTAAACGTGGACTTAGCATTATTGTTTTAGATCTTTCAAGTTGAGGTAGTGACATGACACCAAGCTATACCGCTATACGGTCCTAGGTATAGCCGTGTTCATCGGCCTGTGTCTGATACTCTGATGAGTTCATGGCCGTGCCCAAGTACGGGGATGTTGCTTCCTCACTCTACCTGGTCAAATTTCCTGGCGGTCCGTAGTACATGCACGAAAACACTTTTGGTAGGAGTGACCCCACGCACCGCCAATTATGCTTATGCCGGTGCCTCGTACAAAGGCACGGGCCATCATTCTGTTCTGAATCACACAAGGCCGGGATGAGCTCTGAAATAAGCAGAGCCTAGCTAGACCACCGTCAGTCCGTCACGCGTTTTTTCTTCTCTCTATCAGATGGTATAATGTGCTTTCTAAACTAGTAGGGCAGTAGACCAGATGGCCTAATCATGCTTATGGTTGGTTGGAGCGTGTTTTGTTTCTTTCAAAATGTTTGATACAACCATTATATTAGACGTGATAAGGCCGAATACCATGAGGTTGATTGTGCAGATAACTTGATGAGTGTGATTTGCGTGCCATCATACAGACATACGCACATCTCTGTCAGGACATGCATGGTGTAGTGCAGCTGGGCAGCAGCTAAGCTGCGAGCAACTTGAACATGGCTGTCACTGATGTCTGAGTCATACAGCCCAAATCCAGGAGTAGGATTTTATTCTATCTAAAAAAAGAAAACATCCAACAATAGAGTAATTAAGAGCACGATGTGCCCTCAACTATGTGTTGCTTGAATTTTGATCTGAAGCATAAAGTGCCATTACCCCTTTAGTCATGCATGGTGGGAAACCTTGAAAAAGCTTGCCCGTCTGCTGTGTGCCTGTTTACTGTTTACCTACCTAGCATAAAGTGGACAAACCTGCCAGCATTGCTCCTCTACCACTGACAGTAGAGCATGTGCTAACGGCTTTGAATTGTCCGTGCCCATGACCCGTCTCCTGTTCGCGCCATTAGCTGACGTGGGTCGAGTTCCTTGCTACCTGCAGCTTCTGTACGTTGTCTTGTCCGTACCCTAGGCATCACCAACGTCATGTACAGATTTCTGCAATGTTTTTCTCCTAATATAAATTGATTTTTTTGTTCATGTGAAACATGTACAGTTTTAACTTCCAAAGGCCCATCTCCCATCCATGTGCCTTGCTATTGTGTAGTACACCAAGTGAAGTGAGCTCTACTTACACCTCTGGGACAGGCTTCAAGCAATTCAACTCAACCCCGACCAGGAAGACATCGTCAGGTGGATGTGGACGCCGGACGGTCGCTACAGCGCGCGCTCTGCATACCTCCTCATGCATCACGGTAACACCATGTTCCCAGGCGCGGATCAACTTTGGGGTTCGTGGGCGCCACTGCGTGTGAAGTTGTTTCTCTGGCTTGCTTGCCGGAAGAGGGTCTGGACGGCCGACAGACGCCTACGACGAGGGCTACCGACGCACATCAACTGCATGTTGTGCGACCAAGCAAACGAAACGGTGGATCATCTACTAGTCTCCTGTTCCGTGGCCAAGGAGGTCTGGTGGAGTTCCTGCTCCTGGGCGGGATGCGTCTGCAACTTCAATGCGGCGGCAACACTTCAGGAGTGGTGGGAGCAGCTGGTCATGGCGCAGCCGACACGACGGCGCAAAGGAATGTCCACGTTCTTCATGCTAATCTGTTGGCACCTCTGGAAAGAGAGGAACGCTAGGGTTTTCGATCGTAGCTCGGCCTCGCCACTTGTACTCCTCGGCAAAATCAAGGAGGATGTGGACCTATGGGTTGCTGCAGGGGCCAGGGACTTAGGTAGACTTTGTTGCGAGTAATCCGCATGAGGAAGCCACAGGCGCGCCTGTGTGTGTTGTAACTATACTTTTATTCTGCTTAATACAATGATACGCAGCTCTCCTGCGTATTCGAGAAAAAAGTGAAGTGAGCTCCATTTTTGTGCCACACAAGCTGCTGCACTTGTAGTGCGGTGGTAGTGGCCAGTGAGTGAGATAGGACAAGGCATGATTCGGTTATTGTAGTTGCATTGGGTACAAGTGACCACATTAATTTGTAGCACTGGCCTTTACGAACCGCCTTTTTCTGGTTCGGAAGAAATAATAGAAGTATGAAAGGAAGACGAGAAAAAAAAAGGTGTCTTTTCGAGTGTTTGCGCATGAGCAAAAGGCGACGGATTGATTCCATCTGTTTGCTGCGGCGGTCGTGCGCTTCAGCTTGTCGGTGAAGCAAATATACTAGCTAAAGCTAGCTAAGTTGCTGATCATTAGTTTCATAAAAAAAAACTTGCAAGTCACTAATTTGAGGGTAAATTATTGGAATGCGTAACAACTACTAGACACGTACTGCCGTGAAAACAAAAACTTTTCACTGCACCTAGTGGTGGTGTGTTGCCGTTGGCCCCCACGCATGCATGTTACCGCTCTGGCTCTGACCAGAAAACATCCAGGTTTTTGTGGTTTGTCTCCAACAGGATCGTGGTATTTTTACCCGTTACCAATGCCGTAAGATCCAGTCAAACCCGGCCGTACTTGGACCCGATCACGGCAATTGACCATGTGTTGTTGCTCCTGCTTCTACAGTGGCCCAATGCAACCAGACAACCAAACCAGCTACTAGCCTCGTGGCAGGCAGGGGTCAGCAGTATAATTACCGTCCCCAGGTTTTTACCAGAGCTTAACCTATCCGGCGCCGTACCAGACTGAAGACATCCGAGCAATGTCTGCACTCTGGAGCGAGTGCAGTTTTTTTTAAATAAATAAATACGGGGCCACCGGCGCGCTTAAGGACGAAATGCCGGTTAGTGGATGCTATGCGAGTAGCATCGAGTGTACTGGCGGTACGAAATGCTACTAATTAATCTCTACCGGGTAAATTTTGAAGCTGCCATGCCATCAACACACCCGCTGCCAAAAAACAAAAAAAAAAACACTTTGGGCTTTTTGTCTGCGTGCGGTGAAAATCATCATGAGTCGAGACACGAGAGGAAACCCGGTAGTAAATTACTGACGCGCGCGTCTGGCTGCTTTCTGCAAAGCGCCGCCACGGGCTGGCTAATCACTTTGTTAAGCAAGCAAAGCAGAGTCCCTAATGCCTGCGTGCGTGCGTGCGTGCGTGCGCCCGGGAAAGGGATCGCCCGGCCCGGATGCGATGCCGGTGCCGCGCTCTCGGTCGGTCGCGGTCACGCCGCGCGCACGCGTGGGCCCGCGCCTTTTGAGGGTCCCGCGGGGCAGTGACTGGGTGGGTGCGGGTTCTCTTTCTCGCTGGACCTGGGCTGGGCGAGCGCGAGGGCGCCCACGCACGTGCCGCGCAGGGTAGTCGGGTCGTCGTCGGGTGGGCGAGCGTGAGAGCGGAAGCCGACGTGCCGGGCCCCGAGGTGGTGCCGCATGGGGCAAAGCTGGCGGGTGGGACCCACGACGAGCCCGGATAGAGAAAATGAGAGAATTACCAGGTTGACACCAGAAAAAGTGACTCTTACCTATTTGATATCCAAACTTGATTTCTTTCCTATCTGTTCCCCTCTTCGTTTTTTTTACCTATTTGACACTTTCGTCTCTTCCGTTGCCTAACACCGTTAAGTTTGTGGGGAAATGACGATTCTACCCCTAGTTTCGATGTCTTCGCTCCTCGCTCATGCGCCGGCGCTGTGCGTCGAGCGCCTCTACTGGGCCACCAGCGCCGCCGAGGTCATGCGCGCCAACCCGGGCCAAACGTCGTGCTCGTCACGCACCGCACCGGCGCCGACACCGCAGCCGGGAAGCCTCATCGATATCCCGCTCAGGAGCAGCGCGGCGCGGTGCGGGTCAAGCTGCTCAAGCCGCGGGACACGCTGGCGCTCGGCCACATCACCGTCGCCAAGGTCACCAAGGTGCTGCAGGCAAGAAGGAGGAGAAGACACGGAGGGCATAGCAGCAGATGCTGCTGCAGCCCAAGCACGCTGGAGGGAGGCCCGCCGCCGCCTGTGAGGACTCGCATCCGCCGCCGGAGCTGGAGGATTGGTGACCTGCTCTGTCTCCCCTCAGTTTTCTTCTTCATGTCAGCTCTGTTCGTCACCACTAGTTCCCTACGTGCTCCTCGCGCCAGCGCCAGCGCTGTGCTTGCAGTCTCCCTACCCTGCACCGCATGCGCGGGTTGCCGACGGGAATGTAGCGGGGGCCTCCCTGCCCTCCGCCGCAGCCGCGCGGGCTGCCGACGAGGATGCCGCGGGGGCCCCCCTGCCCTCCGCTGCAGCCACGCGGGCCGCCGACGGTGCCGCCGCTCGGGGCCTCCGTGCCCTCCGCCGCAGCCGTGTGGGCCGCCGACGGCGCCACCGCGGCAGCCTCCCTGCCCTCCGCCGCAGTCGTGCGGGCCGCCGACAGTGCCGCTGCGGGGGCCTCCCTGCCCTCCGCCCCACCCGCGCAGGCCGTCGGCGCCGCTGCCGTGGGGGCCTCCCCGCCCTGCTCCGCGGCTGCGCGGCCTTCCGGTGGGGATGCGCCACCCTCGTCCTCTGCGGCCGCACCGCACCATCCAAGGTCGGGGATCCGCCCGACGTCGCGAGAAACTGAGCTTTTTTTTACAGCGAAACGCTTCCTGCGCCAGCTCCCCCTGCCTACCCTTTTCCTATCGTGATAAAGAGCAGGGACATTTTAGTCATTTCTCTTAGCCTAACTTGGACATTTGACGGATGCAACGCTTGGAATGGACGGATGTGTCAAATAGGTAAACAAAAACGAAGAGAGAAACATAGAGGAAAGAAATCATCTTTGGATGTCAAATAGGTAAGAGTCCGTTTTTGTGATGTCAACCTGGTAATTCTCTCAAAGAAAATTGCTACTACTCCCTCCGTCCCAAAATATAAGGTCTTATTGACTTTTGCTGATCACGTTTGACCGCTCGTCTTATTTAAAAAATTTATGAAAATATTATTTATTTTTTTATGACATGTTTTATCACCATGTATATTTCAAAGATGTCATAATTTATTTTACATTTTCATAAATATTTTGAATAAGACGAGCGGTCAAATGTGATCAGCAAAATTCAATAAGACCTTATATTTTGGGACGGAGGGAGTACCAACCACACGCACACGCCGGTCCGGACACACCCGAGAGCGAGCGAGAAGAGGAAAACAAGGAGGCCGCCGGCCGTTTTCAGCGCACGCCAAGAACATCATCAACGGCGGTCAGCGGCTAAATAAAAACCTTAAACTCGTCTGCAACCGGAAGATACATTCATTTTGATTTTAAATGCCTCTGTCCTCACATGAACCATCGGCTTGGATTCCAAGTTTGAACAGATCGGTTCGAAAAAGTAGTAGAAAACACGAGACCTGGTCTAAATTTGAAGAAAAAAAATGTGTTTGAATGATCATGTGTTAGTGGAATGATGAGCATACCGGGACGTCATTTTTTTGGAAGCACTTGTAATTTCATACTCCAAATGTATTTATGGCTGGCTCTAACCAAATTATAGCAAAACCTATTGACATTAAACTATGTTACGACCAAACAACAATTTTAGAGTAGTGCCACTTTTGTTTACATACACTACCTTATTGATCTACGACAGATTTATCATACTTTATATAAACACTAATCAACATCCTATAACAAAATTATCTTTCAATAGAAAATATTTTATGTAGGAGTATACTACAGCTACAAATACTTAACCCTTTCCTGCTGTTGGTAAACTTTCATTACCAGCATTGATCAGATCCCAGCATCTTATGTAACCGAAAAGAAGCCTTCGAAGCCATGACAGGGCCCACAAACCAGTGGGATCGGTCCCCGGTTCGACGTTGCACGCCGGGTGTCCCTAATAATTTCCGAATCATAAGAGGGGTATTTTGGTCCATAAGCACAAACTTGGAAATGGCAAAAGTAGCAGCGAGAGTGCTCGTCAGTCTTCACTGCCCACTTGTTTGCAAGCGCTAGTGGTGCGGCTCCGCTCCCAACCGAGACGACGAGCCGCCCAAGACGACGAGCCATTTACTCCCACTGCCAATCCCACCACGCACACCCGCATTGTTTCAAAAATTCTCGAATCGATCCTTGGTGGCAGCCCCTTGGCCGCCGGCGACTGCGGCGAGGGGCTCTTTTGGTAAAGGGGGACGGCTTTGCTTCGCTGCAAGTTCGCCGGAGGAGGGTGTGACGAGGAAGAGGAGGGAAAGGCAGGCGGAGCAGCAGTGGAGGTGCGAAGACTGAAGAGGCGCCGCCCATGGACACCGCGCGGGGGGTCGCGTGCCTTCTCGTGGCGGTGATCTGTTTGTCGTGCGCCGCCGCCGCCGCTGCGCGGACGCCGGCGGCGAGGATGCACCGCCATCTCAAGCGGCTCAATAAACCAGCCGTGAAGAGTATCGAGGTGCGTAAGTTGTTGATTTGTTTCCTTTGGTTTTCCCTTCTGCGGAGGTGTGTCAAGCCGGTCGTCTTGCTGCTGCTCTCTGTAGATTTGAACTGCTTGCTTGGTAAATATATTTTTTTCCCTTCGGGAGATTTTCCATAGATAAATTAGTCCTTTTTTAGCTGCATTGGGAACACCTGAGCAAAGCTAAAGCGAGGGGGTGGTTGAATTCTTGGCTAGTCGTTGAGACTGTACTCTGATTCAGTAAAAGATGGCTTTTGGGGCTTCTTTTCTGGTTGTTCTTGAGGGAATTCGCTTTCGAGATGATCTTTCTGTTTTCTGCATGCTTTGTGATTGTCCTTGTGTGATTTGTGAAGTTGTTCTTTCTAGCTTGACTTGGCAATTCTTCTTTCGCAGAGATTGTCAAAGTAGTCCCTTTGCTATAGTGCTCTGTTCCAGTTCTTATCCCAACTCCCAAGTATTACATCTAATTCAGTTGTTTGCGAATTGCAAATTGACCAGAGCCCAGATGGAGACATCATAGACTGCGTGCACATGTCCCACCAGCCAGCGTTTGATCACCCTTACCTCAAGAATCACACTATACAGGTGAGTTACCTTGCTTCTCTTCATCTCTTGGTAACCGAAACCAGGATCTTGCTGGATTGTTGCAGCTAACGCATTTTATGCTTTGCAGATGAGGCCGAACTACCATCCGGAGGGACTGTACGACGAATCCAAGACCAATGTGGCCTCCACCAGCAATGGCGAGAGGCCTAAGGTACAGCTCTGGCATCAGAATGGGAGGTGCCCGGAAGGCACCGTGCCCATTAGGAGAACGAAGAAGGACGATCTGCTCAGGGCAAGCTCAATGCGGCGGTACGGCAGGAAGCGGCACACAACGGCAAACCCAATGTCGGTCAATCCCACCATGCTGAACGAGGGTGGCCATCAGGTACCTGCTTGTATCACCCATGTCGTTGAGGACTTGATGTGGAAGGAGGTATATAGGTGAGCTGATGTACTGTGATGCTCATAACTCTTGTTGACAATTGCAGCATGCGATAGCGTATGTTCAAGGTGACAAGTACTACGGCGCCAAGGCGACCATCAATGTGTGGGAGCCCAAGATCGAGCAGCCTAACGAGTTCAGCTTGTCCCAACTCTGGATCTTGGGGGGATCCTTTGGGGAGGATCTTAACAGCATTGAGGCTGGATGGCAGGTAGAGAGAGAGAACCACTGCCCATGAGCTTCACATTCATAATCAGTGTCGAGTAAAGGCACCACCGTTTTAGCGGTTGGGAGCCCTGCTGCGGGGCACTGTGCTTTATCACGAGCTCTGAAACACTTGTGTTGCTTTGCTGCATCAGGTTAGCCCGGACCTCTATGGGGACAACAACACAAGGCTGTTCACCTACTGGACCGTAAGTTTTGAACATTTCTATATGAAGTTATGAACATTCTTGAAATATGCAGTTATGTTCATGTTGTTTGACACAGACCTGATTGTTTTGCTATCTAATGTTCTGCAGAGTGATGCATACCAAGCAACAGGATGCTACAACATCTTGTGCTCAGGGTTCGTTCAGATTAACAGCGAGATTGCCATGGGCGCCAGCATCTTCCCAACCTCAAGCTACTCTGGCTCCCAATATGATATCAGTATACTGATCTGGAAGGTGAGCAAGTAATTAAACTAGTAACTTACCACATGCCATGCCTAGTACGCTGAGAATTATCAGAGACATGCAGAGAATCTTTAGCCCACTTGCTGTTATGCTCTTACTCGTGCTCCTCCTTGACTGGTGAACCCCTACCTGGGGCTTTGAAAATTGGTTTCCTCCTCACCCTGTGGTTATCATACTCCTTTCCGCAACAACCTTTCTTTTCTTATCGCTAATGATTACTCAACTTTAGATTTTTCAAAAGAAACAACCATTGCTACTTTTCACCTCAACGAGCTAGTGGTATTCTAAGTGCTGAGATAGAAAGTGTAGGGTTGTTCATTTCCATTGAGCATGGGTAATGATTGCATGATTTGCATGCTAGAAGAACATGATTTGCATGTTAATGATGTTTTTGTATGTTGATACATTACTTTTCCAATGTGTGCCTGCTATATTAATCTCTTCCATACATGTGCATTTTACATGTATGCAGGACCCAAAGGAGGGCAACTGGTGGATGCAGTTCGGCAAGGACTACGTGCTGGGCTACTGGCCGTCGTTCCTCTTCTCGTACCTGGCGGACAGTGCTTCGATGATTGAATGGGGCGGGGAGGTGGTGAACTCGCAGCCCGACGGCGTGCACACATCAACGCAGATGGGCAGCGGGCACTTCCCAGAGGAAGGGTTCAGCAAGGCGAGCTACTTCAAGAACATCCAGGTGGTGGACAGCACCAACAACCTCAAGGCCCCCAAGGGGCTGGGCACCTTCACCGAGCAGTCCTATTGCTACGACGTGCAGAACGGCAACAATGGCGACTGGGGCACCTACTTCTACTACGGTGGCCCCGGGAGGAGCTCCAACTGCCAGTAGCAGCTCAGAAAGTGTAGTAGCAGCGATTCGGAGTGTAATACACCGTCTGCAAGCATCAGTTTTCTCCTAGCTCTAGATCAGTAGCGTGTCATGTGAATTGGGGGGTTGGGGGGGGGGGGGGGTTTCTTTTGTTGCTGGTTTGTAGCAGCCCGTTGAGTTTCTTCAGTTTTCTCTTTCTTTTTCTTGTTAGTGCCAAGATGGCTTCTGAAGAGAAGCATGGCATGTGGTGGTGGTGGTGATGCGTTGCCCTTATGGTGGCCTACCTCCTTTTCCTATATGGTAGATTCACTTGTCCTTGTGGTTATGGGCTGTGCTCTCCCTTTTTTTTCACCTTTGATGAATGTCAGTGTGGAGCACCGAAAGGTGGAATGGGCAGAATTCAGATTTAGGTCAGCAGCTTTATTTGTGTGCCATCTGGTGATGCTGGTGAAAGGAAAAGCGTGAGCTCTTCTGCAAATTGCAGTTTGATATTTTGCCACAGCAATTAGATATCTGATTTGTCCAGCAATCCTAATCTCGCGTGATGTGTGTTACAGACTGGTTGACAGGGAGACAGTTTGAACAACAGCTTACAGCTCCCCCAGGGAGCTCCCCAGGCCAAGGTTTGTCGAACTGTGCAGACGCTGGGAAAGTGTTTCGTGACGTTGTGAGAACGGGACAGGTTCCACGTACGTCGTGCATCCCAGTTCTGGAGCCAGCAGCGTCGACGAACATGTGAATCACTGCACAATTTGATCCACGGATTTGAAGGCTGGTAATTTCAGAGGTTGCTCGTGCACTGTAGCACCAGCTGACCGAATCAATCATCGTCTGCAGCCGCGCAGTCAAGAGGGCAGGAAAGAAGCAGCCGCAGGGCGCAGGAGGTGTCGCTATCGACTGCGGCTTGCCAGAAATCTTTTGGGATGGTGCAGTGCAGGCGCAGACGCAGAGTGGAGGCCGTCAGGCCGGCGAGTGCATGCCCGTTGCTCCGGCAGGCAGCAGTACACCCATCCATCCTGGTTTGGTTTGGTCTTAAGCCAATAATGACGATGGTTCAACACATCTTTTTTATCTGCCAATACTGCTCAAGCTAATGTAACTAGTGCATCATTTATCACTAAAAAACCCGCCTCATTTTATTTCTAAAACAAAATCAGGGGGAGTGAGAATCTGCGAACTTTTTTGTTTGCGAGAATCTGCTAATTGTGAAACCGTATGATAAGTTTGCGAGATTCAGAGTTTGCTAAAAAAAATGATAAGTTTGCGAGAATATGCTAACTGTGAAACCGTATGATAAGGAATCTGATCGAGTGATGTATATTACCACATCATTTTCTTTCAAAAAATTATCCTGAATTGCGCTTCAAAAAAAAATCTCCTGAATTGCTATCCGTTCGAAACTCTAAAATGTATAGGACCATAGGAGGACTTCAAATGCATTCGCGGCAAATAGGAAAAGCTATCAAAATAGAAAAATCTAACTCCATGGTTGAATCGAAGTGGAAGTGTGGAATATGTTTGGTTTTTAACGAATAACATGAAAGTAAGAATTTGACTTGCTTTTGAAGGGATCGGTGTGAAAGTGCTTCTAAAATATGAACGAAAAAAAACCCAAGCATATTTGTCATACTAGAAAAATGGAGGGCGTGGCGTTGCCGCACTTTCATGAGTTGGCCAGTGGTGCTTTTGTGTAAGGTACTGAGGTCCACGAGCATCCGAATTTGATGGAGAAAAAACACGCCAATTAGTCCATGTGTAAATATGAGCAAAAGGTATAGGTTTAGTATGGTCGCATGACCAGATTTTTATTGTTGGTGAGAGGATTGATGATCATTGAATTTTAGATTCCTTTCTCATGCTTATGGTGTACTCCCTCCGTCCCTGTATGATGGTCGCCTGGGAAGCGCGTTTGTGAGAGAAACACGGTTTTCTAGAGACAATCATTTAGGACGGAGGGAGTACACCGAATGTATAAACACGGTTTTCTAGAGACAATCATTTAGGACGGAGGGAGTACACCGAATGTATAATAATAATATTAAAGAACTTTTTAAGTATTGAGTTCATTCACAATTACATATCATGGTATCGTGTATACAAATTAGAAGTAGGAGAATGTTACTTTGCATTGTTGCTCTGTCAGAAACAATATTAGGAATTTGGTCTTCTTGACTTTCAGTTGGAAAAATGTTAGAAAGTTTGAGTCTTTGCAGTCAGCAGTCTTAACTGGAAATGGACATTTATACATGATACAAGATCATGCATAAAGCATGTTACAATTGTTTAATGGATAATATAAAATAAATACATTACTGCGAACTGAATCTCATGGATTCATATTCGATTTTACTGTATATGTTTGAAATGGAATACTACAATAAATCTACCCTTAGCAATACCTGGTAACCTCACAAAAAGTGTCTTGTAGTCAACATTTTTAGGTTGCCTAAACCCAACATTGAAGCCTTCCTGGGCATTCCTTCTGCCTTTCATCCATATAGCCATCTAGGATAAAATTGGAACCAAATTATTTTAATGCCTACTATCCTCTAATACTGCAGAAGAATAATTAGAATTAGCAATTGCATCCTAAATAAACTCTAGGATATACCTTATGAAATCGGTTTTGCCGTAGATCCATTATTTCTTTAAGTTAGCAGCATGTCCAGGAGATTCTGTAACAAAATGGAAGAAATGATCTCTCAATTTTTTTCGGCAGAAAGAAACAAATTATAATAAGAGAACATGTCTAGCCATTGGAACATCCAATTAATACTCAATTCATTTAGGCAGACCCCATTAACCATTATGTAGAGCAGAATTACAATAATATAAAAGCTATTAATCTGATTTTCAATCAAGAAAAACACTGAAGTAGACACACTAACAACATATTGGGCATGTTCTTTTAATACTTCCCAATTCATAACTAACTTATGCTGCATCTTCGTCTTCAGGTTCGACAGTTACTGGTTTCTGACACCCCCTCCCCTCCAAAAGAATCTGCTAGTCCCAGAGCAGCACACTGAGGAAAACGTCGTTCAGATCATCCAAATTTTCACAAGTGGCTAAGTCTTCAGGTAAAGATGACCACTTCACGTTCACGAGCAGGTAGAGAAGAAACTACATGCTGATTTGTTGGCGAAGCAGATTTTAGCTGAGAGACATGGAAGACCAGGTGAATCATGGAAGACAATGGCAGTTGTAACCTGTGTAACCTGTAAGCCACTTGACTAATGCGCTCCACAATACGAAAAGGCCCGAAAAATTTGAAAGCCAGTTTCTGACTCGCCCTTGGTGCAACAGATGACTGCACATAAGTCTAAAGCTTTAAGAAGACCATATCACCAATCTGAAACTATCATTCAGATCGTTTCTTGTCCGATTGCCTCTTCATGCGTTCATGAGCACGAGCAAGGTGTTGCTTGATCAAGTGTTGCATTAATTCTCTTTTAACAAACCAATCATGTAAGTCATTGACAGGGTAAGCATCAGCAGCTTGTATACCAAAGGTCCTAGGAGAATGTCCATAAAGCACCTGAAAGGGTGATGAACCCAAAACTGAATGCCAACTCGTGTTATACCAGTATTCTGCAAGATGAAGCCAATTAAACCACAGTTTCGGACAGGCATGTATAAAACATCTCAGAAAAGTCTCCATACACTGATTAACCCTCTCGGTTTGCCTACCAGTCTGAGGATGGTAAGCAGAACTCATTTGCAAAGTAACACCAGCCAATTTGAGTGATAATAGCAGAAGGAAGACCATGCAATTTATAGATGCTTGTCATGAATAATTTAGATACAGAAGCAACTGTAAATGGATGGGACAGAGGCAAGAAATGACTGTACTTAGAGAACTTGTCAACCACCACTAAAATGACATTCATGCCTCAAGAGTGTGGTAGCCCTTCCACAAAATCCATAGAAATTGTCTGTCATGCCCCTTCATGTATAGGTAATGGCTGAAGTAGTCCTAGATACTTAGCTCTGTCAGGCTTGGCTTGTTTGCAAACATCACAAGCAGACACAAAAGAATGAACATATGCTTTCATTCCAATCCAAGCAAAATACTGTTTCAGCTTCCTAAGAGTGACAGGAATGCCAGAGTGGCCACCCAAAGGGGAATTGTGCAAGGCTGCTATGATTCTGGTATGAAGACTTGGCATATTACCCACCCATACTCTATTCTTGTATCTCAAGAGACCATCAACTAGAGCATATATATGAGGGAACAACAGTAGAGTCAACTGCAAGTTTAGAGATAACATGTTTGGAGAATTCATCCTGTTCATAACTGAGCTCCACTTCATTAATCCACTTGGGAGAACAAACAAAAATGACCATTAATTGATCAGAATGAGGTCTCCTTGATAATGCATCAGCTGCTGCATTTGTGGCCCCTGGCTTATATACAATCCTGTATTGTAGACCCATCAGCTTGGTGAACATCTTCTGCTGCCAAGGAGTGTTCAATCTCTGCTCATTCAAATGAACTAAACTCTTCTGATCAATGTGTATTATAAATTCAGTTGTAGATAAGATCTCCAATATTCCACTGCAGTCAAAATAGCTAAGTATTCCTTTTCATAGGTTGAGAGACCCTGTGTTCTGGGTCCCAGTGGCTTACTGATAAATGCTAGAGGATGACCTTCTAGCAGGAGAACAGCCCCAACTCCACTATTAGAAGCATCAGTTTCCAGGAAAAATGTCTTGGAAAAATCTGGCATAGCAAGGATGAGGGGTCTGAAAAGCAGTCTTGTAACCTTCCCCCTTCTTCAACCTAATCTGATGATATCAAAAATTGAGGTCTAAAGAAGAAAACCATTTGGCCTTAGCCAGCTCATCCATCAACTCATCAAACACTGGAATGGGAAATTTACTCTTGATGGTAAGGGCATTGAGGTATACCTCCAAGTTCCATCCTTCTTTCTGACAAGAAGCACAAGAGAAGAAAAGGCACTAGAACTATGCTGAGTAATTCTCTACAAAGCACAAGAAGAGAGATCAACACAACAAACCATACTTTACATGTAATGGAACTTTAGGCTTTGTTTTTAATTGGCATGTTTATAGTATCCTACTATTTACACACTTCAGACAGGTTTCATTAACTCATGAGAAATAAAAAGGTGCAATGGATTCACTCAGCCGACCATTTGCCCTATTTGTGTTTGACTCGCCACAACTAGTTATCACAAGATGCCTTTTCCTCTCAACTCAAGCGTCTTCAATTTGCTTTAAGCATATTAGCATTTCAACTTCAAATAAATTTTGTCACACATCACAATTTAAAATTCGTGAATCTTGACCATTTAATGTCTGTCATTCTTAAATTCAAACAACAAACAGACACGGATGCTAATCTAGAGCTTGTCCCATAACATTGACATGTTCATAACTCAAACCGAGCAAATAAGACAAGACAGATCGTAATCGAAAGGAATTAAAGGTTGGCTTCCCAGAACAAGTGGTATGCCTTGAACCTGTTCTCCATCCCTGAAGAAGTTTGGAGGTTTGCTCCGTAGGAACACCAGTCTTCTTCATCCCCTCAACCTTCTCCAGAAGCTAAGGTTGCATCATTAAGTCACAAAGGCTTATTAGGTACATCAATTTCCGAATCTGACAATAGATCGGTCGCGGCGACCGAGGCCAGGGCAAAGAGAACGTACTGGGGGATAGATGCACGAAAAATAGAATAAACACTCTTCAGCGTCACGCTAGCAGCCCGTTTCCTCCGCCATGAGGAGCTTACTGCTTGAGGAGGAAGGGCGTGCGCTTCTTGTGCAGTAGCGGACTCAAGATTATGCAAATAGATGTACATACATTCTTAATTTTGTTCCTAAACATATATTAATCTATTATATGATGTTTGAGAAACTAACAATCTTAAATACACATAAAAATATAATTTTATATTTTTTTCAACCTGTGTTTGTTTAAATACATTGTAATTTTTGTCTAAAATAATCGTTCCATAGTTCATCATATATTTATAGAAAATCATGGTAACTAACTTTATTAATTAAAAAATTTGTTGCTTGGTTAAATCGCTGCAAATTTAGTATATCAAAATGTAGTTGCACAAGCCAAATACCAAAAATAACTAGTGCCTTTATAATATTGTAGTTTAAAATGTTTATATTTTTATGTGGTGGCAATATTTTTGTTGAAAATTCTTTTATCTAGAATCATTAATGAAAAATCTTTAATCTAGAAACATCAATAAAAACTTTGAATTATGTTATATTATTTTCAAAGATGTACATATCTATTTCATTTTCATGACATTTTAAAAGTATTTAAAAATATTTTAAAGGCAAAATCACATATTATGACATTTTAGGTAATACTTTAAAAAAAGACTAAATATTTATATCGCATTCATACCACTCGTGCTCGCTGTACACCCTGCCCTTATTTCTATCCATTGATGTCATTTGCGCCATGCACCGGTCGTGCTTGTTGCAATGCCTCGGGCACATCATCCCATCACTATTACCCGTGCTTGATGTGAGTGCTCATTCCTACCTTGTCCACGATCGTGGCTTATGGAGTCGTTTATCTCTGCAACGTGCTACTAGTGGTTACCCTGTAACTGCATACTTGGAGAAGAAGATGAAGAAAATTAACATTTCAAATAAGTTGCTCTTTGTTTTGAATTTTTTTGAATTTGTTGTATTCATATGTAGTTTCAACAAATATTGAGTGTGCCACTAATAGTGATGTTGATTATATTGTTTTTTTGAATGTTAGTCTAACTTTTTAAAGTTGTGAAATTTGTTAAGTTCAAATATTAATTTATTTCAGATTTTTAGGTTTATATAATTGATTGATTTAAATTACAAACTTCATCTTGTTCCTCTCATGCTACGTTACACTGATAAGACGACCAAGTGTCGTATCATGTATTCGATATGCGCTCAATATATATTATAGAGTATCCAAATAAAAATAAAAATTTGAATGTTGATACGTATAAGCGATTTTCTGATACGGCTTTCCTCCTCATCCTCCTCGAGTCCCCACGACCCACAGACATATGCACCTCGTCTTTCCAGCGAGCACCACCTTCTTCCTCCCCGCAAGATCGAATCGGTGGTCGGCCCGTGCGCTGCTCTCTACGTGGTCGGCCCGTGTCTCGCTTTCGACTCCCTTGCCCAACTGCAGCTCGAGTCTGTCTTGTGCGGCAGCACCGTCCTTTCCCATGCCTCTCTATGTTCTCTTTCATCCTTTCCTAGTAGCGACGATAGGACGAGTTGCGCTGCTCATTGTTCGTTGAGTCGAGGGACCCGCTTCATCGACGACGAATATTCGACAGGGGTATGCCTGCCTATTCCCTCCCTTCCATCCTGTTGCGCTAAATCAAACATCCAAACTCCTAACATTGATATTTGCATTCAAATTTTACCTACTAAATTCGATTTTTAACAGTTATCTGGTGTATATGTGTACACCTATGCACTATGCTGAGTCGCCCTGATACAATGTGTGGATTGGAAGGGAGCAGCCGAATAGTGTACTGTCGACAACGTCCTGTTCGCTTGGCTTATCAGCCACCAGCTAGCAGTACTTTTATCTCTAAACAAACCAACCACCAGCAACCAGCCCGCAGTACTTTTCTTTCAGAAAAGATCAGTACCAGCCACCCGCCAAACGAACATGCTAAGATCGAGGCGCCAGCGGTGCGACTAGATTGGACACGACAAGCTGCGACGGTGATGACTGCATACAACAGACGATGTCCGTCGAAGCCTCGAAGAAGGTCGGCGGTAACACTGTTGGGACCCCGAACCGAGTATTCCCATTGCCACACTCCCAGAGGCCACAGGGAGCAACACTCTTCTTTGTAGACCATCCACTGTATCCAAATTCCAAGCCGTGACGTCGGTGATGATGACTCGATGAGGAGAGTGGCATGGCGACGCATGACGACACAAACCTTGGATCCACGAAACAACGAGATTGTTCACAAATCTTTGATTGGTACACTAAAGACTTCCACCGGCGGGATACGAAGCAATTTACGGCGGAAGCAAAGGCGGCGGCGGCGGCCCTGTTAGCGGTAGCGCGGTTGGCGAGGACGACGAGCCGGTGCGCCGACACCCCCGGCATTCACGACCCATGCCCTGCGTGTTGAGGCTGGAAAATCCAAGCCGGGGACTTTCGTAGGCTCTGCGTTCCGCGCGGCAGGACGACCGCGTTCTCTACGCCTCAACTGCCGTCGGCGGCTAACGGGAATGGCAGGGCTGATTTTTTTATATTATTTCTTTTTTGATTTTTCAAAAATATACTGTGGATCTTAAATTTGGCAAAACTATACTACAACCGCCGTACCTCATGTTCACGCAAAAGTAGGACGTCACCCTTGCGCGTAGCACACGTGACTCCCCGGTCTGTAGCGAGGCGTGCCAGCCAATCTGACCTGTTGATTGACAATGGAAAAATATTAGGGATCGGCTAGAGAACCGATGGCCTTGTAGCGACACGTGTACCAGCCAATCGGCCGATACAGGTAAAAGCGGGATCGGCCGGCTCGAGAGCGACCGAAGCGCGAGTGCGTAAATAGACGGATCGGCTGGGATCGGCCGATCATGACGTCAGCACTCGAGTAGGTCGAAATCGGCTGCGGTGTTAGAAGCTGATAGGATCTAGATCGAGTGGATGATAAGGATAATAACTAAAACCACAAGAATTGGTACGAAAACTTGCAGATCTAGTTAATATCAGTAAGGAGTGAATAAAGAACTAGACGAAACCTCAGCGATGCGCCCGGAGGTTAAAGCCTAGGGTTATTCGGTAAAACGGTACTCACAAGCTTGCTGGAGGTCAGTTGATGCAGCCCGACGAACTCGAAACACGGCGTTGTAGAAAAGGGAAAATCGCAATGGCGAAGTCGCCGAAAAGTAGATGCTGTAAAAGTAGATGCTGTAAAGTAGATGCAGTAAAGTAAAGGGTTTGCCCGGAGGCGGTTTGTTTGATATTTGTGTGTACACTTTTTTCTGACCACGCAGGGTCGCTATTTATGTCCTGAGGACAACCCGACTCCTAGCCGATTACGGCACTGTTTACTTGCATCTAAAGAAAGATAAAAACTACAAAAAACAGAAAGGACTCTCGCAGGAGTCGAAAATTTTCTAAAACTGACTCTTTGACCCGTCGCCAATCGTAGATCGACCCGCCTCCACCATGCTTTCCTTCTGGCGTATCTCCTTGATTACCGCCTTCTTCCTCTCCATCGGCCGATCCTCTGGTTAACCATCGGCCGATCGTTCTGACCCGTTGGCCCACTGTCAGGGTCGAACTCCTCTGACTATCGGTGAATCTCATTGACCGTCCTTCTCTTTCCCCAATCGGCCGATTGCACTAGGTTCTTCATCGGCTGCTTCTCCTTATCCTTTTCTGACCTGTTTTTCCAAAAAACGGTGTCAACACATGCCCCCCAGTTTCGGAGTAAATGATCCTTTTGCTCCGAAATTCGCTTGACATCTTTTGAATAATAGCCAAATCTCTTCACGTGATCGACGTGATCAATCTCCATTGATAGTGTCCTGTCCTTTCAGGGTTGTTCACCATGTGATTCTTTGTCTCTTTCGCTCCCCTTCCCTATAAGACTCACCCTTCTATCGGGGGTTCTCTGTATCCTTTTCAGCCCTTTGGATTTTCCTGATGTAGGTGTTAGTCCCCTTAGCTTTTGGGTATGAGAGGCACCTTTCCCTGGAAAACTCTGCGAGCATCGATGATCATCACTGGCCATTGACATACTCTAGCTTGAAATAGCATTTCTCCTAGATGCTGCTAGTGAGCTTGTAGACTCTGTCTGCAATGTTGGGCAGAGGATTTCTGTGAGCCATGCTCTGCAGTTTGTGGACGTGTTAGAGAAATTTCCCATCGTCTTGTGTGCGTGTATCCTTTATTTGGGGTCGATTCCTCTGAATCAGTCATCCTTTTGGAAACTGAACCATTCACGGGTCATATGTTTCTTTTTTTACCGGATCCAGCATCTTCGGCTTCCGTCTTTTCTGGCCCCTTCATCCTTATTTCTTCCGGTGCCTTGGCTATAAATAACCGTCCTCATCCCCTCACGGAGACCACACCTTTTCATCCATGGCTCGAGATATAGGTCCAGGGAACTTTAGACTCTTGCTCTTTGATTCCTTCCTTCTTCTCTGACTCAAGATGGCTAGAAGAATTCTTGTGAAACAGCCCAGAACATACTTCCCTCTCTAGCCTCCTTTTGTGAAGCCAGGAGGTCCAACAGGTAGAAGAAGCCTTGTGATGCAACTTAGGTGCATCAGCTGGTGGAGGAGGGTGGAAGTTGTCCCTGGGTGTTGTGGAAAGAAGAACAACCCTATGTCTTCTTTCCCAACAATCTTGACGGGAAGAATTACCGCATCTGGTGATTTATCTTCATCAAATTTTCGCTTTCTTTTTTGTTTTTCTCTTTCTTCGTCCCCATCGTCTGTCCAGCGATGACTAATGTAACCGATCTGTAATGAATCATCCAAGTCTGTCTTCTCAAATGTATTCTTCAGATCTGTACTGTGATGTCACCATTGTAATCGAAGATGAGAGAAAAAAATATATTTTTTTAATTCTAAGGGCGATTTGTACATCGGCCATAACCTGAAACCGAACATGCTTCGATGATTCGGCTTTCTGCTACTAAAGACGATTTTATTCGCAATCGGCTGTAATTTGAGTCTCGAATCGGCCGCTTTTAGGCTCCGATTGGACTAAGCGTCTGCCCATATGCTTGGATAGTATTTCTTTAAATATTTCCCATTTAACGCTCTGGCAAACTTTTCTCCTTCCAATGTCTCCAAGATATACGCATTGCCTGGCACGCATTGGCTGATCTGATATGATCCTTCCCAATTAGGGGACCACTTCCCATATTTAGGATCTCTAGAGCCGATCGGTAATACGAGCTTCCAAACCAAATCCCCTTCAACAAACTCTTTAACTTTGACTTTCTTGTCATACCATCTGGCTATCCTTCTTTTATTCTTTTCGATATTCTCCAAAGCTCTCAGCTGATTACCAGCAAGATCTTCTAATTCCTCTTTCATCATAGCTGAATAATCATCGGTCGATAGCTGTGTAAAGAAGTTCTTCTGGATCCGGTTTTTAATTCCCAAGGTAATACAGCATCGTGACGATACACCAGTTGATATGGTGATACCTTGGTTGCTCCGTGGCATGCCATCCTGTACGCCCATAGTGCTTCATTAAGGACCGTATGCCATCGCTTAGGATTTTCATCGATCGTGCGCTTGATCAACTTGATGATGCCCTTGTTCGCTACTTCTGCCTGTCCGTTTGCTTGAGCATAATAGGGAGATGAGTTTAACAGCTTGATTCCCAAAGAATTTGCATATTCTTCAAACTCCCCTGAAGTGAATTGACTCCCTTGATCAGTTGTAATAGTCTGAGGTATACCAAACCGATAGACAATATGCTCTTTAACAAAATCAATCATATTGCCTGATGTCACAGTCTTGATTGTGATGGCTTCAACCCACTTTGTGAAATAATCTGTAGCCATCAGCATGAATTTATGACCTTTGCTTGATGGTGGATATATCTGTCCAATCAGATCAATTGCCCAACCTCTGAACGGCCATGATTTGATTATTGGGTTCATTACCGATGCTGGAACTCTTTGAATGCTTCCAAACTTCTGACATTCTTGGCATCCTTTGTAATACTTGAAGCAATCTTCCAATATTGTCGGCCAATAATAGTTATTATTTCTAATCATCCACTTCATCTTAAATGCTGATTGATGAGCTCCACAGACTCCCTCGTGAATTTCTCCCATTAAAGTTTTAGCTTCCTCTTCACCGAGGCATTTGAGCAGAACTCCATCAATGGTACGATAGTATAACTCATCTTCTAGTAGGACATATTTAATGGCCTTGTACCTTAATTGTTTATCAACCTTCTTGGATGGATCTTTCAGATAATCTATTATTTCCTTCCTCCAATCCTCAGCTGATAACTCTACAGTCAGAATCGGCCGATATCCTGATGCTCCTTGGGCCAGCCGATTAGCTTCACTGTTGTGAATTTTAGGGATATGTTCAAGTTTTACTATCTTGAACTCTCGAAGTAGCTGAAGGCATTCTTCATGATAAACCCTTAATATATCATCTTTGTATTCATATTGCCCTGCCAATTGATTTATCACGAGTTGAGAATCTCCAAATATCTCAACAACTTCAGCATTGACTTCTCGTAGTAATTTTATCCCCTTTAACACTGCCTGGTACTCAGCTTGATTGTTTGTTGAAGTCTTCTCAATTGGGATGGAGAATTCGTAATTTGCTCCTTGAGGTGAGATGAGGACGATTCCGATCCCAGCTCCTACTCCACATGATGATCCATCAAAGAACATAGTCCATGGAATAGGTTCTACAACTGCAACTTCAGGTCCGCAATGCTGAGTTACCAGATCGACTATTACTTGTCCTTTGATTGCTTTGGCCAATTGATAGGTCAAATCAAATTCTAACAAAGCTAAGATCCATTTTCTGATCCTGCCCTTTAAGATTGGTAATGACAACATATATTTGACCACATCATCTTTGCACACCACGGTGCATTCGGCAGTTAATAGGTAAGGCCTCAATTTTGTGCATGAGAAATATAAGCACAAGCATAGTCTTTCCACCGCCGAATATCTTGTTTCTGCGTCCAAGAGTCTTCTACTCACGAAGTATACAACTCGCTCTTTTCCTTCATACTCTTGTACAAGGGCCGATCCAATATCCCGCTCATTAGCCGATAAGTATAACTTGAACGGCTTCTTGTCCTGAGGGGCATTAAGACAGGAGGAGATTTTAAGTACTGCTTGACATTATCTAGAGCTTTCTGCTGTTCTTCTCCCCATACGAATTTCTGATCAGCCTTGAGCTTTAGTAGAGGCGTAAATGGCTGAATCCTTTCTGACAGATTAGATATGAATCTTCTGATGAAATTGATTTTGCCAATCAATGACTGGAGCTCTTTTTTGTTTGATGGTGCTTTTATATTGTCAATGGCACTGATCGACTTCTGGCCCACTTCGATTCCTCTTTCATGTATTAAGAAACCCAAGAACTGACCAGCTGAAACACCGAAAGCACATTTGTTGGGATTCATCTTCAAACCATGCTTTCTAGTGCATTCCAATGTTTTTCGTAGATCGGCCAAGTGCTCCTTGTAGCTCTTTGACTTGACAACTACATCATCAATGTAGATCTCCACTATCTCGCCGATGAGTTCATGAAATATGTAATTCATGGCTCTTTGATATGTGGCACCAGCATTCTTCAACCCAAAGGTCATGACAATCCACTCGTACAATCCGACGTGGCCGGGGCACCTGAAAGCTGTTTTTGCAATATCTTCTATGGCCATGAATATTTGATTGTAACCGGCGTTACCATCCATGAAGCTGATGACTTTGTGTCCTGCAGCAGCATTAACCAGTGCATCGGCTACTGGCATTGGATATCCATCCATCGGCGTTGCCTTGTTCAAGTTCCTGAAATCAATGCACACGCGTAGTTTGCCCTTTTTCTTGTAGACAGGAACTATGTTAGAAATCCATTCGGCGTACCGACACTGCCAAATAAAACCAGCTTTGAGTAACTTTGTTATCTCGGCTTTTATATCAGGATAAATCTTTGGATTACACTGCCTTGGGTGTTGCTGGAATGGGCGATACCCCGGTTTAATGGGCAATCGATGTTCGACAATAGACCGGTCTAAACCAGGCATCTCATAATATTCCCAGGCAAAACAATCCTTGAATTCTTTCAATTGTATGATCAGTTCTTTCTTGTATTCTGCTTCTAGCTTGGCACTGATGAATGCCGGCCTTGGTTTGCTTCCATCTCCAAGATCTATTTTTTCTAATTCGTCGGCCGATGTAAACCCATGCCCAAGCTTTCCTTCATCTTCAATGAACTGATCCATTAAATCTTGTCATCAGAGCCGACTGCTTGAACCGGCTTTAGTCCAAAATCGGACACTTTGAGATACTTGGTATCCCATGCTTTTCCAGATATGCAGCTCACCCGATCATAAGTCCATCCTTGTGCTTCTGTAGCTGCTACTGTCAAGGAGGTTTCTCCTTGGACCACCTCCACTGAATCTCCGATCCATTGGATGATGCATTGATGCATTGTAGATGGTATGCAACAATTGGCATGTATCCAATCCCGACCCAGCAGTAGATTATAAGATCCCCTCCCTTTAATGACAAAGAAAGCGGTTGGAAGTGTCTTACTGCCGATGGTGAGCTCCACGCAAATTGCTCCTTGAGCCGGAGAGACATTGCCTTCGAAGTCCACCAACATCATGTCGGTTTGGGTCAAGTCTTCATCAGACTTCCCAATCTTGCACAGCATGGTGTACGGCATCAGGTTGACTGCTGCTCCTCCATCCACAAGCATCCTGGTGACTGGCCTCCCGTTGACAAATCCTTTGAGAAACAAAGCCTTCAAATGTTGTCTCTTCTCGTCTTCTGGCTTCTCAAAGATAGCTTGTCTAGGTTCCAGTGTCAATTGAGCCATGCCAAGTTCTTCATCGGACACATCCGAATCAACTGGAGCCATGAACTCTTTTGGTAGGAAGACAACCATGTTTATATCAGCTTGTGGTTTGTCATCCTTTTCTTCATCGGCCTTAGGCTTTGGGCGCCAAACTTTAGACCGAACCTTCTTCTTGTCCAGCACATGTCTCTCTGCTTCTTCATGCTGTTCTAGCTGACGTAGGCGCTGGACTCTCCTCTTCTGGGACTTGGTCAAGCCATCTGGACACCACTGTGGATTGGGCTTCTTACGTGTTTGGCTTGACCCTTCATCGTCCAGTTGCAACGTGCGTCGACGTTCAGGAGCTCAGCACATGACATCTTCATCAGGGACCTGAGAATCGGCCATCTCTTCCAGCCGATTGTTTGACTCTTCATTGACTCGGCCTCCCAGCCGATCATGAACACTGGCCTTGCCCCCCAGCCGATCGTGGACTGAGACCCGTTGATTGTTGAATTCACGGTGATCTCTGGCTGCAGGTCTTCCATCATTAAAGCAAACCCTTTTGGACGAGTTGCTATTATTGTAAGTCCCGTTGCATTCTAGACAGTTTTCTGCCATTGGTAGCTTGATCCCTTCTTCCCAGCAGTACTTGAAGAATGGACATCTCCAATGTCCTTTGTTACGTTGTGCCCACTCTTCTCTTCCCTTTGCTTTTTCTTGTCGACGTTGGAATTTGTTGATCAGCATTTGGGACGTGACAGGTCGGCGTGGCTTCAAGTCTCCTTCTTCAAGTAGTAACCCTTTTCCTTTGACATCGGCAGCGGTTACTTGTACTTTGGGATCGACGGCTCCTTTATTTTGAGCCGAATCAGATGTCAGCAACTTAACTCGTGATGTGTCTTTGCTAGACACTTCAACTGTGTTAGTTGGGAAGGGGTGCTGATCAATCTTCATCGGCTTTTCAGCTTTGGTAGGAGTTTCAAATTTAAGCCTCCCTTGCTCAATAGCTGATTGGATCTGTTGTCTGAAGATCTTGCAATCATTGGTGTCATGCGATGTTGCATTGTGCCACTTGCAATACTTCATCCTCTTCAGCTCCTCTACAGATGGTATGGTATGGAACTGGGAGAGCTTAATCTGCCCTTGCTGAAGCAACAGATCAAATATCTTATCAGCCTTAGTGATATCAAAGCCGAATCTTTCTGGTTCTTTCTTGCCCAAGGGACAGGACACTATCTTCTTGCCTTTGACCCACTCTGCAAGCCCTATCATATTATCTTCATCTTCTGAATCAGAGTAATCCACATAGGATACCTTCTTCTGAAAGTTTCTTCTAGGCTCGTAGGACTTTGCAGTTTCTTGACTCATTCGACTGACTAATTGGCTGAGACTCTCGAAGTCATGTGATGCATATTTCTCCCTCAAGGTTGGCAAGAGACCTTGGAAAGCCAACTCAGCCAGTTGTTTATCTCCCAGATTTAAACTATAGCACTTGTTTCTGACCTCTCTGAATCTCTGAACGAATCCAGCAACTGTTTCATCGTTCCTTTGCTTGAGTCTGGTCAGATCAGTAATCTTCATCTCATGGATGCCAGAGAAGAAGTAATTATGGAACTGCTGTTCCAAATCGGACCACTTGATGATAGAGTTAGCTGGCAGTGATGTGAACCATGAGAATGCTGGCCCTGATAGAGATGAAGAGAACAAACGTATCCTGAGTGCATCAATGTTCCCTGCTTCTCCACATTGGATGATGAATCGAGTGATGTGCTCCATAGTGGATGTTTCATCTTGCCCAGAGAACTTGGTGAAGTCTGGCACCTTGAATCTTGGTGGGAACGGTATTTGATCATAGCCAGATGGATACGGTGTCCTGTACATGCAGGACTGTTGCTTGGGTTTTATCCCATATTGCTTCTGCAGCATCTCCGAGAAGTGGTCGATCAACTCCTGCTTCATGTGAGACTTCAATTCAGCAGATACTTGTTCAATTGCTTGTATCTCAGCTGGAGTTTCTGGAGGTCGTTCTTCTAAGATCCTTGGCTGTGGATTTGGTACCATTGATGTCCCTGTCCCAGAAGAACTTTGCATATTTGCAACAGGTGGAGCTTGTCCGATCGGCTGACCAGCCGATGGGCTTGATTGCTGCAAATTCAACTGGCTTGAAATAGCCAATTGATTCATAAGTGTTTGTAGTAACTGTGCAGAATCCACCTGTGGAATTACTGGCTGCCCTGTTACCCCTTGGTTGATCGGCTGCTGAGGCGATGATCTTGTATGAGCCACTGTGTTAGCCGGGGTCAAGACAGGCTGCATTGATGTTGACTGCTGTAGTGGGGCAGTCTGTACAAGCATCCCCAATGTTGGCTGCTGTAGTGGAGCAGTTTGCACGGGCATCCCTAGTATCGGCTGTTGAGCCCATCTCTGAGGTGGAACAGGAGTTGGTTTCTGAGGTAGAACGGGAGCTCTTTTCTCTGTCGGTATGACCATATGAGCATGAGCTGGACTGATTTTGACTCTTTCAAAGTTCTTGCTTCCGTGATTGAAGTAGACGAAAACCACTCCTTCCCCATTCATGTGCACAGTCCCTGGAGTACCCTCAAATGTAGCTTGGTAAGACTGTGGGTACTTCACTTCTGGAATTTCTTCAGGCTGAGGCTCAAGAAAATTTGAGATATCATTCTCAAAATGACCACGAGGTAAGCCCCATCCTGCAAGCCTTCTGTCTTGATCTCTCATCGCAGGATATTTTTGATTCTGTACTGGGAGCATTTGATCCTGGACGTTAGATTGTACTGGCATTGTGACGGCAGGGTTTTTAGCTTCACCATCACTACTTTGATTCTGAATCGGCTAGGAGTCCGATGAAGAACCAGGAGCAGCCTGTGGAGACGGTGTAACTTTTACTGTTGAATCATCAATCGGCGGAGTGGCCGATTGGTCTTGTTGGAACACTGGAGGAGTTCGGTTTGGTTGAAAATATGCAGGCCCCAGGTATCCTCCTTCTGCTCCTTTCTTGAGTGCTTCAATCAGACTATTTTGCACCGTATTAGCAAAAACCTTAGCTTGATCAATCATTGTCTGGTGCATCGCCTTAGTCATCATGTCCTGAAGTGATTCAGGATCGGCTGAGAAAGTGACTTGCTTAGGCGCGGGCAACGGACTCTTCTTGAAGATCCCGTTCTTAGTCTGACCGTATGATGCCAGGCAAAGCTCTTCATAGTGCCTCATATGAGCTTCGAACTCAGCTTTGTCTGTATCCTTCAACTGATCTCTGGTGATCGCTTGGACGTTTTCTGGATCAATCTCAGAAGGACCAGTCTTCGTAGGCTTCGTCATTATAGACTTTTTCGGGTCCCACCGGGCATGCCAAAAGTATGTTGACGCGAAAATAGGACGTCACCTCCGCGCGCAGCACACGTGACTCCCCGGTCGGTAGCGAGGCGTGCCAGCCAATCTGACCTGTTGATTGACAATGGAAAATATTAGGGATCGGCTAGAGAACCGATGGCCTTGTAGCGACACGTGTACCAGCCAATCGGTCGATACAGATAAAAGCGGAATCGGTCGGCTCGAGAGCGACCGAAGCGCAAATGCGTAGATAGACTGATCGGCTGGAATCGGCCGATCGTGACGTCAGCACTTGAGTAGGTCGGAATCGGCAGCGGTGTTAGAAGGCGATAGGAACTAGATCGAGTGGATGATAAAGATAATAGCTAAAACCACAAGAATTGGTACGAAAACTTGCAGATCTAGCTAATATCGGTAAGAGGTGAATAAAGAACTAGACGAAACCTCAGTGATGCGCCCGGAGGTTAAAGCCTAGGGTTATTCGGTAAAATGATACTTACAAGCTTGACGGAGGTCAGTTGATGCAGCCCGACGAACTCGAAGCACGGCATTGTAGAAAAGGGAAAATCGCAATGGCGAAGTCGCCGAAAAATAGATGTTGTAAAAGTAGATGCAGTAAAGTAAAGGGTTTGCCCGGAGGCGGTTTGTTTGATATTGGTGTGTACAGATTTTCCGACCACGCAGGGTCGCTATTTATGTCCTGAGGACAACCCGACTCCTAGCCGATTACGGCACTGTTTACTTGCATCTAAAGAAAGATAAAAACTACTAAAAACAAAAAGGACTCTCGCAGGAGTCAAAGACCCTTCTAAAAACTGACTCTCGACCCATTGTCAACCGTAGATTGACCTGCCTCCACCATGCTTTCCTTCTGGCGTATCTTCTTGATTACCGTCTTCTTCCTTTCCATCGATCGATCTTCTGGTTAACCATCGGCCGATCGTTCTGACCCGTTGGCCCACTGTCAGGGTCGAACTCCTCTGACTATTGGTGAATCTCATTGACCGTCCTTCTCTTTCCCCAATCGGCCGATTGCACTAGATTCTTCATCGGCTGCTTCTCCTTATCTTTTCTGACCTGTTTTTCCAAAAAACGGTGTCAACACCTCATGGCGGTTGGGACAAAACGCCATGAGCCACGGCGGTTGCAGGTGCTACAGTGTCCAACCGCCATGGCCGTGCTGTATCACCTGCAACCGCCTTAGCCCATGGCGTTTGGGTGAGTCTGTTTTCAAAAAATCGTAACGTTTTTGTATGAACTCGGATGGAGATAAACTTTATATGAAACTTGTAGCTTTCAACGAGATCTATAACTTTGTAGTTCAAATTTTTTTTTCATTTGAAGTCATCTTAAGGTTTAAATAATTGATATATAGTCCATATCTCAGTTTTTTTTAAAAAAAACAGACCGACCCTAACGCCATGGACCACGACGGTTGCATGTGCTACAGTACCAACTGCCGTGCACCTGTAACCGTCGTGCGTTTTGTCCCTACCGCCATGAGGTACGACAGTTGTAGTATAGTTTGCTAAATTTAAGATCTACAGTATATTTTTGAAAAATCGAAGAAAAATAATATAAAAATTTTTAGGGCCCGCGGCAACAGGGAATCAGCGGTGGACGGTATTTCATTTACCGACCACCCATGTGGTCATCAGAACTGTTGGGTCGTGAACGGGCGGCTGGATGCGAACCGGCGGAGGCGCGCGGGCCGATTTGCGGCTGTATCGGCCTAGCCTGCAGCCCGGAAAAATGAAGCCTAGTCATTTCTCTAGCAGCCACGCGCGCCGGCAGGCAGCTCCGTCGTCGCGGCCAGTCCGCGTGCGGTGGCGCGGTGACCACAAACGGAGGCAGCTACTGCGGCGGCGTTGACTCGTCGGGACCGGTGACAACCGGGACCGACGCTGGCAGTGTCAACTGGGGTTCTGGGAGAGTCTGGATCCAGGTGCAAATGTTGCAAATCAGGTTCGCCTGCATCCAGCTTTGAAGTGCCAGCTGACGAGGGACGGAGGTCGGAGGGAGTGATGGAAGATTGGCGTACGGACGAGGAGTAAGACGCAGGAACAAATAGCATCGCGGAGTACGACGTGGTTTTCCTGGCGGCGCTCGTCGGCATGGCGGCCGAGGGTGGCACCCGGCGCGGCGCTGGCGGTGCGGAGCGCGCACGGGGCGTGCGGGTTCCTGTACCCCGTCGTGGACCCCCAGGGACGTCAGCCGCGCGGGTTCGAGGTGATGGCGGTGTACCACCCCGACGACGAGGTCATCATCGTCGCGCGCAAGGCGGCGAACGGGGTGGGGAAGGGCAGCGGCGGCGCTGCGCCAGTGGTGAGCCCGCCGTGCAAGTGCTGCGAGATGGAGACCGGCGCCGGCGCCGGTGCCCCAGCTGCTGAAGAGGGAGGAGGTGTCCTGAGCTCTATCGATCACGGGACGATCGAGTTGCCGTAATCGATGGTAGGTAGTAGGCTCGCGTGTTGGTCAATCGTGTGTCGTCTCTGGTGTTAGCGGCAGCCGTGACCGTGACGTGTGTTTAAACGATCGGCTGGTACATACGGTGTGAAGAAGTTGTACGTGTAACTGTCAAAAATAATTAGCCCAGGGTAAATTACTATAATAGCCTTGTTTGCAAATTAATTACGGTGGGAGCTAGGAACCTGAGACGTTCCTTCCAAGCACCATAACACAGCGAAGGTTGAATATGCACATATCTGCTTGTCATGCAGCATTTTCGGTATCCGTCAGAAAGATATATAGCATTTCCAAATTATTGCCGATATATAGCATATCTGCTTGTCATGTAGCATTTCCAAATTAAAATCATTGCCGATATCGATTATTCAATATCACAAATATATATTTCCTTAGATATCTGTAGAATCTTTGGTGATATGTGCTTTAAGAAATCTTTTACATGTTGTATTCTTCCTAGTCTTGTAATTAAAACCATGATTATACAGGGTGGGTCTTATTGTCGATTGATTGTGCATATCTCTAGCTAGCCTGATTTTTACTCTCTTTTATAAGCGTGGCCCATCCTTACCCCTCAACTCAACCCAACTCTTGATTTTTCTAGCACACCCTAAAAACCAACTCTAGATACATGAGGGGTGGATATTGTGATGGTCTCGTGTACATGATGGTTGTGTTCTGGTTAATCGTCATCATCTATGCATCATATGCACAGTGTAAGTATACTACATTATCGCCCTCTTGTCTTGTTACTAATTGTACGGTAGTACTTGTATGTAATCTTCTCTTCTTCTTTTTGATGAGAAGTCGGGGGGTGGGGGGGGGGGGGGGAGTATACATGTAATCCTCGCAGGCCAAAATATAGGTGTATGTGTATGCCTATGTATTTAGATGAGTACTTGTCCAGGTGCCTGATTAAAAATGCACATTTTTACAAGAGAGTATGTAGTGTGTTACTTGTTTTTCTTAAACGAATTATATGTCGTAATGTTGTCACAAAAGCGAGAAAGATATATAACATGCATCAGTATATAGGTACTGAATACTGATTATTGCACGTATACATATGCTCTCTCCACAAAAATGTAAGCATTTCTGACTATGTACCTAGACAAAGTGCTTGTCTAGGTGCGCACATATATTAAAAAAGTTGCATACGTTTTTTAAGGGAAATTGCTTATAGAGTATTACTCCTACAATACTACGAGCTGTAGAGATTGATATATAACTGCACGTTCTGGAGACCAGAATGGTCTCCGCCATCTTTTCTCTACCCATGATTTGATCTAGAAAAAAAATCCTTCCTCAAAATGAACAGTAAATGATTTATGCTGATGAAACGAACAGGTGGTCGTCCAGGGCTACCCGAGGCTACAAGTAATACTACTAGTGCTACGTTGGTTGACTCGGCAACATTATCAAATGAGAGAAAAATCTTTTTGATATTTTGCAAGAAGGCCAAGTGTGATGCAAACTTTGTGGACTGCTACTGTTGCTTGAATGCGAAGCCGGAAGAAGCCTGTTATCTTTCAAAGGATGAGTGCAGAACAAATTGTCCAGTTTGCGACCCTAAGTGCCCGCCAGAGCTGACGTTTCATCAACCATCAGCGCACGTTACAACAAATTCCACCATGTACAATTAAGGGGAAAAAAGTGTATTTTCCATCCCTAAAGTATTGCAATAGTGTGGTATTCATCTCTCATATTTCATTTGGTGCAAATCAGTCCATTAATTAAATAATTTGGTGCATTTATCATCCTATCTTATAATTTAACAATGATTTCGTGAAATCTACTAACAATTTATGCCACATGATCAACAATAATTTGATTAATTAGTAATAAAGATGCAATATGCTAAGTCGAAAATATAAAATTTACAAAAGGTTTTGGTAAATTCTCTGAATTGATACTTTATATTTTTTCTAAAAAATAAAAAAACTAATTTACACTTAATTATTACAAAGATTGACTCAACATAAAGTGTGACTAAGCATTAATTAGCAAGATGATTACGTGGCCTAAACTGCTTTTGTATGATACTAATTCATAGTTAAACTAAGGTGAGGATGATAAATGTATCATTTCAGATAGTTAAATGTTGATTTGCACCAAATGAAACGTAAGGGGATGTCACACTTTCACAATATTTGAGGGATGAAAAATACACTTTTCCCGTCCACTCGTGGAGTCATCAGAACTGTTGGGTTGTGAACGGGCGGCTAGATGTGAACTGGCGGAGGTGATTTGCGGCTGGATCCAGCCCCAGCCGGCCAACCCAGCCTGTTTGGGTGGCTGGTGGTTGGTGGCAGATGCTAATTTGTGCTGAGAGAAAAATACTACCGACTGGTGGTTGGTGGCTGATTTATTCGGAAAGAAAAGTACCGCTGACTAATGGCTAAGCCATACGAACAAGCTGATGAAGCCCAGACATTTCTCTAGCAGCCGCACGCGCGCCGGCAGGCAGCTCCGTCGTCCAGGCCAGTACACGCGCGGTGGCGCGGTGACCACAAGCGGAGGTAGCTACTGCGGCGGCGTTGACTCATCAAGACCGGTGACAACCGGGACCGATGCCGGCAGTGGCAACCGGGGGTCTGGGTGATTCTGGGTCCATGTGCACATGTTGCAAATCAGGTTCGCCTGCATCAAGCTTTGAAGTGGGAGCTGACGTAGCGGTTGGGCTACCACTAGGCTTTCATTGGTTAATAGGCCTGCGTGCCATCTTTAGCTGGGCTCGGCCCATGTACCTTGCTACATATACAGGAGAGGGAGAGGAATGAGGGCATCGATGATTGTAACAGAAACTATACTATTCTTCTTCCTTCTTAAGCAACCGGCCATGGAGCCGTATCTATCTCTTCCTTCCTCGATTCCTGCTGTTCTTCCCTGATTCTCGTGCTTCTCTTCTACCCCCGCTACCCTGCTGCTAACATTTGGTATCAGAGCCAACGATCCCGGGTGCGAGCTCGTCGATCTGAGTCTGCTCCCTTCGTTCCCCATCGATTCTGTTCTTCGGGTGGATTGGTGAGCGCGATTCGTCGTGGCCAATTCCGTCCCCTGAACATCGATTCGGAACAGCTCATGGCGGATCCCTGGAGTTCCTGCGAGACGGGCTCAAGTTTCAGCAAGGAGAACAACCTGTGGTTGAGCGCCTACAACCTATTCGACGAAATGGCCAGCAGCGACTTCGATGAGTGGAGGTCACCAAATCGCACTCTGGAGGTCGTCATTCACAGGGTTTGTTATCCTATCACCGAATCTGTGCTTCATCAAGTATTTGGTCCTGCGGGAGGAGTGGTGGAGCAGATCCTGGTGATTGGAGGAACTGATGTTGTGATGGCGAGTGGGAGTTCGATTCGGTGGAGGCTGCAGCAGATGCCTATGGAGAATTGTATGGCCGCAACATCTACGATGGTTGTTGTCAGATGCACATCAAGTGGGGGTTGCCAACTCCGACAGCTCGAGGTGCAGACGAGAAGGACTCAATGGTCGCGACTGCGCCTGCGGCCTCAACCTCGAGTGTGTCAGATCCTTCTGCGACTCCACCCTCGACTACCGCGGTCGCACCTTCCGCCGCCGCCTCGGCTGCAGTCGTGCCTTCAGCCTCGCCCCCGGGGGCGCCTGCTCCTGCCGCCACCACCGGGGAGACGCCAGTGGCCGCGCTTCCTGTCGTCGCATCGGCCTCGACTACTCCTTCCGCCGAGCTCGCCAGCCCCGACAGCACCAACCTCGACGCCCTGCCCGTCGTGCTCACCCTCGATGCTGCGGCCACCGCGGTGTCTTCGATCTGGTCCCCGGAGCGGGTCGGGGATCTCAAGGAGATGGAGGCGGACGAGGTCCTTGAGGACGTCCTCGCTGCTTCGCGACCGCATCGAGCTTCATCACGACTTCCTCGTCCACGTCGCCGAGGAGCGCATCTGCGCGTGCCTTGGCTTCGGTGACCGCGGCGAGCCCCACCGCGCCCGCCTCATCCTCGACGTCCGCGTCGAGCTGCTCGGCGTCCGCCTTGGCTCTGCGGCTCACGGCGCGCTCATCTGCGCCCGCGTCGGCTTCGTCGACCACGGCGCGCTCCTCCGCGTCCGCCGTGGCTCTGCATCCTGCGCCCGCCTCAGTTCCACGGACCGCGGCGTCTACGAGCTGCACCCCGCTCGATTCAGCCTCCGCGGCGTCGCCCTCCGCGCCCGCCGTGGCTGCATCGACCTCGACGTGCCACTCCTCGGGCGCCTCGGCTTCACCGTCTGCGGCGTGCTCCTCCGCGCCCGCCATGGCGTCGACAACCTCGTCATGCCGCTCCGCGTCCGCCTTGGCTTCACCGACTGCGGCGTGCTCCTCCGCGCCCGCCATGGGTTCGCCGACCGCGGCTCGGTACTCTGGGTGATCTCAGGGCGACGTTCACCAGCTCGGACAGCGAGGTGCTCCAGGCCGACGTCATCCTCGCATTCGACTGCAGCTTCATCGCCCAGGGCGCCCTCTCCATTCCTCATCCACCTCGGCTCACCACTCGTCCCGTCCTCCTCAACTCCAGCAGCAAGGAAACCACGGCGCCGATGACATCCTCATCGTCGTCCTCGGTTTCAATCCTAACACTAGTGGCTCGTGGTGTAGAAGAGGCGACTCCCATTGACTCACCCGCCATGTGTTGGATTGACTTTCCTAGTCACGAAATCGCCATGCTAAAGTCTGTCAGTGTTGCCCGGGCGTCCGTGCCAGCACCAGCTGCTCTGCTTGCACAGGATGTGAGCCCTACCAACTTGCCCTCAAGGTGTTCGATGCATGCCCGCAACAGCAACACTTCACTGTTTATCTCACCAATTCCTGCGGATTCAGTTCTGGGCTCCAACAAGAGCTACACCAAGGCCCCTGTTGATCCATTGGCTTGCGGTGATTGCCCGACACAAGAGTACAGGTACATCGACTATATCCATGCACACTTGATTGGTGTCATTCTGCCATGTCGTGTTATCCCAGTCCATGTTGCTCATGAAGTATTTGAGGGATTCAATACTCAGAGTGCAGTAATGTTCAATCCGCCGCTTTCTTATGTGTTTGGCAAAGAACCATGGCCACCTCCTCTATTGGTCTGCAACACTTCAGTTCCTGAAACCATTCCGTTATACTACAGCTTTTGGCCACTGGTCAGTTGTGATTGGCCTAATGAGCAGCATTGGCCACCTTGGCCACCACCCTTACAGTGGGTAATACAAAGTGCTGCTATTCAACTGAGGCCAACACCCTGGCCTTCTTTTGATTTTCATAGAGATGTGTACTTGGAGAACCTTCTGGCACTGAAGTTTAGATGTTCTGAGGGTACAAGCATGACATGCTTATTCAATATGAATCTCAGTTGGCTAGTTATGCTTAGTTATTCAGTTCTGGTGTTACCTTCATATCATTCTGCTCTTGGGCTGGGAATTGAAGCTTCCAAGCCGGATTACATATGGGTCTGGTGCAAAATTTTTCGGCCACTGTCTATACTACTAGGTTGGTTTGGAGGTGGACTATCAGTTACCACATATTTGCAAATGGTGTTGCAGTGTTACACAAGTGGAGCCAAATTAGCACTATTCTCTATGCCTATGGAGATCCTTACTTGTCCTGAATTCTCTAGTGAATGGCTTAATACTAGTAGGTCTGTACAAGGTGTTTGGCAAGCTCTAACTTTGGTGATAAGTGCACAAGGTGGTTTTCACATCATCTGGATGGCAAAATTCATACTGACCATTCACAAGTCAGGATTCATGCAGAGTGGAAGCATTGTCCTATGGCTATCACTTGAGTACATATTGGCCTTCTCTAGTGAATGGGTGCGTCTCCTCTGGACATACCTTGAGTGGCCTGTATGTTGTGATTACAAAGCATCCTTGTGGAAGTATCTTGTTGATGTGCTGCAATTTTTGTCAATTTTGGTTCAGCAACAGTTCAGTGATTTGCACATGACTAGTATCATATTGCATCAGTTGGTTTTTTGGGATCCAGGTGGATATATATATCTTGATCGTTTGATTGGTCTGGACAATTGTGTGAGCCGGTTGACATCTCTTTGGCTGCATTGGAAGGATGTGGTTCCCTGGAACTGGAAGTGTGGAGATAGTGTTGGCATGGATTTTAAACTGAAGATCAAGAAAGAGCCCATCATGATAGTCATCTACTGGAGGTTGTCACTCTTCCTGATTCAGTTTTACCATCAAGTCGTGGATGATCCTTGAGGCTCCGGTTGCAAGATGGAATCTAATTGAGTCCTGGTGATCCATTTGATTAAGCAGCTTGGGGGCAAGCTGCTCTTTAAGAAGGGGAGAATGTTAGGATCCAGTTGGGCTACCACTGGGCTTTCATTGGTTAATAGGCCTGCGTGCCATCTTTAGCTGGGCTCGGCCCATGTACCTTGCTACATATACAAGAGAGGGAGAGGAATGAGGGCATCGATGATTGTAACAGAAACTATACTGTTCTTACCATGGAGCCGTATCTATCTCTTCCTTCCTCGATTCCTGCTGTTCTTCCCTGATTCTCGTGCTTCTCTTCTGCCCCCGCTACCCTGCTGCTAACACATGTGCACATGTTGCAAATCAGGTTCGCGTGCATCAAGCTTTGAAGTGGGAGCTGACGAGGCATCATCGAACACGCGGCACTCGCCGGCGCCGCTATTGTACCAGGCGACAACGGCGAGCCCGAGGACCGTCTTGCCGTGCGGCACGCCGGGGTCTAGGTCGCACACGGGGGCGAGTGCGTACCAGTACCACTGGTCCAACCAATCAAACGTCGCCGGACAGCGACGGGGCCGGCGCGTCCTCGGACCGCGGCGCCTTAGCCGCCACGGCGGACAACGACAACCGTGAGCCGGCAGCCGAGACGCCGGCGTCCTGGCGCCCGGACAGCGGCCCCGGCGTCCTCCTGGATGTTAGAAATAAACGCGTCGGCGTGTGTGTCGCGCTGGGCGAGCGTGCGTGTGCAGTTCGTGTACGTGCATGTGTGCGCCACGTACGTGAGTTTTAGTAGTACATGTGTGTCACGTGTAGGTCGGTTGAGTCTGGTACGTGTACGTGTGTGTGCAGGATAGCTGCGGCTTCACGTTTGAGTACGTCCGAACTTCATGATGACGTTGAGCGGTTCCTGGAGATCGTGCGCAATGGCCGGTATGGAGGCTTGTTCCTGGTGTGTCACCGGCGTATAAGAAGCCCCTGTACTCCTTTGTAGTGGTTGCCGAGTCCAGTTCATTACAATACAGAAGCCAAGATACAGGCCGGTGTGTCCGGCCGCGGCATTCGTCGCCGGCAACTCTCTGTGCTTTGTTTCCCTCACTGAGTTTCTGTGTTCGTGAGTGAGAGCGTGAGCTAGTGGCAAGGCCAACACTGGAGCTCATTGGCGCGGGTGCGGTGAAGGAAAGTGAATGACATTCGGGCCCGGCGCACGGGAGCATGAAGTGGAGGGAGTGCGGCGCCATGGCGGGGCCGCGGCCAAACGGCTAGCTCAGAAGAATGCGTCTTTGGAGTATAAAGAAAGGACAAAATAAACGGGGGAATGTGGAGTGGCCGGAGTCGTGATCTGGTCGCCGCCGGACACCAACAGCATCTGGATGCGCATTGAGTAGCTACCAGCCTGTGCCGGCGAAGCTCTTATTGCTCACACGTGGACCTTCACGTGTGTCTTTCGTTCTGGGCGTGCCGCCTCCATCGCTACTCGCCGGGATTGGCGGACCCAGCTTTCGGCCGTGTGCTCTGCGCGTCGGGGACGCGGCGATAAAATCGCCAGCCAAGGACGGTCGGAGGCGCCTGCATTCCGCGCGACAGAATGACCATGTTCTCTCATTGCCGGCGGCGGCCGGCGGGAATGGCAGTGCCCAGGACAAGGTGGGAAACTGGGGGTGGACAGCACCCCTGGGCTCATCAGAACCGTTGGGTCGTGAACGGACGGCTGAATCGCTCGGCCCAGTCAACTGCTGAGGCCCAGAAAGTGAAGCCTTCATTTCTCGCAGTCGTGGCTCGTGGCCAGCCCACCGGCGGCGCGATGGTGTCGGTGCCCAGTGGCTAGCACGCTGCCGTCCAAGTACAACAACATGGAGGTGAGGCGGAGGCCATGGAAGCGAGCTTTCCACCTGACCACGGGAAGCGGAAGACGCGACGGCGAGGTAGCACTATACTTTTTTTTCACCCGATCGGAACAACAGGAAACTGCATCTGAACCGTCCAACAGAAATCTCAAATACAAACCAATTTCAGCAATAGCAACAACAACAAAAGCTTAGGCAACAACTCTCTTATGAACACACGCTGAGGCAAAGAAACGTACAAATTTTTAGGAGTCCGATGGAAAACAAATCACTGATGAAACACATCACCAGGCAAAATCCGCACGCACCTGCTACTTGAATGAAGCTCATACTAGTCCAAATCGAGGTCTTTTCTACTAGATCGATCAAGCTTAGCTCTCCATGTTATTCCTACCAGCTTTGGAGGAGCTGAGATTGAGGCTGCGGTGGTAGAGGGAAGAAGCGATCCTGCTGTGCGATACCGAGGATGCTGATCGGCAACTGAGTTGTCAGAGAGGAAGGCTTAGAGACACTCTTCGGCATCACAGGAGGAAGGCTTGGAGACACTCTTCGATAGCACAGGCGTGGACACGGCGGATATGTACGTTGGACACGATGTCTGGAGAAGCCAAAATTATCACAGTTTTATGTGCATCTGAAATACATCATGATAAAAAAATCCATCAACGTCTAAACTCGGCAGCAACAATACGATCCATAGCATACATAGCGGATCAAGGTGCACCAATGTACTTAGGTGGATGACGCAGATTCCAAGAAATTCCAGATGGTTTGGTGGGTTAAGTAGATGAGTTTACGCCAGTGTACAGGCCTAATGAAAACGACCCACACAATCATTTTGGTCCACACAAGAGTTCGACACTTCATTTAGCTGATTTAAAGAGGTCAATGTACAAGTCGGCGACTTTGGATCCCTCTACCATGGCTGCCTAGAACAAGCTTTGAACCGGTTCTCCGTCGGTTTCCTCCGTAGGAACACCAGTCTTGTGCATCATCTGGATTACAGGGAGTGCGCTTCTTGTGCGTACAGTACAGTAGCGGGCTCAGGATTATGCAAATAGATGTATATACATTCTTAATTTTGTTCCTAAACATATATTATTCTATTATATGATTTTTTGAGAAACTAACAATACTAAATATACATAAAAACATAATCTTCATATGTTTTTCAAGTTGTGTTTGTTTAAATACATTGTAATTTTTGTCAAAAATAACCGTTCCATGGGTCATCATATATTTTTAAAGAATCATGGTAACTAACTTTATTAATAAAAAAATTTGTTGGTTGGTTAATTCACTGCAAATTTAGTATATGAAAATGTAGTTGCACAAGCCAAATAACAAAAATAACTAGGACCTTTATAATATCTTATTTTAAAATGTTTATATTTTTATGTGGTGGCAACATTTTTGTTAAAAATTCTTTTATCTAGAATCATCAATGAAAAATCTTTAATCTAGAATCATCAATAAAAACTTTGAATTATTTTATATTATCTTCAAAGATGTACATATCTATTTCATTTTCATGATATTTTAAAAGTATTTAAAAATATTTTTTTGAGTCAAAATCACATATTATGACGTTTAGGTAATACTTTAGAAAAAAGACTAAATATTTATATCACATTCAGACCACTCGTGCTTGCTGCACACCCTACCCTTGTTTCTATCCATTGTTGCCGTTTGCGCCTTGCACCAGTTGTGCTTGTTGCAATGCCTCAGGCACATCATCCCATCACTATTATCCGTGCTTAATGCGAGTGCTCATTCCTACCTCGTCCACGATCGTGGCTTATCGATGTCGTTTATCTCTGCAACGTGCTACTAGTGGTTACCTTGTAACTGCATACTTGGGGAAGAAAATGAAGAAAATTAACATTTCAAATAAGTTGCTCTTTGGTTTGAAATTTTTTGAATTTGATGTATTCATATGTAGTTTCAAAAAATATTAAGTGTGCTACTAATAGTGATGTTGATTATATTATTTTTTGAATGTTAGTCTAACTTTTTAGAATTGTGAAAATTATTAAGTTGAAATATTAATTTATTTCATATTTTTAGGTTAATATAATTGATTGTTTTTAAATTACGAACTTCTTCTTGTTCCTCTCATGCTACGTTACGCTGATAAGTTGAGCAAGTGTCGTATCATGTATTCAATATGTGCTCGATATATATTATAGAGTATCCAAATAAAAATAAAAAGTTGAATGTTGATAGGTATAAGTGATTTTCCAATACGGCTTCCCTCCTCGTCCTCCTCGAGTCCCCACGACCCACGCACATATGCACCTCATCTTTCCAACGAGCACCACCTTCTTCCTCCCCGCAAGATCGATCCGGCGGTCGGCCCGTGCGCCGCTCTCTACGTGGTCGGCCCGTATCTCGCTCTCTACTCCCTTGCCCAACTGCAGCTAGAGTCTGTTTGGTGCGGCAGCACGGTCATTTCCCACGCCCCTCTCTATGTTCTCTTTCATCCTTTCCTAGTAGCGAATATAGGGCGAGTTGCGCTTCTCATTGTTCGTCGAGTCGAGCGACCCACTTCATCGGTGACGAATATCCGACAAGGGTATGCCTACCTATTCCCTCCCTTCCATATCCTGTTGCGCTAAATCAAACATCTAAAATCCTAACATTGATATTTGTATTCAAATTTTACCTACTAAATTCGATTTTTTTAATAGTTATCTGGTGTACATGTGTACACCCATGTACTATGTTGAGTCCACCCTGATACAGTGTGTGTGGATTGGAAATTTGGAAGGGAGCAGCCGAGCAGTGTACTGCCAACAAGATCGAGGCGCCGGCGGTGCGACTAGACTGGACACGACAAGCTGCGACGGCGATGACTGCATACAACAGACGGTGTTCGTCGAAGCCTCGAAGAAGGTCGGCGGTCACACTGTTGGGTCCCCGAACTGAGTATTCCCATTGCCACACTCCCACAGGCCACAGGGAGCAACACTCTTCTTTGCAGATCATCCACTGTATCCAAATTCCAAGCCGTGATGTCGGTGATGATGACTTGATGAGGACAGTGGCATGGCGGCGCACGACGACACAAACCTTGGGTCCACGAAACAGCAAGATTGTTCACAAATCTTTGACTGGTACACTAAAGACTTCCACCGACGCGATATGAAGCAATTTCCGGCAGAAGCAAAGCCGCCGGCGGAAGCGGCCGTGTTAGCGGTAGCGCGGTTGGCGAGGACGACGAGCCGGCGCGGCGACACCCCCGGCATTCACGACCCGTGCCCTGCGCGTTGAGGCCGGAAAATCCAAGCCGTGGACTTTTGTAGGCATGGCGGCCGAGAACAAGGCGAGGGTGGTGGCGCACCTCTGCCACCACATGGCACCCGGCGCGGCGCTGGTGGTGCGGAGCGTGCACGGGGCGTGCGGGTTCCTGTACCCGTCGTGGACCCCGAGGACGTCGGCCGCGCGGGTTCGAGGTGGTGGCGGTGTACCCCACCCGACGACGACTCGACGAGGTGTCATCAACTCCATCATCGTCGCGCGCAAGGCGGCGAACGGGGAGGGGAAGGGCAGCGGCAGCGCTGCGCCAGTGGTGAGCCCGCCGCGCAAGTGCTGCAAGATGGAGACCGGCGCCTGCGCCGCCGCCGCGCCCCAGCTGCTGAAGAGGGAGTAGGTGTCCTTCTGAGCTCTCTCGGTCACGGGACGTTCGAGTTGCCGTAATCGATGGTACGCAGTACGCTCGCGTGTTGGTCAATCGTGTGTCGTCTCTGGTGTTAGTGGCAGACTGGCAGCCGTGACCGTGACGTGTGTTCATACGGTGTGAAGAAGTTGTACGTGTAACTGTCAAAAATAATTAGCCCAGCGTAAATTACCATAATAGCCTTGTTTACAAAATTACGGTGGGAGCTAGGAACCTGAGACGTTCCTTCCAAGCACCATAACACACCGAAGGTTGAATATGTACATTGTCATGCAGCATTTTCGATCTCCGTCAGAAAGATATATAGCATTTCCAAATCATTGCCGATATATAGCATATCTGCTTGTCATGTAGCATTTCCAAATTAAATCATTGCCGATATCGATTATTATTCAATATCACAGATATATATTTTCTTAGATATCTGTAGAATCTTTGGTGATATGTGCTTTAAGAAATCTTTTACAGGTTATATTCTTCCCAGTCTTGTAATTAAAACCATGATTATACAGGGTGGGCCTTGCTGTCGATTGATTGTACGTGCATATCTCTAGCTTTACTCTCTCTTTATAACTATAAGCGTGGCCAATCCTTACGCCTCAAGTCAACCCAACTCTTGATTTTTCTAGCACACCCTAACAAACAACTCTCGATACAGTTCCAAGAACCCAATATGAGGGGTGGACGTTGTGATGGCCTGGTGTACATGATGGTCGTGTTTTGGTTCATCGTCATCATCTATGCATCATATGCACATTGTAAGTATACTACCTTGTCGCCCTCTTGTCTTGTTACTAATTGTACGGTGGTAGTACCTGTATGTAATCGATCCTTTCTTCTTCTTCTTCTTGAGAAGTCACCAGGGGCGAGTATATATGTAATATCCTCACAGGCCAAATATATAGGTGTATGACTAAGTATTTAGATGAGTACTTGTCCAGACGATGCCTGATTAAAAATGCACATTTTTACAAAAGGGAGAGTATGTAGTGTGTTACTACTTATACTAGTGTAATACCCGTGCGTTGCTACGGACAATTACAAGATCATGCACATAACGGAGGCACTTCACATAGGATTTTACGACAAAAGTTTGTGGCAACCAATGGATGAAACTGGTGAACAAATCACAGTGATACTGCAGTAAGCAATTACTTGAGAGTGATAAGATGCTGCCAGTTCACGAGGGATCTGAAGCACAGAACCACGGGGGTTAAGCACAGAACTTTGGCATACATCCAGATGCCCCTCCACCAGGGAATATCACATCTAATATAATGGTCTAAAAAAACACTACGTTAGTTTCAAACATGACAGTGTCAGTTACAACACCAGCAAACCAGCTGGTCACAGTTTCTTGCCTTAAGACTATAGAACCAGCTTTGTAGGGCTCCTGCTAACAAAGCCAGCATAGGATCTACCATGCCTCACATTCAGCTTTCCATATCTGAATCAATAACTGACAGGAGGTTCAAGGCGGATGAACCAATATGGATCCCTCTAACCACACCACCATAGCCAGTGTTTATTTGGTGGCAGAGAAGTAGAATGGCATCCCACAGAGCCGTTCTTCCCTGAAAGTAGAGCATGTTAGTTAAACTGAGATTCAGTTACTGTCAGTTAAGCTGTCAGTGCTATGGTCAAACTTTGAACTTCCAGAAAATTCAAACTTGTACAGATTTAAGGACAATATTGTACCCACCACAACCATTATCCCAAACATGGAATCAAACGTACTACATTGACTACTAATGAAAAGCCAAATCCAAAGCCATCACCAATGGAATTATCACCATTTGCTAAAAAGACTACAGGTTAAGTTTGCAGCCAGTATGCAAACTTAAGAAGCTTCAAAGTATGCTTCAAGAAGCTTCACGACCATAAAATGAATTTAATAGAGATATTATCTGAAAATTAAGAGAAATTTCAGAGCCATAAAATGGATTCTACAGAGCTTGCAGAAATTTCATGAATAGATAATATATCTACATACCTCTTTTGTAAGTTTGTAAGAGACCAAAGACCAGCTGACTTCAAAAGGATTGAAAAGCTTGAAAGCTAATATGGACAGAGCACATAGATTTCTCTGAAACAATCCTATTAGGTCATCCCTGCATAATACAATGCGTAAATGTTACTTAGTTATCTCATGAAAAAAAAAGCAAAGCAGAGATATTTGGAAATATATTACTTACCACTCAACACATCTTTATATACAATATTTTTTGTCTTTTCCCTGTAGAATCCAGTTGCTTGTTTGGTTTTGACAAAATTCTGGTTGTTTGCCTTGAAACTCCCCTTGACAAGAAAGGTCAAAATGAGTACGTTGAAAGTAAAAATGATTAACTATCCTCTAAACTTGAGCCACAACAGAATCAAGATCAATTGAGCCACAACAGATTTATTTTACCAGGAAGTATATTTCCACTTCGATCTGCCTGATCCTGTGCATGATGATCTTCAGAAAAAAAAGCTGAGTGATGCACTATTGCAAAAATGAACAAAAGGCCACAATTCGATTCAGTATAGTTAGCATAAAATCCTCTTCTGTACTCCAAATAAATAACCATAAGTGCTAACAGATCAAAGCAAGATTCACCAAGAACTAAAGCTTTTTTGATATCAGAAAAAAATCAGAATTAATTTGTATAAGGAATGGTAAGAGGCCTAAAAAGAACGGAGCATGATAAGTTAATAATGCAAGTAAAACTGAATTTTGTGCTCAGATACAATTCCTACCAGAACAGCCATAGATGACATGTAAAAGTACATCCCCGTCGTCGTACCGCGGCCGGCAAAACCCGACTTGGCAGCCGCGTCATGCCGCCACCTCACAGTTCCCAGCCCCTGCCGCCACCGGTGCAAGGCAACGGATCGGCAACGAGACGACACCGTAGAGATGGGGACCTGAATCAACGTCTGCTCTTGACAATGCCCCGCACACAGCCTCGACTCGATCTAGGGTTCGAGTTCAGGGGGTGGAATGTGCAAATATACATACACACACATATTCGAGCGAGCGAGAGAGAGAGCACCAAACCGTAGCAACACACTGGACAACCTGGATGGTGGCGACGATGTACTCCCCAGCCATGCGCTTCCCCTGCATCACCTCGCCATGCACTTCCCCTGCATCGCCTCGGATGCCGCCGTTAAAGCCATGAACGGCCGCACCGGAACTCCTGGAGTGGAGAGAAAAAATACGCCACCAAACCATTAGCCTGCAAGCTCAGCGAGGGAGGTAGTAGAGAGGCGAGGGTGCACCTGGGCCCGAATAGGAATCGAGGGGCGGCGGTGGCGGACCGCAGCAGGGGAGCATGTGCAAGGGGAGCGGGCCAGCGCCTGTGGAGAGGAGGCAGCGGAGGAAAGCGCGGAGGTAGGGAGCGGGAGGAAGGGCGCCATCCGCGTCGGCGAGCCCCACACGCCGCAGCGCCTCACCGATGAGTCGACGGAAAAAACGCAAAGCGAATGTAAGGTGGCGGGAGTCGCTGACCTGCTTGGCGATGGCGGCATCTTCGGCAGGGCGGGATCCATGGGGACGGGGATGGGGACGGGTACGGCGAGGAGGTACGCTCCGCCGCTGCGCCTTCGGGAGATCCGCTGCCGCGCCACGTGGAGCTCCGCCGCCGCGCCCCCGAGATCCCGCCGCCGCCTGGGACGGGAGGTGCAGTGCGGTGGGGAGGGGAGGGGATGGGACAGGGACGGGTACGGCAAGGAGGTACGCTCCGCCGCCGCGCCTTCGGGAGATCCACTGCCGCGCCCCCGAGATCCCGCCGCCGCCGGGGACGGGAGGTGCAGTGCGATGGGGAGGGGAGGGGAGGGGATGGGAGGGGACGGGACGTGCGACGCAGGGAGGGGAGGGGAAGAGACCGGCGAGGGATTGGGAGGGGTCGGGGCCTCGGGGGTGCGGCGCGTGCGTGGTCGCCCGCGTCTCCTCGTCTTGCGAGTGGAGGCCGTGGCGTCCCGCGTCGTCCCGAGGAGGAGAGCGGCTTTGACTCGCGGGACTCGCGCGCGTGGGCTGTGGTGGGTCCATGAATGATGTGTGGGGGATTAGGGGATGAGGTTTGATCCGGAGGAGCTGAGCCGTTGGATGGTGGGTGAGTGAGAGAAAGTTGATGTTTGCAGCAATTTGGGCCTTTGGATCGTGGGTGAGTGAGAGAAAGTGGATGTTTGCTGGTGCAATTAGTTGGATGTACTTAGTTTGGTAATTACTGTTGGGGTGATTTGTTTGTGTGGCTTTAGAAAAGAATAAACTGGTGCATTTTAGAATAGGAGGATGTTGTCACAAAAGCGAGAAAGATATATAGCATGCATGCTTGAGGTGCGCGCATATAGTAAAAAAGTTGCATACTTTTTTTTAAGGGAAATTGCTTATAAAGTAGTATTACTATACTACAAGCTGTAGAGATTGGTAACTGCACGCTCTGGAGACCAGAATGCATGGGATTGCACGCCTTCTAATTAGGTCGTTCATCATGATGGTCTCCGCCATCTTTTCTACCCATGATTTGATCTTGAAAAAAAAATGCTCAAAATTAACAGTAAATGATTTATGCTGATGAAACGAGCAGGTGGTCGTCCAGCGCTACCCGAGGCTAGAAGCAATACTACGTTGGTTGACTCCGCAACATTATCAAATGAGATAAAACTCATTGTGAAATTTTGCAAGAAGACCAAGTGTGATCCAAAGTTGGTGGACTGCTACTGTTGCTTGAAACCAAAGCCGGAAGAAACAACATGTTATCTTGCAAAGGATGATTGCAGAACAAATTGTCCAGTTTGCGACCCTAAGTGCCCGCCAGCAGCGCTGACGTTTCATCAACCGGACGTGGAAGGTCAACCATCGCACGTTACAACAAACTCCACCATGTACAGTTAACAGGTCGTATAACATCAAATGTACTGACTCAAACACCTGTAGTCCCTCCATCCCCTAAAGAGTGTCCATTTTGATTTTTTTTCTTAGTCAAATAGTTTGAGGTTTGACCAAATTTATAATAAAAAATATTAATGTTTATCACATTAAATATGTATGATATGAAAATATAGTTCATAATGATCTAGTAAAACTTGTTAGATACGAAGACGTTGGCTCACAATCCAGTTGCAATGGCACGAAATATTTAGCTCCGTTGGCGTGAGCCCGCCCAAGATACCTGTGTCGTCTCTGGTGTTAGTGCGTGGCAGCCGTGACGTGTGCTCCTACTATGCTGTGCGCGCGTGCTTAAACGATCGGCTGGCCGGTACGTACGGTGTGAGGAAGAAATTGTACCTGTACGTGTGTGTGGTATTAAAATAAGAGCAGGGGTCCGAAATTAACTCTAGCAACCATGTCCATGTGTGTAAACCTTTTTGTTTCCACACGCTGATTTTGATTCGGCAGGTAGCAAGAACGAATCCAGGAAACAGAATCAACAATCGACGCCTGACGACGAAAACCGAGATCCAAAGCTCTCGTCTTGATCGCCACCGAACCCTGCACCCTGCAGTACTCCTCCACCACGGCACCCTGCGCGTGTGGATGCGGTAATTCTGGATTTGGGCATGAACGGCGGTGGCCTGGACTCTTTACTTTCCGCAGCAACGGCGTTGGCGGTGGCGACGAGAATGCGCCGGCGCGGCGACTGGCGAGAGGCCCCTCAACATTTACATGCACGCCGTCGTCTGTGTGCTGGCGACTCTGGCAAGGCCCAGCATGAGGACCCGATGGAGAAGGCTTGCGATCAGAGGAGTGTAACCGTCAGCGCGGCGGCATGGTCGCGCGTCGGTCAGCCAGCCGGCGGACGGCGGCAGGAAGGGCGGCGGCCGTCGCGAGGTGGGGGACGACATGAAGCGTGGTTCACCCACCGGCCACCGGGGGTTTTTCTGTTCAGTACGGTGGGATTTGTACTCGGATAGCGATTCCTAGTCGGATTCCTACGAATACGCAGGGCACGGCACCTTCAGCCTCCTGCCGGACGACTTGCTCTTCTTCGAGATTCTCCTGCTACTTCCCGTGAAGTGCCTTGTGCGCCTGCAAACTGTCTGCAAGTCATGGCGCGACACAATAAACAGCACTCACTTCATCCGTCGGCACTTGGAGCTTTCCACCAGCACCAGGACGTCGTCCATGGTCCTTGTGCCACGAAAGTGGCAAATGGACCCAAGGAATATGGGTTCTCGGTTCCTCAGCATCTTCAGCTTCCAGCCAGGGCAGAGTGAGGTCGCTGATATTGATCTCTTATGGCAGCATCCCTATGTTCAGCATTCCTCTCCATTGTGACGGCCTGATATTGATCCCTTGCAAAACGGGGAAGAGCATTTTCATGTGCAACCCAGCCACCAGAGAGTTCGTCGAGCTGCCGCCTCGAACGCCCGGTGTCGATTTGTACCACAGGCTTTTGGCTTTGATCCTTCGAGTGGTACCTATAAGGTGGCCAGACACTTCGTCCGCTCCTACAGGGATATTGCCCAAATAGATGGGGAGGGCACCGTTAGAGAATACAGTGTTGCCCTTGTCCCTGACCTGAAGTTTGTTGTCCTTAGAGTTGAGATGACAGAGGATACCAATAATGGCGCAACTGAGCCCTTGGGTTTTAAGTTAAAAATAGTAGCAGTTAAATTTATGAAAAAATTGGGTTTGGAACACTGAAAGATTTACATCTTTTAGAAGTTTACCATTGAACTGATGCGGTACGCTTTAATATCATTGAAATATTATAATTTCAAAGGAACAATTGTGTATGGCTATCTATATAACCTATACTAAGTGGTACTCTGCACTTCGATGCGGATATTTTTAACAAAATTTTAAAGTGAAAATTGAAAGTAGAAACACTAAAATGATTGCACGGTAACATTTTTTTTTTGAAATTTGAAATAGAACACTAGGTGATTGCGTGGTAACACTCTTTTGCAAATGATATTATACATAAAAATATGTTCATTTTGTTGATAGAGATCGTCTATTAAATGACTAATTCTCCATGTACTCCCTCTGGTTTGGTAAATGAAGTTGTTTTGGACAAGGTTTGAGTCAAATATTGGGAATATAAATCATGAATAACTTTTAAGTCGTTGAGTTTGGAAATGTGAAAAGTACATAAATATATTTGTCTTACAAAATAGTTTCATAAAAGTATACATGTGTTAGTTTTAATAAATATTTTTGTAAAATAAGAAGTCAAAGTTGTACTTTGCAAACCGTGTCGCTGTCATAAACAACTTCATTTACCAAACCGGAGGGAGTATATTTTTTTGTGAGATTTTTGTACCGTGATACTCACAGAGACTAACAAAATTGCACGCATGGATGCTATTAGTCACAAAGAATCGACATAAGTCATAAATAAATAATTCTAATATATGGTGACATGGCATGTGATTTAATAGGCTCCTGGATGAGGTGGATAGCTTGCATATTGAGAGAAATATAATCAATAACCCTTTGTGGGTGCATCTATATAGGTTACATAGATAGAGGTACCTCGTTAAGAGTTGTTAACTCTTTTTCTCTCAACATGCAAGCTATACAGTCATATAGTAACCCACTACATTAGATGTCCCGTCACCATCCATTTTTTTCACTGATTTTCTATGACTAATAGTATTAATGCATATAATTTATTAGTCTTTGTGAGTACCACGCTACAAAAATCCTATAGTACAAATACATGGAGGATCAATAATTTAAGAGACATTCTCTCTCAACAAAATGAACATGTTTGCATGTATAATGTCATTTGCAAAAGAACGTGGCTATGCAATCACATCATCGTTGCAACTTTCAAATTTTACCTTAAATTTTTGTTTAAAAAATTTTCGCATCAACATCCGGGGTATAACTTAGTAATCTATACCTCACTAAGAATCATTAACTTAATTTCTCTCCAAACTATCAACGTCATACAGGAATTCACTATGTCGAACATCATGTCACCATCCACTATGATCATGCATGCAGTTTATTAACTTTGCGAGAGTACCACACTATAAAATTACCAGGGTAGAAACACATGGATGATTAGTATAAAATTCTAAACAAAATGAACATGTTTTCATGTGTGATATTTGCAAAACAATGTTAGCATGCAATCATCTTAGTATTTCTACTACCAAATTTCATTTTAAAATTTTGTTTATGAAATTCTCGCAGCAACGTGCGGAAAAGCACCTAATTTATTCAAATGGCAGGAGACTTGAGCATTGACAACGAATCATTCTACTGTGACTTTTCATTCTCAAGACCTGATAGGGTGGTAATTTCTTTTGGGTAGTACTAAGTGCCTACTAATTTGTAATTTTTTTTCTCTTATACTAGGATCGGTGATGATGAGGACGGTGGTGGTTCATGATGGAACAACCTTGAACCCATAAAACATCAAGATTGTTTGAATGGCCATGTTAGCGGTGCCACGCTGGTCGAGAACAACGGCGGATTCACCAGTGGCAGTGGGTCGAGCCCCGACCACCAATAGCTAGCGCGACGCAGCTGCTACTGGAGTTTGGAGCAGAGGAGGACGAGGGAGGTGTGGTCGTTCAATGTGACCTACATGTTCAACTCCCATATAACTCGAATTTGAGTGTTTGGTTCTTATATTAATGAAAAATTACCAAACTTCTCCTTAGGTTCATTGCATTGGTCGAGATGTATCGATCGGTTAATTTACCATCCACCCTTGGTAGTGGCGGAGCTAAGATTATGAGTTAGGGGGGCTTAGTTCTTCTTCAAATCCATTTTCACCTTTTCTTCATCATTTTCTTCCTCTTTTCTCTATTATACTTATCTTTCTCCTTTAATTCCAATGGTGCTCTTGGGCAGTAGGTGGTGTGGGAGGGGGGGGGGGGGGCTGAAGCCCCCTTAGGTTCGCCTCTGATCACTAGGACAGTAGAACCGTTGGGTCGTGAACGAGCGACTAGATTCCAGATGGTGTAGGTGTGGTAGCGTTGTGCAGCCATTTCTTAATTGCTCTTTATGTATATTCATTAGCTGTTGATCAGGTTTGTCTTTGTTCCAGTTGCCACCGTCACACAACCCACTACAGCGTGGGGATGGGCAGCTGGCCGGCGGCAGCGCTCCTCACCTTCTGTGGTCCTAAGCTACACATGACAAGATGGACCAGGCGCAGGGGTTTTGGTGTTGTTGCTATGCTTGTACTTAAAGATAAAAGAGGTTGTCAACCCAATGTACAAGTGCCTGCAACATCACCCGGGAGGGCAAAGATGAGACCGCAAATGACGAGACTACTCTGTGTCGGGCCTAGTTTACTGCTGCGGACAAAGAAATGAAGCTAGACATTTTTAGCGCTCCTCACCTTCTGTGGTCCCAAGCTACACATCACAAGATGGACCAGGCACAGGGGTTTTGGTGCTGCTGCTATGCTTGTACTTAAAGATAAAAGAGGTTGTCATCCTAATGTACAAGTGCCTACAACGTCGCCAGGAGGGCAAAGACGAGACCGCAAATGATGAGGCTACGTTGTGTCGGGCCTAGTTTACTGTTGCGGCCCAAAAAATGAAGCTAGACATTTCCCGCGGTCGCAATAGACCTGCTGTGACAGAACCGCTCAAAATAATTCTATATTATCACCTAAGCCGGTCCACGTGGCCATTAAGCAATAATAAAGAAGTATTTTGTCGCCTCTGCCGGGTCATGCCTGGTAAATCACCTACAACAGGATCGCTGATATTCGCAAAGCCCACACGAAGGCGGGACCAGAGTACAAGTTCAACATTACATAAAAGTTCACAAAGTTCACATTATTACAAACCAGGTTTTCATACATGAAAGTAAAGGTGTTTCAGAGTTTAACAGCGGAATTAAAAACTAAGCGGAAGATACACATGGGAGGCCATCCATAGAGTATCACTCATCATCGTTCTCCCACTCAAGCTCCCAACCATCTGGAATAAAACCAGGCCAGATGGGGTTACCTGAAAACCACAAATAAAGCAAGACTGAGTATATATACTCAGCAAGACTTACTCGACAAAAGTAAAATAAGACTAGACATGTAAGGCTTTTTGGCTGGTGGGTTTGTTTTGCCAAAAGCGACTAAGAGTTGATCCTTAATTTCAAATTTTAGCTCATATTCTAGTATGTTAACCATTCTAGGTGAGCACCTGTACTAAACAAGCATGTTGTGCAAATAATATTAAACAGGCAACAATATTAATCCAACTATTTCATAAATACATGGGGTAGCCAGTGGTTAAACAGTCTCATGTAACGGCGAGAGACCGACGATCGATCGATTAAATCCTTGCAAGGCAAACCCAAACACACGGAAGAAGGTACACCCCAAGAAGCCAAATAAAATCGAATGCGGGGTATACCTCGACCAGGCGGTTCCCAGCGTCCCACAGTTTGGGATCAGACGCTACAAACTCTGGTACACGGTTATCCGGAGGGTCTATCCCGACCAGTCCGGAACTCACACACTATACCACGGGTAGCTAGCCCGGAGACGCAACCCAAGCGGGTAGCTAGAAAGATCCCGCCCCGGTTCAGAAGGTACTAGGCTTACCGGTCACATTCCCGACAAGTGCTTGGTACGTTCAAAAGCTTAACCAGCACATACTACTCGGTCGAGACCGATCCCATTGCTCTTACCAAATGAGTGAGTCCATTTAATCTTATCTTATGACTCCAACATAAGAACCCTATATCTCGCGAGCAATGAGACATCACTCGACTTCTACCGTGTTTTAAAGCATGGCATCTATCGAGCTTATCATACTAGTATAAGAGCATAGGAACCTAAGGATCATGCATCTAGGTTTCAAAAACAACTCCTGAAACTTAAATACACAAAACAAAACATAAATACTGAAAAGTAAAAGATATGAGATTTTATCCAAAAAGGTTATATGCACTCCGGTGCTTGCCTTCTTCTAAGTTAGCAACAGCCTTGGGCTCTTCTGGACTTTGGTCCGGGTCTTGATGCACGACAGTTTGGTTCACCTCTCCACTAGCTGCTCCCTCCTCCTCCTGAGTGAGCGTATAAGTCTCGTCCGGTAGATCTACACGTTCATATGCATATGCATTAGGTGAAAGTGTGAGAAGTTAATTAAAGGTTAACTTTGATGGTGACTGTGTACATATTTAAACATAAGTAAATTAAATAACTTCATAAACAGCAAGGGTGTGTTGAAAATTCAAAAACAGAAACATGACATGTTTTCACAATTTAACACCTTAATTGCTCTTTCTTTGTTTAATTAAATAAAACAAGCCTTACAACCATAAATCCATATTAAATCAAAAACACCTCAAATGAGCCTAACCTTTTGCACACAGCAACATATGCCTATTTTAAGCTCACAAACCAAAATCTAGCTTAAGATCATTTATATATTAATTTATATGTAAAAGATAAATTTCAGCCTAGTACATCACAATTAAATCATACAAAAAGATTTTCTAAGATTTTTAGTCTCAACTTCCTCCTACAAGCCATTTAGACCAAAACTAAGCCTCAGTCCAAAGCATGCTTGCAAATTCAAATTATTTTTCAAATTTTGAATTTAAACTCCTACACAAGATTAAATCCAAAACATATATCAGATCACATCCTAAAATCATATACATCCTACCAAAGGTGCTATTCATCAAGACAAAGCCTAGGGTGCACTTGTGCTTCAAGAAAAGTTTATTAAAAGAGCTATAAAAAGCCTCAAGATTAATCTAGCATAAATATTACATAAATCATAATTGAATATATACTCATCAAACTCATGCCAACTTTGGTCACAAATCTAAACATGCCATAACAAGCAATATATCCAAAATTCAACTCCATAGCATGTGTATATTTTAAACTACACTAAAAACATCTCAAACTGAGTTTGAATTTTTAGTTCAAAAACTACAAAGAAAAACCCTATACAACCTTTCTAGAAAAGGTAGATTTATTCACCAGAAAACCAACAAAATTGGGTTTGCATTTTTCTGAGTTTTCTACGATTTTTAATGATTTTTTTCGAAGTTGCAGCTGAAACCCTAAAGAACCTTATTACAACCAAGTCCTTGGATTCGCAGATAGGTCCTCGGAAATCACAACTAGGTCCTCAGACGAGAATCCCAATCACAAACAGGTCCCCAGGCGCCATGGCCGGCGATGGAGGTCAAAATCTGGCGAGCTCGTCGCCGGGATGGACTGGGAAAGTGGTGGGGAGTGACTAGGGGCTCACCCTCGACTGATTTTTGGCGTTTGTTGGGGCAGTGGAGTCTCCGGCAACGACCGGCGGCGGTGAGGTGGTGAAACGCCCGCCTCAGCCCAACTGCTGGCGGCCAGGCGGCTCGGCGGTTCAATGCCGGCGCACGGGAGGCTTCGGTGGCTCGGGGAGGATGCGTGGAAACCGTGGAAACTCAACGGGGTGAGGTGGAAGAGCGAGCTCGGGGGCGCTCTGCTATGGCAAGGCGGCGGAGCGGACAAGGCAACAACGGCTCGGTTCGCGAGTAAGGGAGAGGGGCACGGGATGTGGCGACCCAGGAGCTGTTTAGTTAGCGGCTTCACGCGTGGGGAACTAGCTGGCATGGCCAGCTGCGTCGCATCGACGGCACGGGACCGTGTCGACGGCACCGCTCGGCGCGTGGCGCAAGGCCGCTTGGTCCGCCTCCCTGGGCATGGTGCACGGCCTATGGGCCTTCGAAGTCCTCCAGGCCCGCACGGTCCATTGTGGATAAGCCGAGGCGTCCGTACGCCGGAGGGCGCGGATGGTGACGCGTGGCAGGCGGTCCAGGCGCGCGCACGACGCGAGAGTGCGGCGACGCCGCCGGCGCCCGTTTTATTCGGCTTACCCCTTTTCAAAAATGTGAAACTCAAGTTTCTTGAATATAACTTGAAAATCTCCAAACACGAAAGTTGTAGAGCAACTATAGGAGTATAACTTTCGCAAAGGGCGACCTATGTTTTGGTGAGTAGATTGACGGGAAAATCGTGACAAAGTCGCTGATTTTCTCGGTCCCGATTTATGTTCACAGGGACTTCAACTCGATTTTTGGCCAATTTACACTCAAAATTTGAATGTCCACCAATTGTGAAAGTTGTGTTCCCGGAAACAACGAAGAACTTTTATATTCACAGAATTTAAAATTCTGTAGTGAAATTTGGAGAACGCGCAAGAAAACCATTTCAGCTTTATGGAGCACTTAGGGGTTTGACCATGATTTGGGATTTTGACCAAGGGTTTATGTGTAAAAATGAGCATAATCATGTTAAACATGCTTAGGGACTAATTATACTTGATTATCATGATTAATTACGGTATTTAGCTTAACTAACACCTGGGGTGTTACACCTGCCGCGTGTGGTAGTGCCGATGCCTAGTGGCGAGCATGAATCCTATCCATCTTCTGTAGCGAGTTGGCTTGTAATCCATGTTGGGAAGCATGGGCTTCGAAACTTTGCCCTTCGGACCGAAGGGTACTTCAGAGGTTAGGGAAAATGGTTTTGAAAAGGGCTAACGGATTGACCTTGTTTTACCTTGATATTATGCATTGATTGCAGGAGGCGAGCCGCGGGCGCTTGGAAGCCAACCTTTGTGATCAGATCACAGAAGGGGGCTCAAGCACCAAAGAGTAGCGGTCGACGGGTGGCTCCGACGTGACCGGGGAATGCCCATATGAGGACGCGTTGGCGGGTCCAGGGTGGAAAGCGAGTACCCGTACGAGGGTGAGATAAAAGGCACGACGTGGAAAAGGGGCGGACATGCATGGACACGCTGGAGGCTCCATACGAAAACTGTAATACCTGTAATGCCCTGATAAAGTATGTAAAGCTAGCCATTGGAGCGTAAAAAGGTGCAATTGCGTAATAGAGGTGTTCTCCGCTCCCCCTATTAATAGGAGGGTCGTTGTAACAGTCAAGACACACATTAATGAGAAGAGAGCTCCGAAGTATCGAGTTTCACCCTTTGTCTCTTCATTTCTTGCTTTGTAGTAGTAATAGTAGCAGTAGCAGTAGTAATTAAGTAGTAGTGGAGATAGTAGAAGTAGAGGAGGCCGTAGCGAGAGTAAGGGTCGCGAAGAGAGTATTCCTCCGAAGGGACCCTTCGGCTCTAGTCCCTTCGGAGGGGTAGGGGTTGTTGTGTCGGCATCCACTTCGGGCTCGATCTCCATCAGCAGTCCAATGGTAGGACGGCCTAGTGGGACGCACCCATCAGGGTTCAAATTCTGGTGCTCGCACATTTTCCTGGGATTTTCTCAGGATTTACCGGCGTGGTGCGTTAAGTGGTAAGTGACATTCCCGTCGACAACGAGGCGCCAATGGTGACTTCGGCAATCTCCATATATGCTGGGTGTTGAGTCCTCCGGAGGTGCTCATAGAGGTAGGGTTTGCGTATGTGTGTTCATAGGGGTGAGTGTGCATGCATGTTGTGAGCGTTTGCGTTATATTGTGTAATTCTAAAAAAATCCATCTTCTGTAAGGTAGGAAAGAGGTAGAGACTTTTAATGTTTGAGATTTGTGCAAGCACTTCTATCTATAGGATATCCACCATCCCAAATCCTAACCTCGTTCCTCCCCGGTGCTTCTTCCCACATTGCCGTCGTCGCGGACTCGCGGCTCGCCCTGCCACACGACCCGTGCCACACAGACACCTCCCAAAACGTCATCCTTTTTGGGACGGTGGGAGTATGCTAATCTAGAGCTTGTCTCTAACACTGAGATGTTTATAACCAAAATCGAGCAAATACGAGAAGACAGATCATACTCGAAGTGAATTAATTACCTCGAGTTGGCTTCCCAGGATAAGTGATATGTCTTGAACATATTCATCACTTTAAGAAGTTTGGAGGGTTCCTCTGTTGGAACAGCAATCGTCTTCATCCTCTCTTCTTCATCCTCTCAACCTTCTCCAGAAGATTAGGTTGCATCATCAACTCACAAAGGCACATTAGGTGCATATATTTCCAAATATGAAATTAGTGTTTTTTGTTTGCTTGCTTTTCCAAACATCAATGTCATAAAGTGTTATGTTGCCTATCACTTCTTACCTTAGCGTCCTTACAATTGACATTAGATTGTTCTGCAAGTACCACACTGCCACGTATGCATCTTGTACACAATTCCTAGGTCCATTCTTGTATCAAGTTTCAAATTCCTAGTTGCCTGCAATTTTGCTTTAGAGGCTTCCATTTTAGTGCTAACTTGCTTGATGACCTCACATACAACTTCTTATTTTACAATGCTATCAATCTCAGTTACTTCATTTTACAAGAACTAGTATTTACACTCATTACTTTTTGTGAGGGGCTCTTTGATTGGCTACTAATCGGACACTTATTTTGGTTGTTTAGGTGATTGAACTGTTTGAGAAGATTGTGGCTATAAGATCATTTCCACAACATATCGCGGAGAAATTTTTTGAAAGGCATACATATCTATTAAAATTTAAATCACATTGTCTCAGTTTTTTGCAAAAACATTAATTACAATTTCTTTTTCTAGTGCCATAGATGCTCGTCGTGAGGCACACATGAAGGAAGTCTCGAAGTACTTAACAAGAAGTATTGTGATATTTGCTGGTGGCCTTGTCGGTGTATTGTGATATTTGCTGGTGGTCTGGTCGGTTACGCCATAAAGAGAAGTGCAAAATGAATCGATCGACGGAGTCACAAATGTCCGGGTGGGAATTGTGAAGTCCGACGTGAGATATGTATGTAACTTACACTAGCTAGAGGTTTCTTTTGTTCGGAGGCTTAAGTGAATCTATCTGGGGTTTTTCCCATGTTTGGAATGATAATTTAGACTAGATATGATGTAATTTTAATAAAGTCGACTTCACAAGAAGACGGCACATGTCTGTCACACAGCTGAGTTTCTCGGGGACACTACTATATATTATGCAACTGCCTATCCTAGTTCCACCTAAGGTTCCTGATCTCTTGGATGTGATTCTAATCATTGCAGTTCTGGCACTCACATACAGTTGTAGTGTTATGATAATCTGATCATCAGAGAGGATAAATCATATGGAAACTCGGGTACATGTATAAAAAGACTCGTCGAGTGAGTGTTTAAATGCTTAGAGTATGACGTAGATTATTTTTTCGGTATTTAGGACCAATAATTATTGAAATTGATAGGTCTTCAAATCGTATCTCATTCTCATAGTTACGAAATGGTAAGAAAGATAAACTACGAGATTGTTTTATAGCAAGAGAAATTGATCATTTATAGGTCTATCTATATATTTGTCTGGAAAATAATTTTTCTCGTTCACTAATAAATCAACTAATTAAACTCATGTTTCTATAATCAATTCAATCCACGAAGCCTATTCGAGAATACCTATGATAATGTAGTTTGGATTTTACAAAAACTTTGCTTTGATTTACGAAAGGGTTGCTTAAATTTATGAAAATCTTGTTTAGATATATACATGATTCATTCATTATTAAAATTTTTGAAAAGAAATGGATTTATTTATTTTAATAATTTTGGATTGAGAAGAAGTAGTCTTTTTTTGTCCATATGTTCTTTAATTCGAGACTATATATAAAAATAAAAATAAAAACCCTATATACAATACATATGAAATAATATCTACCTAACATCAGATTTTTTATCTAGAGCAAGTAGTCTTTCTAATTCGATGTTATATATAAAATAAAAATAAAAGCACTCTATACAATACATATGAAATAATATCTACCTAAAATCAGATGAGATTATTTGTATTTTGTGTTCCATTTGTTATAAATATTTAATGAGAAGTTCTTACTCTTTTGTTCTTTGAAAAAAAATTGAACACACGAAGCTCCTAATTCTTTATTTCATTATGAGTCGTATGCAAATTTATTATTAAATATCCTACCCTATCAAGATAGTGATTAAAATATATTTTTTAAGACATATCTTATATTGTCTGCTACCATTTTACAAAATTTAAACTTAAAACTCTACTTGTGCATGGAGAAACATAAAAGAAAACAAATTTTATATTAAGGAGGTAAAGTGAACCAAATGACACAATTTAGGGGGTAAATTGAACCAAGAAGTACTTTTGTGGATCATTCAGACCTTGATATACTCGAGAAGAGTATTTCCTTTTTTTTTACTTATTTTGATATATTGTTCGTCGATCCCACCTCAATCAATGACCTAAAATAAATGAGGGCTAAAATAAATGAGGGATATTTGCTTGTGTGTCGTGTCTCCCAAGAGACTTGTCCGTGTTCCGAGAGAAAAAAAAACATGGTGTACCTGTCGACGCTGCCGCTCCACGTCGACGAATAACCGGTGTTAAATACCGCTAACCGGTCGGTTTACCGAAGGAAAAAAACCGGACCGGTTAACCGGTGTTACCGGCCGGTAAACCGAAAGGCCCGGTTTGACCTGGGTTTTTAGGTTCGGTTAGGGACCGATAACCGGTCGGTTTTGCTACCGGGCCGAATCTGGAAGACCGATTTTCGCGAAATTCCGGCCCGGTAGCAACGGTAATGTGAACCTTGACGTCGACAGATTCGTGACCGCCGACCTAGGAGCGGAGTAGTTGGGTTTTGCAGGCTCTCTCTCTAGGGCCCTTGAACATGACGAAATCACGTCATACCCGTGAATGTTCAGCTTGTTTGTTTGCTTGGTTGCCGGTGGCTGATGTTAATTTTTTGGGAGAGAAATGAAAAGAACCGTTGACTGGTTGGTGACTGATACTTATTTGTTGTGAGAGAAAAATATCGTTTACTAGCTGGCAGGTGATTGGTGCTAATTTGTATGAGAGAAAAGTACCGGGTGGCCGGTGATTTGAATTTTGAAGGCCGGCGCCGCAACCACCGCCCCTGCTGAAGAGGGAGGAGGTGTCCTTCTGAACTCTCTCATGGTCATGGGACGATCGAGCTGCCTTAATCGATGGTACGTGGTAACGTAGTACACTCGCGTGTTCGTCAATCCTGTGTCGTCTAGCAACCGTGACGTGTGTTTCGAACATGCTGCCCGTGCTTAAACGATCGGCTGGTTCGTACGGTGTGAGGAAGAAATTGTACGTGTACGTGTGGTAAAAAATAAGATTGGATTTGGAGCAAGGATTGCCCGAAAGTCTAGCAACCATGCATGTGTGTAAACATTTCTTTGTCAACAAGCAGATTTTGATTCAGCAACAGAATCAGCCTGACGAAAAGCGAGATCCAACGCGGCACCGCGCGTGATGTCGGGCACAAACGGCAGTGGCCTGGACTCTTACCTTCCGCAACGGCGGTGGCAGTGGCGGTGGCGACGAGAACGCGCCGGCGCGGCGACCGGCGAGACGTACCCCTCAACATTTACAGGCACGCCGTCGTGGTGCCGTCGTTGCGCCGCCGAATCGGTCGAGGACCCGATGGAGGAGGCTTGCGATCGGAGGAGTGTAACTGTCACTCTGTCAGCGCGCGCGGCGGCATGATCGCGCGTCGGTTAGCCAGCCGGATTTGTACTCGGATAGCGATTCCTAGTCGGATTTTTGGGCTCTGGTATCTGACTATATATATGCCCACGATCGAATACGCACATTCGAGGCAATCGGGGAGTTACGATATGAACCCACCGATCCAGAAACGATGCCATCGGATGGCACCAGCCAGAACCGACACCTTGAGCCGCCAGCAGCGGCAGCAGCCTCCTGCCGGATGACTTAATCTTCTTCCAGATTCTCCTCCTACTTCCCGTGAAGTGCCTTGTGCGATTGCAAATTGTCTGCAAGTCATGGCGCGACACAATACACAGCACTCACTTCATCCGTCGGCACTTGGAGCATTCCACCAGGACCAGGTCGCTGAACTCATCTTCCACAAGAAATTCTATCCTTATGGCATCCCTATGTTCAGCATTCCTCTCCATTGTGACGGCCTGATATTAATCCCTTGCGAAACGGGGAAGAAGATTTTCATGTGCAACCCAGCAACCAGAGAGTTCGTCGAGTTGCCGCCTGGAACGCCCAGTATCGATTTGGACCACAGGTTCGCCTTTGGCTTTGATCCTTCGAGCGGTACCTATAAGGTGGCCAGACACTTCGTCCGCTCCTACTGGAATATTGCCCAAAAAGATGGGGAGGGCACCGTTGGAGAATACAGTTGCGGGCATCAGAGATCTTAACACTCGGTGACAGCAAAGAAGCTTGGGAATGGAAGGCCACCATGGATCCACCTTACCCTATATATCAGCGCTAGGACCCCAATTTGTCTACCGGGATCCTTCTATTGGACTGCTTTGCAGACCATGGCACCTGGAAAGGTTAGTATCTCAACTGTCATCCTTCGATTTAGCTTATTCAACGAAACATTTTCGGTCCATCCTAACCCTCCTTGCAGGGGTTATTTAAGTGAAAATGATACCATATCTGCATATCTTTACGAGTTCCTTCGTAAATTTACGGTAAGTCACTTAAATATTGTTTATAATTTCTACCTCCTTTAAGGAATGTACTTTTTTTTTGTCTGAAAGTGATACCCTGTGTGTGGATATTAGCTCGATTATCTGTACTAATGATTATGATGTCTTGTCAACTAACCCTAGGAGGAGAAGGAGTCGCCGCCGGCAGAGGAGGACAAGCATGTCATCGACGCGAACGTGTTTGCCCTCTTCCCTGACGACATCATCTCTATGATCATCACCGTGCTGCCGTCAAGGGAGGCGTACCGCACGAGCGTCCTCTCCAAGGCAAATGAGAGGATGCTCAGAGAGCCGCTGTTCCTCATGAACAGCCTCGTGTCGCGCCCCCTACTCATCGGCGACGAACCCAACTACGTCTCCGTCCAGCCAACCAACTACAGACCCGGCCGCCGCCCTGGCTATACCCACGTCACGCTCGTCAAGGTCCACAACAACCCCGGGCGGCAGATCTTCTTCAACTCGACTGTGAAGGACGAGGAGACCGGCGCCATCCACTTCGAGCTATGTGGAGGTGCGACGCGGGTGCCGTACTTCTTCCAGCAAACACTCTGTCTGCTGGATGCGGAGGTCGTCGCCTCTCAACCATCTTCGATTGGTACACTCAACCATCATCGACCGATGACAAGCAAAAAAAAAAACATTAAGAGCAACCAAAAAAATGTCATCAATTCCTGTGTTTAGCTCCGAGAAGCAACACCATAAACATCAAACAAATTGATGACTCGGTCGGAATCACTGAGTTGTAATGCTCACCACGACCGGACAGACTTATGCTAGAATCGCCGGCACTGCTACCTTCAGATCTGTATTCTTGGCCCATTTCAACGTCCGGGAAGGAAGGAGCCCGAGTAGACAACGATGTGCTTCTTGAGGCGGGTCAGCAGCGAGCTGAGCTCAAGATGTCCACCCCACGCTCCAGTGGACTCGATCTCAGAGGGATCTGATTCTGACCCCGTCCCGATTCTCCGTCGCGCCGCGGGCACTGCCATTCCCGTCGGCCGCCGCCGGCAGCTGAGGGGTGCCGGTAGTGACCGAGTGAGAGGCCGCGGTCGTCCTGCCGCGCGGAGCGCAAGCGCCTACGAACGTCCCCGTCCGAACCTTTCCTCCCTCTACGCGCAGCGCACGGGTCGTGAATGCCGGAGGCCTCGCCGGCTCGCCCTGCCGTCGCGTCTTTCTCGCCCACCGTGGCACCGCTGACACGGCCACTGCCGCCGCCATTGCTTCGGAAATTGTTTCAGATCCCGGACAGGCAGGCCGAGGGTGGACGGTATTTCATTTACCGTCCACCCCTGAGGTCATCGGAACCGTTGGGTAGTGAACGGGCGGCTGGATCCAGCTAGCGTAGCGGGGGCGCGCGGGAGCGTTGGCGCGGGCCGATTGGTGGCTAATCAGCTCGGCCCAGAAAATGAGCCACATTTCTCGCCGTGGCGGCCCATTTAGCTGATGCTGTGTTGAGTCCCATAGACCCCTTCCTTTTTTGAAAAAACCATAGGAGCAGACCCCTTCCTGTTTGCTAATGACTTTACCTTTCAAAAAAATAAAAGTAACGATTTAAGTTATGTCGTGGTGTTATCTACTCCCTCCATTCTAAATTATAAATCGTTTTGGCTTTTCTAGATTCATAGATATAATTATGCATCTAGACATACACTATATCTATATCTAGGTACATAATAATATATATGAACGACCTACAATTTGGAGCGGAGTAAGAGCAACTCCAAGAGCCTCTCTAAAAATCACTAGCTAAAATCCTGATTTGCCTAGTATGTAAAATGAAATAGCTAGCAAAAAGTTGATGAAATCCAACAGACTCACTAAAATCAACTCTCCATATACTCCACCGCTAGTGGGTCTCGCCTGCCATACTCATGTACGAGGGGATAGCTAGCGAGACTGGCTAGCCAAAGATGGCTAGCGAAGCCTCCGGTTTAGCTAGCGGAGGATAGCGATGGAAAGTTTAGCTAGTCTGTTTGATTGAGTTTTTGGACAAGTTTTCTATTTTTTAGCTAGTTAAGCCAAGATAGCTAGTCTCTTGAAGTTGCTCTAAGTACTTATACATGTACCCACAGAAAAAATCTACTTATACATGGAATGTAATAATATTTTCCTATATACTGAGTTGTGTGTGTGTGTGTCAGTGTGTGAGAGAGAGATTGTGTTCGTTGCATTAGGTTGAACATTTGAAGTGGCTATATGTGTTGGTATTCCGGCTTTTAAATATCTGTTCCCATCGATATCGACGCATTTCTGATCGAATTGTTTCAATTTCGATTTCCCGTATACCTGATTTCCCGTTTTTTGATCGAGTATTCCCAATTTTGAACCGTTCCCCAAATAAAAATATGAAATAAAAAATAGATAGAATCTTTCCTGACCAATTTCATCACTAACTATGCCGGCATTGACTCAACAAGACCAACGAAAGTCGACAACACAGGCTGCGACGGCAAGGAACAACGGGAAACTGCATCTGAACCGTCCGACAGAAACCTTACAAACCACTGATGAATGCACGGAGGCAAAGAAACGTACAAATTTTTCGGATTCCGATGGAAAACAAATCACTGATGAAACATATTGCTGGTGAGAGCAAAATTTTCTGGGAAGCAACCTCCCCAATACAGTTTTGATTTGATCGGTACACACTCAGCCATCATCGACCGACCGATGAGAAGATGAAAAAACGTTAAGAGGGACCCAAAAACAAGTCATCTACTGTGTTTTAACTTCAACAGGCAACACCAGTAAACAATCAAACATATTGGCTATCGAATTCCTTTTGTTATGATGACTCGGTCAGAATCACTGAGTTGTACTAGTGCTCACCAAGACCATAGGCATGCCTATGAAAAGACAGCCTGATGCTAGAATCGCCGGCGCTACTACTTTCAGATTTGTATTCTTGGCCCATTTCCATGTCTGGGAGGGAAGGAGCCCGAGTAGACCACGATGTACTTCTTGAGGCGGTGGTTCAGCGCGCCGAGCTCAAGACCCCCACCCCATGCTACAGTGGACTCGATCTCCTGACAGTACTTCTCGAAGCTCTCAGAGGGATCCAACCCAGCCTCTGCTAAATAGAAGGGAAGGAAATCAGATGCGTGCTCCCTCATGTACTTGGCTGTCATTTGCTGTAGATCCTGGTAACTGTACCGTGCAGTGCCATTGGAATGGAGTAAAAGCTGGTTTTCTACAGCACGGTACAGGCAGTGGCCATCTGGCTTTATTTCTTGGATGGTCAACCCCAAGGGCTCAAGCTTACTTTGGAGTTTCTCGTTTTCTAGCATGCGGTCGCTGACGAGATTGTTTTGTTATTCTTGTATCCTCTGCTCTCGAGCAGCTTCCTCCTTTGCCTTCTTCTCCCGCCGCTTTGCACCCTTGCTGGGCTTTGAGGACTCCGAATTGCTGGACATGGAAACACCAGCTATGGCCTTAACTAAGTTGTCAAGGTTACCCTTTTCTGCACTGCCTGAGGGTTTGTTTGTACCCTAAAGAAGCAAGCTCCGCGGCATGTTTCGCCTCTAATTCAGCTGACAGGCGTGTAATCTCTTCTTCCACCTGCTTCTTCTTTGCCTTCTGCTCAGCTTTGCTTCCTTTGGCAGCAGCTTTCTTCAGGCTTGTTTTCTTATCCTGGAGTTTGGATTTCTCTTTCATGTTTCAGACACATTGAACAGAACATCGTTAATAAACTTGTGAGTTGTGACGTTATTAACAAGGTTGCAGCCCACCATTAAAAAAAAAGAGGTAACAAACATACAAGGATGATAGATAAGAAACAGAAAAAAGCAAGTTCCAACACAGAGTCGCATAATTGACAAGGTTGCAGCCCACCATTTGTGAAACCATCAACTAAACAGGTAACAAACATCCAAGGATGGTAGATAAGAAACAGAAAAAAGCAAGTTGCAACATCGACATAGCTACTCAACTGATTTTGCACCATAAACACACAAGCACAAATATGAAAGAGCCACAGCTTTGCAGATCACAATCTTGTTGGGTTTGAAATGAACAGACATATGATCCATAATCGAACATATTATGCCAAACCAGTAAGCTGGCAGAAAACTCTGCTTCAGTAGAAACTGAGCAGAACCATGAGGTTTTCAGCTGTGTAAACTTGGTTCCGCAAAATGACCCAACTACTACATTTGTGTTACATTTTATCATCTGACAAAGTCTTCAAACATTAATACTTTGATTGGCTTTTTATTCGACCCAGATCTTTACGGGTTCCTTCGTAAATTTACGGTAAGTCACTTAAATATTATTTATAATTTCTACCTCCTTTAAGGAATGTGATTTTTTTTTGTCTGAAAGTGATACCCTGTGTGTGGATATTAGCTCGATTATCTGTACTAATGATTATGATGTCTTGTCAACTAACCCTAGGAGGAGAAGGAGGCGCCGCCGGCGGAGGAGAAGGAGTCGCCGCCGGGGGAGGAGGACAAGCATGTCATCGACACGAACGTGTTCGCCCTCTTCCCCGACGACATCGTCTCTATGATCATCGCCGCGCTGCCATCAAGGGAGGCGTACCGCACGAGCGTTCTCTCCAAGGCAAACGAGAGGATGCTCAGAGAGCCGCTGTTCCTCATGAACCACCTCGCGCCGCGCCCCCTCCTCATCGGCGACGAACCCAACTACGTCTTTGTCCAGCCAACCAACTACAGACCCGGTCGCCGCCCTGGCTATACCCACGTCACGCTCGTCAATTCCACAACAACCCGGGCGGCAGATCTTCTTCAACTCGCCTGTGGAGGATGAGGAGACCGGCGCCATCCACTTTGAGCTACTATGTGGAGGTGTGACGCGGGCGTCGGACTTCTTCCAGCAAACACTGTCTGCTGGATGCGGAGGTCGTCGCCTCTCATGGCCGCCTCGTCCTCGCGCGCAGCGACACCAACTACTTCGTCTGCAACCCGGAGCGCAACCGCTGGGTGAAGCTCCCACTCCCAACTGTCATCGAGCCCACCTGGTACACGGCGGCCGGATTCTGGTACGACGACCTCGTCGGCGACTTCAACGTCATCCTCCTTGTTCGAGACTGCGGCGGGCTCGTCGTCCAGACGCTCTCGTCCAGGGAGGGCACGTGGGTGGAGACGAATCTCGGCGACAACCCCATCGCCAAGCACCTTCCACCACGGGTCTTCTGCGAGCAGCGCTGCTACTGGCTTAGCCGACTCGATGGCCACCTCGCCTGCTACGACAAGGGCACAGGGTTACCCTCCGTGGTTGGCCAGCCGCCTCTGGCAGATCTGCACCCCACTCGCGTACATGCGTCTCTGGGTTCGACGGGAGGGAAGCTACGGTTTTCTTACTGTGACATCCGCGATGACAAGGAAAACAACCTGAGGTGGGGCACGGGGTGGCTCGTTCCTGCTGCCATGAAGGTGTCGATGCTCAATGATGCAGCAGAAGGCGAATGGTACCAGCTGCACGAGTACGTGAAGCCCCTCATGTACGACGCTTGGCTGCCGAAGCCTCTGGACTTTGCAAGCGCCAGCAACTAACGACACCATCATCGTGATGCATGAGGGAAGCCTCATGGCTCGCAACCTCGCCACTGGTGAGGACACCTTGCTCAACAATCTCTACTCTGGTTCGCCTACTCATTTCCTCTACAAATACTTGAAAGATTTGCACAAAATCTCGTCAAACACTATTCTAATAATAATATATTTGTTCATAAAAAGTTATTTTTCATATGTGCTAAACTAGACCATTGTTATCAATCACTAATAAACATGTTGCGCCATTTTTTTTGTTTGGTCAAAGGCTTCCGATCCATTGATTTCTTACTTTGCGTTTATTAATTGAAACACAATTTTGTTCAACTATTTACGCTTTGACAAAAAAAGTTTACAATCATATTGTTTAGAATATCATTTTATGTTCCATTTTATAGGATGACTTATTACTCATATCATTTGGGTTTGAGACCGCTCTAGAAATTAAGGTGGTTGGTGATTATGATGTTGGTATTTAGGTTGGCATTTTTATTTTATTTATTTACCATGAATTAAGAGCTTTATATTTATGTATGATGGACCATAATAATTTGTTGAGAAATAGGCACCCCTAAATATACTCTTTCAATTCAAATATCTAACTTCAAAATTTTCCTCATACTTATCCAACCATGCAAATATCCATCTTACAGAGTATTCGATAACTTACGTATGGATCATGGCAACCATGCTCATGCGTACTCTATTCTTCTGGACCTTCTTAGCTACGTTACTATGATATTATCCTTATGCATGGAAAAATTAGTGATGTCTTCCACAAACTTTTAGAAAACTTCAGATTTTTGACAAAGTTTACTTGTTTCAACATCTTCAATTTTAAATTTGAGATCCATTTGATTTGATTCTTTGGGTCCAAACTTGATTCCATTGTGTTCCAAGCACTTGCAACTACTCTTTATTCCAATTATTACCAAAATTTTCCAAAATTGAATATTTTATTTGACTAAATTTGCCCTTTTCAAATGAGTTGACCAAAACTCAATTGATCTCTCTTACAAGCTCATCATTCAAATTATTGTCCTTGATGTCATTTGATTAGTGTTTCAAACACATCGGTGTTACAATGGCAACCGTGGCTCATGCAAACAACATACTCTAATCTTCTAGAACCTTCCTACTTTGCTATGGTCCTACTCCTACCCTATGCATGGCATGTTCTCAACATTTCTCATTATTTGTTTTTTTTCCGGGTCGTCCAAATGACACGCTTTGAGAGGCTTGCCGCTCCGCAAGGCATACTACGATTTCTACTTGGACTCATGTAAAGTAGCTTCCATAACACCATGCACCCATGTAATCGTTATTCGTTAGATATTTCTTTGGTCATTCCAACCGAATTTCTTCTGTTACAGATCCACACCCACGTGTGCTACTCTACCTTCAAATGCATGGCGCTAGCCATGCAAATGGGTTGGGTTGAAACAAATTTAATGAGTTGGATTTTGTTGTGGACTTAGTAGTACTTGAGTTGGATGCTAATGGGCCAACTCTATTAACAGATTATGCAACCGGTGCCACCCAATTTTCAGGGGCCCAGAAGAAAATTTTTCTACAGCAGTACAGTATAGCCAAGCATTGAAGAAAAATGCCCAACAACCACGGTACGTCTCGCGCGTCTGTGCTGCTCGGCATATTATCTACATGATTGATTTTTTTCATCCTCCACGCTAGGTCTAGCGCACAGACCGGGCACTGTAATCTTGTCAGAACACTCGTCAGGCACCCAGCATGCGGGAGCCCTCCGCGTAGGTTATCTACCAATTTTTTTTCTCGATCATGTTACTGTGTCCTCTAATAATAATATCTTCAGTGTACTTTATCATCTGTTGTATGCATGTTTATATATGAATTCATCTAGACCTCTAGTGTTCCAAAACCTAAGACATGTTTTCTGCAAACCGATCTAAAAACTATGGTTCTTGATACATTCAAATTGTAATTTGTAGGACCCTTCTTAGAATTTTATACAGGACCTCAATTTATGCCGGCACGGCCCTCGGGGTTACGAAATGTCGATTTCTTGGTGGACAGTTCTCGAGCTTTTTATCTGCGAGCCAATTTACGGCAGACTTGCTATTTCATCTCACTCGCAAGCTGCTGTGAGCCTTCCTATCCTCCGCGAGATACGCGTGCGATGTGAACGCCTACGAAATTCGTGACCAGCTAATGGTATGAATACTGAAATCCAAATGAACAGCCCGACCCAACCCGTGAAATCCTAGCTTAACCCAACCTTAGTTTATTTAGCCAAACAATATATAACAGCCTAAAGAAACTAAAACAAATTAAGAATTGTAAGGCTACCACTACCGGTCTTATATACACAAACGAGATCAATACAGTGCTCCAAACATTCTTGGCAGCATTAGCTCAAACATCTTGCGCATGTTTTTCTTTAGCATCCAATTGTATTCAGGAAGCTCGCGGGGAGACCTGCTGGCCGCTGCCTGCCTCTGGCTTCCCCGCGCAGCCGCTGCCGCCGACACCTAGCGCTAGCAGACGAGGGCCCTTGGTTTCGATTTTCGACCCATGGAAAGCTGAAAAGACGAAACCCATTCGAACCCATCGTCACAACTAATGAGCTAAAGTTGAACTCCTGAAGAGATACCCGAAATGCCAGGTTAGGTCTTAGGTGTAATCATTCACCAAGGATCCACGGGTGCTTTCGCCAAAACCCAGCTCCGATGTCAACGTGGTCCATTTTCACGCCATTTATGTCGCTGCCACGCACCTGTACACATTCGCGACATGATCACTTAAAATGACACTGAAGCTGCAAGCGAAAGCACTTCAAAAATAATTTTCTGGCCCAATAGCAGCGCCAACACAATTTATTGGAGCAACCAAGGCCAATAGATTTATCAGTAACGTAGCTGACAAGTTTAATTTCAGCACAGTATCCGAGTCTATGAACTCCGTTCGTCAATTGTTGACGTTTCCGACCATGGATTGAACTAGGAATGAACTAATCTACCCTGTCCGAACGTCATCCATAAGAAAACAGAGGGAGTATGTAAATGCCATCAAACACGAAATACTTCTTCAGTATACTGAAGGAAAAGTTGCTTCTTCTATTGCTACAATTTGTTAAGCAACAACCACAACAGCATATGAAAAGCAATATTTCTGGTGAAATGTTCCAAAAAAAAAACAGCAGAAAGGTACCTTTTGCCGGAAAACACATGAGCCCTTTCGAAACATTGCTGGTTCATTGTTGTAGTTCATTTGAAATTGCTGAAAAAGCAGCTCGTTTTTATCTTTTGATAATGTCCCCTGAGGAGAAAATTGAAGCATTAAAGAACATGGACAGGCATGGAAGTGAACAAGACCAAAAGAAAATATTTAATGCACAGATCCAAGAGAAAATATTTAATGCACAGATGATGAAAGGAAAAGAAACCTTCAATGTCTCGTGAGCTTCCTTTTCACTTCTTCCAGATTTCACTAACATCCAAAAGCATGTGTTGTATAGGTTGCCAGTGTGACCTGAACTTAAGATGTAATGAATAAGTTCATGTCTTTACTTTTTTTTTTGGCTATTTTAAGTGATGCAACAGCCCAGTCTGAAGTAGGATATTGTGAAAGAAAAACGAAGCGGCGTGGAATCTATAGCCATACAAGCTTTGAAGCTTAATACATTCAAGATACTTGAGATGAAATCAGACATATCCATACTTGATTTAACTGAGCTAAGTTGTGATTATGTTTGCAAGAAGAATTAACTTACATTCCGCTTGTCTCCATGACAAGTATTCACATAGGATTTTTAGCTTTGGACAACACAGAGCTTCTGCCTCAAAACATGGCAGTGGCATTAATTCCTTGTGGGGAAAGAAGGTTTTCCATTTCTCCATGTAAAGAGAAGTGAAATATGACGAACAGGAAGAAAGGATTAAGCTGCAAAATAAGTTGGCACTATCGTATTTATTCAAAAGATCGACCAAAGCACAAATACCACACAAATGGATAAAAATGCTAACTACCTCTCCTGTCTACGATATAATTCAGTCTTCTCATGGAACACAAAGCTGCAGCAATAACAATAAAATGAGAACGATTGTTTGCACTGAATGCCAATAAAAACAAGAATGATCGTACACAAAGAATGTTTGAGTTAAGGGATATAAATGTGTATTAACAGTTCCGTCGTTGCTGTATGGTTCACTTACAGTTTGCATATATCTTTGTTGGGACAATTGTGTTTTTACCCTCACTCTGAATTCTAATTGTGATTAACTGATTATACCCTCACTTTTTAGCCTTTATGATTTTGCCCTCCCCTTTATAATATCTTTATTGTGATTTTACCCCTAGTAGGGGCAAACGAAGCCTTCCCTTTGAAAAGGTGAGGGTAAAATCACAAAATTAAAAAAGTGAGGGTAAAACCACAATTAGAATTCAGAGTGAGGGTAAAACCACAATTAGAATTCAGAGTGAGGGTAAAAACACAATTGCCCCATCTTTATTTATCTTGCCGAATACTAAATTTATTTATTTCAGATAAGTTCAGTACATGAGAGTGGAAAGACTGAAAGAGTCATAGAAAACATAGGTTTTGTTTTCTCCCCTGGAAGAATACATATTTAAATAGGTACCACATACCTATACTCGCTGCCAAAACCATAGCCAAAGGCGATGTCAGGATATTGCTCCATCATCAAAAAAGCACATTCATTCATCAAGTTTAGAGCAACAGCATCATTTGGCTTGTCAAATGAAGGAATTGTTGTGAATCTGGAAAAATAATTGAATTCAGTCCGTTAAGTAAGGCGGAGTAGGTATCCAACAGAGAATCGAAGATGCTTTATATATATAATACACATACAGAAAAGGGGTTCCTCACTGATTAAATTGACAGGCATTGATGCGAACAACAACCCAATTACAGGGTGGAAGCATGTGGTTGATGTCAAACTGCTTCATAAACTCATGCCTATATTTTCCTTTTTCCCAAATATACCAGTTAGGTCAATGTTGTATAGCTCGACCTCAGTTGAAAGGAATCTAAATCCAAATAACTGAAACTAACCTTCACGGAGGATGTGTTGATGATTCTGCCAAAACTCAGACCCTATGATATCAACATGTGCTACTTGTGTTCTTTTTATGGGGTCCCCATAATCAACCTTCACAACTGTTTCTACCTAAATTTATATTAGCAAAACATTAGTAATGAAGAAGCTGCTTTGTAGGCTTGAATATATTTTACATTACCTTCTCTCGGTAAACACAGGATCCTTTGCGGAACATAGCCAGTTCATCATCATAGTTCATTTGGAATTGCTGAACAAGCAACTCATTCTTGTCCTTCGAAGATGTTCCCTAAAGAACAGATGGTGAATTAAACATAACTAAATGACACAAGAAAGAATCTAAACTCTAGTTTACACTACCTTCAACGATAGTTGGGCCTCCTGTTCACTTTTTCCAGATTTAACCAACATCCAGAAGCAGGTGTTGTACTGATTATTTATATGACCTGAAAGGCACAAAATAAGTAATGCATATGAATTAATTAGTCGAGCTGTTGCTAAGTTCTGAAGCATACATAGATCTTATAACATAGTTTTATATTATGCTGCTTGAGCTTCATAGGTTGTACAAGTTTGTTGATCATAATGAGAGCCATGATTTTCTTGTAGGATATCAGTGCAAAAATATTAACAAAACAGGAAGCCTCATTTGGTTATACAAGAAAATTCTGACTGCAGTTCCAGTAGCTTACAACAAAATCTTACTGATCTTGTAGGATATCAGTGCAAAAATATTAACAAAACGGGAAGCCTCATTTGGTTATAAAAGAAAATTCTGACTGCAGTTCCAGTAGCTTACAGTCCACTTGTCTCCATGCCAAATAATCACGAATAGTCTTCAAATTTGGATAGCATACAGCTCTCGCATCAAAATATGGTGGCTCCTTCAACTCTTTGTTTGGAAAGATTTCTTTCCACTTCATCACGTACACAGAGGTGAAGTAGGAAACACATAACGAGAGAATTTGCTACAGTGATTAATGGATTAGTTAATAGCATGAACCAAAAACAGGTGCTCATGGTTCATAAGCAAGTGCAATTTTGCAAAAATGAATATTGCAAACATTCAGCGAGATACCTTTCTCGTCTGATACAATTTGGTGTCCTCTCTGAAAACAAAACTGCAAAGTAAAGGTGAATGTGAAATCTTACTATTATAGAGCTTTGTTGCTGAAAAGTTTAATTAGCTAAAGCAGTCAACAATGTGCTTCGATTATATATGGAAAAGAAAGGCTGGACACCAAGAAATTCAAAACAGGTATTCTTTTCACAGAAGGACACTTATGTTGAATAAAAGCTTATAATGAAACCGTTACGAGAGGATGTCATACCTGTACTCATCACTAACACCATAAGCAAAGACTATGTCAGGGAATTTCTTAAGCATAGTAGTGGCACAAGTGTTCATCAATATTAGAGCATTCTCATCGTTTGGTTTCTCAAAGGCATGCATCTTCGAGAATCTACGTAACAGAAACTGAAGTTAGTGGATACAAAGACAGCGATCAACTACTCCAAGTTCTAAGCAATGTCGATTGACATGAATAAAGCAAAACTAGAAATTCGATTGACATGGCCACCTGGTTAATGGATTCGTTTGCACACTACTCCCTCCGAATTTTAATTATCTTTGACCATTCGTCTTATTCAAAATATTAGTTCAAATATACAAAATTATAAGTTACATTTCAACTTTATTTAGTGATAAAACAAATTGTAACAAAATATTTGATAATATTGTAAATATTTTGAATAAGACGAATGGTCAAAGGTAAAAAAAAAAGTAGTAACCATATTTAGTGAATCAGTGCATAACTCAGAGTGGGAATCAAAGACAAAGAAAAACAACAGACAAAATGAGACTATCCAACTGCTACAAACGGTTGAATCACTAGTGGAAACAACAATTTGTGGTGAATTAACTTCTTTCAGCCAAGTCAAGTCATGTACCTGTGGAAGTGGCAACCGTCTATGCGAATAACGATCCAGTTGGATGGAGGGAGGCGGCGGTCGAACTCGAATTCCCTCTTGACATACTCATACTTGCTGTTGGCCATCACTCCCTCCCCCAATGCACAACAACGCGCCCGGTCCCGGAGCTATGTGCAAGGAAACACGGCGAAAGACACGAGGAAGGCGGCGCTGACGAGAGATCGAGCACCGCGGTGAGCAGCGCCGAGGATCCCCGCTAAGCTTCGGAGTCCAGCGCGGGACGGGGGTGGCGGCGACGGCGTCTAATCACGGTGGCGCAAGTCGGCTGAGGGGTCACCGACCGGGGACGGGGGCGGGGGTGGACGATATTTCATTTACCGTCCACCCCTGGGCCACGTAGACCGTCGGATCGGAAACGATCCGTAGATTCCGAGCAGGCGGAGGCGAGCGGAAGCATCGTGTGGGCCGATATGTGGCCTAATCTTCGACTCGGCCCAGTTTGATTACGAGCCCAGGAAAATGATAAACGTCTGTTTTACCTCCCTGGACAGGAGCTGAGTTAACAATTCCTCCCTAGACGTGAAAACCGGGTGCACCACCTCCCTCAACTTTCAATACTGTTCAATTACCTCCTTACCGTAGTTATAAGCGGTTTTCATAGGCGGTTTTGACATTTTTTATTTAAAATAAATCTTATAAACACTGACATTTTACATCATCATGTATGCCTATATTATGACCATCGGCTATAGCTACAGTCCAACAGAAAACAAACCAATTTCAGCAGCAATAACAAAAGCTTAGGCAACAACTCTTACGAACGCACACAAAGCCAAACAAAGGTACAGGTTTTGAGGATTCCGATGGAAAACAAATCATTGAAGAAACATATTACTGGCGAGAGCAAAATTGTTTGGGAAGCAAACCTCCCGAATACAGCTTTGATTTGATTGCTACACACTTAACTGTCATCGACTGATGAGAAGATGGAAACATGTTAAGAGGGACCGAAAAACAAGTCATCTACTGTGTTTAAACTCCAACAGGCAACACCAGTAAACAATCAAACATATTAGAGACTATCGAATTCCTTTTGTTATGATGACTCGGTTGGAATCACCGAGTTGTAGTGCTCACCGAGACCATAGGCATGCCTATGAAAGGACAGCCTGATGCTAGTAGCATCGCCAGCATTACCACCTTCCGATCTAGATATGTATTCTTGGCCCATTTCGACGTCCGGGAAGGAGCCCGAGTAGACCACGATGTGCTTCCTGAGGCAGTGGGTCAGCGCACCAAGCTCCAGATGTCCACCCCACGCTGCAGTGGACTCGATCTCCTGGCAGTACTTCTCGAAGCTCTCAGAGGGATCCAACCCAGCCTCCGCCTTGCCTTCTGCTAAAAAGAAGGGGAGGAAATCGGATGCATGCTCCCTCATGTACTTGGCTGTCATTTGCCGTAGGTCCTGGTAGCTGTACCGTGCAGTGCCATTGGAATGGAGCATAAGCTGGTTTTCGACAGCACGGTACAGGCAGTGGCCATCTGGCTTTATTTCTTGGACGGTCAGCCCCAAGGGCTCAAGCTTTCTTTCAAGCTTCTCGTTTTCTAGCATGCGGTCGCTGACGAGATTGCTTTGTTCTTCTTGTATCCGCTGCTCTCGAGCAGCTTCCTCCTTTGCCTTCTTCTCCCGCCGCTTTGCACCCTTGCTGGGCTTTGAGGACTCTGAATTGCTGGACATGGAAACACCAGCTATGGCCTTCACTAAGTTGTCAAGGTTACCCTTTTCTGCGCCGCCTGAGGGTTTGCACCCAAAAGAAGCAAGCTCTGCAGCATGTTTCGCCTCTAACTCAGCTGACAGGCGTGTAATCTCTTCTTCCACCTGCTTTTTCTTTGCCTTTTGTTCAGCTTTGCTTCCTTTGGCAGCAGCTTTCTTCAGGCTTGTTTCCTTATCCTGGAGTTTGGATTTCTCTTTCCTGTTTCAGACACATTAAACAGAAAATCATCATTAATAAACTTGTGAGTTGTGACATTATTGAAAAGGTTGCAGCCCACCAGTGAAACCAGTAAACAGGTAAGGAACATCCAAGTTTCAACATCAACAAACTCTACTCAGCTGATTTTGCACCACAAAGCACAAGCAAAGATATGCAAGAGCAACAGCTTTGCAGGTCACAATCTTGTTGGGTGTGAAATGAACAGACATATGATGTATAATTAAAAAATTTATGCCTAACCAGTCAGCTGGCAGTAAACTTCTGTAGAAACTGACCAGAACCTTGAGGTTTTCAGCTGTGTAATTATGTAAATACTTGGTTCCACCAAATGACCCAACTACTACATTTGTGTAACACTTTACCATCTGACAATGTCTTCAAACATTGATAGTAGGCAAGCAAAACATATCATGCCACTGACCGTCTCATTTTTTTCCAGTATAAAAGCTTCCTTATGAAACTGATATTTTGACAGCCTAAGGTCCATCAGATCATTACAGGATCTGAAACTCCAAACCTAAAGCAACTCATGCAGAATATTCTATTTAATTCAACAAATTGATGTGATTTTCGTAAATTTAATGAATGAAACATGAATAATAGAAGTGCTCTACTATCATAACACTGTTTCCTTGAGGCTGATTGGTTCAAAAATGGAATGTTCATGGAATCAGTCTTCTTTTCCCATTATGCAAGCAACGTGGAGACAGCACTGGTGTAAAGTCTGGCATAGATGAACTTCTATAATCCCAATTCCCAGTCATGTAGCACTACAGCAGCAAGGCACTTTGTTGCATAATATGCAGCATATTAACCTACAGTCTAGAGATAGAATAACACCATTATATCTAACAGAACTTGTCCATATAAAACCAGGGGACAAAATGTGGGCGTCAAGCCGTCAAGCATCACCAGCAATCATAGATAAAATCAACCATGGGTAATAGACCGTCCCATGATTTTACCTTAAGGAATTTAAGGGTCGAGAAAAGGTCCCAAAAAACAGACATTAGCCAAGATTGGCCTCTTGGGTGAACAACCGGTCCACAAAGCAAACAGTACACAAAAATATCTGTACTTGCATACATATATTATACACAACTCTCTTTTGAAAAAAAAAACGTGGCAGCAGCACTGCCCAATCATATAAGGAGAAGCAGTTATACACAACTCTAGTAGTGAGGAAGTTTAACTGTGACAATAAAACTTCCTTTCTACGTCGCTGAGGGAATTTCCAGTCTAGGTCGAGAAGAAACATGTCCAACTTCCTAAATAATCAATTTGCAATTGTTTGGATTACTGGAAATCCACATCTGCACAAGAGTGCCAAATCTAGCAAACCAAGACAGACTACAATTTTTAGACTCCCAAGCATCTGCCATGGGCGAAAATCAATCTTTTCCTCATGCATCCTATTAAACCCATAATCAAACAATGAGCGGCAAGGGTCGTGAAAAGGCCCTGAAAGCCGGCATTAGCTAAGGGTAGGCCTTCCTGGATGAACAACTGAGGCGCACAGCAAGGGGCATTTTTTGCGCGGCCCAGGGTTCGAGCCTGGTCGGCTGGCGTGATAACTGGGTGCCCAACTGCTGAGCTATCAGTTTGTTTGTTTGTTTGAACCGCTGTGATATCTTCTAGATACTTTAAATTCTCAAATACTGCCCTGCATTTTTCAGTTAAAATTGCGCAGCGAACCAACTCAGGTTACATGTCTATGTAATCACTTGAACAACAGCATGCAAGCATAACTTTACTCGCAGCCATATATCACTACTACATACACAGCTTTTATAGCTATGCAGTGTAACTGTCGCCGTGAAACTTCCTTTCTTACAGTCCTAAAAGGAATTGTAGTCAGGCAAAGAAGAGATATGACCACCTTCCTAGATAAATAAAATTTGCACCTGTTTGGTTCACAATATACCAGAAAGCCTATAATCTACAACCCCAAGTATCTACCGCGGCAAAAGAAAGTATCGATCCTTTTCTCGAGGAGTTACCTATTAATAATAACCCGATAAAAAAACAACAAGAACAAGCATTTTTTTTCCTTCTCGCGAGACGCACGACCCGACATAACTTAGCGGAAATCCAGCCGAGAAGGCACGAGCTGAATCGCCCCAATCCACAGCAAGCCACGGGGAAGGAAGATGGCTACTGACCTGTGCCTGGCGAGCACCTCCTCGAGTGTCTCATCCTTCCGCTCCGGCTCCACCGCGGCGGGCGTAGTCTCGCCGGCGGCGGCGGATTCGGCGGCTAGGGTTTCCTCCATCGGGCAAGGACCCGCTTGCGCGCCGCGTTCGGGCTGACGGAGGCACGGAGCGGCGCGGAGAAGAAGATGGGAAAGCCTCGCTGGTGGCGGCACCGCGGTAGCCGGCAGGTGCACGCGGGGCGGCGGGGGCGGCGGCTGGCTCTGTCGGCAGGGGTGGCGGCACGGCCGTGCCGAGTGGGTCGGTCGGTGGTGACATGGTGAGAGAGCCCACGGCGAAATTTGGAAGGTTCGCAGCCCATGTGGCCCAGTAACCGAATTTGTAAACCGTTTCTGGTTTCGCTTGAACGAACTTATCGGTGAATCTGACGTGACCATTTTCCAAAAATTCCTATGCGGATTGTTTTTTTTTTGTTCAGCAAAAAAAAATTCAAATGCACTGCCCCTGGTTGTATGAAGTATGTGTGTAAGATTTTTGAAAAATATATATAAGATGAACAGAAGGAATTTGATTTGTGAAGGTAGTAAAAGTGCATCTTCTACTCTAAAATATATGAAGAAAAAAATCCTCCTACAGGCAAGCTCTCGGTTGAACAGCAGTGGCTGCCGCATACGCCGTCACCGATTGGTGTGCCGCATGGCACGTCCCCAAACGAGTTAGGCACGTTCTCGTGGGCCGGTGGATTCAGTCCAGCGAGCGGATAAAACTCTCTAGTTTGGGCCGGCCCAATCCAGTAATTACCGTTGCTGCTAAAAGAAAAAGAAACTGCACGCTTTTGTGTCTCTGTTCGACGGTAATCATCTCTCATGCTGATCAGCTCATCATCAGAAGAATAACATACTCCATGGAGTAAGCTCATGAGAAAAATATACTGTACGTTGGAGGCTTGGAGCTCGTCTAGATTTTGTAGTAGTAGTACATGTATACACACACCTACACATACACTACATGGTGTATCCATCATCCTTTAATTTCCTCCCAGTGACGACGGACGCTGATCAGATTCTGATCTGCAACTTTCTACCCGGAGCGGGCGTCGTGTGGCAGCCGGACGTGACATGTGTGGATGGCCGGTTTCAGGACGTATCAAAATCGGGACTCCCCATTGGCCGGCCTCATATCCCCTTATCCACTGCGCCACCACCCAAACCAGAGCGTCACCTCTTAGCTGCGCGTGCCAGCGCCGGCGCTCTCCACTCCTCATCTGCTGCCGCCGCACAAGCTTAGCTTCGCTCGGAGAATCAAAGCTCTAGCTAGCTAGCCGACGAGAGATGGCCATGGCCACGCAAGCCTCCGCCGCGACGCGCCACCTGCTTGCCGCGGCCTGGTCGCCGGCGGCGAAGGCGCCGCGGTCGTCCTCGCAGCTCGCCCTCCCGCCGTCGTCCTCCACCTCCCGCGGCCCGGCCCCGCTCCGCGCGGCCGCCGAGGAGGCGGCGACCGCGGAGGCGCCCAAGGGGTTCGTCCCCCCGCAGCTGGACCCCAACACCCCGTCCCCGATCTTCGGCGGCAGCACGGGCGGGCTGCTCCGCAAGGCGCAGGTGGAGGAGTTCTACGTGATCACGTGGACGTCCCCCAAGGAGCAGGTGTTCGAGATGCCGACGGGCGGCGCCGCCATCATGCGGGAAGGGCCCAACCTCCTGAAGCTGGCGCGCAAGGAGCAGTGCCTGGCGCTCGGCACCAGGCTGCGCTCCAAGTACAAGATCAACTACCAGTTCTACCGCGTCTTCCCCAACGGCGAGGTCCAGTACCTGCACCCCAAGGACGGCGTCTACCCGGAGAAGGTCAACGCCGGCAGGCAGGGTGTCGGGCAGAACTTCCGCAGCATCGGGAAGAACGTCAGCCCCATCGAGGTCAAGTTCACCGGCAAGAACACCTTCGACATCTGATCATAATCTCTTTCTCTCTGCTTATTAGCTGGTGTTGGTGGTTGATGGAGGGTCGATCGATCGATATGTAATTTATTACTATTTTTCTTGGTGATCGTGGAGGTGCTGCATGGAACTATTCAACTATATGTAAATGTTGATTTTGGTGATGCGATGCCCAGGTTAACGTTAATTACTCTTCTTGCCTTCTCGTGTATGTGTATGGCTATGGCCGATGTATCTTCGAAAGAAATTACAGGGTAATCAACTAGTGATTGATCGAGCTTGAGAAAATTAAACAAATCAGTAACACTACTGTAGTAAGTTGGCACGGAACATGCATATGCAAAACACTCTGTTCGTCTCGAATTTTACATGTGTAGCCTAATACGCATGTGTTCAGACTCAGAGAAAAGTACCGCTGGCGGGTGGTTGATGAGTGAGACGAACAGGGCGATCGATGTATGTTGCGAAGAGAGAGAGCAGAGACGTACTCCGTTTTTTTTTATCGAATGCACGGTACCATTTTCTTCACGCAGCACAGATTTTTTATATCTAAAGAATTGATAAGGGGGAGAAAAATGATGGTGCTTTTGACTTGTTGTTTACACTTCGTCAGTGCGGTATGTTGTTGCACGTTTTTGTGGTACAGTATTTTTAAATAATAAAGTCGCTGAATACACCTTACATCCCAGATTACATGTCACTTTGATTGTATCATAAATCAATTTTGTCTAATTTTGAGTTTTTACTAACTTAGCAGAAAAAGTATGTCAATAAAAAACCAGGTTTCATTAAACCCACGACGAATATATTGGTAGTGTCATATATTTTCTATAAGATTTGTCAAAGTTTTTATTTGAGCATCCTAAGATTTGTCAAAGTTTAAGACTTTGATGCCGGATAAAACTAGAGTAACAAGTAATTTAGTACGGAGGGAACCGCGGGAAATATTGGTGTGCAATATCCAGACGTGCTACCCTCGTCACACAAATACAGGGAAATTTAGAACTAGATTTTTTTTATATAAAAAAAAGAAATTTGGATCCATACCATTAAAAAATGCTAAAGTTAGATATATATCATTGCAAGTCAATGACATGTAGGATTCACATGAGTTAATGACATGCGGAGTCAATGGTATATATCTAACTTTTGGATCTTTCAATGATCCAATTATATCTGATAGACTCGAGAAGGTAGCTCGCAACAAATATTTAGGGTATTTTTTTGTCCTTGACAAAAGCACAAGCTACGTGTGTACGGCGTTGCTGCTTGATTGCCTCCTCCGATTCTCAAAGTGCTAACTAATCATAGTACTTCGTGGGCTGACATCCTGTAAAGCTTCTTTGTTTATGCTCTATGTCAGTCCAGTCAACAAAACACACATCAAATCTGAAGAAAATATTGCACTGTCACTCCCTCCGCATATATACCATACCACATGTGAAAAGACAAGTATGGGTATAGCAAAAAGGTGCTGCCTCACCTCACTAGAAGCTACCACTACCATATCCACCAAACAGATCGATCAAAACAAAGACAAATTCTTGCATGCATGCATGGCATGGACATGGTTGCCGTTGTTGCTTCCATGGAACGAAAAAGATCTCCAACTCACCAGCACAGCCCACTCACTCATGGCATTTGGCACCCCAGACCTCACCCAACAACACAAGCAGGCTCATGATCAAGACTTGGATTCACGGCCAGCTTTTGAGTTTGCTTTACTCAAGGAACATGAGCAAAACGCCGCGCAAGAGCAACCTGCCAGCACCAAGTGAACAGAGCAGAGCAGAGCATTGACAGCAAAGCAGATAGCATATTGTATGCAGAAGCAGAACACAGGGGCAAAACGGTCAATGCAGGAAACGAGAGCAAAGGCTCTATAAATCGTGCTCCTCGACGAAGCATTGGCGCAAGCAAAGCGTGCGGAACTGAATTCCTTGCGTCTCCTCTGCTCTTGGCATCTCCTCCTCGATCTCTTCTTGCTATATATAGCTTCGCGAGATCGGAGGGTGCGTGTGAGAAACACAGAAGAGCAGGTACGGTGCAGCAATGGCCATGGGCATGAAGGGTTTGCTGGTGCTGACGCTTGGGCTCGCGATGGCGGCGACCTCGTCGGCGGTCACCTACAAGGTCGGCGACAGCTCCGGCTGGACTATCCTCGGCAACATCAACTACACCGATTGGACTACGAAGAAGGTTTTCCATGTTGGAGACATCATAGGCAAGTTCAGTACTCTTTCTCACGCTCAAGCTGCTCGATCAACAAGATCAGTAGAATTTTCGTTCACTGCCATTGCTAGTTTGTTGCCAATGTTTACGTAGCTTCAGTGGCAGGGTCCATTGCTCGTCACTGTTGCACATATTTCCCTCCTGTCAGTTTTACGATCGTATAGTCGACGAATAGCTTGCGCTCTTGATAGATGTTGACACCCCATTCAGGAGCCTGCGTCACCTCCACACATAACCTGCAAACACAACGTGCTTCGTGTCTGCCATGTCCACACAAATGTGTTGCTGATGTAACACTAGCACAATTGCATCTGTGATCTGTGTTCAGTTATTACCCATTGCTCACCGGTGCAAGATGAAGAACGCCACTCACTTGTCACCATCAGTACTTTCACACCACGCGTCCTTCTTTTGTCGTTGCGTTTAGATGAAGTTTCTTGCTTTAAGCCTTTAACCATAGCATTGCCAACGGGATTCGGGTAAAATAGTTCCTTTTACCTCTGCTGTTATGCGTCTTACTGCACAGTAGTAGTACCTGGTAATCTGCAAGCTTTATGTAGTTTTTAAAGGGCATTCACGGAGGCTTCGTGCCTGCTCTGTGCACAGTATCTATGATCCACAAATTTACTGGCCGGACGGAGATCTGAATCAGAAAAGGCCAGCCAGGAATCCAATGGTTGATGTCCATAGTTATTGCACCATGGCCATACGATGCTGTATCTGTTCATCTGTCAGTGCTTGCATTACCTGAAATTTTAAGCATGCTTTTAACTCGAGGCCGCAGACTCGATATGAAGTAAAGTAGCGAACCTATACGGCTAATTGGCTATCATGGAGATGCTGGAAGAAGGGTCATGTCATTGCCAAACTATCATCTAGCTGCTAAGCTGCAATGCAACCACCATGCATGTATACATCATGAGTATACTCTTGTTAAGACAGTAGTTATAAAGTGATGAAGAACTTTGACATTTTTGTCAATCATGAGTAGCATACAAGCATGTCCTTTGCATCGATGTCAAAGTAGTGTTCCACTTTATTTACAGGTTTGCTGTACGCCTGTAGCTTAGGCTGCACGTTTTGCTTCATCGCACATCCACACTTCTTTTATCTGTTCTTTGCGTGCCCATCATGGCATCCAAAGATCATAAGATACCTACCAAAAAGAACAAGTTTTTTCTCCGCCCTGCTTTTGTTCTGAATTCTGAATTTCTGATGATGACGCTGATGATGATCTGATGGCCCTTGCGCCACCACTCGCATGTCCGCGCGCGTGCGTGCAGAGTTCACGTACCCGCAGGGCATCCACAACGTGCTGGAGGTGACGAAGGCCGCCTACGACAGCTGCAGCAACTCCACCCCCATCGCCACCCACACCTCCGGCGACGACAAGATCGCCATCAAGAGGCCAGGCCACCGCTTCTTCATCTGCGGCGTGCCGGGACACTGCGCCGCCGGCCAGAAGGTGAACATCCGCGTCCTCAAGCCGCGGTCCTCTGACGCCCCTTCCAAGGCGCCCACGCCCGCGCCCGCGCGCTCGTCGGCGGCGGCGCCGTCCCCCAGCGAGACGAGCGGCGCTTCGCCGCCGGCCGCGTCGTCGACCGACAGCAGCCCCGACGCGCCGGCCACCACCGCGCCCGCGCCCAACGCCAACGGCGCCAGGGCCGTCCGTGCAGGTTACCGGGCCGCCGTCGCCATGGCGTTGGCGGCGGTCGCCTCCATGGCAATGCTACAGTAGGTCGCTGCTCCGCAGTGGCCGTGTGCATTCGAGCGTGCGTCTATCTGTGATTTTTTTTTAAAAAAAAAGGGGTGTGTGTAAACCTGTGATTGTTTGTGTGTGCTTGAGTGTGAAACCTTTTTGGTTCTTGTTCACTAGCAGATGAGATTGATTGTCCAGGTCTTGTACACATTCTCTGACGATATTAGTTTGTCTATTCTTTTCTCTGTTTGAAATCTACTGTGGACATTTTGTATTAGTGCTGTTTATAATCCACTTTAAAAGTTGTAGCCTCACCCTCACACCAGCTTGAAGGAAAAATACGGTCTCCTGACGAGTTTTTCTGAACCTCTGAATATCTATACTGACGCCTTTGGGGATCTGCATTTTTCATCACTAGTCCCTCAACCCGTGCCACTGCACGGGCTAGCAACTTTAACATAATTATTCATTTGGTTTATCAACCACCAACCAGTCGAACAGAGGTAACAATTACATAAATATAAATGACCACACATTTAGTTTATTACCTAAAAATGTCATTATTTTCCATATATCAAACAATTTATCCAAAAGCTTGCACCAATCAATCTGATTTAAGCTACCATAAAATGTGATCACTTTGTTGTAGAGGGAGGAGTAGAATATTTAAATAAAATAAATTAATATTGAAGATCTAGTACATCCTCCTTTTTTACATATCACAATTGCTTTATCACAAATCAAATATGTCCAACTTTGACCAAGTTTATAGATATAAATATTATTCTACCAAATATATGCATTATCAAATCATACTCCATGGTGAATTTGATGATACAAATCTGGTATCATAGATGTTGTTATAGTTTCAATAACCACCTCGATGTAAATGCGTATTGTTTCATCACTTTTCCCAAATGCAAGAAATTGTTATGTATACAGAGGCAATAAGATATTTAATTTCTAGTGGCTAGCGAATATATACTGCTACTTACATGTCATCAACTCAGCATAGTCATAAAATCAAGATATCATCAATCTACAGTGTATTCTTTTTTAATCTTAATTGTATCAACTACTTTTCCACCACCTATGTCTGTCATGCCCTATCATCGTAAGACATAAAAACTTGATGTTTTGGTTAGTAAAATCATTTTTATCTGGTCACCAGTGAAGATATGCAGGAATACAGCCCTCGATCATGTACTTTTCTCCATCAATAGGCATGCATATTTTCTCCTAATCTCAAACATAACAGTTAGCTACATTCTTCTCGATCATTGCCATTTGCAGCATGCTGAACAACAACGTGTCCAAGAGCATCGTCTGACTCCTTCCTGCTGCTTGTGCCATGGATAGCACCCTCGCTTGCGGCCAGCACTCTGTCCTTGCTTGACTGCTTGTGGTCTGCTCAGTTTGTGGTAGCCTTGTGGATTACTACGTATTATGGGTCGCGGCTGCTTTCATGCTCATCCAAAGACCACTGAGATTTAAGAAGGTCGAATTTGTGTGTAGGACGCATCTCGGGAGTCAGAGATTGCATATGAAGATTATAGGTGGACGAACATCAAATTTATATGTTTTAATAATTGAACAGATGGATAGTTTAGAGAGCTGATTTAAATTAATTTTATAAAACGCAGATTTTAGGTAATTTTAACATAGATATAAGGGGTTATTTTAGTTAAGTATGCATAATGGCAAAGGTGGGTAATTTTATTCTCTTTTTAAGTGTCCACCTAGGATCCTAGGTGGCTTCATGTGGAGGATTCTTTAATTTTTTTTTTCTAAACTGTCCACCTAGGATCCTAGGTGGTTTTGTGTGAAGGGCTCAAAAGGAGCCTCCAATTAGTAATAGTAAGATGGACGAGCTGGCTGGACTGTCATGGAGGCCCATTGAGCCGCCGTGTGTCGTGACGGTGGTAGTAGGTTTTGGGCCCAAGATCTCGGGCTTTCAGGAGCCCGTGGGTTTGTGGCCGCGGTTTGTTTGACGTCAAAGCAGGGCCCAAGATCTCGACCAGTTTTTCCCGTCAAAGCTGGTTTGTTTGACGACAAAAAATGCCGTCGTGAGCAATTAATTAATTAATCCGTTGCCGAGTTTGTCGTGTGGATGGTGGAGCTAGTAAATGGAGGTCACGAACCGGGGCCGGGGGCCGCGGCCGGCCGGCCGGCGAGTGACCGTGCAAGGGGGAATGGGGCGTGGTCGATGCCGAGCATGGCGCCCATGCTCGCCGGGCCGCGCGCGCCGCGGCCGGAGGAGGAGGGATGGCCGAGGCCGACACCGGCCTGCCGCGGGGAACGTGCCTGACCGGCGACGACCCCTGTTCCCGCAGCGCGTGCCGCGTCCTTTTCTCCGTGGAAGGATGGACCCGGTGGTGGTGGCCCACTCACTGGTCGCACCGCCACCTCTGCCCGCTCATCACTCACTATGGCTGCTGCCCAATGGGGACGCATGCAGCCGCCCTGCCGCCGCTCGACGCGACCCCACCACCCTACCGCACGGGGAGCATCCGAGGCAGAAAGGAAAGGCCGCCGTCGTCGGGGAAAATGGCGGGAAAGCAGCAAAGCTTGGGGCCATAGCACACAGTAGCATACTAGCATTTGTAGCCTGCACGACGGACGGGACGGCGTCCTGTAGCCGTGCACGTCGACGCTGTTCGTTCGATGCTAGCAGCAGCTTCTCCTCGCTTCCCGGTTCTGGTTCTTGATGACCCTGTTGGACCTGGACAGCAGGACACAGGAGACGATCCCGAATCCACGTACAGGCCGTGCACCGTCGCAGCAACCAAACAACCAACGCAAACACCTCTCTTCCTCCATCTGTTGTTGCTGCGTGGCTTTGGATTCTTCAAGTCTTTCACCCTTCACTCGTGCTTGGCCATGGTGGTGGTGGTACGGGACGGTGAAGATTACTCCGATTTAATTGAGGAACAGTGCCCACTGCCGAGCACCACCTTCCTCGGAGAGATTTACCTACACGCCATTAAAAAAGATGCCGGTTACGCTCATGTCATGAAAAGTTTGCCAAGCACCTGTGTGCCATGCACCGAAATTTTGTTTACGTACATGCCATTCCGTCGCCAAACTGTTAGAAGTTAATGGTTGCATCGACCTGACACATGGGGCCCACGTATGGAAATGACCATTATACCCTTATCCATTTACATGTCGATCTCTCTCTTCTCTCCTGCTCGATCCGGTTCGATTCAAGAGAACAGACGAGAAAAAAAAAGCCGCCGCCCGCCGGGATCCTCCCCTCCGCCGGCACGCCGCCGGCAGCCACATCCGGCAGCGACTCCGCGGCTCGCACGCACGCGCAGCGGCTCGCGGCCAGGCACAGCGCAGGGCCCGACGCGGGCGCGGCCAGGCCGTGCGCAGGCCGTGCGCAGGGGCCGGCGCGAGGCGCGGCCAGGCTGTGCGCAGGCCGTGCGCAGGGGTGCGGCGCGCGGCTCGCGGCCAGTCGCAGCAGGCAGAGCACGCGCGGCTCGCGGCCAGGGCGAGCAGCCCATCTCCTCCAAGCGAGCACAGGTCAGCAAGCCGGTCCAAGGTAAAATCCTTCTCTTTTTCTTTGTTTATAGCTTCCATTGCTCGCATATACGTGGAGAATGTATGCATATGTGCTGAGCAAACGCTGGTGTTCATCTGTAGGAGTGACGCCGGCTTGGGTAGTGAGCCTCCTGACATTTCACCTTGGGAAATTGGTACTGGGCAATCAGCTGAACTAAGCGTAGGGGAATCTAGCCTTACTAGATCTGCAGATAGAGAATTTCTTGCTAACCCAAAGCCATCCAATGAGCATGTGGGTGTTGATGATGAATGCTTGTATATTGACATTGGTCTTGAACTTGGAGCACCTCCCATACCCACTAGTCAATCTGAACCAAACACAATGTTAGATGATGAAATAGAGGAAGATGAAGTAGATGAAATTGAGGATTATGAATCTTTGTCTGATGATGAAATAGAGGAAGATGACATTGTAACAGATAAAGAGCCTCCACAGAAACCTGATGCAAACTATGACAAGGATGATCCTCCTATGACAGTAGGCACTATGTATTCAGACAAGAATGCTTTTAAGTTGGCCTTAGCTACACATGCTACCAAATATGAGTTCCAATATAACATTGAAAAGAGTGATAAATCTCGGTACAGGGTGTATTGCAGTGGCAAGAATGAGGGCTGTAGGTGGAGAATTCATGCCTATACTTTGAGGGATGAAGTCACAGTGAAGGTAAAATTTTTGAAACACTCTAAATGCATTCATGTTTTTTTGTAGTAAATAATCATTGATTTCTACATTGGCAGATCACAAGGAACCCATGGCCGCATGAGAATTGTCAAAGTGTTAGGAGGACAGGCAGTTGTGTAGGAGTGACAAGTGCTTGGGTGTGTGAACAAGTGCTTGACTGGTTGAAGGAAGATGCAAAAGTGGGTGCCAAAGAGCTGAAAAGGAGGTTGAAGGAGAGGCACAAAATTGATGTGACCTACAGAAAAGTTTATCTAGGTAAGCAACTTGCTATGGACAAACTTTATGGACCTTGGGGTGAAAGTTTTGACAACCTGTACAGGTTTAAGGCTCAGATAGAGGATGCTAGTCCTGGGTCCTTTGTTGTAATTGATCACCATACCGTGTGCAACAAAATAAGGTTCAATAGGCTGTTTTTTGCTTTGAAAGCTTGTGTTGATGGTTTCCTACAAGGTTGTAGGCCATATCTTGCAATAGATAGTACATTTTTGAATGGAAGGTTTAGGGGCCAGTTGTGTGTAGCTTGTGCAGTTGATGGTCACAACTGGATGTACCCAGTAGCTGTTGGTATCATTGACTCAGAAACAAATAAGAATTGGGAGTGGTTTATGGAGAGGTTGAAAGAAGCTATAGGCAACCCAGTTGGTCTTACATTCAGCACTGATTGTGGACAGTCAGTGATGCATGGGGTGAGTACAGTTTTTCCAAATGCTGAACATAGAGAGTGTATGTACCATCTAGTACAGAATTTCAAGAAGAACTATAGTGGACAGATTTTTGATGATCACCTGTGGGCATCTGCTTATTCTTGGAGCCCTTACATGTTTGAGAAACATTATCTAGCCATGGCTGCAGCCAAACCAGAGGCTATGAAATGGCTTCAGGATAATCACAAGAAACTGTGGACCAGGAGCCAGTTTTTCACATTGTCAAAAGTGGATTATGTTACCAATAACTTGGCTGAGGCATTCAATAGATGGGTAAGCTTGCCTTGTTTAACTTTGCATTGATTTCCTTTTTATTCCATGTTTACTAAAAAATGGATTGCTATGTTGGCAGGTAAAGGATTAGAAGGGCATGCATGTGGATGACTTGATGGATACCCTTAGACAGATGATCTTGATAAAATGGAATAATAGAAAAAGGGTTGCCCAAAAGTTTGAAGGAAAGATCTTGCCTCATATAGTGCAGAAGTTGATAGCAGCTAGCTATAACCTTGATATTGAAGTAATCACAAGCTCACCTGATGGCATTGCAGAAGTTTGTGCTAAGGGAGGTTCTGCTAGTAGCTTCAGGTTTGTAGTGAACATAACTGAGAGGACATGTTCCTGCAGAGCTTGGCAAGGTTCAGAAATACCATGCAAACATGCCATTGCCTACATCACATCCATCCCTGGGGCAAAACTTGAAGATTATGTGGATGAGTACTATTCAGTTGAGAAATTCAAGATTGCATATGCAGGTTCTGTGCCCTCTATTCCTGACAAGTCCATGTGGCCCAAACCCACCCATGGCTTCTTCATGCATCCTCCATTGCTTAAGAGAACTGCAGGAGGAAGGAGGAAGAACAGGATGAAATCAGCTTTGGAGGGAGGTAGTAGTAGTAGGAAGAAATCAGGCACTGAGGGAGGTAGCACTGAGGTAGATAGCATTGAGGCAGGTCCTGGCACAAGGAAACATAAGTGCCCAATATGCCACAAGTTAGGGCACCATTGGTACACATGTACAGATGGCAATCCAGATGACATAGCTGCATATGAGGCTGAGAGGTACACTTTCTAGACATATATAAACAATGACAAACAATGACAACACTTCATATTTACTTATGCAAAATAACAATTTTTCATACTTCATTTCAGGGGTCCACCAAAGAAAAGGCAGAAGAAAGCATCTTCTAGTAACACAGTGACTAGCATTGTTGCGGCCACAACTGGATCAGGCATGGTATTTCCATACATTGAGGCGGTGGCCAATGCTACACATAAGCCTAAAAGAGTGAAGAAAGGCGCCAAAAAGCGGGCACCACCAACAGGAAGTACTAGCAGGTTGATCTTTCACTTCTCCAACCTACAACGTCACTTATCTTTCATTTACAACCTATAACCTCACAGATTTTTTTTTCACACAAGGTCTGGCAATGGATCTGACAATGGATCAAATGACCCCTTTCTTATCCAAATTGAGCACCCTCCTACTGTTGATGAAGAAATTGCATCCTATGAAGCATCTACACACACAGTGCATACACCAAGGAAGAAGCAAGCTATCATGAAGAAGTGTACACCAAGGAGGGCTCCTGTTGAAGTGGATAACCCATCCAGTCCAGCTTCTAATACCAGAAGCAAGAAGAAACTTCAGCTTGAATAAATTATGTGGAGGAACTACTACTTTTGATGTAATTTGAGACATGTATGGTTTGGTGTGATGAAACTAGTGAACTAGTATGTTCTATGTGTGGACTAAGTGAACTAGCACTTTCTATGTGTGGAGGAACTTATTTGCTTAAATGTTGGTGATATGAACTATTTGCAATGCAATGGTCATTTCCTTATTTTTTCATGTGACATGTACTTGTCTCATTGTATGCAATGGTCATGCAGCTTTTTTTATTAAAAAAATATGACCGATTTTTCCTTATTTTTTGCAACCTTTTCCTATTTTTTACAAAATTTTACAAATTTTTTCCACATTTTTCTCGATTTTTTAAACATTTTTATAATTTATATCCATTTTTCTGATTTATAAACAATATTTTCCATTTTCCCTGTTTTTTCGCTTTTTTATATATTTTTTAATTTTTTTCCTGATTTTTTAAAGCCATTTCAATTTTTTTCTCTTTTCTGATATTTTTTAAACCATTATTGGTCCGAAGGGCAAACAGGTCTTTACACAGCCTCTGTTAACTCTGTTAGCTCTCCATCCACCCAAAATGGCATGTACGTAAACAAAATTTCGGTGCATAACACACAAGTACTTGGCAAACTTTTCATGACATGAACGTAACCGGCATCTTTTTTAATGGCGTGAGCGTAAATCTCTCCCTTCCTCGCGGCGTTGGAGGGTGGCGCGGTGGCGGTAAATGTCCTCGGCACATGTCCTCTGCAGCCTCCGCAGGACGACGGAAATTTACGGCGACGGTAAACTGCCTTTTCCCCTCCACATTCTTGAGATTTACAACCAAGCCGTTGGTTTCGGGAATTCTTCATTCATGCTCGTTTTCCCCCGACGATTTACAGGAGTAAGTTTTGTTTTATATTAAATGATCTGGCTGTTATATTAAAAAGATTTGACCGTCTATTATACGCTTGCATGCAGTGGTACAATCAAAGATTTGACCAGGGAGGGCAGCGATGGAAGATTTCCAGTTCATGCTTGCGTTTATTTGAGAGTTGTTGCTATACTCCTACTTGAGTAGCTTGCGTTTTAGCTGGATAGTCAATACACTACGTTACTAATTGGTCCATAAAAGCTGCCAGTATCCAAATTCCAAACAGCTTCTTTTCCTTAAGATCGCGGGTGCATTTGCGAATATACAAACAAAGTAGGGTGTTCCAGTGAAGTTGTCCGCTCCTTTTGTTAAAGGAAGGGGCCAGCTTCATCGGAAGAAGCCAAAGCGAAGCGAAACAGAGCGTCGAGCAGAGTGCTAGAGCTTGGCAATGGAGCTTCCATGGGGAATGCTACTGCTACTGGTCCTCTCCGTCTCCTCCTCCTCCTCCGCGGCTGTCGCCACACTCGCCGTCACCGCTCCGCCCCCAGCTCCTGCGGCGCCTCGCCATGCTCAAGACGCTGAAGGTATAACAGCACCGCCTGACGCCGTCTCATCATCTCCATCTTGTGTCTGTCGCCGCCATTGCCTCGATTCTTGTAGATCTGCATTTCCGGGCTGTAAATGCTGTACGTTTAGGATTGTGTAGGTTTGATCTGTGAAGGGAAAGCAGAGATTGGGTGTGGTTATTGCTCCGTTTCTGTTTGTGTTTCTAGTTCATTCACTGTTCTATACTGCAAGTGCAAGCAGGTTTTACCTTTACAGATCGACAGCCGTGCAGGACGGCAAACTGTTCTAGGAGTACTCCTACATTTTGATTCATCGCTCTGTTACGTTTATCTATTCGTCAGTTCCACATTTGGTTTTTCCTGTTCTCGCATGTTGTGATTATTTTCGAAGATTAGAAGAAATGGCTGGCCATATTTTCCAAGTTTCTGCGAGTGTAGAAGAACCAGCTAGAGATCTGATTTTTTGTTCGCGTTTGCGTGCTGCACGCAGGCCTGCTCATCAATGGCAACTTCGAGACGGCGCCGAGGAAGATGAACAATACCCTCATCCTGGGCCGCCACTCGCTCCCCGGGTGGACGCTGCGCGGCCACGTCGAGTACGTCTCCGGCGGGCCGCAGCCCGGGGGGATGTTCTTCGCGGTGCCGCACGGCGTGCACGCGCTCCGCCTCGGAAGCCGCGCGTCGGCGTCGCAGAACGTGACGGTGCGCCCCGGCGCGCTCTACGCGCTCACGTTCGCGGCCACGCGCACGTGCGCGCAGGACGAGAACCTCCGCATCGCGGTGGCGCCGTCGCTCTCGGCCCCCGCCGACGTCGCCGTCCGCACGCTCTACAGCGGCGCGTCCGCCGACACATGGGCCTGGGGCTTCCGCGCCTCCTCCCCCGTCGCGCAGGTCACCTTCGCCAACCCCGGCGTCCAGGAGGACCCCGCGTGCGGCCCGCTGCTCGACGCCGTCGCCATCAAGGAGCTGCCCACGCCGTACCCGATCAAAGGTAACCGAAATGGATCTTCTTCTCTTTCAGGAACGAATGCCTTGCCCTTCTGCTCTGCGGATAGTATCTGAACTGAACCATGGATCCCGTTCTTGGTGTGCAGACAACCTGATCAAGAACCCCGGCTTCGAGATCGGGCCGCAGGTGTTCAAGAACTCGTCGGTGGGCGTGCTCCTTCCGCCGAAGCAGAAGGACACGACGTCGCCGCTCCCGGGCTGGATCATCGAGTCGCTCAAGGCGGTCCGGTTCATCGACGCGGCGCACTTCTCGGTCCCGGAGGGGCAGTACGCCGTGGAGCTGGTGGCGGGACGCGAGAGCGCCATCGCGCAGGTGATCCGCACGGTCCCCAACCGCGCCTACAACCTGTCCTTCGCCGTCGGCGACGCCAGCAACGGCTGCCACGGGTCCATGCTCGTGGAGGCGTTCGCCGGCAACGTGACGCAGAAGGTGCCGTTCGAGTCTACGGGGAAGGGCGCGTTCAAGGCGGCGAGCTTCAAGTTCGTGGCGAGCGGCGTCCGGTCCCGGCTCACGTTCTACAGCTCCTACTACCACACCAAGGCCAGCGACGGCGTCTCGCTGTGCGGCCCCGTGCTGGATCAGGTGAAGGTTGTGCCCCTCCCCGTCAAGGCGTAGGCGGTAGGATTTCGTGCGAGCTTCAGCGATCTGCTTGTCGTGTGTTTCTGTGCTGGTAATTTGGCATGGTGTGGATTGTGAGAACTGAGAACTTGTAAACCTCCAATCGCGTTCCGCGGAACATTTGCATGCCTGCGTTGCAATGTGTGTAATCTTGTGAAATTTGGTTCCCGATCTTGTTGGCTTAGAATTGAAGTGGAGCTAGCAATCCGTTGCTCTTGGCATGAATCCTGAAGCAGAAATGCCGTTGTCATTGCAAGCGAAAAGGCGCCCCTCCGTGACAGACGACGGATGCTTTCAGCGGCAGATTGTCACGCTCGAGTGCTCGACGCTGAGGTGCCAGTTTGAGTTCGGCCCTTGTTGATATATCGCCTGGCTGAGAACTTTGAGATGCTTACCGCTGGTTGGTGACTGAAAAAGCAAACGAACAGACTGTTCGTCAATAGTGTGCACCAGACGTTATAACGTTGCAGCTCGAGGACTTGGATCGCCATGGCGCTCGTGCACAGGAGGTCATCGCGCATCGACAAGCTTTCTATTGCGTCCGCTGTCCGGCGAGGAATGAAAGCCCAACCGTAACAAATGAGGTAACTTAAACATAATACAGTTCGAGGTTTGAACGAGATGTATATGGAGAATCCATTTTCATATGATGGAATACAAAACGCTAGCTGCTGCATATCTGTGCTCGATTAACAAGCCAATAATCTAGCAGCAGCAGCAGCAGCATAAATGGATTCCAAACCTAGAGTAAGATAGCTAATTAACTAACCAAATGCATCAAGCATGCATGGACGAAGAATTATTCCAAACTAACTACCATCTTATTCCATGGAGGAAATGACAGGTCGATGGGCCGATTAGATGCTCCAGCGTTTAGCATGCAGCGGTAGAGCTAGAGGATGCCAGGTAACTTGGTTGATTGCTACAATATTCTTCTTTTTTTCTTTTTTGAAAATTACAATCTTCTTTTCTCTCCACCGTATCGCACTAGGTACGAACCTCAAGATCAAATAAAAGTTCACCAGAAACAGTTGTTTATTCTCCATATCTTTTTTTTTGAAACAAATTTATTCTCCATGTCAATTGCATGGCCTCGTGCTTGGCGAAAGAGTGGCAACGAAATAGTTTTGCTACAAAATAGTTTTGCTACAAAATTGTTAGCGCCATCTTCAGCAGTTTGCCAAATCGAGTTGTCATCTTTGATTTTTCGCAAAAAAAAAGTTAAAAAATACTCCACTAACAGTTTAGCAAAAAGACTTGACAATTTTTGACAACTTGGGAAACCAGCCTCCAGTGCTCGCGGTTGGCATCGCTGTTTTTAGACAGGTGGGAGGGTGAAAAAAATAAATAACACAGAAAGGTTCATGATGCAAGTTTTTTCGAGAGATGGAAGAACATAAACATAATTTTGTTTCTCTCTCAGGTTCCTGATGTAAGTTAGATCTGGGTTTGTCAAGTGAATTATGCCAAACGGTTGGAGATGAGCTCTTTTTTTTACTTGGCATACCTTTTTAGAAGTTGGCAAAACATAGGATTTGCAAAGCAAAATTTGACAAACTGTTGGAGATGGGCATCAAAACTTGTCAAAATTCCGGCCATTGCTTAAGCTATATCATCCACCAGTACACTCTCATCATTAGCAATGGTTTCAGTTTTTCATTTGCCTATCCCTTTCCTAACAGGATCGAATGTTTTATTTTCAGAAAATATCAATACCAACATGGCAATCTAGTCACAAAAACCATATGCTACTATGTCCCGTTACTTTAGAAATTATAAGTTCTAACCTTAGAATAGAAAACCTTAGAATAGAAAGAGTTTTTCATACTCATTATCATTGATTATCCGAAATTTAATGACATGAGAAAAAAATTCTTTCTCGTTCACACTGCTTATGATCTCTAACTCACATTGTGAGATCATATGCGTTTGAATTTGCAATGCTATTACTTTCTGCAATTCTCGATTGCTGCCGGTTCTTGTGTAGCACAAGTGTCGGATGCATTATTGTGTGTCAGTACTACATGATTTTAGACAAAAGATTCCAGTATTTTAACTACTTTTATGTGTGCATCCTATTGTTTTTCTTGTCATGCTGGCTATTGGTAGCACGAAATTCACAAGGACCCAATGTTATCTAAAAAGTGTTAGTGATTTTCCTTTACTGTTATTCTTAGTATAGACATTAGATAGTTGATAGAATTCTGTCCAATGTTACCTTTGTTTAATCATGAAGTTTCTGAAGCAGATAATTAAGTTGATCATAGAACTAGTATAGTTATGGGATCATCGCAAAAATAAAATCTTAAAGAATGATTCCATCATTCTCGGACATTGTGGATACTATTACTGAGTGTATGTTGATCAATAGTTGGGTCATTGTCGATTAAACATCTTCATTTGGTGCTTATTTTTACATTAGTGTTTCTATTGATTCGTCCTCTCGGCCAAAACTAATGTCATCTGATATTGTTTTTTTACAAACATATATATGTTGGAGTTGAAAACATGGGAAAGATGGTTGTGGAAGCTGACATACCCTAGAGAAGAAAGTGGGTTGCAAGATGTAATCTAACCTGTCACGTCTGAACATTCTGCTACGAGTGCTTGTCCTATTCTTTTTTTTTCTCGAATACGCAGGAGAGCTGCGTATCATTGTATTAAGAAGAAAATATTGTTTTAGTACAAGCGCAGCCAAGGCATGCGCCCAGCTCGGCAAAAGATAAACAGGACGACACAGCCGAGACCGGAAACCGAGGTACGCTAGGCAACTACTCGCTAAAAATGCTACCTAAGTGGGTCGCTCCTGCACTAATCCAATTGTCCCCCTCATTCTTGATGGTGCGGAGCAGCAAGGACGGCTGGGTTTCGGTTCCCCGGAAGACGCGCGCGTTCCGTTCTTTCCATAACTGCCAAGCGATGAGGGCGAAAAGGGTGTCAAAACCCTTCCGCTTGTTCGCTGGTAACTGGCGGCGGAGGTGATCCCCCCATGACTGAAGGCTCCAGAGCGGTTGCGCTTGCAAGTCAAGGTTGCCCAGGTTCCTCAGGATGAGCCACCACACTTGTCGGGAGTAGGAGCAGTGGAAAATGATGTGCTCCATGGTCTCGTCCTCCTGATCGCAAAGCCGGCAGGTTGGTGAGGTTTGTAGCCCATGTCGAATGCGTCGGTCCGCGGTCCAATGGCGTCTGTGGAAGGCTAACCAGAGGAACAACTTGACTCGGAGTGGCGCCCATGTTTTCCAAATTAGGTTGGCCCCAAGCATCACCGTCTTTCCCTGGTGGAGAGCTGCATAGGCGGAGCTGGCCGAGTGGCGCTGATCGGGCGCCGGGACCGGACAGTTTCACCGGCGCATTCTACCGCACGGCCTGGCCAGTCATCATAGGCGACGTTATGTGGGCGATCAACTCCTTTGTGTCTTCACCGAAGCGCTCCTTCAAATGCCTTAATGACGCCTTCATCATTTTGCTGGCAAAGATCACTGTCCCTCTGGATGCCAAGGACTACAGACCAATTACGCTTATCCACAGCTTTGCCAAACTACTCGCCAAGCTCCTAGCCAACCGCCTTGCCCCCTATCTGCCGGCTCTTGTTGGTAGGAATCAGAGCGCTTTCATCAAAGGCCGGTCCACGCTTGACAGCTACAAATATGTGCAACGAGCTGCTGCTCTCCTGAGGAAGAGGAAAATCCCCAAACTGCTGCTGAAACTTGACATCTCCAAGGCGTTCGACACTGTCTCATGGCCGTTCCTACTCGAGGTGCTGCAGGCGAGGGGTTTCAGTACCCGCTGGTGCGAATGGATCTCTATCCTCATGTCCACGGCCACATCTAGGATCATGCTCAACGGTTGTCCGGGCAACCCCATCCACCACCGGCGGGGCGTCCGCCAGGGCGACCCTCTATCGCCCATGTTGTTCATCATCGTCATGGACGTCCTCGACAGGATCTTTCGCAAGGCGACATCATTGGGCATTCTTGAACCTGGGATGGCGGAAGCGGAGCATCACTACAGCCTATATGCAGACGACGCGATCATCTTCGCCTCCCCGACCAGGCGGGAAGGGCGGGCAATTGCCAGGCTCCTGGACATCTTCGGGACAGCTTCCGGCTTGAGGACCAACTACCAAAAATGCTCCATCACTGCAATCTTTGGGGATCACGACGATCTGCTCCAATTCCATCAGCAACTACCCTGCCACATCGCCTCGTTCCCCATCAGATATCTTGGCGTCCCGCTCTCCGTCAACCCGCTGCCCTGAGCCACGATCCGGCCAATTATCAGCAAGGTGGCTGCCAAACTAACCCCATGGCACGAAAAGCTCATGAACAAAAGTGGTCGACTAATCGTGGTACAATCCATCGCCTCGGCCGTCCCAATCTATACTCTCATGGCTGATGATCTCCCTGCCTAGGCGATCGACGAGATCGACACTCTTAGACGCAACTTCTTTTGGGCCGGGGATGAGCAATCCACAAAGGGCAAATGCATGGTCGCATGGCTGATCGTCTGCAGTCCGAAATCTGCGGGGGGACTTGGCTTGCCTGACCTAAAGCTCGCTGGCATCGCGCTACAAACGAGATGGTTATGGCTCCAAAAGACTGACGACGCTCGATCCTGGTCGGCAATGCAAATCAACGTCAACTCCGACGTCCAGGCGCTATTCCAGGCCACCGTCTACGCCGTCCTGGGTGATGGAACCAGAATTCTATTCTGGACTGACAACTGGATCGGCGGTCGTTCGATTCTGCAGTTAGCTCCCAGTCTGTTGCAACGTGTGCCCCCAAGACACCGGAAGCGCCGCACCGTAGCACAAGCTCTGGCAGACAAACGCTGGCTGCACGACATCACCGGAGCCCTGGACGACCTCGCCACCACCGACCTGCTACTCCTTCAGCAAATACTCCAACACATCCACCTCACCGACGGCGTGCCCGATGCTTGTCCTATTCTGCTGTCATGTCTAGATCAAGTCAAGTTTTCCTCTGTTTGGAATGTAGTCATACATATTGCATATTGGTGTGTGGTTTTCAAGTTTTGGTTGTATATGATTTTATTTTTCTAGTGTTATATATTTTTTTATTTCCCCTCTAGACTCCTAGTTCTGTTATATTTTTTTATTTTTCCCCTCCTAGTTCTTTCATGTTTCTTGGCCTAGAGGTAAATCTTTAGCTTCCTTTCTTAAAACTTGCCGACACTTTGGTGCGGACAGAGAGAAAAGGTACATATGCGACCTCTTAGGCCAACCCACGTCAATCCAAACATGACAATTAACCATGCAAGGGGTTAAACCTCTGTTATGGGAGGGATTTGTTATGGGAGGGATTTGGTGGGAGGAGGGGTTGCACCCGATCCACACGTGGTGTGTACCCCACAACTACCAAATGAACCCTTAGTCTATGTTTGATCTAAATGAAGCCTTAGTCTATGTTTGATCTTCCTAATGGGCCTTGAAAAGGGAGTTCAATTTTTTCCCCAAAATTTTCTCCCATCTAAATACGCCCTAAGCTGTTTGGGTGCAAACCTGGATCATGCGCAGAACCTTTCTAATTCCTATGTCCGAGCTAATGTTAGGATTACAAAAGATGCCATCTGTCATCACCAATACTATGACAAAATTTTGCATCAGAAACTACACGAGGCTCAAATGGAATGTAAAATGAGCTGCACAAGAGAAAGTTGAGTGTGTGGACGAGCAGGGGTACGTGGTATGTGCACAATAGGTCAATGATTAATTTAGCAATTATACGTCGAGGCAGTTAATATAAACATAGAAGATTCGCACCCAGTCTATTTCAAAAAGACAACTTGGAGCCCAAAACAATCACCAAGGAGCAAGCATCACAAAGACTTAAACCAAAGACATGGCACGAGATGTTAAATAAAATTGAAATTGTCTCTAGATTGCATATGTCGAGGCATTCGCAGTATGGCAATATTCCATTAGAGAACGAGCTGGGACAAGCTAAAACTGGTGAAACCATCTGAACTCAGCTCAAATGTGCATCACCAGTAAATCAACTTTACCACGACGAGGAACTACCTTTGCTTGCAACACGCGCGTGTTGGTTTCCAGATCCGCCTGACGCTATGGACTCCTACTTGTTGGGGGATAAGCGGGGACCCGAGGCAGATGACCATGACCAACTGGTGGAGGATCGTGCCGGCACTCGTAAGACAGCAGCAGCCTCTGATGCATGTTGACCGTGATCATCCAGTCCCTGTAGAACTTATTCTCCTGCTGCAGTATGAAGTGGAAAACACCGACATCCTTGGCGCTCACCATCGGGCACAGGGGTGCCGACCGCGGCAGCGGCGAGTCCCGGAAGTTTGGGAGTGTCCAGAGCTCATCATTCACCTGCAGCACATCAACCTTCACCCACTCCGGCGGCGTCTTCGTCTTACTGAGAACCCAGGTGGTGACTGTGAACCTGGTCTTGGGTCTTCGGGTGTCAAAGATGCCATTGTCAACATCCACAAACTTGACGACGCCCTTGCATATGCCAACCATGCGCTTTTCCTGTGGGAACGTCCATCGTGTACCTACGATGTCCTTCCAGATTTCGATCTCCGGCAAACGGATGAAGCAGAGCTTGGGGCAGTCGGCAGCCACGTCGCAGCACAGTAGGCCGCGGTGGAGGTCAACCCAGTACATTGTTGATCCGCCAACAGCCAACACTTTGTCTGTGTGCCACTGGAAAGGCTTGAGAGCGTCACCGTCGTAGGGCATGGTGGTGAGTGGCTTCTGCTCGCACACTTGAGTGGCGGATGAGTAGCGCAAGAGGTAAGGCAGCTCCAGCCTGCGGAGGCCCGTGACGTCGACGGAACGGACTTGAGCGAACGCGGCCCTGTCGTCGACGCCTTCGTAAGGACGAAATAGCTGCAGTTCCGCGACGATGAACTCGTTGCCGCTGCCTGGTAGGCAAACGATGCCAGCGGGGCGCATCAGGGTGCAGTCGCGAGGGAGGCGGCGGAGCCATGCGCGCGCGCGGTCGGCCCTGTAGACGAACCAGTCAACCGAGCAGGGGCCTGCGGCCGCGACGGGCACGTGGATGAGGAGGAGGTCGCCGTGGGCCGCCACGATGCTGGCAACCTTGACCGGACGCCGCTTGTCGGTGCGCACGCGCACGTAGGACATCGCCGGGGGAGAGGCGAAGCAGGCAGCGAGACGGATCTCGCGGCCGTTGCGCGTTGTGGAGGTGGCTGCCGCGGTGGTGGCGGGGTTATCTTCTCGGGATTCCGCCTTGATGCGGGGGTCGAAGAGCGCCCCCGACCGGTGGCCGACGACCGGCAGCGGGCCGCCGTTCATCTCTATGCGGAGGCGTCGGCGAGGGACGACGAGATCTAGTAGGGGTTTGGGGGTAATAGCCACCGGATGGGATTGGGTCGCCTCCTCGAGTCCCAACTGATGAAAGCGCCAAAGCGGCTGAGAGCAACTCCAACAGCCTCTCTAAAACAAGTTGATTAGCTAAAATTAACAAAATTGAAGTAAAAATGTATTCCAACAGTCCCTCCAAAATCACCCCTGGCTATCCAGGCTCGGTATCCATCCCCACTCCCTGGCTATATTCGGCGAGCGACCCGTGCTCGCTATCCTTCTCGCGCACACTGGGTCCACCACGGGGAGAAGCGGCGCGGCGCGCCGCGGAAGGCACCAGCACGGCGCGCGCCCAGCTCCTCTTCTCGCGGAGCGCTGTGCGGGCCGCCGGGGGCATGGACGGCCGGGAGCTGTGCGGGCTGTCACTGCGATGCTGAGGTCCGCGCGATTCGGGAACGAGGCGGGGACGGCTTGGGGGCGGCCCTGGCAGTACTCGGCGCAGCGGTGGAAGGGATTGGCGGCGTTGGGGCGGTCCGGGTTGACCCCCTGCGCCTGCATCCGGCGGCCGCGGCGGCCCCGCTGGCCCAGAATACAGCTGCCGCGGCGTCCCCGCTGGTCGGAGTTGGCCGATTGCACTGCACGAACGGCTTCCCCGCAGGTCGGGCCGGGTCAAGGGAGGGAGGGAGGCAAGCTGTCCCCCAGGCGCGTGCGGGACTGCGGGCTGAAGGAGAGGGGAGGTCGGGGAGTTCTCCGTGCGCAGGCGCAGTGGGGGAGGGGGCTGCTTGTGGCCGCCCAAGCATGGAGTGCCGCTGGTGCACGGCCGCTCGGCATTTTGGGCGTGCTGCCGCTGCTAGGAAGACGAGATTGAAGTCTTTGTTAGGCAAGTCATTCAGGAAGAACTGCACCCCCACGCAGGCACGGCAGTGAGGCGGAGCTGTCGATTCTTCCCAGACGATGGCTCGAACCTTGTTCATCACCTCGGGAACAATAACCGTTGGGCCCCGACGAGCAGCCAAGGTCCACGACGACCATCGTGCTCTGATTTGGGAGTAATTTGTAGAGCTCTTCTATATCCTTGTGGAGTATTGGCCTGGCCTGCAGCATGGCCTTCTTCTACACAGGGAGAAGAAAAGCAGTCAGGGATCGATCACTGCGATACTACAGCATAGCAGCAAGCGAGAAGCAAGGCTAGCTAGGACGAACTTGGCCACAAGAATTTGCGCCGGCACCCCGCGCGCGCAGGAGCTGGCGCTCGGATGCCGGGTCCGCCGCGAGCCGCGCCGCCGGCCACTAGGCAGCGCCGCGGGCTGGGCGACGGAGCTCCGCCGGTAGCCGCGCCGCCGTCCGCGAGCCACGCCGCCGGCCAGCTCTTCCCCGGGTCCGGACCATAGGTAGAAGAAGATAAGATATGAGTATAACATGTGAGACCCACTAGCACAGTCAGAAGAGCTAGTTTTAAAGAATCTGTTGGACTTTATCAACTTTTTGCTAGCTATTCTATTTTACATAATAGCTAAATCAGGATTTTAGCTAGTGAATTTTAAAGAGGCTCTTGGAGTTGCTCTAACCCTGGGTAAATTACCCGCTACCCATTACCCGAACCCGAAATACCCGGACCCAAACCCGAAAAATCCGAACCCGCAGTACCCGAACTGCACTTCGGATAGTGAATCCTATTACCCGTATTTAAATTGGGTAATTCGGGTAGTGATGCCCGGTACCCGAACTACCCAATACCAGTCATCAGTTCATCACTCGCCAGAGTCCGCCGCGCGCGTCAAGTCCAACAGGCCGAAAACCACTCCCCTGCGGCCCAACAACATTGTTCCTTCATTACCTCACCAACCCACTTCTCGTCTCCTTCCTCACGTCAAAAACATCGGGGCCCGGCCGCGACTCCGCGAGTTCGCGAAGGCCGCAATGCGACGCGTGGGGTGAGGCCGACGCCGCCCTTCCTCCCTCACGGCCTCTCTCGCTAGGTTTGGCTCGCTCCTCCAGCTTCCTCCCCATCTCCCGTTCTCGTTCTTGCTAGGGTTTGAGCAACCGCGGTGGTGGCGGCATCGACTGCTGAAGGTCCAGCCGACCACCTCTTTTCCTTTGTGTCGCCCTCTCTCAGTCCGCGTCACCTCCGGTCGCTACTCTCGACTCCCAAGTTTGACGCCACTGCCCCTGTCAAGCCAGCAGTTGTTGCCGCCCGCCGCGCGTCGATCTTGTCGAAGGCTGAAGACGGATGCCACATTTCGGGTATATTGGGTATACCCGAACCCGAATCCGAAATTTCGGGTACCCGAACTTGCGGGTAGTGTTTTTTCAAGGGTGCAATCGGGTAACGATTCTCGTTACCCGAATTTCTCAAAACCCGAATTACCCGACCCGAACTAATCGGGTAACCCGAACGCCCAGGGTTAAAAGCGGCGGACCGAACTGAAAATTTAATGCTCGATTCGGTTCCGTGCGCGCCGAGGAAACCCATCGGATGAAGATGACATGTTCGGATGAGTTTGGTCCGTCCATCGATTGGGTCGCCTCGAGTCGAGGGAAAGAAAGGCCAGCTGATATACGGATATATACCAGATGAGATGATCCAACCGATCGATCTTCCAATTGCTCGATAGGATCCAAACGGCCTCCTCGTCCAACTATTTTTTTCGTTCGATTCGATAATGATGATGAAATTGAAACGGCATCGGGTGTAAAATCCAGGGCCTATGATTTTTTCTGTTTATTTAAAGTATCTCCAACAATTTGTCAAATTTTACTTAACAAATCTTGTATTTTGCCAACTTCTAAAAAGATATGTCATGTAAAAAAAGAGTTCATTTCCAAACATTTGGCATAATTCACTTGTCAAATTCATATCTAACTTACATCAGGAAACCTGATAGAGAAACAAAATTATGTTTATGCTCTTCCACCTTTTGAAAATTTTCATTAGGAACCCTTCTCTATTATTTATTTCTTTTTTCATGCTCTCACCTGTCTAGAAATAAATGATGCCAACCGCAAGCCAGAGTTTGTGAAATTTACTAACAAATTTTGTGTTTTGCCAACTTCTAAAAAGATATGCCAAGTAAAAAAAGAGTTCATCTCCAACAGTTTGATATAAATCACTTGCCAAATCTTAGCCAAGTTGTTTTGCCAAACTGTTAGAGGATAATTTTTCATGTTTTACCAAAATTAGATGAATGCCATAAGATAGCAAATTGTTGGAGTTGCTCTACGCGCTGGAGGCTAGGTTTTCCGAAGTTGCCAAACAATTCCAATTCTTTTGCCAAACTGTTGGAGTAGTGTTTTTAACGTTTTTGAAAAAAATAAAAATAGCAACTTTTTTTTTTGAGATACATTTTTGAGATACAATAAAAAAAATAGCAACTTGATTTGGCAAACAGTTGGAGATGCTCGTAGATGCAGAAGCAGCAGGCCCAGGCGCACAGCCTAACTTGCTACCAGGCCCACGGGGCTCCTGGTTGGCTGGCCTAATACATAACAAAAAACGGGCCTATAACTCCATTTCTGGCCCATTTCAGCCCACGTCCTCCGCCGCACCGTATCCTCCAAACCCTAGGTCCACCCCTTCCAGATAAATACCAACTCTCCTCCTGCTCATCCACTCTTCGCGCCGCCGCAGCCTCCAAACCCCAACCCTTCACTCACCGGAGCGCCGCAGCCCTCACCACCACCCCAACCCTTCACCCAACCATGGCGGAGCGCGGCGGCGAGCGCGGCGGCGAGCGCGGAGGCGAGCGTGGCGGCGAGCGCGGCGGGTTCGGCCGGGGCTTTGGCCGCGGCGGCCGCGGCGACCGTGGCGGGCGCCGTGGTGGCCGGCGCGGACCGCGCCAGGAGGAGGAGAAGTGGGTCCCCGTCACCAAGCTCGGCCGCCTCGTCAAGGAGAACAGGATCAAACAGATCGAGGAGATCTACCTCCACTCGCTCCCCGTCAAGGAGCACCAGATCATAGAGACCCTCGTCCCGGGGCTCAAGGACGAGGTCATGAAGATCACGCCCGTGCAGAAGCAGACCCGCGCCGGGCAGCGCACCCGCTTCAAGGCCTTCGTCGTCGTCGGCGACAACAACGGCCACGTCGGGCTCGGCGTCAAGTGCGCCAAGGAGGTGGCCACCGCCATCCGCGGCGCCATCATCCTCGCCAAGCTCTCCGTCGTGCCCGTCAGGAGGGGGTACTGGGGTAACAAGATCGGCCAGCCGCACACCGTGCCCTGCAAGGTCACCGGCAAGTGCGGTTCCGTCACCGTGCGCATGGTGCCTGCGCCCAGGGGTTCCGGCATCGTCGCCGCGCGCGTGCCCAAGAAGGTGCTGCAGTTCGCTGGCATTGAGGACGTCTTCACCTCGTCCCGTGGCTCCACCAAGACCCTTGGCAACTTTGTGAAGGTATAAGATCTGCACAATGTAGTGTAAATGCTCGTATGATTCTAGACCTTTGCAGATGCTGGCCAGTATGTGTGGCAGTGTTATCTAATTTGATTTTTCAATGGGGTTAGATGATCTAGTTTTTAGTATTGTTACTTTACTGACAAATTCTGATGCTTCAATAGTGCAAAATTGATTGCTTTGCTTTTTGTTAGCATGTGATCTTTGGTTTATGTGTATACTAGTTGTTTACAGTGTAGCAGAAGTACTGTCACTGAATTGCCTTGGGATCTATAAGCTTGCTAGTTCAGAACGTGTTGCTTGTATATTGCTTGTACATTGTAACTATTGATATCCTCACTAATGTGAATTTTGACATTGTGGTGCTATGATTAATATAATTCAGGGTACAGTTCTATTCCATAATTCCTTGTACTGGCCATGATGACATTTCTGGCAGGCTAGACATTTTTTTGTCCCTTTTCATAGGAGATAGGTCATGCTGAATGGCATTTTGTTTTGTTTTTTGCAATCTTTTGCTTATTGGCACCCTGGGTTGTGTGAAACTAACTTTTTTTGCGATTTATGTGAAACTAACTTTATGCTGTTGTTGTGTACTATTAACCTTGAAGATTCATTTGTATTGGGTGTTTCTATTTCTATTGTAGTTCGAAATCCTGACTCATTAGAAGCAACTCGACTTTAAATTCCCAACTTGTCTTTGAATTTGAATACATTAATTATCCTGTGATATTTCATTCACCTGTTCTTGTTGATGCCTGTTTGGTGCCATTTGTAAGTGTTTCATGCGTTTGTGTGCAGGCAACCTTTGACTGTCTGATGAAGACCTACGGTTTCCTTACACCTGAGTTCTGGACTGAGACCAACTTCAGCAAGACTCCATTCCAGGAGTTCACTGACTTCCTGGCAAAGCCCAAGGGTCTTATTCTTGAGGCCCCCACTGAGACAGTAGAGGCATAGGATGTTGGAGTAAAGAGTTCTACTCTTCAGGAGTTGTCTAATGCACTTTCAATATAGTTAAGAACTGTGGCAGTCAACTTTGGGTTTGGCATTGTCTGGATGTTTCCGTTTGCTGTCAAGTTTTGGATTGTGGTACTATGTTACTCTTTTATCAGTGAATGCTACATAATTATCTACTGTTCAGTCTTCTCATGGTGAAAGCTTTTTTAGATGGCTGCATAGTCTCTGCAGGATGTTTTTAGTGTTGAAAGCCTTATTTAAGTGCCGTTGTGCTTTGAATGTGTTTCCCGTCCATGCTAGATACATTCAGTATTTTTACTCTTCTTTTTAGCTTAATTTGAGGCAGCTTCCCTGTGCTTATTTATCTTTCTATATCTCTTCTCAATCTGGAATGATTTATGCTGCAAATCTTTTTGTGCTGCTGCACTTTGACCCTATGTTTTAGAACTCTAGGATTGAGATTTGGCTCTTCCTTGATTCGTCAATCTCAAAAACAGTTGAGCTCAACATTTTTTTACAAGAGTACTGTTGCCTTTTGGTGAGTAGTTTTCCTGTCGAGAGTTGGGATGTGCTATGTTTCCCCTGTATGTTGGGTTATTATTGTTGCATACTCCATTCTTTCCAAATTGTAGGATGTTCTTCTATTTTGAGATTTAGATTTGTTTTATGCATTTAGATATATATTTATACCAAGATACATATATAAATTTAGATTTGTTGAAAGGACTTATTACAATTTGGCTATTCTGAGTGCCTAAAATGATACTGCACAGTTTGGGCCTGTGGATGGCCCTTAGCGTCCTTGCTTCGAGCGGCCCGAGCGCTAGCCCGTCCCGCCGTCCGTGTGCCGCCCGAGCCTATCCATACAGTTGGATCCGAGCCCGTGTGTGTGCTCTGGGGGACTGGGGGTTGGACGGCTTCAAGGAGTCGGGATTGCCGCAGCGGCAGCTCGAGTGCCCCATCCTCACGCCAGACGGTGCCCTCTGCGTCACGCTGCCTGATCACTTTTTAAAAAAAAAATTAAAGCAGAGCAATGCTATGTCATATAAGAAGAAATAACATTGGTACATAACGGGCCGAAGTATACACTACCACACGAACAAACCCCTGAACAGAAACAAACGCACCCGACACAACACACCACCATCCTAACCACATGGGAGAGAAGACCGAAACAAACCGTCGTCACCAACGCTGTGCCACACCGAGGCGCAACCCGCTGCAGGCTCCAACGGCCTCCTGAGCTCCTCCACCATGGAACTGTCACACTCAAGTTGCACAAACACGGTCGTCGATCCCTCTGATCCAGAGAAGCCTCAGCACATACTCTCATCTCAGTACCATGGCAACCACTGATCCTGGCCACTCTGCGTGGGGGCCTCGCCACATCCACCGCCTCACACTCCTCTGCCAAGGACTCAGATATCTGAGACCGCAATGAGAGCACCTCCTCCGCCCAACCGTCACCGAGATCACCATTGCACCTTGCAAGACAGCTCAAACCATCCAGCTCCATGGATCCTCTGCACCCTGGTAGCAACACGGATCAAGCGCACACCCCGCAGCACCTCCAGCCAGCCACCACCACCAATAGCACAAACGGCAGGACTCCAACTACGACGCCTCCAAGAAGGTCACGACGCCAAGGCGTCGCCATCGCACGTCCAGATGGACAAGGTTTTCACCCTAAGAGCCCCACGCGATGAGAGCACAGTGCCTCACCATGATGCCCCCAGCGGGGAGACCGACGCCCCAAGGGCGCCGTCATCATGCCCACCGTCAACCGGTGAAGACTTTCGTCCGACTGCACCACGCTTGCCGCCCGCTCATGGTCATGGTAGTAGCCCGCTCCCCGTCTCCTCCACAACACCACCACCGGAAGAGGCCCGGCGCATCCCGAAGCACCACCTCGGCGCCGCAACAAGCACCAGCCAGCCCCTCTGGCCCCACCACCATGGCGACACCAGACTGGCCATGTTGACAAAGGAGAAGCCGCCGGCCAGCCACAGCTGGCCACAGCCTGCCACATCGAGGCCACAGCCGGCCATAGCCGGCCACGGCCAGCCACAGCCCGCCACATCGAGGCCACGGCCGCCGCCGGCAGCCACGCGAATGCAGGCGCCGCCAGCAAGCCGAGCCCGTCGCAGGCCGTGTCGCCGCCACCAAATGGAGCCGCCATTACCGTCGTCCGGTACGACCTCCAACCCACCACGAGACGAAGCACCTCCACCGTGCTACCCCCAGATCCGGCCATGGCGCCGCCGGATCTGGAAGGAGCGCCACCCACCGCCGTGGAGAAGCGGCCCGCGCCGGCGAGCCCCGCCGCCGGGTCCGAGCGGCCGCGCCCGCCTTAGCCCACCGGAGAGGAGAGGAGAAGAGGCCCCGCCGCCACCTTCCTCACGGCCGCACGGAATCCCGGCGGCCCGCTCGGGCGGCGGCGCGGTGAGAGAGGGCGGGTGGAGGTTGGCGGCGGCTAGGGTTTCGGGGTGCCTCCCGTCGCCCGCGCGGGGGGACTAGGGGCACAAGCTTCTTTCTCTCCAGGAGTCCTGTCCGATTCCTTCCTTTCCTGATCTCTGTGGTGGCTGCCTGATCACTTCCATCAGCGCCAGTTTATGCCGACGGTGGATACCGTCTGCATCTTCAAGGTGCACAGGTATGCCGACGGTGGATACCGTTTGCATCTTCAAGGTGCACGGCCAGAGGAGGCTGGTGTGGCATGGAGTCGTTCACGAGCATCTTCAAGGTGCACAGGTATGCCAACGGTATCCTGCCTGATCACTTCCATCGGCGTCAGTTTATGCCGACGGTGGATACCGTCTGCATCTTCAAGGTGCACAGGTATGCCGACGGTGGATACCGTCTACATCTTCAAGGTGCACGACCAGAGGAGGCTGGTGTGGCATGGAGTCGTTCACGAGCATCTTCAAGGTGCACAGGTATGCCGGCGGTGGATACCGTCTGCATCTTCAAGGTGCACGGCCAGAGGAGGATGGTGTGGCATGGAGTCGTTCACGAGCATCTTCAAGGTGCACAGGTATGCCGACGGTGGATACCGTCTGCATCTTCAAGGTGCACGGCGAGAGGAGGCTGGTGTGGCATGGAGTCGTTCACGATTACAATCTTAGTGACCCTGTCATCTGCCCTTCCAATTTTTTCCTCCAAAGGAAGCATGATTCCCCAATATCAAATTTATTTTGGCAATTGCCAAAAACTGACCTCCTGTTCCGTTAATGTAGGGGAGAAGAGGCCCTCCCCCTCTACCCGTGTCCCCTATCCATCTTAGCGCCCCTGACATTTCCACTATTCCTTCCTTCTCCATTTCCCTTGTTGGCCTCTTCTGCCCCATTGATGACCTCTTTCTCCACCAAGTTAAGCATCTCCAACATCTAGGTAGTCGGTAGACGAACCCAACCTCGTGTTTGGTTCCCGGATGCACTTTTTTCGCCTATGAAATCTTGCTTGTATGAAGTACTAAATGTAGTTTATTTGCAAAACCTTTTCACATATGAGTACAACTTTGCGCGACGAATCTAGTGAACATAATTAATTAATGATTTGCTACAATAATGATACAGTAACCATCCTCTAATCATGCGGTCAGAGGCCTTAATAGATTCATGTCGCGATTTTGTTCAGGGTATTGCAGGTAGTTTTGTAAATTGACTTTATTTAATAACTCTAATTAGCAGTCAAATGGTGGGTTAATTTTTTTTCGCACCCAACCAAACATTGCCTACCGGCACCCGGACTCGATGCTTGGTGTTGTCAAATCAGTGTGATGTGCACGGAGCTAAAAAATAAACTTACATCCTATTTGAAACAACTTAAATCTAATTTATCTTTTTAGGTTAAATTATAGTAATTATTCTAAATAATTAGTGATTAGGTAGTCTAGATAATTAGTGATTCACTACTAACCTTCGCTATATGGATCATTGTGTGTGTTATGGTAGTGGGGGTGGGGGTGGGTGGGTGGGGGGGGGGATGCCCCCTGGCTACTTCCGATCAATTTTTGGAAACTTCTTTATAGACTTGTAGAGACCCTCTATGTAGTTGTAATTCTTGTCTTGGGCAATCGATCTACTTTCCCCATAGCCCTAAGGCTGTGTCTCGATCTCCTACGTGCGAAAGATAAGATACGGGAGACGGGGTCCTATGGTATGGGTCTTCGACCCTTGGTCTAATTCCACGACGGAGAGTCGGCGTGGCGTAAAGTGAAGATTGGGGGGAATAGAGCGAAATCCTCATCTAGGGTATTCCGAAGGTGTAACCTAGGCAACGAAAAAGGGGCCCGATACTTCAACTAAAGGAGCGACTTGTTGGTTCACCAAACCCCGACCCAGTGTCACACATTCTCCAGGTCCGAAGGGATCTAGTGCCCAACTAGGCAACTACCGACTCCTCCCGGAATTGCGTTATCGGAGCCGAGCCAGGAATAGCTGTTAGTGGACACCTACCACTTTTCACCGGTTAGAGAGGCCCTCTTTCAGGAATTCAGAGTCACCACTTTTTCTTCAAAAATCACTACATTACTTAAAGGTGTGCCTATTACTACGCCAGGTGCCTAACGTGCGTTTTATTTCCAACAAAGGGAAAAACTAGGTTCTATCTCCGTTCTAGCGTAAATAACTGTACTTATGAAACCTAGCAATACGATAACTTGGAGGAGGAGTAGCCTATGCCTAGAAACTCACTTTATTATCTCGATTATGCAATAGCCCGGTTTAGAGAGACAAGCCGCCTATTTAAAGAAAGACCTATACCATATGGTTCTATATCCCCGCCTAGTTCTTTATTTTTCAAATCATACGGTCATTCCAAGAGTAATATGGCATTCAACACAACGTTGTTATGTCGCTCTTTTAAGAAAAGAGGCCGCACATCCTAAGAGAGGGACTGGGTGGGCTTTTGATGGATGTGATGTTGTATGGTTACAAGCATGTTTTAGAATGTACTAGTGCACGTGTTTGGTTTCATGTAGGACTATGATCAGGTTGTTGCCGTAGGCTTCAATTGCTCGTTGCCATTTCATTTTGCAGATTGTTAAATGCGGCAGTACGTGTATGATATCATGCTATGCTAATTATCTTACTTGGTTGGCTATTACATATCTCCGTTTTTTTTACTTTGGAGTTCTTCTATACTTGGATAATTTCATACATACATATATACTTGGTGGTGTAGACAACAATAGTTTTCGCTCTGTTCATCTGGCTTATCAACCACCAACCAACAATACTTTTCCGTCAGAACAAACCAGTCATGATCAATCAACCAACAATACTTTTCTCTCAGAATAAATCAGCACCAGCCAAACGACCAGACCTCATGCTCCACTCGGTACCTTGGCAGCCATGAGCATTGACAAATGCAACAGAGCTTGTTCGTTCGTGCAATAAATTAACTCGCAGTGTGCACGTCTTGGCCCCGGAATCAGGAACGCCCGTGCCCGGTGTCCTCGCACCGCCCGACCAGCCACGACGAACCGCGACAAGGTAGTCGAGATTGCACACGGACACGGGAACAAAGCCGTGCCGTGCCGTGGGCGCGTGGCTGTCGTCCTGAAACCGGGCAAAGTGCTTTCGATGAGCTTTCGACGTGGGGAACCTCGTCGGAGCAGGGACCTCGGATTCCTCTTGCTCGTGCTCTACTTCGTACCGTGGCAGCCTTGACCACGTCGAGAGCTTGTTCGTTCGTGCCAGAAACTTGCACGTCTCGCACCGCCGTCCGGCCACGACAAACCGCAGTCGGAAATTGCACACGGACGTGAACCAAAGCCGTGGGGTGGCGTGGCGTGGCGGTCGTCCTGAAACCGGCAAAGTGCCAATTTGCCATCCCGTCTTTTGCCTTTTGAGCGCTGGCCTGTGGACGTGCCCATGACACGCTGGGAATTCCATTTCGTTTCCCGTGGCGCACCCGCCCGGGCCCGGGTCTTTTTAGAATCTTCGCCGGGGACCATCGCCGGCCAACGGCGGGCCTCCGCGTGTCGCGCACGGTGGCGCTGACGCCAACTTTTCCCCAACGCTTGGCTGGAACCGCAGGTGCCCTGGGCCTCAGGAAATTTGGTTGGTGAAGGTTGCAGCCAGGAAGGCCAGCCACGAGGGCAGAGGAGAAGAAAGGGGGAAGAAGCCAAACCGCACTACACAAGTCTTCTTCTCCCTTGCCGTGCCGGCCGGTCGTCTGAAGAAGAAAAAGACCGACGACAGGATGACCGGAGTTCAGATGATGCCGGCGGCGGTGGACGTGAGGGCGGAAGGGGGCGTGGTGGCGCTGCGGAGCAGGCGCGCGGTGGGTGCTGCGACCTGCTTGCTCGCCGGGGAGTACAGGAGGAGGGCTCGCCGGCCGTCGTGCTCGGTCAGGGCTCTCAGGCAGAGGCAGCAGAGCCGGAGCAGCAGGAGCAGGGGAGGGCTCGGCATCGTCTGCAACCTCGCGGGGCAGTACGACGATACCTTCGATGACGTCCAGTTCGTACGTTGATCGAGCATTCGAGCTACTGTCTTCTGTTCATTTGGATTACAGTAATTACTTGTCAAGCAGATCATCACACACTTATTGAATGTCTCGATCGATTCTGCTCGCGTAATTATACCAAAGATAGAATCTCTTGTTTCCAATGAAAGACTTCTCCTGTGTATGAATAGTAGAATCTCTTTTTTTGCTTGCAGCAACTGATGAACTACTTCACCTACAAAGCCGTCAGGACCGTGCTGACCCAGCTCTACGAGATGAACCCACCAAACTACCGTTGGTTCTACAAGTAAGTAATAGCAAGGGTTCTCTCTGTCCTTCCGCATATTGCCGATTATCTGTTCATCAAGCATGAATTCGGCCCACGGTTGTGTAACACACATGTTCTTGTTTCCTCCACAGCTTCGTTGCTGTCAACAAACCTACTGATGGAAAGCTATTCCTCCGTGCTCTCAGCAAGGTAGTACACAGATATACCCTGCACTTGCATGATCTTGTACTGTTGCAAATCAAGCTCACACGATTGTTGGCCTTGTTGCTACCTTTCAGGAGAGGCAGGAGCTTGCAGAACGGGTAATGGTAACTAGGCTTCACCTGTACGGGAAATGGATAAAGGTAACTGAAATAATCACTGCACGTGTATTACTCTGAACGGGTATTGTCAATCAATTGTCTCCCAGTTATTCAGGTAACTGACTGGAATTTTGATTCTGGATGATAACTGCCAGAAATGTGACCATGCGAAGATGTACGACATGATCTCCGACGAAAACCTAACGCTGATGCGGGAGCGGCTCATGGAGACGGTCGTCTGGCCAACCGACGACACCAATACGGAGAAGATCGGTTGATGTGGCGGTGTAGAATTCTTTCGGGTTGGTGACTAAGCTTAGCTCCTTATTAGGTATGTAGAGTGTTGTGGTTTCTACGTCAGATGTATATACTTGGAGTTGTAGTAGAGAGTATAGAGTCTCAATCCGGGTCGTGGTCAGGAACAATGTATGGCAATCTCAAGTGTTACAATGCTGATTTGCTCTCCCTAGTCTCTGCAGTTGATTTAAGGGGTCCACACAAAAAACATTTCGTTTCGTTTTAGCTGTCTTTCTGCTATTTGTAATAAACGCAAATAAATAAATAAATAAATTAAAGATGAAAAATTTTAGCACACCCATATTCTATCTTGTATTAGTACTATAGCCTGTCAACTACAATAGCTGGTAAGCTACAACTCTAATTAAGCAGCACAACACAATTTTTTTTTGTTGGTTGTGTTCTCCATCCTCTATCTTAAGGCTGGCTAACATATACATATGCAGCTCATTTTAGATAATGTTAAGCTAGCTCCATTTTCCATAAGCTTACCTTGTTTTGATTTTTGAGTCTATTTTGTCATTATTTGATATTATCATCAATTGAAAATAAATGCTTAAAATATATTTATATATGTAAGTAGGAATAAATTTAATATCTAGTCGAGGATTCTTTTATCCAGATTTGTGATAGACACCTTTTTGGAAGCTGTGTCAGGCACTCGCTTTGCCTTATATATGAGCAATTGGATGTGACTATAAACAATAACCACAAGGTTTTGTTTGACAAGATTTTGATTCCCAGTGGCATGAATGATCCTAGTAAAGACGACTATTCTCGATTTTTAGCTGAGAATACATGTTACATCAGATTCTAGTGATAGTATGCCGCGAGGGACATCTTCGTCAGAGATATTACTATGCGAAATTTTATTTATCCAAACATTCTGATGTCCCATTGTGGACATATGAAATTAGACTCTAGTGTTCGTTCATTATATACTGATGAAGGAGCTGAAGCTGACTATCAGCAGACAACAGTTGTATGATATAGTGTCTACTTTTGTGGACATCAAAGAAGGAAGGTACCCAATGCGTGTTAATAATCTTTTTAGGTATTGCGAAATGCTACTGACCCACTAAGGAAAAAAGCAACGTTTGTTGCCTTCTTAGCAAACCATCCTTGCTTAATTACTTACTTATGTTACTTATGTTGAGAGTGAGATGCACATTTTGGTTTAAGAATTCATTTACAAACTCATCACTTTATCTGCCACTCCTTCGGCTACAACATCATACTCTCCTTCAGCTATTCTTATTGTTTCTCCATCTCCACCTATTCTTTCTATTATTCTTCTTATTTTTCCTCTCTTCTTCTCCTATTTTTGCTTTAAATTCAATGGAGCTCTTGGGATCCGTCACTGTTTATAGGCCAAGGGGGTTCATGGGGTTGAGATAAGTGTCCCCTTTTTAGAGATTTCCTAGATAAATATCTATGATCTACACTATTCTACTCTTTTCATGACAACATATAGTGTCTTCATGGAAAATACCATGGCTCTTGAGTTGTGGAGAATGTTCTAGAAGTTTGTATTGCTTCACTTCAACAACATCCTTGTCTCCAAGTACCAGCCAGGGTTGTACCATGGTTTTCATCTCATACTTAGCCATACAAAAACAAAGGTTAGTATCTTTGGACTCATGTGTTTTAATTAAGGATATTGTTGATTTTTTACTAACTCAACTCCATTGCGTGTGTTGAGGTGACCTGAAGGAAGCAGAAGCATCCCTTTCATATGTCCTGGAGTTAATGCTGTCGGAGGTCCTTTATCACTATTCAAGGTTGCTGACCGGTCAAAATGCTAAAGACTTTATTCATCTGTAAGTATCAATTGCTGGACAATGTAATCTATTGTGGTTGCTTGTACTATCAATTGCTAGACCATGTAATCTTAAAGGTTACTAATTTTTGCATGATATACTGCAGGGTATCAAATCCCAGGGCGGATAGAACCACTGTGTATCCCCGCTGCCGCTGGGAGGAACCTGGTGATAATGACCCAGTGCCAACCCACCCTGGGCTCGGCGCCCCTGTGCAGTAGGGGCTTGTTTGGATGCAGCCCTGGACCCGTTGCCTGAGGATCTCACCTACCTTGAAGCTGCCTGCTGTTGATTGCAAAATTGCCTGGCCAGGCAAGAGCTAAAATGTGTGAACGTTTGGTTACAACCCTGAAACTTTGCCTGATCAGATACAACAACCAGGCAGTGTTTGGCTCATCATATTGCCTGTGATTACACTGACCACTAATTTGTAGGGAAGCTGAAAAGATGAGAAATCAGAAGGGAAAAATGATCTCACCTTTGTTGCAAAACTGGATTGGAGTCGATTGACAGTAGATAAGAAGCTGAAACAGAAGCCAATCACCGGATCTACAAACTAGATGAAGATTCCCGCACCAATCTTCCCTTCATCATGGACTCCAATCTTGGATTTTCCCCTTCCCGGGCTCGTCGGTGAAACAGGGAAGGGAGGGAGAAGTCAACACGGTAGAGTAAAAATGAGGGGAGAAGGGTGAAAGACTTGTTGCAAAAATGAGGTGGTTATCATTATAGCCAGGCAAGCAGGCAGCTCAGGCAAGAAGCTCAGGCGACCGATTTGCTCGGCCTGACGCCCAGGCAGCTAACGCAGGCAGGTTGTACCAGGCGAAATTCTCAGGACTCCAACCAAACGTGGTCCAGGCAAGTTACAGGCAGGTGTTTTAACCAGGCAATTTTGACGAGGGCTGCATCCAAACAAGCCCTAGGTACAGCTGTTGAGTAGCGTGTTCCTAGGTGATGAGAAGTCTAAACTTTTTCAAAAAAAAACTGAGAAGTCTAGGTGATGAGATTTCTGTTGGTCCATTGCTGAGTCTTGTGGTAGCCAAGGATATGATGCTACTTAAAAGCTGATATTGTGAGCTTACTGATGTTTTGGAGTACAATGTGAAACAGTATGTGACTGGAAGGATATTGCTTCCTTGACGGTTTATCTAATTTCTGGTGGTCCTTTTTGTTGAATGATGTTCTTCATGCATGTATAACTTTTGTCAAACAGTATGTGACTATAAGGATATTCCTTCCTTGGCTTTCTATCTATCCAGTAATTTCTGGTGTGTTTTGACAACCCTTGCATTGGTTGGTTTACTTGCTTGGCTTGTTTGGTCACGTCATTGAAGCTTGAGCATGTGTGCATAATTCATAGCGTTTTCGAATTCAGAAAATGCAAGGCCATCTTCAATTCCTAACTAGGAATTAAACAAAAAGGCACCATGCAGGAAGCAGTAGCATAGCACTCTAGAAAAGCCTGCATCTAAAAAAGGGTAACGACGAGGATGCATGGGAACCGAGTCTTTTACCTGTATACCATCGAGAAAGTTGCTCGAAACCTGTTTTTTTAGATAAAGGAACATACAGTTCCGGCCTCAACAGTTCATGGAACTGTCTGCGGCTGATCAACAGACCTGGGGCAGCGCCTAGGCCACAGATACAACTCACACACCCACAACAGCACGTAGGCTGTACTAGTTCATACCGACTCAACCAAGCACCCTTACAAAGCACGACGGCAATCAAGTCACACAAAACACATCATCTCAAAATAAAACTAGTTTCCGATACGCTTACAAGCATTCCACCCAGACTTATGAAATATCTCCAAAGCCACAGTCTCTAATGCATGACAACCTTCCTTCAGAATAATTCTCCCATCTTCTTTATAGAGTACAGACCAACTCCTGATCCAGAACGTCCCCCTAAATATCACCTGCAAAATAGACTTATATTGTGACTTTTGAAATACCAAATCATTCCTACTGATCCACAAGGCCCAGCATAACGCTGCCAAACCGATCAGCACAAGGTTCCTTTGCTTGCTTGAAAAACTTCTAAGCCAAGGACCAAAAAGATGTTCCACATCCTCCGTTTTTTAACCCCAAAAGTAAAACACACACTTCCCCACATAAGTTGAGCCATGGGGCAATCAAAAAAGAGGTGTTGAATTGTTTCTTACTCCGTACAGAAGCAACACCTCGTACACCCCCCTCCATTGTCGTTTTACTATGTTGTCCTTAGTCAACACTATCCCATTCTTAAGAAACCAAAGGAAGATCTTAATCTTCAAAGGAATCTTAGCTTTTCATGTCCAAGTCCCTGATTTCAATACTAAGTAATTGTACATATTTTTCACAGAAAAATTCTTGTTGGCCGTCCAAACAAAGGCATCCTTGTGATCATTAAGATTCACCATAAGAATACTCCCCACTAGACCGAGCCAACTGTCCCAATTATCCCCCACTAAGGCACGTCTAAACGATACGTTTAGCGGAGTAGTACTTAGTACTTGGGCAACCGTCACATTTTTCCTCCTCACTATTCTATACAGATTAGGATATTTTACCATTAAAGGCTTTTTCCCAAACCACAGATCTTCCCAGAATCTAGTCTGGGTACCGTCTTGGACTTTAAACCTACCCCTCTCCATCACAAGGTTTTGCACCTCCATTAATCCTGACCAAAAATGTGAATCCCCTTTCTTTCTCTCCACTTGTGAAAGCGTTTTCCCTTTAAGATACTTTTTCTTGAGCATTTGCTGCCAAATTCCATCTTCATTGAGTAGTTTGATAATCCATTTGCTCAATAAGCATTTGTTATGCCCATCCCCTGACACTCTTAGGTTTATGAAGAATGCTCCACTTGGCCAGCCTATATTTCTTTTTATGCTCATAACATTGCAAAAAAAACCTTGATCTATAATAATCCAGTCTCTCCAGAACACCTTTAGGTATTCTGAAGAAGGACATCATAAACATCGGCAAGCTAGACAAAACTGAGTTAATAAGGACTAGTCTCCCACCCGATGATAATAACTTACCCTTCCAACTGCTCAGCTTTTTTTTTGAAATCTTTCTTCGACCACTCTCCAATCGTTTCCAGGTCCCTCCCATCATGCTCTCTCCAGTCATGTCTCTCTTTCATACTTGCACTGTCCCCTCCTCTACCTGCCTCTGAGATGTTCGACGCAATGTCTCACTGTGCTTGTTTGTCGATAAAAGCAATGATACCTGCTGCAGATTCTTCCACTGGTGGCAAATAACATCCTAATACATTGTGGGTGCAAGCGAAATCATCATGGCGTAGTCGTCTATTGTTCTAACTGCAGCCACTGTCTACATTGCTTATAACATAGAGCTGACACTAGCTGTGGCTATACCATCGAAAGGAGTTTAACATTTCTATTCTTCCTGCTTGTGCCGATCCTTTCAGCCTTGGTGACAACTGGGAGGCGGCACCTAGGTATGGGAGGGGTGATAAGCATTAAGAAGGGCAGAACCAAATTCCTGTGTCAGGTATAAGTTGAAATAAATTGAATTTTACTTCAAAATGAAATTCTACTGTCGGAATAAACAATGGATAGATCATAGATGACAAAATATATAATCAGGTTATATATGTTGCCCTGCCATTGTTGCTACCATTTTTTAAAAAGAAAAGTAGGGCATATTATGTTGTGGGAAATTTGATTGACCTCACAATCCTAAAACAAATAGTTCAGCTTGAGTAGAGCTATCTTGTGCCAGTGACTAATGCTCACCCAATATACCATGATGTGCATACATCAACTTTAAAATTGTAAAGATATTATTTCCAGATGTTCAACTAAGGCTATTCTTTATAGGATTACCTATATTGTACAAGAGATGGCTCTGGTGAAAGGATTTAAAATGATTATTACAGTGATCAATTAATATTGCTAAGTTATTTGATGGGTATAGCTGTAAAAGATTTATCAGCTTGATAGTTCCCAGGACAGTGCTTACATATATTTTCCAATCTTTCTTTTGGTTATTTCTGTGCAGACAAGCGCTTGCACCACTTAGGATTTCAGAACTCAGATCACCGAAGAAAATACTCTCCCTGTTTAGTTTACAATGGAATATAAACACATATATGCAACTTCTCAAGAACAAGAATGTTTACATTGCAAAGTTCTTCACCTTTCACTAATATTTTTTAATTTCATATATGTTCAAATTCTAAGAACAAACGATATAATCGAAAGACAAGTTCCATGTAAATGATCTGTTGTTCCATTACAAGCCCCACTACATCGTCTCCTCATTTTGATTGGAAAGTGACAGTTAAACAATTAATGGGGTGAAAACGACGTGACACATTATAGATGCGTGCATACTGCATTTAGCTACTCCACCCTACTAGATATGTGGCTGGTATCCCCTACATCGACCTTCACATGTGGTTCCTCAAGCACCAAAAAGATCATCACACTGGTAGAGAGGCGACCTTATATCCAGCTGTTTTGTCCCGATTCAACTTTGGAGTCGGGACAAAAGGGTTTGGGGCGACGTGGCCTCTAAAAGCCGTTTGCGCCCCCCTTTAGTCTTGGGTGGTAAAACCACCCGGGACTAAAGGCTCGGCCTCCAACGGTTCTCTGGCCATAATTATTGGTGTCGGCCTTTTGTCCCGGGTGGTGTTACGACCCGAGACAAAAGGGGGAAACACCACCCGGGACAAAAACTTTTGTCTCAGGTGGGCTTACCACCCGAGACAAAAGGGTTCTCTTTAGTCCCGGGTGGTTTTACCAACCGAGACAAAAGGCGGTGACTCTATAAAATTGCCAGCTCTTTCTTCATTCTCCTATGCCCGAGCCATTCTTCTCCTCTCCCATAGCGCCTCAAGCCTAAAGTGCTGCCCAAATTTTTCCTCATCAATTTGTGGAGATTTCTCACCTCCAAAGTGTTGCTAAGGTTTGATTATTCATCCTCCATTCATTTGTTGTGATTAAATTTCATTTTATGATTTAGAGATGGAGAAAATAGAAATTTTGATTTCTAGGTTGGAGGAGCTAAGAGATGAGGTTTTTAATATACTTTAGATTTAGTAACAAGTAGTTATATAGCTACTAACATTGTATCTTCTTTCATTCATTTTTACTAAGATTTTTTGTTTTTATATAAAAAATTGAATTTTATTTTATATGTAGAATGAGACATATAATTTATCTTTTTAGTTATTAGAAAATGAGACCTAGGGATAGTGTCTTTATTAGAATTTATCTTTTTAGTTATTAGAAAATTGAGAATTTATCTTTTTAGTTATTAGAAAATGAGAAAATAGGTCTTATTTTGTTTTTATATAGAATAAATTTAAGCATTATCTTATTTTCCTTTTTTTATATACAGCCGGTTGGTTCTCTACTAGTGACCTTACATCCTAGCTAGCTACAGCACTACATCACCGGTGGGCTGTTGTTGTACACGACATAGCTCGGTGATGTAGGGCTGTAGCGTAGGAGATGTAGGGTTGTAGCTTAGTGATGTATAACTGTAAGTGGGAGAGCGAGGTGCGTGTATATGATGATGAGGTGAGGCTGTATTTCCTAGATGATCAGGGTCATTTATTGTGATTATCTTCTTTCATTTATTTTTACTAAAAATTGAATTATATATATTGCAGAGATTGTAGTAGTTTTGGAAAACTATGGCAAGTTATTCTGGTCGTGGAGGTCGCCGTGGAGGCGGTCGTGGAATCGTTTTTGATGAACGGCCACCTTTTGCTCGTCGTCCAGGCATACACTTCACCCATGGTGTGATTGACTTACCTACTGGTGATCGAAGCCAGGGACCTCGTCCCAACATAGTAATATTGGTTCCTTGTACAAATTTGATGTTTACGTACTACACACGGATAATAATATTATTTTCAAACAATGCAGGTTCTCAATCATTTGCAGTGGCTCACACATGTTGTTGAAAATTTAGGTGGTACCCCTCCTATTTCACAATGTGCCATTGTCGGTCCAAACAATTACATACAATTAAAAATCTCGTTTGACATACCCGTTTGAGGACAAATTCGCTCCTCGTTGTCTTCAGAACCCATCCAAATGGTATCAATTGTTGGGTGGGGTACCCCTGCCATGGTTAGGAGGACTTATGAAAAGACCACCGTGCGTGCATGCATGCTTAGAACAACTTTACGCTAATTGGTACTTTATGCCGGATTACTCTTATTTTCTATTCAAGGCAGTCGAGGAGGGTACTTCTTACAAATCAATTAAAGTGAGATCATAGCACAGTGTGTTGGTTAATTTATAGGTCTGCCAACTAAACTTTGAGTGTGGCGATTACCATTCTCTGAAATTACATAAATATGTGTTCTTAAATCTCAAAGTGATGTGCCATTGTGGTTTTGGTTAGCCAAATAAAAACATCTTTGCATATTACACCTGCTATAATTTTTATCCGGAGGAGATAATTCAGAGCACGATTCAAGTATTTAGCTATTAGCCAAATAGCTGCAGAGGAAGAGATAAAATGCAGGTAGCATGGTTCTTCATTCTCATTTTCCTGTTTCAAATAAAAAAAAGCAATTATGTGACTGACTGTTTCACTATAAAGTTCATCACCTTCAACAGTCACTATTGTTACTTTTTATAATTTCGGGTTTTGGGTACTACACTTCCTTTTAAGATACCTCGGTTGTGTTACATGTAGTAGGCATATGTTGGTGATTACTATTTCACATTTTCACTTATGTCATGTTCTGCAAATCAGAATGCGCGTCATTAACAGATAAAGTTTCCTTTTACTATTTATGAATTGGGAACTATCTATCCTCTGCCTCTTATCCATCCCCTATTCTTTCTTGCCCAGCCGCAGCCGGCAGCCGCCCCCTAACCTAGATCTAGGAAAACAAAATCGATCTCCTCTTCCCTTTCCCCCACCCCACCCCACTGCGCATACCGATGCCGCCACCGCCGCCCATGGTGCTGGTGGACCGCAGCGTGGTCTTGGTCGATGAATTAGATGAGGTCATCAAAGAGTTGGGAGGTCTGCCACTGCGTGAGAGCATGAACTCCGCCCTCAGGGCCGCCCCGCCGGACCTCAGCGACGACGAGCTACGTGAATGGCAGTACACGGCCAAGGAACAGGTGTGGGCCCGCCATGCCAAGCTCGAGGAGGAGGCGTTCGACATCCTGATCGAGCGCAAGGCCACCACCCACCCCTGCGCCGCGCGCAAGGAGCCGTTACTCCCGCAAGTCGATGGCTCCATCTACCATCGCCTCTTGTGCGGCGTCGATCCATGCCTTTGTGATCCGGTCGCCGACCCTCCCAGCGTCACACGCCTGTCCCTCAAAATCTCGTGGCCGCCTGGCTATCGCGGCGACCACGACCCCTCCTCCGCCTTCATCTCCAGCTGCCACCGCTGCTTCCTCGTCCTCTACGTCGGCGACTACCGTCCCTGGGTCTACAAAGATGGCTTCTACCTCGTCTACAATGCCTGGGCTAACTCAGCCGCCATCGTCCCACTGCGGCATAGGGCCCGCCGGGGTCGTCCTCCTTTGCTGCGGCAAAGAAGGCGGCTACATCCTCGCCGAGCTCCTCCTCTGCAGAGACGTCCGGAGCACCCTCCCCACAAACAAGGCCACCCTCTTCATCTGGGAGTCGTCCTCGTCCGGCCGGTGGATCGAGAGGGAGGTGCTGCTCCCTATCCCTGTTTCTGCTCCTCCTGCTGGTGCTGTTGCCGATGACAAACTAGACACCACCACGACCACGACCTTCCGTGCGGACATGGCGTTCGCCGTTTCCTTCAGCTCCATCTGCTGGGTTGACCTCCTCACAGGGATCCTGGTCTACAATCACATTCATAGCGGCCAGTTTCACTTCATCCCGTTGCCTCAGGAATGTACTGGCACTGGCATGACGAGGCAGTGCTCGGTGCAGCCAGACAAGTACCGCTCCATGTGCTGCATCGACCGCCAGACCTTGAAATTGGTCTCCATGGACATGTGCAACCAGGAGCGCCCCAACGCCGACCTCATGATCAGAACCTGGACTCTCAGGCGACCCCTGAGCCCGACCAACTGGAAGTGGGACAAGCAGGATGTGGTGTTCAACTACCGCATCCGAGACCTCTGGGACGATCCGGTCTACAAGGGAATGCTCAATCGGCTGCGGCCTATATGGCCAAGCTTCCCTGTCATTAGCACACACGAGCCTCACATCATCTACCTTTCGATCAATGACTTTGAGTTTGATACTTCGGGCGACGAGCTGCCCGTATTCGGAGGAATCTACGTGCTCAGCCTCAACCTGCGTACCTGCAGGGTAGATTCTGTGTACAAGATCCCTTGTGGTGAAAATGAAATTATTCCACACCCAAGGTTATTTACTTCCGACTTCAGCAGCTACCTAAACAAGGTACAAGCAGTTCCTAGTACCATTCTTTCAGCTTACTGATGTAGTAAGAAGAATTTCATCAATTTGAACGAGTTCTTTTACAGCATTTACAAAATGTTTTGCTTTTCAATAAACACAAAAAATATGTTCTGGTGATAGAGAAAGCAATCCAATGTTTGATTAGCTGTTTGCAATGGTACCCGCAGTAGTGGTTATAAACTCTTAAAAGTCAAAATAGAAGCCGAGTCTAAAAATGGTAGAGCACGGCAAGTTTACTACAGTAGCGCACACATAATAAACAAGCAAAGCACTTTAAAATATTTAGGTAGCAAACAGAGCTAACAGGTCTGTCCAATGAAGAGCGCCATTGTAGTTTTCTTTGGACAGATTAGTTGTGGCCACATTCAGTAAATTTTGGCATGCAAATCAAATCTAACCATTTAAATAGGCAGGTAGTTATCTGAATTGCAATTTTTGTGGGATTTTTTACAAATGCTAGGATTGTATTTTTCATGAGATGGAGGGAGTATGTCTATTCTTCTCTCACCAAGCAGCAGGGAAAATGGAGAAATTTCTAGTAGCTGACAAAATAACTAAGCATAAAAATAGAGGGGTTTATGTTGTAAGACCATTGGAGTTAGAGTTTAAAATTCAATGCAATCAGGAGGTAGAATGGTGCAATTTGACTCATCTTGTTTTTCTTTGTGCTAGCCTTTTTTCCTCTTTTGGCATTGGGGCTGTGATTATATGTTTTTTTCTGGGATGTCTATGTGATTTGGTCATGTATTTTGCCCTAGTATATTTCATGAAGGATAGAAGGAGAATGTAGAGCCAATTATCAGTTATTTTTTAACTGTGAAATCTTGTTTTTCAGACAAGGGAGTGGGACCGGGTACACGGCAAAAGGGATTATTTGTTTGAGGTCCCTAGGTGGACGGAGCTTGCTGATGAGGGTGAATCAAGAGCAACCGCTCAACCCCTTACACAATTGGAGTTGGCCTTGGCATGTTGAAGCTATCCAGAGGCGGATTCGGTGCACGTTGTGTCATAACCACTCATGGCACAGCTCTCAGACCAAGCAGCAGAAAAACTGGAGCAAGCAGCAGAAAAACTGGAGCGTTGACATCACCATCACGTCCAGTGGGCTTGCAAGCTGCGCTGGATGGATAGTGCTATGGCTGAGGCTGCTGCGGTGGATTTTGCTATTGCTGAGGCTGCTTAGTTATTTGTTGAGGAAATCCCCTTTGGCGAGGAGATCCCCTTTTGCGAGGAGGAAATCCCCCCTAAGTAACAAATTATGTGATTGGATGTATCCTTGACTTGTTACATAATTAGCAAGCTTGGATGGATGTTATTCGTGACTTAGTAAGCAGCCACTGGATCTTGAACACTGCCTCATCCGTACATCTGCATAGTGCTATGTGCTGTGAGATATGTAGGTTTGGATATGATTTGGAGCTCCCGTCATGATTGCCTGTGACTCTGATTCTTGCTGATGATGGTTGTTGTTGTCTTGTTGCCAACTCGAATGATGATTTGCCTGCGACTCATTCTTGTTGATTTGCCCGCGACTCATTCTTGTTGATGATGTCGTTGTTGCTAACTCCTGTCAGTCTTTGTGGGCAAGCTATTTGTGCTTATTGTTAGTATGTACTATTACACCAGATTTTTTTATTTTGCATTCCTGGTAGTGGCAAGTGTGGTCATTGAGTTTTATATCCCAACCTGTCTTTTTAACAATCTTTCTGGAATGTTGTAATTTTGATATGCAATTCTACCAAACTCACCTTATGTTTCTTCCTTATAAGATCCTTATAAGACTTTTTCCCCTTGCTGCTCACATCATGGCAAATCTTCTGTCTTCTGGTGTGGTTTAGATGTCAAGTATTGTGGTTTAGATGTCATGTGCTACATTTTCAAATGTCTTCTGATGTCAAGTTTATATATGCATCCATTGGAATAGTTTTGTTTATTTTACCAAATTGTCATGTGCTGCTTTTATGTTTCAACATATAAAATGTGACTTACATATATTCTACTGCTTTCCACTTCTAATGTCGGAACGTAATGTCTAGTTTACATATGCATCCAATACAACATGTTCAGTTATGTTACAATAGTCATCTTGCTGCTTTTTTTTCAACATCATAGCTTACATATCTTTTCTGCTTTACTGGTTACAATGCCTAGGGCTGATGTCTAGTCTGCATATCCATCCATTGAAAAAATCTCATTTGTGTAAGAGAAGTTTTGGGAGACTCTGTGATGTAGACATTTGTGTAACTTCTTTTTACCAACTACTATTCAGTTTGTTCACCAAAATGGGCGTCTCGTATGAGGCCACCAAATCATGCTGGTCCTTTTTTCTTGTAAAAAATGTTCAGGGCCCACGATACTAATACTATTTATGCTAGTTGTTTTAAAATCATAACATAAAAATATCCTGACAATAAACAACCCATATGACGAACCATTCCATGTTCCTAGATATATATTCTGCTTCACTAAACGAAGAAGCATAGTGTCGGGGACAGCCATAAGGGGTCTCCCTAATCAAGGGGAAAACCACCCTCTTAAAACGCAAATCGCGAACGCATCTCACAAATCAACCACGACTTAAAACGCAAACGAAGCCCACGGCCTGCTACGGCCCAGCGGCCCCCGCGGCCCATCAAACAAGGGCACCGACCGCCCTCGAGCCAACCTCCGCCTCGCTCGAGGGTTCAGCGCCCCTCGAACGGATCTCCGCCTCGCTCGAGGCTCTCCCTCGACCCACGGACCCTCATCTGCTCCTCCCGACAGGGGCATTAATTGCCCCCGTCACGCCGCGGGCACCATGGTCAAAAGGCGAATCCTCGCCACGCCGATCCCCTGACGCCACCTGGGAATCCGGCCCCGGCACTGTGCGGCCAGGCCGCCGCTGTGCAGCCATCCTGGGCACTATACGGGCACTGCACGCTCGCTGTGCGGAGAGGCCGGCGTCACTCCAAAGCACTGTGCCACCTGCTCCCGTCCTTCCTCCACGCCAAGCCCCTCGAAAGGGCATGGAGACACCCTCGAAGAGCGTGCGACCGCCGACCTGGCGCCTGGTCAGGACGGCGTCGTGACGCAGGGTAAGCGGAGCACGTCCCCTCCGTCACCTTTGGCCCTGTACAGCCATCCCCGGCCCTGTGCGGCCATCCCCGGCGCTATGGAGCCATTCCCGGCGCTGTGGAGCCCTGTTCCGACGGGACATCGCCACACCGTCCCCTGTGCTACCAGTGCTCTCCCATCAGCAAGACCCTCGAATCGGCGAACGGACGACGACCAGATGCGGATGCCGGCCAGTTCACCCTCGAAGCTGCCCTCAGGCGAGTACAGGAGCCACCACGACGCCCGCCTGAGCCGGGATTCGCTAGGACACTCATCACATCGCAAGCCCTGTACGCCGGTACAACAGCACTGTGCAAAACACCATGTGGCACGTATGTAAGCCGCTTCCCCTTGGCCTATAAAAGGAGGAGGCGGTCGCCCAGCCGCGGGCATCGCTTTTTCACTCGCATTGACCCGCACACACACCTCCCCTGATATTGACACTTTGCCTCAATCATCTAGCAGGGACTTGGAGGCCTTTCCTCCTCTCCCGCCTTGCTTGTAGCCCCCCCCTCTACAGGCACCCCTAGTGCAATGCAATACAGCGCGCACGCGCCATCTGCTGGATGTACGGCCCCGCGGCCGGAACCAGGATAAACCCGTGTCTCCGTGTTGCTTAGCACCAACCATCGAGAGGCTGATCACAGCGTATCTTCCTAGATAGCGTCGGGACTAATTCTAACACCGACACATAGCAACAAGATTTTCCTATAATGCATCTGTTTCGGGTAGCCGAAGTGCAAGGACGAGGATGTGGAAAAATGAGGTTCATCTATTGTGTATCCGCTTCGGCATTTTCATTGTGCGTACCAATTTATTTTATTTCTGTGTATAGGAAAACTGAATCTGGTCTTTTTATTAGTGACTGATTTTTGTTTGGGTACCATTTCCATCTCCTTTAGGTTTTGTCCGTATGGAAAGGGTTAGTTTGACGAATAGATAAATAACGTGATCCATTTAAAATTGCAAATGACTCCGTTTTATCAAATTAGTACTCAGTAATTGAACTAGATAAAAGTATGTGGGTTTATACGTCACGAACTAATTCACTGATATTCACTAATTGGTGTCCAAATACAAGTTTGGGCTAGATCATAACAGTAGATAACCAAAAGAAGGGAAGCTTTAAAATCGAGTGTGTGATTTGGAAAAAAAATCATCGAAAGGACTGAATCACATGTCCAATGGGTCAACGGTCAATCGAGTCAGGGGCAGGGTTCACAAAACCGGCTCCGGTCGGTTTTTTGGGAGGAAAAAACCGGCCCGGAAAACCGGTGAAACCGGTCGGAAAACCGGTACTTTTTTTCCTAGGGTCGGTTGGGTCGGTCGAAACCTCGGAAAACCGGTGTTTTTTTGCTACCGAGCCGGAGCGGTAGGAGCGGTTTTCGCGAAAATCGAGCGGTTTTTCCGGTAATGTGAACCCTGGTCTGGAGCATGAGGAAGATATCTATTCCCATCCCCACAACCCAAAGCAAAAGCAAAAGCCGATTTGGACATTTGGTAGGTTTAGGCACGGTGAGTGAGATCCCCAATTCGAATCAAAACCCCAGCTAGCTAGGTTTGGTCGAGATGGCGGGCAAGCCTCTGGTGTTCTTGGAGATCAGCATGGACGGCGTGAAGATCCCGGGCAAGATCCTGTTGGAGCTTTTCGACAAGGAGACCCCCATGACGGCGGCCAACTTCCGCAAACTCTGCACCGGAGGGGCAGACATTGGCTGCTACAAGGGGTCCTCCTTCCAGCGCGTGATCCCCGACTTCATGTGCTGCGGCGGCGATTTCATCCGCGGCAACGACACCGGCGTCGGGTCCATCTACGGCGGCAAGTTCCCCGTCGTTGAGCGCTCGGATCTGCGTCGGTACTGTTAGATTGATCTCCTCACCAGTGGGCCCAACGGCCCATTGGGCCCTTAATCTCGCGCCCCGGCGCCCAACCCTAACTGGTTGGCGGGCCCCTGTCACACTGCGCTATATAAAGAGGGTGGGGGCCGCAGGCTCGCGTCACGAGGTTCGCCGCCAGCCACACTCCCCACCTACAATCCCTAGTCCGATCTACAGGGTGCGCAGTTAGTGACGGGAAGCTCCGCCGCCGCCGCCACTGCACCGACCGTCGCTGCCCTAGCGCAAATCTGCACTTCGCGTCGCTGCCTAAGCGCAGATCTACTACATGGCTAGCGGTTTCGGCAGCGCCCCTGCCAGAGATGGTATACTCCCTCTCTCCCTTTTCTCAGCCTCTCTCGGTACACACTTGAATCACATGAACACAAACACTGTTACACAGTTTACCCAACTAGATGTGCACCTAGAGGATCCCCGTAATCTATCAATGGTACCAAAGCCATGCTAGGTTGTAGATCTGGTCGTGGTAGAAGAAAAAGAGAAGAAAATCGATCTCGAATCGGTAAAGTCAGAAAAGTCGAAACCCAAACCCTAACCCTAGATCTAAAGATGCAAAGGACGGAGGCAAAGGGGTCCTACTGCTGGGCCCCATCTCACCGTTACTACCACTGCCGCCGGCGTCGCTCTTCGCGTGCGCCACGCGGACAGACAGGCGAGCTAGGTGCTTGTAAGGCCTCCGCCGCCGTGCGGGTTTAGACCAGAGGGCACTGTCGCGCATCCGCTCGACGGCGGCGCGCTCTCCCTCGTGGGGAACGCACTCGCCGGCGAGAGGACCCGCGGCGGCGCCGCCACCTTCCTCTCCGGGCCGCCATGGCGGTGTAGCTCTCTAGATCTTGTGTTTGCGGGACTAGGGAAGAGGGAGAGGGAAAGAATAGAGGAAGAAGGGACGCCGGCGGCCTCGGGCTGGGCGGCGCTCGACCTCGCCGTCACCGGCCACCGCCGGCCACGGGCCGCTCGCCGCCGCCGCTTGTGCTGTGAGAAATTCGGGGGAGAAGGAAATGGGGCTAGGGTTCAAGGGGACTAGGCGGACGCGACTTTTATTCCAGCGAAATCCGTGGACGGCCGTCGGATCTAGGTCAGCGGTGCTGGACGGCTGTGATCGGTCGGCCGCTTACAGGCCGAATTTAGCCCAGGCGGGATCGCGGCTCGGGCCGAAACGGCGGCCCGCTCGTTGGTTGCTGGGCTGCGGGCCTAGGCGGACGCGCGGAGAAGGCCACAGGCCTGTTTTCGCAGCTAGGCCGCATGAACAGTGACAGTTTTGAATTGTTTTGATGAATTTTCAGAAGCAATTTTGCTAAATTTTGTATAGCCTTTTGCCTAAATTTTGTATAGTTTTTATATCTATTCAAATTTGAACCAACGGGATAATTTGTTTAGAGAAAAAGTGAATTTAACAGTAATATTGCTTCTGAACAGAAAGTTTTTTCTTGAATTTTATTCATGATTCCGCTGCAAATTGTTTAAAGTGATGCTTGTCTTTTAAATTTAATTGGAACCAACGGGAAAATTAAATTTAAAAGAGCATGTTAAAGTGATTATTCTGATAATTATGATGCTATTATTTTCTGACCAACGTTGTTAATAACACTATCATGATTAAATGGTTGCTTTTGTGCATTTATTTCTATTTTCTGCCCAACGGTGATATAGATTTAGTTGCATGAACAGTTGTATGTATTAATTTTGACCAACATTGGATTACTGCATGCAATTGTTGTTATGGATCTCACTTGTTGTGGTTTACAGAGGGTACTACTTGATGGGATGCATCAAGGATATTCCTACCCTGAGAGGTGACAACTACAGTGAATGGCGTAAAGGGGTTGCTTTGACTTTCGCATGTGGTGAGGTTGACTGGGTAGTCACCACACCGCAGCCTGTTAAGCCAAAGGAACCAGAAAGAGCTACAACTGATGACGATGTTACATGGGAGAAAAAGAAGAGGGATTAAGCTCTTTTGGAGAAGTCATATGACCTCAATAGTAAAAGGTGGATCACCGCCAACAAAAGGTGTATGGTTGTGACAAAGAACTCGATTGAGCCTGTTATTTTGGATTCAATTGAAGATTGTGATTCTATTGGAGAGTACCTTGAAAAGATAAAGAGTCATTTTACTAGCTCTAGAAGATAAAAAAGAGTGGTGAGACCAATGTTTCATTTGTAAATGAATCCTTGTATACACAGTTTTTTTTCTGAATCTACTTAGTAGATTGACTATGGTGCAACTATTCGTGTTGCAAATTCTTTATAGAGATTCCATTTGACCCAGATAATGAAAAGAAGTGAAAGATGCGTTGAAGTCGCAAATAGAGTCTAAGCAGAAGTTGAAACTGTTGGCGATCTCTCGAGCTAGTTGATGGTTTTATACTTTTGCTTAGAGATGTTTTATGTTCCTTTGCTGAACAGAAATTTGATTGGTATTTCACGTTTGGGCAAAGATGGTTTTGAATGTCATTTTTGACATGGCCAGTGTGCCATTTGGTGTAATAATACTTGTGTTGGTATTACTTACCTTCAGGATGAGCTTTATTTATTATCCTTGCGTGAAAAAGTGAACATGTATGCACATTATTCTATGTGTGATATGAATGAACATGTATCCACGTTACAGAATGTACAAAAGAAAAGAAAGAGAACTTACGTCGTCGAAATTATGGCACGATCATTTAGGCCATATTTCGCGTCGGAGAATGTAAAAAAGAAAAGAAAGAGAACTCATGATACGTTGTCAAAATTATGGTATTATCGTTTAGGCCATATTTCGAGGGGGAGAATAGAGAGCCTCGTTAAAAATGAAATTCTTCCTCCATTAGAGTTCTCTAACTTAGAGCAATGTGTAGATTGTGTTAAAGGAAAGTATGTAAAGCAAATCAAAAGAAAGTATGTAAAGCAAATTGAAAAGATGCAAAACGAAGCATAGGAACTCTAGAGATAATCCACACTGATAGTTGTGGACCGTTTCTTGTGAAAAGCGTGGATGGCTATGACTCATTCATAACGTTCACAGATGATTACTCCCGTTATGGCTATATTTATCCAATTAAAGAAAGATCGGAAACACTGGATACATTTAAGATATTCAAAGCTGAAGTTCAAAATCAACTCGAAAGAATTAAAATAGTGAGATCTGACCGTGGGGGAGTACTATGGTCGGGACAGCCCATTTGGCCAAGTTCCTGGACCTTTTGCAAAGTTTCTACAGGAAAATGGCATAGTAGCCCGGTATTCGATGCTGGGCGAGCCTCAGTAAAATGCAGTAGCTGAAAGGTGTAACCGTACTGTCGGGGTGCTCTACCACCGGTAAGTAAATTTGTATCGGATCGTGTGTCGGACTCGGATGGTTAGCACGAGAGACACGGGGGTTTATACTGGTTCGGGCCTCCGAGGAGTAATGCCCTACGTCCGGTGTCGAGCGTCCGTGTTCTTATGCTAGGGAGTCTGTAGTAGGGGTTACAAATTGGTCGGGAGAGGGTGTCGAGCCCAAATCCCTGTGGGGTGTTGAATGATCAGTTTTTCAGCCCCTATGACGGTTGCCCTCCTTCCCCTTTTATAGACGCAAGGGTGAGGGGCAAAAGGGGAATACAAATATGTGGTACAGCGCTATGGAGTTGGGAGGTCCTTTCCCACGTTGATGTCCGTCAGGAAGCATCGAAGGGTGCTGAGCTGTGGTGGAGCTTGTGGTCGCCGCATGTCCGGGAAGTACTGTTTATTCCGAGTACTTGGCGCCTCCTCCGAGCTCTTCCTCAGATGACTCAGCTCTCTTGAGTGTTGTTTAGGCCCGCCACGTTACAGCCTAAGTATAGATAGCTGCCGCCCGTAGAGGGTCATCGAGTGCCTGTTCTGACGGGGGTGGCGTGCCGCAGAGTTTGGACGGGACGGCGCATTGGAGGCCGCACGGGGGAACAGTGTGTTGTTACGGCTCCTGTCAGAGCCGGCCGCCCGCTCGTCCCGCCAGCTGGAGCGTTTGCATGGTGTGGGGAACCGGAGCCTTGCGTGTCGTTGCGGGGGAGCTCGAGAGCCGGGGCAGCGCCACGTTCGTGTGGGGCCCCAGATCCCGCGCTCCGACCTCCACGTGTGGGCCCCGCATTAGTCGGAGAAGGAAACTACTCGTGCGAACGAGTAGTCAGAGGCGGAGACTCCTCGTGCGAGCAAGTTGTCGGAGGTGAGGCGGGAACTTGCCGTGCGAGGCGGAGACTCCTCGCGCGAGGCGGAGACTCCTCATGCGAGGTGGAGACTTGTCGTTTAAGCCGCCTACTAGTCGGAGATGGGGTGTCTTATAAGTGAGGGTCTTGATGAAGATCTACATCCTTCCCTGTCCTGGATCTTAGCCTTGACGCTGACAATGGTGTCAGAAGACTCCACCTCGAGGGTGATTATCTTGCCGCTTAAGGGGCCCTAATCCAGGCCCTCGTCACGTACAACGATGGATATGGTGCGCATCATGATGAGTTACTCCACCTTGCCATTGGGTTTGTGGATGGAGACGTTAAAAACCGCTATTCACATTCTCAACAGAGTACCAAGCAAGTTGGTGCCCAAAACACCGTACGAGCTGTGGACGGGAAGAGTACCCTCTCTACACCACTTGCGTGTGTGGGGGAGCCCGGCTGAGGCCAAAGTGTTTAACCCAAATATTGCAAAGTTAGATTCCAAAATAGTTAGTTATTTCTTCATTGGGTATCCTGAAAATTCAAAAGGTTTTCGTTTCTACTGTCCAGACAGATATACAAAGTTTGTAGAAACAAGACATGTTGTCTTCTTAGAGGATGAAATGATCAAGGGGAGCACGATAGTTCGAAAAATTGATCTTGAGGAGAAGCGGGTGTGTGCACCCAACCCGATGATTCAGGAGCCATATTTCTCACTACCTGTTGTACCTGCACTGACAGTCCCTGAGGCTGTGGTGCAAGCACCTGTTGCAACTCCACCTGTGGCAATAATGAGTGAAGATCCGGAACCTGTCCTGCAGGATCCGATTGAATCCACTGTTGCACATGAGGATGAGACGCAGTAGCCACCTGTCGATGATGTGCCAACAGATGTTGAGGCACAGAATGTGCCGATAGAAGAGGCCTCTCGGAGGTCTCAAAGAGTTAAAAGATCAGCTATTCCTGATGATTATAAAGTTTATAATACAGAAATAGCTCATATGGAGGGTGATCCCGCTTCATATGAAGAGGCCATGAGAAGTGCTCACTCATCGAAATGGTTGGAGGCCATGGAAGATGAGATGAAATCGATGAGTTCCAACGATGTTTGGGACTTGGTAGAAATTCCTAAATGAGCCAAAACAGTAGGCTGTAAATGGGTCTACAAGATTAAACATGACTCTAGAGGGAATATAGAAAAGTATAAGACACGACTTGTGGCAAAAGGCTATACACAGGTAGAAGGAGTAGATTACAATGAGACATTTTCTCCGGTCTCATGTAAAGATTCCTTCAGAATAATAATGGCTTTAGTGGCACATTTTGACTTAGAGCTACATCAGATGGATGTAAAGATGGCATTTCTAAATGGTGATTTGGAAGAAAATGTTTACATGAATAAAAGGAAAAGAACATATGGGATGCCACCTAAAGAAATCCATTTATGGATTAAAGCAAGCATCCAGACAGTGGAATCTAAAGTTTGATGATACAATTAAAAGATTTGGGTTTGAACCGAACATTGAGGATAATTGTGTTTATGCTAAGTTTAAAAATGGGAAATATGTTTTCCTAATCTTGTATGTGGACGATATTTTGCTTGCTAGCAATGATGTCAGTCTACTACGAGAAACAAAGAAGTTTTTGTCCTCAAATTTTGATATGAAAAATCTTGGTGAAGCCTCATATGTTTTAGGCATAGAAATTCACCGAGATAGAAAGAATGGGGTTTTAGGATTATCGCAAAAGGCATATTTGGAAAAAATTCTAAAGAAGTACAATATGCATACGAGTAAAGCAACACCTGCTCCTATAGTAAAGGGCGATAGTTTTGGAGAATTCCAATGTCCCAAGAATCAATATGAGCTCGATCAAATGAAAGCGGTACCATATGCTTCAGCTATTGGAAGCTTACAGTATGCACAAGTGTGCACTCGCCCTGACTTAGTGTTTATCACCGGAGTACTCGGTAGATATCAAGATAATCCAGACATAGAGCACTGGAAGATGGTAAAGAAAGCATTGCGTTATGCGCAAGGCACAAAGCATTTCATGCTAACATACAGAAGATCTGATTGCCTAGAGATAAAAGGGTATTCAGATGCAGACTATGCGGGAGATAGAGATGATAGAAAATTCACGTCTGGTTATATATTCACTCTCGCAGGGGGAGCTATTTCGTGGAGAAGCTCCAAACAAAAGTTAGTTACATCATCCACGATGCATGCAGAGTTTATAGCATGTCATGATACTATTGGACAGGTGATATGGTTAAAGAAATTTGTACCCGACTTGAGAGTGGTAGATTGTATTAATAAACCACTAAAGATGTACTATGACAATCAGCCAACAGTATACTATGCTCACAACAACAAGTCGAGTAATGCTTCCAAACCGATTGAGGTAAAGTTTTATGTTGTGAAGGATAGAATCCGGGATAAAACCATAAGTCTCGAGCATATAGGGACAAAGGACATGGTTGCGGATCCGCTCACGAAAGGCTTACCACCTAATGTGTTCAAGGAACACTTAGTCGGCATGGGTTTAAGGGTGCGCAGTCAGTGACGGGAAGCTCCTCCGCTGTCGCCACTGCAACGACCGTCGCTGCCCTAGCGCAGATCTGCACTTCGCGTCGCTGCCTCAGCGCAGATCTACTACCTGGCTAGCGGTTCCGGCAGCACCCCTGCCGGAGATGGTATACTCCCTCTCTCCCTTTTCTCAGCCTCTCTCGGTACACACTTGAATCACATGAACATAGACACAGTTACACAGTTTACCCGACTAGATGTGCACCTAGAGGATCCCCGTAATCTATCAGGTACAAGTCGCCGGGCATCAAGGGGCTCCTCATCACGGGCCACGCGGTGCCCTCGGCCCAAGTGCCCTACACCTGCGGGCCCAAGTTCACGCTGATCGGCACGATCACCCCATGGCTCGTCGACACCCACACCATCTTCGGCGGGATCGTGGGTGGTGTGGACATCGTCAAGCACATCCATAATGAGGCGGGCACGCCCAGCAGGAAAGTCACGAAAAAGGTGATGATCTCTGACTGCGGTGAGCTCCCCTCGGGCTCATTCTGGGGTGCCGGCCCTGGCCAGATCTCGCCCTCAGTCCGGGCTGCCGCCCCTAGCCAGAGCTCGCCCTCAGTCAGGGGTTCAGCCCACCTTCACCAGAGCTCGCCCTCAGTCCGGGCTGCCGCCCCTGGCCAGAGCTCGCCCTCAGTCGAGGGTTCTGCCCACCTTCGCCAGAGCTCGCCCTCAGTCCGGGGTGCCGCCACTCGCCGCCATTAACACCAGCTGCGGCGGTTTGTTGCTTGCTTCCCTTTGTTGGAGATGGAGATGATTATCTAGGTGGGGTGGTGGAGTGGATCTCCCAATTCGCTGTGGGGTGATGGAGTGGATCTCCCAAAATAAAAGAAGAATAAAAAGTAAAAAAATAAAAACAGAAAAATAAAAGTAAAAAGGAAGAGAAATAAAGATAAGAAAAAAAGGCCTCGGCACCCGCGCGCCGTGCGCCCCCGTGCCCCCCGCGTGATGTAGAGTCGCCACCAGGCTCCATCCATCAGAAAAGCACTCTCACAACGGTATGAGGCCGCAAACACTATCCGCCAGCACGGCGCCACGGGTCATGGCGGCGTTGTATAACAGTACAGCGTCATGACCTATGGCGTCGTGCTGTGTCACAACGGCGCCACGATTGTTAGCGCCTTGCTAGCGGCGCGGGGTGGGAGTCGGGAAAGGAGTGCGCGCGAATCTCGACGTGACGCCAGCTGCTGGATAGGCAATGCGGCCGCATACCATTCTGAAAAAACCGGGTTGCTCCAGCCATCCACCGCTTGCTTGGCCTGCTGCGCTGCCAACGAACGAACACACATTAGCCCCGCCGCCTCGAGCGTCGTCGCTCCCACCGGTCGCCGCCTCCCGCTAGGCACTAGCACAGGGAGGGCTCCCGCTTGAGCGCGCCACCATCAGCTACCTTCAGCGAGCTCGAGGGTGCTCGAGCTTGGGATCCCTGGTGGAAGCGAATGGCTCCCAGCTGCTCCAGCTCGTGCTGGGGACGTCAACTCCCAAATCTCCTGGTGCGCTACTTGAGATCGCCCCTGCTTCGCCTCGGTAGGCCGGTAGCGGATGTGGACAACAGCTGCACCCAGCCACCCAAATGCCGACGACACCTCGTTATCCCACGCCGGCGCCCGGCGGCTGGGATGAGCAAGGACCACGAACCGAGGCGAAGAGGTCTACCACCATCGCCCACGCGCAGGGCCGCGTGGTCACTACAAGAAAATCGTTGACTAGTGACGCAACCACATTTTAGCGTCATTGATTTATGACGTTCCTGGCTGATCTCGTCATAATATTTCACTTCCGAGCAAATTTGGTGAGAAAATTTTTTTTCGTCATTACAGTTGGTACTGTAGTCGGGCGTTCCCTGTTCCATGTTGTTTTGTGACGCCATAAGCTCTGAAAAAATGTCATAAACCAACATCGGTCCCACATGTAAGCATTATTTTAAAAACAGAGTGTTCCAAATCGTCATAAAATTCAGTAGGGTCCCACATGTAAGCATTTTTTCGAAAATAGAGTGTTCCAAGTCGTCATAAAATTTTCTAGGGTCCCACATGTAAGCATTTTAGCCATGTCAGTGGCGTCATAAACCAACTTTGGTCCCACATGTAAGTATTATTTTAAAATAGAGTGTTCCAAGTCGTCATAAAATTCAGTTAGGTCCCACATGTAAGCATTTTTTCGAAAATAGAGTGTTCCAAGTCGTCATAAATAGTTCCAGGGTCCCACGTGTAAGCATAGGTCACGAAATGTTGCAAAAATAATTTGCCATGCCATGGGTTCGAACCAGGGACCTGAAGGAACAAGGGTGTGCTGTTTACCACTACACCACTTGTTGGTTGTGATAGGTATATGGGAAACTCTACTAATAGTTCATACGAATTCTTTACTGTGACCAGGTCCCATATGTAAGTTTTAGTTGAGTCTATAATTACGTATCGAATGGCTGGCGAGACACTTCACTCAGACTTCGCAAAGACTTTTGACTTCCGCTACGCAGATCTGCAATAGTTCGTAGTAGGAATGGCTGATCCTAGCGGTGAGGGGAAGATGGTTGCGCCGCCACATCCCAACAACAAGAGGATGAGACAGCAAGACGAGGTTGGTCCTCTGGTTTGAGCCGCTATATTTTCCCTATCTTACTAGTGTTGGGGATATCTAGATTTGGGGATCTGGAGGATTGATGAACATATTTGGTAGATTTAGATTTCATTATCGTACCTTTAGATTTGCACTTCGATAGGTGTTAGAAGTTGATAGGCTATAGACAATTCATGTTAGATTCAGTTAGTTTTCAATTTGCATCGTCTTACAGTAGGTTTTGTATTTTAGTAGCTTCTAGATGTGCTTCAAGCCACTCGTTTTATGGATTTTTGTGGAGGTGCACAATTGATAGGATTGATAGGTCCATCATTTTATGAATTGGTAGATTGAAGATACTATTTCGGAGCTGCAGACCGTTGAAGGGGCATCTGGATTCTACCATGATTGTTAGCGTTTGCACAATTCACAGGTGTTAGATTCAGTTAGTTTCCAATTTGCATCGTTCGACGGATCGATAGGTTCATTTAGGACAACCATGCCCTTGCTGAGTTTATGTAGGTAGCAAACAACCAGGTTTTATAGCGTGTGGTGGTTGTTTTACTGTACTCATACAATTGGGTTCAAGGGATTCAGGTTTTTTTATAGACTGAGATGAGTTTATTTTTCAGATCGAGATGAGTTTTCTCCAAGGATGAGTTTAGTTCTACAAGAACATCTTAATGTTATTTTAGAAGATCTGGATGCCTCGTCTCGGGGGAGAACTCTATGAGGATCTCCAAAGAGATCCAAAACATGATAGAACAACTAGCTGAAAGAGAGAAACAACTTCAGTACACACCTAAGAACAAGAAAACTGAGGGCAGAGATTATTCTTCTTACCATAGACATTGGAATAAAATCGTCAATAAATGGGTAGGACATTGAGTTTGTTTGGTCCGTCTTTTCTTTTAAATGTTCAAGAAGTTCGTTGTCAGTTGGACTGAAATGGGTACCCTTGCCTATTAGTACCCGTTTCAGTCCAACTGACAACGAACTTCTTGAAAATTTAAAAGAAAAGACTGACCAAACAAACTCAATATCCTACCCATTTATTGACGCATTTATTCCAATATATATGGTAAGAAGAATGATCTCCGCCCTCAGTTGTCTTGTCCTTAGGTGTGTACTGAAGCTCTTTCTCTTTTTCTGCTAATTGTTCCATGATGTTTTCAATCTCTTTCGAGATCCTATAGAGTTCCTCGCCCTGAGATGAGACATCCAGATCTTCTGAAAGAACTTTAAGAAATGCAAGAGAGTCCCGCAAGGCCACAAAATTCACGGTAGGAGGTGCAGAAGGTGAAGGAACAGCTGCAGGAGGCCAAACATGAGATGGAGTTATGATTATGAATGAGTAGTGATGATTATTGTGAAACTTGTATCATGATTGTGTTTTGGTGTTGGCTACCGGATCATCGTATGATGTTTGCTACTTGTTAGTGGACTAGTGGTGTGAACTTTGTGGTGATGAGTTGCTATGAGATGTCATCTTATTATGCCAATTTGGTTTAATCTATGCCAAATTGATTTGAGCATACTCACCATTCAGAATTCATACGCATTGCAATGGAGGTCATTGAGAATTGCAGTTAAGGACTGGCACCGGGCGTTAACCCACGAACTTGTGTGCACACCCCCTCTGAACGGACGTGTCGATCATTGTGAATCGCAATGCCTGGCCTTATTTACTCTCGGTCGCCGACATGTACCAAGTCGAAAGGTTGAAGCTGCACTGTGCGTCAAAGATGTGGGACATGGCAAGCGAGGAAACTGTGACTTCATTTCTACGATGGGCAATTCAGGCTAACTGCACACAATTGCAGGACAAGTGCATGTCTCTCTTAGAGCGAATATTTCCTTACGGAATACTCACATATGATTGGGCGGTTGTATGCACTGATCATCCTGAATTTATGCACAATCTCCGTAGAAGATCCAAACTCATTTGTTTCGAGCATACTCACCATTCGGAATTCATAAGCGTTGCAATGGAGGTAGAGGAAGAACAATGGAGGTATGGTGATAATAGATAGAGAAGGGGGAAGTTTTGATTGAGGAAACTCCGGCCTGTTGATGTTTCGCAAGGAGGACCTTCCTAGCGGTAAAAAGGGAGGAAAAGCTAAGATGTTGTTTGTTTGGATTGATCCAGAATCGGATCGTCTGTCCTTTTGATGGTTTGCAGGAAGGACCTTCCTGAGAAACAATTGTGTAACTACTTGTTTCCAAGTGCCGACTATTCCACGTGTCCGGCCGCCGCGCGCCCGGAAACTAGACATGTCTGCCCCAACAATAGCACGGAGCGGTTCTGGTAAGTTGGCGGGAGAAAAGCGCGCGCGACAGCTAAAAAAAAGTTTTCCCGCAGACAAGTGTATATATCTCATTTCTCTCGATGACGCGGCGTACACTACTGCAACTCTTCAAGAGACTCGCTGGCACCACGCTCCTTTTCCTTGTGGCAAAGACTAGAGCTAGCGTCGGTGCTTAGATCTGCTGTTGCCTGTGGCGGGAATGGCGAATCGTAGCGGCCCTAGCGGCGAACGAAGAAGCAGGACTCGCTCCGGTCGGGTCAGTCCTCTGTTTAGCCATGCTACTTTGATCTGTCATACTAGTTAAGGGGAATTCTGGATTTGGGGATCTGGGTTAACAGACTATATTCATGTATTTTAAAGGTGTTTGGAGTAGACTCCGAAAGCTCTAGATCGCCGACGCCTGGTCCTCGTGAAGTTATCGTTATAGATCCTAATGAAAACAAGTGCAAGGACGGGTTGCCTGTCCATCTGAGGTATGACTGGACAGGCGCCAACCCTGGGCGTCGATATGTATGCTGCTGTGAGGTAAACGATAACATGTATCACTTCTAATAAATGTTGCTTCTGTGTTTGATGTTAGTGTGGTCAATCGCTAATTATATGAACGAAATCGGTGACTGCACGCTGATGGCATGAAGTGCACGTCGTTTAGGTGGATAGATCCTGAATGGGATATTAGGACTCTAAAAGTTCTAGAGAAACTGATGTAAATGTAGGGAAAAGCAGAAGAGGAAGTAAGGTCGTGGAAAGAAGCATGTACAGCTGCTAAGGAGGAGGCCAATGTCAAAGCAGTTGAGCTGTAGACGATAATGCGATACTACGGGGAGGTAACCCATAACCTGTTTGAGACGACAAAGAAAATGAGAAACGATGCTCTGTTGTCTCCTACAGAAAAGGGTGAAGCCAACAGGTACCTAAAAGCTGAAAGGAAGGCAAGGATGTGGAAGGAAGAATGTGCAAAGGCTAACAGGGAGATTCAAGAGACTGCCGCTGAGCTGCAGACAGTCAAGCAGCTCCTGGATTCTGCAACACTTGTGGTGAAGAAGGTGAGGGAATTGCTGAGACATGCCTCATATAAGAGGTCACTCAGCAAGGACAATAATGAGGCATAATGTGATTCATGGTGTTATTGCTAGGTAGACGGTTTAGAGGTGCTAATCATGCTTGTATTTTGGTATTTGCTACTTGTTGGTGGTGTGAACTTTGTGGTGATGAGTAGCTGTGAGATGCCATCTTATGATGTTTGATACTTGTCCGCTCTGTTGATGCTTTGCGGGAAGGACCTTCCTGATTATCGAATGCGTAACTGCTTGTTCCCTACAGTGATTGTGGTAGAAACTCATACATATGCGCGGAATAATTGACGAAGGATGATAATATAGATATTTGTACATTGAATTGTGTTACAGGTGGTACACAATCGAAGTTCCTCATTACAGATAGCTAGGCAACAGCCATGTTCCTCGCGACCAAATCCAGTCCCCACGAACCTGCTTAATGCGGATCGCCGGAGTAGTGGTGACGCCTGGAACAATACCTATTCCCTGCTGGTAGATCCAGTACTCATTCTTTTCATCGTGATGATAAGTTCGTAGGAAGTAAATGTGATTTGCCCTCAGGTCAGCCAAACCAGAAATGGCATGCTCTTCTGTAACAATGCACTTGCCAGGACCAAACAAGATGATCTTATTCTGGAACTCAGGAGCTCTCTCCCAGGGAATCGGCTGCCAAATGTCCCCCACAAATGAATGCAAAGTTAATTCTACCACCTCAGCTTCTTTCTCCTCCAGAACAACAAAGAACAATCTGTCTTCACCTTCGAGTAGAGAAGAGTTGCCCATGCCAATAACCCATGACAACCGAAGTCCAACAGGATAGGGAGGTGTTGGAAGATCTTGCCCCAAGTAGATCTGCATGTGTTCAGAAGAACTGCACCAGAAATCTTCCGAAGGAAGTGTAGTCCAGTCGGATTGGCTACCCAAATGCCACATGGAAATGGGCAATGACCCAAGCGCTGCAAAAGATTTCTCTGGCCAAAAGAAAGTAATCACGACAAATGACTCTGCACCAGTTGCTGTTTCAAGGCACAAGATACAAGCTTAGAGAGTAGCCATTTGGCTCCATTTCGGAAGTTGAGGAAGGCAAATGTGCTTCTGAGGAGACAAAGGATTCAGCATGAGCGTGTTGCACCAATCTCTGCAATCTAAGGCGACTAGGCTTCCAGATCCGCCGCAACCAATCAATCTAGTCCTTTTCCCAGCCAATGCAGGAAAGGAGACCTCAAAAAGCCGCATATCAGCGACGGATGCGAATGTCACTGCTCTAGATTCACCGATAAATTCAGATTTCAGAATCCAAGGGTCAAACGGGCGTGCCTCACCTGAACGAGCGCAGTTCCAACCCTTGCAAACAGCTTTGAACATGATGAAATCTCTTGCATCACTGATCTTATTGGCGACGCTCACAACAATGTCAGGAATAAGATTTGCCCAGGGATGAGGCATCATTGACAAGATAGCGAAAGAACAAGGTTGTGGGAGAACAATGGAGGAGTTACAGCTCCAACAAAGACAAATGAGTGGAAAAGGTAGTCTAGAAGGTTTGGTATACTGATGTATTGCTAAAAGGACCTTCTGGACTACAATTATTGCTTCCGGTCCATTAACATTCCGCTGAACGGTCTTTCCCCTTCCTCAGAACGTCCTCCCTCCATCCACAAAAGAATGCATTCTCACTTCCCGATAAGTTTATATGAAGATATAAGTGTAAATTTGGTCAAAATTGAATTGTTTGAACTGAACGGATCCCACAACTACTCTAATCTTTTCGGGAGCAGTTTTTTCAATAATGGCTGAATGGGTTCCTCTGGCCATAAATATCCCCCTTCCTCCCAGCGCCCTCTCCATCTCCCCACTCTTGCAACCAACAAAAAACCCCATTCTCGCACAGTGCCCTCTTCCTCTCCCAACTCTTGCAACCAACAAAAAAACCACATCCTCGCACAACGCTCTCTTCCTCTCCCCATGGAGCCATTGTCACCTAGAGGTGCGGCGCAAGCCACATCCTCCTCTTCTGATGAAAGGGAGGATCTCCAGTGGTCTGATGAAGAGGAGGCAGAGCGGAGGCCCATTCGGGTGGTGGTTGACACATCCTCTGATGATTCGGAGTTTGTGGAACAAAATGAAATCCAAGACCATGTGCCTCTGAAACATCGCACCCCTCGCAAGTCAGCAAGAGGTGCCAGGGGTCAGGGGCGCGGAAGCACCGCCACTCGCCGGGAAACTGTCGTCTCCAAGCGCCGTCATCCTCTCTCATCCTCATCGGTCGGCGGCAGTCGATCTCTGCCATCCTCGCCGAGCAGAGGCCATCATCGACCGGCCGTCATCATCCACCATGGAGCGGCGCCAAGGCCGTGCTCGACCGGCTGCCATGGAGCGACGACATCATCCTCTGGCGGCGGCATTGGAGGGACGGCCTCATCCGCGGGCGGCACCCTGGGAGGTCCGCCACCATCTTCCATGGGCGGCGGCAACAGAGCGACATCCTCGTCCGTGAGCAGCAACAACAAGGCGCCGGGTGCACCATCGACAAAGAAGCGGCGCCTTGATTAGTGGATTAGTGGTAACTCCTACTAGTAGAAGTAGGAGGAGAAGAAGTAGAAGTAGAAGTCTGGTCTGATTGAGTACTACTACTACTGTTTTTTCCTTGTAAGATGTTGGTTTTCTCATTGCGTAGCAGTGACAGTTTAATCCGGTCCGACTGAAAACTACAAACCGGACTTTCGTCCTGTGTTCATCCGGTATTTAAGAAATTATTGGAATGGACTTTCCGTATACAACGAATTTATACCGAGGGAGTACACACACATTACCATTTTTATTAGAAACAACACAATCCAAATACAAACGACACAAATGCATGCATACGCATTGATTACACATGAGGATGGATCGATCCACCATAGTTGGAACTACAACGACATACTCTGAACGACATACTACTAGCATCTACCATCACGACTCATACTACTATCATCACCACATACTACTAGCATCTACCATCACGGCTCATACTACTACCATCACCACATACTACTAGCATCTACCATCACGGCTCATACTACTACCATCACCACATACTACTACCATCACGGGCTCATGGAAATCCAGCCGCTGCACGGAGTGCAGCAAAACGTGGCTCCTGGATCAGATACTCCTCCAAAGCGCGATGATTCGTCCTTGTATCCTAAACCCAGGCACGCGAAACGGCGATGTTATGCGCGTGTAACAGTAGGTCACGAATGGTCCATTGCCTGTGACCCCTGTGGCAAAAAGGGCACACCCACATTGCTTCGTGATAAACACGGGCGGGCCCGCCCTGCTGAAGCCAAAGCAACACAGACCATTTCAGGTCATGCGTTTCATCTTGTTCAATGAGCACTGGCCGCGAGGGTGGCATTTCAACAGGCAATAGCAGACGTGGCGGCCTGGGCCATGGGTGAAAAGGTGGTGCCATGAGGTTCAGCTGATCCTGAGCTGCCGTTGCCAGCGGCTGAACTGGAGGTGGCATCACCCCTGGGTGTTGTGAGGTGCCGATGCCAGCGGAAGTGGAGGTGCCATTGGGGCCGGGTGCTGCTGAGGTGCCGATACCAGTGGAAGTGGAGGTGCCATTAGGGCCAGGTGCTGCTGCTGCGGTGCCGATGGCAGCGACTAAACCGGGTGGTGGTGAGGTGCTATTGCGCCCGACAGCTCCCCCTTCACCGACTCCTCCAAGTTCCATGCTCCGTCTCTTCCTTGCCCGGCCATTCCCCACGTACTGCATACACAAATGAAGAACAAACCCTACATAAGCTAACCATGTGACCGTCTCGATACCATGCATACATAAAGTAAACAAGATTAGCCAACAAAATGATCTCACCCTTGTATCCCACTGAATTAGAGAAATGCAAGACAGGGAACCGATGAGTGTTGGCCTTGCCTTTCAAGAACGCTGTGCTGCACTCGCCTATTTATCGAGGACTACAGCGGTCACATGAGCTCGGTGTAGCATTGCTAAAGTTACTAAGGAAAACGTGAGATGCTCGGAATATAGTCAGGCCTACGCATGATAGGAATCTATCTAGGTCAGAATCTTCAGTGGCGTGCATCGATTACATGTGTGGACGATGGGTATCACGGGATGAGCCCGACGTGTCTAGGTATGTGTTTACTTCCGGACTTTCCTCTCTGTAGAGCACAAGAAAGTCCTGCGGACAAATCACGCCGCATCAGCTGCATCTAATGGCTGTCTCACTGCGTCAGCTCATGCTGCATCAACAACGAGACAACTCTCTACCGTTTATTTATGTAATGGTTTAGGTGTCAATTGCATCTGGAGAACAAGACTGGGCGCTGTAATCAGATGGACCGGATGGTCCTTGCGTTGCAACACGCAGGGTGTGAGATGACTTGACAAGTCCTCCTCAATCAGGTACACTGCGTGAGTCGTGACTGTAAAGGTCTACGAATGGTCTGGATTCGCACTTGATGATTCCCGCTGGCTTTGGAGACTGAGAAACGTGATGAACTTGTTGACGTGACAAGACCAAAACAGAATAAGCTGGAATTGGAATAGCAATATATGTTTTTTTATGTGTGTGTGTAATATTAACATGCATATAAGCACAGAAGGGCATCTCGAATGGGCGTTTGGGAACGACACGCTCTCACAAGTTGATCCACGTGTCGATCATTGAGAATTGCAGTTAAGCACTGGCACCGGGTGTTAACCGATGAACTTGTGTGCACACGCAGCACACCCCCTCTGAACGGACGTGTCGATCACTGTGAATCGCACTTAAGGACTAGAACCAGGAAGTTCATGACCCGAACGTGGTCATACCCGCACTGAAGGGACGCGTCCATTCCGGGTGGTAACTGATGTCCACGAACGGACGTTTCAGGACGACACATTCACTCCTACTATAATAAGAGACACTTTAGGCACGAGACGATCAATGCAGGCCATTTGTGTTAATGGCTTTAGATGCTAAAATGATTCCTTCCATGCAAGTCGACTTCTCAGTCTCAAGCCAGGAAGCGAAAGCCGAAGGAACCGCGGGCAACTTCAAGGAATCCGGTACGTTCATGGTGGGAGGCCGTCAATGGAAACTACGTTGTTCTCATACAGGTATGAATGATCATCAGTGGATGGATGTTCCAGACGGCATTGCCGTTGTCCTCGTTCCTCTGCACAAATCCCAAATGGTACGTGTCTCGTTGCTGCTATGAAGACACACACTCACACATGGCGATATGGTCGCATTATGTTATTGTTTGTCAAACCTGTGACTGCTTCCACGTAGGTGTGAGTATTGTTGCATGTGATGGTTGGAGACCCAAACAATGAAGATGATATGTTTCGAGTTCAAGCTACAAAAGAAGTTTGGTTCATGAATCGGGATCTACAAGCAAGAGGATTTGAATGTCTGGTGGAGCATCATGACATTGAGCGCGTGACATCCAGTGAAGATCGCATACACATATCATGTGTTGTTTCAGTACTGGAGGACGACTGCATTGAAGTTCCTCCTACATCAGTGCAAAGAAGCATATGCCAAAGCGTTGCAGCCCAAGTGTTGACTGTCTATATGTGTATCAAACTTCGTTTGGACTTGCAAGCGGACAAGCCCTCCGTCGTAGTCAAGGGACCCTTCTTCCCTTAAGTGTGAACCCAAGGTATCGAATCCGTGGAACAATGTGTAACACAAGATCCAATCTAATAAAGCTAAGAACACTTTGATTATCAAAAAGAGATCTAATGCATCTAATCTAAGGAAACACCAAGAAAACCAATCTAATCTAAGAAACACCGGAGGTAGCAAGAGATAGAGAGGGATAGGTAAAACCAATCTAGACAGATTGGATCAAGCACTTGTTGAAGTTCCAAGCATAAATGAACAAAGCAAATCGAATCTCATAAAAAGCCTCTGTAAATCGTGGCTTCCGTTCCAACTCCGAAGATGCCCGCCTTTTGGAGCCATCGTCCTGTCACAACGCACTCCTATTCGTGCGGGTTAGCCTAGGGCGAGTTCAAGAAGAACAAGTTGAAAACGCTCGGTAGGTCAGGTATGCACCTCTAGCCACCATGGCTACAAGAACATCCTATGCAATCTATCCAGAATAGATTGGAGAAGAAGAAAACCCAAGCGAAGACAAAGTCGTAGTGAAAGCACTTGATCGCTAGAAATCAGATTCAAACTTGCAAATTCAACATGAGAGTATAATACATGGACAAGATCACCACCGGGATCCTACCTTGATCTTGATCCTAGCTCCGGGAACTCCGACGTGATCTTCCATGCAAGGTTCCCACGTCGGCTAGGGAAGCCGTAGTCAACCATCTCGACCCTCTCCTCTCCGGAATGGTGTCCCTCTCTTCTCTGCTCCTTGGCGGCGGATGACAAAAGAATTGATGCGTGGCTCTTGGCAGGGGGACTATAAATAGTTTGAGGGGCGTCTAGGTCAAAGGGGGCGTCGAACCAGGCCCGGAATGGGCTGGGCCGGCAGGCCTGGGCCGACCGGCCTGGACCCATTTCGGCCCAGTTCGGCCCCGACTTCCTCCCGGTTGCTTCTCGTGTCTTCTGAAACTTTCCACTTCCTGCATGTGGGCCCTTAACGTCAGTTTCTACGCGGTTTGGATAGGGCTCCTTGTCGCGCAAGCTTCAGCATTTTCTGTCCAGGTCCTCGAAGTTTCACGGCTTCACGCTTCGGTCCTTGGGCCACTTGGAGTCATGTTCACTTCGTGTCTTGACTTGTGCCGGGCTTCATGATCCTCTCACAAAGTGCTTGATGAACTTTCCCGGGAAGTCTCCCTTTTAGCGCTAAAACCCTGCGTAAACAATAAACTCCAAAAACCACATGCGAGTGCGAACTTGACATATCATGAGGGTTAGGATCGTTAGTTAGGATATTAAATCAATGCCAACACCGAAGGTAAACTCATGGCTAGGTTGACGGAAATTCACCGTCAACATCTCCCCCATGCTTAAACCTTGCTCGTCCTTGAGTAAGCCTTCGATGGATATCAGTGTTGCCTTACATTATTTAAACCCTGCACTTGATCATACACGAGAAAACATAATGCTCTCTAAATTTATATTTGTTAAAGTTCCATAGTGTACTAGCCTTCATCCCTACGGAGGGTGGATATCAATTAAGCTCTTCCCACAAGTAATTAGTCATGCTCCCAAATTTCAAATGAATCTCGGAAATTTTGAAGTGTAGAGTAAGATGAATAAAAAGAGCTAAACCAAGTTCAAAAAATAAACCTTCTTGCATCTTGCTCATGAACTCTCATCTCATCTTGTCTCTCAAGCCTATTTGTTCTACTCCTTTCCCTCTCAAAATATATATAAGTGGTAGGCTTTTTATGGAGCTTTTGGGAAAAGTTTAGTCCTACCAAGATATTGTTATTCAGATATTATCAAAACAAGACAATCTTCTCGTGGTCTTACCGAGACTCGTCAAAAAGGTCATTGGAAAATAATGTTGTTTCAAGGAGGGGGAGAGAAAAAGAATACACACACTTGAGATAGGTGGACATGTGCAAATGGCAAAGAGTGATCCCGAGGCACAAACAAAGTCCTCGTTATCGGATTGCACATGGTTAGAAAGATGAGTATGGGTCTTGATCTTGAATCCTCTTGAAACTCTTAATGCATCTAGAGAGCCGGGGAGCTTTATTTATTTATTTATATATTTTTTCTTTCTCTTATATATATATTTTTTCTTCTCTCCTATATATATTTTTTTCTTCTCTCCTTTTTCTTTCATACTTCTTCTTTCTCTTTATTATTTTTTTTCTTTTTTCTTCTTTTTTCTTCTTTTTTTATACTCCCCTTGAACTCTAGATTACATTGTACCTACCTCCTTGGCAGCTCCCCCCATGCTTAGACGATTGCACATCCTCGGACAAAGAGGTGGAAATATTTGTGCCAAGGTAGGTACTAAAAGTTCTATGTTTTCCTGGAAAGAAACACTTGAAATCTTCTAGGGATCCTTCACGCAACCTTCATGTCTTCTTGGAGGTCTCCCAAAATTATACTTCAATCCTTGACACCTTCATTCTTGTAATCTTTCTCGAAATATTCATCCATACTCAAATGATATGTTGTGGTCAAGGAGGTAAACACAAAAAGATATATTGGGTTTTATGGGTGGATATCCGGCGAGGTTTGTGAAATTTCCGATGTGGAGATTCACATTGCACGGATAGAAAAGGCTAGCAATAAGATAGATACGCAAAAATGGAATGACCAACTTCTTAGTCTCGGGCCAGAGAAATCAAGCCCTGAATTAATTCACCCAAAAATAAATCTTGTATACTAAGTTTTTGCACTCAAATAAATATAAGGCTTTGCATAGGTAGAGCAACATGCAAGAGGTATTAATGACAAGGTTAGCATAATTTTTAAGAACAAAAATAGATCATCTTTAACCCATCCAAAATTGAGAGCGTGAAAAGAAAACTATGGGTCTTATCTTTATCATAACCTCCGCAAGGGATTAAGCCAACATTTAGATTAATTTCAGATTTGTATTTTAAGAGAGCACTAGCTTAATCATGCATAAAACAAGTACAAGGATGAGCAAAGCGGCAACTTTCATCATGTATCAACATGGCATCAACTTATTATCTTTACTAAAGGTGATAATCATGGTGGCAAACTTTATTCATGTTGATTTAAAGCAAACACTACTACTAACACACATGCTGAAAATAAATAAAAACTGAAAATGCTATGCACACACAAATTTGCATAAAAGCTGAAAATAAAGAGAAGAGAAAAGAGAAAATCAAACCGAAGTTGAAGGCATCTTTATTATTTTTCTTCTTCCTCCTTCTCCATTCTTCATCTTCCGGTAGTTGATATTGATGATCTTCTTCCTCCTTGCTCGTAGTATGATTGCGCCGGTCCCTTCTTTGACTTGCATTGGTTTGGATGAGGCGTCATGAATGCTTCGTTGGGCGCCATGTATGGTGGAGGAGGTGGCGGCATGGCTGCCCCACTCCCCCATGCTTTAATCGGCACACTTCACAATATGGTGGAGGCATTGGTATTCCTCCATAAGGTGGTGGCATTGGGATCCCTCCATGTGGTTGTTTATTAGCTTGATGTGCAGCCCCTTCTTCACCTTGGGCTACGGAGGATGATCCTTCTTCAACAATTCTTCCTTTTTATTCTTCTTTGCCGGCACAAGAAGTTCTTCCTCTAACCAATTTTTGTCTTCCTTCAATAAATAATCTCAGCCCCATGTTGGAAAGAGGAACATCAACTTGCACCCTCTCCTCTTATCTCCACTAATATATTTTTCTTGCTTCATGTACTCGACCCCCAAAGAAATCCTAATGAGGAGAAATTTTGGGTTCCTTGTAGTCTTCTCCCGAAATCATTCCCCAAAATCCTTCTAGCATATTTTCTTGGACTTCAACTTGCTCGAGGCTTCCTTCTTGGGACCGAGTAGTTCTTTAATATATCCATAAGGAACTAGTTGCCCTTCTCCTTCAAGGCGGAATGAGAGGCACGACACTCCTTCATCAATAATCGGTGCTAATGTATAAGAATTTCTAAGGCAAGCTCCTTGTGAGTGCTTACACCAATTCTATTAAAGAATTTCACCCATCCAAGGTTGCTCAAGAGTAGAATCCCAACACTTGGAGGGCATTGTCATCGAAGCCAACATTTGGCACAAGCCTCCTCTCAAGACGAACAATCCTCTCCTCCTCCTCTTCCGTCTTCATGATGAATCCATTGGAACACCTCGGAGTGTATGGTGGTGGAGCGGATGAATGAGTTGAGCGTCATGGTGGAACGGGTGGCTCTTCCGTGTGTCCTCGCGGTTCGGTGTACCTTGATCTTGATCCTAGCTCCGAGAACTCCGACGTGGTCTTTCATGCAAGGTTCCCACGTCGGCTAGGGAAGCCCTAGTCAACCATCTCAACCCTCTCCTCTCCGGAATGGTGTCCCTCTCTTCTCTGCTCCTCGGCGGCGGATGACGAAAGAATTGATGCGTGGCTCTTGGCAGGGGGACTATAAATAGTCCGAGGGGCGTCTAGGTCAAAGGGGGTGTCGAACCGGGCCCGAAATGGGCTGGGCCGGCCGGCCTGGGCCCATTTCAGCCCAGTTCGGCCCTGGCTTTCTCCCGGTTGCTTCTCGTGTCTTCTGGAACTTTCCACTTCCTGCATGTGGGCCCTTAACGTCAGTTTCTCCGCGGTTTGGATAGGGCTCCTTGTCGCGCAAGCTTCAGTATTTTCTGTCCAGGTCCTCGGAGTTTCATGGCTTCACGCTTCGGTCCTTGGGCCACTTGGAGTCATGTTCACTTCGTGTCTTGACTTGTGCCGGGCTTCATGATCCTCTCACAAAGTGCTTGATGAACTTTCCCGGGAAGTCTCCCTTTTAGCGCTAAAACCCTGCGTAAACAATAAACTCCAAAAACCACATGCGAGTGCGGACTTGACATATCATGAGGGTTAGTATCATTAGTTAGGATATTAAATCAATGCCAACACCGAAGGTAAACTCATGGCTAGGTTGACGGAAATTCACCGTCAACACCAAGCCCCTGTGGAAGTTGTGTTCCACGTAGGTGCGGAGTGCCGGGTGATACGAGCGATACGTGCCGATGTGGCGAAAGTATCTTGTGTGATGGAGGCAATGCTCTACGGTCCAGGAGTGGAGTCTAGCTCTTAAACTATTACAATTATTGACACACACCCTGATGGCTTCTCGGTCCTGATCAAATATGCTAGTGAAGGATCACTCCCGGAGGAGGCTGATTTATGGGACACTCCTGCCAATGCCTTGCCTTATTTACTCTCGGTCGCCAACATGTACCAAGTCGAAAGGTTGAAGCTGCACTGTGCGTCAAAGATGTGGGACATGGCAAGCGAGGAAACTGTGACTTCATTTCTACAATGGGCAATTCAGGCTAACTTCACACAATTGCAGGACAAGTGCATGTCTCTCTTAGAGCGAATCTTTCCTCACGGAATACTCACATATGATTGGACGGTTGTATGCACTGATCATCCCGAATTTATGCACAATCTCCGTAGAAGATTACCTGAAGGGTTGTACCAGGGTCCCCTGTAGTTTCAATGTTTTATTTAAGTGTTTGTAGTCATGTAATAAACAGTTGAAACGGTACGTTATTTTATTGCAGTGAGTACATTTGTAATGCGAATATCGGATCATCCGTCTAACGTGAATATGAAGTAGAGTATAGTCCTGTATGTGTTTGTCCATTCCATGATCCATGGTGGCACGGACAACCCAGTCAACAGCGTAAGGTCACTGGCGTTTGGGTCCGACACCCAAGCGGTCTTTCGTTTGGGTCACTGACGTTTGGGTCCATGATCCAAAGTCTTTCGTTTCCCGCTCTGGACCACAAAGTCGGGACTTGAAATTTTGAATTCCCCGCTCCTCCTTCTGGCCCTCCTCGTTTATATATATAAAACAAAGAGGAAAACCAGATCTCCCAATTCCCTCCTGGTAATTTTCCAATATCAGGGGATCTTCTCCTCGACCGCCGAAGAGACCTAGATCTGCGGCGGAAGCAGCAACGGAGGCCTAGCTACCGACGACGGCTTCCTCTACTACGAGCGGCGGCCTTCCTCTTCTACGAGCGGCGGCCTTCCTCGGCAACATCCTTGAAGCTGCAAGATGGTTCAAACTTGTTGCTCCGCCGGCTCCCCCGAGGCTCACCCTGGCGGTCGCAGATCTACAACAGTTGCACAGAACATCGTGCTGAAGGTGCAAGGTTAGGCTGCTAAATCGAGACGGCATTCGGCACCTTCTTCCCGTCCTATTCGTCAGGTCTGCGGTCTCCTTCCTGTATTGATCGATTGAATTAGATTGCTTCCCCATGCTCTTTGGCTTTCTATAATATTCTTTCATGTTTGGGTGATTGTGGATCTACTGTACCCTATCGCAAGAGTTTGTTAGAAGTCATTTTATTTGAGGTTTGTAGAAATTTGTAGATGAAATTATTGGACTGCTTCCCCATGCTCTTTGCCTTTGAATATTGTTATTGCATGCTTGGGTGATTGTGTATCTACTGTACCCTATCGCAAGAATTTTTTCGAAGTCATTTTATTTGAGGTTTGTAGAAATTTGTAGATGAAATTATTAGACTGCTTCCCCATGCTCTTTGTCTTTGAATATTGTTGTTGCATGCTTGGGTGATTGTGGATCTTCTGTTCCCTATTGCAAGAGATTGTTCCAAGTCAACTTATTTGAGGTTTGTAGAAATTAAAGGATGAAATTATTATATTGCTTACCCATGTTCTTTGGCTTTCCATATTTTTGTTACATGCTTGGGTGATGATGGATTGGGTGTGATCGTTCATGTACCGCATTGAACTTAATAGATGAAATTGCTTCTGATTGCTAATGATCTCAACCCTTATCTCTTGTTCTTGTACTTGTTTCAGCGGGCCAAAGGGTCAACATCTGTAGTCGCTCCTGTTCAAACCTGCTCCAAGGTAACAAACTCAACACCTTCTTTGTTTCCGATTGCGAATGATCTCAACCCTTACCTCTTGTTCATGTACTTGTTTCAGTGGGCAAAAGGGTCAACGTCTGAAGTCGCTCCTGTTCAGACTTGCTCCAAGGTAACAAACTTAACACCTTTGTTTCCGATTGCGAATGATCTCAACCCTTACCTCTTGTTCTTGTACTTGTTTCAGTGGGCCAAAGGGTCAACATCTGAAGTCGCTCTTGTTCAGATCTGCTCCAAGGTAACAAACTTAACACCTTTGTTTCCTTAGTTCGAATCAATTACAAGGTCCTAATTTGACTTGGGACCCACTGTTGCTAGATGGAAGCTACCAAGTCAATGATGCTTCTTCCCGAACAAATTAAAACAGAGGCAGCTGAGTACTCAAGAATGGGTACCAAATCCTTATGTAGTAGTGTTGATGAAGAGCGAGTTGACGCTCCCAATCAGGATGGGGTACAACTACGACAATGGTTTGTTGCTCACCAGAAAGAGTTATGTAGCTTGAAGAAAAAGACCGAAGAATCAGAATCAACTTTGAAAATGCAGTCGACTGAGATTAAGAGGTAGCAGAAGCTAACCGAAGACAGTAAGGACCTCCTTCGTCTACTGCTTAGCAGTAAAAGATGAAGAGGTTAAGATCATTAGATCAAATCTCCACTTTCTCTTGTGATTATGAACTGGATTTAGCTTTGTTAATCAATGTTCCTTGTGATACTGTTATCTTGTAATAGTTTGTGATATGTGATGAACAATATAGTCGTGCTTGATAATAAACAACAGTTTGCTTTATTGTATAAAGAAATATGTGTTGATTACTATTTTGCCAACCAGATCGGAATTATTCAAAAAAAGGATCAGAATTGAAATGAAATCCATTAATACTGATGCATGATTAGTTAATTTTATATTGTCCTTCAGTGGGCTTAGCCCACTTTTAATTGGGCCAAAAGTCAATTTTTTCAAATTAACGTGACACAGAAGGCCGCAACAATGTGCGCACTTGTTGGACTCGACCCAACCAAAACGGCCTCACCCTAATCAAATTTCATCTGAAAAAGCTACAATTGGGCCCAACAAAATCTTTTTTAGGCTATATGAACAACGCCAGCCTACAGGAACAGTTTTGGGCTCAACCCAGCTACAAACGGGCCAAATTCGTTTTATGACGCATACGATTTGTCACAATTGGCATGCCACATCAGATATCACATCAGATTCTGTCCAGCGTGGCAAATCTGTAGGAACGAAGTTATGACGCATTGTATAGATGAATTTCCACACGTCATTAAACTCATGACGCCGGGAAATAAGGTCTCGTCATTAATCGCGGTTTGTGATGCTCGATTAATGACGGAGCGTTTTCGTAACAACCGGCGTCATTAATCGCGGTTTATGACGAGAAACAGCCTTTATTTTTGCGTCACTAGTCGGTGTTTTTCTTGTAGTGGTTGTAACCATGATGATATAGCGACAGGCTCACAGGGGGAAGGCGGCACGATGCCGGGATCCTAAAGCGACCGGTGTTGCGATTGGGGAGGAGCGCCCGTAGCCATACCCCGGGGATGTAGGCTTCGACTGAACCTCGTTAACAAAGATCGTGTCTCTGTTGTCGTCTGTGATCGTGCGAGTTCGTCTCGGTAGATCCAATCGTCGTTCCGCTGCGTGGAGATTAGCTGGCGGCTCGTCGCCGCGGAGGGCTAATTTCTTACAACATGGAAAGGAGATAGCAGGCATATGGCCTATTTACAAGCAAAAGAAAGAGGAAGTGATAATTTGTTTCTTGACAAGCTAAGCAGGACACCAGTAGGGAAAGATCTTATGGGACTACTCTGCGACCACAAATAATATGAAATAAGCTATACTAGAGACTGTGGCGCGCCTCCGGCGCACCTTTTTCTCGGTCCAGAATGTAAAAATAGAGCTTATGTGATAAGTGACAGATTGATTGATTCAAAACACATTGACAAAACTACTCCTTGAAAGTCTTTTTATTTTTTTGGAGGAAATAGACTTCCATTAATCACTCTGTCCAGGTACCTCCTTGGAGTCAAGGACAGACACATATGGTATAGACTCATGCCACAACAAAGGATTGGACTCACAATTTAACCTTATGGCAGCAAAAGTAAGCGCTACAGAATTACAAGCCATGGGCAGTGGGAGACAGAACTAACAGAAAAATCATACAACAATCTTGCTTTGATCTCCCTAAACATCATGGCAAGTGGTGATTTGTCACTCCGAATTTTTAATAGCATTCACTACCATTGCAGCATCCGTTTGCACAATGATCTTGTCCAAGCCCATCCTTGTCGTTGCATACTCAATTCCTCTGAAGCACGCCAAACTTTTCCTTTTTATCTGTCATTATGGATATATTGAAATGGATATACACAATGCTTTCAATATTAGCAAACGGAATATAATTATCCCTGGCTTGCTAACTGAACAAGTTGTACATGTGTATGTGTATAGGCTCAACACGCAGAACAGCATCTCTGCTCTCAAGTTACACCTTCCCCCATTGTGCACTGAGAAAAAAGCTCCATGAGGACATATTTGTTTGTAAAAAATAAGTTGTTCCTTCTTTCGAACCAGGATCCTCATACATATGAGTTTATACATCACTGGAAAACAAAAATCAGAGAAATGAGGTAACTAAAAACATGCTTGTAACTGTAAGCAAGCCAACATGGTCTCTAGATCAGTACACATGCAACGATATATGGTGAAAAAAATCCACATAACTCCCAGCCATTAAAACAGTATACACCAACTTTGCTGCTTATAACCAACATTAACACCATCATTAACTTTTGGCAAATGATATTGACATCTATATTTGTATCAGCCACACGAATAATGCTATACTACCTTTTTTGTTTCAGAGTATCCCAATTATACTGATTTTTAACTACAAAAAGTACCATTGAAGAGTATCACAAGTATAAGATGCATCAAGTAGCTTGTCGATCCAGAGAAGGATCAGTTAACTCAGCACAAACAGAGACTAAGATATAAAAGAAAATGCAAACATTGCAGGAACAGTGACTTCCTATCATTAAAGAACTTAAGCATTGATGTTATTTAAAACAAAAGCATGCACTCTACATGGTAGGCTGAAACACAAATAAACAGAAGCTATGACATGTAACAACAACCCAGCTTGGCTCATCAGGAAACCAGAGAACATAATTGACTGGAAAAAAATGCTGATTAAGAGCCATATGCTTAAAATATTAGTCACCTTGGAGCATATGTCCAATAAGCTGCAGGACATATAAGTCTAACTAATCCATAATGGCAGAAAAGAATTAACAATCAACTTCGAGCATAAACCTAATAGTAGGCAATTTGTGAGCAGCATATGAATTAACATTCTTCCCAAGCAACAACCTAGCCTCTGTAGTTAACAAAATTGCTACTCAAATCTCTGCTTAAAATCTAGAAGCCTTAAAACTGACGCATGGAAAATAAGCTCCAAATAATTTAAGTCACCAATTTCTTGGTTTCCACTCCATACTTATTAAACCTTACTTTTTCGCTAACCAATAAGGCAAAAAGGTCAGCAAAAGTGCAAACCAATTACCTCTCCTAGAAACAGGACAGAGAAGAAAGTCTCCATGGCCTTGATGGTGTGCGTGAAGGACACATGCACATTGCCCAAACTCACTCACAATAGTGAAAACATTTCCCAGCATGCGGATCAAAGCAAGAGGCAGGATCTTGGCATACTGCATCACAGCAAACAAAAATAACAGCTCACCAAATTAGTGACATGGATAAACCAATTATGTAATGGTCAAATGTAATATTCAGTGAGATGCTAGGAAAAAATGACAAAGATATAACTCTATTTCAGAAATAAATATTTCAATTGCAACATGTACCCGTGCAATCATGCTGGCTTTCTCATGATTTGACATCAAGTAACAAGAATTATTAGTAATCTTATTTTTTGTTGATTACCTGTTTAAGGGAGAGCCTTGATTTGGGATGCAGATTCAGCAGCCACATGAGTGTGATGAAGAAAGATGCTGATGCGAACTGGAAGGTGATGGTATACGAAAAGGGAATGACTTTGAGAACCTGCACAAATCACACAATTTAGAAGATTCGATTCGGCTGAAGAATCCATTAGGAAAAGACCGGGGATCGATCGAATAGGGACGAAATGGTGAACCAGCTTGTCGTAGATGTTGAAGTAAATGTTGAGCATGTATCAGACTCATTCCACCTCTCGCGACCGGCAGCCAAGCGCCAGGCAAACAAACCGGTAAACACCACTCGTTCCCCTCTCCACTGGGCACACCCCGCCACCGCCGAGCACGCCGACCGGCCGACGGCCACCAGAATCGCCCCGCCACATCCCTGATTTGGGGACACGAAAAGGAATTAGAGCAAGATGTGAGCACAAGAGATTGGGAAAAGGGATCAAATCAACCTGCACGAGCGGAGAACATGAGAAATATCTAGCGGCTTCCTCGTGCCCTCGTCCCTCAGATTCTACCTGTTGCCCGTCCCATCTCTCCTCCTCTTCATCGGCGTCGATGCGCCCGGCCTGGGAGGACGGGGTGGAAGGGAGATGGCGGCAGCGGTGGACTCCATAGAAGGGGAGGACCGGGGACTGGAGATAGAGGGAGGGCGGTGGGGCACCAACGATGGCGGCGCGCCCGCTGCGAGGAAGAGGGAAACGATGGGGGCAGTGGTGCGGCACGGCGTCGTGAGGGGAGAGAGAGAACGAGAGAGGCGGGGGATAAGAACGAGAGGGAGGGCGGCGTCTGTTCGGCGGGGGGTTTTCCGCAAAAGTGACGACGGGCGTTATTCTGCAAAACAACCACGATTTCGGAATTTCGTCTTCTTAGTGGACAAATATTCTGTAACACGGGGGGTGTGGTGCAAAACAAATGAACAAGTTTCCTGTAGCAAAAGGACTACGGTGGATACAGAACGAATTAAACAGAAGGTGAAGGGTTTTTCTGTAAAATAACACGCGGCGTTGGCAGCACGTTGGCCGCGGGATGGAATTGATCGGACGGCCGCCAATTTCGGGCGACGTAGCACGGCTGGGAGGCCGCCAAACTCGGATCGATTGATGGGTGGGATAAGGTTATCTTAGTCCAAATAATTCATGGTGCTAGCCACATGTCCTTGTTCGATGGGGTTACTCAAGACATTGCCGCAGCCACATGTCTAGTTTCACGTTCGGTGTCAATATCTTCCGTGCAAAGTGAAAAAAATTAAAGATAATAAATGTAAATAAAAATATTATAGTGCAATTTCTAACTAAAATTTATTGCTATCAGATGAAGATAATAAGTATATATAATTCTGTATAAGAATTGTATTCAAATATTTAACAAATGAGATGTAGCTCAGGGTAATAATTTTGTAGTAATGTGGTCACATTCTTTTATTGGAGATTCCACACAAGACATGCTAGAAAAAAGAAACAAAAATCCTAAAAATTCTCACAAAAATTAAAACATCGAACATCAATCCTGTAAACTCTAATAATCATAGTCATTGGTGTATTATGTTTTCTAAAACTTTATTTATACATGCATGTGAGGAAATCATATTTTTTTTGATTTTATGCCAAACACAATCTATGGAGGTGCGATACAAAATGAAAGTCATGTCGATGTGGATGAAAAGTGTATAGAGTAATTACTAATTAAAAATCAATCACCCATGTCGATACATAACTTTAGTCTCGGGTGGGAACACCACCCAGGACTTAAACCTGACGTCAATAATTAAGGCTTGCAGCTGTTGGGAGCGTGGCGGCCACGTCGACGAAAAGACTTTAGTCCCGGGTCCAAAATTGAACCGGGACTAAAGAGGCGTACCAAAGGTCCTTACTCTAACAGTGTGTTCGAAACGGCAAACCCTTTTGTAAAATGTTGCCAGTTTCTAATGCAAATTGCAGCACTGATGCAAGTTTGTAGAGAACCGACCCCAAACGGCCGGACATCAAATATACTAGCTACGACCTTCTGTGTAATAATGTACATTATATCCCCATTTTTGAAATGTTATTATTGACTTTTATAGACCTTATTAGTATTCTTATTTAATTACTTATCAAGCTTATGTTCAATTATCGAACATGTAAGAAGTTATAACTGAAACCTAAATCTGAATTTGAAAAGCAAACTTTTGTAGACTAATATTGAGAAAAAATAATGTAATCCATTTATATTCTGAAAATTGTTCCCAAATTTTCTCCATAGTAAACAAATTAATTAACACTAAAGGTATTGGTTTGATCTCTACAAAAAAAATTACTATTTGAGATTTCAATGTGGTGGTATCATATATAGAAAAGTTTCATTTAGCAAACATGCATGCCCAAATGTTTCATTTCTCTTCTTTAGAATGGAATATTAATGTTGGTTGTGACATATACATACATCTTTTCCTACTAGTAACAATGCACGTGCGACACGCACGTGCTATATATGGATACAACAGGACGATGTGGCAACTTGTTATTCACTGAAAATGTTCCATCTTAACCCTCTTGCCTTGAAACTTCAAACAAGTTGAATATGTCAACTGATGCATCATTGATCATCTTGTGAATTTAGAGTTTGACTTAATTAAACTTTTTTCAATCCTCTTGATACACCTAAATGATTGCTTGTTTCAAAGCATGTGATAGATGTTATTATGGTACAACTTTCGATATACATAATTTATTTATTTTTGTTAATAACGCAAACTTAAAATCTTTTTAGAATCATAACAACAACTAACTAATAGTGATGAAAAGCAGAACTTGAAGCTTATATATATACACAGACTACGATGTTTAAGCAAGACCGGTCATATTTACAAGATCACACATCTTTATGTATAGGTCTCAAAGAACTATGCCAATGCTGAGCACATACTAAATCTTTGTGCAATCGATAGGGTCAAACGTAACTTTCTACCTCTTAAATAGAGTAGCATGTTTCAAGTTGCTATAAAATCATTAAGACTGTCTGCACTCCTACTACTCTACATTTTTACTCTAAAATGAATATTATAACCGCGTCAGCAAGTTTTTTTACTCTATATCAACTTCTCCTGTACTCATGTTACTATATATATTTACTTTATTCCAAGAACCACATATTTTTTTCATCCACCTCCAACTACCATCTTCAATTAAAAATTCATTTGTTACCTCTTTAGGTATTAAAATGTGAGAAATGTAAATTCTAGGGTTTAGAATGTAAGGAAATAGAAGTTATAAGGACTAAAACATAGTTATTAGAAAACAAAAGGGGCCAAACAAGAAAACCTAAACCTTACTCTTCCGGTCTTCCACACGCACCCCTCTCTGCTCTCTCGATCCCTCTTTCTCGCCTCTCTCCCAATCTCTCTCGCCGACAGACAAGAGGTCAGGGTCACGACGACAGAGGAGGCGGCAGAGGGGAGTCTTGTGTTGCGGCGGCACGGCCTGCGCTGGGATGCAGCCCCTCCCTCCCAGGCGGCTCCTCCACCGGCACCTCCACCCATTCCCCTCTCACCCCCGCCACCAAGCCTCTCCTCCACACCCCAGCCGCTCTCCTCCCCGTCTCTGCGCCCGCCCGCTCGCCGGCGCCGGATACGGCAGTGCTTCCCTGTCCTCCGCGACGCCACACAAAAAGATGTATTATATTTGCTACTATGGCAGATGCAGCGTACACTGCCAATGCGAGAATTTCAGTCTATGCTATGGCAAATAATCTTGCGCTTATCTTTGTCAAAATTTTAGATAATACAGAGAATTGAAGTTCTTTGTTCTTTGCCAAAAGTCGCAGGATCGGAAGTTCTTTAAAAGAAAAACATTGCTGCTCTGAAGCAGGTAAACAATCCTTTCATGTCCTTGCTGAATGTCTGGTCAAGCGAAGTGCTAATGTCAAACCATACAGATGAACAGATATAAATATTAAAGAAATAGTTGATCTTACATGTGCTTCCTATGCTCTCCATCGGTGGGATGACCCGCAACAACCGTGTCGTCCATATGGGTGCATCTGTGCATGGGAGCAACAGCTCTGGCTATGAGGCGACAAAATCGTAATTGCGACTCGGTTGTCTCAATTTATTCTCCTCCTTCTGCCATGGCATGTTGACAACGTTGTTTTTTTGTGATAAAATGTCGCGCCGCTGGCTGGATCGTGGGACAGTCGTCGGACAGATGTTTTCTTCCAAAATTTTTCCCAACTACCCGTCACATCAAACGAATGAACATTAATTAAGAATATTTTTTTAGAATTACACAGTACAACGCAGACGCTCACAACACGCACGCACACTCACCCCTATGAACACACGTACACAAACCCTACCTCTATGAGCACCTCCGAAGGACTGAGCATCGGCTGATCTGGAGATTCCCGAACATTAAATGTGAGTTAATGACAAAATCTATTTCATAACGTCTACCTTAATTTTTGATACGAATCTAACGAGTCCAATTATGTCATAATTAGATAACGTCGTGCTACAATAAACAATTTCTAATGACGGATTAATTAGACTTAATCTCGGGATTTCCCGTCCATCCATGTAATTAGTTTTATAAGTAGTCTACATTTATTAGAGCATCTCCAAGAGTACCTTAAATTTTCTTCCTAAAAACACAATGTTTTCCAACTCCTAAAAAGATATTGGGAGGAAAAAAAAGCTCATCAGTGCTTTTGTCAATCATTCATGTAATCAACGATTTTCCCCGTGATCAACCACGCAAGCAACATGCAAGTAGCAGCAGCAATGCAGCATGCACGGCACACAGGACAGCATCTTCCTCACCTTCACCGACAGCATCTTCCACCACGGCAAGATCTACTACGGCGTCGCCCTCGCCGGGCGCCTCAAGATCTTCGCCCTGTCCCGGAAGGAGGAGAAGCAGCTGCTCAAGGACCTCAAGAAGGAACTCGTGGAGCGCCGCCTCAAGACGCTGGACTGGGTCCACGCCTTCTTCACCGCCATCGTCTTCCTCTCCATCGCCATGGGCGACGTGGGGCTCCAGAAGTGCTTCTTCCCGGACCTCGACAGCGACCACATGAAGAACGTCAAGGAGCTCCTGAGGAACGCGCCGCTGGGGCTGGCCCTGCTGTCCAGCTTCGTGTTCATGATCTTCCCCACCACGAGGCACGGCGTCGGCTTCGACAACCGCGACCCCCGCGTCGCGAGAGAGCAGCAGCAGAAGGAGGAGGAGGAGGCGAAGACGAAGCAGAAGCAGGATGACGGGAACAAGGCCCCAAAACCCGGCGGGGACGACCTAGAAGCACAGAAGGGTTCCAAGCCACAGAATTCTGGGAGTCCCTGATGCTTACACGCTCGCTGAAACATGTTTGTGTGTTTGTTTTTTCTCGTAATAACTTTTTGGTACAACAATTGGTGTGTCTGTGTTCTACATAGAAATGATGGGATGCGTAAATCCTGTTTTGTGGTTGCTTCATTTTTTTTCTTTCTCCAATAATAATGAATAAAGGATCGTGTTTTTCATTCATATATAATCATTTTCCCAACAGAGATGAGCTGATGAATGCTACCCCATTGAAATTTATAGAGAATATTACTACTAAATTGTTTGATCCTGGTACTTTTGTGTGACGTGCACACATCACATATTTCCATATATATGACAACGAGTATAACGAGCATGATATGTGTGTATGTATTCCAATGTGATACCTCTTTAGTCACAAATAAAAAATGTGGAGAAGCAACTAAGTAAAAATTTTAAGCTTTCACAATCTTAAACTTTCACAATCAATATATTCCAAATAAATATATTTAAATATGAAAAACATACTAATATATTTGTAAAACACTTCTGATAACACAAAAGTTTAAACTATGTTTCCACGCATAAGACCAAAATGTTGTTGCTGACTTGCTGTCATCTTCGATGCTGTGCCCAAGCATTCAACTTTGGACCTGAAAGTTCAAAGAGCAACCCCTCTTGCAGCTACATCGCTTTAGAGAGGACCATAGATTTATTATTTCACAATGGCTAGAATCAATTCTGTAACTCAGTTGTAATCCCCTCAGTAGTCCTTCTCCTTCTGTTGTATATATTTCTGTACGTATGAACCCTAACACCTAACCCTTAATAGAAAATGAAGTGCTTTGGGGAACTCCCCCACAGTTTTGCCCTTCAAAACGACCAAAATGTTGTCCGATCCAAACATTAACTATTAGTGACAGGAATATATACGGGCACTATTTTTTCTTGCAAGTACTCAACATATCAAGAATATAATAGCAGTCAAAACTATTGAGCAACAAATATTAGTAGCAGTCATGCATGATGGTGCATTATCAAAACACAAAGAATAGTTTATAAGTGCTCCCACGATTAAATAAAAAATATTTTTTGCGAATGGCACTATTACAGGTTCATAAAGCAATGATGTAATGTGGGATGCAAGGTCATGTTCACCACGAGTGTGTAGCATGTATGTCATGCAAAATCTCATTTCAAGAAGCAAAAAAAACACTAATGTGTATACCATTGGTTGAAATTAACATAGTACTCATGAATTCATGATTAGGAACATTACAAAGAACAATATGTAAGTGCTTAATGCAAATTGATTGTCTGTCATACACGGTCTGGATGTTAAGCCCTGCTGCAGTTCCTAGAAACTACCCAGAAACAAAATTAGATGGTCAATGTGTCGGCAACGATTGGATTGAGAAATAACCGGCTGATATTCCGCAAGATAATATCAGGCATACTAAATTGCTGCATCAATATCTACAAAACAAGCTAGCAGGATTGCACACAACCTTGCTGGAAACTGAAATTTCCTTGTGTGTCGCAATACCAACAGGGAAAACAAATAACCGACAGGGAAATGCAAAATTAATTTTCTTATCGGTTAACCGATAGGGAATAACCGCCGTAGATAAAGCGACAGGGAAAAAATGTCGTCAGTTTCTAATTTCCCCATCGGTTTCTTCCTTTCCCTGTCGGTTTCTTCCTTTCCCTGTCGGTTTGCCACTCTCAGGGAAATGTCATCAATCAGGTTATTTTTTCCTTGTCGAAGGATTCCCGATAAGGAATAATCCAGGTACCGATAGGGAAAGAATTACCTTGTGGGTTTACAGAAAATTCATTTCTCCTGTTGTTCTTCTTTGCTGATAGAGAAATACACGAGCCATGCTGGTCTGATTTCGATAGGGTAATTGTTCATTGGTCGACAAGGTAGTTTCTTATACTTCAAGTCAAATTTTGAGATTTGAATATCTTGTAACATGTTCCAACTCTTATGCACCAGAATTATTGACACCACCTTATGTTGACCATAACAATGGAAAAAATCAAGTTACATTAGCAATTGTTATGCAAAAACATGTTTTTCTATTCTCCATTTATATGGAAAAAACATGTCGTATAGAAAAGAACTAAGAAAAAACAATTAACATGCAAACATACACTATTAAATAAAATATCATGATTTTAGAAAAAAATAGGAAAAAGAACCAAAAACCAATTACAAATTTTAATTCTGGATTAAAAAGAGAAAGATGAACAATTGATGTGTTCTTCCTCCCGATTCAGATTAATTTCCCTGTGTGTCACATGAATTTCCCTGTGTGGTTTACCTAACCTACAAGGAAATGAGGAATGTCCCTGTGTGTCATGTCGATTTCCCTATGTGTTTAATCTAACCCGCAAGGAAATGAAAATATGTTAATTTGGAATGTTCGCGGTTTGAACGCGCGGACCAAGCGTGATATGGTACGGGGTGTGGTTTCTCAGGAGCGCATTTCTCTTCTGACGTTGCAGGAAACAAAACTTGACTCCTGTGATGCTGCTGTGGTTGCAAGTCTGTGTGGTGCGGGGTTTGATTTCTTTGATCTCCCGGCATCGCACACCTGTGGAGGGGTTTTGTTGGCTTGGCACCGGGATACTTGGGCAGCTACTAATTTAATTATTCGCCAGTTTTCCCTAACAGCTAAACTCACACTTGTGGAAAATGGGGAGGAATGGTGGCTGACCTGTGTTTATGGGCCACAAACAGAGTCAGAGAAGGTTCAGTTCCTCCAGGAACTGAGACAGATCAGAGCTGGCTGCCAGGGAACTTGGATGTTGTGTGGGGATTTCAATTTGATTTATAGAGCCGAAGATAAAAATAACAACAGGCTTAACAGGCGCATGATGAATTGCTTCCGTCGTTTTTTGGAGGACATGGAACTATTGGAACTTAACTTGCATGGTCGGCTTTACACTTGGAGCAATGAGCGAGATGCCCCGACGTTGGAGTGTATAGACAGAGCTTTTTTGTCCGAGGATTGGGCGGCCGCATTCCCCAACCATAAGCTGACGGCCTTGTCCTCTGAGGGTTCTGATCATGCCCCTTTGCTTTTGCAAACAGATACTGCTTGCTCTTCTTTTCGGAGGTTCAAATTTGAGAACATCTGGCCGAAGTACGAAGGTTACTTGGAAACTATTGCTGAGGCTTGGAATTGCCCCTGGCCGGAACAGCAGGTCGATGCTTTTAGAGTGCTAGACTTCAAGTTGCGGAACACGGCTAAAGCGCTTAAGAGATGGAGTGCTAAGCACGTCGGTAGCATCCAGCTGCAGCTAGCGATTGCTAAGGAATTGGTGCTCCGTTTTGACAAAGCACAGGAGTCCAGGCAACTTGCTCTGCATGAACGGGCGCTACGTAATAAAATGAAGCTGCATTGCCTGGGCTTAGCGTCGACAATGAGGACGGTAATGAGACAAAGGTCCAGGATCACATACTTGGCGGAAGGAGACGCAAATACTAAATTTTTCCATCTCCAAGCATGCCACCGTAACAAGAAGAATCATATTAGTTCCATCAGGATAGATGACATGGAGATTGTGCATGATGAGGCGAAAGCGGAGCTGATCACAAATCATTTTGAGAACATCCTGGGCAACACGGCGTCAGACACCATCTCTCTGGACTTCACACGAATGTTGGTGCCGACACTGGACCTGTCAGCTTTGGACCGCTGTTTCTCCGAGGAGGAAATTTGGGAGACGATAAAGGAGCTACCTTCTGACCGTGCTCCGGGCCCCGACGGTTTCACGGGGCTCTTCTACAAGACGGCGTGGCCTATTATCAAATATGACATCATGAGGTCCTTCCACGCTTTATGGTCGCTGGACGGTCGAAGCCTATATTTGGTCAACCAAGCATACATGATTCTCCTGAAGAAAAAGAAAGACGCCTCGTTAATTACGGATTATCGACCGATCAGTTTGGTCCACAGCTTCGCTAAGCTGTTTACAAAAGTGCTAGCGAAACGTTTGGCTCCGGAGCTAGAAGCACTGGTTAGTCTCAACCAGAGTGCATTCATAAAGGGAAGGATTTTGCATGATAATTTCAAGGTTGTAGAACTGACAGCCAAATGCTTGCATCGGCTGAAAGCTCCCAGTGCTCTTGCGAAGATTGATATTGCCAAAGCCTTTGATACTGTCAGCTGGAGGTATTTGTTACGGATCATGCAACACATGGGCTTCTCACGTAGGTGGTTGAATTGGATTTCTTTGAGCCTATCGACAGCAAGCACTAAAATAATTGTCAATGGGTCCCCTGGTAGGCGGATTTGCCATGGGAGAGGGTTGAGACAGGGCGACCCATTGTCCCCCATGCTTTTCGTAATTGCAATGGAGGGCTTAAGTCGGCTGATTAAGACAGCAGCAGATGAGGGCTTCCTACTTAATCTGGGTCATCACACCATCAAGGAACGAGCGTTCTTTTATGCGGATGATGTTGTTCTTTTCCTCCTACCGAAACAGCAGGACCTGGTGCTCACCAAAACCATTCTGGACATCTTTGCTGCTGCTTCGGGGCTGCACATCAATCCCAACAAGTGCATGATCAACCCGATCCAATGTGGGCTGGACGATTCAGTGAGTTTGCTGCAGTTTTTCCCGGGTCGGCTGCAGGGTTTCCCATGCAAGTATTTAGGGATTCCACTATCTGTCAAAAAATTGAAGAAGGATGATTTACAACCACTCGTGGACAGAGTTTCCGCCGGCCTTCCGACCTGGAAAGCCGGTCTTATGACCAGAGCTGGCAGAGCGGTGTTGGCGAGGGTCAAGATGTCCGCAGTGCCTGTACATACGGCCATTGCCACGGCCATCTCGCCATGGGCGATCCGGGAGATTGACAAGAGAAGGCGGGCCTTCCTCTGGAGAGGTACAACGACTGTCTCGGGAGGGCAATGCAGGGTAGCTTGGCCACGTGTGTGCAGACCTCCGGAGTTGGGCGGCCTAGGTTTCCCGAACCTGCAGCTCATGGGTTATGCCCTTCGATTGCGATGGCTCTGGCTGCGAAGAACTGATGACAAAAAGCCCTGGCTGTCCCTACTGGAACAATTCGAGAAGCCGCTGGTGGCAGTGTTTCAGTACTCTATCACAGTACGGCTTGGTGACGGCGTTTCAACGCTGTTTTGGACTGACAGATGGTTGGATGGGCGTTCGATTGAGGAACTGGCGCCATCTTTGTTCCAAACCGTAGGCCCTCGAATTCAAAAAAGAAGAACAGTAAAGGAGGCCCTGGTGGACAGGAGATGGGTACGTGACATCCAAGGAGCTCTAACGGTGCAAGTGCTTTTGGACTACCTATTGATCTGGGACAAAGTGGAGTCTATCTCCTTAACAAACACACCCGATCAGACTATTTGGAGGTGGACAAGGGATGGCGCTTTTACTACTGCCTCAGCTTACAGGCTGTTCTTCAGCGGCCAACACGCCATCCCGGGGGCTAAGCTTCTGCACAAGACAAGGGCGCCGGGCAAATGCAAATTCTTCATATGGCTGGTGCTTCATAACAGGGTTTGGACGGCAGCGAGAAGGCGGAAGCACCAACTGCAAGTTGATGACTGTTGCTCTTTATGTGACCAGGAACCTGAAACTATATCTCATTTGCTCATTGCCTGTTCCTACAGCAGGGAGGTCTGGTTCACTCTTTTCCAAAAATGGAGGATGGTGAATAGGTGGCCGTCGGGCCGAGAGCTGGGCTTGGCTGACTGGTGGGTGAAGGCTCGGAGGGGTTTTGACAAAAATGGAAGGAGAGCTTTTGATTCGGCTGTCATTCTGATATGTTGGATGCTTTGGTTAGAACGTAATGTTCGTGTGTTCAACCGTAGATCTCAGTCCGCGGCGGAGTTAGCTGCCCAGGTTTTAGAACAAGTTGAGTTATGGATTAGCGCTCGCTATCACTCCCTGCTGCCGTTGGGTTCTGTAGCTGCTGGTCGTCAAAACGGGGACATGGCGAGTGGACTGTAGTTTTTGTTTCGCTCCTTTTTGCCGCGTCATCAGTCCGTTGACGACGGTGTCGTTTGTAATACTCTTCTTCCTCTTAATGAAACACGTGCTAAGGCACGTTCGCGAAAAAAGGAAATGGAGAATTTCTTCGTGTGTCATGTCAATTTCTCTGTGTGTTTAATATAACTCACAAGGAAACGAGGAATTTCCCTGTGTATTCTTCGTAAACCGATAAGACCATACGAATTGCCCTGTGTGCACACGATAAAACACTCAGGGAAATTCGGCACACACAGGGAAATTTCGGTTTTCAGTAGTGGTGGGGCTCTTCACTGCACTGGGTTTTTACGATTGCACACAACTATCTGAACACATGGTACCAAGCCATTAGCACCAAAATGTGCAACCCATTAATGCCCAATAATAGTGGCAAATCACTGCCTTTTTTTACTAAATGCGACAATCAATCTACACAACCACACCCCTCCCCTCCCCCCTTGAAGAAACTACATACTCACCATCTATTAAACCATTAGGGCAGTGGAGGAATCATGTGAGGCAAGGGAAGCTTACTTAAAGTCACAGATGTGGAGGTTATCATCGTTATCCTTACAAGCAAAATAACATTCGCTACCGGAATTTGCTAATTTGCCATGGTCCCTAATGCACACTGCAAAGCCTTTGCCGTGTGCCCCACACAGCAAAGGGCACACAACAAAGATTTGAATGGTAAAGAGCTTTGTTGTGTGTCTTTTATCGGGCACATGTCAAAGATCTTTGTTGTATGCCAAAACCGAGACACGTCAAACATTTTCAAAAAAAATTAAAAGAAGTCAATCCACTACGGACTAGAAGTTGTATCTAGACCATAACTTCCAAGCTGGTTAAGATTAGTAATTTTATAGCCCATTTAAGTCCAATTACTAGTTCAAATCAACATTTCAGCAAACCAAGTTCAACATCACAACCAATCAGATTCAACATTTTTAAAAAATTAGGTCAACAACGCAAAATAATAGATCCAGCATGTTTTAAAATAGTGATTACCATTTTATATAAAAAATACTACATTCAACATTTTTTTTAATTATGTACTCCAACATTTGGATAAACTTGGTCCACCATTTTAAAAAAATAGTTCTTCTCCAACTCCAGTGGAGATAGCAGTGCATCGGGGGCATGCATGTGGCAGGTGCACCCAGGCACAATGACGCGCGGACCCGACTTTCAGTGATGCACAACACGCTCGGTCGGCACTCGAGGTGCGGCAGTGGGGAGGGCTGCTACTGGTGACGTGCGGTGTCCTCGGCCGGCGCACATGGCTCGTGGTGGCATGGTGAGCCAGGCGGTGGCGGACCTGGGATGGTGACGCACACAGGGGTGGTCAGGTTTTAGGAGGGTCCAATGGATCACCCACAAATCTCAAACAATTGAAGTTACATAAAAAAACTGAAGTTAAATAGCTTTTAGTTCTTCATTTGTATAGTCAAAGTAGCCTTACAACAACTTTCAATATAGGAAGGGACAGATTTATTGGGGATCACATCGACGTGGACATTTTACAATTTAGTCTATGTATCAATATTTGATGAATTAGGGTACGCCTTCACAAAAAAGTTTATTACGAATCTAATAATTCTTCTAAAAATAAAGATTTTTCTTTAGCATCTCCAGCAAGGTGTAATTTTAAGAAAGGATAATTTAACTAAGAGGACTTGGGTTGGAAGTCATAAGTATAGTTTCTGTGATTTTAACGAAATAATTAAACTTTTTTTTACTGCCAACATGCTAAGACTATATGAAGAATTGTTCATGTAGCTATTGAGTTATCCCATCTAGATCAGTAACACATGGATAGAAATTGGTTAATGGGCATGCAGAATAAAGGATTAAAAATTGATCTTTGTTGGACTATTTACAAAACTATTTGGTGTAAACGTAACGGACTCGATTTTTTAGAAAAAAACATTTTTCTTCTTTTTTGCAGTCTATATTCAAAAGAGTTTATTGGCTATGGTTTTGGTCCCTATTCCTGGGTCCTGGCTGCATGACGACACAATTGAGATCCATCCATTTGGTAAGCAAAGCATAAGAGGTTGTTGTTTCGGATATTTTTGCTAACTAGCAAAGGTGCCCGTGCGCGGACGAAAAAAAGTATACAAAATGTTGAATTCTCCCACCCTTACATAGTGGCTCCGCAATCTATGAGAAATAAAGAAGCAAGTTTTAGACATGTGCTTTGTAGTGAAACTCACAAGAAGTTTTTTAATCTCAATCTGAAATTCCCTTCCACTCGAGATTTGTGGAGCTACCACTCAACCTCCTAACCAAGTAAGCTAGAGAACCTCACTACCAGAATCTGGTTATAAGTTACATTTTGAAAATTACATTCTTTCATTATAACACCCTCAACTTCCTGAAATTACATTCTTCCGTTATAATTATAGTTTATATTCTTCACAGAACATTTCGGACTGGTTATAAATTTTATGAAGTGGCCGGATTCGGGATGATCTCCATTTTGAGTGCATCAGCTTCAACAAGGGTTTTGTTAGCCTTCAAGTTCACCCATCTGCCAAAACCATTTACAGTATTAGAAAAATTAAATTAAAACTACGATCACTTACAGATTATCCGTGTTGATTATCTTAAATTTCTCAACTGATTTGAACTCATTCACCCATGTTCAGAAGTTTTGGAAGCAATGTCAACAAAAGCTCTACAATTACTTCATTGTTGCGGTACTAATTATTAGAATGTGATTTGCTATCTTCGAATTTGTTCGGAACTTACAAGACGCGCCTGGGTCGTCCCCGCGCGGGCGACGCAGGCGACGAAACCCTAGCGCCACCCCCACACTCCTTCCATCCCTCCCCACCTCGCCGCCACCAGAGCGGGTCCGCCGGAAGTCCGCGCGCGCTCTCAAGGATGGCGGCGGTGAGGACTTCGCCTGGGTTGCTGCGAGCGGCCCACGCGGGGAGGTTGTTCGGCAGCCATGGCGGTGCCGCCGCGGTGAGGCGCGGCGGGCCACGGCGGGGCCGCAGACAGGGAGCCTGGGAGGTGGCGGAGCCTGGCATGCGGCGGCGGCTTCTCCTACCAGCGGTGACGGCGGGATCTGGAGGCGTTGCGGCGACGGTTTCGCGGCGGCGCTGCTGGTTTCCGCCGGCGGAGGAAGCTCGAGGCGCTCGATCCGCCGTCCTGGCGGGTTGATCTGGCGCCCCAGAGCTCTGATCTGTGCGCTCCGGTCGTGGCTGAGGCTGTGCGCACAGTGGCGGCGCGACGGTCGGCGGGTGGCGGTCGACGGCTGGCGACGGTGGGAGGCTAATGTGGTGTGCTGCTTCACGGAGGTGCTCCCGTCTCTCTTGTTCTTCACTCGTTGTTCGTGTGCTGGCTGCTGGTGGCGGCGGTGCGGTGGTAGGTGCTTGCTGAAGATTCGGCTCCGCCATGGTGGTGGGGCCAGGGTGGTCTCGGCTGCGTTCTGGGGCACCATGGTGGTGCTACGGGGTGTGCCGGGTCACCCCCTTCAGCGGTGTATCTCGCTTATCTCGTCCGTCGGCTCGCTGTCATGAGGCAGGCTGTTTTTCGTGTAGCAGGCTAGGGCCGCTCCGGGCGAAAGCTCTAGTGACGGCGCCCTCGGGCGTCGTTCTCCCTGTTGGGGGCACCACTGTGGAGCTGCTCTACCTGTTGCATGAGAGGTCTCTGGGTGAAAGTCCTGTCCACTTGTGAACGAACGTCGACGGCGCTATTGGCGTTGTGTCCTCCTTGGAGGTGTCGTTTCTTGAGACCCGGCTTGGATTGCGGTGGTCGGTGTGTCGCCCATGGTGGGGGAAGGCGGCTCGGGTGGGTGAATGTGGTCCGTTGGGTGGTGGTGGCTCATCCGTGGCTGTGTTGGGAGGTGTTGAGAGCTCATGTTGTTGTTGTCTTTGGGTCAACGTTTGTGGTGCAGTGGTGATCCTGGTGATGGCATAGCTTTTCTTTGAGCTATGGCGGCATAACAAGTCTTGGCGAAGCACTGTCCAGCGGCGGAGTGTCGCTTCAAGGTGGTTTCTTCTGTGTTGTGAGGAGGTGGATGCGGCGAGGACCCAAGAGCTTGAGGTTTCTTTGAGGGTCAAGCCTTGGCTTTGCTTCGCGGTGGTGGTTGGGAGATCGATGACTATTGATGTGTGGCCTGAGGTAGACAACACTATGATGGAGGAGTTGTGGGTCGCTACTCATGCTAGCAACGGGCTGCGCTAGTGTTGGTGCAGAACATCATTATTTCTACAGCGCTTGTTTGGGTGGTGTCTTTTCAGTTCCTCTCCCAGGGTATGGTGGTTGGTGTCGTGTTGGGTTTTCGCTCAGTTTTCCATAATTATCTGAGCATTGTATGGTTTGGCCTCATTTCCCTTAATATGAGGCACCTTCTTCTTATATGATGTAGCAGTGCTTCTGCCTTTATTTCAAAAAAAATTGCTATCTTCTGACTTACACGTGTGTTAGGAACTTGTGCAATCTCCATAAGCTGCAAACAGAATGAAAATTATGACATTGATGAAAATCCAGAAAAAATACGTCAAGTCTGCTAACATCTATTTATGCACAGAGTATCTGGTCAGCATATGAGGCTGACATTCTTGATCTTGTACTCTGGTAGCACAAGACAAGTGAGGCACCTTCTTCTTATATGATGTAGCAGTGCTCCTGCCTTTATTTCAAAACAAAATTGCTATCTTCTGACTTACACGTGCGTTAGGAACTTGTGCAATCTCCAGAAGCTGCAAACAGAATGAAAATTATGACATTGATGAAAATCCAGAAAAAATACGTCAAGTCTGCTAACATCTATTTATGCACAGAGTATTTGGTCATCATATGAGGCTGACATTCTTGATCTTGTACTCTGGTAGCACAAGACAAGTTTACCTGAACCCCTCCTTCATATGAGAATATGAGGTAAGTGTGCCACCTTTTACATCAGCCAAAGTTTTTGGGGTGACCTGACAAGAGGTTGTAGAACTTCCTTACCAGCCAACTCAATGTAATCAATCTGCTTCATCATATGTCAGGAAATTAGATACCTCAATACAATATTCATTCTGCTTGTGGATCAAATGGTTCAGTATCTCTATTCACCAGTTAAGTACATTGCAAAACAACATACTATTTATTAACCAGAAACTTGTAAACTTAATATGGCGATTCTAATTCACATAAGGATATTGTGAATCGCACTTAAGGACTAGAACCAGGAAGTTCATGACCCGAACGTGGCCATACCCGCTCTGAAGGGACGCGTCCATTCCGGGTGGTAACTGATGTCCACGAACGGACGTTTCAGAACGACACATTCACTCCCACTATAATAAGAGACACTTTAGGCACGAGACGATCAATGCAGGCCATTTGTGTTAATGGCTTTAGACGCTAAAATGATTCCTTCCATGCAAGCCGACTTCTCAGTCTCAAGCCAGGAAGCGAAAGCCGAAGGAACCGCGGGCAACTTCAAGGAATCCGGTACGTTCATGGTGGGAGGCCGTCAATGGAAACTACGTTGCTATCATACAGGTATGAATGATCATAAGTGGATGGATGTTCCAGACGGCATTGCCGTCGTCCTCGTTCCTCTGCACAAATCCCAAATGGTACATGTCTCATTGCTCCTATGAAGACACACTCACACATGGCGATACGGTCGCATTATGTTATTGTTTGTCAAACCTGTGACTGCTTCCACGTAGGTGCGAGTATTGTTGCGTGTGATGGCTGGAGACCCAAACGATGAAGATGATACGTTTCGAGTTCAAGCTACAAAAAAGTTTGGTTCATGAATCGGAATCTACAAGCAAGAGGATTTGAATGTTTGGTGGAGCATCATGACATTGAGCGCGTGACATCCAGTGAAGATCGCATACACATATCATGTGTTTGTTTCAGTACTGGAGGACGACTGCATTGAAGTTCCTCCTCCATCAGTGCAAAGAAGCATATGCCAAAGCATTGCAGCCCAAGCCCCTGTGGAAGTTGTGTTCCACGTAGGTGCGGAATGCCGGGTGATACGAGCGATACGTACCGATGTGGCGAAAGTATCTTGTGTGATGGAGGCAATGCTCTACGGCCCAGGAGTGGAGTCTAGCTCTGAAACTATTACAATTATTGACACACACCCTGATGGCTTCTCGGTCCTGATCAAATATGCTAGTGAAGGATCACTCCCGGAGGAGGCTGATTTATGGGACACTCCTGTCAATGCCTGGCCTTATTTACTCTTGGTCGCCGACATGTACCAAGTCGAAAGGTTGAAGCTGCACTGTGCGTCAAAGATGTGGGACATGGCAAGCTAGGAAACTGTGACTTCATTTCTACGATGGGCAATTCAGGCTAATTGCACACAATTACAGGACAAGTGCATGTCTCTCTTAGAGCGAATCTTTCCTCACAGAATACTCACATATGATTGGACGATTGTATGCACTGATCATCCCGAATTTACGCACAATCTCCGTAGAAGATTACCTGAAGGGTTGTACCAGGGTCCCCTGTAGTTTTAATGTTTTATTTAAGTGTTTGTAGTCATGTAATAAACAGTTGAAACGATATGTTATTTTGTTGCAGTGAGTACATTTGTAATGCGAATATCGGATCATCCGTCTAACGTGAATATGAAGTAGAGTATAGTCCTATGTGTGTTTGTCCATTCCATGATCCATGGTGGCATGGACAACCCAGTCAACAGCGTAAGGTCACTGACGTTTGGGTCCGACACCCAAGCGGTCTTTCGTTTGGATCACTGATGTTTGGGTCCATGATCCAAAGTCTTTCGTTTCCCGCTCTGGACCACAAAGGCGGGACTTGAAATTTTGAATTCCCCGCTCCTCCTTCTGGTCCTCCTCGTTTATATATATAAAACAAAGAGGGAAACCAGATCTCCCAATTCCCTCCTGGTAATTTTCCAAAATCAGGGGATCTTCTCCTCGACCGCCGAAGAGACCTAGATCTGCGGCGGAAGCAGCAACAGAGGCCTAGCTACCGACGATGGCTTCCTCTGCTACGAGCGGCGGCCTTCCTCTTCTACGAGCGGCGGCCTTCCTCGGCAACGTCCTTGAAGCTGCAAGGTGGTTCAAACTCGTTGCTCCGTCGGCTCCCCCGAGGCTCACCCTGGCGGTCGCAGATCTGCAACAGTTGCGCAGAACATCGTGCTGAAGGCGCAAGGTCGGGCTGCTAAATCGAGACGACATTCGGCACCTTCTTCCCGTCCTATTCGTCAGGTCTGCGGTCTCCTCCCTGTATTGATCGATTGAATTAGATTGCTTCCCCACGCTCTTTGGCTTTCTATAATATTCTTTCATGTTTGGGTGATTGTGGATCTACTGTACCCTATCGCAAGAGTTTGTTAGAAGTCATTTTATTTGAGGTTTGTAGAAATTTGTAGATGAAATTGTTGGACTGCTTCCCCATGCTCTTTGCCTTTGAATATTGTTATTGCATGCTTGGGTGATTGTGTATCTACTGTACCCTATCGCAAGAATTTGTTCGAAGTCATTTTATTTGAGGTTTGTAGAAATTTGTATATGAAATTATTGGACTGCTTCCCCATGCTCTTTGCCTTTGAATATTGTTGTTGCAAGCTTGGGTGATTGTGGATCTTCTGTTCCCTATTGCAAGAGATTATTCCAAGTCAACTTATTTGAGGTTTATAGAAATTAAAGGATGAAATTATTATATTGCTTACCCATGTTCTTTGGCTTTCCATATTTTTGTTGCATGCTTGGGTGATGATGGATTGGGTGTGATCGTTCATGTACCGCATTGAACTTAATAGATGAAATTGCTTCTGATTGCTAATGATCTCAACCCTTATCTCTTGTTCTTGTACTTGTTTCAGCGGGCCAAAGGGTCAACATCTGTAGTCGCTCCTGTTCAGACCTGCTCCAAGGTAACAAACTCAACACATTCTTTGTTCCTGATTGCGAATGATCTCAACCCTTACCTCTTGTTCATGTACTTGTTTCAGCAGGCAAAAGGGTCAACGTTTGAAGTCACTCCTGTTCAAACCTGCTCCAAGGTAACAAACTTAACACCTTTGTTTCGGATTGCGAATGATCTCAACCCTTACCTCTTGTTCTTGTACTTGTTTCAGCGGGCCAAAGGGTCAACATCTGAAGTCGCTCCTGTTCAGATCTGCTCCAAGGTAACAAACTTAACACCTTTGTTTCCTTAGTTCGAATCAATTACAAGGTCCTAATCTGACTTGGGATCCACTGTTGCTAGATGGAAGCTACCAAGTCAATGATGCTTCTTTCCGAACAAATTAAAATAGAGGCAGTCGAGTACTTAAGAATGGGTACCAAATCCTTATGTAGTAGTGTTGATGAAGAGCGAGTTGACGCTCCCAATTAGGATGGGGTACAACTACGACAACAGTTTGTTGCTCATCAGAAAGAGTTATGTAGCTTGAAGAAAAAGACCGAAGAATCAGAATCAACTCTGAAAATGCAGTCAGCTGAGATTAAGAGGTTGCAGAAGCTAACCGAAGACAGTGAGGACCTCCTTCGTCTACTGCTTAGCAGTAAAAGATGAAGAGGTTAAGATCATTAGATCAAATCTCCACTTTCTCTTGTGATTATGAACTGGATTTAGCTTTGTTAATCAATGTTCCTTGTGATACTGTTATCTTGTAATAGTTTGTGATATGTGATGAACAATATGGTCGTGCTTGATAATAAACAACAGTTTGCTTTATTGTATAAAGAAATATGTGCTGATTACTATTTTGCCAACCAGATCGGAATTATTCAAAAAAAACAGATCAGAATTGAAATTAAATCCATTAATACTGATGCATGATTAGTTAATTTTATATTGTCCTTCAGTGGGCTTAGCCCACTTTTAATTGGGCCAAAAGTCATTTTTTTTTCAAATTAACAAGACACAGAAGGCCGCAACAATGTGCGCACTTGTTGGACTCGACCCAACCAAAACGGACCCATCCTAATCAAATTTCATCTTAAAAAGCTACAATTGGGCCCAACAAAATCTTTTTTGGGCTATATGAATAACGCTAGCCTACAGGAACAGTTTTGGGCTCAACACGGCTACAAACGGGCCAAATTCGTTTTATGACGCATACGATTTGTCACAATTGGCCTGCCACATCGGATGCCACATCAGATTCTGGCCAGCGTGGCAAAGCTGTAGGAACGAAGTTATGACGCATTGTATAGACGAATTTCCACGCGTCATTAAACTCATGACGCCGGGAAATAAGGTCTCGTCATTAATCACGATTTGTGACGCTCGATTAATGACGGAGCGTTTTCGTAACAACCGGCGTCATTAATCACGGTTTATGACGAGAAATGGCCTTTTTTGCGTCACTAGTCGGCGTTTTTCTTGTAGTGGGTGTCGCCGCCGTCCGCATCCACTCCTGCAGGGTGTGGCGATCGCTGCAAGCCGTATGCTTCGGCAGGGCAGCGCCCGTGCCCGGCCGCCGTCCACCCCTGGTGGCGACCAGGACAAGCACGGCGTCACGGCAAACTATTGCAGCTGCCATGGCACTGATGTATGTGTGCGACGGTGGTGGAGGCACACCGTGTGCCCAGGCCAACAACCTTGCAGAGCTGGTCCGCCGCAACCCGCCCCGACCTCGTGTCGTCGGATCTAGCTCGATCCGCCGCCATTGCAGCCTTGGAGGTCGCGCACCACCTCTGGGTCCACGGTCGGTGGCCATGACACCGCTCCTGCTCACCTCACCCTGAGCAATGGCGCGGCCCCACGTGAAGCGTCCCCTCATCAGAGGTGACTAAATGTGATACAAATACCAGTCCTAGGAGGCTGGTACCACATTTATTACATCAGATGGTTCATTTCCGTACATCACGTCGAGGCTGTGGGCACGGGAGCACCATTGCCACGAGAAGCAACATAAGAACTACTGACCAAACTACGATAGCAAAGGCATCTAATATATCTTCAGAGTCTTACGCCATGGAAGCTTCCTGTGGAGACCCTGAATCCACAGGCACGGGTTGGGTGCAGGATAGCAACCTACTCGACGTCTTCGGGGACAAAGTCGGGATCCTCCTCTGAAAAATAGTTAATCAAGCAAGGGTGAGTACATACGTACTCAACAAGTTCAACCCCACCCACGGAGGGGCTAAAAAGCAGATTATGCACGGGATATATCAAGGATCAGGATAAGGTTTATTTTGCAAACACATTTACTCATGCAAGGGTTTGTTTTCGAAAAGGTTTTCGCAAACAGTTTTCATAACCTAAGTAACTCAGTTGTTTTGAGAAAACCAATTGAGGACTACCGGACTCCCCGTCCGCAGTAGCCCAGGCACACAGCATCACTTTAACAGAAATCAACTCACCCATGAAAATCATCCCAAACCCAAACACTAGTTTTGTGACCACACCGTGACTCGTCCAGTACCGTGGACACGGCTATTCGAATAGGTTTTACACTCTGCAGAGGTTGTACATCTTTACCCACAAGTAGGGTACCGCCACACGAACACCTTAGTGCCGGCGCGGATCCTATCAAAGCCATTACCCACCTTAGCTAACCCTACTAGCCACCACGGAAGCAACCAAGGGGTTATATAACCAGGGCGTACCTCACACAGATCGTACCCCTACTCCTTGATCTCCCGCTGCTCACCCGCACTCCTGATGGCAAGTAGATTAACTAGTGGGATTTATGCTAAGCCGTTGCCACATACAACGGTCGAGTGGTAGTACGATAATTGGGTCAAGTGAGATGTCACGCAACCCGGTCCTTAACGACAAGATGGACATCTCCAACACGCTCAACCACAAAGGTACGAGCTCACCCTTACTCCTGACACACACGTCCATCCCGTCTACCCAGTTCTTTTACTCATTTTCCAAAATATCCCATTCCCATTTTTAAAGCACTCACACATTTTAAAGAAATCATTTAGGGCAAACAAAGGTCAATCATAGCAATCAAGGGTGGCTATCCTACCAGGTTTTTGCAGAAAAACAATATGCAATTTATAAAACGTGTCATAGGGTTGTGTTTATGAAATTGGGACCAAAGCATGCATCAAAGGATGAGATTGAACTTGCCATCTTCGAAGTCCTCGGGGAGTTCCTGCTCGCGGTTCGGGACCTCGGTCTCCTGCTCGTAGTACTCGGCTCCATGCTCCGGCTCGCGGTACTCCTCCTCGTTCACTCCGTCGGCTATCGCGCACACAAATCGACACACAATCAATACATGCACACAAGATTTACCAGCTGAGCTCGATAAGAAAATAAATAGAAAATGGGGGAATAAATATTATTAGGGAAAGTTGGTGAATGGTTTGCGGAAAAAGACCCGGGAAAGATGTGGTGAAGTTTGGAATTGATTTGGGTTAAAACGGTGCATGAAATGATGGATTAAAGAGATATTTAGGGCTAATTTAAAAGGCTAAGGACCTATTTGTAATACTAATGGAAGAGAACTTAATTAGAAAGAAAATATGACTTGGTTAAGGGCTTAGTTGTAGTTTGTGTATTACTGAGCAGGGACTAGATCATAAATAAAATATAAGCCAAGGGCTCATTTAAAAGGAAAAAGAGAGAGAGAGAATAGAGAAGGGAGGGGGGCTTCGGGAGGAAAAGAAAAGGGCAGGGGGCTCTGGGCAAAAAGTCCAAGAGAGAGGGAGAGAGAGTGGAAGGGTACGGTTGTAAAAAGGAAAAAGGGTAGGGGGTCCTTGGCCAAACGGCCATCTCCCTTCTGAACATAACAGAGGTGGGGGGGAAGGAGATCGGCCGGGCGGCCGGCCGGCAGGGGTGCTCGCCGGCGGCCCAGGCCTTGGCGACGGCTGGGAGATGGGGCAAAATGAAGAGGGCGACGAGGTCGACCTACTCCCTTCCTCACCTCGGGCTGGGGTGCGCTGTGGAGGCGGATCAATGGGCGGCGGCGGACTGCAAGTGGCGGTGGCCGGGGACGGCACTGGTGGCGACGGTGGAGAGCTCGGGAGGGAGAGGGAGCTGGCTGTGGAGGCTCAGTGGCGAGGTGAGGGACGGCGAGGAGGCCTGAGGGCTATATATAGGCGGCTTAAGGCGGTTCGGGGAGAAAAATCTCCCCGGCGGCGAGGCGGGTAGCTCGGGCAGCGGGGCCGCGACGGCCGACCTTGAATGGCGTCGCGACGAGCTCTTCGTGCAGGCGAGGTGACGGCTCGGCGGCGTCGCGACGTAGTTATGGCGGCTTGGCAGTGGATTTGACGGCTCGACGGCGGTGTGGGGTTGGCGGGGCGCGGCAGCGCTGCGTCCGACGGTCCGCGGCGGTGGGACTGGTGACACGACGGCAGCGGCAGGCGCGGCGCAGAGGGAGCGGCGCCCACACGGCTGCGCGACGGGCCCGGCGCGGTCAGCGGTGCTCCGGCGTTAGTACGGCAGGGCGCGCCCGGCGTGTTCGCCCGGCGCGTCGCAGCGCAGTGCGTGCGGCGATGGCAAGCGTGGCTGGTGGCGCGGCTTGGCGCGGGGCGACCGGCGGCTTGCGACGGCAGTGGCGTTCGGAGATGACCGGGCGGGCAGGCGTATTAATGGCGGCCGCGGCGTCGAGCGGCAGCGACGCGTCGCGTCGTGGGACCGGCGGCCTGCGGCTCTGCGGCGCAGCGCTGTGGCGGGCAGCACGGCGCGGGCAGGCGCGGGCGCGGCCGGCGCGGCCTGGCTGCGGCCGGCTGGCGGGCTGGCCGGCAGTGGTTGCAGCCTGAGCGGGCTGCCTGTGGCTTGGCCGGGCTGGCTGTGGCCGGCGTGGCGTGTCGAAGCAGGGGCGCAGGGCCGGGAGCAGAGGCGCGGGGCCGAAGGAGGAAGGAGGGGAAGGAAAAAGAAAGAAGGGAAAAAGGAAAAGGAAGGAAGGAAAGAAAATAGGAAAAGGAAAGGAAAAAGAGAAAAGGGAGAAAAAGGAAAAGAGAAAGAAAAAGGGAAAGGGGAAAAATTGGGGAAATTTTGGGAAAAACAGGAAAATTAGGGAAAGGATTCTTGGTGGGATTTCCGGGTTTCCGGGTGCCGGCGCGATTTCCGGGACGGCGGTGGTGGCGAGGCGGATCGGCCGGCGGGACCGTGGCTGGCCCGGGATTCCCGGCGCGGTGGCCGACCGCGGTACGACGCGAGTGGTGGCGTGCGGGACTGGCGGTGCCGGCGGGATTCGCGTCGTGTGCGCCGAGGAGAGGGAAAAGGAATTGATGATCGGGGTTTTCGGGGAAACGATCGAGCTCAGCGGAGAGGTTTTGAAAACACGCGTGATTTAGCAGGTGATTTATTAGGGACTAAAAACGCGGGTGTTACACCACGCCAGGGTCGTTGGCCTGGGGTGGTGCGCCTCTGCCACCACCGTAGTCGTGGCCTCCTAGTGCCTCGCCCCGCGCCTCCCTGGGCGGTAGGGTCCCCGGCTACGTCCCCGGCTCGGGAAGGTAGGGGCCGGAGCAGGCAGCCGGCGGAGATGGGAGATAGAGGGATGAGGAAAAGAGACATAACAGGAGGGCCCGACAGGAGTACCTAGTGAGCATGCCATGCTAGCAAATTAAGTTAGTCAAAGATAAATTGGACCTCCTTTTGAGAATCTGGAGATCTAGAGGACACTTGCCGCCAAATTAAAAGGCCCGCTCTGCATTTTACTCTATTGATATCTCCGCCGCAAAAAAAAAATCACTCCTAGATAACAATCCTATAAACTACTTATGAATATTATATGAAAAATATAAATATAGAATGTAAAGAGCAATGGGAAACGGAGAATGTAAAAGGGTAGAGAAGGTAAGCTCCAGATAAGCAACTTGGTGTTTTTTTTAAGTATCGAGAATCGAAGTTTTTTTTAGAACTAACATGTTGTATTGATTTTAGCGCATTACATCGACCCATTTACAAACAGGACCGAAAGAAAAGGAAAATTACAAAAAAGTTTAAAACTCATGTTCATCTTCCTCGAAGCTTTCAGCGATCCGTTCGTCGCCGCCGTCGAAGCCGATTCCCAATCGTCGCCGGGCACCAGAGCCAAACTCCACAAAGTGGAGGCCGCAGAGGAGGGCTTACTACTAGGCGGATCAGCCGAGTACGCTGCCTCCCAGGCGCATCGGCCAACTCCAGTACCCACGACACATCCTTCATTTCCATCGCCGGCAACCCAAGCAATGCTCAGATTTCCTCCAAAGATCATCTTCCTTGAGATTAACAGGGTCAACAACATCATCACCTGAAGAAGACGGCGATGCGCCGACCCTCGACTCCTGGACAGGCCTCTCCATTGACGTCGGAGTAGATCACCATTGGAGAACGGAAGAAGCTGGGAGAAGTTATTCCTCTGCAACATCGTCGCTTCCGCATCACCGGCGTCGCGAGGAAAACCAAACCGCAAAGGAGCCACGCTCCTCCGGCAAAACCTAACTCCACCGTCGAGCATCTTCGGCGAGCAAACCCTAAACCTAATTGGACTCAACTAAGACCCTACAAAGACAATAGATCTGTTGAAGAGACGGACCCCCGCTCCTCGTCACCACTGACAGCGAGGCCGGAGGCAAGGGAACGGGGCCGCAATCGGCGGCGGCGGCGGAGTCGCCCTCCGCGGACGGGGCGTCGAGGCGGCCTTTTTTTTGCCCAGGTAGTTCGAGAAGCTAAGTTTTGCACTAGTGTTTGAAACCCCTATCAAAGGAATACCCGTACGCATGCATAAGCTCCCTAGTCAACTAATTCCGTAGATAGCCGATGAGTCTTTCCCATACGTAAGTGGGTCTCCACTTAGTCTCTCTCAAATGCTCTTCATTGCTCTTCACTTAGTAGAGTTTCGTCGTCTTCTTCAGGTGATGATGTTGTTGACCCTGTTAATCTCAAGGAAGATGATCTTTGGAAGAAATCTGAGCATTTCTCGGGTTGCTGGTGGTGGAAACGAAGGATGCGTCGTGGGTACTAGAGTTGGCCAATGCGCCTGGGAGGCAGCGTACTCGGCTGATTCGCCTAGCAGTAAGCCCTCCTCTGCGGCCTCCACTTTGTGGAGTTTGGCTCTGGTGCCCGGCGACGATTGGGAAGCGGCTTCGACGGCGGCGACGAACGGATCGCTGAAGGCTTCGAGGAAGATGAACAAGAGTTTTGAACTTCTTTGTAATTTTCCTTTTCTTTCGGATCCTGCTTGTAAACGGACCGGTGTAATGCGCTAACTTCAATACAGGTTCCTTCTAAAAAAACAAATTACTATGTTATGCCCTAAAAAAACAAATACTATGTTATACGAAAATATTTAACACATTTATTTAAGACATTTTTGTATGTCAGCATTAGGTGTACCGTGTACACCCTTGACGAATAGTTCAATCATCATGGTAGCTAAAGATATCTACAAGGAGGAAACAAATAAAGAACAAAAGAAAATAATATGTAACTAAATTAAATTGAAATTATTAAAACTTGAGATAAAGAATAGCTACTCATGTAATGAAAAATATAAATAACATAGTAAAAGGTATGAAAAATAAAGTAAAATAGAAAAGAAAGTGAGGAAAATAAAATAATGAATTATTGGGATTAGGGATGAAAACGGTCGGTAAACGGTATCACAAATTTTGCAAATTCTAGAAATTCTAGAAATTTTGCCAATTTGGGATAGGAAAGAAGAATACAGAGCGAAAATATTGACAAAGATTTTAGAAAAAGAGGGGAATGAAAAATGAATAAGTAAAATATAAGTAAATAATGGACTAAAACGAATAAATGAAAACGTAAAAAGGAAAAATATATAGAAAATGAAACAAAAACAAGAAAATGAAGAAAGGTAGACCTGCTTCTTCCTCTCTAGAACTAGTAGTACTAACGGGCTGCATTTGCTGCCACATCAGAGAGAATGTCAGTAATCTGTTTTGAGTTGACTTTCAGTTTCAAAAAAAAAGGGCATTGCCCTTTATAAAATGGGAGCCTGGGACGTTTGGAAGCTCTCCATTCCCCACAAGGCCACAACCACTGCTCACTGAGCCTGGGAGAGAGCATGGCCGGAGTTCAGATGATGCCGGCGGTCGTGGAGGGGCTGAGGAAGACGCGAGCGGGGGGCACACCGTCGGGCGGCTCAGGGGTGAGCACGACACGCTTCACCGGGGAGTACAGGTGGAGGGCTCGCCGGCCGTCGTGCTTGGTCAGGGCCCTCAGGCAACAGGACCGGAGCAGGGGAGGCCTCGGCATCGTCTGCAACCTCGGGGCAGAGCTGCAGCTGGTATATTGATTGATCATAACCATAAATCATGTTCTCGTTTGGCTCAATTACTTTTCAGGCAAACGCAGACCTTGCACTTGTTGACCATAACCATAAACCATGTCTTCGAATCTGCTAATCTCTTGTTTTTTTTTTCCGATGGAAATTAGATGGCGACGGCTGGCGGCGCGGTTGCGGGGGTCGTCGTCGTGCACATCGTCGTGGCGGGACTGACCGGCCTGTGCTGCCTACTCCGGCGATGTAGGCAGCGCCGGCGCCGCCGCGCTCGGAGCCTTCTACCGCCAGTCTACGAGATTCCGCGGACAGCCGTGGGTGCTTCAGAGCATCTCCGGGGCGCGCCTACAGCCGCGCGGCCGCCCCGTGATCCGTGGACGGTGGACGTCTTCGTTCACCGCGCCTGCGTCCCCGCCGCCGCGGATCCCGGTGCCGTTGGCGTGTCCGCAGCCCGTCGCCGTCGAGGTGGCCGCGGGGGTTCGTCGGGCAATGGCGACGGCGGCGGCGGCCGCGACGACGACTGCTACTCCCAGCCAGCATCGATTCGGCTCCTCCAGGTACATATACCCCTCCTCCCCACCATATCCTCCTCCCCCTTCCCTTTTTGCTAGGTTAAACACATGCTCATGTACTATATATATCCTAGATTCGAGAGGAGATTCCTGTAGCTGTTGATTCTTTGGGTTTTTCCTTTGCAAGCAAGCCGAGATTCTTCACCCTCTCCATTTGTGTAGTGTAGCTGTAGATTATTATGCTGCACGATTGTGTAGTTGTGCTCCAATTTGAGTTTTGCCATGTGGTCTCAAGAGGGGATAAAGATTTATCGAGACTGCTGGTTTTTTAGCCGGCCTGCGTACAGGCTAGTCTACTACTAGAGCGTTGCGGTTGACATGCATTGCATTATTCGTGTGCTGATCGATAACTAATTCCTATATGAGTGTTAATGTAGATTGCTAATTCGTACCTAGTCATTGGAAATACGGAAAATGGTGAGTTGAGATATCAGACAGACACTTCGGCTCGGCTGGATCGTTTTAAGTATTGTAATTGTCACTGCAAATGTGTAATACAGTTTTTTTTTTCTAGCGTGCAAATTCTTGTTTTCATCTGTGTCAAATATTCCCAGCTATGCATTAAAAAGACAAGATTTCTTTTGAGAATGAGGAATGTGTTCTATCCAGAAGCATATCACATTGACAGGACGACAGGAATTTGTCATTTTGAAAATCTCAATTTCGGAACCATAAAAGGTGAACTGTTGGAAAGTACCTCTTACCTGCAGATTTTAGGAGCTCTAATTAGTGCTAGTTGCGCTTGTTCATCCTGTTTGCTGGCATAGATGTGGACATATATTACTAGTTAGATGGCTCATGCTTGTACTGTTTAAGTTCTAGTTAGTTCCTTGACCGAATAGAGTGTTTAGCTCCACTAAGTTCTAGCACACCTTATGCAAAGTCATTGATTATATGTTTTCTAATGCAACATATTTCAAGCTTTTGACTAGAGTCTGAAAAAATAACTGTGGCATTAAATCTCTCAATTCTAAGATTTGTTGGAAAATCTCTGTAAATCTATCCTTGGTACAAATGAACACACAAATTCTTAAATGTACTTTTTGTTAGCAGGTACTGCATTCTAGCATGATTGGAGCTATTATGGATACTACATTCTAGTATAATTGGAGCTATTATGGATCCGGGAAGATGTACATTCTAACAGGAGTTACAGTGTTAATATTTTACTTCATTCTTTTCTAGACATGAGCTTAGTATTGTAAGCACAACTATATTTTGAAATGACAGGAAGAAACAGATGTTTTCTATGTAAAATAATAAGTCCACCAGGCACAAAATATATTGGCAGCATGTGCTTGTAATATTATTCAAGATATGCTTATAATGGGTCTTTAATGGCATATAATTAATGTTATTTTTTAGCAATATAAGCTATTGTATGGCTCTAGACTGTAGTGAGCTTGGACAAAACAAGCCAGCACACAGCATGCAGCCTGACTGCCTTTATCTCGTATTATGCAGCGCTAAATTCAACTCTCCATACTAATACAAGCGGCAGCCAAATATTAAAAACCGCTGTGGTAGTCAAAACCCCAAGGTGGACGTGTATTGGGTGGTGGGGGAGGGAACCACCCAATCCACATGTCGATTCAATCTCCTGTGGTTTGTGCACCACGAGTGCCAAACGAAGCCTTACAGACAGGGGCGGATCCAGCGTGGGGGGGGGGGGGGGGGGCCCCCCTACCCCTGCGCTGTCCATTGGAGCCTCCCTAGAGTCCTCTAAAAATTTATGCCGTGGATAAAGAGAAGAAACTCCTTGCAAATTCTGGATCCACCACTGAACTACGGAGTACGTGTCTATTTCGCGCGCGGAAACTCGAAAACGATGTCGCGGCCTGCAGGTCGTCCGTTTCGCGGCGGCCATAAAGCATCGACTTCGTGCGTGGGCCCTTATCGTGTCCACATGTGCAAATTCTGCAGCTAGTTTTTTTTTCTTTTTTAGCAAAACGTGTGTAGCCAGTTGCTAGCACGGGCAAGATGTTTTTCTTTTAAAAAAACAAATGAGCCAGAAGCTACCTGGGTGGGTAGTTTAGTGGATCGGGCCCGCGTTTTGGACAAGAAAGAGAGGGAGGAGGAGGAGGGCAGGCCGGGCTCAAAGAGAAGAGGAAAGAAATGAATGGCTTTTTTCTGGGCTTGAGAGGAAGAAAATGGGGCTTTCTGGCCAACTAGGGAGTTTACATTTTGTAAGAGTTTCAATATTAGTTCAAACGGATCTGGTTCATATTTGAAAAGATTTGGTTGGACCAGCTTTGGGTTTTTTAGAGAAGGGGACCAATCAAATACACACACATGGTTGATATTTCATGCAAGGGTTAAATTAGAGTTTATTTTAAGTGTTACTAGCCATCGAAAAAAGGAATCAAATTAGGGTTTGTTGGTTTTTATAAATAAATAAAAAAGACTTCAAATTTTAGTGGATTCTAAAATGTGGGATGTTACTGTATGGTTTGCCAGTCCACCTTCCATAGATCTTGTTGCCTTATGCCTTGTTCTTTTAATACAGTTGAACATAGGAATCTTGTTATGGCGAGGGATGTCATTGTGGGGGTTTCCCAAACTTCTAGATGAGAATTACAAGTAAAGGGTATAAATGATCAAAAGGCAAGTGGAAAAGGGCATTTGCAAATGAAAAATCGAACTATTCATGGAAATTAAATCAACAATTGGTGATGCAGGTGTCTTTGCATTGCTACATCAATACATTTTACATTATTTGAATCGGTACTAGAGATCATAAATTCATACAACCTCTTAATCTTACAGGATGGAGTTGGTTGTAACATGCAACGGCTGACGTTCCACTTCCGGTTGATGAGACAGCTGTGCTGGCGGGCAAACAGGGTGGCATACTGGACAACTTGATCTGCACTCATCCATTGTAGGGCACTCCCAACCATACTCTATTCTTTCCAAGCTTTAAGAAATCTTCTTAAATTCTTAAACTTAGCACAGATTCTCTTAGCACTATCAGTACTTGGGACTGAGAGTTGCCAGGAAATATGCTGCAATACAGGGACGAAATTTTCATGCTCCAACCAGTAGTTCTCAAATCTGAAAGTTTGGGGCCTAGGGACAGAAGTGGATGCAGAGATAAGGCAGGAAGTGTGATCAGATATGTCCCTGGAAAGGCCATTAGCAAAAGTGATTGGCAAGATGGTAGTCCAGGCATTAGAAGTGAAGAACTAGTCTAATCTTTCAAGCAGGGGGGGTTTTGTTGTTTATTGGTCCATGTGAACTTACATCCTTGAAGTGGGAGTTCCACTAACCTGAGCCTACTTATCGTCTCATTAAATGCTAGCATCTCCTATACATTTCCTCCCAACTTATTTCTGTTTTTCGGAGACCTGATTAAATTAAAATCCCCTACAATGAGCCAAGGGATGTCATCAGGCATAAAAATCATTTTGAACCATTCTAGCCAGTGCTATTCAAAACTCCAAGGACCTGCTCTAGTTCTTGGACATGCTTGAGGAAAGTAGGGATCTGACTCTGGAAGAATGGAATTTCAGAAATACATTATGCAGGTACCTTGAGAAGCTTTTGCACCAACAGACAGTATACTGGAAACAAAGAGGCAAAATTAATTGGGTAAAATTTGGAGATGAATGTACTGATTTTTTTCATGCTAATGCCTCCATCAAGCACAGAAGGAACTTTATTACCTCTTTGGTTAATGACATGGGACACGAACTTTTCTCCCATGAGGAAAAAGTTGAACTGTTGTGGGAGTCCTTCAAGGATAGAATGGGAAAATCTGAGTTCTCCCACATGTACTTTAACCTTGCTGATTTGGAAAGACCATTATCTAGATCTGAGATTGACAAGATTATTGCAGAGCTGCCAATAACAAATCCCCAGGGCCAGACGGATTTAATGGTGAATTCCTCAAAAAGGCTTGGCATCTCATTGCTGACGACTTCTCTAAATTGTCTGAAGAATTCTTTGAGGGTAATTTATGCCTCCAGAGCATTAATTCCTCCTACATAACCCTGGTACCCAAAAATGATAGCCCTTCTTGCACAAATGATTTCAGGCCTATCTCTCTCCTAAACTCCTCAATCAAATTGATCACTAAGATCCTGGCTGAAAGGTTGCAGAAAGTCATCATGAGGTTGATCCATATGAATCAATATAGCTTCATTAAATCTAGATCAATTCATGACTATCTTGCTTGGTCTTTTGAATATTTACACATCTGCAAGGCTTCCAAGAAAGAACTGGTGATTCTAAAACTGGATTTTGAGAAAGCCTTCGATAAGATTGAACATCAAGCAATCCTGGACATTCTTAAACACAAGGGCTTTGGAGACAGATGGATAAGTTGGATCAAAAACATTTTGAGTTCTGGAACTTCTTCAGTACTTTTAAATGGTGTCGCTAGGAAAGTTTTCCATTACAAAAAGGGCTAAGGCAATGTGATCATTTATCTCCTCTGCTCTTTGCCCTTGTAGTTGATCTTCTTCATACCATCATAAATAATGCAAAGGACAACAACCTTCCTAACCTTCCAATCCCAGAGGAAGCTGGAATGGATTTCCCAATTGTTCAATATGCAGATGATACTTTGCTTGTCTTGGAAGCCTGCCCCAGATAGCTTCAAACCCTGAAGGAGATCCTCCACAGATTTTCTGACTCTACTGATCTCAAGGTCAACTACAATAAATCAGTTAGGTGGTTCCTCTAAATTTGGAGGAAGACAAACTTGTTGTCCTCTCTGGTGCCTTTGGATGTCAAATAAGGTCTTTCCCTTTCACTTATCTTGGGTTACCTTTGGGAACTTCTAAGCCTCATATTCAGGATTTCCTACCTCTTATTCAAAAAGGTGGAAAGGAGGCTCAACTGTACTTCAGCCATGCTAACCTAGAAAGGTAGACTGGAAATGGTAAATTCAGTTTTCTCTACCGTAGCCATCTTTTACACAGGAACCATAAACTTCATAAGGGGTCATTGATCATTTGGATAAATACAGGAGACATTGCCTGTGGAGGGAATCTGATTTGAACTCAAAAAAGCCATCTAAAGCTACCTGGCCTATGGTGCGTGTGCCAAAAAGACAAGGGGGGGGGGGGGTTAGGGGTTGTAAACCTGGGTATACACAATGATGCAATGCTGCTTAAGTTCCTACATAAATTTTTCTCCAAAGCTGAAATTCCTTGGGTCAGGCTGGTCTCGGATTTTTACTACTCAAATGGCAGGTTACCGGGTCATTCTAAGAAAGGATCCTTTTAGTGGAGGGATATCCTCAAGTTGTTGGATAAATTCAAAAGTTTGGCGATTCCCTGAGTGGGTGATGGATCTACAGTTTAATTTTGGAAGGATAAATGGAATGAAATGGAACAGTTGCAGCCGAAGCCTTCCCTGAGCTGTTTTCCTTTGCCATCAATAGCAACAGCTCGTTCCAGAGAGTAGTCTCCAATTCAGACATGTCCCAGATTTTCACCCTCCCTTTATCAATCGAGGCTTTCCAACAACTTTCACAGCTCCAGCAGCAAATCTCCCTCTTTCCCCAACTTGATGGCCCAGATGCTTGGATTTATGCTTGGAGAAATGCAAGGTTCTCAACATCAAAAGCTTACAAACAACTTATGGGCCATAGACCTGTCCACCCAGCTTTTCTTTGGATCTGGAACTCTAAATGCCAGATGAAACACAAAGTTTTCTTTTGGTTGTTAATCAAAGACCGCTTAAGCACTAGAGACCTACTTCAGAGTAAAAATATGGAGTTGGACTCTTACTACTGTGAATAGTGTCTTAGAAGAAGAACCGAGAAAGTTTGTCACCTCTTCCTCCGGTGCAATTTTGCCAAAGCCTGCTAGAACTCCATTGGTGTGTCATATGTCTCCACAAGGTCTTTGCTGCAGATCTTCAACCATATTAAGCAAAGTTTGCAAGTTCCCTTCTTCATGGAGGTGATCATCCTAATGTCGTAGAGTATATGGTGCACAAGAAATGATTGGATGTTTAATGGAACTCACCCCTCAGTCCAGGATTGCAACAGAAGGTTCAAGGCTGAATTTACTCTTGTGTTCCTGAGGGCCAGACCGGATTTAGTCCCGGCAATGTCTTCCTGGTTGGAGTCCTTGTAATTGCCTTAGTTTTCTCTCCTCTTTAGTCTATCTTTTGGGTTTTTGCCTTCCTTTTTCTGGGTCTTCTTCTGCTTTCTTTTCCTATTTGTAATCTTGTGATCCTCTTCCTTCCGTCTTTTAATTTAATTTAATCAGTAGGGGCCTTGCCCCTCCCGTTCTCTAAAAAATATAGTTTATATGTTGAAGACTCTATCACAAGAAATCATAGTTTCAAATGCAGATTTTGTATTATGGAGTCCATCAAATATTCCTCTCAGATCTTCTGCTCCCATTTTATTAAATAAGCGGACACGTTCAGCATGTGGGCAGCCACACGGGATCCGGCCGGACCTCGTTTTGCGTGTAGACTTGATGTCTAAATTAGACTTGGTTTCTATGATTCCACCTCTCTCCCATCATTAAATTACTTGCTACATCAGCAAATTGCCTATGTGACAGTATAATTAGTAATTATGGACTCTATCATCGAGTCTGGGTTGGGAGTGCCCTAACATATGTCGTCTGGCTTTTGATTCAAACAGCAATATCAGTCGATCGAATTTGAATCACACCTCGCCTTCTTGCAAAATATCAACATGATATTTCTCTCATCTAACAATTTTGTGGAGTCAACCACCGTAGCATCATCAGTATTACTAAGGCTCCTCATACTTGTAGCCTCGGGTAGCATTGGACGACCACCTGCTGTAATCTTTCGTTTCATCAGCATATATGCAATAAGCATCAATTGTTTTAAACAAAGATCAAATCAGCAGTACAATCTACAGTTCTTCTATTAGCTGCTCTACAAAAGAGATGGTGATTGTTGGTCGAAGACCGTCGAACGGGCGACATCTTTTTATAGGTGTCATTTAAAAGGTGTGTGCAACCTCAAGCATTCTGGTCTCTAGAACAGTTATCAATCTCTACGACTTGTAATGTACACTCCCACTGTCATAAATATATGGATTTTTTTTACTTTAAAAAAACAAGATTTTTTTTTACTACGCGCACCTAGACAAGCACTTGTCCATATACATAGTCAGAAATGCTTACATTTTTTTTATGGAGGGAGCCATATGCATACGCACAATAATCAGTACCAAAGCATCATCAGTTCGCGTGTGGCTCTTGCAGTCGCAAGTCAGGTCATTTGTGTCAGCAGACTACTACAAGCTCAATTGCTGTTGCATTGCTGCTTCTTTCAATAAAAGAAAGGGTATCGCGATATATTACATATATGAATCAATTCACAATACTGACCAATACAAATGACTTGCAGGTTTCTAACAGAAACTCCACCACTGTGTGACGATCGACGATCTATACTTGAGAATAATGTCTACTGTAGTATGTATACACAATTTCTACAAGCTGCGGCTCGGTTTGAAATGAGCATGGCCTAGTTTTTGGACGTGCACGGCTGTGGAAGAACCATCCCGGATTTTCTCCATTTCGCGTTCTGGCAGGTGCTTTCCGCGGCACCACCATTGCCGCCCTCCATCTTGAGGTCAATGTTCTGCAGGGTGATGCCATGGCAGGGCACGTTCCTGCTGCAGTTGAGCTTGATGGCGTCCTTGGTCACGGTCGTCCCCCTGATGTTCTTGAACACCACGTTGCTGACCTCCACCGCCGACCCCTGAGCTTCGCACGGCGTAGCCTTGTCGCAGTAGTTCTGATCGATGATTATCGGGTTCTCGACACTGTCCATGATCATGTTTTGGAACGTGATGTCTTTGGCGTAGCCACTCCCGCCCTGGTACGTCTTGATGCGTGCTCCGTTGGTCGTGCCGTAAAGTTGCACCGTGTCTATGGTGATGCCGGAGACTTCAGCTCTCGAGTTGTCGTCTCCTAAGCTTCCGATGCTGATGCCATGCCCTGGTCCGCACACAAGTTTTGAAACGTGAAGATTATGCGTCCCGTTCTCAATTGACATGCAATCGTCTCCTGCAAATTCCATGACAAAGCACCAAGTATTTAGTACGTAGTGGAAATCCTAAACTCTGAAAATGTTGATGCTACATATATACTTGCCCTACTTACCAGTCTTGATCTTGCAGTTGGTGACCTGCACATCCTTGCTGCGGGTGATGTGGATGCCGTCGGTGTTAGGGCTCGTGCCGGACGCTGTGATTGACAAGCCTCTCAATTGCACGTTGGTGCAGTCCTCGACCGACATGTGGATCTGCTGGCTGTTCACAATTTTCAGGTCTTGCACTCTCAAACCCGTGCAGTAGTGGAACGACAACGCCGTCGGAGCTTCCTTGCATGGCTGCACAAAAAGGAGGGCATGCAGTAGAGCTCGGTTAATTAGGACTCTTTGTCCAATAACAATCTACAAGTAATCAGATCACCATATATACGGTGCGCGTGCCCTCACTTACCATAGCCTTGTCGATTTTGCAGGAATGCTTCCACCACGTCTGGCCGTTGCCGTCGACGGCGCCGCCGCCGTTGACGGTGAGCTCGTCGACGCCCCGGAACACGATCCAGTGCCTCCTGTCCTTGTCGCTCCAGTCCGCCATGTCCGGCGACGCCAATAGCGTGCCCTTCACTGTCAGCACGACGCTGGACTTGCACGGGCCGGAGAGGCTCACGACCTTGAGCAGGTAGCGCTTGCCGCCGGGGACGAGCACGACGGCCGGCCGCGGCGAGGCGCACGCCGCCTCCCACGCCTTGGCCAGCGCCGCCGTGTCGTCTTGCCTCCCGTCGCCGCGGGCGCCGTACCGGTCGAGGCTGAACACGCCGGCGCTGCCGCCGCCCTGGGACGGCGACGACGCCAGGGACCTGCCCCTGCTAGCGGACGCGGCGTCGTCGGCCGAGGAGGCGCCATTGCTCGTGGACGCAACCGTTAGAGCGCTGTGCAAGAAGAGCAGCCCGAATAGGGGAGCCACGAACACGAGCTGCAGCTTACGGGACGCCATTGGAATGGAGGAGCTAATAAGGATGAAGTCTGAACCGAACGAGCTGAGATCGAGCACAAGGGATTTGATGTACGAATTCAGCTGGGCGCTCGCTGAGATTTGCTTGCTCAGATTGGTGCGTATGATCGAGTTGATGGAGACCGAGGAGGAAGAAGGGTTGCATTTATAAGCGCGGCGGATCGAAGGAGAGCTATTAGATGCATGTCTAGCTAGTTCTCTGGGAGGAGAGGTGATCGATGAGCGAGCTGAGAGGCCTGGTTGTGTTTTTTTTGAAGGAACGGATCGGAGCGCGGGGTTGTGTTGCTTGTGAAGAAGAATAGCGCGGGAGAGTTAGGCTCGCAGATATTGAAATGGAGTGTGCAGCAGGAGTAGTTGCGGCCGCAGTATATCGCCATGCCCATGCGTGCCGGCAGATAGAACCTGGAGATCTTTCGTGTTTCGGGTATGGGGTGACAGGAAGCAGATAAACGTGCCTGAATGCAGCAACCCTGCAGATTTCTCATGGTGAAAATAGTTGATACTTTTCCATCAAGATCACTTGAGCATAAAACGTCTTCATTCCATATATCCCCTGCTGAACTCTGAACTTTACGCCTGCTCTCTCTGGTGTTGGTCAAATGTACTCAGTTTGACTTTTCCAACAGAATGTCCTGCAATACTGAATGTATGGTCCGCATATAACCGTTTAATGTTTGCACGTATATCTCCAAGAGTTTGCCAAATTTTACTTGGCAAATCTTGTGTTTTGCCAACTTCCAAAACGATATGCCAAGTAAAAAAGGAGTTCATCTCCAACAGTTTGGCATAATTGACTTGCCAAACCCAGATCTAACTTACATCAGGAATCCTACGAGAAACAAAATTTTGTTTATGCCCTTACACCTCTTGAAAATTTACATCAGGAATCCTTCTCTATTCTGTATTTCTTTTTTCACCCTCCCACCTAGAGGGAAACGCCGATGGCAACCACGATCCGCACGCATATATACGCGTGGGGAGTTGAGTTTTGCTAAGTTTCTATTTTTGCCAAGTTGGTTTGCCAAACTGTTAGAGGCTAATTTTTCTTGTTTTGCCAAAATTAGATGGATGCCAAGTTGGTTTGCCAAACTGTTGGACCACACATGACACGATCTTTGGAAATTTCGCCAATATCCAATAATCAGTAGATAATTATACTCCTTTTTTAAATCCACAAGTGCAACTCTCCATGTGCATGCAAGCAGAAGCGGTCATCTCGCCAAAGGTTGGTGCCTCAGGGTGGGCGCCGTGTGCACGGAAGGCAGAAAAGCGAGCAGGCCGGTGACGCAATCTTGTCCACGGGTTTTGTACAGGAGTTAGCACGGTTGACGCAATCACGTAATCTTATTATTTACATAGATTATGCATGGAGTACCATCAGACATCAGTATGAAAAGACGCAAAAGGGATTAGTTATACCTTCCAAAGCAACGAGCTACTAGCCTACTAGTAGTAACGATTTGCGCGGCAATCCTTCTTGTAATTAATTAGGAGCATACCGTACACGTATCATTAAGCTAAGCTACATTATTCAGGCCTTATTAGTCCCATCGATCGTTGGATCAGGCATACACCGACCGATATACACACGCAAGCAGGACACCTAAGCATCCCAGGGGTGTGTGCAAATGTAACTAATAGTCTCTCAGCTGATGATCTTGTTCTTGTGATGATGCACAGACCTGCTCAGTCAATCCACAATCTATGCACACTTCGATCGATATATGATGCATGTGTGCACGACAGTCCATCCTCTGATTTTTTTTTGTGATAAAAAAAGAAAAGGGAACAAAAAGAGGGAGCAAAATGGAGGGGTCTTGTTGCCGAACTCGATCGGCCGGGTCAACTTGCCGGGCCAAGCCTTTAATTTGCCGTTCTCGGCAACAGCCTAGCGCGCCTACTATACGAGACGGCGGCGGCGTGTTTGGAATGCATCGCATGGACACGATTACACGCACACGATCGATCATGACGAGAGTGTTCGGCTGGTACAATAAATAGTGCTCGACTGGTAGAATAAATAGTATTATGTGAGAGAAAATAGGTAGAAAGAAACCAGCTGAGCACTGTTCATGTTGCCAGCCGAACGGATACGATGATGCAAGTGCAACGCGACAAGCCAGCAACTCCGCGCGCACCTTTCATGTGGGCCCCAAACGTCAGTCACCCGAGCGAACGGTCACACTCGACACGATTGATCATGCATGCTCCTCCTGCGCGGGCTGCGGACGACGGCGTACGTACGGCTGCTTGCATGGCGGCGCTGGGAGGAGCAAGCTCCACTGAGGTGACCAGCAGGCAGCAGGACGACTCCACTTCTGTTCTCACGACACGTACGTAGCTCCCTTGTTAGCTACATGCAGTAACTTGTTGGCACATTCACCTCTCATTCTACGCTCTCGTTTGTACATCTCTGAAGATCAATATCTTTGTGTTTAATTTGTGGGTGTAAAGTTTTTAAATTTCACATCGAACGTTTCAAAGGATGTTCAGATACTAATTTCAGAACTCGACAAAGAGATCTTGTTTGCTGAGTGTCCGAAGGACGATTGCACTCGGAAAACCTTGTAGCACGCACTCGGCAAAGAAAGGATTTCCGATAGCGTTACGTATAGTATTTTTTTCGAACAAATGTTACATATAGTATCAGTATAAAATACGCAAAAAAAAGATTATATCTTCCAAAGCAACGAGCTAGCAATATGATATGATCTGCGCGCGCGGCAATCCTTCTGCTTGTAGTAGTAATTAGGAGGATGCCGTACACGTATCATTCATCTATGTTTGAGGCGTTCGATCATCGGGGCTATCACGCACACACACCGAACCACATGTGTGCTGACACGCACGCAGGACGGCTAAGCACGCAGCGGGGCGTGTAATTAATAATAATTAGCAAATTGGCCCGCGTTAATAGCGTGGTTAGATTTGATAAATCATGTTTTTTAAAATACTATGTTAGCATTGTATTTTCTTTATCTATTAAATCATTATCCATCCTTTTGCAATCACTAATACCAATGTAAATATTGGAGTTCAAAATTCAGAACCGATATTGATACACTCAAATTTTGTTATTTGGATGGTGTTTTAATTGGTGGATGGAACCTGACCTAATAACGAATTCATTCGACGCTCTATTGCACCCCCTGCATACATTGTCAACCTCTGAGCTCTGTATTGGACAGAAATTGTTGTTCAACCTCTCATCACTTAGTCCCTGCCTCAACCGACTGAGCCTCTTACTCCCCACTCTCGATGGCCGAACTTTGCCTTGTTGATTCTATGGCTCCTGAGTTTGGCTCAGTTGTTGACCTCACGCAGAGTCTGGGTTCTCCACTTTCTGATGCGCAGATCCAACTCCTCCAGCGAGCTCGTCGTACCTCGTGGCACCGTTGGTTGTCGACGTAGGTGACCTTGAAGCTTGATCTGGGGTGGGCTCAAGCAACGGTAGCGTAGGTCATCCTCTCTTTCCATATGGGTGCACCCCCTTCTTCATCTCATCCAATGGTATCTTCTTCCTTTCGTCTGAAAGTCTCTTTTCCTTACGATCGACGGTCGATGCCCCTTTCTTTTTCTTCTTCCTGCTCATCGATGGCCCCTCCTTCGTTGATGGTGCATGGCGGCCGGTTCTCTCTCTTCTAACTTGCGATCACGACAAATACATAGGATAGGATGTTTTTGATATATACATATTGTATCATGTCTCCTAGGATATATATTTATTGCTTGAAATGCTATGTCCTTAGTCGGTTGTTGAATATACCTTATGTCTTCTAAAATGTAACCATTATGTTTGACAATACTTTTATAACTTCCAACATAACTACTAATCATCAATAGTAAGTAATATTATTCATTGTGGGCATACTTGTGTTCATCATCGTGTTTATTATGTTGTTTGGTTCTTCACGCATCACATACCAATCTAATTCCAAAAGTTTCCAAAAGATTAGAAGATATACGACAAACCAACTTGATCTCATCACTTTCATTATTGTTTGGAAGCTTACTATGCTTATAAATATGTGTAGTCGAAAAATTATTCCCCTTTATTTATTATGGAGGATCTAATGTCACTAACAGGTGGCCTATTCGCAAGCAAGTCCATGTTCTAGGGACACAAAGTCCCTCTACTGCAGAGCATGCTTACCCTAAATGGTGACATCATACTGATAATTCAATTTATCTCCCTCATGTCTATTGTGCAAGATAAATATTTGCATCGGGTAGCTTAAATTTCTCCTCACATCGTGCTAGCTTCTCGGATGTATCACAATATTTGTTCATATCACAATGCTTATGTTTTCTCTTGTTGTCTTCCCTCTTTTGTCAGCCTTACACTTTCTTGTTTTTTCGAGCATTTTGCTAATTTGTTATAGCCATTTATGGCCACCTGCTTTGTCCACCATTGTTGTCTACTACCTCAGTTATTATCTGTCCAAAGCAGTCGTATCGTGTTGGTCGCTATCTAGAAAGTCATTGTCTCGCTTTTGGTCTCCAAACCCCATATGGTTGATGTCAAACCGTACTTAACATCTTCTTTGTCAAATTACTGCTATGCAAACCTACATGAATTGCTCATCAAATCTATCCTATCTTATCATCTCATGTGGCATCCATTTTTTTTTTGTCTCTATCACGGTTGTGGGTTTGTATGTGACAGAAATATTTCCTCTCCCTACCTTTCTACCCATGTTGTATTTTTCAGTGCCTATCTTAAAAAAAATTGAAGAGACTTAGATCTTAGGTTTAATGATGGATCATGACATTCATACCTCTCACAATCCAACTCAGTTATATCTATTTTTAGTTAAAAACACATATATTATGATTCAATTTTTTATTAAGCTCGATCATTAAATTTGGTAGACAGATGATGGGGGACAGGGCAGCCGATCCCGCCGGCCTCCGTCCTGAACCGCCAGTGAGTTTGGCGATGACGACGCAGCTCCTCCGTGCTTCACAATTTCTGTCAGCTGTCAGTTCAGGTACGTTTGCCAACTGGATTTTTTTTTATTCCTTTCAACATAGCATCGACACACATTTTGCGCCGTAACACGCGACCTACTGCCGTTTGTTGCTCGCGGTACATCGAAATGCTTCAACAACACACGAGCGCTAGCTACCATACGCCTCTACGTACAACACACGGCTTTCTTTGCGTTCCTTGCTGTACATTGAAAAAAAATGCTTTAACACAAGCTACCCGGGGGATCGATCGAATAGGACAGCGGCTGGATTGCTGGCCGGGCATGCAATTAAACCACCTTCCTTCATCTAGGATTCTAGGCGTCCATGGTCCATCACAACCCCAGCAATATGTAGTACACAATTGTGACCGGCAGCGATATGAATATCCCGAGAATAACCCTGCATATAAACGAATCAGATTCTCGGTCAGATGGAATTCACAGGGAAACCAGTGAAATTCTAAAGTGCATTTGAGTATACAAATTAAGTTGACGGCAGTGACGACAAGTGGTGAGAGAGGTACAAACCCGGTGCTCATGATGTCGGCGTGGACCTTGTACTCCTCCGCGTACACGAACGAGGTCACGGCCAGGGGGAGCGCCGCCTGCAGTCGCACGCATGTGCAAATTGTGAGCTCTCAGATAATTTAACTACTAATATTATTTTATTTTCCATATAATCGTATAAACACAAGCTGGCTTGTCAGACAAATGGCTTCATCATGTACTATAGCCTTTTTGTTCTTATCCTGGAATTGGAGTCTCCTTGTATTCCTCTCTGTGTTTTCGAGTTTTATTATATACGTATCTTTCTAAAAAAATTATATATCTGTAGTACTTTATAGGAGTACTACGATTAGGAATTTGTTGGCAGCTTCCGTACCAAAATAAACGTGGAAACGGTGCAGTGCAGAGAACGGGTTTCAGGTCAAGCGAACGAGGACACCATCGTTGCACGAGCAAAGTACTACTCCCAGAGGACCTACTTCGAAGCTGACTTTGCTTTGTCTGATCACTCAAATCAGTTTGCTCCGTCACGACTCGCAACTGATTTAGCCCTGCCCTACGGTACACCTAGAAACGTGTGCAGTTGAGCATCTGTTCATCATGAACGAGCAAGCGCCCTTTCTGTTGTGCCACAACTGAAAGTTTTGCGGCTGGCACGTTTCTGTCTCATAGATTTGTGTCGTTGAGAAAGCGGCGAATTTGTCTTCCTTCTCCTCCCTATTAAAGGCTACGTGTTTTGATTGAAGTTTGTTTAAGCAAACAAATATACGTACTCTCAGAAAAATAAAACGAATTAATAACGACGTGTGTTCATGTGTTGGCTTAATAATTATATTACCTGTACGACAGCAATGTGGAGGAGGGTGCCGTGCATCCCGATGGCGAGCGACACGAGCAGCATGAGCACCGGGCCGATCAGGAACTTGAGGACCATGGACAGCGACGAACCGTGACTGACGCGCTATGAACGTCCCTGCAAAGGATACATATTCACATGCATTGTCATCAGAAATCAACAACATTCACGTGTAGGTTTACCAAGTTTTTTTTTCCTAACAGAAAAGTTTATTAGCAAGTCCAAAACAAACCATTCCAAAAGAAATTAAGGGTACCTGAAGCGAACATGCTCAAGCCAACTGCAGTTGTGTGGATGGTGAACAGAGAGTCGGTAACGATTTTTGGCATCGAGAGTGGTTGGTTTATTCGGACGGCAGCCGGATTTCGAACGTTTCGAATCTGAAAGTTGACTGAACATCCACGGAATGGAGATCCTGCTTTGCATGTTCAGTCCCATCTTTGTTATCCTACCTTCTGCAAGTAACAAAATCAAGGATGCGCAGCTATCCAAAAGTTTCAGCAGTCAGCACCAAAGATCTTCACTCTTTGAGAAAATGCCAGTAGCTTTCCCCATTCACTTTTGAAACCTAAATTCTCATCATGTTGCTTAAATGTACTTGTGCTCATAGTATTCCTATAGCTTGACTGTTGCTAGTGATTCTTCATTCTCGTGATCTTGTTGCATACTCCCACTGTTTCATAATACTAGTCGTTTTGTCTTTTCTAGATACATTCATTTTGTTATGCACCTAGAAAAGGCAAAATGACAAGTATTATGAAACAGAGGGAGTAGCATACTTGGATCAGGCGGACAGGAATCATATTCCAAGATAATTTTTTGACTATGCAGCAAGTTACTGTCCAGGAATTAGTCCTAGTCACTTAGCATCTTAATAATGTGCTCTTGTTCTATGACTCTTCACTTATATTCTTAATTTGTTCATATAATAGAAAATGCATTTGTCTTCACTTTGCCATTTTCCGATGAATGATCTACGAGCTGCTCACTTGAAGACGAGAAGCGTCAGCAAAAAAAAAAAAATTATCATGTGCTGCTCCTTGTTCCTTTAGTCTATCAGCTGCCACCTGCCTGACTAAACAAAGGTATGCATTTGAAATTTTGAATCATACATGAACACTGCTGCTTAGAAGTTTTAAATCGTTACCTCTCACGAGATGTTTGGGATCAACAATGTCAAAGCTTTTTTCTGAACCATTGGAGTGTACTGCCTGACTCATCAATCACTCATTGCGCATTCCTATCAAACACACAACGCAGGTCTGATCTTATTTTACTCTTACTCTGCAAATGGACAAGAACACACCTGTACATGTATTCGCATGAGGTCTTAGAATAGTTTCTTCTCTGGAACCGTACAATCCCTGGTGGAACTCCAAATCAAATGCTTTTCGTTATTACAACTAGCAAGTTGACCCGCGCTAATAGCGCGGCTAGATTTGATGAACCATATTTTTTAAAATGCTATGTTAGCATTGTATTTTCTTTATTCATCTTAATTCATTATCCATCCATTTGAAATCACTAATACCGATGTAAATATTGGAGCTCAAAATTCAGAACTGATATTGATACACTCGAATTTTGTTATTTGGATGGTGTTTTAATTAGTGGATGGAACCTTACCTAATAACGAATGTCATTCGACACTCTGTTGCACCCCTGCATACATATAGTGTCAACCTCCGAGCTCTGTATTGGACAGAAATTGTTGTTCACCATCTCATCACTTAGTCCCCGCCTCAACCGACTGAGCCTCTTACTCCCCACTCTCGATGGTCGAACTCTGTCTTGTTGATTCTATGGCTCCTGAGTTTGGCTCGGTTGTTCACCTCACGCAGAGTCTAGGTTCTCCACTTTCTGATGCGCAGATCCAACTCCTCCAGCGAGCTAGTCGTACGCCGTGGAACCATTGTTTGTCGACGTAGGTGACCTTGAAGCTTCATCTGGGGTGGGCTCAAGCAACGGTAGCGTAGGTCCTCCTCTCTTTCCATATGGGTGCACCACCTTCTTCATCCAATGGTACTTTCTTCCTCTCGTCCGAAAGTCTCTCTTCCTTACGATCGACGGTCGATGCCCTTTTCTTTTTCTTCTTCCTGCTCATCGATGGCCCCTCCTTCGTTGATGGTGCATGACGGCTGGTTCTCTCTCTTCTAACTTGCGATCCCGACAAATACATAGGATGTTTCTTATATATACATATTGTATCATGTCTCCTAGGATGTATAATTATTGCTTGAAATGCTATGTCCTTAATCGTTGTAGAATATACTTTATGTCTTCTAAAATGTAACCATTATGTTTGACAATACTTTTATAACTTCCAAGATAACTACTGATCATCAATAGTAGGTAACTTTATTCATTGTGGGCATACTTGTGTTCATCATTGTGTTCATTGTGTTGTTTGGTTCTTCACGCATCACATACCAATCTAATTCCAAAAGATTAGAAGATATACGACAAACCAACTTGATCTCATCACTTTCATTCTTGTTTGGAAGCTTACTATGCTTATAGATATGTGTAGTCAAAAAATTGTTCCTCTTTATTTATTATAGAGGATCCCATATCAATGACAGGTGGTCTATTCGCAAGCAAGCCCATGTTCTAGGGACACAAAGTCTCTCTATTGCAGAGCATGCTTATCCTAAATGGTGACATCATACTGATAATTCAATTTATCTCCCTCATGTCTATTGTGCAAGATAGATATTTGCATTGGGTAGCTTAAATTTCTCCGCACATCGTGCTAGCTTTTCGGATGTATCACAACATCTGTTCATATCACAATGCTTATATTTTCTCTTGTTGTCTTCCATCTTTTGTCAACCTTACACCTTCTTGTTTTTTCGAGCATTTTGCCAATTTGTTGTAGCCATTTATGGCCACCTGCTTTGTCCACCATTGTTGTCTACTACCTCAGTTCTTCTCTGACCAAAGCAGTCGTATCGCGTTGGTCGCTATCTAGGAAGCCATTGTCTCACTTTTTGTCTCCAAACCCCATATGGTTGATGTCAAACCATACTTAACATCTTCTTTGTCAAATTACTGCTATGCAAACCTACATGAATTGCTCATCAAATCTATGTTATCTTATCATCTCCTGTGGCATCCAATTTTTTTTGTCTCCATCACGGATGTAGGTTTGTATGTGCCAGAATCAAGTATTTCCTCTCCCTAGCCTTCTACACATGTTGTATTTTTCGGTGCCTATCTCCAAAAAAAATCGAAGAGACTTAGAGCATGCTTGGTACACTTGTTGCCGCTTGTACGCCTTGTCCGCTTGCCTCGCGTTGCTAGTCGAATCAAGGTGAGCTCCCATGCGAGTGCTTGCTTTCCTTGTTGTTACTCGCCTTGTAGCTCGATACAGCAGTGTCATAGACGCTCGATCGATAGCAGCAAAGGTCCATCCGACCATGGTGAAGGTTAATACAACAACAATGGAGGTTGAATCGACGACATTAGATGCCAAATTGACAGAAGTGCAGGACAATTCAGTGGCCGAAGAGTTTGATTCAGTAGCTAAAGAGCTTGATTTGGTTCTCGTGCACCTGAATTTTGCGACGACAGAGCTTGTTTCGGTAGATGCGGTGTTGATTCGACGGTCAGTCCATGTCAGTTACAATCTGAAGTATATCTAGATCGGATTACAAACAGTATCTCGTGATATCTGTACTGATTGGCGTTGTGTCTGTTGTCTTGACTTTTGCACGCCAAATCTCTCGTCGTCTCGGGCTCGTTTGCCAGGATGGGCGGGCCCACCATCAAAACTTAACTTCAACCCTTAGAACAAAATTCCCCCATCTTCATGTCCCTGAGCGACGGTCCAGTTAAACAATGGTTAATGTGCAATTGACCGTCTATATAAACAAAATCCCTCATCTTCGTCTCCCTGAACGATTGCACAGTCTGTTGTCGCTATCTCTCCATGCCCGTGGTTGCTTTCTCTAAATAGTCTACCCAATTCGTGCTCTAAACATCTCTTGCCGCGCTTTATGCTCTGCTCGTGTCTTCTTCTCCAACTTTTGACATTGAGTGAATTAAACTACTGGATGAAAATAAATAAACAAACTAGTACATCAATTACGCTCTGTCCTCTGTGCACCATCTTTCTCGCATGAGGATGCTGCCGATTAGATTATTTGATCGCCTTCTCGAGGGCACCACACTATAATCACTTACTTTGAGAGGGAACAACGGAGTTTATCCAACTCCCGTATTTATTTTCATCCGGCAGTTTTTTTACATATATGAGTGGTTTTCTACGAAGTACAGTTTAGGGAAGAGCTTTTCGGTTGTCACTAAAGTCATCGTGAGGCCAAACTTGATGTCACGATTCCTCTCTTATTTATTTGAGAAACAATTTTATTTCCATCTCATATATATATATATATATATATTAGAGTCATGTGAGGCTCAACAAAGAGATTGATTTTTATTTCTTAACAGAAATTTATTTTCATCATATGCCATGTCTTATCAATGTTGGCATTTAGAGCCTTGCAAGGCTACATGCCTATGCGGATAAATATTTCATGAGCTTCCTAATTAGTACTTCAGTGGGACAGAGAACTAATTTAATGCCCATCGTGTAAAACTTTCTAAATTATAATTGTATTTGTTATTTACTCTTCAGTTGTTATTTTTTCTTTCCCAATCTGTGCAAACATTAATTACTATTTTTCTTATTTTTAATTCCGAATTTATGTATTTATTGATTAATTGTATTTGTATTGAATATGGACTCTTTGGATTTCCTTATTTTAATTCCGAATTTATGTAGACAGTCTAAAAAAAGAGAAGCCTCCACATGAAGCCACCTAGGAGTCCTATGTGGACACTCTAAAAAATATCATTGATTTTAATAGCCATTGGATGCATTTTGTTTCTAAAATTACCCACCTATGTCATTATGCAGAATTAACAAAAATAACCCTCCTATATCTTTGTCTAAATTATCCACATGTGTCACTATAGAAAAAATTAAATCTAAACCATCTCTCGGTCACATCTAACACAATAATCTCTTTGCTTCAATTAAAAAATTGTCCAACTATCCTATCGTGCCTGCCATTATGAAGAATTAACAAAAACAACCCTCCTATATCTTTGTCTAAATTATCCACACGTGACACTATAGAAAAATTGAATCTAAACCATCTCCCAGTCACATCTAACACAATAAATTCCTTTGCTTCAAATAAAAAATTGTCCAACTATCCTATTGTGCCAGTCACAGTAATGTAATGTAACATAATTAGTCTCTTACCTTTCATCTCTTTCCCATGTTTAAACCATAAAAAGAATCTATTCTAAAAGGATCTTTAGATAATACAACTAAAAAACTAGAACGTACGTGTATATACATGCAGATTGGATTTTCCTTATCTTGAATCTCTCTTTCATACTTTAATCAGAAAAAAATCTATCTTAAAAGGTTGTTAGCTAATACAACAAATTATATACTTTACCCATGCATATATAAAATTATAAAATGAGAGATGACATCTTTCAAGAAACATCTCTTTTGTGTACTACTTCCATCAACTAGGGATTGCTACTACTTTCACCAACAGAACTAGGTCCCCTGCTGCTATTCAACAGAAATGTACGATCAGCCTAAGCATTCTTCTATGGCTGCACGGAACCTTTTACACCCATTGGTTACACTAGAACACTAGAGATCCATCCACGACGAGACATTATTTTTCAAGTTTATTTGATTTCTCAGATAATTTTTAAATTATTTGTTTATTGTTCGGTCTGTTGTGTGCTACAGTTAGATTAATTTTTCATGGCATAAGTCACGAATACTACATGATTTGTTTATTATTTATCCTGAAATTTTACTAAATTTGAAAGAAATTGTATTGAGAAGTAATCTCTATGGAGTTAGAGACGCATCAATTTGCTTTGCGTCAAAGGTCCTAGATACATAACCGCTCAAGATATAATCTTACCGCCTTCCGTAGAAATCGTTGATACGACACAACCTATAGCTAACTTGAGAGAGCCGATTGATTTGTATATTGAGTTACAGATCAAGAGAGATCGCGGATATCATACGGAACTCAGAAAGAACTCTCAAGATGGATGTTATCCTATAGATGGTGTATCCATGCCTGTTCGAAATGTGAATTATAGTATTTTTTTCTTGTGGGAATGGAAATGAAAAACACAAGATACTTTTTCTAGAAATATGGACGAATGGAAGTTTAACTCCTAAAGAAGCGCTTTATGAAGCTTCTCGTAATTTGATTGATTTATTTCTTCCTTTTCTACACGCAGAGGAAGAGGGCACTAGTAGCCTTATCACGTCAGGTAGCTTGCTATCCGAACAAAACAACTACGATATATGCCACTTCGCTACAACTACTACGCCTATGGGCAAAGATCACTTGAAGATAGAGAGTCATGGGCATCTATCAAGTACTGGAGGCAAGCTCGTCAACTAGTACATAGCCATAGCATAGCTATGATGAGTCCAAGGTTTACGCATCCTATTTTTGCCTGCATATCTTCTCAATCAGCTTCCGAACAAGACGACCCAGCGCAACACTACTACGCCCTATTGCAAGCGTTGTCAACAATACATTAGGAATGTGAGGCAAGCAAGCATGGCACAGGAATCTATTCTATAAGATTGGTAATAGTGTCTGTGTACTAGGAGAACAGGATATGTTATGAGAAGAGTGACGTGGGAATAGATTGCATTTCAAAAAGAATCTATACACTCAATAAGCCAGAACGGGAAGATTCAACCGCAAAAAGAACTGGTACGGTGTGAGAAGAGGCATATTCTCAATAATGAACAAGATGATGCAACTCTAGTTGCTGGAGGTAGAGGACGTGGACGCGGCAGGAATAGATCCAGGGGGAGGACGTGAATAAAAAAGGCTATGAGGATCATAAAAATTGAGGTGGATGGAGAATTTTTCACTAAGGATCGAGTAGAGGAAGACGTCAGTCTTTCAGTTGTAGATGATCATTTACCGAAAAAGATGTACATTCGAATGAAAAAAAGAGGGCCTGCCCGAGAGGAAATAAAGAATATTCATTTGCGGATTCTTCCGAACAAGCAACGGGTTGAGCAACTAGCGCGAAAGCCGTTGCGCATTTTGGTTTGCTTTATCTGCCATAGTAGAAAGAATAAGCTGCTTCTTGTTTAGGGCGGGCTATCTTGACTCTTGAGCCTGAGAGGGAGAAGGCTTCCCGCGTGGGCGGATTAGCAATCCCTAGTCTTCCATAACGCGTATTGGACTTATGTTTCCTCCTCCTCGAAGATGATGGATCTATCTGGTCACCGAAGCTAAATGGACCCGAGCTGTTGATGACCGAATAGAAAGGTTGATTTTCAATGGCAAGTCCTAGATGATGTAGGCTTTGCTTATCCTGGCCAACCACAAAGTACGCATCTCATGTGCAAAAAAGAGACGATCTTCCGTCATAGACTATAATAAATAGTAAATGGACCGATCACCAGTTTATTGGCTCGTTCATTCACTCGCTGGGTAAGGAGGCTGTGATTTACAAGATGTCAAAGGGAAACCATTGTGGAAGTTCTTCGGTAAAGGGCTTTAAGCAAGTAGGGGTAGCTGATACTATGGCAGGGATTCGCGAAGAGCAATGCCTTACGATGCTCATGACCAATTGGTCAGCATCTAGCAAGAAAATGGATGTGTGTTAGCGCTGTGGCTTTATGCCCTTTCTACCTACATCGATAATAGTGGATTCAGCAGGAACTTAAACAACTCATCATTCATTTCTCGATCAATTTGAAACCTTTTTTTAAAAAAAGTCCTCCCATGAATCTAGGGAAGGAACTCTGACTTCACCAACTCTTCCTTTCTTTGCCCTCTTCAAGTTGGAAGTGCAAGAAGAAATGCGGTAAAGCGGTAAATAGGAGTTCCATCTACCACACACTCGCCCCACACTCCAGCGAACTTCAGCATCCATACCCAGCTAGGAGGAAGGTGCCGGGGACACTATGAACACACATGTACTTGGTTGACTTCACGTCCCGTCTCACAACCGGGTAAGATCAAATAAACAAACAGCTTTCTTGCCCAATCCCTATTGAGAGGATTTCTTGAGCTTGAACTTCCTTTTGTAGCTCCGCTCACAGGGACTTCTTTTCATCCGCACTACAACAATTTGAAGAAATCCACAAGTGACTATAATTTGAATTCACTAGTCGTGTTGAGTTGAGGCTTATTTCAATATAACAAATCTGCCAATCCCGATATTCCCACATTTCATTCTGGTCCAGTGTCCATTCCTGAATGAAAGAAATGAGCTTTTTTCTGCGCCCCTTCACTCACTTCTGAATGACTCCTTTAGCACTCCTTTTTTTATATAAAAAAATAGATGCAGTTTACCTTTACCATACCTTCCCAAGCAAGAGTGTTTTTGCAAGCTTTTTATAGCAGCTTCCTAGGGCTGGGCAGCAAGTCTCTTATCCATATTGAAAGCAGAAGTTTGAAAGTTTTGATAACAGGTTCTATGAAAAGCTAGCAATCCTGTGAGTTTTCCAAAAGTGAGGCTAACAATAGCTATTAAGTCTACTCTTATGGAGAAGATTGAATGGAAGTTGGATAAGGATTGGAGTCGGATAGGGTGGGAGTAGGTCCAGCCGAGAGGGCCATAGGAGTGGTCCGGACGAGCTTACTCTTAGCCATTGGAACTAGTTGCTGATGGAAAAGTCAGAGTTGCTTAGGTTTAGTGTTAACTATTCTGTTTTACTCTAAGTTGAAATTCAATCTTTAGAAATCACAACTAGAGGGTTAGTACTTGGATCGAACTCTCGGCTTTGTTTGGGGCATTTTTTCTACCTTGGGTGACCTAAGGAGAGAGGGATCATCAGTCTGAGCTATGGTTCCTGCATCGAAAGGATTCAAATAACGTACCAGAATATGTACAAAGGCATCTTCTTTTTCTCTCTATATGGGAAGAATTACGGTCAAGGACTTACCTTTTCTTTCTGAGCTCATTCTTTTCTTCCCCAGTACTGTGCATTGGATCAATTAGAACTACAAATGTGCTTCATCTTTTGTAGGTTCTGGGATTGCTATTCTATTTGAAAGAGGATGGAACGTTGGACATACGAGTGCCCTTCGAGCGATGGAGGAACCGCCTACACATCCCCACCTTAATAGCTCAATTGCAAAAGGAAGAAAAAGAAATCACTCTGACTAACCTCTCTCTCAGCAACATATCAGCTTTCTAGCATGCATATTTGAGAGTTACATTGCAGGAGAAAAGATCAGCTATACTTTTGTTGTTTGAATAAAAAACAATTAGCCACACTTGTTTGAATCCTTTTGTATCAACCCATAATTTAGCATCAGCATCCATGATTCTTTCCCTTGATAAAAAGAAATTATGTCCTCTCGAGCTCCATCATGTACTATTTACTTACAAAGAACCCAGCACAAATTCGGTTTTGGAAGAATAGAACAAACTATGTTGAGCCAAGAGCATCTTCATTACTATGGAAAATGATGGATAGAAAAATCCACAATCGATCATGTCCTTCAAGTCGCACGTTGCTTTCTACCACATCGTTTTAAACGAAGTTTTACCATAGCATTCCTCTAATTTCATTTCAAAGTGGTATAGGGAATTGATCCAATATGGATGGAATCATGAATAGTCATTGGTTTTGTTTAGTATTTTGTATACTAATTCAAACTTGCTATCTGTGGATAAATAAGTATTTATCTGGGGAAGACTCAGCAAGGATCCAATTTATTTAACCCCATATTCTATCATATGAATGAAACATAGTTCAAAAAAGACAAATAGCAAAGTCAATTGAATTTTTAATAGACCACTATGCTAGGCATTGATCCCATTTAATTCATTGCTTTCATTGTGTTACCAACAAACGTATCCCCCAAAAGGAACCTTCTTCTCCTCAGCCATTTCATTTCGGGTTAAGAAGATGGGAAAGCGCCTTTCTCTCTATAAGAACAGTGCGTTCTGAGGTGTGAAGTGGGAGAGAGGGGATGTGATGATTGAGGTTTTGAATAAGACGACCTTTGCGTTTTGGATTTGGATCTTTTTCGTATTTCAAAATAGTGAAAAAGTCAAATAAGAGGTGTTAAGCTTTTTATCATTCTGGCATCGAGCTATTTTGCCGCAGGACCTCCCCTACAGTATCGTCACTGCAGTAGAGTTTAACCCAGGGTTATCCCATGGATACTACTTGTATTTTGACTGTTGAGTACAGGGAATTCCATCCTAGAAACATAGCATCTAACAATATAGTTTACTGTTCCATTCTGATATGAAGGAAGGTGTCATTAGGGTTAAGCAGATAGGTAGGTTCATAGAATGGGAGAACCCGACCACTGCTGGGCAAATGAGTACGAGCTGTCTAGCTGTGGACAAGAAAGGGCTACCCCTTGACCGAGTGAAGGCGAGCCTGGATCCAGAGATTGATGGATGATGGAATGGATCCCTGTAGAACCGCGAGGTACCCATTCTAACCCAGAAGGGTAAAGGAGCCAAGCAAGCTATCAGGCTGATACACCACTTGGTTATCTTCTTTAAGATCATCTCTCTTTCCTGCATTCTTAGCTAACTCGGCTTTTAGTCAAATCGCTAAGGGAATCAGGGTAAGCTGCTTTCGGGCTAGCTTTTGATCCATGTTCAAAAAAGTCTATGCCGGCGCTGGAGACCTATAAACAAGCGAATTCTGCCTTTAGATAAAGACAATTGGAAAAGAAGTCGAATCAAACCTAAGGCCTTTGTGGCATCGGTACACTCCCCGCAGTTTCCACTACAGTTTCAACGTAGGGGGCCACTACGGGTAGGAGCTCGCTAAATTCGGCCCAGGAGGAGATGTGAAGAAAGCTTGAATCGTTCATAAAAAATTCCAGTATGGGAATCGGGAATAAGGAAAAGCAAAACCAGAGAATAGCTTTAGTAATGTATCCAGGCAGTGGCCCAGCTAGGTGACTTCCAGCAAGCTAGCTATATTGGCGACGACGGCCCGCCCCAGTACTGTCTTCCTTCTTCGTTTTTGAGGACCGAACATCGCTCGTAGTATTTACGAATGAATGTCTGTCTTGACTGACCAACATCTTTGTGCGGAAATCCACATCTGAGCCTAATGAGTTGAATCATAATATATGGTTGACGATTGATCCTTGTGCACAAAGCTGCTTTGTTGTACCAGATTACTGGAAAGACTTGCTGCTTCAGTCAAATACGCGACACAAACAAACCATATATGGATCAATTTTTCACGGATGCAGCCGGCAAAGCGCATTCCAAGCGGGGATTGTTAGTTCAAGCCACATTCTCTGTTTGTTAACAAGATGTCCTTTTGCGCTACATGAAAAGGGTTGGCCTGGCGCCTCTCTTTTCTCTTTTCCTTTTCTTTAGGTGCTTGCCTGTCTTCAATGACTTTTCCACGCCGTCAATTCATTAGGCATTCGGCATCTTTAGCTTCCGTAGATTCTTTTGTTTGTTTCACTTCAACCTCTTCTGGGTCCTCCTCGAAATCGCGGATAGCTTAACATGACTCTGTCTTGTCGAAGCAATCCCCCTTTTTTTCTAATTGGTTGACGACCCTGACTCCCATAACAAACAAGACTTTTATATTAAGAATGTTAGCCACCTGGCAAAGAAAATGAAACGTCTGGTCTGTAGGGACCGGCGCTACAGGATTTGGAGCAGGGGGGACCAGATAAAAGAAAAAAGTGGAAGAGGGGCAAAATGCAAATTCTATCATGGAATGGTTAGGCCTGGACAGCGACCCAAAACAAAGGGCTTAAACTCTTAGGAAAAAGAGAAAACTCTTTCTTCGATCCTGTAAATGATAAATAGTTCATTTCTTACTTTCTTTGTGATGAGCGAGCCGTCAAATAATTGATATTTGTCGTAAATGGAAAGCATCAAAGCCAAGTCTTCAGTCTTATGGTTCTTCATCCTAATGTTCATCAGCTCCTTTCTTTGGCAGAGAAGGGAGAATGCTTTTCACAAGAACTGTATTACCATATTTTCCTATTTCACTTTTTTGGGCTTTTCTCACAGCTTCAAGTTCTCCACCCAATTCCTGATACATATTGGTATTACTGGTACTGTTGTACTTGAATTAATTTTCTATAAATATGAAAACCAGATCACATAGATGATGCCTAGGGATGAAGGAGACTCGAGATCTTGGCTTTCACCTGGGTACCATGTAGAGGAGCCTGACGCCAAGGCACGTGGAGGATAAGAAGAAAGAATATGAGGAGCGTAGCCGAGAATCTGAAAGTAAGCCCGCGGCCTTTCGAAAGCCTAGAGTGACAGGAAGAACAGAACCCAATAGCGAGAAGTAGGTACGTACCTCAAGTCAATTCAGTTAAGGTAGGAAAGACTAGCTAGGATTGAAAAGCGTGTGAATGTAGATAGTATATTATCTAGAAAAAAGCAAAAGAGATAGCATACATAATCTTGAAGCCACGGAGAAGGTAAGCTACAATCACCTGATTTGTGGTAATCGAAAATATGTCAAAACGCATTTAAGGTAGACTGGTATCAACATCTTCACCTCAGGTTCTGGCTGGTATGATCTGGACTCTGAAGCTTTGTTAGCTCAGGTTAATATTTGTTCACGTCTTGCTTTGGGTGGTATGCTTCCTCGACTGGAGAAGTAGACATAGAAGAGGAGGGGACAGTATCGATAGCCGACTTTTCACTTATTGCTAGGAGTGATTGTGAGAGAATACATAACATAGGTGAAAGCCAAAAGGCATATATGACCCGCTCAGCCCAATGGAAGTGATTTGAAACTGACGTTTCTTTAGAATTCGATTAAGAATAAGAACATAGACCGGCTTCTAGAAAAAGAGACGTGCCCTCTTCTCTATCTGTAGATTCAGGAGCAACATGCTGGTTCCTTTTGTCATAATACCTAATGTGGGCAGAATGAATGAAAAAGCAGATGAAAGACACTATACATACCAGTAGAATGAAGTGTTCCCAATTAATAGAGAGCCCCGCCTAATCTAGAAAAGGGTTTTAGGAGGAGCCATAAGTCAAAATAATAAGTCCAAATTCCGCAAGAGCTTGACAAGCAATCCTTCCTACACAACTCATCGGCGGTGTGACCAGCTTTACTTTTATCTTCGATTCAACCTTGGTATTCTCCTTTCTTAAACTTACTAAGACTATTGCTTTTTCAATGATTCACAAAATCATCCCTAGTAAAACAAGCTGTACCTGACCTACTATAGTATTAGACTCAATAAGAAGCTTTCAAAACACCACTACTATATCTAATATGCCCCGCCAGACCAAGAGTGAGGAGGTTGACTGAACCTCTGAGCGAGCTATTAGTACCTTCTTCCTGAAGAGTAGTAGCCTTCATTCATAGCCTGACCAACTCGTTCGTACGCTAGTCAGCTATTCATTTCTAGTCAGGTTGCTATTCCCTTCTATAGAAGGCTTTTGACCACTATCATACATGACTTTGATTTTGCCCTTATTTATATAACTCATATAATACTGCTGCCCTTTCACTTGCTTGTGCCTTTTCACTAGAATTAAGATAGTGTCCTCCCTGAATTGAGAAAGAAGAGAGAATACCTATGTGCTGCTATGCCTATGGTCCAGAATTGCTATCCGTACGACCTTGGTCTTTGATTGTATAAACAAATACATACTAAGCAAGTAAGCCTGCCTAAAAGCATTTCTTTTTTACACCTCTTCTCTCGATTTGAAGAGATTACACATCACTGCGAACGAACTTATTCACTCCATAGCACATGTTTTCTACTAACAACTTGAGGCTTTGACGTCTCTGCCACAGTGAACTAGGTGGGGGAAATAGAGGTATATACACCGCTGATCTGTAATAAGGGAAAGGGAGAGAAGAGCTAGGGCCGAGTAGCTACTAGGGCGCATTCATGCTATTTCCAAGCCAGTGGCCATTTGCCATGGGATTAAACAAAAAGAGGAAACAATAGTTTTTTTTATGATCATGAAGGGCATTAGTGACTATTTTTTCGGTACCTACCGGTGATGACTTGAGAATAAATAAAGAAGCGATTGAAACAACTGGCGAGTGAATGTTTGGATCATATGCTGCCTTGCCTGATCTTACTAGAGTGAGTTTCCTTCGCTAACGAGATGATGCTTATTCTCAGTCTGGACTATTCCCAGATTTACAACCAACCAACAACTAGTCTTATCTTAGTCCATGGAGAGGAAAAAGCAAACGAAGCATGTTGAGTTGACCTCTTGGCATCACTTTTTTCACCTTCCAATTGGGCTACACGTTTCACCATCAGTTGCTTTTCCAAGGATATGGACCGAGAAGATTTAGTTTCTATTTTAGAAAAACAAGAAAAGAGCAAATCCGCTATCATTTCAACTCCCCAATCGTTGAAATCGTTGGATCAGCCGAGGAAGAAGAGTGAGGTGTGAGCGCGGCCATAAGCATAGTGATGCCCGAGTGGGTTCAGGAGGTTCTAAATAGCTACGAAATGGCCTTGAAAGTGAAATAAAGAGGAGCTTGAGAAAGTGAAGGACAAGCCGGCTGAATGGCAAGAAAAAAGATGGACTACTCATGAAAGGAACTAGACTGTATGTGGGAATTGGAAATGAACTTAGGGGTCAAATTGTCCGGGAAGTGCATGGGAGCTGGGGGACATTCCGGCATTTTGGCTACGTACCAGCGACTAAAAATAAGTTTGTTCTGGGATGAAACAAGATGTGTACAAATGGGTCAAGCATTGCGAAGTCTGTCAAATCAACAAAGGTGAAAATGTGAAATATCCAGGTTTGCTTCAACCTTTACCCCTGCCAGTAAGCATTTGGAGCCACATTACAATGGACTTTATAGAAGGATTACCGAGATCAGAAGGAAAGAGTGTGGTAATAGTAGATAGACTGACTAAATATGCCCACTTCATTTCGTTAAGCCACCCCTACACAGCACCCCAAGTTGCCAAGGTGTTCCTAGACAATATCCATAAGCTACACGGGCTGCCCGAGAGCATAGTCACTGATAGAGATAAGATTTGCACAAGTAAATTCTGGAGAGAGCTATTCAAGTTACTTGGTACCTCACTCAAATTCACCATTGCCCTTGTGAGCATAGTAAAAAATGAAAGAAAAAGACGCGAGGGATGTGCTTACAACCTAAGGAACATGCCTTCTTTGAGAGGGACGGACACCGACAGACGCTCCTTCCACTTTGGATGAGTTAGACTTCGCAGAAGAGCGAGATCTTTCACAACACATAGAAATGCAGACTAGTAAAGTACCTTGCCTATTGCTTTTGTTCAGTCAATCATCGAGTGAGTCGGAAATCAAAACTCTAGAACATTTTTCATAAGAATGGGCTTTTCTCATGGACTGGAACGGAGGATAAGCTTTACACTTCTACCCCACCAATGTTAACACTTACACATTTCAATGCTTTCACTTTCCTTGCCTGGCACACGTTCTTTTTCTATCTATGTTATTTCTTTCATAACTCACTGGCAGCCTTCGCTAGCTCAGTATCGCTTGTTTAGTAGGGATAGGTGAAATTCCAAGCTACCTCAGAAATGAAGTGAGAGTCACAAAGTGGAAAGAGAAAGGCATGCTTTGTTTCAAGTGCTAGTAGGTCAAGCTTCCGGTAGTAGTGCGAATAGACCTACTTCGTCAGAAATGGATACTCTCCGGAATATTCTTTATACTTGCACATAATGCCTATTGGAAAAAACTTCCTTTGCTAGTAAGTAAGCAGTTCATTCATTCAACGCTTGAAGATAGGAACTCGGCACCCATAGCCATTTCATGTGTAAGTTCATTTTCGAAGCTTTCTTCCACTACTACAACATCTTGGGTACTGCTATTGTCTCGGGATAATGGCTTGCTTGCTGGCAACCGCAACTCCAGGCCTGGCAAAGTCTGATCAATCAGGCAGTGCTTACTCTTGTTGCAAGGTCTATGCCATTAACAACTTCTACGGGACTAGCAGTGCTTATTTTCCGGTAGTTCAGAGAGGTTGAGAAGAAGACAATGAATGGGATATAGAATATCGACTTAGTCTTAGTGAAGCTAGTTTATGAATTAGATCACCAGTGCGTGCCTTATTGGAAGTGGAATGTTCACTCTTCTTGGCTGTTAGCGGGAGTGAAGTCCGCCTATTCAGTTCTATCAGCCTTGGAAATAAGTTCTAAAGCAACTCACTTTTTCCTGTGAGAATGAGAAAGCTAGTCTATCAGTTTACAAAGAGTCACGAACATTTTATTTCCAGGTATGCAAGCTTAGGCATCTTAGGCAATCCATCCAATGGGAGAAAGCTGTAAGGCATTGAAAGTTCAGCTACTCCTATTTCTTGGTTCAAAGGTCAATCAAGTAAGGCAGGAATCTTTGTATAAACCATTTCTTTTCACTGCTAAAGCTTTCCTTTTAGTATCCGAAGGAAGATCGAGTAGGCAAGAGGGTCTTCCACACCAGTTTCAGGCGCTCCCATGGGGGAGGTAAGGAGGAGGGGACATAGCTTAAAGTGAAAGAATTTAGTGAACTCCAGCAAGCCGTGACAATAGAGTATACAAGGTGCGAAGCACAAGAATTCTTTAATCGCTCGCTCCTTATGCTCAAAATAGAGGGCTCTCTCAGCTCCAGCATCTATTAGAAACCAGCGCGTCTTGTTCTTACGCCGACGATGTCTGGTTTATATTTCATAATAGAAGAGGTGGATTGGATAGTTTATATCATGGAGAAATGTGCCTATCTCTCGATCAAATAGTAATCGGATTGTAAGAAAGAAGTTATGGTAGTTTTGACTTAGGGGCCTACTGCCTATTAAGAACCTGGAGTGAACCTTATTTATTTTTCAGAGGGGGGGGGGGAAATGACTCTTGTGAATTGTAGAAGCAATAGCATGTACAAAGCTAGGTTGATCTACAAAGATAAAGAAGAAATAGACAAACCTTTCCAACTATCTTTTGAAAACACTAAGCAGGGATCAAAGCACTATTAATAGGTCCTCCTGAAGTAATCCTTAACAGTTGTGAAATAATGGCTTTTCTAACCAACAGGTCTATTGTTTCAGCTCGTAATCCAACCAACAACTGAAGTTTTTCCCAAGTCTAAAGATAGAGCCTCTGCTGTTCAAGATTGGCTTAGTGTTAAATCATCCACTGCTCTCTTTCCTCTTGTTTTTGGTGAATTATCAGTGTGCAGATGAATTTCATCCACAGCTATTGAAGAAGCTTTTAGAGGGATATCTTGTCTTGTCGGACTAAGAGCTCTTATCTCTTTCTTTTCCCACGGTAACTAGAGATTGAATAATAGAAGCCAGATTCAATATCATAAGAAAACAGAGATTGTAGCGTAGAGTCAGGCTATCCCATGTTTGCAATAACAGTTTTGGGATCTTTCCTGTTAATGATGAATAGCTTGCCTCAACAGATAATCTGAATTCTTTCTATTCGCGGTATAACAACCGGAAAACGAATCGATCTAGATGCCCCACTCTTGCCATCTTTGAAGGAATTGAATCATCAACTGACTTACTTGAGGAATAAAGCAATCTAGCTACTCTCTTCTCTGTCTCCTTCAAACTTGATCAAACGAATCTCTTTCTCTGGAAATCTAAGATTATTCCAATCATACAAGGCCATGGTGGGCAGTTCCATGCTGGAGGCTCGCGAGAAGTGACTAGGCCGTGGGTGGCGGCCATTTTGGCTTTTCAGAGAGAGGGAAGTGAAAATACTTCAATTCATTCCCAGTGGTTGGTAGAATTATTTCTTTCCCATACGATGGGATGCTGATCTGAACTTTACTACCAAAACATCTACACTAGAGACAATAACATAGAAGAGATGATAGTAGAGGGTGTGCTTCTTTTCTTCCTTCAAGGCAAGCTTCTCTTTCTTTCGCCAATGAAGTTCATATAAGTGTATATAAACCCTTCTTTTCACAACCATGCACAAACCAAAGTGCTGCTGAAACGTGAAATCCATGCACCAACAAGTTCATGTTCATAAGCAATGAAAAAGAAGAGTATATGGGAGGATAGTGGCTAAACTGTTCACTTGAGGAGAGTGGGAAGTGACTAGTCCGATAGGTGAAGAGCGGAAGTGCGGTCTTTTGATCCAATCTACGTCGACTAAAATCCATGTCTCATGGCACGAGGGTTATAGGCTCGTGGAGACAGGATACAGAGTTTGCAAAAGAATAGTTTAGAGAAGGAAAGCCAGTAGAGTATCCCTTGGTTTAAGAGAGGAGGCATTATATGTTGATGGATTAGCTGAAAGGAACTCAAATTTAGCTAAAAACACGTCATCCTCGCTTACTCTGCATTCACTTTCATGAGCACACAGCTTTAGCTTATGCAGTTCCTCATCCATGAGAGTCAATCTTCTTGGTAGCTTGGTAGCTTTATAGCAGACTTAGACGGTGTTTTCGTTGGCAGCTAGGAAGGAAGACAACTGTGATTTACTTTGTAGATAGATAGGATGTGCTTTCCGCATTGAAGTGCTTTTTTCTGGCGAGTTTCCTTCGGTGCCAATCAGTAACTACCAGACTCAATGTATCATGTCGTTCGGTCAAAGCGATAGAATTTGATCTCGGAAAATCGTAGATGAAAAGTGGAAATTCTTCTTGATGATGCTTTGGCTTGTGCTTCTACTCTTCACCCTACAAAGAGGCTTGTGGAAACTACTCAGTTTCTTTCCTAGCTTTCCATCCAATAGTACGAAGTGAGTTCTGAGTGATAAGCATAGAGTTGACACCTTGCTTTGAACTACTTTCAATTGAAATTAGTACTTGGGACAAAACTGACCGCAGTGAGCTGGGACACAAGGCACTCTTCTTCTTTTAGACTCGATAATCCGGGGCTAAGATAGAACGAATTCCAGCCCTGTAAAGCTAAAAAAAGGGAGGCTGATTTCTATTCATGAAAGGCTGGGGGCGTACCAATACTTATGACTTCACTGATACTGATAAGTCTACTGAGAACCCTATGTGCCAGATTTGCACTATAGTGGGTCATACAGCTGATCGGTGTCGCCACCGTTTTTACTACAATTATAAGCCCCCTCCGCCTAAGCATCTTGCTGCCTATGTTGCCGAGATGGAGTTTGCCACCCCTGACGGCTCTTGGACACGGGTGCAACCAATCATTTCACTGCTGTTTTTAACAACCACTCGGTCTACGAAGGGGAAGAGCTCATTCAAGTTGGTGATGGTACAGGTTTTTCTATTCATCATTTAGGCAATACCTCTTTTTCATCATCAAATAGACCGTAGCAATTGAACAATGTGCTTCATGTTCCATCAATTCAAAATAATCAGCTTAGTATTTATTTCCTTAGTATTTATTTATCAGTTAACAAGGCACGGAATGAGGTAATTTAAGAATTTATATCAGACAGTTGCTTAATTAAGGATCGAGAGTCTCCTCCTGTGAAGGAAGTCTGTAGCTTCTTGGGTCATGAGGGTAATCACATGCGTGAGCGGATCGAGCTATTATATAATAAGTAACGGCAGAAAAAGCAATTCTTGGTAGATCCACTTGTTAAGGCGCGGAAAGCCGTGTTCCTTCTCAGCTCACACTTTCCTGATTGATTTGAAAGACCCTACACACCACCGTATCCTTGGCTTTCTTCCCACTTTAAAAGAACTGGCTATCATTCTTTCTATTCTATCTCCTCGCTTTAGGTCTTATGCTTCTTCTTAAAGGGGTTATGCCACTCCGAGTCCATCAGTGTTGAAGGAATGGACAGAGACAGGCAAAGACAAAGTGCTGCTTTGAGTACTGATAGAGAGCAGAGCTAGAGACAAGATGCCTAGGACCAGGAGGAGATCCATAAGAACCAAGTCGTGGAGAAGATAGCATCAAACTGGAGATAATAAACCTAACTCTCCGTGCTTTAATCGAGAATGGATACAGGGTCGTCCCTTATAATAAATTTGAAAAAGAGAGCCCTTATAGAAATACTTTGCTAGCATTAGAGCTGTGCACAGTGATTACTGGTTGTCAATCCTATATTGATTGTTATAGCACTTGGAAATCTAAATATTAATGAATTCGGAGTAGTGTGCAAGTATGCTTTCTTCATCACTTAGACAGATGTGGCACCACCTCCTATATCCAAACAGATTATAAAGCGGCTTAACTAACTTATCAATAAACCCTAGGCCAAAAGCAAGATGTGAGCGGTTAGAGCCTCTGGATTGTGTATAAATAAACAGAATAGTTTTGGGAAGATTGGATTCCATACTCCTCATAGTATGCCAGGTTATCAGGATCGGGGGTAAGCATTCTAGTCCGAGAAAGCCAGTCTTCCCTGAGAAGACAGTCTTCCTCAACTTTAGAAAAAGCACTTACTACGCGTTAATAGATCAGTTCGTATCTTTCGATAATATGAAAGCATTAGTGGAGCATCTTCCCTTCCTAAGAACAGAAAAAGAGAGATACGAAGGAGTAATGACGAAAGGTTACACCTACTAGATAGGTGGGGCGATTGGAGGTTAGATTAGATTCTCGCAAAAACGCTGGTTATTACGTGTCTAAAGAGGGTAGCTACCGATATACCATTAAAGGTAGTTCAAACTATATATAGGGCTTTTTTCGTTTAGTAAGTAGTGAGCTATATTTCAACTATGGTGAAATGCATGTATACGCGTTCTTTATTTGCTATTCCATCTGTGACTTGCCTATGACTTCTTTCTACTCTCCCCAAACCCTAGCCCTGTTGTCTGGATTCCCGATCTCTCTCCTACAAGAAGGACCTATCCCACTAACGACTCTCTTTGTCTCATACCTTGCTAATACCCACACATGAGAAAGGGTTTCCCCCCGCTTTCAGCCTCCCATTATAAGCTAGATGACTCTACTGTGACATGTTATGACGATCTTGAAGCCCCCAACCATAGATAGATGCTTTGATCATCCAGGTTTTGCCAATCCACGAACTGCATCGTATAATAACCGTGGATATCAGCCGTAGGTTGACCTTGAGCTTTCCTTCTTTGAGCATGCTTTCCTTCTTCGCTTTTCACATAAAAGACGGGGTCTTACCAGCCGTTGGACACGTACTCCTGCTACCAAAGCTAGATAGGAAAGTGAAGATATGATCCAACTACTCGATAAAATGGGTTTTCTATAATTATGCTATGCTTATTCCCACTCTGACTATTCCACCTCCTGTTCTCAATGTCATAGTAAGAATTTTACCTGACATCAGATAAGCATCACGCTTGCTTCGTTAGACCGTACGGAACCCAAGCAAGAGAGAAATCTCCCCGTTGTTCGATCGTACTAAAGTACTGCTGCTGCCGAAGACTCTCTCTTGTCAGAGAAGAGGGTGTGTAACTAAATCAATGACTCACCTTATATATCATAATGGGCTACCTCGTCTCAATAGGTTAAAATCAAGGTCTCGCCCCTTCCCTCTATCCTAAGATTATCGTAGTGGTTGATGAGATGAGAAACGAAGTGAGGTCAAGGAAACGTGATTCCAGGTACGCCCGTTCCTCTACATCGTTTGACTATCAAAGTCAGGTCAAATGTAGGTGAGTGTTGCTTCTCAGAAAACGCGTAGAATAGTCTCATTGGCCAAGCGAATGATCTTGTTTTTCGTTGGGTAGAACCCACGCCACTAACCTGAAGTCTCCCTTCTCTTTCCTTTTTTTTCTTCTGCTTACGGCAACTCCGTCGTTAACGCTTTAGTGGGTCATCATCTCGTCAAAAGATAATCTCCTTACCCCTGAGTCAAGCCTATCTAGCTAGCAGTACTAATATAGGGATAGAACATTTTTCCTAAGTCCAATAGGCAATAGTGTCTGGAAGGGGTACAGTTAGTACGTTACTAGTTAGAATAGTGCATTATAGTGCTTGTAAACAAACTGGATTCCGTCTTTTTTATCCACTTTCATAGACCATTTCTATCCTACTCCTTTCGGGAATCAATCACACACACCCTTGCCCTAGAGAGAGAAAGACAGAGAGGAGATGCTTACCCCTGAAAGTGAAAAGCGCAATAAGCATATATCTCTCGTGCCTTGGAGAGTACTTGCATTATTTCCTGTGCATCGAAACATACTTGACCCAAAGCCTTTCTCAGGCAGTTCATCATGCTAGGTGGCACTCAACTTCTCTTGTCAGTTATCCAGATGCCTTGCTTTGCCAAAGAGCTTATCCGTGTCAATGTTTTTTAGTCAAGAATGCTTCTCTCTCTTTTTAGAACTACTTATCTTGAGCATATCCCGGTGCTTCCCCCTAAATCAAGAATTGCATTTCCTCTCGCAGCTCTCCTTTGCACCTCTCCGGACAGGTGTCTTCTTCTCAACACGCCTTTCCTCTCCTTCGCACTGACAAGGTCTCTCTTACAACCTCCTCTGTCTTTGTTTTGTGAAACATCGAATACTGCATCTACACGGCCATAATTGTTGTCTTAGTGAAAGAGGCCAGTCCCCTTTATGTGTTCGATAAGATGACGTTGAGGTGTATTGTCTTGGTTACACACAAAAAATCCATGTATTTGAAAAAATGCCTAATAGATGTAAAAAACTACTAACACTACCGCATATTCTAAATTGTTCTATTGCCCCCTCTACCACATAAACCCTCGTAAGTAGCAGGGGCCAGTTCACTTACTTGAATTCCAAGTTGTGTAAGGAGTGTGGAACATAATAAATATTTCTCGCAATTCTTCTTCCACCACTTTGGATTGCCCCCATCAAAGCTATTCTCAAAACTAGATCCATTGGAGTGGGAAGTACTCAAGATGTAGAAGAGGACTCAAGCAGGGCTACCCACTGTCACCTCGCTTCTTCTTCCGGCTTCTTCCCTCTCACTTCAGGCATTTGCTGATGCTAACTAGGCTGGCATAACCTAGTGAATACCCTTATGATGATGATTCTTCTCCTACTACATCCTGCATGCAGACCGCTCTACTAGTACAGACCTTCACCAGCCAGTTCACTTTGCCTATTCCTCTTCTGTCACATTCCCTAGCTTTGTGAAATGACTTGATGGATTTGCTTGCATTTCCCTCAGTGAATGATCCAACTTCACAAAGACACCATACGTTGGTGCGTTCCAGCTTTTGATGCGGCAAGTGACGCCCATTCCAAGAAAGAAGAACGGGTCTTCTTTCGAGAAGCATTCCCCTGCCATTGGGGCCATGTTCTCTATTAGGGGTGCACCCCTGGTCACACCACACACGAAAAATATATAAGGATATTCGGCAAGAGATGAACGACACCGAGATGTTGATGCCGCTCTTTATAGTGGAAATCAAAGTCGTGTCAAAATAGTTCGTATGTTTGGGGTTTCCTTTCGGTTCAGCGCTACCATCGCACCTACTCGAGCGGAAAGATAAGACTCGGCAGCTACTGACTGCGAAAGATAGGTATAGATATGATTGCCTTCCGTAGGGCTAGGATAGACATAAGACTAAGGATAGTGAGCATGAGGATAGGGAACAGGAGAATGAGGATATGATGCAGATTACCTATAAAAAGTTACTGCAGATGGCTACAGGGATGGATACTTCGGATTAGCAGAGATAGGAAGGGATATACATGTGTGGTGGAATAGGATTCAAAGTATGATTTTACATGGGATTTCAGAGGGAAATGCCTTTACACAAGTTCTACTTTACTTTACCCCAGAGGGGGCCCCGGGTCGAATTTATCGCTCAGGTTTATTGCATTTTCATGCAGGTGATTTAGCCTGAAGTCAGGCAGTCAATCTCCTACAACAGAATGACAGAGGGAAAAGAGAGATTGAGAAGAGAGATTCTAGCTGAACCATGAACTAATAAATAAAGCAAGACTGATAGTTCGAAAGCCCCAGAAGAGATCCTCTTTGAGATTAGCGGTTGAGTGTGCCAAGCCGCACTGGAGTTATTGAATTTATGCCGAGAATGCTTGGGAAGGGGGGCTCATTTCTGATTTCACAATCACTTGAAAAAGCTTTCCTATCGGGTTGACTACTACTCTGAAACGTTTGCCAGTGGATTTACAGAGCCAAGTCATTCTCAAATAATGGGCGGCCAAGGCTTTGATCTTTCTTTATAGAAAACAATATCCAAAATTGTAGGTAGGCGTAGGAATCGATCTATTGAAGTCTGAAGTAGAAGATTGAGGATAATTCTATCAGTATATAACTATGAGCCAAGGTGAGTAGCCTACTGTAGAGCATAGCATGGAATTTCTGCCCTGACGGGACGTATACGACCTCTGCGTTCCACTGAATCATTGGAACTGCTGTGAGCCAACTCTTTCTCAACAGCCTAAAATGACTCAATTGATGGATATAGCTAGCTAAAGCCTCAAAGGCAAGTAAAGAATCAGCCAACAAGGTTTGCCATAACGTTTTTGAGTAGTTTGACAAACGAACGCTTGACTTCCAGACCATAAAAACCTAATAGGTCTGGGTGAAAGATTGATTTTCTTACATAATGAATAGAAAGAATTGAATTTCCGATCGTACTCTTTTTTATGCCGGGGAGTTGCCGATGGGGACCATGATCGAGAGCTATTTGACGGACTAAATAATAGGCAGAGTGGGGTTACAGGTAAACATCGCCTCAGTACAAGAATTCTCCTCAGGTAGCTTATCCAAGGCAATAAGACACAACAGAGAGCAAAAACACATATCATATATAGTCCGCCATAGAGTTGTTTTTAGGTCAAATAACAAACAAAAAGGTTATTGCAAGGAAGTAGGGCATTGCATTGAAAGTAGGGCTTGTCACTAGTTCTTGCTAAGGAGAGTAGTCAAGAATCAATTGATTGCGATAATAGGTCAACTAAACATAAAGCTTTTGACTAAGTATAAGTCAAAGTTAGTAGTTCTTAGTAAAGCTAAGTAGCCAAAGGAGTTTCCGTATGTAGGAAAGAGAACAAACTATACGCCTGTGTTTTCGGATGGAGATGGAGTTGATTCAGTTAAAAAATAACCTTAGGTAGGAGTAGACTAGGGCGATAAGCATGAATTTGAGAAAAGTCGCTGGGCTGGGTCTTCTTCTTATGAGGAAGCAGGTAAGCATGTTGGCGCTAACTAGCCACTAGGATTACAGTTGTCAACTGAATTTGGCTCGCATTAGGGAAGTCACAAGGAAGGCGGCGGCTATCCTCTTCTTTTTCAATCATGGGCTCCCTCTCACTTTTGAAAGGAGGAAAACGAACCAATTCCATAGTCATAATCCATAACTACTAGCGGTGCAGATCTACCAAGCTCAATTAAGCAGTCAACCAAGTCACCAGAGCCGAGGGATATTCTTTTCTCTAACCCTAGAAACCCTACTTGAAGTATGTCCTTCGTCTTTCGACTCAGCCTCGCTAGTAATCCGTTCTCTGTAAAATGTAATGAAAGTGGGTTCGCTTCTTTGCTTTTCTTTCGATATCTCATCGATCAGAGGGGTTTATCCTAACTGGCTCCCTAACCGATTGAGGGAAGGTTCTAAATGTATTTCCCTCCGAGGGCCTGGTCGATTCAGCGTTGGATCTTGAAATGCAATTCGCGATTGATAAGAAACATGCCCTTCCCCGATACAAGTCTAAATCGTTGTCAAGTACTGGATTGCCATCCTTCCAGGTTGTCCTTACTTACTATATGTGATATCTGGGAATTCCTCCCAAGCTCCATAACTAGAATATTCATTTATGGAGTTGCCTTTGCCAAGAAAGTTTCCTTTCTTCGATGAACCCCGTTCGTGATACGATACCCTGCCTGGGCCTCACACTTCCTCGAAACCAACCCACAGAAAACAACTGGCCCTTCACTCCCTACTGTTCTTCCTTTAATCCGCAGTTCCTTCAACAATGAAGGTTGGACTTACTGACTTGCCTCTCTGCTCAACCAACTCACCTGTTCGAGCCTGCTTTCGAAAGTGCATCCTTTTCCTTGGGTGAGGCCCTTCATCGATAGACTTTCCTACGAGACACGAGCGAATATACGTACGCCAATACCTACGATTCCTAGCCATAGGAATGAAATAGCAATTGTTCTTCGAATCCTCTTCGGGTGGCTGTGCTCAAAGTGAATATGCGCATGTTTCGGCTAAAACCAATACTTGCTTTTGATAATGAAATAGCCGAGGACAGGCTGTCTCGGAAGTAAGTGATTTCATTCCAACTGGTTAACACTATCTTCTTCTTTTTCAGGAATTGGTATATCGATCAAGTGGAATATGATATATGTGAAAATATGTCAACATCACTGGAATCAGCATAAGATTTGGATTCCATCAACTTGAACCTCTCTATCTTTTTCTTCTGTTCTTTTAAGCTTCAATAGCTGGAATCTTTCCATTCGTAGTAGTTATGAGCTCCTGCTTAAGGTTCTGGGCTATGAATTCCTTCCTTGACCCCTTCCTTTGCTAGCCCTATTCCTAAACCTATTCCTTGCATACGAGCGAGGCCCACGCAAATACTATGTACGATTCGTAGTCCTACGTACGATATTAAATAAAAACTACGATTGATTCCCACGAGCTAAAGGTCAATACGAGCGTTGCACTAGCGAAATCAAAAGGATTTGTATCCCCACACATCCTGCTTGTAGTATTGTATTGTCATCCGAGAAATTTTCTAGTTGTAGGCGGAGACAAGCATCGGCTTCCGTTAAAAGAAAAGGTGGGTACGGTTTTCCTATCCTCGCCCTCGGCAAAGCAAAGCAGACAAGGTTCACCTGTGCATGAAAGGAATGAAACAAATTCAATAGATTCAATAGGGTCATCCCCACCGAGATCGGTACCTATCTAGATCCCCAGCTTCGACAAGGCGTCCTCCTTCGCATTTTGCGACCATTCCCACGAGGACTACGATTCGGATTATCTAATGTCATCCCCAAACATAATTACACCTCTTAAGAGGAAGGGACGGCCCTTTATCCGGTGTGGGTTCCTACGAATTATTGTATGGTTCAAGATCCTGGTCCCTCTGCCCTTGCTTTTTGTTATTCCATAGGGGTATGGATTGAAGTAATCACTAATCCTGGAAAGATGGATCTTTAGCTAGCTCTACGGCAAAGCCAATACGCCATGTATCAAAACAATAGGGATAGGGGTAGTTGTATACCACCAACGAATAGGAAGATCCTGGGTTTTGTAATAAATATAATTTCATCAATTCTAAGCACGGTAACGGCAGTGCTCCTATCCAACGGCCGGGGATCCATTTGATTTATCAATTTGCTAATGCCGAAAAGCTTAGGTTGTTATTTCATCTGAGCGAAGTGATTCCTCAAGGTCAGGTTAAACAAGTGAATCATCGGTTGCAAGCACGAGAGCAAGCAATCGAAAAGGAGGAGAAAGAAACACGATAACCAGATGTCGAAGCCAGCTTGAGATGAACATTAGGAATGAAAAACAGTGATTCAACGTTATGAGTACCCTCCCTTAATAAATAAATAGAATAGGGGCCAAACAATTTCCTTCAATTTGAGTAGAGTGCGTTGGCTGGAAAGTAGTAAAGTCGAAGTGAACCTCTATTTAGGAGAGATAACCCCGAACTCGAGCTACTTCATTCTCTAATAGGCTTGTTGTACCCGGTCTTGCTATTGACTCCCTAGCTAGCTTAGAAGGAATGCCTAACTCTGTTGGGACAGATTGGACAGTTGGAGCAGCTGATAAACCAGCCACAGCAGAAACAGAATGACTAGTTTCAACAAGGCGAGCAGGAGAAGCTACTATCTTTTTAGTCGCATCCGTGGAAGGAAAGAAGGATCAGATTGTAAGCGAACAGTGGGAACAACGTAAGCGAGTTCAGTCAATGCAATGAAGGGTAGGAGAAATCCCGCTCAGGAAGATAGGTTTAGGAAGATGGCACCGGAAGGGAAGATAGTACTCCCCTGATGAACTCTGATTGGCCAGGCAATCGAAACTTCTTTGTCTAGTCTAGATTGGCTGTACGGGACACTGTTCTTCTTTGTTATAGGAGTCGAGGTAGCCACCACCGGCTAAAGGAACTCGTCCTTCATTCGTTTTCTTCCTCGTAGTCGTTTTAGTCCTCGGCTAAGGTATCATCAGATATAGAAGAAGCAGAGACCGGGGGTAATAGCAAAAAAGGAATATAACTCGTCCGAGGAAGTGGGCGCAGGGGGCAGTGGGGTAAGGTAATTGAAGTAACTAGCCAGTATTAAGATTAGGCATAAGCATAATAAACTGATGCATCCGAAGACAGTGAATCTAGAATAGAGGCCGGGTGGGGAAGCAAAAGATGCAAGAGAGCCTTTTTCCGGGATTGGATTTCACTCATTTAGTGCTTGGGATGCGAGCAGGCGTGGAAGATGAACATAAGAGAGCTCCGCCCTTGCCTTGCACCGGTGAACAAAAGAAAGAAAGGAGACAAGGTCGGAACTAAGACAAGACGTCAATAGCTTATTTTAAGTGACGTATTCCTGTCGGGAACAGCGAGCAAGGATAAAATGAGAGTATGAGCCCACACCCATATAGAAATCAGTCATATGCCTGATAGTCGTTATCTATTCTTTCTCAATGATAGTATTATTACCCGAAAACGATATGTACAGAGGAAGCTAGTTCTGTACTCTAGTTCTGTCCCCAAGGCGCGAGTGAAGCCCTTCTCCAGTATGGTAAAGTGAAACCGCTTCGGAGTTTATGGTTCGAAAGAAAGAGAGAGGAAAGCACTTATAAAGCGGTGGGCTCTTCTCTTCTCTTCTCTTATCTTATCTTATAGTAAACAAGAGTTCCGTTAAGCTCTGGGACTCTGGGCAAGATAGCTGTAGTTTTGAAAACGTAAATTGACCGAAGTTTGTCTTGACTTTCCCCTATTCTACGTATACCATCTCCGAGCCTCACGTTAAATCGAATCAATTGATGAAAGATGCCCGTCCTTGCTAGGCCAGTTAGAACTGGGGATGTGATTGACCTAAGAAGACCGTGTTATCGATAGATGTAAGTTCATAGTTGAAGACAAGGGAGTTTTAGCTTTTTTGTACCTCGCCCCGGTGTCACTGACAGGGGAAGTGCAAGGTTGATTTATCTGTTTTCGACTCGTGAAAGTTATCACAGCTAGCCAGCCTACAAGGAAGATTTGTGGGAAGTAAGTTACAAGACTTCTCCCCAAGCTCTATTTCCGGACCTAGTTCAAGGACAGGAGCTGGGGATTTGGCCAAGCCAGTTGTTGAAGTCGAGTATGAGCTTCTATCCAATCGAAAGAAGAAGCAAAGGCTTTTCGGTAAAGTATCTATTTTTTAGTGGTCCTTGCATTCACTCCTCCAAGGAGGTGGGAATTCATCCATAGTACGCCTATCTATGGAAAAGTTCTTTTGAAAGATTTCCCCTTCCTTTCTTCTCTACACTTATCCGAATAGGTTGGTGTGCCAGCTTCTTCTCCTGCCATCCCGACCTGTTGGCCATACCGTAGTGTGAGCACCATTATTAGAATTGGAGTATCTCTTTCAAGCACGCACATAATGGACAGCGTGGGAATACCTACAATAGGGACAGCCCGTCATAGACCACAGGAATCCATACCCTCGCGGAAAGGAGAGGAAGAAGACTGTCTTCTCGGGGAAGACAGGCTTTCTCGGACTAGAAGAAGAAGAGGAAGAAATCGATACTATGCTAGCTAGTTACAGGGAAGCTGCATCAATGGAAGTTGGATTGCCTAGTTTTGCTTTTGAGTTCGATTTGAACTACTTTTCCAAGGAACCACACTGGGCTAACTTGAATCTGTAATCGATGGTTAAGGCGCGCAGCGGTAAGGTTCCCACCGAATCAAGAATTCGGCAATTGAGGAGCTCGATTAGTCATACTCACCACCACCTGCTCTAGGCCCATTGCCAGATCTCAGAACAAGTCAGCAGGGAGAGGGAGTTTATCTAAGCGAGAATGGGGTCGGGGCCAATGCTTCGTTTTGGCTTGATCTATTTCACAACAAGTGAAGTGGGAGATTGACGGTTGGTTTACGCAATCAGCTCGGGAAAAAAAGAAAGAAGTATCTAACTAGAGCTCGCTCCTTTAGTATTTAATAGGGAAGCCGAAAAAGCCATGAAATCATGTTGAAAATAAGGCAAGCAATTAGAGTATTACGTAAGGAAAAATACCTCGCAGAGTATGGCCCAACCCTTTCTATTTTGGTTTTTTCCTAATTGCGCACCCCTACCTTTTATTGATAGTTTATGCCGGGTCTTTTCCTTCTGAATAAGATTGTTAGTTTCTGCTAGAGAGGTTGCTCCAAAAATAGTAACCTGCTCCTGGTTCACATGAACAAAGTGTAGCAGAACGGACTTCCATCCTTTTTTGAAGGAAATGCATACATTGGGGAATTCTGGGCTCCGGAGAACCTTCTGGGATGTATGTTTGGAAGCATTCAAAGAAGAAATCCCCATAGTTATCTCGTATACGACAAACCAACTTGATCTCATCCCTTCCATTCTTGTTTGGAAGCTTACTATGCTCATAGATACGTGCAGTCAGAAAACTGGTCCTCTTTAGTTACTGCATAGGACCTCCTGTCACTAACAGGATGACTATTCGCAAGTAAGCTCATGTTATAGGAACACAAAGTTCCTCTACTACTGAGGAGGCTTATGCTAAATGGTGACACCATGCTGATTATTCTATTTATTTTCCTCATGTCTATTGTGCAAGATAGATATTTGCATTGAGTGACTTAGATTTCTCAGCACATCGTGCTAGCTGCTCGGTTGTATCACAATATTGTCCATATCACAATGTCTTTGTTTTCTCTTGTTGTCCTCACCCTTCTGCCAACCTTGCACCTTTTTGTTTTTTGAGTGTATTGCCAATTTGTTGTAGTCATTTATGACCACCCTAGTTCCTCTTTGACCAAAGTAGTTGTATCATGTTGCCGATGCCAAACCATACATAACATCTTCTTTGTCAAATTACTGCTACACAAACCTACATGCATTGTCCATCAAGTTTATCCTATCTTATCAACTCCCGTGGCATCCGATTTTTTTTGTCCCATCACAGAAGTAGGTTGTGCATTCCAGAATCAAGTATTTCCTCTCGGTGGCCTTCTGCCCATGTTGTATCTTTTACCGTCTATCTCAAAAAAAATCTAAGATATTTAGGGTGTACTTGGTACGCTTGCTGCCTCTTGCTCGCCTCGTATGATTGCCTCACCTTGCCAGGCAAATCAAGGCGAGCTTCAATGGGAGTGTTTGCTTTATCCTTGCCCTACTCACCTTGTAGCTCGATCTAGCAGTGTCATCATAGCTAGCTCGATTGGTAGCAGCGAAGGTCCATCCAGCCACAGTGGAGGTCAATCCGATAGTGGTGGTGGTCGAATAGATGATAATGTAGGTCAAATCGACAGTTGCGAAGGTCGATTCAGTGACTTAAGAGTTTGATAAATCGAGACCATTAGTTAGAGAAAGCAACCATGGGCATGGAGAGATAGCGACAAGAGACCGTGCAATCGCTCAAGAAGACGAAGATGGGGGATTTTGTTTATATAAATAGTCAATTGCACATTTGCCATTATTTAACTGGACCGTCGCTCAGGGACACGAAGATGGACAAATTTTGTTCAAAGGGTTGAAGTAAGTCTTGATGGTGGGCCCGCCCATCTTGGCAAGCGAGCCCGAGACGACAAGAGATTTGGTGTGCAAAAGTCAAGACACCAGACACAACGCCAATCAGTCCGGTAATCACGGGATACTGTTTTTAATCATATCTAGATATACTTCAGATTGTAACTGACGTGGACTGACCATCAAATCAACACCGCATCTGTCAAAACAAGCTCTGTCGTCGTAAAATTTAGGTGCACGAGAACCAAATCAAGCTCTTTAGCTACTGAATCAAACTCTTCGGCCACCGAATCGTCCTCCACTATTGTCAATTTGACATCTAATGTCATCGATTTAACCTCCACACTGTTGTTGGATTAACCTCCACCATGGTCGGATGGACCTTTGCTGCTATCAATCGAGCGTCTATGACACTGCTGGATCGAGCTACAAGGCGAGCAACAGTAATGTCACACCCTGAAATTTCTAATTTCAGGATGTGAATAGAGAGAATAATTAAATAATAATTTCTCATAATTTTAAAAATTTTCCAACATTTATTTTCTTTACAGGAAATATAGTATAGGAAAAGTCGTTTGATTGTTTTTCTAAATTAAATAAATGGTTATGTGAGTGTTGCATTCATGCCGATGCATCTTGGTGTTTTTGAGTGAAAAAGGTTTTTAAATGCGCTTAGGTGCTGACCAAACCCTTCTGAGAATTTTCCGGATTTTTCTGGAATTTATTCTCATTTTCCCTGAGCTTATTCTATTTATTGGAAGGCTCTAAAATCTTTTTCATGAGCACCAAATACTTTATTTGGATTGTTCATGTCCCAATGTGTCTATGGGAATTTTCCTGGAATTTTCGGAATTTTTTGAGTATTTTTCATGCCTTAAAAACATTTTCTAGTCTTTACTGTAATTGTTTTCGCATTGAAAATATTTTCGGAAAAAAAAAGAAAATCCTATCCTACCCTACTAGGCCGAGCCCGTAGGCCTGACCCACCTCCGTCCGGCCCGGCCACGCGCCCGCGCGGAGCCCATCTGGGCCCAATCGCTGGCCGGCCATGGCGGGCACAGCCAGGACGCCGCCGCCGCCCTTGGCTTCCGCACCAAGCCAGCCCCGCTCCCTCGGCCCTATAAAGCCGGCTGCCCGTGCCTCCCGTGCCCTAGCCGCCGCCACCGCGCCGCCTTCCTCGCCCAGGGCCGCCGCCGCCCGTGCTGCAGAGGCCGAGCTCGCCGTCGGTCGTCGCTCGATTCACCGCGACGAGGCGCTGCGGAAGCAAGACAACGTCACCATGATCTTCACGAGGACGAGCCGCATCTGGAGAGCCCTTGCCCGTCGCCTGAAGACCGAGCCGGCCGCCGTGGACGTCCGCCGCCGGCCAAATTTCGGCCGACATAGCACCTCCCCAACGGCGGTGAGCACATCCACGCGCTCCTCTCGAGCTCCTCTTCCGGTTCCGCGCCTTACCCGAGCTTCTAGGTCGCCGGAGCGCCGGTGATTTGGCCGGCCGGACCCGCCTTCCGCTGCGGTTCAGAGGAAGGAGAAGACTCGGCGGTTTTGCAGTAAGGCCCCTGTCTCTTCCTGTAACCTTTAGATTAGTTTTGTCTCTTGCATCTTTTGCTAGTAAGGCCCTGTATAGATTAGATCCTTGTAATCAGGTCCAACCCGAGCACTTTTTCAGCTTTAACCCTGCTCTTAGATCTAATCACGAGTACTGTTTTGATGTGTCTAGCTGCCACGCTAGGCCTTCCTGCAAAATCAGCTAGCCTCCTCCGCAAGATGAAGGTTCAACTAATCAAGGTCGACTCGGACTCCTTTAATTGGAGTTGTTGTGTGCACGTCCAGGCCCTGCCCTCTATATACACACCTTATCCCTACGTGCTCTAACTCTTCGCAATAGCACCACAGCGCCTCGCGTGCCCTAGCTCCTTGCCAAGCCGCCGCCGCCGCACTGCCGTGAAGCCATCTCGTCCATGGCTCACCTCTGGCGCCGTCGCAAGGGTACGAGAAGGCCTCGCTGTTTCCCTGTGCTGGCCGGCAAACCCGGCAGGGACATGCCGGCAACACCGTCCTGATCTACCGACGCCGAGCCGCATCTTTCCGGCTACTCGCCACCGATGAAACACCACCGGAGGTTTGCGCCTGCGCGAAGACTGCCGCCTGGGCCGCTGTTTTCCTGGCCACCGACCAGATCCCGGCCATCAATTTCTGTCCGCGGTGAGCACGCCATCCCATCATGATCGTCGTCCCGCTGCATCTACCCCCTTCCGTTTTACTTCTCACCCATATATATGTCTTTCGTCCATCCAGATGACTGTCGCCTTCTCCATGCACTCTGCAGATGCAGACCAGACTTGTCATGCAGCGACCGTGCCGCTGTATGCTCTCGACCCTGTTCGGAGTCCCATTCATGTGGGTCATCTCCACGGGACCTGCTGTGCCCTGCGTTGTTGCCAGCCGTTCCAGCAGATGCCCTCATGGTCGCCGTCCGTCTCGCCTCTTGATGCCGAGCGAGCTCGCGGCTGGTGAGATGACCTGCGCACGCACACACCTCTGTCTCGTTTTTCTCTAATCCGTGCGACTTTGCAATCTATGCTGCAGTCTTGCCTGCGGCCATGTCCTGCTGTTGCATGCCGAGCTAGCTGCTGCAGCTTGCGCTTGCTTCGCGCTGCTGTTGCCTGTCGGTCAGTGCAAGATGCAAGTTAACAAGGCCATGCACGCCTGTATGCATGCGAGTTGCCATATTATTAATTATATTGCTTAAGTATCTTGATGATGTCATGCCTACATCATGCTTAGCAATGACTGTTTCTCTCCAACTACATGCACGCAGCATGCAGCCATGGTTATTATCTATCTCCTTTTCATCTTAAAAAAAATCAATATCTTATTTAATTCTTTTCCCTTTTTAGCAATCCTTTAGCTCACGTGTTCATCTTAACACGTAGATTAGTTTTGTACCGCTTTCAATACGTTTTATGATGATTGGTGTACTGTTTTTAATTTAGATTGTTTGATTGCTAGAATATGTGTGCTCCGGATGTTTTGCTTTGGATGATTGATGCGAGTAGATTGAACGTCGTTCGAGAGTATTTAAGAGCTTGAAGGTGAAGACATTCTGAGCAACATCATTACTCTGGTTAAAGGCAAGTGTGTGGTTCCTTGTTCTAATAACTATTTAATCATTCATTGCATTGCTTTGCATTAATTTTGACGGGTTCCTATTAAGGATGACTAGCCTCTTTTGACCATTATCTTGAACCTGGTTTTAATTAATTTTGATGGTAGATATTGCTTAGTTTGCTCAACTGGGATAGTAATAATCAACATGGTTATTTCTTTATGCTCTATGTTCCTTTATGTTAATTTTAATTGCAAGACCACTTATGATATGTTAATCGGAACATGGAGAACCACCCAGAAAAATAGTACAACCACAAGAACTAAACGGGCACTGGTCTTGGCCAAGTAATTAGGAACTTTAGCTTGGGGTGATCTTACCTGCTAAGGACAAGGGATCGGCGGTGCTGCGGGGTATGGACTCGCTCTAGCAGGGGGTCGGGTGAGTTCTTTCTATGGTGGGGTATTGACCTGCTAGGGGACTTTATACCTTGCTAACTGATCCGGACCTTGTGGGTCACAACTTGTTGGGGAACCTTTGTAAAGGCCTTGTAGCATCCCTATGCGATCACACCTCGGTAGTGTGGTATGATGCCTGATCAGCATCGCGTGGTTGGGTTTAAAGTTCTTTGAACTTTTATGCGACTTGTGGTGAAAGTGTACAACCTCTGCAGAGTGTAAAACTAATCGATTAGCCGTGCTCACGGTCAAGAGCGGCCTGGACCCTCACATGATAATTGAACTTGAACATGGACTTAAATTGTGTTATATGGTTATGCTTGCCATATTCCTATGGTGTATCTTATCTATCTCTTTGTGTTAATTGTGGGATGGTATATACTTATACTTGCTAGTAAATAGTTGTTTAATAAAATTAAACCAACTAAAATGCTAAATGCTTAGAGCCCAGTCCACTATAAAGCCTTTGCATTCATCCTTTCCCCACACTTGCTGAGTACGACATGTGCTCACCCTTGCTATAAATAATGTTGCTCAGAGAGAGGAAGCTGCTTTGAAGTCTTGTGAAGATGTTGCTGGATCTAGGCGTATGCAACCCCCAGTCGATTGCTTGTGGAGTTTGGTGCCGTCGTTTCCAAGATTAAGCGTAATACTCTGATAATCTCTTTTTTTCCTTACGTGATACTGTACTGTTATTCACTTATATGTCACTATATGTATGAAAATAGATCCTGGCATACATATAGGTATGCACTTGGTTTGTTTTTCTAAAACCAGGTGTGACAAGTAAGGAAAGCAAGCACTCCCATGGGAGCTCACCTTGATTTGCCTAGCAACGCGAGGCAAGCAGACAAGGCGTACAAGCGGCAACAAGTGTACCAAGCATGCTTTAAGTCTCTTCAATTTTTTTTAAGATAGGCACTGAAAAATACAACATGGGTAGAAGGCTAGGGAGAGGAAATACTTCTGTCACATACAAACCCACAACCGTGATAGAGACAAAAAAAATGGATGCCACATGAGATGATAAGATAGGATAGATTTGATGAGCAATTCATGTAGGTTTGCATAGCAGTAATTTGACAAAGAAGATGTTAAGTACGGTTTGACATCAACCATATGGGGTTTGGAGACCAAAAGCGAGACAATGACTTTCTAGATAGCGACCAACACGATACGACTGCTTTGGACAGATAATAACTGAGATAGTAGACAACAATGGTGGACAAAGCAGGTGGCCATAAATGGCTATAACAAATTAGCAAAATACTAGAAAAAACAAGAAAGTGTAAGGCTGACAAAAGAGGGAAGACAACAAGAGAAAACATAAGCATTGTGATATGAACAAATATTGTGATACATCCGAGAAGCTAGCACGATGTGAGGAGAAATTTAAGCTACCCAATGCAAATATTTATCTTGCACAATAGACATGAGGGAGATAAATTGAATTATCAGTATGATGTCACCATTTAGGGTAAGCATGCTCTGCAGTAGACATGAGGGAGATAAATTGAATTATCAGTATGATGTCACCATTTAGGGTAAGCATGCTCTGCAGTAGAGGGACTTTGTGTCCCTAGAACATGGACTTGCTTGCGAATAGGCCACCTGTTAGTGACATTAGATCCTCCATAATAAATAAAGAGGAATAATTTTTCGACTACACATATTTATAAGCATAGTAAGCTTCCAAACAATAATCGAAGTGATGAGATCAAGTTGGTTTGTCGTATATCTTCTAATCTTTTGGAAACTTTTGGATTAGATTGGTATGTGATGCGTGAAGAACCAAACAACATAATGAACACGATGATGAACACAAGTATGCCCACAATGAATAATATTACTAACTATTGATGGATTAGTAGTTATGTTGGAAGTTATAAAAGTATTATCAAACATAATGGTTACATTTTAGAAGACATAAGGTATATTCAACAACCGACTAAGGACATAGCATTTCAAGCAATAAATATATATCCTAGGAGCCATGATACAATATGTATATATCAGAAACATCCTATCCTATGTATTTGTCGTGATCGCAAGTTAGAAGAGAGAGAACCGACCGCCATGCACCCAGGGGCGGAGCTAGAGTAAAATTATGGAGGGTGCGAAACACTTCATTAAAGAGCTTCAGTGCTGATTTTGGTGAGCTGTGGGTACATATTTTGTTGAACTGTGGGTGCATAAAGAATTGAAAATCATTAGCAGTCACTGAATTTGGTTTTGGGTGTGGGTGCGGCCGCACCCACAGGAGCAAACATTGCTCCGCCCCTGCATGCACCATCAACGAAGGAGGGGCCATCGATGAGCAGAAGAAGAAAAAAAAGGGGTATCGATTGTCGATCGTAAGAAAGAGAGACTTTCGGACGAGAGGAAGAAGGTACCATTGGATGAGATGAAGAAGGGGGTGCACCCATATGGAAAGAGAGGAGGACCTACGCTGCCGTTGCTTGAGCCCAACCTAGATCAAGCTTCAAGGTCACCTACGTCGACAACCAACGGTGCCACGAGGTACGACGAGCTCGCTGGAGGAGTTGGATCTGCACATTAGAAAGTGGAGAACCCAGACTCTGTGTGAGGTCATTAACCGAGCCAAACTCATGAGCCATAGAATCAACAGGCAGAGTTCGACCATCGAGAGTGGGGAGTAAGAGGCTCAGTCGGTTGAGGCGGGGACTAAGTGATAAGAGGTTGAACAACAATTCTGTCCAATACAGAGCTCGGAGGTTGACACCGTATGCAGTTTTGCAACAGAGCGTCGAATGACATTCGTTATTAGGTCAGGTTCCATCCACCAATTAAAACACCTTCCAAATAACAAAATTCGAGTGTATCAATATCAGTTCTGAATTTTGAGCTCCAATATTTACATTGGTATTAGTGATTGCAAAAGGATGAATAATGAATTAATAGATAAAGAAAATACAATGCTAACATAGCATTTTAAAAAACATGGTTTATCAAATCCAGCCGCGCTATTAACGCGGGCCAACTTGCTAACAGAAGAAAAATAACACGTAATGTTAAATATATTAACACCATACATTTTATAAATATCTATTAACAAACAAAAAAATATATAAGAAAAAAACATTAATTACACCAAAAATATTAACTGAAAATATACGTAATGTTAATGGAATGGAGCGTCAAATGACATTCGTTATTGGGTCAGTTTCCATCTGCCAATCCAAACACTATCCAAATAGCAAAATTTGAGTGTATTAATACCACTTTTGAATTTCTAGCTCCAATATCAACATCGGTGTTAGTGATTCCAAATGATGAATAACGAATTAAGAGAGATAAAAAAAATCCATAGCGCGGACAGCCCCGTACCGGGCCCGTCGCTGCCACTGCTACTAGCGCCGCGAATGGCAAAGGCCGCTGGCCCCGCCGCGCCGACGGGGTACTCTGTTTCTCTCGGATCGGGTGATGATGGGAACGAGATTCCCGCAGGGCAGTGCGCTCTTCCCGTGCTACCTCTCCTCCCCTTGGTCCTCACGATGGTTCTCGGTACGATGCCACTTTGTCACTATGCCAGGGATACGATCAATTCTCTTGTTGCAAGTACGATGCATTTTTTGTTAGTCCTCACGATGATCATGACAACACGCTATGCCAAAAATTACATAGCCTTCACAATAGCAAAACTATTACTATATATTTACAAAACATATAAAACATTTAATATATTTTAACTAATATATATTTAATATATTTAATATATATTCTTCCAAGATTCTGTGGTGGAGCATTCTTTTTTAAAGATTTTTATTTCTCATGTTCTATGATCATATTCTCTCACGAACATGTGTTTTCTACAAGCTTCTGTCACTTTTTTGTATAGTGTTGGGTTCACATGTGAGTCTGAAAGGAGCTCAGATTTTGCAAATTTATGTTTTTTGGTTGGTCCAATGTTTTTACCTATTCTGAAGGTGTCTTGACTTTTGCACACCAAATCTCTTGTCGTCTCGGGTTCGTTTGCCAGGATGGGCGGGCCAAATCCCCCATCTTCGTCTCCCTGAGCGATTGCACAGTCTCTTGTCGCTATCTCTCCATGCCCATGGTTGCTTTCTCTAAATAGTCTACCTAGTTCGTGCTCTAAACATCTCTTGCCGCGCTTTATGCTCTGCTTGTGTCTTCTTCTCCGACTTTCGGCATTGAGTGAATTAAACTACTGGATGGAAATAAATAAACAAAGCAGTACATCAATTACGCTCTGTCCTCCTATCACCCTCTTTTCGCATGAAGATGTTGCCGATTAGATTATTTGATCGCCTGCTCGAGGGCACCACACTATAATCCCTTACTTTGGGAGGGAACAACAGACTATATCCAACTCCCGTATGCATTTTCATCCGGCGGTTTTTTACATATATGAGTGGTTTTCTACGAAGTATAGTTTAGGGAAGAGCTTTTTCGTTGTCACTAAAGTCATCATGAGGCGCTCTTTAGCTACTAAATCAAACTCTTCAACCACTGAATCGTCATCCACTACTGTCAATTTGACATCTAATGTCGTCGATTCGATCTCCACTGTTGTTGGATTAACCTCCACCATGATCAGATGGACCTTTGCTGCTATCGATCGAGCGTCTATGACACTACTAGATCGAGCTACAAGGCGAGCAACAGCAAGGAAAGCAAGCACTCCCATGAGAGCTCACCTTGATTTGCCTAGCAACGTGAGGCAAGCAGACAAGGCGTACAAGCGGCAACAAGTGTACCAAGCATGCTCTAAGTCTCTTCGGGTTTTTTTTGAGATAGGCACTGTTTGACAATACTTTTATAAGTTTCAACATAACTACTGATCATCAATAGTTGGTAACATTATTCATCGTGGGCATACTTGTGTTCAACATCGTGTTCATTGTGTTGTTTGGTTCTTCACGCATCGCATACCAATCTAATTCCAAAAGTTTCCAAAAGATTAGAAGATATACGACAAACCAACTTGATCTCATCACTTTCATTCTTGTTTGGAAGCTTACTATGCTTATAGATATGTGTAGTCGAAAAATTGTTCCTCTTTATTTATTTTAGAGGATCTCATGTCACTAACAGGTAGCCTATTCGCAAGCAAGACCATGTTCTAGGGACACAAAGTCCCTCTACTGCAGAGCATGCTTATCCTAAATGGTGACATCATACTGATAATTCAATTTATATCCCTCATGTCTATTGTGCAAGATATATATTTGCATTGGGTAGCTTAAATTTCTCCGCACATCGTGCTAGTTTTTCGGATGTATCACAATATTTGTTCATATCACAATGCTTATGTTTTGTTTTGTTGTCTTCCCTCTTTTGTCAACATTACACCTTCTTGTTTTTTCGAGTATTTTGCCAATTTGTTGTAGCCATTTATGGTCACTTGCTTTGTCCACCATTGTTGTCTACTACCTCAGTTCTTCTTTGACCAAAGCAGTCGTTTCGCGTTGGTCGCTATCTAGGAAGCCATTGTCTCGCTTTTGGTCTCCAAACCCCATATGGTTGATGCCAAACCATACTTATCATCTTCTTTGTCAAATTACTGCTATGCAAACCTACATGAATTGCTCATCAAATCTATCTTATCGTATCATCTCCTGTGGCATCCGATTTTTTTTGTCTCAATCACGATTGTAGGTTTGTATGTGTCAGAATTAAGTATTTTCTCTCCCTAGCCATCTACCCATGTTGTATTTTTCAGTGCCTATCTCCAAAAAAAATCGAAGAGACTTAGAGCTTGCTTGGTACACTTGTTGTCACTTGTACACCTTGTCTGCTTGCCTCACGTTGCTAGCCAAATCAAGGTGAGCTCCCATGGAAGTGCTTGCTTTCCTTGTTGTTGCTCGCCTTCTATCTCGATCCAGCAGTGTCATGGACGCTTAATCGATAGCAGCAAAGGTCCATCCGACCATGGTGGAGGTTAATCCAACAACAGTGGAGGTCGAATCGACGACATTAGATGTCAAATTGACAGTAGTGGAGGACGATTCAGTGGCTGAAGAGTTTGATTCAGTAACTAAAGAGTTTGATTTGGTTCTCGTGCACCTGAATTTTACGACGACAGAGCTTGTTTCGGCAGATGTGGTGTTGATTCGACGGTCAGTCCACATCAGTTACAATCTGAAGTATATCTAGATCGGATTACAAACAGTATCCCGTGATATCCTGACTGATTGGCGTTGTCTCTGGTGTCTTTACTTTTGCACGCCAAATCTCCCGTCGTCTCAGGCTCGCTTGCCAGGATGGGCGGGACCACCATCAAGACTTAACTTCAACCCTTTGAACAAAATTCCCCCATCTTCATGTCCCTGAGCGACGGCCCAGTTAAACAACGACTAATGTGCAATTGACTATGTATATAAACAAATCCCCCATCTTCGTCTCCCTGAGCGCAAAAGCGAGACAGTGGCTTCCTAGATAGCGACCAATGCGATACGACTGCTTTGGTCAGAGAAGAACTGAGGTAGTAGACAACAATGATGCACAAAGCAGGTGGCCATAAATGGTGACAACAAATTGGCAAAATGCTCGAAAAAATAAGAAGGTGTAAGGTTGACAAAATAGGGAAGACAACAAGAGAAAAAATAAGCATCGTGATATGAACAAATATTGTGATACATCCGAGAAGCTAGCACGATGTGCGGAGAAATTTAAACTACCCAATGCAAATATTTATCTTGCACAATAGACATGAGGGAGATAAATTGAATTATTAGTATGATGTCACCATTTAGGATAAGCATGCTCTGCAGTAGAGGGACTTTGTGTCCCTAGAACATGGGATTGCTTGCGAATATGCCACTTGTTAGTGACATGAGATCCTCTATAATAAATAAAGAGGAACAAATTTTCGACTACACATATCTATAAGCATAGTAAGCTTCCAAACAAGAATGAAAGTGATGAGATCAAGTTGGTTTGTCGTGTATCTTCTAATCTTTTAGAAACTTTTGGAATTAGATTGGTATGTGATGCGTGAAGAACCAAACAAAACAATGAACACGATGATGAACACAAGTATACCCACAATGAATAATGTTACCTACTATTGATGATCAGTAGTTATCTTGAAAGTTATAAAAGTATTGTGAAACATAATGGTTACATTTTAAAAGACATAAGGTATATTCAACAACCGACTAAGGACATAGCATTTCAAGCAATAAATATATATCCTAGGAGATATGATACAATATGTATATATATAAGAAACATCCTATGTATTTGTCGGGATCACAAGTTAAAAGAGAGAGAACCGGCCGCCATGCACCATCAACGAAGGAGGGGGCATCGATGAGCAAGAAGAACAAAAATAAAGGGTCATCGACCGTCGATCGTAAGGAAGAGAGACTTTCGGACGAAAGGAAGAATGTACCATTGGATGAGATGAAGAAGGTGGTGCACCCATATGGAAAGAGAGGAGGACCTACACTGTCGTTGCTTGAGCCCACTCCAGATCAAGCTTCAAGGTCACCTATACGTCGACAACCAAAGGTGCCACGAGGTACGACGAGCTCGCTGGAGGAGTTGGGTCTGCGCATCAGAAAGTGGAGAACCCAAACTCTGCGCAAGGTCAACAACCGAGCCAAACTCAGGAGCCATAGAATCAACAAGGCAGAGTTCGACCATCGAGAGTGGAGAGTAAGAGGCTCAGTCGGTTGAGGCGGGGACTAAGTGATGAGAGGTTGAACAATAATTTCTGTCCAATACAGAGCTCAGAGGTTGACACTGTATGCAGGGGTGTAATAGAGTGTCGAATGACATTCGTTATTAGGTCAGGTTTCATCCACCAATTAAAACACCATCCAAATAACAAAATTCGAGTATATCAATATCAGTTCCGAATTTTGAGCTCCAATATTTACATCGGTATTGGTGATTTCAAAAGGATGGATAATGAATTAAGATGGATAAAAAAATACAATGGTAACATAGCATTTTAAAAAATATGGTTTATCAAATCTAGCCACGCTATTAGCGCGGGCCAAAACAAGAAGGTTTAAGGTTGACAAAAGAGGGAAGACAACAAGAGAAAACATAATCATTGTGATATGAACAAATATTGTGATACATCCAAGAAGCTAGCACGATGTGCGGAGAAATTTAAGCTACCCAATGTAAATATCTATCTTGCACAATAGTCATGAGGGAGATAAATTGAATTATCAGTATGATGTCACCATTTAGGATAAGCACGCTCTCCGCAGTAGAGGGACTTTGTGTCCTAGAATATGGGCTTGCTTGCGAATAGGCCACCTATTAGTGACATGAGATCCTCTATAATAAATAAAGAGGAACAATTTTTCGACTATACATATCTATAAGCATAGTAAGCTTCCAAACAAGAATGAAAGTGATGAGATCAAGCTGGTTTGTCGTAAATCTTCTGATCTTTTGGAATTAGATTGGTATGTGATGCGTGAAGAACCAAACAACACAACGAACACGATGATGAACACAAGTATGCCCACAATGAATAATGTTACTTATTATTGATGATCAGTAGTTATCTTGGAAGTTATAAAAGTATTGTCAAACATAATGGTTACATTTTAGAAGACATAAGGTATATTCAACAACGACTACGGACATAGCATTTCAAGCAATAAATATATATCCTAGGAGACATGATACAATATATTTATATAAGAGACATCCTATATATTTGTCGGATTGCAAGTTAGAAGAGAGAGAACCGGCCGCCATGTACCATCAACGAAGGAGGGGCCATCGATGAGCAGGAAGAAGAAAAAGAAAGGGGCATCAACTGTTGATCATAAGCAATAGAGACTTTCGGACGAGAGGAAGAAGGTACCATTGGATGAGATGAAGAAGGGGGTGCACCCATATGGAAAGAGAGGAGGACCTACGCTACCATTGCTTGAGCCCACCCCAGATCAAGTTTCAAGGTCACTTACGTCGACAACCAACGGTGCCACGAGGTACGACGCATCAGAAAGTGGAGAACCCAGACTCTGCGTGAGGTCAACAACCGAGCCAAACTCAGGAGCCATAGAATCAACAAGGCAGAGTTCAACCATCGGGAGTGGGGAGTAAGAGGTTCAGTCGGTTGAGGCGGGGACTAAGTGATGAGAGGGTGAACAACAATTTCTGTCCAATACAGAGCTCGGAGATTGACACTGTATGCAGGGGTGCAACAGAGCGTTGAATGACATTCGTTAGTAGGTCAGGTTCCATCCACCAATTAAAACATCATCCAATTAACAAAATTCAAATGTATCAATATCAGTTCTGAATTTTGAGCTCCAATATTTACATTGGTATTAGTGATTTCAAAAAGATAGATAATGAAATAAGATGGATAAAGAAAATACAATGCTAACATAGCATTTTTAAAAATATAGTTTATCAAATCTAGCCGTGCTATTAGCGCGGTCTATGGTTGGTTTTCCAACTTGATTGTAGGATTGACTTTGTGATGTATTCCAATATTATGAATTCGTAATTGCAATGTACACCTAGCTGGTAGTTGTGGTTTCAGAAATCAAATCATAATTTTGAGGACCATGTTCACAACACCTAGCTGGTGCGTCTTCTCCTTTGTTCAACACGGTTGGTCATCATGAGTGAGGACCAGCTTGGAGCACTGGGATCGCGGAACCTCCGGGCAGTCAGAAGTCAGAACCCGGATTGTTGGTCCGGAACGGGGGCATCTCTGAAGTCAAAAGCAGATATTGTACAGTACACTGTGGATGGATGGATCACTCTCGATGCCGATCAAGAGACGCGCCCAGATCATACATCATCCGTGTCGTGCCTTGGGATCCACAAGACCGACTCCAAAGCAAGTTGTTTGGTTGGGACCTTTAGACCGGCCATTAGAATAGAACAACAATCTCTGAAGATGCAGATCGGCGTTTTCATTCCGATCCAGTGCCTGAAACTCGTGCTGCTGCAGAGACCTGATGGGGTGGTTGAACTCGTGCTGCACCTGACTGGAATCGATGCAACTCCGCTGGCTTAACCTTTACTTTTCACCAGTAACACAACTCGATCTTGGGAGAAGAGATACTCGTAGTCGTAGCTAGGGAGGAGACGAAGACTTTGTAGAGCACAGTCACGTTCCACAATTCCACGTGCATGATCAGTTGCTGTAACCACTGACCGGCCAGAAGGAGGTAGCAAATGGGAAGCCATGCATGGTGCAGCAGCACATGGGGTAGAGCACTGCTGACCTTCTGTGGTAGTAGACCGATCGATCCTGATGCTGACTTGGTTCACATATAAGTATATGCAGCTCCGCCCGTACTGAATTTTCTGCAGACGATGGCAAATGAATGAATGATCCGCTAGTCTATTGGCCTGCAACTGCAACGGCGCTTCGGAGCAGCAACCGAACTGCATGCGTACGCCAATGATTGGCCATTTGGCCGCCGTATATGCTCGATGCATTGCACCAACTGCAGCTACAAGGATCATGCCTGCCTGGTGATGGGAGAAGGAAGAGACGACGGCGAGCTACCAAACCCTTCTTCTTCCTCCCTGCATAGGTGATAGGTTTACGTGTCGACCGTCAGAGGCTTTTGGCTAGTATGCAGGTTGCGGTTGCAGCAAGACCCAAGACAGAATCCTCGGTGGCCATGCTCCATGCGTGCATGATGACCGGCCAAAATAATTAGCAAAAAATCCGACTAAAAGTTTTAGATTTAAAACTAACAAAAAGGGAAAAAAAACAAACCCGCGTCCGGCTCGGCGGAGGTCGTCCCACCGGCCGGGGAGCCCGGGGCCGGAGCTCGCCGAGGACCTGCGAAGCTCGGCGCGTCGGTCGAGGAGCACCTCGCCGAGGGCCCCACGAAGCTCGTGGTGCTGGCTGGGAGGAGCTCGCCGGAGCCGGGAGGAGCTCCGTCGTATCTGCGCAGGCTGGTAGTAGCTCGTCCGGTCGCTGCCATCGGGGAAGAACTGGAGTAAAGAGAAAAGAAAGGGTGTCTATGGCCCCGCTCAGTTTCTTCCCATATATAAATACAACTCCAATTTTAATTAATGAACTAAGCTTATTATTTAGAATATGGTAGGGATGTTAGGATTAAAGGAACACTTGGTACGCTTGCCAGTGACTCGCCTCTCCTCCCCTATTAGCTCGACAAGCTTGCCCGACTCAAAAAAAAAAAAAACTTGCCGGTGCAGGAGATTGTCGACTCAACGTCGCAACTGCCGAAATGAGCTCCGTCGTCCTCAAATCCAGGCGCACCATAACCAAATCAAGCTCTACCATTGCAGTATGAAACTCTTTAGCCACTAAATCGACCTCCACTATCAATTCGACCTTTGTTGCTATCGGATTGACCTCCACTGCAATCGGATTGACCTTCGCTACTGCCGAATCGAATTACAATGTGTTGGATCAAGCTATAAAATCCTTGCAGCGCAGACCGTCGAATCAACGCCGCACCTGCCGAAACAAGCTCTGTCGTTGTAAAATCCAGGTGCACGAGAACCAAATCAAGCTCTGCCACCGCGGAATCAAACTCTTCAGCCACTGAATCAACCTCTGCTGCTGTCAATTTGACGGTTTGACCTCCGATGTCGTCGATTCGACCTCCACTTCTACTGGATTAACCTCCACCATGGACGGATGGACCTTCGCTGCTATCGATCAAGCGTCTATGACACTGCTGGATTGATCAACAAGGCGAGCAACGACAAGGAAAGCAAGCGCTCCCATGGGAGCTCACCTTGCTTTGCCTGGCAACGTGAGGCAAGCAAACAAGGCGACCAAAAAAAGAGGAACCGTGACTCCAAGTTTGGCATCATGATGACTTTAGTGACAACCAAAAAGCTCTTCTCTAAACTATACATCGTAGAAAACCATTCATATATGTAAAAACCCGCCAGATGAAAATACATACGAGAGTTGGATATAATCTGTTGTTCCCTCCCAAAGTAAGGGATTATAGTGCGGTGCCCTCGAGCAGGCGATCAAATAATCTAGTCGGCAGCATCTTCATACGAAAAAGAGGGTGCACGGAGGACAAAGCGTAATTGATATACTGCTTTGTTTATTTATTTTCATCCAGTAGTTTAATTCACTCAAATGCCGAAAGTCAGAGAAGAAGATACAAGCAGAGCATAAAGCGCGGCAAGAGATGTTTAGAGCACGAACTATGTAAACTATTAGTTAGAGAAAGCAACCATGTGCATGGAGAGATAGCGACAAGAGACTGTGCAATCGCTCAAGAAGATGAAGATAGGGAATTTTGTTTATATAGATAGTCAATTGCACATTAACCATTATTTAACTGAGCTGTCACTCAGGGACACGAAGATGGGGAGATTTTGTTCAAATGGTTGAAGTTAAGTCTTGATGGTGGGCCCGCCCATCCTGGCAAGCGAGTCCGAGACGACGGGAGATTTGGCGTGCAAAAGTCAAGACATCAGACACAACGCCAATCAGTCCTGATATCACGGGATATTGTTTGTAATCCGATCTTGATATACTTCAGATTGTAACTGACGTGGACTGACTGCCGAATCAACACCGCATCTGCCGAAATAAGCTCTGTCGTTGTAAAATTCAGGTGCATGAGAACCAAATCAAGCTCTTTAGCTACTGCGTTGACGTCGAGGAGCGAGAGACCCCGGCGACGACGGCCATGGGGAAAGATAATGGAAGTTTAGAGATCGATAACAATTCACCAGTCAAGGTACTCTCTTGTTCCTTCAACAGTTCAACTCTGTCTCTCTCCCTCGCGGCCATGATTTGCTTGCCATGGGGTCTCTGTTTTTTTCCCCTTCGGTCAGTTCTCACCTCTGCATCCAAAAAATCAAGGTCTCTTCGGAAGCCGTTTAATTTCTGGATGGTTTACAACACCCTCATCAAAGTTCAGTTCAGACTTGAGAGCATGGAGTTCAACACCTTTGCAGAAAAAGTGGTTTCTTGGACGCCTTTCGCATGGAGGATACACACACACACACCCCCCTCAGTGCACAGCGTCTCTCATCCCATCCCATGCTAATTAAGTTCATCTGATACATGTGAAATGGCCTTTTCAGTCTCTTTTTTTCGGTTTAGAAAACACAAGAAGGTAGAAAGAACATGCACGGAGTATCTATTCAATACCAGATTCATAAGATCGGCGTGAATCCTGAAGTTTTACCTTAATTGCGGAATCTTCTTCTTTTTTTCTCTCGCTTTAAAAGATTATTTGCTGTTGCCGCTCTCTGTCCTTGAGCTGTGATATTAATTCCCTTATTTACTTCGTTATTACAATTACCCACAGTGTCTTCTTCCAGCAATTTACTACTTCCAGTTTGTAGTATCATCCAACTATCCATCCCTGCGGTAATTTTTAGTTTACACGCTGATCTTGGGTGTACTCCAAAAAAATAGAGTTTTTTTTTTAAATTTGCCAGGAGCACTGGCCCGTCATGTAAGAACTCGGGTGGGCACTCGCATGGACCGCACGCTCACATGCGAATGAGGCTGCTCGAGAAATCTTGGAATGCGCCTACTGAGGCACACACACCACACACACATCCTATGTACACACCACGCCTACAGTCCCCTCTGGGGAAAACCCCGGTGCGGCACCCACGGTCGCCCAGACTGGGAATCGAACCGTGGGCGGGCAGCCTGGCCACCGCCAGCGCTACCAACCGAGCTATGAGCTCGTCCGCCAAAAAAAAATAGAGTTTCAGTCTCAGTCCTTTGGCTGTCCCTGTCATAAGGTCCACACGGTAGCCTTCTTCATCCCTTGACAATGAAGGCCATCTTTGTTCTAGCTTCAGAAGACTGTTACTGCCCCTCTGTGCATCTAGCTGTAACGTCCATCCAAGGCCGGCAATTGCTGTCGCTTTGAAATTTCCAGCCAAGGCTGCGTTCGGCAGGTCTCGAAGAAGAGAAGTCGGCAGTTTTATTGTGAGAAGAAAATATTGTGTACTGGTTAAGTCGACTGATTTGTTCTGAGAGAAAATTACTGTAGAAGAAGCCGAAATAAGCAAGCCGAACGCTCTCCAAATCTCTTGTCCTTCTCCACGTTTGTTTAAATTCGCACGGTAGATGGAAATTGCTAATTATTTCTAATAAGTTTCATCTACATGCTAAGAATGAAGGTACTACTTCATCTGTTAGCAAAAGCAATGCATATTTTAATACAAAAGGCAAGCTTTTTTTTTTTTGAACTGACAAAAGGCAAACTTTATTTAGTTTGATCAGTAAGTAAAATTAGTATATATAAATATCACACAACTGTATTCATATTTCAAAATTTTGTTGCTACAAATGATATATTTTTTAGAATGAAAACAATCAAAGTTATATAGACCGAACAAGAATAAAAGGATTATTCGCAAAAAAAAAAGAGAGAAAAAAAGGACTATGACTTCTAATTAGTGTCACACGGAATGCCTAATAGATCCACTCACCAAAAGATTCCTAATGTATACCAGTCCCGAATTCCCCATCAGTAAACATCAGTGCCAAATTTCCTAATGTTTTCCGTACTCGCTGTCGTCGGGCACGAATTAACCATGTTATAATTGCCATCTCATCATCAGCGACTAATTCTGTCCTTAGTTTTTTAGACATGACCGGCCGGCCGGGCAAGCATGCCAGGGAATGAACAAATCCATCTGCCCAACGTTTCATTTTCTAGGAAACCATCTGTCTGTCCATACCTCACTTCTCTCCATCGAAGTTTGCCGGACATATACTGATGAGTCGAGGGATAGCTGAGCCATCAACGCGCCAAAGCTTGTTGGCTGGAGAATGGGTACAGGAGTAAAAGGACAGGAATGCGTCACTTTCAGAGCTCTTGAATTCTACTCCGATCCATGGATTTTGTAGGGCTCTTTGCTGCGATATACATATGTACTTCGTGCAGTCACAACTAAACGGTGTTTTCCCTCGGGGAACATTGCACATGCATGTTTTCCATGGGTGCCAAGTACCGTGCTGCGCTTATTTGATGCGCGGTCACTATTCGAAGCCTAACAACATGTCTATTCGAAACCTAATGTCTTTGAAATGGTGGTTGTTGGCTGTGTGCGGCAGCAGAGGCAGAAAACTATTTCATTTTTTTAAAAAAAAGAGAGAAATTTTCTTGATATCCGACTCGAGGTACGATCGAACTAAGATCACAAATCACAATGAACCTTTTGCAGTTTATGAAGAAATTAGCCGTCCATTTTCCTGCAGATTAACGGTGTCCTTTACCCCGTTTCCCAGATTCTTTTTCCATTTGAGCTGGCCGAACTAGCTCCTCCTAACGTTGACTCGCTGACCTGGGGCCCATCCTTACCATCCGATCGTGATCGGACGTTGTCAAGTAGAGTTTCCTCCAAATCCCCCACCCCCAGCCAGTTGCGGCGCCCCCAAATGCCTCGGCTTCCCACACCCGTGTAGTAAGGTGGCCCGCGCTAATAGCGCGGCTATAGATTTGATAAACCATTAAAAATACTATGTTAGCATTATATTTTCTTTATCCATCTTTTTGAAATCACTAATACCGATGTAAGTATTGGAGCTCAAAATTCAGAACTGATATTGATACACTCGAATTTTGTTATTTGAATGGTGTTTTAATTGGTGGATAGAACCTGACCTAATAACGAATGTCATTCGACGCTCTGTTGTACCCCCTGCATACAGTGTCAACCTCCGAGCTCTGTATTAGACAGAAATTGTTGTTCACCCTCTCATCGGTCATCGCTTAGTCCCCGCCTCAACCGACTGAGCCTCTTACTCCCACCTCTCGATGGTCGAACTCTGCCTTGTTGATTTTATGGCACCTGAGTTTGGCTCGGTTGTAGATCTCACGCAGAGTCTGGGTTCCCCACTTTCTGATGCGCAGATCCAACTCCTCCAGCGAGCTCGTCGTACCTCGTGGCACCGTTGGTTGTCGACGTAGGTGACCTTGAAGCTCGATCTGGGGTGGGCTCAAGCAACGGTAGCGTAGGTCCTCCTCTCTTTCCATATGGGTGCACCCCCTTCTTCATCTCATCCAATGGTACCTTCTTCCTCTCGTCCGAAAATCTCTCTTCCTTACGATCAACGGTCGATGCCCCTTTCTTTTTCTTCTTCCTACTCATCGATGGCCCCTCCTTCGTTGATGGTGCATGGCGGCCGGTTCTCTCTCTTCTAACTTGCGACCCCGACAAATACATAGAATGTTTCTTATATATACATATTGTATCATGTCTCCTAGGATATATTTATTGCTTGAAATGCTATGTCCTTAGTCGTTGTTGAATATACCTTATGTCTTCTAAAATGTAACCATTATGTTTAACAATACTTCTATAACTTACAAGACAACTACTGATCATCAATAGTAGTTAACATTATTCATTGTGGGCATACTTGTGTTCATCATCGTGTTCATTGTGTTGTTTGTTTCTTCACGCATCACATACCAATCTAATTCCAAAAGTTTCCAAAATATTAGAAGATATACGACAAACCAACTTGATCTCATCACTTTCATTCTTATTTGGAAGCTTACTATGCTTATAGATATGTGTAGTCGAAAAATTGTTCCTCTTTAGTTATTATAGAGGATCTCATGTCACTAACAGGTGGCCTATTCGCAAGCGAGCCCATGTTCTAGGGACACAAAGTCCCTCTATTGCAGAGCATGCTTATTCTAAATGGTAACATACTGATAATTCAATTTATCTCCCTCATGTCTATTGTGCAAGATAGATATTTGCATTTGGTAGCTTAAATTTTTCCGCACATCATGCTAGCTTCTCGGATGTATCACAATATTTGTTCACATCATAATGCTTATGTTTTCTCTTGTTGTCTTCCCTCTTTTGTCAATCTTACACCTTCTTATTTTTTTGAGCATTTTGTCAATTTGTTGTAGCCATTTATGACCACCTGCTTTGTCCACCATTGTTGTCTACTACCTCAGTTCTTCTCTGACCAAAGCAGTTGTATTGCGTTGGTCGCTATCTAGGAAGCCATTGTCTCGCCTTTGGTCTCCAAACCCCATATGGTTGATGTCAAACCATACTTAACATCTTCTTTGTCAAATTACTGCTATGTAAACCTACATGAATTGCTCATCAAATCTATTTTATCTTATCATCTCTTGCGGGATCCGATTTTTTTGTCTCCATCACGGTAGTAGGTTTGTATGTGCCAGAATTAAGTATTTCATCTCCATAGCCTTCTACTCATGTTGTATTTTTCAGTGTCTATCTCAAAAAAAAAATCGAAGAGACATAGAGCATGCTTGATATACTTGTTGTCGCTTGTACGCCTTGTCTACTTGCATCGCGTTGCTAGGCAAATCAAAGTGAGCTCCCATTGGAGTGCTTGCTTTCCTTGCTGTTGCTCGCCTTGTAGCTCGATCCAGTAGTGTCATAGACGCTCGATCCATAGCAGCAAAGGTCCATCCGACTAGGGCTGGGCAGATTTTCCTCGAACCGAATTAACCGAACCGAACCGAACCGATTTAACCGAACTAGTCGGTTAAATCGGTTATCGGTTATCGGTTCGGTTAAAAATCCTGTTCTATTCGGTTATCGGTGATCGGTTCGGTTGTGGAGAGCAGTTAACCGAAGAACCGAATTAACCGACATTACCTGTGTATCAGCTGGGCTGGGAGCGGCTCACCTATGTATTCTGGCCCATAAACTGAAGGCCCACGAAAACCAAATAAACCCCCCACAACTGCATCCCCCAAACCCTAGCTCGTCATCCACTCATCCCCTCCCTCCGACCCTCCCTCATCCAGCCGCCGCCCGCCGGCCTCTGCCGCTCTGCGAGCAGGGCCACCCGCCGCGCCGCCTCCCAGCTCCCACCATCCATTTCCCGCTGGCAGGTGGCCGCTGCTCCTACTCGTCTGGCTGCTGGTCCGGCTACTGCTCCTGCTCGTCCAGCTGCTAGTCCGGGCGTCCGGCTGCTGGTCCGGCTGCTGCTCCTGCTCGTCCGAGGTCCGACGTCCGGCTACTGCTCCGGCTGCTGCTCTTACTCGTCCTCTGCTTGACGCTACTGCACGGGGCACGGGCCGGGGCAAACAATAGCGATTTGAACTGGTACAACGGAGGCCCCAACCGAGCACTCCTCCAATGTAAGTTCTGGTTCCCTTTACCCCACGATTTGCATTCCATTTCATGATTTGAGCATGGTCATTCTTTGTTTTGTTAAATCCAATTTGCTTTGCTTCCTGATCTGTAGATGGGGGACACAACTGATGTTGTAGACCTTGAAGTTGAAGCTGTGAGATCTGATGCTGAAGGCAAAGAGAAGGTTCCGGAGCAGAACGAGGATGCAGCGGTGAATGAGCCGGAGAAGAAGGAAGTGAAGAAGAGGAAGGCTATGGCACCCAGATCTGATGTGTGGGACAGTTACCACAAGATCATGGTTGGAGGCATACTGAAGAAGGCGAAGTGCAAGTATTGCGGCCGTGAGCTCAGCTGTCATTCCAAAAAAAATGGTACAACCTCTCTGAAATATCACCTAGGAATATGCAAGAGAAATCCTAACAAAAATCCTAATGACCAAGGCACTTTGCAAATGCAACTATCACCTGGGTGTAGTAGCGTAGGTACTGTTTCTACTTGGAGGTTTGATCCTGATGAGCTAAGAATTAGCTTTGCTGAAATGATAATTGAGGATGAACTGCCTTTTGTTTTTGCTGAACGACCTGGCTTTAGGAGGTTTATGGCAAAAGCATGCCCTCGTTTTGATGTCCCATCTAGAAGAACAGCCACTAGATCTTGTGTTAGAGTCTATGATGCTGAGAAAGCCAAGCTGAAAGAATTTTTTAAGAAATCATGTGATAGAGTTTCCCTCACAACTGACACATGGACTGCAAACACTCAACAAAATTACATGTGTGTCACTGCCCATTTTATTGATAATGATTGGAATCTACACAAGAAAATTATTGGGTTTTTCTTGGTAAAGGGCCATAGAGGGGAAGACATTGGGAAATCCTTGGAGGGTTGTTTGGCTGAATGGGGCATAGATAAAGTTTTCACTATAACAGTTGATAATGCTAGTTCAAATAATGGTGCTATCAAGTACATGAGGAGGGTCTTGAATGAGTCAAACTGCAGCATTGCAGAAGGAGAGTACCTACATTTGAGATGTGTTGCACACATTATCAATTTGATAGTAACTGAAGGTCTGAAGGAAGTTGATGTTTCTATTTCACGTGTTCATGCTGCTGTTAAATTTGTGAAGAGTTCTCCCTCTAGGTTGGTTAAATTTAGGAAATGTGCTGAATTAGCAAAGGTGGACAGCAAAGCTTTTTTATCCTTGGATGTTTGCACTAGATGGAACTCCACTTATCTCATGTTAGCTAATGCAATACCTTATGAAAAGGCATTTGAAAGGTACAAGGATGAGGATCCCTACTACAAAATTGATTTAGAATCTGAAAAAATGCCAGGTATTCCAGTAAAATCAGATTGGGAAAAGGCAAAAAAGATGGCAGAATTTCTTGAACACTTTTATGAGCTCACTCTCCGTGTCTCAGCCACTAAACATGTTACTTCTCACACCTATTTCCATGAGATTGCTGATGTTTTGATTTTGCTACGTGAGTGGTGTAATAGTTCTGATAACATACGCAAGGAAATGGGGAAAAGAATGCTAGCAAAGTACCACAAGTATTGGATTGACAAGTGGGTTGTGAAGTGGGGAGAGAAAGAAAAAGAGAAAGAGAAGGAGGAAATGCTGAACTTGATCATTTTTTTCTGTGTTGCCATTGATCCAAGGTACAAACTATCTGATTATACAAAAATGGCTACCTTGGAAATGTTTGGTTATGAAATGGGTGAAGAATTGTGGGAAACAGTGAACAAATCTTTCCAAGCTTTATTTGAAGAGTACAGAACCTTGTATGCTCCAAGTGACAAGTCACAGCAGCCATCTGATTCTGAAAAGGCCCCAGAAACTAGCAAGAGGTTGATGAGATCTATAATTGCTCAGAAAATGAGGCTTGATGGTGGTGGAAATGGAACCACGAAGTCTGAACTTGAGAAATACTTTGCTGAAGAGAATGAGGAGGATAAGACAGATTTTGACATTCTTGAATGGTGGAAGGATAACTCTAACAGATTCCCAATATTGTCTCACATGGCTCGTGATTTGTTGGCAATTCCTATATCAACCGTGGCATCTGAATCGGCCTTCAGCACAGGTGGTCGTGTTCTTGATGATTTTAGGAGCTCTCTCACACCAGTCATGGTTGAACGCTTAATCTGTACACAAGATTGGCGTCGCGGATACACTACTCTTAGTGTGGAAGAGGACCCTGAAGAGTTGGCTAAAATAGAAGAAGGTAAATCTGTTAAATACTCTAGCTGTTTATTTCATGTTCATTATTACTTATGAGTTAACATTGTTGTGTTGGCTGGTTACAGGACTTGTTGCTGACCTTGGTGCCCTGACAATTGCACCCAAGCCAACTACTACTAAGGCTAAATCCACTAGAGCCAAGGCCAATCCAGTGAAGAAAGATGGCGATCCCTCTCCTGCAGAGTGACTTGGTGAGTTTTTCTAGTATATTTATATATGTATTAATGCTGATTTTTACCTTTAGCTGTACATAATTCAGACTGCATGCTATTGTATTGATCAGGAAACAAATGTGATGTGGGAAGGACTGCAGGAGTTGCTGCTAGCTGCTACTCCTGTGTAATGTTTAAGTTCAGACTACAAGTTCAGACTAGCTAGCTGCAGGAGTTGTCTTTATCCCATGCTGTCATTCTACAAGTCCCTGTTATTGTAATGTTTAACTTTAGACTATGTCTTGTCCGCTATGTCCTTGTCGTTGAAGACTTGAAGTACTCTTTAATTGTTGTTTGAGACTATGTCATATGGGATGTACTGGTACTGTGAAGTCTGTGATGCTTTGATAATAGGTGTGTGATGATCCTGTTATTCCTATATGTTTGGTTAACCGACTTAACCGATTAACCGAACCGTTTTAACCGAAACCGAAATACGTCGGTTAACTGTTTTTTCAGACCTTATTCGGTGACCATTTCTCAATAACCGAATTTATTTTTCACCGAATTAACCGAACCGAAATAACCGTATTAACCGAATGCCCAGCCCTACATCCGACCATGGTGGAGGTTAATCCAACAACAGTGGAGGTCGCATCGACGACATTAGATGTCAAATTGACAGTAGCGGAGGACGATTCAGTGGCCGAAGAGTTTGATTCAGTAGCTAAAGAGCTTGATTTGGTTCTCGTGAAGGTGATCAAATAATCTAGTTGGCAGCATCCTCATGAGAAAAAGAGGGTGCACGGAGGACAGAGCGTAATTGATGTACTACTTTGTTTATTTATTTTCATCCAGTAGTTTAATTCACTCAATGCCGAAAGTCGGAGAAGAAGACACGAGCAGAGCATAAAGCGCGACAAGAGATGTTTAGAGCACGAACTAGGTAGACTATTTGTTAGAGCAACCTTGGGCATGGAGAGATAGCGACAAGAGACCGTGCAATCGCTCAAGAAGAAGAAGATGGGGGATTTTGTTTATATAGATAGTCAATTGCACATTAGCCATTATTTAACTGGGCGTCGCTCAGGGACACGAAGATGGGGAAATTTTGTTCAAAGGGTTGAAGCTAAGTCTTGATGGTGGGCCCGTCCATCCTGGCAAGCGAGCCCGAGACGACGGCAGATTTGACGTGCAAAAGTCAAGACACCAGACACAATGTCAATCAGTCCGAATATCACGGGATACTGTTTGTAATCCAATCTAGATATACTTCAGATTCTAACTGACGTGGACTGACCGTCGAATCAACACTGCATCTGCCGAAACAAGCTCTGTCGTCGTAAAATTCAGGTGCACGAGAACGAAATCAAGCTCTTTAGCTACTGAATTAAACTCTTCAGCCACTGAATCGTCCTCCACTACTGTCAATTCGACATCTAATGTCGTCGATTCGACCTCCGCTGTTGTTGGATTAACCTCCACCATGGTCGGATGGACCTTTGCTGCTATCGATCGAGCGTCTATGACACTGCTGGATCGAGCTATAAGGCAAGCAACAACAATGAAAGCAAGCACTCCCATGGGAGCTCACCTTGATTTTCCTAGCAACATGAGGCAAGCAGACAAGGCGTACAAGCGGCAACAAGTGTACCAAGAATGCTCTAAGTCTCTTCGATTTTTTTTTGGAGATAGGCACTGAAAAATACAGCATGGGTAGAAGGCTAGGGAGAGCAAATACTTGATTCTAGCACATACAAACCTACAATCGTGACGGAGACAAAAAAATTGGATGCCACAGGAGATGATAAGATAAGATAGATTTGATGAGCAGTTCATGTAGGTTTGCATAGCAGTAATTTGACAAAGAAGATGTTAAGTATGATTTGGCATTAACCATATGGGGTTTGAAGACCAAAAGCGAGACAATGACTTCCTAGATAGCGACCAACATGATACAACTGCTTTGGTCATAGAAGAACTGAGGTAGAAGACAACAATGGTGGACAAAGCAGGTGGCCATCAATAGCTACAACAAATTGGCAAAATGCCCAAAAAAACAAGAAGGTGTAAGGTTGACAAAAGAGGGAAGATAACAAGAGAAAACATAAGCATTGTGATATGAACAAATATTGTGATACATCCCAGAAGCTAGCACGATGTGCGGAGAAATTTAAGCTACCCAACAGAAATATTTATCTTGGATAATAGACATGAGGGAGATAAATTGAATTATCAGTATGATGTCACCATTTAGGATAAGCATGCTCTGCAGTAGAGGGACTTTGTGTCCCTAGAACATGGGCTTGCTTGCGAATAGGCCACCTGTTAGTGACATGAGATCCTCTATAATAAATAAAGAGAAACAATTTTTCGACTACACATATCTTTAAGCATAGTAAGATTCCAAACAAGAGTGAAAGTGATGAGATCAAGTTGGTTTGTCGTATATCTTCTAATCTTTTGGAAACTTTTGGAATTAGATTGGTATACGATGCGTGAAGAACCAAACAACATAATGAACACGATGATGAACACAAGTATGCCCATAATGAATAATGTTACCTACTATTGATGATCAGTAGTTATCTTAGAAGTTATAAAAGTATTGTCAAACATAATGGTTACATTTTAGAAGACATAAAGTATATATTCAACAACCAACTAAGGACATAACATTTCAAGCAATATATATATATATATATATATATATATATATATATCCTATGAGACATGATACAATAGGTATATATAAGAAACATTCTATGTATTTGTTGGGATCGCAAGTTAGAAGAGAGAGAACCGGCCGCCATGCACCATCAACGCAGGAGGGGCCATCGATGAGCAGGAAGAAGAAAAAGAAAGGGGCATCGACCGTCGATCGTAAGGAAAAGAGACTTTCAGACGAAAGGAAGAAGGTACCATTGGATGAGATGAAGAAGGGGGTGCACCCATATGGAAAGAGAGGATGACCTACGCTACCGTTGCTTGAACCCACCCCAGATCAAGCTTCAAGGTCACCTATGTTGACAACCAACGGTGCCACGAGGTACGACGAGCTCGCTGGAGGAGTTGGATCTGCGCATCAGAAAGTGGAGAACCCAGACTCTGCCTGAGGTCAACAACTGAGCCAAACTCAGGAGCCATAGAATCAACAAGGCAAAGTTCGGCCATCGAGAGTGGGGAATAAGATGCTCAGTCGGTTGAGGCGGGGACTAAGTGATGAGAGGTTGAACAACAATTTCTGTCCAATACAGAGCTCGGAGGTTGACAATGTATGCAGGGGGTACAACAGAGCGTCGAATGAATTCGTTATTAGGTCAGGTTCCATCCACCAATTAAAACACCATCCAAATAACAAAATTTGAGTATCAATATCAGTTCTGAATTTTGAGCTCCAATATTTACGTCGGTATTAGTGATTTCAAAAGGATGGATAATGAATTAAGATGAATAAAGAAAATACAATGCTAACATAGCATTTTTTTAAAAAAATATGGTTTATCAAATCTAGCCGCGCTAATAGCACGGCTAGATTTAATAAATTATAATTTTTAATATACTACTCCCCCGTCCTTAAATGTAAGCATTCGTTAACTTTTTCTGTCTATGTTTGACCGTTCGTCTTATTCAAAAAATTTATAAAAATATTATTTATTTTGTTATGACATGTTTTATCATCGTATATATTTTAAGTATATCATAATTATTTTTGTATTTTCATATATTTTTGAATAAGACAGACGGTCAAACGTGATGCATAGAAATCGAAGAATGCTTATATTTAAGGACGGAGGGAGTACATTAGCATAGTATATTTCTTTAGTCATGATTCGTTATTCATCCTTTTGAAATCATCGACACTTCATTTAGATGTAGATATTGGTCCTACGAATTCAAAATTGGTATTGTTACACCCGAATTTTGTTGATTGAGTGGTCTAAGATTTGTGGATGAAACCCCAATGGGGAATGACATTTGGCACTTCGCCGCACCCTCTCTCGCATCTTTCGGTCCTTCCGCGAATCTCTCTCTTTCTCTCCTTCTCCACCCCGACCTCTCTGATTTCGCAGTTTATGAATCTGACTCAAATGTTGACCTTGTGTAGAGTCTTGGTGCTCCACCTCCCAACATGTGTATCCAACTCCTCCCGGCGAGCTTGTTGTATCTAGCGGCGGTACCAATTGATGGCGTAGGTGACCATGAAGCTTCCTCCCGATCTAGGAACTTGCTCGTGCAGCAATGGCACATGTCCCTCTCTTTCTCTCTCTCTCCACCCCGACAATATCTCTTTCTCCCCTACTTTTGTCGGACAAACTCTGCCTCTGATTCCACAACTTCTGAGTCAGTATCGGTGCTCCACCTCTCAGCACGTGGATCCAACTCCTCCCGGCGAGCTCATCGTACATAGCGGCGGTGCCTGTTGATGGTGTAGACGACCTCGAAAGTTCCTCTCGATCTAGGGACTGCTTGTGCAGTCGTGGTGCCGGTCCCTCCCTACCCTCTCTTCTCTCTTTCTCCACCCTGACAACACCTCTTTCTCGGTTTCTCCCCTACTTTTGTTGGGCGAACTACGCCTCTCTGATTCTACGGCTTCTGAGTCTGACTCAGACGTTGACCTTGTGTAGAGTCTTGGTGCTCCACCTCTTAGCGCGTGGATCCAACTCCTCTCGGCGAATGCGTTGCGGCGATGCCAATTGCTGGCGTAGGCGATCTTGAAGGTTCCTCTCGATAAAGGGACATGCTCATGTAGCGGTGCCACAGGTCCCTTCTCTCTCTCTCCCTCTCTCTCTCGATTTCTCCCCTACTTTTGTTGGGCAAACTCTGCCACCTTGATTCTACGACTTCAGAGTCTCAGACGTTGACCTTGTGTAGTCTCAGTGCTCCAGAATACATAAATTTGGAATTAAAATAAGGAAATCCAAAGAGTCCGTATTCAATATAAATACAATTAATAAATACATAAATTCGAAATTAAAAATAAAAAAATAGTAGTTAATGTTTATACAGATTGGTAAAGAAAAAATAACTAACTGAAGAGTAAATAACAAATATAATTATAATTTAGAAAGTTTCACACGATGGGCATTAAATTAGTTCTCTGTCCCTGCTGAAGTACTAATTAGGAAGCTCATGAAATATTTATCCGCATAGGCATATAGCCTTGCAAGACTCTAAATGCCAACATTGATAAGACATGACACATGATGAAAATGAATTTCTGTTAGGAAATAAAAACCAATCTCTTTGTTGATCCTCACATGACTCTAATATATACATGAGATGGAAATAAAATTGTTTCTCAAATAAAGAAGAGAGGAACCGTGACCCCAAGTTTGGCCTCATGATGACTTTAGTGACAACCAAAAATCTCTTCCCTAAACTATACTTCGTAAAAAAACCACTCATATATGTAAAAAATTGTCAGATCAAAATACATATGGAAGTTGGATAGAGTCTGTTGTTCCCTCCCAGTAAGGGATTATAGTGCAGTGCCCTCGAGCAGGCGATCAAATAATCTAATCGGCAACATCCTCATGCGAAAAAGAAGGTGCAAGGAGGACAGAGCATAATTGATGTACTGCTTTGTTTATTTATTTTCATCCAGTAGTTTAATTCACTCAATGCCGAAAGTCTGAAAAGAAGACACAAGCAAAGCATAAAGCGCGACAAGAGATGTTTAGAGCAAGAACTAGGTAGACTATTTAGAGAAAGCAACCATGGGCATGGAGAGATAGCGACAAAAGACTATGCAATCGCTAAGGGAGATGAAGATGGGGGGATTTTGTTTATATACATAGTCAATTGCACATAGCCATTTTTTAACTGGGCCATCGCTCAAGGACATGAAGATGGGAGAATTTTGTTCAAAGGGTTGAAGTTAAGTCTTGATGGTGGGCCCGCCCATCCTGGCAAGCGAGCCCGAGACGACAGGAGATTTGGTGTGCAAAAGTCAAGACATCAGACACAACGCCAATCAGTCCGGATACACGAGATACTGTTTGTAATCTGATCTAGATATAATTCAGATTGTAACTGACATGGACTAACCGTCGAATCAACACCGCATCTGCCGAAACAAGCTCTGTTGTCGTAAATTCAGGTGCATGAGAACCAAATCAAGCTCTTTAGCTACTGAATCGAACTCTTCGGCCACTGAATAGTCCTCCACTACTGTCAATTTGACATCTAATGTCATCGATTCGACCTCCACTGTTGTTGGATTAACCTCCACCATGGTCGGATGTACCTTTGTTGCTATGATCGAGCGTCTATGACACTGCTGGATCGAGCTACAAGGCGAGCAACAACAAGGAAAGCAAGCACTCCCATGGGAGCTCACCTTAATTTGCCTAGCAACGCGAGGCAAGCAGACAAGGCGTACAAGCGGTAACAAGTGTACCAAGCATGCTCTAAGTCTCTCCAATTTTTTTTAAGATAGGCACTGAAAAATACAACATGGGTAGAAGGCTAGGGAGAGGAAATACTTCTGTCACATACAAACCCACAACCGTGATAGAGACAAAAAAATGGATGCCACATGAGATGATAAGATAGGATAGATTTGTTGAGCAATTCATGTAGGTTTGCATAGCAGTAATTTGACAAAGAAGATGTTAAGTACGGTTTGACATCAACCATATAGGATTTGGAGACCAAAAGCGAGACAATGACTTTCTAGATAGCGACCAACACGATACGACTGCTTTGGACAGATAATAACTGAGGTAGTAGACAACAATGGTGGACAAAGCAGGTGGCCATAAATGGCTATAACAAATTGGCAAAGTGCTCGAAAAAACAAGAAAGTGTAAGGCTGACAAAAGAGGGAAGACAACAAGAGAAAACATAAGTATTGTGATATGAACAAATATTGTGATACATCCGAGAAGCTAGCATGATGTGAGGAGAAATTTAAGCTACCCAATGCAAATATTTATCTTGCACAATAGACATGAGGGAGATAAATTGAATTATCAGTATGATGTCACCATTTAGGATAAGCATGCTCTGCAGTAGAGGGACTTTGTGTCCCTAGAACATGAGCTTGCTTGCGAATAGGCCACCTGTTAGTGACATGAGATCCTCTATAATAAATAAAGAGAAACAATTTTTCGACTACACATATCTTTAAGCATAGTAAGATTCCAAACAAGAGTGAAAGTGATGAGATCAAGTTGGTTTGTCGTATATCTTCTAATCTTTTGGAAACTTTTGGAATTAGATTGGTATACGATGCGTGTAGAACCAAACAACATAATGAACACGATGATGAACACAAGTATGCCCACAATGAATAATGTTACCTACTATTGATGATCAGTAGTTATCTTGGAAGTTATAAAAGTATTGTCAAACATAATGGTTACATTTTAGAAGACATAAGGTATATTCAACAACCAACTAAGGACATAACATTTCAAGCAATATATATATATATATATATATATATCCTATGAGACATGATACAATAGGTATATATAAGAAACATTCTATGTATTTGTTGGGATCGCAAGTTAGAAGAGAGAGAACCGGCCGCCATGCACCATCAACGAAGGAGGGGCCATCGATGAGCAGGAAGAAGAAAAAGAAAGGGGCATCGACCGTCGATCGTAAGGAAAAGAGACTTTCAGACGATAGGAAGAAGGTACCATTGGATGAGATGAAGAAGGTGGTGCACCCATATGGAAAGAGAGGATGACCTACACTACCGTTGCTTGAACCCACCCCAGATCAAGCTTCAAGGTCACCTACGTCGACAACCAACGGTGCCACGAGGTACGACGAGCTCGCTGGAGGAGTTGGATCTGCGCATCAGAAAGTGGAGAACCCAGACTCTGCGTGAGGTCAACAACTGAGCCAAACTCAGAAGCCATAGAATCAACAAGGCAAAGTTCGGCCATCGAGAGTGGGGAGTAAGATGCTCAGTCGGTTGAGGCAGGGACTAAGTGATGAGAGGTTGAACAACAATTTCTGTCCAACAACTATTGATGATTAGTAGTTATGTTGGAAGTTATAAAAGTATTGTCAAACATAATGGTTACATTTTAGAAGACATAAGGTATATTCAACAACCGACTAAGGACATAGCATTTCAAGCAATAAATATATATCTTAGGAGACATGATACAATATGTATATATCAGAAACATCATATCCTATGTATTTGTCGTGATCGCAAGTTAGAAGAGAGAGAACCGGCCGCCATGCACCATCAACGAAGGAGGGGCCATCGATGAGCAGAAGAAGAAAAAAAAGGGGGCATCGATTGTCGATCGTAATAAAGAGAGACTTTCGGACGAGAGGAAGAAGGTACCATTGGATGAGATGAAGAAGGGGGTGCACCCATATGGAAAGAGAGGAGGACCTATGCTGCCGTTGCTTGAGCCCAACCTAGATCAAGCTTCAAGGTCACCTACGTTGACAACCAACGGTGCCACGAGGTACGACGAGCTCGCTGGAGGAGTTGGATCTGCACATCAGAAAGTGGAGAACCCAGACTCTGCGTGAGGTCATTAACCGAGCCAAACTCATGAGTCATAGAATCAACAGGCAGAGTTCGACCATCGAGAGTGGGGAGTAAGAGGCTCAGTCGGTTGAGGCGGGGACTAAGTGATAAGAGGTTGAACAACAATTCTGTCCAATACAGAGCTCGGAGGTTGACACCGTATGCAGTTTTGCAACAGAGCGTCGAATGACATTCGTTATTAGGTCAGGTTCCATCCACCAATTAAAACACCATCCAAATAACAAAATTCGAGTGTATCAATAGCAGTTCTGAATTTTGAGCTCCAATATTTACATTGGTATTAGTGATTGCAAAAGGATGGATAATGAATTAATAGATAAAGAAAATACAATGCTAACATAGCATTTTAAAAAACATGGTTTATCAAATCTAGCCGCGCTATTAACGCGGGCCAACTTGCTAACAGAAGAAAAATAACACGTAATGTTAAATATATTAACACCATACATTTTATAAATATCTATTAACAAACAAAAAAATATATAAGAAAAAAACATTAATTACACCAAAAATATTAACTGAAAATATACGTAATGTTAATGGAATGGAGCGTCAAATGACATTCGTTATTGGGTCAGTTTCCATCTGCCAATCCAAACACTATCCAAATAGCAAAATTTGAGTGTATTAATACCACTTTTGAATTTCTAACTCCATAGCGCGGACAGCCCCGTACCGGGCCCGTCGCTGCCACTGCTACTGGCGCCGCGAATGGCAAAGGCCGCTGGCCCCGCCGCGCCGACGGGGTACTCTGTTTCTCTCGGATCGGGTGATGATGGGAACGAGATTCCCGCAGGGCAGTGCGCTCTTCCCGTGCTACCTCTCCTCCCCTTGGTCCTCACGATGGTTCTCGGTACGATGCCACTTTGTCACTATGCCAGGGATACGATCAATTCTCTTCTGGTTGCAAGTACGATGCATTTTTTGTTAGTCCTCACATTTTTTTTCTAAATTATAATTGTATTTGTTATTTACTCTTCAGTTAGTTATTTTTTTTCTTTCCCGATCCGTGTAAACATTAACTACTTTTTTTTCTTATTTTTAATTCTGAATTTATGTATTTATTAATTGTATTTGTATTGAATATGGACTCTTTAGATTTTCTTATTTTAATTCCAAATTTATGTATTCTTTGCATTAATCTAGACCTTCAGATCTTCATAAAATCTAACGGTGTATATTCTTCTCTTTTTTGGATTAACGTGGGAATTTCTAGACACTCTAGGTGAACGTGGTGGCTTCTTTTAACACTCAAGTATAAAGATAATAGATAATCAATCAGTTGTGATGATGCACATGCATGCCGTTGCACGCTTATTATTTTTTTCCGACAACAACCGTTGCACACGCATTTTAACCCACCAGTCGATCAGTCAATCTATGTATGTCCATGCATGCAGGTGTACTGCACGACAGTCCATCCTCTGATATTTTTCTAATTGGAGAAAAAAGAAAAGAGAAAAAAAAAACTGGAGGTCTTGTCGCGGAACTCCCCGGTTGGGTCGACGGGCCAAGCTTGCCGTTCTCGATCGGCAACAGCCTAATAAGCCTACGACGGCGTGTTATTACTAGTTTGCACGGCGCAGAGGACCTCGGAGAGCCATGCATGCATGGACACGATGATGACACGCACACGATGACACGAACGCTGATCATGATGGTGCAACGCCACAAGCCAACAACTCTGCGCGTACCTTCTTTATGTGGGCCCCGCACGTCAGTCACCCGAGCGAGCGGCAACGATATTTTTTTTTTTTTGTTGAGAAGAGCGAGCGGCCACGTTTGTGCATGCTCGTACTGCATGCATGCATGCGCGCGGTTGGGGACGAGGACGTACGTACAGGCAGCAGGACGTCTGTTCTCACGACGTGGCACGTAGGTCCAAAACTTTTTCAACGCCCTCGATCGTTTGTCTCTGAAGATCAACATTATCTCTTGGGCTAGCTCCTTTAATTTCACCTGAACCAACACGTAAACGCTCGTGCGTGCATATATGCAGTAGAGGGATATATCATGCATGGACGCACTTCCGTACGTGGCGACGCCAAAGATCGAGCAACAGTCGAAGAAGCGGCGGCGGACAAAATCTAGCGACGAATTTTTAATTTCGCCACACCTTACAAATATATATGCATGGAGTTGAAATAAACGCGCGATTCAGGCACGCACGTTTATCTGTATCTATCTCTTGCATGCCATACCTGCAGAATCTATTGTCCGGATCATCATCGATCTCCCAAAAACGGGGCCTAACTAATAGCTAGCTGACCCTGCGCAAAAGCATGCATGTGAGCTTCAGTGATTCTTCACACGCAACACCAACCCTTTCCTTTTCCATCGCCATCAGCTAGAGAGCTCCAAGGCTTGAGAGCTAGCGCTCGTCTCATCTGCGTCCCCACGCCCATCTCCTGAGGATCTCGCTCCAGCGCGCGCGCGCGTATAAATAGAACCCGCCACCTGCTGCATCGTCAACATCCAATCCAACACCACGCAAAGCTCAGCAAGCAAAGCAACTAACCAATTGCCGCCGCTGCGTTAGTTGGCTCATCAAGCCTCCTGTGACCTTGCTCATCGGAGCGTCCGATCGATCGATCAAGCTGCTACACCTACTTACTTATACTCGATCGTGCATTCCTCGTACGCCATTAGCAGCTAGCTCTCTGCCGACAACAATGGCGGCGTCCTTCAAGCCGCAGCAGCAGCTTGTGTTCTTCCTCGCGCTGCTCTTCATGTCCGGCGGCGCCATACTAGCAGGTGCGGCTGCCGCGGGCACAACGGCCAACGGCACCGCCGCGCCGGCTACCACCACCACCACTAGGGCCAGGTCGCTGGCGTCGTCGCCGTCATCGGCCCAGGGCGGCGGCGGCGGCGTGTTCAGCCTCGACCGCTACGGCGCCCGCGGCGACGGGAGGCACGACGACACGCCGGCGCTCGCCAAGGCGTGGAAGGCCGCGTGCGCGTCGCCGCGGCCGGCCGTCGTGATCGTCCCCGGCGGCAAGCGTTACCTGCTCAAGCTCGTCACCCTCTCCGGCCCGTGCAAGTCCAGTGTCGTGTTCACGGTGCAGGGCACGCTGGTGGCGTCGCCGAATCGGGCCGACTGGAGCGACGAGGACAGGAGGCACTGGATCGTGTTCAGTGCCGTCGACAAGCTCACCGTTAACGGCGGGGGCGCCGTCGACGGCAACGGCGAGACGTGGTGGAAGAACTCGTGCAAGATCAACAAGGCAATGGTAAGTGTAGACACCGTAGTATGTACTTGCATGCAGGTTGGCAATTGATGATCTGACTGATCGCAAATTTTTGTTGTTGCTTGCTGTTGGAAATGAAAGTGTCGTCCTTCCATCAACTGACATTTCTTACTTTTGCAGCCGTGCAAGGAGGCGCCAACGGCCTTGTCATTCCACTACTGCACAAGTTTGAAAGTGCAGGACCTGAAAATTGTGAATAGCCAGCAGATCCACATGTCCATCGAGGATTGCACCAACGTACAGTTGGCAGGCCTGTCGATCTCAGCTTCCGGCACGAGCCCGAACACCGACGGCGTCCACATCACCCGCAGCAAGGACGTGCAGGTTACCAACTGCAAGATCAAGACAGGTAATAGCATGCTCACGTACAATTGTTCAAAATCATCCGAAATACTAGCTAGCTTCAGGTTTTTCTTACTAAAATTTGGATTTAAATTTATTGCACAGGGGATGATTGCTTGTCCATCGAGAGCGGGACACACACTCTCTACGTTTCAAAAGTTGTGTGCGGACCAGGGCACGGCATCAGCATTGGGAGTTTAGGAGACGACAACTCTAGAGCTGAAGTCTCCGGCATCACCATAGACACGGTGCAACTGTACGGCACGACCAACGGAGCACGCATCAAGACGTACCAGGGCGGGAGTGGCTACGCCAAGGACATCACGTTCCAAAACATGGTCATGGACGGTGTCGAGAACCCGATAATCATCGACCAGAACTACTGCGACAAGGCTACGCCATGCGAAGCTCAGGGGTCGGCGGTGGAGGTCAGCAACGTGGTGTTCAAGAACATCAGGGGGACGACCGTTACCAAGGACGCCATCAAGCTCAACTGCAGCAGGAACGTGCCCTGCCATGGCATCACCCTGCAGAACATTGACCTCAAGATGGAGGGCGGCAATGGCGGTGGTGCCACGGAAAGCACCTGCCAGAACGCGGAATGGAGAAAATCTGGGACGGTTCGCCCGCAACCGTGCACGTCTAAAAACTAGGCCATATGCACGTATATCGGTTGGGAGACTGCGGAGCTTGTATATCGTGTACAAAGTGTTGTGTATATATAGTAGAAACAATAGCTATAGAAACCTGCAATTCGTTGTTTTGATCAATGTAATGGTTGTGAATTGGTTTCGTGTAACAATATATGATGTACTAGTCATATTCTTTTAATTTTATAGGTTATACTGTTATATTGCGCTTTTTATGTAAAACAGCAGGGAAAAGCTGCACAAACTCTCCTCGTATATACACATGAAGAGCTAGGCAAAGGAAAATGAGAATTTTTTAAAGATGTTGAGACTTGTGGACAAGGACAAGTTTAAATAGCATGAGCAACAGGATGTACGTACTTGTTTTTTTTTAAGAAGGTTTCAGTGGACAAAGCGAATTAATTGGTTGGGTTGACAGTACGTGTTGACTGACACTTAAAGGGCTTTCTCCTATCTTCTAAGCAAATGAACTAGTGTCACCAAACTGTGTGATTTGTGCTATGGCCTTTCATTTCGATCGGTGGCATTTATTTATCACTCTCCTTCCATCACACGAAAAGTGAAAGTAGCGTACTACTTCGGTTGTAATCCCCAGCGCCACTGCAACGACCGTATCGTCAGAATCGTCGGATAGAGTCATATAGGTGGAGGCAGGGTTCACAAAACCGGCTCCGAGCGGTTTTTTCGAGAGGAAAAAACCAGCTCGGAAAACCAACAAATCGAGCGGTAAATCGGGACTTTTTTCTACGGTTGGTTGGCCCGGTCGAAACCTCAGAGAACCGGTCTTTTTTGCTACCGAGCCGGAGCGGTTTTCACGAAAACCGAGCGGTTTTTTCGGTAATGTGAACCCTGGGTGGAGGGCGGGCCGACATGCGGGACCCGCCGTTGACCAGGGTTCACATTACAAAAAAACCGCTCGGTTTTCGCGAAAACCGCTCCGACTCGGTAGCAAAAATTAAAAGACCGGTTTTCCAACGCTTCGACCGGCCCAACCGACCCTAGAAAAACAGTCCCAGTTTACCGTCGGTTTTGCCGGTTTTCCGGACTGGTTTATTCCTCTCGAAAAAACTGCTCGGAGCCGATTTTGGGAACCCTGCCGTTGACTGATGATGATGTGCTGGACACAGGTGACTGGTGACGGCAAGGCTTTGTTTGGGCCAAAGGTGGATTTGGGCCTCGGGCGTTTTTTTTCTTTTTCTTTTTCTTTCATTTTTTTCTTTTTTTGCCGCCGCCGTTGGCGCCGTTGGCTCTGCGATAATTTTGCATCTCCGCCAAACCAATCCCCTCCAACCGCATGGGCGGGGCAGGGTTTGGCGATCCTGTTTAGATCAGGGACGTGTTGCGACGGCAGATGGAGGATCGCCGCCGTTCGGATCCCAAGCTCGGTGCCACCAGCCGCCGAGGATCCGGAGAAGCTGCTGGGGCTGGGACGGGCACACCAAGCGCATGGACCGGTGAAAAGAAGGCCAAGATCCATAGCGCACCAGCCCCTGCCGTCTGTGGGGATATCGGCAAGGTAGCGAGGGATGACGACGATGACCATTCTTCTTGTGGCAAGGTTGTCCATGGACAACAGGAAGGGCCAGGGGCGCAAATCGAAGGCATCGATTGGGATCAGGCTAATAAGCTCGACGAGAAGATGACGATGACGATGGATGATGATGGCCATTCTACTGACAAGATTGTCGAAGAACAAGAGCAAGGGGCAGATCAAATCGAAGGCCTTGATTGGGGTCAGGATAAGCTCTACGAGAAGATTGAGGGTTACCTTCAACAGTTGACCTGTGACCTCCCTCCTAGTGACAACGACGATTTTTGGTTTCACTTTGATGATGACAAACAACGTCGGGACTTAATGAACGGCTCGCACTGTGCCGGATCAGAGCTCATAAGGTATCTGCATTAGAGCATTTTTTAGTCAATCTCTTATTATTAGAGCATAAGATGTGGTGGCCAGATCATACCGATTTATCTTTCTTTGGAGTTCAGTTTGAATCATCCACTCTGCTCTGCAGGTAATTTTCTTTATGTGTTTTTTATATAGCTGTTGATGAGGGAGGACTACTGCAAACTGGAAGATGCAAGTTTGAAAGCGATCTACCCTGTGAATGTTCTTGAAGACGAGGGGTACTATAAGTATTATGAGTCCGACTTTTACTGGTACTTCGATCCTCAATTCTGCAATTATCCTCGCTTGCAAGACTACCAGCGGCTTTTGCTTCGGAACAATGTAGGTAACACTTGCTATATGCAAGTTTCACTGTTCAATTATATTCCTTAGTTTGGGTCGCTTTCTGTTTTTATTATTGGCGTTTCATTATCGCGTTTAAAACTTGGGGAAAAAGAACTTAAGGGGATATTTTTCTGTTCAATTATGTTCTGGCTGATCTGTTGTCGTATGAGAATGGGTAGAATTTTGTTTTGACTGCTGCTGCGCTAATTCTTCCCATTCTTGCTAAAAGTGATCTATGTGAGATATTTAGAAGGAAGATTAGTACCGTAGACCGGGGCGATAAAACTTTTCAAGGATATTCGATTCAGCCTTGCTTATGTGGCTAATCAATAACCAAGTGGGAATCTAGAAATGAATTACGCCAGTTATTCATAGTTTATAGGTTGGCACTGGATGTACTTCTGCTTTGGAATGGCATTGATGTCATGCACAAGGTTACTAGCAGTGCGTGTAACGTTTTTCATTGTGCAGGGGGAGTATCAGGACTGGCTAGAATACCGACAAACCTGCAGTACTTTTGAAGGTGACCAAGCATTTGTTCAGTTGTGGGAAAGGTTACTAAGTAACACTAAGGTATGCATGATATGACTGATTGCAAAATTCTAGCTAGCCATATGTTGTCACTGTCTGATTGCCCTTTTTGTCGTGTGCAGTTGATTGAATTCTTCCTTACAGACGAGTCATGTGAGGTAAACATCCCGAAATAGTCTGCTGTGGTTAATCATTGTTGTTTATTGTAATGTATTTGAGGCTATGAAGTTTCACAAGTAACGTTCTAAGGCTGTTTTCTTGTTAATAAATGAGAGTCTGGTCTTCTATCACGCGCTAAAGATCGCTGCAGAACGGTCGTGCATTTTTAAGTCTGTAATGCACTTCGGCTTCATGGTAATACTCTCACATATTAATTTAGTGGGTAATAGCAAATGATGACGGTATATGATATTGTTTTCCTGTTTTCAGGAATTTATGTGGAGTGTCCGCTATGATAATAAGTGGTACAAATACTATGTTGGTTTATTTGGTGAGCTTTGGAAGAGGGTTGCTAAGCAAAAGGTAGAACTATTGCCTGAAATATGCTGAATTATCGAACCTATGGTGCTTCTTTTTTCCATTTATTCCAGCTTTATGTGCTTAATGACAATATTTCTTTCCTTCAACATTTTTAGATGGATTTTAAAGAGGCTTTGAAGGAAGTGTTTTATGAAGGAAAGTATACCGTGTGTAGATCTGAATGGAAAACTGAGTTTGAGAGCAACAATCCTAATCCTGGTCCTATGGAATTTCTTGTATGTCACCCAATTCGCGTATCACCCCTCTATCCTTCTTGTTTTATCATCGGTATCTAATTCTTTCAGATCTTTTTCCAGTATAACAAGCACTTGGTTCACATTGGTGGTGAGGTAAGCTTCATTTGTATGAGATCAAAGCCTAGATAGAATATTTCTTCATATTAAAGCAACCTGTGTCTATCTGTAGGCTGAAGAAGAAGCTGCTTATCAGTTGATCTTGGAAGCTGTTAAAAAATTTGTTAGTGCATTCCTTTTCTTTCAGAGATGTTATATGTACCACTATTCTCTGTTTTAAAATGCATGCTCAAATTCGCTTTATTTTACTGATGTGGAGGCTAAATTTACTTTCAGATTCCAAAACCAAAGACTTATTATGATTATGCAAAGAAGAAGTTGGGCATTGCAAAAGAAATTGGCTTGATCGACTCTTGCAAAAGTATGTACAAATTTGTCCGGTTGCATGTTTATATAACCAGATAAAATATGTTGGTCCTAACATATTTGTATAATTCTACTTTTAGGTTCTACATGACAAAAACATTTCAGAGAGCTCGCAGTACATGAAACAAGGGTGGGCAGGCGGGAGGTTATTGCCAAATTACTGTTACTTCACATGGGAGGAAGAAAAAAGAATCATCAGTAGCTAATAAAATGGATGATGAGCCATCCTGATAAGCTAGATGCGCTATTTGGTATTTGCAGAATAGCTAACAGAATCAACAGGGCAATTAAGCACTAAAGTCCCCTTGAGTTGATATGCTGAGGATATCCGAAGCAAGGATAGTCCAGGATATTTATAAGAATGCATGAGAATAATAAACCAAACTCAAGCTAATCTTTTTTTTACAAAATATTGAGTTGGCTTTAGAGAAATTATATCCAATAGCATTCTGAAAACTGCGAAAATTGAAAATCATCAAACATAAGATAACAAGAGGGTTCAATGTTACTAATGGAACCAGGTCTGTGAAAACTCAGCCTGTCGACAAAGGCTGACTTAAATGAGCAATCAGCACATGATGTGACGATAAAAATGGGAAAACAGAAAAAGAGAACAATTTGGCTTATCATGCTTCAGTTTAAAAATGACGGCAATGTGAGGTTTCATACATTTATTCTAGTCTACTGAAAATAAGATAGCGGACCCAAGATATATGTTTGAACTTAGCGTCCGTTATTGTCTGCTATTGCCCGCTATGAAGCAACTATTGCTCATGTTAAGTCACTAATTGCTATATTTATAGTTCAAATGATATATGAATACGACTTAAATGGTGATAATAATGTTTCGATTAATTATGTAGGTAGTGTAGAGGAATTGTGAAATGATTGAATTCTTTATTCGTGGGGTATGATAATTTAATATCAATATGATCCACACATCATAATTATATCTATTTATTTGTGATTAATTGCTAACTTAAAATTTTAAAATTTTCATGTGAACTTGATGTTAATATTCATATATGCACTAAAATCATGATTATTTTTTGAATTCCGCTATTTGAACTTAGCACGTGCTATAGCATTCGCTATCCGCGATTCGCTACACCGACACTAATCCGCTACCATAATGCTACGGGGCATGGCTGGAGCTTCTAAACTCCACGGATTTCTTGCCATGTCACTGACCGTAGCTGTTTAGGCTATGAAGTTTTTGGTCATTACTCATTACTAAGAAAGGTACATTAGTGTGAATAAAACCTTAATCGTAGATCCGATAGAGCTTAACTGGTCCCCCTCCTCTCTCATCTCTCTAAATCTGATTCAAATGACGGTGGCTGGACTTGGTCATTGGAGCCAAGGCGGTAGGCGCCCAATGAGGAACTGAAAACGAGTTTCCTGTGGAGCCGCTAGAGCCCGAGTTTCCTGTTCTGATGCCGAATGGCGCCCTCTGCCTCCTGCTGTGTGATGCTGATGAGCAGGCTCCCAAGGATGCTAATTACTTTGGGCAGGGTCACAAGGAGAAGGAGGTTAACTACATCTGCAGCTTTGACATGCGCACCCGGAGCGTGCTGACCCAGTGACCCTTGGACGTGTTCAAGACTATGGAGCCACTTGGCCTGTGATCTTGCCTTCTGATTTCTTCAGGAAGAAACCGAGACCCGCTGTATGTGCAAGCGAAGCTGCTCCTGAAGCTGAAGGTTCTTTCCACTACTACCTTCGCTTCGTATGAACTGCGTGATTCATATTTCCTGCATTATATATACTATGACTTGTTTAGTTTGCTACACAATATCTAGCATATCAACTATGCAATTCATGCTTACTGAACCATTATTTGTACCAGTGCTCCTGCTGCCTGAATAGTCACACTAGCTAACATGTCGTTGCCAGTACTTTATACAATTAACTAATGCAGTAATTGTTTTGTTTTGGCAGTAAATGAGGGTTGGAGTGCAAAGGACCTTGCTGAAATGCATCGAGATATCAGCTGAGCATCTTCTATTGGATCTGGACTTATTTTCCAAGGAGTAGGGAGGAGGAAGACTAGCCAAGCTGTGTGGGAATTCTTGTGGCGAGCCCCTGTTTGTTTTTCTAGTATGTGTGCGTGGGTATGAGTTTTGTACTCTCGGTTTGGGCCATTTCTGGACCCTTTGTTCGCTTTCTTCTATCTTAATGAAATGACGTTACTTCCCCTAAGTAGGTTGAGAAAAAAAATGAACATAGGAGGAAAAAAGTCTCTGAAAACACAGGAACTTATATATTCATCCAAATGGGATATGAAACAAACAGCTACGACTTGTTTTATGTGAAAAGTTATAAGAGGAGTGATAAGCATTTCAAAAAAAAATCAGAGAGGAGTGAACAATGTGTACCTACCGAGACCGAGGGGTACACCTACAAAAGAAGTTGGGCATGGCAGCCCCCAAAGTATGCATAAATTTGTCAGGTTACATGCTTATATAATTAACCAGATAAGACCTGTGGGTTGTAACATACTTTGTATGATTCTACTTTTAGATCCTACACGACAGAACAATTTGCAGAGGTCACAGTATTACATGAAGCAGGGGTGAGCAGGAGGCTACTACCAGGTTAAGGTAATTTATTAAACTGCTAGCAATTGAAGTTGATGTACAATTTCCAGCATTTACTTCGTTCCCTGTGGGAACATGTGAAGTGTATGGCTAACCCAATAACGAATGAACTGGTCCCAAACTCTGGACATGATTTTTGCAACAAACACGCGAAAGAGTTTTTGGGCCTCGCCGTGTCCGTCGTTTCGCCGTTCTGGACCACGGCAAAGGATGCAGTAGTCATGCAGGACCGGCAAATTCTCTCGATTATCGATTCAATCAAAGGCGTGAAGCATCATGTGTGTGCGAGCACATGTCATCCCATCCAGCGCACAGCACAGCGGTGGCGTGCCCACGTTCATGCACCAAACCCATCGTCCGTCGACCGGGCTGTGCCAAAACCACTGGAGTACGGTAGGCGGGCAGGCAACGGGTCAGGTTTTGTTGCGGTCTCCGTAAACGTTAAGCACATGGGGCATGGCGCGATGCCTGCAACGGTCACCTGCGTGCGCGCACACTCCAAATTCCGAAACACAATGTGCCAGCCTAACTCTCCCGCGTTGCTCTTCTTCGCAAGCAACGCAACCACACCTCCAGGATTCGTTCAGCTCCCGCGCATAATATATACTAGGCCTGGGCGTGCTCCTTTCCTTGGTCATCACTCATCAGCATCCAGCAACCCAACACCAGTTACGCTCTCTCTGTCCATGGCGTCGCGTCTTGTGCTCGTGTTCCTGGCGCCCCTCCTCGCGCTGCTCTTCGTCGAGTCCGGAGCTCTAGAGGCTGCAGCTGCGGCGGTCACGACGGCCAATGGCACTGCCTCGCCCGACGGCGCGACCTCCTTGGCGTCGTCGTCGCAGACCGTGTTCAGCCTCGACCGCTACGTCGGCGCACTCTCAGCTCTGCTGCCGATGGCGTCGCGTCTCCTCGCGCGGCTCCTCGTGCCCGGCGCTCTACAGACGTTCGACGACGGAGCTGCCGCCTCCACCGGGATCTGGGACCACACGTCGTCGCTGCTGCTGGGCTCCAGCGTGTTCAGCCTCGACCGCTACGGCGCGCGCGGGGACGGGCGGCACGACGACACCCAGGCGCTGGCCAGGGCCTGGAAGGCCGCCTGCGCCTCGCGGCGGCCCGCCGTCGTGCTCGTACCCGGCGGCGGCAGGCGGTACCTGCTCAAGGTCGTCACCCTCCACGGGCCCTGCAGGTCCAGCGTCGCGTTCGCGGTGAAGGGCACGCTGGTGGCGTCGCCCAACAGGGCCGACTGGAGCGACAAGGAGAGGAGGCACTGGATCGTGTTCCGGCACGTCGACAGGCTCACCGTCCACGGCGGCCACGGCGGCGGCGCCGTCGACGGCAACGGAGGGATGTGGTGGCCGCACTCGTGCAAGATGAACCACCATCTGGTAAGTGTGTGGTGTGCCGATCGATACAGTCAGCAGCTCACATACAGGATCTTTCTTGTACCCGCTACAGACCCTGTGCCAGACCCTGTGCCACTGCGCCGCGGGCCCCACACCTAGCACTCTTTTGAACTGATAATTTGAATTGTATTTGGAAGTGTCCAGATTACCTAGCTTAACCTTTTTTTTTTTTTTGCTCAGCCATGCAAGGAGGCTCCGACTGCTCTGTCGTTCCACTTCTGCAAGAATTTGAGGGTGGAGGATCTGAAAATTGTCAACAGCCAACAAATCCACATGTCGGTCGAGGACTGCAACAATGTGCAGCTGGCACGTCTGTCCATCACTGCTCCCCACTGGAGTCCTAACACTGACGGCATCCACATCACTCGCAGCATATATGTGAAGGTCACCAACTGCAAGATCAGGACAGGCAAGTACCATCAGCGTGTTCACAGATCGAATCAAACAGTGATGTACCTTTGGATTTACAAAACATTAACATCATCGTCATGGAATTTGCAGGAGATGATTGCGTATCGATTGAGGACGGGACGCACAATCTTCATGTTTCGAAAGTTGTGTGCGGACCGGGCCACGGGATCAGCATCGGAAGCCTAGGAGATCACAACTCACGGGCTCAAGTCTCCGGCATTACCATAGACACGGTGCAGCTACACGGCACGACCAATGGAGCACGCATCAAGACATACCAGGGAGGAAGTGGTTACGCTAAGGACATCACGTTCCAAAACATGATCATGCACGACGTCGACAACCCGATAATCATCGATCAGAACTACTGTGATAGGTCTAAGCCATGCGAAGAACAGAGGTCGGCAGTGGAGGTTAGCAATGTGGTGTTCAAGAACATCAGAGGGACAACCGCTACCAAGGATGCCATTAAGCTGAACTGCAGCATGAGTGTCCCATGCCATGGCATTACCTTGCAGAACATTGACCTGAGAATGCATGGCGGCATGGGCAACACAGTAAGCACGTGCCAGAATGCAAAATGGAGGAAATATGGGAACGTTCGCTCACAGCCCTGCACTGCCAGAACCTATGAAATGTTGGAATTGAGCAGCATTTGAAAGCTAAGGTACACAGAAAGTAGTAGTAAAATGGCCCACTTGTAACAGTATTTTGTGAACTGTTGTTGTAACATTCCTATAAACTCTTGTAATCTTGTTTACACTTGCAAATAAAGCAGTGACTTATTGATTCATACTGTCAGACACTTGCAAACAAGACAGTGATGTAGCAACTTGTCGATAATCGGTAACCAAGGTGCATATTAGTGCACACGAAAGCAAACTTATGACAGCAGAGTTCATAGCATGCTGATAACTTTATAACACAATGGGCGCCAATTACATTCCTAATACTTTTGTACCATTCTAGCAGTCACCCGGGGAGTGAATGGATCAATGCGAACCCACAACAGGGAAAAGATCGATGCGAGGAGGATGGCCCAGACGACAACAATGGTTACTGTGCGGTTTTGTCTCCCCATGAGACCCTTGAGGAAGTGGGTAGGGATGGGCTTAAACCGGCAGAGGCACATGGTGTGGAACGAGTTATTTTGGAGATTGATAGTCTCGAGATGTATAATCTCCTACGATCATGCCTGGGGGAGAGAAGTGCAGTAGCAGGCCTTTGGCAGGAAATCCGAGAGCTTGGCAGGAGTTTTAGTTCTTTCAAACTTTCCTTTGTGTACCGGGCAGGGTTCACAAAACCGCGGAAAACCGGTCGGTTACCGCGGTAACCGACCTAACCAAGCTGGCTCGACTACTAAAACCGACCGGTTTTGCCCCCTAACCGTACCTACAAAATCGAGCTTTTCGGCAAACCGCTTGGTATAGTCGGTTTACCGGTCCGGTTTCGTTGAAATTGAAAACCGCTACTGTAGAGGTTTTTTAAACCCTGGTACCGGGAGGGCAATGAGGCAGCTCATTTGTGTGCGAGTCTTGTCTCAGAGTCAAACCCGGAGGTGGTGTGGACTGCTGTCTTTCCGTCTCGTTTAATGCGAGTGGTGGAGACAGATTGTAATCCTGTCAATTATTAATGAAGTTCTCGTGATTGCTCAAAAAAAAAAAGAGGCCCCCATGACTGGTAGTCACTGATGATGGCATAGGAAATGCCTGCAACCACACCAACCAAATTGATGATCAATATAGTGGTTGGCATTGACATTGTTTTTACAGCTACGAATTAATTACAGAAAAGCATAGATAAAAGAGATATATGCTTTTACGTAATTAATTCATAGCTGTAAAAAATGTTCTAAAACATATCATATTATATATTTACAGTGTATACTACTCATGTGGAGTCCAACAAAATTAGATTTGTCATTTTATGATTTATATGTGATTTACCATGATTTTTCAATGTCATTAACGGGGTGAGAATGAATTTTATGGTACTGAAAATTTTCCAAAAAATTCATGACATTGAAAAGCATGAAAAGAATTTATATGACAAACAGGGAATTGATCCAATTTGTAATGTCCGAATATTAATTATTCGAATCTCCGGTCAAATGTGCAAACCAAACGAAAATGGGCTGTTATGCTTTTAGCTAATGTCAAACGGGGTTCTCTCTCTCTTCTTCGGCGACGAGGCGACAGGGCATGCCTCCCACGGACCAAGAAATGGCGGCTGCTCACCATCCCCTACCCGCGACCTCGTCGGTTAGTGAAGGCGTGCACATGCGCGCGGGAGGGTGAGGCCTCTTTTGTTCGGGGGCACTGGTCTCTCACCGCAGCGAGGAGCGGTCTAGCGACGGTCGCTGCCTGCTCTCGGTTCCCAAACCCCGCCCGCGGCAGCGGGGCTTGCAATGGTCATAATCTATTTTCGTGGTCCGGTAGCTTTGATTTCCCGAATTGAGTTCAATCCGTACAAAACTTTCGAAGTTTGGTTTCCGTAGGATTATGCTCTTTTTTTTGCATGGATTGGTTGTGCTGCTTTACATACATTTAGCATTGTTTGGAGAAACCTATTCCCTCCCAATCCATGTGGATTGGACTGGAAAATGAATTTATTTTCCATATCAACCCCTCCCAATAATTACGGATTGGACAGGATTACTATGTGCTTGGATACAGTATTGCAATGCGAAATTCGAGTTAAGTATGTGCTATGCTTTACTTGGAGATTGCGGTGTTGTGCTAGTATTTATCGATTGGGATGCAATCATTTTGCACTGTGATGCCTAGTTCTAACTCTTACATGTAATGTTTAACAACCACTGTAGTGTTGCTATTAGGCCAAGCCCTGACCTTTTGGGGGCCTGAGGTAAAATAAACAAAATAGGGGTCCTCCTTTGTTTTAATTCTGACATGTATATTTTATTTTAATTGCGAGCCTAATGTATATTTATTGAAGGCGTCACAAGGGAAAGCAGATAAGATGCGTTTGCCCTAACTTAGTAACTTCCTAGCTGAAGGGAATGAATATGATCATGTCCCTTGCAAGCAGCCTGTTAATTCCCTGATCACGATGTGTAACTTGGTATCTGGGAGTTATATGGCTCATCATTGGACTAAATCGTCCATAGGAGTGTCTTTTGTACAAACTAGTTGGGCCCTGACACTCAGGGTCCGCATTGCCCTACCCTGCCTTCCGGGATAACTTTTAAATAATATTTTGCTAGGTTAATCATCAAACTGTTTGGAGGCTGCAGTAAGTAGTAGAGACTATTTTCTATATTACACACCACATTGGTTTTGTTTAGCTTGAACTTCTAGATGCTATAATATAGCATTGTAAAAGAGAAATGATAAATTGTTGTTTATTCCTCTGCTTCACCACTATCACCTCTAGACATCAGCTGTATATGGCTTGCTTGGATCCTCATGCAGCACTTGCCTGACCTGGCAGGCATCATGTTGGTGTGAAAAGGGCATTTGGTTCCCGGGCATTAGGGTACCTGCCTGAGCATGATGTTGGTGTGTGAGTCCGTCTCATTGACATGGGCAAGCTTTATTTGTCAGGCAAACCTAGTTGCAAAATCAAGCACATCCATATTTGTCCTACTTGCTCCCCCTATGCATATCTTTTCTTTAATTGATTTTTTACATATGTTTCCGTACATAATTGTTGTTACAGAGAGTTAGATTTTGGAGGTAAGGGTGTTTTAGCTGGTATGCTATATGTTTGTGCGTACTTCATTTCTGATGATGTAGTTTGCCTGATGAAAATTCGTCTTGACTCAATAGACCGTGCCCTTCTCATTTCCAATCAGATATTTGTGATAGTTAGCCTAGTGACTTTGTTTAACTTTGAATAGGATTTTGCAACATTATGGCATGTTACAAAAGAATTATTAAAATGTGCTTCTAACCTTTGTTTTTAGGCTATACATGTCTTACTATTTGTCTTAGACGGTGTTGTCTTTGGTGCACAGGATGTTTTTGCCTAAATTTTGCCGACGCACCTTGTTTAATGGGCATCTGTCCTGCACTCCTGCCTCAGTAGGACCATGTTGTCGTCGTCTTGAACTATATGCCTTTTGTTCAAATGTCCTATACTATTACATTGAGAAATTGAGTTGATAACTAACAGTTATTTCTGTTATTGGAGTAGTGACTAGTGACAATAATATCATATGCATGTATATTTGTTTACCCTTATTTAATTTTTAATTCTTGTCTCGGATGTCCTTCCATTTATTTGTATATTGCAGACAGGTTGGTGTCACCTTAAAGCTGATAGGGAAAGAAAGTTCATTGTTAAAATGGATGCTCATGGTGATCAATCTAAACAAAAGAAAAGAAAAGAAAAGAAAAGAAATGAACCTACACCGGCAAAGGTATAACTGCAACATTGATTTTTCTTATAAGGGACCATGTCTAACAATGAAAATTATTTCAGGTTCCAATACTATTTCAAGTTTTCGAGCATCAAGACCACCCATATGCAAACTACTCCCTAAAGCTTGCCAAGCCATACCAACCTGCATGGGACAAAGATGTTGTGCCAAAAAGGGATTACCCAAATGTTCTTAGAGAAATAATTAATCATGTAAACAAACATGGGTTCTATATAATGCACAACTTGAATCACAAGAACATTCTATCCATCAAAGCAGCTGGCAAAACTATTCTGCAGACATGTGACAAATTGTCATCCTTTATTGAGGAACATCAAGGCATTTTCAATATCAGTGCTTTTTGGTCTGTGGTTGCTAACAAATTCAGGCACATTCCTAACCCAACTTTCCAAACAATTATAAGGTAATGTGTATTTAATATTGCATCTGATCTGAAATGTTAGTCAATTCAGCCTTCTCCGAAATGATTTGAATACAAGTCCATGATTACATCATCAATACTGCAATTTGCCTTATTCTTGCATGTTTGCTCTGCTTAAATGCACATTATCGATGCAATAAACTTGCCACCAATCGTAACTCTAGCAATGATTGATGGGCAATAGAATCATTGTAACATTCACCTTATTTCATGAACCCAAATCTGAATTAACTCATATTAGGGATCAGAGGGAGTAATTAATTAGAATTGGTGTTTTGGTATATGATTAGTTACCAATGAAGTTTGTATGAAATTGTATTAAGAGAAGTCATTGAAGGAGTGGAATTTTTATAGGCAAATGAGACCTATCATGGTAACTTGAGTTGGGCAACAACGCGCTACCAACATCCTTACACAGTGAAGATGCATGATTTCAAAAACATTGGTAAATTTAATATGACAAATTTCAGCACTATTTTTTAGTCAAGCATGTATAGGGACACCTAGTGATAATCAAGCTCAGTGGGGAGATGTTGATAGCATCATCGATCGTGATGCTTGAGGAAGTGTCAAATGTAGCTTTTCAGCAAAATCAGAATCCCCAAGTGAAGGGGAAAATGTTCTATGATGAAATTGATAGTTTAATTGCTATGATGAGAGCTTTAGATAGGTACATATATCAAATTCCTTTTATACTTGTATTATAACTACAACTTATTACATAATCTGACCTAAGCTACTGGAATTATCAGGAACTCCTTACCAGTAATGAGAGACATTCTTGGATATGTTTTTTTGGACATCAGGGAGAAGAGTGAGATTCATCATGACTGTTATTACCGAATTATTGCATGATGATGATTTTGTTAAAGAGGTGGAAAAATCAGATATTTGTTCTTTGCTGCTGTGGTACTCTGAAGGCACCACCGATCCTGTTGATAGGAAATTTGGAGCTCTTTTAAAACATTGCAACAATTATCGCGATGAGTTATCTAAGCCAGTACTGAATTTTGTCCTTTCCACACAAATAGCTATCGTTCAACTTGTTTATGCCGCATATACTCACCGGAAGCAAATAGAGGTAGTGTGCATAAAAGTGAAGCATTAAGCTAGTTTTGTATGCAATGTGCAATCCAGCAAAGTTAATTATATATTTATATTCCAACAGAAAATTTTGAAGGAAATTGTTGAAAATTGTCCATGCTAAATCCCCCAAGCTTTTTCTGGAATTGAATCACATCGTCAAAACTGTGCGAAACTCAGTAAGATATGCACTATTGGGTCCTTTACAAGTTAGATTATGTATATGCATTAAAAAATTGGAATCCATTACCTGCCATATAATTTTTCTGTCTGTGTTTTTGTGTGTGTGTGTGTGTGCTATTTACTGATTTAATTTATCCTTTTGGCCCTTTAATTAGCATAGAGAATCAACCAATCATGTTTACTTTTGAGCTTATTATGTCCTTAGTATATGAAAAAATTATTGTGAGGATTGCAAGATGAATAAGTTGACTAACTACTAATGGAATTGTACAATTTGACTCGATATATATAGAGAAGGCAGAAGGCACACATCCGAAATGAAATACTACGGTTTTGATTGTTTTAATAGCCACCTGAAATTTAAGATAGTTACAGTGGTTAACACTTGACACCAAGGACTAAATGACGTAAAAATGATGGACCTTGAAAACTTTGATGTCATGTGCTAACAATGAATTTGATTTTTGGTGTTTGAACTGTAACCATTACATAGTACATTGGGCACTTTGTGATGAACACAAGATTTCAACGAAATTGGTTGGAATTACTCTTGTTAAATGTGGTGCTTTTGTATGGTTTTTCTTTTTTTGTTGTTGTTATTATTGCGGTGAAAAACCATCTCCCGGAGAGGAGCCAACACTCATGAAAAGAAGATAGGGCACTCATGAAAAGAAGATGGACTAGGTACTCATGAAAAGAAGATGTGGCCAACACTCATGAAAAGAAGATGGACTAGCGAGGGGGAAGTCCCCTCTCTCAACCCCCTTTGGTTGTTTATATAGTTGAGGGGTGGAGTGACATTTTAGCCCCCAAGCCCCTGGTGGGTACAAAATGTACATCCGAGCCCCTAGAACTAAGAGAAGGGGGGTTACATGCGAATCATTTTCCCCAACATTAGCCCATCAGCTACTTTGGTTTGGCTGGTACAACAAAGCGAAGTAGTTGATAACAAGGGGGAAATGTCTAACTACATTCCATCTTCGGCTCATAGAACATGCCCTCAAGATCTTCCTGATGATGATGAGTCCTCTCTCCTTCGGCCACAACACAGGGCAAGACTTCAATTCAATAGCACCATAGCTCCTCTTGTTCGATGTTTGTGGTGAAGCCCCTTGCGTTGAAGTCAACGAAGTAGACAACGAATCTTCTTGTGATGGAGACATGGTTGATGATTAAGTAGATGGAGGCGAAGACGAAGTTGATGCCGAAGACGTAGATGATTAAGTCCCCCGAGCCGAGCACCTTTCGACGATGAGGTAGTGTTGCTGAAAATAGTGCCGGAGTCGATGATAGCGAAGTAGTCGTCGAAGATGAAGTCGACATCGACGAAGTAGACGCTGAACACGAAGTTGATGTCATTGAAATGATGAGGTTGTTTATTATGAAGATAATGTTGTTGGACTCTTCCAACCGAAGTAGTGTTGAAGAAAAATCCGATGAAGGTGGTGAAGTTGTTGGATGTAGACAAGGTTGTCGTGTCGCCTCTTCAGCTTAATATCTTGATGTTGAAATACTGAACGTGCTTATTGCGTTGGAATACCAATCCTGAAAACAATGTCAAGACAAAGAACATCTTCAGGGATAACATGACTTCATTGTTAAAAGAGTTAGTGAGCATGTAATTTAGCATAGTGAGATAACAATTGCAAGTTATATAAGCAACACTTCTTTCCTTCGAGATCGAAAACGAAACTGCAGTTTTCTTATTCGATCTCGGATGTTTTATTTTTCCGAAGATTTCTGCCTAAGATTGAAACAAGGGGATTTTTTTCCTGTTTCAATCTTGCCGACAAGTTGACCTCAAGGCGGCTCGTCAGCCCATTCTTGCATTTTTGCTTCACGCATTCACCGCTAAAGGCTTTCGTCGCTTGTGATAAAGCGGATGATTTTTCGACACAACGCTTCTTACAGGTCGACTTATCCCTGCAGCGTTACTGAGAGCTTCGCGCATTAACCGTCGAAGACTTTTTTTTCTCGCAGAATTGGGCCTTAAGCGAATCATGTACGCCTCTTCGGAACAGAGTGTACACGTTCCTTAACTTCTTGTGATTATGATAGACCACATGCGCCTCCCGCCATCTCTTTCTCTCTCTCTCTCTTTTTTGCTCACCTTAAGTGAACTAAATGCCGTTTGACTTCTTCGGGCAAGGTGCATGTGTTCACTTAACCATATTGCCAACTTATTCTTTCGAAAGTAACAACTTTTAATCCATAAACTGGCATCATTGCTAAATTCCATGAAGTTCAAAAAATTAAAAGTTGTTACTATCCATGAAAATTAAAAGTTTATGGATTAAAAGTTGTTACTATCCATGAGACAATCCATAAACTGACATCACAGCGTATAACAACTGCATTTGCATTCCTATAACTAGGTCAAACGGAACTTTAGGGCATGATAAGTTGTAACAAAGAGGCAAACCATTAGCATTTACAGGGAACATAGATAACAGTAGAGAAAGAAGAGTCAAAGCTGATAGGGGAAAGCAGAGAAGAGCCATACATTGGTGAGAGCCACAAAAATTGAACTCACACACACTGTCGATGCCAATCAAATCCTAAACAAGCAAGGAGACAAGAATGTGTTAGTGAGGGATCAAGATGTTGATAACATACACTAATTCAACAGCAAATACACATTACATAGCACACGCTGCAGGAATGATCTTGCTAATCTTTTCTGTAAGAATGAAGCGTTGAAGAATATCTAAGGGCAATCCCAATGGGGAATTTATTGCAGTTTCTATCTCTATTAATTATCTTGACACCTCAGCATTTTGGTGATGTGGCACTACTATTAATGAAGAACGAGAAGGAAAAACCAAGAAACGATTTCTACTTGGCGAAACGACGTCCACCCTAGAACCGAGGAAACAAGAAACCGGCGGTTCCGCGTTGGGGAGAAACTACTCGTTTCTTGCCCCCTCCGGCCGGATCCGCCGCGGCTTCCCCGTGCGGCCGCCTCCTTCTCGCGTGCGTGCGTCGTCCTCCGCGCGAGCTCCCTTCGCCGGCTGTTGCGGCTCCTTCGGAAGCAGCGGTGGCGCCCCTCCCGCCGACCGTCTCGGAGGGCCGCTGCTCCTCCCGGCGGCAGCGCGGGCGCCCCTCCCTCCCGCGCGGCCTTCGGCGTCCGGCGAGCTAGGCGGACAACGCGTCAAGCGGGCACAGGTGAGGCCAGGTCCGGCGCTACCTCCAACGGATCGAGTGGTAGGAGAGCAGCTCGCCTCCAGAGGAGGCGGGAGCAGGGGAGGTGCAGGGATCGCGTTGAGGCGAAGCGGCAGCCTGCGGACCAGCACGACGCACCGGCGGCTCCCCGGGCGGCGCCTCCTCCGCCTGAGCATGCGTGTGGACCGGGCCCGCCGCCGCGGCCCTCCCTTCTCCCCGGCGGCTGATGTGTCGAGCGCGAGGTCCGCGATGCGGCACTTGAGGAACATACGGTTCCCATGCCACTCCTTCGCGCCGAGGACCTCCGCCGGAGCTCTGGTGCAAGCGTCGAGAGAGGCGAAACAGGCGGCCGGAGAGGCGAATCGGGTGGTGCTCAACGAGCATACGGCTCTGTCCATCGGCGTGCCTCGGCTCCTCCTCCATCTCCCTCTCCCCCTCCTCTGCTCCCCCTGGCGGCCATCTTCCTCTCCTCTGCTCCCATGGCGGCCATCTTCCTCTCCTCTGCTACCACGACGACCATCTCCCGACCACCCCTCCTCCAATCTTGTGCCGCCGATGCTTCTGCACCTCCCCGTCGATCCGCGCCGGCCATCCTTCACCACCGCGAGCTCCTTGGCAGACGGGATTTTCACCGTCGTTTTTTCACAGCAGCAAGAGCTACACGGATGATTGCACAATTGATCTATCTCATTTTGTGTTGCATTTAATAATTCTTTTGTATTAACTCTATCTATAGAAACTGTGGGTTGGAAGAGATGGTTTCTAGTGTATGTTAATTATTGTTTTCTCTCTTGGATTTTACAACTAGAAATCCCCATTTGGCCTGCCCTAACCCTAATTGATTCCACTTGTATTGTATGGAGCACTTCACCAAATAGATCAAACGATGTTTTAAAAAAAAGAAAACAAAAATAGCTGATCACAAATCAGTACCACGTCAATCAACTTGAGTTACTAGGACCAACATGACACAAGCAGAATTACTAGGAAACAAGCAATGAAAAGGTCTCCCTAGTGAGCCTGTTCGTTTGGCTGGTGGCTGATGGCTGGTGCTGATTTGTTCTGAGAGAAAAGTACTGCTGGCTGGTTGCTGGTGGCTGATTTGTTCTGAGACAAAAGTACTGCTGGCTGGTGGCTGATAAGCCAGACGAACAGGGCGCGGTGTCTGGGGGCATGTGTGATGTGTCGAGTGATGCAGCTTCTTCTAAGCCTCCCACAGTGCTGGGTGCTAGCCTTGATTTGGTGCAAGGAAGCCAGAGTGACGACGGCGAACCCGACGAAGGCGACGGTCGACGAAGGAGATGCCGCCCGTGACGCAGACGGCGCGAACCTCGGCCCCACCGGCGCCGGCCCTCGGAGCGCGCATGGCGCCTGCGTGACCCGCCGAGCGACGCTAGCCTGCCGTGGCGGCGCCGCCGTGCCCGCCGCCTCCGCCTGCAGGCTCTGCGTGCTCCGCAGGAGGCCCATGCCTGCCGCGCGTGCGCGAGCGTGTCCGCGGGTGGCCTGCACGCCGCCGCCGCCGACCCCTCCGGGAGCCGCCTCCGCCGCGGCAGTAGCCGCGCGGCTGGTTCCCCCGGGCTGCGATGACTTCCTCGACGCCGCGGCGTTCCTCGACGCCGCAGAGCAGGCGCAGGCGCGGGCGTTCCTCGACGCCGCAGAGCGGCGGGTTCCAGCGCGGCTTGTCCGGTTCGTCGGGGCCCGCCTCGCGGAGCAACGGACAGCTCCGGCTCCGGTGGCTCGGGCGCGCGGCCGAGGAGCCGGCGCAGCGGCGTGCGAGCGAGCGACAAGCGCAAAAACCCACCCAAATCCGTATAAATCCACCCATGCACAGGCCTAACGGCAACGGCGAGACGTCGTGGAAGCACTCGTGTGCAAGATTTTTTTTAAAAAGGCCATGTATGTGTGCCGCCGAATTTACAGTTGATGATCTTACTTATGATGATCACAGATCAAGTATTTTACAACAAAACCATGATATATTATTTTACCAGTAATATATTGCACTCTCAATTAGGAGTATATTGTTGTTGGAAATGAGTCCGGCACGGGCACGGGATTCAGGGATTTCCTAAGCATGGATTAAGGTCCCTTCTCTTAATGAAAACTGTGATTTTTGACATGCACTGCCAAAAGCCCAAAACCAATGAAATATTGGAACTGTGCAGCATTTGAAAGCTAGATTATGCAGAAAGTAGTACCAAAATGGCTGTGTTTGTAACAGTATTTGTGAAAATCAGCCAGCCGGGCCGTACATAATTAACTGATGTTGTCAAACACTTGCGAACAAAGGCACTAAGCAGTGATATATTAGCTTATCGATAATCGATAACCAAGGTGCATATTAGTGCATACGAAAGTAAACTTCTGACAGCAGAGTTCCTAGCATAATAGAAAGTGTCACCCGTTGATAACTTACAACACAATGGGTGCCAATTACATTCATTCCTAATACTTTTTTTACCATTCTAGCAGTTGATGCCACATTTTATTCTATCAGGACCAGTCACCCTGGTAGTGAATGGATCAATGCGAACCCACAGCAGGGAAAAGATCGATGCGAGGAGGATGGCCCAGACGACAACAATGGTTGGCGTGCGGTTCTGCCTCCCCATGAGACCCTTGAGGAAGGGGGTACAAGTGGACAATCACCCAGAAGGCAAAGAAGAGCTTCCCAAAGAGAGGACCCCATGACTGGTAGCCACTGTTGATGGCATAGGAAATGCCTGCAACCACACCAACCAGATTGATGATCAATATAGTGGTTGGTGGGATAAGAAGCGTTGTCCACTTGAACATGTAGAGCTCGGCAAAATCGCCTTCTTCATCAGTGGCCTTAGAGGTGACAGTGAAGCTGGTGTCGATACCAGCAAGTACTTTCAGGAGACCCTGGAAGACAGCAAACAAATGTGCAGAAATACCACCGATAACCCAAAACTGTTCATTCCTCCACCATTCATCAATGCCAACACCACTCCACCTCATCTCAAGGATACCAGTGGCAAAGATGGAAATGAAAAGCGATATAAACCAAATACTTGCAAAGTTGCTAATCTGCATTCCAAAGAGAAAAGAAGTCAATTTCAATTCTATTGTAATTCTGCCTGCACAAGTATGTAAATGCGTGTGTTTTTACCTCAGGGATGATGAACTTCCCAGTGAGAAGACAAACAGCCGGCAATATGCAGTACAGGAGGAGTGGGATCGAGGTGAGTGGATAAATTGTGGTGTTAACATATGCAAATCTCTCCAGGAATTTAAGCCGTCCTCCATAGCCATACCATATTGGACAATGCCTGCTGAAGAGAATTTCAATGGAACCAAGGGCCCACCGAAGCACTTGATTCAAACGATCTGAAAGGTTGATAGGAGCAGATCCCTTGAAAGCTGGTCGCTTAGGCATGCAGTAGATTGACCGCCAACCTCGAGCATGCATCTTGAACCCAGTGAGAATGTCTTCTGTGACAGAACCATAGATCCATCCAATCTGCAGTGCACCAAGATTTTCAGTGATTAATTTTCTTTTTCTCATCAGTTGAATAATAAACAGATCATTTGCAACAACAGAAGCAGATATCTGTCACAGAATCATATCTTTTATGTGTAGACCAGACAACAAAACATCAATTCATATCTCAATATTTACTAGTACGTGCTGGTAGCAAGTAATGGCATGAGTATAAGCAATACTGGTGTCATACGCTGTAACTTTAGGAATCATTACCTCAGATCCCCAGTCAGTTTTGTCCTCATAGCCACAGCTGATGACATGGATAGCTTCTTTCAGAAGAGACTCTGGAGTTGCAGACTGTGGAACACCACCATATTCCATCAGAGTAGAGGCTACAAAGACACTGGACTGACCAAATCTCTTCTCCAAGCTCATTTGAGACATAATCAGCGATTTTTCATCATCAAATTGAGAACCTACCATGATAGTGAAGTGCAAGGTAAAGGTCCAGGGGATAAAGAAAGGCAACTCTAATTGTCTACAATATGTTACATTTACAGCAGATAAAATGGTGGTCTCCAACAATCAGCAATATTGAAAGCACATCTACTCTAATGGAAACTCAATGATACCTTCAATCCCTTCCTCTATATCTTCAAGATTAAAAACTGGAACAGAACTGTCGGTGTGTTTGTGTGATTTCTTCTTTTCTGAGCTCTTCTTAGATTTTGATGTCTTTTTCCTCCCGCCACAGAGTGAAGAGAAGAAGCCTGGCTTTTTCTTCTTGATTGGAGGCTCATACCCATATAGGGCAGTTCTGTTAAACACACAACCAGTTCCCACATAAACTGGTCCTTGAAGGCCATCAAGACCTCTCAAGTTAATCTGCAGCAAACAGAAATACAGATAGTTACCTGGCACATTCACTAAAATTCTAAAAAGCTCAACACATAGCAAGTATTAGCATAACTATGTTATCAAAAGAAAAGACTATACTCATGAAAAATGAGAAAGTGAGATGCCCAAAAATATGTAAAAGGATATCGCTAGCTTACATCGAAAAATACAGTGTTCCTGTTTGCATATCGATCATTCGTATCAATACCATCGAACCTCTGAGGAAATTGGACATAACAGACACTCCTTCCTAGGTTTGGGTCCATAAGGAAGCACATAGCTTCTCGGAGAGCCTTGCTATTGTTAATGTAGTGATCACAGTCAAGATTCAACATGTATTGCCCATTAGTAAGGACAGCTGATACACGAACCTGCAGAAAACATTCAACTTCCATTATATCCACGTCATAAAAGTTAACAAGATACCTTTCAACATCTGTGTATTAAGCCACTCACAAGTGCATTCATAGCACCAGCCTTTTTGTGGTGTTGGAATCCAGGACGTTTTTCACGAGACACATAAACCAAACGAGGAAGTTCATTGCCTTCAGCATCAAGGCCTCCACTGTGACCTAGAAAAACCTGAGAATGACCACAATTTTTAGCTTAAAGTGCTTAGATTAATAATCGCTCCGTGCTGGGAAATCTATCTGTTTTGGCTAGAAAATTTGAGCTTTAACCTGAATCATTCCAGGATGATCTCTAGTATTGTTCCCAGGCCAAGGTGTACCATCTTGCATGATCCATCCCTCTTCAGGAACTTTCTGTGCCTTGGCTACAAGGCCATTAACACGAACTTTGAATTCTTCATATTCTCTCTGTCAAGTATGTATTCAGAACAGAAATTAATGCCATGCAGCATCAGGAACTGCCAAAACTTACATGCATATAAGCGAAACATACCTTCATCGCCCGGCGGTCTTTAACAAATGAAGTTTGGACTTTGTCTTTCAAGTAATCAATTTTCTGGGCAAAGTACCACTCTGGAGCCCTAGGTTCTATATTGTACTTCTTACAGAATGGTACCCATTTTCTAGCAAACTCTGAAGTTTCAGCAAGTGCATCAAAAGTCAGCATAGCAGCTCCATCATCAGATACATAGCAAGATACCTTGTCAACCGGATAGTCAACAGCAAGAATGGAAAGCACAGTATTTGCAGTGACAAGAGGAGGCTCCTTCATAGGATCCACGGTACTAACAAAAATATCAACAGGAGCCAACTGAGACGGTTCACCTTCTCGGTCATACCTGATAATGGAAGTAGCATTGTGAAATTGTCAGTATCAGAACAATGGAGACAGTTTTGTGCTGGCATTAAATATTTCACATTACCTTAAAGCCAGTCTATCAAGGTAAGTTTCACGGTTGATTGGAGACCACTTTGGGAACTGATCCAAAATCCAGGACAGGGCAAACCAAATCTCACATATAACGGACAACAGCCACAGTGGATATGCATTGCGCACAGGATTTGTGATACGGTAGTGCAGGAAAATGCAGAGAACAATCAAACGTAGCACGATGACCATTCTGTAGGGATTTATTCTGGATGAAGGAATTGGCACTTTTCTAGATAGAGGTTGCCGAGTTTCATCATTCCTGCAATTTGGATCCACAAGTTATTGCTAATAAATGGACATGCGAAGTCAGCATTAATATGTTCGATAGACATCTACATCTACATAAGTTATAAGTAATAATCTGAGAGCGATGCATAAAGTTTATCCAAAAAAAGGTAGGAATTCACATTCAGTTTTAGACCTCCAAACACATTAAAGTGCAAACTACAGTCAACAGTGTTAGTGCCTGAGATAATGCAGGAAACATTAATTATCGGTACACTCGAAGATGGTTAATGGTATACACAAGCATATTCAAACTTACAGTAAAGTGTCTTCCATGTTATAGTCAGTAGATGCATCAATATCACCAACTCCACGTCCTTCTGAGGGAGCAATGCTTGTCACATTAGTCATAGGAATTGCACCCTTGTCCTTCATTTTCCATCCATCCACTCTTTCCATGCAACATTACCAAGGCTACCAGAGAAATCCCTCGATGGGTTTGCTGGTGTGAAACAAGATGCACAAATTAGATCACAGCAGATGCAGAAGTAGACAACAAAGCGTCAGATAGTGATGATTGTTGATTGACAAACATACGAGAATGATTCACATAGGGAAATTGATGTCCACGCCTGCCAATGTTCCCAACAGGAGACATCATATGATCAGGGGAAGCTCCAGGAATTTCTCCTGAGATCTGTACCATGAATTCAGAAAGAAATTGAGCATCAGTTCCATCCTCTGACATATAATTAACACAAATCAACTGAAAAGTCTAAAATGCAGCTCCAACCTGACTATGAGTGAGCGACGGAATATATCCTCGAGGGATCTCACCACTATCGTACTTCCCATGCCCAATCTCACCGCTGTCGTACTTAGCGAGGCCAACATCACTACCCCGTGAGTTGGTGCGCCAGGTGAGCATTCTCTCAGCAATCTTCTGCTTCTGATCCTGGTTGCCAGATGCTGGGTAGTTGTAGTCACTAACATCGTCGGCATCGACATCCTCATTTTCCTCACCATGCACAGGAGGGCTCCCTAAATGAGATACACGGTTGAGCAATGATTCAGCCTCGGGTTGAACTCAACTACATTTACTCTGCTTTGCTGCTCTTGGTGATAATGCAACATGATTAAATTTGATTACGAAATGTACTGAAAGGGCTAGCATCAGTAAGAATCTGAATAAATTTGCCAATCACTGAACTATTCCCTGCTCCTAGCCACTAAAATGCAACTAGTATCTGATAAATTTCAACAGCTGCTCAAGCCTAACCTGCTGCCCTTAAACCTGAACTATTACATGGAAATCATGCACATGGCGAGGAAGGCATTACCCTTGTGACGCTTGTACTTGGTCTTGCACTGCGGGCACGCCTGGGTGCCGTCCTTGCGCTCGTACTCGTAGCAGGGGCGGCAAACCGGGAAGCCGCAGACGTCGCAGGCGGTGAAGAGCTCGCCGTCCGCCGCCGTGCCCACGCCGTCGCCGCAGATCTGGCACACCTGGCCCGCCCCATGCTTCCCCGAATTCTTCGCACGCGCACAAACCAAAAACAAAAAATCAAAAACAACATAAAACACCTTCAGAGTTCAGACCAATCCCCATACAAACCGCACCAGAAAAACCACCATGGTATTCCCCATCCCCTGACCGAAAATGCCTGCTGCCACTCACCGCAGCGTTGCCGCCGCCGTCCATGGCGCCAGCGCCGATCACTCCACGACCAGACGCCTCCCCGCCGACTCACCGCATTCCTCGGCTTCCTCGTACCCGGACGAACCCCCCTCGTGCCGGCACCGAATCGCCTCACCTCGCCTCGGGTTTGCGCGCCGACGGACGGGGTGTTGCCCCAATCCCAGTGGCAGCAGCAGCAGCACTAGCAGCAGCGAGAGCACAGTCCAGTTCGCGGAGGATTAGACGTGGGGGAAATCGCGTGGGACGGCGACGGGGGCCAGAGGAAGAGGAAAGGGACGCGGCACCGGCGAGAGCAGACGGCGACGGGGTGGACTGGAGTGGGGTGGGGAGCAGCGCAGGCGCAGCGCAGCAGCACACCGCCGCGTGATTTGGGGTTTAGCAACCGATGATGGGGTGATAAACCCTACGATTCTGCGGATTAATTTTGGAATCCCGTGCGCGTACGAGCTGATCCGCGGTTTGATTTGTTTTGGGAGCGAGTGGGGAATAGCGGGGTCGGGGTGGGGCAGGAGGGGCGGATGAGCTGGGCGGGGGACCACGGGACAGTGACGTCGGGGGATGCACGTCCGTAGCTGGAGATGGCGCGTGGGACCGGGGTGGCAGTGACTGGGGGCGAGGCGCGACAGCTGGTTATTGGTTGGCTCCAGCAGAGTACTCCTATACTGTCGAAAGGACAGGAATGAATGTCGTGGAATATTATGCTCAAAAAAAAAGAAGAAATGTCGTGGAATATTATGCTAAAAAAAAATAAAATGCACCAGAGGTCCATCAACTGGTACGGATGTGTCACTTAGGTCCATCAACTTCGAAAATGCATTTCTGGGTTCATAAACTTGTTGAGTCGTTCACCGCAGGTCCATAACTGTCACATATGCTTCTACTGCTGACATGACATGATGACTTGGCTCGCAGAAGCATATCCTAACTGAGACATTTCATCGAGCAACTTATGAGTGACACATGCTTGACATTTCCGTAGTTGAACGGCAGCAGCCTCCTCCCGTGCGGTGTCTACCATACACGGGAAGAGGCTACCGTCATTCAGCTCATGGAATGCCAAGCCTCTGTCGCCCATATGTAACCTACTTGTTGAAATGCCTTAGCTAGGAGATACTTCTTGAGCCAAATCATCATGTGTTGTCACCATTAGAAGCATATGTGGACAGTCATGGACCTGCGATGAACGACTCAACAAGTTTATAGACCCAGAAATGCATTTACAGAGTTGATAGACCTAAATGACACGCTCTTACAAGTTGATGGACCTCCGGTGCATTTTATTAAAAAAAAAAAAGACACACACCTTGATGAACACAGCTGCACACAGCAGTACAGCACACATGCCCTCGGTCAAACTTGAAGTCCGTTCTGTGCGGTTGTGCCTAACCATATACAAGAAACTATCACGAATGACTGAACGAGAGAAAAAATTATCAATGCTAAACGTTAGAGCACAGCTTCATGGGTGATCTAGCTCGAGGTAAAAGAGAACGCAGAGTCTAGGTGGAGCTTTACTAGAGTTAGAAGAAACGATCTTGTGTAATTAAATTTTATTTGTTCATTTAGTGAAGAAAAAAACTGATATAGGCCAGCCCGCTCAGGAATTATATATATATATATATTTATTTATTTATTTATTTATTTAATTATTTTGCAAAATTATACGACTGTTTGAAAATTTATCAGATTTGACCACCAACTGCCGTGCGCCACGGCGGCCGCCGTGGCGCACGGCGGTTGGCCTTAACGCCGTGGGCCACGGCGGTTGTGGACGGCGGTTGCAGGAGCCGCACGGCGGCAAGCCCAACCGCCGTAGGCCACGGCGGTTGGTTTTTTTAAAATATTTAGAAGAGAAAACACACATATTTGCAATGGCATTAACAGCGCTTTTACAACCCTAACATAGCGCCTTACGTACTGATAACATACCTTATGAAAATTAGAAATTTGATTACAACATTCCTAATTAATCTAGTTGTACGAGAACTGCCCGGAGAGCATAGAGCCGTTGGAGTGTTGAGACGGCATGTAGTAGTACCCAGGTGAGGGTGGGGTGGTGAAGGTGCAGGGGACCAATCTTTGGGGGGAGGGGTTCTTCTTGTGGCATTCACAAGTGCAGGTCAAACATTTGCAGCACCGGTCGTCTCCTGCGCTAGACGATGGATCTGGAGAAGCCAGTGCCTCCGACAGCTCCCGCTTCAGGTTGTAGATGATGACGTCCTCGAGGTAGTCGATGTACTATTGATAAGGATCAATAGCTGGTGGATCCACCCATTGCGAGAAACCGCAGTTCTCTGGTTGGGTGGAGTACTGCAAAAGGCAAGAAAACGTTAGCAAACCAAAGAAACATGATGAACAAATTTGTGGACATTGCTTACCCATGCATATGGGCAGTACCAGAAGTGACGACCGGAGTTGTTTGCTTCGGTGCGTAGCTTCTAACATCACGCATCGATCTGTAGTCACTCTTGCCTTTCAGTGGGAAATTGGTTACAAAATCTTCTGATTGCTGATGCCACAACTCAGGACCGAAACCGTGTTCATCCCCACTCCACGAAGCCATTGCCTAATGCTGTGAGAAGAAGGCAATGGAGTGAATGGTGCTACATATAGGCAGAAGAAGGAGGCTAGCTGGGTGGTGGGCCATTCGATCCGTGGGAAGGGAAACAAAGCAGTGACTCGGAGAAAACACACCCTAGTACTAGGGCACTGTCGCTTTGTGGGCCAGTCGATCCGTGGGAGGAGAACGCGTCAGTGACTCGGAGGAAACACAACGACTCTGCATATGACAGTCATTGTAATGAAACACACGTAACGGATAAAACACACTCTAATGCAGTTCGATTAAAGTTCTTAAGGATACAAACCGAGGACCCTACTTGACGATGTCATGAAATTCAGAATTATTTGATACAGTCCGACTAATACTCTAGGTCTACTGAGTACAACGAGGGTATTTCCCCTTCCTGATGGCATCCGGCCCAGCTTCCTTGGCCCGGCGAGCCCTCTCCCTCTTTCTCTCTCTATCGGCTTCACGGGCCTGGGCCGCTTCACGTTCTCTCATCTCCTGACGATGGCGCATTTCCTTCTGCTCCTCCTTTTTCTCCTCTCTCTTTTCCCACTCAACCATGCGGAACCACCTCTCCCTTGCATCACGGGCTTCTCCCTCGACGTACCTCTTGTCGAAGTCGGACTGCTCGGTATCTAGCCACTGCATGAAATCACAAAGAGGAGGTGGAGTCTTTTTGAAAGACATGTCAGCAAATAATAAACCACAAATGACAAATGAATAATCGAGAAATGTAGTAAGTCCTTACTTTGGCTCTAAGGTTGCGGTCGAATGGCCGGATCGGGTCGTGCGCATAGTTGGCGCACATGAAGAACCTCATTCCGTAGGCGTACCCCAGAATCTTACACCTAACAAGCTTGCAATTGTCACCGCAGAAGCACATAGGAGTGTCGATCCCCTGTGGCACCACGACATTGTCCTTCCTCTTCGTGAGGACCCCAAGTCCAACTCAGGACCTGAGGAGGCCATTGCAAACCTGCAAAACAAGATTAGAACAATCATAGGCAAAATAATACAAATGAATCGGCATAAATAATTACGACGACACGAAATAGAAGTTCAATTATTACAATACAATACCATGCATAAGTTCGTACAAGAAATAATAGTTCAAATATTACAAATTCCGAAATTAAATGTCCTAACATTACAAGCAACTATGATCAACTGAATCCTACGTTGGTCCTACGCCCACGTCCACGTCCACGTCCGGATGGGGGTTGGGATGGTCCTGAACTCGGCATGCATTTCTGATAAAACTCCTCCATCGTGGAGTCCCTTCAAGTGGCACGAGCTCCCAATACACATGTTCACTTCTGTTGATTAGTGCCATCACCGACAGGCATTGGTGCTCTAAATCTACTGCAAATGTCTTCACCAGCCAGTTGGTTATACCCTCCCAAGTTCTTTCTGCTGCTCTTTTAACATTTTTCTCAATTGAACTAAAATTTGACAAGTCAACTCCTTGTGGACCATATATAATTTCTCCAATTCCACAATACAATTTGATTGTGACTGTCTCCGACATGTCTAATTTATAATAAAAAGCAATAACTGCTATCAAATACTACATCCAGCGTCTAAGAAACAAATAGACTAATATCTAAACTAATCAGTAGCAATCTACACACTTAACAGTAAATATGTTAAGTAATATAAACTACAACTACAGATCTATACTCCAGAAATCTATACCATACATAAATCTGCAGAAATCTACAGTAAACCGAAATAGTAATTATATCTAAGTAAAATTACTAAAAGAGTTTAAATCAGTGAAATACCTGCAATGAAGCGAAGAAGCAGCAGAGCTTCACTGCTCCGCACCCTCCACCTCCCTCTCTTCTCCTTCTCAACCCTAAACCCTACAAACAGGATATTTTTAATACTACAGATCTAAAGAAACGCAGTAAATCACTAATTACGCTTTCTAAGTATAGGTGCTAAAAGGGTTGAAATCGACGAAATACTTATAATGAAGCGAAGAACCGGCAGAGCTTCACTGCTCCGCCCCCTCATTCTCTTCTCCTTCCCAACTCTCTCTTTCTTTTTTTCCGAATTTTTATGACATTTCCGGGGTAATTTTCGGCTCTTATAGACGGCAGCCGACCTGCCGCCGTGGGCCACGGCGGTTGCACTACCCTATCGCCGTGGCCCACGGCGGTTAAGCCTGCTGCCGTAGCCCACGGCGAATAGGCCTCAACTGCCGTGGCCTACGGCGGCTGGCCTTCCAGCCCGTGGGGCCCGTGGTCGTTGGGCCAACCGCCGTGGGCTACAGCGGTTTGACCTTCAACCGCTGTGGCCCACGGCGGCCGCCGTGGCGCACGACGGTTGGTGGTCAAATCTGATAAATTTTCAAATGGTCGTATAATTTTGCAAAATGATTAAAAATATATATATATATAAAAATTCCCCGCTCAGCCATCTGGTGCAACCAAATTCATCTCATCTCCCACGGCCCACAGAAGAATAGAGCCCACTTAACCGTCGCACCTCCTTCCTCATCGCTGCGAGCAACGACGCCACCGAATGAATTCCCCGGCGACGCCACCGCTCGCTCCTCCTTGCGCGGTGTGTGCAACCGCAGATGGAGGATCGCCACTCTGATCTCGCGCGCGGCCCCTGCTGCAGATCGCAAGGACTCGGTGGAGCCTCGGCTGCTGCTGCTGCTGCTGCTGGAAAGGGGACGAGGGGCGAGAGGCTGCTGGGACGGAGAGGACAAGTGCATGGACCGGTGAGAAGAAGGAAAAGATTCAGAGCGCACCTTCTTCTGACGATATCGTCATGATCGATGATGCTGAGCATCCTTTCGGCAACAATGTCCACGGACAAGAACAAGCGTCAGAGGAAATCGGAGGCCTTGACTGGGACAAGGACACGCTCTGGAAGGAGATCAATTGTTGTCGCGGGCGGTTGGTCGACGGGGTCCCTTATGATGATGATAATGAGTTTTGGGAGTTCGATGAAGAACAATTGATAGCGTTGAACCGACGGCTTGCCCTTTGTCGCATCAGAGCCTTCAGAGCCCATGAGGTAACATGTTATTATTATTAGATCATCAGATGAGGTGGCAAGATCATACCAACATCCTTCTGTTATTTAGATTATATTGGACACCAACTCTGATTTGTAAAATTTGCCTTTTGAATGATTTTTAGGGTGATTACCGGGAACTGAACGATGCAAGTCTTACAACCATATACCCTCTCTCCAGCCTCGAAGACAATGGATACTATAAGCTTTATGAGCACAGATTTGAATGGTACTTCGATCCTGAATGCTGTCAATATGCTGATTTGCAGGACTATCAGCGACTAGTGCTTCGTGATAATGTAGGTAGCTCTTCGCACTATGCAACTATTTCATTGGTTTGGTGTTCGATATTCTTTAGTTCAAGATTCTTTCTGTTTTGGCTGCTCTTACATTGTCATATCCTATTCATGCTGAAGCATAGAGATGATAAGACCATATTGGGAGTTTGGGACGATACAACCTTTTCCCCTCATGTATAGACTACTAGGACACTAAATCCCCATGGCAGGCGATTTTGCAAAGACTGTTTATCCATGAGCGCCGTTGTATACTAATTTAAAGACCGAGTGTGTTGGTGGGTCCTTTCTTAAACCTTGCGCACAAATCTAAAACAGCTTATGCTTAAAATTTCAGTGACTAAAACCAAAATGTGCTCCTCAGCCACGTGGCCACATTCAGTAGTGTACATTGCAGTGGATCTCATCATATAAAGGGTAGAATTATGTTGAGTTAATTGCATGTCTGCCCCCACCTTGAAGCCGTAATTGCGTGTTTGCCCTCATTTTCACTTGGCACCATTACCCATATTGTTTCCAAAATGTTGGCACCATTGTCCCTTCTTTTGTTTACATACAATGCAAATGGATAAACAATCTTAGCAAAGTGGATCGGTTGCATCTCTGTATACTGCCATTTTGTTTTTTGAAAAAAGTTTTTACCTTGCTTTTAAAGAAAGCCATTAAGGTTTGGGGTTACAGACCGGACGCTGGGGACAAAAGCTTACAGGGGAAGATCAAAAGAGAGCAAACACGCTCGACCCTCAAAGTTACAAAAGTAAAGCAGAGTCTACTTTAGCCTTAAGAAAAGACAGGGTAGCAGGTTTCTTCATAAAACTAGATCTTCAGGAGTCTACTATCTGCATACTGCCATGAAAATTAGGCATGGTAGAATTATGCTTTGACGCCTTGTACTGTTGTGCACAGGAGTGAAGCTAGAGTGTAGAACACCCTGGTGAACCACCTCATTATTCAAAATTTTCTATTTTCATGCAATATAGGATAAATTTTCATTGTAATTTGTTTGGGATGTCATCAGGGTGCATGAACCTGTGTTGCCCCTTCTTGTGCACTGTCCAATCCCATTTTGCTAAAGGTGAGCAATGGTGAGATGTTCAGGAGGAAGATGATGGCATGACACCATAGACTGAGACCACAGAACTTATCCAACCACAATAAAACCCAGCCTATAGGCTATCGATGTCTGTTGCTTAGCTATGGATCAATGCCTTGCTTATAATTAGTATAATTTCTCTGCTCAAATTATTTTAATTCTCTTGGTATTTTTCTTATTAGTGGCTCATTGACCGAATGACCGCTCACTTTACCGCCTTAGCCATTATAGCTTTAATTCTTTTCTTTTTTTGTTATATAGTGTATGATATTTTCTATTGTGAATAAAACTTCAGATGATATCAACAAATGAATATGAATTTTCTTGAATTGAATAGTAAAGTTGGAGGAATTGAATCTATTCAGTGGGACATGCGACAGTTCCAAAAAAAGTGGAACATGCGACATGAATGCCTTAAACAATTATTATAGCTTTGCTTCTATTGTTCCCTTTTTGTTATATATTGTATGATATTTTCAAATATGAGTAACATTTTAGATGGAATCGACAGACAAAGATGTTTTGTCGAGTAATTATATAGCTGTAGATTCGAGAGTAAAGCCGGATGACTCGAATATCTTTAGCGGAAGATGCGACATGTCTGGGTATAATGCCAATGTTATGGTAAGGAAGGGTCCAAAAAATAAGAATGTTACAATATAATGAGAAGCTTCCAGCACGCAACATCCATACGACACTTTCTATCCCGAGGGAAATATGGGCAGGTTAGTAATACTTGTTGTGGAGGCATCTTTCGACAAATGGATCAGAAAAGACAAACAAGGACAAAGGCTTCTATTCGAGGAACATGAAACTATTTCAATATTATTCAAAACAATGATAACGTATGTTAATGTTTCAATTTTTAGAATACATGAACTTGTTTTATTTCATAGTTTTATAAAGCCTACTTTGTATTTTAATGTAGTGATCTTTGTGATGTTATTGAGGAATTATATAGGAATCGCATAATGGTAAAAAATCTCTATTGGAAGAATCTATATTTGGCAGCCGAGGATACCCCCAGACTTCTTCTACTATTAAGAGAAGGTGGGATGCTTGTTTCAATGCATCAGTTTTCTTTCAAATGTTGTTCCACTTTTTATTATCGCATGTAGTTCGATTTTATCATATTGTCTGAATGAAAATTGAGCATACTTGATTTACTTTATGCTTTTAATATGTCCACATCCTCAATGATATTTTAATCTTATGTCATTAAAACAAACATGACTTAGCCTAATTAAAAATGTTGTTGTAAATTTTGCTTGGTTGTGGAATGCACTTATGCACCTAATTTGCAAAGTTGCAACATCATGTACCGCGTTTACTGAGTTCTGTTCTAATATTTTGCCCTTCAACTTTTTCATGAACATGAATATATATTTTTCACTATTACAACTGTAAAAAAAATCTCGTCTTGTTCACTTATAAGGGTATAACATTTCTTGTGTTCCCCAAGTAGTGAAAAATGACTTTGTTTTAGTTTTTAAGTTGTTGTACTGAAGCAACCTCTTCTTTTATTTAATACAGCTGAACATCTACTAAAGGAAGTTAATAGCATTGAACTATGGACACATGTCACTGATAGAATGGTGTTGTAATGAATGTCAAGTCCAATTGAATTATAATGAAAAATGATATGTTGGATTCATTGGGAAGAAAAAATTAGTGTGAAAGGTATCCAGATAATTGGGATTATGAAAAAAGGAGAGATTTTATCTGATTTTGGTTATGACATCCCAACATGGTCCAATACAGTCTTCAATTAAGTTAACAATATATTTGGTGGCCACTTAAGAATGGGCAGCTGCCAAGTGTGTTGGATCTGATTATTAGGCATCAAAGTGGCCGGAATATTAAGTAATGTGACATTATACTCTTTGATTACATATACTTGTAAGGGATACCTAAAAACACTTAAATAAGTTTCCGCCATATATTAAAGTAACTATCATTCCAATTTTTCTTTATACTTACAGTCTTGCATACATTTGAAAAGTTGATTGTGATTATTTGTTTTGTTAAATTTTCTCTAACCAAATGTGGTTGCAAACATTTGACAAGTTTATTGTGATTATTTGTTTTTGTTAATTTTCCTCTAACCAAATGTGGGCACTCAAGTTGCTACTTACTAGCCTGCAGTCGTACCAATATGCCATAGCATTCAGTTTTACCTTATGAAGAACTCTCAGACACAAAATTCTACTATAACTGACATCCAAATTATAATTGATAAAATGAACATCTCAAAGTAATTTGTATTGTTGTATTTGTTATTGTTGTATGGTTCTTTTATCACCTAGATTAACATAACCCTTTCATTAATAGTGTTGATATACAATTTGTGGGGAAGATTGACAAATCGTTTGTATAGTTTTGCATCTTAGATTTTCATTTACAACCACAATGATTCCTGTAAAATGGCCACCAAATTTGAATGAAGCTCTAAATCTGAGCTGTTTGATATAGTTGGATGGATAATGAAGATCATTTGGATGTCAACTTGATGCTTTTCAAAAGTATAGAACGATTCACCATTCACAATGTATTCCCCCGTATTTTTAGAATGTATTTGGCAGCCAAGAAGGTTTTTTAAGAAGGCGGAACAGTGGTCACCAACCATCTGGGTGGACTTGTATGATATAACTGGTAAAATTTCTACTACATTCTACTTATATGTTTTTTGTTGTATTTTATGTCCTTGTTTTTACAATACACCCTTTACTTGTAGGTTGGCCATGATACTTATTGATAACAACACTTGTAGGTTTGATGTTTTATTTTTTTCCTTATTTAGAAATTTAATTGGAGCGTGCAATTCGATACCTTTGGTATAAATGCTATGCTTGCTTCTTTATTTATCTGTATAAGCTGGTTACAAAGAAAAAGGTTGGGGTCTTGCTTGAATACATTGAAGGAGCTTTTGGTGCTCTTTAGTTCACGCTTGTTCCTGCTTCATGTGGTTAATGCTCTACATTTCTCTTCTTCAACACTACAGTAAAGAGGTCATGAAGCACGTTTATGAAGAGACATTTTTTACGGTGCTTTTGAAGTATCTGGAAGTACCAAGAAGAATCAAGTGTTTTGATTTTTCCAAATTAATTTAAAAATAAAGTAATTAAAGAAAGGGTGTTATGGTAATTATTTTCCCCCTCTCCCATCGCGTTTGTTTCTCGGTGCTCGCACCGCGGATCGCGTCGCCTCTCTCACGCCCCCGATCCCATCTCCTCACACGACAGAACCTCTCCGGCGCCGCGCCCCTCGCCACCTCCCATGCCACGTCGACGCTAGCCACTCGCTGTAGGCTCCACCTCCATAACCACTCTTAGGTTAGGCGCCTCCATCTCCGCCGTGCGACCCAGTGCCCATCCTCTGTCCAGTCGGAACCGGATGTCACCGCTGCAGCCCGGCGACCCAGGGGGCCAGCCGCTGCCCTGAACGGATGCGGATGGGGCACAAGCACAACCCGGTGAAGAGGAGCCGCGGCATGGACGGGCCTTTGGCTGCCTCCGGCGATCTCGCCAGGTACGTGAATTGGAGCAAATGATTCAGAGATTGCATGTGTGTGACGATCAGGTATAGTTTGATTATGACTCGATTTCGGATTGGTGATTAGTTAAATTTGTATTCTGAATATCTTGTAGGTACTCTGAAATTATGAGTGGATACATACGTGTAGTGATTGTATTCTTTTATTCGTTGTTGGAAGGTTTGGTGTCCAGCCATGGCATCAATTTGGTTACACATAATAAAGATTTTGTGATTTATTCTAGCCATGGAGGTTGAGATTTCATTTATGTTCCTGCTTGCCATGTTGTCTTCATCTAATACAATATTTGGGACAACTTGATTTCTCTATTTCCAGTTTATCTCTCTTGTGAAGTGTGAGGAACTGAGGACACAAGAAGCTGATAGGCAAGTGTGATTTATTCTAGCTATTCCTTCGGCTTCACTGAGCATGAGATGAAGGTTTAATAGTCTCTCATGCAGTCATGCTTTGTTTGATAGTGGAGAGAAATTTCTAACTGCATATATGAATTTACAATTTGTGAATTACTATTGCCATCAAAATGACATTGCTTTCACGCTTATGTTGGTGGGTGCAACCTCCAATTGAGTGCATCTATGGTAGTGCGATTAGATGATACATGCCACTAAAGTTTCTGAGAGTTCCGTTTTTTTAATCGGTTTCATGATATTTGTTTCGGTGTCTCAATTCAGGCACATTTGACATAAAGGTCAGTGAATGTTGCCTTGCTGGCTGCCTCAGTACATCCTGAGTGTGTGATCCAAATAGTTACAAGACATGGTCATCTGTGTATTTGATTATGTTTTTTTGATTGTGCGATCCAAATAGTTGATGTTTACTTGTAACACAGATCATGCTGACGTGCATCCACGAGAGATCATGAAGGTTCTTAGCTTGCATTTAGTTTTTTAGTTCTGGTATGCTCCTTTTTCATCAATAGCCACCGATTCATGAAATTATATCCATGTGAACCATGCCATGAGAGAAATTCTATATGTTACAATTAATGGTGCAGCACCAAGCTCCACCTTTCCATCGACTGAACAACAGAAATATGTTGCAGATGCAGGCAGTGGTTGAAACCAAGCAAATAATGAAGCTGCAACACTGATGGATCAGACAAAACAGAGGTATCTTTTTCTTCCTTTTGCGTCTCGTGATTCCTGATTAGATTTCTTGAGGTTCGATCCCAAATGTTTCTATACCAATTGAAATGTTGTGGTTTGATATTTTTTCTTTACAAATGCATTCCTAATTTGAAATGATCTATTAAAGGTGTGATGCATGTAGACTTGTGATGGTATTCCTAAATACGTGCATCTCAATTGAAAAATATAACACTTTCATCATTGTTGTATTTTGGATGTTCACTATTTTTTCCGTTCACATCTGTTATTTGCAACCTTTTTTTTACAGTCACCGGGGGGAGAGCATCCCCACCTGAATTTCATTGATGGGCTTGTGGAAAGCCAAACAGACTTACAGTGATTATTGCAGCAAGAAAACATGGGGTGCAAAGAGGAGAGTACAACACTACATCTCACAACAAAACAAGGACAAAACATAACACATCAAACTGATCACTGCCGATTGTTGATTAGTACCCCCATCAAACAACGTGCTTGTCGATTCCTTCATGACCTTGCACCCTACACTACCCCTCGTAGCTACGCTGCTACGCTACTGTCCTCCATCTGAGTCCTAACAAGCGAAGTGGGGACTAAAGGCGGTAAGGGTGTGCAGGACAAAATTCACCGAAGACGACGACCTTCCTTGGAGCTAATAGTAACACCTCCCGCACATCCGAGCTCCACGTACCATCATCCAACACCATCCAAGGGGAGGAATCCTTGGAGGGGAATGACAAAAGCGGTGGATCACCACTCGGCATGATTTACTGTCACCACCAACAAGGAGAGCGTCGACAAAGCAGAGGCGCCGACGGTAGATATGTTTCAAACCACAACCGCAATCAACCATCATTGTCAGCCTCACCCATGAAGTAGGGAGGATGTAGATGCACGACAAGTTGGAGACTTCAAGGGAACCAAGCAACATAGACAAATTGTGGGAGGAAATTCAACTATGCCTCCAAGGAGGGGAGCGGCACCCGAAGGTGTCACCGTTGTTGACGCCGGCGCTGGACCGAACAAGGATTTCCCATGGCGGTTTCCCGCCCCACATGTTGCCATCCACTGCACACCATAGGGATTGACCGCCACCAATGGCACCTCGGCAAGCCTCCAAGGAGCATAGGACACTAAGCAGCGCCATCATTGCCGGCCAGCGTCCAGCAAGCTAGGGTTTCCCCGGGTGCAAAGGTGGGTCGTACCTGTAGGTGAGCATCACCGGCAAGCTCCAAGGCAAGCGGCCGTTATGTGGAAGACGACGTAGAGCTTGCTGCCGGTCTGGCAGAGGCCCCATCGGAGGAGACGAGGGCAGCCACTCCGGAGCACGACCACTCCGTAGCGCTGGGGAGCCCAACCCGCACGCGCAGCCTCCGTGGGGTGTCGCGTGCCGGGGAGGTCACCCCCCGCATCACCGCGTGCCGAACGGGCTGAAATCGAGCGGGGGCACACAGATCTGCGCCATGAGAGGCCGGATCTAGCGCACGACGACCCGAGGCGGCCCCGCCGGCGACGAAAGGAGCAGCCGCCCGCCATGGATTCGAGCTGGCGAGCTGCTACCTTGAAGCAATAATGGATGAGGGTGGCAAAGGGGGTGGGAGGACGGGCAAGGGGCCGTTTTTAACCCTCGCCGCGGGCTGTTGCCGCCGCAAGCGGCGGCCACCGGAGCTAGGGTTCGAGGGGTGGGTGGCGGCGCTCGGTGTCGCCCCCCGAGTCGCCCAAGGAAGGCGACCTGGGGGTCGGGAGGTCGTCCCTTATCTGCAACCAAGAAACCAACACAATGATAGCTTAACGAGTCAGTGTATTTGGAAATAAAATTGCAGGAGAATGAGGAGCTTGCTGTTGGCTCATTCGGAGGAGAAAACCTCTGTTGCCATTGCAAGGCTGATTATAATAGTGAGCACAGCAAGTTCGGTTGCGCACAATTGACAGAATGTGAAAGCTTAAACTTATTCCTTCAGTTGTAAGCTCTGTATGTTGTATTAATATTTGGTTCGGGAGATGCTGAATTTCTTGACCCTGTTCTATTGGTGCTGTCTCGTTTCGCTATGAGGTTGTGAACTGTAGTGATGTGCTGACTTATGACTAAAAGTTTAGTATGCTTCATTAAAAATAAGTGCCAGTAGGGACCAAAAATTAGGTGGGTGATCACGAATAGATAGTCGCTACAACTCTTCTTTCACCATTTCCTCAATTAAAACAATTTATGCTATCTCATAGTTCTTGATCTAAAGAATAATAATTTAGGAATACAAGCTCGTGCAAGCCGATACAAACTACCAGAAATTCGTATCATATTATTATTCTATCAAACTCGTGGTGCATGACGATACAAACTACCGCAAATTCAAATTCCAAAACTGTTTCTTTGACGTTACATCTAGGCTCATGAATACATGCACCTGAAGCCCTGAAGGAAAAGTCTGTTGCACGTCACACGTCCCTGTGAAAAACGCATCTGCGACTACGCACGCTCTGAGTGGAAAAAAACCAGGGAACCGCACGAAGGAAAAAAAAACCAGAAGCCTTCGGACGGTGTCAGTCTAAGTCTTACGCGCAGAAAACCGCAGGTCGAGCAGCGGACCGGCTGTTGGGCTCGCTAGAGAGGAATCGGGGTGTTAGTACTAAAATTACTTATACCCTTTCTGAATTAAAAAGATTAATTAAAAGTTATTGTAGATTCCACCAATTTGGTACTTCCTAGTATTTCTTCATAGGAACTTCATGCTACTTCCATCGTTGGATTTCGTCAGATGGACGGCTAATAAAAAAAGGAAGCACTCTAAAATTTCTGTTATGAAGAAAGCAAGTAGTATATCCTGTGCAGTTTTTTCATGGGAATAAATTCGAGAGCAATAACCTGACTCCTGGTCCGGAGGAAGCCATGTAGGTGTTGCCCTTCTTCACAATGTTCATCTAACCAGGTGAGCAGACCCATGGGTTCTACTTCTATTTCCACTTTCCAGTCTGTGGGTGATAGCACACAGTTCAGACTTCAGGAGTCACTACACACAATCAGAGGCAAAAGTACAGTGATCAAGAATAAGAAACCTGCCTAAAAAAATCAAGAGAAACGGGCGGGACACTGATGCCGATATGTCCACACCGTTAAGCCCGATCCACATCAACAAGTTCACTAGATGAGGATGCAAATCTTTTGTTCTTCGGTGGAAATGATCACTGTAAAAAGCCAACGAAGTTTCGCCCATGTCGCAACGGTAGCTCTGAAGTCTGAACTTCAGATGCTGTAACAGTAAAAGGCAGTTGCTACCATCAGTTTCTGCATGCGACACCATCTCGAGACTTGACCAGCTCCGCATCTGGGAGGTCATAGACCGCCTTTGGCAAGTGACTGTCCCCATCCGGTGTGCCTGGACTACGGTGATTGCCAGCTGCCAGCGAGACGCGGCTAACGAGCATCTCGCCGTCGCCGACGTTACTGCCACGAATGATGCTGTCGCCGTCGTCGACGCGAGGTCCCATCTTGCACCGGTCAATCGCACCAGTCCCTCTCGATCCCACCTTTGATCAATCCGACTCTCTCTTCCAATTGCATGGCTCCAGATCAAGGCTCCTGGCCTTGGCATGAGGAAAAGGGCAGATCGACTGGACGACGTGCAGACGACGGCGAGGAGGAGCTCTGGATCGTGGCTTCTCGAAGTCGCCATGCCGTTCTTCACGGGTCGCGATGATGTGCGACTGCTAGCGCCATGTTCAGAGACGACAGTCATGAGAACAGTAGCTTCTGAATTCTGATCATGAACAGTAGCAGAAGGGCAAGAAAACCACGAATGATGAATGTTTGCACAGTTACGCAAACAGATCACTCAAACACCGTACGGATGGATCGATATACAGTACAAGCCAAGCAAAAAGCGAAGAAACGGCCGCTCTGCGCTGCGACGGATGGTGGATCACACGCATCATATCACAGGGCGGCGTATACAAATCCTTTTTACAATTAGGGTTCTCGGATGCAGCGGCATACATCGTCACACACACAGAGCGTGCTACTAGCTACTGTAGCTACGATGATCGATGCCTCGTCGGAGCAGCAGAAAAGCTACAGGGGTTGAGCACACCGGTGGTGATGGAGAACTGAAGGGACGGCGAAGCGAGGTGCCGGGTCGGCGGCGGCTGCTAGAAGAAGGAGCGCTTGGTGGGCACCCTCCCGACGGCCTTCATGAAGTTGGCGAGCTCCAGGACCTTGGCCAGCTTGAGGCCCCGCTTGGCCTCCGCCGACGCCCGCTTCTCCTCCGCCTTGCGCCGCGCCTTGGCGATGTCGTTCTGCGTCTTCTCCAACGCCTTGGCGCGCTGCTCGTCAAGCTTCCTCTGCGCAATAACACAGGGAGATCCGTGTGTGAGTGAAAAGGAACCATTTTTGTTAGCAGACGCCGGTCACCTGATCTTTACTCAGTGATCAAAGTGAACTTCAAGGACAATAAGACTAAGCATGTATGAAACACACGATTGAAATTGCGAGAGCAAAATCGATCCAGATTTTTGCCTTGAACAGGACTGAATATTCAGAGTTGTCTGAAGATACCTATAGCCCTCTGTTTTCAGTTCATCCGTCAGAAATCTCATGGATGTCTACTTAATCGATAATCAGGCTGAACACACGGCGATTTGTTTTGTGTAAGACAACATAATTGAAGACTAATTTAGTATGTTATGTTTCACACTAAATTTTCTCTGCTCGTGAAGAACTTTGTTGCTCCACAGGCTACAGCAGATGCAGATATACATATAGTACTATCTCAGACTCGGTTTGGGCGATTTTGGAACCAGGATGCAAAGTCCATATCACGTTGCAAGCAGTCATGAGAATCATCTAGTAATCTAGAAGACCAATTTTTTAGATAAATTTCCGTCAATCAAGAGGCGAAAAAAAAAGGATTACCTCGATCTTCTTGAGCCATGCGGATGCCTTCTCCACCTGCTCGGTCTCCCACCCGTTGATGACCACCTCCTCCCGCTTGAAGCGGTTGTTGATCTTGGCCACCTCCGCCGTCTGCCACGCCGTGACCTTGGTCTCGACCTCCTCCTTCTTCACCTGGCTGGCCTCGACGTGCGCCGGCGGCGCGGGCGGCGCCGGCCCCGCGGGCACCACCTCCAGCCCGGACGCCCTGGACCTTGCCGGCGTGGCGATGGGGTGGCTGTCGGGCACGATGGCCAGCGGGTTGGTCTCCTCCAGCTCGTCCTCGCCGATGCTTGTGAGGTGGTCGGCGGAGCCGTTGTCGTAGCCGCCGCCGCCGCCGCTGGCGTTGGGGCCGGTCTGCATGGTCGCCCCGGCGGCGACCATGGCCGTGAACTCGCGGCTCATCGTCATGTACTGCTCGTCGGAGGAGGAGTAGGAGTAGGAGCGGTGGCTGGCGGTGTCCCAGGACGCGGCGGCGGAGCCGGTGCCCACGGGGGGCGGCGGCCTCGGCGTCGGCGGGTCGGGTGTCAGCGGGTGGATGTCGCGGAACGTCGTCGCGGCGAGCTCGCCCCCACCATCGCCGCCGTCCTCGTCGTGGCTGCTGCTCGGCGCCGAGGGAACTGGCGGCGGCGCTGCGGCTGCTGCGGGTGCGGCTGCTACTGCCGGTGCCTGCTGCTCATGCAACATGTGGTGGAGGTCGTCGTCGCCGGCGGCGGGGAGCTAATAGGCTGCACCATGCATGAGCAGGGCCGCCGCGTGCTCGTTCTTCCCGTGGATGGCGCTGGTGGTGCGTGGCTGTGCCCGGCTCGGTGCGGTGGAGTATATCAAGAAGGATGGATGGGCAAGCAGGGAGGCAGGCCGGGTCAAGCGATGGCCATGGGTGATGGGATGGGGTTGTCGTCCATTGGCGCGCGCGGGTGACACGTAGCTGTCGGGGGGGGAATCGGCCAAGTTCACATCGTCTCATCTCATCTCTCAGTGCATGCACACACAGACACAGACACAGCGTGTGGTGGGGGTGGGGGCGGGTGTGGTGGTGACCGGTGACCGGCGAGGCAGGGGGCCAGTGTTCCTGGCTCCCCGTGCACCTGACCTGGAGATTGGGGGCATCTGCAACTGAGTAGTTCCATCGAAGATCGCCCGAATGTTTCGTGACAGCAACTGGACACTTTTTCAGTTTGCAAGTTGCAAACTTGACTGTCTTAGGTGTTAACTGATTGGTCAAAGGTTCAGCTGTGAGTTTGGGAATTGCCGAATTGGGATGCTGGAAAAATCAGACCGATTACTGTAACTTTGTTGTAAGCTTACTGTGCTCCAAAAGGAGCTGTGACTGTCAAGGTAAGTGTGTAACAGTGGCGCGTGACCACTGATCGGGCTTCTCGTGTGACCAAGATCTTTGCTGCTGCAAAAGATGCTGATGGAGAATCTCCCATATCGAGAAACTTCTCTCTGCTTCTCCCTCTCCAGTTTGTTGTCGTCTAGCCGAGGACTAGTAAAACACGTGCAACAGTCGATCGTTGTAGCCAAACTTAGACAACTGAAATGCACGGTACGAAAAAAGCATACCGACCTACACCACGTTCCTAGCGTGTGCACAGAAGGAGCTTTTTTTTGCAAACTCTTCTTACTCGATCGCAAAAGTAGTAGGTGCTCGTGCTGGCGTGTCGATTAGTTAGTAGGTGTCCTGCTTTATCTGCATTATCGCACTAGACCAAGCACTAGGAAGAGAAAAAAACGAAAGTTGAGAAAAAAGCCCAATCTCCTACTCACGTCTTTTGGATTTCTTTATCACAATCTTTGCTTTAATTTGTATATGGACCAGGGACGATAGTAGTCTATAGACAGCCAAAAGTCGACGGGATTATATAAATCCATTCATAATGGCTTCAATTAGCTCTAGAAAAAAATAGCTCTACTAGTCATGGTCCAAAATCATCATCACGAGCGCCACGACGGCACCTAGCTAGTTTAATTCGCGAGCAAGTATGCTCGCGGCGACGGCGAGGTGGAGGCAGGGGATTGGGATTAGGGTGGCCCAGCCGGCCGCGGTCGTGGCGGGACCCCGTCGCTTTCGCCCTTTTCCGCCGGGGGGATAGATAAGCGGCGTGCGTGTGCGCTTTGTCTGCCTTGCCTGCTTCCTCTGCCTGGGGGAAGAAGAAATGATAATTTACTACGTGCGGGGGCGGGTGGCCAACGAGCGGCGCCCACGCGGCCCTCGCCGTCGCCGGCCGCTTTCATTTCGTCCGCTCGCCACGGCCGCGTCGCTTTCGTTTCGTCCTCGGCTCTCCCCCTCCGTCGCGCGCAAGCGCCGCGAAGCCGCCGCGCGCCGGGACGCGGCCGCTGCGATGCGTGCGAGGGGCGGCGCGGCCCGGCCCTCGTCCCCGACCCGCGCGCTCCGTCCATCGGCGGGCACGTGTGCGTGCGACGAGCGGGGGGTGGCTTGCGCGCTACGGGCGCGGGACGTGTACACGGCGGGTGACGCGGGCGCGCGCGGCACAGAGCCATCACGCACGGCACCACACGGCCGGGCACCGCGCACGCCGCGACGGCGATGATGACGCGCGCGCGTGGTGGCTGGCTGACTCGCTCGTACAGGTTGCGGTGCACCATTGGTTGTGCAGGACGCAGAGACGTTGCCGTCGTCGTCGGAGAAAACGACCTCCATCGATCGATCGGGTTACGATCATCCGCGCTTAATAACTAGCTGTTTACAGCTAGCAAAGGTACACGTACGCAACCAGCTTGGTGAGGTTTTACCGGTGCTTGCTGGTAGGTCAGCTCCATCGTCATCATTCATCAACGAATGCGAGTGTACCTGGAAGCATAACACATACTTCAACGTTCAATCATCATGGCTTGGAGAGCTTAGCTTTAGGACCTAACCAATCATTGTACCGGGCTACCGAATCGATCGATCGATCGATCGATGGACGCCCGAACAGCAGCTTAATTAAACTACTAGTAGGTATTTTTAATTAATCTCTAGAAGCTGGAACACATGTTGCCGGATTACTCATCACTTTGGTGGTGGTGGGGGTTTGCAGCATCGGGGTGTGACTCGTGACAGTGCCGGCGTCGATGGATTTTCTGCAGGGAACACCACTGCGACCGAGCTAGGAAGCTGCATGCGATGCGAACGAAATAAAAAGGAGGAAAAGCTAGGGTGATGTGGCTGAGTGCTCCGTGCTCTCGGATCACAAAATCGTGCTCCCCGGCCGGCCGCTAGTGCTAGTGGTAGCCCATGCATGCAACTCCATCATCGATCCATCCATCTCTTTGCCTTTTCTTTTTCTTTTCTTTCGGGATTGCATGTTATCGCAGCTAGCTAGCGGCGTAGAATAAGAGGCTTTACCTACCAAAAGCAGTGGTTTGTTAAGCGCTTCTCGGCACGATTGCTGAAAGCGAATGGACGTGATGATCGGGAGCAACAATCGCTAGCGCCACGCAACAACGCGCAGGGTCCCTGTCTATCACACTACACTAAGGTTGTTCGGCTGGTAGAATGAATAGTGCTCGACCGGTAGAATGAATAGTATTCTATGAGAGGAAATAAGTCAAAACAAGTCGAAATAGTGCTCGGCTGTTGCCGATTGCATCCCACGCACCCTTCCTATCACTAGATGCTGATGATGATCAGTTTTTCCCGCTGCTGAACGGAACCCGGCCGTTTGACTATCGTTCACGTGGTACCCAACTTTATTAAGGAGAGTAGTATTTGACGTCAGCAGCAAATCATGTGCCACGTGGACGGGGAGGAACGGTGAATGCCATCATGAGGAGTTCCGTCCCCTCCGGCTAGGGGTCGGTGCCCCCGTCGGCGGGACAGGCGTCCTGGGCACGCACGCTCTCACTGCGGATGGTGAAAATGTCCGTCAACCATCACATCATGCTTAATCACTGTAGTATTTGCCTGTTCTTAAAAAAAAATCACTGTATTTGCTTCAATGGGCCGGACCGTCGGAGGCTGAGGCTGGATCAACAAATTAAGATCGGACTGGAAGTACTACGAGCTGGATCATACTTGGGCCTACTGTTCTAGTTTGGGTTCGGCCGAAGATTTCACGTCATAGCCTTTCTTCTTTTGTGGAGTCAGTGAGTGGCTTTTGTCGCCGATGGGGGAGAGATATCACCGAAACAGGCATTTTGTGACACGTATAGCGCTGCTTGCTGGCTTGTTGCCGGATCTATCTCCACTTCTCCAGCCTAGTTTATTGTTGCGGCGGCCTTCCAATAAGTTGCTTACTATTTACACTTTATGTATGTACTCCATATGTCTCTAAAAAAGTGTAGCTTTGAATTGACTTGTAGTCCAATGGTAGGACGGTCCAGTGGGACGCTACCCACCAGAGTTCAAATCCAAATCCTGGCGTACACACATTTTCCTGTAATTTTCGTAGGATTTACCAACGTTCGCCCTGTTCGTTTGGCTTATCAGCCACCAGCCAGCAGTACTTTTCTCTCAGAATAAATCAGCACCGGCCACCAGCCAAACGAACAGATTCGTTATGCGTGGGGTAAGCGGCGTTCCCGTCGGCAATGAGGCGCTAATGGTGATTTACCGACGCTATGCGTATGATAAGCGGCGTTCCCGTCGACAACGAGACGCCGATGATGACTTCGGGAGTCTCTATATCTATCGGGTGGTCAGTCCTTCAGATGTGCTCATAGAGGTAGGATTTGCGTACGTGTGTTCATCATTAGACAAAGGGAGTAGGCACCATTTGGCGTCAGCAGTTTAAAAAACAGTTGGAGGAATGAAACATTCATAACTCCAAACACCACAAAGAAGTAGTTTTGACAACTGAATCCACCCGCTCTTTATCTTACATATATCTATTAAAAAATATAAGCTACATTTCTGCCTTAACTTTTTAGTTAGGTCCAAGGTCCAACTTCAAGTTATATCCAATCAATCTCTAATTTTGGCATGTTATGAATCGAAATCAAATTTCGTTGGAACGTGCACCATCTAGTGTGCATCGTAGCTCGCAACTCACCGCACCATTGCATAAGCTTCGCTCCGGGTGTCACTGCATCCAAACATATATATGTACCCAAAGGCACCTTGCTCAACTACCGTAGTAGGCCAACGAGGAGTTATTAAGGTGGCGTGGATGTGAATGGAGGCAAACATGAAGAGGATGTTGTCGGGATAGAAGAGGACTGATGCGGAAGCCTCTGCAGGATGGTTAACGAAGGTGGTGTTGCAGATCATTAGCTTCAACGGTCGTGTCAACTCTGTAGGGTCCACCAGTTGGCACGGTGAGGTCGCTGTAGGGGGCATATGCACCCCGCTAAACTCTATCCCTGGTGAACTTTCTTTTTTTTTTCCTTTGCTTGAATTGTTGCACACACTTGTTTTTTTATTTTATTTAAATTGTTACCCAAATTTTAGTTGGACATGTTGATAATGTTGGGCCATTGGTGATACCTACCTACAAGAAAGGCTACAAGAAAGGGTATATCAACAACTGTAATTTGGCACCCAACAAAACGTCATGGTTTGATCTTTTTCTCTAAAAGAAGGAAAATGTTCCTATGTTTGCTTAAATTATGTCACTTGATCCTACACCTAATTAATTATCGTGATATTATGTGAGAATGGATAATTTTAGTTTTTCATCAACATAGTAATGCTGACTGAACAGGGCGGTTGTTACTAGCTTGCCACGTCGGTTGTTTGCTGTGACAGTCAGGGGTGTACGTGTACATTCTCCATTCTTTTGTTAGAATCCAGCAACCCTATGTGGAAGTGAAAAGGGTCGAAATCAACCCTATGTGGAAGTGAAAAGGGTCATATGCAAAACGGGGTTGGCCCAAGCGTTCGCACAGCACCATTTCATTCTCAGCCTGCTTACTTATCGTGTGCTTTATTCAAGACATTTTTTCATGCCACGAAACAATAATGCAATGGATCATTTGATCATCGGCTGACAGATATATGGATCTTTGACCTCAGATGAAGCTAAAATGAGAGTGATTAACATGAATATAGATCACAGAAAGTCTGAAATGCACACGAGTCAAATAGGAGAAAACGCGGCCGTTCATTCGCGACCACTTTGTTGCTCGCAGTCGCATTTCAGACTTTCTGCATATGGATATGGATCTATCAGCTATACCAGTGTCCACAATTCTACCGTGACATTTTTTTAAAAAAAAGTAAAAGGCACCCTTTTTACAACTTGCACCGGAGCCCAAAGCTTCGCAGCAGTTTGCCGATGCATCTCTTGGCCCGCGACTCTCGGCACTGCTTGGCCACGCCGCGCCCACCACGCGTCTCTGCCCCGCCGCCGACGCCGGAGAAGATCGCCCGGAGGCGACCGAAGTGCGGGCTCTTCCCTTCGTACGCCACTGCCTCCGGGTTCTCCTGAAACACCCAACCAAGATCGTTCGTTTCAGTTCAGAGAAACCGCGTGTCGCGATCAGCTGATCAGCACCGACCGTACCAGCACGTAGCGCTTCCACTCGGCCTCCGTGGCGACGACGACCCGTCGGCGCGCGTCGTAGCTGAACCGGCGGTGGTCCTTGATCCGGCTCACGGCGTCGAACTCGCGCCGGAACTCGGCCAACCGCCGCTTCAGCTCCTCGACGGGGAACGCGGACCTCGTCGCTGCGTTCAGCTCGGCGCGGATGGCGCGCCAGTCGTCCTCGGTGAGGTCGCCCACGGCCCGCCGGTCCCCGCCGCGCGTGTGCCGGAGCAGCAGGTCCAGGAACTTGGCGTCGTGCTGGGCCGTCCACACGTCCACGTGCAGCCGCGACAGGATCTTCCGGAGCGAGCGCCGCGACACCGGCTTCCTCTTGATGGTGGCATCCTCGCCGCCGCCGCCGCCGGCGGCCTCGTCGCCGTCGAAAAGAATCAGCTTCTGCTGCTGTTGCTGATCGATAAGTTGCCTCACGGTCACAGGTGGTGGTTGTTCTGGCCGCATTTGCACGTTACGCACCTCCTGCCTTCCGTAGTTCAATTCCGTGTCGACGATCAGTCGAACATGCCACAGACATCACAGGAAAAAGAGCTACACAAGGGTGCGTACACGTACTGCGAGGAATCGGCGCGGAGGCGGAGGCTGAGGAAGACGACGGAGCCGTGCCGCACGCCGTAGTGCGCGACGGGGAGGGCGTCGTCGTCGAGGTGCCGGCCGTCGAAGAAGAGCCGCTGCATGTCCGCCGCGACGCCCTCCCGCGCCGCGACCATGGCCTTGACCTGCGCCACCGTGGCGGAGCCGGTGACGTCCAGCGCCACTCGCTCCCCGCGCAGCGTCCGCACCACGATCCTCATCGTCGCGGCAGGTGCTGGCTCATCCAGCTCGCGACGGCTGGCGCGACCGGCGGCGCACGGCGTGGCAGAACTCATGCGTGCGTGCGGCGAGCTGGCAACGCGCGCATTCAACGCGGATGCGAGGACCAATCGGAACAGAGGCCAGCGAGAGGGGAGTCGGGGAAGAATCGACGAGATTTGGGAAGCAAAATAATGTGGGACAGATCAGAGGTGGAAGGTTGGGCTGGCAGACGGGCCAGGCGTTGCATGATGATCGGCGATTCGCGGGGGAGGGAATAAAGCTGTTGGCAATGGATGATGGCTTGAGGCGCCGACGTGAAGAAACGAATTTCCTTCCACCGTCCTCGACGTGCTGCGCGGCGCCGACCTCGGAGAAGAGTCGTTGGATTGGATGGCATCTATCATCATTATCACTCTGTTGGGAAATCTGGACCGTTGATCCATCAACTGTCAGCCTGTTCGTTTGGCTGGTGGCTGGTCCTGAATTGTTCTGAGATAAAAGTACTGCTGGTTAGTTGCTGGTAGCTGATTTGTTCTGAGAGAAAAATACTGGTAGTTGGTGGCTGATAAACCAAGCAAACAGGGTGATCTGGAATAAACATGACCATGAAAGGCGCGCACTCTGTTCTATTCTAACACAAACTCTTGCACAAGCGGGGCCTTTTTTTTCAAAAAGAAAAAAACACTCTACATAATTGGGTTTCCCATTTTCTGGTGACGTATGGGCCGTTCCCATCGTGGTCTGTCTTCGATTCCGGGCCCACGCAAACTCTGAGGCCGCAGAGCACGAGGTGCTTCTGTTTGGACAACTAGAACTAACGATGCGCGCCTGCAGAGATCGGGACATGCATGCATGGTTGAGACAGCTAGAGCGGGCGCCGAGATCGGCCACGAGCACGCCGCGGTTGCGGCCTGCCGCCGCACTCGTTACCTCGACCTCCCTCCCACTCACCTGCGGGCTGCAGAGATCGAGTGAGGGAGCATAGCACCCGCGCATCACTGTTAGGGCGTGTTTGGCACGACTCCACGCAGTTCCAGATCTGAAAAATCAACTCCGCTCCAAATTTTTGCTGCCAAACACATTTAGCTCCAGCAACTCCACCGCGGATCTGCTCCAAAAAAAGTATGGAGCAGGCCCCAACTCCATGGTTTTTTGGAGTACCTCAGGGGTGCTCCACCAACTCCAAGTTTCCTGGAGTTGGGAGAAATTACCCACCAATGCCATTGGTAAGTGGAAAATGACCGGTTCGATTTGTTATGTTCTTTCTCCGTCCGCTCCTCTGCCCCCGTCGTACTCCGGCCGCCTCCTTTGCCCCCATCCGCCGCTGCTGTGCGCCCCATCCGCCGCCGACTGCCCACACAGGAGCTCGTCGGCCTGCCTGCACACCGTCCGTCGCCGCCTACTCACACCAGGAGCTCGGGAGTCCCGCCGCCGCAGGCCCCCGCACGCCGCCCGCACCCGTTCTCCATGGCCGGGAGGTCGCGCCCGCCCACCCAGGCGAGGTCGCGCCTGCCCCGCCCCAGTGAGGCCGCACCGTTGCCGGAGGAGACGCGTCGTCTCACACCCGTCCCGCACCCGTCGCGCCGCTACATGGCAGAATCGAAGGAGGAAGAAGTTGGATTTTTTTTCCTATTCTTCTGACATGTGGGCCCTAGGTGTCATAGGGATGATGAGGAATATGGAGTTGTACCAAAAGGTTTCAGGTGAGACTGCTCCACGGTGGAGCTCCGTGGATCTGCAACTCCAGAGCTATTTTTCAGAGTTGGAGCTCTGCCAAACACGCCCTTAATCACAACATCGACGCATCGGCAAAGCTAGGCCTCCCCCCCTCGGGTCGTTCTCCCCCAGGCGACTCGAGGGGTGACTCCTCACGCCGCTGCTAGCCCCTCCCTCGCGAGCTCCGTTGGCCGTCGCCGTTGCAGCCAGCGTGCGGGCGGTGGTGGCACCGTCCCTCCTCAATCTCCTCTCCCCCTCCTCTTCCTCCCTTTCTCTTTTAGCTCCACACCACACCACTTGGTCGTCCTCCATGCTCCTCCTCCGCCGCACCCCTCTCCTGGCGTCAGGCTCGGCAGGGGCGGAGCTGCATGAGCTCACCGGGGTCGCCGGACCCTGACAAAATCTTGAAAACTCCATGTAAAATACTGTTTGCAACTGTTTATCCATGTCTTTGACCCCATCGTCGGATGGTGCCGACCCCGGTGGCGTGCTTGGCTGGCTTCGCCCCTGAGGCTCGGCCTCGCCGACGTCGCCCCCTCCAGGACCCCGCGTCGCCGTCTCCACCACCGCAAATTGGCTGTCGGGATCGGGCTTCTGCTATGGGGCCCCCCTCCTATGGTGTGGGGCTGTCTCCCCCATCTTCGGCTGGGGCTTCTCTCCCGGCACGGCGGCCGCCTCTCTGTCGGGCCGTCGAGGGCCGCTTCGATGGCGCCTGGCTCCCCCTGCGCCTGGCATGCGCCACCTCCCTTCGGCGCTGATGGGCCGCAGTGGACGTCGGGCCTCGACACCTAGGTTCTAGAGGGCTGGGCTCGGTGGCCCCGGCTTCGCCTCCCAACCTCCGGAGCCGTCCCCTTCGACCGCCACTGCCACCGCCGCCGCTGTGGGTCTCTTTCGACCGCGGGGTGGACTTCATCTACTGGGAACCCTAGATCTGGCGGGTCCGGCCCCGCCACCGCGGTTGGGACCGAGGACCAGCGCCGCTCCTCCCCTTCCTCTGGAGCCGCTCTTCTCATTCCTCGTGGATGCTACTGGCCTCCGGTGCTGCCTTTCCGGGTTGCCCCCTCGTCAGGCATCTGCCGCCGCCTCCCTCCTTATGCTCGCACCGGGGGTGTTCTCGGTTTCTGCGGCTTCCTCTGCCCGCCTCCCTCCTCTTGCGGGCGGGTGTGGGGTCACCTCAGCTGCCGGTGCCGGCGGGTGGACTTGGACGCCGGCGGCCGCAACCCCTCTCGCCAGTGTCAGCGGCTCCCTCCCTATCGCCAATGGCCATGGCTCCTCCTCTCGTCGGCGGTCGGCCTCCTCCCTGATGGCGTCTCCGGGCTCGCGACCTCCTTTCCACCTCGTCATAGGTTGTGGCTCCCTCCTTCTCGGCGCGGGTGCGGGCAACAGGATGTCGCTGTGTGTGGTGTTGCTCCGCTGCAGCACCCCCACGATGTTGTCCCCCCCTCCCCCCACCGGCGCAAGCTCTGGCCTTCGCACCCTTCGGTGGTCGTTGTTGAGGGGCCTGACTTCCTGTCGCCTCACTCCCCTCCCCTGTGCCGTCTCTGAGCGGGGCTGTGGAAGTACCAAATAGTACCAGGAAGAACCAATATGATATTACTGGAAAGTACCAATTTGGTAAGTCCGACAACAAATTTTATTTATTAAATTAGGTGGTAAAAATTATACAAGTTACTACCAAGTATCTTCCAGTATATTATCCAATAATCCAAACATAGCTCGTGAAACAAAATTTACAAATTTATAGAAAAAATTATATGTACCGAACAGATTATATGAACTCGCAAATATTTATATAGAGCAAACATACATTTACAGAGAGTGAATAAATATGTAAAATGAGTAAACAAATGGTAAAATGTATATCTCACTCCACGAATCATGAGCAGTTCAAATGTACATTCTTCCATCATCACTTATATGTTGAACGGAGAGACTTATATGTTGAATGGAGAGAGTTGAGAACTATAAATCAATCATGAGGAAGCACGCTCTACTCCTAAAAGATTTATTAAAAAGTTTAGTAAAGAATTCATTGCTACTATATTTATCTCAGGCAACCCATAAACATATGACTATATTTTTTAAATAATGAAAAACATTCCAGCTTCAAACCTCTCAAAAACATATGAGTATGTAACATGAAGAGATAAATTTGATCAAATGCCTGGAAAGATTTTAGGATATTCATTACAATCTTTTAAGGACTAAAGGGCAACTCATTCTTCCATTAAATCGACATAACAATAATTTTATCAACTTGCATTATAGATAAGTCACTCTTATTTTCTTTGTGGGTTTTATACGACCTTGACAAGTAGCGTAAGGGCAACTAACCCAATAGGCAACACAATTGCAGTGTTTCCAATCTACAAACTAGCAAATGCAGGAACGAATAGAAAACTCAGTCTTTCCATAAAAAACTGTTGAGAAATCAACGCCCCTGAACTTGACTATCTAGAAGTGGCACCAAAGTACTGTCATACCACTTTTTTATGGACTATTACTCACAATACTTCGACGTGACCTTTACACCGACGTCAACATGGTAGATCAATTCTGTGTGGGGACTGAACTTTTGTATTCAAACACAACTTCCACACTCTTCTGTATGAAATATCCTGACTCTAGAACTCTCCTCATCCTTATCTAGTTTGTATATTTTTACCATGCTAAAATATCAAGTTCTAGAATATTATACACTTCACCATGAAGCATGGTAAGTATGGCTAATGCATTCTCTCTGATCCTCGAGAATGTTCCTACATTTCCATGATCTTATCCTTATGCACGACAAAGTTAGTCTCTTGTGATTCTCATGACCTTCTAGAACATTCTAACTATGAATTGCATATTTTAACACTCCTGAATGCATACTTGTGTCTCAAGCGGTAGGATCATTGCATGTCGCTGCTATTGGATCTTTTGCGTTCTGCCATTACAATCCTTATTCTTCACTTTCCCTCATGACATGGTCTTCTGTCCCTTCAACTCATATGCATGTGTCTTTGGTTGGAGGTTCCTTGCATACATTATGCATTCATGCATTTCTTCTTTCTTCTTCTTCATCTCTAGTTGTTTGTTCTCTAGATGCTTCTGAAGTCAAAATAAAAATAGTCACAGAAGCATTGTCATACCTAGATTTTCGTCTAATCATGCTCCTCCAAATCTTCATGGATCACTAATATAATGCTCCATCTATATCTTCACCATGCTCTTGTGGCTCCTCATCTTCATGAAGAAGACTAGTCTATATTTTCTCATCTTGAATACCTTCCTTCCCGTCACTTAGAGTCTTCCAATCTTCATTAATCCTTTGTAAGTATCTAGATATCTCACCTCCATGGAGAATATTAGATGGAGCTTCACTTGCTATTGTTATTTGCCTTTACCTACTGTTGTCAAAGTATCTGGAGAGACACGAGTCAAACCATACCAATCCCCACCTCTAAATAAGATGGAGCTCAACTCTGCATTTCTTTAGCAACTTTCAAAATTGTCAAAATATACTCCCTCCATTGACCATTCGTCTTATCATAAATTTATTGTCAATATATGAAAGATATGATATACTTAAACTACCTCTCATAATAAAGAAATTCATAAACAGAGACCATCAATATTTACATAATTTTTTAATAAGACGAAGGCTCAAACCATATCCATTCAAACGATACAACTTTGTAGGTTAAACTATGTCCATTTGAAATCATTTTGATGCTCAAATGATTGACACAATGTTCAGATTTAAAATTCAAATTTTAGATCTGAATCTTATATCAATTGCTTGAGCACCAAGATGATTCCAAATGAAATGAGTCTGAACTACAAAGTTTTAGAACTCGACAAAATCTATTTTTTTTATAAATTTTATATCCATCCGAATTCATATGAAAGATCTATGATTTTCTAAAGATGGAGTGGTAGATACCGCTGATTAAATCGGCGCTTGGAGGCGCTATGGTAACACGACGAGGCTACAATATCCTACTGCAGTTTTAATTGACGGTAGATGCATTGTGACAACGAACTGCGAATGAAGCAACACTACCTTCTTTTTCGACGTTTCAACCAATGGCAGAAGGTTAGTTTTGCTAAAAAATTATACATATGTTCTTATAAAATCATAAAAATAATATTAAAAATAAAAAACACCTGAGCCTCCGCAGAAAGCTGAGCCCGAGCTGATATAGCCGCAACCACAAATCGGGGGCTCCTATATACCTAGTGGAAGGTGGATAATCATTTAAACTACAAACCCACTTAGCCCACCGAAGTCAACCCACCAAAGCCACCACCCCACTAATATCCAGCCAGTAATAATTCATTTAACATTTTCAACCAACTAAAAAATGTTGACCAACATTTTTCAATGTAGATAATATTTTTCGTCCAACATTTTTAGATTGTTTAAAATATTTTTTCGCCCAACATTGCATAAAATGTTGAAACCATTTTTCTCGCTCAATATTTTTTCATCCAACAATTTTCAGAATGTTGACAACATTTTTTCACTTTTTATGAATTAAAAATGTTTCAACATTTTTCGGAAACATTAGTCCAACATTTTTAATAAATGTTGTCAACTTTTTAGACCAACATTTTTCGAAAATGTTGGATGGACCAACATTTTTCAGAAACTATTAGACCAATATTTTAAAAAGAATTGCACCATCATTTTTAATGAAATGTTGCTCAACATTTCGGAAAAATGATTCAACAATTTTATGAAATAATTTTCTCAACATTTTTGTGACCCATATTCTCCAGCTCCGGTTCCGGTGAGCAACAGCCGACGAGATCCGCGACCGGCGGCGCACATGCGCGTGCAGGGTCGGGGCTAGGCTGCGACGTAGTGGTTGGCGTGCAGGGCAGCAGAGGGTGGCGCGACTGGCGACGTGTGGCAGGCTCCGGTGAGCTCTAGCCGCGCTTCTCCTCTGGCTTCATCGGTGACCGTCCAGCCACGGCGGCGGTGGCGCCAACCGAGGCCGCGGCCGCGCAGCCATGGCTGTGATGGCGCTGGGGCTTGGGCCGGCCACGGCGGGGCAAGTCGACGGCGGGCGCGCGGAGAGGCTCGCTGGCCGGCTGGTTGCGGCGGCACGGCCCCCGGACGGAGGCGGCGAGGGGCAGGAGGTGGAGACAGGTGGGCTAGGGTTTGATATTGTTGGATTGTGTGGAATATTGTTGGACTTCTGGTGAATTATAGTTTCAACTCATTACTATCTTTCGGAAGATATATAGAATTTCCGCCACAAATGAGCCCGCGCAAGGCCGTGAATACTATACGTCGCTTCTGCGACAGTTACGCAAACCATTGTCGAGGGAAAGCCGCGCTGTTTTTTCTTTTTGCCAATTTTTTTCTTCCGACGCCGCGCGCGCTGTTTTTTATTCTTTTCCGACTTTCCTTTTTCTTTCTTCGGACGCCACTTCGTTTTTTTCTTTTTTTTTCTTTTCTGATTTTCCTTTTTTCCTTCGGATGCCGCGTGTGTTGTTTTTTTTTCTTTTCTGATTTTCCTTTTTTCCTTCAGACGCTGCGCGCGTTGTTTTCTTCTTTTTCCATTTTCGTTTTTTTTCTTTGACGCCGCGTTGTGTTTTTTCTTTTCCGCTTTTCCTTTTTTTTCGATTCGCACATGCTTTCCTTTCCCGGTTTTTTCTTTCCTTCCCGTTTTTTCCACGCCGCACCAATCACAAATTTTGAACCTCGGACCTTCTTTTCTTTTCTCTCTTTCTAGTTTTTATTTTTTATTCCCTTAGTTTATTTATTTATTTTGATACTTTATTTATTTGTTCATGATGGCATACAAACTTGTTCTGATTATACTAGGATCTTCTTCTGACAATTGTTCTCATTTGTTCTAACACTTTATTTTGTTTGTTCGAGAAAACATACAAAGTTGTTCTGGCTATATTAATAAGTTGTTCTAGCTATAATAATACATTGTTCTGACTATAATAATAACTTGTTCCGTCTATAATAATAATTTGTTCCGGCTCTTTGTTCTGATTTTGTTCGAGATAACATACAAACTTGTTCTACCTATAATAGAATCTTGTTCTGACAGTTGTTCTCATTTGTTTTGACACTTTATTTGTTTTGTTCTGCCTATAATAGAATATATAACCTTATTTATCTTTTCTTTTGTTATTTCTTTTTCCTTTTATATTTTTCTTGTTTCTTTTTTATTTATATTTCCTTTCTAATATTATTTTTTCTGTATCATTTTTTTCTTTCTTTCCTTTTATTCTTCTTTCTCTTTATTCTATATCTTTTTATTTTTCTTATTTCTCTTTTCTTTTTATTTATTTATTTTTTACTTTCATTTTTTTGTTTCTATTTCCATTTTTTATATTCTTTCCTTTTTAATATTTTCCCTCTATTAATATTTTTATTGTTCGAGATGAGATGTAAATTTGTTCTCGCTAGAATAATAAGTTGTTCTGGCTATAACTATCTTGTTCGGGCTATAATAACAACTTGTCCTGACACTTGTTCTGACACTACATTATTTTTGTTCGAGATGACATACTTGTTCCGACTATAATAGGATTTTGTTCTAACAGTTGTTTTCATTTGTTCTGACACTTTTTTCGAGATGACATACAAACTTGTTCTGGCTATAATAATAAGTTGTTCTAGCTATAGTAATATCTTGTTCTGGCTATAGTAATATCTTGTTCTGTCTATAATAATAACATGTGTCTGACCCTTATTCTGATTTGTTCTGACACCACATTTGTTGTTCGGGATGACATATAAACTTGTTCTGACAGTTGTTCTCGTTTGTTCTGGCACTTCATTCATTTTGTTCTAGCGATAACAGAATATATAACCGTAATTAAAAAATACGAATAAAAAAAGTTTGTCAAAATATAGTCAAGTGGGATCTTGTTTCGAAATTTTTATTGTCATAAATCTAATGGTGCGATCGGAATTTAATTTTGATGTTTGGTTTGTGATTTATAGATTTTTTAAGTTTCAAATAACTTTAGTTGACGATGACATCATTACCTTAGACTTATTAAAATGGCGACATCATTAACTTTAGATGACGATGACATCATTAACTTTATTTGATAAAAAAGTCTAAGGTAATGATGTCATTACAATAGACAGAACAACTTATTATTATAGCCAGAACAAGTTTGTATGTCATCTCAAAAAAAAGTGTTAGAACAAATGAGAATAACTGTGAGAACAAAATCCTATTATAGTCGGAACAATTTTGTGTGTCAGCTCGAACAAAAACAAATGTAATGTCAGAACAAGTTGTTATTATAGCCCGAACAAGATACTTATAGCCGGAACAACTTATTATCATAGCGAGAACAAATTTACATCTCATCTCGAACAATAAAAAATATTAACGGAGGAAAAATATTTGAAAAGAAAGAATATAAAAGTGGAAATAGAAAAAAATAAAGTAGAAAGTAAAAAATAAATAAATAAAAAGGAAAGAGAAATAAAAGTGAAATAAGAAAAATAAAAGAAATAGAATAAAAAGAAAGAAGAATAGAAAGAAAGAAAGAAAAAATGAAACAGAAAAAATAATATTAGAAAAGAAAATATAAATAAAAAAGAAAAACAGAAAAAGCGTTCCATAAAAATATGAATAAAAAAGAAAAACAAAAAAGAAAAAGAAATAGAAAGGGAAAAAAGAATAATAAAAAGAAAGAAATATAAAAAAGAAACAAAAAAAGAAAGCAAAAAAAGAAAGCAAAAGAAAGAAACATAAAAAAGAAAAAAAGAAAGAAGAAAAAAACACCCGCCCCAGCTCTGCGGCCTCCCACGTCCTTCAGCGACAACCGGTTATTTTGTCGCTGAAGCGACGCATAACATCGCGCGTTTATTTCCCCGGTGTGCTTTCCTTCAGCGACGCAATGTATTTTGTCGCTATTCTTAAAAAAAATGTTATTTTGTCGCTGAAGGGACACATAGAAACTCCCCACGCAAGGCTTGCCGCTCACCTTCGCCAGCTCGGATCCAGCCGCTCGTTGACGATCTGACGATTCCGATGACCCCAGCGGCGGACGGTAAATACCGTCCACCCCCGATCCCCCCTGTTGCCGCGGGCACTCGGCCTTCCCGCCGCCGTCCGGCTGTGTGCCACGCGGAACGCAGCCGCGCCTCCGATAGTTGAAGCTCGACTATCTTCCGAAGCTGTTGCTGAGCTCGATGGAGAGTAGGGAGGCGATCGGTGAAGCAGATCGGAATAGATCGATGAGCTGCTCGAGATGCTCCTTGAGTGCGCATGCTCGATGGACCTGGCGACGGGGCGCACGACCTCCGGCCGTTTCCATGCGGCGTGCCCGGTGGCAGGTTGAGGAGAAGTCGACGCTTCGTGTGTTCGCGAAGCTGGGGAACGAGCAAGCCACTGCCGGTGGCCTGGTTCCGCCTCAGATCGAGGGAGCGAGCAGAGCACGCGCGCGACGCATCAGTCTCTCTCAGTCTCGGCCCGTCCGTCGTAGCGCATTGTGCACGCGCGCGGGCACCGGGGAGGCGACGGCGAAACTCCCCACGTCCGCCGCCGCCGTGGACGCCGTGCCGTGCGGGGACCCGGTGAGCGTGGCGATCCCATGCGGCGCCGGTGGTGCGTACCTGTTGCGCGGGCGTGCTGCGGCCTGACGGCCGGCCATGGAGCGCCCCGGTTTCATGGCAATGGATCGTGATGGAACGCAGACCCGATTTGCAGCCGTGATCGATCGATCTGTTGATCCCGTGCACGGATGGTAAGACACTAGCGTGAATCCTGGAGAATAGTGTGCAACTGATGTAGTACGCGAACCCTTGAGATTACATTGTTCGTCTTGCCTCAAGATCTCACTGTATGCAGAGCAGACTTGATGAGAAGAGTACCAACGTAACAGAGAACACACAAGCAGTCGTTTCAGGACAGGTTCAGCTCAACTGAAACCTGGAATTTAAATTGATGGCGTTGCACTTGAAAGGGATCTGAACCACAGATAGATGGCACTGCCTTCTGCATGATCGAGTTTCGCCGTTCTACTAGAGCACATGGCAGACCGAGACGTGTGCCGAGGACCCACCAACAACTGGAGATTGGACAAACAAGACTGTGTCTTGTAAAGTGTCTCGTCGACACATCTTGAGCCAGTGTATCCATCTGGAAAGTAGAAAGCCAGCATCTGGAAAGGGGAGAAAAGGGGGGAATGTCACCACTGGAAGACGGAAATCCGCAGGACCCCCAATTCCTGAAATCGTCTCGATCTAGACGTGTGTGTGAAAGAAGACTCTGAAAGTCTGAACCGAACCTGTATTTCCCCGCGCTAGACTAGACAGGTGAGGTGATCTTTAATCGACAAAACTGAAATGAAACCGTTTGTTCACTTGTTCAGTAGTCGGAGCTCATTACCTACAACTCTAGAAAAAGACCGACCACAACAGAAGGTCTCCTCCTGCGTTTCCTCGTCAGAATATCCGCATCAGGCCGTGAATTCTTTTTTTTTTTTTTGAGTGCCTCTCATCTGGGTATAACTGTAGTATCTGATCATACACACGCACGCCCACTCCACACACACACACCACCACACGCTACGGTGTACAAACAGACCTACAACTACACACAGATCAAAGATCGCGTCCTTCTTGAGATCACCAGAATCCTCCGATTCCGTAGGCGACGGGCGCGTCACATTCCCTTTGTGACTCCACGCGTGAGAGGCGAACGAGAAGGCAGTTGGGAAACTACTGTTCCCGGTGAGAAAACCAGTGCGATCCAGGATCGAACGCTGGCCGACAGCGCGCGCACCTGCAGCGCTAGCCATCCGAGCTACGGCTCGGTCTCAGGCCGTGAATTCTTCGTTTCAGCTTCGTCACAAGATGACTGGCGACGCCTGCTGATCTGCTCCTCTCGGGTCGGGGTCCCCTACTCCCCTGGCAAGTTGGCGGGCTCCGATCTTCTGGAACACATGTGGCAGCAGAATCTCCTCGTCGATGGCATCTTTCTCCGCAGTCCGCACGTATCCATGAAACGAGGAAGCCAGTGACGATGTAACGTCCGACCCAACGCGCCGTTGCAGTGTCTCCTCTACAACGAGCCGTCAGGAACTGGGTCACGGAGGAAATCACTGAAGCTCTGACGAATTCTGGAGTCGATTTTTTTCCCCCTCTCCTTCTCTGAACTTTGAACAGTAGGTGAGAGAGTTGAGCTCTGAAGAATTCCAGGATCGCGGCACCTGTTGTTTTCCCTCGGGCGTTGATCGATCGTACTGAGGCCTTGTTTAGTTTGCTAAAGTTTCTAACGTTTTCTTCGCTCTCTCCATCACATCACATTAAATACGTCAAAAAACATATGTTCGGAGTATTAAATATAGGTTAAAAAAATAACTAATTACACAGTTTTGATGTACTTCGCGACACGAATCTTTTGAGCCTAGTTAGGCCATGGTAGGATAATATTTACCACAAACAAACGAAAGTGCTACAGTGTGCTACAGGAATTCCAAACGTTGAAAAGGTAAATTTTTCACCGAACTAAACAAGGCCTCACTTGAACCTGTCAGAGTAGTATCAGGTGGAGTCTGAACTGGACTGGATGGGTGTTGAACGTTGATCTCGTCAAGCATTCTCGCTGGTCAACGAAAGACTGGCGATTAGAATAATCGACGACACCATCACCACGGAAGTTTTAGGGTGGTCATGTGGATTTTCTCCTCCATTTCCCCCCTTTCTCCTGTGTCGTATATATTTCATAAATGGTGGCTTAAGCATACTCCTACGTCGCTTTCTTGCTTACCGAACCCTCCTGGTCCGTTCCATCGCTTCCAGGCCGCTTGTCGACGTCTAATCTAATTCCACTCCCCCAAAGTCTTTCTGCCGAGCTTTCAAACTTCAGAGTCGTCTTCACACCCTTTTCCAGCCCTTTTTTTTTCTGTTTTCTTTTTACAGGATTCCCAAAGATCTCTTGAAAATCAAATGAGGAAACTTTGAAAAATGTTCGAAACTAATCCACTCAGAATTTTACCCAAAAATCAGTTCATGGCTGAAAATGACTGTAGAGTAGGGAGCATTACAGAGCTGACGGTCCCAATATAAACCGACAACTATGGCCAAGAGAAAATATGTTCTTGGACAGTAGCTGACCCCCTTGCTTTGCTGACTACGCATTTCCAGAAGCCAACACCCGCCGCCAACTGCTCCATTCCTCACGGGGTTATCCATACTGATTCCGCTGCAACCGCCACCATCTCCACGAAATCCCCCCAAAAAAGCTCGGATCTTTTCGCTAAAGCCAGCGGCGTCGTCTCCACAAAAACCACGAGAAAGATTGCAGCCGGAGGAGCCTGCCTCCCTCCCCCGCAGCGAGTTTGCGCTGGCCTAAGTGCTGCCCGCTTCTAGAACGCGTCCACAATTCGTGGACTCACCCCCGCCCTGACCCAGCTCACACGCCAAGCCCCCCGGTACAAAGCCCACGGAAATTCCCCCCGATTCCAATTCGAGTTCTTCGCTTTCAGTCAGTCGCCGCCGCCGCTGCTGAATCGAAACCAGCTCGCCGGGTTGCGATTTTCCCCCAAATTTTATTTTTCTTTCTGGTTAGGAGGCCGCGGCGGCCATGGGCAACTGCTGCGGCGCGCCGGCGACGCAGGACGGCAGCAACCGCCATAAGAAGCCGAAGGCGAACCCCTACAACGTCGCGTACAACCGCGGGGCGGCGCCGGCGCCGGCGCGCCCGGGGCTGGTGGTGCTGCGGGACCCGACGGGGCGGGACATCGGCGCGCAGTACGAGCTCGGCGGCGAGCTCGGCCGGGGCGAGTTCGGCATCACGTACCTGTGCACGGAGGTGGCCACGGGGGCGCGGTACGCGTGCAAGTCCATATCCAAGCGGAAGCTGCGGACGCCCGTCGACGTCGAGGACGTGCGCCGGGAGGTGGAAATCATGCGCCACATGCCGTCGCACCCCAACATCGTCAGCCTCCGCGCCGCCTACGAGGACGAGGACGCCGTGCACCTCGTCATGGAGCTCTGCGAGGGAGGGGAGCTCTTCGACAGGATCGTCGCACGGGGCCACTACACCGAGCGTGCCGCCGCCGCCGTCACGCGCACCATCGTGGAGGTCGTCCAGGTGAGCAACGACCCGCTCTCTTTCGATGAGAACGCTCGCTCTTTGATTCTTGCTCAAGTTGTTCTAGACTTCTAGTAGGTTGGTTGCACTGTATGCTATTTTGGTGAATTGGTGGTGATTGGGCATGAGATATAACTGATGAATTCGGCCAATTTTATCATATTGCAATAAATTGTCTTTGAGGAGCTACTGCTTGCTAGTCAAATTTATTGTGCTGCGAATATGGTAGTATCCCAGTTCCTAATTGTAATACTCGCAATGGGTCCAGGACACACATTGGCAATGCTGCATCCTTTATTCTCTTTATTTCTTCCAGTATTCCATTGTCTCATGAATCCTTGTTGCTTTTGTGGTGAAGATGTGCCACAGGCATGGCGTCATGCACAGGGACCTTAAACCAGAGAACTTCTTATATGCCAACAAGAAGGAGAGTTCCCCTCTGAAAGCAATTGATTTTGGGCTGTCCGTGTTCTTCAGGCCTGGTATGTTTTGCTGATAAATGGTCAGCAATCACTTAATATGAAGTGTGTAGAAGTAGTTTCTCATTGTAATGTGCTTCATTTCCCAGGAAATTAGACCTAACCTTGTTATTGCAATTTATTGGAACCACGCTACACATCTTTTACAGAAAAAAAAACTGAATAGTTGCTTATGACTTATATTGGCTTCTGTATGCAGGCGAGCGATTTACTGAAATCGTAGGCAGTCCATACTACATGGCCCCAGAGGTTTTAAAGCGAAACTATGGCCCTGAAGTTGATGTCTGGAGTGCTGGAGTGATTCTTTACATACTTCTCTGTGGTGTGCCACCATTTTGGGCAGGTATTTTCAGTCTCTTGTCTAGCATGGACACATTTTAATGGTATAAGACTATAAGTTAGAACACCATCATAATCCCATACTTGTCATTCTTTGCAGAAAGTGAACAGGGAGTAGCACAGGCAATTATACGATCTAAGGTAGATTTCAAAAGAGAACCATGGCCCAGAGTATCTGAGCCTGCTAAAGATCTAGTCATGAGAATGCTGGACCCAAATCCAAACACACGGTTTACTGCAGCACAAGTACTTGGTAAGCATCGACACCACCTGTTCTAATTCAATCTTAATTGGTGATGTGTTTGCATTATGCATTAGCTGACATGAACCAAACGTGCACTAAAGTTCTCATTCTGCGAGTTAAACAGAAGGAATAGATGACTATTAGTTTGGTTGCCTATTTAAAAGAGTCAATGTATGTATATTTTATCTAAATATGATTCTTGACATTGATCAATGATCATGAGTATAACTGTATGTTCAAAATTATTTTGTCACTGCTTTTCTAACAATGTCAACTGAATGGGCAGAACATCCATGGATACATGACTCTAAAAAGGTGCCAGACGTTCCTCTTGGTGATGCTGTCCGAGCGAGGCTGCAGCAATTTTCTGCAATGAACAAGTTAAAGAAAAAGGCACTAAGGGTAGGGTTCACTACATTTTATAACAAAAAATAATTAGCTTCCTTATTGAATAGAAATTCCCACATATATTTTTGTGTGCATATCCATTGGTGTATTCTAAATACATGATAGATAGGTGGAATCATCTAGGCAAAGTAAATTAATTTTGTTCTTAAACACGTGCAGGTAATTGCTGAGCATCTATCTGTGGAGGAAGCAGCTGACATAAAGCAATTGTTTGACAAAATGGATGTGAGCAAGAGCGGCAAGCTAACATTCGAGGAATTCAAGGCTGGGCTTCGTAAACTTGGAAATCAAATGCCTGATTCAGACCTTCGGATACTGATGGATGCTGTAAGTTACTTATAAAAGAAGCTCTAACCTGGTGCAAAAATATCATGGAAAAACATGTTAACGTTACTTTAAATGCTCTGCAGGCTGATGTTGATAAAAATGGGACCCTGGACTATGCGGAATTTGTCACTGTGTCTGTTCATGTGAAGAAAATAGGCAATGATGAACACATTCAGAAGGCCTTCACATACTTCGACCAGAATAAGAGTGGGTACATAGAAATTGAAGAGCTTAGAGAGGCACTGGCTGATGAACTGGAGGGAACTGATGAAGACATTATCAATGGCATCATCCGAGATGTGGACACAGATAAGGTAACCTTCCCCAGAGCATGAAACTAATTCTTTTCCACGAATAACCAAGAAATTAATTTCTAGAGCATCACTGATGGTAATATGCTTACGAGTGAAGTAGTATCATTAATCATTAATGTGAATGAGACGATAAAAGCATAGAAAATAGCTCCGAATATTTTAGCTTCTGGAATAGAAAAGGCGTGCCTTGCATATGACTGCATCTGCATGGAGGTCAAAGTTCAGATGCCACTACTTGCAAGGCATGAATTTATTTTTTTTCTTAGATAAAGAACTAAAGAAGCATGGGTTTATTTAACTAAAGGATTGCTTGACCGCTATCAACATTTAGGACCGAGAAAGGATATGACAAGGGCACATGACGTAATTTGATTGGTAGCTTAAGTTAATCTAAAGAAAACCATAGTTTGACAAGTTCAAATCCCTCTAGGTCCGGTCATCCTAACAACAACATGTTGTCTGTGCTGTTGGCAGGACGGGAAAATAAGCTATGACGAGTTCGCGGCCTTGATGAAGGCCGGCACTGACTGGAGGAAGGCATCCCGGCAGTACTCTCGGCAACGGTTCAGCAACCTGAGCCTGAAGCTCCAGAAGGATGGTTCCATCGGCGCCGAGACACGGTAGGGCACTGAGAGTTGAGAACGGCGAAAACAGAGCGCAGATGTCTTTTGTCTTGAGCTGAGTGTGGGCACTGGATGCTTTGTTCCTGTTCCATCCCTTTTGCTTTGCTGAGGCGGTGTTTGGTCGTCAGGTTATTTCTCAATCGGTTCCATGTGTTTATTTTACACGGTGAAAACCGTCTTCACTTGAGCTGTGGATTCTTTTGGGTCTGTAAAGGCATGGTGTTCCTGTACGTACGTACTGTAGAGTGTAGATGAATGATTGAAGAAGCATGTACTGAAGTCTGGAAGGAATGCTGAAAAGTGGCAGAAGTTTTACTTGTAGTAACTTGTAAGTAAAATTTGTTTTGTGTGTGGAAATTGTTGCCGCTACTCAAAGGCTTTGCGTTGTGCGGCCCCAACCAACGTTGTGGTTGGTGTTTGTTGTAAAAAAACGTTGTGGTGTTGTTCGAAGAGGTTTTTTTCTGACACGTTCGCAGAAAGACACTCTAACCAACAAAGAGTAATTTTTTTATTTTTTTATAAATTTACAAAAATATAAATCAATCCAAAGTTACTCAGTGGTAGTTGTGCAAAACTTTGGGATGATGTATATTTTTGTAAATTCGTAAAAAATAAATATCAAAATAAAAAAGAGACTGCCTGCGGGCCACGAAAATAGTACGATCGGCCCAGCAAAGGCCAGGAACGACTGGCCGGCCTGTCGCTTTTCTCTATTTCCACCGGTGCGTGTGGCCCAGCGCCTTCGGCCGGACGAGGAGCTTCCGCTTCCCGCGGCCCGTTTAACTTTTCCGTTGCGCTCTCTCCTCCTCCGCTCGCGATTTTTTTTTAACGAATTCGCGTCATTGTGGCACACGAGTGCTCTGTGCTCATGTGAAGCTCCGTTGAAAAATGCACATGCACTAGAGAACCAGGCACGTTGGAAAAAGGCACACGCCACGAGTACTCGTGTGCTGGGAAACCACTAGATGCTGCTTCCAACTTTACTGCAAGAGTCCACAACGCTGATTAGTACTACTGACAGAGCTTAAGTACTCCATTTTGTATTAAAACACCCTGCTGGCTTTCAACTTTCTCGAGAAATCCGCACGACGAGGAGATGGATCCCTGGAAGTCCCTCCGAGAAACGCTTTTGATTCATCGTCTAACGTGGTAGCTATAAACGTCTTGGCTTATCGGCTACTTGCCCGCTATACTTTCATCTCGTACGAAATCAGAATCAGCCACCAACCAATCTTTCACATCAAATCAGTACCGTTCATCAACCAAGCGAACAAAAGCTGTACAAGCAACGAAGCAAATCAAGCTCAGAATGATTAGACTTGAAGATTGTTACTGATCTGGCACATGCTTTAGCTTGAAACCGACGTACGGCAGAAGCAGAAGCCGCCAGATGAGTATGGCTGGGGTCCAGAGTCCAGACGCTTCCTTCCATCGGCACCATGCAATAATCCAACTTGTCTACAGTACCCCCTTCGTTTTCGAACGTCAGATCAGGATACAGACGCTAATATTTGTGAGCATTGTGATTTGTCCCCGCGTCTGTATCCTGTAGTCTAAAAATCTCGGCAAGATTGTACGTTTCTCAGACGATATGATGCATGGATCCCCCAGCTCGGTTTATTTTGTATTTTTGTTACCTTGGCTGTGCAATGAAGCACGTAGGATTGTGAAGTTGGTTAGGTTTACTGCAGCGGAACGTCGGCTCACCTTGAGTTATATTTTCTCACGGAGCCTTGTACACAACAGTCCAACACGACGAAGCTGGCTCGTCTCTCCAAGATCGCCTAAAACGTGACAGGCCCAACTGTACGGCCGCACGTTCGCCGGTAGGCACGCGTCGCGCAGGCTTCGATCTTATTTGGCTTGCATTTGCAGCCAGGTGCCAATCGAGACAGAAATTATTCGACAGGGAGTATTCACTAGTCACATTCAATCACATCTTCTTTTACATTCGACAGGGAGTACTTCAACACTCAATTTTCATTCACATTGACAACTTGCTAGAAAAAAAAACCATGATGTCTACTAGGTCTAGTACATACACACTGTACACCTGTTCATTTCGTGGCCAGAGGGGACGGACGGGACGGCAGTGCCTCATGCGAGCCCAACGAGTGATAGAGAGCCTCTCCAGGGCGGCGGCAATGATTGGACTCCGCCGGTTCAAAACAAACGTCCCGCTGACGTGTCTCTGCCCCGTCTTGTCTGTACACACCGCATCACCCGCTTGTGAAAATGCTTTAGCGTCAAAACCTGCATCCGTGGCAGTACAAACGCACCATTAGTTGGTGGTGAATTTTTTTAGTATAACTGTTTACAACTTTGACCTCTAATTAGAGGTATTAGATAAAAACAGTTTACAAAACTACCTCCACAATCTTTGTGCCGATTTGCGAACGAATCTAGTGAGCTCTTTGATCGCATGGTTAGAGAATCATTACTGTAGTATTATTACAGCAAATCATGGATTAATTAAGCTCATTGGATTCGTCGTGTAAAGTTGTACTCATCCGTGAAAAAGTTTTGTAAGTAGATTTTATTTTGTACTCCATCCATACTATAAGATTTCTTTTGGTGCAAATTTTTAAAATTCCTTTTGGTGCAAATTTTATTCTAGGAACCAAACACAGGCAGCACGCATTCCAAAGCTACCACTGAAATCCTTCATTCAACCAAAAAAAAAAACTATCACTGACTGCTTCAAGCAGCATAAGCGGGCACATCCTGATCATTGGTCAAGCAGCATAATAACCTACTTAACCACCACAACGTGTCCTGTGCCCAATGCATGGAATGTGATTCCCAACACCAACAGGTTGGAGTGAGAGCCCAAACCGAGATTAACAACGGGTGTGAGTGTGAGACCCCCTGTCGTGTCAGGCAACGCATGATCGATGCTCAATCAGTCAGGCAGGACAGGAGCAGAGGCCGGAACGAACCAAGTCAAAACAGAGCAAGCATCATCATCATAGATTCCAATCATGGCCGAGACGATCGAGCGCTGCTTGGGCAGTTGACGCTTGGCGTGAGCTCGACCGTGCGCTAGCTAATAATGAATGAAGAAATGTTTGACTTGTTGGAGTGAAAAGATGATCGTTGAGTGCTGATGATTGCACGGGAAAGAGATGCTGAAGCTGAGCCAGAGAAACCTTAGCTAGCTTGCTGGACAAGTGGAATGGTACATGATTGCTGGTTTCTCACAAATGAAAGATTTTCAAGAGATTTACTCCTCTCATTTCACTGTGTTTGTTCACGGTCTTGCAAGTTGGTTTCGGTTATCTATGTAACCATCTAGGCCCTTTCACACCTTTGGTAAGGGTGTGTTTCGGTGATAAATGACAATCATATTGTGACGAACCTTTGTTTTGTAGCGGATTATATCTTGGGTTATTGTCATGAGTATTGAATGAAAAGAGACCCCTCAGTTTGAAATTACGGACGATTAATGGACAAATACTACAAGGCTAAGGACTTTATTTAGTTCCAAGTGTCACAAGGAGATGAAGGACACTTGGATTGCTAGTTTGTAGTGTTTGACCGTACTATTAAGAGGGGTTCATGCAATAGTAGCTTGATCATGCACCAAAAGCTATGAAAATATGCACACTCAAGTTCATTGGTTGATAAACAGCTTAAAGTACTCATGGAAACACATTGGAAGCAAAAGAATCAATGGAAAACTCAAAGGCGTTTGAATTGGACGAGTTAAAATCAAAGTCTTAGCGTCGGATGAACCGATGCCTCCTTTTCTAGTTGCGTCGGATGAGTTCTACGGCTGGAAAATTCAAAAGTGACCGTCGGATGAATCGACGGTCCAAGCATCGGTTCATCCGGTGCCTTAGGGTTTGGTAACAGTAAGGTTTGGACTTCAACGGCTTCTGCACCGGATGATCCGACGCTTTGACCAGCGGTTCATCCGATGCCTTCATTCAAATCATACAGAGACGCGCCAAGAATTCTTCTTCAGCACCGGATGAACCGACACTTCAGCAGATACTCATCGGTTCATCTGACGCCTCTGTTTGAACTACACAGTACCGCACCAAGTGGATGGTCTTCAGCACCGGATAGACCGACGGTGCATCGGAACATAGCGTCGGTGCATTTACAGCAGCCAAGGAGAGAAGGAGACTGTGTTCTTGCTCATTTGGGATTCTCTTCCTCTTATTTGAAGAGCTCTTTCTTAGTGATCAAGGGCTTCAAGGTGCATACATGGTTTAGTTGAGTGCTCAGGTCAAGTGAAGGTGTGTGGGCTTGTTACTCTTGGAATTTGACGGCTCCTAGACGGTCTTGGTGCTTTGGGGTTCTTGTGAGCTCTTGGAGATTGTGGGAGCCTCAAGAAAGCTTGGTGTACATGGTTCGAGACCCACCGTTTCGAAGATGGAGAACGGATACTCTTAGCACTTGAGTCTTGGTGACTTAAGGGGGAGCAATACTCTTAGTGAGTGCTCCAACGTGGATTAGGGGGAAGCGTCAACTTCTCGATACCACGGGAAAAAATCGGTTGTCTCTTGTGCCCCTCTCTCTACTTACTCGCATTTATTTTCAGCACTTACTCTCCGCATTTAAGTTTCCTTGTTCTAGTTCTCTTTAAGTTGCTTGTTTGCCTCTTATCTTGACTAGGGTGTTCCATATCTCTTAGTGTGTTATTTGCTAAGGAAACTCTTGTTAGTGTGCTTAGTAGTAGAGAAAAACCTTTTTAGATAGACAACACTAGCTAGTAGGCTAAGGTTTACTCTTTGCATTAGAAACTGAAAGAAAGCCCATATTCAACCCCCCTTCTACGGGCCATTGATCCTACAATCTACCACCCGCCAACAGTGTTTTTCTCTCGCACGAAATCAACACCAACCATTAAGGAGTATTTTTCTCGCACTACAAATCAGCATCAGCCAATAGAACAAGGCGGTCCGCCCATTGAAGAAGATGTGGCAAAAGCTGTGTAGCTAGTTTGGCAAACTTGTCTTTCACAGCTTGTGTTGTTCTTGTCCAAAAGTTCTTGGGGGAGAAAGGATCTCTCATACAACGTGACAAGAGAAAAAGATGGAGCGAAGAAACGCTCCAAATCTCCGGCAAAACGATTGGGTCGCTGTGGCTAACGTTAGAGAGTGTATGGATAACGAAAAGATCCAGTTCTTCACAGCTAATTTCTGTTTGCACCGTCATTTTTTTCCTCAATACTTTTTCTCCACCAAAACTTCTTCAGAAAGCAAGCTATTCTACGTTTAATTTTTTCCAGGCAAACAAACAAAAACAAGCAAAACGGGTTCAATTTTGAGATTATTCCTTATTTGGCCCTCAAAAACTTCCTCATCCCTTTCTTGACCCTGGAAAACTTTTTGTTCCCCATTTGGTCCTGACTACAACTTTCATTCCTTCCTTGGCCTTCCGTTGGGTTTTCCATCTTGGAACCGTTAACTGGCGTATGAAAAGACGACTTTGCCCCTGTGGGGCCCACCGCCCTTCTCCCTCCCCTGCTACCAACCCCGGCGAGCCGAGCGCCCTCCTCGGCGCCGTCGACCTCGGGCAGAAGCAGAGGAGTGCGGATCGGGCTAGCTGCGGAGGAGCTCCCCGCGGCGCGCCCCATCACCCCCCTCTCCCCCGTCTGAGCTCGCACCCCCCTCTCCCCCGTCTGAGCTCGGGCACGCGTGGAGACGACGGCGGAGCTCGATTCGGAGCTGGCGGCGCAGGAGCAGCGATGGGGCGGCAGCGTGGCGGGGACGGTGGCCTAGACCTCAAGCAGGGCGCGCGTGGCGGGGACGGCGGATCAGCTGCTCCGCTGACGCCTCCTCTCCGGCGGATCCCGCCTGCGCGGCCATGGCGGCCACGTTTTGGAGGAGTAGGGGGCGGCTCCCCTTCTCCCTCCCCCAGCCAGCCGCGGGGCCGCACTGCTCCCTCCGCCCCCTCCGCAGCTCGTGGCGGCCGCGGGGCATGACGTCGGTCCCCGACGATGCCGGTGGCCGCTCCTCCACCAGCGCCTACAGAGTCGGCAGGTCGGGGAGGCCGCAGAGTCGGGAGGGCGCACTCCGCCGTGGCCCCGCTGTGCCCAGACGCGTCACCTGCGCGTGAGGACGCCACCGCTGCCCGCGCCGCCGAATCGATCTCGCTGCCGCCGAATCGAGCATCAGCCCCACCGAATCGGGGACATCGCCGTCGAATTCGAGCTACCGGCACGGCGACGAGCAGCTGGCGCGGGAGGCCAAACGGGTGTAGGATGCCGCAACTGCTGCAGGAGGACACCGTCGGCGAGGCGCGACGCTGCTGGCTCGTCGAGGAGCTGCTCCGTCCAGGGGTGCCACCGGAGCACGTCGCGGTCCTGCGGGTAGAGAAGGGGATGGGCAGAGGAGGGAGAAGAAATTTACTCCTCGTTTCACTGTGTTTGTTCACGGCCTTGGAAGTTTGTTTCGGTTATCTACCACCCGCCAATAGTACTTTTCTCTCGCACGAAATCAACACCAACCCTCTCGCACGAAATCAACACCAACCATCTGACACCAACCATTTAGGAGTGTTTTTCTCACACTACAAATCAGTATCAGCCAACTGAACAAGGCGGTCCGCCCATTGAAGAAGATGTGGCAAAAGCTGTGTAGCTAGTTTGGCAAACTTGTCTTTCACAGCTTGTGCTGTTCTTGTCCAAATGTTCTTGGGGGAGAAAGGATCTCTCATACAACGTGACAAGAGAAAAAGATGGAGCGAAGAAACGCTCCAAATCTCCGGCAAAACGATTGGGTCGCTGTGGCTAACGTTAGAGAGTGTATGGATAACGAAAAGATCCAGTTCTTCACAGCTAATTTCTGTTTGCACCGTCATTTTTTTCCTCTGAGTAATACTTTTTCTCCACCAAAACTTCTTCAGAAAGCAAGCTATTCTACGTTTAATTTTTTCCAGGCAAAAAAACAAAAACAAGCAAAACGGGTTCGATTTTCCAGACAAGCAAACAAAAATGGAGCGAAACAGCGACTGAAGAATACAGCAAAGCAGGCCCCAAATCTTCGGCAAAACGATTCCATGAGCGCTTGACACGACATTAAAATTACACCAAAATCCCGGACAGATCGGAGTATAGCTGGAAGGCTGGAACATTCACTCTGGATCCTTCACGAGACAGACGCCCAAAAAGACGACAAGAAAATCTCCTCGCCAGGGCCCACATGTCAGCCACCCTTACCTACCCCCCAACAAAATACACAGGCCTGTATATTCTCCAACCATCTCGTGAAATCCCCATCCTTCATCACCAGATCCCATGGCTGTGCTGAGTGGCTGGAGCACGCGAGAGGGGAGGAGATATTTTCCGTCCAGAACCATGAAGTGTGCTCCGGCCTCCGGGAATGGCGGCGGCTCACATAAGCAGGGGCCAGGGGGTAGAAAGTAGAAACGTCTCCGTTTTTACCATTTCCGGCACGCCACGTGTCACCACGGCGTGGCGCCTTGCGCCATTGCCCCCGGCTATATAAGCTCCCGCTCGGCGCCCTCCCTGGTAGCTTGTCAGGCAGCTAATTCATTCGCTATAGAGTGATTAACCACGACTGGCAGCTTGTGTCGCCGCGCTAATTGGAGTGATTAGCGTGTAACCGTTAGCGGTAAAATTCCAGTGGGATCTCCGATCCGTTCTCTGATCCGCGGGCGGCGGAGAGAGAAGATGACGGTGACGCCGAAGATCACGGTGGGGGACGGGCGGCTGGTGGCGCACGGGCGGACGATCCTGACCGGCGTGCCGGAGAACATCGTGCTGACGCACGCCTCCGGGGCGGGGCTCGTCGACGGCGCCTTCGTCGGCGCCACCGCCGGCGAGGCCAAGAGCATGCACGTCTTCACCTTCGGCACCCTCAGGTGAGCACTGAGCAGAGCACCACCACCTGATCCTCTGAACTACTCCTAGTAGACACCTACGAGAAGTTGTTCGAGAAGAATGTGTGGAGCAGAGAATTCAGACGTCATGCGTATAATTTAGAGAATACTGTGTGCTTGACGATCGGCAAGAACACAATTTGCAGCTTCTTTGGGGTTGGGACCAGAATCGCCACTTGTCTCGAAGGTTCAGGACACTTGGCGAAGCTCCATGTCCTCTTTCCATTATTTCCTCAATTTTTTGGTCATTTTTTCCTTGCTGTTCTTCATCTTCATGTGATCAAATTAATTCTCCGTGCAGAGCACTGCAACTGTTATTTTGTTTCACCTTTAGTAACTGATGAACCATGGCATGCAGGGAGCTGCGGTTCATGTGCTGCTTCCGATTCAAGCTGTGGTGGATGACGCAGCGCATGGGCACCTCCGGCCGCGACGTCCCGCTGGAGACGCAGTTCATGCTGCTCGAGAGCCGCCCGGGCAGGGGCACCGGCGGCGGCGAGGACGGCGGCGAGACGGTGTACCTGGTGATGCTTCCGCTGCTGGAGGGCCAGTTCCGCGCCGCGCTGCAGGGCAACGAGCGCGACGAGCTCGAGATCACCCTCGAGAGCGGTAAGCACGCGGCGCCGAGCCAAAGCCGTCGGCTTCCTTTTCCTGCCGCGACGCGGTGCTTCACGTGAACGCGTCCGGATTTTGTTTGCTGACCGTGACCGGTGGTGGTTTGCTCGGCTCGCCGGCGCCGGCGATATATTTTTTTCTCAGGCGACAAGGCGGTGCAGACGGCGCAGGGGACGTACATGGTGTACGTGCACGCCGGGACCAACCCCTTCGACACCATCACTCAGGCTGTCAAGTGCGTTTTCTTCTTTGTAATTTCTAAGTATCAATCACTCTTGTCACCATGTCTACTGCAATTGCTATTACCTCAGCCTAATAATACCAATCTTTTCACACGCATTTCCCAAGAATTACCGCAGTACAAATCTATTGTATTGTAACACAAATATTGACTTCAAAAGACTTTTTTTTTTTTGCAAAACAAAGAGTTCAAAAGACTAATCCCTGCGTGTGTAAAATAAAATACATGAACAGGGTTGTGGAGAGGCACTTGCAGACGTTCCACCACAGGGACAAGAAAAAGGTTTGTTGGGTTCGACCCTTTTCTTAGATTTTTAGCTTGGGTCACTCATTTTCCGTTGCGTGGCGAGCCGGGCGGTGTCGCTTTGCGGTTGCCGGGGACTCGACTAATCCTGCTGGTTTGGGTTTGGGTTCTGCTCTGTGGTGGTGCAGCTGCCGTCGTTCGTGGACTGGTTCGGGTGGTGCACATGGGACGCCTTCTACACCGACGTCACCGCCGAGGGCGTCAAGCAGGGGCTCCAGAGGTAAACCTTTTCTGTTTTGGGGTTTTCTAACAGTGTTCAGTACTTGCAAACGTGAATTCCACTAACAGGAGTAGTTAGTACTGATGAATTCCAGACTAGTGCTAACGATGGATGCGTGCAGCTTGGCAGATGGCGGCACACCGCCGCGGTTCCTGATCATCGACGACGGGTGGCAGCAGATCGGCAGCGAGAACAAGGAGGAGTCCAACGCTGTCGTCCAGGAAGGCGCGCAGTACGTGCCACTGTTTTTGATCGAGCCAACTTCACTCTGGTAATCCAACAGGTGAATAATGGAGCTCAAGCTGATCGACATTGCCATAATGCTGCAGGTTCGCCAGCAGGCTGACGGGGATCAAGGAGAACGCCAAGTTCCAGAAGAATAAGGACGACGCCGCCGAGGAGCAGAGCAAGAGCCAGAGCCAGAGCCAGAGCCAGGACCAGAGCAACACCCCGGGGCTGAAGCTGCTGGTGGAGGAGGCGAAGCGCGACCACGGCGTCAAGTACGTGTACGTGTGGCACGCCATGGCGGGTTACTGGGGCGGCGTGAAGCCGGCGGCGGAAGGGATGGAGCACTACGAGAGCGCGCTGGCGTACCCCGTCCAGTCGCCGGGGGTGATGGGCAACCAGCCGGACATCGTCATGGACTCGCTCTCCGTGCTGGGGCTGGGGCTCGTGCACCCGCGCAAGGTGCTCAGCTTCTACGACGAGCTCCACGCGTACCTGGCCTCCTGCGGCGTCGACGGCGTCAAGGTGGACGTGCAGAACATCATCGAGACCCTCGGCGCCGGCCACGGCGGCCGGGTGTCGCTGACCAGGGCGTACCACCGCGCCCTCGAGGCATCGGTGGCGCGTAACTTCCCCGACAATGGCTGCATCTCCTGCATGTGCCACAACACCGACATGCTCTACAGCGCGCGACAGACCGCCGTCGTGCGCGCCTCCGACGACTTCTACCCGCGCGACCCGGCGTCCCACACCGTCCACGTCTCCTCCGTCGCCTACAACACGCTCTTCCTCGGCGAGTTCATGCAGCCCGACTGGGACATGTTCCATGTACGTACGGCGTCAGTCACCGAGCTTCTTCTTCTTCTTGCCAACAAATGGGATTTGTTTTGCTGTTCAATTTGATGGTTGACGGGTCCAAATGCCTGTGGTACTGCAGAGTCTGCACCCGGCGGCGGAGTACCACGGCGCGGCGCGGGCGATCGGCGGCTGCCCGATCTACGTCAGGTGAGCCACTGATCTCGATCTTGAATTCTGCGGTCCTTATCGCGGCGTCCATCTCGGCCAGCCAGCCAGCCGGGCGGCAAAGTGATCCCTGGAGAGTGGGAAACCTGAATGATTGGGTTGCCCTTGGTCCATGGCATGTCAGCGCCGGCGCGGGCGGGGCTTGTCGGGCTGATCCGCTCGCCACCGCCATGATTGGCCGTCGTCGTCGGCACATCGTCGGCGGCGTTCCCTCGCACAGAAGCTGCCGTAGCGATCCACACGGCTTGCACGCACCGCGCAGTGCCTGCCAAGAGCGACGCGGCGGTGGTCGTGACCGCCACTGTCGCCGTCCGGCGCGCCTTACGACTGACGGCGTGCAAGTCCGTGTGGTCTGGAATTCAAGTGGCTTTGCGATTCCTGACGCTGTGCTCTCGCGTGTCTCTGTCTCACCTGCAGCGACAAGCCGGGCAACCACAACTTCGATCTCCTCAAGAAGCTCGTGCTCCCCGACGGCTCCGTGCTCCGCGCCCAGCTCCCCGGCCGCCCCACCCGCGACTGCCTCTTCGCCGACCCGGCGCGCGACGGCACCAGGTGAGCCGACCACACATCCAACCCCTTTCCCTTTCCAGAATCAGCAGAGGAGGAATCACCTGATCTGACACGACTCGCCGTTTCGGCAGCCTGCTCAAGATCTGGAACGTGAACAAGTGCACGGGCGTGGTGGGCGTGTTCAACTGCCAGGGCGCCGGCTGGTGCCGCGTCACCAAGAAGACCCGGGTCCACGACGCCGCGCCAGGGACGCTCACGGCGACCGTCCGCGCCGAGGACGTGGACGCGATCGCCGACCTCGCCGGCCCGGGCTGGGGCGGCGAGGCCGTCGTGTACGCCTACCGGTCCGGGGAGCTCATCAGGCTGCCCAAGGGCGCCACGCTGCCGGTGACGCTCAAGGTCCTCGAGTTCGAGCTGTTCCACGTCTCCCCCGTCAGGGCAGTGGCGGCGACGGGCGCCTCGTTCGCGCCCATCGGGCTGCTCGACATGTTCAACTCTGGCGGGGCGGTGGAGGAGTGCGAGATCCGCGCCGCGGACGACGACGCCACCGCCGTCGTGCGGCTCAGGGTCCGCGGCTGCGGCCGGTTCGGCGCCTACTGCTCGCGGAGGCCGGCGCGCTGCACGCTGGACGCGGCGGAGGTGGAGTTCAGCTACGACGACGACACGGGGCTCCTCGTGCTCGACATCCCCGTGGCGGAGCAGGAGCTTTACAGGTGGACTCTGGAGATCCAGGTCTAGGAGGCTATTCTTCCCTTCCCTGTCGATGAACCATGCATTACTACACGTGTGGTTGGTGTGTGCTTGCATTGTGTGCGACATGGAGAGGCGTGTCGTGTGCATGAATTGGAGGCATCCGCCATTGATGCGCCCTCTTCCTAGAAGAATAAGCTAGAGCCCTCTGTAGCCTGTATGCAATAAACGAGCACTCCATGTATGCAATGCGACGAACATGTCTCGAGTTCCATGGTACATTTACACGATCGATCAAACCGAAAACAGAACCAGCTGATCGAACAATACAAAGATACCTAGCATTATTCTACCACAACGAAGACATCAGATGTACAAAGCGGCAACTCAATAGTGATGAAGGGTGACGTTGTACTCTATGATGGCGTCGCCATTGTTGTTGTCCAAGAAATGGGTCCGGAGCAAGGCGTATCCCCGGGCCATCCGGAACTTGCCGCGGCCGCCGACGATGGCGAGCTCCCTCCCGACGGGGTGCGTCACGACCGTGTTCCGCGAGTAGACGACGAAGGCGCTGCCGTTGAAGGGCCCGTCGGTGAGCTCGAAGTCCATGCCGAGGACGAGCGACAGCTTGCCCCTCCCGGACGAGATGTACAGGCCCTGCGCGTTCCCGACCACCTTGGACCCAGGCTCGGGGCCCTCGGTGAGGAGGTCGTCGGTGGCGAAGAGGGAGCTGAAGGGCACCGGGTCATCGGGCTTGGGCGTGCGGCCTTCGCCGCGGGCGACGAGGACAGCGGACGGGTCCTTCCCGCTCAGCGTGTCGTGGAGGAAGAAGCGCAGGTGGGTGGTCTTCTCCGCGCCGAGCAGCTCGAGGGTGTCGGCGGTGCATTGGAGGGAGACGGCGGCGGCGAGCAGGATGGCAAGGAGGAGGAGCATGGATGGGGTCCTCATGGTGAATTTCTTTTGGATCTTGGGGTTTGGAAGAATTTACAGTTGAATTTGGTACAGTGAGCGCTTGCATTTTTATAGCCCAAGATGTGCGTATATTTCTGCTATTTATGGAAAAGATATGGCCATAGTTACACTCCCAATATACAGTGGAAATATATTCACGTCCAGCTAACCATTTGTCAGTTTCTGTAGGTGAATGAACAAATTCGAATTTGTTTCCCATGTGAAAAGATAGAAAAGATTTTAATACGGATGGGCTGTAGTCTGTAGTACTCCAGTAATGGCTTGCCAACCATAGACTATAATTCTGTATAAAATCTTACTAAAGAAAGAATGTCAGTGCCAGGTGATGATTTAAAAGACAGAATGAAAGGATATTTCCCTCATCTCATTGCAAGCCTCATCCACATGCCATTTTCCTGTTTCCTACACTCCTCGTCCTCCCCTGCGTCCATCATATTCATCTGCTAGACTGCTGAGAGAGATAGGTTGTAGACACCAGACAGTATGATTTACAGGAATTGTTATAGGACTGGCAGAAATATAATTCAGTCTTGAATGGTTCAATTTTCAGTGTGCTGGACACATGCTTTGTCAAAAATGTATTAATCTTCTAATAAGATTGATAAACTGAATCGGGTACAAGATTTCTGCTAAAGATCAGCATTGCCTTGGCATCATGGTTCAGGCGATTCAATACAAGTTTACGTACTGTGTACAGAAGCACAATGAAAATGCAGGTGGCAAGTGCCATCTATTTCGTTTGGCTTATCCGCCACCAGCCAGCAGTACTTTTCTCTCAGAACAAACCAGCCACCAGCAACTAGCCAGCAGTACTTTTCTCTCAGAACAAATCAGCATCAGCCACCAGTCAAACGATTGAGAGCGAATGAGGTCATCCAATCAATCGCTTGTATCCGATCCAAAACCTTTGCTCTTGAATGTCACCTGCCTGAAGAAACATGAAAAGTGAATTTCCTAGCCATAAACCAAAGTACTTAAATCAAAATTTCCAGGGTGCGGGCTGGCAGTACAGTGAATGTTAACAATCAAAACTAGAAACTGGTACCAACCGAATAAAAACTAACATCAGTATTTCTCGTCAGAAACATTTCATATGAGCTCGTGCTCTTTGATGCTAGCCAGGGACGGAGTTAGGATCGAGCCCTACAGAGCTCTTATCTTCTCCCTTTCTTCTTCTTTCTCAACATGGGATCCCGACTGGTAGGGGGCTCGAGCCCCCCCTGGCTCTATCGCTAGATCCGTGTCTGTAGGCAGAGACCGTCGTATCCCCATCACTAGATTCTTGTCTTTAGCCAAAGACCGTCATATCTCGATCTCGGACAGTTGCAGCTGCTGCTCTATACACGTCGACGTGGACATGCATGGTGGTGTTTGTTTCTATATGAGCGCGGCGGAGCGGGAGACACTTGCACGTGCAATGTCGACGCGTACGCAGACGGCCCGAGAAGATCCCCACGCCCCAATTGTTGCGATCGTGTGTTGATATGGTTGTACGCTGCCTCCTTGGCGTTGAAAGATGGACGGGACGATGTCGTCGAGCTCCCACTCCTCGAAAGCTCGCCTCACCTGGTCGAAACGATGTTGTAGATAACCTTGGCGGCTGGTGGCGAAGCCAACCCGGGGGGGGGGGGGGCGCGGAGGGAGTAGAGCCCTCCAATGGGTAGGATGAACCGTACCACGCCAACCACAACACTGCAGTCGATGGAGTAGTTGCGGGCACTTGGCATGGGGGTCAATGGTGGCGCTCAATAAAGAACTCTACCGATGGAAGGTGATTCAAAGAGAGATTGGGGGAGAAAAAAAGACTAGAGGAGGAGTGACGGACTGACGAGTTGTCAGGCTATCCGTACTCGTCATACTCCATTTTCATCCCCTAAAAGGAATATTCCTGCTTAGTCATCGAGATTCTCCAGTACAGTTTCAGTTTTCCCACATCCGTCATCCCTTATTTACTCCATACCAACTACCTACCGTGGGACCCACGCGTCATACTCCTCTCTCTCCCTCCACACTCTCTCTCCTTCCCCAGAACCCCGCCCCGGCGTGAGAAGAAGCCATCCTCCCTCCCCAGTCTCCTTCCCCAATTAGGGATGGCAACGGGGACTCGATCCCCGATTCCCCGCGGGGAATTCCCCTATTAGGGGACGGGGATGGTAAAAAAATGATTCCCACGGGGATTTAATCGGGGACAATGTTGCTCCCGTCGGGGATGACGGGGACGGGGACGATACACTGCCCCCCGTCCCCGATTCCCCGCAGCCCCGCGTCAATACGCGTTCTGGCCCAACAGCCCACAGGAAGCTGGCCCAACAGCATATGCATATAAGCGAGCTACGAAACCCTAACCCTGTGACTCACTCCCTCATGCGGCCGCCCACCACCACCAGGTCGTCACCCCTCTGGCCCCCGCCGCGGCGCCGCCCCGCTCCCTCTCCTTGTTAGCCGCCGTCGCAAGCCCCTTCTACCTGCTGCTGCTGTTGCGAAGCTCGTCATCGACGCCCACCGGCCCTTCTGCTTGCTGGCACTGCCTGGAGCCCGCCAGCGGCCGGCCGGTGCGGCAGTGCGGCTGTGCCATAGGTCTAGAGATAGGACCCATGTAGGTTTTTGAGGCGGCGCCGCACGCTCCCGCCACCCTGTTCCAAGAGCTTGCGTGGATTCGCTCTCCTCGCGCCACGAGAAGCAAACAAGCATATCGCTGGACTACCAGAGTTCCAGATCGAGACGCAAGCTGTTTTGTTCCCTTTCCTCTTTTGATGTTTTTTTTTGTTTTTTCAATTCAATGCTTTGGTGCGGTTGTAGTTCAAGCTTAGCAACTCAGCAGATGCAAGATCTTTTGTCCTCTTCCGTTGTCTTAGCGATGCTAGACGATGTTGTTTCTTCAATCTCCATGAGAAAAGTCCTATATTTCCTCCTCAAATCCGAATTTCAATCGAATGCAGTTGAAAAAAAGGTGAATTTCAATCGAATGTAATTGATTTGATAAAAAGCTGGATTTTCATGGGATAGATGGACGGGAACGGGGATCCCCACGGGGATTATTCCCCGTGCGGGGACGGGGATGGTAAGAAATCCCCCCGTGAGCTCTTGCGGGGACGGGGGTGGGGAATTTCTCTCCCCGCGGGGGCGGGGATGGGGAGTCGACCCCCGACGGGGAATTCCCCGTTGCCATCCCTATCCCCAATCCCCCGACGGGGACGGGGATGGCACTGCGGGGGTGGCCGGATCCGGCGCTGCGGGCCATGGCGCTCCGAGCTCCCCGCCGACGTCTTTCTCTATGGCGGTCCTCCCCTTCTCTCCCTCCTCGTCTCCAGCGAGCTCCGACTCTCCGAGTGCATTCGCCAGGCAGTTGGAGCTGCCTGCCGTGGGAGGAAGGGGCCCGCCACGGACTCGTAGCGCACGCCCCGGATCACGCCAGGAATGGCGTCTTCGCGGCCGAACGGGACGGTGGCGTTGCTTTCCCCGTCCCCCGCTGCGGGAAAAGAACGGTAAAAACCAACGCCACCGGCCACCGTGTCCCGTACCGGGGCTTTTACCACACCCCAGTGCGGACAGCCTCAAAGCAACCCATGAACAAGGCATGCCCGCTGCGGGGAAAGAACGGCCACCGGCCACCGTGTCCCGTACAGGTTTTTTTTACCGACCGCTAGGGTGATACCGCCGGCCCTCGGTAACGGTTTACCGCAACGGTATGGGCGGCTACCGATTTTTACAGCTCGAATTCAAAATTCCAAACGAAACCTCCCGTGCAAACTGTTTCAAGCGGTAAACCGCTCCGGTTTGAGCGGTTACCGTCCGCTGGGAAAAAAAATCGGCGCAATGAAGAATTTGATGTGTTTTCAAATTTGATTTAAAAAATAGGAAAATATAAGAAAAATTTCTAAAAATATTTCAAGGTGCGTAGAATCTAATGGTGTCAAAAATTTTCAAATATTAGTGCATTTATTAGTATTTATTGCGGGCATTAGAAGTTCAACCAGTCAATGTTGAACTTCTAATGCCCGCAAAGTATGCTAAATGGATGAATATTTGAAAAATTTTGACACCATTAGATTCGTGGCAACTTGATCTATTTTTAGAAATTTTTGGGATTTTTAAAAAAAATTCAAATTCAAAATTTTGAATGAGGCGATTACCGAACCGACCGGATCCGCAACCGTTCCGGCGCGGTTTCAGCGGCAACCACGGCTACCGCACGGTTTTTTCGAGATTTTTAACCCTGGTCCCGTACCGGGGCTTTTACCGCACCCCAGCTTCAAAGCAACCCATGAAGAAGGCATGACAGCCTCAAAGCAACCCATGCCGTAGCAACGCAAACGAGATCCTCTGCCGTTCCCACCCCTGCAGTTGTGTCACTGCCGCGTGGGCCCCACGCCGACGGACCCCACATGGCAGTGACAGAACTGCAGAGGCGAGGAACCTCCTCCGTAGCAAAGAGGGAGAGGAAGGTTGCTGGAAAAAGATAGGAAAAGTCCTATTTGCCGATTGCAAAGTGTGTATAAAAAAACCTGGTTTCAAAGTGGGACTAATCGATGCATGCAACCATTGAGGAGGCTGCCGGCCTGAGCTCACCGTCCATTCTGAACATAAAACTAAGCAAATGCCAAACAACCAATACAACAGAATAGCACGGCAAAGCTTGGAAACTAAATAAATTCATAGAAAAATAACTTTTCATATTCAAAGAATTGTTTCTAAGAGCTATCGATTCAAACTATGCCATAACAGAAACGATAGATAGTTCTACCGGAAGGAACTGATCAGCAAAACCTGCTGCCTATTGCTCTAGAGAGATTTCGTCACTGTCTCGGCAACACCAACCGACCAGCAACGCACGTGCACAGGAAGACCTCAGTCGAACACCTCCAGTGCGTCATACTCCGGGCCAGAGATGGCGTCGGCCACGACGGCTGCAGGCGTGAGCTCGCCGTCCGCCTCCAGGAAGAGTCTCACCAAGTTCTTGGAGTAGCCGCTCACAAGGGCCGCGCCCTCCTGCGCCGCCACCACCGGCGACGACGCCTTGGACGTCCCTACGTTCCAGAACACCACCTGCGGCACAATGAACCCCTCGGCGGCGAACTTGTCGCAGATGCCCTGGTACTCTGTCTTCCACGCGGCGCCGGTCCACCCGTCGAAGTCCATGTCGCTCAGCACGAACACCCTCTTCACCATCATGTCCTTGCGAAGCCCGCCGGCCACCGCCAGCTGCAGGATCTTGCCGAACACGCCCTGCAGGTTCGCGCCCTTCTTGTGCGACCCCATGGCCGCCACCAGGGGCCGCAGCTTCTCCTTGAGGTTGGTGCCGTGCACCTTGTGCAGCTGGTGCGTCTTGTCGAAGGTGATCACGCGCCCCTTCCATGGCTCCTGGCTGAGCTCAGAGATCAAGAGACCCAGCGCGATGGCCGCCGAGGCCGGCTGGTCCGCGACGGCAGCGGCGGCGCCAGAGAGCCCGCACACTGCGATGCAGTTGGCCAGGAGGCCCTCAGCTGCAAGGGAGGCCGCCATGCGGCGCCACTGGAGCTCGGCCGCCTCGTCGTGCTCCCCCTTGAGCGCGGCGGCGATCAGCTCGTGCGGCAGCACACCGTCCGCTGGCATCCTGGCGTGGCCGGTGCGCACCTCGTCGAAGAAGCTGGTCACGCGGTGCTTGTCGTGCTTCTGGAACACCTCCTTGTACTTGCGCATGGCCACGGAGGCAACACGCTCGTACGGAAGCTCTTCAAACTTGCACGCGCACATGTACACCTCCGGGAGGTTGAGCGCCTTGCGCAGTGGCACCAGCACCTCGCGGCGGAGGCGGTCACGGACGCGGTAGGCGTAGTGCTTGTCCGAGATGTTGAGGTACTCCTGGCTGGACTCGCGGGGGAAGATGCGGCGGGCGATGGCCTCGCAGAGCAGGGTCGCGCGGTCGTAGGACGAGCGCAGCGACGGGCACCACTTGGCGGCGAGCCCGATCTTGGCGGTCTCGCCCGCGCGCAGGTGCTCGACGTCGGACTTGAGCATCTCGGCGAACATCTCGGCGACGCTGTCGTAGAGGAAGCGGAAGGCCTCGTCGGACTCGTAGCGCGCCAGCGCCGTCATCGCGAGCTGGGCCTCCTCCTGGCGCCTCTTGTCCTTGGCGGCCTGGAACTCGCCGTCGCTGCGGCGGCGCTTGGTGCCGTGGCGTCCGTCCTGCTGTTGCTTGCGAGGGTCGCCCTCGTCTTCCATGCGGTCGCCGTGGAGCACGCGGTAGAGGATCTCGGGGAGGTCCTTGAGGCAGCCGAACCTGGCGAAGGTGGCGAGGTTCCCGGCGAGCGTCTTGGGGTGGCGCGCATGCATCCAGAAAGCGGCGGCGTAGAAGCCCTCGCGGTCGCCCTTGCCCAGGCCGCGCACGCCGCGGAGGTGGCAGACGAGCTTGAGGGCGGCGCGCGCGTCGCGGGACCACGCGACGTCGAGGAGCGCGGCCACGTCGGCGCCGGAGGTGGCGCCGGGGACGACCTGGAAGAAGAAGTCGACGCACGGGTCACCAGACGAGGCGTAGGCGAGCGCCCGCCCGGACCGCGACGCCTCCTTCTTCGCCGCTGCGCCGGCGAACGGCATGGGCATGTCGTCGTCGTCGGACGAGTAGTCGGAGTCGGAGGAAGAGTCCTGGCGAGTGGGCTTGTGAACCGCGGCGGCAGTTGTGTTGGTTTTGAGGGCGGCCACCGGGGGGCCGAGGAGCGCGGCGGAGGCGGGCGGGGCCATTGCGGAGGCGATGGAGGGGTTTGATCGCGGCGAGATCGAATCGGATCTCGAAGGGAACGGATCGAAACGAATCGAAGGCGCTGCAAGGATTTCGCTGAGATTATATTGGGGGAGGCTGGCCTGGGAAGGCGGTGGCGGTTGCCAAATCTCGCCTTGCGACTTGCGTGCGCCGCGCGAGGACAATGGAGTAGCGCCTACTCCGTACGCGTCCTGGACTCCGCGTCCTGGTGGGACACGTCACGTCACACGCCGTACGGTGCAAGGAAACCCTCAAACCCCCGCCGCCCGGCCGGTCCTATATTAGCAGAGCGCGATCGAAGCCCACGGACGGAATCGAGTCAATCCCCCAGATTTCTCGCCGTCGTTTCCACATAAACCCTAGCAGAAGCCGATCTCGTCGGATCGATCCCGCCATGTCGTCCGCCGTCCTCCTCGGCCCTCCCGTGATCCGCGGGGCTCGCCCGGCGGCGCCGCCCGCCGCGGCCGCGGAGGCCCCCGCCTCACACCCCTTCCTCGACCTCCTCGACGCTTGCTTCAACGACGACGCCCCCACCGCCACCTTCGTCGCCGGCAAGGGGCCCCGCATGACGTTGACGGAGAACAACTCCGCCACCTACGCGAGCTCCGGCAACGCCTGCCTCGACCTCTTCTTCCAGGTCGTCCCCGACACGCCGCCGGAGCGCGTGCGCCAGCTCGTCACCGTCGCCTGGGCGCACGACCCGCTCACCGCTCTCAAGCTCGTCGCCAACCTCCGCGGCGTGCGCGGCACGGGCAAGTCCGACAAGGAGGGATTTTACGCCGCCGCGCTCTGGCTGCACGAGCGACACCCAAAGACGCTCGCCTGCAACATCCCCGCGCTCGCCGAGTTCGGGTACCTCAAAGACTTCCCGGAGCTGCTCTACCGCCTCATCCACGGCCCCGACGTCCGCAAGCTCGCCAAGGCCAATGTGGCCACCCAGAAGATCAGGCGCAATGTCGCGCAGGTCCGCGCCGCCCGGCTGGCCGGCGCCAAGCGCTTCCGCGGCGACAGCGTCGTGGAGCAGAAGTCCGAGGCGATGGAGGTGGATCCCAAGGAGGCGGCCGCTGCTGCGAAGGAGATCCCCATGACGAAGGGCGTGCGGAAGGTGGCCAAGCTCGCCGTGCAATCTCTGGAGACGTACTACGGCGATGGCGCCTACCGCTTCCTTTTCGACTGCGTCGCGCAGTTCTTCGCCGACCTCCTCGCCTCCGACCTTGAGCAGCTCGGCCCCGGCGGCAAGAAGAGGAAGATCGGGCTCGCCGCCAAGTGGTGCCCTACGCCGGGTTCGTCTTTCGACAGGACGACCCTGCTTTGCGAGGCAATCGCCCGTCGTCTCTTCCCGCGCGACTCCTGCCCCTACTACGCCGACCTGTCTGAGGAGCACTACGCCTACCGCGTGCTCCGCCGTCTCCGCCGCGAGGTGCTGGTGCCGCTGCGGAAGGTCCTTGAGCTCCCGGAGGTGTACATGAGTGCCCAGCGGTGGTCCGAGCTGCCCTACACCCGCGTGGCCTCGGTGGCCATGAGGCGCTACAAGGCGCTGTTCAAGAAGCACGATGAGACGCGCTTCGACAAGTACCTCGCGGACGTCGAGGCCGGTAAGGCCAAGATCGCGGCCGGCGCGCTCATGCCCCACGAGATCGCGCACGCCGCCTTCGCCGGCGAGGCGGATAACGTGTCGGATCTGCAGTGGCGCCGCATGGTGGAGGACCTCCGCAAGAAGGGGTCGCTGACCAACTGCATTGCCGTCTGCGACGTGTCCGGGAGCATGGGCGGCACGCCAATTGAGGTGTGCGTGGCGCTGGGCCTGCTCATCTCGGAGCTCAGCGAGAAGCCATGGGCCGGCAGGGTTATCACGTTCAGCACGACCCCCGAGATCCACAAGATCGAGGGCAAGACCCTTACCCAGAAGATGAGCTTCATCAAGCGCAGGCCGTGGAAAATGACCACCGACTTCCAGGCCGTGTTCGACCGCATCCTCCGTACGGCGGCGGACGGCCGGCTGCCCAAGGACAAGATGATCAGGACTATCTTCGTGTTCAGCGACATGGAGTTCAACCAGGCGTCGGCAAGACCGTGGGATACGGACTACAAGGTCATCTGCCGCAAGTTCGAGGACGCCGGGTATGGCGACGCGGTGCCGCAGATCGTGTTCTGGAACCTGAGGGATACTGTGTCCACCCCGGTGACGTCTACGCAGCCGGGAGTTGCGATGGTGAGCGGCTTCTCCAAGAACTCTGTCAAGCTGTTCCTGGAGAACGATGGCGTGTTGAGTCCGGAGGCTGTCATGGCGGCAGCGATATCAGGCGCGGAGTACCAGAAGCTTGCCGTGTTTGATTGATGCATGTCTGAATTCTGCGCTTTGATGTTACACATCAATCTGGCATGCACGAATTAAGATTGGTTTTGGTCTTGAACAGCTTTTGTGAATTTCTTATTATTCGAATTATAGGTTCGTTCTTGTTTTCTTAGTAAAATTGGCTCTTTAATTTGTGCTTCTGTTCCATCGTAGTATACAATGAAATTTTGCTTCTGTCACGTTAGCTGTTGTATAAATTTCTGCTTTATATATCGCAATTCCCAATTTGTGGTTCAACATTCTTGATATTAACACTGATAAGCACAAAATACAAATCTATAATAACTCCTATATAGGAGCTCCCCACTAGCAATGCTTAGAGAGTTCTCTGGCTTCTGATTGGTCCATACCAGTGGTAACTGAAACATGACAAAGTAGCTCCCGCATTCGTTTCTCCGAAAAAAATCCCCATCGCCCGCCTCCTCCCCTTCGTCATTATTCCGCACCGGCTGGCCGCTCGCGCACCGCCCGCCTCCTCCTCTTCCGTGCTCTTCCGACTCCGATCCTGCGCCTTGAACCCCGCTGCGGCCCCCTCACCTTCCCATCTCGCCTCCCCACCGCCGCCGCCTCCTCGCCTGGCCTCGACCCCGCCGCCGGATACGCGCGGGGAATTCTGGAGAGGATGCGCGGTGATGGTCTTCGTGCCGGTCCGTTGGCTTCGCGTTGTGAGGAGTCGTCGCCTCGAGTCGCCGCTGTGTGGATCTAGCTGCGCGCGAGGAGAAAGAATCGTACCAAAAATCGAAGCCGTCTTCTCCGTCCCTTCGCCAGCGAGCAGGCGGTGGCAGCAGGCAGTCGCGGGCGAGCCGAGCAGCGGCACCGGGATGTGGCGGGGCAAAGCATAGTAGCACTTGAGGACGCCATGGTCGCGCGCCGTGGAAGGACGGAGGTAGTCAAGACTCAAGAGCGCAGCTGACGGGATCCGGGCAGGCGCACCCGGTGAAGGCGACCAGGCCACCGGGGAGCACGGCCACGATGGGGAGGCGCGCGTCGCCGTCGGGCTGCCGGGTCGCGAGCACGAGCGCTCGTCAGGCTGCCTGGTCAGCACTTGCGGTGGAGTCTGGACTCTAGACGAAGAAGATAAAGTTTCTTTTTTTTTGAGATTAAGAAGGGGAAATAAAATGAGTGGAAAAAATAAGAAAAGAAAAAAATAGAAAAACGCTAGCTTTTTAGTTAGTCTTGGTCATATATGTGAATTGATTTTAACATAAAGTGATCTACATTATATGTTATATTTGAGTTGTGAATTTTCAACTCAAAAACTCCTTCTGTTCTTATTTTGATGTGGATTTATAGGTGAAATCAGATGTATTTAGCTTTGGTGTTATAGTGCTAGAAATCATTGCGCTAAAAAGAACCGAGGTGTCTACATCTACTCCGGCCACCTCAACCTTCTAGCACATGTGAGCATCCATCCAACTCAACAACTGTTCACAGGCAAAGATCACTGAATTTAACTTGAAACCAATTTTGTAACTGCTTCTGGATATTTACCAGGCCTGGAGCTTATTGAACGAGGGGAATGGCTTAGATTCAGTCGACGAGAATCTGAACTCGGATAAGAAACTTCAGTTCAAATAGCTTGCCACTTTGGTTTAAATAAATAGTGATATTCATTACCCGGGTATTTCAACTTTACATAATATGCTCATGTCCTTATCGTCGAGAGATGATATCATGGTAATTTTTTCTTAAAATCATTGCATTTTCTTAATTCCCGCATCAACGCGCGGGTGAGGTTCCCCTAGTAATCTAGACATGAATCCCAAAAATGCTTTGTAGACATCTGTTGGGGTGTTAGCTCTTGCCCTTTTGAACTCCCTTTATATGTATCACTGATGCTTCAGTAGTTCTTTGTATGTAGCAGAATAGTTTCCAACAGGGCCGTCCCTGGGGGAGGGGCAGGCAGGGCACTGCCCATGGGCCCCATCGGGCGAGGGCCCATCAGAGTATAGATGTTTCCTGCGACCGTCCGTCCACCAATCGTATAGGTACAGTCGCCAGACTAGGTCTGCACAGCGACGTATCGCATTTGTCAATCGCCATACACGCAATGCACGACGACGGACGGGACGAGATCGAGAAAGACGAGGAGCAGTGAGGCCCCGAGGGCGACGCGCAGGCCGACGGCGTTATTATTGATTATGCAATTGTTTCATTGACTAGTCGATTTGATCAGCTAAAGGAATTTGAGAAAATATTTGGTTTCTTATTCAATTCAGATAATCTAAAGTCCTTGGATCATAGTGACCCACGAGATTGTTGCACAACTTTTGTGAATAAGTTTTGTCATGACAACCAGTCTGATGTTGAGTTAGATTATTTGTTCTCTGAGTTGAAAGTGTTGCAAGTACTTTGCCAGATCAGTTGATGTCAGCATCTGAGATTCTTCACTTTGTTAAAGATGTAGATTGCTATCCGAATGCTTCTATTGCATATCAGATTCTATTAACTATTCCGGTGACCGTAGCATCGGCTGAAAGAAACTTTTCCAAATTGAAACTACTAAGAAATTGTTTGAGATCAACTATGCTACAAGAAAGATTAAATGGCTTGGCTATGTGCAGTATTGAGAAAGATATTTTAGATACAATTGATCTTAATAGTGTTCTTCAAGATTTTGCATCAAAAAAATGCTTAAAGACGCTTTTTTAAAAAGCACTACTCCAGCCGGTCACTCTGGCACCGCTGATCCTGGAGGAAGCCCGGAGGTGGTCACATGCCGGTTTCGCTGGGATTGGGTTGCTTGGTCGTCGTAGGTTGCCCCCGCGCCTTTAGGTAGCCTCATGTTGGTAGCTGTTCTTTCCCATCTTTGGGACTTGTTGTCGTCTCGCGTTTGTACCGCTTTTTTAAACAAATCTTTCTCTTCTCCTTAATGAAATACGTGCTGCGCACGTCTTGAAAAAAACACTGTGCTTTGATTTGAGGTAACTATCATAGTTATTTTGCCATTTTTATCTTCTTTGATGTACTGTTACTTTTACAAGAAGAATTTAATATATGCTACAAGTTATCTCTTATCAATAGTATTATATAATGGAATCGTTATATTAAAATATTAAATTGTTAGACTCTTAGTGTCTTACTCGCCCAAGGGCCCATGAAACTTGTGGGACGGCCCTGGTTTCCAATATCGTGTTCAACTTTCTTGATGGAATTAATAGATAAGTGCAAAATGAAGCAGAGCATGTCGTTCTGCTGCAAAGCAGGCAAAATCATCTGAAACCCAAGTTATACTGCCGCTATGCCAAGTGAACCAAATTGTCTCTTCTCAGAGACTCGGGGATTGATGCTTCTTTGTTTCAGAGTTTTGATATTAAGCCTGCTCTAACTTCGTTACTGGATGTGAAACGTGTGAACAGAGGAACCACCAGAAAATCGTAAGGCAACATGGTTGATAAACTGAATCTGGTACAAGATTTCTGCTAAAGATTAGCATTGCCTTGTCATCATGGTTTACATACTGTGATTGTGTATAGACACAATGTAAAGGCAGGTGGCAAGTGCCATCTATCTATCTAGAAAAAAATAAAAAAAAAGAAATTGTTGTATCTTCTCTCCAGAAAAGGTCTACACGTACATTGCTGTATCTTCTCTCCAGAAAAGGTCTACACGTACATTGCTGTATCTTCTCTCCAGAAAAGGTCTACACGTACAACTGACTACATTAAGGGCGAATGAGGTCATCCAATCAATCACTTGTATCAAAAACGTGCGCTCTTGTATGTATGTCACCAGCCTGAAGAAACATGAAAAGTGAATTTCCTAGCCATCAACCAAAGTACTTAAATTAAAACTTCCAGTGTGCATGTTGGCAGTATTGTAAATGTTAACAATCAAAACTAGAAACTGGTACCAACCGAATAAAAATACACATCAGTATTCCTTGTCAGAAACATTTCATATGAGCTCCTGTTCTTTGATGCTGGCCAATCTAGCATTATCTCTGTCACGCTTGAACACAGTGTACAATGGGGTGTAAAACATGAGACACAGAGCGAAAGGCACAATCATCATAGTTAATAGACCTCTGGAGAGTGCATACGCTCCATCCACTGATCCATGCGCTAGATCAATAGTCTTTGCATTGTAGCCATAAATCCTTTCAGTGACAATGCCAACAGCAGGTGCAGCCAGTGAACCAAATGAGCCTTCAAATGCACGATCAAAGGCATAGATCATCGTGCGGTGCTTGGGAGGGACTACCTCTGCGAACATGGGGTTGTTTGCACAAGTAGCGCACCAGCTTATGGTGATGCCCATTAAGAAGAGTGTGACAGCATAGGCCAACCAGTAATCAACAGACTGGGGAATGACTGTAAGGAGGATCCATGAAAAGGGGATGCCCATGAAGGCGCTAAACTGCGCACACATGATTCGAGCAGAATCTGGATAGTATCTTGATAGGCGATCTGCTATCACACCACCTAGAAATGATCCACTGGCACACCCCATAGCGAAAAAGCTGTTCAACGCTGCTGAGCTGCTGTTGTCGAAACCTAGGAGGGTCGAAGAATGTAAATGTGTTCAATTACCGAAAGGGATACATATCAGTTCAAGCATTGAAAAAGTACATAGCTTTCTTACCAATGAGTTCAAACCACATGGTGAAGAAAACTACAGCAGCCCATGGCAAAGAGCCAACAATGCCTTGCAAGACAATGATTTGAAATGTCCGCACTTTCATTACTGATCTCGCCGCCATCCATGAATCCTTCCAGATAGAATGTGGAGGAAGGATACCATTGCTGACCAAATGTGACCTGCCATTTGCATAAGATAATATTGTTATGCTAATATGCAAATACACAGTTCCAGTGGTGAACAGGGTTTTGCTTGAATAAATCCAGTGGTGTCCAGGGTTTCATGGTAAGCTGATATTTAGAGTCATCCAGTACATCAGCTAGGAGAATAAAGCAGGTTTTGATAATCTTCCACTCAGACGAAAATTGTCCAGTGGACAAGCAGCAATGCCGCAATGCTACTTATGCCTTCTTAATACAACTTGGTGTCATTTATCTTTTAAAATATGATTAGGCAACTAAAGGGTATTTTTCCAAAATCAGAAGAAAATCTGATTAAAAAATCAGAAGAAAACCATACCTCTCATTGTTCTCATCACTACCATAATGGCCTGGAGAAGTTTTTCTAGGATCAACAGCGTAAAGGTATACAAGAAGTCCGATTACAAAGCTCACAAATGCAACCGATATAAATGCAAGACGCCATCCTGGCAAACCATAGTAATCCCCTCCAGCCACGATTGTCGCCAAAACACTACCTCCTATACCACCTACTGAACCAATAAGCGCTAGTAAGCCAAATCCTGCTCCACGCGTGCCATCTTTGTAACTATCAGCAATGAAGGATTGAAGTGCCGGTATTACAATTGCAAGTCCAAAACCATTTACAGCTCTCCAGAATGCAACCTGCCCAAAATACTGGCTTACACCAACAGCTCCTGTTGATAAAGCCCAGAAAGCAGTCCCTATGGCAAGAACTGCAGGGCGATCATATTGAAGAGCAAGGACACCTGCCAAGGGAGATGCTATGGACTTCAGAAAGTTCATCATAAATGTAAGGTACCCCAGATCAGTAGGACCAGCATCGAAAGCAGCACTGACTTCCTTGTAAACAGCTGGGAGGAGATTCTCATCAGCTCGTTCCAATATAGAAGCTAGGTTGATGAGGATAAGCGAAATGGAGAAACCAAACATCTTCTTTGATCTGAAATAAGAAGAAGTTCTTAGGGCGTGGTTACAAAGAAACATGATGCTCCTAGAATCATGGGGTATTTTTTGTGACACAAGAAATGTTTGATGTACTGAAATACAAGACATAGATACACCACGAAATATATAGTGAATAGCAACAGTATGGCACAAAGCTTTTCAGTGAAACTGTAAAAACAACAGAGAATAGACCCCTTCTCCCAGCCCCCGCGTCGCCCCTCCTCGGGGCGACTCGGGCGGATCCCGAGCCCCGGCGCCGCCGCCCCCTCCATCGCCGGTGCTCCTCCTCGCCGCCGCCCGAGCGGCCGCCGGTTGCCCGTGTGGCCGTAATGAAGGTGATGGCGGGGCCCCGCCTCCCTTTCTTCTTCTTCCACTCGCCCCCCTCCCCCCGTGCAACCTCCGCATCCATGGCGGCGGCGGTCGATTCCGGCCGGCCGCGCCCGGATCCGCCCTTGGGACCGCCGGATCCACACCCTACGACGCCGGATCTGTCCCCACGGCGCATCGGCTCGTCGGGGTTCGGCGTTGTGGTCCGGCCCGTGGCGGCGCGCGGGGCGGCTCGGGCTCCTCTCCGCAGCCGGCGCGTGGAGGGGCCTCGGCCTGGCTGCGTCGGCGGCGGCGTGCGGTGTGGCCCTGCTGCCCCGGTGCGCGGGCGCGTGGCTGGGCTCGGCCCTGGCGGCGTCCGGGGTGGCGGCAGGCCGTGCGTCGGCGGCGCTCCGCGAGGCGGCGACGGGGACCGGCAGCCTTGGCTTCTTCGGTGCCTCGACTGCTGTGCTCTGTCCGTGCCTCGGCCATGGTGGGGCCAAGCGGCTGTGGAGCCATGCTAGTTGTGGTGGTTTCAGCCTTGGATGGTGTGGGCGGCGTCATGGTGGCGCGGCCAACGGCGGCCTGTTTGGGTGGTCGCTGGCGACGTCGCGGTGGCGTGGCTGGTGGTGGCCAGACGACGTGTCGTCTTCTTCAGCAGCGTTGGGTCGGTGGTGCCGTGGTGGCATGACCGACGGCGGTTTTTGCCCGGTTTGTTTGCCAACGCCACCATGGTGGTGTTTGTTGGCTGCGGCCGTGCGACGGCCCACCAGCAGCACCATGGAGGTGTGGCTGGTGGCGCCGGCCGTCTCTCTCTGATCCGTGTCAAGGATGAAGTGGGTGAAAACCCTTCCCTTCTTGGGACAGCGTCATTGGCGCCTCTGGCGTCATGCCCTTCGTGAAGGTGACGATGAGCTTCTTCGGCACGGGAGACTGCTGCTAAGATCCTCCAACTTGGTGCTTCGGCGATGGTTGCTATCTGGGAGTGCTTTCTTCCTTCTCTTTTATTTCTGTTTTACCTTTTCTTTGTTACAGTTTAAAGTTTTAGTTTAGAGAGTAGAGAAGAAGAGAGTTTTCTGTCAGTGGCACTAGTGTTTGGTGGCTCGTGTCGACGTCCCAATCCGACCGAGTAGAGTTGTTTGAGTTGTTTAGAACGGTGCGTGTTGATGTCCCAATCCAGCCCACCAGTTGAGTTGTGCGGTGATGGTTGATGTCCCAATCCAACCTCCCGGAGTTGTATGGTCTGCGGACTAGAGTTGTTCGGGGTTTTCTACCCCTTGAGTTGTACGGGGTTTTCTACCCCTTGAGTTGTACGGTCTACGGACCGGAGTTGTGAGGGATGGTGCTTTACCTCCCTAGTTGTATGGTCTTCGGACCGGAGTTGTTTGGTTTTCGGGCCCGGTTTTCCTTATAAACTGGGTCAACTCTCTTCTTCTAATAAAAATTCGGGAAACATAGGTACATAGGCTAACATTAGACAGGATCTACGGTAGAGGCCAGCACTCCTGTATCTGGATTGATAGTTTGAACACTTACTTATCCATGGCCAGCACAATGCTAATTTGCAACAGCCTTCTGAATCAATGCGACGTTCAGAATCCCTGAACATCACAATGGCTTTCCAGCAACTACATTGGCACCCTTGCAATCTGAAGACTAGTGTACTCTCCTCTCTTCTCTTTCTCTTCTTTCTCTCTTCTGATTTTTATTATGCTCAAACAACTACTGTAAGGCTTTTTGGCTCTCCACAGGCCCTTTAATTAATTCAGGTGGGATATACTCTCCCCCGGTGACTGTAAAAAAAAAAACCATTGTATCACTACCCCTTTCCAACTAATTCTTTACTAAAATGAGAGATCATTTTCCCAAATTTGATTCGATGACAGTTATCAGGGTTTTTTTTTTTGACAAGCTAAGGAATCCTCCGATCCACTCGAAGCTACAGAGCGGCAGAGCAATCCAACTCCATATCACAGAGGGCCAACTCTCGCAATCAGATAACGCCTAAGCATAGACACAAAAAGAATCTTTGCTTGACCTAAATGGAGAGGCGGATTAACACCACGAACTCAACGCCGGTCGCCGGCCACAAACACCAGATTCGTATCCCCAAGCAAACGACGGTCTTGACACAGCTACACGAGCAACAAACAGGATAAAGCGATTCGTTCAGCAAGAACTGGGTCGGGGGACCCAGGAGGCAAACGAATCCCCCCAGGAAGCCTGGTGGAACAATCCATCTCTTTGCAGGAGGAGAAAGAATCGGCAGCTCACCTCATCCTGCAGCTTGAAAAGTGCCTGCGTCGAGGAGCAGGCGCAGCGGGATCCCCAATAACTACGGACTCGCCGTCAGCGTTGTCCGGATCTTGGGAACCTTTTCTTCTCCCCCGGATGTGTCGCTGGTCCAGTGGCGCGGTTGGAGGCTGGAGGAAGCGAACGACCAACGAGGCAACGACCAGGGGGCAGGACCGAAAATCCGAGGGGAAAATACACGAGGACCCAGGTGTTTGACTTGTGATTATTCCTTGCTTGATCTGGGCCGGTGATTCTGGCATGGTTTCCCTCCGTGGCAGGGTGAAAATGGCCATGCTCTTATCCAAATTTATCGATTCTTTATCCCCTCGTTTAGTGCAGATCACCAATTCGATACTTGCATGAAAATGCGCAAAAAATTATTGTGTGCCCCAAATAATGACAATTCTAAACAAAAATACATGTAGGTGTTATACTTTTGAGTGTCGGTCTCCTCTGCCAGACCGTTGTCTCCCAAAGGAAATAAAAAGCAAATAAAACCTCAAATCCACAATATTTCTCTTTGGACTTACAATATTTCCGCCCTGTTCGCTTGGCTTATCAGCCACCAGCCAGCATTACTTTTCTATCAGAACAAACCAGCCACCAGCAACGAACCAACAATACTTTTCTCTCAGAACAAATCACCACCAGCCACCGACCACCAGCCAAACGAACAGGCTGCAAGTTGTCGGCATTGTTTTATCAAATGTCAAAATTGTGGCGCCTGCTATACGAGAGAAACCGAGGACATTTGGGAGAATTTGGAACACAGAAGTTCAGCAGGATTTTTCACATGACATAATTTAGTTATTACTACAGAAATCGTAAGCTGAAAATGGGCTGGAAAGTGAGTGACAAACTGAAGAGGGCTGGAAAGTGGCGGTCAACTCTTTAGGGTGCGTTTGGCACAGTTGTGGTTGTGGTTGTGGCAGCTTCAGCTGTGGCTGTGCTGGTGAAGCGGATTCGCTGGTGAAGCTGAATCAGTTTTAAAGAAACGTTTGGCAAAACAGCTGACGAGGGCCCAGATTAGGGTCCCCTTTGACGGCAAGATTATCTTCCTAAAAACAACGGCAAAACCACAACCCTCGAGGTGGAGTCAACCGTTTGTTGGCAAGCAGCTCGAGGATGGTCGTACCCTTGCTGACAACAACATCTAGAAGGAGTCCACCCTTCACCTGGAGCTGCGTCTCAGGGAAGGCATGCAGATCTTCGTCAAGACCCTCACCGGCAAGTCGACCAGTCCTTGGCCGGACGGCTGCATCTTCGACTAGTTTCCCACTAGAGGAACCCTCGCACGACAAGTCTCCGCCTCGCACGAGTACTCTCCGCCTCGCACGACAAGATCCCCCGAGGAGTTCCTCGGAGAAGTCCTTCCGAGTAGTTTCCGCCTCGCACGACAAGTCCAGGCTCCGACTGGTACGTGGACTCGGGCGCACTACTCGGGCGGCGCTACCGATGCGCGGGGAGGAGCGAATCTCCACGTCACGCGGAAACAACAGCTGGAGGCCATGCAAGCGGCCCGCCCCCCTTAATGCAGGTCTGACAAGCCGCTCAGCCATCACATCGCCATCATCTCCTACTCTGCCACACGCAAAACTCAACCCGAGGCACTCAAGCACCCTCTACGACGCGCACGAGCCTAGGCTTAGGCTCGGGCGTGGCAAGCTAGGCAAGTACACGGGAAGACTAAGACAAGCCCAAACTACTCGGGGAGAAGGCCAAACGTCCCGGAGGGAACAGTCCAACCCGGCCACGCGGCGGCTTCCCCGACAAGGCATCGCGGCTCGGCTTCAATGCGCCCCGGCGGACAGCGACGTACGACGGGACGTACCAGCTGCCAAGCACTGTAACTCTTTTGTATTCCCCCTTGTGCCCCTCCCCTTGAGACTATAAAAGGGAGAGGAAGGCAACGTTCACAAGGGTTAGATCTACACGTGACCAGACACCACCACCCGGGACTTGGGAACGAACTCCCTCTCCCGACTAGCTTGTAACCCCTACTACGAGCACACTTGGCTCAGGAACACGGCTGCGATACACTGGACGTAGGGTATTACTCCTCGGAGGCCCGAACCAGTATAAACCCCGTCGTCTCCCGCGCTAACCATCCGAGCCCGACACACGATCGATAAAAATTTATTGCCGGCGGTAGAGAACCCCGACAACAGCTTCCCCTGACTGTGCCACACTGATAAAAGGGCGAAATACCCATAATACCCTTCCCTCATTTTATTTTTTTCTATTTCCTTTTCTATTTTCTTTTTCTTTCCTATTATTTTTTCCTTTCCCCTCTCCATCTTTTTTTTCTCTTTTCCTTTCCTCTCACCTTATCCCTAACCTTATCCTCTTCCTCACGCGCCCCTGCCCCCAGCACGCGCAGATGCGCCTGCCCGCCGCCTCCATCGCCACCTGCGCCGGTGCGCCGGCCACCTCCCCCACCGCCTGCGCCGGCCGCCTCTCCGCCGCCTCCCCCACTGCCTCCTCCGCCGCCTCCCCCACTGCCTGCGCCAGCTGACTCCCCCGCCCCTGCCCCCATCGCACGCACGGATGGGGGGGGCAGCTGCATCCTCGCCGGCCGCCCCGCCACCTCCGCCGGTGCGCCGGTCCCCTCCCCCACCGACTGCGCCCGCCGTCTCCCGACTGCAGAGCTCCTCCACCGCCAAGCTCTTCGCGCCCCCGCCGAGCTCTGCGGCGGCCTCCTCTGCGCCACCGCCGACCGCCACCATCCCCGCGGGCCCCACCGGGGGCAGGCTTGGCAAAGGGCGGGGCGAAGCGGGAGAAGCTGCCCTTTTGCAGCTTCGCCCCGCCCGAACTGCTCTAGAGAGCGGGAATCGTGGGAGGCCGGGAAGCGATTCGCCCCCGAAGTCGTTTCGGGAGACCGTTTGGCACAGCTTCGTGCGAAACAGCTGCCGAAGCTGCTCGCGAAGCTGTGCCAAAGGCACCCTTAGCTGCTGGTGGATTTTTGGCCCAAGAAGGCAAGATACTACCATGTCAGATCATCCGCACCGGGCTTTTCTCCCCTGCAGCGGTGTCCTTCAGGAGCTACTTCATTTTCCCGTCAGCGCCCGTCGACGCCAAATCAAGAGGAGACGCGGACTCCTTCATCCCAGGCGGGGCCCGCGTTGGTCGTCGGCTCCCGCGCCCTACCAACCACCACGGCGCTGCAGGGGAGAAGTCGCGACGCCGCCGCGCCGCACGAGAAGGGGAGGGAGGATGTCGGACGGCGAGGAGGCCCGCGCCACGCCCAAGGGAGCTTGCCGGTGAAAGGAGCAGGAGGGGAGGCCATGGATGCGGCGGATGCGCCGGCCATGGACGTGCAGGGGAAGAGCGAGCTCGAGGCCGCCGGAGATGGCTTCTTCCCCGAGCTCGAGCCTGCTGCGCCTCCCAAGATCCCACCGGGGGCCTGCACCTCCGCGCCGCTGTCCGCCGCGCCTCTCCGGCTTCCGTCTGCCGGCGGGTAGTACGAGGAGGCGCCCGCATCGCCGCGTCGCGACAGAGGAGAAGCAGGGGCCGCGGCGGAGGAAGAGGTGGGCCGCAGCGGAGGAGGAGGTGGGCCGCGGCGGAGGAGGAGGTGCGCCGTGATTCGCCGTCCCCGCAACGCCCGCCAATTCCCGGGCCGCCGTCCCCTGCTGGAGCTCCGCCCGCCGTGGGGAGCTGCAGGGCGCCGCGCCCGTGATCCGCCCGCTGCCGCCGTATCGGCGAGCTCGAGGCCGAGCGCGAGCTCCGCCGGCGGGGCCTTCGCCGCAGCTCCGCGTCGTCGGGATGGAGCGTGGAGCAGGGGCGCGGGCGCGGCCGCGCGTCCTCGTGACGGCACCTCCATCAGCAGGAGGCGCAGGACCCGGCAGGGGAGCAGGCAGGGGAGGACCCGCCGCCGCCGCTGCGTTGCGCCCCTCCTCTGTCGCAGATCCGCCTTCAACCGGCGCGCGCGCTCGCAGGGGAGGAGATGAGAGGGAGGGTGTAACGACCCGCCTATCCGAGGCCGGGCCCGCCTACGCCTGGCAGCTCTCTAGGACCCCAAGAATCTCCTCACAGACCAACACATATCTTTTCTGCACACTTTGTCCTCACTCATGCGCACCCGGGAAGGACTTCCCGGTCGGTCACCCATCGCTCCAAGACAAGCACGCTTAACTTTGGAGTTTTTTTAGATGAGCTTCCGGAAAAGAAGTTGTAACTTATTGGTATGAGTATCCTTATCAATCCTATTAAGCCTTGGGCCGGGATGTCACATACACCCCCCTTAGAAGATCGACGTCCTCGTCGATCAACCCCAAGCTAGGAACGTCCTCTCTTGGCCACGTCCATAGATCCAGTGCCAGCGTATGTGCCATGCTGTGTGACCACTCAGGGCCCACACCAGTCATGCACACCATGCCTGCGCAACTGCGACCGCACGCACCCGTGAAACCGCGAGAGTCGGCTCTGATACCAATTGTAACGACCCGCCTATCCGAGGCCGGGCCCGCCTACGCCTGGCAGCTCTCTAGGACCCCAAGAATCTCCTCACAGACCAACACATATCTTTTCTGCACACTTTGTCCTCATTCATGCGCACCCGGGAAGGACTTCCCGGTCGGTCACCCATCGCTCCAAGACAAGCACGCTTAACTTTGAAGTTTTTTTTAGATGAGCTTCCGGAAAAGAAGTTGCAACTTGTTGGTATGAGTATCCTTATCAATCCTATTAAGCCTTGGGCCGGGATGTCACAGAGGGGCCCCGGCGCGGCCGCGCGTCGAGTAGGGTGTGGCCCCGGCGGCGGCGCGTGGACGGAGGTAGAGCAGAGAGAGAGGAGCGAGGACGAGCCGGGATAGAGGCAGGGGAGGAGGAAAGAGAAGGGGAAGGGGGAGGGAGGAGGCGTGGCGCGCCGTCGCCGGTGTGGAGGGGCAGCCGGCGGCCGGCGGGAGTAGAGACCAGGCGCTGTGGGAGGAGGGTGGGCGGAATTGACGAGGTGGGGGAGAGAAGCTCCAGCGGTGGAGAAAAGGAAGGGAGAGAGAGGAAGAGAGACTGATAGGTGGGTCCCGCTAGTTGGTAGTTGGGAAGAAGGAGAGATATAAAGGATGATGGATGCGGGAGATATGAATATAAAGGAGAGAATCTTGTTGTGTAGGTAGGAATATTTCATTTCGAAGGAGGAAACGAAAGATGACGAGTGTGGATGGTCTCAACCCATGCACAGCACAGCCAGATTCTGTCCATGCGGTTTCCCCCGTCCCCAGGTCAGCAGAGTCCCCTGCGGGCTGCGGCATCCGACTCATCAGCAGCGCCGCTAGCAGGGGACCCGTCTCCCACTGACGACCGGGTCCCACTCCCCGACCAATCCCGCGCAAGCACCCGTAATGCTACCCGCCCCGCCGGACGCGCCACCTACACGGACACCTGGACCCTTCGCCGCGCCCCGATCCACGTGTCGTCCCTCTGGCCTGCCCGGCAACCGAACGCCGCGCCGCCACCTCCCCCTCCCGCCTGCCCGCCCGAAGCGACCAGACCCCCGCCCGTCCCTACTCCTCCTCTCGTGCTGTTCTAGTGCCTGCGCCTCCGCCTTCGTTGCGGTCCCTGTCGCGTGAACTCGCCGCCGCCCCTGCTCACCTCACCGCCGCTGCAGTGCAGGTCGATCTCTCGGTCACAGGGAGTCAGAGTCACCGCAGTTCACAAACAAGTGCAGGACAAGTCGAGGACACACGCGCGCGCGCCGCGTGGGCCATGGCATCATCCGCCTCCACGTCGTCGGGCGACGAGCGACCGAGCGGCGCGCCCGGCGACCCGTCCGCCGGGGCGGGGACGGCGGCGGCGGCGCCGCCGCAGGTGCACGCCGAGTGGGCCGCCTCGATGCAGGCATACTACGCCGCCGGCGGGCAGCCTTACGCCTGGCACGCCGCGCAGGTACAGGACGACGATGGCTCGATTGATTTTCTTTTTCCTTTTCTTTTTTTTTCGCGTAGCGTGCTTGGGAGGTGGTGGCGTGGTTCATGATTTGATTAGGGTTTCGTCCACGCGACAGCACATGATGGCGGCGGCTGCGGCGGGGGCGGTGCCGCCGTACGGGACACCGGTGCCGTTCCCCGTGTCATTCCATCCCGCCTACTACGCGCACGCGGCCATGGCCACGGTGAATGCTCTGTCTCCGGTATCGGTTCTAGTGCTGCAGCTGGAATGTGAGATTGCTTTCTGGGTTTGGTTCTATGCAGGGTGTGTCCTACACGGCCGGCGAGCCTGTGGCGGTGGCGATGGCAGAAGGGAAGAGCAAGAGGAAGAGCTCGGGTCCTCCCTCTGTTGGCAGCGTTTCTGGAAGGTACCATTTCATTTTGTGTATAATGTACTTGCTGGCTGCTGATCTGTTCTCGTGGTTTTGTTGAGCTGATTGTGAAACTATTTGTTGTGGTCTGTGCAGCAGTGATGCAGGGAGAGAGGAGTCATCAGATAAGCGAGATGCTAGTGCCAACCTTAAGGTGCCTTGTTGGTCATTTTTACCTAAATGCAGCTAACTGTAGTGCAGCGGTACTGGGATCATCTTGGTTGATTGTGATTTTCGTTATTTCTATATAGCTATTACCTTCTGCAAAGAGGAGAAAGTCCAGCAGTGCAACTGTACAAGGTTGGCTTACATAAATCGCAATGCTTTACTTGTAATAATGCAGTAGCTTTCCTGATTTGGTGGGTATGTGTAACGGTTGGCACTTTTCAGGCGAACCATCTCAGGCTGCAACAGGGCAAGATGCTGCAGCCGAGACACAGAACGCAGCGAAGAGGAGGTCTGCAGCAAAGCTATCAGTTTCGACGCCTGAGATGGCAGCAATTTCCGATGACAGACCAAACTTGAACATTGGAATGGATCTTTGGAGTAATTCTCCTGTTAAAGCAGAGACCTCTGGACAGGGTGAGATAAATGTTACAGCATCTTCCCAGCGTGACATCGCTTTATCACAGATGGTATGTATGGGAAACATACAATTGTAATTCCGTGAACAACTTGCATTTTGGATCTCTAATAAATATGTAGCCTGTTTTCCCCGCCTTTGGTCATATGCTTTTTTTTAGCAGGATGAGCGAGAACTGAAGAGGGAGAGAAGAAAACAATCTAACAGGGAGTCAGCAAGGAGATCAAGACTTCGCAAGCAGGTGCTGTCCTCGGTTAGGATGTTGGGGGGAGAGTGTAGATGATTGAATTCGAATGTTCTCTTAGCCTTTATTTTCCTGGTGATGCTTTGATTATAAATGGTACTGCAAGCAAAGCCTGTACAAAGCCCATTGATCCTCATGAGAAAAAGATGTAGTTACGGCTAATTGGTCTATCGTTAAAATGTCTCAAACTGGAAATTGGTTTAGCTGGCTTGACTAACCTCTTATCCACCATGTCACCATGTGATTGTACAAATGTAAGAAAATGTCTAAGGGGCGAGTTCGATAAACATACCTTGTTCTTGGGCAAGTTGTCTAATTTCTGATGTAGTTGAGTTCCCCTACGACCCACTCTGCCCCTCGACAGTTATTTTTCAAGTTAAATTCCACGTTGTACAGCTTCTTTAACAAATTTTCTATTGATTGATTTCATGTCCTTGTTATATTGTCCAGCAAGAATGTGAGGAACTAGCCCAGAAGGTAACTGACCTGACCACCATCAATGGCACCCTCAGATCCGAACTCGACCAGCTTAAGAAGGACTGTGAAGACATGGAAGCAGAGAATTCGCAACTGATGGTGAACAACTAATCCCCGTTACTCGTTATGTCATAAGCATATAGCTCGTCTTTAGGTAGGTCATCATTGTAAAACATCAAAATTCTCATGGAGCATGTGTGGTTCCCGTTTTCTGTCCGTGCAGGGTGAAATGGAACAGTCTGAGACGCCTAGTGTAGTGACAACTTTGAGCATCCAGATTGACACGTCAAAGGCACATCATGGGAACAATGAACAGCACCACAATAAAAATAACAATGATAGCGAGGGATAGTTTGAGTAGCAACCATAAACTAGGTGTTAGATCTAGATAAGGTTCAAAGATGAGATGTCGAGATGAGGTGCTTAATATTAACTGCACCGTTGCCCATCATCATCAGTCTTTTGCTTCTGTTATTACAACAACCATAGTTGACCCCCTTTGTAAAGCTACTCGCAAGCGTTTTGATACCAAGAGTCTCTTGGAGTCGTGTATAGTTGTTATGTATCAGGTATCGCTGCCAGCCGGAAATGTGAGTAAGCTGCTTTGCATCAGATAATCAGATATGGAAACTGTTAAAACGATCCTTTGTGAATTGTGAAGCTACTCGCAAGCGTTTTGATACCAAGAGTCTCTTGGAGTCGTGTATAGTTGTCATGTATCAGATATCGCTGCCAGCCGGAAATGTGAGTAAGATGCTTTGTGTCAGATAATCAGATATGGAAACTGTTAAAACGATCCTTTGTGAAGCTACTCGCAAGCGTTTTGATACCAAGAGTCTCTTGGAGTCGTGTATAGTTGTCATGTATCAGGTATTGCTGCCAGCCGGAAATGTGAGCAAGCTACTTTGTGTCAGATAATCAGATATGAAAACTGTAAAAACGATTAATACAAACTTCGATGAACTGAAGCTAATCCAAGGAAGCTGTATCATATAGCTGCCTAATGCACAATTTTAATTCAGAATTACCCGAGTCGAGGCAGGCGTTGGCCCATTGCTCATCCCAGTCAGGGAACACAAAATTTGTAGCTGCAAAGAAAAATGGGCAAACGACCAGAAACGAACTGTGTCACAATCTGTATCATCGCCTGGATTCAGTTTCAGGCGAACTGAGGGAAAGAGAAGCATTTCAAACAGCACCAGACAGCAAACAAGTCTATAACTATCATTTGACAATCGACACTGTTTACAACAAAAATTGTTTTCAGCAGGTTGCTGTCCTCCCGTTCAAGAGGAAGGAACCCACCCAGGTTTCAGAGAATTATCTCTCTTTTTTTCCGCTCACAGCATTAACAAGTAAAATGGCATAATGGTTTGCTAACATCTTCCAGAGCTAAAGAGCAACCATGCTAAATCCAGCGCAAGTGATTCCAGAATCTGGGGGTTTCACTCCTAAATCTTCTACGCAACTACGCCCCCCGGTGCATACACGCGCCATAAGTTTGGGACAAGATTTATGTACATTACATCCAAAGGAAAGGCTCACACCATCCACCTCAGGCACTCTTCACATATGACACAACGACTGTGATATCATCAAGCTTCCCACCATAGTACCGGTACCCTGCTTCTTGAGCAGCTGATGCGAATGGTGATTGCCTGTTCTTATCTGTAGCTCTTTGTCGAGCCAGAGCAGCAATTTTCTGTGCTGCAATCTGAGGCTCAAGTCCAACCCTAAGAGCTTCAACAATAACACCACTAATTTCATTGTTGTATAGATTGTCAAAAAGTCCATCTGTGCCAGCAACAATAACATCACCAGGAGCAACCGGAAAGTTGAAAACCTAAAGAAGCATCAAATGGGAAGCATAATTACATACAAGTACTTTGAAGATGTAGAACTTTCGAAAATTCAACAGATATAGGCTTCTTAGGCGAGTTGTGTTATCATAGTACTCTACAAAACAATGGCTGAATTACTCACCTGAGCAGAACTTGGAAGATCACTGCCACCTCCACTCTCAAGCTGATAAGTAAAATTGAAATCATGCTGCTGTGAAGGTGACCTGAGAACAGTGCGACCATCTCTGACTACTACGAAGCCACTATCCCCAAGATTTACAGCATGGATACCCTGCAGGTTTAAATTTCATGATGTCAGTAGCTCAGTGCAAATCATCAATGAACTACCAAATAGCATGCTTGCACTTTTTTGAGAAGAAGGAATTTGAACTGGGATACCAAACAAATGAATAAATTATATATCTGTTATTGTTGACACAGTTTTGCTACTCAGATGCTCAACCACTTTTTCAATAAAATTAACTGCAGATATTCAAATAATTTCTGCGTGTTCACCAGGATACACCAAACAAGTAATTTAGTGGTAGGACACTAAGGGCATGCTTCATTCTCTAAGATAAACTCTGGAAGAAGTGAATAAGGAGAAGCTGATTTTCTTAGCTACCGTTATTTCTTTTCAAAAAATCACTCCCACAGAATCTGCAAGTGCCCTGTGGCAGAGCTTCCTATGGAATCTCTATGGGAGTGGAGCTTCTCTGGGAAATCTACCAAACAGGCTCTAAGCATCATGAAACAAAGGACAGAAGTTTAACCTGATCTTTAAGAGTGATGATGCAAGCAGTAGATGATCCTCTTGCTTTGGTGCTTGCATAAGCCTTCTCCAAAACTCTTGATGGATCAATGGTCCCCTCTGGCTCATCTTTGATAGCACTCATTGAATTTCTCATGAGCTCCTTAGCATATAATCCAGCATCAACACCAAGGTCTGCCCAACCACCAACACCATCTGCTACACCAATCACATGCTCATCGGTGCTAATAAAATGAGCATCCTCACCACCAGTTGCCTCCTTGGCAGGGTGAGGCAAGTAACAAGATCCTGAGATCAGCTTCAAACTTTCAGAAGTAGGTGCTTTTCTGTAGAGGGAATAAAACAGTAAATCACCAGCAGATGTTGATAATACTAGACCTCACAAATTAAAAGAAAAACAGACGCAATTCATCCTAATATAAACAGGAAAAATCCTATATGGATATTTCAAAGCAAGCTGTAAGAAAATTCTAGTCTAAACTACAAACTTATGTGCAGGAAATACAAGTACTTTCTTATGTTGTCCCTATTTTAATTCTATGAAACTCTGATGTACACCATACTCCAGTTCCCGGTTCTGAGTTCACTTTCTACAGGTTCATTCACACATCAATTTTAGGACATAGTTGACATCACTCACAGTCACAGAGCTTAACAGCATCGAACGAAAGCTAAAGAAAATTCTGTATAACCTTTTTCATATCATTAATGGACCTCAATTAGCTCTCTTGACATATTTATGTGCATCTTCTGTATGGACAAAGGCAACTGCAACCAACATAGACAGTTGCAACCAGCTATCTACGCAGCATCAGAACACACATGAATCATGGTGGTATTCATATACAATGTAGAACCTTCTAGAGACTAGAGCACATTGATGCTCAAAACAACCAGCAATTAGAGGCACAGTAGTTTGATACATACCCATCAGATGCAACAGTTGAGTCATCCATCTTCTCATCAAGTGACAATTGATGCTCTGTCGCTCCGGTGGAATATGGCGCCACACATGATGAGCTGAAGTCTCTGGCCCATGGCTCAACTGCAAAGCTCAATTTCCAACTTGGGCCAACTGCATTTGTCCAGAATGACCTATTCCCCCAAGGCTCAGAGCACTTCAAGCTTGCACCAAACTTCTTGCAAGACTCCAACCCTCTATACCTAAAGGAGACATCTGGCCGAGGTGCACTCCCCACCGATCCCATGGTTGCAGTACGTGCAGAGTGTGTCCCTGCAGATGGATCCTTGTCTGGTTGGCGCTTGGCGGCACCCAGCTCAGCTCGCCGGATAGCATAGCCACAGGCAGCCATGACAATGCCACCTCTCTGCAGCAGACCCTGCCCTGCGCAGGGAGACCGCACGCAAGGCGCCCGGTGGATTGCGGCGAAGAAGGCGGATGGCGCACGGCGGTCCGTGGTGTGCAGGAGGCGTGCGGGGTAGGTGGAGAGAAGGAACCAGGTGTTGCCGAAGAGGAAGCTCCGGCCGCCGCGGCCGAGGGGGACGTCCTTGTTGGAGGAGAGATGGACGCCGCGGCCACCACCGCCGTAGCCAGCTAGCATCTTAGGACCGAGCGAGGCGGGCTCCCCAAGATCTCATCACAAACACACCTGGTACCACCGGAGAAAATCGCGGGGGGGGGGGGGGGGGGGGGGGGGGCATTCCATGAGACGAAATCGTAACTCGGGCCATTCCAAAAACAAATCAAGAACTCCACGAGAAAATTTCAGAAAAACGCAAGGTCGGAGACTGCGCCATCGATCCAGCTACAAAATCAGGGACTGGGTTGAATCTTCTTACCACCACAGCAATAGCAGGACTTCAAGTGTGTGGGTGTTGAGATCTCGAGCACGACCAATTCCCGCGCAGCCTCGATTGAATCCCCAACCAATTCGCGCGATGGAGCTTGCGGCGGGTCCGCGGCCACGGATTAGGGTTGCTTGTTGTTGGGGGGAGAGCGAGGAGGTGGGGGAGAGGATATGACAGCGGCGAGTTCACACACAATAGGAGAATGCGGTTTTTTTTGGGCCCTAGAAAGTGTTTTCCTCACAGTAGTGGACCTATAAAGCCCACGAAAATCAAAGCGTAAAGCAGATTGTTAACGAGGCCCAGTCCACAAATGGTTCCCGTCTCTGCGACAAATTCATCCTTTCTGATGTTTTGGCAAGTCTCCATGTGCAAAATCTTTACTTTTTTTTTTGAGCCATGCAAAATCTTTACTTTGTGATCATACAATTATTACAACAATCCCAAGTCCATACATTTGGTAACAGACTGGCACCATCTGTTTTATCTATCTATACTATAAGGAGCGAAGACAATTGAAAAATTTTCTCATCCAAATCGGACCGGCCTTACCCCTCACGCCGGACCCACCCGTCATATGTTTTTGGAAGTGGATAGGGTGGAAGGACTATGAAGTACCAAAAAATCGTAATTTAGAGAGCGTTTTTGCTAAAAACGTAATTCTTTTGTCACCCAACACGTGTGTACCCGCCCACCTATACCCACCGGGCCCACCGACCACCCACCAGGACCTGGCGCCCCGCTGGCATGAATCCAAAAGACAGGCGGCATGGGAAATTCGCTGATCGTATCCAACTTGGATATCTTTCTGGCTCGTCGCGGACGGATTTCAACTCTTCGTCTAACTAGGCCTAGCATGCAGTAGCCGGCCCAATGGGCATAGTTAGAGTGTACGTACTCATTTATTGGCTTATTATATACGGAATTCCTTTATTTTGTTTTGGTAAAATTATATGCGGAATTCCTAACCATATTACTAAAGTACTCTTGCTTTGCACTCCAGCTGTGGTTTTTCTCATAAAATTATATACGGAATTCCTAACCATCAATCTATACTATAAGGAGCGAAGACAATTGAAAACTTTTCTCACCCAAATCGGAACCGTCTTACCCCTCACGCCGGACCCACTCGTCATATGTTTTAGGAAGTGGATAGGGTGGAATGACTATGAAGTACCAAAAAATCGCAATTTAGAGAGCGTTTCTGCCAAAAACGTAATTCTTATGTCACCCAACACGTGTGTACCCGCCAACCTATACCCGCCAGGCCCACCGACCACCCACCAGGACCTGGCGCCCCGCCGTGTACAGCGCGTCTGTTTTTTTTGCAAAAACAACCCCGCGACGTAGGGACTAGCGATGCCCTACTGCATCGTCTGGCGAGGCGACGGGGGCGGCCCGTTGTCCCAGGCCGAGTAGATGAGGGCGCCTTCGCTGTACGGCGCCGTCGCCCAGAACCGACGCAGCAATCGGATCCTGTGCGCGCGTGGCGGAGATTTTCGCGCCAACTCTACGGGCGTGGAAGAAGCAGAGGATGCAGGAGGGGGGTCGGTGCGGCAGAGGTTGGGGAAGACGACGGTGCCGGAGCTCCGCCACCACGCTTGGTGGAGCTCACCGCACCACTGCGCGGACGCCGTCGTCGTCGCCGCTCTCCTACCTCCCCACTCTCCTCAACCTCCGCCGGATCTGAGACAGAGGGAGGAGAAGGAGTTGCTCTGCTCTACCGCGGTAGAGGGCGACAGGGGCGGAGGCGACCGGGACCGGGGCTGGTGGCACGGGGAGGAGCGATAGCGAGAGCTCCGCCGCCGCCCAAATCGCTCCGGCCTCGGATGAGCCCCGCCGCCGCGCGGATCCGCGAGCACGAGAGCTCTGCCGATGTGCGGGATCCGCGGGCGCGAGAGCTCTGCCGCGAGCGCGGGAGCTCCGCCGCCGCGTAGGATCCACGGGCGCAAGCGCGTGCTCCGACCGGGGCCCTCCGTGGGCGCGCAGCGGAAGCTTTGGGGGATGTTGGAGGTGGAGCCGGAGTGAAAGGAGGAGGCTCATCGTCGAGCCATCGCCGCCGCATCTAGCCGACGCCACTGCAACCACCTGCGCGCCGCAGGTGCCGACGCCGCCCCTGATCTGGTCAACACCACCGCAACCACTCACACGCAAGTTTCAGTGGGAGAGGAGAGAGGGAGGTGGTGCAGGAGAGCGGGACGGGGAGGTCCGGTGGGAGAAGCAATGGGGATGAGCGGAGGAGGGGCGCTGTGGAGGAGGAGACGGTAAACAAATACCTACAGTGGAACAGAGAAGCAGAGGAGGAGGCCAGCATGGCCCCGACGACGAGGAACCATGTTGCCGCGCTGCTGGGACTAGCGATCTCCAAGCTCCCTGCAACTTCTGTTATCCTGCCGATGGCCACGGGGATTGAGGAAGAGAGAGAACTGAGAAGGGAGACGAGAGAGACGGGCGAGATGATAGCCACAAGCTCGGCATGGTTCGTGGCAGGAAAGGGTCAGGGATAAGATTTTTTTAGGGTAAGGTGGTCTTTTCACAGGTTCTCTCCTATGGCTTATCCCCGTATATGCAGTGTAGTTCAAATTTCTTGTGTAAAAAAAGGTGTTATTCAAATTTGTGATCATATCTTTTAAAAAAATATTTTTGTGAACAAGCGTAATTGTTTCAAATAGCCACACAATAGTATACACAAACACATTTATAGTTGATCCTAAGTTACATGCAAAAATATTGAACAGCTTACATACAACCTGACTGTACGTTAAGTTCGAGATTCTACATACGGCAGGTCGTCTAAGGGCTGTACATGCTTACAGTCTGGCGATTCATCCCGTCTATAGAGTGTGAAATTTGCAGAAAGCCCCCTCCCCCTCCCCACAGACGTGGACGTCCCGTTCCTCGACGCCAAACCGACGTGCGACGACGGGCTGTAGGAGGGCGTCTTCACCGAGCACCGGCGGCCTGGATCCCGCACGCGCCTGGATCTCGTGCTCCCCCCACCCCCTCCCCGCCAAAAGCTCGATCATGCGCGCGTATCTCTTCCCCGTCAAAAGCTTGCGCGCGCCTCTGCTTTCCCCTCTTTGCTGCCTCCGCCATGGCCCCGCCACACCGCGCCGCGCCGCGCCTCGACCTCGACCTCGAGGAGGCCTCCATGGCCGCGACGGGGAGGAGGCCGCCATGGCCCCACCCATGCGCGCCCGCGGGGAGCTTGCCCGCCCTCCGCCCCAGACACCGCGAGGAGAAGTAGCTCTGTTGCAGCACTCTGTTGATTTGGCCGCGCGCAGAGGAAGGAGACGATTGGGAGAGAGAGCGGGGGGGGCATGCCCATGGCCTCGAGCCTGTGGAGGAGTGCGCGCCGGCCACGGGCGCTGTCGTGGGCTACTCCACCCTGGTCTTTGCGAGTCGCCCAGGCACCCGTACGCTCGCCATGGATCCCGCGGAGGAGGGGGGCGGGGTCGGTGAGGAGGAGCGCCGCGGCGATGGAGGTGGGGGCGGAGGAGGCGCAGGCGGAGCTCCATGGCGGTGCACACGGTGATTCTCGATTCGGTGGTTGCAAACCTCGATTTGATGGTTGTGAGCTCGATTTGACGCATGTGATGGTTGATTTGGTGGCGGGAAGCTCAAATCGATGGCAGCAGAGCTTGAATCGATGGCGGTGAAGCTCCTTGTGGGGATGAGGAGCCCATGGCCATGGGGCCTGTGGTCGTCTCTCTCCGGGATGATATCTTGGAAACGCTGAGAGAGATATATGGAGTAAGCGGCGACAGAGGGAAAAGGGAGATGCGACTGCCTGCTTGATCGGTGGATGTTGCAGTGTGCTTAGTGGAAGAAGAAAGAGAACTCAAGAGGAGAAGAGCCAGAGAAAGAAGAGACCAGAAGACCAGAAGTGTGCGGAGATATCGAGAGTGGGGAAAAGAAAGGAGGGTTGTTGTTGTGCTCAGCTGCTCTTGATGTATAATTCTTTCTTATATTTCTTTTTTATTTCATATATTGGTAAAGTTAGAACAGACACATGAGACTAAATAAGACTAATTTGCAAAACTGGTTAGTGTAATATGTTAGCTTTCTGAATATGTCTTGATGTCATTTGTACTAATGGTTTGAGAAATTAGACAACAATTTGCAAATATATGGAGTGCTTCCAAATGACAATCATAATCCAAGTTTTGCAGAGGCACTTTGTAAATTTAGATATCACAAAGCTATGGAAAAAGAAAATTAGATAAAAAAATGTTGTAAATAAATAAATATATAATATAGTTACCATATTAATTGTTCTTAAAAATTATTGTTATCGTTCTTATATTATTTATGCTTGATATTATTCAATCAAATAGCCACACATTTGTATACACAAATGTATTTGTAGTTGATCTTAAGCTCCATGCAAAGCATTAAACAGCTTACAGACGACCTCTCGTCTATGGGTTGTATGAGCTGTCTGTACATCTGTCTATATGCCCAGTTCGAGGTTCTGTAGACGACCTGCTATCTAAGGGTTGTACATGCCCTAAGTGGAAAAAAAGATTTGATCTCTTCTTTTCTTTTCTTTCTCCGGCGCACTCGCCATTCAACAACAATAGCAGTTGGGTCCATGCAGTAGGAAGATTCAAGTTTATCTCATTCGACAGATTAGTATCTCTACAAGAATAGCTTATTTATGTCATGAGTTGTATGAACTCTGAACTACAGAGGGATTTCTCTGTTCGGATGGTGTGCTTGTGCACCTATTGTACTACTAGAACCATCGCAAACACAAACGTTTGTGTTTGCCTCATTGTCATACATATTCGGCATTTTAAAGTTTATTTTACATTCTTTGGTTGTACTACACGCAAATGGTGTTGCCAGATATATTTGTTTTGAAGAATCACTTGTGGTCTATTGGTCATTCAGAGAGCATCATGAGCACAACAGAGCTATTTATATTTAAATCTTTGTAGACAATTCATTTTGTTGAAATGCATCAATTCATAATTCATTCTGCGGGGTGTTGGTTGTGATGGGTGTGAGCACTTGAGCTGTTAAGATAACAGGTTAACATATGTGCAATTGAATAATTTTTTTAAGTGATGCCACTTAACTAATACTTGATAGGTTATTTACACGTGCGTGTCGCATGTACATCTTACTGGTAAGAGCCAAAGGACCGAGAATAAGGAAACGTGACACCCGTGATCTGGTTTGCACACCGGATGCAGGGGATTTTCTTCCGTCTTTCAGCGCTACAGAAAATCCAATGTATATTCCCAAGCACATACTGATGAAACACATGATGGAAGTTTCCATCTTTAAGCATTACAGAAGATCCAACGTACATTTCCAAGAATTCAAAAACTGTGGCACGAAACAAACAGCTATGAGGAAGCATGCTGTATATTCATTTTTCTGATTGAGGATGGCCACAACTTTTAGCCTGGGAAGGAGGCCGTCAGTTTCGTGCTCCCACCCTAGAAAACCTCCTTGATAATTTGAATGCTGAAAACTGATGCACAGCTTGACTTTCTGTGATCGTACTACAGCTTTCCTGACTGCTAAGCTCTTGTCTATCAGAAGTAACTGAAGAAGTCCTGCGCAGGATCTCAAATAAGGAAACACCCGAATTCGTATCACTCTTTGAATTTTCTCGTGGCCCCACTGGCTTCTGCTGTGAACTGCTAAACTTCACCTTCTTAGGTTGGCTTGAATTGGTCTGATCCTATAGAATGGAAACAATAATCACATCAGAATTTTCTAGAAAATAAGAAACGAACACCATGTTTCAAAGCAGATTCAAACTCATGAACATAGCAGACTCAAAATTCTCATGAAACTTACCATATCTGAAATACTCTCTGAAGTAGACATGCAGCTCCTGGTACTACTGTTGCTATCATCACGGCCAAATACATAAGATCTATGAACTGATCTATAAGAAGACGCCATTGAACCACTGGCAGTTCGGCCAAGGAAAGATGACTGCAAGGAATGCATGGTGATGCCATTCAATGGTTAAATATGACAAAACAAAACTATGCAAAATCTTGGATAATAAACACAACACAAGATCATGCTAAAGTCGACATAACATCGTTGCAGTATGGAAACATTACAAGCAGCCATACAGTAATACTCAACAGAGAACCTAAGGTTGCAAACCAAAAGGATATCAAAGATTATTCAAGTCCAAATGTGTACTGTATTTACAATGCTATTAGTCACAGCAGTTCATGCTCAGTAAGTTGCCACAAGAAAGAGCATTGCATATTAGGAACACCGATTACTAACTATTCATTTGTAACAAGTATAACCATGGACAGGTATTAACAGGGGACGGAGCTACAAGCCTAGAATTGGCTCAGGAACCGGGCTGATCTAGTGTATGTAGATGTTTAAATTCTTTTAACCCCCTTTTTTTGTATTTGTTAGTGTGTATCTAATGTTGTTTTTGGCTCAGGACCAGGGCTCAGCACCACTGGGTATCAATCAATAATCACTAACCTTTGAAGCACTGCTGTTCTTCCCAGTCATAAGCAATTCGTGATTTGCTGGAGAAATATTAGAAACAATTGTTAGTAAATCAATTAGGATGCTTGGTGACAAAATCAATTAGGAGACAAAGATGAGCTCAGAACGGTATACATACATGTTGATTGTTTCCCTCTCCTCTTTGGCTGAGGAGCGATATTGAGCTTCTTTATTAGACCAAATACTTCCCTGGAGCTGTCATCTTCCAGCGGAGATATGAATGTATTATTACCAACCTGTGTGAAAAATGTGTCATTCAGTCATTCTCAAATTACTTATTAGTACTATTTGCTTGGTAAGTAAAGAACTAGCAATATTGGCTATCAAGCATATATCAGGCATTTAGTGGGAAGCATATACACCCATATGTAGGAAGCCATCAAGAGTGGTATAATGACGTGTGCATGGATGAATCATACAAATTATTGATGCTTAGCACTTACTTCTCGCTTTGAAATACGTTGACGAGCCAAATGTTCCTCTATCTCTTCATCATCAGAGTGCTCATAAGTATCATTATCATCTGCAAACATCTTTGCAATCATTTGTTTTGCCTTTTCAGAATTCTGCCGGATAACATTTGCCGGAGTCAAATCATATGACATTTCCTTTTCCGATTCGTTCTCAGAGTCTTCTATATCTTCATCTTCATCTTCGTGCACTGATTCTTTCTGCTCCTGATGGCCAAACTTCAGCCTTTGCATAACATTATTTGTTTCAGCAGCATCCTGTTGCTGAAGCCACTTTTGGTGGAGTTCATTACGCTTATCATGATCTACTTCTTTTTCTTCATAGCCAGCTGCTATGAGATCATTAAAAACTTCATTTTCATCACTTCCATCATCATCCTCCTCATCCTTAAATCTCATCGTGTCATTATCACTGTCATCCTCTTCCTCAGCTTCATCATCTAGAAAATCTTTCAGGATGGCATTATCTGGACAAGAGTCTCCTCCGATAGCTCGTTGGAGGCGTTCACGAGTATTTACAACATTATCTTGAGTGCTCGGTTCTATATTCTCTTTATCATTATCTTCTTCTTCTTCATCTTCTGATGAACTGAGGCATAAAATGTACAACAATGTCATACATAGAGCAGGAATGGAGCTAAAAAGTTAATAATAATATGTATCGATTCTCTGTATAATTATATAAGTTTTCATTGAAATTCCGAAGTGCATTAAGAAGTCACTCCATGTTTAATTTATGGAGCTAAAAAGGCCTCAAAAACACCATTGATAAAGTTAGCATAATGCTTTATTTAACTCAAATTCAATGCTCCTAACAAGGATGCCGACGACCCTGTTTCCTAGCAATGAAAATCACTCAGGTGTGACTTTTCGTCCCCCTGACAACCATGAAAAATCAATGCAAGACTAGGGAAGAAAAACAATGGGCTCTGCTGCAGCAGACAAGACATCCAATAACTACAATGCCTGTGAAAAATTGAGAATGGATAGTGGGAGCCAAAATTATACAAGAAAGGTGCTGCACTTACGATTCATCATCTGTACTCTTCTCAGCAGGGCTTGAAGAAGGGGGCAGTTGAGTCTGATCTACTGAATCGTTATGCTTATCACTTGACTGAGTATTCTTCTCATGATTATCTTGCAATCTATCAGAAACTTCCTGGTAGGAACAAGCAATCTATAGTTAATCAAGCAATTCACTTCATATAAATATGTCAACGTTTTAATTGTGTATGTATAGTGTGTTTGGAAATTATTATTCTATTCAGTAAGACTCGCCAACTGTGGAAATTGTAACATTTTATAGATCCTTACTCACAGTTTACAGCAGCACAACTTTACTAACATTTGTTACCACAAGTGCGATTATAATTGCTTGACGTAGCAAAATAAAATAGAAGTGTGCTATGCTGTGTGACAAAATAGCTGCTGCAAAGTGCAATACAATCGGAATGTGTGTTGGGGGGGGGGGGGTCCTACCTCATCTGAACCTTTGGTATGATCTTTCTCCTTGCAATTCAAATCATCCTGGAAGCCAGACCACTGCATCAGTGACATATGGGCACCAAACTGCAAACAAATTAAGAGAAAGCAATGCTCACCTCACTCTCACCACACTGATCCAGCTCATGGCCATTTGTTCCAAGTTCCTTGTCAACACCATCCTGCGATTATAGCGCCAATTAGTTTTCATGGACACTACATAATAATTAAATCAAACTGCCTTAGCGAAGACTCACAATCCTCAAATCCTTATCATGTCTTGTCACTTCTTTAACCTGGGGCACATCCAAACGCACAGCAGAATCAATGGCTGGCTCCGAAGCAGCATCATTATCTTCAGTTGTAGTACTTGATCTGAAATCCAGAGTAATAAAAAGCAAAGATCATCAATTGTCACTAAAGGCACACATAGGGTGTAGAGGGTTTTTTATCCTTATGATTTATAATTGAAATTCCTGAAAATCAAACGAAAATAACTAAATTACTTACTTCTTTAGAATCTCCAGCTTACGGAGGCGGATCTTCTCCAGTACCGATGAGATGGGCTTGCAAACTGGCTGCACAATTGGCCTAAATGATGCACTCCTCGTTTCTGCAGCAAACAAACGCGGGAACAAAGATCAAATCTCAACATCCAAATTCTATTGACATGTGCAGTTGACTTGTATACCTCGCAGCAACCTCTGGGACTCGGCGTGGATTGAATCAAGCTGTGCCCTCCTCTCCTGCACGGACGAGCCCACACCACCCGTCAACAAAATTGACTAGCAATTCATCAACTACATAAAGTAAGGATCCAGAAAACAGGAGAAAATCGTAATGGTTACCTTCTCAGAGCGTTTCTTCCCCCGTGCCGACTCCTTGGGCGCTTCGTCTTTCCTCTTCCTCTTGCTCCTCTTCCCCTTGGCCTCCGCCCCCGCAGCCATTTCCCCATCAGCTTCGTCCATGTCGAGTCGCTTCTTCGCGGAATTCTCCCTCCGCAGCTCCTCGATGAGCCCGCCACCCAGCAGCTCCTCCTCGTCCCCGTCATCCCCTCCCGCCGCCCCACCGAGCGGATCCCACCCCCCGGCGCCGACGGTCTCCGAGAACAGCGGGTCGAGCCCGTCGTCCTCCTCGTCATCGTCGCTAGGGGTGTCGGTCGGCGGCAGCGGCGAGGAGACGGGGGCAGGAGGAGAGGAATGGTGCAGCGGGGTCGGCGCATCCGCATCTGGCGGAGTCGGCGGCTGTGGGGAAGGGATCGGGGGTGAGGACGGACTCGGAGCTAGGGTTTCCCCGCCTGGTGACGCCTGCTCCTGCGGCGGCGAGGGAGGAGGTGGAGGCGGCGAGCCGGCAGGAGGGCTGGTAGTGATAACGACTGTGGTGGTGGTTTGGGAGGAGGATTTCTTGAGCCGCTTGAGGCGACGAGGCGGGGAAGCGGCGGGGGACGCGGGGAGGGCGAGGAGCTCCGCCTCGTCGAAGGGCTCCGTGTCCATGGCGCTGCGCCTCGGTCTCTCCTCTCCCGGCGGGATCTGTGATCTGGTGGGTGGGGGGAGCGGGGAGGATCCGAGGAGGGAGTCTGGATCGGTGGATTTCAGATGGGTGGGGGAGAAGAGGGGGGAGTAGCTGAGACCTGAGAGAAGGAGCGGGAACAGGTTCGAGATTTGCCAGGTTTCGCGCCCGTTTTTCCACTTTCCGACTCCGTGATGGGCCGGCTTCTTACATTGCGGGCCGGCTGGGCATTTTTACTAACGAAGAATGCCTTTTGCTAAAAAAAAACTAACGAAGAATGCAGAAATACGTTTAAGCCACGGGCTTGGAGTGGGCACCGGGGGAGAGGGATGTAATGTTTTTGAATTTTGATGTTTTTTCAAGTTTCAATTCAGCAGTGTTCAAATCCAGAGGTCTGCATTAAGGTTTTTTACAGAGCAAGTTCCCTACTGTTACGCTCTCATGTTCAGCATACTTTGTATTTCATCAGCATGAAGTTGTAAACTGGTAACTGGGGCTACACCAAAATTGAACCAGACTAATGTACGAGGGATCAAGAACATTTGTGACACAAATCGCAGATCACTACATCTCATCGCAATCTGTATCATTACATATGAAATACAAGTAGTGCTCCTCAAGAGATCGATCATGAGGCAGTGCGTCTTGCTCTCTCGTTAGATGGGAACTGGACTCCCGGAATCTCTGCATGCGCAATTTGTTGTACGCTTCCATGTTGAGGTTTGAAACCAGGAAGAGCTCTACCTCGGTGACGAATCGCTGTGTTCGGCCGAGGAGGAACGGCCTAGCAGCATCAGAGAGCAATATCCTGAATTCTTCCCTCCTAGTCTCTGGTGAGATCCTCCTTGGCTTGTGTTCTTTTTCAAGCCTCTTCATGAAGGATCCGATGACACCATGAATGTGGTATACTATGGTATCAACATTCTCATCCTGCAAAACTCAACATTACCATACGTCACTGGGCAATCAACATGGCTGAAATTTATATGCATCATCATAAAGCAACTCCATGGTTAATTGGTTATGCCCCTTTATTAAAAGTAAAAAAGAAAACACTATCCTCTAGCACTGGGGAACAATCTCAACATTACTTAACTATTGAAAAATACAACATGCATCATGATCCTGCTGCTTGTTCACTGTGCAAACCAACCATGCCAACAAAAGAAGCACTAGCATCAACAATACACGAGTAAATGGGCAACACAAATCTGATAGCTATTTCTTAAGAGTCAAAACTGATGTCTAAATGTTAATATGATACCATTTCACAACCTTGTAAAATACAAGGAAGAAGGAACACTTAACACAAGCAAAACTCAAAATCCCTAAAGGAACAATTGGATGCTCAAATTATATCACCTTTCAAAAATCTAGGAGCGATACCCCCAGTATTTAAACATAATTCTTGCAAGCTATGGATAATTATATTGCTAATATGCAGCAGTCAGAGCAACATACCCGAGTAAGGGCCTGGATTTCCCGTCTCAGCCAGGTTTCAAGCCAAATTTTTTTCTGGAGGTATTTATGTTGCTCCCAGTATTGCTGTACACCAGAAATATTGCTCGTGGTATCTGCTCAATTCAACAAACTTCAGCCTTAAAATAACAAGTGGGGTACATAAATTCCGATTTAGACAGCCAAAGTGTGAACAGAAAGCAACAAAAAATTATATTAACACAATACCTGTCATGTTATAGAACTGTGACACCAACTCGTGTGCATCTGAAAGACGCCTGTATCATAAAGAAGGGGGAATTAGTGCACTTGTTCACATATGAAAGAACCATGTTTTAGTTTACAATCACATATATAACATGCAAATAGTCTCCATTGCAGGATCTGGGTGAATGGTTGCTTGTGAATATGAGCTCCAGAGTACAGCTGTAAAGAACTAGAGGGAAAAAAAGAAGAGAGAAGGGATACCTCTTTCTAGGTTCTTGATTTATGTACCATCGCTCAAATGATTCACCATCAAAAGCATGTATGATGGATAGATTTTGAGTCTGCAAAACAGCAAAAGGGATCTGTCAGGACTTCAGGCAAACAATAGTTGGCCAACTACAATCAAGAATTAAGGCTACCGAGACTTAAGAAACAAATAGCAAAGGTGAAGCTAGCACATCCCAAATTTGTTGATATGATTCATGATGCATAACAATCAGTGTCAGTTTCTCCAATCCAATAAAAACACAAAGGAGTTTCAGAACCAAGTGTGCCATCCAACAAGTTCTGAACAAACACAACCATTTTGCCCCTTAGAGACCCGTACAGTTTGTCTATGTACTCACTTCAAGATGACAATACAGTTACTCAAGTGAATGAACTCCGGATGGTGGGATAAGCATAAATGAGCTCACCTTGCAAAGCGGGCATCTAACAGAAGTCAAAGGTTCTTCATGCTTGCTCGCTACGATCCTTACCCACTGGCATATGCATTTGTAGCAAAAAGAATCTGCAGAAGGAGCTAGGAGTTTCAGAAAGGACCTTAAACAGCGAAGGACAAAATATTATCCTGAATCTGAAGTTCTGAACTACATCAACTTTAGAGCTTCTGTAGTTCATTTCCAGCAAGACACCAATAAACGTGACTAAATTTCAGCCTACGGTAAAATCCTAGAGTTCAATCTCAGGTGTATGCGTGTATCGAACGGAATCGGACTTCATACCGGGAACCGGGGGAAATTTCGTGAGAGGAGGGGACGACTTACGGAAGCAGGTGTCGAGGTAGGCCTCGTCTTTGAAGGCTTCGAGGCATATGGGGCAAGGAAAAGCAGCGGTGCTCGCCGTTGCTTTCGCCGCCACCTCCGCCGCCGCGGGTGGGTCGCCGCTATCGCTACCGGGAGAGGAGGCGGATGCAGCGGGGGTGGAGGCGGACGCCGCCATGGAGTCAGACTCGAGACGCTTCCGAACTCCGAAGTTCTTTGGACAGGTAGGAAGCCCCGTGTCGGCTCCCAAATATCATCCGAGCCATCCTTTTCCGAATCGACGTCTACCCAAGGACCGACCTGATCTGATGATTTGCTTCTAATTAATGGACTTTTAAGGGTCTTTCTGAAATAGCACTGTACTAATCACGTTTAGCTTGTAATTACCGCCATTATATGAGACCCTCACGTTGCCAGTTGCCACCCACTACACACTCGCTTCCCCCCGTTCTCTTGCTCTCTCCAATCATGGTGGCGGCGATGGGGCGGGCGGCGGCGGCGGACGAGGAGGAGGACGTGGAGTTCGTCGACTACGACCAGGACGACGACGACGCCATGGAGGAGGACGGCCGCGCCGTCCGCGCGCTCCCCGTGCCCCACATCGTCTCCCCCGCCGTGGTGCGCACCCGCGGGCGCTTCGCCGGCCGCAGCCCCTCCGTCCTCGCCTCCAACCGCGAGCGCTTCGACTCCATCACCGACGACGGCGACAACGGATACGGCCCGCAGCGCTGTGAGAACCCCTTGCGCTAACACATGATCTCTAGGTTTCAACTTTTGGTTGGGGGTTTTTAGGCTTCCGAAGTTTGCAAAAATTTGTTGGGGGTTCGCGTGTTAATTTGGTGTTCGCTTCGTGGAAATTTGCAGGCGACGTTAGAAATGTTTCGCTAGGTCTTGTGGTCGGTGATTTTTGGTCAGGGTTTAGGGTTTTCAGCTCTTGTGTGCTTGATCAGAAGGTGATGCAGTCCGACCATTCTCGTACTCCCGGTTTTGTGGTTGTATGTAAGATTTTGAAGTCGCTCCAGGTGCTAGCTCCTGCAAACTGTGATGTTTCGGCATAACAGCTGAACACGAGGCGCCTGGTTGGTGGTTTCTAAAAAAGTTATTTCACAAGTTTGAATGTCATGGACAACTCAGGGGCAGGGAAACATTCATATTAGATCATCCTTCCATAGGTTTGGTGCCTTGGTGGGTGGTGGGGATGTGGACTATGGAGCACGTGTTTTCATCCCAGTGTCCTCTGATGGTTTAATGATGAATAGATAGTCATATTGGAGGACTTTGGATTAAATATGGGAGAATAATTACTGCAGTATGTAAACTAATTTTTCACCAGCATGTATTGTCAGTCATAGTGAATGAAATGGTGGTATGATGCATGTTGCATGCATATATCCTTCTGATGAATAATGCTAATTCAGCAAATTCAGTGTGGCCTCATTATGTTTGCTGGAATGCTTGTTCAACAGCAATAGCTTGCAGCAATGAGTAACTTGATGATCACCTGTATCAGTCATTAATGTTTCACAGGGAGTTCCAATTGAACTAAAAAAGGGTTCCAATGTTTTAGGTAATACCACAAAAAATTCTGCAATTGAGCTATGTTGCTTAGGGATCACTGAACTAATAGCACACATTTTACATGCCAGCACTTATTTTGCAGCTGCTAGGAGAGAGCATGGTAGCACCTTTTATATGTGTATCTGGTTTATCAGGTATAGGAGAAGAATCAGGCTAGTACAGGGATACAGGGTAATTTGGAACACTCTAGTGAGCAATTACACTGTGAAGTGTGAACTTACAGAGGGTAGTCTCATCCGCTCCATGAGGCGGAATAATGCATCCCCCTGTTTGTTTGTTGTTGTGTATTGTGTCTTATAAATGCAGCTTGATATTGTTTTAAGAACTGGGTTTTCTTTGCCAGATTTACTCATTTATACTACCTGGCACTTGAAGGTGTGGCTGTTACTAGTTTCTTACAGTCTTTTAGTCTTGTAAAAAGAAACAAAAGCATGCACTTAGTAGCTCAAGTACATCTCATTAAGACTAAGTAACCAGTAGAAGTTCAGAACAGGGATGTTTTAGTCAGTACATTTAATATATTATTAGGCGGGGCAGTATAGTTGCATGAATAACATGGCATTGTGCTTCCTTTATTTCTGCACTGTGCTGCTTGTGTGCTCTCCCTAGTGATGTCATTTAGTGTTTACTACAGATAGTTCTTTTCAAAACAGCAACTGACCTGCTTGTATTTGGCATATTTTAAAATTAGATTGACTAATATATCATGTATATGTATCCCAGCATTTTTCTGCCCAGGAACTTGTGGATTAACTCGTCCAGGTAGTCCCTGGTGAATTCATATTAGTTTACTCATGCATGCCAAAACATGTTATGGATAACACAAGAACTGAAGGGTCTGTTTGTTCCGTCGTATAGGATTCTATTATATGCAAAACTAGCTGCATTTGGTTTCTGGTCTCATACTTGTAATCATTATCTCTTTGTTAGTACAGTAACATTGCATTTCTTGTGTGTCTGTTGCTCGTTGACACTTTACCTAGTGCTCTAATTGAGATTTTTTATTAACACTTAGCTATCGAAGGATGGACAATTCTTGTCTGTGGAGTTAAAGAAGATGCAGAAGAAGAAGATCTGCACAACGTTTTCGGTGAATTTGGTCGTGTCAAGGACTTGCATTTGAATCTAGAACGCCGCACTGGATATGCTAAGGTAAATTTTATAGCTTTACTCTGAGTCTAAAAACAACTTATGCTCGTTTGATTTGTTAAAATGATATGCCAGCATCTAACACACATCAAACATTGTACTAGTAATGCTAGACATGATCGCAAAATTGTTTTTCTTAGGGACCTTTGATAGAGTCGAAGAATAATTGGAAACAAAATTATGTTGTTTTGTCCTTCAGGATCTTGGTTTTTACTTGTGAGATATTCATATGAAACAATGCTCATTAAGTATTAAGTGTCCTTTAACCATGTAAGTTTACGCTTTGTTAACTTTTCAGGGTTGGCTTAGTTTCACTTTGATCTGAAGACAAGTTTTGCATTGGAGATATTTATCTTTACTATCTGCCTTGATTGAAATACTAGTATTGCCTTGCATACTTCTGAAAACTAATTTGCTTATTCATTTTGGCAACTTTTAAGTCTAGCGCTAAATGATATTTCCTCTCCTTTGGCCACCTTGCCGAAATAATCTAGCACTGATGACATCTACCTTATGAATTACAGTCTTGGGAGCCTATATGTTTATATCAATTAAATAGGTGTATTGGTAAGTGGAAGCCTACCCCTTGAGATAACCGCTTAGCCTTCCAAGATTGCAGCCACTTCCCCTCATTATCAGATGGAATTAGTCTTTGCTTCTATGTTACTTAATACTCCCTCCATTCTAAATTATAGGTCTTTTGGCTTTTTTTAGATTCATAGCATTTACGATGCATCTAGTCATAGCATGTATCTAGCATCTAGTCATAGAATATATCTAGTTGCATAGCTAAAACTATGCGTCTAGAAAAGTCACGGCTTATAATTTGAGATAAGTGGTACGTCCATGTGGAAGCGTTCTTTTGAATCACTGATGATTAAGTGGTTTAGCTGTTCAGATTTGACAATTTTTTTTACACAATTTATTATATGGAAGCCCGATAAGAGTATTTAGTCTGAAGTAGTTTATCTGAAGAACAGCATGTGCTATACTTCTGTGTGCCTGCTGTGGTTTGTCACGAGAAATACCTCATCGCGCATCGGAGAGGCATACACAGCTATGGTTATAGATAACATTTACTTTTGAGAAAAAAGTTTATGAGGCACATTTAACAACTTCCAATCGAGTTTCTCATATTTTCTTTTATTTGCTCCTCTGTCCTCACCTTCATTCTCCTGTGTGACAGGGATATGCGCTGATTGAATATGAAAGCTTTGAGGAAGCACAGGCTGCGATCAGAGCAATGAATGGGACTCAGCTGTTGACAAAGACTGTCTATGTTGATTGGGCATTCAGCAGAGGTCCTATAAAGAACGTCATGAGCACAAGGTATACTTTTTTTTGTGAGACAGTACAACCTATCACGTTTGATATGCTAACGTGTGTGTGTGTGTGTGTGTTTTTTTTTTGCTACATTAGCTCATTGACATTGAATTGCCTTTTCTTTTGGTCATGTATCTGTATTGCATAATGTAAATCATGTCCAAAATACTTGTTGCAATAGCTGTTCCCAGAAATTGCCGTGTGCAAATTCTGGAACACACTTCTTACTTTGTAGCTATTTTTGAGGTTTCCCTATTGTGTAAGTGCAATTCCAGTACAATGACATTGTTCCTGTGAAGTGTGGAAATTTATGGTTACGAACCTAATCGGTTTTGTATGTTTTTCACAGGCCACCACGCCCAAGATCCAGGACTCCACCGCGCAGGCTTCATGCCTTGAAGCTGACGTCATATTGAGTGGGGAGTGGCCGGTAGGGTTGTGTCAGTTCTAACCGATCATGCCTGGGTAATGAGAGCAGCAGCTAAACAATATGAAAGTGCCGTTTGAGCCTGAACCTCGCGACTCTGTTAGGCTTCTTGTATCCGTGCTTAGCCTGTTCAGCTTTAGCTCTGAAACTTGGGGAGGCTGCTAGACTCTGCTGGCTAACTATGTGCCCGTGCCAAAGGTTGTAAGATCAGTGTCACGACGGTAAGGAGTTTTATTGGGTGTGCTTTGGAACGTATCCCCCTCGTTTTCTGGTGGCTAATAACCAGCCGTATCTTACGACATTCCTGAAGAAAATTGAGGTCCGATCAGGAATGCCCGTTCTGAACTGCTGAGCTATTTGTTCTGTCCTCATCAGTTGTGCATGGCACGGCTACTTGGATAGTTAGGACTTCGTGAGCTAGTGAATATTCAGACATGTGCTGTGCCTGTCCAAGTTTAATAATCAATTCTAAACCTTAACGATGAGCCGGCCAGAACATGAAGGAACCTTAGGTAACCTCGTGTCAGGAATATCAGCAGGAATGGAGATACCCTGCAGCTTGAACGTTGAACCTGAGAGATCTGAGCAGCTGCCATGAAGCAACAGTCCTCCAAAAAAGGTTTCTTGCATATATTCTTGGCTGCTTTTTATGGAATTAGATGCTTGCGTATTAAAGTCGTCTCGGGGTCGGGGGTCAGCAATATAAACATCAGGAACTCTGACCAGAGCTAAAATAAATCGATCAATAATTAGTGGAAATCTAGACATTGTTGAAATGTGAAATTGGCCATGCCTCGCTAATTATCGTGCTGCACAAAAGCTTCCGTGTGGATCGTGAGGTGCCCAAGAGGTGCTTTGTATGCTGACAGTTTTCCGTACCACTTTTCTCCAAACAGATCACCGCTGCTTGAAACAGATGCAAATGCTAATTTAATTAGCATTCCAAACAGCCATGATTAATATAATGTATATGGATTCGCGAGTAACTAAATATACTGTTAGTTTATATCTCTCTTTTTGTGTGGATTGTTAGTTTATATCTCTTTAACAGCTATTTTAGAAAGAAAAAAAAAGCATGTGATGCTCTAGACAGAAAATATGGCAGCGCCCACCACATGTTATTTACTCCATTTGACATCGACTTACTCCTCTAGATCGCCTTCTCGTGATATTTTTTTCATATTCTAATAAGGGTGTATTTGCTAGTCCGAATGAGAGCCATTTGACATTATTGAATGCATATAAACTTTTATACGAAGAACAAATATTGGTTGCCTGTACAGATGAGTGTGGCCTCCTCCTTATATTTTAAATTGTAGATCGTTTTAATTTCGCTGGATAATTCCGCTATTAATAGATATTATTATGCATTTATACATAACAAAACTATGCATTCGGAAATTTTGAAATAACTTATAACTTGAAACAAAAAATATATATAAGTAGATATAAACATTTGTTTCCCCCTTGGTCTCTGAACTTGTCAATTTCAAGTGACGATAGGATCGTTGTTGCATTCACTCGAGTTGTTTACAGCCATCTCCAAACTACGTGTTCACTAGGAAAATGCCTGTGCGTTGCTACAGGCAATACAAATCATAAATAGATACATTTATAATCTTAGTGGCAAACAACTAACATGTATGCAATATATCCAACTTTATTAAACACGCATAAAGAACATCTCATGTTCATTTGAATTACTGGTGCAACACAAATCGAATCATGAAGAGTCGTTCATAATTATAAAAAAGACAGACAGTAGATGTATAGGAGAAAACCTTCTTGTATAGAAATGATTTTTTTCAACAAACCTCGCCAAACAGGTGCAATTTGCAGGGGCAAACTTAAGATACGACAACAAAAATGAAGTTACATCATCCATTCACACCGTGCAGAAAAATAAGGCCAGCCAAAATCACCAACTTGGGAGCACAGAACTTTGTCACCATTATGTCTCACCTGGTCGAACTGCAGGTGGATGTAAAGCAGCAAGAACTCAGGATAATATTTTGGAGTACAAGCATTTCGGAAATACAATTAATTTTATTGAACAAATTCTCGTGTCATGATACATGACGACTCTCAAAACACATCCTTGCTCATCTCATTTGCTCATCTGATTTGCTCGCCAAAACCATTGAGCTAATGAGCTGTTCTCAGACATTACATTTCCCTCAACCAAGAGACTGGTCTACTATTTCCTACCTTCCTCCTTGCAGTTATAAAAGGATCATCTCGTACGAAACCAAAGAAGATGTGATTTCACTCCATCACTTCAGGAAACAACTTATTGCACATGAACAGCAAATTGCTCAGGCGGAAAGCCCTTGTTCACCCAAAGAGTGATAGACTTTTGTTCCGTTCAAGCCGAGCCTCCCTCTGCAAAATATTTAAGCATAATGGATATAAGATACTCAACAGTGGGAAATAAATAGGTGTACATACAGTGTCTGTCAGTATATAAATCAGCTTCCATTTGCTCGTACACTTGTGAATCAGATGCACCCTACTAAGCACGGTGGGAACTTGGGATGCTGATGCTACATCGCAGTGCCCAGTTCTGTTGGTAGATGCCAAAGCTACTAACTTACTGCTGATGCATTTTTACCCCTCACACACCTAAAGAGGAAAACATGAATTTTCCAGCAGCCATACGTTCTGGAAAAAAATAGTTACCCCATTTGAGCGCAAATGGCTACTGTATGGATCTGTGTTGAAATTATACGAGGCAATGTCGCATTTGAGGCAAAGTCGACGCGCAGCCTGTTGGCAGAACTGAAGTTATACATGAGCAAATCTCATCATTCTAGAAGATTGGCATGCCCAAAGCCTATCCAAGTGATTTATAATTGAAAAAAAGTTCAAATGATCAGATCCCATCCCAGGTCACCTGGATCAGTGCTAAGAAATTGTTTTACATTCTAAGCACTAAGGAGCTAATACAAAATGATTGTCAGACCAAGATAGGTGGGACCAATCAAAGAGCAGTGCTGACAGTAAAAGGATATTCAATCTTGTAAGTTCCGGTTACACATTTTTCTAAAGCAAAAATCAGATGCTCTATTAGCTACGAAAAAGAGGAGGTTTCAGTTTCTGAAATAAGTGAATGCATGTAGCACTATCATAATTAAAACTTACTGGTTGTGACATTTGAGAGCATTCAATCTTCGATTGCCCTTCCATCCGGGTCCTGACTGAAGTAAAAACAACACAAACTAATCTGAGACATAATTAGAAAAAATGCATATAAAGAACAGTTTTAGCCAGTAGGTCATGCAAACTGATTGGATTTGCAAAAGGTTAGCAGCAAAGCCCTGTTCAAAACTACTGCAGAATGGATTGAGACATATCCTGTGTGCAGTATAGTTTCAAGAAAATTTTAAAGGAGGGTATGTAGCACTATCATAATTAAAGCTTACTGGATGTGGCATTTGAGAGCATTCATTCTTCAATTGTCCTTCCATCTGGGTCCTGACTGAAGTAAAACAACATAAACTAATCTGAGACATAATTAGAAAAAAAATGCATATACATCAACAGTTTTAGCCAGTACGGTAATGCAAACTGATTGGATTTGCAAAAGGTTAGCAGCAAAGCCTGTGTTCTGAACTACTGCACAATGGATTGAGAAATATCCTATGTGCAGTGTAGTTTCAAAAAAAATTTAAAGGAGGGTAAACAAAACAACGCAACAAAATCCTACCTTTTTCAATATTAAAAGTTTATTTTAGCAATCACAGGTTCATGATAATGGCTAACCCTAGGGACATTAGCGGTTGTGAAAATCTAATAACTAATAAAGGTCAATAACATCGGTTTAGCTAACATAAGGAAAACTCTGCTAATACATAATTACATACACATTTGATAATTAGAGAAGCGATGGTTTCTGTGCGCCACGAGCAATTCACCAACCTTGTTTAATTAGAGTGGACGTCACAATTGATAGGCAATTATGGCCCTCGAGCAGAGATAACTGACAAACATTCTTCCAGCCACCACAAAATAGCAAAGCAACTGATGTTGGCCAGTGATGACCTTTTATCATCCAATTCTCACTATTTTCAGTTTTCTTCAATGGCCCAGTTTAGAAACACATTGCTTACCTCAAAGACATGTGGAAAAGCATCAGGCCACAAATCATTAGAGGTATATAAGCAAAATACGATGTGCATGGCTGCTGAGGCCTGAACACAATAGGTGTGACATTTTTATTTGACCAAATTGGCATCTAATCTCTACCTTGGCGAAAAGGGGCAGATAAAACATAGAGAGGAGATGGTAGACTAAACAAAAAGTGAAACCTCTACATAAATAGAACTACAGTAGGCTAAACCATTACGCGTGGATCAGAGCACCAAAACTTAAACCAGGCATCATCAGCACATACATATATCTGATGGTGAGAGGAAGAACCTGGTCGTATGAACACGTTTGTCTCCTCATGACAGTGGATCTCCAGCCTTGGAACTGTGGTGATCGGCTGACAACAAAGGATGTTGGCGCCGTTGTTGTGGCAATGGACAGCCTTCAAAGTCACTATGGGCAAACTGCAGTCAAATATAGGCAATCCAAACACGTCATTCACATCAGCGGGATGGAGAAGTTTCAGAGATGTTTTGACAGCAACGCATACTGTTCAACGAGGCACGCTCCCGGTATCTCTTCTCCCGACGACAGTGCCGTTTGTCGGGACGGCAGGAGGGGCTGCCTCGGGGTGCCCACCCGCCTCCTCCACTTCCGGCCTTCCCCCTCCCTAACAAAGCGCAGGAAGTCGTTGAGCATGAAGTAGCCCTTCTCCTGCGGCGCGTGGAACAAATCACCGTCCGCTAAAATTAGGCCCCATGGAAAGGAGGAACACATCACCGTCAGGTATAATTAGGCCCCATGGGAAGGAGGCTCGGCTCCAGATCTGGGCCGCGGCCGCGGGGAGAGCGCGGTAGGGGGGCGAGAAGCTTACGTGGTGACAGTGTCAATGGCTCCATGCCGTCGGCGGCGGCGCTGGTGGGGCGACCGAAGCAGTTGGCATCCTGGTAGAAACGATGAACGTGCTCCGACGACCGGTATTTGTTTACAAACACATTGCCCACCTGCGCGCACATGGGGAGAGAAAGGGAGCGGGCAGGATCGAGTCAGCACGGATCCGGTGTCCGGGCGGGTCGGGGGTGAGGAAGTGAGAGGGGGAGGCTTACCGCATGCGCCGGCGGCAGTGATCCGATCGTCGCGGAGCGACGGCTGCTGTGGCTCTGGCGGCGCGGCGCTGGGATCTCACGAGAAAAAACAGACTAGCAGCGGCGCAGGTAGAGGGGAGAGGAGGAGGGCAGGCGGCAGCGTTGCGGGGAGAGTAGAGGAGGAAAACAGATCGGCGGCGGCGCGGGTAGAGGGGAGAGTTGCGGAGGGGCGCGCAGCGGCGTCGCGGGCAGAGGAGGAGGGGCAGGATTGCAGGAGACGACGCGTTGGATGAGGGTTGGGGCGGCTGGGATTGGATAGCGGGGCTGTAGGGTGGGACCGGAGCATGCGAAGGGCGGACGCACGGAGAGGCGGGGGCGGACGCACGGAGAGCGGAAAAAGCACTAACGGGTTTTTTTTTTCCACTTCATACTTTTTAGAAGTAGAGATTTGTGCCAGTGACATGTGGGCCCACGTGTCAGTGATACGAACGTCACGATGACGCGCATCAGAGCATCTCGTTCCAGGCTTCCAGCCATTCTTCTGCCCGACAACCCACACGCGGAAGAGATGAGGACGACGGCGATCAGGGTTTGAGCTGAGCACCGACCTCCGCGGCGGCTCCCGCTCTGACACCGTCATCCCTCTTGGCCCGCACGCAATCGAAGCGGCAAACCACCGTCGCTCGGCGACCAACCTCTCCGCCCCCGGATCCGCTGTCTTCCTGCAGGATGGCGATGATGAGCCGGACGCGAGATCTGCTGATGGAGGGGTTCGAGGGCTTCGTGCGGGAGGGGTCGTTCAAGTGGGGCCTACCCCGTCGCGAGGAGGAGGAGGACGACGACAGCTCGCGCTCCGGCAAGCGCCCCTCGATCGCCGGCCTCTCCTTCAAGGCCAATTCCGTCGTCGCTCGCTGCTCACGGTAATGTCCAAACGAAGCTTGATCACTTTCTTTCTTGTGTTTCACGAAAGGGAAATGCTCTAGGGGATTGGGCTGTAATTTGTTTATTATCTGGTAATGTGTTCAAGCGAACCTCGCATTGCAACCTTCCATAGATTCTCCAATGTGGAATTTGATCATCATTAAATGCCAACCTTCGTACTTTTAGATGGAATTGATTGTTGCTACTCCTCCGGGAATGTTGATGGAAGAAGTGGCAATTCTCTGAAAACCCCTTACATATATAAGACCAAACCAACTTGCACACCATACATGTCGGATTAAACACTATTTGCTTAGCAGAAACTAGTGTTATGTTGCACATTATGATTTGTATGTTGTAACTTAAGTGCATGGATACTGCTTGAGGAGTGAGCATGCAGTTTAGCACTAGCAACTTACTGCAACAATTGGACACACATAATATGGGATCTAATACTTAATTCCACTACGTGACTCATTGACATGTTTGGCAAACTGAGCTAGTATGAATGCTTTTACCTTTTCTGATATGTACTATATTGTAAATTGGCAATTTTGTGCCACATGTAGGTTGTAATTCTCTTAGCAGTTGGGAAAAGGGGTATTCTGTGTACTTGAATATAGTTTACCCCCATTGGTCGTCTTCAGCCTGTTGTTACATCTCGATTAAAAACTTGTCGAGCATCCCATGCTCATGGAACCATCATGGGAGTTCAGACATTTCCCTTTTTAGTTGGCAATACCACTTTTTAGTTGGCATCCCATTCTTCGTTATATTTATTTTAGCTGGTATCTATAGCCAGCATTTCCCTTTCAGTACAATGTCTGTGCTTCCATCAGTTGCTGACCGATTTCTTTTTGTTCCAATTATCTTTCAGAATTCTTGAAGTTTCTATCGTCAATCTGCAAAATAATTTTGACAAGCAAGCATCTGATTCTGTAAAGAACCCAAGAAACTATGCAAGAAACTTTTTGGAGTACTGCTGCTTCATGGCACTTGCTCAGATCTCACAAGTTGCAGGGTATCTTGCTGACAAAAACTTTCGTCGCCTATCATTTGATATGATGTTAGCTTGGGATGGTCCTTCTTCTTCAAGCCAACATAGTGTTAAGGTACTGCTTGGTTCTGTTATATAATTAGTTAAGACTTCTTTTCCCATCACAACTCACAAGTTCTATGTTATAGCAAGGAGAATGAGTCCCTCAACTATATTGAATTTCATACCTCTGCTTTGCAGGTTGAGGTAGACAGCACGGTTAGTTTAGAAGCTTTTACAAGAATAGCCCCTGCCATCCCAACCATTGCTGATGTAGTAACTTGTTCAAATCTCTTCGATGTACTTTCATGTTCAAGCGGAGGCCGTCTTCCATTTTCTGTATATGATAAGTACCTTTCAGAATTGGACAGGTCACTTTCTTTACTACTATAATCTCTTTTTTTTTGTTATTAATCATACACAATAGATGGCTCAAATACTTGGCTGCTAACATGTTCAAGTTTTTTATTCCTTTTGTTCTGTCAAATACCAAAGTTGTGTCCAAACCTGGCTAAGAATGCTTATTAACTACTATCGTGAAATTGTCATGAGCTATCAAAACGCAATAAATTCCAAAACACTACGTAATCCTGGATATTGTTATTAAACTCATATTCATTAAGCTCACGTTTTGATTGGTTTTCTGGAATTTAGATATGACATACTCTATGTTTCCTACACAGTCTAAGCATATCGAGTACTGCAACCTTTATTTCATTAATTTTTACAGGGCAATATAAAGTGGTATGTGTTGCTACACTTGTGACTGTCGATCAGTTTAAAGGAATGTAGGGATATGGTGCTGCTAAGTTGGTCACAGTTAAATTCTAGTACCCTCATCAAGTGCAAGATGTTTGTATCTTACTAGCTAGAAAGCACTTGCATTGCTACGGCAAATTTATGAACACAAAGCATCTATTTATTGTTAGAGAAGTTCTAGAAAAAAAATTAACAGACTTTGGCATGTAAACAGAAAAAATGACACATTAAGGCAATTTGTCAAGAAATAAGAATGATTTTGGGCGAAAGGGAACACATCCTTTAGTATGAAGCTAAATTTAAGCTAATTAATCTACCCTTCATGCAGATTGCAAGTTAGTATGGCATCTATAGTGTTGGGAAATAGAGTGAAAGAATGTAAAAACATCATCATTATCATGCATCTTCTGTTGTATCTTATTGTCTAAAGGCCACCCTTAGCATATGTTTTTATCTCATATAGAGCGGTGAAAAAGATGAAGACACAATCTGAGTCGTCTCTCCTATCAAACCTCCGGTCTCAGAGAGGAGAAAGGATTCTGGAAGTTGATGGAACATTGACAACACAACCAGTACTCGAACATGTGGGTATTTCAACATGGCCAGGTATGTGTGGTTCATTGGATCGTGGTGATCAAGCTGCTGTCGTGTTTATTTACTGATTAGTGAAATGACATGAAGTGCCTTTCTCTATTCTTATATTTTGTTTTGACCTTGCCGATGCAGGAAGATTGATACTCACAGATCATGCTCTTTACTTTGAAGCTCTTCGGGTTGTTACCTATGATAAGCCCAAAGCTTATGAACTTGCAGAAGATGTAAAGCAGGTTGTTAAACCTGAGCTGACTGGTCCATGGGGTTCACGTCTCTTTGACAAAGCCGTTATGTACAAATCAACAACGTTGTAAGTTCTTAACACATAATAAAGCAATATCATGTGAGCTACATGTATCTTGTGTTTTTGCAATAGTCTTTTCATTGTTTTTTAATTTATGGATCATCACTTTATATGATTCAGAAACTTTGTTGTATTAGAACATGTTGGCAATATGCTTCTGCTAGTTGGTATTCTTGTAATTACCCTATAGACGTGTTCTTTACCTTTAGTTACAGCTTTGGTGTATTGCTATTGTGCATGCAGAACAGAACCGGTGGTCATAGAATTTCCAGAGTTGGCTGGCCATTCCCGTCGTGATTATTGGTTGGCCATTATATCAGAAGTCCTTTATGCCCATAGATTTGTTAGGAAGTTTGACATAAATGGAGTTGACAAAGAGGAAACAATTCTGAAGGCAGTGCTTGGTATTCTACGGTTACAAGCCATTGAACAGTTAGGCTTCCCAGTGCCAAATCGATATGAATCTCTTTTGATGTTCAATCTATGTGACAAAGTTCCCGGAGGTGATTTAATACTTGAAACACTAGCCAATGTTATATCATCAAGAACTTCAGATCGAACTAACCAACCTGGCACGAGTAGAGGAATGCATGCTGTCTTGTCAAACTTGGGTGTGGTATCACCAGTTAATAATGGTGAGAGATTGTTTGTTGGTGAGATGGTTGTTGGGGAAATTAGTTCCTTGCAGAAGGCTGTTGTTGACTCGATGAATAACTATAAGAAGGTTGAACTGGCCCAAGCCAGTGTTGATGGAGTCAAAGTTGATGGGCTTGATACAAACTTAGCAGTAATGAAGGTAAACTCAAAACATAAACAATTATTTTAATCTGTCAATTATTTAGTTGAGATTGTGTAGCGTTGCTTTATTTTCTCCCTCTCAAGCGCTCTCACTTCATTGTGTTCAGTGACAATTGATACTGCCTTCAACTAGATACTTGTACCATTTTTCAAGGATTAGATATATGTTTAATACCAAATATACAACAGTCCTAGTAGGATAGGAATGAGATACAACTGCCAAATGAATGGGAACAATTATTTTTTTCATGAACACGCAGGAGAGCTGCATATCTTTATATCAAGAAGAAAGAATGAGTACAATTATGTCTGGACAGATACATTTTAAGTTTTTCTTTGGTGTTTCTTTTACCTAATTTCTAATTGTATCTAGGAATTGCTATCCCCGGTAAGTGAGCTTTGGAGGATTTTGCTACTGCTCACATCATGGGAGGAGCCTCTGAAGTCCATGGTGTTTTGCCTTCTATTCTCTTACGTTATCATCAGGTATGGTACTTTCTCCATGGATATTTTTTCTGCTAACTTTACGTTATAGGTGCTGCTTGATTCAGTAGAATTATGTGTTGGCCATTTTATACATAATAAGGAATCAAATGTTGGAATATAATAACCAAGAGAGGAGCTCATGCAGTAATGAACCTATCAAAGTAAACTAATTTGACTGGTAGCAACTGTTGTTGTTTAAAGATTTAATGGCTGGCTTTGGTTCAGATAGCGCTTTTTGTTTGTACTCGGGATATTAGTGGCACCAGCAGATGAAGCAACATTAAATTAAAGCCATTAATTGATCTCTAATATGCTGCCCCTGTAGTGACAGGCTTTTGGTGGGTATTATGGATGCATTACTGTTTGAATTGCAAACTAATACTTGTGGCTGATGAAAAGGAACTAGGTTAATAATAGTTCAGTGATTTTTAGGACGAGTCATGTGAGAAATAACATTTTGATACACGTGCACCGCACTCTTCTCAATTGCTTGTTGAGTTATGGATCAATCTATTTCCTTGTAGATATATTAGTGACAACTTGTGCAATAGTTTTAGTAATGTGTACCAGAGCTGATGAATGTGAAGGATGCAGCTGGTTAATATTACTGAGCCAATGATAGTGCAAGGGTGTATTTCATTAACCCAATACAATTTTAAAACATGTTGGCGAATTGGATGGTTCACCGTTGATACTGATCAATCTAGGCCGGTGATTTTTTTTATCGAACATGTAGGAGAGCTGCACATGAGCATATCATCTTTTTTGTATTAAGAGAGTTGAAAAAAGGGTCCAATTACAAAAACATCATCTCACCTAGGCCTGCTAATGGGGATTAACCCGCCCCAAACCCGCCCCTACCCGCAGCTAATGACAGGCCGGCGGGTTTGTCAACCCACCCCACCCAGCAAATGCAACAACCCGCCCCGCCCCGCCCCGCCTGTGCGGGTTCAACACTTTCGCTTTCTTCAGGTGGACGAAAGCCGCGCTGATGAGCACTTCGGCCGCCTCGCGCTGCGGGACGTCGCCATGTTCAGGAGCGTCTGCAAGGGGTGGTGTGCCGTCGTCGACGGCTACGGCATGCTGCGCGCCGCGCCGCGGAGCTCCCCCGCTCTTGCCGGCCGGCTTCCTGCTGTCTCTGTCTCGGGACCATTGCAACGGCCTCCTGCTCACCGGCGGCGGGGGCTACGGCATGCTGTATGTGCTCAACCACGCACGCGATGCCGCGCTCGGGTGCCTCCGTGCTCGCCGCCACGCATCGAGCTAGGCAGGCCGCCATGGACGTCATGTGCGCCAGCCTGCACACCAAGCGTGAGCCCCCACGAGCACCATGAAGGACCCGATTTGCTTGGGTCTGCAGCGGATCCACCTGATCTGCTATTCTTCATGGTCTAATTTCTTGATTCAGCAATGGATTTTGAAGAATAGATAGGAGAAAGGAAGGGGATCGAGACGCACAGCTACACCGGCTTTAGCTGGAGGAAGAAGACACCCCTGTGACAGGATTCCCCCTTGTGTGTGGGCCCCACGAGCAGGCCTCGTTGCCTTTTTCTCGACTACTCTACGCGCGTAGTACGGCACCCCCGTTCCACCCGCATCCCCGCCCCGTCCCGCCCCGCTAGACTCTAAAACCCATTCCCACCCATCTGTAACGACCCCCACACGTGGACCCGCCCCAAAATACCCGATTCACCCCGCCCCACTAGCAGGCTTAATCTCACCTTGGGCCAGAGTGAGGGATGTGTATGAGCATGCAGAAGGTTAAGATTGTTGGTTGTCTCAACTTAGTTACTACCCCTCACTCAGCCAAAGTAGAATTGTTTCAGTTTCTTTGTTAACACTTTTTTCTAAAAAAAAAACAGAACTTCGTTAACAAAACATCACAGCAAAGCGAGCATGTCAACAGTTCTTTACTGATAATAACTGAACTTGTTAGCTGGTGAGCACTCACATATTTTTGTGTGACTATACATCAAGTGTTGTCAAAAGGTATAGTGTAGCTTATGTAATCTGAATTGTACATTTAAGTTCTCAGGTATAATGCATCTTAATTAAATTTGTTACAGGTGATGAATTATTCACATTTGTGACGCCTTTATGTTTCTTTGCTGACACAGGGGATGGGTAGTCTATTTCATGGTCATGGTGCTACTTTTTTCAGCAGCATTTATGTTTCTCACAAGATTAACTAATCAAGGAAAGCCAATGACTGAGGTCAAGGTGGTATCTCCACCTCCAATGAACACAATGGAGCAGCTCCTAGCTGTTCAAAATGCTATCTCTAAAATTGAGGAGCTTGTTCAGGATGCAAATATTGTTCTTCTGAAGATAAGAGCTTTATTATTGGCTTTTCCATCCCAGGTATATGTTAGTCCTCACTCTCCATCATTTAAGGAATTATTTTATTATAGATACATTTTTTTCGTTTTATCTGTATCTGGTATTTGTAATGCTATACAGTGAATATATTGTGGCATACATTGCGTTAATGCAAATGGAACCCCAAATCACACTGTAATTGGCAGTAGTGAATGAGAAAATAAAAGTAATCCATTCTATGTTGTCATATGCTATGCTTCTTGGAATTATTACCCCATTACTCAAAGGTTCACGGAGAGGATTTGAGAAAATATAAATGAACTTTTACTAGAATATTCTTTGCATCGGTTGCAATCACTGAATATTTTTTAACTAATTCCAATTATGCTTTGATGTAAAATTTACTGTTCCAATGCTAAAATCATTGCAAACTGTTTTTTTTCTGTCATTTGATACTTTTATAGCAATCTCTTGATTGAATATTAGGGAGAATGTTTTAGCCTCCTTGCGGAACGCAAGGGAAAGGCTGACTAGAAACTCCCTTTGCCAGACTCACCGATATGTGGAAGTTGTAGGTATTACCCTTTTAGTGTTGTAGCTTTCCTTGAGTTGTAAGAAAGTAAAGACATCAAGCAAGGCTGCTTTAATTGATAATGATGCTCTTAAGGTTCAGGATTTTTTTTTTTTTAGAATTTCAGGGATGTCGCCCCTGTCCATTGCATTGCATCTGGACAGAATGCTTAGCTTTTTACATCATCAGTCACCCAAATCTTCGCTAGCGTTTTACATTTGGCAGAAAACTTAAACAGTTCACAGTTACAGAGCATAAATGTTCAGATTTCGGTTATTTATTCTCTTGCTGCAAGTTTTCTGCCAAATGCTAGATCCTGTGTGCACTACTTCTGACAAGTTTACAAATGCAACAATTTTGATGTTTCATTGTCTGCTCCTCTTATCATAGGCGACGGACAGGGCTATTCTTGCATTGGTACTGATGGCCTTGAGCCTTGCCATCGTGCCCACAAGAGTGCTTATGCTGCTGATGTTTCTGGAGGTATGCACGAACAACTCACCACCACGAAGAGCAAGCACAGAACGGTGGACCAGAAGGTTGAGAGAGTGGTGGTTCAGCATACCTGCAGCCCCAGTAGTGGTAGAGAAGGAGACAGAAGACAAGAAAACAAGATGATATCCGTGTATATATCCAACGTAATCTTGTGTCTACTGCTTGTCTGATGCATTGTGTGACGCATCGACCAACGCCCACTCTGTACAAAAACCACTATATTGACAGCAAGGACAGTTATAAAGGAGAATTACCTCCACTTATACCAGATGCCTCTAATGCTTTGTTGGAATGTGTTGAACTGTTAGCCTCAAGCCCTCAACGTCAGTGGACAGTTTAGAGAATACCTCCCTGTCATCCTCCGGTGGCGTTTGGATAGCTATAAGGAGTGGTTTGGGTTATGTGGACGGGAAAGATTTGGTATAGATTGTGATTGGAATTTAGCTCAAATGCTCCATAGGTAAATTCAAAAAAATTATATTCTGAGCGTGGGTTACATGCACTATAATTTTGTTTCGAGAAAAACAAATATAGACTCGGCCTGTGGAGGAAACAAATAAAAAATTCTGAAACGCAAGACAACGTGGTTTTCTGAAGTCCTTGTCTTCCTCATGTCCTGCAAATATAATTCGAGGTTAGTAAACCCTTTGGAGGTGGAGGAAATGGAAAATCACTCGAAGACCACCTATATTCAATAATGTAAGCAGTGCATTACTGCAATTGTCATCGGAGGGAAGGCAAGTTGTCTATTCCATCAACTGTTGCCACAAAACTAGGGCATGCTCATTTCAAACTGAGCCGCAGCTTGTAGAAATTGTGCGTGTACATACAGTAGAAACAAGTAGACATTATTCTCGTATGGATCATCGACCGTCATACTGGTGGAGTTTCTGTTAGAATACTACAAGTCATTCAGTGTTGTGAATTGATTCATGTAACATATTGATACCCTTTCTTTTATAGAAAGAAGCAGCAACAGCAATTCATCTAAATATTGAGCTTGCGGACAATTTTTCTGTCAAGTCCTCGCATAGGCTCTTAGACCGTCTCCAGCGGTTCCCCGATCTGCATCCCCGCTCGAAGAAAGGAGAGAGACGATCCATGTAGAGGAGGGGAGGGGCGCCTCCAGCAGGCGTCGCGCAGCAGCTGCTGCATCGACCCGGGCAGTTGACTCCCGCGCGCAAAGGGAGCCGCGGCCTCCACGGCAGGAGGTCCGCCACGCGGCCACGTGCGTCGGGGAGGAGGTCCGAGGAGGGAGGCCGCGCCGCATCATGGAGGCCGCCGCGGAACACCCGAGGAGGAGGAGGAGAGGCGGCGGTGGGAAAGAAGACGGCCGCGGTGTGGGGGATTTCGGCCGCGGGAGGAGGCAGTTCGCGGCAGAGCTCGAGCATGTCACTGTCGCGGTCGGAATCGATCGAGGCGGAGCTCCATCTTCGTGTCGAAGGCCGGCGGGAGTGAAGGAGGTCGCCGGGGCCAACCCCTGCTCCGCCCGCAGATCCCGCCCCTGATCTACGCCGACGGCCGCCGTGCGGGGGCGACGGAGAGAGGCCGCGCCGAATCCGGTCACTGCGCCTCGCGCCGTTGCTCCGCCTCGCGCCTCCGCCACGGCCCCCACAGATCCGACGGCTCCTCGAGGTCAACGGCGAGATCCACGGGGTGCGGAGGAGGCGGCGCAGCGCGCGGGAGTCAGCTCGGCGACGGGGTGCAGCTCGGTGCATGGGCCCGCAGGCGGTTGGGACGGGGAAAGCCCCAGAGCCCCTGAGAATGCAGCACCGCCACCGCTCGCTGCAAAATGCAGCAGCTGTTGCAGCTACTGCTGGAGCCACTACAGTGCGAGGCCGATCTGCATTTTGCAGATGCAGCAACTGATGCAGCTGATGCCGGAGATGGTCTTAGGAGGAGCAACCGCTAGGGGGGCTAAAGCCCACCCCCCTCCCTAGGCCGTGGTGAAGGGACCGGCTTTACTTTTCCGTTCATAGAATCTTGTTTTGCCCATCTACTCCACCTGTTCATTGGACACGTGTGTGGTTGAGAACCACCCACAAGAAAGTAGATATTTATTTATTTTTTTGCCCACCGCGTGCCAAAGCTGTCAACTACAGTAACAGCTTTTCATCGGGCCCAAGATGACATCAAATCACTCTGCCGGATTCCTATGCCCGCAGACGCCAAAACAACACACATCTTCACATACGATCGACGATCCGGATTGATCGAGCTGCAGGTAGACGGAGATAAATTTACTTTTCCTATAGAGTAGAGTCGCCACTACTTGCAGCTGAGCATGACCAAGATGGGCAAGGGAGTTGGAATTGTTGGTGTGTTGGCGTGTTGCTGAACTTGCTGAAAAGAAATTGGAGCTTGAGATGAGCACATCAAATTTACGGACCGTATCCAGGCATGCACGTGCGTGCCCCCCTCCCCCGCCCCACGCACAAAAATAAACAAAGAAAATGTCAGATAAAAGAGAAATCAGGAAAAGGTTTTTATAAAAATTAAGACAAAACATTTATAAAATATCCTGAACAAAATTTTGGACAAAAGTTTTTAAGAAAGTTTTTTACATAAAAATCAAAACATAAATTTTAGAAAGTTACGTGGGAAAAGATTTTGAAGAAATTTTTTGGGAAAAAATTAAGAAAAAAACTTTGTTAAAAAGTTTTTTTAAAAAAATGAATAAAATAAATTACAGAAATTCCAAAAGGAGGAACAAAAAGGTTTTGAAGGAAAAAGTGAGGAAAAATTCGGAAAAAGAAAAAAATCGAGATCTCACTGCCGGGCGAGCACGCTGCCGCGCCCGGGGAGCTCGCCCGAGGGAGCGGGCTCGTCGCCGGCAGCACGCCGCTGCTCCCCCGAGGATGCCGCCGCTGCTCGCCCCCATTAAGCTCGCCGTTGGAGCACAACCACCCCGCCGTGCACCACCGCCACGCACTGGTAGGAGTGGAACTCGGCGCCTCTTGGGGGAGAAAAAGGAAGATATAGGAAAGAGAAGAAGAGAGACGGGGAAGAGACCGAGAGAGTTGTGCGGGTGGGAGGGAAGCAATGGGGCCCACGCTTGTGCGCTTCTAGTGACACAAGCGGTGGTGGATCGACCGTGCGGATGTAAAGCTACGGGCGACAGTAAAGTCAACATCGCGGCTTGAGATGATGTCGTGCTTGGCCATGGGAGAGGAGAAGCAGGAATGGGAGAGAAGGTGAGGCGGCCTCATTCGTTTACACAGGATTTGTTCCGGATTGGAAATAAAAATATGATAAGAAATTTTATGATAGATACAATTAGAGATCAAGATTTATTCCAAGTCAAAAAATAATCTACTCACGAAAGGTACAATAAAAGACCGAGAGACATTTCACACCTCCCGATGTCATGCTGTATCTATCATGAGTAAATTAATAACACGAAATAAATCTCCAAATAAAAATTTTATTGTATCTATCATGATTTTTTTTTTGTTACGTGTATCATTTCTGCTCGAATTGAATCCTAGGTGACCGAACATGCTCTGAAGCGGCTTGACCCTGAAGAAAGATTGGCCAGCCTGGCCGTCGTCTCCGCGTGTGACGGGAACGCCGGCTGGTCAACGATGTGCGGCATCAGCAACTCAAGCACCGCGCGCCGCCGCCTGCGGCTCGCCCTCCAGCCACGCCACCGGGAGCGGCGCTGCCGCACCCCCGACGAACTCCACAGAGTAGACCGGATCCATGATCCATGGCCCGCCGCCGCTCTCAGTCTCGACCTTGATCGCATAGTCGGCAAACACGGCTATTGCTGGAGCTAGGTGCAGGCTTGACGCACATGCCGTGAGGTGTCGTCGTTGTCTATCCAGTATCCACAGCTAGCCCATGTATGTAGGTCAGCTGTCCATTATTTGGGGAGGCAACTTGCCTATTCCATCAGCTGTGACCACAAAATCTGAGGAGCTGCGGGCACAGCTGATCTCCATCAAAACGTTGTTGCCCGTACCAATCGAGTGATCACCAATTCAGCACGAGGCAGGAGTGCAGGACAAGCAATCGCCAATTCGTCATGCAAGATTTTTTTTGTGGTGTCACCAATGATCGATCGGTTGCTAACGCGCGCGTCAATTTCATTCAGTCGAGGACACGGCCGGACGTACCGATCGGCCACCGATAAGCTAGTTATATGCACGAGGAATGCATCCCCCTCGCTCCCGTCCTGCATCAGCTCGATCGAGCTCCATTCATGGAGGGCTCCATCTCCAATCTCCCGAGCACGAGGTACCCATGCGTGTCAAGCATGCACACACGTCTCTAGAATCTAGACTCCACGCATATGGTTGCTTCGTTCTTCCCTGCTGTATGTACTTACTGCATGCGTTTTCCGGGCGCAGGATCGCCGTGGTGACAGGCGGGAACAAAGGGATCGGACTAGAGGTGTGCCGGCAGCTCGCCGGCAATGGCGTCACCGTCGTCTTAACTGCCAGGGACGAGACGAGGGGCGCGGCCGCCGTCGAGAAGCTCAGGGGCCTCGGGCTCTCCAACGTCATCTTCCACCAGCTGGAGATCACCGACGCTCCCAGCATCGCTCGGCTGGCCGGTTTCCTTACGACCCGTTTCGGGAAGCTGGACATCCTGGTGAACAATGCCGGGGTTGTTGGCCTTGAGTACCTCCAAGATCACATCGACGGCACTTCGACGACGAGCGACAAGGTAAACAAACAAATCGGAGATCGTCGCCCACTTTTGATTCGTAAATAAACAAATAAAATTTCGAATCTTTTGATCCATGCGTTCGACGACGACAGTTCAGTGGCGTGGACACTTACGAGAGGATCGACTTGCTGCTGAAATGGTGCCTCCGGGAGACCCGCGACGCCGGGAAGGAGTGCCTGAGGACCAACTACCACGGCACCAAGCAGGTCATCGGAGCGCTGCTGCCGCTGCTGCTGGCCTCCGACGATGGCAGGGTCGTCAACGTCTCCTCCGAGCTCGGCCAGCTCAGGGTACGTAGTAATAACTAATAACCGAGATCGTTCCCCTCCTTGGATACCTGACGGCGATCCATCCGTGCGTGCAGCTGTTCGGTGACGAGGCGCTGAGGCGTGAGCTGGACGACGTGGAGGCGCTGAGCGAGGAGAGGGTGGACGCGGTGGTGGCCGCGTTCGCGAGGGACATGGATGCAGGTGACGCGGCGGCGGCGGGGAAGCGCGGGTGGCCCGCCGGCGCGATGGCGGCGTACACGGTGTCCAAGGCGGCGCTGAACGCCTACTCGCGTGTCCTGGCGCGGCGGCACCCGGCGCTGCGCGTCAACTGCGTCCACCCCGGATTCGTCCGGACCGACATGACCGTCAACTTCGGCCTGGTCCCGCCCGAGGAAGGCGCCGCCCGGGTGGTCGCCGTGGCGCTGCTCCCCGCCGGCGGGCCAACCGGCGCCTACTTCCAGGACCGGGAGCAGGCCCCGTTCGTGTGACGAACGGTCTCTCTGCAGCCTCCCCCAGCCGGCATAGGTTTTGCGTCAGCTGGTGCTCCCAACTGTGCACGACGGACGCTGCGCACTCCTGTGGCTGTGGCTCGCTCTGTTGCTGCTCCGACTTGAGCATCTGATGATCCATGACGTCTCGACGCCGTGTCGACGCTCGTGCTCCGCCTTCCTTTCGTTGGTGCTCGCCGGCTCTTGTTATGATTGGCATTGGCGCCGGCGAGTCTGCTATGCAATCAGTGCGTGCCATCCTCATCATTTCTCGACGTGACTGGCCGGCGGGCCTCTACTAGCTTGGCCGTGGTACCGGCACCACGCCGGCTGCCGAGCCGATTGGATGGCCGCCATAACCCCCCCTGTGCGCTTCGCGAGCGGGTGCGCACCACACGCCTGCCTCTGGCGATCGGTGATGCTCCCGCGCGCGCAACGCGTCGCGTGTTCCTCCTCCAACCAGGCGATGAAACGACCCCCCGCCCCCTCCACACTCCTCCACTCGCCCCCCGTCGCCGTCCCCCATCCACAATCCCCTCTCGTATATAGCCACGATGATGGGGAGCTCGTGCTCTCGGCGCGCGCGGCGGCCAGTCCACTGCCCCACTCCCACTCTCACCACCACCACCACCACCGAATCCAACGAGCGGGCTGCGCAGGCCGCGCGCTGCTACCTCTCTCTCTCGCCGGTCGCCGTCGTGGCGCGCGCCAAACCCCCGTCCTCATCCGCCGCCGGCCGCCATGCAACCTCGCCGCCGCCTCCAGCGCCACACACGCGCGCACTACTACTGGCTTATAGCTACGGTTCGATGAGCTTTATCTCGCAGGTGCGTCGCCGGCGCCGCTCCGATCCGTCCGAGACGGTGACACGTGCGCTTGCGCACCTGCGCGCAGGTGTCGCTCTCGGCGGCGCTGCTCCTGCACTGTTCGTCTCACGCCCGCCGCAACCAGCCGCCGATGGATCGATGGATCGATATATCCGGAGGCCGTGGCAGGGTGATAGGGTCCTGTTCGCCTATGCCTGATTGGCGTTGTTGCTTTTTTTTCCTTCTCCCACAATGCACGCGAAGACGATGCGTTCCCGGCCTTTTCGTGCCAAGGGGCGGCGTCACAGTGATCCATTCTTATACCTGTAAGGCTTTACCAAGTCTGTCACATCAGCTTTTCAGTGGGGGGTTTCATAGGCATTAAATAGGCTACCATGTGAGCACTTTTGATGAGGTGGCAGTGTATTAATGAAGAGAGAGGTAAAATGAGTTTCATGAGGATGACACCTCATACATAGTTACCTACACATCTTGTGTCTTGCATGCAATCTAGAAAACAACAATAGATGAAATTATGCAATGAGAGTGAGGTGTTTCATTATTGTTCCAAATGTTTTTAGATGATGTGTCACTCTAGATAATCGTGTTCATGACATCTGCACTGAGACTGGCCTAAGCATGCTTTATCATTTCCGGTCATGCCTTACCACAATGCAAACCACAGTGTTTGCGTGTCCTACATTTTGAAGAATAACATTCTCGTCATGATTTTTTTTAATGTACCTCGATGATTACCAACCGATCCCTACTATTCCCTCCGTCTTAAAAATATAAGCATTTGTGACGGAGTGACTTACTCCCAACCAAACACGTCCAAAAATAAGATTACCCAATTCCATCTCGCTTTATACCCTATAAACCAAACACATGACCAGCGTATAATATATTGTAGCTTCCCCCCGTAGCATCGATGTAAACCAGTCGGTGTGTTATCCTTGGGCCTCGGTTGGTTTAGACTATCTCCAGCAAGTTCTGCAAAGCGAGCTGCAACCTCAAAATGCAGATGGAATCCTCACTGTAGCCGGTCCAGCAGATGCTGCAAACCTTCACTCATTTTGCAGTCGCACCTCTCCCATCGCTCATTCTCGGGGTGAATGCAGCTTTCTGCATCCCAACGGCCCCCTCCTCCTCCCCACCCCGCGGCGGCCTCCACCGCCACCCGTTGCCTCCTTCCTCCTTCCCCAGCGACCCAGCCGCCTCCAACACCCCCGCCGCCTCCTTTCCCAGCCGGCCTCCTCCCTCAGCCGCGGCGGTGGAGGTTGGGTCCACGGCGAGGCGACGCAGCCCCCGCGGTGGCCGGATCCGGCGGAGAGGGAGGTCACCACCCCCGCGGCCACCTCCTTCCCCGGCCGCCTCCACCCCGTCCTCCTCCTCCACGGCGGCGGTGGCAGCTCGGCCGGCCACGGCGATGCAGAGCTGCGGCGGCGGCGCGGGTCCCTTTGCGCTCGGACGGCGAGCTAGCTCGGTTCATCCAGTGGCGGTGCGGGTCCCTTCGCGCGCGGACGGCGAGCTGGCTCGGCGGATCCGGCGGCGGCGCGGGTCCCTTCGCGCGCGGACGGCGAGCTGGCTCGGCGGATCCGGCGGCGGCGCGTTTCCTTCCGCCCGTTGACTTGCGGATTCCGGTGAATCGGGCCCGCGCCGTCTAGTGCCGACCCCTTCCTCGGGGATTCCGGCGCGGAGGCGGGAGGCGAGGTACTCGAGCTCTTCACCTGAAGCTCAGGCCGGCAAGGCCACTTCTTCCCTCAGTGACGACGGAGGCGGGCGCGTTGCCCCGACGGCGAGCTCGGAGCTCCGGCACCCGCGCGTCGCCTCCTTCTTCCCCGGCCGCCACCTCCTTCCCCAGGCTCCTCCTCCTCCTCCAGCGCGCGCGCAGCCAACTACCGCCAGCGATGCGCGAGGGGAAGCGCGAGACCGCTGCAGCCGCTCCTCCTTTGGGCGACGGGAACGTCTGCATATGGGCGATTTTTGCAGATGCGCGAAGGGGATCTCCTGGAGACAGTCTTAGTACGTAAACAGTGAGGTCGCTCTTGTACGCCGTCCAAGTCACGAACAGCAATGTACAGTACATCGTTTTCAATCGAAGAGGAGGAAGATGCCCGGCCATCAGTAGTTTACGCGTAGAAAGCGACGAGACACTCCTGCTGGACGCAACGATTTCGTTCGTCCACAGGCCAGGGAGGTCAGGTCAATCGATGGAGGATGTCAAATCTCTTGGCGCTCGGCAGAACGCATTCCAGTTGTTCCTATACCCTATCCTAACCGAATCATCATTCAGGACCAAACAAACGCAGCTCGTCGGCGAACCCGTCGGCGTCGGGTAGGGGGTAACCAACTGCTCATCGAGTACGTACGGGTCTGCCTGCCCGTGGTACGGAGGCACCTGGTGGTGTCGGAAGCTAGCAGGGGTCCCGTCCCCGGGTGCGCTCATGGGGCCTCGACACCCATTCGCGTGTCGCTTCGCCAATGGGGAGAGACTGAGCAGAGGGCCAATGGCTGTCGAGGCCCCATGGCATGAGCTCCAGTGACTCCACCGGCACTGGAGCTGAAGCTCCCAATTCGGTTACCACAAGAAAATCAAGAACCATGTTCAGAGTTCAGACCAAGGCGGCATCCTCACCACTCACTGAAAACTGGAAGAACCAACCCCCGGCACGTTGGATTCACTGGTTCTCCTTGCTCCGGTCCTCCCCCACCACCACCAGTGATCTCGCTCCATTGAACCCATTCGCCGCATCCAATCCATCCGCCACAAGTCCACACACCAGAGCTTTTAAACTATTCCTCAAGAACACACCCCACTACCACCGCCACTTCACTATAAATACAGCCTGCGATCCTCTGCTCCTACGCGCCCCCCACCCAAGCAAGCCAACCCCGACCGAGAACTCCAGCGAAGCTACCTCACCAGTGAGGTGATCGACCGCAAAGCGCCGGCAGCATCGCAGCTCCAGCGTATCTACTATCTATGGCAGTGTCCATGGCGGCCCCCGCGATGGCAGCCGCGCCGGCTTTCCCGAGGCTGACGATGCCGCTGCCGCCGTCGATCATCACGCTCCCGGACGCCGCGGTCCCGGTGCCGCCGCCGCTCTCGGTCGTCGGCAGGCAGCGCGTCGCGGCCAAGCACAAGGCCCTCGTCGTGCTGGGAGCCACGGGCACCGGCAAGTCGCGCCTCGCCATCGACCTCGCGCTGCGCTTCGGCGGCGAGGTCATCAACTCCGACAAGATGCAGCTGTACAAGGGCCTGGACGTGGCCACCAACAAGGTGTCGCCCGGCGAGTGCGCGGGGGTGCCCCACCACCTGCTCGGCGTCGCGCACCCGGACGACGAGTTCACGGCCGCCGACTTCCGCCGCGAGGCGGCGCGCGCCGCGGCGGCCGTCGCGGCGAGGGGCCGCGTCCCCGTCATCGCCGGAGGGTCCAACTCGTACGTCGAGGAGCTCGTGGAGGGCGACCGCCGCGCGTTCCGGGAGCGGTTCGACTGCTGCTTCCTCTGGGTGGACGCGCAGCTCCCCGTGCTGCACGACTTCGTGGCCCGCCGCGTCGACGAGATGTGCCGGCGGGGGCTCGTCGAGGAGGTGGCCGCGGCGTTCGACCCACGCCGCACCGACTACTCCAGGGGCATCTGGCGCGCCATCGGCGTGCCTGAGCTCGACGCCTACCTCCGGTCGCGCGGCCTCGACGGCGTCGGCGACGACGAGCGCGCGCGCATGCTCGCCGCGGCCGTCGACGAGATCAAGGCCAACACGTCCCGCCTCGCCTTCCGCCAGCGCGGCAAGATCCAGCGGCTCGCGCGCATGTGGCGAGTCCGCCGCGTCGACGCCACGGAGGTGTTCCTCAAGCGCGGCCACGCTGCCGACGAGGCCTGGCAGCGGCTCGTCGCCGCGCCGTGCATCGACGCCGTCCGCTCCTTCCTGCTGGAGGACCAGGAATACAGTAGCATGGCCACCGCCATCTTTGCCTCCAGGGCTGCCGCCGTGGCAGCCGCGGTTGTCTAACACATGCGACCCTAGCTGCCTCAACACATGACCACGTCGTTGATGCCAATCTCCATTGCCGATCTTGGCAGAGCTCGTCAGCTCAGCAAGGTAGTAGCAACACCGGAATGGCTGCATGCTCTGCCGCGGTCAAGCTCGCGGTGACCGGGCAGAGCAAGCCTGACCGTATAGTTGACCCTGTCCCGGGGGGAAGTAATTATTTTCTCCCCCATGCATTTTCTCTGTAATTTTTGTACGCGATGATCGGTTGAGTGCGAGAGCGAGTTTTGAGCATGTTCCAAGAGTGTGTAGTAGGCGGCGGCACTGTTGATGCAACAGGCTCTTGCTGTAAATTAGAGAGAATCTTGGTAAAACTTTCATTAGCAGAAAGAGTGATGTTATGGTGCTTGGAATTTCCTCCGATTTCCTCCACCAAAAGTATTTTCCTCCCGCAAAGGGTAATTTGGTCATTTCGCGTTTGTAGGCCGTCCCCCCAACCCGCGCCCCCCCCCGGCCCGACCCACGTCCGCCCCCTCAGACGACGCGCACGCATCACGCGAACCGAGAGGCGAACCAGAGGCGAACGCTATAGACTGCGGCGACGGCTCCTCCAGCGAGGATCCCGAACGGTGGCCCTCCCTCACGCCTCCCTGCTCCGTAGCCAACACAGCCCTCATCTCTCGCTCCCTCCAGCTGCCGCCGGCGCCCTCGCAAGGCGTCGCACCGGTGGCCCTGCCGCGCCACCGCCTCAGGACGCCGGCGACTTCTCCCTGCCTCACCGGACGACGAGCCCCGACGACAAGGCAGGTCGTCACGGCGACGCCGACACAGTCTTCTTGCCTCAAGCGCTCATCCCCATCGGACCCTGTTCTTCTCGCCGGTGAGTCAAGCAACCACGCCTTTCTCCTCATCTCTCCCGTGCTATTTAGGGTTTCTTGATTCATGAAGAAGAACCTTACAGATGTAGTATTTCTTGATTCATTTACAAGTTATTGATCTAGTGTAGGCACCCCTTGTAGATAGATGCAGTAGTTCTTGATTCGTTTACTAGATCTTGTAGATGTAGGTGTCAAATTAGTTGTTGAAGTCATACTCCAAATTACTAGATCTTGCAGGCAGCAACACTTGCTCTGAATTCTTTTCTTTTCAGGCTGAAATGTCCAATGATGATTCTTTGCTGTAGTACAATGAAATAGTTATGAAGATGTTTAACAGTGAGGACGAAGGATTTCAGTTTTATAACGACTACGCTTATGAGAAAGGATTTAGTGTGAGGAATGATTACTGCGAGTGGGACAGGGACCTGAATGAGAGGAACCTTCGCAAGTTTGTTTGCAGCAGTGAAGGTTTCCGCGCAGAGAAGCACCTTAGGAGGGAGATCAAGTTGCGGAGGTCGCGGAATATCACTCGCTTTGGTTGCCGTGTTAAATTTGTGATTGCACTCTGTGGTATGTGAAGGATTTCATCAACGAACACAACCATCCGATAATTCCACCAGACCTTTCTTGTTTCCTGCGTTCTCACAGAAAAATTACTGATCAGCAGAAAGCAGAGATTGTGCATATGCAGGTTTCTGGAATCCGCAAACACCAGATAATGGACAGTATGCTGAAGCGGCACGGTGGTTATGATAAGGTTGGATTTACAGTAAGGGACCTTTACAATTTCTGTCATCGCAATAAGTTGCAGATGCTCTCCACCGGTGATGCTCAAACAATCATGAATTACTTGATAGCTCAGAAACGTAGAGATCCAGATTTCCATTTCGACCACAAGAGAGATGGGGGAGGGCATATGACGGGAGTGCTTTGGTGCGACTTCCAATCTCAGATGGATTATAGAGCATTTGGTGATGTCATCGTATTTGATGGCACTTACAAAACCAATAAATACAACCTGCCTCTTGTTCCTTTTGTTGGGGTGAATCATCATAAAAGCACAGTTCTTTTTGCTTGTGGAATTGTTGCTCATGAGGATACTCAGTCCTATGTGTGGCTGTTTAGGGCATTCACTAAAGCCATGTCTCAGAAACATCCAGTATCTGTGATCACCGACGGAGACCTTGCTATGCAAAATGCAATCAGTATTGTGTGCCCGAATGCATCGCATAGGCTATGCGGATGGCGTATTCAAAATAACATTGTGAGTAATATCAAGGACGATGATGTGAAGGAAGGGATTAGGTGCTTTCTTTATGATCGTTGCTCTATAGAAGAGATTGAGTTGAAATTGATGGTTTTCTTGAAGAAGCATGAGGTCACAGATGAGAACTCGTGGCTATATCGGATGTATGAGAGGAGGGAATCCTGGTGCGCTGCGTATCATGCTAGTAAGCGCTATTTAGGATTGAGGAGCAACCAGCGTAGCGAGAGCCTACAGTCTAGGATCCAGTTTAATCTAGATCGGAAAATGACACTGCTAGAGCTGTTTCAACACTTTGACAACTGTCTTGTAAAGCTGCGCACTAGAGAAGCGACTCTGGATTTTGTATCCAATTACAAGCCATGCTTGGAACCAGATGCTTCGTTTTTTGTGCATGAGGCTGCAAAAAAGTTCACAACAAGTGTTTTTTATGATGATATGATGTACAGTCTGAAAGCAGCCGAGAAGTGTTATTTGATTGAGGAAATGGATAGCTATGACATTGTTGTGTATAAAGTTGCAAGGGTTGATAAAGGAGAAAAACGATACTCTGTGAGATGTGACATATGTGTTGATGAGGATAAGGTCAAGAAAATTTTATGTTCTTGTCTAAAGTTACAGTCCCTTGGAACCCCATGCTCACACATCTTCTTTGTGTTGGGCTTTCGCGAAGAAAGTAAGCTTCCAGACTGCTGTGTTTTAGAAAGGTGGACGATGGGTGCCAAGCGTGGATTTCCTCCTACAAGGAAGAGCACAATGTATGACTATTCTGATAGCGTACAGAGGTACAATGACCTACATAATATCGGTCGAACGGCAGCCTTCGCAGCAGCTCAATCACAAGAAGCATTTGAACGGCTCAAACGCATTCTTGAAGAGGAAGCTGCTATGATTCCTGAAAATAGAGGAGAGGGTGGATGCAAGACGTTTGGTCCTGTGCTCCCACAAGCCCTAGATGTTGATTCTGCGGAGTGCTGCAATGTATTAGATCCCATACGCGTGCCTGGCAGAGGGGCCCCGAAGAAAAAGTTGAAGTCAAGTTCAGATAAATCTGACAAACATTGTACCCTATGTAAAGATCGGGGTCACAATCGGCGAACATGCTACTTGAGAGATGAGGTAAGCTAAGAGTAATTGTGATCAAAGTTTAAAATTAATTGTCTGCGAGCCATGTGTACTTTTTGCTAATGTCCCTCTTTATTTGTAGGATAAAATGCTCCCTGAGGATGTGTTCGATAAATGATTCGACAAAGGTATACATTCCAACAAAATTCTAGATTCCTGTATATAACTTATCTTTCTCCAGTACCTGTGGGTTCTTGTTTGGCTTCATGAAATCAAGCTGAGTTTGTGGGGGCGAGTTATGTTCTTGCCAAATTTCGTTCTCTTAATAATTGTCATTGTTCCTGCCTTCATTGTGCCTATTTTGTTTGTGGCTTTTTTTATGAGTGCTTGCTGTATCGACTGTTCAACTCTTACTGAGCCAAGATAAGATTTAACTATGATTGGGTCATTAACCTGGTCAGAGCAGTTCTGAAGCATTCAGATGGATCATGGTACTCAATAAAAGCACTCGGATGAAGGTAAAAGCACACGGACGTAGGTAAAAGCACTCGGACGTAGCTAAAAGCACTCGGTCGACGCTAAAATTGTAACCAGTCGGTGCACTCCCGCCCACAAGAAATTTTTGGTGCAGCCATATGTTAGTAATGTCTGCTAGGTGTTACAAGTAGTTATGTGGGCATCGTTGGTCTAGAACGTTTTGTTTGTGGCTTTCTAAATCAGAGTTATACAAGAGTCTTATAACCTTTGCAATGCGGAATTTATCATTTGACATGTGGATTATGTTTTCGTTTCGGTCGCTGCATTTCTTGTTGATTGAGAGTGCAAAAGGAACGTTAACATACCGTCGTTACGTTAACATGTAATGTATGGATCGACAAGTTACCATGACATGGAAAACAACATATTGTCGGCAAGTTAACATGCCATAACATATCATTGTATAAGCTAACGTAACATAACATGCCATAACATAACATAACATGTCACAGATAGGTGCCACAGTGTAGTTAGCGTGCCGCCAAGTTATTATAGCATGTCAAGTTAACATGCCATAACATTGGTTAACATAACATGTCAAGTTAACATATCATTGTTTAAATTGCCATGTCATAGAGAGGCGACGCTTTTTTGTTACCGTGCCGTCAAGTTAACATACCGCGTTAAGTTAACATATCGCGTCAAGTTAACATACCATGTTAGCATGTCCCTTCTTCTACTATACCCAAGTAGCCTATCCATGTATTTTTTTTAAAAAAAACATTTCATGACAATGTTAGTGGTCACAAGCTGACTCTTCATTCATAACTAACAGCATGAAGCTGTTAAAACCATTACAATGTTAAAGGTTACAAGCTGGAGTGCACACAAAAGAGGTGGGAGGCGGGAGTGCGCCGCATCAGTCTCCGACATGTGGGGCCCACGTGTCGGCGCAAAATCCTAACGTTATGTTCTTCGCTGAGTTCATGTAATTCCACTCTTTTTGTTTTTGATTCGTTTTTAAAATTTCAAACTTGTTTTTCTTCGTCTTCCGAACTCCAAATGAGTTGATTTTTTTTCCTACAAACTTTTAAAAGCACTCTCTACCAACTAAACGCATTCCATTTAGCTTTCAAAGTTACATTATACATTAATAATGAAAACCATTTAGTGGTGACTTTTTTATTTTCTCAAATTTTTTCTAAAGTCACAATCGAAACAAATTTTGTCCTAATTTTTTTGTAATGACTTACCTTATTCATAGACACAAGCACAATTTTTTGTAACTAATTTGCAAATGTTTACATTTGATTTGATTCATCTCATTGCATGCTTGTGTTCAAGTTTCATATCACATGTAGCTCGGTTTCCCTTCAGAATACATTTTTTTCTCGAAATCAAAAAAAAAATCTAAAAATATAAGCATGTTAGGGATGGTTTGAAACCTCTACACAACAATTTTGAGTTCAAAATTCATTATATTTTTTGAAATAAAAATAGTTAAATTAATTCAAAAAAGCATTTTAAATTTATTATTTTTGTATTTCCCAAAATAGTTTTGATTTGAATGCGAATTTAGGTATACAGATCTGTTACATTCATGAGGAACTGCACCAATTTTGGTTCTTTTTTTAAATGTTAATCTATGTACAAGGTTTAAAAATTCATGTAATGATTTTGAATTGAGTCACTGGCATGTGGGGCCGTCAATTGATTTACGTCTTCTTGACACGGAAACGTACTTTGGTACTCTCAAAGATAGGTGGGACCTCCTCGGCTCCTCTCGTCCCATCCGTGCCCACAAGTTCCAGCCGAGTTCCCCCCTTCTCCTCCCCGTTCCAGATAGGGTTTCACCGCCGCCAGTTAGGGTTTCACCGCCGCCGCTTCCGCCTCCATCTCGAAGATGGGCAAGGTTGGGAAGAACCATGGCCAGTCAGCACGCGCCTCTCGACAAAAGCGGGACGCATCCGGTAAGTTTACCCGGGGATCCTGCGTCGAGGTGGCGCCTGAGGCCAGCGCGGACCGGGAGATCCCCTCCGCCGCCGAGCGCGTGCCTGAGGCCAAAGCGGGCCGGGAGATCCCCTCCGCCTTCGAGCGCGCGCTGAGAGCCATCGCGCGGCGGGAGATGCGCTCCGGCTCCGGCGTCGTGGCCAAGAAGACCATGGCCAGCGCCACCGCGTCCTCGTCCTTGTCGCCGGAGCACAATGTGAGTACGATTTTTGTCCACCACTTTTCCTCTCTAATCCGCGTCCCACTATCATCTCCGGCTAGGTTAGGGTTCCGGATTAGGGTTCCGACACTTCTTAGTTGTTCTATAGAGCACTGATCTGTGCATAACTCACTGCAAATATTGTGTCTGATTAATTTTATGAGCACTGGAACTAATTAGTTGTCTCATTCAACTTACGAAGATTGCTATATGTTGTTCCGTCTTATATTTCCCAATTATTGTGTCATGTTCCTATATTTGGGTCATACTGTTTCTTCAAGTGATATGAGAGGCATGATTGCACAAATATCCGCTAAACTTACAGGAGTGCCTGGAGGGGTGGATCCCCCTAGGCTCCTCTAATTACAAATTGAAACTCTTCATTTTGGGGGTGGTTTTGTGGGTTCTATGGAATACAAGAAATAAGTTTGTTATTGAGGGGTTGTGTCCTCATTCTCCATCTGATGTAATATATAAAATGCTTTTTTGCATGTAGCTAAGAGCAGAAGAGCAAAGCAAGTTGGACGCTGGGGTGGCGCGAGTCACAGAATGGCTGATGCAATTTCAGGAGAGTCCGAAGGAAAAACCACCGGTCGAGGACATCTTCTGATAGGAGTGTAGGGGATTTAGCTTGTGCTGTTTGTATGATCCGTTTTAGGCTTTCCTGTTTTTGTAAGCTGTGGCTGGTATCAGCCCTGGTTTTCTCTCGGTGGTCTTTATGTGCTACAATCTGTAAGCTGGCAACCCCAGTGTGTGTGAACTCGTGGTGAGCAGTGCTTTTGTAACAGATGGTCGATGCTTGTGGTTGATGCTGCAGTCGAGAAGGCAACAAACAACAAGTAGTGCTTTTGTGTTGACTGTATCTGTAAATAGGGATGAAATTCCAGTAGTTATGTGAACTACTTCTGAATCCAGTACTGATGTTCAGTATGTTAAATACTTGTGGTTTCAGCTGGTGAATGGAATTGTCTGTGTCTGACATTTTACAGTTTTGATCTTTTGATGTGAAATGCCTACGATATTTGTTTCAGCTTGTACATATGCAAATTTTTACATGTACACATGCCTTGGCTGTTGAGTTTCATGTATGGATGATAATATCTGTCACATGGAACATTTTGTGGCGAAATAAAGGGTTTGTACATTTTTCATTGTTCCCGCCTTTATTGTGCCTATTTTGTTTCTGGCTTTTTTCATGGAGTGCTTGCTGTATCGAGTGCTCAGCTCTAACTGAACTAAGATAAAATTTAACAAGGACTGGGTTATTAACCTGGTCAGACCAGTTCTGAAGCATTCGGATGGATCATGGTACTCAATAAAAGCACTCGGACGAAGCTAAAAACATGCATGTACAAATGCCCGAAATTAGATGATATTTGTCGTTGAGATTGTACAAATGGTTGTGTCGGGCAATTGGTGCCTGATGAATCTCAAAAGGATATCATTCTGTCTGTTTGTTACTAGATAGTTCAGCAGTCGTCGATCTGATGCCTTTCCCTGTACCACTCCACAAAGCCACAAATTTAGGTTTCTTTACTAATGTATAAACACTACCATTTCAGCACCAGCTACAAACAATTATGTTTCCACAACGTCACAGATGACTTCGATCATCAGAGATAAACGCAAGAACGCAGATCTACCAACATCACCTAACAAAAGCTCATCACATGGTACCTCACTTCAAACTGCAATCTATCACATAATTTGCAGTGTTCATTCAGCTACAAAAACTGAATTCATGACCCAGGGATTACTTCACATTCAATCAGCATAATTCATGGCATCAATATACTTCAATGCCAGTCCAACTGAATGCAATTACTATTCAAATGATATGTATTGTTTTGCAGAGTAATTCAGTTAACCAGAACAAGAACAGACACAAAATTCATTAACCATGTCATTCCTTTACATGATCTATGCAGCATAATAGACAGTATTTGCCATCCAGTCATGGTTTTCTACAGTCACAATGACTGAATCACCGGGTCTGTACACCTCTTTGTGTCTCTGCAGCTTCAATGTTGGGGATAATTGCTGCTTGACAGCTGAAGGGACCTTCTAATCTTCTAACCATCCAGCACTTTTCATGAAACAAAGCCCTTGTGGGAGTTGAAGTTTCAGTAGCTCTAAAATGACAGATTTTTCCACCACTCCACAAGAACAGGATAATACAGGTCAAGCCATCCTGAGCCCCTGAAATTTCAATGTGCCATGCAAGTTGAGCTTACAAGTTATGTGAAAATGGGAGCAAAGATTGAACAACTTTTCATCATGCAGTGCTAATTGTAAACCTGTACTAAACGACCATCTGCTCTTGAAAACATCTAAGCAACTGTCTGCATCTTCCATTAAAGCATTCATGAGACATTATCAAGTTGCAATTCAGGGAGTTGGTTGTGAGGAGGGGCAGTAGTGCTAACCTCTGGATCCGCCGGCATAGAGCCGCTCGAGCAGGGGCGCCGGATGGGAGCAAGGCGGTCGCCGGGGGGGACTTTGCTGCTTGGAGGAAGGAAACGGCCTGGATCTGCAGGGCTGGCGGGGAATGGAGCCGCGCCGGCCCTCGGCCTTTCCCCGCCGCGACGGCGAGGCACCCGCCGCCGCTGTCTCCGCTCGACCGTGTGCAAGAGGAAGAAGGGGAGGGAGAGGTTGCTTGTGCTCCACTTAGGTGGAGGCTGGCCGGAGCCGCGGACTGCGGCCATCCCCACGCGCGGCGCCCTCCGTCTGCCGCCGCCGGCGAAGACCTGTCGCCCTCCGTCTGCCGGCGGCGGCGAACTGAAGCGCTACAAACCCTAACCATCTAAAAAAGAAAAAACTTTAGTAAACGAATTATACATCTCAACTATATTACTAAAAACATTATTTTCACGTTTATGAAGTGACCATTATACCCTTGTTAAAAAATAAGAACCACAAAACTGCAATTAATGTCATCTCCTAATCCCCACATTTGTGGAGGAAATGGGAGGAAAATTTTTCCTCCTCCGCTCCATCCCATTTCCTCCTAGCCTCATAGCCCTCCGATCGACCGCTCTCGGACGACGTGAGGCACTCATTTTTTCCCCAAGGATAATAAAATTTTTCTAGCAGAAATGATTTCTTATGTGAATATTTGCTAGTCAGTATCGTAATCTGAACTTTTCATGGTCACCATTCAGTTGTGTTATCAAGAATCTTACTTGTTGCACACTCACAATAGTCTAGGACTATAGATATGCTCTTGCTCGTCTCTCTCTGTTTTTTTCCTTTAACTGAGAGACCTTTAATTTGTGCAGCGTATTTGGTGTTTCATGGACAAACATAATGCAAAATTACACTGTACTTGTAAATTGAGCCCTGTTTAACACATTATGATGTGCTTAGTGATGCTCTGTAGGCATTTTCTGTTGTATGTCCTGTGGATAGAAGTTGACATGTGAAATACTTACGTTGTCTCTTTCCTTTTTCCAACTCTAGTACTAGACCTTGAAAAACATTGTCATGCATGACTGAGATTAGTTGGCAGTGCATGCTTTTGCATGTCATGGTCAAACCATCACACCATCAGGGCGGTGCTATTGCTGTATCCATCCTGGTGTTCAGAGTCAACTCCAAATAATTCGTAGTTGGCCAATGCCTAAGTATGATTTTCCAAATAATGTGTTATCTTCTTCAACATTGTCAAACTCTAGTGAGTACTAGCTAGAGGCCGTTAATAAGCGAGTGGTATGTAGTCTGCAGCTAGTGCCTCTGCTGGCTCTAAAGGTCAACCAAACCACACCTTATTAGCTAGAATCTTGTAACATTGAGCAAGAACCTTTCTTGTTTTATTTCTTTGAATAGATTCTTCAGTCAACATTAGCCATGACCAACCGTTTCGACATTGCTGATGAACGATAATAATCATAGACAGTACTTCGATCCCTTGCACAATAATTGCTCTAGAGAGGTTCCTGATTTCCCAGTAATAATATGTTAATAAAAGTCAAAGCTTTTTTATTATCAGGAAGAAGTCAAACTGTATATATGCTCTAATAGAAGGTCAAATCATTTAAACATGGTGTAAAAAGGAAGTGGAGATTAAAGGAACCCCCCAAATAGCAAGAGGGCCATCGTCCAGCATTGAGAATATTGTAATATTATTTAAAGTCAACATAAGAACTTGCAAAACTTTCTTTTCGGAAAATGGTTTGTAGTGCACCACTGAGTCCTAATGAACCACAATTTTTTTTAAAAAAAACTCTAAACTGGTGGTATGTAAGCCGTTCAACTTCTATTGGGTCCAATTGCTTTGCATTATGTGTGTATGAAATTAGTAGTTAGGTCGAGCAAATAATCATAAGATTAGACTCCTCAAAGCCACTAGCACCTAGAAACCCAAACCAGTCCATTGGTATTATCATTGCTAGAATATTTTGTGCATATAGCAACCACTGCGGTGGTGTTCTTTTCTTTGCTTTTTGTTGAAAAGTAGCGGCGATATTTGTTGATGACCAGCTGAAAAAATAAAACGGTTTCCATGAATTACATACAAATTTCTTTTTAATGCAACAGTTAGCCAATTATGGGTGGATCCACTTGTTATCCATTCTTATTTAAGTATTTGTATGAGTTGTTGCCCAAAAAGTTTTTGCTCTCTGTTTTATATATAAAAAGAATTAAATCTTTGTATATATGCAACGAAATAGCTGACGTCAACTCTGAGCCAGTCCACCACTAGCCACACTGGCTGGCTAGAATGGATAATAGTTTCATTATTCAATCAGTAACCCTTCCTTCCGAAAGTATCAGACATCTTGTATATGTCTTATTGTCTTTGGTTGTGGGTAACTACACATGGTGGTTAAGTTGTGTGCTCTAGAGGTTGCTTTTCAGTGGTCATGTTATAATTAACCGTGGCTGTTATATATGCTTTCCATGATGCATGATGTTAACCATGGCTGCTATGCTTACTGTGAACTTTAGCCCTCCCCAACCAAAGTGTGAACCACCCCCCATGGAAATCCAAGAAGAACACTCAGTAACTTACCTACCACTATTTTGTTAGGGAAGGCGGCTAAAGTGCCACAGCAAAGCCAAAAGATACCAAACGTTAAAAACCTTTTCCTTTCCTATTAGTAGCGGTAGATGTAGGAATTGCTGAAGTGAGAATGACAATGTACTCTCCAAACTTGAGAGCCACACATTACCAAAAAGGATAAATGAAAGCTATTGCATGAATGTAAGCCAAGGGTATGAAATACAACACCATGTCAGCTCATGCATTACAAGCTATATTCTAATTAGAATGCCTGCCACTTCTTGCAAGACACTTAAGGATGAGAGCCCTGCTGGACCCTTGTCCTGGTTTAAAGCACTGGTCAAAAGGAATTCCCTTAGCTTGTACCCCCATACTGAACCTTTTTGTTTTCTATTGAGGGCGTGACACTAGCATTTGTCTCTTCCTTTTGGTTTTCTTAACTTGGTGCGCATGTAATAGCTTATATATGCAAAGCCAGTGGTGATCATCAGATAGTGTTTGTATATATATTATCATATATAGGAAGGTTCAAAGGCTCTCCAAGGGTCTCTAACCCTTCAGATTATAGGGTAGTTAGTTAGTGTACATGCATGCACCTGCCAATATCATATCCAATTCCTGGTTTTTTACTTGTTTATTTTATAATGAGATGCTTATTCATTGTGTTTGTACTTTCTCAGGACTAACCACTAGGAAAGTCGGTCACCTGTATATGCACCAAAAGTAGTTCCTTATCAGACCAAATTGCGGAAAAACAATGTCAAACATTTCTTATCTCTCCAGCTTCCTATACATAAATAATGCAATGTTTATTAATAACCTTTAATTTTCACAAACATCCACTTATAGTTCTATCATATCTTTAATTTTGAATTGGAACCTATGGACATCGCACTAACATATATAGCTACTTTTGGAGGTGAAAATGCAACCGAATTAATGCGTTGCTACACTTCAACCCTTATTGCATTTGATATATATACCATCTGCATTACACCTACACAGAACAAATGGTGTGTGTACTTTTCATATACTGCTCGCCACCCCCCCAAAAAAAGCACAGTCATTATGTGCACTTAAGCAAGATCTAATTTAATCCCCCCTATCTGAAAATTTAGCCCAAATAATCAGATACCTACTTGTGTAACGACAAATAGATCAACAGTTAAAAAGATGCAAAGTGGAGTGTTGTCTGTTCGCACCCAAAATTGACACAAAGCCGATCAGGCTGACGCCACCGGTCAGACCGGTGTCCCTCGACGGTCTGACCGGTCGGGCGTCCTGTAGCCGATCCGGCAATGGCCACACTGGTCTGACCGGTGGGCCTGACCGGTCTGACCGGTGGACCCCGAGTCCGAGTAGAATTGAGGAGTCCTAGCGAATTTCGACTTGTAAAAGGATTCCTTGCGGGGCAAGACCTCCCCACCCTATAAATATAAAGGGCCACGGCCGTTTGAGGTGGAATCACCCAATCGATCATTACCTTCTACAAATTTTATCTCTCAAACCCTAACTTTTCCAACCTCGTGCTTTCCTTGTTTGTCGCGACGATGATCAGGGACGTTCTGAGTGGCCTTGCCGACCTCAGAGCAACCTTAGGCGCGCCACCTCCGACGGAGTCCCTCCCGAGGCGGCGATCTTAGGTTTTCACTGTGCCTCTGCATACACCGGTCAGACCGGTGCCCCTGACCGGTCAGACCGGTCCGGGCAGGAGCTCGGCGAGTTCAGCGTTTCGACGTTCCGCGCGATCTAGCGCTCGTGTGTGTTGACCAGAAAAGCGTCAACATACTTTTGGCGACTCCGCTGGGGAAGAAAGATCAGGTTGCTAAAACCGTTCAATCTGACCTCAGCCCGATGGGTGCTCGGTGTGAACTTGACATGAACAACATTGTCACCGCGTCGCTGGAAGATCTCTCTCCGGAGGAGCAGCAGAAGTTCAAGGCGCTACAAGAGTACATGCAAGTACAATTCCTAACTGGCGTCAAGAAGGATCGATCCGGCAAGGTGGCAAGATTGAAAGAGTTCGAGCTGCCGGCGATCAAGCTAAACGACAACAACGTTAAGGTAATTCCCACTGTAAGTAAGAAACCCCCGCCTGAAACTTCTCCTATGAAATCTATAGTGGAAAGTGATGAATTACTTGCTTCGTACATTGCTCGTTTAGAATGCTTAGAGGATCTTGAAAAAGATAGGACTTTAGGTTATGCTAATAATGAAACTAATAGTAGTACTCCTAAAGCTAATCCTCAGGGGTCTCATCCTAGCTTAGCACCTTTGCCTGTAAATAATGGTAATTATGCATATGGTTTGACATCAAATCCAGCATCTGGTCAGTATCCTCAGTTTCAACCGCATAGGCCAAACATGGTCACACCAGTTGAACCGGTGCAGGGTACCGGTCAGACCGGTGCTATGGAGTTGGTGCCCGACCAACCTTTGCCAATTTCTGTCGTGCCAAATCAGATGGTCCCTACTTTTTCTAATACAATCAGTAATGTTGGACCTCATTATAGTACGACAATGAATACATCGGCCTCCAAAAACATTATTCTGGACGATGTGTTTGAAAGTTACAGGCTAGCTCAAGCTAAGATAGCTCCCTATTTAAATAAGATAAATTTGGAGAATCCTCAACCACAACAGCCAAATAATCCTAATTGGGCGGAATTTAATAGATTTAAGGAAGATTTGGCTAATGTGGTAAAAACCAAACTTGGTGTTGACATTGTTAATACTAATTTGTATCAAAAACCATACGATCCTGAGTTTGATAGATTTCCTCTCCCACGTGGTTGGCGTATGCCTGATTTAATTAAATTTAGTGGTGATGATGACCGACTACATGGGAGCATATTAGTCAATACACTGCACAACTAGGTGAAGCTGGTGTCTATAATGCTTTGAAAGTACGCTTATTTTCTCTATATTTGACTGGCACCGCTTTTGCTTGGTTTTCTTCGCTTGCTCCCGGTTCTATTATATCTTGGGATATGTTAGAACGTAAGTTTCATGATCACTTTTATAGTGGGAGCATACAATTAAAATTGATAGATTTAACATCGGTTAGGCAAGGAAGAGATGAGACTGTCTCTGCTTACATTAAAAGGTTTAAAGAAACTAAAAACTGGTGCTTTAATTTGTCAATCACTGATATGGACCTTGCAGACATTTGTCTGAAGGGTTTAAGGTCATCCATTAGGGATAAGATAGAGGGCTCTGATTTTCTTTCGGTTGCACAAGTTCAAATAAGAGCTTTAGTTGTTGAAAACCGAATGAATAAAGAGAAAGATAATTTTAAATCACGTCGTTCTAATGTTCATGTTATTGATTATGATTCTGATAGTTCGGACGATAGTGATAAAGAAATTTATGCTGCTGAATTTGTTTGGCCCTCTAAAGAAAAAACTTATTCTTGTTCATCTCTTAAGCCGGCTAGTAAAGGTCGGCAAGAAGAAATTAAATTTACTTTTGATGTTTCCAAATGTGATCGCATATTTGATGAATTGCTTAAATCTGGAAATATCAAGCCAACTCATACTATTCCTCCACTTGAAGAGTTGAAAAGATGCGCATATTGCAAATTTCATAATTCATTTTCTCATGTTATTAATGATTGCAATGTGTTTCGTCGACAGGTTCAATCGGCTATAAATGAAGGTCGTTTGACTTTTCATGAGATGCAAGTGGATAAAGCTCCTTTTCCGATCAACATCATGGATTTACAGCAGCCTAAGGTACTGGTTCGGCCACATCAAGCTGAAGCAACTAAAGGCAAGAACGTGGTAATCGGTGAGGCTAAGCCCGATTTGAGAGGAAAGGAGCTGGTTCGCAAAGTTGAGTATGAGAAAACTCCTGATGGCAAAGAGACCTTCAAGGTTACAGTGAGTGTCTCTGGACATGGGGGGCAAGGGTCGTCCACACCCGCCGATCAGCGACCGTCTGAGCCGTCTTTGGCCAGACCGGTCAGACCGGTGCACCCTCAGGCCGTCCGAGGGTGATCAAGCCAAGCCGTCCGGAGATTGGAAACTGGAAGCTTAATGTAGCAAAGAATCAGGGGAGTGGTCCTAAACCAAAGGTCACTTTCGACATGCTTTTTGATAAGTATTCCAAGCAAAAGGCCGTTACAAGTGATCGGTCATTAAAAAAAAGGATGAGGTCACTTACACACCAAGGAGGGTCATCTTCACCTCCAAGAGCTGCTACAAGACTCAAGGGTGAATCATCACAGCAAGGGCAACGCTTTACTCCACCATGGGCGTCATCAAGTTCAAATGCACCACGCCCGATATATGATGACAATGGAGTGATGTGAGTGCCGTATCAACAAGCCTTTCATCCTGGATGGGGAGGACAGAAATCAGCTTTTGACAGGATCTCCAGGCCTATCCAAGACCGATTGGCTCCTCGCCGTTCTGGTCAGGGTTACCAAACCCGACCGGTCAGACCAGTCGTTACCACCGGTCAGACCGGTGTGGCCAGGCAGGCTGCGCCACCTCCAGTAAAGCAAGTTTACAAGCCAAAGTAGAAGGAGGAGGTGCAGAAGATGGAAGTTGATCCAGAGAGGACTACAAGCCAAGATATTATTCAGATTGGATCAATGGACGTTCCCATTGGAGAAGATGGCAAAGGACCAATTGTTCCAAACAATAAGGTTATGACATCAACTCTAGGGGTATTTGCTGCTGCTAATGACCATGAGGCCAGTGGGAGTGGTTCCAACTCCAAGTACTTCTTGCCAAGGTGGTGTCCTCCCAGTTTGACTCGCACACAAAGGAGGAAGCTTCAACGCCTGAGATTTCAAGAGAAGAGGGAAAGAAGCTAGAGAAGCAAAGGGATGAAACTTTCAACTAGTACAGGCCTATGGTACCTCAGGGGAAAGAATGGAGAGTCAAAACCAGCTCTCAGTCAGCACCGGTCGGACCGGTGGAGGGGTCGGTCAGACCGGTCACACCGGTCAGACCGGTGGATGTCGACGGTCAGACCGATAACCCAGATACGCCGCCCGGTTTCTCTTCTTCGGTTCTTATGGTTTGTGATGACAAGTCCGCATCGGATCCTGCACTAGAAGACGATGAAGAGCTTGTTGACTACAGTTCTTCGCCCGAGCGCATGAATTTGGATATCAACGTGATCCATATGTCTATGGATGGGTATTTGCTCTCGGAGGAGGAAGTCACGCATCTCGACTTTGGGCCAAAGAAAGCTATTTTCCAGAAGCCTAAAGATACTAAAAATCATCTGAAGGCTTTGTACATGAAGGGACACATCAATGGGAAGCCTATCTCTCGCATGCTGGTGGACGGAGGAGCGATCGTCAACTTGATGCCGTATTCTTTGTTCAAGAAGCTGGGAGGTTCAGATGATGAGCTGATCAAGACCAACATGACCGTCAGCGGTGTGGGAGGTGGCGAGCCGATGGGAGCTAAAGGCGTCGTCTCTATGGAGCTCACCATTGGGAGCAAGACGTTGGCTACGGCATTCTTCGTCGCTGAGACACAAGGTAACTTCAGTATCATCCTTGGTCGTGATTGGATTCATGTAAATCAGTGTGTGTCTTCTACCTTGCATCAATTTTTAATCCAATGGGTAGGCAACGAGGTAGAGATTGTTCATGGTGATACATCGGCTTGTGTTGCAGTGGCCGATAGTCCTACTATGGATAATCATGAGAATCTTAAGTGCTTAACTGGTTTAGATTTATCTAATTTAAGGCTTATTGATTCTACCAAAGATGACTTTGCTACTGTTGTCATGAAGCCGATCGTTGATCAGGCTAGAACCTCTCTTTTGATTTGATGGATGCAAATCTGGAGTGGTTGCAACAAAGGCGAGAGCACTATCGGGCGCATAAGAACGATATGTGTGAGGCCATTGAAGACTTTGATGATTTGAGCAAGTTAGGACAAGGGTTTACGTCAGCTGATCCTTTGGAGGAGGTAGATATTGGTGATGGCACTATACCTAGGCCGACATTTGTAAACAAGAATCTTGATCCTTTGTTTAAATCTGATTTAATAAAGTTGTTAAAGGAGTATGTTGATTACTTTGCATGGAACTACAATGAAATGTCTGGTTTAAGTCGTGATCTAGTTGAACATCGTTTACCTATTAAACCTGGTTTTAGGCCTTATAAACAACCTCGTAGAAACTTTAATCCTGATATTTATGACCGAGTGAAAGAGGAAGTCAATCGGTTACTTGATGCAAAGTTTATTAGGCCTTGTCATTATGCTGATTGGATCTCTAACATTGTGCCTGTTGAGAAAAAAGGAACAAAAAAGCTTCGTGTTTGCATTGATTTTAGAGATCTTAATAGAGCTACTCCTAAAGATGAATATCCTATGCCTATAGCCGATTTTCTTGTTAATGCTGCATCCGGACATAGAATTCTTAGCTTTCTTGATGGTAATGCTGGTTACAATCAAATCTTTATGGCCGATGAGGATATATCCAAAACGGCTTTCATATGTTCGGGTTTTGTTGGCTTGTTTGAGTGGGTTGTTATGACTTTTGGATTAAAAAATGCGGGTGCTACCTATCAAAGAGCTATGAATTTAATCTTTCATGATTTGCTTGGCATCATAGTAGAGGTTTATATCGACGACATTGTTGTCAAATCGGCTGGAGATGATTCTCATTTAGCTGATTTAAGACTTGCATTTGAAAAAATGCGTCGGTACAAATTAAAGATGAACCCACTCAAATGTGCTTTTGGTGTATCGGCTGGGAAGTTTTTGGGCTTCATTGTGCATGAGAAAAGCATAGAGATAGATCCTAAAAAGATTGAGGCAATCCGGAGTATTAAAGCACCTACTTGTAAAAAGGATTTGCAAAAGTTCTTGGGCAAGGTAAATTACTTGAGGAGGTTCATTTGTAACTTGTCCGGGAAGGTGAATGCTTTTACTCCTTTACTTCGGTTGAAAATTGATATTGACTTCACTTGGGGGGCAAAGCAACAAGAGGCATTTGATGAGATTAAGAGCTATTTGACTTCGCCACCCGTTCTTCAAGCGCCCAAGAGTGGTATTACTTTCAAGTTGTATGTAGCGACTGAGAAGGATGTCATTGGAGGTGTTTTGACTCAAGAAACCGAAGGCAAGGAGTACATTGTTGCATATGAGAGTGGAAGATTGCTGGACGCCGAAACAAAGTACACTTTTATTGAAAAGTTGTGTTTATTACTATATCATACTTGTACCAAGTTGAGGCATTATCTATTACCTAGTACTTGCATAGTAGCATGTCAAACCGACATAATCAAATACATGTTGCATAAACCAATTTTAAGTGGTAGAGTCGGCAAATGGGCTTATGCTTTAGTTGAGTATGATTTGCATTGTGAGCCATTAAGTTCAATGAAAGGTCAAATTGTTGCCGACTTTATTGTTGGACATAGAGTAGATAAGCAACTTGATTTGAATGTCGGTTATGTTGCTTTTAGTCCATGGAAGTTGCATTTTGATGGATCGGTTTGCAAAGATGGTTGTGGTGTTGGAATTGTCATTATTTCGCCAAGTGGGGCTGTTTTTGAAGCTCTTAACCGATTGGATCATGATTGTACTAAAAACCAAACCGAATATGAGGCTCTTCTATTTGGATTGGAGATTTTGCATGACATGGGAGTAAAACATGTGGAAGCATATGGAGATTCTTTATTGGTGGTGCAGCAAGTATCCAAGGTATGTCAATGTCTAAATGGCTTTTTAAATGCTTATCTTGATAAGTGTTTAGACGTCATATCTTGTATAGATGAATTTGTTATCTATCATGTGCCACGAGAGGAAAATCCTAGAGCTAATGCTCTGGCTCAGCAAGCATCTGGTTATAATGTTCGAAAAAGAAATTTTCAAGAACACAAACCGTTGCTTACAGCCGAGTATTTTGCTCTGGAAGCACCAGTCAGGCCGACGCAGCCGACCGGTTTAACCGGTGACACCGGTCTGACCGATGTCACCGACCGGTCTGACCGGTCCCCTGGTTCTGGGTCGGCTAACGGCACCGGTCTGACCGATGCTCATGACCGGTCTGACCGGTCCCCTGGTAAAAGTTCCTCCTCGATTTTTCGTGACAAAGATGAGGTGGAGGATTGGAGAAAGCCTCTGGTTGATTATTTGCATAATCCTAGCAGTTCAGTTGATAGAAAAGTCCGACGATGGGCTCTTAAGTTTGTTCTTGATGATGGTGAATTGTATCCTTGGACCGCGGATGATTTGCTTTTAAAATGTTTGGGTCCTGATCAAGCTAGATTGGCTATGGCAGAGGTTCATGAAGGTGTTTGTGGTACCCATCAATCGGCTCCCAAGATGAAGTGGCTCCTCAGGCGAGTTTGCTTTTATTGGCCTACCATGATAGCCGATTGTTTTAGGTACTACAAAGGTTGTGAAGAGTGTCAAAGGCATGGAGATGTTCAGTTGGTGCCTGCTGCGTTGATGCATCCGATTATCAAGCCTTGGCCTTTTAGAGGGTGGGGTTTGGATTTTATTGGCAAGATTCATCCTTCGTCGTCAAAGGAGCATTGTTTTGTGATCGTGGCTACTGATTACTTTACCAAGTGGACTGAAGCTATTCCTTTAAAGAATATGACACATAGAGAGGTGATTGAGTTTATTACTGGACATATCATACATAGGTTTGGCATTCCGCAGACTTTGACTACGGATCAAGGGACTTCGTTCATATCCAAAGAGGTGCGTGAATTTGTTGATTCCTATGGTATTAAATTGCTCAATTCATCTCCATATTATGCTCAAGCCAATGGTCAAGCCGAGTCTAGCAACAAAACTTTGGTAAAACTCATCAAGAAGAAGATAGAAGACAATCCTAGAAGATGGCATGAGGTATTATCTGAAGCTTTATGGGCTCATCATATTTCTAGACATGGTGCTACTAAAGTCAGTCCTTTTGAGCTTGTGTATGGTCAAGAGGTCGTTTTGCCTGTTGAGGTGAATCTAGACGCATATAGACTTGCAAAGCAGAATAATCTTGATGTTGAGTCATATTATGCTTTGATGATGGACAATATTGATGAAGTGACCGACAAGCGTATGGAGGCTTTGGAGGAAATTGAAAAGAACAAGAGGAGAGTTGCTAGAGCATATAACAAGAAGGTAAAACCCAAATCTTTTCAGGTAGGTGACTTGGTTTGGAAGACGATTTTACCTATTGGATCTAAGAGTAACAAATTCGGCAAGTGGTCTCCAAGTTGGGAAGGTCCATACAAGGTTGTCAAGGTCTGTTCTGGGAATTCTTACATGGTGGAGACTTTGCAAGGACAGCGGCTTCCAAGGGCTCTCAACGGGAGGTACTTGAAGAAATTTCATCCAAGTGTCTGGCAAGACGCTTGATAGGATATGGCCGATTTAAAGCAAAAATCACCCTTAGACCAAAAAATGGCCGGTGAAATGTCACATCGACCTTAGAATTATTTTTTAGACAGCAAGCTTTACTAAAAAACAAGGAGGCATATGTTCGCACCCAAAATTGGCACAAAGCCGATCAGGCTGACGCCACCGATCAGACCGGTGTCCCTCGACGGTCTGACCGGTCGGGCGTCCTGTAGCCGATCCGGCAATGGCCACACCGGTCTGACCGGTGGGCCTGACCGGTCTGACCGGTGGACCCCGAGTCCGAGTAGAATTGAGGAGTCCTAGCGAATTTTGACTTGTAAAAGGATTTCTTGCGGGGCAAGACCTCCCCACCTTATAAATATAAAGGGCCACGGCCGTTTGAGGTGGAATCACCCAATCGATCATTACCTTCTACAACTTTTATCTCTCAAACCCTAGTTTTTCTAATCTCGTGCTTTCCTTGTTTGTCTCGACGACGATCAGGGACGTTCTGAGTGGCCTTGCCGACCTCAGAGCAACCCTAGGCGCGCCACCTCCGACGGGGTCCCTCCCGAGGCGGCGATCTTAGGTTTTCACCGTACCTCTGCATACACTGGTCAGACCGGTGCCCCTGACCGGTCAGACCGGTCCGGGTAGGAGCTCGGCAAGTTCAGCGTTTCGACGTTCCGCGCGATCTAGCGCTCGTGTGTGTTGACCAGAAAAGCGTCAACATTGTCGATCGAGTTTATCATGCGGTCTTACACAGGCCACTAATGCTGGTTACTATCATTAGCCTTTCTTGTCACTGGCATTATCTTAGGAGAATTCCAAATTGATATGTTTGAAAACAATGTGGAGCACGCATGCATGTTGGTGCTTAGCTAGAGCTAGGTAGCTAGCTCGAATTCTAATTCTATCCTCTGCGTCGCGAAGCAGGCTAGAAAAAAAATGCATCAGCGAATGGTTACGGCTATGTCTCTAAGCTTCATCTTATTTGCCCATCCCTGTCCCTGAGTCTGATTATTCGGATTCTTTTACCATCTTACTTCATTGACACGTGCCAATAGTTATCTATTTGATTACCGTCGTCTGGTGGTTACTCTGTTGCAGGATAGCTGCTTTTTAATTTATCTGCTTTTTTCCTAGGCTTTTGTGCTATTAGGATTGGAGCTTTTTCCTGTTGTAGTAATTATAACTATATGCATCTTTTTGGATGCAGAGGCTGGAATATCAATATATTCCCAATTCTAAAAATAGTTATCTATTTTTTTTAATTTATAACCTCTGACACCATCCTCTCATGAACAATGTATATATGCACAGCATGTAATTGTTTGATTTGATGCAGCGCAAAGATGTTTTTTCTAATCCTACTATAGAAAGTGAGGTCTGCGTTGATTTCTTGGAAAGTGTATGTAATTTGGCATCCAGAGGTACAAACTGCAGGATTTGCCAACCAAATTGTTACACTTGCACACAACACTCAGAAATACATGTGTGCGTGTTAATTCAAACGAAAACGTACTGATGCTTCGATTCTTGTAAACCAGTGTAAATTTGCTATTCGAGGATTTTTTTTTCTTTATTAGACCATCTAAACCATTTCTTCTGTGAGTTACCTGCACTCTACTGTTTATGTATTGTTGATCTGCTTTTTTTTTTGTAAAATATGTGTAATAAGTTTGTTTGTGTTAAGATGGTCTGAAGCATTTGATTCTACAGCTGGACCTTCCTGCTGAAACGATGATATATTCTCGTTGGGAGATTGCATATCTCTCATAGGGCAACCAAAGAATACCCTTTTTGGGCCACACTGAATTCATGGATTCTTAGTATTCACCACTTGGAATAAATTTTCCTCACTCTAGGAAAGTAGCATGGAAAAGCATATTGGCCGCTTCGCTTACAGTGGACATAAGTGAGTTTCTGGTTCTTCCACTGGCCATTCTAGCTATAGAGTCTAAGATATGCTATGCCCTGATAAAATTGAAAATTGAGCTGCAAATGATGATATAAAGTATGGATGATTCTCCTCCCTTTCATATATAGATGTGCCTGGAGCATCAAACTACTATGTTAATGTTTTTTAAGAGAATTTTGCAGTTACCTATCGCTTCCAGGTATGCAAAGTCTTGATGTGATTGTCACACATGCTTACCAGTAAAAGCCAAAAAGAAAGGAAGGTTACAAGAACAAATCGAGCCTTTTATTAAGAATTGTGAAAAGTGATTTGGACCTAGCTTTGCTAGTGAGCATATAGACGGTTAATTAACTAAAATTAAATATTTTTGAACTCACTGGAAAACTTACTACTTTGAATTAAATTTGCGAAACAGCATACAGGCAGTCAATTCTGGATTCTGGTATTGAGGAATCAAATCTATAAGTCCCACTTGCAATGCTAGCTATTTTATACATTGCATAACTTTTTTTCAAGGTTAGTTAGTTAGTTACCAACTTACCACACACTGTCCATAACATCACTAGTCAAAGTTAGTAAAACCAAATAATTTGTAACAGTAGGACTCGAATCATAATAAGCTGCATAATATACAACTAGGAAGAACAACCATTTGGTACACATGCTGCATAATAAGCAGAAATACTATGTCCAGCCATAAACAAGTGGCGTTTTGGGATTGTTTTAAGTTAATACTTTCAAATTCTGGTTGTATATTACTTGTCGTTATGGGTTGAGTTTGAATATTTGAAAATGATATGATGCTATCTAGATCTGTCTCAAACTATGGTTTCATAAAAGTGCATTTGCATTATGTTGTATAATATTTTTTTCAAGACCATGTGGTGTCACTTTCTTATTTATTGGAGGGAGTAATAAAGATGAGAAACCATTAACTCATTGTTTCAAGCCAATAATTTTCTAATAAAGTTGAATAAATAGAATTGTAGAGTGTCCCCTTTTTCTTGTACTACCTCCGGTTTTGTTTATATGACGTTTCCGACAACATCTTTAGTGTTAATTAGCCTATATATCCATGTACCGGCGTCAAGTATAAAAAAACGTAGGCAGTAGTGCTAAGTTTTTTTTTTTGAAGTTAAAGTACTAAGTTATTTAAAAAACGAACTTGCAGGAGATTTACCTGTTATATTAACTAAGAAGAAGAGCCCAGAAAGCTAAGCCTCTACGTTTTATTTATTTTTTTCTATATTTTCCCCTCAGTAATTAAGCCTAGTGGTAGGAACAAGTGTTCCCTCCTCTGAAGAACCTAGCTAGTGTCCCATTTTGAATTTGGACGAACTTGTTGATGCGTTATATTCGAAGAATTAAGTATAGTTGTCGTTTCAGGCAAAATCACAAGAGCAGTTCACTTCCGTATGGAATCAAAAGGAAGTGGAACAGATTCTTCCACTGAACGCAAAAAGGAACAGCACTAATATTTTTCTAAGTTAAAATGTGGCTAGCTTAGGCTAGTTTATTACTGTATTCGTTGAAACTTATGCCCGTCCATCCACGCCATCGCTTCAGCTACAATTGTAATTTAAACTTTATTAACTTTTTTCAGTATAGTATTACGTTACTGAAACAGCCTCACTATCTCTGTTTCGACCACGTCCATTCTCATTCAGAATTATAGGATTCTTGGAGAGAGCTTTGATCAGAAAAAAACGAAGTGTAACTATCCCTCTCCTTGTTCGGGGTTCCTATGCATCTGATTCTTGCTTTGACTAACACTTGGAACCATGCATATATTTTTTTTTGTCTTATCTCTTCTTTCGGTGCATGGGATCCTATGCTGTGCACTACTTATGTCAAAATACACGGCATGTATCTTCTCACTATAGCTTGCTGCAATATTGCAAATTTAATTAACAGTCTTGTACATTTGGCCAGTGAGGAGACACAGCAGATGTTCTTTACTTAGCTTGAAGGAATATGTCTGTAGAGTGGTTGCATTTGCATTGGCAAATACCATGCACGGTTGGTGAATGAATTCTTTGGCTTGTCATTTTGTCAAGGTCATATATGCTCATGCTGGTGGACGCCTCTCGTCCAAGTAGATAGAGGCGTAGAATAACTTGCTACACAAATTAAAGTTACTATTTTTCTCTTCCAACATTTTTTTTTGACCAAAATTCTCTTCCAACATTTTCACGGCCCTTAAGAGGCACTACCAAGTTATACAAATAAGAGTAAATAAATCCCATAACATATATAAAACACACTTTTTTAGAGGTTTTTTACGGTACACAATACGACCTGTACGACCGGTTGAAAAAGGACTCGTATGTAATAGAAAATGATCTATATGTAAGGATCCGACGGTTGAGATTAATTCTATACGACTGGTTTTTTTAACTGTCGTACGGTAGTATTCAAAGGTCGTATGGGTAGTATAAGGGTATTATCGAAAATGTAAAATTGTATTGTTGTAATATAGGAAATGAAATATATGAAATGTATTAGATAGTATAAGGGGGCAGCGGGGAAATTTTTTCCAAATAATATATATCTATCAAATTACCATTTTACCCATAGAGAAAAACCGATAATACGACCGTTGGGTCGTATTGTGTACATGTGAAGCCGGGAATATACACGGCTCTCATTGTCAAAGGACGAACCCGGCCCTCTCCGTCCACCAAGTGACATGACATTTTTATTTTGTTTTTGCGAATCGACATGACATTTTTTTGTAGCTACAATTAATTCCCGTTACAGAAACTTCCCCATGGAACGTTTTAGTCGTAGCCCATTTCTTCTTTTTGAACAACGGCGCCAGATCCTAATCTTGTGAAAAGAAGTCCTCCTTTATTCCCTTCATTCATATATAGCTTATATATGCATCTACCAGCAGCTGCTTTCTGCATGCATTCATCCATCTTCAGGAAGATCAACAGTGAAAAAGACGAGGAGAGTAGTCATTAGCTCTTACTAAAATCAGTGAGATGCATATGATCCTATGGCGTCGCGTCAAGCATGAATTCTTTCACGCCCAACACGGTTTCTCTTGCAGGCAAACAGTGAAATATTGCGCCCAACAGGTTGCAGTCTGACTACCTGCTGATGGTGCCGAACGATCGTGCATGCTTATGGATGCGGTCGTGCACTATCTCTCGGCAATCTGTCTATCAATCAACAAGTTGCTTCGAGACAGAGTAGGATTCTATTCTGCAACAGAATTCAACAACAGCACTTGATATATAGTCTTATTAGCAGCAGCCAGCAGTTACGTAATCCTTCATGGAATTAAAAAGATGGATTCATCATCATGAGAAAGTCGTTTCGGCAGAGGCTGGATATTTACCCCTTTTTCTAAAAAAAAAAAAGAGAAGGATGTTTGAAAAACACCGTCTTTCGGCGCAATTCGATGGCAAAAGCAATGGAAATTTTTGCTTCTCGTCAGTTCACTTTGGCAGCTCCTCCTTTTGGGTAGTATATATAATAGTACTAGTACCATGGAACTGGAAGAATAATCATTGTACTTCGCGGCCTGATTCTTTGGCTGAATCTCAGGCCTGGAATGTAAGACTAAAGAGGGCCTCAAACATATACAAGGACCAAAGTTACGTACACTGAACTTTCTTAAAATATACGAAAGAGATGAAATTATTCTGGGAGCAGCCCTTGCTTGGAATTCATAGTTGATATGGCAGAGTTCCTGTTTCAGCAGCTAGCGACCTAGCGTGCATGCCTTTTGGCTTCCTTTGAAGATGGAAAAAGAAATGTTTTTTGGTGTTATATTTTATCTTATTATATTTTGTGCTTTGTTTCATGCAACCATGGGCCCATGGCAGTATTCCCAGTTCAGTATGAGCAGCTAATTGCCTTATGATATATAAGATTCTGTTGGTTGGTAAATCACAATGGGGTGGTGGCGCTGTTGGCTAGCGCGTAGGTCTCATAGCTAAAAGCGAGTGATCCTGAGGTCGAGAGTTCGAGCCTCTCTCACCCCACATAAAGAGCAATGATCAACCCTGTGCTAATGTGACTGGTTGGGTCCGTCACAACTCACTGATCTCTCTTGAATAGCTCACAGCACACATGAGCTCTTCTTTTTTTTAACCCGCATCCGCTGATTTTGACTTTTTAGCCTGGTTAAACTGATATACAACTTAATGTAAACTGACGAACTCTTAGCAGATTCTTACAAACAGCCATCTTCTGAATATCACTTTCACTGGTAATCCACCAAGATTTCTGCTACCCGGCTCACTCGGTCACTCCCCAGCCAGCCTCTGCTCGAGCGAGGCAGATTGCAAGGTTCCAGACGCACTGTGCGGTGACTCCGGTAAATGGTGAACTTTTGATTTCAGTTATAGTTATAGCAGTCAAGAATACAATAGCATATGCATCTCCAGAATCAGGAGCTGAGTTACAAAATGCGCACGGTGCTGTGCGTGCTTGCAGCACCGAGACGGCAGCAGCTGAAACCGAGAAACAAATATGCGCGAGAATCGACACTTAAAAGTTGTGATAATTCTCGTCTTGATGAGATATACCTCGTTCCGCTAAACTAGATAACCATCCTGACATGTGACATCAAGGGTCAATGACCACCCAGCATCAAGAGAAGTACACTGTATTATTGCATTCTGCAAGGTTGGCGCCTAGGGAAAGAGAGACGATGAACAAATTGGAGGAAGGCTGCTAGGTTCAGCGGTTAGGCAGGGTCGCAGTTAGTACCACCGCCACCTCTGCTCCACTTGTCATGCCACTCAGAGAAGCCTGTGAGCAAGGCCTCTTGCATCCACTGGTACCGGCACTGTGATGCAGCTTCAGGAACCGTGAGCCAGGTTCTCTGCCGGGTGCTCTGTTCAGGCCATGAGGTTAGCTCTTCCTTTACATGCAGTGCAAACACCGCAGCTCTGCACATACCCTCAGGACAGCATGCATCTTGATGTGTCTTGCTTTTGAAGTCATAAAAACCCAAAAGATGCTGGTGCAGAAAGCAAATGGCACTGTATAAGCTTATAAGTATAATGGTAAGATATACTGATTTTTCACGAGCTTGAATGAAAGATGAAGCTAGCAGTGTATAAGTATAAAATTGTCATCATGGTCAAGCATTGGACACTGTTTCATGATGATGAAAGCACTAAGCACAATGATTGATAGAAAAGCTAAGGATAACTTCAGTGGCACTACATGCATTCATTGAAATTCGAGAACCTTCTAGAAAAGATAATCATTTGATTTCATGGGTCTTCCACTATGCAAACATCATACATGTTACAAACACAAAATTGTTACAGGAGAAGAATAAACGTCATCTCGATTGTGCTATCCAACATTCAGATTAGAATGCCAATTACGACCTTAAAACTGGCCAAAAGAGTTCCAACTTGTGGCAGTTGAAGGACATGCCAGACTAAGCAACAACAAAATCAAATCAGCGTAACTAGTTCAACAACAGCGTCATGACCCACTGAGAATACTACCACAATGTGCACCTCATGTTTCTTTTTCTTCCACTATGAATGTACGCCTGACTTGCATTGCTAGATAAACTTTAATGAAAAATCTAACAGAAGTGCAGGCCAGCCAAGTATAATTTCTTTACCACCAACAAATGCTATGCAGTTGTACGGTGTATTGCATGATACATGTTGCACATCATTAAGCTCATTCAACTACAGGATATTTAATGTGAATCGTGTCTCGTACAACTTGTGGGACTAGTGAGAAAGACTGCAGTGAAAGAGCCACTAATAAGATTATAAGAGTACTCTTGGCTCAACATGAATCATTCAACAAGAATCCAATCCAAGAAAAAAACACACCAACAGCAGATTATTACACCCTTTTAACATATCTTCCAGTTTTCAAGGGAGTCAAACTCCCCTGTAAAGATTACTACTGTATGTTAGTAACTCCAATTTAGATTACAGAACAACAGAAACAAAGTAGGACCAAAGAGGGGAACCAAAAGCATGATTCTGAATAATAAATAAACTTGCATTACCAAAGAAAATGTGGCTTCCTAATTAAGTGTAGCACTAAAGAATCTAATAAGTAGTGAATATTATCCATATCATCTAAGACTATCATTCGCATGAAGTCAAGATGGAAGCACAGGGAAAAAAGTATCAGGACATGGCATACATTAACCACTGAAAATATATTAAATGGCAACAAGCAAAATGAATAGGCAATTTACAAAAAATTAACAGTGTTTATAGAGATCCTACCACTATATCACCTCGAACTCCAGCCTCTTCTATAGCTTCTCGAGCTGCTGCCTCTTCAACAGTTTCATCATTCTCCCATCCTCCCTGCAACATGACAATCAACATAACAAAATTTCACATGGTAGCCCTGTGACATGTACTAGACAAGTTTATGAAAATGACATGGATACAATATGAATAACACCATGTATACCTAATAACTAATTTGAATGACATAGATATAGATATATAAGTATTTGCCAACAACATATCAACAGGCCAATTTTTTTTTAAAAAAAAAATCTTAGCAAGGACATAGGAATTCAGATCAGCAGCTGAAACCATTAAAGTTGATTCATTAGATTTCTGAGGGACGACACACTGCCACTTGGGAACTAACTGAAATATTAATATGCACTGCTCAGAGGGTATAAGTGTTCCAATATAGTTACATGAAAACTCCAAAACAGAACAAGTTTGCAATTTGCAATCCATGTAAATAGCTAGCAATGAAAAAAAACAAGCTTGAAACATTCCCGATTGTATTCTAATTATTGCATGAATATTTCAAATGGAGATGTCACAGTACAGTACCTTTGGAAACAAAAGACCAGGTCCACTTTGGGAATTTATCATGAGAACTTCCACAAGTTTATTATGTTTGTCATCAGAGGTTTCATCATTGTTAGCTCTATACCTAAATGGTATGCACCTGCAGGATAATGAAAATATTCAGACAACACACAAATACACCACTATGACAAAGTGTCATGGCATTTCTTAGGACCCACAAACGCAAAAGTTGTACAAGAGAACAGGTTACTGATACTTCTGAGTTACAGGGTACACCAAATCTTCAGGGATAAAATAGTAGGCAGTTCTCTGAGGTGATAAAATCAAGTACGGACTCCGGAGAGGGACTAGAAAATAGTAATATAACTGTGTAAAACGCGGAACTAGACCACTCTAAGCAGTAGAAACCTTGCTGTGTTCAGTGAATATGAATAATAATATGTGGTGATCTTGGTAAAACTAACTTGGTAGCATCTTAATGATCACAGACAAATAGACCATAAGAGGACAAGGAAGCACTTAAGAACGTCGATTTCTGAAGTGCATAGGATCTATGGTGAAGTTACCACATGCAGATAGATAGTTACCTTTCTAGTTTCTCTAAATGACCCTTCCAGATATTATTGCCTAAACTTGGGTTAATTTAGATCCCCTATTTATACTAGGAGGCAGGAGACCTTTTATATTGTAATTACATGCCCATATGTAATATCCTGAGAAGCTTTACACATTCTCTTATCACTATTATACCTGACACGTCTCATGATAGAAACTCTCGCTTTCTACAAGCAGACTAGTCACAAACTTGACACAAGGCTAGATAAGGAAAAACAGAACTATATAGGACTCTAGACAAAAACAGGGTGGGGTAAAATAAGACATGAATCATAAACAAGCACCTGGATATCAACACTGATCTGTGGTATTTTGCTATCAATAACAACGACAAGAGTACCCTATGAAACCGACCATTCTGAACTTTATCTATCATTCTATCTATCAATACTGACTTGAGCAGCAATACAGGGCTGCTTCACACATTGGGAGACAAACTATTCATCATACACCACTATTCATTTCCATCACGCCCTAATTTTGATGCAAACAAACCTGCTTTTACATCTCACTTCATGATAGACACGTCCCCACTTCCTAGCATACTATTAAACACCATCTAAGTGAAATAAACAAGTAGCAACCCCAAATACTGTCGCTATCATAAGGTGTTACAAGCTAAGATACTGGGCGTTGATTAAGACGACCTGCTCAGTGCATACATCAATCCAAATATAGCCTAACTGCACACATGAAGTTTTTTTTTCCGTTCGGAACAAAAAAGATTGCATATCCAAAAGCCAGCAAATCCACAGCAAGAAACAATCGACCCGCCGGTGGCATGCCGCACACCACCACACCACGACGATCCATTCACCGGAGCCAATGCTACCGCAGCCGTACGCTGGTGAAGAATACGACGCGCACCGCACCAGGCGCCGCATTTAGGTCAAGAGGGCAATGAGCCCGCACGCACGCACGTAGCCATCGTTCTCCCAATCCAAACCGAATCCAATCAGGAAGGGAACTTTGAAGCACTACAAGCAATAATTGGGAAGGGAATCACAATCAATCAGTCAGTCAGTCAGCCAGTCCCGCGCGTACCCGGCCACTAGCCGACGGCCATCCTCGTACCGCTGCTGATGCCGGCCCGTGCGGGCCACCAGGTCGCACATGCTGCTGCCCGCTTCTCCCGCAGCCGCGCCGCGCCGCTCCACCTCACTCTCCGGCGGCGGTCGTCGGTGGGCAATGCGACGAGGGTGAGGGAGGGAGGAGAGGCTAGAGAGAGAGGAGGGAGGGAGGGAGATAAAAGGTGGGAGTTCCTTGCCGTGAGGGCGCCCTGTTTTTTCTTGTTCTTTTTCTGCTGTTTGTTCCGTGCTCGCAGCCTGCCTTGCTTTTTTTTCGTTGGCCGCTTTTCATCTAGAGGAGGTCGTGTGAATCGTGATGGGCGGCGTGGCGTGACGTGCTCCGCCCGCTGCTCGGTTTTTCCTACCAAAAACACAAATCTTTTGTAGTACATTTTTATTTCGTTTTGCACGATATATTGGCCTTTCTTTTAAGTTTCTTTTACGATTCTTTCACCTCTCTATCTAAAACCTTGTGTGGTTTCCATAAATCACCTGACAAGACCTAAATTGCCTAGGTTTACATGAAAAGTTTTTCATATGATCTACATGCCACGTCAGAATAAGATGGCATGAGTTTAAGTTAGATTTTGGATTTTTTTATTTTTTAATAAAATGAAGTTTTCCTTTTATTTTGATTTGTCTCGTTGCGTTAATGGTACATTTTTTTAAAAAAAGATACGAATAAGCTGCTATGCTATTTACGTGTGGTATTCATCACATCGCACTGGTGTGTTTCGAAACAAACAAATTAGATAAGTCATGCTTGTTGTCTTTTTTTTATTGTTTGGACTCGTTTCGGACGGCTAAAATCGCTTTTCATCTAGAGGGTGTGATCGACATCGTGACGTTCTCTGCTGCTCAATTTTGCTTCCAAAAAACATAACTCTTTTGCATTTTTCTTTTGTTTTGCTTTTACAAGGACTTGCCTTTTTTATTCCACTTTACATGATATTGTCTTTTCTTGATGTTTCTTTTATCATCCCTTCAATTTTTATATCTAAATCGAAAGTTTTCGTCTGATCTATATGGCACGTCAGAATGAGTTGGCATAAGTATCGTTAGATTTTAGATTTTTATTTGTTTGGATATGTCTCATTGGTATACTTTTTTAAGAAAGGACCCAAACAAGTTGTGACGCCATCTACATGTTGCTACTACTCAATGTTGATGGTGTGTTTCGAAACAAACAAATTGGATAAGTTAACATGGTTGCTTTTCGGATCGTTTGGACTCATCTCAAGTGGCTAAAATTAATCACTTTTCATCTAGAGGTCGTGATCGACATTGTGACGTGCTCTGCTGCTCAACTTTCCTTTAAAACAAGTCTCTTATACATTTTTTTTGTTATGCTTTCACAAGGAGTTGTCTTTCTTATTTCACTTCACATGATATTGTCTTTTCTTGAAGTTTTTTTTATGATTCCTTCACGTTTTCTATCTAAATCGCCTACTACGTGAAAGTTTTCGTGTGATCTACATGGCATGTCAGAATGAGATGGCATGAGTTTCGTTAGATTTTGAATTTCACTTTGTTTTGATATGTCTCGTTACGTCAATGGTACATCTTTTAAGATGAACGCAAATAAATTGTTATGCTATCTACATGTCGTTGGCATATTAAAAAACAGTTCTACATTCATCACATCCTACTCAAAGTTGATGGTGTGTTTCAAAACAAACAAATTGGATAAGTTAACCTAATTGCTTTTTTGATTGTTTGGACTCGTTTCGGGCAGCTCAAATCACTTTTCATCTAGAGGTCGTGATTGACGCCATGACATGCCTCCTGCTCAATTTTCCTTCCAAAAAACAAGTCTCTTTCGCATTTTTATTATTACAAATAAATGCCTTTTATTTCAATTTATATTCTATTGTCTTTTCTTGACGTTTCTTTTACGATTCCTTCACTTTTTCTATCTAAATCGCCTACTAGTGAAAGTTTTTATGTGATCTTCATGGCATGGCAGAATGGAGTGGCATGAGTTCCGTTAGATTTTAGATGCATTTGTTCACGCGAATGGGTTCATGCTCCAATTTTATTTTTAAGATCTTTTTTGTTGTGGCTATGTTAAGCACCCCTTGCAATGAGCCAGAGAATGATAAGTATTAGTGAAAATAGATGTCGGTAGGAAAATGAGTTACCCACGAGACCACTTTTGTTTACTATATAACTAAATTATTTAAATATCTCTATAAAAACATATAGTGTTGTAAATGCATGTTCAGTAAATAATATGTGTAGCACAAACCACCAGAACATTTTATCGGTCAAAGTAGTTGGTCCTAAGTCAGAAGATTTTTTATACACATAGAGTAATGTGATAGAATTCATTGATTTTTAGATTTAAGGAGTGAAAATTAATACATATGAACATATTCCCTCATCGTACTTTTCAGACAATCGTGAGATAAGAAATATGACATGTATTTTAGTAGATAATTATAATTTTTCAAACACACATATTAAGTTATTTTTAAAAAAAATATGCCATAAAATAATGGAAGATATTTAATTTTGTTAGGATAAATGACATGCTCGATGATATCTAAATTAAAATATGACACTTTTCAAACATACTTATACTTCCATATTCAATGGTAAAATTTATATAGAAAATTTTAGAAAATTGTGTCTTTGAAAGCTAGGTTCTTGCTACTTAGGTTTTGTGTAAAAGAATTGTAGAATTTACATTTTGGCAAATGTGATTTCAGGATCAAAGTGACATATTAAATCATTTGTAGTATTTCTTAGTTCCTTTACTAGCTTTTTTGACTACTTGTGTATATTTCATAAGTGTTTAGTTTATATTTGTAGCATTTGTGAGTTTTAAGGATGCTCAATGCCAAGATTGCATTGTATGTTAATTAGCCAAATACTTGAGGATGCTTCAAATAATGTCTCTTTTAGCAATGTGCTTCAAATAATGTCTTGTAATTAACTCATCATTCTCTATTTAAAATAAATTGTTATGTGATTAGATTAATGCATTAGTTAAATCGATAAGAGATTGAGATAAGTTGACACAAAAAAGTCATTGTATACTTACATTTATTTTATGGTTTAGATTTTATTAATTAATCTCATAATGTATTAGAAATTTTCGGTAACTCCACTCTTGATGAAAGATACTGTTCTTAAAAGTATTTTTTACTAGGGAACTCTACATCTAATGAAAGGTATTTTTGGATGATGTCTGTCTAACATATTTGTCGTTTTAGACTTAAGTTTTGTGGAGTAAATCAGATTGGGGAAGCTTCTAGAATCATACAAACTGGTCTCCTTAATATCTACTTATATACACTTTGGTCCTTAAACTATTAGTCAATTACATGTCACACACTTGTGTACATACATCGGATGATACTACATGTTTTCTAACTAACTCATAATCCGATTGTTAAATAGTCTTCTGCTTCTTCAAAAGATATACAATATTTAGATCAAATGTTCCATCATCTAGCAGCTCCTAGACTAAGGACAAGTCAATCTCCAAATTCTTGGTTAGGACATACTAAATGGGGTTGTTAGCGGTGTTAATTCATGCCTTCTTATCATACCAAAGCTTCAAAGTACCTTATCTGTGTTTGGCACTCATTGCATCTACTCAAGTTGATGGCGTATTTCAAAATAAGCAATGTGACGTATAATCTATGTGGCATCAGGGGGCAATGGGAATAGACTAGTAATACACAAAATTTGAACATGTGAGTTGGTGAGAATTTAAGCTTAATCATGTGTCAACATTAGGTTATTTTTTATGATGTCATCGTCATTTGTCTAAAGAAAAATGCTTACTGTACATAGAGATGAGTCAACACTGCAGAAGTTACCCGAAGGCATGGCTTTGTATGGATTTGCTTTAAAAAGAATGTCATCGAAAGCTAGGATATGCTTGATGATATGCATAAATTTGTTAGGATTTAGTCGTTCGAGCAAATTTTTGGTACTTAAGTTGGTTGGAAGAATAATTGTAGAATTTTCTATTTTTCTTTGTTACAAGGGCAAATATGACATTTAACATAGCAGACCTAGCACTTGGGTGATCTGGCATGCATATGTGGAGTGTCAACTCAGATAGGGGGCGGAAGTGAACTGAAATATAGAGTTCGAGGACTAAACTGCACCTTTCGAAAGTTGGGGGACGAAGTTGACCCAAGACCAAAAGTTCGAGGATGAAGTTAGCTATTTTGCTAATAAGGTTTATCTAATTATTATTTCAAAGTTAATATTTGATTTCAAATTTTGTGACGAGATAAACAAATCGGGTGTTTGCAACACTTGACCCTGAAAAGAAAGCTGACTGAGTTATGTTTGGTTGTGCTGCATATACACACTAACATTAGAAGGAAATCAAGGTAACATGTGTAAAAAATTATCAACAATCATTAAGTATAATATACATTGCACATTCCAATGAACTAATTATATTCCAACACAATATTTGCAAGGTACTTGTGGATTTTATCTTTCATATGATAAATTCTATGTTTTTCATTGAACCAAATTGCATCATCAAAGGTAAGATATATTGTTATTTATGATGTGGTCGTTTACTATCATTGTCTATCCATGTAGAGTCGAGTTATATTTTCTATCACGGTTCTTGGTTGTTGTTGTTGTTTTGTGCACTTTATCTACACCTTTTCTATCTCCAAATATAACATAAAATCAATCAGTTGTGTCTTCTTCACGGTTCATTGGTCTTTTATGATGTAATGTTTTTGAGATATATAAAAGTTATTGATAGTGTTGACTGTGTATTTTGGTACACCAAACATGTTCATTACACTTTGGTTTGGACTTGATTATGAAACTAACCTGCCATTAGGCACACTAATGATATGACAAGTTCATCTTTGTATGTGCATTTGGAAGTGTTATGTTTTTGCAGGAAAACATGGACATAAAGGACGGAGTCACAACAAGTTCAAAGGTGCAAATGAGGAGTCCCGTTCGTGTTCGAGAGCGTGATGAAATCACTCCCAAAGGTGGCGAGGACCGAAGTGTTACAAAGGAACATCCCCGAGGATTAAAGCATAAAAGACCGAACTTCATGCGAGAAGACCCTCCATCTTGGACGCGAGGATGACATTGTCAAAATGGTGCAAGTAAAGGGGGCAAAGTGCAAAATGTCAAGAGGACCCGCGGGAGCGAAGGGGCGACCGAACCGGGCCGGGATGGGCCTGGGCCGGTCGGCCCAGGCCGGCCGGCCTGGCCCACTCCCGAGGCGGTTCGGCCCCCCTTTTCTTGAGCCTGAAGATGACGCAACCCTAAGTACGTGGAGGTGCTGCCATTCGCAGGGGGAGAGCCATTCGCCCGAGAGGCCGTCCACAAGCTAGAGAGGAAGAAGAGGGGAGAGATCATTCGCAAGGAGGATCGCTCTACTCAAAGGAAGCAACCACAAGAGGAGGAGGACGTCGAGGCCCTGCCAAGACACCCCCGGAGGAGAAGGAAGACACCGTCGGAAGCGTCACCATGATCAACGGTGCTATGCCTAGCACCTTGATGAGGTAATCTTCTCATTTGTCCATGGGTTGTAATCGATCTTGAGATGTAATCGTACTGTTTATGGTTTCAATCTATCATCTAGTGTTGAAGATGCTTTCTTGTTTAAGGTTAGCTACCATGCCATATTGGGAGTATAGATCTCACTTCTCCCTTAGAACCCTTCAATACGCCGTGATCATCATAGGTCTAGTCACGAATACCTCCGCGTAGTGACAGTACGGGGGGAGGGAAAGGGCGAAACCGTGGTCACAACCCCCGGTAGATTAGATCGGTTTTGTATCTTCAAGCGGTTGCATGTTCAAGTATCGTAGACCCTTGGGCAAGTGTCTTTTATATACCTTGTGAGTTTAATCGTTCTCTCTAGTGTAGCGTAGTTGTTCTCTAGATTAACAATAGCTTAGGGTTTGGATAAGTTAGTTAGTAGTCCTAGATCAAACGCTTGTAATCCCCTTGCTCCGCGGATTGATAAGAACCTAGGGAATCCTCGTGGTGAAAAAGGTGTAGGTCCGTACGCTTGCGGATCGTAGGTGGATACGAGTTTTATCCGTCAATAGATAGTCAAACTTCACAAGTTGGACCAGATCATTCCAAAACATCGACTCTAGGGTCACTTAGATTATGATGCTTCAGTGAGCAAAAGCTTACAATGGCTAAATTACTGAAAAGTTGATTGGAGTTACTTTTTTAAAATGTGATGCCACTGTATTTTTCCCTTTTGGCTACTTGGTATTGAGCTTAAATATATGTGAGTAGATTATGACCAAATAGCATGTTAAGGTTGTTATCAAAGAAGTTACATTCTAGTTAGTGTGGTTACTATTGTTGCTATGAGGATTTATTGAATTGTGTTTTCAGCTATAGGATAGCAGATATGGGTGCTTGTCCATGAGATACTTTTTATTCTCTTGAAGCAAAGTGCGGAGGAGAGATAGCCTAGCTAGCAATAAGGAGAATACAAAATTTGCGTGCAACGCTTGTTGCTTGTATTTAACTTGTTAGTACTATCCACTTGGTTTAGTATACTCAACGAGGTTGTGCAATTCATTTAGCCTTAGCTACAATTTGGTGATTATGTTGCTTCCAATGTTTGCTGGTCATTTCTTATTGAACTCTAGCGAAGTGGTGGGCTAGTATTTCATTTTTATTTATTTATTTATTTATTTATTTATTTATTTATTTCCAATTCAAAGGTTGGTTGATGGTTGAGTACCATCTCATTCCGTAGTTTGAAACTTTGTATGTATTATTATAACTTAATCAATATGTTGTTGTTCTTGTAGGGGCTTGACCAAACAACTCTAGAAATACTAGTAGAAAACTACATATACCACTTGTGGAGAACATATTTGTTGAGTACTTAGCTCCATGTGAATCTCTTTCCCTCGACCCTTGAAGAATTTGTCTCCGCCTTAGATATAGAGAAGGGGGATATTTTATTGTTGTCTCAAAGGATCCTAATGAAAATCAAGATGGAATTCTAATTCTCTTGTACTGTACTACATAGAGACATAGAGAGGTGTCGGCCGGGGAGCAACGTAACCTTGCCTCTTCGTCTTGTTGGTTCCTGATGTGCTGCAAGTCCTAATCATGACAGATGGGTATCTACCCACCTAGTCCTGGCTGTTGTCGTGCTAGTTCTGTGACAAGTCCAGCTGAATGACAAGCTGCTCTCTACAGTCGTGTCGCGTGGGTGACGGTTCAGGACCGTACGTTTGCAATGCAAAGCCAAGAGGAAAACATCATCTACGGCGGGGTCTACGATGCGAGACCACAAGATCGAGGATGAGACTAGTGCATTTGATTGACAGGAATTGTGTTGTCGATCCAAGGCGCAACGACGACGACAATCAACATTTGAGAACTACTCCAACCCACCGCTGTATTTTTGCAATTTTTTGTAGTCACGATTACTTTTGTAAAACCATCTTTGTAAAATCGTGAAAACATTGAAAACAATAAAAAAATTCGAGGCCCAATCGATGCACACTCATCATGGCCATGCCCCATGGGCTTTCAACTTGTCCTGGCCTGCTGGGCGAGCAGTCCACTCTGCTGCCCTCAGCCCTCAGAGCCCTCAACAAAAGGTCGCAGTCTGCTGAGCCACACGGCTTCTCCTCCAGGTTTTTAGTAGGCTCCGAGTCTCGGACCGGGCGGTGGCTACGACGGCAGATGAAGAATCCACGCTCCGATCCCGCGCCCGGCGCTAGCAGCTCGCAAGGATCCGGAGAAGCCTTTGCGAGGATCCAAGGGCGAGATGCCGCCGGGGTGGAGACGACGACAACAAGCGCATGGACAGGTGAAAAGAAGACCAAGTTCCAAACCACTCCTACGATTTCCTCCATGGATCTCGAGATGACTGCACGCCGGGATGACAAGCAGATCGTCCATGCCATCATCGACCATCGTGAACGGGAACAAGTGCTGGGACAGATCGAAGGCCTTGACTGGGATGACGCTATGCTCAAAGACGATCTCGATTCCTATTTCAAGCGGTACAGAGGCCTTCCTGATACTGATGATGATGAGGCTTGGGCTCCCATTGATGATCAACAGCTTAAAGACATGAAGTTACGGTTCGCCTTATGTCTCATCAAAGCTCACAAGGTCCCTATATTTATTATTATGAAAATGCCAGTGAAGATTTTAGAAATTTTACTTTCTGCGTATACATGTCCACACCGATCTGTGTACAATTTACTCCTTGTGCCTTATTTTTGTCAGATGTTGAAGGGAGAGGAGGTGGTGAGTGATGAGGAGCTCAGAAAGATGTACCCTCCAGACACGCTTGAAGAAAACGGGTACTTTCGGAGGCGCGAGCATGATTTCGAATCAGAAATGCATTGCCGTTGCTATGAGCGCTCGCACAGCCTATCCACGCTCGCTGATTGGATGCATGCCGCCATGGGGCCCGCGGTGCATGCGGGATTGCATGATATAAAATGTGTGCGGGTCCCACACGCGGACACGCGGTCAACCCAATCTGCCTCGCCGGCCGGCGTTGTGGCGGGTTCCCATTCCTTTTTTTGCCTCGCGCGCGGGCCTGTGGCGGGATCCAATTTTTCGCCTCACCCGGGGAAGAACTCGCCATAGCCACACACACCTCACTGCCTGACACACCAAACCCTAACCCCCAACTCATCCGGGAATGAGCGGCGGCGGCGGCGCCGCCGGCACCTCCATCCCCGGTTCCGATTCCGCTGCCCATTCGAGTGTCCACGAGGCTGGGTCCCTTGACGGCGGCGCATTCGGCGGTTGCGACGGCGCCGGCGGCGCCGGCCGGTATGTCCCCATACGTCCCCGACCGCCCGCTCCCCGTCCCCGATCGGTCGCTCCCCGTCCCCGGCCGGCCGCTCTCTACGCTCCCCTTCCCGGTTGGCATCCGGCGAGTTCGGCGGTTCCCCATGCGCCCCTCCACGCTCTGGGATGCGGCGGCTTCGGCGTTCCCCAGGGCAACGCCAACGGTCGCCCTGCCGCCGTAGGTGCTCTCCCAGGTCCCGCGGCACCAGGAAGAGGTGTCCCATGGGGATCCATGGCTTTTCCTCCCCCTACCACACCCTTTGTTCAATATTATCAACAAGAAGCTCCTCCTCAATTCGGCAACTAATTTCTAATGCATCCCCACCAAGTACAACCCAACTTCAGCAACCAATTTCTGATGCATCCCCACCAAGTACAACCCAACTTCAGCAACCAATTTCTGATGGATCCCCTCAATCATGGGATACAAAGCGCTGCTCCAGGTATTTAAACATGTGCTTATGCTTTTTTGAACCATTTTTTTACATGTTGTCTTACTCTGCGATATAACAGTGCATGAGATCTCTTACTTCATGCCTTGAATACCAATTGCCGAGTCCTGGCACACCAGCATTGAATCATGCCATTTGGTTTTGATTAGCCTAAATATGTAGTAGGGTGTGGACAATGTGCTGTAGCATTTGTAATCTGTTGCATACAAGTTGCTAGCCCTGTTGCCTATATTACATTTGCAATCTGTAGCCCTGTAGCATTTGTAATCTGTTACCATCAAGCTCAAAGATACGGTTAATGTTGCTTGCTCGAAAATCATTTATTTTCTCGCATACAAGTTGCTTACAGGAACTTATTTATTTTGCCGCATCTGCAAGGCTCGTATGACCTGCATCTAGTTTACAGTGTGGCTGCTTTTGATTTTGTTTCAGGAAAATCATTACAGACCTTGCTGCACCAAGTGTCCGCTAAACCATTTCATGGCAGTGAAGGCTTGGCAGCGGTTATCAAGTTGCATATGGGACCCATCAACAATTCATATGGGAAAATGGAGACATTATAATGCAAGAAAACAATGATCAAAATTCTGCACATGCACCATCTCCTGCGGACTTGGAAACAGGTGTTTTGCTTGTTTGGCTCAATGTACTATAGTGGACAAGTATTTTTAAGATCTAAGTATTTAGAGAAGAGATGCATCTTATTGTTTGTATTATTTACTTGTGGAATACTTCTTCTCAGGGAACAAATTCTCAGAAAGTGTACTTTATGATCTTTGAGAGAGGTCCGAGGGCCTTTGTTGACACAACATATCAAACACTCACTAGACTTGGGAGCAATGAACGTCCAGTCCAATACATTTTGCATTCTGCATCTGATATGGTGTCAATAAAACTTGCTGCCCTGACAAGTATGCAACACTGCTTGGCTGCTTTTCTTGCAGAGGTTTGACTTCGAGCTCATTTACTTCACTTCATTAAGTGCAATTATTATAACAGACCAGTAGTAAACTAGTAATCCTGTAATTGTGGTAGCTCTGCTTATGCCTGGTAGAGTAAAATTTTATTTTACATTCAGTGTTAACTTTTTTGGGTACTTCCAAACATAACTGACAGTTCAATCAAACTCACATTTAATTATAATACATTATGTTACAGGCATACACATTTCACACACATTAATATTAACTCTAACTTGCCTCTTCTATAGATTCATTCTGAAGTTGATAAATGCAGAGAAGGGTTAACTGCAAACTCAGATAAATCACTGCATACATTATTCATTGTCTTGAATACCACATTCTCGAAGCTGGAGGTATCACTTAGAAATGCTGGCAAGGTATGCAATGCTTATGTTTCGTATCTTCTGATGTTCCAATGTACTTTCATGAGTAAATAAACCTGGTGTCGCTTTTTAAAAAAAAAATGGTCTCACTATTTGGTCTCATGTGGTGCTTTGCCAATACTGAATATGTTGCCACTACCAGGCAAGCAGGCATTTGTCAATATTGTTTGTTTTTCGTTGATATTAATTTATTCCCCTTTTCTTAATAATGAAATACTGTTTGTTCAGACTTTTTAGCAACACCCAGGACTCTGCATACCCGGGAATTTCAAACAAGTCAACAAAGCTTAGCAAAACTTGTTCTCATATGGCTTCCCATTTGCACTTCAAAGCCATTTTCAGGTTTCTGAAAGCACAACTCACGAAACAAGGACTTGAGTCAACAGCTACTAGTTGTGCTATACACATCAGACATGCAGTCACTTTGAATCCCTTGCTACTTTGATGAATTGCAAGATCAGTGTCGTGGCTTGACGACACCCTAGGGATGCGTCTGTCTAGGAGGTGCCGAAGCCCCTGCTGCGGCTGCCTGCGGCACAGAGGCTATCAACTGGAAGTTCTTCACTGATCACATTCTTTTCAGTTCGGTCGCTTAGTTTTTCTCCCTTGTTTGTAGGTTTAGGTCGCGTCCAGCTCCTTGTGCTCTGTTCTTGTTCCTGTTTTAGCTTTGTTTTGCCTGCTTAAGCTCCTGTAAGCTTGTCGTTGTGGTTGTAACTCAAACTTCTCTTCTTAATGAACTATGCACGTTCTTCTTTTTTATTTTCCTACTTCTTGATTATGTATACCCATTTTCATTAGATCTATCTGCACCGGTCCAGATATTATATACACAGAAAATTTAAGTTAATTTTCAATTAAGACATATTTCTTTGTAAGTATATTGTACTTGAATTTTATATAAATATTTTATTTTCCTGTTTTGGCCACTTAAAATGTCATGTGCAAAGTGTCATGCTCTACTTTTTTTTTGAAGGTAATGTGCCATGCTTTACTTGCAATATAATTCGATGTGCATGTACGAGCACGCTTGGCTACTAGCTACTCAGACCTGCACCTGCTGCATGCCTCTAGGCTCTCAGCAGCAAGAGCATCCAACGTTTGAAGTATTCTTTCTTTGTACCGGTGACCAGTCTCATCACGGGTACTACGGAGTAGTATGGAGTAGGAGTATTTTTATACTATTTTAGACATAATAGTAGAGGTGAAAAATGTTATATTATTTTTATTACTCCCTCCGTCTCAGAATATAAGGTCTTGTTGACTTTTGTCGATCACGTTTGACCACTCGTCTTATTCAAAAAATTTATGACAGTGTAAAAACAATTATGATATACTTAAAATATACATGATGATAAAACATGTCATAACAAAATAAATAATATTTTCATAATTTTTTTGAATAAGACGAGCGGTCAAACGTGATCAGTAAAAGTCAACAAGACCCTATATTTCGGGACGGAGGGAGTAATGAATAGTAATTATGTTTGGAACTCCTAATGTTTGTTTGATTTTCTAAATCCTAAATAAATAACAAATGATATCAAGTGATCATTTAATTGGTTCTACACACTTCTCCGACACTTATTTTTATTGATAAGTGTTGCTTTAACTGTATAATTTTTTATGATGTACGAGAACATTCAAAGTTTAAAAGACAAACGGATGCTCTTTGCCGAACGAAGGAAGAAGGGCCTGATTTGTTCGAGGTCAAATTTGCTTGATCAAAATTTTGACTATTTTAAAGTTTGACCAACAATTCAAAATCTTGACCATTTTGACAATTCAAATGAATTAAGATGCACAAGATGAACCTTTTTAGCCACCTATTCATCTAGATTGTTGAAATTGGTTAAGATTTTGAATTGGTAGTCAAAATTTAAAATAGCCAAAATTTTGATCGGACAACTTTGATCTCAAACCAATCACACTCGAAGTCCTTGAGACATTATTGTTGTTAAAAAAAACAGTGTGGCACTATTATGCTTCAAATAGTTGAACAGTTTGGAACTTGAACTGTTTGCATTTTTATTGCATGGGTGGTTCCGACATGACGGGCAGACAGGTGTGGTGTGGGTACCACGCGAGCAGGTGGGGGACCGCCCAGGCAGGGCCGTGCGGCAGGTGGTGAGGACATCAACACATCTGTACCAGGTAAATGTCAACTTTCTGCTCCCCTCTTGGTTTTTTTTTACTAGGACAAGTGCCCAGCTGTACTTCAGTATTGTAGTTGCTTCACATCTTGGCGTGGTCAGTGGGATGGTCTGATGGGGAGATGGGAATCATCAGGCAAGCGTGTGGGAAAAAGAGGAGAGAAACGTTAGGTTGCGCTAGGCTAGCAGGCGAAACGGTTTCGCTCTGGAGAATATCTGGGACTGGCGACCTAGTGACAACCTGGCCACCTGGTGACAACTGCTCGTCATATATTATAGCGCTATCTACTATTCATGCTTCAGACCACCTGGTTACTTCTACTCCTCGTCAGCGTTAGATCGGCAGATGTGATGTGACATCGTCAGCGTGGAGAGCTGCAGACGCACGGTCGCACGGATCAGTGTTTCATTACAGTGATATCAAGAACATAGTTCCATTACATTGAATCAAATAATTTGCCCAGAGAGTTCCAGCAAAGACAACCACCCTCGTTTATACTCTGTCAGATTCTTCATTTATTCAAAGTAGCCTCAATTATCAATGTACATATGGCTCACAACACTTTTTACCAGAATGTAAAGTAGAACTCACCGAAGTTCACTAAAAACAGAATTTGAGGCACTATTATATAAGATACATATTTGATATGCAATAACACTAAAACCATATAAGTTCAGGCTCCAAAAAATGTATTACACTTCAAAAGAAAATGAATTCCTGCCAAGTACCTAAACACTACCAGAATATGTCATTAAAAAAAGAGTATTCATGATATCTATAAAATGAAGAACATAAATGCACTCCTGCCTATTCGACCAACCAGCTCCTTTCTCTACCAAATGCTTCAGAAGCATTACCTTTCACAAAGCTCAGAAATAGAGGTGCAAAAGAAAAAGATCAGATATGTCCTTTTGGACAGAAATGTGAGAGTCGTGTTTGGCGAAGTGGAGCAAAAGTACCTGGAAACTGAACAAGGTCATTCCTAGAGGCTAGAGCCGAGACGAAGCATATGACATCAGTTCTTAAGAACATGTTATCATTCTTTTCCAATCATATGCACTTACTAGTCTTTAATTTTAATCACTTCATACATGCGGTTCAATCTCACAAAGACTAACGATTTGAACTGCTTATAATATGTATAATATATAGAAACAGGACACACTTAAAATAATATTGTCAATACCATTTGGTTCCAAGGCTGACATTCTAATGAGTAGAACATTTTGAAATGCTATTTGGAAGGGCACATTACCTTTCTATTGATACATGCCAAAAAGTATAGTAGAGTGGATTTTGCTGATTTGAAAGTTGTCTGTACACACTTTGCCCAAAAATAGTGGAAGCAGCTCTTGAACTTGGAATCTTGGAAAATATTAGAATAAGAATCCACGCCTGTGAACACCAGAACTCTGGACTTTTTATAGCACCTCAAGTGCATAGTAACCAAGTATTTTGAGAAAGGGAAAACATAGTGTGCTTTAATGAACTACACAACTAGTATGCAGAAAACATTTTTTTTAGAAAAAAAACTAATGCTCAGATGCAATGCTCTTGATGGTAAAAAAAAATAAACTGGGACATACACTAGGCTACTATGTCAACAATAACCAAGATATGTGTCCATTATTCCTTCAGCTGAAACTTGGGACATATACTAGGTTACTATAGTATATAAACAAGATAAAACCTTTGTGAGATCCATATGTAAAGACCATGTTGATAATAGAGAAAAGTTACTATTACTATATCTGAATCTTGGTAAGTGTAAGCTGACAAATTGTATGCATCTATATGTACTATATAACATTTTTTTTAGTTTGATGCATGATATGCTAGTAATTTAAAAATGGAAGGCTGCTGAAATAAAAAAACAAATATTACAAGGTAAGGCAGTAGCTTCACTACCTCAAGAGGAAAAACTATATAAACATAGTCTGAATGTGTATGAAAATTCATGAGAAAGACCAATAGGTGTACTGGTGATGTAATGACAGCCAGATCATGATGATAATATATATAGGCTATGTACTATATTAATAAAAATAATTGAATGACATGTATATATGCCTATTGCCCAAATAACTATATTGACAAGTTCAATAATATAGTTTCAAGATTATACAGGCTGCTCACTTCATAAATAAAACTGATAGAAAAATTTAAAAATAAGCAACACAGCTAAAAGGCATATATAGGTATAGGATGCTGCTATAATACTACTATATGCCAAGCAGTTGGCACCAGGTGAACTGCTGCAATAGCGAGGCACACTGCAGTTGCGACAAGCAAGCTTGACAAGACACAACAGCAGAACTGCAGGGATAGGCCCGGTAGCATGCGGCGGAGACGAGGGCTGCAGCTGGTGGTGAGTCTGAGGAGACAAGGGCTGCAAGGTGCGCAGGATTGTTGATGACACTCTTGTTGCATGTGAAAGGAGCGCAACACAAAGTTGACCCTGTGATTATAGATTGTTTAACATATTGGTTTCAGTTATAGAACTAAGAACACAATACCTGGTGAATAAGCTCAAGTTACATGATTACATTGGGAGCATACGGTACATGCATGGAAATAGCGAACACAATACTATACTTCAATAGTATGAAACAAGTGACCTGCACTCTTCCTTGTTAAGCTGGGATTACTTCATCATGAAGAGATATCATTACAAGGCTGTGTAATTGCAAATAAAAAGGATCAAATCAGTTACATCAAAGGTGAATGTCAACTATACATGTTGAGTGGCAGGAATCCAGAGTGGTAGTAATCTAGTTGAGTGATTAGCCCAATTAGTCTGAATACTTAGAAGTAAAAAAGGACTCTGAACAGAAGCAATTTAATAAATTATAATTATCTAAAGATAAATAAGATTATCTAACAAAATCTGAACTATAAACTTTTGTGCAATATTTAAACTATGAAAGTGCAAGTTGTATGATATCAATGAATAGGTACTTATGAAGTGATGGGGAAACAGAATGGAAAAAACAAAGCATCTAACCTTAGACACTGCAGTTCATAAAGTAGAGATGTAAGTGAATAGAAATATTTCACATTTTCAAATTTTGTTAGATCCTAATAACAAATACTGACTGATTGATATTGAGAATGATATTGAGAATGATATTGAAAAACATGTAGGGGAAAGTCCTTTTTTTTTTTTTTGAAAAACAACTTTCCATGTGAAATCATCTCAGGCAACTCCCACTTATCTATGCATTCAGAGGGAACCATTTTGGGCTCCAAACACCTTCCCCAGACTCCCAACTCTTGCTCAGGTTCACAGTGAACAAAAAATATAGTGCCTAACAAGCAGAGGAAGCAATAATCAAGCAGGTAAAGTGCTAATAATAGTATCGCGTGTCTTCTGCCAAAAATCTTAATTGTAGCATTGGAGATGTGATAAGAATGATACTAAATGTCTAAATGTTGAGATTAAACTGAAACGAACGAGTCCATTTGAATTTTGGAATTCATTGGACTATTAGTGTAGCAATCAAGAGGTAACAGAGAATAGGGTGGACCTTTGGTGTCGCCAATCTCCGGAGCACGAGCAGGCTGTCAAAGAAAGAGTTGCCACCGTTGACCATGGGTATCGGGGTCGAGTCACCGGCCATCTCGGGCATGAGAAAATTGCAAATTTGGGACTTCAAACGTTGCGCTTCGCGGTTTTGCCATTCCTAACATTGACTTCGCAAAAATGGGTCTCGAAACGTTATCCTCTTGCAAACCATGTCATTAGATGTATTTCCCCTATTTTATAATCAAAATACATGTATTTGCCAATTGAAAAGACCCTTTTACCTTCTTCTATTTTTTTCCTCACGCTCCGGTAGTCCAGACGAAACGTCCGTCGCTACATCATACGAACTGTTTGTATCCTGTCGTCGCCGAACCCTAGGACGGAGCGCTCGCCGCAGCAATGGAGGACAGCACCCCTCCACCCGGCGCCGCTCCGCTCGAGACCACGCCGCGCGCCGCGCCGCACGGCGTGGTGCCCCCCGGCGTTCCGCACGGCGCCGCTGCACCCGACGCCGCGCGCTCCTTTTAGGCCTCCTGGCCGTGGCCTGGTTTGCTGGCTGGCAGACGTCCGTCGCTGGGCTGCCTAGCCGACGCTCCTTTTAGGCCTCCTGGCCGTGGCCTGGTTTGCTGGCTGGCTGCCGGCTGACGGGATACGAAAAGTTCGTATGATGCAGCTTGAACTTATAATAAAAAAAAGGAAAGACGGACGTTTCGTCTGACTACTGGAGCGTGAGGAAAAAAAATAGAAGAGGCAAAAAGGGTCTTTTCAATTGGCAAATACATGTATTTTGATTATAAAATAGGAGAAATACATCTAATGGCATGGTTTGCAAGAGGACAACGTTTCGAGACCCATTTTTGCGAAGTCAATGTTAGGAATGGCAAAATCGCGAAGCGCAACGTTTGGAGTCCCAAATTTGCAATTTTCTCCTCGGGCATGGACAAGATCCAAAGGAAACGACGAACCTAGAGGTCCTGGAGGACGGCAGCGTGCAGCAGGAGACATAATGTGCGTCACCAAGTAGAGGAGCGAATGTGGAGCAACGGCGCCGGGAGAGCGGCGGCGGCAGTGTAGATCAGGGAGAAACGGAGACAGCGGCGGCGGTGTAGATCGGGGAGAAAAGGAGACAACGGTGGAGGGAGACGTATGGAGAGAGATGACGGAGACGGAAAGAGGCAGCGAGCGCGGCAACGCGGCGGCGGCGCTGCAGATGCGATCCAGCGGCAGCCGGGAGGGGCAGCGGCAGCGGCAGCAGGGAGCGGATAAGGCCGGGGCAGGCGTGGGTGGAAGCGAGGGGGTAGAGGGGGGCTCGACCGCGCGAGGCTTGCCTGGCGGAGGCACCCAGGGTCGCCGAGGCACGATCTGTGCCTAGCGGCTTGTTGACTGCTGGGGCCCACGACATATAAACAATACCAGGAGACGCATGCAAATGTGGGGTCCGCGGTTGCATGCGGCCAATAGAACCTCACGGATAGGCTCCGCGGCCGCCCATACTAGTGGCATTTTCACTCTGGATTTCGAATGGTACTTTGATCCTGAATACTGCAGTTTTGCTCACTTGGAGGACTACCAGCGCTTAGCTCTTCGTAATACTGTATGTAACACTTAGCCCCATGCAACTATTTCTGCCGTTCAGTGTTCAATTATTCTAATGCAATAATTTTTTTAGTTTAAGGTGCTTTATGTTTCCACTGTTATTGCACCAGCGCAACCCATTCTTTCTTAAGCTGAGAAATGATGATACCCTATATGGGAATGAAATATGGTTTTGCCTCCATGCATGTGTAGATCACTAGATTGCTTATGTTTTACATGGCACTTATGTGTACCAGTGGGCTGATCAAAAGACTCTGCAGTGGTGAATCCTATCTTTATCCACGTCCACACGTTTGAAATCCGAGGGAGTATTACTTTTTTTCTACTAAACCCACATATCAACATTTTTAGTTTGGGGTGCATTTTGTGTCGAGGCACATGAAGCAGCGTGCATTGTTCCGGTTCTGTGGTCATTGACTCATTGTAGAGAGGTAGAAAGAGGTGGGAGAACACCACACCCTTAGGATTGTGTGACCTTTCACATATATAACCAGACACGGCTTGTGTTACAAGAATACAACAAGCTCGGATATTCGCAATAGCCATACATTTCTAATAGTTGTACAAGAAGAGATATAACTTTAAATTATGACATACATGATAGCTTAGTGGTGACTCTGATTTAAGAAAGTTTGTTCAGCATCGCTTTGTATGGAAGCCTCTTCAGTCACTAGTGCATAGTGGACTTATATGCCTTGCTAATAATACCTGAAGAGGCAGGGGTCAGCTAAATTGAACACGGGAAAAACTGTTAAAGGCTGGAATGTTTGGATAGAAGCATGCAGAGGTTGGTTGGTAATCCATGTGCCTGGGCCATGGCATTGGAAATCCATCCTATTTTGCTTATTTTACTACTAATGTCGTCCTTTTTTGTGTCCAACTATATGAATTTTTGTGTGTGTTTTTTCATCACTAGAATACTGCAATATTGGGACAAAAGGCTGTGTTGTTGTCGTGGAATCAGTTTTGATATCTGTTGCATTATCCTGTCCCATTTCTGGTGAAGGTTGAGATGCGGGGGAAAGACGAGATCTAGGATTCTTGAACTTTTGCAAGGATAATAATGCTTGCTTCTAGAGAGATCTTTGATTGTATAATCCCCAATGCAGTGGTGCTTTGCTTGTGTGCCTCTTTCCATGGGTTGTGATAAGCAAGCACCTGATCAATACAGAAATGATTGAGTCAATGTAGTGGGAGATTTAGGAACCGAGTACTTCCGGTTGTCATAAGCTGGCACTGGATGTGCTTACTTTTCTGGTCACGTCTTTGATGTCACTATATTATAATACTTTAGTAGCAACAATTGTGATATTGACAATATTTTCCTTTGTGCAGAATGAATATCTACACTGGGAGCATTACCACATCACGTGTAGTACACTTCAGAGCGACCGAGAATTTGTTTATTTCTGGGAAACACTATCAAGAAAAACTGAGGTATGTAAGATGTGCATTGTGATTGATTGCTAAATTCTAGCCGTATGTCAACATTGTCTGATAGCCTTTGCATCACATGCAGTGGTTTAAAAAGTTCCAGAGCACCGAACCAAGTGAGGTACGCAGCACCTGAAAACCTCTCTTGTGGTTAATAGGTTCATTGAATGTATACGATGCTATATATTCTCAGTCATCGACCCTAAAGTTATATATTCATTTTGTAGAAGAAAAGAATTCAGCGTGTGGTCTTCTATCATTTTGTGAAGATTGCAAATGAGTGTACCCATGTTTTTACAAGTTTGCTTCACTCTGCATACACTGTAATGGCCCTCCTCGCCCTGTTAACACAATGCATGCTGCAACTGATGGTATTTCACAATTACAAATTTTCTTTTCCAGGAATTTTTGTGGAGTGTTGACTTTGATAGGACTTGGTATGAAGACTATGCTTGTCTCTATTTTGAGATTTGGAAACTAGTTAATAAGCAAAAGGTTGGATTGTTGCCCAATTATACAGAATTAGAGAATTTATGATGCTCGTTTTTCTGTTTATTCCAGCTTTATATGCTTATTAGTTATTAATCTGGTACATTTATTTCTTAATGTTGCTTAGATGAGTTTCAAAGATGCTTTGGATGAAGTTAAGGAGAAAGGCATGCATTCCTTGTGCCGTTTTGATTTGAGAGCTGAGTTTGACAGTGATCGACAGTATTGGCCTGGTCCGATCACACGTGATGTAGGTTGCTCTTTCTTAGAGATCTTTTTTTATTGTATCTATGTATTTTTCCCCATTTTAGCATCTGTGGCTAATTCATTCACATTCTCTTTCTCCAGTATAATACCTACGTGGCTGAAATTGATGAAAATGTAAGCCTCTTCTGTCATGTGATCAATGTGCAACTGTAATTTTTTTTGCACTAAAGCAATTTTCGACTCTCTGTAGTTACCAGAAGATGAAGCTTATAAGTTGGTCATGGAGGCTATCAAAAAATTTGTTAGTTAATTATCTTCTTTCTGGTTTTAATGCATGTTTCATTTGCTTTATTCTACTGAAGTGGGGGCTAAATTTATTTTCAGGTTCGAAAACTCAAGAGTTATTATGATTATGCCAAAAAGAAGTTGGATATTGCAGAAAAAATTGGTTTGATCCCCCCCAACCCCCATGAGAGTATGTACTAATAATCTTTTCAGCAATCTTGCAAGATTCATACTTATTCAGCAAGGTCAGGCCCATGGGGTTTTAACATAATATGTATAATTATACTTTCAGGCTCGATGTGGCAGGACAGTTCTGAAGTCACTGTATAATCAGGGAGGCCGGGAGGCAATACCAAGAAACAAGCGCACCATTGATGTTTACTCTCGCAGCTGTGCCTATCTATATGTGCTAGAAGCCTAAAACAGATGCAGTGTTTAGTTGGTAGTCAGAAGCCAGTGTTTAATTTAAGTAGCATCCTTGGTATACTGGAATGCGTGCACATTCAGAATTAGAAGCTCCAATAATTTTGTCAGCTGGTATTTTTTGAGGGGGGTTGTCAGCTGGTATTATAGATGGATTGTCATAGATGCAGCAAACCTTGTTAGGTTCAGATGCAGCAGGCCTGCTGACAGCACCCGCTATAGCTATTGACATTATTATCACGGAAGTTGCAGTAAGTATTAATAAATTCACTTAAAGCCGAACTAAAAAATTTATGGTGCGCTTTTTTCTGTTTGTTCCAGCTTTATATGCTTATTAATCAAAGATACATTTCTTTGTTTAACATTGCTTAGATGAGTTTCAAAGATGCTTTGGACAAATGAAGGAAAAAAAGGCATGCGTTCCTTGTGCCATTTTGAATTGGAGGCTGAGCTTGACAATGACCAACAGTGGTGGCCTGGTCTTGGTCTGGTGACACGTCATGTAGGTCGCCCTTCTTCACAGATGTTATTTGTTTATTGCTTCTGATGCAAACTTTTCCCCTATTTTATCATCTATGGCTAATTCCTCGTACTTTCTTTCTCCAGTATAATACCTGTTTGTTCAACAAAGAAATGTAACGTTCTAACATAATCTGTATCATCCTACTTTTAGCCTTTTAGGATCAACGTGGCAGTTCGGTTTACAAGGAAGGAATATATAACGAGCCACTAGTTATCGATTAATCTATGACTGTATTTGTGAATTTTTATTATTTCATATGAAATCAAATATAAGTGAGGGTGGGTGGGTTTAAAACTCACAGGTAGAACCAAGTCAAATAAATAAGAGTGCATTTCTCAGCCACTTATATATCAGGATTGGGGAAAAACGCAGGAGACCATTCTGTCAAACTTTTTTTTTCGAAAAAAGAGCAGGAGCACTGCTATGTCATTTAAGTAGAGGAAGAAGTTGCAAGTTTACAAAGGTCTTATTACATAAAGAAAAAAAGACTCCAAGAACACTTAAGCTGATTAACATAACTAAGCATGAGAACCCCCTGGTAGCAGACCGGCGCAGGCCCTTTCACGTAGCTGGAACTCCTCTCTGATTAGTTGCAACACCTGCTGCGGCGTCAACGATTTTTGTTGAAAAATCCTCCGATTCCTCTCTTTCCATATGTTCCAGGTTGTATAAATAAGCAATGAAGCCACTCGCCTCCGCTTTTCCTTGACTGAAGACCGGATGAATTGTTCGACCAAGATTCCAGGTCCAATCCCGCTTCTGGTAACTTGACATCCCCTCCAGACCAAGCCGCCACCAATACCCAAACTTCTCTTGCAAAAACACAATGCAAACAAAGATGCCTAGCAGTTTCGAGATCCTGATCACAAAGAATGCATACGGGATCACACTGAATGCTTCTGACCATGAGGTTTTCCGCCGTGAGAATTCGACCCTGGACAAGCAGCCAAGCAAAAAAACGGTGTTTACCTTCCACATGTGCTCTCCAGATGGCCTTGTTGTTAAAGGTGCAGTAGGTACCTAAGAACTGAACTCTATAAGCTGATTTTGCCGAGTATTTGCCGTCAGCCGCAGGAAGCCAACGGATCTCGTCCGGTCTGTCAACCAGCCGAACCTCCTGCACCCTTGTCCAAAGCAAAATAAATTCAGCCATTTCCTCGGCGCTAGACATCCTCCATAATCCCCTTGTCCAATTATCATTTTGAAGCTCCTCTTTTACTGTCAAGTTCTTGCGCCACGCTAGCTTGTAGAGGTTAGGGGCAAAATCTCTTGGCGCCTGACCAGAAGATCAAGCTGAATCCCAAAACCTTGTTGTAGCACCATCTCCCAAAGAAACTGCAGTGCACGCTCTAAAAAACAGTTTATCATCATCATTGCAAGGTACCTCTAACCCTACCCAAGAACGATCTGGATCTGAGAATTGGAACCAAAGCCAACAAAGTCTCAAGGCCCTACTGAAAAGTTCCAAGTCAAGAACCCCTAAGCCCCCCAACACATTTCGGCCTCTTCACCTTATCCCATCCAACCAAAGAGCAGCCCCTCTGGAGGCCACCTGAACCCTTCCAAAGGCACGATGGCAGAGGTACTGTAGCCACTGAAAGTTTTATTTTTCTGGGAGACGTGTCCAAGAGGGCAGAGGCTTCTGATTGGGCAAACAGTGGCATAATGATGATATCGAAAGCAAAAGCAGAGCTGACACAATCCCCTTGTCTATGCACACATAAATCGTAATATACGTATATCCTTTACAGTGAACCCCCATACCACGCTGCTTGCTCCACGTTTGTGCAGTGGGGGTGGGGGGCAAGAGTCACCAATCAACCCTAGTCATTTTGGCGATCACGTCAACCAACTGGAGCACGTGGAATTTTAATAGTTTTATTCGAAATAATCTCAAGAGACTTCCATCCGGAGGAGAGAATTCTAATCAGTGAGAAAACGTGTAGGGGCAAGGAAGAAACCATTTAGTAAACTCTCTCCTTCCTGTCTATTTATTTATTTATTAATCCCGTCTTATCCTGTTAGTTAATCATGCTTGTGGGCAATGGCTGCTTGGTTGCGTAAACACTCTTGGCAATTGCTTTTGCATTTCAAAATATTTAGCCAATAAAATGTGCTACTGCCGAGTGCCGAAAGATACTGCACACACGGAAAAAAAACGCGGTGATCTTCGTTTTATCGCTTCGTTTTCTTCGTTAAATCGCCGTCCCATCCAAGGCCAACCAGCACGGACAGCAGCTGCCGTGACGTGTCCACGGCGATCCGATCCTCTTTTTTTTTTTTTTCCAAACCATCCCCGCGAAACTCGTGAGCTCTCTCTTCTCTCCCCCGGCCGGTCCACCGCTATCACTTGCTGGTCCATGCACGGAAGGTGTTCTCCTCCCCATCTCCGGTCGATTGCCTCCTGGGCCACGTAAACAAGCGGCCGGCGCGGCGTCTGCCAGGGAGAGAGGAGGTAGCCGAGCCGAGCGCCGGAGACGCCGGCTTGGTGGCAGCGGGTGGGCAGGAGCCAGGAGCCCAGGATGTCAATGCCATGGGCGATGGCCGTGTCGGTGGTGGACATGGTGTGGGCGCTGCTGGCGGCGTGGGTGTCGACGTGCCTCTCCGCCGCCACCGCCGTCGCCCGCGCCGCCCGGACCGGCGAGGTGGCCCACTTGCACATCGCCTGAGGGGGTCGGGGATGCCGCGCGCGTCCGTCCCTATGTTTAGCTAGCCCTCCGATCCAGCGGTGCCGGTGTCCCTTCCATAGGTGATCAGCAGCTCATCCTTGCTCTATCTCTTTTTCTCCACACTTTGTACTGTTTCTCCGCAAGGCCCAAGCTGCCTTCTGTGCATAAAATTGGGATTGGTGTTGTGGTGATTATTTGACCATATGGTTCTACACTTTTACGTCTCTTCAGTCTGATGTTTGATTCAATGTATTTTGTTGTCTTTCTTATTTGAATCTCAGCGGTTCACCCGTCGTGCATCGCCGCTGCATATATCGAACAAGAAGCCAACCTCGTATGGTCTCATGGTCTGTTACATAGATAGGTCAATAAAAATTTTCTTTTTGAGATACGGACGGATGTGCTCTTTAGCTGTTTGTGCGAGCCATTCTCGGATAGTGTAAAATCATTCAGCATTTTTTTTATCTGAAGTGTCGCAAGTTTATTTTCAGAAGAGGCTATTCAACAGCGCAAACTTAATCAGGGATCGTCAATCAAAATCACAACCGTAACATATAAAACCAAAGTAACTTAATGGCAGTGGAAGATAATACCAAAGCGAAAGTAGCGTGTTGCCATTTAATTGATCAAATTCGAACCAAACTCAGCTAATGTTAAGGAATCAGCACGTCTGAACGAAACCAAATTCCATCAGCAGACCGGTGAAAGTACCAAGAGAACAAAAAAAATTGCAGTAGTAAGAATATTTAGCTGAGAACCGGGGTTCAGGGGTTTTCTAAACCGGAAAAATGTTTCTTCTTTGTGAAAACCGTGGGGCGGTCGCCCCCCCACCCACCCCACCGGCTTAGTTTCAGGAGGGCAGAGGCTTCTGATTGGGCAAACAGGGGCATAATGATGATATCGAAAGCAAAAGCAGAGCTGACACAATCCCCTTGTCTATGCACACATAAATCGTAATATACGTATATCCTTTACAGTGAACCCTCATACCACGCTGCTTGCTCCACGTTTGTGCAGTGGGGGCAACAGAGTCACCAATATAATCAACCCTAGTCATTTTGGCGATCACGTCAACCAGCTGGAGCACGTGGAATTTTAATAGTTTTATACGAAATAATCTCAAGAGACCTCCATCCGGAGGAGAGAATTCTAATTAGTGAGAAAACGTGTAGGGGCAAGGAAGAAACCATTTAGTAAACTCTCTCCTTCCTGTCTATTTATTTATTAATCCCATCTTATCCTGTTAGTTAATCATGCTTGTGGGCAATGGCTGCTTGGTTGCGTAAACACTCTTGGCAATTGCTTTTGCATTTCAAAATATTTAGCCAGTAAAATGTGCTACTGCCGAAAGATACTGCACACACAGCAAATTAATACGCGGTGATCGTCGTTTGATCCCTTCGTTTTCTTAATTAAGGGCGTGTTTGGCAGAGCTCCACGCAACTCCAGATCCAAAAACCAACTCCGCTCCAAAAATTGTCAGCCAAACACAACCAACTCCAGCAGTTCCACCGTGGATCTGCTCTAAAAAAACGGTGGAACAGGCCCCAACTACATGATTTTCGTGGAGTACCTCAGGAGGTACTCCACCAAATCCAAGTTTCGTGGAGTTGAGGTAAATTACCCACCACTGCCACTGTTAAGTGGAAAATGACCGGTTGGATTTTTTTTTTCTCCCCGTCGCCTCCTTCCTCTGCCGCGGCCTTCACCAGAGCCATGCCGTGCGCCTTCACCAGAGCCAGGCGGCGAGGCCGCGCCCGCCGGGCCCCGGCGAGGTCGCGCGCCCGCCCAACCGTGGCGAGGGCAGTGAGGCATGCCCGCGGGCGGATTCGGGCGGCGGCTGGATTCGGGCGGAGTCGCGCGGGATGGCGCAGCTAGCACGCGGACGGCGCAGCTACCACACGGCGCCGGCGGGATTCGGGCGACGACGGGATTCCAGTGGCCGCAGCTCCGACCGGCTACCACCCCTCCGATTCGGCGTCGCTGCACCTAGGTCGGGCGCGAGCGGAGTAGGTCCACCGGCGCGCGGCACCTCCCCCGGCCCTGAGGCCGCTGCGCCCTGCTGATACCTCGCCGGCTCGCTGCGCCCTGCTGACCGGCAAGGCTGCCGTGCCCGCCGCGCCGGCAAGGTTGCCTGCCCGCCCGCGCGGTGAGGCCCCGCCCCGGCGAGGCCGCCGCGCCGGCAAGGTCGCCTGCTCGCTCGGCGGTGAGGCCCCGCCCCGGCGAGGCCACTGCGCCCGCCGCGCCGGCGACGGCGAGGTCGCCTGCTCGTCCGGCGGTGTGCGTCACATATACACGAAGGAAGAAGAGGAGTTTTTTCTTTTTTTATTCTCCTGACATGTGGACCCTAGATGTCATAGACATGATTGGAAATCTGGAGCTGTACCAAACACTTTACTGGATCTCAGATCCACAGTGGAGCTGCTCCACGGCAGAATTGCGTGGATCTGCAGCTCTGAAGCTGTTTTTCCAAAGCCGGAGCTCTGCCAATCACGCCCTAAATCGCCGTCCCATCCAATGCCGACCAGCACGGACAGCAGCTGTCGTGACGTGTCCACGGCGATCCGATCCTCTTTTTTTCCCCCCAAACCATCCCCGCGAAACTCGTGAGCTCTCTCTTCTCTCCCCCGGCCGGTCCACCGCTATCACTTGCTGGTCCATGCACGTAAGGTGTGTGTTCTCCTCCCGGTCGCCGGTCGATTGCCTCCTGGGCCACGTAAACAAGTGGCCGGTGCGGCGTCTTCCAGGGAGAGAGGGAGGTAGCCGAGCGCCGGAGACGCCGGCTTGGCGGGTGGGCGGAGCCAGGAGCCCAGGATGTCAATGCCATAGCCCATGGGCGATGGCCGTGTCGGTGGTGGACATGGTGTGGGCGCTGCTGGCGGTGTGGGTGTCGACGTGCCTCTCCGCCGCCACCGCCGTCGCCCGCGCCGCCCTGACCGGCGAGGTGGCCCACTTGCACATCGCCTGAGGGGGTCGGGGATGCCGCGCGCGTCCGTCCCTATGTTTAGCTAGCCCCTCTCAGTGGCGGAACCAAGGGGGGCTGGCAGGGGCCACGGCCCCCCTATCACGCTGAAAAGCTCTAAACCCCCTGTATTACATGCATGCTCCAGAGCGTATTTGAGTGATACGACTAGAGCTGCACCTCCAATCCAATTCAAAGTCCAATTATAGGTATTTATTACATGTAAATGTTAAGATGTGACTTCCAAAGTTCCACTCAATAAGCTCTATATAGAAGCATTGTTGAGCAGTTGGACCGCTGGCTCTTCTAGACATAATAATCCCCTGCAGTGGGGGAACGCACTCGGCAATACATTCCAATCATGTATATACAATTAGGCATAGTTACTACTTGTATCCATTTGATTTTCCTCCTCAATATATCTCATCTTTTTAGATCTATGTATTAATTTTGTGTAACATGAAAACTAGAAAACATGTATCTAATTATTGTTGATCACAGTTACATTGGGGTTTGCTACCAGCTTCGCTCTGCGATTCACTAGCTGATTCCCATGCGTTATTTGCCATTCTACTTGAGATCAGGGAGGCGTTGATAATACTAGGGTGCAAATAAAAGGTTACAAGCGAGATGTCAATGATGCTGGTTCAGCCGGCCCTCCTACTGAAAATTCCTGGTTCCGCCACTGGCCCCTCTGATCCAGCGGTGCCGGTGTCCCTTCCATAAGTGATCAGCAGCTCATCCTTGCTCTATCTCTTTTTCTCCACACTTTCTACTGTTTCTCCGCAAGGCCCAAGCTGCCTTTGGTGCATAAAATTGGGATTGGTGTTGCGGTGATTATTTGACCATATGGTTCTACACTTTTACGTCTCTTCAGTCTGATGTTCGATTCAATGTATTTTGTTCCATGTGTCTTCCTTATTTGAATCTCAGCAGTTCACCCGTCGTGCAGCGCCGCTGCATATATCGAACAAGCCAGGTACCTCGTATGGTCTCATGGTCTGTGTACATATGTAGATCAATAAAAACTTTTCTTTTTGAGATAATACGGACGAATGTGCTCTTTAGCTGTTTGTCTCGTATGGTCTCATGGTCTGTGTACATATGTACATCAATAAAAACTTTTCTTTTTGAGATACGGACGATTGTGCTCTATAGCTGTTTGTGCGAGCCATTCTCGGATAGTGTAAAATCATCCAGCATTTTTTATCTGAAGCGTCGCAAATTTATTTTTCAGAAAAGGCCATTGCCATTGGGATTGATTTCGATAGAGTTGCGAACCATCAACAGCGCAAACTTACTCGGGGATCGTCAATCAAAATCACAACCGTAATAACATATAAAACCAAAGTAACTCAATGTCAGTGGAAGATGATACCAAAGCGAAAGTAGCGTGCTGCCATTTAATTGATCAAATTCGAACCAAACTCAGCTAATGTTAAGGAATCAGCACGTCCGAACGAAACCAAATCCCATCAGCAGACCGGTGAAAGAACCAAGAGAAGAAAAAATTTGTAGTAGTAAGAATATTTAGCTGAGCTAATTTAGCCACAACAGAATATCAGATACGGCATTTTATGGAGCCAGAGGAAGTCGTGAATCTAAAACCCTCAATAAGCCGCACAATTTATAGCTGATGACAAGTCTGTACAAAACGTTGGTTTCTTGCCAGCATAAAGCCCAAGCAGTGATGCTCAACAAGCATGGATCAAGCTGATGTTGCAAGGTTGAGCTGTGGGAAGTGCCCTATTTCTCCACTGTATTGGAGAGCTTCAAGAGGACGAGTTCTTCCGAGCTGCATAAACCCTGTACGCTGCTATTCCAACAACTGCAACAGCAGCTCCAACTGCAAATTTCTTAGCCACAAGAGTTAGAACGATAAAACTTCAATAAGCATCAGTGGCAACTTGTATTTCTAACATTGGCACCTAAACTCTTACTAATGCTTGCTATATATTGTTCTTAATAATTCAATTGTAAATAAGAAAAGAGTGTTGCTCACCAGAGACGACCATGAGGGAACGGTTTAGAAGTTGACGATATTGCCGGCGTGTTTTTCCAGCTTCAGTCTCCGGAATGCTCAAATGGGGCTGCTGGGCAGCATGAACTATCTTGCAGAAAACATTGTTCAAATCTCTCAACCTCACACTGATCGGAATTGGTGTTTCAATTCCCATGTCCTGGCTCACCTGAAAAGTAGATATTTTTACAGTTACAACTTCCATTCTATAGAGACAAAAATAGTACAGATAATCCACCATCTGATGTGACTTCGACAGGTACTACAGATTAGTGAGGACATCATCAAAATAACAGCTATCACAGTAATCGCAGCTTGAAGTGATGAGATACATATTTTTGCAAACTAACAGTAACCCAAGAAATAATTCAACAACCCAATAAAGCCATAAAGAAATAATATTTCAACTTTTTAACCATTATGCAACTTCTTCCAAATAGATGCAGGATGTGTGCAAAGATTTAGAAAGAATTAATTAAAAGTGGCGCAGAGCTGTTCAAAAAAGATCTGCAGGTAAAACCCAGGAGCTGTTGACACAATAAAATCAATTTCAGACGTAATAGCCTTAGTTTGGGAAAGCTACTGCATTACTTGGGCTAAACCAGAACCAAATAAAAAAATAAAGCTACTGTAATTTCTAATGTTCGTCTTTCTATGATTCATATGGTTTTTTGGTAAACCAAATACCCATTACGAGTCACATAATACCTAGGATATGGAGTACCATGAATAAATAAGGAAATAATCCCAATATATAATCTGGGTTGAACTGGTCAACTATGCCTATAGGATTAAATGCTAAAACACTTACTCTAGTTGACTCCTGTAGAGCTTGTGGAGATTGGTCAAGATCATCTTTTGCAGCAACTATCAGGCAAGGAACTTCGTAGCCAGTATTTTCTCCATGTGTAGCCACCTGCACAAGCAAGTCTCTTGCTCTTTGCCAAGAATATTCATCACAGCTGCCAATACAACAGGTTACGAGTCAGGCTGTTTAGCGATAAGCATGGTAGTAGGTAAATTTACATAATTGGTCATAGGCTTGAAGTCTGATGTAGCAGTATAAACGAGGTAACTTTTGGAAGTCCTGAAATGCTGTGTTGCATTCTACAATCAGATGTCAAGTCAAGAGTGACAATAATAGCTGTCACAAGAGTTTCAAGGCTGGACTGTTAATTTCTGATCTCAAGTACCAACTTTTATAAGTAGGGCTAAAAAAAGAGTCAGTTTGCCTGAGAATCCACTTCCAACAACGAATTCATATAGATAGACAACATTCTATTTCGTTTACATGTAGCCCTGCTAATTGGATTGGTGTTAATAGTTTTAGTGGGTCGGTTTTTAAATTGGACTATGTCGGTTTGGTGAGTTAATGGATTGAAAAGTTATTGGATTGGTTTAGCTTGGGCTGCAAATTAAACTAGGGTTGGTTTGGCATTGGAGTGGGGTTCATTCTATCTGATTGTAACGCGTTCTATCTGCAGGTTGCAGGCCAATTAGTAAATCGTTAAGGCAGGTTGCAGCCTCGTATGCCGCAGGCACACGTGGCGCTGCCGCCAGAACATCTGCATCAGTGCACTGCTGTTCGCCTGCTTCTGTGCAGGGTGATTGAAGATGTGGTGGATACGGCTTGTTAATGGGTTTTAAATGGGTTCAAGCTGTAGTTTGGAAATGATTTATGATAGTTTATGCTGGGGGAGCAGGATTGGATTGGTGGGGTCCAGTTTCTACAGGAGGAAGTTTGGAGCGGGGTGGGTACTATTTTCTCTGCATGCTAGAATAAAATGGTGTGGTTTTGGTATAAATTGGTGTGGTTTTGGTTTGGATGCTAGCCCGATTAGCAGGGCTATTTACATGAAATAAGATACATTGCATGCCTAATTCAACTTCAAAATACTGAAACTGCGAGAAGGGTTCAGTTTTCTTGGCAAGTTAGTCGCAAAAACAGAACAATCTCAGCCAACTACCACCAGTTAAAAATATAGGCAAAATCCATTCAGAATATGGTGAAACAGACACTGAGGCAACTAAAGTAAACATTAGAACTTTTACGGACTGAAAGTTATCACCACACTCGCCGTCTATCTAACCAGCTTTTACACAAATGTACAATTGGAAGAAAATAATACTATTTAACTTGAAAAAAGAAAATATATCTGATTTAAACTTTTTTTAACTATGATTTAAACTTATTCGATGAACTGAAAATACTACCAATAGGGAAAACAATCATGAAAAGAGTGTGTACCTATCGTAAACAAAGACTGCTACATCACATGGCGCCAATGATTCCTTATCAGACAGTAAGGATCTCACATCACCTTCAGGAATTTCTCGCAGTATTAGCGTCTTTCTAGTTCCCTTCAACAAATAAAAACAATCAGACTAAAACAAACAAGAGGTAACTGAAACAACTCAGACCTAGTCCACATAGATAAATAATCTTCTAAAATATTATCAACCCAGGAAAGGAGATGATGTAACTATGAGGATGCTTAACAGTTGCAATCTAGATGCAGTATACTACACTTTAAAAGACACGATTCTGATATGTTCACAAGTACACAGGAAGTTTCGTCAGAGATACATACATCAGGCAGTTCAACAGAATTTGTTGCAAACCGTTCGGCGTTAGATGGCAGAGCATCAGAAGGTTGCCTGTTAATATAAGTACGAGCACATCAAAGACCAAACGAAAAATTATTATAGAACATCTGCATGGTAAAATAATAAGAAATGCAGCATGTACCTTCCGATGAATGATTGTAGCAATGATGTCTTTCCAGAACCTCTGGCACCAAAAACAAAACACTGGAATACATTTCTCTGTGTCTGTTGCTTCTTACGATCCACTCGTCTTTTCCTTGTGACAGTAAATGCTGAACTAAACTCGCCCGGATAGCCAACATATACAAGGTTGGCATAACTATTCGCCGGATCTAGAAGTGTCATAAGTGCCCACTGCATTGCAAAATTCTTATTTAGCAAAGGCAACACATAAGTACTATCAGATGCTTCTTCTATCCACAGCAACAGTACATGGCCTACTAAGCAACTAAAAAAACCACATTACCCTGCTGCCAGCATTCTGTAACACATGTACTGTTCCATACATAGGCACTTTCAAGAAAAAGCATTATTAACAGAGATTTCAGCTTGTCTATCCGGCTATCCCTATATCCCTCACAGCAAGGATTTAATTTATTCACAATCTTGCTAATGAGTGTCCCAACTTATAACGTGTATAATGTAGTATCATATACATAAAAAGGATAACAATTTCTTTGGGCGTTCTCAAAGCTAGGGCAGCTGATTTAGTGGTAATTGGTACATAAGACTGCACTAAAATGTTAGACAAATAAATTATAGAAGAATGTGCCTTAAAACTTATGAATAGAGAAAGTAGGTCAGCTTTCTTATGTTGAGTCCACACAAACATATGTGATTTCACAAATAAAATACATCATTTAACCATTGGGTTATAAATTGTGCATGTCAGATCATTATGCTAAGGCAAGATAAATACCTTAGAAAGAAACCCTTCGAGTGACAGACCACCCAAGACATTCGTTTCAGCACAGTCATTATATGGATCAGAAGACCATGGGCTGAAATATGCAGCCAAAAAAAATGTGATGGCAATGAAAATGACAGTAGAGAATAACTAATAGAGGCCTGTCTAATAAGAGAATTACATTCTACCATGACATAAGAGGAACTAATACAGGATCTTTTTAACACCTTTCTATACACACAAACATTAACAAATGTTTTAGAAGGCTTATATCAGTATGCAGGATGATTGATTCATATATTATGGTCTTACTTTTCAGGTGCTGTTGAAAAAAGGTCCTCCAGCTCAGTAGGTAGTAAAGCACCATCCTGGATATATATATACATAAATAAATGTCATCAATCGAATCACATATATTTTTAAATAAAATAGAATTCAAATGCAAACAACAGTGTCTCAAATGCCAATTGCATATCAGGATAAGCTTACATTATCGATGTCAAACATGGTGAATATCCCTCTCAAGAAATCAACCACTTCACCTGTCAGTTCCAGTGTCTGCAGAAAAAAGCGGAGTACATTACATCACCGTCAACGAGGATATATTCCTGCATGAAGCCAGTAATAGAAGTTCCAGCCAGTAATAGAAGTTCCCAAAACACTATCAAACCAATAATAAAAGCATGCTACCAACTTAAGTATGGCAAGGCTGTGAACTGCATAAAAAAATAGCACTGCAGCAAATAAGCTCAAAATTTGCTTTAGCATGAACCTTACAAAAAAAATGTTTTAACACACAGATACAGGATGTTGGCAAATCCCTTAACCTTAATTCAGGGGAAGTGCACAATGAGGGATTTCAGAAAGGATATTGTGTACAAGGATGAAGAAACAGATTAGAGAGATTATATTGATAGTGAAAGATTTTGATACAGATCATAAAGCAAACAAAATATTACTTGATCAGGAGCTCTTTTAATTGGCATTGCAATGAGATCATCCCTAAGCTTGATGTCATTGTCATAACCAAATTTTCGCAGTACAGTCCATGTAGTTTCCAGGCGGCCTTTTTCAATAAAAAGAGCATGCAGAAAAAGGAACCCAGTCAAGGTAAGTCCATTGTCATTCACGCCTTCAGGCATCTTCTCCTGAACAACTCTCTTCACGCCTGAAATTTCAGTAGGCTGGAGAGGAGCACTGAAACATCGGACCTGTAGAGCAGCAACATAGCCATAAATAAAAAAAAATGTAATCAAATAACTATGCAGTCTGATGCTAAACATAGAAAGTGGAGTCGACAAAAACCTGGAATTCATTGAGCTCCACATCACTGAGAGCACCATCCTTGTCACTATCACATAAAATGAATATCCGCTTTAGCGCTCTCACACAGCGAGGCTTCAAAGATTGTGCCTCTTGATCAAAGAGAGGAGCAGTTGGATGAAGCACTGCCTTCTGGGCATAGTAAAAGACCTCAGGCACCTGCAGGAAATTCTAATCAGAATTGACAAATGCCAATAATTTAACACGCTAAGCACAATAACAGCAAAATAGTAGAATTGTTTTTTACAATAAAATTGCAGTGAATGCAAGTCGGAACACTACAAGTGCACCTTAGTCTAATGTGTCTCGCAACTGGTCATATCAGCATATTGCCCCCTCACCGCCCAAGTTCAGATATCATGCCCACTAAGCATGAAATATTTGGGGCTGCAAATACCCAATCAATTTAGTATTGAGATGAGGGGTAACCTGAATCTGCCGAAGTGCAGAGCACTCAATGCAGGTCTCAATCTCGCGGAACGACTGCATGATGGGCGCCATAACCTGCTCAAGGCTAACCTGCTGCTCGTCCCTCAGGTCCAGTTTGCACCCCACAACGATCACTGGAGTCTTCAACTGCATCATAAATTAAACAATACAGATCACAATAGGCAGGCCGAGAAAATAATCAATCGTAAGCGACTTAAACCTACACCACAAACCCCGCGATAATGTGCAAGGCAGCATTACCTGGAGTCGCCGGAGCTCGGGGAGCCAGAACGAACTGAGCCGTTCCAGCGTGGAAGGCCGGTCGCAGGCGTACGTGAGCACCACCGCATCGGCTGCCTGGCACTCCGCGATCAACTTGGGCTTCTGCTCCGGGCTGCAATCACAAGGATACATAGATAAACGACGAAATCACCATCCATCCGCACAGGACTCTAATCCCAGTATTATTCCTCGAAGATCTGATGAATCCGAGATGCGGAGGATTGGGGGGCGGACCTGGACGATGTGTCGATGATGGTGATGGGGACGCGGTCGGGGAAGAAGTCGGCGGGGAGGCGGGTGGGGGGCATGACCTTGGGCACGTTCTCGGGGAACTGCTCGGTGGCGAGGGCGACGATGAGGCTGGACTTGCCGGTGCCGGGGTCGCCGATCACGACGACGCGGACGCCGGACTTGCCCGCCAGATTCGCGGCCGCCGCCGGGGACGTCGCACCCGCCATGCCGCGCGCCTCCTCTCTCTCGCTCTCCTCTCTCTCGCCGCCCGCCTTGGCTTAGGGTTTTGCGGGATTTGGGCGCTGGTGCGGCTGTGTGCGGCGGCGTATGTCAGCGGGTGGGGTCCGAAGGGTGTGGGCTGGTCCTGTTCTTATTGGGGGAACGCGGCGGTTGCTTCGCTTCGGCTTGGAGTGGACGGAAAGGAGAGAACGGGAAAAAATTGTAAAGGGAACGAATGGTTGGGTTTTGGTTGGTCTCCGCCTCTCTCCGGTTCCAAAGCAAGGGAGACTTCGAGATAGGTATAACGTTGAGGAATTCCAATGTACAATGGGCTCTTCTTTCGTCAGGATGGGTTGGGCTTGTAGGCCTCTGTACAGCCCAGATTAAGCCCAGTAGTGTTAGGTGCGATATTTTCTTTTTTTTTAAAAATCTCATATACTCACGGTATTATTCTGCTCCTTTCATGAGAAAATAAAAATTAAAACACTTCCATATTACAATTCGTAAAAAAATATAAAGTGCCTATCATCATTTAATTAGGATTTGTTAAGGCGTATTTTTTTTCAAAAAAGAAAGTTGTTTTAGGCAATGGGAAAAAGGAAACGGGAAAATTTATATCTATATAACATATATAGATGCACCTCGAGTTATTCATTATATTTCTCTTAACATGAAAGTTATCCATGTCACCATCCACTAAAGCTATCTATTTATGTCCTCCGCCAATTTTATGTCTAAATACAATGAAGATCAATCGTTTAAAAGATGTTCTCTTTCAACATAATAATTATGTCTTCATGTATAACGTCGTTTGCAAAAGAATGTTGTCATGCAATCATCTTAATATCTTTACTTTTCATATTTCACTTTAAATTTTTGTTTAAGAAATTTCCGCAGCAACGCGCGGAGTATTACTACCTAATTTAACAACATCCTAGGGCCAAGGATTTCTTAAAGGCCAGGTTGCTTGTATGTACTTGTAATCCGACATTTAAATCTATCATTGGAGGACCCTTCCCCTTTACTACTGTGCTACACTGCTACATACGGCTCTTGTTGAGCTGAATGAAATTCAGAAAAGCTGAAGGGTGCCAACAACTACCTGAAAGAAGCCCGTCGCTCGAGTCGTGCCGGATACTAGTCGTCGCACGCACGCGCACGAGACTCCTTGCCACTGGCCACGGCTGGCGTCGGCGTCGATGGACGAGGACGAGGAGGACGACGATGCATGCTTGTTCTCGAGGTCGGGGGGACCTGTCGGCTGTGGGAGCGAGCGCGCGAGTGGTGCGGTGGTGCCTGGCCCCGTGGACCGGTCCGGCTCGGTGACTCGTGCTCGTGTGCCGTCACGAAACCAAACACCCGGAGGCGAGCTCTCCCCCGTATATCTCTCTCGCTATCGCCACGACGAGACGGAGACACGCACCGTATTTCGGCGACGATGCCTGCGCCTGCGTGCGGCCTTCCCTGTACACACGTCACGCTAGCCATGTGCGCCGTCGCCGTCGTCAGCTGTCCGGTTCTGCGCAACTGGTGCTGCTAGCGTGAACGCGATTGGTCCATGCAGCCATGCAGGCCGGACTACTGAGATTTTCTGGCACTCCTCCTGTATAACATCCGCGAGCAGCGAGCTCCACTGCGCTGATTTTTTTTCTTTTCAAACGCTCCCGTCTCGCCGCTCACCGATCGAATTCGCGAGGCAGAGGATCCGTTCCACCAGAGAGGCAGAGAGGCAGAGAGACCATGTCCGGCGCCGCCTCCTCGCCATCGTCGTCCTCCTCCCCCACGACGAAGCGGTATACGTGCCCTGCTCCTTCCTTCTCCTCCTGTTGCTAATAGCTAGCTTTTGCTGTTTCACCCTGCTGAGTTTGATCGTGTTTCTCCTTCCGAGCCACACAGGTTGGGAGGGAAGGTCGCCCTCGTCACCGGCGGTGCCAGCGGTATCGGCGAAGCCATCGTTCGTCTCTTCAAACACCATGGCGCCAAGGTCTGCATCGCGGACGTCCAGGACGAGGCCGGCCAGAAGCTGCGCGACGCCCTCGGAGGCGGCAGCGGCGGCGGCGACGACGCCATCATGTTCGTCCACTGCGACGTCACGGTCGAGGACGACGTGAGCGCCGCCGTCGACGCGGCGGTCCAGCGGTTCGGCGCGCTGGACGTCATGGTGAACAACGCCGGCGTCACGGGGGGCAAGGTCACGGACATCCGCGACGTGGACTTCGCCGAGGTGCGCAAGGTGTTCGACGTCAACGTGCACGGCGTGTTCGCGGGCATGAAGCACGCCGCGCGCGTCATGATCCCCCGGAAGCGGGGCTCCATCGTGTCGCTGGCGAGCGTGGCCAGCGTCGTCGGCGGGATGGGCCCGCACGCGTACGCGGCGTCCAAGCACGCCGTCGCCGCCGAGCTCGGGCGCCACGGCGTGCGCGTCAACTGCGTGTCGCCGTACGCCGTGCCCACGGCGCTGGCCATGCCGCACCTGCCCAAGGGCGCCCGCGCCGACGACGCGGTCAAGGACTTCCTGGCCTTCGCCGCCGGCGCGGCCAATCTGAAGGGCGTCGACCTGATGCCCGAGGACGTCGCCGAGGCGGTGCTCTACCTGGCCAGCGACGAGGCGAAATACGTCAGCGCGCTCAACCTCGTGGTGGATGGTGGCGTCACATCCGTGAACCGTGATATGAAGCAGTTCGAGGATTGACTCAAGCTGTTCCGCCGTGATGCAGTGATGTGTTGTCAGTGTGGGCGTGTGGCGGATGCAGCCCAGCTGCTATAAGGATGGGCTCATCCACTCTATCCTTCTTCGGTTCTTCCTCCTCCTCTCCTTTCTCTTTCTCCTCTTCTTCCTCCCTCTGTTGTTCCTCCTCTACCCAATCTGTGAAAATTGTGCGCCTGTGGAAATTGCCCCCTGTATGTTGTGTCGTGTAGTAAGATTATTAAAGCATTAGTAAGATTTTTACGGCAGTAATAATCAGTATATGAAGGTACGGAGTAGCAAACAAATTGAACATTTGAAATAAAAAATGCCATCGCTGAATGTGAAATGATTACCTGCAATGCAACGGCTTGCTTCGGTTGCTCCAAGCCTCCAACATGTCAAAATTCTAAAGCAAAAGACATTTTTATATCTGACCAGAAAAATCATGCATGTCCTCTAAGATCTCAATTTTATATCGCCATGCACACACCGTGATTCTGATCTTAATACCAGCTTATAAACAATCCCAATAGTACTTTAAATTTTCAAAAAATTATGAACTCGGCATATCCACAACTCATGTCTTGATATACATTTTTGGCAAAATTAATGTTCAAATTCACTCCATAGATTAATTCGTACGAAATCGATATGCATTGTACTAGATGATAAACAACATTTGTCACTATTAGGGGCGGATCCACAGTGTGTGTGTTGGGGGGGGGCATGGTAAGGTTACGTGCAGGGACGGATCCAGCGGTGGGGCGGGCGGGGCTCGAGCCACCCTAAGCCTCCCATACAAATTTGAGGAAGAAGAATGAGGGAAGGAGAAGAAGAAGGAGAAAACCTCCCTAAATTTATTCCTAGATCCGTCACTGGTTATGTGATGCCGCGTGTGCCTTGGAGATTGGGTTTGTTCCTTTTAGCACATCTGCTTTGCTTTTTGGTTGCAGTTACCAAATTAAATTATTTGTGCAAGTTTCATTTGGTATTCTTTTGTTTAACTCTTCCGTTCCTAATTTCCCATATTTTCTACTGCTGCATCGCATCACTTTTCTTGCTGTTATCATTCCCGTCTTGTCAATTCATTCCTAGTTGTTACCTACTTGTCTTGAATTCCTCTTCTTCTTTTTTTTTTGAACAAGATGACTGTTGTGATCACCTAGCTATTGGATGATAACCTACCAAGTTAATGTTCCATCCAGCTGTTGTAAAAAAAATTTGTTCCACCCAACCAAGGTGTAGGGGGGCTCATGTCCTTTTGCGGAGTTCGTGGCTCGTCCTCTCTCTCACGACTTCACGAGTCACGTTGCCGTTCTCATGTGATTCTCCGCCAAGGATCGGTGGCTTGCTTCACTTCCTGTTCTTCTTCCGGAGCTACGTGCTGGCTTCCGTAAAAAAAAAATCAGTTTCTTTTTCAAATAAAAAAAATCAGTTTTTTAAAAGGTACAAAAAATCAGGTGGTGATTATAAGCAAAAAGTGGAAAGACGGTCTATTTTCAATCGATCCAACGGGCCCATCGGCGGCGAGTGGGCCTAATTCACTGGCGGCCCATGTGCCACATCCCACATGTGCGTGCGACAGTGCGAGTGCGAGTGCCCCATTCCTACTGCGGTACTGCGGGAGTCTGTGCGACCTCCCTGAGCACACAGCACAGCAGGCTCTCACTCGCCCCCCCCCCCCCCGACGCCACCCATCTTCCCAACAGCTACGACGCGCATCCGCACCGGATTCGGCGAAACCGGAGGCAGGCTCCGATCTCGAGACGATGTCCGGTGAGAGCTCCTCGCCGTCCGGCTCCTCCTCCGCGAAGCGGTGCGTGCCCTGCCCTTTCCTCCCCCATCCATGGCCATGGCCTCCCTTCTACACAGCCCCGGTTGCTCCCCCAGACCCGCCTGGCGCCTCTGATGCTCAGCCCGGTTGCTGCTGCCGATTTGATGCTGCGAAAACTTTATCAGTTTTCAACGTTTTCGCTGCAAAATTGGATGGATCGAAGGATCCACCCAAGCAAAGTTTCCTCTAGTGGAGTGTGATGTGAGGACTGAGACTGATAAGCTGTGTTTATCTTTTTAGTCAGCCGAGTTTTTTTTTATTTAGAAAAATTGTGTGCCAAGTGTATTCTTGACAATTCTACTGTTCCAGACTCGCAGTATGCATCAGCATACATTTTTTTAAAAAAACAAAGACACCGGCATACAGTCCATCAGGGATTCAGATGAATCTGACACTTCAATCCAATTATAATGTCATAGTACGGAGATGCAGCATCTGGAGAAGGAGAATGATTGTTAATTTCTGGTATTATTTATTAATGCGTACCTGTGCCCAAATTTGATCGTGATTTCCTTGTGAAGCACAGGTTGGAAGGAAAAGTGGCCCTCGTCACCGGTGGTGCCACTGGTATCGGTGAAGCCATCGTTCGCCTCTTCAGAGAGCATGGCGCGAAGATCTGCATCGCGGACATCCAGGACGAAGCCGGCCAGCAGCTGCGCGACGCCCTCGGAGACCAGGACGTCATGTTCGTCCACTGCGACGTCACGGTCGAGGACGAAGTCAGCGCCGCCGTCGACGCGGTGGCCCAGCGGTTCGGCGCGCTGGACGTCATGGTGAACAACGCCGGGATCACGGGCAGCAAGGTCACTGACATCCGCAACGTGGACTTCACCGAGGTGCGCAAGGTGTTCGACATCAACGTCCACGGCGTGTTCCTCGGGATGAAGCACGCGGCGCGCGTCATGATCCCCCAGAAGCGGGGCTCCATCGTGTCGCTGGCGAGCGTGGCCAGCGTCATAGGCGGGATGGGCCCGCACGCGTACACAGCGTCCAAGCACGCCGTCGCCGGTCTCACTAAGAGCGTCGCCGGCGAGCTCGGGCGCCACGGGGTGCGCGTGAACTGCGTGTCGCCGTACGCCGTGCCCACGGCGCTGTCCATGCCGCACCTGCCCCAGGGCGCGCGCGCCGACGACGCGCTCAAGGACTTCCTGGCCTTTGTCGGCGGCGAGGCCAACCTCAAGGGCGTCGACGCGATGCCCAAGGACGTCGCCGAGGCGGTGCTCTACCTGGCAAGCGATGAGGCGAGGTACGTGAGCGCTCTCAACCTCACGGTGGACGGCGGTTTCACAGCCGTGAACCATAACCTGAAACCGTTCGAGGATTAGTTCAAAGCTGTTCGCAGCATTATGCCAGCTCTGCGAGTATTGGCACTGCTGTTCCGAGATGTGCCATATTTGTAGCAAGATTCAAGTGTTTGCAAGACTGATGTGCCAGTATATGAATGTAGCGCAACTGATCTGGACATTCGAAATAAACAATGCCGAATTCGCGTGTATGATCAATGAGAATATGCGAGATGAACGAATTTCCGATCCAGTGCTGCTCTTCCAATATTTGGGTATATCGTGTCAGTACATCATCGAACTTGGAACACACAGAAGTTCACTATAGATGCCAATACTAACATTAACATAACATATATGCTACCCGAGCTCTTATAATAGAGCTTGAGCAATTTTCCTGTACAGCGTTTCTGTAATGAACTGTACCATGACCTTTCAAAATCAAGAATCTAATCATCGGCTGAAGATTGATTTGAAGTTACAGAATCAGCATGGTCAGGTGAGGGATTGCTTGACTCATCTGTATCCTTGTTATCTTCAGTAGAGTCAGACCCTGAGATGGCGCAACAAGGTTCAACATATGCTTCAGCCAAGGAGCTTTCAGCTAATTCAGTTACACTGTCATGCTGAGCATGCAGAGGCAGAGCATCTCTTTTCACGATGTTAAGCAGAATACCATTAGTAGTGCTTTCAGGTTGCAGCAAATCTCCCTCAGAAACAGCGATGCTTGTGGGAGTAGAAGCTTGACTACCCCTGGTGTTGACAGTGTTGTACGACTCGGTCTCAGAAACTTCTGTGCCTGGTGTAGTGACTCTAGAACTATTGTTTGGGCATGGGTCGTTCAGAAAGGTAGATTCCGACAAAATGCTTGTAGTCTCACCCTCTAGAGTACAGGGCTTACTGAAATCAGTGTCAGTCTCAAGATTTTGGATAAAACTGATGAACTTATCAGCAGATGCTGTCCTCATCAGAGGCCCACCACTTCTGGTCCAGCAATTAAGGTCAATGGTTTCTGATTCACTCTCACTTCCGTCAAAAGAATTGCGCCGAATGTGGTGAGAAACATTTGGTGTGCCAACAACAAGAACAGTACCTTGTTGCGTGGATGAAGTAGCTACTGCAGAAATTTCTTCAGAAAGAGATTCGGAAGAATTCTCTCGACTGATACGGTTCCATGATGGTACCCTCCTTGGTGTTTTGAGTCGAACATAGTTAGAATGTCCCTGGGAAGCCGCTGTCCTTTCAATGCTTCTTTTTAGCCTCCGTTTGTGGTTCAAAACTGCTATCGATTCATCCAATGCAAGTTCAATGGCACAGTTTGCTCTGATTGCAGACAGCTTCTCCCATGTGCACCTGCGGCCTTGGTTGGCAGCCATCTGAAGTTCCGCATATGTTGGATTCTGTATAATCTTCAAATACTGAAAATTGGGGAGATGTGAGGGAAAATTCTTGAACTCAAAGCATTGTAGTTCACGTAACTAATCTACTCAGAACTCAGAACAATACCTGAGCTACTGTTGCTGGCATAACCATGGTGACGTCACCCTCCCAGTCCTGAGCAAACAACTTCGCAAGTCCTCCCATAGGAAGACCAAGCTCTAGAATTTGGTTGCATCGATACTTAACCTCCATCTCAGCAAGACGGGCAAGCTACACAGATAGATCAATGTTATGCCTTGCAAAAACACAAACTGCAATTGAATTTGTAAGAGAGCAATTCCTGGAACTAAAACAGTGTTCAGGGAAGGTATAAAACTGACACTATTAGGCAAAATGTATGCACAAGTATTTGTAACAGAAGTACAGAACATCGGTTGGACATCTATGATTTTTTTTTTGCGAATGGTCATCTATGAATTATTAACTTCATTAGTCCTACCATCATAACACTAAATAAACACTTCAGTCCTACCAGATACTGCATCAATGCACAGGAGATGATAACTATGTACAGTCTAGCAGCATGCAGGGGAAATATTGAAGCTGAACTACAATTCAAGAAAATAAAAAACATTTCAACATCAACTACAGGCCTGCATTCTAAGATAAACCACATCATAAGATACAAGACTAACACAATCAAAAGTTCCTCGTCCCAACTCAATATGGTCACAAACATACCTTTCCAGCAAAGCGGCCTCCATAGGCTCTAACAAGCTCTTTCATTCGGAGGAGTGGGGAAATATGAGGGTTTGTTTGGCTCACGATGAAATGATTTACATTAAACAATTCCTTGAGTCTCATCATGGGCAAATCCATCTCCAAGCTCCCATCTCTCCACCGGCGCTCTGAGGCCCCAGGACCTTGTTCAGGATCTGTGGAAAAGGGTGCATGGAAGGGAACTATGTTTCCGAATCTATCCTTTGCCATCAGTTCCTGAGCTTCGAAGAGCCCGGGAAATGCACAAGAGGCGGTTACAGCACTCCAAATAACAACATGAGGTGCCGTCAGATAGTTGAGGCAGCGGGGTGGCTCATTTTTTCTAGGAGAGCAAACAGTGATCCCAAGGACACGGCCAGTCATGTCATAAGCCTCTTGAAATGTTAAGTTACTTGTGAGATCCCTCAGAAGCCTTTGCATCTGACTAATGTCATGTAGTGCACCATAAGTGGTGACACGCCTCATCACTGCAAAAATTCCACCTATCCTATCAAAGAACTGCAAGGTCTGTAATGAATCTATGAAGTAGCTCTCAATCTCAGGCCATGTTCGGGTAGCAACAATTGAACATATAATGGAGCCAACGCTTGATCCTGCTATAATACGAGGCAAAAGCTTATGCTCAACCAATGTTTTCACTACACCTACATGGAAAGACCCCAGTGAGGCACCCCCACTTAAGAGTAGTGCTGTCCTCCCAAAGGAATGTCTGGTCTCCTGAACAAAGGCAAGCTTCTCTTCCAACAGCAACTCGTCAGTGTCAGATTCACACACCATTTTCAATTGAGTAGAAACCTCATCGATGTATTCCTTTATAAGCTTAGGAACCTGCATCACGACAGATCAACCATGTTTCAGAAATGTCTGGTGATGCTGAATTTCTTATTGGAAGCAAGAGATGGTTTAACATCATCATTTACAAAAACAGATTAAGCTACTAGTCAGCGGGCATTAATCAGAAGCTGTAACTTTGTCAATTACCTCAAGCCTGCCTTTGTGAAGCTCAGGATTGCACATGTTCCCCAAGTTCCTCACGAGATCACCACGCATACAGAACACCACATCCCGGAGCGACCCATCCTCCCTCCGCCTGCGGAGCTCCTCAAGCCTACTCCTGATGAGCTCCTCGTCGTAGAAATCGGCCTCATGTACCTGCTCAGACATCTTGTCGAGCACCTTGGCGGCGCGCGCCCAGTCCTCGTACGTGCCGGCGTGACGCATGGCCTTCTCGCACAGGCTACGCCGGCGCGCCAGCGCCGCCCGCGACCGCGCGCCGGAGAGCTTCCTCAGGAAGAGGGCGAAGATGACGACCATCAGGAGGACGCCGTGGGTGTTCCTGAGGTGCAGCCAGGACGCCACCGCCGGCACCGTCTTGCTGCGCACGCGCGAGATGGCGGCGTACGCGCGCGCCCGCAGGCGCCACAGCGAGCTGAAGAGGAGCACGCGGAGCGCGACCCCGCGGCCGAGCAGCGTCGACGGCCCGATCCTGAAGGCGCCGACGCTTGCTTCCCCGGACTCGTCCATTGGCAGGTGGAGCTAGTGATCTCGATGAGCTCGGCAAGCAGGAAACCCCCCAACTGGCTTTACCTCGAGCTGAGCTCTCCGGAGCCCCTCGAAAAATCGGAGTTCCTTCCACTCGAGACCAAGAATATCCCAGAGACCAAACGGATGAGAATCCCAAATTCGCACAGTGGGGTATAAATTTACGACTACAGAAACTAGGAAAAGGAATCGGGGGCCCTGCAGCTACTCAAATCCGAACAAAAAGAATCGGAATTGAGCAGCGCAGGATGGCGGATCAAGAAATCGCAAGGGACCTCGACTCAGAACGCATACGAAAGATGCAAGCGTGGGGATGGAATAAATAAACCCTCAAAAAATGGAAATTTAGGGGGGGGGGGGGGGGGAAGGAAGAGGTAGTAAATAAGCACAAGCTTCCGACAGTCCTGGCCGAACCAATCGATCAGACTGGAGGTATTGCGAAAAAAGGAAAACCTTTGCGTGGAAGTAATGCGGGGGATGGGCAGGCGGGGCGTGGAGCAGGCGTGGACGCAATGATAGATTAATGGCGCGAAGAGGATATGGCGACGTCAGATTGGGCAGGGAATTTCAGTGGCGCGAGGGGAATGGATCATGGATGGATGAACGAAACGGATCACTTGGCTGCTTCTGCCTCCTCGCCTTTTTTTCAGAGGAGGAAGAAGAGGAAGAGCGAAGAAGGGAACGAGCGGTTTGTTTGTTGCTTGCTCCCTCCTTGCTTTTGCGGGAAAGAGGTGGGAAGCACGGGACTCCGTTGAGTCAGAATACCCGCTGCCTAGTCATATGACTCCAGCTGATTTTTTTTTTATGAAAAGAATATTTTTGGGTGGAAAAAACTAGCTCCAGCTGAACGTGAGTAGTCGAATGAATCGTAACCGTTGATCTAACGCTGGAACGCATCCAATGGTGTTTCTCTCTAAGCACACTTGCCATTGACGGAACGCACTTTTTCTTCGTTGAGCGATTTCCGTAATCAAAGATAGCGTCGCTTTCTCGGTGTAGCAGGTGTTACACGAGGAGCAGTCACTGTTTCATGTACAACAACATAAAGAAAATTAAAGATAGAGTGCACGCACGTACGAAAGCACCGACGCACATGTACAACTTGTGCTACGGACCTACCGAGTGTTGTGTACTTGTGTTGACATTGAAATGGTATTCAGCAAAACAGTGTCCACACAATCATGTTCCCCTGGAAACAGAATTCATGCTTCACCTATGGCTGTAGCACATGGATATTGCTGGTGAGCATATACCAAGCTACAAGGAGGGATACGGCCTCATTTGCGATATAATAAAAGGGAGCAACATAATATGCTTCACAGGATATGTTTCGCGTATTGACCCGGAGACTAAAGATAAGCATATCGATACTCCGGCGACCACGTCATTTTCACAATCGATTTATCCTAGAAAAAAAGAAAATACATCATGCATCTCGCGGAATTTAGTAGTACGTAGGAATGATTTGACAAAATTGATGTATTTCGAACATGTGCTTCTTAGGCCAGTCTCAGTCATTACACGGGTATCTAGATTGAGAACTAGGTAACTGTGTCACAGGAGTTTCATGATGATGAAACTCCTCTCACATATGATGAAACTCTCTCTTCTCTCTCCTCATAAATGCATCACCACATAAGCAAAATTAGTGATGTGTCATGATAATTAATGCTCATGACATCCTTCATGAAACTCCCATTGAGACTAGCCTTACAAGGTAAACCATCGAGAATGGCATTACACCCATTGAAAATTATGTGATGTGATGTGATATTTTCATCATTAGCGTCTAAGTCATCACCAAAGTCATCCTTATTAATTGGCTCGTCTAGCAGCAATTTACCTCGTGTCATATATAGCATGAATTGTGGAGAACACCTGATATTTTTTCTCTCAATTTATCACACTCATGCTCCCTTAAGATTATCAAATCTACCACTCCTTGAACAAACTCGTTAAGAAAGGAGGATGCTATTCATGGTTAAACATAAACATGTGCTGTAGGAGTAGTACGTGGTTTCACACAAGTAATGACTACTACGTACATTCCTCACGGCACTATAAAATGATAAAGATCTCATTTTTCTGTGAACTTAAATATAATTTACTAAAATTCATTACATTATTGCGTTTTGAATGTAAATTCTCATCATCATCCAATTCCAAAATAAGGCCTTGGGCGGTAGTGGGCCCCTTTCATTCAAACTCCCGTGCCGAACGCACGGCCGAGATGCGTCGACGCGATTCCCCCGTTGGAAAACCAAAGGATAAGAGACGATAGGCGCGCACGCCCACACAGGCGGGCGCTGACGCACGAGACCGGCCTCCATGGCGACGCCCACCGCGCTCTCCACCTCACTCCCGCACCTCCCGCCCCGCCGCGTCACGTCATTCCCCTCCTCCTCCTCCGCCGCCGTCCCCCTCCACTCCCGTGCCGCCCGGCTGCGGGAGTCCCGCCTCGCGGCCGCGGCCCCGACGGTCTCCGAGGCCCTCGACTCCACCAATGGCGCCATCCCCACCGCGGCGAAGAGCGGCGCGGCGCGCGGGTACGGGAGGGAGTACTTCCCCTTGGCTGCCGTCGTAGGGCAGGTGAGGAACTTAGGCGCTGCGCTCCCCCACTTTTGCTGTATCTGGGTGCGGCGGTTTGCGTGTTCGATTAATGGTAGTGGACTAGTGGCGGTACTGTCTCCCGAGTGGTCGGATTAGTGGACTAGAGGCGTTTCGTTGAGAGAATCAAGTGCTGCTAGCGTTACTGATAGTAATGAATTGGATTAAACTGGCATTGGCATCTCGTTTCTATTCAAGTCTGTGTTTAGTTAAGATTATGGTGATAGCGGCCACTGTAGCCTAGTGTAGAGTTGGGAGTCAATGTGGATATACCAATGCTGTTTTAAATTGAACGGTGGCTGTAGCAAGGGTTCAAAGACCGAACTGAGCCAGCAACACACGCAGAACATTTGAATCGACTATATGTCTCTGTGGAAACATTAAGCACATTATCAGGATTTAATGCAGAGTGATGCTTTGCTAATAAAAGTACAAAATTAATTTCAAGCTTTGCATACTTCTCTTCTATCGTTTCTGCATCTAGGTGCAAACTGTTTAAAACTCCGTGTTTGGTTTGACATTTGGGATCGCGTTGCTGTCCAGGATGCTATCAAAACTGCTCTGCTGCTTGGGGCAATTGATCGTGAGATTGGAGGCATTGCCATCTCTGGGAAGCGTGGGACAGCAAAGACGGTGATGGCTCGTGGTTTGCATGCTATGCTCCCACCCATCGAAGTGGTTGTTGGCTCCATTGCAAATGCTGACCCTAATTGCCCAGATGAGTAATGTCCTTCAACACTTTATTAACTGTGCTGCAAGCATTACTTCTTTCGTCATTCAAATTATATTATCTATTTCCGATCCATTTAGTCTTACATGCTACAAAGTGTTCTTAATAATTTTTTAGTTGAACCACAATCTCTTACGGCCATTTGTTATTTTGTTTCTAAAATGTATATCAGCTTATCTGATTGAGTTCCGATTATGGCAGATGGGAGGATGGTTTAGCTGATCGGCTTCAATATGATGCTGATGGTAATGTCAAAACTGAGATTGTCAAAACACCTTTTGTGCAGGTACCCCATACTGACTTATTGGTGTGTTATTTCTCCACAATGTTGTAAGGTTAACAATGCTGCTGGTTCCTCTTGACAGATCCCACTTGGTGTGACTGAGGATAGGCTTATCGGATCAGTTGATGTTGAAGCATCTGTGAGATCAGGGACTACTGTGTTTCAACCTGGTCTTCTTGCTGAAGCTCATAGAGGTGTTCTTTATGTTGATGAGATAAATCTGTTGGATGATGGCATTAGCAATCTACTTCTGAATGTCATGACGGAGGGAGTTAACATTGTGGAAAGAGAGGGCATTAGCTTTCGTCATCCCTGCAAACCACTTTTAATTGCTACTTACAACCCGGAGGAAGGATCTGTACGTGAACACTTACTTGATCGCATTGCAATTAATTTAAGGTACTTTTTAGACTGAAAGATTGGTTGCAAGTTTTTGTTTTCTATTTATTTATTTATTGTGGATTGTCTGAGTCAAACAGAATGGCCTTTTTGCGTAATCCTTGAACTACCATAGCCAATAGTTCTCTCATTAGCACACTGTTTCTTGTTTCAGTGCTGATCTTCCAATGAGTTTTGATGACCGCGTTGCAGCTGTGGAAATTGCAACACAGTTTCAGCAGTCTAGCAAAGAGGTCTTCAAAATGGTGGAAGAAGAAACCGAAGTTGCAAAAACTCAGGTACCAAATGATGAAGATAGTTAGCTAGGCTTGCAGCTGTATTCATTTATTGAATCCACATAGGTTCTTTTCTTTCTTGTTATTGCCTTTTCTTTTGCACTAGTACAATTATCTGAATTACATTGGGTATTTGGCAAATGAGTTCTTGCAATATATTCTGGGCCCATCAGAATGGTAGCTGTTGAACACACATGGTTACAAACTTACAATGGAGAAACAAATGGCCATATGAAAACTTACTAATATATTAGGCATAATGCAGGACTTTAAATCGTAAGAATTTATAAGTTTTTTGGTGTCTTAGGGCATGAGAAAATGTTCTATAATTATGATGTTAAAACAAAGAGGGAGGGATTGGATTAAAAGAATGTGGCACCCGGGACTGCTATTATAATGTACTATGAAATGATGGAACCACGTGTAATTCTTCCTCTGAACCACACACTATTGACTAAAACAAGTTAGCACTCCATATAAAAGAGTAATCATGTAGCTTTTCTGTAATAGGAAGTTATTAAATATAAGTCAAATAGTATGATTCATTTATACTTGAATCTGTGCTTTACGCAATCTTGCAAGAGCCATAGAATGTTAGTTCTATTAACCATCCCTCTAAGACTGACGGGTATCACCAACGAGGCAACACTTGTATGTGCGATATGTTAATGCTGATCGCTGACCATTTTCAATTGGAAACAGTATGCTGCATAAGGTCATAATGGTGGACATTTTTCATTCTTTATTCACGCACTAGATTTTGTTGCTTCTAAAAAGATAGTATATATATGTCAGTAACATTACTACATTAGACTAATCAATAGCTATGATTTTAGGACATCTGTACAAAAGTAGGATCTTTACTATTTGCATATGACTTTAACATTTTACATTAGATTTGATTTGGAAATTTGTGATGTACCGTTCATCTCACAAGGGGACTACATGGTCACACAGATAATTTTGGCCAGAGAGTATCTGAAGGATGTTAATATTAGCACAGAGCAGCTCAAATATCTTGTCATGGAAGCTATACGAGGTGGCTGTCAGGTTAGTTAAATTGTCGGACCTTGATGTCTCATATCAGAATTACTTGACTTTAAACACTTTGTAGCACTTAAATGCATTCTTCTACAAAAACATCATGACTTTGTGTATAATTTCTCCCATGTTCTTCTGTTTACTTGTATTCACAATCTAGATCTGTTATTACCTATGCTGTTGAGTATTATGTAGTAACTTAAATGCATTCTTCTATAAAAACATCATGACTTTGTGTATAATTTCTCCCATGTTCTTCTGTTTACTTGTATTCACAATCTAGATCTGTTATTACCTATGCTGTTGAGTATTATGTAGTAATAGTTGATGTCATTCCAGTGGCATTTATTCCCAAATCCTCATGCTATATGGCCTTGCACTGTTGTCTGTCCATTATACTGTGTGGATCATGCAATTTTGTGCAGTTATATTACTTTTCTTTTTACAACACAATGTTTGTTTGGACATAAATGCCAATTCATTTAGGGTATTGCTATATCCAGATGTCTATGTGTTATAATCTTAATTCAAAACATACAAGTTTGTGACACTTACCTGCAGGGGCACCGTGCTGAGTTGTATGCTGCTCGAGTGGCAAAATGCCTCGCTGCTATGGAAGGACGTGAAAAAGTATTTGTGGATGACCTCAAGAAAGCTGTTAAGTATACCTATGCTTATGAATTCTTCGTTTTGTAATACAGTAAGATACCTCCCGGAAATTTAGGCAATATATATTTGTTTGATTCATAGCTTGACCCCCTTTTTTGTTGTAAGATATTTGTATTTTTACTTGACTGCAAATGAATAAAAAACAAATTAGCAAGTAGCATTGTGTAGGCCACATCATTGGTGCGAAAAATTCTGAAGTGGTCAACCAGCAAGTTTAACATTTGACACGCCTGGTACCTCCTTGCAGGTAGAGCTAGTCATTCTACCTCGCTCAATACTATCTGATAACCCACAAGATCAACAGCAAGAGCAACCACCCCCACCCCCACCGCCACCACCTCCAGAAAATCAAGATTCTTCAGAAGACCAAGATGAGGAGGAAGAGGATGACCAAGAGGTGTTGTGTTGAAAAAAACCTTGCTCCCTTTTTTTCATTTGTTTTATTATAGCTCATAGCTATTTTGTTGGACAGGATGACGAGGAAGAAAATGAACAGCAAGACCAGCAGATACCTGAGGAGTTCATATTTGATGCTGAAGGTGGTTTAGTAGACGATAAGCTCCTTTTCTTTGCTCAGCAAGCACAAAGACGACGAGGAAAAGCTGGGCGAGCAAAGAATGTCATATTCTCAGAAGATAGGGGTCGATACATAAAACCTATGCTTCCAAAGGTACATTATTGGTCTATTTGTCATTTAGTGCTTAATTAAGCACCAATACTGCATTGTTCTCATGTATACCTTGCTTACCTTTAGATTGGTACCCTTGTCAGTTGTCACAAAATGACCTCCAATCTAAACAATTATTTCTGTTGTAGGGTCCAGTAAGGAGGTTAGCTGTTGATGCTACGCTTAGAGCAGCTGCACCATACCAAAAACTACGCAAAGCGAAAGATAGCGACAAGACAAGAAAGGTTTTTGTTGAAAAGACTGACATGAGAGCCAAAAGAATGGCTCGAAAAGCAGGTGCTCTGGTATGTCACTTATTCTCTGCAGGTTTGCTTGTGCAATTTATGGGGCTCTGTAATTTATATTGCTCGCGTGTTTTGTGATAGTCCAATACAATGCATTATACTACCTGTTTGCTCTTGTCTGCTCTGGTTATGGCGCAAACTGGCTGTCCAGTGGTAGCCCACTCATGAGACTAACAGCTCCTCTGGTTGGAATTACCTCTTGACAGGTCATATTTGTTGTGGATGCTAGTGGTAGCATGGCACTGAATCGTATGCAAAATGCAAAAGGTGCGGCATTGAAGTTGCTTGCGGAAAGCTACACCAGCCGAGATCAGGTACACATTTACTTCATGGTGCATACCCTGTGAGTCACCTTGAATTGTGCTTCCCACTGGATATAGTACATCCTTTATTATGTTTGTGGTCAGCTGTGTAGTTTGTATACCATCAATGCTTAGATTGACCCGCTTATTCTTGCGTTTTGTCATCTGTCTCAGGTTTCAATTATTCCTTTTCGTGGAGATTATGCTGAGGTTTTGCTACCACCATCAAGATCTATAGCAATGGCCCGGAAACGTCTCGAAAAGCTACCATGTGGTGGTGGTTCTCCCTTAGCTCATGGTCTCAGTACAGTAAGAACTAAGCATTGCCTTGAAGTATGCTATTATGTTATGCATGATATGATGTTACAGTGGGTTTCTTCTTCAAGGCTGTCAGAGTGGGTTTGAATGCTGAGAAGAGTGGGGATGTCGGACGAATTATGATTGTTGCAATCACCGATGGAAGAGCTAATGTATCACTGAAGAGGTCTACTGATCCAGAAGCTGCTGCTGCTTCAGATGCACCAAGACCTTCTACTCAAGAATTGAAGGTACTACCGCTTTGCTAATATCTACAAAGTAGTAAGATATGGAAAGTATCAAGTTCCAACAATGATCGGATAGTATGTGTAACGCCTTTTCATTTTTTTTCCACTGGTCTAAACCAATTCCAATTTGCCTTCTTTTAGAAGTTTATGTAGACTATTCAAAGCTAATATGATTTATTTATCTTTTCCAAGGATGAGATACTTGAGGTGGCTGGCAAAATATACAAGGCGGGAATGTCGCTTCTTGTTATTGACACTGAGAACAAGTTTGTATCTACAGGATTTGCCAAGGAAATTGCAAGGGTTGCCCAAGGTACATTCGGAATGGCAAATCCATCAAATGCTTTTGACACATTTTTCCTTTTTTCCTGTCTTTTTGAAATATTGCCGAACTGTCCTGAAGACCTGAACGTGACCTTTTGTCTTACCCTGCACAGGAAAATACTATTACCTGCCCAATGCTTCAGATGCTGTGATTTCTGCTGCCACCAAGACCGCTCTGTCAGACTTGAAGGGTTCATGATTTCAGACTTGGACACCCCAATTCTGTACCATATATGATGAGCAGCGAACCTTCGTTGTGCGGTAATTGTGTTGCTATGTTCAAGAGGTGAGCGTTTTCGGCTCTCGTCTTGTGACCAATTTTGGTGTAGGTCTCTACCATGTAATGTAAGTACAGGACAAGGATTCTGAGCATGGCATCGTGTAACGACTGAATGCCCTTCTCCCTAATGTTTGGCAAATGTAAATCTGTCGCTTTTGTGTTGGGTAATCAAAGCTCGAGTAAGAGTTACATGCTAAGAAATTGTTCTTTGTTTGATGGAATAGTTAAAGATGTGAGACCCTGTTAACAGAGCGGGGCATTTTTGCTTTTGACTCGAACATCCAACATGAGAACCTCAAGTCCTGAACACTGCGCCAGCGAGAACGGCCAGACGGTGGGGATTAATGTCGGGCCCACCTGCCAGTTGGTAGGGCAGGGAACCTCATGTATTCTGGCGCGGAACCTAGAGAGAGAGAGAGAGAAGTGGCGGGAGACGGGGAGAGAGAAATTGTTAGATCAATTATTAAAAATACTGAAAGAAACGAGAAGACCCTCCCGCGTCCCGCCTCTTCCTCCCGTGGCGGCGGCGACTGCCCGGCCCGGCCGCCATGTCGACCTGCGGATACCACTCCCCGTGCTTCTCCGAGGTAGCGCCCCTCTCTCCACTCCGCGGCCGAACAGATCGATTGCTTGTAGTTTTCCCCTTCGCATGATAGGGTGGAGCTCTTGGATAGGATGGGTACTGGGGAATGCTTCCGATTCTGATTGCTTCAAGTTTTTTCAGGATGTTGCTTGGCTCCCGCAATGGCTTCAGCCGCATCGGCCGCCGACGGTCGGCGAACACCGGAATCACAGTACAGGCGTTTCGTCGCCTTCTTGCCAGGTGCGCTCCCCTTATTTCTGCATTTAATTGGTGGGAAATTTGTAGATTCCGCGCTGTTATTTTGATTGCTGGGGATCTTAATTAAAGCATAAGATCCTGTTTGATTGCAAACGACTACTGAATCAGTCTGAATATAACTGTCAGTTTTGATCTGATGTCTGGGTCTCTTCCTTGAGTCGCAGAACTGTGTGTTTATCGGAGACCCTTCACAGGAGCCTCAGAATTGTCAGAATGCCACGGTAAATGCTGATGGTTACAGTGGGTTCATCTTGCATTTGTCAGGAGATGAGGAGACAGCTGCAAGCACACCAATCAGCAGCAATGTAAGATTAGATGCCATTCCTCTCTACTTTGATAATACATCCTTCGTAGTGCTATTGTAATAGTACACGAGCCTTGAATGCTGCTTATATATCAATCTTGAGATAATAGAGCCTTTTGGTCCTAGAGTGCAGCCTTTTCAATCTTGAAGTAGGATTTTTTTATTTTTGGTTTCCACTACATTTCATCTCTACTGTTGACATTTGTTCATTTCAAAATCTGCTTGTAACTTTTAGTAGCCTGATGTCTATTACTACTTTCATAAAGTTGACTTCCAAGTTACTTTTGATCTACTGATCACTGACTGGTTGTTTTCACCTTGCTGGATTGCATATTGGGTTCTGAAGTTATTGAATAATAGCTAATTTGAATTGATTGATAGATGAACTGCGTACTTGCTCTCTACAGCACATATTAAATTTCCTCGTGTACTAGTAGTGTTATAACGTCCTAGTTACCCCCCCCCCCCTCCCAAAAAAAAATCTTTGCAGGTACTACCTTTCTCTTTGCGCCTTTCTTCCCAAAGTGCTGCAGAACCATTCCCAGCTGAAGGCAACAATAATACTCTGATGCCAAACTCTGGTACACTGAAAGGTCCATCAGAGGCCATTTTTGCTGATGGTCAAGAACATGAGGTCAATGCTGGGTCTCGGAATCAGTTTGGTGCTAAAGATTCTCCAAAGGATAATCGGACAGGAGTCTGTAAAGTGACTAGCAAGGCAGGCAGTAGACCACTTGATGCAAACATACATAAAAGGCATGCTGCATCTGGAGGAAAGATTGATGTTCAGAAGCTCCGTAATGCTGATGTAAATGATGCAATTGAACTATCTATTGCTGCATCTGAGGCCATGGTGATTGCAGAGATGTTACTTGATGATTCTCAGTCTGATAAATTGGCTGCAGCAGCCATAGAAGCTGCTCTACATGTGAAAGTAGCCCGGAAACAATTTTACTTTGAGGAGACAGAACATGCTTGTGGATCCTCACAAAATGATCTTGACGAGACTGATTGGCTTGCAGAATTGGATGAGGCTGAAATGATCGATGTATTCCAAGATGTTGGCCTGTCCCTTGTTCATACTGCTTGCTCGTTTCAGGATCAGAACACAGGTGATTTGAAGCTACAAAACTCCCATCCTAGTTCTTCCCCATGTGGTGCAGACGTACACACCTTTGGGAGTTGTTCTTCTGAGAAGCAAAATAAAAGATGGAATAGTGAGGATGATGATAGTGATGACCATGTATCCAATTCTTTCCCAACTAATCAGTCAGCTGGAATGCTACCAAATGAATCAACTCCATGCTCTGATTCTTTAAAGCAAGCAGCACTAGGTAAAACATTTTCATGCTCAAGAAGTAAGAAAACTGGCCTCCAGGTGTCAACTGAAGACAATCCTGCTTTGCATGGAGCCTCAGGGGCCCTAGTAACATGTCAAAATATTCATAAGGTAACTTTGCTACATATCATCTTTTTTTAGTGCCATATGGATCAATTGATATATATCTTTCTTATCTGCATTCTTCATCTTCTCATTACAAGCATACATCTATTTCCAGGAAGTTGGGAGAGTTTCTGCACAGATGAATGTTGGTACAAAGAAGCATGTTAAGGGTTTATTTGAGAAAGAAACTAGCTTCATTTCTGAGTCGATTAGCGTGGATGAGTGCTGTCCTACATCTAGAGCACTGTCCATGGAAAATGTGGCATCTTCAAGAGCATCCTTTTATTGCAGAACTGAAGCTTCCCATGAAGAAAAACATGGTGCTGAAATTGAAGAGCTGTGTTGTCAAGTAGTATGTTCGAGCTTGTCACATGGAGATGTGGATCCTCTATGTTCCATTGTTCCGTGTAGCATATCTTGCGATGAAGGTCTTAGTAGCCAGGCTCCTGTGTGCAAACAGAGTGAAGGCCATGAAGGTCCCAGTAGCCAGGCTCCATTGTGCAAAAGGAGTGAGGGCAATGAAGGTCCCACTAGTCTTGCTCCTGAATGCGAACATAGTAAAGGAGAGGAGAAAGAATTCACGCATGCCAATGATTCTCCGAGGATACAAGACCTGGATGGGGAGGCTGGTCCATCTTGTGTGCCTAAGCCACTTAAGTCTAATGTTCCATTCAGGCGAAGGATATACAGTTCACTGAGGCCTTTTAGCACAATAGTGCCTAAGTCAAACATATTTGGTAGTACTTCAAATTGCAATGCTGATTTGACGGTTTGTCAAAAGGAGAGATTCAAACCAATTACTTTAAATAAGGATATACAGCGAGTGCAAGCTGCTAAACACTTGATAGAAAATAATCTTGAACCTGAAAGTTTGCAATATTTTTCTACGGTTAAGAATAAGCCATATCATCCTCAGGATGACAGTGAGGATCGAATCAGAGAGCAACAGGTCCCACGGGAAGTCGATCGGTCATCAGTAAATTTGAATAATGGTCAACAGTGCCTTAAAAGAAAAAGGGTCCAATTTTCAGAAGCAAAACCTAGTAGCATAAGAACCAAGAGCAATAGAAGGATGCTTCCTAAATCTAGATTCAGTCGTAAGTTTTTTCTTTTTACAACCAGTTCAGTCTTTTGAGAGAGATCCTAACATATCCTCAGAGCGGTGTCTGCAAAAACATTAGTTCCTTCTGGTAATTGTTGTTGTGAATCCTTGCAGGATCAGATAGCAGAATAGAAGAGAAACTTAAGACCAGAGAGTACCATGATAATAATGAAGCCACATTTCAAGGAGTAGAGTTTATATTGACTGGGTTTCCTAATCAGAAGGAAAAAGAAATTGAGTCACTTATACGGAAGTGCGGAGGCTATGTTCTTTCTAAAGTGCCACCCTTTCTACTTGATAAAAGAAAGAACATGGCTGATGTTCCAAGCTGGAAGCCTCCCATTGTACTTTCCCCTAAAAAGGTTTGCTATTTCATTACCTTTCCGATTTTTGGTGCCATCTGTTCATTATGAATGTCTTTTATAACTGCACAATGTAAGAATCTGATAATATAGTCATATACATTTAAAAGCGTCCATTTATATGTGTACTTTGTTACATTAACAATTCCAGGCATTTGTTGCATCAGGTATCAACAGCTAAATTCTTATATGGCTGTGCCATCGAGGCCAGTTGAATCCCAATTGGTACTTTGATTCTCTTCAAGCTGGCGTCCTGTTGCCACCTGGAAAGTAAGGCAAACTCCTAGCATTACTACATATTAATGGAGCTTCTGTGTACAAATTGCAAGATGCCTATCCTATAAAAAATAGTCTTTCAAATTTTTACTTCATATTTATTCATGAAGTTTCATTGTTCCGTACCTTTCTTGGAATATTCAAGGCAAACTTACCCTAATACTACAGTTATGGTGTTTCTATAAGATTTGTGCCATCCTTTAATAGTTATGTGCAGTATCTCAAGTCTTACATGCTTCTTTTTCTTTTCTCTGCCAAACAACTCTAAGTGAAAGACATTGCCATATTTGAAGGGCCTGACTGTTCTAGCTTAATGTGATTATGTCAACCACCATAAGCTACCTAGCAGTTATGTTCTAGATTCGGTCACTGGCCTGATTAAGCATTTGTTTCAAACTTTCGATGAAAACTTTACACCATATTTAAGTCTAGATGCTTTTATGTGAGTATATTGAAAGCTGCTCAATTTTTCTTCTCAAACTTAGTTGCACTTGTCTTTAGAGGTTGCATTTCTTGAACTTCTTTTGAAATCTAATAATTTGGTAAGAAAATATTTTACTATGTTGTCCATATTAATACGGTAATAATCTTCATCCCATTTTATATCCCTTAGGTATTTAATTCGACGAAGGAATGCTCGGAAGCACAGTTTGGCAGTTGGCCACACACTTCACCCAAAATGCAACGCATTGATATTTGATGGAGTAGGATTCTTGATCCATGGCAAAATCAGCTTCTGTTCAAAAATTTCCAACATTATAAAGGTATATGTTGCATCATATTCCATAATAAAAATAATAAACAATTAGGTGCCGATGGAAAGCCTGGAAGTTAAACAATATTCCTATATGTTATTGTGTGAAATGTGATGTCATATCAATTTTTTAGTTGACTTTTCCTTTATGGACTAGAAGAACCTAATTTTCGTCTCAGTGATCATTCAGTGGTATAGCTTGTCCTTTCTTTTAATGGGATTTCTTTTCCACAGCATGGAGGTGGCCAAGTTTTTGTATCTCTTCAAGGATTAGTTGAACGCTTGAAGGATGGAAGTACATCACATGGAATCATTCTTGTTGCAAATGAAGCTAGTGCATCTCGTCATCTAAGCCATTGCGGGTTGGAGCATGACATAAAGACAGCGGTTAGTTCAATTGTTAATGTAGCACATCTCTTATCACAAACTTTTTGTTGACCCATTATATTAGTCAGTCACATTATTGCTTTTGGCCATATAGAAAAAATCAGTAGTAATCTGAAAGGCTTTATGCTTGCTTTGCTACTTCCAGAAAACCAATGCAGTGCTTTAGTCATTTTAATGGTTTTATACACAACCATTTTCTATGCATCTGATCCCCATTTTTCCTTGCAGCCAGCAAGCTGGATCATAGGCAGTTTATTTTCAGGTAAACTGATCCCTTTCAAGAAAGATCGCTGTGCTTCATTCCGTCAAATCAAGATGCCATCATTCCATCAACAAAATGTATATGACATGAGTCAAGAAATATGACCTGCGTATACCATTGTGACATTGCATGGGCATGTGAAATAGTTCTGACCAAGACATGGCTGGTGCACACCTCTTATGGGGATTTTCTTCGGACAGTGGAGTTTCTAACAGTGCATTTTTATCACGCGGAAGCTCCTCTGTCTGGCGCCAAGGCTGATTTTGTCATGAACGGGAGCTAGAAAAACAGAGCACTCATCAATCATGACACTGGGTGCTACTGCCCACACTATATATGAGAAAGGTTCGCTTATGGGGAGTAGTGAGAAATATTCATCATGGAAAACCCTTGCCCATTCCGAGGCTTAAATTTTAGAGAAGCATGACATATACTCGTATTTCTGAAATATGCATGCAAGTATATAGTAGTGGATGTTCACCCCTTGACAATCAGCCAGGAAGCAAAGTTGGTGATGTCCAGAATCAGTTACATGTTGTAAATTGTTCGACAGATGTTGTAACCTGCAAGTTTGAATACAAATACCAGATAGAAGATATTCCCTAGTTCTAGTCGTCACTTGAGAAGTGTTGCCTGTTATTGTTCCCTCTTAACTGTACCATCAACTGTCCTGATCCATGTATCTGTAAATTGTAAGATGTTGATTGACTTCACAGTTTGTGATGTGTGCGATAAAAGTTGACGTAAATTGAAAGTCTTCATGTGGTGCATGTCTTGGGGTAATAAGATCGGAACAAATTGCATTGCAGTCATCGTCAAGACTCCCATGTACATTGCAAACTTTTCAAATTTTCTGAAGAGGAACCAAAATATGCAATTTGTTTTTTCCATTATTATAAAAAAAGAACTCTGCCAGCTGCCAGCACTACGAAGCCATCAGACGCAGTAGTGGCAGAGAAGTGGCCATGTGGTCCCATTTTCGCGGACCCATTGGGCCCACATGCATAGACTGCGGGGTTGCCGCGAAGTGGGCGGAATCAAGGAAGAGAAAATAAACCGTGTTCGTCAAGGCCTCAACTCCTCTCGTTGCGGGCGCGATCGGCTTCTACGGCGGCGACGATCACCGTCGACGACTCCTCGGAAGTAGCGTTGAATCTTCTTCGGAGAAGAACAAGAGCCCAACCGACGCCGAATCATGGTAACCCGCCGCCTCAATTCCTGTTCGAAATGCACGCAATCCATCTTTGTTTTCTCATATCCGTTTGGTGCGCGTGTGTTCTTGAGGTTTCGTGCCCGCGAAAATTTTTCTTCGGAAGGGGATAGATAGATGTGCATGTGAATCGAGAACGCATTTCAGAACCAATTCATAGTGGGACGAGCGGGGCGTCGAGGAGCGGAGCCGGCCGTGCAGCCCCCGCCGCAACAAGCTGGTGAAGGCTGGGCATTGTGGCTTGACGCGTTCCGTGTCTGAACGCTTCTTCGTGCTCACCTCGGACTGCAGCAGCCTGCAGCGGCGACGGTCCGGCGGTCGCCGTCGGTGGATGCCGTGCTCCCTCCCGGCCTCCCCATGGCCTCATCCCTAGGCACCGCGGGCTCGCAACGCGCCGCCACTGTTGCGCCGCAGATTTGCCGGGGCGCGTGGGTGGGCGCGTGAACCAGAAGGAGAGGCTCGAGATCGAGCACGGCGGCGGCCGGCGGGCGGGGACCGGGGAGAGCGGAGGTCGGCGGCGGGATCGACCTCGCCAGCGTGGAATAATTGCAAAACACCCTAGATTGGATCGCGATTAATACTCGCGATCCGGTTATTTACATAATACCCCTGATTTGGATCGCGATTAATAATCGCGATCCGATTATTTGCGAAATACCTCTCGTTTGGATCGTGATTAATAATCGCGATCCGAATATTTGCAAAAATACCCCTGGTTTGGTCGGCATGCTCTATCGCCCCCTCCCCTCGGCGCCGCCTCCTCCTCCCGCTCGCCCGCCGCCGCCGTCCTCCCCAACGGAATGGCCAGGCCATGTACAGCCATTCCCTTTCTCAAGCCGTAGCACCAACCAGCTCCGCGTACATGATACATCTTGTTGGAATTGTGTCGAATATTGTGTACTAGTTGGTTACGTTTGGACTTGGAGTTGTATTAGCGGTAGGGTGTAGAGTGTATGTCAGACTCTTGTAACCCGGGCTCCTCATAAATATGAGAGGAGGACCGCTGTTGTAACCATGATGACATAGCGACAGGCTCGCAGGGGAAGGCGGCGTATTGCCGGGATTCGGAGCGGCCGGTGTTGCGATTTGGGGAGGTGCGCCCGTAGTCATGCCCCGGGGATGTAGGCTTTGGCTGAACCTCGTTACCAAATATCGTGCCTCCGGTGTCGTCTGTGATTCTCGCATACATTATCTCGGTAGATCAATTATTGCTTCCGCGCGCTATTATTCTAACAAGTGGTATCAAGAGTTTTGGTTAGATTGGATCTAGAGACGGTATGGAGATCACCATGGAGGCGCGAGGATCATGCTCGACGGGCGCTGCAGAACTGCTCGATGCGGCGCAAGGTGGAGCATGGCGGCGATCGACGATTCGATCGGTGGTGTCGGACACTCAGAGCAGGAGGCTTGGACCGTTCGACAGGCTGCGATTGGTGAGGATCGACCAGGCGTGGTGATCGGACCAACACGGTGGCCGTTGAAGACGACGCGATCAGGGCGGCGGCTTCGGCTCGGGATCAGACCGGCGACCAGACGCAGGTGACGGCCGGAGAGATTGGAGCATGGGAGCATCACGACTACGGTGATGTAACCGGTGTTGTACAAAGACGGTATTGTGACACGACGAGCAGATTGTGTCGATGATACGGGTGGCCATGGTACGACATGTTCATGCACACGCAGTGCATGAAGACGCACCTGTGCGCTGGGGCGGGCCCAGTATGTATTCATGGGTATTCAGCTGAATACCCATTATTTTTGCAAAGAAAAATTCATACATATAGTGTATTCTAGTTATATGGGTGGAAAATACATAAGCTAGCAGTCAATCCAAAGAAAAAGGCCTAGCGGCACATACTTCTGTCTGATTCTTCCCTCTTCCGCCTGGCCCAATTTCTCAAAAGCCCACTCTGGTCCTCTTCAACATTTCCAATTGTTTGTGAAATTAGGATATCAGTTTGCAAAATGCCGATGCTTATGAATTTAGGACAATGTGAATATATGATAGCAGTAGGCAGTAGCAGTAGAAATATTTGAATGGTTGCTTGGTTATATTCATTGAAAGAGAATTCTTTTTACAAGCTAAGGATGAGGACATCATCTGACGGACAGGAGAGTTATCTTGTAATTTGTAAGTTTTTTATCAATGTTATTTGTTTTTTAATGATTTTATACTCTATATATTCGAGATATTGCCCCTTGCTACCTCGTTGATCATTTTAGTACATATATCTCTATATCTTATGAATCATATTGTAGACTGCCAAATTTTTTCCTTCAACCTTTAAAATCTTGAATACCCATTCCCAAAATCCTGGGCCCGCCTCTGCCTGTGCGGCAGAGCTGGCAGCAGGGCGTGGACGAAGATGTGTCGCGGGTGGCGAGGAGACTGTACGGAATTGTTGCGGGCGGAGATAGAGCAGCGGGGCGTGAGAAGGCGTTAATTGTTGGTGTTCGGGTGGCCTACGTGTATATGGATCGAAGTAATATGCGGTCTCGTTGATGCGGAGGCTTGTCATAATCGATTTCCATGAAGGCCAGGAGACCAGGGCAGCAGCTGGATACGCAAGATTCTCGAAAGCCTAGGTGCAGGCAGGAACAGGACTCATGCAAAGCTTCCAGGTGTTGTTGGCATATGTGGACATGTATAGAGACGCATCATTTATTTCCTAGTCAGTTTTTGCACATGCAAAGAAAATAAAAGGAAGGTGTTTTGGTGGCTTGGTATACTAGTTCCACGTGGTGCTTAAGGAAGCTTTACGGAGAGTTACTTGGTGCAAGGCTGCAGACTCAATTGGCGTGTGGGAACCGGATACGGACTGGTGCACACGCGAGCAACAGAGTTGTGTACGACTCGGAACAGAAGCCACATGCGGTACGGGTAAAGGTCGAGCACATAAAATCAGGCACAGAGGAGCCTTGGAGGCAGATCGACATAATAGTAATCGTCTCGATTGAGCGATTGTCCAGGAGGTCGGTCAGCTAGGAGGGTGTTGTGCAGGGCGTTTGTGATCGACAGAAGAGCTCTTTGGCAGGCAATCTGGCGGGTTCAGAAAGCGGGAGCAAGGAGCGTGTGGATTCGTCGGTTGACAAGGTCGACAAGTCGGACGGATCGGGCGGTGTTACCAGCGGCAAAGGGTCGGTCAAACCGCGTGTCGGCAGGATGTCGATGGACAAGGTGCCGACAGTTAGCAGATTTGAGGTGGTGAAGTTCGATGGTTAAGGGTCAAGGATCTGTTGACGCAACATGGGAACTTGACGGGTCTGGCCGAGAAGAAGCCAGAGAAGATGGAGGCAGATGACTGGGAGGAGAAGCAGACGCTAGCGGCCGCAACCATACGGCTATGTTTGTCAGACCAAGTCATGCACCATGTGATCGGACTAAAGACACCGAAGGAAATCTGGGACAAGTTGGAAACTCAATTCATGTCGAAGACTGTGACGACCAAGTTGTATCTGAAGCAGAAGTTATATGGGCTGAAGATGCAAGAGGGGTCAGATCTAGCTGGGCACATCAATGTTTTCAGTCAGATGGTCACAGACCTGGAGCAACTGGGTGTGAAGATTGAAACTGAAGACAAGGCGATTATTCTTCTGTGTTCACTTCCATCATCTTATGAGCATGTGGTCACGACTTTGACGTACGGCAAGGAAAGCATCAAAGTTGAGGATATTACTGCAGCGTTATTGGCTCGAGAGCTGAGGATAAAGAACGGTGCAGTGGATGGTCCTCTGGGTGATGCGTTGCTGGTCAGAGGTAAAGCAAGGAGAAGGTGAAGGAAAAGAAGAAGAAGAAAGTGCGGTGCTATGATTGCGGTGAGCTAGGACATGTGAGGAGAGATTGTCCAGAAAGGTATAAGAAGGCAAGTGCTAATGTTGCAATGTCTAAGAGTGACTCGGACAGTGATGGTGATGTTCTCTCAGTATCAGACAGCATGCAGTCAACTGAAGTGTGGATGTTAGATTCAGCTAGCTCTTTTCATGCAACACACAAGAGGGAGTGGTTCACTTCATACAAGTCTGGTGATTTTGGCTTAGCCTATTTGGGTGATGACACGGGTTACCGTGCTATTGGAGTAGGCGACATCAAGATCAAGATGCGAGATGGAGTTGAACAGGTGCTTCGGGGTGTTAGGCATGTGCTTGGGTTGCGTAGGAATCAAATTTCGCTTGGAGCTCTACATGGTGATGGTATGTTATTCCGGGCTGAGCCGGATTTGAAGACCATGAAGATCATGAAGGGAGACAAGACTGTGATGATAGGAGAGAGGACAGTGTCGCATCTGTACAAGCTGCAAGGGTGCACAGTTGCAGGTGGAGTCATGGAAGATGGAGTTGCAGGGGTAGCAGTGTTTTCTAAAGGCGGCGGATTTGAGGTAAGGTCAGACTCGTCGGGTGGCTCGCCTTGAGCTACAAAGTCAACAACCAAAGTCCGGTGTACACGGAGGTTCGCGCATGACGGCTTCAAGATGGTGAATATTCGCCAAGGTGGAGTTTGTTGGAATTGTGTCGAATATTGTGTACTAGTTGGTTACGTTTGGACTTGGAGTCGTATTAGCGGTAGGGTGTAGAGTGCATGTCGGACTCTTGTAACCCGGGCTCCTCATAAATATGAGAGGAGGACCGCTGTTGTAACCATGATGACATAGCGACAGGCTCGTAGGGGAAGGCGGCGTATTGCCGGGATCCGGAGCGGCCGGTGTTGCGATTTGGGGAGGTGCGTCCGTAGTCATACCCCGGGGATGTAGGCTTTGGCTGAACCTCGTTACCAAATATCGTGCCTCCGGTGTCGTCTGTGATTCTCGCATACATTATCTCGGTAGATCAATTATTGCTTCCGCGCGCTATTATTCTAACGCATCTCACCCGCAGGCCGCAGCGAGGACCGGAGGGGCGGAGGCCCGCTCGCGGTTCGACGCATCAGGTTGGAGCGACCAGCCGGACGCTATGCTCGAGCTCGAGCCTTTGGTGGGCAACCGGTGACCGGGCATGGATGCTTGGCCCGTGCCTGATTGCAAACTGGAGACTGGGAAATCGGCCCATACGTCAGGGCAATCACACTGTTTTCTGAACTTGATCAGGGCTGAACCTGGCAAATTGTGTTCATCATGAGCTCAGGAGGCAGATCTCGAGTGTAGCCTGCCTGCCTGCTTGATTTGCTTGTTTTTCTGTCTGTTTCATGCTGAAGAGAAGTGAACTTCGTGTAGAAAACATAACAGTATTGCTTTGCTGTCAGATACATTTTGTGCTTCTCATCAGTAGGCAGGGGAAGGTGAGGCTGACAAAATGGTACACTCCATATCCACAGAAGCAAAGATCCAAGGTATGAGTACATCAGCAGGTTTTCACTGCAGTTTATCATTGTTTTGACTGGAGCCTATAGTATCTTTCATGCATCCTGTGGTGTACAAAGGACTCAAACACATATTTGCTTTCATTCAAAAGGTAATCAGAGAAATAAGTGCGCTTGTACTGACGAGAGACCCCAAGCTGTGCAATTTTGTTGACTGGCAAGGTTACAGAGTCGTGTACAAGAGGTGAGCAGTCCTTCTGAATGATCGTTATGGAAATTCCATTCCTAACTGTTAGTAACCAGGAATAGGTGAAGATGCTCGCTAATGTTACTCATCTGAAACATAACACTGATTATTTGAAAAAAAAACATAGCACTGATTCCTGATTGCCTAATCTGTTCCTGTAAATACTGAAGGTATGCTAGCCTTTACTTCTGTATGTGCATTGATCCTGCTGACAATGAACTGGAAACTCTTCAAATCATCCATCACTATGTTGAGATATTGGACCGGTACTTTGGCAATGTAAGATCTTCACCATCCCTTGCTTACTTTCCCAGTTCTGATTTTACCTTATGGCTTCTGTCTTTGTATCACATTGCAGGTCTGTGAGCTAGACCTGATATTCAATTTCCATAAGGTGTGAGTTTGATATGTTTACGAATTGTGTACTTATCTCTGCTGATCAAGTTTGCTAAAATGGCAAGGCATTTCAATTTTTTATTTTGGATTGCAGGCTTACTTTATATTGGATGAGGTTTTGATTGCCGGTGAACTCCAAGAATCGAACAAGAAAGCAGTTCTGCGCCTAGTAACTACACAGGTAGCTCATCTATTCTGTATTGAATCGGCAAGAGAATTGAGTACAATATAGTATATGAACTGGAATGATGTTTGGAGCTAAAAAGTCAGAAACAATGAGGATTTTTTTTTGTCAACGATGAGGATTTCTCAATAAACATATTACCCTTATTCTTTCTATACTATTTCTCTGCTGGAGTACTCTGCCTTGCCTTTCATGACACAACCATGCGGATTCGCTAGAGACAAACTTTTAGAAAATTCTTATGATAATCTCTGTACCAGTTGAACTGTGCTAATTTCTTGGCAGTACAATGAAAAGGATAAGCCAGCATGCATATTCATGTGCTCATGTGAGATGCACTACTGGTTGCCACTAAGGATTGGGGTGATGATCTATCATGACATGGTGGAATAAGCGTGTGTTTTTTGCAGGACGCTTTGGTGGAAGCCGCAAAGGAGGAGGCAAGCTCATTGAGCAACATAATTGCACAGGCTACCAAGTAGAGCACTTATGTCTTGTACAATCATTACCCACAACCTCAGAGCATGATGGTAACTTAATCAGTACCATACAGCAACAGCTTTCACTCTTAGTTTTCCTCTGTTTCATCTCTGCACTTTGTTCAGAGATCTGTCCTCCTGTCTGCCTAGCTTTCCCCACCTGTTTGAGGGAAATGAAAATATCAGGAGTTGTATTGTATCAAACAAAAAATAATGTGATACTTTGGCTATCCCAAGTCTATGGTCCCTGTTCACCTACTTAGCCAGTTCTATGGGCTTTTCCCCCAGCCTCTTGGTCAGATATCTTCTTTGCAAATTCCTTTTTTTATGTTTTGCATATGCATATGTTTATCTGCACTTTTGGCTTTGTTCTAGCAAATCAAAAGAGGAACTGAACCGTTGTTTACATCATGGGCTAGTCACTCATGAAAAAGTTCATTAGTCCTTACCCAAAAAAGTGTTCGAATTTGGATTGCTTGGATCAACACCACGTGCCGGCGTGCCGCCTGAACAAGAGATGAACTCAACGCAACACACGCGCATTGCCCTGAAATTGCAATTTGTTCCAGAGATTTTATTTTATTTTGCCCTTCGCTCCTTTATGCCAAAATTAGGTGAAGTGCAACCCAGGCCAAGCCAAGCAGGGAGAGGAAGCAAACATTCCCCCCAACAAATTAAGGTGCAACAAGCAGAGTCAACAGCAAAACAATCTCGATCCGTCCACCACCGCCACCATTGACGGCGACCCGGCACCAGGTCGGCACCATCCCGGCCGTCCGTCCCCTCCCGTGGACGGCCGGGAACGGCAGGAGGTCGCTGATGCCGGGGCAGTGGCGATCTTGGCGGCATCCCTTGCTCGCAGGACTCCTTCGCTTCTCTCTCCCCCGTGACGGGTCAACACGTCGTACGCGGGCCACCACTCGCCTACCAACAAATGAGATGAGCGACTCCCCCTTTCTCTCTCTAGAGCACTGAGCACTCTCTCTCTCTCTCTCTGGATGGATGGAGATGGAGGTAGCAGCAGCCTAGCACTCAGCTCAGCGAGCTTCACTTTCTCTCTCCTCAGAGGAGGAGCCTTTGCATTCTTGTTTATTTATTCCTTCTCCCCGGCCGGCTGGCTCTCTCACTCATCACCCATCCCCCATCCATCAATCCGCTTGGGCTTCTCTCTCGCTCTGTTCGGGTCCAAGTCCTAGGAATAACACAGCGCAACAACTCGCACCACCACTACTACCACTAGCTACCACTGCTGTGGCTTGCTTGGGCGCTTGGCTTTGCCTGCTCTTCGATCTGCCACTCGAGGAGGCGTGAGGGGCATCGCAAGAACGAAGCTGCAGCCGGCGGCGCGCGCGCGCGCGGCGATCGATCGATCGAGAGCACGCATGTTCCCGGCGGTCGAGGTGTCGGCGCTCGCCGGCGCGACGGGGCGGCAGGGCGAGGGCGGCGTCATGCCGATGGCGATGATGCCGCCCTTCTTCATGGACTCCATCTGGCCGGCGGCGGCGGCGGGCGTTACCGCTGGCGCCGCCGACTCCGAGGAGGACGAGGCCGCGGCGGCGGCGGCGGCCGCCGTCGCCCACGACCGCGCGCTCGCCGCGTCGCGCAACCACCGCGAGGCCGAGAAGCGCCGGCGCGAGCGGATCAAGTCGCACCTCGACCGCCTCCGCAGCGTCCTCTCCTGCGACCCCAAGGCACAGACACTACTCTCTTCTAGCTTGAATCTGCCGTCAGTTTGCTCAACTGAATTTGTTTTTTTAAAAAAAAAATCCTCTCGATACCTTGGTTATTATCCTTCTGCAAGAACACGCCGTGCATGAGGTTAATCTCATGATGACTCCTCTGCACAATCGAATTGGCATCCAGCGCACTTGCAGTAGCTACAAGCTGTTGTCTATACCATAGCCGGCCAGGACGTACATCACGAGCAGCTAATGGTGTGATTAAAGCTGGTTTTGGGAAAGTAGAATGGAGCCTTTGCTATTCCTAGAATCCTATCACACGATGCTAGGCCAGGGCTCTCTTCTTTTGCTTGATATTTTCTCTTCATGATTTTGATTGGAGCATGCTTCTTGTTTTTTTTTTTTACAAGTGTAGCATGTTGCGTAGTTCACTTGCACATCCGTCTTTGCATATGATCATGTTCACTGAACCATTGGCTTGCCAATCTAGCTAGGGTTTGCGCTTTGATCTATCTTAATTGTGGCAAGAAGAAGGTTCATTTTGCTGAAGGGGTTTGGTTTCGTCCTTGCTTGGCGCGGTGTGTGTCCAGATAGACAAGGCGTCGCTGCTGGCGAAGGCGGTGGAGAGGGTGCGTGACCTGAAGCAGCGGGTGGCCGGCGTCGGCGAGGCGGCGCCGGCGCACCTGTTCCCGACGGAGCACGACGAGATCGTGGTGCTGGCGTCGGGCGGCGCCGTGTTCGAGGCCTCCGTCTGCTGCGACGACCGCTCTGACCTCCTCCCGGAGCTCATCGAGACGCTGCGCGCGCTCCGCCTCCGCACGCTCCGCGCCGAGATGGCCACCCTCGGCGGCCGCGTCCGCAACGTGCTCGTCCTGGCGCGCAACGTCGACGGCGGCGGCGTTACCGGAGACGACGACGGCTACGGCGGCCGCACCGACTCGGCTGGCTCCACTGAGGGCAACGGCGGCGGCGGTGGCGGCGACTTCCTGAAGGAGGCCCTGAGGGCTCTGGTGGAGAGGCCGGGAGCTGGAGGCGGCGACCGACCAAAGAGGCGACGCGTCTCGAACACGAACATGCAAACGACGCCGGCATAGCACGCCGGCGGCCGGCTGCCTGATGATCATCAGCCACCGTAGCTCGATCAAATAGCTAATTGCATGCTCATGTCATATGGTACTCTAGCTCCATCATCTTCCATGTTTAGTTTTATTTTGTGTGCTGATATAATGAGTTGTTGCTAGATCTTCTCGTCATGCATGTGGCTCTTCTTCTTGAGAGACGATGCCATTAGGAAGAAAAAGTATACTAGTATGGTGGTACTGCTAGGGTTTTTGCTTGAGCTTGAACCAATGTTGTTCCAAAGCCATTGCAAAAATCCCCAGCCCTAGAATAACAGCAAGAGTCAGGCAGCACAATGCAAAGCTGCAGGACTTGTTACCCAACTAGCTATTAAGCACAATATATATTTCAATATTGGAAGCTTAATATATAATAAGAGCACAAGTTCTTGTTTTTAATTTCCCCCATTCACAAGCAAGTTCAAGCAACATCTGCACATGTCCATTTTTGCATTGTGGGTCAGGGTTGTTCAGCTATATACCAAAAGTCCTGTTCATCATTCAAGATGTTTGTGCCAAATGCATACAAGCTCTATATGACTAGAGATAGCTTCATGCCTTACTACTCTTGTGACTATCACTATAGTAGCTTGTGAGTGCTGGAACATGGAATGGATGATCTGCTGGCTGGGGTGCATGTCATGTCTGAATGGAGAGAAGATGGGAGCAGCCAATGATTGGCTGTGGGTGCAGAGCACAGTGAGGCATGCAGAGTGAGCTCTCATGGCACATGAACGCATGCATATATGGAGCCTTGCATGCTAATGGTAGGAGATGCAGGATGATGTGGAGGATCGAGTTGCATATACTATATACTGTGTGTCTGGGGAAAGGGGGGGATTGAAAGGCGATGAGGGAGCTTTTGTTTCTTGCTGGTTACCTTGCCATTGCAGTGATGTGTTGGTTTGCTTGCTTTTGGAGATGGAGGAGATCTCCATGTCAGGCTATGGCTACACACATGCATACTGTGTCGTCGTGTGCTCTGGCTCGATCTCTCATATGGTCGTCGACTCGTACTACGTCGTCGTGTGTCTTGCCTCTCACTGAGGCAAAAGCAAAAGCCAGGATGCATTGCACTATAGGTGTAGGTGGGGACAAAAGGAGGTTGTAACTGATCAGCTTTGAACAAGGGCACTGCTGTGACGTGCTTTCTGCCCACACTAGCTGGTTGCTGTGGCTTGCAATGGCAATCTTCCTCGTTCCCGCATGTCACATGCATGTCATCCATTGGAGTATATTGCACTGCTTGCCCAGGACATGCATTATCATAGCCATTATTATAACACATGCTAAATAGCCACTGGTATATAGTGCAGCTTGGTATACCTTATACATAGAAAAACAAAATAGATTAAAGCCAAACTGTCGCTTTGAAGCAATAAATCGATTAAAGCCTGGATTTATTAATTAAAGATCATCATCTCTTACCTCCTCCGGTTTGGTAAATGAAGTCGTTTAGGATAGCGACACGGTCTCCAAAGTACAACTTTGACTTCTTATTTTTATAAAAATATTTATTAAAAACTAACATACGTATTAGAAGTCGTTTAGGACAGCGACACGGTCACCAAAGCACAACTTTGACTTCTCTTTTCTATAAAAATATTTATTGAAAAGTTATATATGTATATTCTTATGAAAGTAATTTTCAAGACAAATCTATTTATATGATTTTCACATTTTCAAACTCAACGACTTAAAAGTTATTCATGATTTATATTCTCAATGTTTGACTCGAATCTTGTCCAAAACGACTTCTAATAGTGAACCAGAGGGAGTATGTATACTTTTATAAAAGTATTTTGAAAGACAAATATGTTCATGTAGTTTTCACATTTCCAAACTCAACGACTTAAAAGTTATTCATTATTTATGTTCTCAATGTTTGACTCAAACCTTGTCCAAAACGACTTCATTTACCAAACCGGAATGAGTGTACTTGAATTTTTTCCGATAAGAACTCATACTTGATCAGTATACCTTATTGCATTATTGCAACATCAAGTAATATTGAGTGACTGCAATTAGTGGAATCAAGAATGCATATGTAGTGCACACGTTGCTGTAGTTTTGGTGTTCAGTAGATATGTACGTTAGAGATTAATGAGTGGATCGGAGGTATGGATCCTCATGAGTCATGAGTCATGAGGGCACTACTGCAGGCACTCACAAGAAAATGTGCAGATAAAGGCTGCTGCATCTGGATATGTAGTACCAGCATGTTGCTAGTTCCAATTTTTTCAGAGCAGAGCAGGAGCACATAGCTAGAATTTTTTTTAAAAAAAGCTTCGTGTCTGTCTGTACGACACAACATGTACCTGTCAGGGACCAGGGCATGCATGGCAGAATTCTTCATGATTTGATCCGACCTTACAACAGAGAACGGAATGCATGCTCTGCGAATAACAATATGATATAATATAAAAGCTAAGTGAGCTATAATACAATAAAAAACTAATATGTTAATGAACATAAAAATTCTCTCTTGCAGAGTTGCATGCATGGATGGATGATGGTCGATGTGTGTGGTCCATCAGTGTGACTGACTCATTATCAAAAAAAAAAACAATCAGTGAGTGACTTGTGTGGTAGCACATGTTGCTTTCGGTAAATCCGCCCCAATCTCTGACTATTTTTGGAGGGGCAGAAAGCGTTGGTTATACGGTAGGTGCGTGTATCTTAAGATCCCCGCTTTATAATTCTTGCTACTCCAATGAAACGAAAATATCCAAAACGTTGATGTGACTTACTACAACAAGTAGCTAGAATGAAATCCTCGTGATGATATTTGTTTAGAGAAGAAAAATGCACTCTGTAGCTAGTAAGTGTCCACAACATCATTTGGAGCTCAAGGCAAATCCTTGCACTACATTTGACTCGGTGCCAAATTGGGCAGTAGCTAGTGTGTGTGTTAGCTTGCTTTACATGTAGCATGGCTAGTGTGATTGGTCACTAACTGACACCGATGATTAAACAACAAAGCTGTGGATTGTTTATGTTAGAGAAATGACGTTGTTTGTATATGTTGTAAACCGTATATTTTTGGATGTCCTTTTAAATGAAAAATATATATACCTTAAAATTGAAAAAAAAACTTGGGGAGAGCCTCTCTCCTCCCTATTGTCGAAGAGAAACATATGTAAATTAAGGAATGATTGTGTTTTTTATTGCCAAAAGATATATCATGCATATACTCTCTCTGTTCCAAATTATAGGTCGTTTTGGGATTTCAAGGTTCATATGTTTTGTTATGCATCTAGATATATATTTATGTCTAGATACATACTAACAACTACGAATCTAAATTTACCAAAACGAGTTTCAATTTGGAACGGAGCAAATATCATTATTATTAGGAGAAGTAATTTTCTAGAGCTGAGACTATTATATTATACAGTCTCTATATTGTATTATTGTGGCCTGGATTCTGGCATGTGCACTTTATGGTTTTCTTGGTTAGCCATGTGATATGTGTATCTTTATCTATTTCCTTGTCCAACAGGGAATCCATGCTAGCTAGGTAGTAGTACTTGCATTGAAGCTACAGTAGCGTGTACATATATGCATGCGTGGTATCATCAACTGCGGCCTCTTGCATGCCTGCCTGCATATTGGTACAAATAATCGGTGGGGTGACGTTGCTGTCTGTTTGTGGCATGCTCTCCAGCTCTTTTGCTAGCTTGGCCCTGGCGACCCATCATAGAGATTATTGGGCACACACGTATGTACTTGCCGTCACATACCAACATGCATGAAACAAGTGATCACCAGAGATCTATGTACTATTTCTCTGGATGCATGCACATGCATGGACCATCATGCATGTATCTAGTACTACTTGAGGAATGGTATGCATGGTAACCATGCATCCACACCAATGCAAACAAGCAACTAACCCACAAAGGACTTTGAAATGGGATGATATGAGAGAAAGCTCGACATGCAATGCATGCAATTGGTAAGAAGCTAGGCATGCAGCAGCAAAAGAGGTGCATGGATGAATGCAAATGGAAGAGAATGTGGTTGACGGATGCGTGCGCGTGGGCGGCCGCGTAGGTACAAAGGAAGCGTGCGGGGAAGGAGATCGAGTAGACACAGGCCTACCACGGCGAGGCCCGGCCTCACCCTCGGCGGCTGAGGGCTAACCCCACACAGAGCGCGGCCGGCCGGGCCGGGGGACCATGGAATGGATGCGTGCCGTGCACGGCCATGGCCGGCCATAATGCATCGATCTCTTCTCCCCCCTGCTAGGAGGCGGCGCTGGCTAGCTGATGCGTTGCGTGGGTTCGTGCGCGCGCGGCTCTGCTCGATCTGCTCCGATCTGCAGTTTGGTGATCCCTATACTATACGCGCAGCGGCGCACTCCTAACGACGCCTCTTCAATTCTTCATTTCATGTGCCCCTTGTAGCATGGAATTTACCACACCGCCTCTCTGCTCATCTGCACATCCGTGAAAACGGCAATGCACACAGGGCGCAGGAAGGCTTAATTCCTTTCCCTGATGAAGTAGCTAACAATGCATTGCATGTGAATGCATTGTTAGCTATACGAAGTCACAAAATCTCTCTCTCTCTCTCAAATTGAATGTGTGCGGTGGTTGGAGAGAGAAGCAATATGTGTGTAGAGGATCCGGGGCACGCGTGCTGCGGGCAGTGTCAGCAACGCAAGGGGAGGGGCCGCCGGCAATCATTCCCTTTGCATGCCCAACCGGCCAACAAACGGAACGCCGCTCTGTCTCTTTCCTCCCATCGCTGTCTTCGTCTTCAACCCACCCATGGGCGTCCTCCCCTCTGGCCTCCGATCTATCCGGCCGGCCGGCGCCTCACTCGCTCGGTCATCACTCCATCCCTAGCTTGCATCGTCAGCGCGCGTACACTGATGTATCGATTGCCCACACACGTGACGCTCATGCCCCCCAACCTGTCCATCTCACATATGCATCATCGATCGGTGTGGTACCAAGCTAATTTCTCTCTCTAATCACTAGTACTAGTGGTACTAATCACGCACGGCCTATCTAGCCTCCATCCAATTAACCACTTTGCCGCTTTCTTTTCTTGCCCCCCCGGCCGGCCTTCCATTCCTTTTGCCCATGTTCACCTTTCACACGCCACAATTTGCACCTACGCAAAGGCCTCTAGCTTTCCAAATGATGCATGACCTGATGATAAGTTTAGCTACTGCTTGTTGGCATACCAGCTAGCTCACCCATGATTATTTTCCAGCAAATTAAACATTGTGGAAACCACCTTTTTTGCAGGTATATAGTGTATGTTTCAATGCTTTGTCCACGTATATAGATCCTGAGACGAATATTATATTGTTTTCACTTAGTTTCAGTTTGGCGTAACTATATATCGATACATATATATGAGCGATACACATACATAGCAATAATATCCATCACGGTATATTCTTAAAACAGTACCAATTAAAATTAATATTAAGTTTTCTCTTAAAAACAAAAATATACAAAAAAATCCTCTTCTTCTCTTCGTAATGAGAAATTATAAAACACACACAGATATAATCAAACTAACATGGTCAAGGTGCAAATTTTTTTAACACCCGTCCATTGATTGTCAAAGATTTGAATAGGTGAATAATTAATATATTTTTATGCATGGGTCGCATTGCATCCACTGCATGCGTATAGTATATAAGCATGGGAACAGCCAGCCAGGCAGGCAGAAGTCCGGTAGTGTGTGCGAGAGTTACTCAATTACTCGGAGATGAAAGGTGAAAAGGCGCGGCAATAAGTATGGTGGCTTTTGACATGCGCGCTTGAGAGGCCATGATTAACCGTGGAGCTAGAGATGGGCGATCATCATGGGGGCGGAGGGCAAAAGATGGGGCAAAAGAGCAGAGTCAGAGAATGCTTGCTCAGCCTCAGAGATGGATGAAAAGACGAGAAGAGCCGAGATCAGAGAGTCCACCTGTGCAATGCTTCCATGTCCCCCCTGTCTCCAATCCCAGCACAGCAGTAAAAAAAATCCCCTAACACCAGCAGGCAGCAGCAGTACTATAAAGAAGTTAACAGTTGGGGGCAATGCAAAAGCTAGGGATCTTTGCTAGCTAGCTACTCTGAGAGTGAGATGAGCGAGAGCCAATGCAACAAGGTCCATGGATGATCAAGTGTCCAAAACCTCAAAGCGGCTATTAATTAGCTGGTCCTCGGATCGTGTGCGGCGCCACCAGTCTGTGGCTCACCGTGCCCACGCACATATATGGCTGCGTATGCTTGTCGTGTTACTATTTATTTATTACAAGACGAAACCTGGGTTCATTCCCCGGGCGGGTGCGATATCCACGTCGCCCGTTAAGCTGCTGACCGTTCGATCCGGCAAACTCGGAGCATCGGCCGTTCGATCGGCTCCGCGCGGGCCTCTCGCCGCCCGTTAGGCTGCGGACCGGAACATTCGCGAGTCCGCTCTTCGCCTCTTCCCCTCCGCGCCTCCCTCCGTTGGTCGCTGCCCCCCGCCGTCCCCGCACCTCCGGTCTCTTCTCCGTCCTCCCCCGCTCCCGATTCCCAAATCCCCGCCCATCTCCGCCTGATTTGGCAGCTGGAGCTCGCAGAGAGACCACACTACGCCGGATCAATGAACCCCAACGGCGGAGTGGAGGCCGCTGGCGGCAGCGCGAGTATTGTAGCGGCGGAGCTGGGCGGTGGGCGCCGTTGGCGGAGGGTGTGCGAGCGGCCCTCACGGAGGCCTACTGAGCCCTGCGGATGGGTTAAAAGGGATGGCGCGTCTGTGGCCTGGCGGCGCACACGGCCGGGGCGCCAGGGTCGTGATGGTGCTGGCGCCTGGCGGCGCAAGAGGACAGGGTCGCGAGGCACAGAGCGGCGGCGCTCACCTGCCTTGCCGCCAAGCCAGCTCCAACTCTCGCCAACCGCCCAGCTCCGGCCATCACGGCAGCGGACGGGGGCACCACGCTGGCTACCGTTCTCGCATCACTCAGCAATCTCCCACTGTGGAAGCAAGCTGCGCTCAGGGAAGCATTTATTCTCTCCTGTTCTTCATCACTGATTGTTTTATCACAAGCGGAAAAAAGGAACTAAAGCAACAAAGCTTCTTATTAAGTTTACAACATGCTAATTTCTTAAAGATGCATTTTACTGAAAAGTAGCCCATTATTATTACTGGATAATGTAAGATTGTAAAGTACAATAACTCATGTGCTAATCTGCTAATGTAACATGTCTTCCTCTAGGATGAAGAATACTAAAAAAAACACTGATGACGTGTATTACATTTTTATCAGGTTGCATACTTATTATTTAGTATATATATACAATGTTGCACCATTTTTAAAGCTGAAAAACTATCCTCTGAATCTGGACATTGCCTCTCTGGTTCCTACCACACTACCTGTAATCAGGTTATGAGTGCCAGTACAAATTCTCAAGAGGTTTTTTACGGTACACAATAGCACTTGTACAACTGGTTGAAAAGGACTCGTATGTAATAAAAAAGATCTATATGTAAGGATCTGACGGTCGAGATTAATTCCATACCACTGGTTTTTTTGTGTGGTATGGGTGGTATTCATAGGTGGTATGGGTAGTATACGGGTATTATCGAAAATGCAAAATTGTATGGGTAGTATACGGGTGACGGGTGACGGGTGAATGGAAGGATGAGGAAAATTTTTCCAAATAATATACATCGAGCAAATTACCATTTTACCCATAGCAAAAAATTGAAAAAACAGATAATACCACCGTACTACCACTGAGTGGTATTGTGTACCGTAAAAGACCTCCTTCTCAAATGCCCATGCCCTACTTTTTTTAAAGAAAGGCCATGCCCTACATTCCGAGGAAGGATTGAATCACGCTTCCACTAATGAGCAATTGTCTTCAGATGTAGCTCAGTAATATATGTCACATTGTTTCTCATCAGGATGGGCTATCCATTCGTAGTTAAATATGGCTATTATCTTTCTGAGTTGTGACACTACAATCTCTTGTCTTATTATTTCATAACTTCTAAATTTGTAATCTTTGTTGATTTGTCATGATATACATTACTTAGATCCAATATATGCAATTCCTAAGCACAACTTCATTTTTTCACAAATCTTTGAATGTCTATACTCAACCAGATTTATCTTTTTCCCTTTAATTTGGCACAATGTGTTTCCATATTTTCTTAAAAAGATATGTAATAATTTAACAACCAAGACTAAACAAGATATATATTTTTTTTGTCATGTTATCTCCCACAGTAGATATTTCTATGTATCGCTTGAATATGTTAAGCAAGAAACACTGGTGACTGGTCCGATCCAAGTTGGTGCGGCAACGCCGCAGCCACACTTTCTAGTTGACACTGTCAGTGAGAGAGCCTTGCATGCCATGCAGAAAGGGAAATGGGGGGGGGGGATCTACAGCTCCTTTTCTCTGGAACACGATGGAAGCAAGTACACGACGGTCTGTCTTTCACTAGCTAGCTTATTAGAGAGAAGATCAACAGATTAAAGCATCATGCATGTATCAACTGTTGAACTGTGTATTGCACAGATATATACCCTGAGCTAGCGAGCACACTGTTACCCTTTTAAACAAACAAAATCAAGCCAATAAATAGTACTTAATCTGCAGCAGGACGACAGTGACTAGTGACTCCCACATTTTGGTACAGTAGCTGAAATTTGATGCAGTCATCAGGCAGGGCAGCAGGAGAGGCACTGCACTGTACGTACTCCCACAGTAACGGGCACTCGCCCCGCGGGGGATCCCAGCGATAAAATGCGCGCGGGAAAAAAAGACGATCCCCAAGCCTTGCCTCGTGCCCCCCGCCCCGACCGTGAGATGGTGACCGTTCCTTGTCCGAGCAGAGAGAGAGGCTCTGCGCCTCTGCCTGCCACGGAAAGAGAGGGAATAATCTGATGAGAGAGAGGTCAGAGGTGACTGGTGGTGAGTGATCTTGCTCAATGCAATGCAAGCAAAGAAGATGCCGTTCATTTCAGCAGCCGAAAGGGGGAGACACCCGATCGAAAGTTGCTGCAGTGCGTGCGTGCACAGGCATCACGGAGGCAAGCATGGCGATGGCGATGGCGTGGAGGGGGAGGGAGCAGCGTCGGCGTCCGGCCATGGCTTTTGGGTTATGGAGTTTGATTGCAGCTGCAGCGGGGGCCGGCCGGGGGAAAAGTCAGTTGGAGGTCAACACGCGTACAGGTCCGGATCGCGCCAGAATCCCGTGGCCGGCCTGTGGAGTGGAGTGGAGTGGACTCGCTGGTCCACGCCGTCGAGTCGAGTGTTGACAGCTTTGGAGGACGGGGTGGGTCAGCGCCCGCCGAGCGTGACGTGTGCTCAGCTCATCGAGTACGCGCACCACGACTGTCAGAGGTCGTGCAGTCTAAACAGCCATCGCACACCCAACACTGAACAAATGATGCACTTCAGTCACCCAATTTGATACTACAGCCCATTCGAAATAGCTTACGCAGGGTAGCCCATCTAAGAATATCCAACGACGGCGGCCTGCTGCCAAGCTCCCCCCAATGTATACCATGGGTTTCACGGCCATGAGCAGCTGGGCCGTAATTCCCTTGTTTCCTCTCAAAACCAACCAACAGAAAAGACCTCGCAGACGGGCAAAACACAAGACCTCGCAACAGTCAACATCAACACCACAAGCCTACGACCGATTCGAACCTGTTGAAACCCCGCGCCCAAACAAGCATAACAAGAAACCATAACGGCCACAGCTCGAGACCAAAGCTGGGCAACCAACTGACCGCGCAGGCCCCCCTCGAACGAAAAGGGGGGAAAACCGCACAAGCACAAGATTACTGTACAACTTTTTTTTTTTCTTCTACTTCTTTCTGGATTAGTCCAGATATACCGACCACAAGTTTAACTAGATCCACCACCAATACGACGACGCTCAACTTGGTTCACCAAGGGCGGAAGGGAACCGGAAGTCACCCCATCTCTTGTCAGGTTGATTGTCAAACTACTACCAGGTGAAACCACAAAAACCAACACACCAGCAAGCTGGCCATGTCGACACACACTTCTCCAGCCGACTGACGGTCACGGTTGCATGGCGTCAGGTAACTTGGTTCGTCATGCTTGCCCCCCAGCACTTCCCTGGGCCGCATCGCTTCCCAGGGTAGCAGCAGTTCCCTGGGCCGCATCGCTTCCCTGGGAAGCGACACTTCCCTGGGCTGCGTCACTTCCCTGAGCAGCGGCACTTCCCTGGGCAGCAGAACTTCCTTGGGCAGCTTCACTCCCCGGGACAGGACGTCCCTGGACAGCCTTGTAGCATGCTAGGCTGCAGAGTGGAACCCTTGTCTTGGAGTCACGGTACTTGTACGGGTTTGTGCAGTTTGGGCCCACACACTTCTCCCTTGGAGGTGGATAGCTGATGAAATGAAATCAAGCAGGTAAGCAACAATAAGACTGCAAAAGGTGAACCAACCTGTAGATGCTGCAGTTCAAATGATTGAATGCAGAGAGATAAGCGTTGTATGTAACCTGACAGGCTTGGAGTTAAATATGCTTGGAAGCCCCATACTCTCAGGGAATGTGATGACAGTTCCAGTTGGGCCCATGACGGTCCGGATGCAGTTTTTCCTGTATTCTTCCAATTTTGCTTGTTTTTCCTGAACAAGAGGAAATGCAACAGATGAATTCATTGCACCATATAGGTGACGAATGCAGATACTGAAATACTTCAGGCATTTATACCTTCTCCTCCCGTTCTTTCAGCTTCTTCTCTTCCTTTTTCTTCTCAGAATCTATACCCAGTATCTTCCTCATTGCTTCAGCCTGTACAATTTGAGTTTGTAATATTGCATCACCCAACGGAAAAGAAAAAATTAAAGCTATAAATTAGGACAGAGGTAAACCTGTTGTTCCTTCTCTGCCTTCTCAACCTGCATCTTACGCCTCTGCGCAGCTTCTGCTTTTCTGGCTTGTATCTCCACGTCTGGAAGCTTCTCCTTTTGCTCTGTAATACAATTTATGATGGCGTTATCACAATGTCTGAGGCAGAAATGTTAAATATCAACGACAAGCTCAAAGAATAAACTAAGAATTTACTTCTTGATGAAGCAGTTGGTAATCCATCAGGAAATTCAATCAGGCTTTCACCATGCCCACCCCTGCCTTGAAGGGCTCTCTGTCTTGTTGTAAGACCAGGAGTTTCAATCTTTGCTTCTGAAGGTGAATCAACCTCCTTTAGCCCACTCTTTTCATCCATCTCAGAATCCTCCTCTTCAATAGACTCATTGCCATCTCCTAACTGTAAATTCTTCCTATCATCCCTGACAAACCGTGACATTGTAAAGTCCTCATCCACTTCATATGGGGTGCTCTTGTTTTTAGAAACCTTGGACAGCTTCTTTTTCTTGAGACCATCATCAACAGTATCATCATAAGCTCCATGCCCAGGGGTCATAGGATCTGGTGCAACTTTAGCCCCTCTGAGTTTTTCCAGATAGCGCAGTTCACCATCTTCATCATCAGAATCTCCATCAAGTGGTTTCTTCTTAGGAATCCTTTTGCTCTTGCGAACAAGGTCAGAAGATGGCGAGATGTCATGCCTATTGCCATGTTTCCCTTCAACACGATTACCATGAGTATCTTTGTATGTTTGCTCATCAGAATCCTAATTTCAAAAAGAAAAAAGGAGCAACAAATGAACACTTCTGTAATGAACAAAGATCAAACGCAAAACTACTGAGATAATGTATCTTCTACTACTGGTAAAGAATAAGAATCGCAACTCGCAATGACCATCAGTCGACAAGATACAGAACCCCACAACGTGGCAGAAGGCATGAAACCAAAATTATAATCATACAGACTCTAGACGAGAAGATATAATGAGGAAAGATAACCAACATCTAAAAAAACAGAGTTATTTTATTGCCGCTGAGTTGGCCAAATGGCCCAGATCTGACCACCAAAGTTTCAGATCTTCAAGATACCAGATTCGGAAAACAAGATGCGAAACAAGATGCGCCGTGGGAGGGAACGGGAAACAAGATTGTTGGAGGAGATCAATCTTTCTCCGTGGGAGGGAACGGGAATCAAGATGCAGAAAAGACTACCAGATTCGAACATACCAGGGTTTCGCTTCCCACCGTTCTCCTACCGCCACCCCTGCCCCGGCTCCTTCCCCGCCCCCCTCTCGCACCCCTGCTCGATGAGCCCCGCGGCATCTCGCTTGATAGTGGTCGGAACAGGTACGGTGCCACGGTAGACTTGCAAGTGACCCTTGGAAGGAGGCCAGCAAGAATCCTGTAGGAGGATTTAACCAGGACCTGAGAGGGAAGAAGCGGCCACAGGGAAGAGGAAGGGTCTAGGCTTTACTGTGCACGAGAGGAATGAGGGGTTTCTTGTACTGATGGGGATGGAGTCGATCACGAAAAAGGACAAGGGCTATATACAGTTGTTAACAGAAGGAAAAGGGTGCTGGAGGCATCTATATCTTGAAGAATTTTGGCAAACTTTAATGGCATTAAACCAGACCAGCAAACCCTGATCGCATATATCACAGCCTAGAAAATTTTGGCAGCATTCTGAGGTGCATCCGATTCTCTCCCAAAATATTATGCCAATACTAAATGATGGGTGAAAGCAGGTACTAAACCATGTAAGGATATACAAAGATGCCTATTCAGCCAGAATTGTAAAGTATATGGCATACTAGACACGAATCACGAGAGAATTAAAGATACGGAAGTACATTATGATTTCAAGCATACAATTATCCAGTAAGCACATAAAACAAACCTTGTGCTTATGCCGATGAGAAGAGCCATCCGACGTGGCAGAAATGCCACTGCCACCCGCTTCTTGGATGGCTTTTGTATGTATGGTTCGAGTAATCCCGCCAACTTTAAGCTTTACTTTCCTAATACTATTCTCACCATGCACACTGCCATCCCTCGGGACCAACCGTGGGTTATCAGGGGATCCAGACCTTCTTGTGGTACACTCCAGTGCAAGAACACCATCGCTACCACGCCTACCCGCATCCTTTGATTTGCTGCTTCGGCTGTGGCCATCATAGTCTCCTCCAGATCTGTCTTCCCTCCTTATCTTCCTGGACACGTCATTCTTATGAGCCATGGAGCCCTTCATCTCAGGGCTATTTAGGTATAGCTCTTTCCTCCGGTGCCCACCGGCTTCAACGCCGGTGTCATCATCCTGGGAAATGTTCCGAGACGGCGCGCTCATGCCATTGTACTCGGAGGCTAGTTGCTCCGTGGACCTTGGCTTCCTGGACGCAACACTCCTTGGCTTCTTCATCACTGCATCAGTGGTGCCGAGCGGAGGGTTCCCGCGCCCCTCCATGAGCACACACGCTGAGCTCCAGCTGGGTCACCTTTTGCACCAGCCAACTCCGCGCACCTGCGTGTGTAAGAAGGCAGCATTACAACTACTGGGACAGAGATCGAAGCCGCTTTCGCGAAACAGAAGCATCAGACAACCGAATCACTAGACCAGAGCAACTGCAGGCGGTACAATCCCGCGCAAGCCAACCGAAATACTATATAGACCAGAGCAGCTGTAGGCGATGCAATCCCGCGCAAGCCAACCAAAATACTATATACCCGCAAGCGGCGGCTGGCCATGAAAGCGAGAGCATAGACCGACCGAGAGGAACCCCAGAAATTCAAAAAAATGGAGCACCAGCCGACCAGCCCGCATCCACGCGCGCGCCACCGAGATAGAGCGGGAGCGGTAGCGAACGCCGACGAGCACCTTGGTACCGCACCGCGAGGAATCGAACCGCAAAACCCCTGGAGCTCCCCAAAACCCCCACACACCGGGAGAAATCGAGCAGCGGAAGGGACCCGGCGCACAGTGAAGCGCGAGCAGCAAGCGGAACCCCAGACCAGCCACCCGCGGCGGCGAGCACAAACCAAACCCTAGGAGGACGGGGTGGGTGGGTGGCTTACCTCGGACGGAGCTGGCCGACGACTGACCGGCGGCGCGGCGGCGAGCCGGTGAGGAGGTAGGGTTAGGGTTTGTGGCGAGAGCGCGTCGGGGGAGGTGGGAGGCGATGGGTATTTGGGCCGGGCCCGTGCGGCGTGACGACGTGGAGGGGGAAGGCGGAAGGGGATGGATGACGCGCGCGGGTGAGGAGGTGGGAGGCGAGGAGGGGAAGGGGAGGAGCGCGGGTGGGGTGGTGAGGGGCTCGTGCTGCTTGCTGGGCGACGCGTAATTTCTCCCATCTCCCCCCTCTTCTCTGCGTGCTGAGTGCTCGCTTCCGCTTTGCTTTGCCGTTGCCGTCCTTCCCACACCACGCGCCCCGCCCGGCACAGGCCCCCTCCCCGTTGGACGCCTTCCTTCCTCCCCCTTCTCCCTCCTCTGGCTGGAATCTTTGCTTGCTTGGATGGCGCCCTCCCGCTTGGCACGCCATGTCCCGCCTCTTTTCTTTTTTTTCACGGGTGTATTGCGTTGACGTCCTTCGAATGTCTTGGTATTCTGGACTCATTGGGACTTGACCGGCCACGGCTACGAATGCGACCTTCGCTTCGTGCAAGTGAACTACTATTTTATTTCCTTCAAAAAAACTACTATTTTCGTACCAAATTCTAGAGTTTAATATTTACCTCCAGTGTGGTGAACTAACATAAAATCTTAGAAAAGAATTCTAGAGTTTAATATTTACCACCAGGGTGGTGAATTAAAACAAAAAACTTAGAAAAGAATTCTTTTTTTTTGAAATAATAGAAAATAATTCTAGAGTCTAGATTAAACAGTAATAATAGAAAAATATTCCAACCTTTTCATGCTTGAGGAAAGTAAGGAAGTGTTACCGGTAGTTTAGTGGGTGACATATGTGATGGCTTAGAGCGCGAAAATATGGGGTGAAACAATGTGGATATCTTTAATGGAGTGAAACATATGCATCCATATTCAAAATAAATAATAGGAACGTTAATATATTATCTCATTAATTAAATGTCGATGTGTTCATGTTTTTAAATTTAATTAACATACCACACAATCCATTTTCGCGCGGCAGTGCTTTGTGCTATTGCGAGCTAACAATAAAGAGTTAAGCCATGATGTTGTAATCGGTAATCCTGACTTCATTCGTTAGTGGGATAACCTCGTCCATCTTATTTACACTAAGTACTCCAATTCTACACGTTATTGTTACCAGGAACAATCTGCTCAATTTCTCAAATCAAACAAAGATTCGTTGATGCATCGTCATTCCAATGAAAACAAACGCCTCAGAGATTTTCTCATAAAGGAAAAACAGAGGACACACGATCTCTACATGCCTCCTCCACGCTCGCGGTCGAGGAGATTCTCCTACACGGCTACACCCTGACAAGGAATATGCTGAGCTCTGTGCCACCGCCGGCGCCTCCTCCCTCCGGGTTCACCATGTAAAACGACTCCGAGTCCTTGCTTCCGACCACCCTGTCGAACCCCGCGCGCATGTACGTCACCTCGCCGTCGGCCTCCGCCCCCGCCGGCGCGTCCACCACGTCCCCGGGCAGCACGCCGCCGCCCACCGACACCGTGCTCAGAAGCTGCATGACCGCGAGGTCCCCCTCCGAGGCCTCCCGCCGCACCGCGTACCCGACGCGCCGCCCGTTCACGTACGCCGTCCACATCGCTTCCTCCAGCAGGCTCACGTTGCCGTCCGGCGGCGCCGACTTCTTGGACTTCTTCTCGCACTCGAGGGCGATGCGGACGTGCCCGCCGGCGGAGAGCTCCTGCATGAGCTTCCCCGTGGGCACGCCGAGCTCGAGCACGAGGGACGGGAGGCTTCCCGGGCGCTCCTGCACGGCGAGGGTGATGCGCGCTCGTCGGTGGCCGTAGAACGTGCCGGTGACGCGCGCGCCGCCGCTGCCGCCGTGTCCGTCGTGCGGCTTCGTGTAGCGCCGCGGGAGCGCGGACGCCGGGCGGCACCCGGCGGGCGCGACGATGGGCAGCGACCGGATCAGCGCGCGGATGGCGCGGATCGCCCGCGACGGCTTCCGGACGGCGGCGGGCGCGCGCTTCTGCGACGGCTGCGACGACGGCTGCCGGAGCGTGATCTCCGGCCTCGGCGTGCGCGGCGTGGCCGGGGCCGGCGGCGGGGTGGACGCGCCTCCCGCCCTGCCCCTGCCCGGCGTGTGCGGCGACGCCGGGATAGCGCACTGCGGCGTGGACGGGGAGGCCGGCGCCACGGCCAGGCGGCTCGGGGTGCCGCCGGCCGTCGGGGAGAGCGGCGGCGTGGCGCGCGACAGCGGGCTCGACGGCATCGCGCGCGCCATGGTTGGCAAGCCGGGAGGGCGGGAACGTGCTGGCGATCAAGGGGCTTTTTGGGGACCTTAAAACGGGAGCACGACGTGATGGCGCGCACGTACGAAAGCAAAACGCTGCGACTTGGTTTGTGAATTGTGATGGTAATCAACATAACACGTCTGGTCACCGCACCGCACGGTTTGGCATTGCAGAGTATGTTATCCGCGTGGAAAATGTTCTGTCAAAAGCTTAGTCATATGAAACATATGATTCGGGAATTCCTGACACCTGTGGATTCCTCGGCTTCTGACCTGTTTGTTCATGGCAACCCACTTGCAGGTTGCAACACATCAGCAGACAATTTTTGCTCCTGCTACCGTGGACAGAGATCAAGTTTTGTTTGCCAATTCCCTGGGCTAGCTGGCCGGAGTTGGAGACGTTTAGGTCAAACATGGGGGTCGCTTCCATGATTGCTTTGCTTCCTGAATCATGGAAGAGCCGACAACAATTTGATTACCAGAGCAGGAACTGTAGGATCAAACATGCTCAGCACAACAGAAGACCCAGTTTCCAAGTTAAACAAGAATTAATTTCTTGTTTCGGCGGAGCTTAAATTGGCTTCTACTGATTACTGATTTGTACGACCGATTTGTTGTAAAAGAAAAATACTGCACAAAGAAGTAGAAATGTCGCGCAAACAGATAAGCCATTGTCAATTTTGACATGCTTCACTACTTTGATCAATGCTCTACATTGTTCCTACTTCTTCAATACTTGCATCTACCAAACAAGGTCTACGTCAGCAACGTCAAGAGTGCACGATTAGCTACATTTCCAGGCAAAGGCGAATCCACCGTGGGGGTGTGTGTGGGGGGGGGGGGGGGGGCGGGAGCCCCCCAGCGTTGTCTATTGGAGCCAACCTCCCTCAAAAAATTTTATCATGGGTGAAGAGAAGAAGAAGAGAAAGATCAACCCTCCTCCTTTCAAATCCTGTACTGCCAATTGCATGGACCAAGTTACATTTCACCGCACTCGCATATAATGCAGACAAGCTTTGCTGCTTTGGTCAGTTGTTCGATCTAGTTGCAATATTTCAAATCATGGAAGAGTCGTCCCCCGAGCATTCTCTGAATCACACATAACAGTACAAAGCGTTAAGATCAGATAGTGACAGCTGAAAAGGAAAAGGAAGAAGAAACCAGTTGTCAAAAGTGCTTACGCCATTCTTGGTACAAATGCACGGGGCTTTCATTCAAGTTAAATGATGTGTCAGTCACCTCAGCTATGAGACAATACATCTTCTTGTTTGTCCCACGCCAAAGTACAGATCTAAGCTCAGCCTTATCAAATCAAATGATACTTTTGAGAACCGCATAATTAAACATTGCATCGAAAATGGACTTCGCAAACAAAGTGAGAGACACATGGAGAGACCAAGGCTGTCCGACAGGTTTTACAACGGCTTCTGCTGATTTGTACGATTAATTTGTTGTGAGAGTAAAAAACACTGCGAAAAAAATCTGAAATAATGTGCAAATAGTGCAGAATAATATGACACTATGCTAGCTGCGATGACGAATTGACAATCGATGACGCATCCATGCAAGATGACGATGGATGAATCCAGGAAGGGAAGGTCGTCAATACCGTGGTTGCTACGGCGCTTATCGTGTATTCATGTTGCCCGTGCGGCTGTGCTCGTTCCTGCTGGGTGAAGTCAATATCCATCTCCTTCTCGATCCTTTTCAATCAAATGTGTTTTTATTCGTCGCGGATTCGTGGGGGGCAGTGCTATGAAAAGCAGGAAATAGTTGCCAACTAAAAGGTGAACAATGCAAATGTTACCAGTTTAATTCCGTGGATGATCCAGCTTGGACTTGTTGCAGTGAAAAAATCCTAGACTAGAAACATAACCAAATCTCCATCAACAAGAACAAGTACCTACTAGCCAGTGGCGAATCCAGGATTGAGTGGTAGAGGGCTCTCCTTCCTTTTCTTCTTCCTCCCTCCTTCTTCTTCCTCTTTCTATGGAAATCTTGGAAGGACTACCATGGGATCCAAGGTGGTAGGGGGGCTGGAGCCCCCCCCGACCCACCGTTGGATCCACCGCTGCTACTAGCCATTTAGACGGAAGGTAGCTACTTGCAGCTTGGCCAATGGCCATAGACATCCATCATTTATGGTTGCTGACCGAACCTTATTGGTTAGCTTGCCCGCCATGGCTAAGCCCATCGATCTTCTGCTGCTAGCACTCACCACGTGCACGCTAGTTTCGTCGCTAGCGGTGTCAGGCGTGCACAACACAAACATCACCTTGGGGGCCTCCCTGCAGGCCGCCGCCGGTGCCGCCTGGCCCTCCCCGTCCGGCCGCTTCGCCTTTGGCTTCTACGCCACGGACGGGGGCCTCGCCGTCGGCGTCTGGCTCGACACCGCGCCCAACGTCACCGTCACGTGGACGGCCGGCCGCAACGACACGCCGGCCACGGGCGGCAAGCTGTGGGTCACCTACGACGGCTGCCTCGTCTGGAGCGGCACCGACGGCGGCTAGGACAGGAGCGTCGCCGTGCCGGACCAGCCGGCCGTCGCCGCGGCCATGCGCGACGACGGCAGCTTCCTGCTCTACGGCGCCAACGGGACCGTCGTGTGGTCCACCTTCGCGGCGGCGGCACCCACGGACACCCTGCTCCCCGGGCAGGAGCTCGCGCCCGCGCGCGCAGCTCTTCTCCAGCGTCTGCGCCACCAACCGGGCCACCGGGAGGTACCGCCTCACCAACCAGGCCAACGACAGCAACCTCGTCATGTACCCCGTGCAGACGGAGAACGTCGCAAATGTGAGGAACCTCCAACTTAATCCCTTTTAATCAAGTCATCACCATTGACCAACTCAATTAAAAAGGAATAACTGCGGTCGTCCTTGAGATGTGTCATGAGCAATGCCCAGGATTTATACACACCTCACGAAGCACAACAAGATGAACATCATCATCACATAGCAATCCAAACACAGTCCATCACATTACAAAGATAGATTCAAGTTTACATTACAAAGTCTTAGAGTTTTGCAGCAGAAAGTTCCATTGTCGCTCTCATATGATACATAACAAAATAAGAAGGTAAACACTATATGCCGATAGTGTCCTTCCTAGCCATGGCCGCCTACTTTCTCCTCGAACCTCCGTCCTCGGCGAGAAAGTACCCAAAAACGAGCTCCGGCTGCGCCTCACTTGCAATCAACTTATCGGCAGCACCGTGAGTACAAAAGGTACTCCACAGGACTTATCCACATGTGGGTATATACTTGCCCGACTCTCAAGGAGTATGCATTTGGTTAAGTAGCAAGGAATGACATGGGTAAATATTTTGCATAAAAGCATCTACATTTTTATCAAGTTGTAATAAGCAAAAGACATAGCATTCTATGATCTCTAAGTCAAGCATCAAGTAAATTGCAATAAGTAAAGTGATATCATGATCTTAAGCTCAATCTTTCGAGAACTCCATTCGAAACTCTACATTGAACGCAGATTTCAAGAGCGTGCTCCTTAACCCGGGAGCGAGGCTATTGCAATAGATTTAACCATGCAGGTGTGTACAACTTTCCCAAAAACCTAATTGTCTCGCTATCCCGACTAGGATCTCTAGCGATGCCAGTTTCGGAGGCTCTGCTCTTCCAGTAGCGTGTGCGCGCACGAAGTGGAATGGGAATGCTCTTATTTTCAGCAACTCAATAGAAGAACGAAGGTGCAGCCTGTTCTCTCACGTACGCAACCAAGGACGAACATGTGATATTTATACACAAAGAAAGGTAGAAGATAAAGTGTAGAGGATGAATCTGGACATCATGAAACGTCCATCAATTACTTGTAACCTCTGCCATGAACGTGTGAGTTACTAGTAACCTCAAGGGAGTTACTAGAAACCGCAGCCATAAACATGACCGTTACAAGTTTAGTCATCAATTATATTTAGTCTACTATTTTATTGCACCTAGCATTTCATAGAGCCTTAGAAATTATTTGATTTAATTAAATATGACATGGGTAGTAGAATCATTGACAGATGCTATATATACACTCCGGGACCACGGATCTCATACCAAATCTTGCCGATATCGGTAGTAGAATCATCGACAGATGCTATATATACACTCCCTCTGTCTAAGTTTGATTTGCGTATAAGAAAATAAAAAATGTCCAAAAATGATCCGTGTACTAGTAGAGCCGATCACGTCTCGCTCGGGCCGATCGCAAGAGCTGCGTGCATACGCCATCTACCTCTTCAACGCAAAGCCCAACACCCCAAATCTGTTCGTGAGTTACGCGGAACGTCGGAAGGGAGAGACGAGCCGGGATACGCGGGAGGCAGCGATTGATACGTACGTATGGAATGCGAAGCGTTTTCCTCGGAGCGTTTTCTGGTTTAGGCGCAGATCGTAAGGGAGTATATATTCTTCGATATCTGTAGAATCAATCATTGGTGACCCGATCGATGTGTGGTTTTAGAAATATTTTACAGATCGTATTCTTTCCTTGCCTGATTATTACTCTCTCTCTATATAAGCGTGGGCGTGGCCAAACCTTACGCGCCCCAACTCTTGATTTCTCTCGCACCCCCTAAAACCAACTCTCGATACAGTCGTTCCAACAATCAAAAATGAGGGGTGGACGTTGTGATGGCCTGGTGTACAAGATGGTCGTGTTCTGGTTGATCATCGTCGTCATCTATGCGTCCTATGCACAGTGTAAGAATACTACATTGTCGCCCTCTCTTGTTTTGTAATCCATTTTTCTTCTTCTTCTTGTTGAGAAATCAACTGGGGGACGAGTATATATATGTAATCCTCACAGGCCAAAACATAGGTGTATGACGATGTATTTAGATGAGTACTTGTCCAGGCGCCTGATTAAAATTTAAAAATGCACTTTTTTTACAAAGGGAGAGTATGTAGTGTGTTACTTATATGTCGTCGTAATGTTTTCTTGAACGAATTATATGCCTTAATGTTGTCACGGAATGCACGCGATTGCACTTGCACATCTTTTAATTAGGTCGTTCACTGATGGTCTCCGCCATGCATCTTTTCTACCCATGATTTGATCTAGAAAAAATTAAAAAAATCTTTCCTCAAAATTAACAGTAAATGATTTATGCTGATGAAACGAGCAGGTGGTCGTCCAGCGCTACCCGAGGCTAGAAGCAATACTACTACTGCTACGTTGGTTGAGTACTCCGCAACATTATCAAATGAGATAAAACTCATTGTGAAATTTTGCAAGAAGACCAAGTGTGATCCAAACAATGTGGACTGCTACTGTTGCTTGAAACCAAAGCCGGAACAAACAACATGTTATATTGCAAAGGATGATTGCAAAACAAATTGTCCAGTTTGCAACCCTAAGTGCCCCCCACCAGAAGCTTTTCATCAACCGGACGTGGAAGGTCAACCATCGCACGTTACAACAAACTCCACCATGTAGTACAAATTAACAGGTCGTATGGCCTTGAAATCATTAGTAGCGCCGATTCAAATATTATCAAATGTACTATTTTTGTTGCTTTCCATGCTCAGTTTGAGGCTTCATCTACAACTAGTACATTTTCCTGCTGCTTGCCTTTTAGTAATAATATTTGTCCTTTGCTTGGTGTTCTTATTCATACCGTTCCAATAATAATACGTCGTCAAACCCTGTTGACCACAGACTAATAAGCGACCAAATCAGCAAGCTAATTTCTCACAGCTATTTCAGTAAACAGCTTATATATGTACGTGCATAGATCGAACAAAACACGCTCTTAGTATGAACTCCTTCAAACAAGATGCACTTCTCTCACATCATCTATGCAGTTTTTAGGATCTTTTCTCCTCCTCCATCTCTTACGACCAACACACAGCAAGCACAAAGCGCACGTACGGGACACAAGATGCAACAGGACCCCAATTTTTAGGACCGAGCTTTTGTTTTACAAAATCTAATTTATTTACCGTACTTGTTATCTAGAAAACTTTAAAACCAATTTCTAATTAAAATCATGCGTATGATTTTATCCATTCAAATTTTAAGACCACCACCGTATCATAATACTTTGGTTAACTCGACTTTAACTAACAAACGTCAAATATTAGGATGTCAACACGAAAATTTATCAATAATCTGCAAAACATGCCCCAACCTCAGATTGATCTATTCTGAAAATTAATTTCGAATTCGAAAAAAGCTTATACTCTCTCCAAAATTCTCAAATTCCAAACCAAAACCAGCTTGGACCGTATCTCCTTGTCAACCGAAGAAACCCAACCCACGAAGCCATTTCTTCTTTCTCCGTTTTTAAACCTCCCTGGGCCAAAAGGTGTGTATGCCCCCATTGCGGCGTGGGTCGTGGTTCGTCCAGGCAGGCAGGACGAGGCGGCCCACGACGGCACGTCCGTGTCTCGTTTTCGTCACGGTTACTCCTACCCGCATAAAGAAAAGTAATCAAAATATTCAGAAAAATCGGGATAACTGGAAAAAAAATAGGTGCACCACGCTGCCCGTGCACCACCATGACGATACATGCCACGTGGTATAGAAAGAAAACATCAAATATCCGTGTGAGCTGCATATGCATTTATGAGCCGTACGTGAACTGCATGCATCTCCTACGTAGTTGCATGATTTTGGGTGACGTCTGAGACTACCATCATATCGCAAAACCAATTTAGAGGTGGCGCCCCCGGAGCGAGCGATGACGCTTTTCTCTCTCCTTTTTCTACTCCGTACTCATTAACCAGCTACTTCACTCCGGTGTGCCTTGCACCAACACGTGCATAGACGGGCCGCGCCCTGTGCCGATCTTTTTTCCTTTTCCGTTTTTCATTCAACAAATCTTTTCATATCATTTGTGTATATATGCATGAGTTGTCTAACAATATTTTTTAAAGATTAAGAAAAAAACTTCTTCATAAATTATGCATACAACTCGTTGTTACGAAAAAGTTATGCATACAACTCATCGTTGAAAAAAATGATGTGCACGACTTATCGTTAGAGAAAAAGTTATGTGCATAACTCATCATTACAAAAAAAAAGTTATGCGCACGACTTATCGTTAGAGAAAAAGTTATACGCACAACTCGCCGTTAAAGAAAAAAAATATGCGTATAAGTTATTCTTCAAATAATTTGTACATACAAGTTGTACGTATAAGTTCAGCTAACCATTAAACTTATGCTTAGAAATCATCTGATAAAAATTCACAATTCGCAGTTATACGTCTAAGTTGTGTTGTGTATAAGTTCAAAAAATGGAAATATGAAATGATGTTTGAAAAAAGTTATACGTATAAGTCATTCTTCAAAAAAATGTGCATACAAGTTATATGCATAAATTATGCACATTGATTACTCTCAAAGTTGTGCTGAAAAATGTACGTGCCGGCTGTGCGGCGTGCGCAGCAGCTTGAGCAATGGCACACCTGCGGACGTGGCCCGGGTGGATCTGCAGGTTTCCACCGTACCGGTGCGAGAAAGAGCATATGGGGTGCGTAGACAGCAGCCAGGATCACGTGGCGCAAGCCATGCATGCGTGCGGTGCCGGTGAGCGATCGTGAAGAGACGGAGCGCGCAGCCGATCGATCGAAGAGCGCCGCTGCAGCCAGCAGCCGCGCCCCCGGCCAACTTGTTGAAAGCCACTGCACTTTGACAGCTTGGTAGGTAGCTCGTTACGGCTCGATGCCCCGCGCCCGCGGCCATTCCCATCGATAGAAATGGAAATTAGCACTCATCATCTCCGACGCTCCGATCCGTGTCGTCCAGCATCTGGCTCCATGTGCGATGCAAAGGTGCCCTGGACGCGCCAAGAATTGCCACATTTGCATTCTGAGAGCAAAGCGCGCGCGTACTCAAACGCGCTACTAACTAGTGCTACAAGTTGGAGTGGTGTGGTGAAAGCAAAGTGAAAAGAGAGACCGAGATTGGTGGGTCGCAGCCTCGCATGCACGCACACGCGCGCGCTGTCAGAAATCAGAATATGCATGATTGATGGGCATGCACCAGATGAACTAGATGCGCGCATATGTCACGGATCGGAGTTGTACACAAATAATTAAAGTAAACCTAGCTAGCAATGCATGCAATTAGAAAGACGGTTATTTCATGCACAAAGACGATTATTAGAGCGTGATCACGTGTCACGGGGGTCCGAGCGACCAGTCGCTCTCACCATGCGCGGTCGAGCTTCACCGCAGCCGAGCTTGCATTCGGGCCCTCACGGGCGTCTGCGTGCGGAGGAACTCGAGCCGCAGCGTCGTCGACGGGTCCATCCACGCCGTCGTATACCTCTGTCCGTTCGCCGCCGCCGCCCGGCCTCCCCATGCATCTCCACCTCCGTCCGCAGCCTCGACGACCGTATACATACCTGCCGCCGCCCTCGATCGATCTCTCCTCCCCTGCCTGCAATGCAAGCTGCAGCACTGCTCTTGCACACGGCACGGGCCGGTCTTTGATCTCTCCCCTTCCAAAATCCTCAGTCACGTACTATAGCTAGTCACCACCACCGTACCTCCCCCGATCGATCCCGTGGAGTGCGCACAAGCCACAAGGTAACGGATCGGAGCGAGAGCACGGAGCACTCGAGCATGCGAGAGAGTGACCGTTTCTGTCGACGTCGGCAGTCGCTGTCCAGCGCGGAGCGGAAGCTGCCTATCCAGTGAAAACATTGCATCAACACGACCTTTTCCCTCGAGTCAAAGGTGATGGCTTGCATGCAGGCCGGAGTATGAAGCATGGAGCATGGGAATAAAATGCTTGCGGGTGCTAGCTAGAGGACAAGCAGGAGCTAGCTAGCGTACGTGATGATAGTTATCAGCTGGGAATGGCATCCAGATTTTTTAGGCACAAACCATGGTCGTGTATCCCCTTGTAGTATATATTCAGATGCCATATATGATAGCCTTGAATTGAAATCACCAGAGAACTGGTATTTGTAACGAAGCTTTAATTTTCAAGGATTATGCATGTCTAATCAGATGTCGCAGTTGGTCTTCCTCGTTTAACACTGCGGTAAATATTGGCTTGGCAAGCTAACTGCACTTTTGTGAACCTATTATGTTTTTGTCTCAATAATGTGTCATTGCACAACTATATGGATGTAGCTAGCACAGATAAAGCTAGTAGGCGTGCCGTGTTTTGCACTGTTCTTTATACCACATATTAGAACATGCAGCCATTTATCACTGGAAGATGTATCAAGTTTACTTACTAGCATATCAAACTGTTACTACTAGTTATACATTATTAAGATCGTCTTAGCAAAGTTAACTGTATGCATGAAGAATTGCGACATCCGTGGACTACTTCTTACATTTCGGCGCCGTAACTTTCTCTGCATATCATGTCCTGGCTGACGCTACACAGCCTAAACGGTAAAAGGCTAAGCATAAGCTGGATTTAGGTGAGACAGAGCTCAATAGTTCAGGAACAATCATGCCACTCCAACCGTGTGTCCAGCGGCTGATAATTACTCGTTTCCAATAAGCTTTTTTACATGGCGATGGAACGGGCGGATATGCTCGTTTTGATACAAAGTTGTAAGAAAAAGTCAACGACAACATATATTTTGATACAAAGGGAGTATAATATTTAGATTAATTTTGAGTTCTCTATTAATTTCATTATGATAAAATTTTAAAAATAAAATCATACTTGACTATATCTAGATGATAATTTTAATAACAAATTTCTATCTACTTAAAAAACTTATTTTCTAACTTGGAACAAATATTCTAGTTTGAAAATTAATTTGGTCTGAGTGTAAAAAATTCTATAGGATATAATATAGCATACCATAAATATTAAATGTTGACCACTACAACTACACAAAAATATCATGTGAAAATGATTTTTTTTAATAACATGTGACAGTGAATTTTAACTCCCAGAAGATACCAACCATACCATGGGATAGTTATTTTAACCAATTGAAATAATACTAATATATAGCACTAAATGATAAAAATATATTGAAAATAATATAAGTTTAGTTGTTGTTGTAATCCACAATATATAGCCAACCAATACATATTTATTACAGGCAAATCTTCCTTCCAAACAAACTAGCAGGCAAACTTGTTTACTAAACTGTACTCAAACTGAACGACAGAGTCATTTTTCAGGAAAAGCAAGGCACATATCCAATTTAACAATCATCCCAACAGGCCCTGCTAAGCATGAATTGAAACAAAAGCTCCAGCAAGTTCAGGCAAACGTTCAACATTCATGATCACGACGAATTTTAAAACAGCTATAACTGAGCATGGCAACTTCTATCTGCTGGTAGTCTGGTACACTAGTCTGAAGCAATTGCAACATTCAGTTCACTTCAGTACAGTTCACCAATATCCCATACTCCCAGCATGTTTTCGCCCTTTTGAAACTCAGGTGCCACTCTCTGCAGACGGTTTCTTAAGCTGTCGAGCTCAATTCATCTATAGTGTGCGTGCAGTGAACCCAACAATTCATACAGGCTTTCAGCATTTTCTTCAAATATTTTTCCGTGCAACTGAAAACAGAGGCTTAAAGATTCAGAGTTTCAGAAAACAGTTACAGCAGCATGGGTTCTTCTACTGCACATTGCAGACACCATTCTACTTTCTACTGCACATGTCAACGGCTAACAAGATTCAGTTCATTGATGTTCAGATTTCACAGGATGTTGTCACATACTAATGAATTGGTATTTCATGGAACTTATTATTCATCAAGATCACGAACAGTGCGTGGCTACGAGGACGGCGGCGACGGCGAGGACGCCGGAGATGCCCCCAAGGAGCCGCCGAACAGGTACTCGGCGTACTCCATCAGCATGCTCCGGCGCGGTGACGGCAGCGCGCGCGGCGGTGACGGCGGTGGCGCGCGCGGCGCTGACGACGGTGGCGGCGCGTTGAGCTCCTGCACGTCGCTTAAGAAGCGCTGCAGGAGCTCAAATCGTGCCGAAGCCGGCGGCGGCCCGTCGACGCCGTGCACGTGGTGGCCACGCGGAGGAGCCGGCGGCGGCATGAAGCTGCCGGGTCCGCGCTCGGAAGGCCCAGCCCCGGCGTGCTCGAACGCCCTCCGCGCCGACGCACGACCCGGTGGCGGCGGCGGTGGCGGGAGGCGTGCCGGAGCGTGCGGAGGAGGCGGCGGCGGCGGCGGTGGCGGGAGGCGTGTCGGAGCGTGCGGAGGAGGCGGCTGCGGCGGCACAAACCCGGCCGGTAAGCGCGCGGAGTGGCCGGCGTGCTCGAATGCACGCCGGGCGTCGTCGAGCCTCTGCTCGAGGTCCTCGCGGCGGCGGCGGCGGCGGCGGCGGCGGCGCTGTCGAAGGCAGCAGCACACGGCTGCCACCACGATGGCGATGGCGACCACGGCGGCCACCACCCCACCGGCGACAGCTCCCCCCTTCACGCCGCGCTCGTGCACTGGTGGCGCGGGGACGCGTACGCCGGTCGGTGCTGCTGGTGGCGGCGGCGGCGCCCAGAGAAGGTCCGTCATACCGGCGGTGAGGCGGGGGGGGGGGGGGGGGGGCGGGGCTGCCGGGGAGCTCTGCCAGACCGTTATATAGCACAGGCTACCATTGCGCACCTGGTGGCTGGCGGACCGCGCATGCACGCCTGACGACGATCGCAGCTGGGCTGCGAGAAGAAGTTCCAACTCAGTGGGCTTGTTTCTTCACTTGGGCTTGTTTCTTCACTTGCACCAATCTGGGCATTGGAACTTGCTATTGGGCTGCCGGCTTCGTTTCTTCCTGGGCTCAATTGTAGCAGGCTTGGGCAACATCGTGACAGTCGAGTTGCCGGTTTGGGGTCGTGGGCTCGTCGAAGGGGAGGAGACGGGCGGGCGTGTCAGAGCTAAAGAAGCCCGGTTGTTAGGTGGGCTGGTTCTCTATGTGACCCATGGGCCGTGACTCTCACGGCCCATCATATCCAACACCATCAAACCCTAACCAAATGGAGCCGCCGAGGAGCTCGCCGAATCTGGAGCCTGAGGGAGCACGACGGGGAAGACGAGAAAAAGGAAGCAGAAGGCGAGGGAGGGAGTGAGGGAAGGAAGAAGATGAAGGTCCGCGCGTCGGTGAAGCGGCTGTGCGGGTTCTGCAAGGTGGTGAGGCGCCGGGGCATCGTCTTCATCCACTGCACCGCCAACCCCAAGCACAAGCAGCGCCAGGGCTTCTCCACCATCGCCGAAGCCGCCGCGTCATGCCTCCCGCCGCCGCCAGCCAGCGGCTCGGCCTCCGCCTCCGCCTCCGCCGCAGCGTTCGCGGAGTAAGAAACACTCCTTCCCTCCCGCGATTTCTTTTGTTAGTACTCCTGTTGTTACCAAGCAGTTCCTGTGTATCCATTCTCCAACGTGTTACTGATTGCTGATTGAATTAGGTTGCAATTAGAGTTGATGACCGGATTTGCTCGGGGAGCAGTTCCTGTGTATCCATTCTCCAACGTGTTACTGATTACTGATTGAATTAGGTTGCAATTAGAGTTTATGGCCGGATTTGCTCGTGGTCTTTTATCCCATCGAGGAATATGTGGCCATGGATCTGTTAAACATCTAGGCTGCTGAAATTGAAACCTTATAAGCTCAGTAACCAGCCATCTGGATCCTCAAAATTGACTATCTAGGATGCCAAGTGCTGTAATTTTACAGCTGACCCAAATGACTAGTGTTAGCTGTCTCCTAGGCAGGAGACACTAAAGTGCATATGGCTTGGTTGTTGGATGAACTGTGATATAACAACATAGTTAAAGGGTTCTGCCATTTGTAAATCTAGCACCCCTTGGCTTGCTGAATCCTACTGATTTCTCATTAGCCATTCCAGTGCTTATTCTAGAAGAAAGGCTGTAATATGAGATCTTGTCATCTAACAACTAACTGGCTGAGTTAAAGTCATTGTGGTACTGGATAGAGCACCAATTACTTTTATTGTATTTTATCTTACATGTCCTTAGGTGCCTTAGATATTGTAGTTTGTTATATGACGATCTCTATTATTCAGATGAAGTACTTAGAAAGTAGTAATACTTTTGTCAAGATAACAGGACAGCTTGGTATATTTCCAATTTCCATAGAGGCCTTTGCTTGTCGTGCTTTTATGGCCCTATTTGTTTCCGCTTCTCTCTGTCATGCTTGGATTATAATATGAGCGAATGCTTTCTCGTTTCTCGCTTTTCGCTTTTTGTAGTTCTGAAACGGCTTAACACATAAGCGAGAATCTGGAAAAATAAGCAAAGTGTTTGGTGGGATTCTTGCTTATTTTCACCGATAAGCTTCTTATAAGCGGAAACAAACAGGGTCATATGTTTGAGGAATATAATCTGCTACTATGTCTTGGATCCTTGCTCAGCTACTTGTCCTGAGCAAATACAGTGTTGACATTAGCTGATATGATCTATGCTTTGCAGGGCTTCGAAAGTGGCTAGGCAAGAGATGCTTACAAAATTTAATTGGCCTTTGGGTTTAGCTGCCTTGCTGAAGAATGGCGAAAAATGATGCATCTGCTCTACTATAGTTAGCATTTTGGAAAGCTTGTAGCAAAAACTCAGAGATGTATCATCATGATGTATTTTTCAGTCACTACTCGTCAGTTCAATTGGTCCTGTGGTGGAATAATATCAACATATATTGACATATTGTTACGCTTCTTAATACGTTTTTGTTGTTCGAACAAAATCTACTACACATTTGAAGAGAGCAATACATGACTGCTATTTATCTTGCTGAATGGTTCGTTTATAGTATTTAATGGTACAGAACTTCTGCAGTTCTAGTTTTGATCAATATTGTGTGCTTGTATTTCACACTGGGAAGAAAGCTGGTATCCTTGACTTCGCTGTTTATATTACTGAGTGTTTGATGGTACAACAGTTCCGCAGCTTTAGTTTTGATGAATGTTGTGTGCTGGAAGCTGGTATTTTTGAATTCGCTATTTATCTTGTTTGTGTTCTTATTGTTATTGGTATCTGAGCATGCTGAAATACAAACAAGAGGGCATCCGCTTCTTCGTTCCAACATATGATTCCTTTTCAACCAGCTTAAGATAAGAAGAGAAAATTGATCACATCACCAGCTTAAGATAAGAGTAGAAAATTGATTGCAGAAGATTTATGCAACATTAGGAGTAGCTTTCTTGCATCTCACAATAGTGTATCATCTAGTTGCGGACATTCATAAACTGCAGTGGCTTTCTTGCCTCTCACCGGCAATTGCAGACATTCATAAAACTGCAGGTCGCTTTTAGTGACTGTAACTTAAGCAGTTGCTTCTTGCCTCTCACCATCAGTACAGTTTGACAATTTCCATGTGAATCATATCCAGTAGTTGCAGACTGAGGATCAGCATTAGTCATATCGGTGGCCACAGCACCACAAAATTGGAAGTTATACTGGTAAAATTAATTTAAACCAACAGGTGATTTACTGATTGTAAAGAATTTGTCAGACACATTACATGCAGCCGCAAGATCAAAAATTGATAAGGCTCCGTTTGGAAGTTTGAATAGAAAATACATATCAGTAGGACCAAACCACATTGATAGAACATCAATTACAATGTTGTGCCAGACGGTCAACCGAAACATCATACCGGGACCGACAAAACAAGCATTGTTGGAACAATAAAATGGCGAAATATACAAAACCTAACAACATGGACAAAGAAAAACTAACCCTGACACAAGCTAAGCAGTGTTCTGCCTCCTATCTTGAAACATATATGCAGAACTGAGTTTTGCTGAAGGAAACATAGTCAACAATGCACAATGGAACATCTAACTGCACTATCCATCCAAGCCTGAACTTGCAACCACATGTTGAAAATCAGGACTAGAGGAGTCTGGTTAAAAATTCACATAATTTGACAAAGAGCGCACAATAAATTACACAGATAATGAGAATACCAGCTTAAGCCTTTCCTTGGTCAGACGTACAGATAACGGAAACCACAAATTTAACAGCACAGGCATTCTACTACTCCCAGTCTCATTCCAGATCAACAATTCAAGCTTAGTCACAGGTGTACACTCAATCATTCCTCTTGTTTTGGTAGAATTAAACATTCGTGCGGGCAATTAGAAAAGCACACAAGTAGGAACAGGCACCGAAAGCACACTTCATGAATAAGCACATATCTATTCAGTTGTGATGTTCACGGCATAACAACACGAATTAGTAACACTGGATGAAATGAAACATAACACAGCGCTACCAAATTCGTCCCCTCTGACTACCCTCCTCAAGACAAACGGCAGCAGAGGCAATACACCTTTCGCTCAGTCGCTGGAGCCGGGGCCGGGAGTCTTGGACCCGACTCCATACTTCTCCTGGAGCCTGGTGATTTCCTCCTCCTTCTTCTTGACGTCGGATTTCTTGGACATCTTGGTGGGCTGGTAGTAGAGCACGATGAGGTAGCGGTTGGCGACGTTGAAACCGGAGAGGTGGTCGACGGCGTTCTTGGCGTCGTAGATGTCCTCGTAGACGACGTAGGCGGTGCCGCGCGTTTCCTTGGCGTTGCCCAGCCGGATCTGCCGGATCGCGCCGTACTTGCCGAAGATGTCGTACATCTCCTCGCTCGAGATGTTGAACGGCAGGTTCCGCACGTAGAGAATCCGGTTCACCTCCGGCGGGAGACGCGCGTTCCCCTTCCGCAGGCCCGCCGCCGCCATCGCCGCCGCGCCGAGCTCGCCTAGGGTTTGGGGATTGGGGGTTTCTGGGATTTGCAATGGGCAGTTTGCTTGCTGTTGCTGCGTGTCTCCTTTGCCTTATTGGAGGTGGAACCGGCGCACGGGGTCGATTAGTTGCCGACTTCGGGGAGTTGGTCAACGACATGTGGCCCATTTACAGTATGGACCCACCTGTCGGTGTCTAATCTTGAAGCTTTTGGTCGCGAATCTTGGCGCATACTAGTAAAACGCGAGCTGAGCCGAGCCGCCTCTGCTTCATCAGCTCGGCTGCGAACCCCCGGCGACCTCCCTCGAAGCTTCTTCCGCCGGTCTGCGAGAAGCTTCCGGCGCCGCCCACCGAGCACCGCCATGGCGTCCACCGGAGGAGCGGCCATCTCGGCGGGTCCCACGCCGCCGTCGGCGACGGCGGCGGCGGTGGAGTGGCACCAGCGGCCGCCGAACCCGAAGAACCCGGTGGTGTTCTTCGATGTGACCATCGGATCCATCCCCGCTGGCCGTATTAAGATGGAGCTCTTCGCCGACATCGCCCCCAAGACCGCCGAGAACTTCCGGTAATGGTTTAAACCCCCATTAGCCGTAAACCCTAGGTTTCCGTTAGTTTCATTCTTCTGATTCGGTGTGTTTGGAACTTTGGTAGATCTCTAATCGTTTTGCTTTGTTGGTTTCAGACAGTTCTGCACTGGCGAGCACAGGTATGAGATTTCAGGCTTGGGCTTTATTCTGTGTCTAATTATGCTAATCTGGCTCAATCCTCAATGTTAAACAATTTAGCCTACTTATATAAGTTTTCTTTCGAGTTACTATCTGCTGATATTTGTAATGGTTGTCATGGTAGTTTGATTGGGAGAATATCATCTGTGAAGAGGAAAGGGTAGAAGGAATCAAGGAAGAGCAAATTTTCTATACTTCTTATTTTTTAGTTGTTTTTGTGCCAATATGTTTCTCCTTTTTTAGAGGAAGTGTCAATTAGTTTTTCCTTGCTTTACTTGTTTATTAGTCAAACTGATATTTGGGACGATGCAAGGGTATGAGTTTTGGTCTTTGTGAGTTGCATAAACTGTGAAGTGTGGCACTGTGACTTTAGCACTGGTCTGAGATTGGGAAGGATATTTTCCTATGGGTGAATGTATTGCATTTTTCAAAGCTGTAGCTCGGAGGTGGATATTGTGACTGACACCGGAGTGTGAATTGACTGATAAAAAAATTGGGTTCTTTGATTCTTTCTGCTTTTATTAGCTGGTGGTGGTTGTTTTTGATTGACTTGATTAGGATGCAATTAAAAAGTTATTCCAGCAATTACATAATTACTTTCAGACAGCAGTCCGCTATATGATTTCTAATGCTTAGTATTGACGTTGCTTGCAGAAAGAATGGCTTGCCCCAGGGTTATAAGGGCTGCCAATTCCATAGAGTGATCAAAGATTTCATGATTCAGGGTGGTGACTTCTTGAAGGTTTGTCTTCCACACTAGCTTCAACCATCAATTTTATTACTTAGTATAGATTTTGACCCAGTGCCATCCTAAAACTAAGCTTGTGTATCTATGTGTGTATATACGTTAAAAATATGGAATAAAATTGGACGGAGAACTAAGTTTGGACCCTCCTCTAGAGATTTTGTTTTGGACCAATTAACTGCTTTTAGTAATCTTCAAGGAGAAATTGGACTTGATGTTTTGGACCAATTAACTGCTTTTTAGTAATCTTCAAGGAGAAATTGGACTTGATAAAATTTAGCATAACCTAAGCCTACTGTTTTATGTCCTCCAGAATGATGGTACTGGATGCACATCAATCTATGGTACTAAATTTGACGATGAAAATTTTATTGCAAAGCATACAGGGCCTGGACTGCTCTCATTGGTAATCTTTCTTTCCACCTGAACTTTTATTGAAATGCTGTCAGTGGCAGAGCATAGTTTTTATAACTTCTATATTTTAGCATTGTATCTATTGCTTAGACTCTGTAGTTAGATTTATATTTCTAGCCTTCCGTAGTTGCACATATATCTTCAAACTTCTTACCATTTTTTTAGAGTTAGGATTGTCATGTGAGCATAAGAAATGATTACCCCTTGTGCCCTATTAGCATGAGCATGCTTGCTATTTGTTAACATATTCTGTTATCTGTCCATAATATCAGTCAACTTCAATTATTACATGGAATGTTTGTATTGTATTTCTTGTTTTATCCGTCATCATGGTATTCCTTTTTTTTTCACGTTATTGTTCTACAACATTTGCAACAGTGGTAGATTAGATCAGCATCTCTGTGTTCATGGTGATTCGTAACTTTTGTCTGTCCCATCCCTTCCATCATTCCATGAATGCTGCTGCATTGATACTCATCCATCATCAATTGGTTTTTGTTTTTTTCTCATCTAAATCATTACTTTCAAGTATAACTGATTAATACTACTATGTTTCTATTTAAATCACTTTTGATGTTCCAACAATATGGTAGCTTCAATCTTTATTGTATCAATGCTTAGTAGTTGTCCTCTGTTCTTTTGCAGGCCAACAGTGGACCTAACTCTAATGGATCTCAGGTACATTCACATTCTTGAATATTCCATCAAAGTTTATGGCTGACTGCATATTTATTCTGCAATAAGTTCAGTAATCTTATCGAGTACTGTGGTATTGTACTTTTTTTTTAAAGTTGGCAACACCATTGCCTTCAGTATCATGTTTAGAGTAAAAAGGCAGTCCTGAATCCTGACAAAAACCTTATTTCCTTTCCTGTGCTTGCAGTTCTTTATAACATGTGCAAAGTGTGACTGGCTGGACAACAAACATGTGGTCTTTGGGGTATGATTATTCAATTCAAACATTTCTTTTTTGTCACCAAACCTCATATAAGGAGTATCTTATTAGTTTGGAGAGAATAGGATTTGAGACCCAAAAAAATCAGATTTGTTTTGGAGGTTCTTTATGTAAACCTCGAGGCTAGGTGGTGGCTATTGTGCTTGCTTTTTCCCCCTTTTCTGTTCGTCTACCACTATTTTAATGCTTTGATTGTTGTGTGTAATTCAGAGAGTTCTTGGAGACGGTCTGCTTGTCGTGAGGAAGATTGAAAATGTTGCGACTGGACCGAACAACCGGCCGAAGCTTGCTTGCGTTATAACTGAAAGTGGTGAAATGTGAGTCAGTCCCTGAATGCAGCTAATCGTGCACTTTTGATGCTGTACTATTTTATAAAAGAATTATGTAGTTTTATTACTCCACCGGTTGCGGCCCGTGTCAATATTATGGAATGGAATTGGTGGGAGCGCCCTTTCATTTTTGGAGTGCTCTTGGTAGAGGAGTCTTTTGCCATCCAAATTTTGTAATACTTGTGAGTGGTTCGTAATTGATATGACTAAGTTTTTCGTAGTGAAATCTTTCTCTTAATATTGTGTCAAATCTTTTAATCTTATGTATTTTTCTTTTCGGGGGGGGGGGGGGGTCTTCGTGGGGATCACACATAGGTTCTTTGTGATCATTTCCTTGGTGATCTTGTATCACAAATCGGCTCGAATTTGAAGTTCTGCCCCTCTACCTCTAGTTCTTTACCCTTTACATGAAATCCTCGATTCCGCATGAGATCACTATAAGAAACTATTTAATCGGTGACGCAGTCATTCTGTCACGGATCACTGAAAATTCGTTGCAAATCAGCGTCCGCGACGATTTAAATTTTCGAGGTGCAACGAGCGTCATTGATTAAATCGGTCGACTCAAAAACGTCGCGGATTGAAGTGATCCGTGATGATCTTTTATCGTCGCAAAACAGCTCGAAGCCCAGTTTTCGTGATGAAAAGAAATGTCGCAGATGGCTGCTGACATGGATGATGATGTGGTTGTCTACGTGGATGACGACATGGCTGGCTACAAGTACGATGACGTGGCAGTTGATGTGGCCATGATAACGTCATCATCATGGTGGCCCAACAAGACCATCCCACCATTTCAGCCATTTTTCTAACCCATTTATTTAATAGTAAAAAATTTCAGCCCAATCAATAGCAAAAATTTCAGCCCAAAATTAATAGTAACTAGTTTCTGGTCAACAAACGATAGCATCACATATATATTTTCCCATTCGGAATCACATCAAACGTCAGCGTGGCAAAGATGCATCTGTCTTCCTGATCCACCTCTAGCTGCGGTGAGCACGCGGTCCGCTCTCAGCATTGAGTTAACGCAATTCCTGGAACTTGCTATTGTTCTTTAATTTGTCTATGCAGCCAGCGTCATCATCATTGAATCAGATTTCTCCCTGTGTCGTATTTGAATAATTTAAGCAATTCGTCTTAGTTGTCGATTCTTAGCCAGATCACAATTAGGCATTATGTTCTCATCGTGACATGCATCAGCTTCTTGATTGCAAGAAAACATTTCCAGATAGCAAGAATCGTGCTATAGACCATCTAGAAAGGACATAATTACTTCTTGTATTAGTAGAATGTGGTTTATGGTATGACATCTTAAGCCATCAAATATGTGTCGGTTGTGGAACTACTGCGTGATTTTCAATTTAAATGCCATATGCAAATGTTTTTTTTACCTTCATATTTGTCGTTGGAGTCCGCCCAGTTAAATTGTTTTTCTAAGTCCGCCACTACATATAAGGTCTCCTCGAATTCTAACTGCCTGTTAGGGGCTACAGCTGATCCTACTTTTCATGTCATTACTCATCTGCATGTCCACCAGCTTATATGTGCCTTGAATCATCCATCAGCATCTGAAATGTTCACTTCACATGTATAAGAACAAAGGCATAAAACAAGCTTCTTCAAGCATAATGTTCACTTCACATGTATAAACTAATATCACGAGAAAATATCACCAAGGTTGATTACATCTAGTAACAGAAATGTCGAATTGTCTTGTGGAGAATGCATTCTTGCCCGATAGAAAAACATAGGTCATCGTTCAATGCTGATCAACATAATGACGGATATGACCACTCATGGCTATTGAATTAGAAAAAACCCATATATTTATTCACCTACACATGAATTCTATTGAATGCTCATTCTATTCAGCTAGAATGCAGGTAACAAATCTAATTCTATTAACTTAACAATTATTCAGCTGGAGACCTGTCCAACAGACAAAGGCAACAGACGTTCAGCTGGAGACAATGAGACATGTCCAACCTAATTCCTGAACCTACTGATTTTATCTTCATACCAAGGCATCAATAAAAAAAATCTTATATTGACTTAAGAAAAAAAAAGGAATCTTATAACTAGTTTAGGCTCATGGGATCCGGCGGAGGTCGCCCCGGATTGGCCCCCGAGTCGAGCAAGGCCCCAAGTCGACGCCGCTTGGTGACGTCGCTCGGGTTGCTGGATGGGTTAGGGATTAGGGAGGGGAGGGACCTGTAGCGGTGGGGGCGGGCGGATCTAGTGGCTGTCGAGGCCAAGGTGGTCACCGACGGGGGGCTCCGGCTGTCGAGGCCGAGGCGTCAGAGGTGGGTGTGGCGAGCGACGGGTGCGGGAGCAGAGATGGGAGGCGACGTGCGCGGTGAGCAGTGGGCGCGACGAGCGACGGGTGCGGAGAGCGGAGGTGGGAGGCGGAGGGCGCAAGGGGGAGAGCCGAGTGGCTACCAGGTGGGGAGAGGCGGCTGGGAGCGGTGGCGGATCTGAGGAGGTGGCTGAGGAGCGGTGGCGTCAAGACTGGTGGAGTGGAGACTAGAGTTTGGTTGGCCCCTTTTATTCATCTCAATATCAATATGAACCGTTGAATCGATGATGGATGGTCGGGATGAGTTGGGCTATTTGGGCCGACATGGACTTCACTGCTTACCATTTTTGTTTTTCTTTTTTCTTTTTATTGCACCATTGTGAAGTAACACCTAAATTGACGAAAAAATCAATTAACTTATAGCGAAAAGTCGAACTTCTACTAGTTACCTTGTTATAAAATAATGATAACAATACATAAAACTTCTCCAAAAATTATATAAATTTGCATAGATTTATTTTATGAATGTAAAAGTTTGACAAAAAAGTATCATAAGATTTTGTGAAAATTGGAGTGTATATTGTTCATAAACTAGATAGTTCATCATATTGTTTCATACAACTCAACTTAAACTTTAAAGTTTGTACACAATCAATTACTTTCTTACCCCATGGACACCTCAAATTTGGATTCAACTTTACCCTTACTTTCCTATCAGTATTTGGAGATTTAGATTTCGAATTGTCATGCGAAAAAAGTCATTTTTCTATTTTTCTAAAAAACTAATTAAGATCCCTTGTGAAGTAATCTGCAAACTATTATCTTACATACCTTCAAAATATTTTTCACATGTAACATACAACATATAAGTTCGCCTAAGAGTTTCAAAAAATTTCAAGTACATTTGCTATTTTTTATCATTTGAATGAATTTCTGTGTGTTTATCGAAATTATTTCCAAGTTGAACTCTGTGTACCTCCAATAAGATTCTATATTTAGGCTCCTACTCCCTCCAGTTTGGTAAAAGAAGTCGTTTAGGACAGCGACACGGTCTCCAAAACACAACTTTGACTTCTCTTTTCTATAAATATATTTATTGAAAAGTTATATATGTATACTTTTATGAAAATGTTTTTCAAAACAAATCTATTGATATGATTTTCACATTTCTAAACTCAATGACTAAAAAGTTATTCACCATTTATATTCCCAATGTTTAACCAAAACCTTGTCTAAAACGACTTCTTTTACCAAACCGGAGGGAGTAGCCCGTGTCTTGAAGAATGATGAAAAATCCAATTGTCTTCTAGGGGCAATTCAAACTTTTATGTCGAAATTATCTCATAGTAAATAGAATAATATCCAAATTTGGTGAAAATTTTATACAATTTGGTGTGGAAACAAATTTTAGTCTCACAAGTATATGATAAAAAAGTTAAATGATTTGTACAAAGTAAGACCATACATTGTTCACAAAATTATACATTCCTCACATAGTTTTCTATAACGTAAGTCAAACTTTGAGATTTAAATACCTCGTAACATATTCGAACTCGTATACACTTCAAATTTGCACACCACCTTATGTTGAACATAATATTGAAAAATCTCAAGTTACATTTGCAATTGTTATCGAAAAACATGTTTTTATATTCTCTATTTGGTTGGAAAAAACACGACATATGAAAGTTTTAAGAAGTATCAATTAACATATAAAATCTGTCATCAAATGAAAAAAATCATCAGATTTGGAGTTTTTATGAAGAAGAAATACCTGATGCAAATTTAAATTTCGAATCAAAATGAGAAACACGAATTGTTTGTGTTCTTCAAACAAGCCACGTGTTCCATTAAAATGTTAATAAAATTAACCACATATATACCCAAAGATGTTTTAGCTAGTGGTAAGTCCGTCTCTTCCCTCCGAGGAGACAACGTTTCGAATCCCGCGGATGCTATTTTCCCCAAAGGCTGCCGTTGCGCTCTCGGTTGGAAAGTACACGCCATATCAGTGGTTATATTAGAAATAAATGTCACAATCAAGCGCAAACTAGTTGTGGCGCAATGGTAACTCGCTCTGGCGCAATGGTAACCCAGCTCCTCCCCAATTTGGCGCAACTCTTTTTTTCAAAAAAAATGGGATTAGTTTCCATACAAAACAAACCAAATGCTTGACTTGCTGTAATAGCTTTGAGTTTAAGTAGCAAGAGAGAAGAACAGTACGCTTCGTCTTGATACTCGAGGTTGAAACCTGACGGCGAGCGAGAGCTCGAGGCCGGCGGCGAGGTGCCGTCCGGAGATGTAACCAGAGTATCTTACCAATTATATGTGAGATTCGTCGTAGCGTACATATCCTCTGCTATCGTGCGTTACATCTGGTATCAGAGCCAGTACTCCTCGGATTCCTCTCGAAATCAATCGGCAAAAGGCTCTGGTGATAAGCCGAATTAGATCCGATTGCTCACCAATCTGAGTCCGATTCGCAATAAATCCATCCATCGTCGTTGATTCGGAGTCCAAGCTCGGGATGGATCCGTTTCTCCTTCCGGAATTTCGCTCTGGCGCATTCCCACCAGACGCGTGTTCAAGTCGCCATGAAGATCGATGAACAGCTTGCGCTGCTATTGACGAAGATGGATACGGAGGCCGCCAAGTCTTCCGAACGCCATACAGAGGTCAGCGGCCGCATCGACAACATCCTCACCACGGTGCACGAGCTGCGCACCGCCAAGGACGACTTCGAGAACTAGCGTCCTGAGGTCGACAAGGAGATGGAGAATCTCCGTTCCTCAGTCGCGGATCTTCGTACCAAGCTCGAGAAGTTCGTGACGCCTTCCTCAACTCCGTTCCAGATCGAGCATGTTCATCACACCGGTGACGGCTCGGCGAAGGTGCTGGCGTCCGCCCATCTGGACGCGTCCTCCTCGAAGGCAGCACCTGGGCCTTTTGGCCACCACGACATTCAGGGTGGCTCTGGACATGTCTATGTCCAGGAGCCACCAAATCTCAAAGGTACGAAGCCAGATCCACGACCCCCTCCATCCTTTGAGTTTGCTCAGACCCATACCTGCTGTTCACATCACCACCTAGGTCCAACTATGCCACAAATTGATTTCCCAAAGTTTAGTGGTACCAATCCCAAGCTATGGATTCGACAGTGTGAAACCTACTTTGATCTGTATCATGTTCCTGTTCAAAATTGGGTCAAGTTAGCCACTGTCAATTTCACTGGACCTGCTGAATTTTGGTTGCAAACTATTGAAATTAATGTTAGGCAGTGTAGTTGGGAAGAGCTTTGCCACATGGTAGTGGATAGATTTGATAGAGATCACTTCAATCAGTTCATTCGGAATTTTTTCCATGTTCAACAAACCAACACTTTCCTAGAGTACATATCCTTGTTTGATGACCTCATGCACCAAATGTTAGCACATGACCCTCATGTTAATCCTACTATCCTCACTGGGAAATTCATTGATGGGCTTAAACCTGAAATTCGTGCTGCTGTTATTTTACATCGACCCAAAGACTTCGATACTGCGAGTTCTCTTGCTATTATACAGGAGGAGATCATGCAAGGGTTCACATTCAAGGAGAACAAGAAACAGGAGTTCAACTATAATACTCCCAAGCATTATCAAAAGCAGTATCAGGGCTATCATCAGCATCAAGGTTATCAGCACCATCCACCTCAAGAATCAAAACTGGAAGCTCCCAAGTCTAAGCCAGATGAAAAGTTGGCTGCTCTGATGAATTATAGAAGATCCAAGGGGTTATGCTTTAAGTGTGGAGGCAAATGGGGTCCTCAACACAAATGCTCTGCAACTGTGCCACTGAATTACATCGAAGACGTCTGGAATATTTTAGGGGAATGTTACTCAGAGTCCTCTCATGAATAGGTTGATCCTGATCCTGATGAATTGATGGCCTTGTCAGATCAAGCAGCCAAGGGTATTGCTGCTCCACATACCTTAAAAATTCATGCTCATATCAAGCACAGACCTGCCATAATCTTAGTGGATTCAGGCAGCTCCCACAATTTCATCAGTGAACATATGGCTGAAAATTTCAAGCCATGGACCCCAGTTGATCATCCTATGGCTGTTAAAGTGGCTGATGGTTCTTTGCTTCAATGCACTCATGAAGTTACCAACTGTACTTGGACTGCTCAGGGAGTGTTATTCACTAATACCTTCAAGGTTTTGCCCCTGCAATGTTATGATGCTATACTAGGCATGGAATGGCTTGAGGCCTTCAGTCCAATGCAGATGGAGTGGAAACAAAAGTGGCTCAGCTTCACTATGCAAGATCAGGTTGTTAAGTTGCAATGTATTCCTGATGTTGTCCTTCCTATTCATGAGATCACATGCAATCAACTACTCTCCTTATACAAGAACAATGACATATGGCAGATGGTGGAATTATATTCAGTTGAATCACCTTCTGGTAGTTTGCCTGTTGAACCTCTCCCTGTTGAAATGGCACAATTGGTTGAGGAATTTCCAGTCATTTTTGAAGAACCCTCTGGGATACCACCACCAAGCACTGTCACACATTCTATTCCTCTCATGGATGGTACTCAACCTTTCAGACTCAAGCCATACAGATATACTCCATCCCAGAAAGATGAGATTGAGACTCAAATAGCCCATCTCCTTAAGTCAAACATGATTCAAGAGAGTACTAGTCCTTTTGCATCACCTGTACTGCTTGTCAAGAAAAAATCAGGTGAATGGAGACTGTGTGGATTACAGGAGGCTAAATGCCTATATTGTCAAAAACAAGTTTCCTATGCCAATTGTAGAGGAATTGTTTGAAGAACTTCATGGAGCTTGTTGGTTTTCCACTCTGGATTTTAGGTCTGGTTTTCATCAGATTATGGTCACACCTGCAGATAGGTACAAAACTGCCTTTCAAACTCACAGTGGGCACTATGAATACAAAGTGATGCCATATGGTCTAACTGGAGCACCTGCCACATTTCAGTCTGTCATGAATCACATACTAAAACCTCTGCTGAGAAAATGTGTGGTAGTTTTTATGGATGATATCCTTATCTACAGCAAAACTTATGAAGAACATATAGAACATGTTGTTGACGGTGCAAAACCGTGCTCAAGTTCACCGCAAGCCTACGGGTGACTTGGTGCCTTTTTCACCAAGGAGGGTCCTCCCTAGATTTGTCAATCCAAGGATCGGAAGCAAACTCCTAAGGCTATCCATCTAATCTAATGATCTAACCTATCATTAATCGTTGATTGCATAAAGGTTAAACATACAAACACGAAGGGATGTATGGATCTCATCCACCTAGCCATAAAGGTAAGCAAACCAAAGGTAACCTTAGCCTATCGTCTTCTTGTTGCCGCTCCTCCGGCCACGATGACAAACCAATCTAATCTATGCTATGATAAGGAGTACACTCGATACGGAGTAACCCGATATGGAGTGGTCCGATGCACATTCATTCGCCGCTTTCTCCTCCACCGTACTGTCACTACGCAAGGATATTCATCACCGAACGACAACCTAGGTCCGTGCACTACAACGATGTATCCGCAAGAGATAGACTAACCACTACGATTAGATCTATTCCTACTAAAATCATATGCTAGCTACACATATGGATAAAACACTCATCGATGTAGATCAAAGTAAAGAAAAGACATGATTTATATCACCATCGAATGTAGAATGTACAATTGCCTTGATGGAATCAAGGCATAGGCTCCGGAACTCCACCATGGCTTCACCACGCAGGGCCAACCATGGCGGCTAGGGCATGGCCTAGGCCATCTCCTAGGCAACTCGAGGACTTGCGGCGGTCGTCGGCTTCCTCCCGGTGCTTCTCCTTCGTGTTGGCGGCTCTCTGATGAATGGATGGATGTGGCGGCCGGCAGAGGCAGAGGCAATATACGAGCACCTAGGGCAAAGGGGGGCGCGAACCAGGCCCGAAACAGGCCAGGCCGGCCGGCCTGAGCCGACCGGCCCAGGCCCGTTTCGGCCCGGTTCGGCCCCGTCTCGCTCCCCGATGCTTCTCGGTCAATTGTTGACTTGCTCCCTTATGCTTGTGGGCCCTTGACGTCGTCTTCTCCACGGTTTAGACAGAGCTCCTTGTCGTGCAAGCTTCAGCATCTTCTGTCCAGGTCCCTGGAGTTTTCCGGCTTCATGCTTCGGTCCCTGGGCCCTTTGGAGTCATGTTCATGAGGTGTCTTGACTTGTGTCGGGCTTCATGATCTTCTCTTGAAGTGCTTGATGAACTTATCCTGAAAGTCTCCTCTTTAACGTTAATTTCCTGCGTAAACAACAAACTCCAAAATCGACATGCGAGAGTGAACTTGATACCTCCGGGGGGTTAGTACCATTGGTTAGAATATCAAATACGTGCAAATGTTGACGGTAAACTTATAGCTAGGTGTTCCAAAATCGACCGTCAACATACCCCCATGCTTAAACCTTGCTCGTCCTCGAGCAAGTCCGAGATCTTTGCTTAACTTGGAAATCAGCGTTGCCCTTTAATGTCTTCCCTGCACTTAGTTATACACAACAAGACATATTGCTCTCTCAAGTATTTAGCATTTAAGGTTCAAGTTTTGACCGGCTACTTCATTATGGAAGATAGACTATCATTAAAGAACATGCCACAATAAAACAAATATAGTGCTCTCGAACTTAAGCAAACTTCAAACCTTTACCTTGTTGCATCGTGAAGAGTTTTCAAAAATTTGCACATCTAACATAAGTGAGGTTCTCTTGCAAAAGCTCATGGAAACACTCATCTCGTCAAGTCACTCAAGCCTACACTAGATTAATCTCAACCTATTCTACTCATATATGAAAGTGGAAAGCTTATGTGGAGCTTGGTAGGTAAAAACAATCCTAGCAAAACATTATACTTGAAATGTTGTCAAACTAAGAGAGAGATCTATTGGAATTACCGAGACTAGTCAAAAAGGCCATGGAAAATAAATGTTGGAAAAAGAGAGAGATGGAACACACACATTTAGAAAGGTGGACATGTGCAAGTGGCAAATGGGTGATCCCGAGACACGGATGAAGTTCTCATTATCGGATTGCACATGGTTGGAAAAGATTGAGTATGGACTTGTCTTCAAAGCTCTAAGATTTAAATGAAGCTAAAAAGAACCGAGGAGCATTTTTATTTTTCTCTTTTTTCGTTTCTTTTTTTCTTTTCTTATTTTTTTCTTTCTTCTTCTTTTTCTTCTCTTTAACTTTTATTTTTTTATTCTTCATATATGCTCCTCCGAACTTTTAAGCAACATAGTACTTGCTATAGCAGTCCTCCCCCATGCTTAAATGATTGCTCGTCCTCGAGCATAGAAGTGAGGGGACCTATGGCTGCTAAAGAAGTATAAAATCCTTGTATTCCTTTATAAATCTTTTGAAATCTTCAAGGGCATCCTCCATGTCGAAACTCACATAACAAGTTGCATTGATGAGTCCCTCCATATGTTATATGTCTTGAAATCTTCCCAGAAAATCTTCAGAAAATTCATCGAAAGATACGCAAAGGAATGACTAGCTTCTTAGTCTCGTACACCAGAAATCAATCCTAATCCAACTCATCAAGATATAAGTTTGCAAACTTAAGGTTATATCATTAAAGTACTTGTATGTGTATAGGCTTTGGTAGGTAGAGCCTTGCAAGAGATTCACAAATGTAGATAGCATAATGGTTTTAAATAAAACAAGTGCAAGGCATAGGTCTACGGTAAACTTAAATCAAGGAGCAACATAAAGTATGTGAGTCTAAAAATTAGTCATTTAACCTCCACAAATGAAAGAGCCGGTATTTAATTCAATTTAAATTCCTTTTAATAGAGAGCAAAAAGTCATGTCATATAAAACATCATGCAAGTAAAACAAGGCGACAACTTTCATCATTTTTCCATAAGCAAGACATACAAATGATATTATCGTGGTAAGCTCAAAAGAGATGGTGATTCATTTATTGAAAAGTAAAAACTAACTAACCTAGGTTGTCCTCCTAGTAGCCATGTTATTGATCGAGAGATAAATACAAAGGTTGTCTATGGTTGAAAGCATATATGTGCAAGCATTTAAAAGGCGATGAACAAAAAAAAAGTTAAGGGAGAGTTACCGTCCTTTTCGATGCTCGTAGTGAAGTGCAGCGTGGCCTCCCCCATGCTTAAGCACTGTGCTTAGCATGGAGAAAGAATGATGAGCATCTTGGTGAAGGTGATCCTTGTACTCCACGTGGCCTTTTTCCCTTTCGTCCTTCAAATCCTCCCCCATGCTTAGCGTGTTGCTAAGTGTGGAAGAACTTGAATTGCTTGTAATCCCCTATTGTCATGTGTTTGAGAATCATCTTCACTTCTTGTCTTTGTGACTCATTTGTCCTTCAACCTCTTCTTATTATCATCAAGCCATGGTTCCAATCCTTCGTCATATCGTCATCACCGACTTCCATCCCGTCCTTGTCGCTGCCTCATCTTCAACAGTTTTCCTTTTACTTCCTGAACAGAACATGTACTGAAGCACCCCTCCAAGTTGAAGTTTATGAAATTATCTTTCCAACGAGCCATCATATGCATGAAACGGGTTCCGAACAAGAGAGTTGTGCCAATTTTACTCCGGCGATGCAATCTGTCCAAAGTGATTTCAGACGCGCAGCGCTCAATGTTTCTGCCATATCTCCTTGTTCGGGTCTTCAAAATTGATGATTCTTGATGCGTTGGAAAGAAGGTTTGAAGGAGCTTCTGAATATTAACTTTTCTTCCATTTTACATCTCTGAACACGTGCTCAAATCTTGATGGAAACAGCGACTTCTTTCTCAAGCCTTGTAGGTGACTAATGACCTTGATTGCAATCGATCAAGAACTCATGGGAACACTTTGTCATGCCTACAAAACAAATCAAATGCACATTCTACCCCCGGGGTGATGGTCGGGAGTAGAAATAATTGCCAACAAACCAAACACATACCTAAGATCTTAACTTGTGGCAAAGCTTACCTAGCAAGAAGAAAAGATGAATCTAATGAGTGTACGTGCGTGTAGGTGAAAATGCAAATGAAAGGAAGGGATATAAACAATTACAATGTTTGCATCAAGTTCTAAACACCATGTTTACAACTAGATTGCTTTATTTCTATATAAACATAAAGATTTAACCAAGGTCAAAACACCATGTTCATTTCAAGGTTAACAATTCTTTATGCCGCAAGAAAGTTAAAGCGCATTGCAAAGCTTATAAACCAACCTATGCAACGTGAAAGCAAGGTTCGTAAAACTGAATGATGGTGGTCTTCAATCATGTCTAAACACCATGTTTACACAAGATTGCAAAAGTAGATAAGCCTGATCAAAGCATTATCGTAAACATGAAAGCATCTATCATAAAGCTTCACGAAAGGACCTAGCTAACATAAGGTGGATGATGACAATAAGATGAATGCAAAATGCAAATGCAAGGGGTTAGTAAAAAGGGTTAACAATGTTTGAAAAAGGCTTTCGATGTTGTTCCTCAATGAGAGGTAGAGTCAAAAGTTTTATCAAAAGACCTTAAAACATGCTAACAAGGTTTTAAGGTAAGGCTTATGGGTATCCTATATTTTTGGCTTAAGACAAGAATTTTGAAAAGGTAAGTCGGGTGAAGAAATTCTATCTAAGGTTGTTTTGCAAAAGAAGAAAAGCAAGGATTAGATTTTCGGATGAAAAACAAACTTATGGTTTTAGGATTACTAAAGGTATGAGGGGTTTTTCCTAAGGGTTTAGGATGAGGCTAGTCAAAACTTTAATTAGAAAGGGATAGAGATAGACTTTGTCGACTTGACATAAGTCGATCCTTCCTTTGTTGGCTTGGTTGCTAGGTGTGGTTTGATAGCAAGGTTTAGGCAAAGGTGGTTTTTTTGTTTTTCACAAAAAGGGTCTTAAATATGATATGCATCATGCAACAAAATGCAAGGGTGGAGAACAATGTTTAAAGAAGTGCAACATGATATGAATGAACAAAATTACATGACACGATATGGTGGTGATCTAAACAAAAATAAAAGTTAGCCTAAGTTAACTAGCCACAAGTTTAGAATCAAAAGAGATCATGCTTCATACTTCTCTCTAAAAAACACAAATAAAAAGACTCTAAACACTAATAATCACACAAAAATAAGGGGTCTACAAGTTTTCCAAAATTCAAGTAGCAAAGTGCTCACTCAAAATCTATTTAAAGCATACAACATGTGGTTGTGACATTTATTAGAGCAATGGTACAATGTTACTTGAAGTTTTCAAATAAAGAACACAATGTAGACTTGTCATAGTTTATATAGATATATAAAAAGATCGGGTTGCCTCCCGCAAAGTGCTTCATTTGAAGTCATAGAGCTCGACTTTCCCACATACCTTTTTATTGTCATGAAGCCATAGTTACTTGTGCGAGAATCCAAAGTAGCCATGCAGCTTGATGTTGCCTTTAGGAAATCCGTCGTGGTTCGCTTCCAACATCATCATGTGTTGAGTGGTGCCTCTTGTGTCTTCATTCATCCAATCTCCAAAGGGTTTGTTTTAGTCCTTAGCTTCTGAATTTAGTCATGTACGTGTCGTGGAACCGTTGCCCCATCTTCTCTTTATTGACTCCATGTCCATCTCCTCTATCTTGTCGTCATCACCTTGTTGCTGACTCTTCTTCGTGGATTTACCCCTGCATCCAGAACAGAACATATACCAAAATATAGTTCTATTGAAAAGTTTGTAAAATTACCTTTCCAACGGGTACTCATTCGCCTTAATCGGAGTCCGAATGAGGGAGCTATGGCTGTTTCACTTCAGCATTGCTTGCTGTCCAGAATTTCAGCATGTGCAACCATCGGTGATTCGGCCATATCCGCTTGTAGGAACCTCCGATTGCCTTGCCGCTTGATTCGTTGGAACGTAGACTTCATGGAGCTTTTGAAAATCCAAATATATCTAATTGTTTTCTGCTGAGGCTCATGCAAACATCGCGATGACATCGTTATCCTTTCGTCCATCGATCCGGAGATGTACGTGTGGTCTTCATCTTGAAGTTTTTTAGGGCACCATGCCACGCATCCCTTGGCTTCAAAAATCACTACCATCGCTGCATGATATTGATGGTAATGGAATCCTTCTCCATCACGTTTGACATGGTCGTTTCCGAAACCTATAGCTTGAACAAACAATCCTCCAAAAGACATTAGTCTAAAAACTTAATCGACACATAGGCATACCTTGTTCATCTTTGTTTGCTTTGGGTGGGGGCTCAATAGTGGATGTTGGACCACTAACCAAGGTTAGCACCTACCACTAAAGAGCAAAACATGTGTAGCCATCAACTTGGTTGAGCGAGGTTGGACTTGTCGAAGTCCGAATGTTGAAAACTTTTCTCAATCGCTTTGTGTCTAGTTTTCCACCTACTTTCAAGGACACAAACAAGAAAGCAAGCGTATATGCAATGATAAAATTAGGGTTAGTTAAAAGAAAGATAGATCGCCCTAGGGTTCGAGTTGCCGATCCCCGGCAACGGCACCAGAAAAAGGGGCTTGTTGACGGTGCAAAACCGTGCTCAAGTTCACCGCAAGCCTACGGGTGACTTGGTGCCTTTTTCACCAAGGAGGGTCCTCCCTAGATTTGTCAATCCAAGGATCGGAAGCAAACTCCTAAGGCTATCCATCTAATCTAATGATCTAACCTATCATTAATCATTGATTGCATAAAGGTTAAACATACAAACACGAAGGGATGTATGGATCTCATCCACCTAGCCATAAAGGTAAGCAAACCAAAGGTAACCCCAGCCTATCGTCTTCTTGTTGCCGCTCCTCCGGCCACGATGACAAACCAATCTAATCTATGCTATGATAAGGAGTACACTCGATACGGAGTAACCCGATATGGAGTGGTCCGATGCACGTTCATTCGCCGCTTTCTCCTCCACCGTACTGTCACTACGCAAGGATATTCATCACCGAACGACAACCTAGATCCGTGCACTACAACGATGTATCCGCAAGAGATAGACTAACCACCACAATTAGATCTATTCCTACTAACATCATATGCTAGCTACACATATGGATAAAACACTCATCGATGTAGATCAAAGTAAAGAAAAGACATGATTTATATCACCATCGAATGTAGAATGTACAATTGCCTTGATGGAATCAAGGCATAGGCTCCGGAACTCCACCATGGCTTCACCACGCAGGGCCAACCATGGCGGCTAGGGCATGGCCTAGGCCATCTCCTAGGCAACTCGAGGACTTGCGGCGGCCGTCGGCTTCCTCCCGGTGCTTCTCCTTCGTGTTGGCGGCTCTCTGATGAATGGATGGATGTGGCGGCCGGCAGAGGCAATAAATAGACGAGCACCTAGGGCAAAGGGGGGCGTGAACCGGGCCCGAAACAGGCCAGGCCGGCCGGCCTGGGCCGACCGGCCCAGGCCCGTTTCGGCCGGGTTCAGCCCCGTCTCGCTCCCCGATGCTTCTCGGTCAATTGTTGACTTACTCCCTTATGCATGTGGGCCCTTGACGTCGTCTTCTCCACGGTTTAGATAGAGCTCCTTGTCACGCAAGCTTCAGCATCTTCTGTCCAGGTCCCTGGAGTTTTCCGGCTTCATGCTTCGGTCCCTGGGCCCTTTGGAGTTATGTTCATGAGGTGTCTTGACTTGTGTCGGGCTTCATGATCTTCTCTTGAAGTGCTTGATGAACTTATCCCGAAAGTCTCCTCTTTAACGTTAATTTCCTGCGTAAACAACAAACTCCAAAATCGACATGCGAGAGTGAACTTGATACCTCCGGGGGGTTAGTACCATTGGTTAGAATATCAAATACATGTAAATGTTGACGGTAAACTTATAGCTAGGTGTACCAAAATCGACCGTCAACACATGTGAGACAAGTCTTTCATCTCCTTCAAGAGCATCAGTTTAAAGTGAGATTATCCAAGTGCTCTCTTGCTAAACAATAGCTTCATTATTAGGGTCATGTTTTATCTCCCAATGGGGCACTAATCCTGACAAAATCCAAGATGTGCAGAAATGGCAGTCCCCTCAGTCTGTCAAAGAAGTCAGATGCTTCTTGGGGTTAGCTGGTTATTATAGGAGATTTGTTAAGAATTTTGGCATGATTGCTAGACCACTGACAGATTTTCTTAAGAAAGGCACATTATTCATTTGGACTGACCATTGTGAAAAAGCCTTTCAATTGCTGAAACAAGCACTTATTTCTGCACCTGTATTAGCTGTACCAGATTTCTCCAAACCCTTTGTGGTGGAAACAGATGCTTCTGATACTGGTATTGGGGCAGTTCTTCAACAGGATGGTCATCCAATTGCTTATGTCAGTAAAGCTCTTGGACTAAAACATCAAGGCTTGTCAACTTATGAAAAGGAGAGTCTAGCTATTCTCTTGGCTCTAGATCAATGGAAGGCCTACCTGCTACCTGCTGAATTTACTATACACACTGATCAGAGAAGTCTTACTTATCTCACTGATCAAAGACTTCATACATATTGGCAGCAGAAAGTACAAACCAAGCTCATGAGTTATCAGTACAAAATCAGCTACAAAAAGGGGAGTACTAACTGTGCTGCTGATGCATTATCCAGAGCTCCCAACCCACCATCTTATCTGAATGCAATATCCTTAGCCCAACCAGTTTGGTTACAAACATTGCAACAGAGTTACTCTGACAGTGCTGTAGCTCAACAGCTTCTGAGCAAATTGGCTATTCATAACCCAGATGGGCATTTTTCGCCGAACCAAGGCATAATCAAGTATAAACACTGCATTTGGCTAGGGCATTCCACAGAGCTTCAAACTAAGGTAATGGAGCAACTTCATGACTCTCCAGTGGGTGGTCATTCTGGTTCCTTGGTTACTTATCACAGGGTTAGTAGACTGTTTTATTGGCCTCATATGAAACAAGATATTAGCAAGTATGTTGAAGCCTGTCATGTCTGTCAACAAGCCAAAACTGAAAGAATTCCTTACCCTGGGCTCCTGCAGCCCTTGGCAGTTCCTAATAGAGCTTGGCTTATGGTTACAATGGATTTCATTGAAGGGTTGCCTACTTCCAAAGGGTATAATTGCATTATGGTCATAGTTGATAAATTCTCGAAATATGCTCACTTCCTCAAGCTCAAACATCCTTTTTCTGCATTGACTGTGGCACAACAATACATGGAACATGTTTATAAGCTACATGGTATGCCTGCTGTGATTATATCTGACAGGGATAAGATCTTTACCAGTCGACTGTGGCAAGAGCTGTTCACTCTATCAGGCATCCAGTTATGTATGAGCTCAGCATATCATCCCCAAAGTGATGGGCAAACTGAAAGAGTTAATCAGTGTATTGAAACTTTTCTCAGGTGCTTTCTTCACAATTGTCCTAAGCAATGGTCTGATTGGCTCCACCTTGCTGAGTTCTGGTATAATACTTGCAAGCACAGTGCCACTCAGTTGACCCCATTTGAGATTCTTTATGCTCACCAGCCCAGTCACTTTGGTATTGATCCTGATCAAGATTGTGCAGTTCCTGACTTAAATGAATGGCTCTAGAACAGGCAGCACATGAATGCTGTCATCCAACATCAGTTGCATCCAGCTCAGACTAGGATGAAACATCAAGCAGATAAACATCGGTCTGAACGAGTGTTTGCAGTTGGTGATCGAGTTTGGCTCAAGCTACAACCATATGTACAACAGTCAGTCACCTCCAGGGTCAGCCCAAAGCTCTCATTCCGTTATTTTGGACCTTTTGAAATTCAAGCTCGTATTGGTACGGTGGCATACAAGCTGAAGCTTCCAGCTACATCTCGCAGTGTTTCACGTTTCTCTGCTGAAACCAGTCAAAGGTACACGCCCTGTGCCATACACTCCTCTTCCTTCAGACACACTACCTGTGCAGGTCCCTGAGATGGTGCTTCAACGCCGGGTGGTCAACAAGCATAATCGTGTTTACAGTGAGTTGCTGATCAAATGGGAAGGACTTGACCCTGCTATGGCTACCTGGGAAGACGAAGACATGATGCTGGAGCGGTTTCCTGAGTTCACGACTTGGGGACAAGCCGTTGTTGATGGGGGGAGGAATGTCACGATGTTGCCCAAGCCTGCTACAATTGAGCCCAGGAAGAAACGAAGCCGGCAGCCCAATAGCAAGTTCCAAGGCCCAGATTGGTGCAAGTGAAGAAACAAGCCCAAGTGAAGAAACAAGCCCACTGAGTTGGAACTTCATCTCGCAGCCCAGCTGCTGTAATAGCTTTGAGTTTAATAAGTAGCAAGAGAGAAGAACAGTTACGCTTCGTCTTGATACTCGAGGTTGAAACCTGACGGCGAGCGAGAGCTCGAGGCCGGCGGCGAGGTGTCGTCCGGAGATGTAACCAGAGTATCTTACCAATTATATGTGAGATTCATCGTAGCGTACATATCCTCTGCTATCGTGCGTTACATCGACCTGCCTTCGTCCCGGTGCCGTCGACGCGCCATGGACGGCGATGAGGTGACCTCTCGTCCGAGACAATCGATCGAGGATATTGAGAGTGAAGCGAAGAGGGCACGCTTCCAGCGGATTCAGACGATGAAACCAGGGCCCCGGATAAGGAACTCGCCTCAGCTAAATCGGTGCGATTGCATTCGTTTCCTTTTGCGTAATTTAGTTGCTGCGAATGTTTCTCGCCATGTTTCTGCCGTCAGTTGGGTGCTTTTGAATACCTTACATCTACCTAATAATTGTTCTAATGCCCATTCCTACATTCAGGAAAAAATTGGATCCTTCCGTGTATCAAATGAGCGAAAAGATGATGCAGTTTGCCCTCCGTGCAGCTGAAATTATGCCTCAAAAACTACTGGGGTTTGGACTCTAAGACACCATTTTTCCTGTTTTCCGCATAGTTTTCAATACCTACGAATTGTTCCGACTATTTTTCACATGTTATTATACTTCTTTGATTTTAATGTTTAGTTCCTAGTTGATCTACTTATTTTTCAAACACGCAGGAAAACTTTTTATCAATAAATAAAAGGGTACAAAAACAAACAGGTTTGGAAACATGTACAGACCCGAACTCACATAGCTACAATCACCTTTTTAAATTAAAAAGACACGACCCGATCTAGACCACAAAACACCAGCTACTCTTGCAAAGTTGCAAGGGCACTAGAGCGAGGAGATGAGAGATTACTCAATCCTGGCTACTCCATAGTTGCAGCTCGTCCCTTAGCATTGATAGGATGCTCTTCCCTTAGCATAGACATGATTCCATTCGGGTTAGGTGGATCCCCATCGAACACGCAGCGATTGCGATGGTTCCAAACTGACCAAGTCCCTAGAATGATGATAGAATTAAGGGTTAATTGGATTGTGCCATTATAATTTGCACATTTTCGAAAGACACCATTACTATTCAACTAACTACGCTGGTGCCATCACAATTCTCCACTTGTTTGAAGCATGCCATTATGTACGCCCGACACCAGCCGAGGCCCACCTGCAGGTGTATTGGAGTGAAGAAGGAGGGAGAAATGTCTTCTTTGCCCTTGTCTTCAACCTCACCTCGCAAAGCACGGGATCCCGATGGCCCCAGCGGCGTGGGCACGGAGGCCGCGGGGGCGTGCGTGCCCGACCTCGCCGGTGCGGGCACGGTGGCCGCGGCGGCATGCGTTGGCTGCCGGACTTCGGGCCGGCTGCGGCCTCCCAGCAGGTTTTAGGCGACCAGAGGGGCAGGGTGGGTCGCTGGTGACGGTACCGTGGCGAGCCCTGGCGGCCGTCCCCTTCCCTAGTGCGGTCGGATGGGCAAGGCGGGCCACCGGCAACGGTGTTGCGGCGAGCCCCGGCGGCCTGTGGCTCACAGTCTGCCGGCGCGGGGGGCGCGCGACCTCCGGCACGGTGGCTCGCGACCTCCCAACGCGGGAGCGCGCGGCCGGCGGCGCTTTGGTTAGCCCCGGGATCCGTCGGCGCAGGGGAGCAGGAGAAGGGCGACGCGGAGGCGAGCAGGGGATGGGGCGACACGGGGAGAGCCGGGGACGGCCGGAGCAGGGGATGATGGAGGCAATGGTGGCGGCTGGACGCGGGAATTGATGGCGCAGGCTGTGGAGGGACGAGGAGGACGGCGGTCGTCCGCCTACAGGACCCTGCTAAGCGCCGGCCGTGCGCCGAGCCTCGGCCGCCTGTCATGGCTTGGCCCGAGCTGGGGAGAGAGAGAGCGTGGGAGGAGAGATGGTGGGAGGTTGAAGAAGCCACTGACGTGTGGGTCCCACACGTCAGTGAGATGAGAGAGGGAGGGAAAAAGAAAACTGAGCAGGAGTAATCTTGTCCATACGAATATATACCCCTTATACACCTGACAGTGGGTCCAAAATTGTCTCTAAGCGTACATAATGACATATCTCAAACAACATCAGAATTATAATAGCACTGGCGTAGTAAGTCGAATAGTAATGGTGTACTTCAAAAACAACAAAGTTATAATAGCACGGTTCCAATTAACCCTAGAATTAAGGTCCTTTTTGGCCAGACCCGCTACTCTTTTGCTTGCTCTTTCCATCAATCATCAACGGAAGTATCTTCAGGTTGTGGAGTTAGCGCCGCAGACCCATTCTGCAGCAACCAGAACCAGACCTGCTAGGTGAAGACACAGGAGATATAAGGAAATAGTTGTCCTACTTCCTGCTGCAACAAATTTGTAATTTTGGTAAACATTAATTTGTCCACCTTTGCCATGTTTAGCCGGTCACTAAAACGTTAGATATTCCTATGAAGAAGGTGGGTCTTTTGTTTGTGTGTAGTATAGGATTTTTCAACCTCTTTATTAACACAAGAGATTACCTTTACCGGCATACATTTTTACTACTAAGTTATTGCTTGTTTCAGGCTTAAAATTCAAAAGTTGGATATAGGGACAAAGGAGCATGAGAGGGTTCTCTCTGAGAAGACTGAGGAAGTTATGCACCCATGTGATTCTATTTATGCACCCATGTGAAGGATATGCAACTGCAAACCCTGAAACCGGTGCTCACTTGTCAGAATTACCATTGCAACAGCAGCAGGCTAAATTGCTAGAAAGTTTTGACAGGTAATTTCCCCCTGATTGTATTTTGATGGATTTGAATAGTCTGTATTTGTACCATCTATTGCAACAATAACTTCATTGATGTCCTTTATTTTTTTTGTTTCTGCTGTGTTATATTTGTGTCATGACCAATGGTCTAGATCCTCGGTATCAAGGGGCATCTAAAAGTGCTGTCAACATAGTTTTTATTGCATGGACTATCATGAAAAAGGCATTGTCCATTCTTTATGAGCTTTCAATCATTGCCCTTTTAGTTGTTTACTTGAGTAGCTCTCAAGAAATCTAATGACATTATATGTAACCATAAATATTTGGCCATGCACATTTTCTCTTACTAGAATGTAGCATATATTAGGTACGAGTAATTATTATTTTTTTGTTATAATAAGTATATTACTTTTGCTTTTGTTCTTCTTTGTTGTTCTCCATGCCTTTTATGTTGATCGAGCATATAGGAATTAGGTTAAATAATCTGACTCCTGGCTGTCGTTTAATTCCATGCCACAGAAGGTTAATCAGTATTAATTTCTTTTATGTGTTTTAGGGTTAGTTGATACTTTTAGCATGACAAACTCATATGGCTCTGATTGCTTATTTTGGGATGAGACACAGTTCAAACAATACCCCAGTGGAATATTGCATGTCTGATGAGTTCATCGAGCTACTAAGCAGGCGAGCAAGGCTCTATCGTAGTTTGATGACACCACTTTCTCGGAAGGAAATGTATGCAAAGTCACTTGTATATATGAGTGAGGAAGCATCCTTGGCATTTGAATACTATGTTAGAGAAAGGGCTCTTTTTGAGGTTTGCATAACTCCTATATTTCTTTTCCTTGTTCTCATTACCATCACTGTTTTCTTAAGTCAATGTTTTTTTTAGGGTTTTGACTACAGATTTGGTGAATTATTGCATCACTGCTTTAGTTTTGAGGAATATAGGAAGGTTTACACTCACTATAATTTCACCATTGAGATGAAAAAGAAAGATGAGGAGTGTTGGACCTCTAGTCGTTATTTTGCTGAAGTCAAGCTGATGTTCGGTACAAAGTCTTATTTCTGCTCTCCACTCAAGCTGACTGATGATGGTATGCCCTCTTGCTTATTACTATTAAGTCTCATCTTCTTTCCTTTGCTCTTGTTTGAACAGAAACATTGTCCTAACCGCGAAAAATTCCACCAACTTTAATGGATTATATGATGCCAAGGATACGAACATGTAGCTTACAATATACAAAAATTATTTTACATGTTTTTAAGGAAAGGTATGTGCCAGAAGGGAAATAAATAATTTGCCCCTACAGATGCATACTTCATTGTAGGATTTTCCAGAGAATGTTCATTGACATCTGGGTCAAATGAACTTGGATTGGAAAAATGCATATATGAAATGAACTGTATTGAATTATTTTCTGAAGACACAAATTTTTTTTTTCATATCTACGCCACCCATAGGAAAAGTTATTTAAAGTCCCCTCAAGCACAAGAAGATTTCTACAGACTAAATTTTTAGATGGACAGAAGATAAACATGGAAAAAGGAAAAATAAGTTTGTACTGTCTTGGAATTTATGTCTGTAAAGTTGGAAGGGCAGAAATAATGTAGAATCATCAAAATGATTCTTCATTGGGATTATGCCGATATATTTATTTTTTCAACAGTTCCTGGTGTACTTATATTTTCTTTACAAATTTAGGGTATACTGGTAATTTGGATACACATCTGTTGAGAGTATCTGCAGCTTCAGGCCAGTTATGTGTGTTGGTTTCCCCATTGGTTGTGATCTAGATTGGGTGTCTGGGTGTGTGGAGCCCTTGGGGGTTTGTTAACTTAATATGATAAATATAACTGCACTGGGTTGATTGCTTGAAAGGCCAAAGTAGATGGCCCTGGTGAACCATAATTTCAAGTAAATTTGGGCTTAATTGGCTAATTTTGCTACTAATGGTTAAGCAGATTCTCTTCATCCACAATTTCTACTAACTTTTTTCTAGTTACGAGCGTATGTACCTGTCATGTACTGATTCATGTCAAGGCATATGTTAGGTGTTATTTCTTATCAATTAGATGGTGGCAACAACATGGCTATTGGTTCTGTTATATTGTACTTAACTAATTACATATTGAGCATTGGCTACCCACAAGCCACTTTTTGTTAGTTTGATAAGCTGTGTTATTATAACCAGTATGGTGCACAGTTCCAATCGAATAGTCCTTTTCTCTCACAACAAATCAGCCGACTTAATCAGTACACAGTATTTTCTTCTCACAACAAACCTGTCGGCTTCTCCTCCTAGAGACCTGCTGAACGCAGCAGTCTGTTTCCTTTGTCCTAGCATTGTTGTAAATGTTTCTCCGTTGTGCCAGGTCATTGCTACTCGTGTGCAAACCAAGGTGCCAGTGAGCTCAAGCACCCGCCCGGAGGAGGCTTCGAGAAGGGTCGTGAAGGCTGTGCGTACCAATGTGCGTATGCTGATGATGGTTCTGATGATGATGAATGCGGTATGTGGCATGTCATGTGGCATGTTTATTTTTATTTTCTGTTTCATATTTTGCTAACTTGAGTTCGATAAATAGGCACAAAAAATGCTTCTTAAATGTGTAATGTAAATAGGTATTTACAGTTGAAATGGCCCAATATGTACTGTAACCAGATTATGCTCATCTGCATAACCAAACAACAATTGTCTCTCCAAGGCATAAGACTAACTCCAACAACTCCCCCATCCCTTTCCTCATCCCCAAAATGAGGGCTCCGTGCACACTGTACGCAGTCCAACAACTCCCCTTAATTTGGGTATACCGGTCTGCAAGCACTCAACCATGGGTATCTCTCCTCTCCCTCATCCCAAGTTGCCAACCGCCACCCATTCCCTCGCCCGTCGCCCCTTCCTCCCTCCCCTCACGACCGCCGCCGGCTTGGGGCCCACCTCGCCTTCCGCCGTCAGTCTAGGATGCGCCTCTACCTCCGCGGCTAGGCCCCACGCCCGCGGCTAGGGATCGGCGCCGCCGCACCACGCTGGCGTAGATCTGGTCGCCGGCAGCCTATCTCTCCCCTCCTGAGACCCAGATCCGGCCGCCAAGGGAGAAGTGGAGGTCGGAACTCCACCGCAGGTCTCTCCAGGTGCGGCGGCGGCAGCCCTCCTCTAGTACGCACGCGGCAGCGCGGCGGCCCTCCTCCAGGTCGACAGCGACGGGCTCCTCCAGGATGCACGCGGCGGCACGGCGACCCTCCACCATGCCAGCGGCGGCGGGCTCCCTTGCTCCGCCTCGCTCTTCCGCCTGTGGCCACCAGCTGACCGGCGGTAGGCAGGCACCGTCGCCTCCTTTCTTCCCTCTCCTCGAGCGGCTTCGAGGCGGAGTTTGCCGGCAAGGCCGGCCGCGGCCCCCCCTCTCCCTCCTCGGGGGAACCAACCGCCGCGGGAGGATGCGCGAGGGGGTGCATGTTGCTGCTGGAGTGCTCCTTCTTTTGCGAGCTCGAGGTCTCCTCTCTCCTCTACTCAGCAGCTCTATTTGAGGATGGGGGTGCGCGTGCTTGCTGTGGATGGTCTAAGGCCAGTTTCCTTGAGATTATAATGGCTTCCCATATTTATTAAGTGGTATGGCAATGTACTTGTGTATATTCTTAATGTCGATGGTTATTGCTTGCACGCAGAATTGGTGATGTCTCTATATGATAATAATGTTTATATTAAATGTCACTAATTTTTTTTTTCTTCCTGCAGTTTAACACTTCATAAAGCCTTGCTGCCTTCTACCCTAAAAAAAGCTCGTTGTATGTGCTCGAAAAGGCGAAGTCTGTTGGCAAACATGGTGAAGCTATATCTCGGATATTTAATGTAAAATATATTATCCTGATATGTTATGTTGAGTTTGGACAACTTCTGTTATGGTACCGCCGGGATGTTATTTTTGCTTGTTCATGTTTGTACTTGCAACGGATACATATGGATTCCAGTTGACCATGTTGTGAAAAAGTTTGTAACATAGCATAAAGTTAAAGTTCAAACTTATTCTAGTTTAATTTTGCAGGAAAATTTTTCTGCAGGCCTTTTTTTTAAAAAAATCTGTTTTCATGATGACACAGTTTTATTACTTGATACTTCCTTCCAAATTGTACGGGTTTTGTGCTTTTTCTATGATATTTGATGTATGTCAAATATTAAAGAACGGATGTAGTATCTATTACAATTTGAAAGGGATGTAGTTATCTATTACAATTTGAAAAGGATGTAGTATCTATGATATTTGATGTGTGCGTGCGCGTGAATAGTAACTCGAAATTTAAATTTTGAATACAAAAACGGACTATATGTATTTCTCGGGATATGTTCAAAAAAAATACTACAACTTTGGGATTGATGAGCAACTATTGTTGCACTTAATTTGGGGAAAAATTGAAACTTAAAAATGTAGTTAAAATGGGATGCAGGGACTCTAGTTTGGCAAACAAGAAAGGTCACGGGGATTGCGAAATGGTAGTTGTACAGCTTTCAGATGGGGTAGATGCTGCCAGGCAGAGTCATAGTTTTGAGTGGGATGAGGGAAGCAACAACACACGCCAGCCAAATTGCCAAAAGGCCTTTCTCTGCCGCCATCAGGTTGTTTCACGGACGCCGCACACGTACTCGCGCCGTGTCGGTGGAATTGCACACAGTAAAAGACAACCTACTTTGACGTTGTCTAGTACTGAAGGAGAGTACCGGTCAGTGGTAATGGCAGCATAAAAAAGCACTTGGTTTAAGCAATTGATGGAGGATCTTCATCAACCAACGGACTATCAAGTAAGGATTTTCTGTGACAACTTATCCTCTATACGCCTTGCAGAAAATCCAGTTTTCCATGCAAGGACCAAACATATAGAAGTTCATTACCACTACATAAGAAAAAAAAGGTCCGTGAGGGAAAGATTGACATGGTGCCTACAAAGACGAATGAGCAAATTGCCGACATCTTCACGAAAGGCCTAAACAAGGTAAAGTTCAAGAAGTTTTGAGAGGCGCTCAACATGGTTTGCAAGACAAGTCTGCAGAGAAGTTTGCATTGAGGGGGAGTGTTGAAGGGAAGCAATACAAATTTCTAGAACATTTCCCACAACTCAAGAGCCATGATATTTTCCATGAATACAGATGTTGTTCTCATGAAAAAAATTAGAATACTGTATAATATAGATATTTATCTAGGAAATCTCTAAAAAGAGGACACTTGTCTTAACCCCGGCCCATGATCCCTCTTGACCTATAAATAGAACCCTCACTCTTGTCATGTCATTAAAACCTATGAGCATGGTAGATGAGTGAAGCATAGGGTAGTCACTAAAGAGAGAGTTTTGTACACTGTAATATTGTTGTGTAGTAATAAAGTTATGTTCTTGTGAGTTGGTGTCCTAGGTGTAGGTCCTCAGCTTAGTGGGTATTACGGTTACCACAAATTCCAACATAGGGGCAATGTTTGGATGCTGAGTGAATGAGTGCGACTTTGTGCGGCGAATCTAATAAGCATAATTAATGCTACATTAATCATCCACTAATCACACGGTCAAACATCTCATTAAATTTGTCTCAAATTTACCTAGGGTTGTGAAAGTAATTTTGGAAACTGACTTTATTTAATACCTTTAATTAGTGGTCAAACTTGCACTTAATAGGGTGTGAAAAAATTTCACCCCTATCCAAACACTGGCAGAGAATGATTGATGTAGTTTTCAAATGATGTATAGGTGACATGCGTCAACATAACATATCATTATATTGTAAGGTAATTTGGCATGTTGGTAAATAGTATTGCTCGCTACCCTTATGCTAGGTTTGTTGAAAATAAGTTATTTTTTATAATAAGTCAACCCTCTTAACTTTGATCAAGTACCAATATTTACTGAAGAGAACAAGATTAAACGTTTATTACAGAGGGATTGAACCAATCAACAATTAGCATAAGCATGTAAATAAACTCGCTTACCGTTATGGTGCGAGGTGCTCGGGACTCCGGCCATTTGCCTCGATGAGTCGAGAGCGCGTCGATCAACTCCACCTCGTGGTCGTGGCTGTTCCTGGCGGCTAGGGTGGCGCCCCTCCCCCAAACGACATCTTGACTCTCTCATTGGCCTTCCCCTTCCTCCATGCTTCTCAAAATACCAGATGCAAAGAAGGAATGAATGATTCTTATATTGGAGCCGCAAGTGAGTCGGAGCTGCGGCGCACCTCACGGAAGAAGAGGTTGCTCTGGACCAGGCCCTTTGCCTCGCTGAGTCGACGAACAACTCCGCCTCGTGACCGGCCCTTCCCTCGATGAGTCGACGAGGACGTCGATCAACTCTGCCTCGTGGCCGGCCCTTTGCCCCGACGAGTCGACGAGCGCGTCGATCAACTCCACCTTGTGTCCGGCCCTTTGTCTCGATGTGTCGATGAGCGCGGCGATCAACTCCGCCTCGTGGCCGTTCCTGGCGCGGTGACGGCAGCCATGGCGGCGCCCCTCCCCCCAAACCACATCGCGAGTCTCATCATGGCCTTCCCCTTCCTCCATATGCAGAGGAATGGATTATTGGAGCTGCAAGCGAGCGGCGATGGAAATCAGAGGAAGGGAGGTTGTGGCAGACGAGTTCTATTTGCTCGAACCACAACGGGGTTTTTTCCGATCCGTTCCGACACCGTAGCGGGAGCAGGAGGGGTTTTCCAACGGAACGGAAACCCGCGCAAAACCTTCCGTCACCCACACCTCATGAGCTACGCATCCACCCTTCAACAAGGATCCAAGGGCTCCAAGTGTCAAACTTTTTTTCCATGCCGCCCCGCCCGCCCTCTGGAGGAGAGGGAGCAGATGGCCCCGCCGCGAATTGTATAACATTTTTTTTGTTTTTTGCTTTTTAGGAAAAGACATTTATAATACATTTTTGAAGGAAGATTTTTTTTTTAAAAAAAAGATTTTGATACGGCAGAGCCTCTGACGCGAAAGCCTTCAGCCTAATAGTATGAGTTACTCTACTTTTGTAAAGAAATTTGACTGTAAGGTTGTCAACAGCCTGCTCAAAACATTTACCGGATATCATAGTTTTTTTTACAAATCACACATTATAGGTTCTCGAAAGAAGACCATATTATATCAAAGACCTTCAACTCTATCAGGATCCAGAGTGTAACACCTCAGGTGTTTAAATACCATTAGTTAGTGCTAATGACTCTCCTAATTAAGTCAACACACTTTTGTGGTCAAAGCTTGGTCAAACTCTAGCTAAAACCCTAGTCAAACCCCTTGTCACTCCTTGTCCTTCTAGAACTTTTGCCGCGTTCTCCAAATTTCACCTAAACACTTCAAAATCTCCCAATATAAAAGTTGTCCAGTTTTTCGAGGGACACAACTTCCATGTTGGTTGGCATTTCAAATTTGGAGTGGAAAAGGGTGAAAAACTTGGTCAACTGCAGCTCTCACTATTCATCGGTGCCATGAAAACCAGCAACTTTGCCTGCAGTTCATGCTCAAAAGGTTGATCAAAACACCTGTCGGCCTTTGTAAAAGTTGTAAGGGGATCTTTGATCTACAACTTTTCTATTTACCACTTAGTGCACTTTAGTTCAAAAACTAGGAGTTTTCTGCAGTCAAACAGTGCCACACGAAATTTAAACCGGCGCCGCGCCGTGGCGTCGCGCTCCCACACGCCGCGCCCGCGCGCACGCCGCGCCACGCCGGCTCCGCCGCCGTACCGCCGTACGCCACCGTACGCATGCCGAGGCGGGCCCGTGTCCCCCGGTCCGTGCGCCGCACCCCTCGGGACGTCCCCCTCTGCCACGCGGAGTCCCCGCACTCGCAGCCCGGCCGCACACCGCGTTGCCCGCCGGTCCGTCCGCGCCCCCTGTGCGCGCGCGCACCTGCCGAGGCCAGCCACCGTACCGCGGTTTAAATGGCCGAGGAAGCCTTAGTCGCGAAGCAAGGGAGCCGCCTATATAAGGCCGCCGAGCTTCCCCTTGCGCGTGCACGCCCGCACGCCTGTGCCTTGCTCGCCGCCGAGCCGCCATGGCCGCCGCCGCACTGGAACCACCACCTCCGGCCACCTCCGCTGCAAACAAATGCCCCTAGCGTCTTCCCTAGGATCTGCATCATCTCTCGGTGCCGCGTATTGCTTTGGCTGCGCCGTCTCGTCGCCGGAGCAGAGCCCGCAGCGGCCGCAACCGCCGGCCACCGCCGAGCACCCTCGCCGGCGACTCCCCCGCCCCAACTCCGGTCACCAGCAAGTCCTAGGTGAGCACCTGGTCGAGTTTCCCCAACCACCCGGCCGAGAGCGCCGCTGGCCTCGCCGGAATCCGGCGAGCCGCGCCGCCGCGCCCCCCAGGGACCTAATTGCAGGCCTTTTAATCTTTCCCGGGACTTTACTGCAAACCGAGGGCATATGTGTGAACCTTTGAAAAGTTCCAGGGGCCTGCAAGCAAAGTAGTTTCTTAAATAGTGTTGCAGTTTTGGCTGAAACTTGTAAAATGTGTAGAAAATCATAGAAAAATCATAAAAATGCAAACCCAATTTTGTTAGATTCCTTGTGAGTAGTACTACAACTTTTGTAAAGCATGACTATGGTTTTTCCTGATAATTTTTGCATGAAAAATAGGAAACTGAAAAACCTAGATCTGTTGTATCTCCAAATCCACATGTATTCTGTAGCTAATTTTTTGATATGTTGTGTGTTATGCTATTCTTAGCTCCTGTACCAAAAATTGCACAAAGTTATGTTGTAAATCTTTTATTATGAATTGTTTTCTATTTATGCAGAATCTGTCTAAATGATTTTTGTAGCTAAAAATAATTAGATTTTTGTGCCCAACTTCTGCATGTTGTCTTTTTATGCCAAAATTCACCTCTGGTGAATTAATCACTAATTTATAATTGGAAGAAATATTTATTCGTGAAATATGCCTAATTTGCTTTGTAAATGCATAACTCAAGATCTATAGTAGTTCTAGGTGTATATGTTGCATGCCTAGCTTAGATTTGGACCAGAGGCCATGTGTGAGAAAGTTGGAATCATTTTGATGTGTATTTATTTTTATACGCATTTATCTTGTTTTGGTAGCTAGCTTTTGTTATTTTCGGTGTATTTAATTTCATAGCTCTCATAAGTGTGCATGTGTGTGCAGTGGCTTTGCATAGGTTTGTAATGTTTCATAACACACCCTGCTGAATTTTATTAATTTATTTCATGAATAAAAGCAATAGAGGCCATTAAAGCTTAATAGTAAATTAAATGAGAAAATCATCAACTACTCACCTAATGACCTCATGTCATGTGGTAAATCATGTTAAAGGCTAAATGTCACCACCCCCTTGCTGTTTGTGAATTAATTGAAATTATTTACATAAATATGTACACAATCACTATCAAAAAGAGTAAATAATAAAGCACCACAGGAAATTACTTTAATAGAAAGAGTATACCAAATGTGTGTTTGTCAAGGTGAATGTGGTCAACCATGCACCCCATGGTTGTCATTTGTTGTTTGTTAATTAAATTGAAAACCGTCAATTAAATCTTGCATTGCATCCCGTGTAGATCTTCCCGACGGTAGCCGTACGTCTGTGCCGGAAGGAGGAGACGAAGGAGCTGACGGAGACGTGCACTACGTCGCTGTAGAGCAAGACCTGGACCAAAGTCCAGAAGGGCCCAAGGCCAACCTTGCCAGCGAAGGCAAGCCCCGGATCATTAACCCTTCTTTTAAAAATTTTGCAATTACCTTTGTTATGATTGTGCATTTACGTTTCAGGAGTTGACTTGAAACCCTAGATGCATGACCCCTAGGTACCTATGTTCTTATACTAGTATGCTAGGTCGATAGCTGCTATGCTATAGGACCGGTACAAGTCGAGTGATGTTCGTCACTCGCGAGAATAGGCTCTTATGTTGGAAGCATAAGATCTTTATAAATGGATTGCTCATGTGGTAAGAGCATGGGATTTGGGCTCCGGTCCAGTGGCTTTCGTAGGCTAAGCTTTTGAACGTACTAAGCACTTGCCGGGAATGGGACCGGTAAACCTAGTACCTGATGGACACGGCAAGGGAACTTTTCCCTACTACCCTTAGGACACCTTGTGTGTCCCCCTGCCTGCAACAGTGGGGTACCTGTGCGAATCTGGGCGATCCGGCGTGACGTTCCAGTAAGCCCTGTACCGAGGACTGTAGGTCTGATCCCGATCCGGATAAAGATGGGAACCGTCTGGTCGGTGTATACCCCGTCTGGTTTTTGTTGTAGTTCTTGGGGTATGCACCCTCCGTGTGTTTAGGTCCACCTTGCAAGGTTTAAATCAATCGATTGTCGGCCTCTCACCGTTATCTGAGACTGCTTAATCAACTGGCCATGATATCCCTTAATGATGGAACTTTGTGAATATTACTGCTTGAATTAATTGTTTGTACAATTCTTGGTTGAATTAGTTGGCTCACTTAGAAATGGTAATCAACTAGAATCTGTGCTAAAATATTGAAAGTAAGGACGTACTCTTTGTTGCTTTTCAGCAAAAGAACTTCCCCGGCCAAAAAGCCTCTCATGTCTAGAGTGTGGTGATGTAGTTGTCACCCGACGGTTAAGTCTTGCTGAGTATTAGTATACTCAGCCTTGCTTTAATAATGTGGTTGCAGGTGTTGTTTGGCCTGGTGAGATTCCACCCGGCTGGGAGCTGGAATGGGTGGATGACGACGAGTGATGACATCACGGACGGCCTCCTGTGATGTTTACCGTTGCGCTAGTTTATGTGTTTCCGCTGTTTTCAAACTCTGAACCTTTAATTATTGTCATGAACAATGGTTTGTAATACTTAAACCCCTTCGGGGCAGTTTGGTTTTAAATTGGTGTAGTGTACTCTGGACTCACCTTCGCGTGAGTTTTAATGCATATGTTCGATCCTTGGTTGATATCCAAGTGATTTACCGGGCGTTAACCCGGCAACTAACGACAGGATGATACTTTATTATTGCTTAATGACCAAAAGTGGATTTGGTTTAGGCGATAGTACGGTATTTTCCTGGGCGGGTTGTTACACAGAGACAGCTAAGATGCCGATGACGAAGAAGATCGTTCCGCCGGCGGAGGGTCGCGGGGGCGCCAGAGACGCGTACACCTAGGTGGAGGGACCGTGCAAAGCGTCGGTTCAAATTAGGCTCCTTGAGCTCACCGAGGTGGTGCACACCGATGACCAAAAGATGAGGTTGGGACCGTCGCCAGAGGATGAAGAAGGAGCTCGGTCAAGGATCCCAAAGGATGGCAGAGCAGTCGAATCAGCACCAGTGAAGAAGCTGCCGAGCTGAAGAGCGGTGCATCAGAACCGGAGGCTGCTGATGGGAGAGGGAGGCGGGCGGGGGTGGAGGGAGCGGACCTTGGTGTAGCAGATCCCGCCGGTGATGAGTTTAAGAGGTGGCGGTGGTGGAAGGGATTTATTTTATTACCACATACTCCCCTCTGTCCAGGAAAAAATGCAAGTTTGGCTTTTCTCACGGAAAGCAAGGAATGGGTAAAAAGATGCTTTTACCCCTACATCTTCACTGTTGTGCTAATTTTTTAGCCTTGCTCAGACGGAGAAGTCTAGATGGTTCTCGCTTCTGTTGTGCGGGAAGAAGCAACTTGGCACGGGTGGTTTTTTTATTTGTTGCTCTTTTCTCAAACACTTTTAGGTGGGTCCCACAATAGAGTTGCATTCTTTTGTGGACAATTTTTAAACTCTAGAGTTGCATTTAATCTTGGACGGAGGGAGTACCTCGACACTGGTGAGGACTTCATCGGAGACGCCGAGGAGGGCCACAGGCGATGCCAACGACAAAGGCGGCGACGGGACGGGACACAGCTATGCGGCAAAGCACAAATGCAACAAGAGAACTACTAGCTATTGAATTTCAAAGTTGCTTACATGACACTATTTCAATGTGTTGGTCAAAGTCGACATAGTACTTTCAATTTTGGGACACCATTTTAAACATGCAAACTCACTTCTTCTTAGTCAATAACTATTATGAAATGTTAACTAAGGTTCATGAATTATATTTTACGTGTCGTTGGACACATCTTACATTTAATGTTTTCACTAAAGAATTTTAAAGTAGGGTAATTGTTAACGTTTTTAAGCCGAAGACCTCGGTGCCAAGATCACTAGAACCGAAGTGCGTAAACTCGGCGCCAGAACCGACTTTTTTGCTTTTTGGCCCTTTTGGCGAAAGAAGTTCACAAATAGACCCCTGCCGGAAAGAATTCCAAAAATGGACCCTAAGGTCGGCGCCGTCATTCGTGGCGCCGAGGTAACGTGTCTCGGCGCCGTAGATCTTGGCGCCGAGGTGGGAGCCTGCGCTGCACGCGTGGCAAGCCGTGGCGGTCGACGTGGCGCGCGGCTCGGCGCCCTGATCTGTGGCGCCGAGCTCGGCGCCCTGATCTGTGGCGCCGAGCTCAGCGCCGTGATCCGCGGCGCCGAGTTGGCAAGATTGCTGGCCACCAAGTTGGCAAGAACGCGCGCTCTCCTTTCTCTCCATCTGCATCTGCCCGCATCCAGCGCCGGACCGCCGGCACCGCATCTAGCGCGGCGCGGTCGGGGTCGAGGGCGCGGCGCGGCCGGGGGCCAGCGCGCGTCGCGGCGCGGCCGGGCCAGCGCGCGGCGCGGCCACGGGCCGGCGCGGCCGGGGAGAGCGCGCGGCGCGGTCGGGGTCGAGGGCGCGGCGCGGCCGGGCCAGCGCGCGTCGCGGCGCGGCCGGGGCGCGGCGCGGCCGGGGCCAGCGCGCGACGCGGCGCGGCCTCCTGCGTGCCGAGGCTGTGGTCTTCCCTTCCTCTCCTCTGTTAGCAAAAGTAAGTCCATTTTTTTTAACTTAGATAATTGAATATAGGTGCATTATATAGAGAATTAGCTACTATATGTTATAGATAAACTACTTATAGATTTTTTAAACATAGTGACATATATATATATATTTAGGTACTTAGAGACTTAGATATATATTTATATTTAGAGACTTATAGCTATATGTATAGAGACTTAGAGATATCTATTTAGAGACTTGGAGAATATATATTTTCATTTAGAGATTAGGGGATTTCATAGAATTAGGCAATAAGGTAGGTAGTGTTTGTCATATATTGGAATTTAGAGACTTACAACTTACTTTTACTTGAATTTATGATTGCAATATAGATGGACAACTTAGTGACCATATATCATGGAGGTACTGTGGACAGAGATCGTTATGGAAATGTTGAGTTTGTAGAGATGCATTGTGTGCCTGTGCTATTCAATGATAGACCAAGTTTGAATGAGGTGATTGGAAGGGCTCGTGAGGAGTTACATTGTCCTGGTCCTGATGTTGACATTGTAGTGGAGGGTGTAATCAACATAGGTGCTCCACCTAACAATCTAAGGCGCATCATCTCAATTGGGTGTGAGAATCAATGGGATAATTATGTGAGATTGGCAATGAAGAGTCAGTTGCAATGTTTGGACGTGGTAGTGCGTCCATTGCTTCATGGTCGCAGCCATCAACCACATACTATCTCTCTTGTTGGGCACTTTGATATTGGTAATAACGCAGTGAGAAGTTTGGTTGATGCTCAATCAGCACCAAATGGGGTAGTTCCTCCTGAGGAGATGCCTTTGACACAGAATTATCCCAGTAAGTGTTGCATCCATAAAATTCGAGAATTTTAGGATTTCCTCTTCATTCATTCCTCTCACTCGGTACTTGTGTTTTCTATTTCATCATTTGTTGTAGGAAATGTTGTTGAAAATGCACGTGCACCTTCCATTCCACCCCATGAGAATGTTGAAGATAGTTTTCGTGCTTCCAATAGTGTCGAAGTTGAAGTTGAAGCTATGAATGCAGAGGAGCCTCCTGACATGAATGATGAGCCTTATTACAGGAATGAAGAGGAGCCTTATCACATTGCTAGAGCCATTGATTCTGATGATGACCGCCCAGTTGGAGAGCTTACAGAGAGTGATGTTGAGATGATGAAGCGTATTCTCCCTGGTGTTGACATTAGGGTGCATGAATTTAGAAATCTTGAACTATCAAGTCAGGCAGTTGCTGAAGGAAGGGATGATGAGCTACTAGATGCACCAGAGGCTAGTTCCAGCATGGTTATTGAGAAAGGTCGAGTTTTCAAAGACCTTCCTGCATTGAAGAGATGGTTGCAGCATTATGCAGTGATACGGAAGAGGCCATACAAGGTCTTACATTCTTATGCAGAGCGGCGGTACACAGTTGTGTGTGACAAGGCAGGTTGTAATTGGAGGGTTTGTGGAAGGAAACAAAAGCTCACCGCTCAGTGGAAGATCACAAAGGTTGTTGGCCCACACACTTGTGCAGAACATGAGCTAAGATTAAGGCACAGACAGTTGACCTCCACTTTAATTGCGAAGCGGTTGCTAGAAATTTTGAAGGGGCAACCCAATATGAAGGTGGCTTCAATTATCAGGACAGTAAAGGAGATTTATGATGGTTATCAGATTTCCTATGGCAAAGCTTGGAGGGCAAAACAGCGTGCATGGAAAATGATATATGGGGATTGGGAGACTGCTTATGAGAAGTTGCCAGAAGTTTTAAATGCAATCAAAGCGGTAAATCCTGGCATGCATTATGAGTATTTGCCAAATCCAAGGAAAACTAAGGATGGTCGACAAATATTTTTTCGTGCATTTTGGTGCTTCCCTCAGTGTGTCGAGGCATTTAAGTATTGTCGTCCCGTGTTCTCGATTGACAGCACATTTCTTATAGGCAAGTACCAAGGCACATTGCTTATAGCCATAGGATGTGATGCAAACAATATGTTGGTTCCTTTGGCTTTTGCTCTTGTTGAAAAGGAGAACAATGACAGTTGGGGATGGTTTCTGAGGCTTGTCCGGAGACATGTGGTTGGGCCTGGTAGGGAGGTGGGTGTCATATCTGATAGGCACGGTGGCATACTTAATGCAGTGCGTGAGCAGATAGAGGGGTATCCACCTTTGCACCATCGATGGTGTACTCGACACCTTGCAGAGAATCTTCTTCGGAAGGATAGTGTGAAGGATAATTTTGAGCGCTTTATGCTAGCATGTCGGCAACTTGAGGACAAATATTTTCGTGAGATTTTGGAAGATGTCAGAACAGCATCGAATGATGAGGGTAGGCAGTGGTTGTCAGGATTGATGAAAGATGTGGAGAAATGGACTAGGGCTCATGATGCGGGTGGTTGGAGGTATGAGTTTCAATGCAGCAACATGGCAGAGTCATTCAATAAATTGTTGTTGGGGATACGGGCTATGCCTGTGAATGCTATTGTGATCTTTAGCTTCTATAAGCTTAATGAGTTTTTCGTTGATAGACATGAAGCAGCATTGCAGTTGCAGCGTGCAGGACATAGACGGTCTTTGAATGCCCAGCAACATATGGACAAGGCAATAGAAAGAGCGTACACGCATGAAGTGACATGCTTCGACCATCAAACAGGTACCTATGAGGTGATACAAAGAGGTGGTACAACGTCAGATGGTGAGGTTAGAGAGTCGAGGCGACATGTTGTGGTCATCCAAGATTTTTCATGCACTTGTGGTGCACCAAGGCAATACCACTTTCCATGTTCGCATATGGTGGCAGCATGTAACCATCGCAACTTTGCTTGGCAGAGCTTGATACCTCGGGAATTTAGTGTGGAGAACCTTATTCTCACTTGGAGTCCTAGATTTGTGCCATTTCGTGATTCTGGAGAGTGGCCTCCATACAATGGCCCTAAGTACATTGCCGATGAAGAGTATAAATGGGCCAAGCGTGGCTCACGGAAGAGAACGAGACATAAGATGGTCATGGATCAGGTTTCTGGAAGAACTAGGCGAGGGAGAGCAACACCTTTTATTACTGACCCCGAGCTATATGAATGTGGGAAGTGCGGTAGATTGGGCCACAACTCACGCACTTGTCATTGGCAAATTGCCCAGGTTAAATTCACATATGTTCTTTTCACAATAGGTTTTTGTCATATTTTGTTCATGTTTCATTATATCTTTCCTTTTGATACTGATATTCATTTAATTTTTTTGTAGGATGGCTCAGTTCCATCTGCTGGACGAAGTGTACGACAACAAGCACCGAGGACGTCTAGTGGCGGAGGGGCAGGTATGGATCGCAATTTTTTTTACTAATGAGTTATTTGACCATATGCTGGTTCGTATGTTGAACTTATTCCATTGTATTTGTTACCCAGGTCCCTCCCGTCCTTCGTCCTAGAACCCACTATGGGTTCTTGGACATGCAGTACGACGAGCGTTACACTCCCCTCCTTCAGCGAGCAGGCCTGGATGTTATCTCTTATCAAGTTCGCCGTGGTTTGCCTAAGTTGAACCCGGCAGCTCTCACTGCACTGATTGACAGGTGCACTTCTAACACAATATGTTTCACATATGTATGGTATATTAATTGCTACCCCATTACAATGAGACTAACTTAACTTTCCAAAAATGCAGGTGGCGGCCTGAGACTCACTCGTTTCATCTACCGTTTGGGGAGATGACAGTTACACTTGAGGATTGTCAGAAGATGCTTGGTTTGGCGGTTTCTGGTCGAGCTGTGATTGGGCCTTGCAGGTCTGATGGTTGGAGAGACCGAGTGCAGGCCTTCCTTGGTCGTGAGCTACCTCCTGCTGAGGAAGGATCTCGTACTTCTGGAGTTCTACTTAGTTGGCTACGTGAAGCTTTCGGACACTGCCCTGAAGATGCAAACCTGGAGACGGTTGGGTTCTTCTGTAGGGCATGGATTCTTCACCTGTTTGGTTGCATTCTCTTTCCGGACGCGACGGGTGATGCAGCTTCATGGATGTACATTCACTGCCTCACGGATTGGGATCAGGCTGGACAGTATAGTTGGGGCTCTGCAGTGTTGTCTTTCTTGTACCGTCAGTTGTGCGAGGCGTGCAGACGCACTTCAACCACAGGCTCTATTGGTGGTTGCACATTTCTACTGCAGCTGTGGATGTGGTCTCGTTTACCGGTTGGTCGTCCACAGGTTCTTCCTCGTCGCCCCTGGTTCCCTAATGTCGACCCTCGACGTCGACCCACTGTTGCTTACTTTTGGGATCAGGTCAGCGTACCTCATGAAAGGAAACCTCGAGCTTACATTGAGTATTCCAATGAGATGGATTCGCTCACTGCTAGCAGTGTACGTATTTGAACCTTATTTGTGCACCTTGTTTACGTAACAATTTTTTACCTTCTCTACTAACATTTGTCCCCCTTTTTGTAGGTTAATTGGGAGCCGTACGAGGGTGAGCAGGGTACTTCCTTCTCGTTGAGCACTGTGTGTATGATGGACGACGACCTATACAGGATGGTTTGCCCTCTCATATGTTTCTATGCTGTGGAGTACCATTTGCCCCAGAGAGTTGCACGCCAGTTTGGTATACGACAGCTTTGGCCAGTCCACTCGGTATCTACTTCGGTTGAGCTGCACAAGTAAGATTGTGTTTATTTCGCCACCACATTTCTTTTCTCAAATCTTTTCATTTCAACATCTGTAACCGGTCATCTCAAATTGAATGCAGGTTAGATCGTCAGAAGAAAAAGAAGATATTTGAGTGGGAAAGAGAACACAACACATATATAGAAGAATGGGACTTGCAGGGTGAGAATGTAGATGAGAACGAGGAGCCACACACCAATAGAGAGTTCAGGCATTACCAAGCTTGGTACCAGGAAGCTACAAGGTGCAGGTTGAAGACACAGTGGACACATGATGATTACGCTGACATAGAGTCCACTGATGATGAAGCAACGGCGTACGACGAAGCTACTCGTGCTGGAACCCAAGTGGAGTCAGGACCAATATTGGACCGAGTGGTAATTTAATTCATGTGACTGCTTAGTTCTTCTACTTTGCAATAAGTACATTACAACAATTACTAATGTTGAGTTGTTTTGCTTTTGTGTAGGGCAACACCCTCAGACGCTCCGTAGAGGACATTGAGAACTTCAGTACGGGAGTTAGCGACAAGAGGACACATTCCTTCCTACTCGTAAGCGCCTACGGCTTTTACACATGTTGAATCATCATATTATTATTTTTATGAACTAACTTGATTTTTTTTGTCCATAGAGATTGAAAAAGCGCCTACGGCTTGCGGCCGCCCGTTGTGGTTGTAGGCCTGCCACGATGGATGATGTTCATGAGACATCCACAAGTACAGGTCTCGGAGGGCACGACACGCCTTTGCAGGATGACAACGACCCCCTTCACGATGTGATTGGCTCTTCTCAGCTACAAGATGCGCCTTTCACACAGCCTTCACCACGTCGATCAACCCACCCGCCAAACCGGTACACTCCAGGCACCGATGCTCTAGGGAAGGGCAAGGGTAAGACTAAGAGGAGGACCTGAGTTCATGCTCGATGTATTGCATGTATCAACTATATATATTTGCTATGTATTATGGACTGTAATATGGACTGTATTATGGACTTTATGCCTTATTGATTGTAAGCCTTATGGACTATGTGTTGGTATTACAATGATATTCATCGTTTATCTATTGTCATGTTGGTTGGAATGTATATAATACAGGGGAGGTTCTGCCAATTTTTTTTCATGCATTGCTCGATGCTCTTTTGGAATGACATGGAAATAAGAAGGAAATATGGATGCAAATTAGTCATTTTGAGGTAGGGTTATTTTGAGCCAAAGTTGACCGAGTCAACGTTTTGAATTTTAAATTTGGATAAATTTGACTGAAATATGGAATGTGAAGCTTGAGGCAATTGAAACTTGGTGGTGAAACTTGTGGAACCAAAGTTGAGACCTAGGTACCTCAATTAAATCTTGGAAGGAAAATAAGAGAAGTTACTATTGACGGTATGAAAACAGGAAATGGTTAAGTGAGGATTTTCAGAAATGATTAGCCATCTTTGCAAGCGATTTCAGCGAAATTTTCTTAAAAGATAGTGGCTCCTCGGTGGCAATATGGGTTGTTGGCATAATGGAGAGCTTATGTTTTCATTTGTTGGACTAGATATGAAGGATAAGTATTTTTTATGAAGCCTTAAACTTTGAATCTTTTTCTGTTAACAATAGCCAATTCCCAAGTCTTAAAATGGTGATTTTCAAGGAAATGTGAGACTGCTTTATAAATATTTTTATTTGGGAAATATTGAGCATAAGTGGTGAGAAATGAACTTTGAGATCCAAAGATTGATTTGGTCTACTGGTTCAAGAAAAAAAAGTTCATTCGATCATTTTAATCAGTGGTTGAAGTGGGCCAATAGCTCTATTTCGGTCTCAGATGCAAATCACCCTAAGTCCTGAAAACAGTGTGATTAGCTATGTTTGCAAACAGTTTCCGAAAATTTTTCAATATGCACTATGGAATTTTATGTGCAAATTGGAATCTTGACACTATGGAGAGCTTATGTTTTTATTTGTTGGACTAGATATGAAGGATAAGTATTTTTGATGGAGCCTTAAACTTTGAATCTTTTTCTGTTCACAATAGCAAATTTCCCATGTCTTAAAATGGTGATTTTCATTCGATCATTTTAATCAGTGCTTAATTCACTAATGCTCCAATCAATTAAAATTGTTCATGATACAATGTGGTTCCAAATAAAGTTTTGGAGTCATACAACCACTCTCCACGTCTACTACTATAGATCTACTGAGTACAACGGGGGTATTTCCCCTTCCTTATGGCCTCAGGTCCTGCTCCCTTAGCCCGACGAGCTCTCTCTCTTCTTCTCTCTATCTGCCTCACGGGCTTCAGCAGCTTCACGTTCTCTCATCTCTTGACGAATGCGAATTTCCTCCTCCTGCTCTTTCTTTTTTTCCGCTCTTTTTTCCGACTCAACCATGCGCCTCCACATCTCCCTTGCATCACGGCCCGAGCTCTCGACGTAGCGCTTGTCGAATTCAGATTGCTCCGTATCTAGCCACTGCATGAAATCACACAGACAAGGTGGAGTCTTTTTGGAAAGACATGTCAGCACATAATAAAACAACAATAATAAAACAATTATCAATAAATGTAGACAAACCTTACTTTGGGTCTATCATTGCGGTTCAATGGCTTGATCGGGTCGTGCGCATAGTTGGCGCACATGAAGAACCTCATCCCGTAAAAATCCCCGAGAACCATACACTTGACAACCTTGCAGTTGTCACCGCAGTAGCACATAGGAATGTGGATCCCCTTTGGCACATCAACTTTTTCCTTCCTTGTAGTGAGCAACTCCAACTGCAACTCTGGACCTGAGGAAGCCATTGTGATCTAAAAAAAAGATACTTAATTGTAAATAAACAATATGCTATTTCAAAATAATAACAATACCGTTTACTAACTTTAGGATTAACTAACTTACATTACCATTTAGGTATTTGAAAATAATAACAATATGCTATTTCATAATTCATACCTAGCAATTTCCATAATACAACTCATATACACCATGCTTATAATATTATAGCAATTGACATTTCTTATAATTCATACCGCTACCTACTAATTTCCATAATAAAACTCATATACATCATGCTTCAAATCCTAACTAGCAAAGTTTCTATAATACAACTCATATACACCACATTGCTTAAAATCCAAACTTATGCAACACATTGCTTCAAACTCAAACAAGCAAAATATCAACAATTTCCTTAATAGAACTTATATAAACAAAATCATAAGGTCAAAATTCATCAGGGAATAGAAAATACCTTGCCCTTGACGATCTACGGATCAAATACAACTTTCTACGGTAAAATCTTTCGAATCTAATTTGACCTACGTACTAGGAGAGAAGGAACCGAGAGAAGGGGGGAAAGAAATAACGTTCGGGAGAAGACGAAGGCGGCTGCGCGGCTTTTGAAGTACACCACGCTCGGCGCCGCAGATCAGGGCGCCGAGGTAGGCGCCGCAGATCAGGGCGCCGAGGTAGGCGCCACAGATCAGGGCGCCGAGCCGCGCGCCACGTCGACCGCCACGGCTTGCCACGCGTGCAGCGCAGGCTCCCACCTCGGCGCCAAGATCTACGGCGCCGAGACACGTTACCTCGGCGCCACGAATGACGGCGCCGACCTTAGGGTCCATTTTTGGAATTCTTTCCGGCAGGGGTCTATTTGTGAACTTCTTTCGCCAAAAGGACCAAAAAGCAAAAAAGTCGGGCGCCAGAACCTCTGGCATCAAGATTAGAGTCCCTTTTTTTAAAAAAAAAATCTTTCTTCCAAAAATGTATTTGTGAGAATTTTTTTACAAAACGGACTAAAAAAGACGGTCGTAGTGGCGATCTCCACGACCTCTGCTGCCGTTGGCGCCTCTGATGCACAGGTAATCGGAACGGTAGCAGCGTCTACGGATTCGCCGCTAATTTGAGCTTCGATCGACGGCAGCGGGGACAGAATGCTATCTTTAGTAGACGGCAGGCTCAATGACCACGGCGGCTCGTACATGTCTCGTGGTGAGCAAGCGATGCGGCGTGATGGCCTGAAAGTTTATCTCCTAACGACAGTTTGGGTTATCTGACATGAACTCTGCAAGGATCATAATTGGTGCTCTCGAAGGGCAAATAGTGACAAACATCTGTAGTCCGTATGATATTCTTTTGATATTCCTGCATCGGACCTGAAAGAAATGGGTAACGTTCAAAGCAACAAAGACGTGCTATTTGAGAGGGCGTATGACATGCATGCCATGCATGTACAAACATGTAGAGTATACACTATTGTACAAAGCTACATCTGCCACATACGAATATATATAAGAGAGACATACCAGTTCCATGCCTAAATATATTAATAATTAGAGGATCCTAAACAGATGTGCCTGACGGAGGCTTATGCTTGCCGTTGTAATAGTAAAATGTTGCAGTTGGCAGCAAGACCTGCTGCGCAAATGTTTCCTCACATCCAAAGTGAGAAGTTATCTGCATCACTCGTTCCAATTTGGTAGAACTCCGCACACAGATCTTGCTCACGGTTTCCAAGAGTCTGGGCAGCAGACTCCATCCAAGTACCTTCGTCTCCTTCTGGCCAGACTGTAAGGAATCGGATGCCCGTTAGCCTAAGAGGGGGTGAATTAGGCAACTTAAAACCTTAACCTATGGCTTCACTAATTTTGCGCAAAGGTAAACTAGAACATACTATCTAGATGTGCAACTACGGTTGTTCTAGTGTGAAACTCCCATCCCAAAACAAGGTTTGCAACCTATAGTCATTCCTAGCAAGATACTACTCTAGGAAAGTAAAGGCAAGCAAAGATTGCAATAGAGTAAATGCGGAAACGTAAAGGGGATGAGAGGAAGCAAACTCTTGACACGCGATTTATCCCGTGGTATCGGTAGGCACTAAGCCACCCCTAGTCCACGTTGTTGAAGCACTCACACAAGAGTATTGCTTCTCGGTCACCAAGTCTCTCCCAAGAGCACCAACTTGACTTGCCACAAAGGCTAGCCACTTAGGCACTTGTCAAGCTCCCTTGGTCACCTTGATGCCGCCTCCACTAAGGAGCTTCTCCACCAAGGAAGGGGGTCTCCACGTCCCCCGCACAAAGTGTCCTCGCCGCTCCACACCAAGCCGGAGGGTCGATGACGATTGCCGGTGAGCCACTTAGGCCCCAAGGCTTCCGGCGAACCTTGTACAACTGGATTCACTCAAGAATCACCTCACAAGGTTGGCACAACCTTGCACTCACTCAGCTCTAAGCTAAGCCTAGCACTAAGCACATACACTAAGCATATGCAAGTTTATGGATGAGCAATTAAGCACTTGGATGGATTGGATATGATCTTCTAGGTGTCTTGAACTCTCCTGCACTTTCACACAATCCAGCCTCCTCAAATGGGTGAGTGGAGGGGGTATAAATAGCCCAAGGTATCAAACTAGCCGTTGGCTAACGTCCACTGAAAAAGGTACCGTCGGATGATCCGACGCTATATTTTCCAGGGCGTCGGTTCATCCGGTGCCCCTCCCACGTCACTTAGCCGTTGAGGTTCTCTGACACAACTGCTCCGACGCTATGCACCGACGGTGCGTCGGATCATCCGGTGCTGAAGACTCCGCGCTCAAGTCGCCTCTGTTAGCTTTAAATCGACCGTCGGATAGACCGACGCTTCTCCTTGTCCAAGGCGTCGGATCATCCGGTGCTGAAGGCTTCGTCTTGGCGCGTCTCTGTATGAATTCAAACTGAGCGTCGGATAGACCGACGGGGTCCCCACTCAGACCATCGGATCATCCGGTGCTACTGTCTTCCTTGCTCTTCCTCTGCAACTCGTCCGACGCTACTAAATAATGGACCGTCGGTTCATCCGACGGTACCTAGGGTTTGACCCTGTGTACCAACTCGTCCGACGATTGCACCGACGCTTGTATTTGAGGGACCGTCGGTTCATCCGACGGTGTCTTTTCTTTTCCTTTTCTTGCTCGGTTTTGACCCTTGAAAAATACACTATCTTCTCAATTTGGCATATGGTTTTCTTGCATCCTTGGGACCTAGAAGTGTCTACAAAGACATGCTAAAACAATAGGGTTAGTCCCAATGATCATGTTGTCATGAATCACCAAAATCAAACTCGAACTAATGGCATATGAGGCCATGTTCGCTACAATCTCCCCCTTTTTGGTGATTTATGACAACACAACCAAAGTAAGTATAAATTTGCAAGAATTGACAGAATTAGAACCACTTACACTTGCTTGGATGCTTATCATCATCCAAACTCCCCCTAGATCAAACTTCCCCCTTTTTGATCTTCATGTTCACATTCTCCCCCTTTGGTCTCATATCCTTGAAACCACTTGTAAGCATCCTTGAACCCACTTGTAAGCTTAAGCCAGCTTAAGCCACAAGCTTGCTTTGGTCCCACATTCTCCCCCTTTGGAATAAAATCTCCAAAAAGTCCAAAGCAAAAGGTCCAAGGAAACTAGCAAGATCTAGCAATCATAGCTCAAAGGAGAGATGTTAAATGCAAGGGAGAAAGCCGCATGAACCATGATCCATATGTATGATATCGATGAAGATACCACATGTGAGAATAACTAAGGTGGATCACATGCTCATGAGACTAGCATGATACAAACTAAGCTCCCCCTAAGTGTGTGCATAAAAAGAATACCACTTGCAAGACAAGGGTAGTGAGAGACAAGTGCACAACTACAAACTTGTAAAAACAAGGAAGCTTAGAGCATATCATGCAAAGAGGTAGCTTAAAGGACAAGAGATAAGACAAATGGGTTCTTGTTACATTACCACTTGTAGATATCACTTGTAGTCTTTTGATCATTGCATACCTCCAGGGGATGATCCTCTCTACCTTGTTGGCACCACATTGAGATGAGCCACTTGGAAATGATATCACTAGGTGACACCACTTGAAAGAAGCTTGTATAGAAGACACTTGGGGTACCACAAGGATTAGGAATGTATTAGTACATTGCCTTTGAACTTATATAGAGACATAAGCTCGCAAGGACATGACTCAATAGCATGAAGCTCATATTGCTATATTCACTCTTTTAGAGATGTTAGATCACATTGAGAGTGAAATAGCATTCTCTTAGAATGAAGCACCGCACCGGAACACGTCGCTAAGGGACTACATAAGATAAGCTTGAAACAAAGTTAGTCCCATAACCAAACCATGGGATGAGCTCCCCCTAAATGTGTGCATTTAGTGTTTGAATCACCAACCAAATGTATGCACATTGTTTATGACAACAACGGGAAGCTTACCCTATAGCTTGCTCATGATGCAAAGAGATATATATGAATACATGCACCATGAAAGAACAAGTGTAGTTTTCCTACACACTAATCAAACCATGTAGATTGCTCATGGGTTAGCACATGACACAAGCAACCTACCATATGTAAACATTGCAACAAATGCAACCTAAACAAGGCAATGGAGCTACAATGATGCAAGAGATAGGTACTAGTTTCCATTACCTCAACCGGGGAACTTGGGCAACACATGTCTAACTTGCAAGCTTGGCTTTTAGGCATGAATTTCCGCAACTTCTTTGTGCCAAGCCTCCCAAGTCCCCGCTCTCAAGGCCTTCAAGTGGCCTTTGGAACCCAAACCATTTGAGGCCCCTTCATGTTGGTGATGACTTCCTTGGGCACCCAAATGGGTTGGTTCCAACCCCGCTCCTCCTTCATCTTCCCAACCTTGTGTGCAACCACCTTGCCATTAGCCTTCTTCTTGATGACGTAGGTGTTGCTCTTGGTCTTGTTCTTGCGGTTGGGCTTGGTGTAGATGAGGGAGCTCTTGATGATAGGCTTCATCTTCTTCTTCTCGCCCTTGTCCATCTTCTTGACAAATTGAGGGCATTTGTAGAACTTGTGCCCTTCTCCATGACACTTGTAGCAAGTCACGGTTTCACCCTTCTCAAGCTTCTTCACCATGGGATCACGGTTATCTTGAGAAGGTTGGACTTTACTCTTCATGTTTTGAGAGATGTCCACTTGTTCTTCATCATTCTTGCCCTTGCCCATCAAGTTTGCCAACCTCTCTCGGAGCCATTTCACTTCTTGCTTGAGCTCATCATTTTCCTTGCCTATGAGATAATCACATGTTTCTACAACAACATTCTCATGACAAGATGGTGAGCAAGATTCATCGATTAAATCAATGCAAGAAGTTGAAGCATCTACCTTGGAGATAGGAATTGCGCAAGGAATAGATGTTTCATCAAGCTCAAAGGAATTACTTGTTTTAGTCTCATTGCTCTCAAGCTTAGATTTTAGCTCATCACACTCCTTGCTAAGCAATTTGAATTTGCACAACAAATGTTCATAATTTGTAGCAAGGGTGTCACTAAGATCATTGAGAGCATTGAGTTCTTTAATTTCATTAGCTTGTTTTTCAAGCATTCCTTTTTGCTCATGGACTAGCTCAACAAGATCATTAAGAGAGGTGGTGTCGGATTCATCATCACTTACATTGTTCTCCATACCTCGGGCCATAAGGCACATGTGTGGTGATGATGAAGAGCCATGCATGAAGCGGGTGGTGAAGTTCTTTCTTGATTCATCACTTGAGCTAGAAGAACTTGATTCTCCACCACTTGTCCACTCACGGACGGCGATAGTTGCTTCTTGCTTTGGCCTCCTCTCCTTGACCACCTTCTTCTTGGGCTTGTGCTCGATCTTGGTGAACTTGATGTGTTGATGATAACGCCCTTCTCTCAAGTGGACGTTGTAGCCGTACATGTTGACTTTCTTCACATACTTGAAGATCTTCTCCACGTACTCGGCCACCATGGATTCAACCTCTTCATCACTTGAGGAATCTTCATCGTCACCATCATCACCATCATCTTCACTTGAGCTTCCATGAGTAGCCATCCTACTCAACACCTTCTCTTGTTGGCTTGAGAGGGCATGGCTTGTGCTTGGAGAAGATGGTTCTTGAGGCTTTTCTTGGGACGCCTTCTTGGACTCGGGCATGATTTGAAGCTCATGTGCCATGATCTTGCTCAAGATTTGAGATGGCTTCAATTCTTCGAGCTTTCTCTCATAGATGATAGCCTTCACCAAGTCATAGTCGGGCTTCCGGAGACTTTGAAGGATCTTGCGGTTGATGTTCAAGTCCGTGATGTTCTTCACACCTAAAGCATTGATTCTATTGACAAGCACATTTAGGCGTGAGTACATAGATTCGGCATTTTCATTTGCAAGTTGCTTAAAGCTATTGAATTCCTCAAGGAGACAACCGTAGCGTTCATTAGCAACTTCTTTTGAACCCTCATTTTGCTCCTTGATGGTTTTCCATAGCTCATGAGCATTTTCACAAGTAAAAACTCTATTGAAAACGCCTACATCTAGTGAGGACAAAATGATACTCTTAGCAATCACATCAAATTGCTTTTCTTTTCTAGTACCATTTTTCATGCCCTCATCGGTGACTCTCCAAACATCAAGGTCCCTTGCTTGGAGATAGGCCTCCATGAGAACCTTCCACCGAGGATAGCCCGTGCCATCGAAATGTGGAGCCAAACCTAAGGTATCCACCCCTTTCATTCCTCTAAAGAGCAACTCACTAGGCGGTGAAGCCTAACCGTTCCAATGAGCCGGTTTTCACAATTTACCAATCGAATTGGTGTTTCCTTGTGAAGGAAGTGAGTCCCGGCTCTGATACCACTTGTAAGGAATCGGATGCCCGTTAGCCTAAGAGGGGGAGGGGGTGAATTAGGCAACTTAAAACCTTAACCTATGGCTTCACTAATTTTGCGCAAAGGTAAACTAGAACATACTATCTAGATGTGCAACTACGGTTGTTCTAGTGTGAAACTCCCATCCCAAAACAAGGTTTGCAACCTATAGTCATTCCTAGCAAGATACTACTCTAGGAAAGTAAAGGCAAGCAAAGATTGCAATAGAGTAAATGCGGAAACGTAAAGGGGATGAGAGGAAGCAAACTCTTGACACGCGATTTATCCCGTGGTATCGGTAGGCACTAAGCCACCCCTAGTCCACGTTGTTGAAGCACTCACACAAGAGTATTGCTTCTCGGTCACCAAGTCTCTCCCAAGAGCACCAACTTGACTTGCCACAAAGGCTAGCCACTTAGGCACTTGTCAAGCTCCCTTGGTCACCTTGATGCCGCCTCCACTAAGGAGCTTCTCCACCAAGGAAGGGGGTCTCCACGTCCCCCGCACAAAGTGTCCTCGCCGCTCCACACCAAGCCGGAGGGTCGATGACGATTGCCGGTGAGCCACTTAGGCCCCAAGGCTTCCGGCGAACCTTGTACAACTGGATTCACTCAAGAATCACCTCACAAGGTTGGCACAACCTTGCACTCACTCAGCTCTAAGCTAAGCCTAGCACTAAGCACATACACTAAGCATATGCAAGTTTATGGATGAGCAATTAAGCACTTGGATGGATTGGATATGATCTTCTAGGTGTCTTGAACTCTCCTGCACTTTCACACAATCCAGCCTCCTCAAATGGGTGAGTGGAGGGGGTATAAATAGCCCAAGGCATCAAACTAGTCGTTGGCTAACGTCCACTGAAAAAGGTACCGTCGGATGATCCGACGCTATATTTTCCAGGGCGTCGGTTCATCCGGTGCCCCTCCCACGTCACTTAGCCGTTGAGGTTCTCTGACACAACTGCTCCGACGCTATGCACCGACGGTGCGTCGGATCATCCGGTGCTGAAGACTCCGCGCTCAAGTCGCCTCTGTTAGCTTTAAATCGACCGTCGGATAGACCGACGCTTCTCCTTGTCCAAGGCGTCGGATCATCCGGTGCTGAAGGCTTCGTCTTGGCGCGTCTCTGTATGAATTCAAACTGAGCGTCGGATAGACCGACGGGGTCCCCACTCAGACCATCGGATCATCCGGTGCTACTGTCTTCCTTGCTCTTCCTCTGCAACTCGTCCGACGCTACTAAATAATGGACCGTCGGTTCATCCGACGGTACCTAGGGTTTGACCCTGTGTACCAACTCGTCCGACGATTGCACCGACGCTTGTATTTGAGGGACCGTCGGTTCATCCGACGGTGTCTTTTCTTTTCCTTTTCTTGCTCGGTTTTGACCCTTGAAAAATACACTATCTTCTCAATTTGGCATATGGTTTTCTTGCATCCTTGGGACCTAGAAGTGTCTACAAAGACATGCTAAAACAATAGGGTTAGTCCCAATGATCATGTTGTCATGAATCACCAAAATCAAACTCGAACTAATGGCATATGAGGCCATGTTCGCTACACCAGACGTCATTTTCACCAGCCTCACTCGATGGGTCCTCAGCAGCAGCAGCAGCTGCTGCAGCGTTTTTTCCCTTTTTTACGACTCGTTCTTTGTAGAACAGTTTGCAAACCACCCAGTCGTTGAGCTGCAGAGAAAATGGAAATAACCGGAGCCAAATTAGTGAATTATTCTTATTGCTTACTAATTTTTCAAGTGTATATTGTGACCCACCCGCATGGCTGAGCCATCAGGCGCGTGCTGGTTCTGCGGGATGGAGTACTCCTTCATCTTCCACGGCGTCTGCGTCCCCTTGGGCTGCCGCCCGAGGTGGAAGGTGAGCGACGTCACCACCCCTACCAGCGCGCCGCCGCCGGCGCGCACGGTGGCCAGCTTGGTGTTGGATTTCCAGTAGCCCACCTGCACGCCGCTCGCATCGAGCACGCTCCTCGCCGGCCGATCGCCGTTCTTGTACTTGCGGTTCCTTGGCGAGAACGCGTACCAGCACCCGTTCACAACCCCGTACGCAGCTGCAGCAAAGTAATTAAATGAAAATCATGTTCCAATTCCAAAATCGAGAGGTTGGAATTGATAACGACGTTAACTGTTAATTAACTACTATAAGCTCTGAGCCTCTGACCTCTGCTTGTCTCTGGGTGTTCGTGGTAGACGTCGAAGTCCTTGAAGAAGTCGACGCCGACGGGCATCTTGTGCCCGGCGTGCTTCAGCCTGAGGTAGAAGATGAGCTCCTCGTCCGTCGGCTGGAACCGCACGCCCGCCACTGAGGTGTCCGCGTATGGCCCGGCTGCTGCAGCTCGATCCCTTGCGCTTAGATCGTTGCTGCAGGTTATTGGTTGCAGCAGCTGCCATTGCTTCTTCTGACCACGGAGCAACGCCATCGGGTTCGACGTCGTGCAGGGAGCAACAATCTGATGCTGGTCGGAGGTGGCTCCGGCGACGACAACACTGGGTACCTGATCTTTATGCTGCGGAACCTGAACTTGGACAGCACTACCAGCTGCCTGATCTTGTTGCTGATGGATCTGAACTTGACAAGCCATTGCAGCTGAGCCACCGGCGACAGAAGAAGCTGTCGCCGCCGCAGCTCGGCTGTTTCGAGCCGTCGTTGCACGCTTAGGCTTCTTGATGACAGCCTTGGGGGCGGCGGCGGCGTCGGTCTTGCGAGGCCGGCCACGACGACGAGGAGCGGGTGCAGTGGCTTCTTGAGCCTTCTGCGCGTCTGGAACGGCATGGACAATTGCCGCTGCTTGTGCTGCTGAACCTGACGCGGCTGCATCCTGGTTTTGCGTGTGGTAACGGGACGGCTCCGCCCTCGTGATCGGCGTCGGTCCCAGCACCGGCGGTGGCATGACGCCTTGAGCAAAGGGCGGCGCAAAGCGCGGCGGGAACCCCGGCTGGGTTTGGTGGTACCAGTAGTAGGGTGGTGTCTCTGCCATCGTCGGCCGCGGATAGAAGGTATCCGTCATGGATCTGTAGAGCATCGTCGACGGCGAGGGCGAGGAGTTGAACCCGCCAGAGGTGGTGGTGGTTGGCGCACACGGCGGCGGGTAATGGGAGCTCCAAGCCGTCACGCTTGCGGGAGCAGCGGCGTACGGTGCCATCCCCCCGAGGCCGTCGAAGAGCGACTCGGCGGGGTTGCTCACCGGCGATTGAGACGGAGCGCGGGCGGCGGGGCTGATCGTCATGGCGTCCAATGATCGGATCGGAGAAGTGAGAGCGCACGTGTTCTCCGCGCGGCGGGTGCGCACGTGTTCTCCGCGCGGCGGGTTTAATTCAGCGGATTTGCTTGGGGGAGGAGAGGAGTCTGGGGCGATCGAGCCCCGTCGTGTATGCAAGAGGAAAGAGATCAACACAGCTACGCCCGTGCATTTGCGTTGCCGTCGTACCGCCATATATTTCTCCAGACACGAGACGTTCAGGAGAAGAACTCTTCCGGATTACGCGCCGTGAAATCAGTACTGTCAGATTTAATTTTATAAACCACTTTCAAATGATTGTTAACTTTACCAATATTTCAAAAATTATGATCATAATGTTAGTGAAATACTCGCTGCTGTAGGTTCCAGAATACATCACATTTAGTTTTGTTCGAGATCAAAGATTGTCTAACTTTTGCTAAATTTATAGGAAAAAAATTGTAGTAACATCCACTATCTAGACAAGTGTCAAGAGACTCAAGACATAATTCGTGATGGATTTATACAAATATTTTGATGTGCATGTGTTTATATTTCTCAATGAATTTAGATAACATCATGGAAAATTAATAACTTCAATAGAACTGAAAATAATAAGGGAAAATTGTTGACCAAATTAGCAAACTAACTATTGAAACTAACTGTGATTCTCATAATCATTTTGTTCATGTCCACTGGAGCATTTTCTTTCCAAGTTGGGCCTTCTGAAAAAAAAGTCGGTTTCCACAGTAGCATCTGTTACATTTTATTTTTGCAGTGAAAAGCACCTGTTACACTTCTCTCATATACTCTGTTACATTACATATAGCATGTGTTACATTCAGGCTCAAACAATTACTATTAATCGTTCGGCACAACCATGCAACTATGCATAATACACCTCCAAAACGTTCTCAAAAAAAAACACCTCCAAAACTGTGGCCATACAGCTACGGGGAACATAGATTTTGCCAAATTCTCCATCGCATCGCATCGCATCACGCTTCCAAAAGTGTTTTCTCCTCCCGTCAGCTGCAGTCGAATGTACACATGCGGTGGAGGTGCGACGCGTTGGGTTGACGCGACCCCGCGGCGCAAAGGAAAGGGTTGGCTCGCTCCTCCGACCCCCGTATAAAATAGGCGAGACGCGCATCACCGCCAGAAGCAACAAGCCTCTCCGTCCTTCCCCGTCTCCGGCCGTTGCCTCCCTCCTCCTCCGTGTCCCACAGCCCGCGTCGCCGGCGGCGATCTCACCGCGAATCGGATCCGCCGCCGACAAGGTGAGCAAACCCCCTTCCCCACCCATGACCCACCTGCTCCTGCCCGTGTAGGATCGCTCTCTCTCCCCCGTCCGAGATCTAGGCGAATGTTCTCCTCTCCTCGTGCGTTCGCCGCGCGCTTGGGGTGTCTGTAGATCCGCCTGCGGATCTCGTGTAGGCTCGTTGGCTGGGAATTTCCGCGGTTGCTCGATCCCGGGTGGTGGATCTGAGTGATGCGCGTGTAGATCTAGCGGCGTGAGCATGCTGGAGGGACGGGCATGCGGGCGAGGAATGGATCAGCGGTTTGATTTTGAGTTTTTGGTGTTGCAGGCGAGAGGGGAGAGATGGGGCTCACGTTCACGAAGCTGTTCAGCCGGCTCTTCGCCAAGAAGGAGATGCGGATCCTCATGGTGGGGCTCGACGCCGCCGGAAAGACCACCATCCTCTACAAGCTCAAGCTCGGCGAGATCGTCACCACCATCCCCACCATCGGTAAGCACCAGACTCCATCAGCATCGTGTGTGTCATAGATATACTATGTTTCAATTAGTTATCAAATTTAGGACAAACTGTTCAAATAATGATTCGATGATTCCACTGCCACCTGCTACACGATAAGTTGAATATCTATATTTCCCCTCAACATTTGTTTTTAAAAAAATCCCTGGGCACTAGACTGGTGAAATACATTTATGTTCATAGAACCATACATGCATTTCCTCTTTACCATATTGAGGCTAGTGCACAAGTTGTTGGTTGTCACTCATTTATTCCAACAGCTAACGAAGAGATATAGCTTTATCAATTTGATAGGAAATTATGTTGTTGCCATGAACAGCTAAATTGTTTAGATACAATAGAGTGAAGTATAGCTATTGACAAACGAATTTTCGCTTGACACGAGGAGATTTGGCACCTCAGCTATATCAGAGATCAATTATTCAAGCAGCTAATGAACAAACAAAAGCCGCTTTAGCATGCAGATAGGAAGTTATGCTGTTGCAATGTACATCTGATTTACTTGAATACAATAAAGTGAAGAGTTTTATCTACTGACAAATTAATACTTGCTTTGACATGCCATACCCTTTTGAAATTGTCCGCTTGAAACCAAACTGCTTTGCTGACAACTGCTTTGCGCAAACATGCCTTTACTTTTGAGTTGTGACATTATGAACTCCTTTTCTCACCATTAGCTTGCTTTCAAATAAAGGATTCAATGTTGAAACTGTGGAGTACAAGAACATCAGCTTCACTGTCTGGGATGTCGGGGGTCAGGACAAGGTATGAAGATCATATGCCCTGTAGCTTCTGTGTTGCAAATTATGCTTGCCCATGTCAGTTCTGTGGCATCGTTGCCTTCTCTGTCCTGTGATTTCCTCCAATGGATGATTTCATATTGCATTGTGCGGCTCTTATTTGCAGTGAAAATTAGTCTTTGCCGTAATCTGTTTTACCTTCAGTTTTATTTCGAAATCTTCTTAGGCATCCTTCATTCAAACTTTCTTAACTTTTTTTCCCCATTGCCTGAAACAGATCAGGCCACTGTGGAGGCATTACTTCCAGAATACACAAGGTCTCATCTTTGTTGTGGACAGCAACGATAGGGACCGTGTTGTTGAAGCCAGGGATGAGCTCCACCGGATGCTGAATGAGGTAATTACCTGTGCTCTTGAGAATCTTTTCACTGGTATGTGGTTGTGTGCTCACAACTGTCGTTATGTTACTGATTGCAGGATGAATTACGTGATGCTGTGTTGCTTGTGTTTGCTAACAAGCAAGATCTTCCAAATGCTATGAACGCTGCTGAGATTACTGATAAGCTTGGACTGCACTCACTTCGCCAGCGTCACTGGTAACACATATACCAGATATTCCACACATAGTCCGTCATAGTGTGATGTAGCCATAATGTTGCACTTCTGCTTGGTAATATATGTCGCTGTGTACTGTTTTGATAGGTACATTCAAAGCACTTGTGCTACATCTGGTGAGGGATTGTACGAAGGCCTGGACTGGCTGTCCAGCAACATTGCCAGCAAGGTATGCCGTATGCCAATTTATGTTTTTCACCTCACTGAACATTTAGTTGATTGCTTTACTCATCTTGTCTGTTTGATGACCTTGCAGTCTTAAATTTTCAAGAGGTTTGGATCATCTAGGAGCTTTTGGATGATGATATTGCTGGATATTTAGGGTTGGGTTGATATTCCCGTATGTAAGGTGTATGCCCTGAGCTCAATAGTTATTGAGCTTGGTTAAGATTTCACAGTTAAAATTGTTTTGTGTAATTTGGGCCCTTGAGATGTTTCCGAACCAAACTGCTAAATAGTGTTCCGTTGAGTTAATTGGTTGGGGAAATCGTGCCGGTATGCATCATCGCATTGCTGTTATGAAATTCTTTTGTGCTCCATATGTTGCACACCATCAGAATGACTGCATTATTTGTGCCCTGCCAGTCTAAGAATTTCCAGAGCTAAGTACTTTTTTCATCGGAATTCAATCATTAGTTGCAAACATGTACCCTTGCCGTGCTAAACACAATGGACAAATGTGGTAATGATATTCCAGATTTCGAAACTGCACTAAAACTGGAGAGGATGTGTTTAAGATTTCGAACTGTACTTAAACTGGAGAGGATGTCTTAAAATCGTTCAATTTGCCGTGCTGTGGTTATTTCTTGAATCCAAAGCGGCAGTTCTCACTCTTCCACCTGCCCCTCTCAGAGCAAGCCCATGAAGAAGTACAAGAATTGCAGGAAAATACATACGTGGGTCAGTATGAAAAGGATCAATAGCATTATGTATGGGGATCACCAAAGTACACATCCAAAAGCTTTTACAAACCTCATTTACAAAAACTTCTACCCTGAAGACCCTTTCTTTGGATTTCAAAATCAAGATGCTGCAACAAGCTAAGAATTTTTTCTTGGCTCCTACTGATGGACAGACCAAACACCAGAAAGCTAACTAAAAAGAAAGATATAACATGGTTGCGCGCCATGACTCAGCTCGATGCCTCATCTAACATTCATGTTCATAGCAATGGGCACTGATAGTACCAGTGAACACGTTTGAAGTTCAAATTGAATAGGCCATCGATAAAATACAACCAAACACAGTTGAGGCCCAACCAAACCAAGAGTGATGCGGCAGTTTTGCTAGCCAACGTGCCATTTCACATCCATAACACATCGCAAGAACTACTATATAAAGCACGCTACTGAGTTCAGCGGGCTAAGCAGATCTAGACAGGTTAATGGCCACCGCCCACCGGAGATCTATCCACCAAATCATCAGCTACTAACTATTCCTGGCATTTACTGGCGACAGGAAAACCAGTCAAAAATGCATGCTCAATGGCCTGCGGTGCACACCAGGGCTTTAATTTAGACTAAGTTACTTGCATCAGGCAACATTAATCTTCAGCGACTTCTGCTGCTGCTGCGGATATCAGTGATGCGGACTGGATCTTTCCAGCATGCTCCAGCCTCATCAGAATTACTCCCCTGGATTGCCCGACAGAGGTAGAGCATGATGAAACAATTGGCAGCATATAGAAAGGGAAAATCCGAATAAATTGAACCAGCTAACTTCTATTTGAATGCCCAACTTACCTTGCGTAACGAGACTGGATGGATATATCTTTAACCTTGATTCTATTTACAGTGCCGCTCTGGCTAACCAAAACAACCTGCTCATCGCTTTCACCATCATCTACCATTGAATTCACAGGAAACAGCAAATGATGTGATAGGTGTATGAAACAGTGATTGGTTAAGCAAATAAGAACAATGAAAAAAAGGGAACAAGTTCAGAAATGGTACCACCGAGTGAAAGACCAGCAACAAATACAGCGGCCAAGCGGCAATCCTCTGGTAGCTGCAACGCAAGATAGAACATACCAGATGGATCAGGTCAAATAGCATAATGTAACACGCACCTTAAGTTCCAAAGCACATCATGTTTTTAAATGGACATAAGAAGCAAGAAAGTAGGTGGTGTACCATGCATCATTATACGGATTCAGTTTTCAATTCAAAACCACTGATTTTTAGAGAACTGATGAGCAAAAGCTTACTATACCTTGTAGCCCACCAAACCTATAAGGTTGAATCTTGATTGGCGGAATGCATTTAAGGGCACCCGTTTCCCAATTCCGTTTTCAGCTATGAAAAGCAGCCATGGAGGGCTCAGATCTCTGGACCTGGGGCAGTTTCACGACAAAATTGGTCAGTACTGGAGTACATGAACTATCCAAACTGAGAAGATATATAAACAGTAAAGTGGAAATGATGTTTAATGGACAGTAAACGAGGGAAGCAAAAGGTTGGCATCAGGATTTTTCAGTATTTAGAGTATGGTCAAACTCTTCTCACATTTCAAAAGCTAATACAATTTTATAAACCTAGAATTAGGCAGTACCAGTTACCACAGTTGAAATTACCTTCTGTTGAAACTTTCAGGCATTTTGTGCACTGTTGATGGAATGATATCCATGGCTGCCATCTTATCGCCATCTTTTAGCTTCATCGCACAAGCACCCCTGGTATTCCTTCCCAGGGGACGAATCTGGGTGAAACATAAACATGTAGAAGAATAAGAATTCAGGGGCAACCCAAAATGGCAGGCACATCCATACATGTCATGCAAAACATATTCGAATGACATAAAAGACTGACCACTCCAAACATAATTGCCACTTACATATCAAAATCATTTGTAAAATGTAAACAAAAAAGAAAAATGTAACAATGCGATAGTTTACTGGAGAAGTGTACTTTTGTGAAAATTGCTTAATGCTTATCCCGAGAGCCGCACTTCAATATAAAATCAGATAGCAGTTCCCATTGAGTAAATCACCACTACTCAATACAATTATCACTGAGATGTGTGTTTGTTTGTAGCCTACCTTATCGCATGAGTTGACTATAACCTTCCCCTTTTGTGAAGCCAATGCAACCAGGTCATCATTGCCACATCGACGGACCCATTTGAGCTCATCACCAGGAACCTAACATTTAATAGTTATTGAATAAAAGTTGTACCACATTTTAACAATGATTCAAAAGTATGTTTATGTGTAAGAGATGCAAGCACATGAGACGGCATACCAGTTGAATCGATATGATCCCAGAAGATCTGATCGATGAGAAGGCATTAAGAGGAACTTTCTTGATGTAGCCGTTCACGGTGAGCATCACTAGATATTGGTCTTCACCAAATTCACTCACAGGAATGATGGAAGTAATCCGCTCTCCATCAGATAAGGATAGCAGCTAAACAAGGACAGAATAGCAAAGGTCAGCATATCACCTGCAGAGTTTCATTAGTCCAAATTAACATTTGTCACTGTACCTGTACCAAAGGAGTTCCAGTAGCAGTTCTAGTGCATTCCGGCATCTTATAAGCACGTGCTGAGTATACTATTCCCTTGTCACTGAAAGTAAACACCGTGACGATACATGAGTTGACAAATTAACATACCTTGTGTAAATTGGATTTAATTTCATCATAGAATCCTTAACACTAAAAAATTCCAAAGCTGCTAAATAAGGTAATGTAGTCATTAAGAAATGTCCCCTAGTTCACATACCTGAAATAGAGAACATGGTCATGCGTCTGGCAGACAATGAAATCAGACGTGGTGTCATTCATTCGCATCTTTCCAACAGATTTTCCTATGGTTCCTCGAGTTTGTAAATTGAACGTGTTCGGGTTCATCCGCTTAACATAGCCTTTCTCGCTAAGAATCTTCAGGTGATAGATGTTTGATCAAGTGAAGCGAGGCACAAAAACAAAAACAAAAGGTTGTTTGATCAACTGAGCAAGGATAAAACTATGTTGGATAATACAAATGTACGAATACACAAATGTCGCACCAAAAGCATTTCCTCATTTGGAATGATGTCGATATCATCAACTTCACTGTTTACTGAATCATCTATCAAAGAACGTCGCGGTGTAGAAAACTTGTTTTTCAAATCAGCAGCTTCTTGTTCAATAAGCTAAAACAACGAGGAACAATTAATAATTAGCAGTGCAATAAAAATAGTACAAAATCAGGGTTAAGATAAGTGACTAACAACACAGATATGACCATAGGGCTGGAAACCATGTTCAATCACATGAGTGTAAGAATTAAACAACATTTAACAGAAACATAGTGCAAATATTGTTGACTCCACAGAGCCTCGAATTTGCTCCAAGCCTCCAAATATATTCAATTGGGAAAAAAAGGCATCCAAGATAGAAGTTAAAACATTTTTTTATAAGGAACAGAAGCAAAAACATTTAATACTTGCCGATTATGTTCTCTATAAGAGCACTGCAGCGATATCAAGAGAAGAAGAACAATAACGAACTTGTAATGTTGATCAAGTTATCTCATGATAAAATGGTGAAATGATTAGAAATAACACAGCATAGTACTTTAGTGAAGTGTGAAGCCTACTCTGTAGTAGCACTTGTTTAAGCCCCTTTATCCAGAACTTGGCGGGATACAGTAAGAAATAATGGGAAAACAACCAATTTTATAACTAAGTACCATGTCAAGTCAAGTTATAGCAATTCTTTACCAACATTGCAGATTGCCCACTTAAATCATTTGCAACCCGCCAATTCTCAAGAAAGGAGTTCAATAGTTCATACAGGTCAGAAGATGATGTTGCATATACACATTTGCTTAACGAGTATCACGTGGATTGTGGATATCTACAACAGATAAACATGCATACATAATGACTTGAAATGTTTGTAAATGCCAAACCTGAAAGATAAGTTTCTTGCTTGACAGAAGTTCATTTAACTTGGAAATTTCTGCTGACAGTGTATTAGCTTCATCAACAAATTTTTTCCGCTGCAAAAGTAGATGTCTGTTTAGTTCCTTTAGGTAGGAGAAACAGGGATCAAGTTTAACCAATTAACTGCCAAGATAGTAAAATTCAATTGCAGAAACCTCAAGGGAAGTAAGCTTCCTTAGTGTGATGTCCAACAGAGCTTCAGCTTGCTTCTCAGATAGATCAAATTCTGCGCATGTAATTTAAAATTAAATATACGAAATAAATCTGTTAATAGTATTTTATGTTCTGTCATCAAGTCTTTTTTGGTCTATTTAGAGAATCAAGTTCTAATGTCCAAGGCACATTGAATGGCAAACCGTGCAGATTTAGATTGTCCATAATTAAGAGTAAAAAAAAAGGAAAACATCGCTTGACTGCATCATGGAATATCAAGGACCTAGGATTCATTGGAGCAGAGTTGAAGGAAATTAGCTTAGTTACCCTTGACTAAAGCTTCTGTTGCTGCGGCATGATTTGATGTTTCTCGTATTATTTGAATCACAGCATCCAAATTGTCGAGGCCAACAACAATGCCCTGCAAGAAGTAAATAAAATCACCGTCCATTCAATATCCAAAAAAGCTAACCTACCTAAACCAATTTACCTCCACAATATGTTTTCTTTCTAGAGCATGTGAAAGCTTAAATCTTGCACGCCTTTCAATGACAGAACAACGAAAGTCGAGGAACACCTGAAGAGGGATCAAAGCTTAAAATGGGCACTTAAATCTGGGGTTCATAATGATAATGCCAGTAACCAAACACAGCTGTATACAGGAAATGTAGCACACGGATAAGAAAATGATCAAATGCACATTAGTGTGGAGACGTCAATCTCAATAATCTACCAGATTGCACTCTTGTTAACACATGATCTAAGCTCAGCTTGAATCTATTAGTGCTGTAGCTCATGCTATTTAAGTACTGGTGACAAGCAAAATATCCCTTGCAGTTAATATACGCTCCATCTAAAGACCTTGTATCTGACAGTGAATGTGGATGATATTGAAAATTACCACTTAAGCCCTCCACAAATGCATTCCAAACAAGTGTTGCTAAACAATTTCATAAGAGGTGAAAGAGAACTAGCAAAAACATTTGACAACGCTGCAAGATGCTAGCTCCTCCACAGATATAGCCACATCTGATTTTTATTTATCAAAGATGGAATCCTGAAGATTATGTATATAAATGTGATCCGTGCTAGTTGGTTTCAGAGTATTTAAGTTTTATGACCTTTGGACTTTAGTTAGTTGAAATTTAAAAAGAAGCCTCTCATCAGATAGCACATTAGAATGCAACTTGTAAAATCAACATGTATGATTTTGTGAAAGGTTAAAAAAATAATAAACATAACAGCACCTGAAGAATTTCTTTTAGTCCCATCAACTTTGGCTGCCCATCAAGTATACTGAACAGAGAAAGAGGAATAAAACATACATGAGAATTGGCAAATGCAGCGTTAGCAATATGAAAAGATTTAGTTAGTGCAGACAGTAAGAACATTTTGAAGAGCTAAGATCATTATCTACGATATTTTACTTTTCAAGTAACATCAGGGATGCATGTGAGATCATTAATGACAGCTGTAGCCTTATGTTACGTAAACAGTGAGGCTCGTGATTCTGAGACTGCTCAATGACAAATACACAAATGTCTGCAGCCTTTTTCTACAGGATGTAAAGGTAATCATCTTATGGCAGCTTCACTGATATACTCCATTCACATTCCATGAAGAGTGCGATTCTAGTTTTTTTTTAATAAGGTGAGTTACCTAGAAGTGGCTGCTACAACTTCTTCTGCACTTTTAGAAAACTATTTGGTTTTTGCTTTTTTGTGAGAAAATTAAATTGTACTCCCTCCGTCCCACATTACTAGTCGTTTTGGCTTTTCTAGATAGATTTCTTTTGTTATGTATCTAGACATAAGTATATATCTAGGTGCATAACAAAAGGAATGTATCTAGAAAAGTCAAAACAATTAGTAATTTGGGACAGAGGGAGTAGATTATAGGTTTTGGTACTCTTCATGCTAGATGTGTCAAGATGAAAGCATTGAAACATTTTCAAAGGCATCAAGCACTCAACAATATGATGATAGATCTACTTCCAAATTGAAAAGCAAGGAGAGAGACTTATTTGATCCAATAACTATTTATGTTAACTAGCGTGCAGAAAAAAATATTATTATCCTAGAAAACAGGATGCACAGTCAGAGACCACTCTAAATGAAATGAAGATAAGATTTTTTTTCTGTTCACCACCGTGTCCTTTTGTGGTGAGGAAAACAGCAGCATCAAAAAGTTGAGAAGTACATATTGCAAGCAGCATATGAATAAGTTGCTTTCCTCTTTGCAATAGAACACAAGAGGAGATGTGATGATATTACTGAATTGCAAAAATGGTTTAAGTGTACTTACGCTACCATGTTGCAGCTAAAGCTAGACTGCAGAGCTGTATGACGATACAAGTTGTTCAGGACAATGGCAGGATCTGCACTTCTTTTCAGCTGGAGCAGTGTACAAGGAAAAAAAAGTATTATACATCAACAACAAAGCATTAAAATCCCAGAACTCGAGAAAGTTCGGTTGTAATTCAAAGAGATAGCCTCAACACAACAGATAGAAATGAAACATAGTGGCACAAACCTCAATTACTACACGCATTCCAGTGCGGTCACTTTCATCCCGGATATCACTTATACCTTCCAATACCTGCACTTACCAAGAGTAGAAATTTTTAATGCCTCCATCACAGTACAGGAAAAATCTTAAATTTATCACACAATAGGCTCAAGTTAAGACCAACCATACAACTGAGTGTGCCCCAAAAGAAATTACCTTATCTTCAACAAGTTCAGCTATCTTTTCCACAAGAGTGGCTTTGTTAGCTTGGTATGGAATCTGTGTGGAGATGCATAAATTAGAAAATGCATGCCCTCCTGAAACTAAACAGGTACAGAGAACTGCCAAAGGAACATAGAGATGCCAGAGACGCTGCTCCAAAAACGATATCTCTATCTCATACCTCTTTAATAATTATAGCTTCACGCTTGGTTTTTTGATCAATTATTTCGATGTCAGTCTTTCCCCTCACAACAATTCGGCCACGTCCAGATTTATAGGCTTCCAAAATACTATTTAAGAGGGGCAAGGATTGGGTACACAGAACAAAAAGTTAATGCAGATATCAAAGAGAGTGACAAGATAAGAAAAGAAAAGAAAATAGCGCACCCTTGATTTCCTAGGATCGTCCCTCCAGTAGGGAAGTCAGGACCAGGCATGCATTCCAATAGTTCTTGGAGCTTTCACATGAAAGAAAGAGAACACAAAGTGCAGTTAAGATTATGAGATATCTGCAGATTTCAGAAGGGAAAAACTCAACAGTGACAATGTTAACATAACTGGACAAGTGCTAATCATATGTCCTAGTCATCTTGCCACGTGACAGCCATCTAGAGCAAACAACAAACTATAAATAGAGATTGTTGTTGTTGCCATTGCTACGTTAACAACATAATTCTAATGATTCTGTAACAAAGACATGAAATGCAAGTGATATAATAATATCATCTGCCTGTGCTAAGCAGATATTCCTTGCTTGGTATGAAGATATGTTGATACTAACCCCAGGGTAAAGAAAAACGACATTTCAACACACATGCAAACAAATAGGGGTCTGTATTGCTGGATTCATCATGATATATGTTACAATGCTATTAACATATAGAGAACAACATCAAGGCAGTGATACATTACTTACCGTGGCTTCAGGGTTCTGAATTATAACAGAAAGTGCATCAACAAGCTCCCCCAGATTATGAGGAGGAATGTTTGTTGCCATCCCAACCTGAAATAATGTAAGCATTTGAAAGAATCCCACTTTTGCATAGATAAATACCTGACTTAGTAGCACTTGTATAAAATGGATAAAAACTCGTACCGCAATCCCAGAAGAACCATTCAACAATAGAGATGGAACACGAGTTGGAAGCAAAGATGGCTCCTTCTGTGAGTTATCAAAGTTAGGTACGAAGTCAACCTGTAAAATAACAAAAAGTAGCATGAAATGGATGAGGAAAAAGGAACATTGCACAACAACCACTCAAAGAGAAAGGGATCAAAGAAGTGAAAAGATATACTGTGTTGAGCTCCAGATCAGTCAAGAACATGGCTTCTGCCAATGGCTGCACACAAACAAAAATGCCATTCCACATTAAACCTTTTGTGATAGACAAATATGCAGTATAAATACGATTTGATATATCGAGTTCCATTTATTTCAGGCAGTTAACAAGCTATATACTGCATAATAAGAACAATTTGTAGTGTTCATTCCCACCCAAAACTTGTGGTGCTGGGGACAAAATGGTGTCAAGATATTCTTAGTATGGATGCATGAAGTGCAGATTCAACAAACTTAGCAGAACCTAATTAAGTTCTAGCAAAACATATCAGATAATTCTTTCGCAAATAAAACATTTAAAATTCAAATGAACTTACATCCAAGCGGCATTCAGTATATCGCATTGCAGCAGGAGGATCTGCATCTATCGAGCCAAAATTTCCATGGCCTTGTACAAGTGGGTACCTCATTGAAAAATCCTGCAAGATAGCATAACAAAAAGAGGAGGTTGCGGTTTACAAAAATGTACAAATGAGGCATGATAATTTGAACTCGGCAGGATGGATATTTGAATATCCAAGTAGAAGCACCTTAAAGTTATTGAGCCCCAACAAAAATTATGGGAAGCTGGGGTGCAAAATAGTAAACTGCGAATTGCCCAATAACGATGAAAATAAAGCCAAATTTTAAGTGAAACATTTAAGTAGAATGTGACATAGCATGAAGTAAACAATTACCTTTCGTTTAATATTAACGGATAGGGTGACAGCAAGCATATTAACTTATTAAGAGCCTTGATGCAAAGAGCTGACTGCAGTGTACTATTTTTTTATTCAGTTTAGACCTTACTTAATGTCTCTCCTGTAACCACATAAACAATGTACTGGCTCATTGATCAAATAGCATCCATAGTATTTTACCTGAGCCATCCTCACCAAGCTATCATATACGGCCGTATCTCCATGTGGATGAAACTTGCCCAGAACCTGGGGGGAAAAGGGGGAAATCAACAATGGTGTACTAAACAGGTAGAAAAAAGGGTATCGTTGAAAACTGCAGTATTTCACAAGGAAGGCATACACAGATACAAAGTGTTGAAAGCTAACAAAAAGTTGGATGATGGTTTAATTAGTCAATGTCATCATCCCAGTAACATTTTCTGACCACAATGTTTCATGTCCTCCTTGTGACAATTTGAAATCAAGTCAACTAGGCCCACAATTACAATTACAATTTATCATTAATCGTAAAAAATGAAGGAAAGGATATACCATGAAATCGTAGTAAATTATTAACAAATGCAAGTTGATCATATCGTGAGTTCACACCAACACTACTCCATTTGCAGAGACCATCTAACACCACTATGTGGACCTTCAAATTGTATTCTGTGTGATGTCATAATCAAATATCACTGGATTAAGCAGGTGCTCTTCCATTGGCCAGCCAAATATTGCATCTAACCTCAAATCAAAGAATTGTGGCCCTTCTCAGTCTACTAACTGAGGCAGCATGCCTACCAACAAAGCACCTCAATGTCGAAATTCCGAAATCTTTGGGCATGTTTTGGTATTTGACTAAGTTCCAGCTTTTCGTTAACATAGATATTAGAATTTGAAGACGTCGGCATCCTATTAATATCACTATCGTCTTATAAAGAGCACCAGCTCAAGACAGCATGATTAGACCACAGTATCAGAGTCCTATCCATATTAAAAGATTGATAAATAGTGCGCCTCTTTTCCATTGGAGTTGCTAACTAGACCCCACCCATGTGCGTGCACACCGACCAATTTTAGTTTGCACTCCTCAGCAATGTCCCAACCTATGCCCAGTGAAGGTGGAGATAAGCATGTTTTTCAAAACTGACAGCAGCAGAGAAAATAAAAACACATTACACGATTTGAATCCCCTGCAATTAGATAATGAATACAAGTTCCTGCTTGCATACCTCACCGACAACTCTCGCACATTTTCGGAATGGCCTACGTGACGCAAGACCCATCTCATGCATGGCATAGCTGCAGCCAATTTTAGAAATCACCCAAATGGGATGAAGCATGGTCAGTGAAAAGACTAGAAGGGAACTAAGAAGTAAAATGTAAGAGCTAGTTGGTTATAAGAACAAATTTCTTGATAATAAGCTCTATAGATAACAATCAGAAAAGACATTTAGATAGTAAATAAACATGAGACTGAATGCAGGCCATAACAACTGCTCTGCATTGTTGAAAAGAACAGTGTTAAACCAGATGAGACTTTCCAGAACAACTTCTTACAAAATAGTTATTCGCCAAACTGATTGCATGGCATTTTGGAAAAAGGTATTAGATTTTTACAGGGAAAAATATTGTTTCCATGGGATTCCCATATTCCAAATGAGGCATAGGACAAGTAGATAACACTACATCGGCCAAAGAGGCATCTCCTAAAGGAGGTGAGGACAGTATCCATGACTGACTAGCAACTTTGAACAATTAAAGATATTTCACAACTATCCAACAAGCAAAAAAATGTGAAAAAAATACATATCTAGGTTTTCACAGCTACAGCATATCTGTAACTGTAATGCAAACTTTCTCAAAGCAATCTATGAACACTACTTGGCCTCCTATTTCACATTCATGTGTGTTGTTGAATGTTCAGTGTTCCATTCTTCAAGCAAACACAATAGCATTTAAGCAGTCTACACAACCCATGAACCCAACAGCTTATATGTCACATGTAGTTTCTAGTTCCTACAAAGCTCTGCTATCCTCAAACATGTGGCAAAGGTAACATCAAACTGTTCCAAAATATAAGTAATGTTAACACAATTGTTAAAACTAATGACTGCAAGTATCTAAACACATATCAGGTTCGACCTAGCTTATAAACGAGTAGGCGCACAGGGAAGGAGCTTTTGAGCAGTTTTGCCGAACGGGAAGAGGAGAAGGCGAGTGCTCACAGTATCCTGCGGTGCACGGGCTTGAGCCCGTCGCGTACGTCGGGGAGCGCGCGGCCGAGCAGCACGGACATGGCGTACGCCATGTAGGCCTCCGTGGCCTCCTTGTGCAGCTCCACGGGCACAATCCGCTCCTTGACCGCCACACCCCCACCGTCGCCCTCCCCGCCGCCGTCCCCGCCCCCGCCAACCGCTGCCGCCGCCGCCGCCGCCGCCGCCGCCGCGCGCTCATCCTTGCCACGGTCGCGGCGGCGCGAGCGGAGGGGACGCGCGGACCGCGAGGAGAAGGACGCGGACCTTGGGGACGAGGAGGATAGAAAGCGGAGTGCGGCCGCGGGGGCCGCGGCGGCGCGGCGGCGGGAGGCTGCGCCGAGGATGGAGGCGGAGGGGCCGAGGAGGAGGAGGCGCGGGAGCGGGACGCGGAGCGCTGCGGAGAGGGCCATCGCTTCGCTGGGTGAGGCGGAGATGCTACTGCCGCATCGGAGGGACGAGGTGGCGGTGGCGGTGGTTGCCGCCGGCGGAGAATGGCGGAGGTGGGGAGGGGTTTTTGCGAGGGTTTTGGTTTTGGATGGGGATGGGAAGCGAAAGACAGAGGAGGGAGAAGGAAAAGGTGTTTGGGAATGGACAGGGAGGCGCAGAGCACGGGGATAGAGGAATGCGGCAGCCGATGCGTGAGAGCTGTGGATGTGTGATCCGACGGCTGGCGCTGCTGTCCCGCCTGCCTGCCCCGCAGAGACCGCCTGGGTCGCCGTGCAGTCGCGCGAACGGGCGGGCACGGCTGACTGGGCCTTTTAACAATCTTAAATGGGCTTTCTTTACTTGTGAATCACGAATTGACGATGGGTCTGGGCCTAGACCCAAGATTTTCGGGCCGCTCTATTTTCTTCGAGCTCGTTCCTGTCCATCGTGAGGGTACTTGCAGTTGCAGTGCGGCGCGTCAGACGAAAAGAAAAGGAAAAGCAGATTGAAGAAGTGTTTTACCAATCGATGGAAAAAACCCTGCAGTGTTGTTTCCACGTCGAGCAATAGACAAATCAGACGTTACAATGTTTCCACGCCTACCTGACGATTCATCGATCGTGTTTGGCGAGTTTGGAAGCCGTGCGGAATCATTCAGCGCCAGTAGGCGGTGCGCGTGCGCATGCGCCCGGTTGTTGTTGCATGTTCGAGGCGTTTGCACCTGGTAGACAGACACCCCAAGCGTCCACTAGCGGTGCGTTTGCGAGGGTGTACCTCGCCGGCCATGGCCTGGCCACTCATAGCTCGGTTCAAATGGTGCAAGTGCTCGTGTTTGTGAACATGACCCATCGGAGCCGAGCTCGATTGTGATCGTGTTTGTCTCGCTTGTACAGATGGATACAATGACTTTGGACTCAGATTGTGGTAACATTACCCCCAAACGGTTGTTATTGCCATTTCATCGAACATGTGGAGGGCGAACACCATGGATGGGGATTCCTGGGTGGCTAGCTGAGCTCGATCTCAGTCAAGCGACCCGGGTTCGAACCCCCCGCGGTGGCCTCTCGCTAGCGTTGAGGGAGTCACCGGCCGGACGTATCATAGAGAGAACCCGGTACCTAGCGTCGTAGACGCAGGGGGCTACGCTAGCCCCTGGCCCCTCTCAAAAAAAAACACCATGGATGTCGACCGACAACAAGCGTCAGCGGGCGAGGCCGCCCCGCTGCGCCCGGCGCCACGAGCTCATGGATGCGCGGCGGCAGCCTCGTCCTCGAGCTCCTCACGGCACCATGCACTGCCTACCGCGGTGGAGCTCCTCATCTCGCTCGCCGACGGCGGATCAGCCACATCCATGGCCGGATCGGCCCGACGGTGGCGAGCGAGCGAGACCACGCAGGCGGCCGGGGGCGCGGAGCCACGCACGAGAGCGCGTGCCTGCTGCCATTGGCCGGTGCTCGCGCCTGGTGCTCGCCGTTCCTGGCTGCCGGTGCTCGCCGTTCCTGGCTGCCGCCGCCGCCGTTCCTCTGCTGCTACCGCCGCCATTCCTCTACTGCTACCGCGCTCGAAGAGATCCCCGACGGCATGGAACCCCGCCCCGCCGTCGTCGCGTGCGCCAACCCCGCCGCCATTCCTCTACTGCTACCGCGCTCGAAGAGATCCCCGACGGCATGGAACCCCGCCCCGCCGTCGTCGCGTGCGCCAACCCCGCCGCCATCCCCCACCTCGCCGCTCCTCCCTGGCGGCCGGCGCCCCTGCCCTCCCCCAGTTGGAGGTGATCCCATCTCCACCGTGAGCCCACGCGAGCCAACGACGCGCTACAGCCGGCCGGGCTCTGCAGAAACGCAGGGAATCGGTGTTTCCCGGGAGCCAGGCTCCGGCGTTGATTTTGGCTCATGAGAGCCAGGCTCGCGCGCGGGCCAAGACGGCAAACAAAGGAGACTGCACCCCGCGGGCGCAAGACCGGCCTGAGCCACCCTTGCAAACGCACCCTAGGTGTGGGTTCTCCTCTAACCGGCGCACTGTGTTCACTGAACAGAACACGAGCCGGTATTTCGTTACAAACTCCAAATGAACATTGCTCTCAAAAAGAAAAACTCCTAATGAACATCAAGTAGTAACCCGTTTTTATTCTTTCCCCTTTCATTTTTTTTATCTTGCAAAAGCTTTTGTTTGGTCGGGAACTCGCGATTTTGTTAGTGTTTGACAAGTTGCTCGAGTCCGGTGAGCGAAAGTCAAGGCTGTAGCCAATCTCTTCTCTTCTTTTCTGACTGCAAAAGTTTTTTTTTCAAGTAAATTCTAAATGCAAAAGTCAAGATTAGAGTCTCAACCAATCTCACGTAAGTACGTTGTATGATGTGAGAAGGCAGTTGGGTCGCGGGACCCGCAGCATTTGGGGCGGCAAAAACTACCAGTACCACTCACTAGTACTATACTAGTGCTCCCGAGATGAATTTTGTAGTGCTAGACTGCTAGTAGTACACCCAACGCCCTGTTTCTTCGAGCAAATGACCCATGAACCTCCAAAAGTTCAACGTCCTAATTAATCATTTCCGTGGAGGATAATGCTTAATCCTTTTGATAACGCTCGCGCCAAAAGCTCTTCGATTCTTTACATCACATGTACACGCCCTTCTAGCTCTTCTTTCTTCTTACTCCCTCCGGTTTGGTAAATGAAGTTGTTTTGGACAAGATTTGAGTCAAACATTGGGAATATAAATCATGAATAATTTTTAAGTCGTTGAGTTTGCAAATGTGAATACTACATAAATAGATTTGTCTTGCAAAATACTTTCATAAAAATATACTCCCTCAATATTGCAATTAGAAGATGTTTAGGACGGCGACACGATCTCCAAAGCATAACTTTGACTTCTATTTTCTATAAAAATATTTATTAGAAAGTTATATATGTATATTTTTATGGAAATAATTTTCAAGACAAATCTATTGATATGATTTTCATATTTCCAAACTCAATAACTTAAAAGTTATTCAAGATTTATAACCCAATATTTGACCCAAACCTTGTCCAGAAACGTCTTCTAATTGCAATACGGAGGGAGTACAATGTTAGTTTTTAATAAATATTTTTATAAAAAGTAAGAAGTCAAAGTTGTACTTTGGAGATCGTGTCACTGTTATAAACGACTTTATTTACCAAACCCGAGGGACTATTTTCTTATTTTTATAGGAATTGATTGGATACACAAAGAGGCAACGGTTAATGCACCGTGTCATGTGACCGTGCGGCAACTTTGCTTAGGTCACGGTGAGTTTTATGGGAGGTTTCACGACACTAAACAACAAAGAGGCAACGGTTAAAGCACCGTGTCATGTGACCGTGCGGCAACTTTGCTTAGGTCACGGTGAGTTTTATGGGAGGTTTCACGACACTAAACAGTCTCACATCATCAATTTTGCTGACTTGGCAACCTAATTATGAGAAGAGAGGTGATGAGAGTTTCATCACTATGAAACCCAACTAGCATGGTTATCAAGTTCATGAAATCCTTATATGACTTACACCGGGGATGTTATCGTTTCATCACAAGACACATTTGACCATAACTCCATGTAAAAATTAAATGCTTCAAACTCTATAGTATAAAACTCTACAGTATAAAACTGTGTAATGAAATCTCGCACTGAGAATCTTTATTTCATAATAAATGACATAGCAACATGAAAAATCAGTAAAAGCACACGATCCGGTCAATCGAACATGACGTGACAGCAGATCCTCGCACACGTCCGGCACGTGGAAACAAGATTCCGTCCGGGTCACTGACTGCAAGCCTCAAGTCTTTTCCAAGACGAATGGCACGACACATGTGGCTATAATCCCAGCCAGCAGCTTCTGACGGACTTTACAGAAAAGATTAATCAATTCCAAAACAATTGTTTATCCGAACCTCTGCACCAATCACTGGCCTAGTATTTCATCGTTCAGTGGGCGATGAGGTGCCCCCGTACACTGAATGATTTTCGAGGCCTCCAGCCACGTGGCCGCCACGCGTCAAGGTGAACAGAGGAACCAAGATTGAAGAATAATTATGGCGTACGGAGTACGCGTATAGGCCTCGAGATCCAAAATGTACTGTTTGGACTTTGGAAAAGAGAATAAAACCCTAAGGTCAGTCCCAATAGAGGAAACTAACACGGTTTTCATAACACAAGAAATCATCTATAGAAACTATTCTTCACAGTGGTAGTGTCTCCGAGTAGTAATTGTTTTCTCTTTCTCTCTCCCAATTTCACCAATGGAGAGCATTGTATTAATCTCATAGAAACTAGTGGTTTCTTCCCAATGACAAATTCATGATTTCTTGTGCATTGGGTCAGGAGTAGACATGATTTCTCCATGAGGAAACCATTTCTATGATTTGTGCTCTCTTTCCTCATTAATTAGGCTGCCACATCATCATTTTGCTTAGTTGACAAACTATTTAATGAGGATAGAACCTATCATTAACATACCATTGGAAGTGCCCTAACGTCGTCAATCTATATACTACTAACATATCACTCTTTATATACTATATATATATATATACTCACTAAATCATTAATTTTATTTCTACTATCTATTTCATTTTAAAATTCATTACATCACGCACTACGTCATTATTCACTGATCATGTATTTATGATTTACTCATTTACACCAATTTTATGTGACTAATAGTTTCTATGCACCAATTTATTAGCCTTTGCCCCCACGCTACAAAATTCTTATAGTACATGGAGGATGAGTCCTTCTCTCGACAAAATAAACATATTTCATATATAATATCGTTTGCAAATATACATTTAAAAAAATGTTGTTATACAATCACTTAGTATTTCTATATTTTCAACGTTCACTTTAAAATTTTGTTTAAAATTACCTCAGACAATGTTTATTTAAAAAAGTTTTGACTTATTAAATAATTTTTTACCACTAATTAAGAGTATTGAATAAAGACAGTTTACAAAACTACCTGTACATTTAGATAAATTTTCAAGATAATTAATTATAATTATTAAATTCATCACGTAAAATTACACTAGTTTGTGAAAAGTTTTTGCAACCAGTCTTCATTTACTACTCCATGCATGTAAAATTTCTTTTTCAATTTTTAAAAAAAGAATCTAAACATTGGCTCAAAACGCCTGAAGTATCACCTAATTTTATTTATTTATTACTCACCTCCCCTGCACCTCCTCCGTAAAAAAACTTTAATCAGGGTCAAATGTGCAAAAAAATTGGTATTATAGTGCGATGAGGACACCGCAAAATCACAATTAGCCCTGCTAATAAAATCGACTCACGAATCTGGGGGCTCTGGCCTTCTGGGACCTTCCGCGTTGTTTCCTCTCTACTCAACTTATCCCCTTCCTCCACCCCTGCCACGCCACGCTCCTCGACGCCGGCCGCTGCGCAGGGGGTGGGTGATCATGGCCTGAGCGGAAATCCGGCACCGCGACGTTCCAAGGTAATGGCTCCACCCTTGTTCCCCGTTTGAAATTTCGAGTACCCCGAGCTGTTTTTCGGCTGACCTTCCCCATCTCGTCTCGTCGCCTTTTGGTAGCGGTAGGGTTTGGATGAGTCCGCAGCGTAGATCCGTGCTCTTGCTTGCTTTGATTTGGCTGTGGCGTGAGATTCCACAGTGTCGGAGTAGTGCTGGTGGAGTAGGGTTGGTTTCGCTTGCTTGGATCCAGCTGCAGGGCCCCCGGTTTCGCTTAAACCTGGGGAACTGGGGTTTGCACTTTGCTTAGACTGAGTCTGTACTAGGTTCCGTGCTCGTGAATTAAGGCATATGTGCTTTAGTTGCAGATGCGCATGTAGAAAGTTTCCTAGAAATATCCTGCCTTACTTGCTTGTTCAGTGGGATTATACTAGCACCTGGTTTGCCCCTGTCTGGTGGATCTGTTAGTACCTTATAATCTTTGCGTGTGTGTTTTCGTTTTTGTAAAAGTTAAGTACAGATGCTCATGGGGAAATTTGTTTCAGGGTGCTAAGGATTGCTTTCTCAGGCCAGGGAAGGAAGACATCTTCTTGACGCGGTAGAGTTTTTGATGGTTGCTGGGCTGTGCTATAAGTACTCAAGGGGTGAATTAGGACTGGAAGATACATACTAAAGCTAAACAAAAGCTGTCAACAGAGTTTGTTTCAAGATGGATGAAGGTCAGGGAGTGAGGTACTGGTGCCACATGTGTGAGGAGGTGATCGATCCTATGCCTGAGATGAAGTGCCCGAGCTGTGAAGGTGGGTTTGTGGAAGAGATGGAATCTGAAGGCTTTGAACCAGCTGCAAACACGAGGTCTGATCGCTCCCTCTCTCTGTTGGCTCCACTGCTTCTTGGTATGCTGGGGGGCTCGTCGCGCAGATCAAGACTCAGGAGGGAGGCCATGGAGGATGCCGATGCTGATGCTGACGCTGACGAGGATGATGATGAGGATGATTCAGACCGTGAGATTGAAGTTCCCAGTAGGAGGCAAAGGAGGAGGGGCTCATCAGCGCTTGCCAGGCTGCTCCAAACTATCCGTGATGACATAAGGGGCTTGGATGACACTGACAGTGATACAGAGAGAGACATGGAGAGAGAAAGAAGGGAGAGGCAGAGGAGGGCAGAGAGGAGGGTGGAGAGGCAGAGGGAGAGATTAAGGGAAATAGAGAGACTGAGCGGTCGTGCAAGAGAGAGGACAGAAAGCCTAATACTGATAAACTCCAACAATGAGGCCATTATTCTCCAAGGAACATTTGGACGCGATGATAACCAAGAGGAATCAAGCAACACAAGTTCTGGTGTATCACTCGGGGATTACTTTCTTGGTCCTGGCTTAGATATCCTCTTGCAGCGTTTGGCAGAGAGCGATCTCAGTCGTTCTGGCACACCACCTGCCAAGAAGGAAGCAGTGGATGCATTGCCAACTGTGAACATCAATGAAGTGTTGGGCTGTTCAGTCTGTCTTGAGGACTTTGAGATGGGAGCAGAAGCAAAGCAGATGCCCTGTCAGCATAAATTCCACCCTCATTGCATCCTTCCATGGCTGGAACTTCATAGTTCTTGTCCAGTCTGTCGATTTCAGTTGCCTACTGAGGAGACAAAGAACCCATGTGAATCAGCCAGTGGTGCTGGTGATGGAGACAATGCCGCTGCAAGCAGTAGTAGTGACGCAGAGGGTACTAACCGCAACGGAGACAACCACTCAGATAGTCCTATCTTCTCTGCTTTGAGCGCACTCTTCTCTGATCCATCCTCGTCCGATGATGATGATGATGATGAAGCTGCTCCACACTCTTCAGAGAGCTGAAGGTAATGATAAATACCATGATCATATTAGTGTTGAATAATGGTAAGACCAACCTTTTGTTATTATAGTTCATAGCTTCAGTAGTTTCATCTACATTGCAGACAGCGACAGATGCAGGCATACAAGTCACAATATGGTGAAGTTGTTCTGAAATGTGATGCGGCTATCTTTATATTGTAGTTTCTGTACATATTTCTCTGAATCAGCGGTCCCGGAAGACAAGCTATTCTCTTCGCTTTATGAAAACTATGTGGCTTGTAACGTGCTAGTGCTTGTTATGAACTTAAATAAAAGTTAGCCTCAAGCGTTCTTACCATCTTCCTCAAGACTTCATTATGCGTTAGTAGACTGCTAGTTTGGTTGACACTATGACCTTCACTAGCTGTTTGGCATATGTAAGCAGTGACATTGAACCTTGTGTTTTTTCTGTGAGAATCACATGGGAGACATCCGGATGATTTCAATGAAGGGATGCCTTTTCCTGATCCTTTTGCATTCCGGAGTTGATGGAAGGTTGCAGGTGATGCACATATGGTTGTGATCGTCATACTTGAGGATAGGCTGGTTTCTTTTGACTGGGTTAATTTGTTCGTTTTTTTTGCCTGTGCCATTCTCTTTCGTGAAGGAATTTCAAAACGACATAAAAAATGGTTTGTCTGTTGCAGCCAGGTCCAAGTACATTCTTGTTCTAGGTTGATAAAAGGAGGTCACCAAAACAGCATTTTGCGATCGTAGTTGGGGTCGGTGAGGTGATGCCCGAGGTGATCGGAGCAGGTTGCTACCATGTTTCTTGGAACTACTTCCTGAGCAAGGACCCTGCTCGCTCTTTAGTTTTGTGTTGTGACCAGGAGTGAAATTCATTCTGATTGCTGCGCCTCAGACCTTTGATTGTAACGATTTGGGTGGCCAGTGGCTGAATACATAGAGAAGTTGAATGTTGGTGGAGTTCTTTTGTAGAGTCAGTGCAAATGCTGCTATTCCAGAGGCATTGGTATTCTGTACGAGTTTTTGGCCCGAAAATATGATATGCAATGATATTGCGTTACAATCGTAAAGATCGTCGATTTAATCAACTCTTCAGCGTTGGAGAAATAACAGTAAGTCAGAAGTTTCAGATTGTTGCAAGTCACCCAGTTCTAGGCCAAGTATATGTTGGTGTGGTACTGACTTATTAGATGTACAGTTTGGGCAGCTTATGGACCAGGCAGGATATGTTGCTGACATTGTTGGTTAGCTTTTTTTTTTTTTTTTGAAATGAACATTGTTGGTTAGCTTGGGTTCTGAATTCTGGTTAGGATTCGCTCGCTAGTTTCTCCTCCGGAACAATTGACCTGGGCGCCGCCGTGGCCTGTTGCGGTTATATTGCCGAAACGATCGATCCTGCTCCACTTGAGGGGCCTGATCCTCCTAATGCAATGGCGCGTCGTGGCCACCGTCTGGGGGCTCTCTGAATTTCAGAGTGAATTCCAAGCACTATCTATCTCGTCGCCGTCTCCGGCGTCCTTACGATACGTTCCGCGAGGGTTTCGGTGCGTCCACCTCGCAGGTTCGAGCAAGGATTCTCACAGCATCGAGCCCGAATCGGCCCCCACCCAAGAAAGGAAAAAGTCCTATTTACCACCCTTGACATTAGGCCGAGTCCGTGTTTCCTCCCTCAACCACAAAACCGGGTAAATCACCTCCCTCTACTTTTGAAACCATTCACTTTACCTCCTTGGTCCGGTTTTAGATGGTTTTCAAAGTGGTTTTGCCTTTTTCTTTTTTCTTATTTGTGTTGAATTTTTGAAAAATCATTGAAAATCACAAAAGTATCATAAAATTGAAATTAAAATCTTTTGTACTCCACATATACACAATAAACATCTAAAATAGTATGTTTTAGATTCAGATCTATGTTTTTATGTAATTAATCCGCATCTATGGTCACATAATGATGAAATTTTGATGATGAGATAATTATTGTATGACTTAACTGTACTAAATATTTCATACTCGTTTCTATTTTTACACACTTTTAAAAACACTTTAATAGAAATAAAATTAAATAAATCAATAACTTTGTTCTACATGATGCAATAACAATGAAATTTTTATTACAATTCAATCATACAATAGTAAGACCACCATAAAAATTGCACCATGATTGGATCATAGATGTTGTAGCTATTAATTAATTACCAAAAAGAATAGATCTAAAGATAAGACAAAAAGTTTGTATTAGAGCATACCATATTATATATTTACTATGTGGATATACTTCCGTGGAGTCTAAAAAATTGAATTTTCCATTTTATGATTTTCTGGTAATTTGTTATGAGTTTTTTAAAGATTAAAAAAAGATAAAATCGCTTGAAAACCACCTAAAACCGGACCAAGGAGGCAAATTGAACAGTTTCAAGAGTAGAGGGAGGTATTTTACCCGGTTTTGTGGTTGACAGAGGAAATACGGACTCAGCCTAATGTCCAGGGAGGTAAAAAGGACTTTTCCCCCCAAGAAATATATGCTCAACAGCTGAAGAAGCCCATCTTCTGATGGAAACCATATACCTGGGCCCTGGTTCCCCTGGTCCTGGGAAGGACCTCCCCGGTCAAGTCAACACGGACAGCGGCTACGGCCCAGTGACGAGCGGCACTGGGACAGCAGTGCGAGTATGCTTGGCAATGGCATGTATGCACTGGGACAGCAACTCCGATCCAATGCTACGCGAGGATCTTGTGTTTCCTTTGCCTGCATACTCTAGCCATGCTACGAGCGATAGGTTCGCATCTTTTGCTATTATACATCTATAAACATAATATATATCTAGAAGCATAGAAAAATCTGTAAATTTTAAAAAAGCGACTTATACTTCGGGGCGGATAAAGTAGCTCTAAATTTCGCCTTCATGAATGTGGGCGCACCTATAAGCTATCCTCCATTCGTCCTGAATTATTAGTCGTTTGGTTTTATAGATTTATAACTTTTGCTATATATGCATCTAGATATGTTAGTATAAACCTAGAAAAAATACAACGGCTAATAATTTCATAGTGCAGAAAGGGGGAAAAACAAAAGCGCGCAGCGACGATAGAGATTTTCGTGGTTTTGGGTATGAGCTTTTTTACGGTGGACCTAGTATGCAGTATATGACTATGATAGGGAAATAGGTAATTTTTGCAACCTCATAACTCCATCCGGCCCCACCCCTCCTTTTCCCGCCATTTCCCGATCCAGCAAACCCCGCTGTTACATGCCGCCACCGCCGCCCTTTGTGGCCGCCGCCACCACCGAGATAAAACTTCTAAAAATACCTCTATACCACTTATGTATACCAGCATATATCGCATGTGCAAGTTGTAGTGGTATGCAATCAATTAATCTCAACCGTCAGATTCTCTTATAATGATCCTTTTAAAATAGTGGTACAGAGGAGTATATCCATGGCTGCCTTCGGCATAATTTGACGATCAGCTGATACGGAGTAGATCGATTTGGGATCCCCTTCTCATCCGAAGCATGCGATGGCTACTCGTTAGTAAACGGAGACTACCGATCCACTCCAACAAACTGTTACCGACTCAATGAATTTCCAGACAATTTCCTGCTTGTGGATAACGAAAAGAACAGTAAACTAGCGACACCCGCCATAGGATGAGATTTTAGTAGTGGCTGTAGTACCAATGAACGGGTCGCCTGGGGAGTCAAGTTAAAGAAATGGAGAGGCAAATGCAACTGGGTAGTACATTGTTGCGTCCCCGCAGTACGTTCATCCAACTCGATCCAGTGTTCTTTACGCATGGAGATGTCTCGACTCTCGACTTGACTCAAGAAGCCTTGAACCCTGCTGCGCGTCGCCGTCGTCAACCATGCCAGTTGCTCGGGTCTCCTCTCCTCGGCCTCTCGAGTCTCCTAGGCATCTGAAATTGCAGCTGTTTTTTCAGCAACTGAACTAGATTAGGTGCTCCGCCGTGTCTGAACTCTCGGCGCCGTATACGTACATGGAACGGGAAGGGAAAATGGAAGCATTATTTCCCAACCCAATGGCGTCGTCGTCGTCGCCCTTTTCAGTTACTGAACGGTTCAACTGCACCAGCACGGACGGCCTGCTGGACGCGGAGCAGCAACAACTACGGATGACTTTGCGACGCTGCGAGTGAGCTGAGGACCGCGCGTGTGCAGACCGGGTGCTCTAGTTTGCTGGGTTGTGGACATGGACACGGAGCACTGACCCTAGTCTAGTAAAATTTTCAATTTCCTCGGCGTGACAAAGGGAACGCGATCTGTGGCCGCGCGCAGAATCTGCCGGGAAACTTCAAACGCGCGGCGCGCTCTGTGTCTGGTACTCTGGTTCGCGTGTTTGGCTGTAGTAGCCCCAGCACGAAGCAAGCAGTCACCGGGGCGCACGCAGCAGGCAGCAGCCTGTGTTTCCCTGTTGGAAAGCATCGCGAACTTGGAGTCGGCAGGAATCCAATGAATCGGCAGCTAGCGGCGGCAGGTAGTACATCTCGAACGACGACGACACACCCCTGAGTCCCTGACGACCTCGAGAGGCCTTGGCTTCTTGCTCATCGATCGATCATTCTCTCCCGACCATTGCCGCGAACTTCCAACCCTTTTGCCACGCACGTATCACTTTAACTTGTATATCCTTCGCCTTCGCCCCTTACTCCTATCTAACTACACTCTTGCTACTATATATACAGGGGCAGGGATGTGCGTGTGAAAGCCACGAGCCAGAGACCACACGAATCAACACATGCGCAAGCAGCACCACCGTGCTCTCGAGCAGAGGTGCCTGCCTCCAGCTAGCTGAGCGAACAATTGAGTTCGAGGACCAGTACTTCACGGTGCCCCGGAACATGTGGGATTTAGTGCCAAAGATCGATCTGCACAGCGGCCTCGTCATGTCGGTGTCATCTTTCCTGATCATGCTACTGCTCAAGCCCCTCGTGGACAACGTCGCCTCGGCGGGCAGGAGCATATGCTTGGCGTCGCGGGCGGCCGTGCGCCTCCTCGCCCGCGACGACAGCGTCCTCGTCGTGGGCGACGAGGACAGCAACGGCGGCGTGGCACCCCCACGGCGGCAGCAGCAGCAGCAGCACCATCGGCATTGCGAGCGGTGCGCTCGGAGGGGCGCGTCGCGGTCCGACGTCGCGGCGGTCATGTGTAGCCTCCGCCTGCTGCCCGGCGACGACGGCGGGGAGGCGGAGGGGTGCGCGGCGATGTGGGCGGCGGTGGACGACCTGCTGGAGAGCAAGGTGGCGAGCGAGGCGGAGCTGCGGGAGGCGTTCTACGTGTTCGACCGCGACGAGGACGGCTTCGTTGGCGCCGGGGAGCTGTGGAACGTGATGCGGCGGCTCGGGATGCCCGAGGGCGCGGCGCAGGAGGACTGCCGGCGGATGATCGCCGCCCACGACGGCGACGGAGACGGCAGGATCAGCTTCCCGGAGTTCAGGGCCATGATGGAGAACGCGGTTTAGCTAGCTACATAGCTGCTCGTCGATTTCTTCCTTGTTCGTTGCAAAAAATCTTCTTCGTTACTGCTTTTTTTCTTCTCCTGGAGACGGTCAGACAGTGGCATGGATCGTGTATCATGCATCCTCTGTCGGTGACCAGTAGCCGTATAAGAGTTAGCATGAATCGTGTTGTGTTTGTAATCTGTAAGTGTTAGCCGCAGTTTGGACTCGAGCCAATACAAATTATTGCAAAATGCAACTGCTTTTGAATAAACAAAATGTGGACTCGGGAGGGCGGCCTGCATGCATTGTGCATCCTCAGACCTCAGTAGTTTGACTGGTGTCTGAACATAGCACGGCCGTCTGACTAGAAGCTTTGAGTAGCATGCACGTTAGCGCGTGCCTTGTGCCATGTCTGGAAAGCAGGGAGCTTCGCGACTTGGAAAGGCCTTGTTTAGTTTGCTAAAAATTCTAACATTTTCTCCACTCTCTCTCCATCACATCACATTAAATACGTCAAAAGACATAAGTTCGGAATATTAAACATAGGTAAAAAAATAACTAATTACACAGTTTTGATGTACTTCGCGACACGAATCTTTTGAGGCTAGTTAGGTCATAGTAGGATAATATTTACCACAAACAAACGAAAGTGCTACAGTATGCTACAGGAGTTCAAAATGTTGAAAAGACAAATTTTCCCACGAACTAAACAAGGCCTAGCTCTCCAATTTCTTGCCATGCGGGGTGCAATCCCGATCTTAATTCGTACACCACGAGACAGCGTCTTCATGCTGACTTTGGTTGGGTTTCTGTGTTCGTTGCAAATAAAAAATTTCTGATGCTGTCAAGGCTAGCTAGCACCATCTTACTGGAGTCCCTGAACCAAATCATCTTGTTATAAAAATGGGCAGTGGTCTCGCACGATTCTTTTCCTGTCGGCGACAAGCCCGATCCGGCAGATCCTAGATTCTTAAACCTGTCCGGTCGTGACGTGCCACGTATACAGTCGAGTTCAGGCAGTATGCCTGCACGATTCGGGTCGGTCGGCCGGTCGATCGGTCGGTCGGTGGGCAGCAGCCTGCAAGCGCATCCTCCTAACCCTGCCTCTCTTCGCTGGCGACTGGTGTTGATTTGTTTCGAAAAAGAAGGTGGCTACCGTGAGGGGCTCTCGTGTTAGTCTTACGCGGAGAACCCCTCCGGCCCACATGTCAGGCAGCAATCTACCCCCCATGCGTTGCAGTAAAAAAAAAGAACGCATCTCATCTTCTCCGCGCCGCGCGTCGCATCGTCTTCTCTGTGTTGCGCCCGGCGCCGCGCAGCCACCACCGCCCGCCACCTCCACCACCGCCCACGGCCGGCGGCGACCACGCCGCCGTGCCGTCCGCCCACCTCCCGCCGCGGCCCCCTTCCCCGCCCTTCCTAACCACTCCCGTGCTTGCCCCCGCCGCCAACCCTTCCCTCCCCGGCTTCGGCGGCGCCTCCGCCGCCGGATCCGCCCCCACCGAGCTTCCTGTCGCCGGTTCCTCACCAACCCCACCCCCGCTGCCAACCCTGGCCCAACCGGCCTCCTCCACCACCCCGGCGGGCGGCGCCGCCGCTGCTCGCCGTTCCGCCCACACTCCACCACCACCGCCGGTCCGGCAGCCGCCCCCAGATCTCCCTTTAGGTCCAACGACCATGGAAATCCCCCAACCTCCAAATCCCAAACCCCCGAACCCTAAGGCCGCCGGCCTCCACCGCCGCCCGCGCCCGCCGGCGACTCGCCGTCGGCCGCCCCGCCCACCAACCGCCGGAGTTGGAGAAGATCGCCGGAGAACGAGGTGCTCGTCGGAGTTACTTCCTATATTGCATTTGTTACTTTTTTTTCTTCTTCTTTCCTTTTCTGGCTTCCTTAATCCTCTCTTTACCTCGGTTTTGCTAAATCGGGGGGCTCTCGTTTTATGACTAAATCGAGAGGCCTCTCCCTCTAGCATTTGCGTTCGAAAAAATATTGATAACTGACTGTTACTTGGTCAACAGTTGGTGGCTGATGTTTTTTTTTTAGAACAGGAGGGGAAAGCGCCCCTACTGGTTATATATTAAGCAGAAAATAAAGTTTAAAGGAATTACAGGATGTCAGCCAATCAAAGGGAAAAAAAACAAGACAAGAGAAAGCTACAGAACAAATAAAATCACAGGGAGGTAAGCCAAGTAGACATTGCAGGGGTGGCATCCGATCGAGCTCGAAGAAGAATTAGAGAGAACTCCGATATGAATTTCCTTTTGCAGCCTTCCACCGTAGGGTGAACTCCATTAAACATCCATTCATTCCTTGTATGCCAGATACTCCAAGTCATAAGTATGATAATATCCATGAAGAAAGGGACCTGAAGTTTCAGCTTGATCTGTCTGATGATCTGAAGCAGGGGCCTGGAAGTCACAACCGATACTCCTATGGAGTTCCAGCAGGCCTTAGCAAAGCTGCATCTGAGAAACAGTTGGTGGCTGTCGCCTCCATATTGAGGACAAACAAAAATTAATTTTTTGGATTTTTTGTTTTTTGCTTCATTTTGTGGGCTGGTTTCATTTCGGCCCAAAGCTTCCCTCCCTCCCTAGTCCCTACACTCGCTCGCCTCGCCGGCTCGCCGCAGCTGCTCGGCTCAGTACTGTACCTCGCCGCTGCCGCCAGCGTTGCCTTTACTGCTCCGACCTCCATCGCACGGCAAGGTCGAAGAGGACAGTGAGCCAGAGAGCGCGGCCGAGCGCGGCCGCAGCAATGGCGGAATGCCTTGCAGGATCGAGGCTTCAGTCTGGCCAGGTGTGTGTATTGCTGCAGTTTGCATACTGCGGTTTGATCCAAATGGACGCGCTGCTCTACACTGCGATGTTCCATGACGGTGTGTGCTAAATTTCAACGCTGATATCTTGACACACGATTGCAAATTGCAAGTCAAAAGAATCTACAGCTCAAAATTCGATAGCTGAACTGAAGGCAAACTTGGTTGACAAAGAATCCACAGCTAATCATAACTCCGCACTGAAAGAATGCCGAAAGATATGTCAGTGACCTTTGCTAATAAAAGTTACTGAACTTATAATGCTTTCCAATTTTGGTGGCTGCAAACACCATTGGTTATAAAAGTTACTGAACTTAAAATGCAGTTAACAGTATGCAAAGGAAAACCAGCCTATTACGATCTTCTGCTTGTTGAAGTATCTTCCAATTAATAGCGATGCTTGCCATCTGGGCTTTGTCAGTGAACTCCTAAGTGATTGAGGAGACCATGATGGAACCTGTTGATTCAGATTCCTGATCGCACGTCGTGCAGGTGAGGGATGGTGTCAGGCCGAGCAGTCCACGAGACTGCTTCAGGTAAGTTGCAGACTTCACTGAACATCGTTGCCCCTTAAACCTGGATTGATCCATGGTGTAGCATCAGGTAAGTTGCAGACTTCACTGAACATCGACCGCATGTTGTTCATCTCCAGATGAATTGGTCTTCCAGCTGCTGGATTGCAGAGAAGTCCCACCTGGAATTACTCCGATCCATTGTCGGTGGCTTGCCCATAGTGCAGGTGCGGGATGCCACAGATGCTGACCTCTTCCAAGAGGAAGGAGGAGGCGGAGGCAACCAACGTCCGGGGCGCGGCGGCTCTCTGGCGACCCACGGCATGCAAATAGCAACCGCACCCCTAGGTCTTCCCAACCGTTGGATCGCACTTGTTCGGTGCAGATCGGGCCGTTTTGCACTCGAAGGAGGAGTCCATCGTCCTCCTCGGGCTGTCGGGCAGACGCAGTGCCAGTGCGCCATGGCGGAGTCCGGACACTCACGCGGTCAGGCCAGTGCGCCCTCTGGAGCGTCATGGAATACTCCACGCCAGCAATCCTAACGATTCTGAATCTGAATCAACTTGACAACCGAGCAACAGAAAAATCCATGCTTAGGATCGACGCCATTCCGGCGCCTAAACCGGTCCGGCTTTGATCACCATCCAAGTCTTCATATAAGCTGGCCGCCAGAACTGCATTGTGCCACGCACCCAGGAGTTCCATCTTCCCTCCCCTCCTCTCGCGTTCTCGCGGGGAACCAAGCCTACCGAGAACTTGCAATCGATTTCCACCGTCGCCCCTCCCTTTCTCTCACCGGGAACCAACTCCGTCGACCACATGGCTGCGGAGGACCGCGACTTCCGCGCTCGCGATGACGCGTCGTCGATCGCCCTCCTGCGCAGCATCCGCTCCGGAGTCGCCGACTTCAACTTCGTCCACCGCGCCGACGTCTGCGCCGCCGCCCCCGAGGACCTCGTCGCCAACCTGGAGCCGGCGCCGGGCACCGATCTCGACAACTGCGGCTACAACGCCGTCTGGTTCTTCTACTGCCCCAAGCGATTCAAGAACACCAAAGGCGACCACAGCGGGCACAGGCAGCGATCGATCGCCGGCGGCGACACCTGCTGGCACTCGGAGTCCAGCCCGAAGCCCGTCAAGGATCTGGACGGCGCCACCGTCTGCAATCTGTCCTACGGCCGCAAGGAAGGATCCAGCAGATTGTTCAACCGCATGGGATGGTGTATGCTTGAGTACGACGACAAGCACAGTTGCGACGGCGACAACCACGTGCTCTGCAAGATTTACCGCTCGTCTTCATCTCTCGCTAGAGCCAAGTCGAAGCCGACGACGCAGCGCCTGTCCGGCAGCAAGAGGAAGGCGACGAGCGACCACACTGAGTCCCTGCCAATGAAGATGAGTCAGAGCCACGCGCAGACCTCCTCCAGTGTCGATCTGGACTTCCTGGATCATGACATGCTGCCGCTTACTGACGACAAGATGGTGATGATAAAGTCCCTGTTCTCAGACGAGGAGCCCCTGTTGCCGGCCGAAGAGCAGCAGTTCCAGCACTACGCGCAGTTGCTGTTGCCGGTCGAAGAGCAGCAGTTTCAACTCAACACACAGCCCCTTTCGCCGGCCGAAGAGCAGCAGTCCCAGCACAACGTCCGGTCCCCGTTGCCGGCCGAAGAGCAGAAGTTCCAGTACGAGGACAACTCTCTGTTCACCATCGACGAGTTGTTGGGCTACCACGTGAACATGGACGAGTTCATGATCAGCAGATGCCTCAGCATGCCGACAGCAGTGGCACCAGCACATGTCGGCTTCTTTGAAGGCCTCGCCTTTTGATGTGCAGCAATGGCTAAGCCTAGAACTAGTTGATACATGTGCTGATTAGCTGCACGGAAGTTTTGGTGTATAGCAACAATGTAGCTTAGTACCTAAACACAAGAGCACCATGAGTGTGATGTAAGATGACTCAATGTTGAGCTGTTATTTTCGGGGAGGAGCGCCTGTAGTCATTGCCCCGGGGACGTAGGCCACACTGGCCGAACCTCGTTAACAAATATCGTGTTTTGGTGTCATTTGCTTATTTGGTTCTTTAAGCTATGCAATTATGTGTGCTGCTGCTATGATACGAGACTACCAATTGGATCCGTGGCGAGATTATCGATAGCATCATAGCACGCGTCGTTTCAGCAGTCAAAAATGTAATAAACAATCGATCAGGTCTAGTATCCATGCAATGCAACGCAAAGATAATAACTGGACGATCTGGGTTGGATTTTCTCTGTTTCTGAACTGTCTTCGTAATATTGATTATTCAGAGTCAGATCTTTCTGAATTGTCTTTGTAATTATTCAGAGTGAGATGTGTGGCTTGTCGAGGCATGCTGACCTGAACTTTGATCGGACTCAGACATACAGACAACAATCCTCGTTTTGCAGAGACCAACATACAACGTTCATGTCTTATCTCTGATATAATTCAATCATAAACAGGTATAGAAGACAAGATTTCTGCTCGAAAGCATGAAGTGATCCCTCTAGTTCAGTATCCCTGCACGTCACTACTGCAAAGCAGAGCACTGAAGTGAATCAAGAGAAGCGGGATCTGACCAGGAAGATTGAATACCTTGCCTCTGCAGCCACACATTTCATCAGTCTTTTAATTTCAAAAAAAAAAACATTTCATCAGTCTGACCACCCATAGAGATGTCAAGATGGCAGGACGTATTAGTTCATAAAATTGTTTAGTTCGTTGATGAAAATCAGATACAAGATGAGTAGAATAGAAGCAACACATTCCTCAGCAGTTCTGCAGACACATACAAATTCCTGGACTGTAAAATAACTGAGGCAAAGCATTCCACATCAGAATGATAAACCATTTAACCAAAAAAGCACTGAAACTCGACAGAGAGGAGGGGCTAGCATGTTGTGTGAAATAATATACTGACAAACCGAGACTTGTGTACAATAATCCATTTGCAAGTTGGAAACATAAGTAGCGATATCCTTTCCAGTTAACAGTAACTGTGGAGCCTATCTATCTATGCAAGTCAAGTCTGACGCTCCAGGCTGCAGTAATATCTATCTCTGCAAGAATATTTGCTGACATGTCATGCAACTATGCAAGTAGAAGTCACCTTGTGCATGAGAGGGAACCATGGATACTACCATTCTTAGCATGATTAGAGATATGAATTCTTCTAAACTATCGCATTTCAGTTTGGCGAAGGGCTAATGATCGAGCATTGCTTAAGTGTAATTTCAGCCAAGATGGCAGCAAACCGGTGAAGGAATTTTCAGACATACCAGAGCTGAATATATTCAGTACTAAATTAGGTCGAAGATTTGTACCAGCATCTGTGTTACAGGAATACAACGACATCTCTATAACTACTACTCATGGACACACACGATGGCTTCCTCAGAACCTATTCGATGTGGTGCTCTCTGACTCATTCTCTGAATTTGTGCGCCGCCAGAGGCCTCACCATGCTTCTGTTTAGTGCCGGCCGGGTTCAGACGACGCAGCAGAGTTTTTGCCATCAGGTCTGATTATCATATCTGCTCCAGTCCTGCAGACGAGGCTTCAAGAGCAGAGACTACAAACATACACTTACCTCGAACCCAAACTTGTGTGCTCCAACAACAAACTGGGAACACGTGCACTTTCACGCAGCTCAAGCTTCGTTTCGAGCGATGCATCAGTAAAATTCTCTGACACATGGGCCGATGCTTGAAATGTTACGCTTTCATGGGCTGGGTCTGGGCCACAAAGCTGTGGCTTAGGACTTTTGGGCCCAGCCGTCCTCGCGCATTTCGTTTGCTCCGGCGAAGGCACACTGCTGTGGCGACAGAGGGTCAGGGTCACTTCCGCAGCCACTCACTCCACCGCTCCCGGCTCCGTAGGGGAGCGCTCGCCTAAGCAGGAGAGATCTGCCGGAGGGTCCATCCGGGCCGTCAATGGAGGCGGCAGCGGGCGGCAAGCGCGCGTACAGCATCATCGTGCCCACCTACACCGAGCGCCTCAGTGTCGCCCTCATTGTCTACCTCATCTTCAAGCACCTCCCGTAAGCACTACTACCCACCTCCCTCTCTCCCACTGATTTGATTTGCATGTGCAGTGGTTGAGCCTTGTCGTCAGGCTGTTTCACCATCATACTGTACTGCACAACTCGTTGGACGTCAGGATCCGGAAAGACACTTATGTCCATAGATCAAAATCAATCCTCGGTAGCGTAGTACTGTGGGGCCAGCTCAGCTAACCACAATGGGTCGATCCGGGTCAAGTTCTTGACGTAATTCTGTGTCGTCCGGACCAGCTCATTGAAGATGACACAGTCCGGCTTCATCCTGAACAGCACGGATGAAGGATGGATCTGGACGCTCTGGCCTGTCGCAAGAGCCCTGCAAGTGCCAGACGACAGATGAGATGAGAACCAAGATTGAGGACACAATATGCATCGTTCTTCAAACTTTGGTTGATATGATAAGTGCTTTTTAGTTCATGGTAGAAGTTTAGGATTGGTGCATGGGAAGATGGTAGCAGTTGACTTGCATGGATTGAAAATACTAGAATGGAACTACCTGTATGATCCATCTGGTTGTCGCATTGCTGCATTCAAGAAGAAGGCAGCCGTGAGGCATCTCCGAAATAGAGCCATGTCATCTCCACAGGATGACAGGTTGAGCCCCATTTGTTGGACATGACCCTGAATTTGACTGCAATAAACAGAACATTGCTGATGTCAACTCACAGTATGGTTTCCTAAAGCGGACAGGCTTCCATTTTCTTTACATAATTTAGTGCACCAGGTTTTTAATTCAAACAGATAGAACCTGTACAAGTATCGGAAACAGATGGAGCAGAAACTAGAAACTAACCTGTGAACATCAAGAGCATGTTTTAGAGAGCGGTTGTTGATAAAGTTCTCCTTGCACCATCTGGTCAAAGCCTTTTCCATTGTTCTCTCTTTGGCATTTGCTTTTTTTGCTCTTCTCCAAGCATTCCGCAGCTGCTCGATAGACATTCACCAAGGTGATATGGTCTCCTTCCGAGCTTTCAAAACCCTTCCTAGCAGCTCTTGCCTAAACAAACATACCATCAGCTTTCAAATTAGTACGTTAAAACTTTAAACTCGAATTCACTTCTAACTTCTTAGAACCTTTTGGCATAAATTTAAATAGCAGCCAGTAATTAAAAACAGATACCTCTTCTAACTTCTCGCGCGGGCAGAAAAAAATTGATTCCACTGAAAGCATAGATACAACAATCAACATTTCTTCCAAGCACTTGAATTCACTTGACACTATTAATGCCTTGGAGAACATTGGATCTAAAGGCAGCCTAGCCATCTGATGGCCAACTGGGTCTGACAGTTTATAATCATCGGTCAGAGCCCCTAGTAAGATTAACTGCTCCAATGATTTCAAAATAGCAGTCCTGCAGTAGGTTGGGCACCAATAAGCAGAAACTCAGCATTGATAAAAAGCAACAAGCTATTTAACTTATAATAATGGATATTGCTGGTAAAGCGTAGATCTATATTCACAAAGAAGTCCGTTCAGGGGAGTTTTATTTACCTATAATGCCAAAGTGACATATACTGCACAGATACTAATTTTCCAACTAAAGCACAATAGCACAAATTGAACAGAATATTCTTCAACATTGAAGCAGGCTAAAAAAATTCACCTTGATGGTTTCTCCATAAAATCAAAACCTATGATGTCATCAATTCCAAGAGCCTTGAGTTGCAGAACAACATTTGAGAAGTTACACCGCTTGATCTCAGGAACAGTAGAGTCTACAAGTTTATCAAATTCACTTTCTTGGAACAACCGGAAGCACTTTCCAGGCCCCTCACGTCCAGCGCGACCGCTGAGTGTTAGAATGGTAACATCAGAAAAAAGAGCAAAACTAAAAAAGGCTTGAGCCTTATTATTTAGTGGAACCATGTACACCAGATATAAGCAATAAGATTCTAAATAGTCAATCATCACATGGGGATTTATTCTGTAACATAGGATATATTTAAATTTTAAACAGTAAACCATGCTAATGTGCTAACAAACCACTTCCTTAAGTATATGGATAACAAAGAACAACGGGGTATACCACATATTAGGCATGAAAAGTGAAAGAGGAATGATAGAATCTACCTCCTTTGAAGAGCCTGCGCTTTTGAGACTGGGACAATGATCAATGACTCCATTCCAGTCACAGGATTGTAAGCACGAGCTTTTACCATCCCAGGATCAATAACATATTTAATGCCAGTTATTGTTACAGAAGTCTCAGCAATATTGGTTGCTAGAACTACCTAGCATATGCAAATCAGCAAACAGTCAAACTTTACTTAGCAGAGTCTGTTGCAGGACTTTCAAGGGTAAGCAAAACACCGAAATGACTATGAAGGCAAAATAAAAATTACTGAACAAGCAAAAAAATAGAACATGCAACCAGAAGGTTTGTCTTTATTGAAAGTAATATTTGTCAAAACACCAAATAGCCTAAGACGGGTAAAAAGCTTCATCTGCAACTGATGATATGACCTTCGGTTCTTAGTTTTAGGGGCAGAGTGATCAAATGACAGTTAATACATTTCCCTTTTAGTTCATCTGGATTACAACAATGTTTACCAAGAGAACCAACAGTAGCAAGACAGTAGCAAGATAGATTTTGTATTCCACCTTATAATGGTATTATTTGACAAAAGGTCAGATAGATAGTATAGCAGTATCATATTAGAATCAAAGAAAGTTTGCATACATTTTTGGACATATTTGAAACATGTTTAAACCTTTTTTTTCAAATCCTGCAATTTTCAGACAGACTATCAACATAGAGGTGTTACAAATGCATTTTTTCACATATCTAGATGAAACTAATTAACGTTGAGAGATGACAAAGATTCGCCTTAAGATCCACGTAACAAGAAAGTTTTATCAAGAAGGGAAACAGACCATACTAAATGCATGCAAACAAATAATTTATGTTACGTTATTCATAAAGAATTGGTTGAGTAATCCATGATTGCAAAAAGGGAAATGAAGTATGAAGGTATATGACTGATGTTCTTTGAGAAGGATCCTACTGAAACATGATGAATTCAGAACCATCAGTAACCAATTGTTGTCTACCTTGCGGGTTCCAGCTGGTGCTGACTTAAAAGATTCATTTGCTGCTCTGACGGAAGAGATGAATAAATAGGTGTAGTCCATATCTTACTACTTTCTGGTGGAAGTAAACGAGCACGCTCATGAATAAGTCTCTCTAGTGATTCAATCTCCTCTTGGCCGGTTAGAAATGCGAGAATGTCTCCAGGCCCTTCCTCCAAATGAATCTAAAAAACAAAACAAACATCCACAAAATGAAGTTTATACAGAAAGAGGTTCTCCTATGTGTTTGAGGGAAGAGGGAAAAACCTCTCTGAAGAAAAATTTCCTTTCTGAAGTCCCATTTATGCATATTTCAATTTTCTTTGTCACTAAACTAACTTATATCTACAGGTTGCATTGCATGCAAACAAAAGTCTTGCTCACCTGAAAGATAGTAACTAGAGTGGCATCAAGATAATCCGGCTCAGGCTGATATGTATATAGTATGTCAACAGGATACTGCCGACCTTGAATATGTACAGCTTTAGCACCACCAAAATAATCAGAAAAACACTTGGCATCCAAACTAGCAGACATAATTATCAACTTCAGAGGAGCACATCTTATTCCCTGGCATGCCTTCTGATTTAAATTTTGAGAATGGCCCCATACATCAGGCAAAGTCTTCCCATTCTTACTGGCATTGGCTCGGGAATGCTGCACTTTTTTCAACAAACCCAGTAATACATCAGTATGGACAGTCCTTTCATGAGCCTCATCAACCACTATAACACTATATTTAGACAAAAGTGGATCCAAAAGTGCTTCCCTGGAAAAAAGCAATGTTTCAATTAGAAAACAAATGTCACACATCAACTGGATGAGAATTTGCCAAACATATATGTTAGTAGGTAAAATGATACTGTATAGTCAAATGGAAATTCATTTTAGAATATTCAAACCAAAATCTCACAAAAAAATTCCACACTAGTAACATTATACAGGTGAAGAAGTCAAGCCTAATTGGTTACAAAAAGTGCAATGTAGTTACACAACAGCAAAACAAAAGGTAAGCAATCGACAAAGTCCACCCTTATGCTGAACAGTTTCTATGCAGGTGCAGGGACGTCTGCCATCACAAAAGTTGAAAACAGAAGAAATGGCTTAAAGTATATTAAAAGATACATGCAATATTTTACAAGAAAGAAAATGGAAGTGTGTATCATGCCTTCTATTCTGCAGTACATCAACTACTGACTTGAACTGCTTTAAGTAACACGACCGTAATGCTGGAAAGAGAACTTAAATGATCCACATCAGAGTGGATCAAAAGACTAACTTACAGTTACAACCCAACAATAAACAACATATTTATCAAATAATCAACAATGCAGTAAATAAACATCTACCTCAGAAGCAAACCATCAGTCATGTATTTAATCCTTGTTGCATTGGATGTGGAATCATCAAATCTGATAAGTATCCAACCTTTTTGCCTTACATTCCTCAGCTACACACTTCGCTACTGTCACCGCTGCAACTCTTCGAGGCTGAGTGATGCCAATGACTTTACCATCTTGACAAAACCCACCATCGTACAAAAACTGTGGCAGCTCTGCATGACAATTAAAAAAATCCTTCAACGAAAGGAAGTAGAATAAAAGACTGATCAGAAAAAAAAATAAATACTAGTGTGACAAATTCACTTCTAGAACGGTCCTTTTCGTTAGTCCTGTAGTCTGACAGAATCCAAATGTTCCCAAATCCACAAACACAAGCAATCCACAGCACCACTTCAACTAATTTATGCCCAACACAGTTACATTTTGATCAAAGCCTATCCACATCCACTCTAACAATCAAGAGCATCAGAAAGCTACACGCTTCTAACAACAATTTTATACAAACAGCAATTGCAATAAAGGGGGAAACAGAAATCAGAAACAAACTTACGCGTAGTTTTGCCACTCCCAGTCTCGCCGACAATGATCAGTGTGTCGTTCTTCCTGACCTCGTCAACTAGCCTCTTCTGCACTGAACCAATCACAAACAATATATTTCAGCTCCCCGAGCTAACAACCCAAACAATAATCAGAGTGAACAGACATCTAAAGCTAGGAAGGCAAACCTGACGCAATAGGGAGCGACTTCCGCTCAGGGGCGGACCCAGTATAGGACATGTGTACACACATGTACACCCAATAACTGTTGCAAAAAGGTCGAATTTAGTAGGTAAAATCATGGTCAGATCCGAATACAAATACCCTACGTTAGGGGTTTGGGTGTTCGATTTCGCGTAGCAGGATGGGAAGGGAGGGGAATAGGAAGCCATACCCCTGTCGCCCTGTCGGTCGGATGTTCGTCGCTCGACGAAGGGTTTCAAAGGCTTCGCCTAGGCTTCCAGGCGCTCCAACAATCGTGGGCGTCCTGGTCCCCTAGCTAAAAAGCAGCAAGAGGGAGTGAGGGAGGGGAAGAATGGAGGGGAAATAGACCCCACCGCGCCGCCGCCGCGGCGGCCCTGCTCGGCGCTCTTCTACCTCCACTCGCCGCCACCGCCGCGCTCCTCACTGCTCCACCACCCGCAGCCCCACGTCCTCCTCCGGCTCCAGCGCAGGGCTCCCGCCACCGCCGCCGCCGCAGTGTCAACGGGGCACGGGCACAGAGGGAGGAAAGGCAGGGAGATTGAGGGAGAGGGACGAGCGGTGGCTGCGGCGGCGCTGCTCGAGGGAGGGAGAGACGAGCGAGCTGGTGGGCTGGGCCAGTCGAGTCTTTTCTTTTCTCCTTCTTATTTTCTTTTTTCATTTCCCTCCATTTTCTGCTGCCATGGTTTGCTTCCTTGATGCTAAACTCAAGGGTCACCTTACCTACGCGTCCGAAAAAAATTGGTTCGTCTCGCTTAACTTTATCGTTTTTAATGAACAACAGATAGCCCAACTCATCACTTTAAAAAAGAAAAGAAAATCGTGGTAAAGACTCGAGCTACAGTTGGGTAAGGGACGCGCGTTGAGAGAAAGAAGGTGGTGGGTTGTAAGGGGAAAAGAGGAGATTGTGGGAGACATAAATGGATCGTGTGCTCGTCAAGTTGAGGATCAGAAGGGAAATTGAGATGTGTCAGGACCGACCATGTTGGGATGGATGTATCGGAAAATCGTCCTGACACGTCATGTATCAATATTTATTTTTTATTACAATTTGAATACTTTAGGATGCATATTGAGTACTTATCGAATATGGAATACGGCACCTGCTCGACGCATAAGTGTGATGTAGTGTGGAAATGATGGATAAGGACTCCATATTTAAAAAAAATCAATTACATTAGCCTAATAATATAAAATTAATTAATATTTTAACCTAACAAATTTCAACTTTAAAAGGTAATGCTAAAATTGAAAATAACATAATCAACATCACTATTAGTAGCACACTCAATATTTTCTTTAAACTAATATGAATATATTAAATTCAACATTTTTCAAAACAAATAGCAACATTTTTGAAATGATAATTTTTTATTTCTTCTTCTTTCCCAAAATTAGTAGCTAAAGGGTATTGTGGTAAGTGCGAGTAGCACGCTGCGGAGATAGATAACATCAATAAGCCACGGTCGTGAACAAGGTAGGAATGTGCGCTAGCAATGAGCACGGGCAGCCGCGACGGGACGATGTCCACGAGGCACTGCAACAGGCACAAGCGGTGCATGACAGAGATGGCGCCAATGGACGGAAACGAGAGTAAAGCATGCAACTAGCACAAGTAGTCTTAATATGATATGAATATTTAGTATTATTTTTCTAAAGTATTACCTTAACCTAATATGTAATTTTACCTCAAATTTTTTTTTACTTTGCGAAGAATAATTTTAAATATCATTTAAATCAAATAGATATATACATCTTTCAAAATAATATAAAATAATGTGAAGATTTTTTTCATTTTAATGATAGTTCTAGATAAATGATTTTTAACAAAAATATCATCAGTGCATAAAAAGAAAGTGAACATTTTTATAAGGTATTATAAAAGTATTGGTTATGTTTCTTATTTGGCTAGTGTAACTACTTTGTGATTTACTAAATTTTTGACAAAAATAACCAACCAACATTTTTTTATCACAAAAGTGTTTGAGAGTTATCATGACATCAATCAAAATATATGGTGATCCATGTAGCATTTATCTTAGTCAAAAAGTTTAAAATATATTTAAAAACACAATATGAAAACATACAAAAATTAGGATTATTAGTTTGAACAAGATAAAAATCATATAATAAGATAATATATATTTAGGAACAAAATTAAGAATTTATGTACACCTATTTTTGTAATCCTACGTCTGTCACTGCTTCTGTTGCTGCCAAATCTCCTCCTCCTGCTGCACAGCCCAACCAAAAGCAAAGGCTCAACCCCCGGCCAACGAATTGAAACAATCGGGACAAAATGGCATCAAGGACCTAGTCAACCAAGTCAAACACGCTGACTTTGGTCAAACTTTGGTCAAATTGGGTCATCACCTAGAAAACCTAGCCAACAATCCCTAATGATCAACTTTTGGTCAAACCTTGGTCAAAGGCATAGTCAAACCCTAGTCAAAACCTTGATGTCCAAGAAACTACCTAGAACTTTTGCCGCGTTCTCCGAATTTCACCTAAACACTTCAAATTCTCCCAATATAAAAGTTGTCCAGTTTTTTAAGGGACACAACTTTCATGTTGGGTGGCATTTCAAAATTGCAGTGGAGATTGGTGTAAAACCTTGGTCAACACCATCAGCTCCTGTTCATCGGCGCCATGAAAAGTGCCAAGTTGGCAAGCCTTTTATGCGAAATCTGTTGAGTAAACCACCCATTGCCCTTTGTAAAAGTTGTAGAGGATCGAGCGATCTACAACTTTACCATTTATGCCTTGGTACAGTTCTGTAGTCAAATCTTGAGTTTGAGCCGGTCAAACAGGGCTACTTGAAATTATTCTCGGGCACCCGGCGCTCTAGAGCTCGTGCCGCACGACACCGGCACGCCACACCGTGCGCTGCCGCCGTGGGACCCCCTGGGCCCGGACATCGAGGGGTGCGCTCCCCCACACGTGCGCGGTGGGCCCGCCCATCACCGCACCGCCATCCCGACCCTCTCCCCTTGCGCCACGCACCGCGCGCGCACGAGGCCGCGCCGCACCGACCATCGCCGCCCGCCAACCGCGTCGCCGCCGTACTTCGTGCCCATGCCGCGACCTCGTCGTTGCATTGACGTGCGCGAACCGCCCTTTGCTCGCCCGCCTATATAAGAGCCGGAGCTCGCTTCCTCGTGCAATGCCGCCGGTGCCCAGAGCCGCCGCCCCCGCCATTGGAGGCCGCACGGCGAGCTCCCCTTCCCGGCTAGCACTGTCACCCCTAGTGCGTTCCGCCCCTTCCCTCAAGCACCACTAGAGCTCCCCGGGCTGCGTGTTGCCCAGGCCGAGCCGCAACCTCACCGGAGCCAAGCTCTCAGCGGCCGCCACCCAGCCGCACCGCTTGCCGGTGACGCCCCAACCCCAACTCCAGCCACAATTCGGTCGTAGGTGAACCCTAGACCCCGCTCCACCCCTTCCCCGGTCCTCTCCGGCGAGCACCTCGCCGGAATTCCGGCTCCACCACCGCCCCCATGGCCAAGGGCCATATTGCAGGCCTTCATCGTTTTCCAGGGTGTTTTGTGCAAACCGAGGGCATGGTTGTGAAGGGGAATATCTTTCCAGGGACCCTCGTGCAAATAGATTCTTTCCCCTTTAACCCATTTTGGCTGAGTCTTTTAAAATTCGTAGAAAATCACAGAAAAATTAGAAAAATGCAAACTCAATTTTGTTGGTTTTGTTGTAAATAAATCTACAACTTTTGCAAAGCATGCATATACTTTTGAGTGATAGTTTTTGCATGAAAAATTGAAATCAGTTTAAGCTACTTTTGTTGTAGTTCAAAATCTATATGTGATCTTGGGCTGATTATTGGGTATATTGTGAGTAATACCATGTGTAGGCTCTACACCAAAAATTGCACAAAGTTACTGAGCAAATCTTTTATTATGATTTATCTTGTCTTTATGCTATATCTGTCTTAATGATTTTTGTAGCAAAAATTAAATAGATTTTTGAGCTCCACTTCTGAGTATAGTCTTAAAATGCCTAGATGCATCTTTTTTGAATTAATCATGATTTTTGGACTATTACAAATATTTGTTCCTGATTTATGCTTGGTTTTAATCATAAATGCTTAGTTCAAGATCTAAAGTGGCTCTTGATGTGTTTGTTGGTTTCCTAGCATTGTTTTAGGTTAGAGATGGTGTAGGAGAAAGTTTAGATCCATAAGTGGCTTATTTATTTTTGTATGCATTTATCTCATTTGTGGTAGCTAGAAATGTTATTTTTGGTGTATTTATTTTTATAGCTCAAGCAAGTGTGCATGTGTGGTCAGTGGCTTAAAGTAGAGTTAGTGAGCTCAATGAGCACCACCCATGGCTTTTTATAAATTATTTTGCTGAATAAAAATGGAGAAGCCATTTTGCACTTAATAATAAGTTTAATTGGAAAACCATCCCTACCATCTTTATGAACCCTATGGATGGGTTGTGGAGATGGTTTAGGGCTGAAAACCACCCCTTGCTGTTTTTTGCAAATAAATAAATTTATTTATTTAAATATGTACACAATCACTATAAAGAGAAGAATAAATAATAAAACCCTTCATAATATTCTTTAAAATGAAGAGTTTGATGAATATATTTTGTCAAGGTGAATATTGTCAACCATATGGTTCCTTATGTCATATGTTACTGTTTTTAATTAAATTAATTTCACCATTAATTATTGCATATGCATCCCCCGTGTAGAAGTTCCCGACGGTAGCTATACGCTCGTACCGGCTGACGAGGACGAGGGAGCAGGAGGAGACGTGCACTACGTGTCCGTTGATCAAGACCCGAACCAAAGTCCGGAAGTTTGCTTGACTGCTTGTGCTGACGAAGGCAAGCCCCGGTTTATCATTAACCTATGTGTGTTCTTTTAAGCTTCTGAATTTATCATTGCTTATCTATGTGCATTTACGTTCAGGAGTTGAATTGAAACCCTAGTTGCATGATCCCTAAGTAACTATGATCTTTTACTAGCATGCTAGGTCGCTAGTGGCTATGCTCTAAGGATCCGGTACAAGTCGAGTGATGTTCGTCACTTGCGAGAATAGGATCTCCCTTATGGAATCACCATATTTATTAATGGATTGCTCATGTGGTAAGAGCATGGGATTTGGGCTCCGGTCCAGTGGCTTCGTGGGTTAAGTATTCGAACGTACTAAGCACTTGTCGGAAGTGGGCACGGTAAGCCTAGTACCTAAATGAGGCGGTGCGGGAACTTTGCGCTACTAATCTTAGGGTTGCGGCCTCGGGCTCGCCACCTGAGTACATGCGTGAGGCTGGGTGACCTTGGTGGTGTAGCCCAGTAAACCTTGTACTTAAGACTGTAACATCTGATCCCAATCCGAGGAATGACGGGAACCGTCTGGTTGGTGAACTCTTAGTGAGGGCACCTCCTGTGTGTTTAGGTCTACCTTGCAAGGTTTAAATCAATCGATTGTCGGCCTCTCACTGTTATCTGAGACTACTTAATCTACTGGCCATGATATCCCTTTATGATGGAACTTTGTGAATATTGTTATTTGATTAATTGTATTGTACAACTTATGATTGCAATAGTTGCTTATCTAGTAATGATTACTTCTACTAGAACTTGAGCTAAAATGTGAAAGTAAGGATTCACTACTTAGTAGCTTTTTGGCAAAACAAACCCACTAGCCAAAAGCCTTGCATGATTAGAGGTAAAGTCTTTTATTTTAGACGAGTAAGCCTTGCTGAGTATTAGTATACTCAGCCTTGCTATTTAAATGTTGTTTCCAGGTAATGCATGTGATGTGTGGCCTGGAGAGATTCCACCCGGCTGGGAGCTGGAATGGATGGATGATGACGAATGATTGCATCATGAACGGCCTCCTATGATGCTTGTCGTACCGCTTAGTTATTTCCGCTGTTTTAATAAACTCTGAACTATTTACTTCATGTCAAGAACAATGGTTTGTAATAATGGACCCAACGGGGAAGATTTGCTTAATTTGTAAGGCACTCTGGACTCTCCTTCGTGGGAGTTTTAATGTATACGTTTCGATCATCTGTGTGTGATTCAAGTGATTTACCGGGTTTTAACCCGGCAACACTTAACGGGATGATTCTTTATTATCGCTTAATGGCCAAATGGAGTGGTTTAGGTGATAGTATGGAATTATCTCGGATGAGGTTGTCACAGGTGGTCTTCTGAACGTCGCAATGCTGAGGGTGCCATACGATAAAATCAATGGCAGAGTCTGTCGTAGTCCGCGTAAGCCTCTTCCTCCTTTGTCTGAGGATTCCTCGGACGGGAAGCCTGACCTCCGGAAGCCGTGCTTATGAGCTCAACCGCGGTTCTAGCGACCATTGAGACGGAGGAGAACATTCTCCACGAGTACTTAAAAAGGGCTATGCATCCATCAAGGTTGAGGTCGTCGAAGGCTGACCAGTGTTTATGCATCTGTCGAGGTTGTGGTCGTCGAAGGCTGAGCAGTGTTTGTGATTTAGGGACTTAGCATCTAATCTATCTTGGGGCCTTAGTATCTATAATCTATCTTGGTAATCTATCGAATTATGCTATCTAATCTGTGAGCTTGTATGTTATCTAATCTATCTATGATCTATCAGTTGTCTGGTCTGTGTTACGCTTGTGTTTGCAATTGTGCTGTTAATAAGTAGTAATAATCTTTCAGCTTGTTTGTGATTTCGTGTTAGAATCGCTACAAGTTGGGATGCGTCATAATGTGCTTGTTTCCTGCTAGATTCGTGAATCAGAATGGGTTGCCTTGGCCCTTGACAAAGCCACAAAGCTATATTTGAAAGGCCTTGCGTATCAGCTGCACACAACATAAGCAAAGGCAGCTTATGAGGGTTTCTTTTGGGGGGCCATATCTTTGAGGCCTTGGGAGAAAATTTGGAAGACATGGGCCCCGGCCAAGTGTCGATTCTTCATGTGACTTGTTGCGCACAACTGATGTTGGACAGCAGATCATCTGGCGCATCGTGGTCTCTCTCCCCCGGAGCGCTGTCCTATGTGTGATCAAGCACCTAAGACGATCAACCATATCCTTGTTGGCTGCACCTTTGCAAGAGAATTCTGGTACCGTTTCCTCTCTCAAGTGGGCCTACAATCCCTATCTCCCCAGCTTACAAATGCTTACTTTTATGACTGGTGGGAGAGGATCGGCAGTGACAACAGCTGTTTGCTATTACAAGGAATCAATTCTCTTGTAATCTTGGGGCCTGGATTATTTGGAATCAGCAGAATAAATGTGTTTTCGATAATGCTGCTTCAAACATAGCTCATGCTCTTACTATATCCAATAAAGAAAGAAAATTATGGTCGGTGGCGGGGGCTCGAGGAATTTCCTTCCTGACTGCCCCTACCTTGGTGCAGTAAGCTGTAAGTGTGACAACCCGCCCAGGAAAATACTGTACTATCGCCTAAACCAATCCACTTTGGCCATTAAGCAACAGTAAAGTATCATCCTGTCGTTAGTTGCCGGGTTAACGCCCGGTAAATCACTTGGAATTCACACAGAGGATCGAACATATGCATTAAAACTCACGCGAAGGCGAGTCCAGAGTACAAACACAAATTAAATTCAAATTTGCCCCGCATGGTTTAATTATTACAAACCATTGTTCATGACAATAAGTAAATGTTCAGAGTTCGAAAACAGCAGAAATAAGATAATCTAGCGCAACGGTAAACATCACAGGAGGCCGTCCGTGATGCCGACACTCATCGTCATCCACCCATCCCTGCTCCCAGCCGGGTGGAATCTCACCAGGTCAAACAACACCTGCAACAACAGTTTTAAAGCAAGGCTGAGTATACTAATACTCAGCAAGACTTAACCGTCGGGTGATAACTACATCACCAAACTCTAGACATGAGAGGCTTTTTGGCCGGTGGAGTTCTTTTGCTGAAAAGCAACAAAGAGTATGTCCTTACTTTCAATATTTTAGCACAAATTTTAGTTAATTACCATTTCTAGGTGTGCCAACTAATTCAATCAAGAGTTGTACAGTACAATTAAATCAAGCCGTCATATTCACCAAGTTCCATCATTAAGGGATATCATGGCCAGTTGATTAAGCAGTCTCAGATAACGGTGAGAGGCCGACAATCGATTGATTTATAACCTTGCAAGGTAAACCTAAACACACGGTAGGGTGCCCCCGCGAGGACAACCACCAGGCGGTTCCCAAAAGTCCTCGGCTTGGGATCGAAGATTACTGTCCCGGGTACAAGGCTATCTGGCATACCCCGCAAGGCACCCAGCTTCGCACATGTACCCCCCTCTCCCGGTAGCTAGCCGGGCGGTGAATACTCGAGATTAGTAATAGTAAGTTCCCGCACCGTCTCCTTAAGGTACTAGGCTTACCGGTCCCATTCCCGACAAGTGCTTAGTACGTTCAAAAGCTTAGCCCACGAAAGCCACTGGACCGGAGCCCAAATCCCATGCTCTTACCACATGAGCAATCCATTTATCAAGATCTTATGATTCCAACATAAGAACCTATTCTCGCGAGTGACGAACATCACTCGACTTGTACCGGTCCTATAGCATAGCAGCTATCGACCTAACATACTAGTAAAAGACATAGGTACCTAGGGATCATGCATCTAGGGTTTCAATTCAACTCCTGAAACGTAAATGCGCAATCATATCAAACATAATTGCATAATTTTAAAAAGACAGGGTTAATGATCCGGGGCTTGCCTTCGGCCGGAGGCGGAGAAACAGCCGGCGGCGGTGCTCGGCGGTGCAAGGTGGTGGCGGCCGCTGCAGCTCGATCTCCGGCAAGGGGTGAGGCAATACCGGCCAATTGAGGGCGGTGGAAGCTCCAAGGGGGTCTAGAGGAGGGGTTGGAAGCATCGACCGGCAGCAGGAGCGAGCGGAGGGTGGAGCTCAGCGGCGGCGGCTATGGTGGCGCGGCGGAGCGGCTCGGGTAGGCGGCGATTGTGCGTGCACGCGCGAGGAGAGGCGCAGACGTCTTTTATAGGCGGTGCGCGGGCGTGCAGGCCTTCGCTGCGAAGCAAAGGAGAGGAAGAAGGGGACCCTGCGGCGGTAGCGCGTGCGGGGACACGGCCGGCGGGTGGCGCGGGCGGGGTCCGGCGCGGGCGCGCGGGCACGCGACACGCGCGGGGTGCGCGGGCTCCCAGACGGCTCTTGGACCACGTGCGGCCTAGGGATGCGCGGCTCGAGGCGCGGGCCGGCGTGGGTGGGAGACCCAGACGCCGAGGCGGCGGGGCGCCACGCGGCGGGCGCGACGCGCTAGAGCGCGGGAGCGCGGCGCGGCATGGCCCGTTCTCTTTGCACTTAACACTGTTTGACCGCGAAAAGCTCTAAAATTTTGAATAGAAGTGCACTGCAGTGCAAATAGCAAAGTTGTAGAGCAAGTGTCCCTCTACAACTTTAAAAAGGTCGTCCTATGTTTTTCTCAACGGTTTAAGCACAAACTGCAGGCAAAGTTGGGGATTTTCATGGCGCTAAAGAATGGTAAAAGCTGCATTTGACCAAGTTTTTCACTATTTTCTACTCCAAATTTGCAATGCCACCCAAAAGAAAAGTTGTGTCCCTCGAAAAACTGGACAACTTTTATATTGGGAGATTTTGGAGTGTTTAGGTGAAATTTGGAGAACGCGGCAAAAGTTCCGGCGGGAGTTCAAAGACATAGGGGTTTTGACTGGGGTTTTGACCAACTCTTTGACCAAGGGTGGGTGTTGACTTGATTAAGAGGGTCATTAGTGATTGTTGACTGGGTTTTCGAGGTGATGACCCAGGTTGACCAAGGTTTGACCAATGTCAACAGTGTTTGACTCGGTTGATTCGGTCATTAGCACTAATGATGCTAATTAAAAACCTGGGGCGTCACAGCCTACCCCCCTTAAAAAGAATCTCGTCCCGAGATTCAAAAGTACTAGACGAAGTAGGGAGGTTTCCTCGGATTGAGTTGTTACCCATAAAGTTAAGCTAGTCTGGCTTCACTTGATAGATCGGCTTCTTGCCGTGATCACCTTCAGCTGGTCCGAGGTTCTGATTCTGCTGTTGGGGCTTCAGCTGCTTGGGGTGCGGGCACCCATTTGCATAATGCCCTGGCTGCCTACAATTGTAGCAAAGGCAGGGTGGAAGTTCCTTGGGCTTCGAAACTTGTTGCTGATCTTTCTTGACGATACGGAGCTTCTTTCCCTTTCGTTTTCCTAATATCTCGGCTGGAGAGCGAGTTTCACCTTCGAGGAGCTGGGTGTTCTTGCCGCTGTCGTCACTTTGTTTGCCCTCACGTGGGCGAATTTCCTTATAGGTAATTCCCCATTCACTTAAATCTATCTCAGATAATACTCGCTTGCTGCTCCGACTTTTTCTCTCTTCCTTTCTAAGGTCCATTGGTAGTTTCGAGGGTGGTAATATAGAGTCGGAGGTATTGAGCTGACCCTGATTCACATGATCCACCAACAAATTGAATAAGAGGGCCTGCTCAACCATGGATGCAGATAATGACTGAGAGAGACTGTTTGCCAAACTAGTTTGAGATAATCCTCTATAACGACCTTGGATGATATCGTACACTATCTGACTTAGCACTGAATTTTGCCCTTCCAACATATGAATTGCACCGACAATGGTATCCATATCAGTCTGGGTAGGTACTCCGGGTGAACAAGGCTCAAAGGATCGAGGCTTCAGTTGCATCGGTTGCATCTGTTGTAGTTGCTAGGCCATCTGCTGCTGTGCTTGCAGGATCTGGCGCAACACTTCGGTTTGCGTTGCCACGAATGCCTCTGTCAGTGTCTTGGGCTGTGGCGGCGGTAGGTCACCACTACCCGAAGCACCAAAATCATTAGGGGTACTGCGTGTCGGTCCGACCATCTGAAAATTGAGTTTTCATTAAACACACTTTCGTAAGCTTGATCATAAAATTAACAAGTAGAACATGCACGACGAAAACTCATTCATGGTAAGTGTTGCGAAACCGGACAACAGAGTGGTCGTAAGCATGAATTTCATACATCTCTGCTCATGCACCGAAAATTTCCATTTTTGGTCAGTAGGTGTAGGATTTCACAACTCTAAAGTGGATATTTAACTCCGAGGTGAACTCCCGGGTTATCTGTGACGGTAGGAATCACGGGAAAAAACTCGCGGCACCCGCCCTCTAGGCTCGAGGGCACATCGCAGAGAATTTAGCAAAAGCTTCCACCGATCCTGGGTTCGCCCCTTTCTCGATCCCGAGGATTTGGAGGGTATGATCACAGATCATGGGCGGATAAGCGATGGGGGACTCTCAAACCTTGACTTTTAGAGAACCTTGATTGCTCAAGAAAACTCTACTTCCACTTCTTTAATTTCGCTGGTTGATTTGATTTGAGGCTAAGAGAATATTGAGAGTGGACGAAAGGAGACCCAGTTGAAAAGTGATTACCAAAACAGATTTCTATGAAGAAAAGGAAGGCTAGTAAAAGATTTCCGTAAGTTCCTTTGGAAGCAACACGGATGTGCTTGATGGGTCAAAAGTTCCCCATACTCGGTTGCGTGGTTCATAAGAACAGTCTAGGAATGTGAATTCGTAGAGGGCATTCGCAAGGAATGGCTTACGAATAAGAGGTAGGAAAAGTGTGGAAGATAATGTAGTATGGGAATTTCAGAACAATCTTGCTCACATGTTATTTAACTTGTGAATTTGGGTGGTATTGACTCGTTACATTACAGTGCTGTGATTTTAAAAAGTTGGTGTGATGCACATGCTTATGAAGACACGATGCACATGCTCATGCGGTATGGTGCTCATGATGCAAGTTAGCACGACTCGGTTACCCACAAAATGAGTTAGTGATTGAGAGGCAATCAACGAGTTGAAAAGGAGTGTATGTGTGGCGAGTCGCGTTCTCACAACCAAGATACCTAGCGCGCTCCTAGTGGAAATCATGTGGCTGCAGCGCACATGATGCCCTAGGCTCCGTCGCGGCACCTTTGGTTACGGGGCAACAACATCACCAACCATACGAAGGATAGAGTAGGAGTATTGAAATCTTCCATGCGTATGCACGTTAGTTCACCCAATGTTTCCCAAATGCACGTGCTATGCAAATGCATACCCAAAAAGCTTGACATTTTTTTTATTCACAATGTTGTGAGCAAGATCAAGAAGAATCAGTTCAAGATCGAAAGATCGAAGTAACCCAGACAAGGATATCAATACAAAGAATAGCTCAGTACTCCAACATGTATAAACGCCAGGGGTGGAAGGGATACATGTCGATGGAGATAACATTTTGACAGGAGAAGATTACAACTGAAGATTGAACTCTAAGATCAAGACATTACCCAACTGACATGGTAGAATAGAAAAAGTTCTTTTCTCACGCTGGGCAAAACTGGGGTAGAACATAAATTGTATGTTAGAACTCGAAACGAGTATACATACATAATGACATAAAGTTCTGGCATTTGTGAACAAAAATTCATAACTTACAAACCAGAGCTCCAAAAATTCCCAAATTTTACCAGCAACTCAAAAAGGTTACGAGGCACAGATTTGGTATGTAAAGGTTGAGCTAGAAGGTTAGGAAGGTGCTTCAACTAAGCAAGGTTTCAGATTAGGTCTTTGGAAAAACAGCAAGACAGGTGTTCACTAATCTGAGCATAACTTGAGATATACAAAAGCTATGACCGTGAACTTGTGCGAGCAGAAACTAGATTAGATATGGAGCAACTTTGGTAGAGATCTTCTGGGCAAAAAGATTGTTGAACAAGGTGCAAACACCTAAGCAAACAGCCACAACAGATTTTGGACAGCAACACACCTGCACACGAGAGGCTATGCAAGAAAAAGCACACTAGCAAAATTTCACCTTAGAGAGCACATAAAACAAACAGGGGTTCAGTTTTAAGTTTCCACAACTTTTAACATGATGCAAGATGTTCTATTCGTCCTCACTCGGCGATCAAGCCAAAAATCGAAGTTAGTGCCGGTGGCAAGGCATATACACGTTTCTCCCTATAATAACTAGTCGAGAACTAGTCGATACTCACTAGCGACTTACGAAACGTGGTTAGTGTACCTGCAGAAGATCACAGAACACACGAACCTTTCGTGCCAGCACTCACGAAAGCGTCCACAAACATTACCGTTCACTATAGAAACGGTATCCATGCGTCAAGCCGCTGCATGGACAGCGTCCAACCTCAGATACGCTCCTTTTCGAATGAAGCGGATCCTTGCCTCGCATATTCACAATGCGGAACGTCCACGTATGGCAAAACATGGCGAGACACAGACGCGACGGTGGGTTCCCTTTGGATTAGGTCCCATCCATCCTTCACATGACTTCCATGCGGTACCACCACGTATGGCAAAACGTGATGAACTAGTATGGTTGTGCAGAAAGTAAGTTCTGACAGGAATAAAATGTGCTGGGAGTTAGCAAAATAAACCATAGATTAATAAGCCACCTGAAAGAACCCAAAAATTCCCTCTAGGGCCTCTCGGTCTAATTCATCCTTAACGGACCAACGTATTTTGCAAATGCAAACAATCTTGGCAAATTTTATTCAAAAACCAGTGATTAAAGTTGTTAATTAATCTCTGGTGCATATAATTGCTCTGATACCAGCTGTGACAACCCGCCCAGGAAAATACCGTACTATCGCCTAAACCAATCCACTTTGGCCATTAAGCAACAGTAAAGTATCATCCTGTCGTTAGTTGCCGGGTTAACGCCCGGTAAATCACTTGGAATTCACACAGAGGATCAAACATATGCATTAAAACTCACGCGAAGGCGAGTCCAGAGTACAAACACAAATTAAATTCAAATCTGCCCCGCAAGGTTTAATTATTACAAACCATTGTTCATGACAATAAGTAAAGGTTCAGAGTTCGAAAACAGCGGAAATAAGATAATCTAGCGCAACGGTAAACATCACAGGAGGCCGTCCGTGATGCCGGCACTCATCGTCATCCACCCATCCCTGCTCCCAGCCGGGTGAAATCTCACCAGGTCAAACAACACCTGCAACAACAGTTTTAAAGCAAGGCTGAGTATACTAATACTCAGCAAGACTTAACCGTCGGGTGATAACTACATCACCAAACTCTAGACATGAGAGGTTTTTTGGCCGGTGGAGTTCTTTTGCTGAAAAGCAACAAAGAGTATGTCCTTACTTTCAATATTTTAGCACAAATTCTAGTTAATTACCATTTCTAGGTGTGCCAACTAATTCATTCAAGAGTTGTACAGTACAATTAAATCAAGCCGTCATATTCACCAAGTTCCATCATTAAGGGATATCATGGCCAGTTGATTAAGCAGTCTCAGATAACGGTGAGAGGCCGACAATCGATTGATTTATAACCTTGCAAGGTAAACCTAAACACACGGTAGGGTGCCCCCGCGAGGACAACCACCAGGCGGTTCCCAAAAGTCCTCGGCTTGGGATCGAAGATTACTGTCCCGGGTACAAGGCTATCTGGCATACCCCGAAAGGCACCCAGCTTCGCACATGTACCCCCCTCTCCCGGTAGCTAGCCGGGCGGTGAATACTCGAGATTAGTAATAGTAAGTTCCCGCACCGTCTCTTTAAGGTACTAGGCTTACCGGTCCCATTCCCGACAAGTGCTTAGTACGTTCAAAAGCTTAGCCCACGAAAGCCACTGGACCGGAGCCCAAATCCCATGCTCTTACCACATGAGCAATCCATTTATCAAGATCTTATGATTCCAACATAAGAACCTATTCTCGCGAGTGACGAACATCACTCGACTTGTACCGGTCCTATAGCATAGCAGCTATCGAACTAACATACTAGTAAAAGACATAGGTACCTAGGGATCATGCATCTAGGGTTTCAATTCAACTCCTGAAACGTAAATGCGCAATCATATCAAACATAATTGCATAATTTTAAAAAGACAAGGTTAATGATCCGGGGCTTGCCTTCGTCGGCAAGGTTGGCCTTGGGCCCTTCTGGACTTTGGTCCAGGTCCTGAGCTACGTCCACGTACTGCAGCTCACCGTCAGCTCCTCCTTCTCCTCCTTCCGGCACGAGCGTATATCTACCGTCGGGAAGATCTACACGAGGATGCAATGCAAGATTTAATTGGCGGTTTTTAATTTAATTAATTACAACAACAAACGACAACCATGGGGTGCATGGTTGACCACATTCACCTAGATAAGCACACATTTAGCATACTCTTCCAATAAAGGAACAATATGCGGTTCTTTATTAATTATTCTATTTGATAGTGACCGTGTACATATTTATGTAAATAAATTAATTTAAATTCACAAAACAGCAAGGGTGTGACACTTAGCTCCTTAGCAAGATTAACATCACATACATAGGGTCATTAGGGGTGTGGTTGGTGATTTTCCAATTTACTTTACTATTAAGCTCAAAAGGCTTCCATTGCTTTTATCCACAAAATAAATTAATAAAATTCAGTGGGGTGTTATATAAAGTACTACAAACCTAAACAAATCCACTGCACACACATGCACACTTAGGAAAGCTATGAAATTAAATATACCGAAAATAACAAAAACTAGTTACCAAAACAAGATAAATGCATATAAAAGTAAATAAGCATCCAATGGATTTCAACTTTCTCACACATGGCCTCTGGTCCAAATCTAAGCTAGGCATACAACAAAAACACATAGAGCTACTATAGATCTTGAGCTATGCATTTACAAAGAAAATTAGACATAAAACAAGATTAAATATTTCTGGCAAAAATAAAATTGTGATTAATTCACCAGAGGTACATTTTGGCATAAAAAGGTCACATGCAGAAGTTGAGCACAAAAATATAATTACTTGTAGCTACAAAAATTCATTTAGACAGATTCTGCATAAATACAAAACAATTCATAATAAAATATATACACAGTAACTTTATGCAATTTTTGGTAAAAAATATAGGCATGACATGACACACAACATATCCAAAATTCAGCTACAGAGCACATGTAGATTTTGAGATACAACAGATCTAGGTTTAATAGTCTTCTATTTTTCATGCAAAAACTATCAGGAAAAACTATGGTCATGCTTTACAAAAGTTATAGTGCTTTTCACAAGGAATCTAACAAATTTGAGTTTGCATTTTTCTGAAGTTTTTATGATTTTCTACGGATTTTACAAGTTTCAGCCAAACACCAAGTACTATGCAAGATCCACTTTACAACCAAGTCCCTGGACAGTTTTAAAGTTTCATAGATATGCCCCTAGATTGCAGATTGGCCCCTAGCAAGACTGGAAGCCTTGCAATGCGGCCCTTGGCCATGGGGAGGTGGCGGGTTCGCCGGAATCCGGCGGTTCCGACGGCGCTCCCGGCGGGGGAGGAGTGCGGGAAGGCGGGTTAGCTCACCTAGGGTTCGATTACGTTCGAAACTCGCGCGGAGAAACGGTCGGCGGCGGTGCTCGGCGGTGCAAGGTGGTGGCGGCCGCTGCAGCTCGATCTCCGGCGAGGGGCGAGGCAATGGCGGCCAATTGAGGGCGGTGGAAGCTCCAAGGGGGTCTAGATGAGGGGTTGGAAGCGTCGACCGGCAGCGGGAGGGAGCGGAGGGTGGAGCTCGGCGGCGGCGGCTATGGTGGCACGGCGGAGCGGCTCAGGTAGGCGGCGACTGTGCGTGCACGCACGAGGAGAGGCGCAGACGTCTTTTATAGGCGGTGCGCGGGCGTGCAGGCCTTCGCTGCGAAGCAAAGGAGAGGAAGAAGGGGACCCTGCGGCGGTAGCGCGTGCGGGGACACGGCCGGCGGGTGGCGCGGGCGGGGTCCGGCGCGGGCGCGCGGGCACGCAACACGCGCGGGGTGCGCGGGCTCCCAGACGGCTCTTGGACCGCGTGCGGCCTAGGGATGCGCGGCTCGAGGCGCGGGCCGGCGTGGGTGGGGGACCCAGACGCCGAGGCGGTGGGGCGCCACGCGGCGGGCGCACGCGTGTGGGCACGACGCGCTAGAGCGCGGGAGCGCGGCGCGGCGCGGCATGGCCCGTTCTCTTTGCACTTAACACTGTTTGACCGCGAAAAGCTCTAAAATTTTGAATAGAAGTGCACTGCAGTGCAAATAGCAAAGTTGTAGAGCAAGTGTCCCTCTACAACTTTTACAAAGGTCGTCCTATGCTTTCTCAACGGTTTAAGCACAAACTGCAGGCAAAGTTGGGGATTTTCATGGCGCCAAAGAATGGTAAAATCTGCAGTTGACCAAGTTTTTCACCATTTTCTACTCCAAATTTGCAATGCCACCCAAAAGAAAAGTTGTGTCCCTCGAAAAACTGGACAACTTTTATATTGGGAGATTTTGGAGTGTTTATGTGAAATTTGGAGAACGCGGCAAAAGTTCCGGCGGGAGTTCAAAGACATAGGGGTTTGATCGGGGTTTTGACCAACTCTTTGACCAAGCTTGACCAAGGGTGGGTGTTGACTTGATTAAGAGGATCATTAGTGATTATTGACTGGGTTTTCGAGGTGATGACCCAGGTTGACCAAGGTTTGACCAATGTCAACAGTGTTTGACTCGGTTGATTCGGTCATTAGCACTAATGATGCTAATTAAAAACCTGGGGCGTCACAGCCTACCCCCCTTAAAAAGAATCTCGTCCCGAGATTCGAAAGTACTAGACGAAGTAAGGAGGTTTCCTCGGATTGAGTTGTTACCCATAAAGTTAAGCTAGTCTGGCTTCACTTGATAGATCGGCTTCTTGCCGTGATCACCTTCAGCTGCTCCGGGGTTCTGATTCTGCTGTTGGGGCTTTAGCTGCTTGGGGTGCGGGCACCCATTTGCATAATGCCCTGGCTGCCTATAATTGTAGCAAAGGCGGGGCGGAAGTTCCTTGGGCTTCGAAACTTGTTGCTGATCTTTCTTGACGATACGGAGCTTCTTTCCCTTTCGTTTTCCTAATATCTCGGCTGGAGAGCGAGTTTCACCTTCGAGGAGCTGGGTGGTCTTGCCGCTGTCGTCACTTCGTTTGCCCTCACGTGGGCGAATTTCCTTATAGGTAATTCCCCACTCACTTAAATCTATTTCAGATAATACTCGCTTGCTGCTCCGACTTTTTCTCTCTTCCTTTCTAAGGTCCATTGGTAGTTTCGAAGGTGGTAATATAGAGTCGGAGGTATTGAGCTGACCCTGATTCACATGATCCACCAACAAATTGAATAAGAGGGCCTGCTCAACCATGGATGCAGATAATGACTGAGAGAGACTGTCTGCCAAACTAGTTTGAGATAATCCTCTATAACAACCTTGGATGATATCGTACACTATCTGACTTAGCACTGAATTTTGCCCTTCCAACATATGAATTGCACCGACAATGGTATCCATATCAGTCTGGGTAGGTACTCCGGGTGAACAAGGCTCAAAGGATCGAGGCTTCGGTTGCATCGGTTGCATCTGTTGTAGTTGCTAGGCCATCTGCTGCTGTGCTTGCAGGATCTGGCGCAACACTTCGGTTTGCGTTGCCACGAATGCCTCTGTCAGTGTCATGGGCTGTGACGGCGGTAGGTCACCACTACCCAAAGCACCAAAATCATTGGGGGTACTGCGTGTCGGTCCGACCATCTGAAAATTGAGTTTTCATTAAACACACTTTCGTAAGCTTGATCATAAAATTAACAAGTAGAACGTCATAAAAACGACGCCGGCTTCTCGTCCCGTCCCCTAACCCTAGCCCCCTCTCCCTCCTGCTGCCGCCGGCCATGGAGCTCCACCAGCCAGATCTTCTCCCCCGGCCGCGCCACCTCCCCTCCTAATGCAGCGGCCAGATATTCTCCCCCGGCCGCGCCACCTCCCCTCCTGAATTTGTCTACGGAATTCCGTTGGACTGAAATGTACGTAAGATGCGCTCATCGCTCTTGCTGGTTGTTGCTGGCCTGCTGCTCGCTCTCTTCCGTGGCTGCCGTTGGAGGGGAATCGTGACCGGTGCAACCAGGGTTCCCCAAACCGGACCCGGTCCGGTTAGCCAGCCCAAAAAAACCCGGGTGGCAAACCGGTCAAACCGGTCGGTAAACCGAAATCCTCGGTTCGGTCAGGTTCTCTAGGTACGGTTAGGGTCCGATTACCGCCATTTTAGGAACCGGGCTGGACCGGTAGGACCGGTTACCGGTCAAACCGGACCGGTTCCCACCGGTTTGGTGAACCATGGGTGCAACCCCCGGCCGTAGTTGGATGTCTCGGGTTGCAGCCAGAGACGCCGAGGAGAGAGTGCTGCCAGCAGATGCTGATTCGACGACGTTGCCGTCAGCTCGGCAATCTCGACAGCCGGTCAACGATGAGGTTGTTACGAGCAGTCGAACACACGCGGCGTTCTCATCGCGAGCTGCTTGGGGCTGGATCGACACGACCGGGTTTACCGATGTACTCCTCCTACTCTATCTATAATAAGAGCAGGCACGTCGGCCAAACTCGCACCACGCGTCATGTGCTCTCGTCTATCCGGCTCCCGGGTCCGATGTGGATTGGCATGCTGATCTGGATCATTGGATCGGATGGATAGCAGGATAGGCATCTCCGATCCATACCTGAGCATTTTTGGCCCGGCCCGCTGGCCCGGCCCGCACCAGTCCCGCCCACGGACCTTGCTGGACGGGCGTGGGCAGAGATCTTGAAGTCTGCGAAAAATTTTTTTGGCCCGAGCCCGGCCCGAAATGCTGTTTTTAGTTACTTTACACTATAAAATGCGCGGGCGGCCCGCCCAAACCCGAGCCTGGCCCGAAAACTGAGGCCCGACACATCCCATGGGACGGTCATGAGCAGGATTTTCTCAGCCTGAAAAACCCGGATTTTTTTTCGGCCCGACCCGTGAAATCCTCAGGTCTACTCCGATCCCCTGCCTCTGCCTGCCAAAGAGCTCCAGCTTTTCCGATGTCGACCCGTGGATGCGCAGCTCTGGAGCTGTTCCAAGCGCGTAGTAACACGTGGTAGGCAAGTTGCGTAGCACGCGGAGCACGCACCCACGTAGTACGGCCATCGTGCCAGCGCCGACGACATTTTTCGGCTACCACCAACCTTTTCCGCGCACCTTTTTTCTCCCCAGATATTTGCCCGGCAAGCAGCCCTCCGGCGAACATGGCCGTCTGCCGGCCGCGCGGCCGTACGATCTCAGCCTCCTCGCCGTCGTGGACAGGGCATCTGATGGGTGACTGGTGGTGGTGGACTAGCTAGCTGGCTTGTGTGATTGTGTCTGACCGAGACCTCGCGCACCCGCTACTTCGCCACGCGCTGCGCCGCGGGAGGTGCCACCGGTTCGCGGCGCCGACGGCGACATGATGCTCTGCTGCTGCCGTGCTGTGACGCCGCCGCCAATAGCTTCAGCTCCGCCGCTAATTGACCAGTGAGTGAACAGCTGTCAGTTTCGCGGCCTGCTTGCTGCTTTGACGCGAGATCCGATGCCATGTCAAGTTCAATGCACGGGAGAATGATCACGGCACCAGCCGGATTCCCGAATTTTACCACAGCCTGTTGCAGTCTGGCCTGGTCTGTAGGCTGTACTACTTGTGCCAACTACTGCTGAAAGCCGCCGTTGTAACAGCGTGGCTTTCACGGCTCGCTCGCCTCGGCGGCCAGGTTCAGTGCACCGGACAAGTGTACCGACACAACTTTGAACCACGTGTTGCTTTCGACCTGTGGCGCGCGCGACGTGGAGGTACTACTGGTCCAGTGATCGATCTGGATAAGAACGACGACCAAGCTCCAGCATGCAGATGAGGTCCAGCGTGTGACTGAGAACACGATCTCCCTCGAGCACGTTTTCGCACACTGTACTACTAGTTGGTAGGTGTTGCACGAACGGTGCGCGTCGCGGCCGCAAGGCGTAGTACGTGGGCGCCGGCACGTCCACGGCACCTGCCGACGCCCGCCGCGCGAGGGAGAGCCGCCCCCCCATTTCGCCGGACCCCTTTCCCCGCCTCCCGCACACGTGCAAATCTCCGCGCGCCGCCGGCCGCGATTCGAGCGCGGAGCGCCGCCCGTCAAACCGCCGAAGACGAGCGGCGGAATTGAACACGACCGGGCGCCGTACTACCTCGTCGCGCGGTGTCACAAGACACGAGTACTAGTAGGCAGTCCGGCCGCGAGCACGAACGCCAGCAGCGCTGGCGCACCCCGACAGCGACGCCGGCCACCCCGCCACAGCCAACCACGTCGCGCCCCGCCCCCGGCGACTCCACCACGTGCCGTCCCGACGCGCCGCCACACGTCCCCCGCACACCCGTGCGCGCGGCGCCTCGAGCCGCCTGCGCTTTTTTTCCGTGCGATCGAGCGCCGCCGCCGGGATCACAGGAGCGGGACTCGTGTCGACACGCGTCCCCGCCCCGGGCACCACGTGCCGATTGCATTGCGTCGCCCCCGGCGGCCATCATTGCCGAGCACGGTCATCGGCCGCGGGCCGGGGGGGGGGGGGGGGTGCGCGTCCCTTTTCCGGCAGGCAGGCATGTGTCTCGGTGTCGGCTTGGGCTCCACGTACTCTTTGCGTGGCGGGGTGATCCCGGCGGGGGCGGCGGGCCAACCGCCGGAGGAACAGGGCGGGAGAGCGTTCCGGGAATACTATTATTTTTTTTATCGATTTTTTTTATATCATGGTTGCTGGGGATAGGGATGCTGAGGTAGCCGGGCGAATCGTCTGGTGGAGGCCGAGCGGGCGTGCATGTGGCCGCCCCCCGATAGGCGATCCCCGATTCCGACGAAATGTTGGTGGATGGATGGGCCTGCACCTGTCTAGTACGTGTACGTGACGCCCTTTTTCGTGACGCCGGTATATGCTATCGGACGGGATCACTCTGAGACATGTGTTACTTTTACCGTTCCTCATCGCGATCCTTGGTACTCAAAATGCAACAAAAAAAAAAAGACTGTCGTGTATAGTATGTTTTTTCCCAGCTTGGTTTCTGCTCAAATGAACTTTATTCACTGAATTATGCAAGGCACACAACAACACGTGAAAAATGAGGATAGGACGCGAATAAAGGGAAATTTATATAGTAACATTTAAGACGATAAGTAGTACGTAATACCCGTCGTTCGACACATGTGCACTTCATATTTCAAGTGCCGTGCCCTACTCCTACTTAGGAGTATAAAAGAAAAAGAAGGGAAGAAAATTCTTATCCCCTCCCGCCGCACGCAGCTCGTGATGTGTACTCTACCCGTCCAAACATGCATCCCCCCTTGCACACCTCCACCATTTTTCCCATCCCTCTTGTCCCAAATACGTTTCCCAAAAAAAAACGTTACCGTCCACGGGATATGCCCCATCTCGTCTCGAACCACGCCGCTGCGCTGCCACGGGCGGCGCGCGGCCACGGAAGAACCACGCCGCCGAGAGACCGCACCGCCTCGGCGTGCGACCAACCGCGCCGCACCGCACCATGGGCGGGCGGGCAGAGGCAGGCACGTCCCAATTCTGCTGAGGTCGGCCGTGACGCCACCGCGGCCGGTCCCGTCCAATCCCGGGGCGCTGAGGTGGCCGTCCACGAGCCTCCCCCACCTTCCCCGAACCCACCACCTCACCCCGCTCCCCCGCCACACGTGCCCCCGACCCCCGCTTTCCCCTTTCCCGCAGCCGCCGACTTGCTTTGACCCCTCCTCCGATCCGCGCCTCTCTCCCCCGCCGAAGCTTCCAGACCGCCGCCGAGCACCCCGCCCCCTATATATCCATCCCCCGCCCGCGGTTCCCACCTTCAAGAACATCGCAGAATCCACAGGACACAACCAGAGGCCGGCCGCTCACAACAAGCAGCAGCCGCCGCCGGAGCCAACCAACAAGAGTACTGTTGCGGAGTGGGAGGGAGAAAGCAAGAAAAGGAAGAAGAAGCAGCTCGATTTGCTGATCAATTTCCAGCTTCGACCGATCGCCATGGGAGTGCTGGTGGTGAGGAGGGAGAGGGACGCGGAGGCGGAGCTCAACCTGCCGCCGGGGTTCCGGTTCCACCCGACGGACGACGAGCTGGTGGAGCACTACCTGTGCCGGAAGGCGGCGGGGCAGCGCCTCCCGGTGCCCATCATCGCGGAGGTGGACCTCTACAAGTTCGACCCCTGGGACCTGCCGGAGCGGGCGCTCTTCGGCACCAGGGAGTGGTACTTCTTCACGCCCAGGGACCGCAAGTACCCCAACGGCTCCCGCCCCAACCGCGCCGCCGGGAACGGCTACTGGAAGGCCACCGGGGCCGACAAGCCCGTCGCGCCGCGGGGCCGCACGCTCGGGATCAAGAAGGCGCTCGTGTTCTACGCCGGTAAGGCGCCGCGGGGGGTCAAGACCGACTGGATCATGCACGAGTACAGGCTCGCTGACGCCGGCCGCGCCGCCGCAGCCAAGAAGGGATCGCTCAGGGTAAGCCGCTAGCCGCCTCTTCTTTCTTCACCGATGGGTTTCTTGTTTAATCTCCTCTGGAAATTGGAGGCGATCGATCGATTTGGGTTGGAACAGAGTAGAACAGATTAACTTATCCTGATCCATTTCCTCTGCAGTTGGATGACTGGGTGCTGTGCCGCCTGTACAACAAGAAGAACGAGTGGGAGAAGATGCAGCTGGGGAAGGGGTCCGCCGGCGCCGCCGCCGCCACCAAGGAGGAGGCGATGGACATGACCACCTCACACTCGCACTCGCAGTCCCACTCGCACTCGTGGGGCGAGACGCGCACGCCGGAGTCGGAGATCGTGGACAACGACCCGTTCCCGGAGCTGGACGACTCGTTCCCGGCGTTCCAGGACCCCGCCGCCGCGATGATGGTGCCCAAGAAGGAGCCGCAGGTGGACGACGGCGGTAACAACCTCGCCGCCGCCAAGAACAGCGACCTGTTCGTGGACCTCAGCTACGACGACATCCAGAGCATGTACAGCGGGCTCGACCTGCTCCCGCCGCCCGGGGAGGACTTCTACTCGTCGCTCTTCGCGTCGCCGAGGGTCAAGGGGAACCACCCCGCCGGCGCCGCCGGGTTGCCCCCCTTCTGAAGTGACGCGCGCGGCATGGGAACAGGAACACCGTTGAGACGATGGCTGGGCGAGGACACGGCGCCCGCAAGGACGCGGCGGCGCCTGTAAATTACAGCGTAGGAAGGACTCGAAGAACCTGAACCTGAACCTGAGCCAGGTCGGGCCTGTAACAGGGGAGTGTCGGTGTAGCGTACAAGGAGCCGGCCCGGGGGTGGCGCCGGCATTTTTTTTTTCTACCACGTTTTCACCTCAGAAGATAGATACTCGTATATGTGTAGATCTTTCCTCTTTTCTCCAACAGAACCGGACGAAATTTTGCCGTTCCTTTTACTGCCTGTGATTTCACCTGTGCCCTGTGTTAATTTTGGTACTCATTGCCTCATCGGTAACCTGTTAGCGTTCTCAAACGTGCAGCGAAAACGGTGGAGACAGTAAACGAAAGATGGTGTCTGGCTTAACCGTGCAACTAATGGTCTGCAACAGGCATGCACCAAGGCGTGTCAACGTGGTCGTCTGGTTTATCAACCACTGCTACTTTATGAACCACTGGTACTTTTTGTTGAGAATATTCTAATATTCTAATGATCAATTACTTGGGAGGTTAGCAACTGCTAATGACAGCTGCCAGGCGCCAGGAAAACTGCCCTATGGGCATGTACTATATATATGTAATAGTGTTCATTAATAAAGATTAAGTCTTCATTACTGTTCATTTTGTCACTGCTCCATTACAATCTACAACACGTTATCAGCGTTCTACCGCTGGGCAAAGGCCAGGAGCAGTTCGTGTTCGTGAAGAACGGTGACCGTCCGTGAAGAAGTTCGTCGGAGTTGCTCACCGGAGAAGGAATGCGCAAGTGCAAGGTAGAATCATGCCTTCGATGTCGTATGTTCCTTCGTCGACGCTCGTTCTTCGACTTGTGTTCATGGTCACTGCGGACTTCATCGCCTCCACCATCCTCGTCCACGATCTCCGCTCCGTCCAGCCCGTCCCCGCGCGCGTCGGCGAACCATCGCGTACCCGCGGGAAAACGGCCACGGCAGCCCGAGCACGAGCGGCAGCGGTGGCGCTTCCTCTTCCCGGGGGAGGCGTGCCCCTTCTCCTGCTTGAGCGGCGACCGAAGAGGGAGGGGGAGCCGCCGGCCAGGGCTCGTCGACGGCGACCAAGCCATGGGGGGCTGGTGGTGGCTCCTTCCCTGATCTGCGCCGGGCTTGACCTCCGGTGGCATAAGGACGGCGGCAGGGGGCGGATCTACTACGTGGAGGCAGCTGGACGGCGGCGCCATGGCGCAGTGGCAGCGCAGTGATCCATGGCGGCGACGCAGCGTGCCACGGCGGCTCGGCGACGGCACGTGAACCAAGGTGGTGGCGCCGCGGCGAGCCAAGGCGCAGCAGCGGCTGGGCGGAAAGCCGGAGGCGGCGCGGCACACATAGAGCGACGGCGGCGGTCCAACCGCCTGGACCTGGTGCCGATTGGGGGTAGTTAGGGTTCAACCCTAACTGCTGCCCATTTTCACGGGCCAGGGGGAGAATGGGAGCCGGACCTTGATTGCGCTGCGCGGTGGCCTGCTGGGCCGGCCCATCTCCCTTCCCATGTTGTTGCTACTGTTTGGCGCTGCTGGGCCAGCCCAAGTTGCCCCTCGCTGCTCTTTTTTTTTTTGAGATTAAGTTGCCCCTCGCTGCTGCTGTTGGCGCTGCTGAGGCCGGCTGGGCCAGGCGTCGGCGCACGGGCCTTGTGGGCCGAAAGCGAGCGGCAGCGGCGGGAGCCAGCTAAGCCTAGCGGCTGCGCGCAGGCAGGCTGGGCCGGGTGCCAGCAATGCAGGCCGGCTGGGCCGATAGGCTGCAGCGCAGGCGGTTGGGCCCTGCGGCTGAGCTGGGCCACCTTCATTTTTTATGTTTTCTATTTTTTTCCAGCAGCTTTAATCTTTGATCATAGCTTTTAGACTATGTTATTTACTACTGATTATCACTGTTTAGTCTTGCTACTTGATTAAGTCTAGATCTATCATGTGATGGTTTTGTACAAATGTGTATTTATCACTATGTACCGTGCAATTTCGAATATTAGTATGTTTTGTGTAAATTTGTCACTTTCATACTTTATTTCGTTATTGCCATAATTTTTATCACATACACCATCTCAACGCTGTGATTTTACTCATTAGTAAAATATTACTAGTGATTTTTGCAATTAATTTATGCATTTCTCTTAAAAATTTGGGATACAAACATTATGTGATAAAGATCTTATCCATGTATATGGATTTTGACGGTCTATTACTAAAGGTCTACATCATGCTCATTTTGAAGATTGATAATTACCTATACAATGTTCCCAAAACAAGGATTAAATATTAAAATATTATAATGGCTTACACTATTGAAGTGATTACCATTGAAATTTTGGCTTACACTATTGTAGTGATTACCAAATTAAATGCTTAATCATTAACTTTAATATATATATGGCGTGACAGAGACCTTAGCAAAGGCTGCATTTAATTCAAGATGAATTACTTGTCTTGAGACCATGCTTTGGCAGCAATTTATTTGCCTATCATTTTGATCTACTCTATGTCCTATGACATTTGAGACTATCTACCATGTATACAAGTTGATGAGAATAAAAATTGAGGGTTTACATGCTATTTGTTTACCTTGTACTTTTCTAAATCCTTGAAGAGTTATGTTATTCGAATTAATTTGCATTTATTACAACATTGCTTAGCCACTTGATTATATTTCCTGTATGAATTATTGAATCATGTGGTCATACTTTGTAGGCTATGACCATGGCAAAAGAGTTCGATGAACTTGCCATTGATGGTCACAATTACCCCACTTGGGCTTCGGATATAAAGATTAACTTTGCATCCCGGGGACTTTTGCCATACCTTAGTGAGCCTACTGAAGGTGTCGTTTTGGATGAACAAAAGAAGTACGGTGCCTTAATGCTCTTAAGGTTTTACATACATAAGGATCTCAAACAAGAGTACCTTATGGAGATGAATCCTCATGTTTTGTGGCTTGCGCTTAAAGAGCGTTATGATCAGCAGAAGGAACTCATTTGGCCAGAGGCTAATCATGAGTGGAATCATTTGCATTTGCAGGACTTCAAGTCTGTTGCAGACTACAATCATGATGTTCATAAGATTTGCTCTAAGTTGAAGTTTTGTGAGAAAGAACCAACGGATGCTGATAAGATTGAGAAAACTCTTTCTACCATGCTTCCTGCGGATCGAGTCTTGCAACAGCAGTATCGGGCTAATAAATACACTCAGTATTCTCAACTTATCCACACATTGACTCAGGCTGAAAAACATGATGAGCTTCTAATGAAGAACCATCATAAGCACCCGATTGGTGCAGCACCCCTTCCTGAGGTTCATAGTGTGCAAGATAAGAGAAAGTTAAAGGGATCCAATTCTGGTGACCCAAATAATAAGCCTGAGACGCAGCATTTCAACAAAAAGCAAAAGCCCAATCATAAGGGTAAGCGAGGTGGTGATGCTAAGGCCAAAAATGACACTAAATGTCATAGATGTGGCACTTTCAATCACTTTGCTAAAGATTGCCGTACTCCAAAGCATTTGGTAGCTCTCTATCAAAAGTTCTTAAAGGATGCAAAGCAAAACAAGGACAAAGAGCCAAGATATGAAGCACACTTCAATCTTGCTCCTGTTGTGACTAAGGAAGTGGATTGTTCAGACAACAATGACAACCTGGATCTCATGAAGGAGAAGCTTCCAAGTACTAATGACATGCTCGTGGAGTTCACCTCAAATGACATGTTTGGAGACTTAGAATAAATTGTCTCAAGCCGAAACGCCGAAGCTACTATCTATTTAATTATAGTGTGGGATTGTTAAATTGTTGTAGTAATTTATGTTGTGCAAACTCTATGTGATTTGAAGAGTTGCATTGCAAACTTGCGAGTGATGGATGTATTGTGAGCACATATGTATTGTAATGTCATACTCATATGTTGGATATTGTAATACATTTGTGTGATTATGTATGTTTTCCTATATGTTTAATAAGAAGTTTTTTTAGTATGCATTCTTATTAGACTATAGAATATATTTGATGTCAATCCAATGTAGGATGGAATTATATATTGTTGATAGTGGTACTAGAAACTATATTCTTTGGGAGTTGAATTTTTTCCAGACTCTTAAAGAGAAGGAAAGATTATGAACATCAATGTATGATGATTTGATAGTTGGTTCAGTTTGACCCACTATTATTCTCCCTAAGAGTGCTCAATTCATGAGAGAGGATACCTTATTGTATCCAGAATTAACTTGTACCCTATTATGCTATAAAGATATCCGTAAGAATGGTCTTCATGTGGAAATATATGTAGATGGGAAAGAAGAATTTATTTACTTCACTAATCTTACGGGTTATGGCAAACATATTTGTGAAAAATCCATCTCTAGAATCTGGATTGTACTATACATACATAAAACCTATATCTTTTGTTGCATATAAAGTAATCTTCCGAAATATAATTTATTCCAAGCATGGCATGATAGACTAGGTCATCCTGGAGTTGGAATAATGAGGAAGAGTATTGGCAATTCCATTGGTCTTGATTTGCATAAAGCAAAGTTCCCACAATCTTTAAATTTATATGCACTACACGTGCTAAAGGGAAATTGTATGCTGAAATAAAACAAATAACTTGAAAGAATTCAAGGTGATATTTGTGGACTGATTCAGCCTGATAAGTGGATCGTTCAGATAAATCATGGTATTTATAGATGCATCTATAAGATGGTCTTATGTGTCTCTTTTATTGACATGAAACCATGAATACTAGCTAAAATATTGTCTCAACTAATGTAGTTGGAGACTCCTTATTCTGAACATCGAAATCAATCGATTCGAATGTACAATGCTGCTGAATTTTCTGTCAGAAATTCGGGTTTAGCATTTTGTACGATATATCCACACTAAAAATGACTTGCCTAAGTCATTGATTAAAGAGATTTAAACTCATAGCAAGACTAATATTGATGAATTGCAAGTTGCCTACATTATGTTGGGATTTCATGCAGTTCTGCACACTGCTGAATCAATCCAACCAAGACTAACTGCATATTATAAATATTCCCCCTTACAATTGGTACGTGGAAATTAATCAAGTATTTCCCATTTGTGTAAGTTTGGGTAAGTTATTTATGTACCCATCTCACCACATCAGCGGCAACTATGAGGCCATTAAGAAATTTGGGGATCTCTGTGGGATTTAAATCTCAGTCGATCATTAAGTATATAGAACCTATGACAGGTGATCTATGTACGGCCCGTTTCGCTGATAGTATTTTTAATAAGGATCATTTTCCGGCATTAAGGGGGAGAATTGTACCTTAATATTGAATGCTGGGAAATTAATTGAATGCTAGAAAGCATGTCATTTTTATGGTCCACGTACTATGGAAACTGAAATTCAAGTTCAGAGACTTATAGATTTGCAAATGTTGCAAACAATCTGCCAGATTTGTTTACCAATTACAAAGGTGTTGTTAAACCCTTTTATCTTGCAAGGAACATGCCTGAAAGAGTGGAAGATCCTAAAGATAACCACTCGAATAATCCCTCTTGGACGCAAGAGGGGGAGAGGCAATTCTAAGATGCAAGATACGAAATAAAAGAGAGTGGTAAACGAAGATCAACTTTTGTTGATATAAATCTTTTAGTAATCAATTCTTTTGAGAGAGATTTGATTGTTACCCAGCTCACATATGCGCATAAATTATGAGACTGGGACATCTAAAGACCCTAGATCGATTGTTTTGGGAAATCATGATGATCTATTAAGGGTTTGCCATTAACTACATAGAGACTGGAGAGTCTTATTATCATTGTCGACAGTTATTTCTCTGATAAATTGTTGAAATCCTTCAAAGTGATCCAGATCTTAAATCCATGGTAGAGTGCCTGATGCGCTCAGACTGGAACATATATAAAGGATGCAATAGAAACAGAGATAGCTTTGCTCATTAAGGGAAGTGTTTTCTGACGTTAAGCCAACACCTCCTAGTGTCCATCCTATTGGATATAAATTTGTTTTGTCCAGAAACGGGATGAAAACAATGAAGTGGTGAGATATAATTCAAGGCTAGTTACAAAGGGCTTCACGCAAAGGCCTGATGTTGATTTTCAACGAAATTTATTCTCCAGTTATGAGTGGCATAACATTTAGATACTTAATATCTCTGGTAGTACAAAATCGTCTATCCATGCAGTTGATAGACGTAGTGACCACATATTTGTATGGGTCATTGGATTCTAAGATATACATGAATGTTCCTGATGGAATAAGTATATTAAATCCTAAGGCAAATAGCAACATGTTTTTGTGTTAAGTTGCAGAAGTCATGATATGACTTCAAATAATCAAGCCGAATGTGGTACAATCGGTTGAGTATACCCTCAAGCGTAAGGGATACATAAACAATAATGATTGTCTATGTGTTTTCGTCAAGAAAACTACAATATATATATATATATATATATATATATATTTGCATTGTGTCTATCTATGTTATGTTGATGATATTAATATCACTGGTAACAAACATGACATCAATGAAGCTCGTCATCATTTGACGGTATTTGAAATGAAAGATTTGGGTGAAATCAAACTTTGTTTAGGCTTACAACTTGAATGTTTTTCATCTGGGATATGTGTATAGCAAGGTAGCTATACATAGAAAATATTGACTGTCTATTTGATCCCCATGATGTTAGATCCCAGACAGACTTTGTATTCTTAAATGGTGGAATTAATATTTCTTGGAACTCTTCCAAGCAGACTTTAATGTCTACTTCCACTAATCATTCTGAGATAATTGCATAGTATGAAGCATCACATTAGTGTGTTTGACTTCGCAGAATGATTGACCACATATTGAAATCATGTGGAGTTGGCGCACTTGATGCACCAACAATTATCTTTGAAGATAATGCTGCTTGTGTTGCACAAGTGGAATCATGTTACATCAAGTGTAACTTGACTAAGCATATTACTTGAAACGAACCAGATTTCCAAAACTGGAAACCCGATCCTCTGCACATCTGTGATAGTCCCAGGAAGTGGCTATCACGTGCAAACCCTGTCTCAAGTGCTACAAATCCATACAACACAGGAAAAAGGGGAAAATTACATAATCTTAGTAATACATCAGAGCACAACATTTCGGCATAAGCCGGGTACAAGTCCAACTGGACTAAACAAGAAAGGTAAATCATCTAAACAGCGGATCTATCGAAGCGAAGCGTCTCCAGCTCCACAGGCAAACTTGAGTGTAGGACCAGCTCTAGTCTTCCCATCCTTCCTCGTCGTTGTCGTAGTCGATCACCAAGTCTGAAAGCATTGCCATCTACCCGATAAGCGGGTAGGTCATGTCAGCTTCCCAACAAAGAGCAAAAGCGGTGGATGAATTCTAATATGCATGGATAAACCTATATCTGGCTGTAGTAAGTTTATGTAAGCAGCGGTAGCAACATCAAGGTAAGCGGTATTGCAGAGAGGTCACCATCTCCGAGGAGATCCACACCTCCGAGGCCAACGCCTCCGGGGTCAACACCCCAACCAAGGAAAGTATACCAAAACACTGGACCTCAACCGAGTCACAGCATCCCACTCTCATCTGCGATGTGGGGTCACCAACTCCTATCCCCACATCTCAACGGCACGAAGCCGGGCTCACACACTCGGGGGAGAGAAGCAGCACAAGAAAAGTCTAGCCAGAGTAGAGTAACAGACCCAGGGGCTGTCCATACCAGTGGACACGGACTATAGCTATAGGTTTAACACTCTGCAGAGGTTGTACAACTGGACCCGCCGGATAGGGTAGAAACGGGGATCAGCCGTTCCACATCCCTACCTAACGGCCGGAGACCTAGCAGTGGGTGGCACTCTCCTGCCTCTCCAAGCCTGACTCGTCCTGAACTGGGGCACGAAACTTGCCAGCAGGGCCTCGGAGCTGTGAGACCATCCCCGGAGGAGCCGGGGCGACGTCTACTCGGGGGGTATAACTCGTCCCCCTCACACGACCACACCGGTCCGCCTACAAGCTGAGTGCCAACCACCAACTAGTTCTCGGACCGAACCCCGCCCATAACAAGGCGAACGGTTTGTACGAAAATAGCCCAAAGATCATGGTTAAACTGTCGATCGGTCCTTAATTGCAAGAGCGAGCACTCACCAACTCCCACCGTCTGACACGCCGCTAGGGCGGGAGGCCAGGTCGCATCTCCCCTAGATAGGCGCTCACAAGTAACCAAAGCGGCTCGCTCCCGCGGTAACACGTCAAGGATACACACTCACCCAAAACACACGCTAGAATACCGAGATATCCCAATCTCAGTCCAAACCAGAGATCCATCCATATCACGAAACAGGTAAAATGTATGGATAGTAAATATCGGGGACTAGCTAGGGGTCTGTAGCTAGTCCCAAAGGTAGGAAGTTCAAGGAACAGGGTATATCAAATTCAAGGCATTGCTAAAAGATTGTCTATGCATTTCAATCATCCAAAGCATCATAAATAAAGCACTAGCAACTAAATAGCATGCATGGGATCTACATGGTCGGGAGTGACATGACACCTGCGCGGTAGTCGTTGTAGAGTAGTAGAGGTTGGGCCCTTCCTTCGAGTCAAAGGTCTTTCCAATCGTCACAGCTCGGGTCGTCGTCGCAGCTCGGGTCTTCAAACATGATCACAAGCCTACACGAGATGCGACGCGGAAATAAACAACGGCAATCATCTATGCAATAACTCCAAATGACATCAATTTAGAAGAACCAAATAAATCCGATCTAGCTACAAGCAGCACTAGTTTAATTTAAGGAAATCAAAGTAATTAGTTTTATATTAAAATAGTTTTAAGCTACTAGCTTTATATACTAGAAAACAAGTTAGAGAGAAGGGTTAGTTCAAGGTTGGGTTTGCCGATCAAGGCTAGAGGTTTGGTGATTGCGCCTGCAAGGTTTTAGCGCAACCGATAGGTGCAACGAAGCGAATGCTCAGAGGATGAGGAGAGATGAGAAAGGAGAAACGAGCTAGGCAAGGCATTATCAGAACAAGGTGTGCGGTAGCAGAGCAGAGAGGAGGAAAGAGGTTGACTTACGGTCGGCCAAAAAGGGTGGCGACACGGTATAGCGTGCTCAGGAGCGCGGCGGAGCAAGTGCTAGCAATATGACGATAACCACGGTGTTGTGGCTAGGTTGCAACGCGGGGTCGCCGTGCTTGTAGCAGTGGCCACTGCTCATGACACGGCCGTCCATCACGCGCGGCTTCCCGGGTTACTAACGCTGGGTACGTCGCGTGCTACACGGCTCTATGCAAGGCAGAGGGAGAGCGGGTATGCGGGTTGCGCCACAAGGCGGTGGAAGCAAGGAAAACAATGAAAACATGACTCTGGGAAATATTCGTGTCCGCAGCACGTCAGTGGCTAGTTGCGGGGCTCCGGCGTCCCAGACCCACAATAGCGCAGTGGCAGTAGCGGCCACGAGTCCTACTCCGAGTACGCGGGGCAAAACGGGGTTTGGTTCAAGGGCAAGAGAGGATAAGGATAGGGTAGCAGCGAGCGTCTCGGAATTATGAAACCAACGCAAGTGGTTTCATAATATTCGGAGCTCCGGATAATTAGTTATGAATTTTTTAAAGAAAAAGGGATTTATAAAACATTTATTAAAATCTTTTATAAATCAGAAAATAATTTTTATTAAAATATTGCTGACGTCAGCATGACGTCAGCGGTCAGTAGGTTTAGTGGGCCGAAGTTGGGCCCAAAGTGTTGGAGGCCCATTGGGCCGGCCCAGATCAGCCCAAGGTTCAGCAAGTCTAGAAAAAGTACTCCAACTGCTTGGTTCGGCCTGGTTAACTCGTTGGGCTAAGCAGGCTTCCGTGGGCCGAAGTCCACACAGAGTTCACGCGGGGGAGTCCGGGTTTGCTCCCTGAATTCTCCTGGGGTCCGGTCGTCACGAAGGTTGCGGGATCTTCTGTGAATTTGTGTGGCTGTGCTTGTGTGGCCAAGCGTGTAGCTCCACTCAGGTTCAGAAGAAAGAGGGCGCGCGTGGGGTGTTCGGCGGAATGCTAGAAAGGCGTGGTGGCGAGGTAAGAACTGGCCGGCGGCGACGTTCTGTTACGGCGGCGAAGGTGCACGTTCTCCTGCATCAAAAGCACCTCGGCACGAAGGCCGGTTCTCATCTCGTCGGCGAGCTCATACATGGCGCCGGTGCGGTGCTCCAGAGCGCCGCGTCGTGGCGATGCAGAGCGGTGCGAGGCGATGACAAGGCCGGGTGAGGCGCGTGGAGACGGTGGCGCAGCCTGCAGAGCGACGCGGCGCGCGGCGAGGCTTGGCTGCGAAAGCGGCTGCGCGGCACGAAGCCAAGGCGGCGCGTCACGGCAGGGCACGACGGCAAGACGGCGCAGCCCGGTGAGAGGTGAAGCGGCGCGGCGCAGAGGTACGTGACACGATACAGAGGCGGAGGCGCGAGGCACATGGAGGCGGTGGTGCGGTTTGCAGAGCGACACAGCGCGCGGCGAGGCCGCCACGCAGCAGAGCGACGAAGAGTTCGGCAAGGCGATGGCACCTGCAAGGGGCATGGCTCGAAGGCCAGCACACAGGAGTTGCGCGGCACGGCGAGTGGCGACGGTGCGTTGCGGGGCTTCAGTGCGGTGCAGCGCGGCAGAGACCGGGAACAGGCGCGGCGCGAAGGCCGGCGTCACCAGCATGAACACAGGGTCGAGCAAGGAAAGAGGGGAAAAGGTCTGGGTGCGTTCCGCTCACCAGAGGGCTCGTCGGAGTCAACAGCGGTGCAGGAAGAGCTCGAGGCTGTGGCGAGGTGAAGCCGGTAGGTCGGCATCGCAGCTCAGCGCGGACGAGTCGGCAACGTCCTGGCGCGGTGCGGCTCCTCCTCGGTGCGGCACGGCTTGACGTGGTGCGGCTCTTGCTCGGCGTGGTGTTGACGACGCGAGGTTCCGAAGCGACGACGTGGTGGTGCTTGAGAGCACGGCGGCGGTGAAGATCCCGAGTGGCGTGGAGCGCTCGGCATGCCGTGGCTTCGGTGTGCGTGGCGCAGAAGAACGGGCCGGCACGAGGCAGGTGTCGCAGTGAAGGCCGCGGCGAAGAAGAGGTGGACGGCGACGGCGAGATGTGGCGGCGGTGCGTCACGTTCCCTTGCTCTGGCTCCGGCGATGTCCTCGACACGGACAGCCTTCCCCTTCACACAGACGACTCCGGCAGATGCGGCTTCGGCTTCAGGGAGATGGCGAGACGGTGACGCGCCTCTCTTCTCCTCCTTTCCCCTTCTCTTCCCCTCCTTCCCCCTTCTTACCTCCCCCGGCGGCGGAACAGAGGTTGGGGGGAGAGAAATCCCAGATGGCGAGGAAGCCAAATGGGAGACGGCCGCTGGGGTTTTGAATGGGCAAGGGGTCAAGGAGACCGGGAGCAGCGCGGGACAGGGCTTGTCCCTCCCTTTCCTTGGCGGCGAAGGCGCTGCACGGTGTGAGCAGGTGAGGTTGGCGGGCGGAATTTACCAGGGGCAATTCCGTGGATTCGCTGGGTTGGAAAACGTGTGGACCCCTCGGCGTACGATCACTCCTTGGCGTGCGCGCCAGCGGAGCGGCGCGGACGTCCTGGTGCGCAGGCGCGGGCGTGGCACGGAGGCGCGGCGTGGTGCGGCGCACGGGAGAAGAAGAACAGGGGAGGGGGTTCGGAGTGCTGTGCGGCTGCGCCGTGATGGGCCGGTGGATGGGCCCAAAGAGAAGGGAAGGTTTATGAAGGCCGCGGCTTAAGAACTTGAGGGGCTCCGATAGACTTTAGGAGAGAGTTAGTTGGCCCAAGTCAGTATAGGGTTTTTGAAATTAGATTTGAATTTAGTTTAAACCATATATTTGAATTTGAATACTTTCAAATTCAAACACACTCAAATAAAAACCAAATAAAATCCATAAACTCCAACTCAAGCATTTTACCATAATTTGAAAATATATTTTTATATTTTTGGTTTTATTTATATGGAATTAAGGGAAGGGCTAGAAATTTGGGATAAAATCTGGTGTCACACATGTTCAATCAAAAAGTTTTAAATTTTTGTGAAAATTCACACATGGGAAAACATTCAAAATTTCTGGGATGTTACATTCCTCCCCCCTCACAAGAATCTCGTCCCCGAGATTAAGCTCGTACCGGGGGTGGTGAGGGTCTTCACTTCGGTTTGTCTTCAAGTTGTTGATGTCCTCTCTCGTTATCATCCTTTAGCAAGTTGTTAATATTAGTCCACATCTCTTCAAGATCTCTACTCTAGTCCATGTCCATGAGAAGTTCCAGTCGTAGGCCAGAGCTTCCTTTACTTTAATCTATCTCTTCTAGCCGTGTTTCACAAGCTCGATGAACTTAGAGCAGTTTGAAGCGTGATAGTCTTATCTTATTCCAATCCTCTTACTTGAGGTCACATCCTTCTTATCAATCTAGCATATTCCAAAATTATTTCGTATGAACTCGGCCATACTCTCATGGTGTCCATCTGTACTTTTAATCCAATTAGGCACGAGTCTCCCACTTCTTTCCATATAAGGGAGTCGTATTCTTTAAGCCTAGCAGAGTTCTATGCATCCGGGCCTATCTTGTAGCATACATGTAGTTGGAGTCCATATGGCAAGCTTTTATCCAATTGGTGGCCACATACTAAAGCTTGTATTCTTAGCATTCCCATAAGTTTATCTTTGTCCAAATTTGACTGCTTATCCAAAGGAGGTACGCTGAGCAGAAGTTGGGTCTCATAAATATCTTTTCTTCATCCATATTTTCATATATTCTCTAGGTTTCCCTAGTTTATCCAAGAAATCTTCTTGAAGCCATACCCATCTGGGATACGTTGAAGATATAAAATATTATCTCTTGATCCATAAGTAGATATACTGGTTTTTCCAAAACATCAATGCAGTCGCACCTCTTGTGGCGTGCACTCTCAGCAACTAGCTGCACTTGGGTGATCATAACTTCCTTTTGCTTACTCGGCCATCTCGTGACTTAGGAGATATCTCAGCTTCTTGTATAAGCACATCCAAATAGTTCACCCTAGTGTAATACTTGTATTCCATAATAGGGTCTTGTGTGTTTAATCAAAGTTCCTTAAATTCCAGGGTGATTTCTCAACTTCCAGAAATTCTCTGAGTGTCCAGTAATCTTTACCAACCCTCGTGTACAACTCTTATAGTAATCCATTTGTTGGTTTAGCTCGTCTCCGACAATTCTTGTCACAGTGCTAGCAGTACCCGACATGTTCGATTAGCTCCTGGTCGTAACACTTTGAATGGTTACTTCCCATTCATGACAGTCCATGTTGAGAGGGTTCATCTGCAACACCCTCGACTGTGCGAGTAATTCTTATCATCCGAAATCTCACACTAGTCAAATTGGGTTCCATTTTCTTGGGGTGGATCTTCACGTGGAAGTCACACCTACCTTACTCTTATATGCTTGGCAAACTCTTCTGTCTTATTTTCCAATAGGTAGGTTTCAACTGCGAGGTTGAACAGGTAACCCGTGTCTAGTGGTCGTCGAAGTAGTTCTTCTTCCCACTCGTTCAACATATGGTGTCCAGTAGAGCTTCCTGATTGATGGCTTATTCCAAAAGTGGGATCGACTGAACTTATCCAAAATGCGTCGTTGACATCTTAGGGTACTCAACTACTCTTAACCAATATATGCTTCCATAGAGGTACATGCACTTCTGAGCTTTCGAGGTTTCAAATTCTCGGATACTCATTTTCTGGTTTGCAAACTCGATTCTAGAGATCTTCGGGTATCTCATCTGAAGTCTTGGTCTGATTTGTCGAGGTTGTGAGAACTTCTTCTTCTCTTCTGAAGGTTGGTCTTGTTAATAAGCTTGACCCATCGGTCTTCATTCTTCAAGTTCTTGGTCTCGCAGGGTGGGTAGCTAAGGCCTCTAGAGGAGCCATCTAAAGACCTAGCAAGCATAAGCACTCAATACAATTTCACACAAACATGAAGAGGCATAACAACCATAAGAGCATTAAGATCCAATCACTCAAGTAATGCACCAAACAAATGTGTATCTCGAGGCTGACTCCTAAGACCTCCGAGAATACACCAGGGAAAAACGTTCTAGTATATCGTGGCCACTTCAGGGATTTCACTAAGGTTAGTGTGACATCACTTGAAAGGATACGTCCATCTGATGTCTCGGTGCTGAACTTTCCGAAACAGGCTGGTGAAGTTCTTATCCATGCTGGCTTGATTGAAAGCAGGTAAATTGTGTTCCATATTCCTCTCTGAGTCACAAGTCTTATTGTTATCCATTTGACTCGCACAGTACTGATGTTGTATCCGGTAGCTATTGCTTCCTTCATGATCCTCCGGGATAGGGTCCAATTAACGAAATTATCTTTCTGACTGAGGAGGTTCCATACGTAGCCTATGAGGAGCATGGGGTTCCGTGGGAGAAAGCTAAAATCTTCTTGATCTTAGTCCGATGCTTCCAATTCAGATACTCCTTAGTTGGACTACTCTTCTTCGTCCATAGTTCTGGTGGCATTGTCCTCCCAAAGGGAGTGCTCTATGTTTATCATTACATCTGTGCCCTGTGTTTCTCATTTGTTCATTTTGATCCAGCGTCAACTTCGGTCGGTTAAGGAGATTCAAATCCAAGCATCCATGTTTCACACTTCACGTTCAGGGTATTCCATTTAGTTATCAAATACTGATTCCAAGTATTTAATGCTTGCTTCCAGGGTGGTCGTAGCTATTCAATCCATTATTTGCCTCCTATAGCTGCAGCTAGTTACATTATCTTAATCCAGTCTGACTTGGCTATTCTTGTAGCTTCAAGTCGATGGGTCTTTTATCCAAAAGCTGAGCTACGGGCACCTCAGGGGGTTTCGACTCCTGTATCCAAGCTTACATGCGCTACATCCATATAGTAGATAACCAGTTCCTTATGTTGGCGCACTTGAGTTTAGAATCTTAACTCCTTATTGTCTCCAGAGTGGCACTATCCTAGCTCCATCCTGAGCAAAGAGAGAAGGGCGCAGATTGTTCTTGTTGCTTCTCTTGTGTGCAGTCTTCATGCAGCATCATGGTGGCAGTCTATTCCATCTTCGGTAGTCTGAATTCCAATGTAGGGGAACTGTGATGGTGTAAACTTGTAGTGAGGGTCCAACAGGGGATAATCCAAGTAAGTCCTGTAGAGTTATCTTCATCTTTTCCCTGTACCCAATCTCTGTAGCTATCTTCATGGTAATTGTCTTTGTCTTGTACGAGGCATCCTTCTGTAGTATGACTTGATCTTGATCAGGTGACATCCGTGGTTCTCCATAGGTCAGCAAACACGTAAAGAGGTTGTTAGTAAGTCAGTTAGTTAGTTAGAAGTCAAGGGTGTAATAGTAGAATTCAAGGGGTTTATATAGAAATCAAGGGGTATATACTCAATCAAGGATGTTTAGGCTGTCCTAAACTATCGGCCATTGCTAGGGCTCGTCCTACAGTCAAGTACGGCTCTGATACCACCTGAAACAAATCAGATTTCCAAAACTGGAAACCTGATCCTCTGCACATCTGTGATAGTCCCAGGAAGTGGCTATCACGTGCAAACCCTGTCTCAAGTGGTACAAATCCATACAACACAGGAAAAAGGGGAAAATTACATAATCTTAGTAATACATCAGAGCACAACATTTCGGCATAAGCCGGGTACAAGTCCAACTGGACTAAACAAGAAAGGTAAATCATCTACGCAGCGGATCTATCGAAGCGAAGCGTCCCCAGCTCCACAGGCAAACTTGAGTGTAGGACCAGCTCTAGTCTTCCCATCCTTCCTCGTCGTTGTCGTAGTCGATCACCAAGTCTGAAAGCATTGCCATCTACCCGATAAGCGGGTAGGTCATGTCAGCTTCCCAACAAAGAGCAAAAGCGGTGGATGAATTCTAATATGCATGGATAAACCTATATCTGGCTGTAGTAAGTTTATGCAAGCAGCGGTAGCAACATCAAGGTAAGAGGTATTGCAGAGAGGTCACCATCTCCGAGGAGATCCACACCTCCGAGGCCAACGCCTCCGGGGTCAACACCCCAACCAAGGAAAGTACACCAAAACACTGGACCTCAACCGAGTCACAGCATCCCACTCTCATCTGCGATGTGGGGTCACCAACTCCTATCCCCACATCTCAACGGCACGAAGCCGGGCTCACACACTCGAGGGAGAGAAGCAGCACAAGAAAAGTCTAGCCAGAGTAACAGACCCAGGGGCTGTCCATACCAGTGGACACGGACTATAACTATAGGTATAACACTCTGCAGAGGTTGTACAACTGGACCCGCCGGATAGGGTAGAAACGGGGATCAGCCGTTCCACATCCCTACCTAACGGCCGGAGACCTAGCAGTGGGTGCCACTCTCCTGCCTCTCCAAGCCTGACTCGTCCTGAACTGGGGCGCGAAACTTGCCAGCAGGGCCTCGGAGCTGTGAGACCATCCCCGGAGGAGCCGGGGCGACGTCTACTCGGGGGGTATAACTCGTCCCCCTCACACGACCACACCGGTCCGCCTACAAGCTGAGTGCCAACCACCAACTAGTTCTCGGACCGAACCCCGCCCATAACAAGGCGAACGGTTTGTACGAAAATAGCCCAAAGATCATGGTTAAACTGTCGATCGGTCCTTAATTGCAAGAGCGAGCACTCACCAACTCCCACCGTCTGACACGCCGCTAGGGCGGGAGGCCAGGTCGCATCTCCCCTAGATAGGCGCTCACAAGTAACCAAAGCGGCTCGCTCCCGCGGTAACACGTCAAGGATACACACTCACCCAAAACACACGCTAGAATACCGAGATATCCCAATCTCAGTCCAAACCAGAGATCCATCCATATCACGAAACAGGTAAAATGTATGGATAGTAAATATCGGGGACTAGCTAGGGGTCTGTAGCTAGTCCCAAAGGTAGGAAGTTCAAGGAACAGGGTATATCAAATTCAAGGCATTGCTAAAAGATTGTCTATGCATTTCAATCATCCAAAGCATCATAAATAAAGCACTAGCAACTAAATAGCATGCATGGGATCTACATGGTCGGGAGTGACATGACACCTGCGCGGTAGTCGTTGTAGAGTAGTAGAGGTTGGGCCCTTCCTTCGAGTCAAAGGTCTTTCCAATCGTCACAGCTCGGGTCGTCGTCGCAGCTCGGGTCTTCAAACATGATCACAAGCCTACACGAGATGCGACGCGGAAATAAACAACGGCAATCATCTATGCAATAACTCCAAATGACATCAATTTAGAAGAACCAAATAAATCCGATCTAGCTACAAGCAGCACTAGTTTAATTTAAGGAAATCAAAGTAATTAGTTTTATATTAAAATAGTTTTAAGCTACTAGCTTTATATACTAGAAAACAAGTTAGAGAGAAGGGTTAGTTCAAGGTTGGGTTTGCCGATCAAGGCTAGAGGTTTGGTGATTGCGCCTGCAAGGTTTTAGCGCAACCGATAGGTGCAACGAAGCGAATGCTCAGAGGATGAGGAGAGATGAGAAAGGAGAAACGAGCTAGGCAAGGCATTATCAGAACAAGGTGTGCGGTAGCAGAGCAGAGAGGAGGAAAGAGGTTGACTTACGGTCGGCCAAAAAGGGTGGCGACACGTAGACGTGGTAATGGATTTTGGAAAATCCAAATCCAATTGGATTTTTTCCTTTTGGATTTCGTTGGACTGGATTACTTTGGATGTGGATGTCCACATGCTAAATTAAATTGGATGTCCAATCAGTATTGGATGTCCAAGCAGGAGCTTTTAATTCTTATGTCCGGCTCTGGACGTGGGTCCCGCATATAGATTTGGCTTCACCGATTTGCACGAAGTAGCGGACTGTCATATTAAGGCATCTCACCAAATTTTGGTCAAATCCGCTAAAATTTTATTGTGTGAACGCGATATTTTAATTTTAGGGTCTGGCCCTGGATGTGGGTCCCACATATAGATTTGGCTTCACCGATTTGCACTGAGTAGCGGACTGTTATATTAAGGCATCTCACCAAATTTCGGTCAAATCTGCTAAAATTTTATAGTGTGAACGCGAGCTTTTAATTCTAGGGTCTGGCTCTGGACGTGGGTCCCACATATAGATTTGGCTTCACCGATTTGCACTGAGTAGCGGACTATCATGTTAAGGCATCTCACCAAATTTCGGTCAAATCCGCTAAAATTTTATAGTGTGAACGCGAGCTTTTAATTCTAGGGTCCGGCTCTGGACATGTGTCCCACATATAGATTTATCTGAGTAGTCAACCTGGTGGTGGTTGGATTATATTGTTGGATAATAGATTTTGAGTGAGTGAATTGGATTGGATTGGATGTGAGCTTTATAATTTAGGATGTTACTGGATTTTTCTTCTTTGGATTATGGATGTTGATCCATTCCCACGTATAGCGACACAGTATAGCGTGCTCAGGAGCGCTGCGGAGCAAGTGCTAGCAATATGACGATAACCACGGCGTAGTGGCTAGGTTGCAACGCGGGGTTGCCGTGCTTGTAGCAGTGGCCACTGCTCATAACACGGCCGTCCATCACGCGCGGCTTCCCGGGTTACTAACACTGGGTACGTCGCGTGCTACACGGCTCTATGCAAGGCAGAGGGAGAGCGGGTATGCGGGTTGCGGCACAAGGCGGTGGAAGCAAGGAAAACAATGAAAACATGACTCTGGGAAATATTCGTGTCCGCAGCACGTCAGTGGCTAGTTGCGGGGCTCCGGCGTCCCAGACCCACAATAGCGGTAGCGGCCACGAGTCCTACTCCGAGTACGCGGGGCAAAACGGGGTTTGGTTCAAGGGCAAGAGAGGATAAGGATAGGGTAGCAGCGAGCGTCTCGGAATTATGAAACCAACGCAAGTGGTTTCATAATATTCGGAGCTCCGGATAATTAGTTATGAATTTTTTAAAGAAAAAGGGATTTATAAAATATTTATTAAAACCTTTTATAAATCAGAAAATAATTTTTATTAAAATATTGCTGACGTCAGCATGACGTCAGCGGTCAGTAGGTTTAGTGGGTCGAAGTTGGGCCCAAAGTGTTGGAGGCCCATTGGGCCGGCCCAGATCAGCCCAAGGTTCAGCAAGTCTAGAAAAAGTCCTCCAACTGCTTGGTTCGGCCTGGTTAACTCGTTGGGCTAAGCAGGCTTCCGTGGGCCGAAGTCCACACAGAGTTCACGCGGGGGAGTCCGGGTTTGCTCCCTGAATTCTCCTGGGGTCCGGTCGTCACGAAGGTTGCGGGATCTTCTGTGAATTTGTGTGGCTGTGCAAGGGGTCAAGGAGACCGGGAGCAGCGCAGGACAAGGCTTGTCCCTCCCTTTCCTTGGCGGCGAAGGCGCTGCACGGTGTGAGCAGGTGAGGTTGGCGGGCGGAATTTGCCAGGGGCAATTCCGTGGATTCGCTGGGTTGGAAAACGTGTGGACCCCTCGGCGTACGATCACTCCTTGGCGTGCGCGCCAGCGGAGCGGCGCGGACGGCCTGGTACGCGGGCGCGGGCGTGTCACGGAGGCGCGGCGTGGTGCGGCGCACGGGAGAAGAAGAACAGGGGAGGGGGTTCGGAGTGCTGTGCGGCTGCGCCGTGATGGGCCGGTGGATGGGCCCAAAGAGGAGGGAAGGTTTATGAAGGCCGCGGCTTAAGAACTGGAGGGGCTCCGATAGACTTTAGGAGATAGTTAGTTGGCCCAAGTCAGTATAGGGTTTTTTGAAATTAGATTTGAATTTAGTTTATACCATATATTTGAATTTGAATACTTTCAAATTCAAACACACTCAAATAAAAACCAAATAAAATCCATAAACTCCAACTCAAGCATTTTACCATAATTTGAAAATATATTTTTATATTTTTGGTTTTATTTATATGGAATTAAGGGAAGGGCTAGAAATTTAGGATAAAATCTGGTGTCACACATGTTCAATCAAAAAGTTTTAAATTTTTGTGAAAATTCACACATGGGAAAACATTCAAAATTTCTGGGATGTTACATTACTCCCAAGTTATTTATCCCCATAAGTTATAACAGGATGGGGAATAGAGATTCTGCAAACTATGTCATGTGAATTATTCACAAAATCTCTACCATATTCATCATTTCATAAATATGTTGAAATAATTGGTATGAAGAGCTTAGAGAGTTGCAGAAATCCGGGGGAGTAAATTTGAATAAATAAATCCTTTGTGCATCATATTGTACTCTTTTCTTTATATGAGTTTTACTTTGTTGGTTTCTCATATGAAGTTTTTAACGAGGCAATATCAGCATTATGTATGTCATATCATCTTGTTTTTCCCCACAGGGGTTTTTTAGGGATGATATTGTAAGGACATACATATGATTATCATGGTGTTTTCTCCTATTTTTCCCATTGGGTTTTTAAGGAGTTTTATCCTGATATATCAATGTATATCTAAGTTTTTCCCACAGGGTTTTTCAAAATTAGTAATTATGATGAACATTGAAGTTTCCAAAAGATAATTGATCAGGGGAGTGTTGATAATATTCTAATATTCTTAATGATCAATTACTTGGGAGGTTAGCAACTGCTAATGACAGTTGCTAGGCGCCAGGAAAACTGCCCTGTGGGCATGCACTATATATATGTAATAGTGTTCATCAATAAAGATTAAGTCTTTATTACTGTTCATTTTGTCACTGCTCCATTACAATCTACAACACTTTTCTCGCACCGGCCTGCGGAGTACAGCTAGAGTGTGAACTCCAAATAAAATAAAGACTAAAAACAGAACTTCCTTTGGGTCTGTGAGGACGGTTTCTGAAATTCTAAGTGGTCAAGACGTAACGTGAAACATCGATTTCGTTCGATCTTATTTTCATCAGAAGCATAGACACAGATTCAGTACAATACCGGCAGCGCGTCCCTTCTTTTCCTCTTTTTGATGGGCACATACAGTTCTCTTGCGGATCACTGAAAGCATCCAGTAATTACAACGGGAGGGAATTTTACATCATGAAACTAGTCATTGCGCCATATGGAGGAAATGGGAAGAGCATGGCTCATTTCTTATCAGTAAAGTTTGGTTCGAACAAGCCAAAAGAAATCAGGAAAGATCAGACTAGAGGGCTCTCCCGAGGTCAAATGAGCATAAGCATCCGTGGCCATCAGAACCCTGCGGTCGGGGAAGCGATGATATTTGTGGGAATTTAGCAGTACAACAACAATACACACTATTCAGAGTGCCATCAGATCTCCTTGAAGGCAGCAAACAGATCCCCGTGGATGTAGTCGTTGTCAACAAGGCTCACCAGATAGTAGTTATCCTGGACCTGAAATGAGCAGCCAAGAAATACTGTTAGGAAATGCGTTTCTGAAACGTGTATTACAAACGAATGGACAATGGTACATGTAAGAAAAAGCAATGCTATGAAGTATCTACAGAAACTTCATCCTTGGCGACAGAACAAATACACATGCCGTTTCAGAAGTATCTGTTGTGGCATGAGGTTCTCAGGTTCATAGAAGAAGGTAAAAGAAACTTTATTTGCTCGGCTGACTGCATTTTTTATACTTAATTGACTGCATCAAGCTTTACCTTCTTTAGTAGGTCCTTAGAGGATGAGTCATCCTCGGGGAACAGGCAGGCCCATCCCGCTGTCCAGATTTCAAATGCCTCATCCTTCCAAACCGTAAAACTTGCCGAATCAACAACTGTAGGTTGAATAATCTCCTTGCCAGGGAAAACACCCCATGTGACGGCATTCACAGCATTTGCTGGAATATTGGAGGCTGATACTCCATACTTGTTCACAGCAATAAATGTGAGAGAAGGGAATGCTTTGATCTTATCAACTAGTTGATCCAGCTTCTCTTTTGAACAGAAGAACTCAAGATAGGCCTTCTGATAAACATAGCCTCCCGGACCACCCCAACCTGCAGAGCAGAGCACAAATAAATAAAAAAGGTCAGAAAGGATCAAAGAATAGCTCAAGCAAGTACTCTGTGCTTGACAGGAACTATCTATATGGCATTTCCAGATGATTTAGCGAACCAAGGATTAACTTGCAAGGACATGAATCCTGCACCTGATGTGCATGGATACCCATGAGTGATGACTCAATATACAATTATGATTTTAAGACAGACTAAAACAAGATTTACTAGTATTTGAATATCCCTATAATAAATTGGAAGACATGCATAAAATACTGCTCTAGGACCACCGAGAATAAAACAAAATACATTCAACATACCAACAGTAGGCGAATCAGATTTCTCTCCATTTACTGCAGGCTGGCTGTTGATGGTAAGGAAGCCCTTCTGGTTAATCTTCACCAGCTGATCGTCAATAATCTTTGTCTCTGGTTGAAGACCGTCCAACTCTGACCATGGGCTGCTTGTAAGCTTCCCTTGACAGAAGTTTGTAAAGCGCTGGAAATAGAATAGAGATTAGAATCCAGCAGGGTTAGCAAAAGATTGAAAGACAACAACTCGTATGCCATGCAATACATCACACAATATAACATTTACCTCACTAATGTCCTCAACAGATTTCAGTGGAACAGCCCATTCCTCTTGGAGCTTTTTACCACGCCCACGAGGTCTTGTGAACTGTTTGGAATGAAAAGATAATTACATACAACTAGGATATCATGTGATCACAGAAGATGCATTACAACCCTGAGTGTGGGAAAAATGTTGCATACTGGATAGGTTATATAAAAAATTGTAGTAAACACAAATGAAGTAGACAGAGACAAAAAGGATACCAAAATTACCTGGTGGTCAGTAAGTGCCCCATATGATGGGTTCCTGGAATCGCCCCACCGTCCATGCGGATACTGATCCCAACCTAGAGTCCTTCTAATATAACTCTTTGGTCTGTTAGCCCTGCACAGTCATTGATGTTTATTAGACTGGGTTAGCATGGGACAAAGACATCAATCAACTTAACATAAATGGCACTTAGATCAACTACCAGAATATAGGCCGAACATCCTCCTTAACACGGAAAACATTAGTTGGTGGCCTCCAAGGTAATGGCCTTGAAATCTTGGACTCCTCAATTAATCCAAGTCTCTGGTGGGGATAAAATAGTTGTTAGCAAGCAACAGATCAAAACAAAAATAGTTGTTAGCGTGTAAAGGTGCAAAGTCTATAGCAGACTTCTCCATGTTTACCTTCAATATTTCTATAGCAGACTTCTCCATGTTCAGCGTGTAAAGGTGCAAAGTCTTGATGCCACTTGCTAGAATTTTCTTGCACATCTCAGTCCCAAGGTGGACTCCGTATTCTTTAACGGCTTCCTCATTTTCTTTAATAGGCTCCAGTGCATTAGTGATCTCAGCAGGTATCTGTCAAACATTCAGTCTTTTGTTAAGAAATCGAACATTTCAGCAAGTACTTGTCTATTAGCAGGATGATGGTTTGTGATAGTCCTATTTTAGTTGCCAATCAAGGGTCTGACACGGATGACTGTTAAGATTCCTGTGTAGAGTAATTCCTCTTGAAAATAACTGGTGCATGTATATAATGATGTCGATACCGAGGTGCATGTATATGATAAGGAGGAGTACATAGTGACATGATTAATTAGATGATGAGTAGGATCAATCTCCTTGGTCATTGTGCCAAGGTGGAATAGGTCTTTTAAAAGAGAATAGAGGGAGTGTGCGTTAACCTTGAGGAGATGGTGTTTGTTGTACATTTACATACATGAGATGGAGTTTGTTGTACATTTACCCTCATGTATAAACTATTTGTACATTATCAGTATGGTGTGAATTCGAAAGTTTCCATTAATCTTGAGAATATCTTATAGTGTTTGTCATACACTCATACATTAGCCTGCATGTACTAACTGTTTGTACATTAACAGTATGGTCCGTGCAAAATTGAAAGTTCCCATTTACCTTGAGGAATACCTTACGGTGTTTGCACTAATTTTACCTACTACATGCACAAGTAGGAAAACTATTCTCCATTCAAATCGAGAAATTGAGATAACAAAATTCAAGCAAAGCGGGAAATGTAATTTATGCACAAGTTCATGTCAAATTGCCAATTGGAATTGTTTGCTATTACAAATAATGGAGCTACTAGCAACAGATCTTACCTTAGTTTTGCAGAATCCGGTCATCCTTATGAAACCTTTGTAGTTATTTATTGGCATTATGCCAGGAACAATGGGACAAGTAATACCAATTTGACGGCAGTCATCCACAAACTTGAGAAAGATGTCGGTATCATAGAAAAGTTGTGTGACAATAAGGTCAGCGCCAGCATCAACCTACAGAGAAAATTGTATAATGAGAGAGAAGCTTTTAAAAAAATAATAATATGATTGACAAAACAAGCAAATGCTATCATTTACAGCATTATACATTTGTTTTCTACATATTTTCTTATTCATGAACCAAAAAAAAATCATACTATCATGTTGAATTAAAAGAAGAGAAAGGAAAATCAAGCAAGTAAAAAGAACCTTTCTCTTCAAATAGGCAAGATCATTGCTATATGCTTCTGGTGTAGCACCTCCCTCGCCTAGTATCGCATCAGGGTGGGCCTCTGACATTTGCAAAAAGTATTTCAGATAAAGCAGCCAATTTATAAAGTTGGGACTTGAAACCATCCCCTCTTATAGGTAAGCAATGTTAACTCACCTGGATAACCAGCTACAGTTATGCCAAAATAATCACCATACTTGGCTCTAATATGCTCCACCTGCGCAAATACCAAGTAAAAGACAGAAAACGTTTGAATATGAGGTGATCTTTTTAAGGATCATTGTTAACAGTCCATGTGGCAGAATAAATTAGTCAACATGCCATATCTTGCAAGTGTACTTAATGATTTCATTTGCCCGAAACGCGATCTTACCAGGTCAAGAGCACAAGCAAATCCGCCTTCAACTTGCACAAATTTGTCTTGCCCGTGTGGAGGATCCCCTCTAAGTGCCAAAACATTTTGAATCCCATTGGATTTGATGGTTTCCAGAGCATGGTCTATCTTCTCTACTGGCATGTTTGTACATGTCAGGTGCATCATAGTTTCCACACACACCTACAAAAGTGAACCAGTATAAATACTAAATAGCCATTCCATATACTTATGGATGCCATGAATGGGATACATCAAAGATACAAAGCAATTATAATAAATCAATTAGTTTGAGCACATTGAACAAGTTCAGAAGAGAACAGTATTAAATCAATTAAAGCTGGTGGTCAAATCCAACCAAGATCATGCATCCCATACCCAGACTAATAGTGAGGCCAGATATGCAGCAGCCCAAATTGACACTGCTATATGTGTGATCAACAGAGATGACTCTGCTGGGAACTAAGGCAAACCCATAACAGTTTAACATTCCATTCAAATCCCACCTTCGGTAGCACCAAAGACATGCGATGCAATCCAATTAGTGGCATCCAAACTCACCCTCTGATGATCTATGATCTATCGAAAATAAAAATAAGCAAGTTTCAACTTCAATCCACCATGACTTGCTCACTAAGTACTACCCACCACCGGCATTAATAATATTGGAAATCGAGCCCACAGGCCCAAGTATCCAAACGGCGTGTTTCCAGAGAACTGTTATGTGCATTAGACATCAACTTCGTCCTAACTATGATTATCACTCATTTTTTCGAGCGAATATGATTATCACTCATTGTACCATTTTTTAACACAGGTGGCAAGAGCTCTACCTTTCAAGTAAAAAAAGAGAAGAGAGCTTAAACAGTGCAAGTGGCATTGGGCCTTGTAAACACAAACGGGTAGTCGAACTAGGAACTACCACCAAAATGCTAAACATGAAACGCTCCTACAAGATCATCCTGAACACACTCACTGCACACATGGCAGGGCTAACGAAATAACTAGGAGTACATCAATCCAAAGTGCTCAAATGCCACCATTTCACACCCACGCAGCCATGTCATCCTAGAAACATATCATGTGACCTTTTAATTTTCAACTGAAATGAACTATGGAGAATCTAAATTATGTAAAAACTTGTTCAAAATGATAATAAAACTTGAAGTTGATGGAATCAGCACCAAGCATCCAGCGGAGAATATACTCATAATTTCTCCGACATCCGCACTAAGTCGGACCAACCACCTCCCCAAACATTGGCATTCATCGAACGCATTCTCCTCTCACACAGTACCAAGCCAACAAATCTAATTACCCAAACCCATTATCCAACACAGCAAAGCGAATGCGTATCGCCACATCCACCGACGCATTACTCCGCGCCCAGCCAGATCGAACCGAAGCCAATACTGAGGCCAATCATTGCGCAGTGCCAAAAAAAAAAAACAGATCAGATCAGATCGCGCGCGCGGTCGAGCAGGCTAGCGGCACACACACGTACATACCATGTTCTGCATGCGGTTGGCGATGTCGAGGGTGAGGTCGGCGGTGGATCCCCCGGCGCCCCAGGTGATGTCGCAGAAGGACGGGCCGTGCGCCACCATGCGGTCCATCCGCTCGAAGAGGTTCTCGACCCCCTCCTCGGTCTTGGGCGGGAAGTACTCGAACGAGAACGCCGTCCGGCCATTCTCCGTCGCCTGCTGAATCTTCTCGATCACCTTCATCTCGAACCCTCTGCTCTGGAGCTTCGCCGCTGCGCGCGCGCGCTCCAATGGCGAGGAGGGAAGGGGGGGTAGTGCGCAGGTAGGGGAAGTGGGTGCGGGTGGGTTTATACGAAGAGATCTGAACTCACCAACCCCGTGCTGGTGGGTGGGCTCGGTCCACGTAAGTGGACTGACAGGTAGGGCCCCCACACGCATTTCTGCCGTGGGTGCACGAGAGGCGAGTCCATGGGAGAGATAGGACCGGTGCACGTATCGCTGTCGTGCACCAAACCCAAATGTTGGGTAGCGCGATGGCCACTCGTGGTCGTGTGCCACGATTAGAAAAATCGGGACAGTTTTCAGAAGAAAAAAGAAAATCGGGACGTGCTGCGCGGTTGCCTCGCTGACGGGTGGGACCCCGGCAAATAATTTTGCCTTTTTTCTTTACAATATCTAGTGTGTTGGACTTTGGAGTGGAAGGTAACAGGTTCCTACCCATACGCCATCGGATAAAAGTTCCTAACCATTGGGCATAACAACTCAACTACTCTTTGATTCCCGCCCGGTGGACTTGTTCTGAATTCGTGACTTGGTGACTTTGAGCAAATTACAACGACGACTCTTGGTGCATTGCTGGTAGTTGAGCTGCGTAGTAGTAACAAAGTACTAGCACGCTGGATTTGGTAAAAACCTAGGTATGTCAGCACGTGGGCAAGAAGAAATGAAGAGCACTCCCCCAGTTCCCATCACAAAAATAAATACAAAACACTTTTTTAAAAGAAAAATAAGAAGAAGTGAAGAACACCATGCCACTTGCCGCACGTCAACCGGGTGATGGTAACGCGATGATAACGACGACTTGGTCCATGGAAATGAATTTTTTTAGAGGAAAAGTTTTTTTTAAGAACCGGAAATGAATTTTTTTAGGACTAGGTCCGTGAAAATGATGTAGCCAATTCAGATTAATTAGCATCAAGCCCATTCGGCCTGGTATGCAGGCCCATTGCATCTGGCCCAACAAGTTGCAACCCAATCTGCCGCCCTGCCTGCCGCAGCACGAGCGCAGCAAACGTTATCCGGTTCAAAGCCGAGCGGCGGCCTCGCTACTCGCCCACCTCTCAGCCAATTAGCCAAACCCACTCCTTCGCTCGCCTCCGCCATGGCGGCCTTCCCCTCCGCCTCCCCGTCGCCGGCGATCTCCGCCTCGACCTGGCGCATGGCGTCCCTCCGTGCGGCCCTCCCCACGCTACGCCCTTCTCCGGCGGGCAGGCTCCGGTCGTCCTTCTCACCCGCGGCGGCGGCCACGGCGTCGTCGGTCGGCTGCCTCGGGTCATTCTCCGGCCTCGCGCCCGTCTCGAATCTTCTCTCCGTCGGTGCCGGTAAATGAATTTCACTGACCTCTCGAAAACCGAAGCCGAGAATGATGTGTGCTAGTTGTGGGGGGTGGAAGCGATATGAGGGATGGGCAGAGTTTGCAAGTTTAGAGCGTCAATTGTTAACGCTTGCTAATACACTGCAAAATGTGACATAATAACATGTCATCGGCATTGTTCTTCTAGTAGTTTTACAGTGCTCAGCACGTCTAAGCTGTAGTGTTTTATTATGTGTAGTCGATAACTTTTGCAGCAATCTTATCATAAATTGCTGTTACCACACACCTGCAATTTGATTGACCTGTCCAAGATGACAATGTGCACATCTTTAACCAGTTTTGTCTACCTATTGCAGTCTTATCAGCTTCGCTTGGCTTTTTACCACGTCAAAATATATTAGCAGACCGACCTTTCCACTCAAATTTCATCAGAAAGCTGCAGTCCTGAAGAAATCGGGATGTTTTTTTTTAATTCCTTTTTTATAAACTCACCCACTGGATTCATCAAACGTATTGTAGAGAACTCAAGCTTTGAGCATCGGTTGTTCAGTGTTGATGCTCGTGGAAGGATCGTTGCAATGCGACATGGGAGACACGTTCCAAAACTTAACAGGCCTCCAGATCAGAGGAAAGCACTCCTGCGTGGTCTTACCACACAGCTGCTGAAGCACGGAAGGATAAAGACTACAAAGCCAAGGGCGAAGGCAATGAGGAAGTATGTTGAAAAGATGATCACGTTGGCAAAGGATGGATCTCTTCACAAGAGGAGACAGGCTCTGGCATTCATATATGAGAAGCACATTGTCCATGCGTTGTTTGCTGAGGTTGCAGACAGGTATGGAGACAGAGAGGGTGGTTACACAAGGATCATCCCGACATTTCCAAGGCGGGGAGATAATGCACCTATGGCATACATTGAGCTTGTCTAGGTAAATGAATTTCTTGTTATGCGATGTCTGAATTCTGAAGTTCCAAAGTCACTAAAAACATTTCTTTCCGTATGTTGACCTAGACTTTTCGGACAATAAGACAGACTAGTATTCTTATGCATACTTGCTTAGAGCTGCAATAGTTTTATTTGTGGTTGTCTAGGATCTTGGTGTGCGTCCCTGGATATAAATAATACCTCAAGGTACATTAGGTAGATGTTGCAGTGAGCAATATTGAAAGCGATGGCCCTTAGTCATGTATCTTATGTCATTTGTGCACACAGGAATTTTATTTTTGTTATGCTATTCATGGGCTATGAGTTTCTTATGACATGTGTCTTTTTTACCTGTAGGATCTTCCATCAGTTGCAGTGGTTTCGTGGGTGTTGTGCAGGTTGAGTGGTCATGTCTGCAAATTGCCCTTTTGGATGCCTATTTTTTCTGAAGTTCTTTTTCTTTTGTAACAAAGTGTAGATCACGCGTGAAATTTTGAACGGTCAAACATCATCCTGTAAACTGTAATTGACGAAGCACCTATGATATATTTTGGAAAGAGTATTGTACCTTCTCTGCCCAGTTACGTGTGTAGCCCATCCGTAAACAAGCTTGCAGACGAACTCTATCAAAATTAAGGCGTTTGTTTACAAGGGTCGGGTCCAGCCAGGAGGATGCCATTCTGAATTGAACACCCAAGAGGCGTACGTGGTTGGGTCGAAAGATTGGTTTCGGTTTGGACTATTACGAACATACTTTTTCACTCAAACAGCATGTTTTTTTCTAAAAGTATTTTTTGAATCATAGCGCGAACACCAGTTAAGAGCACAATGCAGTTCCGTTTACCAACAACGAACTTGGACCCTAGCATGTGTGAGCCCCCTAGAACCCTGCTCTATTGTTTGTTTGGTCATCCATGCGTAAGCAATGCAAGTTATGAAGCTAAGATCATCAATGTAGCGCAAGGTCCTATTATTTCGCAACTATTTTTCACTGTTCGACGTTTTGTGCCTAATGTGATTCACTAAGGTCTTGGCCGCCACTCACCGGTTAATATTCGCACGGTGTCTAGACTGTCAACAGTTAGCATCCACCATGATGGATCACACGGTTATGGGCATTGCCGGACACATAATCACTTGAGCAAGCAAGGGCATAGAGCTAGCGCTAGAAAATGGCTACGAACGAGCTATCCTAGAGACTGATTGGAGCTCTTTGAAGACCTTAATTGATGACTAGGAGGGGATAAGATCCTCTGTAGGAGGCTTATGTTCCGATATTACAGAGTTAGGCAGGCTTTTTATTGATTTCAGAGTTGCTTGGGTGCGTAGGGTTGCTAACTCGGTGGCCCATCTGTATCTGTGTGCAAGTATGGTGTTGGCTACCGAGCGCACCTTCTTCTGGCCAGACTAGGACTAGTATCCCAGTGGTTGTTAGGAGTAGCTGCCGATGATTGTAATCCTGTCAATGACTAATGAAGCTGCGAAAGAGTCTGTAGCCTAGTGGTTACAAGAGCCCCGGTAGCACCTCAGGTTCTGGGTTCGAAGATACTCTTAGGGGTAGGGTTTACGTGCGTGTATTCATAGGGATGAGTGTGCGTGCGTTGTGAGTGTCTCCGATATATTGTGTAATTCGAAAAAAATGACTAATGAAGCTCTGTTACTACTAAAAAAAGTCACTTGAGGAAACAAACAAAACCCTATTTTATTCAAGTATTGTATGTATCTTTGACTCCGTCGTCCTATCTAATCATGCTCGCATTATTAATTTATATATCCGTACGTCTATAGTTCTCTATATAAAATGTAATTTATATATCCGTACACAAATGAAAACAAGAAAAATCTGGAAATGCATATGATTGGAATTTTATGCATGCTTGAAAGCGAGTTTTGGAATGTGACTCGGAGATAAAATTAATTAATTGAGTTTGTTGGAAAATTTTAGAAAGTTCAAATTTTTAGTGGGTTTTTTTATTAGATGGCAAAACATAGGGTGTTGCATTGCACACCGCCGGAGCACGGCCGGCGCCGCCTCAATCCCGGACGACCTCCTCATCTTCAAAGTGCTGGTCTGCCTCCCCGAGTCCCTTGCACGTTTCAGATCCATTTGCTAGCTCCTGGCGCGCCAGGATCGCGGACCCTGCCTTTGTCCGCCGCGAGATCGTGCTCGCCATTCCCCGCGAGATCGACCCCGAAGAATAGCAGGCCACGTCCAGTGACATCAGCTTCCACCGCCTCCTACCAGGAGGCCATGGCACCACCGTCCACCACCGAGACGATCTTCGAGAAGGCGTGGCCGGACGGCATCACGCGCCCTCATCTTCCCCGCGCACTGCGACGGCCTGGTCACCCGGACCAGGTGTTCGTCTGCAGCGCGGCAGCGCCCGGCCACCCGGGAGTTCGTCGCGTTGCCGCCGCAACGCCCAGCTCGACCACTGCGACTCCTGGTGCCGCCGGTCGGCCGGTGGCCATGACCCGTGGCGCAACGCCTACGTCGGCGCCAGGTACTTCTACCGGATGTACGGCCGCATGAGGTTCGACGAGGCCGCCGGGCAGTACGTACGCGAGGACTACGACGAGTCGACGAGGCCACGAGATCCTCACGCTGGCCGGCGGCGAGCCCCGATGAGAGGCCACAGGGGATCCGCCGCACGCCGCGTCGGGGTCCACAGGCCGATCTGCACGCGGCGTGCCATGGCGCGAATGCGGTTCAGCCTGCAGCACAGGACGTTCCGCGAATGTTATGCTGTGCCGGGTCCTACGTGCGTCCCTTTGCAATGACGGTTTGGATTCTCTTTGAGATTCGTTTTCATCATGACGTGGCCAGGGCCGTATTTTAATCGACCACCACGTGTGCATCGTAATCACGACTCCTAAAAAGACCGAAGTGTCTGTCAAGTCGCAAGAAACCACGTCGCCCTCGCGACACCACGCGCCCGCCTCCCCAAAAACCGAACATCTAAAAAAACCACAATTCCTTCCCACATGGACCTTGTTTAGTTGTTGAAAAAATTTGCCTTTTCAACGTTTCGAACTCCTGTAGCACACTGTAGCACGTTTCGTTTGTTTGTGGTAAATATTATCCTACCATGGCCTAACTAGGCTCAAAAGATTCGTGTCGCAAAGTACATCAAAACTGTGTAATTAGTAATTTTTTTTACCTACATTTACTGCTCCTAACATATGACTTTTGGTGCATTTAATGTGATGTGATGGAAAGAGAGTGGAGAAAACGTTAGAAACTTTAGCAAACTAAACAAGGCCCATGCGATCGTCAATCTTTCCTTCCTCCCCACCTGCGTTCCTTCCTGCCAACCTGCGATCCCCATCGCACGTGCCCTCCTAGCCGATCCAATCGCTCGCCGTCACCACCAGCAGCCGTCGCGCGGTGCCTGCGATCCCGATTCCCAATCATCCGTGCCCTCTTGCCGATCCAATCGCTCGGCGTCGCCATCAACCGTCGCGCGGTGCCTGTTGGGGAATATGGCCTTCGGAAGCGTTATGCCACGGCCGGCCTAGTTGCCGACTTCAGGCCACGGATGAAAAAGGGTTTTTACTGAGTATGCAGTAATGATTTAATGATGACACTGATGCTGCTCGAATTATGTGTGTGTTGTTTTGCGGGCGCAGTTCCTACCCTCGGCGACCCCGAAGGATGCAGACCTTCGGCGCCGAAGGTGCGGATAGGTCGGAAACACCACGCGTTGGGTGCGCTCCGATGCAGGGCGGAAAGCAGGTCGTGCGGAACGCCTCGGAAGCCCGGCGTGGTCGGGGCGGCGTCGTGGACTGGTTCGGCGCCGAAGGTGCGGCGCAAGCGATAACCTTGGCTCTGTCAGAGGGGTGCCGCGACACGTAGGCGCGTCGGACGTGTAAAGGGGCGTCGTACGAAGCAGAGACAAGAGGCGCCGCGTGTAAAGGCGGCTCGGCCATACGAAGACACGCTGGAGGCCTGTAAGAGGCGGGGAGTTACTGTTATACCCTTGTAAAGCGTGTAAAGCCGTTTGTCAGGAACGGAAAAGGTGTAATTGGGGTATTTGATCATACCCAGGGGCCTCCTATAAATAGAGGCTCCCTTGTAATCGAACGGACACACATTAATGAGAAGAGAGCTCCGAAGGTCTGGCTCAATAGTGTAGCCTCCGGTTCTGTTTGTTTCGTTTTCCTCTGTAGTGCGAAGCAGTAATTGTAGTAGTAGAAGTAGTAGTAGAGGTAGAAGTAAACTAGTCGTAATATAGCGTGATCTGCTCAGTAAGGGTTGAGTTAGTCTTTGAGCGTTCCCTTCGTCTCCGAGGGGGCCTTCGGCCGTGACCCCTTCGGAGGAGGGTAGAGCTTTCGGGGGGCTGTTGTGTCGGCGTCCACCTTCGGGCCCGATTTCCACCAACAGTTTGGCGCCCACCTCGTGGAAGAATCCAAGACCGCATGGCAAGGACGCGATCAGCAGGTGGCGAAGCCACTACGGCCCAGGCGTCAACTCCACCGCTAGCGCCAGAACCTGCCAACCCTTCGGCTTCGGCCGTCCAGCCTTCGGCGGGGACCGGTGCCGGGGTGAGTATCCCGGAGGTCGAGCACACCGCTTCGGGGGTGTTCAAAGTCAGCCTGGAGGGGCTGGGGGCTTCGGCGCAGGACATCGAAGCGCTACGAAGGATACGGGCTCTCATCTCGGGCAAGGCCGTAGCGGCCCAGCAAGAGCAGGAGGTGCGGCCGTCTTCGTCTCAGGCGCAGCCGTCCCAGCAGCAGGGCGCGGTGCCGACGCATGCCGCTCCAGACGCCGTCGACTTCAACATCAGGCAAGCTGAGTGGTATCTCGCTCTGCTCCAGGGTCAAATCGCCGGCACGCTGCCACAGCAGCAAGTCATCCCTACGCCAGCCACTCCAGCACCAGCGGCCGCCGCGCAGGCCGCACCGGCATCTCAGCAGCACGTCTGGCACACCTTGCAGGCCATGCAAGCTCAGCTGGATCAGTGGAGGCAGCAGAAGGATGCGTCCGAAGGGCAGAGCATCGGTCATCGACAGGAACGCGGGCAAGCGCCGAAACACTTCGCGCCAGATGACGCCTCGTTCCGCAATATTGTCCCGGTGTCCCCACTCTCGGTCGAGCTCGAGAGCGCGCCATGGCCCCGTCGTTTCAACGCTAACACCCTGCCTCAGTACGATGGAGATTACGACCCCAAGGAATTCCTTATGAAGTTTGAAGCTGCAGTGGAGTCTAACGGTGGCGATGCCACAACGAAGGCGAAGGCGCTTGTAATGGCCCTCAAAGGCGAGGTTCGGTATTGGTATGCAAACATACCGAAGGGGCACATAACCTCATGGTTTCAACTTCGCAACAAGTTGCTGTCCAGTTTCAAGGGCATGCAAGTCGAAGAGCTAGATTCCAATGACCTCGTCAACATGTGTATCCAGGGGGATAAGGAGTCGCTGCAAGAGTACATGCACAGAGTGGTGAATCTGACAGCGCGTGCGCCTGGGGTGTCTGAAAGCAGCACCATCGATGCCATCATAGGGGGTTTGAGGGTAGGAAACTGCCAGGATGTGCTTGACAAAATCAAACCGAAGTCCCTGCAGGAGCTGTTTGAACTAATGCAAGAATACTGCAAGTCCGATAAAGGCCGTCGCCGAAGGCTGGACCGAGCTAATGCAGCCAAGAAGCAAAAGCAGCAGGGTTAGTGGGACTCGCCGAAGGGATGGCAAAATCATCCGTCGAAGCAGGCGCACCGTCAAGTCAACAATGTATCCGCACCCCCGATCAAAATCAGAGCAGAAACGACGGCGGGCACAAAGGACCGCATAAGAACGGGAGGGGACCGAAGCCTCCGCAGCCACCCCCACCACCCCAAGGGGGGGGCGAAAGATTTTTCTGTTGGCTCCATGGAATCAATGCATACCACCACACGCATCAGTGCCCTTCGGCGATCAAGAAGAAAATCGAGTGGGAAGCTGAGGAGAAGGCGAAGGCAGCGGGCCTGACCATGAACCACGTCATGAAGTACCAGAACCCGGGGCAGTTCAGGGCTCTACCGCCACCGTATCACCCCCACCAGTCTTTCCAACCTTCGGCGCCTACGCAGGTGTTCCAATCATCGCAAGTGTACGCTCCTTCGGCGCCACAACTGCCACCGCCTCCACCCATCCACATGCAACAACCTTCGGTATTTGTGCCTTCGTGGCCGAACCCACCCGTCCACCATCAAACGCCTTACAGTCAGCCACCACCACCAAAGCAAGAAGCACCCGATTCCAGCAGCCCGAGAATGATGGGTATGGTCAACATCATCAACGCAATTTCAGGGGGCTCCAATGAGCCGGTACACGCAACGAAGCGTCAGAGGCAGGACTATTACCGAAGCGTATCGCATATCTGCTCGGGAAAATATTTCCACCTGCCCTGGTCTCACATCCCAATAACTTTCACAGCTGCTAACATTCGGTTGCAACACTACCCCCACAATGATCCACTCGTCATAAGGGCGAACATAGGCAAGAACACGAAGTACTACTTCGGTAACGACGTCGGAAGGGTTCTGGTGGACAACGGTAGCTCGGCGGATATCTTAACTTGGCAGTGTTTTTCCGGCATGGGCTTCAAAAGGGAAGACTTACAGAAAGCAGAGCACCCGCTATACAGCTTCGGTAACAAAAGAATTGATGCACTGGGCAAGATTGATGTCAATGTGACCTTCGGGCAGGACGCCACCATGAGAACGGAAGTCATAACCTTTGACGTCGTCGATTTCGTATACCCGTATAATGCCATCTTCGGGCGCAACACCATCAACAAGTTCGCAGCAGTCATTCACCAAGGATATCTACTGATGAAGATACCAACCGCGGCGGGGGTGATTTCGGTGTACGGCAGCCAAGAGGAGGCTCGGCGTGCCGAGCGAAACACTTCGGTGCATAACAGGCAGGTGCATGTTATTGATGAGGACGAGGGTAGCGAAGTCGTGCCAGAAGCAGAACAGAAGGCCGAAGCACAGATGAGGCAGTCGATGAAGCAAGCCGAAGCTGAGCGCATGAAAGCAGTGGATGACACGAGAACAGTCCCTTTGTGTGCAGATGTGCCAAGCAGGACCGTCATGATAGGCACCGAGGTCAGCAAAGAGGAGGAAGATAAACTCCTACAGTTCCTTCGTCACAATCAGGATGTGTTTGCATGGTCCAAGTCAGATTTGACGGGGGTCCACCGCTCGGTCATAGAGCATGCCCTGAATACCGACCCGAAGGTCAAACTGAAGCTGCAGAGGCAACGGCCAATGTCAGACGACAGGGTCAAATCTGCGGAAGCCGAAGTGCAGAAGCTGCTAGATGCAAGAATTATAAGAGAAGTGCAGTACCCCGTGTGGGTGGCCAATGTTGTGATGGTGCCGAAGAAGAATGGGAACATGCGCATGTGCATCGATTTCACAGAGCTCAACAAAGCATGTCCGAAAGATCCCTACCCACTCCCAAGGATCGACATTATCATTGATCAGGCAGCCGGCTGTGAAATGCTAAGTCTCTTGGATTGTTTCTCCGGATATCACCAGGTGTGGATGCGAAGGGAGGACGAGGCTAAGACTGGGTTCACAACCCCCTTCGGTATTTTCTGCTTCGTCAGAATGCCAAAAGGTCTTCGTAACGCCGGGCCCACGTTCAACCGCATGATGAAGCTGATCCTGGGTAATCAGTTGGGGCGCAACGCCTCAGCCTATGTCGACGACATTATTATCATGAGTGAGAAGGAGAAAGATCACATCGCAGACTTGACTGAAACCTTCGATAATATGAGGCGTAATGGGCTCAAGCTCAACCCAGAGAAGTGCATCTTCGGCATCCGAAAGGGGCAGTTGTTAGGCTGTATGGTGTCGAAGTGGGGCATACAGGCAAATCCCCAGAAAATCGAAGCGTTGCGCAGAATGCAGCCACCAAGTAGCAGAAAGGAGGTGCAAAGGCTTACGGGCAGAATAGCATCGCTGAACCGGTTCATCTCCAAGGCAGCTGAGCGAAGCCTACCTTTCTTTAAGGTGCTTCGCGTGAACTCAATTTTCCAGTGGGCGCGAAGCAACAGCAAGCTTTCGAGGATCTGAAAAATTATCAGGAAGAGGCGGCAGTTATGTCCAAGCCATCGCTGAAGGCCGAGTTATTACTGTACATTGCAGCAACCGACACAGCAGTCAGCGCCGTTCTAGTAGAAGAGCGGATGGAGGCGGACACTCTAAGGCAGTTCCCCATCTATTACATCTCCGAAGCCTTGAGCGGTTCGAAGCTTTTTTACTCAGAGATGGAGAAGATGGCATACGCAGTCGTGATGGCCAAGAGGAAGCTTCAGCACTACTTCCAGAGCCACAACATATCAGTCCCCACAGCTTTCCCTCTTCGCGACATGTTTGAAAACAAGGAATCGACAGGAAGAATAGGCAAGTGGGCCACAGAGTTGGAAGAGCATGTTATAAACTTCGTTTTGCGCAGCGCAATAAAATCTCAGGTCCTCGCCGACTTTGTTGCTCACTGGACACCTTCGGTCACGAAGGGGGACCCCATAGTCTCAGAGCCAGTCTGGGAGGTTCAGTGTGACGGAGCATATTGTCATTTGGGCTCGGCGGCAGCAGCAGTCCTCAAGTCTCCCTCTGGCATCAAGCTTCGCTACGCGCTGCGGCTAAACTGCGACAATTGCACAAATAACATGGCAGAGTATGAGGGATTACTGCTTGCGCTTCGGAAGGCCAGGGCGGTGGGAGCAAGGAGACTCGTCATCTTGACGGACTCCGAGCTTGTAGCCGGCCACATCGGAAAAACTTACAAGGCAAAGAAGCCAGACATGATGAAGTATCTGCAAGCTGTACGAATCATGGAGAAGTTTTTCATCGGCATTACAGTCAGGAGTTTTCCTAGGCACTACAACAAGGAAGTCGATGCCATAGCAAAAGCAACTGCTCTACTTGAGCCCTTACCGCCAGATGTGTTTCACGAAACAACGACAGTGAGATCTGCTGCAGACGAACCAACGCCCCCCAAGTTCGTGAACGCCATACACAGTGAAGATTGGCGTGCCCCAATAGTAGCGGCAGTCAGGGGCTATTATGAGGCCGAAGATGGGGTTATTGACAAGAGAGTGGCCATCAGGGCGAGGAATTATCACATCATTGATGGTAACTTATACGGAAAGGGAGTATGTGCCCCACTGCTAAAGTGTATATCAGTAACCGAAGGCAAGCAGCTGCTCCATGAGATCCACAGTGGCATGTGCTCACATCACCTCGGCACGAGAGCCCTAGTGCAGAAGGCGTTTCGTCAAGGTTTTTACTGGCCTTCGGCTGTGGCAGACACACATGATATTGTACGCCAGTGCCCAGAATGTCAGCGCCATGCGCCATACAGTAAATTCGCCTCCAACGAGATACAGCTGATACCCCCGGTATGGCCCTTCGCTCGGTGGGGGATGGACATCGTCGGCCCGCTACCAACAGCGCCAGGCAATTACACTCATGCCGTGGTGGTCGTGGAGTATTTTTCCAAGTGGGTGGAAGCAAAGCCACTATTAAGCATTACTTCGGCCACAATACAGAAATTCTTCTGGCAGAACATCGTGTGCCGCTTCGGTGTGCCATACGAAGTCACCGTGGACAATGGCAAGCAGTTCGACAGCGCTGACTTCAAGGACTTCTGTGCTTATCTGGGCACCAAGTTATGCTTCGCTTCGGTCTACCACCCGCAGTCCAACAGGGCGGTAGAACGGGCCAATGGGGTAATTTTCGCCGGCATCAAAAGGAATATCACTGGTTTGCCCAAGAGCAAATGGGCCGAAGAGCTGCCGAGGGTGATCTGGTCTCACAACACCACAACCTCCAGAACCACGCAGTTTTCACCTTTTAAGTTGCTTTATGGCGAGGAGGCCATGCTACCCGAGGAGTTGTGCCTGGGAACCTGGAGGGACGTCCCTTCCAGCGACGAAGCCCTCAAGACTTCGGTCCAGAACATCGAGGAGGTACGCTTGCAAGCCGGGGCAAACTTGTTGTCGTACCAGGAAGAAACGAGAAGGTGGAAAAACAAGAAGATTCGACCGAAGTTCATACGGTCGGGAGACCTGGTACTACGCAAGATCCCGAAGGGAAAGCTGAAGGGTAAGATGCACGGGAAGTGGGAAGGTCCATTCATAGCAACCGCGACATCGAACGAAGCAGCTTTCAAGTTGCGTCGGTTGAACGGCGAAGAAGAGCCTTACACGTGGAATGTGGACATGCTCCAGAAGTACTTTGTCTGAAGACACGACGAAGTGGCAACCCATTGTATCTTCGCTTTATAGCCTTGTTCTCTTTTCTGTTGTAAAGTTTGTAATATATGAACATTAAGTAGGGGGACGTACTCTTTTCCTCACGGGGGAGGCTTCGCGGTTCCCCGCTGGACCCGCGAAGCGTGAGGTTTTTAATGAGGCGGACCCAGGTACCCTGTTTTTTGACGTGTAATATAAGTCAGTTTCCCCCCAGCGCTTGTTGCCCGATTTTCATTTTTGAATGCGTTTTCGCAGCTCCGCCGAAGCTATGCTCCCCCCACACGCTCCGGGGGGCATAGTCTTCGGAGTGGACTTCGGCGGGGTAAGTAACGGCGTGGGCGCGGATCGCATTAAGTGCACCCGGGCCACGCCTGTCACTTATCGTCGTAACCGAAAGGAGAAGCATGCTTGATGCGATGCGTCGGTCCCGTCATGACCGAAGGAAAAGTCCGCTTGATGCGGCACGATTGGCCCCGTTATGGCCTAAGTGCGAGCACGCTTGATGCGATGCGTCGGTCCCGTCATGACCGAAGGAAAGGTCCGCTTGATGCGGCACAGAGGCCCCGTTATGGCCTAAGTGGAAGCACGCTTGATGCGATGCGTCGGTCCCGTCATGACCGAAGGAAAGGTATGCTTGAAGCGGCACAGAGGCCTCGTTATGGCTTAAGTGGAAGCGCACTTGATGCGATGTCTCGGTCCTGTCATGATCGAAGGAAAGGTCCGCTTATCGTGGCGCGATGACCTTGTTATGGCCTCAGTGGAAGCTCGCTTCTTTCAAGAAAATGCTCAGCGCGGTAAATGAACTGTCGTACTGACTAAGGGGAGACTGCAGCCGAAGGACAGAAATGCGTGCGAACAGCAGCGCTACCTTCCGGCAGAATTCAACTAGGATATCTAAGTAGGATAAGACACACGTCCCTCTCTGATAGTTTCGGTCACTAAGGGCTGAGACGAAAGGCGGCGATGAAAACAAGCGCAGTAACAAAAGTTGCAGGTGATGAATACAGCTACCTTCGTTTATTATCATATTTCGAAATACAACAATTCAATACAACATGTTCTCTCTACATACTTTACAAGTTGACTTGGCCCACGTCGCTCCGATCTGCCGCGAACACTTCCGGGGGGGGAGTTCCGAAGCAGGTCACTTGAAGTCTTCGCGGCATTACTTGATGCGACGCAAAGTCACGAGGGAGGCACACATCAAGTGGTTAGTCCTCATTGAGTACAACTTCGCAGATCTCGTCAATCAACCGAAGTGCCGCCGTGTCTATTATGTCCAGAGCCATCTCGCAAAGCTCTTCATCAGTGGGCATGCATCCTGAGCCGAAGACAGGATTATAGTCGGGGGCGCAGACACTCACATCAGCTCGGTCTTTGCAACCGTGGCGCCATCCGACGAAGCGTCAGGGATTAAATACACATATTCAGGTGGCCCGATAGTACCTTCCTCGACCGGCTCCGGCTTGGGAACCACCCCTTCGTCTACGAAGGGGTTTGTCCAATTACACTTGGCCGCCCGTCGGGCGGCGCGCTCTCTAAGAATGGCCTCTCGGCGCGAAGGATCCTTCGAAAAGTCCGTGAAAAAGCGTTTAGCGGCCTCGTTTCGGACCTGATAACGCTTTGCACGGTACGACAAGAACTCCGAATATGACACGCCCGGATGGCGGATGCTAAACTTGGTCCACACGTTCGGTGCAACAAAAAAAGAGTTCATGGGCAGGGGCGGGTCGTTCGCACCTTCGGTTCCCTGCGCAGGCACCACCGAGGGAACCTGCGCAGAGACACCCTGTATTAGTGTCTATTACAACCGCATCGCCAAAAAATACTATCAGTTTACTGAACACCAACTCAAGTCTCCTCAGACCTCGGCTTCGGTGGTGGCGGGCGGAGGATCGGTCTGGCCGGCGCCCGCAGGCTCGGGAGGAGCTTCACGCACGGGAGAGCTGATAGCAAGCAGCGCGGCTTCAAGCTCGGCTGCATGCGCCCTTTCCGCGGTGTCGGCTCCAGTGGGCCCCCCGGTGCTTGTCGTAGCATGTACATCCTCGTCTGGAGCGTGGACGGTGTCCCCATCAGGAGTGGCGGCGGCTTTGGGGGAGGTAGGGGCAGCCACAGCGGTACCTGTCGGGGACAGCCATAGGGGTCCCCTAAAAAACCGGGGAAAACCCATCTTCTTTCGTAAAAAACGCAAACGCAAACAAATCCGCAAGCCCAAAACACACACAACATAATTGCAACCCCGGTGGCCCCCGCGGCCCACCTAAACAATTGGCCCAGTCACCCCCTCGGGTGAGGTCCGCCTCGCTCGAGGGCTGAACGCCCCCTCGGGTGAGGATCGCCTCGCTCGAGGGCTAAACGCCCCCTCGGGTGAGGTCCGCCTCGCTCGAGGGCTGGTCGCCCCCTCGGGCAAGGTCCGCCTCGCTTGAGGGCCCGTCGCCCCCCTCGGGCAAGGTCCGCCTCGCTCGAGAGCCAGTCGCCCCCTCGGGCAAGGTCCGCCTCGCTCGAGGGCTCCCACGGGCACATCGCCCCCGCACCTGCTCCCTCGACCGAGCCATTTAATACTCTGACACCTGCAGGTTCACGCCACGCCCTGACACGCCTAGGAATCACGCCCCGGCACTGTTTTGCCAACTCCCCCGGTGAGGCCATCCCCGCCACTGTGCGGCGTTGTGCGGCATGGCCGGCGTCAGTCCCGTGACACTGTGCCGCCCACTCTCGTACGGCTGACGCGCCGCGCCCTCAAAAGAGGATGACGGAACCCTCGAAGGGGGAACGAACGCTTATTTCACGCTTGCCCAGGACTACGCCATGACGTCAGGCCAGCGAGACCGGTCACCTCCATCGCTGTCGGTCCTGTGCGGCCACCCCCGCCATCACGACACCATCCCGGGCACTGCATCGCCATCCCTAACGCTGTGGAAGCGCGCGGCGACAGGACATCGCCACGCCCGCTACTGTGCCCCGTACGGCCTCCCGTCAGCGGCATCCTCGAATCAACATGCGGGCAACCACCAAACGAGCGACCCCTACACCGCCACCCTCGAAGCCGTTCCTGGACGGATACAGGGCACGCCATGACGTCCCGCCGGAAGCAAGATTCGCCAGGACGGCCGTCTACTCCACGGCACTGTATGCCGTGCCTCTACACGTAGATTAAACAGTGCGGCACGCCTGTAAACTGCCTCCTCCTTGGCCTATAAAAGGAGGGGCAGTCCCCTAGCCGCAGGGGGACGACAGATAGCACTCACTCGCACGCTTTCTGCCTTCACCACGATATTGGCACTCGCCTCAATCCGAAAAACCTCTGGGACCTGGAGGCTCGGCCTCCTCTCCCGCCTCGCTTGTAGCCCCCCTCTGCAAGCACCACGGTGCAAACGCAATACATTGCCTCGAGCACACCACTGCTGGACGTACGGCCCCGGCCGGAACCAGGATAAACCCAGTGTCATCTAGTTGCTTAGCACCGGCCATCGAGAGATAGATCTCAGCGCTCTTACTAGTTAGTGTTGGGACTACTTTCCGCACCAACAGTTGGCGCGCCAGGTAGGGGACTGTGCGCTGAAGATCAGCTTCCACAAGCCATCTCGATGGTGATCCGCACCGAGTACAGGGCCCAGAGGTATTCCATGGGCAGCTCGGACCCCCTCCCAGCCGGATTCGAAATCCGGTTCGGGAGCCTGAACTTTCAGGCCACGGGGAACGGCTACCTCATGCGCATCACCAACCGTGCCGAGCTCCACCCGTGGCGGTCGACCGGGCCGGGACCTGTTCCCGCCACGCCTGCTACCGACGCCCCGGCGCCCGCCCAAGCGGACGCTGCGGGCCCCTCGTCACCACGACGCCGACGACGCTCCTGCCAGCGCTCTCGTCAGGCGCGGATGGAACGACGTCGGGCTGCACGCGTCGCCTCGCAACGTGACGCACCCGCTGGCGAGACGGCGACCGCACCCGCGGAGGAGCACGCGGTTCCTGAGCCGCGGTTCCCCCACGGGATGCGCAACGCTGCGACAGCGTACGCCTCATCCGCCAGCACCGACGTGGCAGCGTACAAGGACCTCCCCGGCCATCACCTCCTGGCGGCCAGGAACCTCATCGCCACCACCAACGACGAGTCCTACCACGGCTCCGCTAGCGAGCTGCCACCCGCCACCTCGCACGGGTATACGGAGTGGGACTTCTCCGGCGTACCAGACCCAGTGGTGTTCCGGCGGTTCCTCGACGTCGCGGACTACTGGTTCGGCTACTCCGATTCCTCGAGCGCCGGCAGTCATGACCCTGCACGCGAGTGCTTCGTGGTCGCCATCGGTGACGAAGTCGACGGCGTGACCTCGGCAGGAGCAGGTGAGGGAGAACCCCCCCGGGACCCAGGAGCGAGCGCGCCCCGGAACCCGAGGCCGAGCGCGCCCCCACCTCGCCAACGGGTGGCGTCGACATCAACGCGCAACTGGCCCAGGCGCGCAAGCTCGAGGCGAAGATCGCGGAGGAGTACCGCGCGGTTCATGCGCGCCTCCATCGCTGGGGAAGCCTCCGCTCGCGGCGAGCGCATGCGCGAGCTGGGCAAGCAGGCCCGCGAGCGCATCAACGTCGACTTCAACGTTGACGATCCGAGCACGCCGCCGCGCGCGAGCCAGAAGCTCGTTGCAGCTGCAACGTTGCTACGGGCCATGCCCGCGCTATCATCGCCCGAGGCCCGGAACCTGCACCGCGAGGCGCAGGCGCTCATCGAGCAAGCGGCCGTTCAACAGGCCGAGAGCTCGGCGTCCCGCATGCGCCAGCCAGCCAGTGTGCGGGACGACGGCAACGTCCAGGGCAGGGAGGCGTCTGCCCATGCGGACGGCGCAGCAGGGCAGCAGGCCAACCAAGGCCGAACGCCGGTCAGGGAGCGAATCCTTGACACGCGCGGACAAGCCCAGGACGGCGACGCCCGCAACGTCATCAACGCCCGCCGGGCGGGCAACGCGGAGACGCGGGCGGTGGTAGGCTACCACCCACGGCGGGGCGGACGCTACGACAGCCGCGAGGATCGCTCACCGACGCCGGAGCCCCCGGGGACCCGCGTGTTCAGCCGGGAGATCCGCACGGCGAGCTTCCCCCAACGCTTCCGCCAGCCCACCTCGATCGACAAGTACACGGGGGAGACGGACCCTCGTGTGTGGCTCAACGACTATCGCCTGGTGTGCCAGCTGGGCGGAGCCACCACCGACGAGGTCATCATCCGCAACCTGCCGCTGCACCTCGCAGACTCGACGCGGACGTGACTTGAACACATGCCGACCAGTCAGATCCACAACTGGGATGACTTGGTCCGCACCTTCGTGGGAAACTTCCAGGACACGTACGTGCGCCCTGGGAACTCCTGGGATCTGTGCGCATGCACCCAGAAGCCCGGCGAGTCGCTCCGGGATTTCATACGGCGCTTCTCCAAGCGCTGTACGGAGCTCCCGAGCGTCGCCCAGTCCGAGATCGTGCACGCCTTCCTCGAGGGCACAACCTGCCGGGACCTCGTGCGCGAGCTTAGGCGTAGCCCGCCGGTCGACTCCAACGAGCTGTTCGACATCGCCACCAGCTTTGCTTCCGGTGAGGAGGCGGTGGGGGCTATCTTCGATGGCAAGAAGGGCAAGCGCGTGGACGACACGCCCGCGGAGGGCAGCAAGTCCAAGGAGCCCCAGCAGAAGCACAAGCGGGGCAAGAAGGGCAAGAAGCCGCGCCGCGAGGCGCGCGCGCAGGGACGCGACGATGACGGGGACGAGGCCCTCGCAGTTGACCCGGCTCGAAAGGGCCCTCGAGCGGCTCCTCGAGGCCCCAGCGTATTCGACGACATGCTCAAGAAGCCCTGCCCGTACCACAAGACACCAGTCAACCACACCCTCGAGCAGTGCGACATGCTCAAAAAGTACTACAGCCGTGCCGCCACGAAGGATGGCGAGGCCAAGAAGGACGGGGGTGACGGTGACGCCGGTGGCTTCCCGGCGGTGGAGAACGTCTTCCTCATCTTCGGGGGACCGACCGTTGATATGTCCAACAGCCAGCGCAAGCGGGAGTGGCACGAGGTCCTCGCCGCGGAAAAGGCTCCTCCCTCCTTCCTCGACTGGTCGGAGGACGCCATCACCTTCAGCCGTGAGGATCACCTGAACCGCATCCCCAATCCGGGCCAGTACCCGTTGGTTGTCGACCCAGTCATCGGCAACGCGCGGTTCTCCAAGGTGCTGATGGACGGAGGCAGCAGCCTCAACATCCTCTACGCGCACACTCTGCGCCTGCTGGGGATCGGGTTGGACCAGCTGCGGCCCAGCACGACGCCGTTCCATGGCGTCGCGCCGGGCAAGCGCATTCAGCCCCTCGGGCAGATCGATCTGCCAGTCTGGTTCGGCACACCGAACAATTTCCGCAAGGAGACTCTCACCTTCGAGGTGGTGGGATTTAGGGACGCGTACCACGCCATCCTTGGGCGACCGTGCTACACCAAGTTCATGGCAGTCCCGAATTACACCTACCTCAAGATGAAGATGCCGGGGCCCAAGGGCGTCATCACCGTGGGCTCATTGATCGAGCACGTGTTCGACTGCGACGTCGAGTGCGTGGAGCACGCCGAGGCATTAGCGCTGGATGAAGCGCTCGTGGCAAGCATGGAGAAGTTGGTCAACGAGGACCTCGACTCCGCCACCAAGCATGCCGGCAGCTTCGAGGCTGCCGAGCAGACCAAGGAGGTACCCCTCGACCCTGCCGCCCTCGAGGGCAAGGCGTTGAGGGTCAGTTCCACCCTCGACCCGAAATAGGAAGTGGTGCTCGTCGACTTTCTCCGCGCCAACGCCGACATCTTCGCGTGGAGCCCCTCGGATATGCCAGGCATCCCAAGGGAGGTCGCTGAGCACTCCCTTGATATCCTACCTCACTCCCGAGCCGTGCAACAACGGCTGCGACGCTTCGACGAAGAGCGACGCCGAGCGATCGGAGTGGAGCTGCGGAAGCTCCTCGAGGCTGGGTTCATCAAGGAAGTCTTTCACCCTACGTGGCTAGCTAATCCTGTACTAGTTAAGAAAAAGAATGGGAAGTGGCGGATGTGTGTAGATTACACTAGCTTGAATAAAGCATGTCCCAAAGTTCCTTTTCCTTTGCCACGAATCGATCAAATCGTTGACTCGACTGCAGGGTGTGAGCTTCTATGCTTCCTTGATGCCTATTCCGGGTACCACCAAATAAAAATGAAGGAGTCCGACCAGCTCGCGACTTCATTCATCACACCGTTCGGAATGTTCTGCTACGTAACGATGCCGTTCGGCCTCCGGAACGCGGGCGCTACATACCAGCGATGTATGCAGCACGTTTTCGGAGACCAGATCGGGCGAACCGTTGAGGCTTACGTAGACGACATAGTTGTAAAGACCAGGAAGGCGGACGACCTGGTTAACGATCTGCGCGTGGCATTCGATTGCCTGCGAGCCAACAGGGTGAAGCTGAACCCCGAGAAGTGCATCTTCGGAGTGCCGTGAGGCATGCTGCTGGGATACATTGTCTCCCAGCGGGGAATCGAGCCCAACCCCGAGAAGGTCACAGCCCTCGAACGGATGGGCCCGATTCGAGACCTTAAGGGGGTCCAGAAGGTGCTGGGGTGCCTTGCCGCTTTGAGCCGTTTCATTTCGCGGCTCGGCGAAAAGGGGTTACCCCTCAACTAACTCCTGAAGAAGCACGAGCGCTTCTCCTGGACCGTCGAGGCCCAGGAGGCGCTTGACAAGCTCAAGGCGACGCTCGCCGACGCGCTGATCTTAACGCCACCCCGGGACGATGAGCCTCTGTACCTCTACGTCACCGCAACCACCCAGGTGGTCAGCGCCGTCGTCGTGGTGGAGCGTACAGAGGAAGGGCACACCCTACCGGTCCAACGGCCCGTGTACTACATCAGCGAGGTGCTATCCAAGACCAAGGCACGTTACCCGCAAATCCAGAAGCTGCTCTACGCGGTGGTGCTCGCACGGCGCAAGCTCCGGCACTACTTCGAGGCCCACCCGGTTACGGTAGTCTCCTCCTTCCCGTTGGGGGAGATTATCCGAAACCCGGATGCGGCAGGCAGGATCGCCAAGTGGTCTGTGGAACTCATGGGCGAGACGCTCGCCAATGCGCCACGCAAGGCAATCAAGTCCCAGATCCTAGTGGATTTCGTCGCCGAATGGACGGACACGCAACTGCCGCCGCCGCAGATCCAGGCCGATTGCTGGACCCTCTACTTCGACGGGTCAGTAATGAAAACGGGGGCGGGCGCGGGCCTGCTCTTCATCTCACCCCTCGGGGAGCACATGAGGTATGCAGTACGCCTACACTTCCCCGCGTCCAACAACATGGCGGAATACGAGGCCCTCCTTTGCGGCCTCAAAATCGCCATCGAGACAGGCATCAAACGCCTCGACGTCAGGGGAGACTCGCAGCTCGTGATCGACCAGGTCATGAAGAATGCGAGTTGTCACGACGACAAGATGGAGGCCTACTGCAACGCTGTACGAACCCTCGAAGACAAGTTCTACAGCATCGAGCTCAACCACGTTCCCCGCCGGTACAACGAGGAGGCGGACGAACTCGCCAAGATTACGTCGGGGCGAATCACCGTTCCCCCGAATGTCTTTGCACGGGACGTCGCAAAACCGTCCGTCAACCTCGAGCCGACACCCTCGAATCAAGAGGAACCCTCGGGGGCTCCCTCGAATCCAGCGGGCACGGAGCCCATGGACGAGGACCCCTCGAACAAGGCGTTCGTGCTCTCCTTGCTCGAGGGGTACGGTGCGGACGAGGCCGAGCCCATGGACACGGAGCCAGCCCCCCACGCGGAGGACTGGCGAGACAAGTACATCGCCTGGATGGATCGAGGGGAACTTCCCTCGGACCGATCTGAGGCCAGACGCATCACCAGGATGGCCAGGTCCTTCACCCTCGTGGACGGTGAGCTGTACAAGTGCGCCGCGTCAGGCGTCCTGCAGCGGTGCGTGCCCATCCCCCAGGGGCGCGAGCTCCTCCGGGACATCCACGCGGGCGTGTGCGGCCACCACGCGGCACCGCGCACCCTCGTAGGCAACGCATTCCGCCAGGGCTTCTACTGGCCTACTGCGGTCGCTGATGCCAGCAAGATCGTGCGCACCTGCGAAAGGCGCCAATTCTACGCCCGCAAGACCAATCTCCCAGCTCACGCCCTCCAAATGATTCCGGTCACGTGGCCCTTCGCCGTGTGGGGGCTGGACATCGTCGGGCCCTTGCGGAAGGCGCCCGGGGGCTACACCCACCTGCTGGTTGCCATTGACAAGTTTTCCAAGTGGGTCGAGGTGCGCCCAATCACGAATCTCAGGGCGGAGCAGGCCGTGACGTTCTTCACCGACATCATCTACCGGTTCGGGGTGCCTAACTCCATCATCACCGACAATTGGTCTCAATTCACCGGCAGGAAGTTCCTGGAGTTCTGCGACAAGTTCCACATCCGCATGGATTGGGCGGCCGTGGCACACCCACAGACCAATGGTCAAGTGGAGCGCGCCAACGGCATGATCTTACAAGGTCTCAAGTCCAGGATTTTCGACAGACTGAACAAGTCCGGCCGAAAATGGCTCCAGGAGCTACCGGCGGTCGTGTGGAGCCTCAGAACCACCCCGAGCAGGGCCACGGGATTCACCCCGTTCTTCTTGGTCTATGGCGCGGAGGCCATCCTCCCCACGGACTTGGAATATGGGTCGCCCAGGGTCCGGGGCTACGACGAGGGCACCAACCAGCGAGCCCGCGAGGACTCGCTGGACCAACTGGACGAGGCCCGCACCGTGGCCCTGATGCATTCGGCAAGGTACCAATAGGCTCTGAGGCGCTACCAGGCCCGGAAGATACGGCGCCGAGACTTCAACGAAGGGGACCTAGTCCTAAGGCTGCGCCAAGACAGTCGAGGCCGCCACAAGCTATCGCCCCCATGGGAGGGACCCTATGTCGTGGTCAAAGTGCTCAAGCCCGGCACCTACAAGCTGGCCAACGAGGATGGTGAAGAACTCACCAACGCTTGGAACATCCAACAGCTACGTCGCTTCTACCCTTAGAAAGGATTTCCAAGTTCTTTTTGTTATTTACATACCCAACACCCCAGTTGGTTGTACGAATGTAAATTGCATCGAATTAATAAAATCAAAGGGCGACTCGGCTTTCCCCAGAAAACCAAGTCACCCTCGGGGGCTACTGCGGGGGGCATCCCCCCCCCAAAAATGGTCCCATTTTTTCGCAAAAACCCGTCACAAATGTACTAAGTACGCCTCGACCCAAATTCTGGGTGAACTTACGCGGGACACGAGCGGCCAAAGGGTGAAGAAGCACGAGTCGGGGATAGCCTACGCCTCCGGCAGGATACGGCCCTTCCCCCTCGCCACCTCGCCTACAAGCTACTCGTGTGAACGAAACTCTCCCAGCCAAGGTTCACCTAAGAAAATCGGGAGGCAGAACAGTACAATTGCCGGAGTGAACAAACTACTGCTTCGATTCACAAACATTCAAATATTTTAAACTGTAAACGTTTATTACAGCAAGCCACACGGCTCGAATGCTAACACTGAAAATATAAAGGGCACAAACGCCCAATGGTCTTCAGGCTTGGGGGCCGCCTGCCACGGGAGCGTCCGGGAATAGGAAGTCCGTGAAGTCCTCGGCGAGCATGTCGGCAGCAGGAGCGGCGAGCGCGTCCGCACGGTTCATCACCGTCTCGTCGTCGACGCTGTCGGGGACGATGTAGCCCGTGGAGACAGCCTCGAAGTCGACTTGGTAGTGGGACGCCACCACGCCGAGGGCCTTCTGGACGCCCAGGTGAAGGGCGCGGCGCATGCGCCGGGTGACATGCCCACCGAGGGCGCGGAGGCGACTCACTATCGAGCTCCCAGCCTGCGCCTCGCCTTCCTCGACCTCCTGGCAGGCCTCGAGGGCGGCGGCCCGCAGCTCCTCCAACTCCTGTTGCGAGGAGTTGTAGGCCGTTTGGACAGCCTGAGCCTGGGTCGTCGAGTTCCCCAGGGCGGTCCGCAGGCCTGAAAACCATAAACAAAAAACAAAAATTGGGAGCGGATCCCAAACAAGTCGAATCAACAAGCAAAAGACAGGCGAAAGTTGACTCTCCTTCGACTTGCTTCCTCTCCGTCTCGAAGGAGGCACGCGCGGTCTCGGCCGTCCGTCGCAGCTCGAGGATCGTGGCGTCCTTCTCCTCGCCGGCCTGCCACAGCTCCTCATAGGAGACGCCCTCCTGGACCAACTCCCCGCTGAGACGCGTGATCTCCGCGTCCCGAAGCTTGAGAGTGGCCTGCGCCCCCTCCAGCGCCGCGCGTTCCCGCTGGAGATGGCCCTGTGCCTCCTCCCGAGCCAGACGCTCGCGCTCGAGGGCAGCCCGGGCCTCGACAAGGGCGGTCCGCTCCTGCTGGAGCTGAGCCTCCGCCTGCTGGCGTGCGACCCGTTCCTGCCGGAGCTGCTCTTCCGTCGAGGCGAGGGAGGCAGCCTTGTCCGCCAGGCTGGCCCTCAGCTGCTCGGCCTCCTTGGCCTTCTCCTCGGCCTGGCTCCGCCAAGCCCGTGCTCCCTCGAGGGTCGCACGGTCCTGTTGGAGCTGGGCACGAGCCGTGGCCACCTCGGTCTCCCACTCCGCCGCCAAGGCCCGCGCCCCTGCCAGATCCTCCCGCGCCTTCTGCAGCGCCTCGTCCCGATTCACGAGCGCTGTCCTCACCTTCTCGACCGCGGAGGCGTCCTCCGCAGCCCGGGCGTCTAGCACCAGGAGTTGGTCCCGCGGGATTTCCGCCCGGTACACCAGCCTAGGCCTGGGCAAAATACCCGATACCCATTACCCGTACCCGAATTACCCGAACCCGAACCCGAATTACCCGAACCCGAGGTACCCGATTCCAAGTTCGGATAGTGATTGTGATTACCCGAAATTAGTTTGGGTAATTCGGGTAATACATTCCGGTACCCGAACTACCCGAACTACCCGAAATTTGTCTTTGTCTTTGTATTTATTCATGTGTTGTTAGTTGAACACTTGAAATTGTCACTTTATTACAATATAATTCTCTTAGTTTGAACAAATGACTATAATATACTATTCTTCTCAACTTGTAGTTGAAATTCAACACAAACTACTAGTCTATGGAACATTATGTGTGTTTGAGTGTATACTTTGATTATATATTTCGGGTAAATTGGGTAACCCGAACCCGAACCCGATTTTTGCGGGTACCCGAACTTGCGGGTAGTGTTTTTCAGGAGCTGATATCGGGTAATGATTCTCATTACCCGAATTTCGCAAAACCCGAATTACCCGACCCGAACTAATCGGGTAACCCGAACGCCCACCCCTACACCAGCCATCCGTTGTCGGTCCTCAGGGCCTCGACATGGGCGTCGAGGGTGTCGTACTGCTCCCGGTACCAGCTGAGCTCGGTGTTCAGCCGGTCGAGAGCGCCGTACCTCTCCCGGGCCCGACCCTCCAACTCCTGTCGCCGGCGGACAAAGCGAGAGAGAACGTGGGTCAGGGGGAGCACAAACGCGGAAGAAACGAGAGGGGAGAAACTACAAAACTCAACGAGAAGCCACGAACCTGGAAGATGCGCCACGCGGGACCCCCGTGGATCCGCAGCGCCTCGTTCAGCGCCCGGTTGAGCGAGGAGCCGTGGTCACGGAACTCCTGCCATAGCGCCTGCTTGGCCTGGGCCTCGCTGAAATGGGCCGGCGGGGCGCTGACACGCTCCCGCTCCTGCTCCGGACGCGCCGCGGTGCCGTCCGAACCGGGGAGGGCGGCGCGGGACGACGAGGCCTCGGCACCGTGCGTCGGGCGCCCCGACATCACGCAGCCGTCCTCCCTCATCACAAGCACCCCCACCGGGGGCTCGGGGGCTGGCGCGGGCAGGTTCTCCCACTGGCCCCATCCGAGCGGCGGGGCGTCGTCGTCCGGGATCTCCACCACCGCCACCTGATTGCCGCCGGCAGGGGCAGACGCTGGCAAAACCGACGGCGCGGTGGTCGCCGTGGTCATGACCGCCGTCGTGGCCGTTGCCACCCGCTGCGGCCCCGTGGCTGCGGCCACACTGCGCGGGGGCTCGCTTGTTGTCGCCGCCGTGCTCCCTGTCACCCTCGGCGCCCTCGATGAACGCCGCCTCGTGGGGATGGACGCATCCGACCTAAGCGCCTTGGCGGGCGCGAGGGGGGGGGGGACGGTCGGCACCACCCTGCGAACACAAAAACAAAAAGATTAGGCTCCAGCCTCTTGAACCCGAAACGTCTGGAGGAGCGACCGCTTACCTCAAGGTGGAGAAGCCTCGCTTCCTCTTTTTCGAGGGTCCGGTGGGTGCTGCTGCGGCGCCTATCGCCGCCGCCGCGGCACTCCCAGCCGCCACCGCGGCACGCGCCAGCGCTTCCGCGGCGCGCGCCGCCTCTTCTACTGACTGCCCGGCGGCAGGCGCCTCTGCGCCTGCCGCGAGCACCTGCTCCTCTGCCGCCTGTGCGGCCCTCGGTGACGGGGGCAGAGGAACCCACCTCTCGGGGGGAGCCCGCCCCCCATCACTCTCTTCTTCCTCCTCCTCCGACGATGAGTTCTCTGGGGTCACCGGGGGAGAGAGCCCCTGCTGTTCGCGCAGCCAGTACTCCTCACTCTATTGCTCCCGGCGCTCCCGCCGCCGGATGCTCCTCTCCTTCCTGCGCGCAGCCCGCTCCTGCTCCCGTCGCTGCGCCGCGCGCGCGGCCGCTCGGGCTCGGGGCGTGGGCGGGTCAGACCGCGCGGCATCTACAGTCACCCTCTGCTAAAAAATGATTGTCAAAACCACGCCGGTACGCTGCGAGAGAGTAAGAAGGGAAGGAAGACCTACTCACCGCCGGGGCGTCGGGGAGCATAGCAAACGACCAGAGGTCATCATTGCTGTGCCTGATGGCCGTGAGGCTAATGGCGCGCCTCGCTCTCGTGGCCGCATATTCCTGAGGGAGGCGCTCAGGAAGGAACCGCGAGCGCGCCAACGACGTCGGGTTGGCCGCCTCGCTCATCTCGTAAATGCGGAGCTCCCTCTCCATGAGGGGGACGATCCGCCGATGGTGAAGGTTCGCGAGGACCGAAGCCGCCCCCAACCCGGCATCCGCCAGGTTCTTCAATGCGGTCAGGAGCGAATCCAGCCGCGCCTGGTGTGAGGAGGGGGACACGCCGTGATGCCAGGAGTCGCCCTTCTCCATCAGCACCTTGCCGGTGTAGGGGGGAGGCCGGCGCCGTCGTTGCGGAGGTAGAACCACCCCCGCTCCCACTCCGCGTTGTTGGAGGTCATCGTGCAGGGGATGTAGAACTCCCTGCGCGAGTCCCGCAGCGAAATTGACAGGCCGCCGACGCGCACCGCGCGGCGCACCCGTGGCTCGTGCGTGGAGAGCGTGTGCAGCTTCGCGCGGAAGAGGTGGACCCAGAGATCCCAGTTCACTGGGATCCCTAGGAATCCCTCGCAGACGCCAACGAAAGTGGCCGCCTGCGAAATCGCGTTGGGCGCGAAGTTGTGCAGTTCAACCCCATAGTGATGGCACAATCCGCGCATGAAGCGGCCCACCGGCGCGGCGAAGCCGCGCTCGTGGTGTCAGATGAAGCTGACGATGTAGCCGTACGGCGGGTTGGGCTCCCGATCCGTCGCCGGCGGAACGATCCACGCCGCGGGCTGCCCGTCCACGTTCGGCGCCAGCTGGCCGCCGTTCACGAGTTCGCTCAGGGCGAACCCCGTCACCGTCGAGTGGCTCCACGGGTGCGGATCCAGCACCGTGATTGGCTGCTGGCGAGCCATTGCGATTGGTGAAGGCGCGCGGAGATGAAGCGGGCACTAGGCGAAAACGGAAGGGCACGCGCACTCTGGTTCGAAGGCAAGAAGCGAAGGACAGCGGATGCTAAGTGTTGAGGTAAGGGGCTCCCCTTTCCCTCTCCTTGGATTTATAGATCCAGGGGAGCAGTGCTCCCCGAACCGCGCGCGCGCGCGCCGCGCGCATTAACTGCAGGTAGCCGCATCCACCACTGACGAGCGGGCCCCACGTCGCCGAAACGGCCGGACGCACGCGCACGTGCGATCATTACGGTGCGGCAACCGAAGGGCCGCGGCGGCCCGTCACGTCCGCCCCCCACGTCGCCCACTACGCGCGCGGTTGCGTCGCCTGAAAAGGTGCGCCCGCGGCGCACGACCGCAGCCACGACTGTGGGCATTTAATGGCTTGGTCCCTTACCAAGTAAGCGTGACCCTCGCGCGGCCCGAGCCCAAGGCTCGAAAAATCAGACCCTCGAAGGGTGCGATTACTGATCAGTGGTCTCGAGACCCGCTCGGCAAGAGCGGGCACCACAGATGCCCTCGATTCTAGAGGATTACTGATCAGCAGCTCGAGGGCCGGCTTGACCGCGAGCCCATGAGTCCTGCAGATGTAAAAAAGACGGGGACACCTAGCTGTCACCCCGCAACGGCCCTACTGATCAGGGGTTCAAAACCTGACCCTCGAAGGGTTTGAACAGGCACCCCAGATCAACGGAGTCAGGGACGACGAGGGCGCGCACATTCAAGCCTATCCTCGGGCTTACCGGCTCGAGGGCGCCCCACATGTCGTATTCAAGAGCCAACGAGGGCAGCTAGTCGAGGGATCCCATCGAGGGAGAGCTTCCGCGCCCTCGGTCCCCAGCGAACGGGATCGAGCCCTATCTAGCACACCCACGTAAGCGCTTTCATGGACGAGTCTCCAGACCACGAGCCAACCCTTATCGAACGGGGCATGGGCGTCCACTTGAATCACCCGATAGCAGCTCAAAGAGGAACCCGCAATTCGCGACCCGCTCGATGGGAGTTGCAGACACCTCACCCTCCGTCCCGCGGAGGGACGGCGAGGGGGCGTACAAATAAGTCGGAGAGCCCGCCCCGATCGCCTCAAACGGGCCCAGGCTCGGGGGCTCGACGCAAGGCTACACCTCCTGGATATGCACCGAACGCACATGAACGTCAAACACATGCGTATGGCACCGCTGAGGCCGGCTGAAACATCGCCGAGGCCGGCTGAAACCAACGCCTCGCACGATGACAACGCTGCGGAAAAAACCTCGAAGGAGTACACACACTCCTCCAAGGCTTCGGGGGCTAGACCCGCGGGTCCGCTAGCGCGACCCCACGGAATAGCACGGCAACCAGGAGGGAAGAGAGTCCCATCAGTAAGCATCAGCATCTGCGGGATCCTAACGGATACCCCCGCAGATGCTCGGGGGCTACTGTCGAGGACAGCCATAGGGGTCCCCTAAAAAACCGGAGAAAACCCATCTTCTTTCGTAAAAAACGCAAACACAAACAAATCCGCAAGCCCAAAACACGCACAACATAATCGCAACCCCGGTGGCCCCCGCGGCCCACCTAAACAATTGACCCAGTCGCCCCCTCGGGTGAGGTCCGCCTCGCTCGAGGGCTGAACGCCCCCTCGGGTGAGGATCGCCTCGCTCGAGGGCTAAACGCCCCCTCGGGTGAGGTCCGCCTCGCTCGAGGGCTGGTCGCCCCCTCGGGCAAGGTCCGCCTCGCTCGAGAGCCAGTCGCCCCCTCGGGCAAGGTCCGCCTCGCTCGAGGGCTCCCACGGGCACATCGCCCCCGCACCTGCTCCCCCGACCGAGCCATTTAATACTCTGACACCTGCAGGTTCACGCCACGCCCCTGACACGCCTGGGAATCACGCCCCGGCGCTGTTCTGCCAACTCCCCCGGTGAGGCCATCCCCGCCACTGTGCGGCGCTGTGCGGCATGGCCGGCGTCAGTCCCGTGACACTGTGCCGCCCACTCTCGTACGGCTGACGCGCCGCGCCCTCGAAAGAGGACGACGGAACCCTCGAAGGGGGAACGAACGCTTATTTCACGCTTGCCCAGGACTACGCCATGACGTCAGGCCAGCGGGACCGGTCACCTCCGTCGCCGTCGGTCCTGTGCGGCCACCCCCGCCATCACGACACCATCCCGGGCACTGCATCGCCATCCCTAACGCTGTGGAAGCGCGCGGTGACAGGACATCGCCACGCCCGCTATTGTGCCCCGTACGGCCTCCCGTCAGCGGCACCCTCGAATCAACATGCGGGCGACCACCGAACGAGCGACCCCTACAACGCCACCCTCGAAGCCGTTCCTGGACGGATACAGGGCACGCCATGACGTCCCGCCGGAAGCAAGATTCGCCAGGACGGCCGTCTACTCCACGGCACTGTATGCCGTGCCTCCACACGTAGATTAAACAGTGCGGCACGCCTGTAAACTGCCTCCTCCTTGGCCTATAAAAGGAGGGGCAGTCCCCTAGCCGCAGGGGGACGACAGATAGCACTCACTCGCACGCTTTCCGCCTTCACCACGATATTGGCACTCGCCTCAATCCGAAAAACCTCTGGGACCTGGAGGCTCGGCCTCTTCTCCCGCCTCGCTTGTAGCCCCCCTCTGCAAGCACCACGGTGAAAACGCAATACAATGCCTCGAGCACACCACTGCTGGACGTACGGCCCCGGCCGGAACCAGGATAAACCCAGTGTCATCTAGTTGCTTAGCACCGGCCATCGAGAGATAGATCTCAGCGCTCTTACTAGTTAGTGTTGGGACTACTTTCCGCACTGACAGTACCCACAGTTACCGCGGCGTGCTCCGCATTGTTGGAAGGTGTCTCCGCCGCAGGTTCGATGCCCTCCGCCCCGTCACCTTGTATGGCCCCGGCGCTTTGTCCTGCCACGCCTTCGGCTTCACGGGCGTCGTCGTGCTGCGCGTTGGCTCCTCCGCCCTCCGCATCGGCGGCGGTCCCACCTTCGGTCGCGGCACCTTCGGCAGCAGTCAACGGGACCCCGGTCATGGCGATCCAGTTGCCTTCCTCCATGAACCGAGGCTGAGGAAGCACACCGCCGTGACGCGACCGAAGACGCACCGCAACACGCGCCTGTAAGCGAGGCCCTATCTGCACAACATCAAATCAGCACGGTTACGTCGTCATAAGTCGGCACCGAATAGGGGTGTTAGTACGAAAATAAAAGTCGTTTCGACGAACCTGAGCGCTTAAGCGAACGGATTCATCAAGGGTAAGGCGGGACCTGCGCTCAGCGAAGAAAGTGTTCATGAAGTTTTTGGCAAGATTCTTGGCGAGCACTGGGAGTCGCGTCACGTCCAGCTCCGCATCAGCGGGCCACCCGTAATCATCCTTCGTCAAGCGCCGAAGATCATTCTTGCTGACGGTTTTCTCCGATGAGGGGCGGTCCGCAGGAATTAAGGAGCACACAGAGTAGGCCAACGTGCGAACCCCTACCGCAGCCCCAAGCTCGCCGAAGATCTTGGTGTTCATGGCGATGAGGTCGAAGCAGGCGCTCACCTACTCATAGAACGCTCCAACGGTGCACTGGGGGAACAAAGTGGGCGGCACATCAAGGTTGCATTGCCCTAGTAGCTCCAAGACTTCGGAACGCAGAATTTCCGCACATCGGATATGCTCTGTGCGGTACCTCTCCAAGACGTTGTTCAGGCGGCTCGTTTCATTCTTCGCTTCGGTCAGTTCAGTGTCTCTGTTGAAGTTGAACGTCCAGGTCCTCCCTTGCGTTGGCGAGGTTCTCCATGTCAAGGCGCAGTGTTTCCAAGGTGGCATGGGAGGCCTTGGCTTCGTCTTCTTTCTCCCGCAGCAGCTGTTGGCTTCGTTCTTGCTCAGCGGCCAGCCGTCTCTCCAGCTCTGCCACTCGATTCTGTAGCGAAGTGGCCACGACAGCCGACGACTCTTTTGCCTCCTTGTCCTCCCGCTCCAGCCTTCGGGCAAGACACCAGGACGCTACGAAGTTCTTCAGAGACAGATCGCCGCAAGCGGTAATCAGGTTAGCGGAGCTGAGGTTTCTGAAGTATTCCTCTTCGTGGGGGATCGCGAAACTTGACCCAGCCTCCTCCAGAAACTTGCGTTCGTAACCGCCGCTCATCAAGCCCAGGAAGCGGATCTGTTTCCCACCAATTAGCTTAGCTTCAGGGGGAATCTGAAGGCGAGCGGCGGCGGCTTGGGGCTCTTCCGGCGTCACGCGGTAGTTGCTGCTTTCGGGCTCCTCCTCCTCTTCCTCTTCTTCTGTCGCGGTGACGAAATCGTCTTTTTCGGCGCCCGTTGCCGACGGTGAGGCGGGCTGTCCAGTGTTCTCAGATGAAGAGCTTGATGAGCTGCTGGAGGTGGAGCTGGATTTGCCTTCGTCGCCAGGGGCTTCGTGACCGAGGACTGCGGGGCTGCGACCGCGGGAGGCCTCGCCGACGGAAGATACAATGCGAACATCACTATCTTCGTCGTTGTCTTTCTCCTTTGGGCTCAGCAGCACAAGTAGTGGCCCGCCAACTTTTTCGCCAGCCCCGCCCGAAGGTGCGGCCGAGCGCAAAGGCACGACAGCGATTACGGTTCCGACGACGCCGGTCTCGACGTCCACGACCCGGGTTCTTTTGGCGTCGGGACCTGCGTTTCTTCCGGGTTCTCCCTTCGGTGGCGGCGGTGGCTGCGGCGGTGGGTGCGACCTTCCTGCTAGTTTTCTTCGTCGGCACGCCGCGCGGTGATGTTGCAGTCTCACCCGCCTCCGCGTCGGCAGCAGCGAGCGCAGCAGCTTTCCTTTCGGCCGCTTCGCGATGGCGAGGCCAATGCGTTCGGGTGCGGTGACTTTAAAGAACTCGAACACTCGGTTTGTGCGAGATCCGCTAAGCTCCGCCACCGTGTCCTTGTACTCCTTCGGCGACACGGGGCCGAGGATGAAATCGGCGTGGTCTTCCACCTTCCTCTTCTTCAGCACTGTCAGGCAACGAGCATAAGTAGCGGTCACGCAACGCCTCGGCAACATGGCAAACAGGGAAGGCACAGCGAAGGGAGCAGAAACACTCACGGGCGGAGGTGAAGCCGAAAGCCTTCGTCCAATCCGGGCACGGGATCCCGCCGATGTCATCTGCCCAGGCATCGTCGGCTATCGCCCATCCGTGGAGCAGGAGGCACACGGGGATGCTGCGATATTCCTCCATAATGTCGCGCGTGCTGTACTTGCGCGCGAACCGGCGAAGCATCATGATGAACTCGTCACCCTCGGGCCAGGAGGGATTCTTCGTATACGACTCATGAAGGGGGGGGCAATTCCTTCATAGCCAGCGGGTGAGACTCCCCGGGGGCCGGCGGAGTTACAGTATGGTACAGCCATTGTTGTTGCCAGTCCGAAGGCCATTTGTTGCGATATGCGGTTACGGGGCTGACAACGCCGGACTTGTACGAGAAGTTCAAGCAGCCAAACTGGCAGTCTTTCTCCACAGTTTGGTCCCCCTCTTCTTCGAAAACCGTGCGCCGCTGATGATGGACTTGGTGTGCCGAAGCAAACCCTTCGGCGGAGGGCTTGATCTTCGTAGTACGGCATATCCACATATACACCGACAAGCGAAGAATTGCATTGGGGGTGAGCTGATGCAAGTATATGTCGAAATACCGGAGGATGTCGACGACGGCGGGATGAAGGGGGAACCGAAGTCCCGCAAACAGGAGATCGCGAAAGATGACAACCTCATTATCGCGGGGATTCGGCACGGTCTCTTTGCCGGGGGCTCTCGCGGTCCCGATCATGCGATTCTTCTGAAGTGAGCTTACATCGGCTCCATCGATCAGGCTTCGGCCGAAGGTGTACGTCTTCGGAATCTCCTTTGAGACAACGTCGCGCCTTCGCTTCGGGGCCATGACTACGCACTATTGCGAAGTAGAAGAAGAACGGATGGGCGAAGGAAACCTTACAACGAAACCTTCGGAGTTCGAGCCTCTCGTTTGCGGATCGCGGCAGTGGGGTGGGGTAGCCCAAGGGTCAGGCCCCTTTTTATAGTGCGCTGCCGCCCGATAATCTCGCGAGTAACACGCAGATTTACCTTTTTACCCCGACGATCAACTCTCACAACGGTAAAATTTTCAAAGGGCAGCACGCGTCTTTTACCCAGGCAAGCGTCAGCGTGGGCCGTCCGTGGGAGTTCCGAAGCCCGTTTTTCGCCCTGTAAAGAGTTGGTCGTAAGTTCGGCCCATCTAGAGAGTGGGACGGCCCTCACTGACGAGGGGCTACTGTTGGGGAATATGGCCTTCGGAAGCGTTATGCCACGGCCGGCCTGGTTGCCGACTTCGGGCCACAGATGAAAAAGGGTTTTTACTGAGTATGCAGTAATGATTTAATGATGACACTGATGTTGCTCGAATTATGTGAGTGTTGTTTTGCAGGCGCAGTTCCTACCCTCGGCGATCCCGAAGGATGCAGACCTTCGGCGCCGAAGGTGCGGATAGGTCGGAAACACCACGCGTTGGGTGCGCTCTGATGTAGGGCGGAAAGCAGGTCGTGCGGAACGCCTCGGAAGCCCGGCGTGGTCGGGGTGGCGTCGTGGACTGGTTCGGCGCCGAAGGTGCGGCGCAAGCGATAACCTTGGCTCTGTCAGAGGGGCGCCGTGACACGTAGGCGCGTCGGACGTGTAAAGGGGCGCCGTATGAAGCAGAGACAAGAGGCGTTGTGTGTAAAGGTGGCTTGGCCGTACGAAGACACGCTGGAGGCCTGTACGAGGCGGGGAGTTACTGTTATACCCTTGTAAAGTGTGTAAAGCCGTTTGTCAGGAACGGAAAAGGTGTAATTGGGGTAAATGATCATACCCAGGGGCCTCCTATAAATAGAGGCTCCCTTGTAATCGAACGGACACACATTAATGAGAAGAGAGCTCCGAAGGTCTGGCTCAATAGTGTAGCCTCCGGTTCTGTTTGTTTCGTTTTCCTCTGTAGTGCGAAGCAGTAATTGTAGTAGTAGAAGTAGTAGTAGAGGTAGAACCGTAGAAGTAAACTAGTCGTAATATAGTGTGATCTGCTCAGTAAGGGTTGAGTTAGTCTTTGAGCGTTCCCTTCGTCTCCAAGGGGGCCTTCGGCCGTGACCCCTTCGGAGGAGGGGAGACAATTCAGGGGGCTGTTGTGTCGGCGTCCACCTTCGGGCCCGATTTCCACCAACAGTGCCCTCGCTCGTCGTCCTCCATTGACCGCCCTCGTCGTCGTCACCGGCACGTCACCCTTCCTCGCCGGCGAGATCGAGCAAGTCTACGTCCGATGCCGTCGCACATCTACGCCCGCCGCACATCTAGACGCCCACCGCGTCGTCGCCCGTTGCCGGAGTAAGTTCAAACTACACTTGTGTCTTCGTTACGTGGAACCCCGTGCATGGCTCTTTCCTTTCACGAGCATGGGACGGGATGGTGGCCTGGCCGCGCGCCGGCGCCGGAGCCAGCAGCAAAACGCACGGGATTGTCTCCCGTTCTTGAGTCAACGCACGAGCTAGGGCATATATGTTTTATGCATCTGTCAACGGCCGAGAGTACGGCGCTCGTGCTCTTCGCCGTCGCACATCTATGTTCATGCGTTGATGTTTTATTTTCTGTTTTCGGATATAAGACTAGAGGCGAGGGTACCCGACCAATGACAGGACACAGTCCTGCATAGCATGCCACCGTCATGCGATCTGTACAGCACCTGGTATGTCAATTACAGTTCAGTTTTAGTGACCCAAGGAGATATGCACGGGTGCATACTAAATGTTGTGCAAACTATGACTTATGGTAAAAAGTTCTCTAAACTTCAGGTTTTTGAGCAGTGATAGTTTGCATTGTAATGACAAATACCTTGTGTGATATCAGATTAACACTGAAGTAAAAAGCAATGCATTTAGGGTCTAGTTTTCAAGCATATGAATGAGCTCCTGAAAAATGGATACTCTCCCAGATTGCACGATCTTAGTTTGCACATAATTACTAGAGGCACTCACCCTGAAAACAGAAAGATGATAATTAGTTTGGACATAAAACTTCAAGTTTCCTGAAGAATACAGGTCAATTACAACTTTACTGAGATCAGAGTAACACTGAAGTAAAAAAGCAACGTGAGATCAGAGAAATTTTTTGGGAAAGCTCTATAATTAGGAAGCTCAGAAAAATATGATTTGCATGGCTTTATGATTGCATACAGGACTCCATCCATTTCTGTTAGTTTTTGCTTGTGCTGCTGACATTAACATTTATGTTCTATAGCCAGCTGTTTCCATTTGCAATCATAAAGGTGGTGAAGGAGATTTTGTGACATGGCGAACTGATTTGCATCGCATGACTTTTTCATATCGCCATGTATTGCTTCATGTACCAACTCGCTTTTTAATTATTTTTTTGTTGTTTGATTCACTTGCACAATCAGGCACTGGTGGAGGTATCCCACTGTCTAACTTACTACATGCTGTTCAGTGTGGATTTGTTTTCAGTTGCGTGTTTTGTTTTCAGTTAGAACCCCTCCTCGGTGTATTCTTGTAGTTCAGTGACTACTATGGCTAACCCAATGTTTTCAATATTGCTTTATATAGGACCACGAGTGACGTCAATGGAGGATAAGGATGCCTTACAACCTTTAGGAGATATAACAAATTCCGAAAATGGAGGTATTTTCTGTTAGTACATTATGCCATGCAGTGATTGTCAATTTGTTATATGTTATTATAATCAACGCGCAGCCATCTTCACAGTGCTGCAATTTAAACCAGAGGTTAGGAGCTTTGTTACGGTGCTTGAAAGGAACCTAAAGGAACTAAAAGGAACCTGTTGAAAGGATGTTTTATTGTAAAAAGGGTAGTTCAGTCTTGTACTAAATGAGATCGAAGAAAAAAAAAGATCGATCCCTTCCTCCGCCGGTGTCGTGTTCATTCTCTTCGCTTCCTCCGCGGCTCCGCCTGCCTGTTAGGTTGATCTCCATCAGTTGGCCCAAAGGCTAAATGGGTCTTTGTTGACGGATAAAACTCGTATCCACCTACGATCCGCAAGCGTACGGACCTACACCTTTTTCACCACGGGGATTCCCTAGGTTCTTATCAATCCGCGGAGCAAGGGGATTGCTAGCGCTTAACCAAGTACTAATCTAGTTGATGGGAAACCTTTGAAAGGGGTAATAATCTAAAGGTAAAGACAATCTAACCTAAGTTAATCTAAGAAGTCTAAGGTTAAACTAGATGGTAAAGGGTGGACACAAGAGAGAGGTTAAGATAGATAAGCGTTCCCTCCCTAGGGTTTAGGATCACATGAACATGCATCTAGTACATGAAAAGGGAGTTGCCTACACTAGCTTCATGGCGGTTATGCAGCCGCTAAGCCTTTTCCCTCCCCTCGTACTGTCACTACGCGGAGGTAATCAAATACTTTCACGTATAACCGCATCTATACCTAAGCATCCATAGGGTTAAGCTAATCACCACGATTACCACAAACCCTACTAAGACCACATGTTGCGCAAACATATGTAAACAAAGCATACGCGAAGACATAGACCATAAAGCATTGATTGGCATAAGGTTCATGTATAGATTACATATCATGCATCCATCTAACCCAAGGGATGAACGTTGACATTACCCCATCATCTTACACAGATTGAAGCACATAGGGGTGATGGAGACTCCGGAGAACGTCGTCGATGAAGATGGCGGCGATGAAGCTTGGGAACACCCCTAGGCCAGCGGCTTGGAGTCCTCCTCTTGCTTCCTTCCCTCCGCCGGCGTTGATCCTTGCGACGAGCTCATCCAACTCTCTCCCTCATCTTGCGGCGGTGGTTTTCTGGTGAATGGCGTCGGTAGAATGATTTGTTCGATGTGGCGGCCGACGGCGGCGGAGGCAATAAATAGACGAACACATAGGGCAAAGGGCGTCGCGAACCGGGCCAAAAGGCCCCTGGGCCGATCCGAACAGGCCGGCCGGCCCAAGCCCTTTCTGGGCCGGTTCGGGCCCGTGTTCCTCCCCGGTTGCTTCCCGCATGATTCCTTATTTGTGTGCACTTGCATGTGGGCCTTTGACGTCGTTTCCTTCACGGTTAAGGCTTGAATCCTTGCTATGCAAGCTTCGCTGTTTTCTGGTTGAGTCCCTGAAGACTTGCGCGTTGACGCTTCGGTCCTCGGGTCATTTGGAGTCATGTTCATCGCGTGTCTTGACTTGTGACGGGCTTCATGATCTTCTCTTGAAGTGCTTGATGAACTTATCCCGAAAGTCTCCTCTTTAACGTTAATTTCCTGCATAAACAACAAACTCCAAAATCGACATGCAAGTGTGAACTTGTTACATCATTAGTATGCCTAGTGGCGGGTTAGTTGCAAATCATAATCGAAACCAATGTATAACAAGTACTCTAGGTTGACGGAAATTCACCGTCAACAGCCTTTGACTCAGCTCTCTGATCGGGAGAGCCCAACCCACTAGGGTTGTGGGCCCCTGACGCGCAGCGCTATATAGAGGAGGTGGGGGCCGCTGGCACACACCATGAGGTTCACCTGCAGCCGCCGGACCCCACCTCCAAACCCTACCCAATCTGAGAGGGGAGCGCTGAAGCGTCGGGAAGCCCGCCGCCCCTGCACCGTGCCGTCGGCCTCTTCATTGACTCGCGACCTCTACACCAAAAACGACGGTCAAACCCTTCTCTTTCTCTCTGTCTCTCTTTGTTCTTTGTTATTCATGTACCCAGATGTAAACCATGTTGTTCATACAAAGATAATGCAATGTCCCACCGATCTGTACTCCTAGTGATCCACACACAGTTCTAACAATGGTGTCAGAGCCGATCTAACGAGTAGATCGAGTGGGGAAAGAAAGAACAGACTCAGAGATGGCGGATTTCGATCTCCAAATCAAAGAAAAGATCCCGAGCCGAATCGGGGGCAAGAAAGAAAGAAAAGAAAGATTCGGTCTTGGATCGAAGAAACACAAGAATGAAAACGTTGAAAGAAATGGAGATTTCAATCTCAGAACGAAAGAAAAAAGAACGATTCCGATAAGAAAGAACAATTTCGACAAGAGAGAATTTCAATCTTAAATCGAAGAAAGAAAGATCGAAAGAACACATTTCAAATCGGAAGAAAGAAATGAACCCTAACCCTACCTTGTGAACAAACCAGAGCCGCCAGCTCACCGGCACTCCTCCGTGCGGCGTGGGCGCGCTTAGGGCACCGTCACGAAACCGCTCGACGGCGGCGCGCTCTCCCTCCGGGGAACGCGCGTGTCGGCGAGGGGACTCGAGGCGGCGCTGCCAACTTTCCTTCGGCCTCCACGGGCGAGCACCGCGCGGTGTTCGCCTCCGTGTGCGCTGCAGACGGAAAGGGAAGAAAGAAAAGAAAGGGCGGCTCGGGCCGGCCACCGCAGGGCGGCGGACCGAGCAGCACTGCAGTCCGAGCGGCGCGGCGGCAAGAGGTCGCCGACGGCGCACAGAACACCGAGCCAGAAGTGGATAGGTGAGAGAGCTGGCGGCAGCCATGGTGCTTCCATGGCGCGGCGGCACACCGGACGGCGCGACGACAAGAGACCGCCGGCAGCGCCGGCGACAAGAGCTGGCCGGACGAAGACAGAAGAGGAACAACCCTAGGGTTAGGGTTTCCCAGTTGAAGCCAGGGTTAAAACGTGCCGAGAATCGCTCCCGAGCGTCGGATGCTGATGGACGGCCAAGATCGGCCAGCGCCGCTACGGGCTTCTTTCGGCCCAGGCGGGAGATGGAATTCCCGGCCCAGGCCCAGGTTTTGGCCTGCGACCGAGAGTGAGAGAGAGCGCGGCGCGTAGCTGGGCTGGGCCGAGTGCAGGCCGCGCGCGCACGCGAAGGAAGAGCGGGCCAAGCTGATGGGCTGGCCTGTTCGCACAGTAGAATTTTTTTCTCCTTTTAGATTTATTCTACTTTTTCGGAAGCACCTTGTGATGAATTTATGTATATAATTTGATCTCTATTGCAATTTATGTAGAGAATAGAAAAGTAAAGAAATGCTTCTGAATAGTATTGTTTTCATGAATTTTATTCATGCTTCCATTGTGAAAGATTAAATTGTATCTTCTCTATTCAAATTTGAACCAAAGGTGTAATTTGTTTACACAATAGAAAAGTACAAGTGTTGCTTCTGAACAGAAAATTATAAAGTTTCCGCTGCAAAGTAAAAGATTACTGATATATTGTTTCTAAATAGATTTATTATTTTACAGTTTCTACTGCAAAGTAAAAGATCCTCCTCTAATTAAATTTGAACCAAAGGGATAATTTAATTAGAGAAGTGAGAAAGATATATTGTTAAATTATGATATTGTTATTTTCTGACCAAAGTTGATGATAACAATATTGTAATTCTATGATTATAGTTAAAGATTAATTCTCTGATAATTTTATATCAAAGTGACTAATTTCAGAGAACAGATAAAGATCAAGAAATGCTCTTGAATTAAAAAAATGTTTTAGTGCTTCCGCTGCAATTGAGTTGATGATGATTATTATTTAGCAAGGTTGTTAAAATAGAAATATCATCACATCATTTATTGAGTTTTTTCCTTCATTATTTCTATTTCTGCCCAAAGGTGATGTGGAATTAATGTTGATGTATGATGTTTAGTGTTCTTAACAGATGATTTGAGTTTTCATACATTATTTCCATTTCTGCCCAAAGGTGATGTGGAATTAATGTAGAAGTACGATGTTGTAATGTTCTTAACAGATAAATTGAGTTTCATATGTTATTTTCATTTCTGCCCAAAGGTGATATGGAAATAATGTAGAAAAAAGGTTTGATGTTTTATTCTATTTTCTGCCCAAAGGTGATGTAGAATAAAACATTAAATTTCCAGAGTTTAATTGTTTATTATTATTGAATATTTTCTCGGACAAAAGATTTTCATGCCTTCATTCATTAGAACAAAGAAAGGGGTACTAGCGACCCGAAAGATGACAAAGAATGAAGGTCATAGCATGATGGAGTATATTCTCTCTACAGAATGATTTCAAAAGGAAAAGAATTCTCGGATATTGATCCAAGAATGAAGACAGATCATTGAAATTCTTGTTTTGACGAATGTCATTCATGTATTACCTATGAAAAGGAATTTAATCTTATCTTAGTCATCATGGTTTGAGATGAAACAATTAACATGCATGTTTAATTTGACCAAAGTCGGATTAGGTATGTATGTCAAAGAGTATTCAGATTTATTTCTGAATTGATGAATGAATATGAAGTCAAAAGAGCCAATTCTGGCATTCTGATCCCTTCTAGGGAATTACCCGCGTGGCGGGAAAAAATTATGATAATACCCGCATAGCGGGAAAAATCTGGGAAAATCCCCGCAAGGCGGGTCAAAGTTGACATAAGTTTTTATGTCAGAAAATCTCGTATGTCGGGAAAAGATTAAAGATAGGACTTATCATGTATGATAGGAGAAAGATATAAGCACTCAATGAGTCTTAAAAGGATTATAAAATTACAGACGAATCTCAAGATTAGAATGATATGCAAGTATGACTTGCAAAAGTACTACTGATAAAGAACTCTATTGAGTTTCTCAAATGGAATGGAACTTTATTGAGTTTCTCAAATGGAATGAGGAAAAGTACTCCCATAAGAGTTAGCAGATAATTTCATTTCGCATGATGTAATCAAGCGAATGAAGTAGAAAATATGAGAATCTATCAAGAGTTCCAAATGGTTTCGAAATTGCGGCAGAAAAGTTCTTGTCACATTTCGAGGGGGAGAAATAAAGATAATTAAGAAAAATATTTCCCCATACTTCAGATGATGTATCTGAAGTATGGGGAAATATTTTTCTTAATTATCTTTATTTCTGGATAACAAATAGGCCCGAAAGATACAGAATCTATTCAAAAAATGGAGGAGTGTGTTGTAGTTGTTGATTCTATCGGCAATGGACCGTGACGATGAAACATGCTCTACATACAAGTCTGTGATGGAACGAGTACTTTGAAAATAGTTATTTCAAGGTGCAAAGATAAAAGTATAAAGATGAGATCAAGGGAGAGATTGTTAGGTTGATCTCCATCAGTTGGCCCAAAGGCTAACTGGGCCTTTGACTCAGCTCTGTGATGGGGAGAGCCCAACCCACTAGGGTTGTGGGCCCCATTGTTTAATTTACATTTACATATTGGAATGGTTACCTGAATATTCAATTCGACGATATGCAGTTTCTATGTGAAGAAATTTTTGACTTCTCAAGAGGTGAAATGACAACGAAAGATTAAAGAACTTAAGTCTTCACTTAATAGGTTGGATTTGTTGTCAACTTCTATATTTTCTTGGCTACCTTTGAGGTTCTACTTGATATATAGTTATTCGTGAAGATTTTTTCACTTAACATTTGTATCCTTTTGACAGGAATGCTTTCCCCTCCCCCTTTGTAACCAATTTTTCCTTTTTATTCAGTGAGTTTCGACTCATTCATGAGATATGTGTGTATGTCCTATCTGCAACGCAAAGACCAGACTACCAGAGCTTATCCGTGCTACACTGGCGACACTCCATGCTTTATTGTCACTAGAGTCTGCGGCGCGCCTCCGGCGCACTAATAATCATTTAGTTTTGGTTAAATATTTTGATGGTAAAAGTGTAAAATATTTCTGAATATAAGAATTTATGTTATTATTAGGTTGGTACATTTTCGCATAGGAAAGTAAACCACTCATTATTGGAACAAGTGTCACAGTAATACGGTATATTATTACACGCAATGATCCAGGGTAGCTGTTAAAGTAATTAAGCATATTTAACAACGGTGTTTTTTTTTTATAATACGCATCTGTATTTCAAGTTAAGGAACCGTACACGAAGCCGTACAAATACAGACACATACGTACAGGATACAGGAACTGCTGTCCCGACCAACTTCCAGAAAGGACCTTAAACAAAGAACACAAAACATCGAAGACCCTAGATCCCTCTGGAACCACCGGAGCTCGACCTCCTCGTCGCCGGCGACCGCCACCGAAGAAGAAGACGAACTGCACATCAAGCTGAAAAGATCCAATCGCACAAAGGCTTTGGAAGAAGTCGCAGTAGAAAAAGCCGTCGGTTGTGGCACATCGACCGGGGACACGCCCCAATCTCTCCAGCTCCTGGATCTGACTCGCCGTCAACGACCAAAGCCGCCGGGGGGAAATCGAGCCAGATCCAGCCGGCCACCATCCACAACACCCGCAGCAAGCTCCGCACCTGAGAAGAAAGAGGCCAGCAGCAACATCACCTGGCAGAGGTGGCGAGACGCCGACCCTGGACTCCTGTACACATCTCCGCGAACCCGCCGCTGACGCCGGAGAAGCTCGTCATCGGGGCGAGGAAGAGGCCCGGAACACTTATTCCATAGTGCCGTCGCCGCCATCGCCTCGCCGACGCCGCCCGGACACACAAACCGCGAGGGAGCGTCGTCCCTCCGGCAAGAGCTAGCTCCGCCGCCTACCACTGACGGCGAGCTCAAACTAGACCTAGATAGATAGCTACGAAATCTATACACAGCCGCACGGCGATTCCCCGATCCACCTCCATCTCCAGCGCCTCTCCGGCCGCCAGAGAAGGAGGGGATTCCGCCGCCGGAAACAACGCTCGCCTCCTTTTCGCCCCCAAGGAACTGTAGCAGAGGATGGGGACGGAAGGACCGAAAAAATCCAATGACAGTTAACAACGGTGTTTATTCATAATTAAGAATTAAGCGTATCTAGCAGCAGGGGCATTTCTTGGGCCTGTTCGAGGTCGAATATACCATGCTAGAAACATATTCATCATTAAAATAAACATAATATAACCGCTATCATCTATATTTATTTCCAATGTACCATCTTTCACTAAGAAATATAGTGCAAAAATATTTTCAACTGTTCGGGCAAATGAAAGCCTATTCAAAACAAGGTTTTTCAGCCTTGCACTCTTCTTCCGCCTCAAGATATCAAATATAACACATTCGTATCAGTGTGCCGAAGACAGTACTTGATGTCTTCCATTATTTGATCAAGTACTGTCAGAACTCACCTTTAAAGTTAACGCCAATGGAGTATGTGCTGTTTCAACTTGCTGTTGAATAGCAACGGTGTGCTCTGACATTCCTTTCTGAAATGCACCATCTACTTGCTCAAACATCGTCTTGCATGACTGTTCAAATGCTGGAACAAGCAATGACTCAAAGCTAGTGCGGAAAGCATCCTGCATGCATCGATTTAAAACCAATCAGTAGACCTAGCACGGCTGAAACAAAAGGCATTAAACAGCAAATATCATCTCTTGAAACTGAAGCAATCTGCAAAGATATTAATGCCTAGCAAACAAGAATGTATGGGGAATAATCTGCCACTTGAAAATCATCTATAAACAAGAACCAACAGGGATCTATACCTGAAGAACCTGTTTTACAGATGTATGGAACTGCATTTGGATTGCCTGGCGAGCGTAGCTTCAAGTTTTCCACTAATAGACTTGTCCAGCTGATTGCACACCTTGTCACCCACCCCTTTCTAGAAACAAATGATCAATGAAAGGAGGCACGACCAAATCCAACATAACGAGTAGGCGGGAAATTAACTAACCTGAACTGAATCAGAAACAGAAGAGGCCAGACACTTCTCAATAATAGGTGTAATTGCTCGAGCAACAACAGGCCCAAGTGAAGAGATTTCTTTCTTAAGTGACTTCTCCAGATTAGAAGGGAAGTCCTTGTTTAGCGAGCTTGTAATAAGATTAACCAATTGCTGCATTCGCTCTCTGTCAGCCTTTTCACGCTTAGTATTTTCCTCCTGGAGACGAACCCAAAAGGCATCAATGTGTGCCTTGATAGATTTCTCCATGGTGCGTCCTAATGATGTGTCGAGCCTTTTGCTTTCCTTTGCCACAGAGGCAGGAATTATAGTACCCAACTGCTTTTCCATCTCCTTCTGCGTCCCTATGAGCTGCAAGACATACAGACACAGTAAATAAATCCCCAAAAAAACTCATAATCGTATAAAGCTATCCATTGCAACATTTTGGTAAACAGAAAACCGCATAGTTCAGGAATTCTTGAGTCCTCTGGTGCACTAAAGAAGATAAAATGCCAAAAATAACCAGGTGACATCACAAGTGATTGTTTCCTAAAAACAAGAGGATGTTCTCCTAATTTTGCAAGCTGACCAAAAAAAAAGGTTGAACATACTGAATCAAGCAGAAGCTCGGGGTTCGAGATTGGCTCAATGATAGTGGGCCAACATACACATAATACCATGGAACTGAATTTAAGTAAAACAGAGAAAAAAGGGTCTGTTTTTCTCAGTGAGATCCAGTTCTGCAATGCTTCAATTAATCTTAAGTAAATTATTTTAACAATGACATATCGTAATGCAGGACCAAGAATAAAGAGATTCTTGCCAGAATAATAGAAGTACAGGATGTGACCTACTGCAATAATTCTTTTATCCTTTTTAGAATTTATGCAATGCTTACTAATAAGTATTTAGGATTTATGCAACATTTACAAATAAGTTAGTGCTCTAGCAAGACTGCTCACATAAACATGTATTCAATTAACTTCAATTTAGCATTAGTACAATTCAGGACTCTCTAGTGAAATCTGTTTGTTTGCAAGTTGTAGCAAAGCTAGGGTTGCACATTAAAACATTTATAAATGTCATCATCCCAACAAGGTTGAGTAGGGTCTAAGGTTAACTTCCGAAATTACCAATGTAGGTCTCATCCTATCTTGACAGCTCAAAAGATGTAACTACAATACATGTAAATGTAATAGCATCGCACTAGACTGTCTAAAAAATCTGTAACATGAAATGATAAAACTGTAAGATGCAGATAATAATTTGTTTCACTAAGGGGCATGTATGATTAATAGATCAAGGTGGTCACCTGTTGCAGCATCCCTTGTGTGGCAGCAACCTCTGGGTAGGAGCTGATAGGAGGATATGTCGAGCTCAAAGGCTCATGTGACTCAGTTGAGTTGAAAGCACTCGCAGGAGGAGATGGCTGACCAGATGTTTGAGGGTGTAAAACTTTCTCCTCCTTCGTATATGAAGATGATTACTCCCTGGAAGCAGGATAATCACTTTTCTCAGGCAATTCCACAGACTTTTTCGGTTAAAAATTAGACCATCTTCTTGGCTGCAGAACACATAAGTTCTCAGCATCACATATTGAACCAAAAGCTCCATTTGCAAAGGTTATACAAATTGCAATGGGCAAAAAAATAATTGATGACAGCATGCAGAGAACTCAATTGCCATAAGTGAAATGTATTTGCTTAATTAAATCTAATCAAGTAGACAGGAAGGATGATCCAGCTAGTTAGGGTAAATAATCAAAATGTTATCAAGTAGACTGCAAGATCCAGTTAGCACATGCCTCTTAAACCTGATGAGAAGTAGTAACAGGAATAGAGACCAAGTGATTAGAACGATTAAAAAAACTTATCAGTAGCACATGCCATCTTCACATGAACGTACTGGTACAAGGAAAAGATTCAATATCAACTGATTAAAGGATATGCAGTTATCATTAAAAATCAACAATTATGCTGCCTACTGTCTAGAGCTCATACTTCAACAAAGAAAACCAAGATACAGCAGAATACATATAATTTGCTCAAAATCAAAACATGATGCCGGAAGCCGCAATCTCACATGGTCAGTCATCAGTACTACTCCAGTTCAGAGGTAAAAAAAATTATATGTACAGCAGGAATTGAGATAAGCAAGTCATATCAACCATTAGCATGCAAGAATAAAAAATGGTTTTCACTAATTAAGCTGTATAACTCACACTGGTTTATGTTTGCGATATTTCGGCGGTGAAGCCTGCAACCAGCTTCAAGATAGGACGTCATTCTGCTAGTGTGGTTAGATTTAAGTATCTGTTTCATGACCTCTGATTCAGCAGGAATTTCTGGGCTTGGAAAATACTCTGAAAGAAGATAGCTCACTGCCTTAATCAATCATAATTATGGATAAAAACACCGACCATGATGTTACAGAGTAAAGGGCACAACAGTGGATTGTATAAACTGAACCCTCAAGGGTTATCAGTGGTGCTCACAAAAGTAGAGGGAGAGCATATCAGAGTTCTAACCAAGCTCCTGACGGAACCTCACAAGCAATCGATTCCCAGATTCAGCTAGCTCCTCGAACCGAGCCACCCTGTGTCACAGATGGAAGAACCAGCACAGCACATGTTAGCGGAGATTTCAGTCGAAAAAAAAAGAAGAAACAAATTCAGGTAGGGAAGGAGGATGAATCACTTGGTAATTGATGACAGCATGCACCTGAGCTCGACGGTGTCGCCGCGCAGCACTCCATCTTCACGTCTCCCAGTTCCAGATCGGCAGAGTTGAGGTGCTCCAATAAATCGAGGACCAAATCCACCACAGCAAAAACTAATCCAGAAACCCTAGACCCCAAAATCAATAGAAAGAAGTAAGAAGTCATTGGAGAAACGAGATCCTTTCCTTAGAACATGCTCACAATTTCAAAAGTTGAGAAGATTTACCTTCTTCTTCTTCTCCTACAGATAGAGGCTAGCACAGGAAGGCAGGCGGTCTATGTTGCACAGTACGGGGATACGGATACGGGGATACGGATACGGAGATACGGCGATACGGTATTTTCAAAAAACAGCAATACGGGGATACGACAAACCAAAAATTTCATAGTCATAGAATAGATAAATATAATAAATAGTTGATAGTGAATAGTAAAACTAGTAGCATATGATAAACTAAATGTCTCATTCTTCTCCTACAATCTCTCTCTCGAATTCTGGCTCATCGAGTGTGAGTTCAGCGAGTTGTAGCAAGCCAGCACCAGCGAAGTTCTCAGTGCCATCTGTGCCATCTCCACCAACATCCCACATTTGACTTGGTCCACTTTCATAATCACCAGTCTTTCTTGAAAGAAGACGCAAGTTATTATGCACAAACACCAAATCTTCCGCTCGTTCAGGAGTGAGCTTATTCCTCTTCATGTTATGTATGAAAGAATAAGTGCTCCAATTCCTCTCACAACAAGATGAAGATGCAGGGTGTCCAAGTAACTTCAAAGCTAAATCCTTCAACTCAGGTGTGCTATCTCCATAAGTTCCCCACCGTTGCTTTGGCTGAAAATGGCTTCTATCCTCAATTGAGTCAGGGTCTTCATAGCCACCCATTAATAGAGAGAAATCAGCAAACTGCTTCTTAATCTTTCTTAAGTCTTCTGGTTCTGGGAATAACTTTTTAAAGCTTTTGTTCCTCTCAATATTAATCTCATTGTCATTGTTAGGGCTAACACGACCAGGAACTTCATTGAGCCAAGTTGCACTATAGTACCTATCAATATCATCATAATATAATATTTAAAAAATTTAGCAAGTACAATCAGTAGAGAATACTTTAAATACCAATTTAAGGTTCATATTTGTTACCTTGGATTTAGTGAATGTGCCAAACATTGAAGAGGGGTATAGCTCTTGAGCCATCTAGCATGTAAAATACTCTCTACAACATTAAAAAAGGTGCATGGACCGTTCACAATTCCTTCATGCCGGTAGATACAAGCTCTCACCTAATTAATGCAAGATAAAAAAAAATCAGCAGGCATGTTAATAGAAAAAAATAAGCAAGCATAATTTGCATGCTCTCACCTTCTCTATCATAGAGTCCCACATCTCATAGATCAAATGAAGGCATGGTTTATCAGTATCAGCTGCCCTTAGCATCGAATAAATAGGGTCAGTGAAAGTAATAATATATCTAATGTTATCCCACCATACATCATTGAGAATCTTTTCCTTCACAGCTTGAGCTTTGCCTTGGTCATCCTCTCTATAAGCCGTCCACTTGTCGCTAACAACCATTTGCACCAATGCATCCTTGATAAGTAAGAATCTCTTCAACATGACAATAACACTTGCAAACCTTGTATCTGCAACGGCAAGAAATTTGAGTTTGCTAAACTCATTGAACATGGACAACCTCATGCTATGGCTCATAATGTAATTCTTGATGAAGGCAGCATCATCTGTGATATCCTTTATCCAAATAAGTTCTGCATTATCATCTTCGTCATCCTTTGGAGCACAAATATTCTTCAATGCAAGGTTGAGGGTGTGCACCACACAAGGAGTCCAAAAAATATTCTTGTACTTTGATTCAATCATCAATCCGGCACCTTTACAATTCGCTGCATTGTCTGTGATCACTTGGACCACATTCTTTGGTCCAACTTCATCTATCACCTCCTTCAACCGATCAAAGATATACTCCTTACTCTTGATCTATAATTGAAACATTAAGAATATTATAGCCTAAAAGGTGAAATGTCAAAAATAATATGATCAAAGTAGTTACTAGTAGTTTGTTAGACTGTTACCTCTCCTTCTGTGTTAATTGATTTTAGAAACATTGGACCGCCCTCAGTCATAGCTATGAAGTTTAAAATTGGTCGCCTTTGTGGATCACTCCACCCATCTGTCGCAATAGTCACTCCTTTCAAGGGCCATGAAGATTTGATAGGCATCAACATCCTGTCAACATGTGTCTTCTCTTTCTGGAGTAGGGTTGTCCTCAATGCATTATATCCCGGGGGTACATACCCACCCAAATCGTGGTTCGCGACATAATTATAAGATGCTCGATAATTAGGATTTCTTGCCACATTAAAGGAAAGCCCTGCAAAATACAACCAGTTCATGCTTACGAAGATAGAGAATACAAAACAAAAGACATCATTGAAAATTTTACGAACCTGCCGTGTAGAATAGCCTTGCAATGTGAGAATCAGCAATATGTCGAGTTTCTGCATTAAAACTAGCCGCAATAGCTGATTGCTTAACATTCCTTTTTTTGGAAGATGCTGCATTTGAATCATCAAAAGGAGGTAAACGAACTAGCTTATGGCTAGGTGCAGCATTTGCAGCAGCCTCAGAAGCTTCACGATCCTCTTTTCGAAGTTGCTCGAGCACTGGACTTGTCATTTTGCTACAAACAGCAACACCTTCATTTTTTATCTTCAAAAGATGTGCCCTCACTCTAGAATAGCTGCCTAGATAGTCATTCTCACAAAAATGACACCTAAATCTTGTGTTGCCTCCTCTAGCGTTTGAACTTTTAGGTGGTACAAACTTAGTAACATGTTTCCACAAAGGAAATTTAGGATTGTTGACCTCAGTCTCCTCAAGATCCACATCAGTTGATGCCATAGCTGCTGAAACCAATTGCTAACTAATTTAAATGAAATAGACACTGTACAGTAATATAATCTACAATCGCATATATATAATAAACTACAAGTAATCAACAATTCAACATTCAACAAGACAAGAACCGAGCATATATAGTAATATGTGGCTGGATAGTAGGGCAGCGAGCTCATCTTTGAGATGAAGTGTCCAGGAACAAGTTGATTACCGGCGGCCGGCGGACGGCGGACAGCGTCAAGCGGAGCCGGAGGCGGCCGGAGGCTTGCGGAGGATGAAGAAGGACGAACCGAGGATGAGCAGAGGAGCCACAACGCCGCCGAGGCGCCGACGGCGGACGGCAGATGCGAATCGAAGTTGCGAACAGACTAGAGTACCGCAAGGTCCGCAACTGTACGTCAGTTTTTGAAGGCAACGATCCCAAACGTATCTCCTCCGCATCCCATCAGTATCCCAGCCGTATTAAGGTTTTTTTTTATTTTTTTCGACCAGAAAAACGGGATACCTAGGGATACACGTATCCCTGCCGTATCTTGCGTGTCCCCGTGTCCCCGCGTGTCCATACAGGGATACGGCAGCATGCGAACGTATCGGTGCAACATAGCAGGCGGTGGCTGGGCCTCTACCACGCAGCAGTGGGAGGAAGGGAGGATGACGACGCCAAAAATGGGTTGCAGACCGTCCAGCCACCGCGGATCCGAGGCGAGCACGCCGTCCTGGGCCGGCCACCACCGTAGATCTGAAGGACGAGCAAAACGGCCGGCCTGCTAGAGACAGGGAGGAAGGGAAGACGTGCGGACCATGTTCTCCCCGAGATGCTGAGCCACCTCGAGCACGAGGCGGATGTTGTTGTCGAGCACCTCGAGCGCCGTCAGGATCGGGGGCAGCCCCTCGTCGAACCGCACGTCCACGACGGCACCGATGACCTGGCACACCTGGCCGATGGCGCCGGCGTCGGTGAACTCATCGGTGATCTTGCCGCCACCGGTTGTCTTTCCGGTGGATAGGGGCGGCGGGGCGGGTGCCGCCTGGGCCGCGGCGGAGGAGGCGTAGGCGGCGGCGCGGTTGAGGAGGAAGCCCACGGGGGACGGGCGGTGGTGGAGCGGCGCACGCGGGCATGGGGACGGGGAGGCGGCGCGGAGGCGTGAGGCGGAGCGGACGATGGAGGAAAGGGCCCGGCGCGTCGCCATGGCCGGCGACGAGGGTCGACGCGGTTGAGGAGGAAGCCCGCGGGGGACGGGCGGTGGTGGAGCGGCGCACGCGGGCATGGGGACGGGGAGGCGGCGCGGAGGCGTGAGGCGGAGCGGACGATGGAGGAAAGGGCCCGGCGCGTCGCCATGGCCGGCGACGAGGGTCGACGCGGTTGAGGAGGAAGCCCGCGGGGGACGGGCGGTGGTGGAGCGGCGCACGCGGGCATGGGGACGGGGAGGCGGCGCGGAGGCGTGAGGCGGAGCGGACGATGGAGGAAAGGACCCGGCGCGTCGCCATGGCCGGCGACGAGGGGTCCGGATCTAGGTTTTCCTCAGAGTGGTGTGCGGGAGTGGAGTGGCGGCTCCGTCTCGGTGGAGGGGAGGGACGACGCCTGTGGCACACGGTGAGGGAGGCGGCGGGAGAGAGAGAGAGAGAGAGAGGACGGGGTCGAAGACATCCGCGGAAGCGGAGCCAGGGAGGAGGTCCCGGTGGAGGAGGGCGGCGAGTGCGAGCTGGAGGCCCGCGGCGGGGGAGGACTCGAAGCTGCTGACGGCGACGAGGGCATGAGGGAGAGGCGGTCGGGGCCCGGGCGCGAGGCGGCGGCGGAGAGGGGAGTCGGAGGAGGAGACGGAAGCGGAGAGGGAGGCCGTGACGCGTGGGGGGCAGCGCGTCGGGCGGGGGCGGCGACGCGCGTCGGGCGGGGGCGGCGGGAGGGTGTTTCTGCAAAAGCGGGAGGCGGGCGGTTTTCTGTAAAAATGCCACGTTTTCCGAATTTCGCTTCTTCGTGTTGAAATATTTTGCAACTCAGGGTCCGAGGCGCAAAAAAGTTGAACGTGTATACTGTATACGAAGCCCTGCAAATGAGCCGTAAACCGCACTGTAACACCACCAATCCATGCTAGAGTATAGAACGAGGACAACCCACCTTACTCCAATCCATTAGCGGAAGAATCCAAACCACCCCAACTCATTTCTTTCTTTCACTTACTAACCAAACCAAACTATTACGAAACTATGGATTCTACCCAATAAGAAACTGTTTTCCAACCGTTGAGCTGGTGGCTTGCTGAACCACTTGCATCTGTGCAGGCAAGCACCCCCTGCACGGCTGTTGTGCTACATTTCCACGTACACTTACCAATATAATACAACAAGAGCTTTGATAATTCAGCCATCATTTTACGACACAATCGACAACATCATACCAATTATGTTCCAGTTTTTTCATCAGTGAAATGTATGTTCCAGTTTTGTAATGCATACATCATTAGCATGCAAAAAATTCATCTGATATAAATTACTAGAAGAACATGTCCATCTGGGTACGCTATTCATGAGACGGCATGTGACACCGGTTCCTCCATATCCATTGCCTGCAGACCAAAGGACTTGAACTTCATACCACAGTACCAGTTAGTAATGACTCCATCTCCGTCTCCATTGCCTGCAGATCAAAGGATTCAATTATGGATAGATATAAATAGATCAGACAAGAGTCTAGCAAATCTATCTGAATTTCGATTACTGCACATACCAACAAAAATTAAGCCTTGAAGCATATATATTGTGTCAATTAAGAGGGGGAAGCCTAGTAGATTTACAGAGAAAAGCAAGTTCATCAAGTTCTTCCATTCCATATTTCCAACCAAAGAAGCAGTAGTGTAGAACTAGATAAATGAACAGAGAATGCCAACTCAAAGAGCTGAGAAAAGCTAGCTGCAGTGGAGTGGTTGGGAATGCGAGGTAAAACGGAAATGCACGACAAGTGAAGAACAAGTTCTTGCGGAACAACTGCGTTTTTTTTCTTGGCATGGAGAGCTCAGAAGTGAATGCGGCATGTGGCTGCCGAGGTGCGGAGCAAGCAAGAGCAACACACTGCACAATATCACTAGTATATGGTGGTGCTTAGCTGCGCACAGTAGTATAGTCTCATATTCAGCACAGATGCACCAGTTGTTTCCGCCAACTGGAAATTAAAAATTGCTGATTACTATTTCTAAAAAGATAAGTGTTGATTACTGTTCTAAAAGCAATAAATTATGATTCCCTGTGAAACAAGCAGAGCCCAGGTAAATAGAGGCTGCTATAAAACTTAAGAACTCCTGAGCATCTTCTTGCCTGAAGAATGTAGAAGTGTTGCCGGTTCGTTTTAAAAAAAGAATGTACAAGTGTATAGCATCACAAACTGAAACAAAAGCGTGCCCGCTTGAGAAATTACCTCTGTGGCAGACCCGCTTGAGAAATGAAAGGTGCATATGCAGCTTCTCTCTCTACTGCTAACCGTTGAGCTTTCTGGAATTCTTTTAGGACTGCTTGGAAATCCTTAGCTAGCTTTGCATCAGCGATCTTCTTGGTAGCCTGCAGATCAACACAAATACAACTGGCTGAATCAAATGATTAAAAATAAATATAGGAGGCTGGATCAATTGTTTGAAAATAAATATATATCGGAGGCTGAGTTACAAGAAGATGATACCTTCACAAGAAGGTGGGAACTTGAGTGAGATCCTCACGTGGAACCGAAACACTTATTCCCGATGGGGTGACAAAGGTGACCATGTCACTTTCGGTAGACTGATCTTCACTAACTTCTTGACCTGCAATGCAAATGATAATATTGTGAGTAATTTCAAATGACAATGAGAATGTGCAAAACGTCAAAAACAGAATAAGGGGATAAGGGTATACCTTCATTGCTTACACCTTTTTCCTTGAATAACCAGTCTTTGGCACACACAAGGGCTTCTAACATCTCTCCAGTTAATGAGCTTCTGGACTCTCCAAGAATCCTACCTCCAAGACTAAATGCAGACTCAGAAGGAACCGTACTGAGAGGGATGGTAAGAAAATCTCGTGCCATAACTGATAAGACCGGGAACTTCTCAGCATGTGCTTTCCACCAAGCCAAAATGTCAAAATTTTCAATGTCTTCCACACACTCTTCTTCAAAGTAGATGTCAAATTCAGACTTTGGTGCACGAGTCTTTCTCCGACTTGACTTGAAGTTTGCAAATTCTGACCCCAACTGCCTCTTTGCAAGCACCGGTGAGCCCATAGAACTATTGCCCACACTTGGATATGTAATAGAACTTGCACTAACTCTCCTCAAGTGTTGCTCATACTCTAGGAAATATTTTTTCATCCAACCTAGAGCAACATTAACACTTGAATTAACTTGATCTATATTCTGACAAGTTTTCTCGTAGAAGAACTCTAGATATTCTGCTTTACCCCTCGGATCTAACATTGTAGCAATAACGATTCCAAGGTTAATATCATAGTCCTTCTTGTTTCTGCGAGGAATTGGCTGGTTTGCCTCATCAAAGTCTCTACCCCAATATTTTTCAAACTTGATCCTCATTACTGCAGCTAGGTCTTTAAGTGTCACACTTGTCTGCCAAGAAGGATTATCCAGGCCATCCTTAATTGCAATGATTAAAGGCAAGAACATGTATGAAGTTGGTTTTCTATTAGCTGACACTGCATTTGTAGCTTGTTCAAAAGTTTCAAGAAACTTACAGACAGATTCAGCTTTGCTCCACTCTTGTTCACTTGGAGAAATTTCTGCATGTTGGTTTGCATAGCTATTCAGAACAGTCTTGTACTGGATTGCTTCACGGACCATCTTGTAGGTCGAATTCCAACGGTTGGGTATGTCAAGAGCAATACCACGTTTTCTGGGAAGACCATTCACCATTGCAATTTCATTGAAGGCTTGAATTCTTGAGGGCGAGGAGTCAATATGCTTCAACAGCTCTCGAATCTTCTTTATCCCCTCATGAATAATTGCCATCCCATCTTGAACCAAAATATTCAGGATGTGCGCACAACATCTTACATGGAAATGGACACCGTCAAGCATCAACTCATACTTGTGAGCAGCTATGAACATGTCACATGCAGCATTGTTGTTACCAGCATTATCCAGTGTTAGAGTGAACACCTTGTTTCGTATGCCCCATTCAGTCAGACAACTCTCAAGTGCTTCTTCAATTGCAAAACCTGAGTGTGGATATTTGACCTCTTTGAAACTTATTATCTTCTTATTGATCTTGAAGTCAGGGGTGATGTAGTGAGCGGTTACAACCATGTATCCTAAGTTTTGTATTGAGGTCCACAAATCAGATGTCAAGCACACGTGGGAATCCAGGCTGTCCAGTTCATTCTGAATATCATGCTTCATTTTCTTGTACTTCTTTAGACAATCACTGCGAACAGTCACTCGCCCTGGAGCATCCAGAGATGGTTGCATAGACTGAATCCATGGTTCAAAGTATGGATCATCAAACTTGTTAAATGGGATTTCAGCATGTATGACAAACTCAATCATACACTCACGACTGAACTGTGGGTCAAACACAAAGTTCTCTATAGGCTTCTTTATTGTTGATACAAACCTATTCCTTTCATCATCACCGATTACATGGCAATACTTTTGAATGTGGGTTCTAAGGCTACTTGTTCCAGACTTTGTACTTAAATGGAGTCGACAGTACTTGCATACAGCTTTAAAACCATCATCAGTTTCTACTAAATTTGGCTCAAAATATTCCCACACCTTGGACCTTTTGACACGGGTTGGGGTAGAATCGTCTGAGCTTTCTGAAGTGTTTGTAGAGGTGTTGGTTGACATGCTAGACAACATAAAGCATACGGGAAGAACAATATTAATTCAGAATCATGTAATAAACACAGATGCCATGCAACTATAAATAATGAATGGCATCTAAAGGCGTAATGAATGGCATCTAAAGATGCCATGCCACTGCTCATATGCCAAAAGGGGGGTGCATTCTGCTTGTAACAGCAGAAAGAACCAAGTTCATGCTTGTCGAACAGCTACCAAGATTTTATTCTAAAGGAAAGGAAAAACTTCACAATAGCGTGCCTAATCCCTAGTCAAACTGTACAGCATGTTTAAGTGAGGTGAGCAGCATTTGATTTCAGAAAATATCAGTCCCACCAGCGACAAGTTTATATTCAGTCCCACCAATCAGCTGATGAAATACCTTGAGAAATTGTAATGTGGTCAGGATTCAGATTGTGTTAAATCTCCTTAGAATGAGCAAACATGTATTCTTTAAAATGTGCTCCAAGTTTCATTCTATGGATGCACTACGGCATACATGGCACTGCTCTGTTGGCCATAAGAAAAATAACAGGGACATTAAGTTTCATTTCACAAGGTCTACTGAAACTGTCAGTAATTATTTCAATGAAGTTATGTATGCTATTGGCCAACTTGGACCTGAGATGCTAAGACATAGATCAACAGATACAAATGGATTTAGAAATCTCTTATTGTGGCAATCTGTGTTTTTTGGCTATATGAAACTATACACAGCAGAGGACTGGTTCAAATGCTCTATCACAAACAATTAGACTGGACACATCCAAAACATAGCATACATGGTAAAAAGATCAGTGTATATCTGCTATGATGATTTGAAATTGGATATCCCACTTACTTGGTTAAAAGAAAAACAAAGCCACACCTGAACAATTGGATATCCCACTTGCTTGGTTCAGTTATGATTCATGCCCATCCCATCCACCTGCAGTACACACAGTAAGTGCTTGCAAATTAATTAATTGTGTTGTATCCTTTCAAGAACTCTTTTTTGTGAAACTCATGAAATTAAAGCATTGCAAGATCATGTAAAACCAACATCAGCTTGTTTTTAATCTCAATGATCATCACATCCCCGGTTACAGAATTCCGCTTCCCACCAAATAAAATCTGGATGGACAGGGACTGTACATCCGCAAAAGACTGGTTTAATCTACTGGTTCAATTAGAAATGTAAACAAAAAGATTCATGACACCCTACAGGAGTAACACATAATTTTGAAAATCCCTTGCAACCTGCAATGGCAAAGCAATGAATGCTATATTGCACTGCATAACACATTTTCCAAAAGATCGAGAAATGGATTATATAGATGATGATGTGTGAATTTCAAATGTGAAACAAAATGGTCCTGCATAAAAAAGATCATCAATCATTTGTACTACTTGTTTAGAAATTGGAGCAACCGAGGCAATGCTCCCTTTGGAAGACAGGCATGGCCAAGCTTCATTATGACTAATTCGCTATATCAATCGGATAATCCTTCCACCCAGAATGATCGTACGCTAGTCGGAAACATAAATTTGTCAACAGAACAATCCATTTCCCTCGAAAACGATCCAGCCACATAAGTGGCGGCAAAGTGACGGCATGGAGGGAGGCGTGAGGAAAGCGGAGAGGCCCGCTCACCTTGGGCGCGAAGGAGCGGAAGGCGTAGAAGGAGGCGAGCCGGGAAGCGGGTGAGAAGGCCCCCGCTGGCCCCGGCCTCGGCGGGAGGAGGCAGCCTCCGCCGCCGCCGCCGCAGGAGGGGGAGGAGGAGGGAGTTGCTCCAACCCTAGGACGGACCGGAGCGGGAGTGGTCCTCGGCAGGCGAAGCGTCAGCAGGGCGGACGCCTGTTCCCTGCCCCGCCGGAGCAGCGCCGCGGTGGATCTTGGACTGCTCCTCCCGCTGGAGATTGGACTGCTCTCCGGCCGCTAGATCTTGGACTGCTTGGCCGCTGCTTTATGGAGAGATCGTCGGTCCGACGGCTATGGAGTAGGATGGGAGGCGGGGGGCGGAGGGGCGGAGGCGTCGATGCGGCGGAAGGGAGGCAAGGCGAGTACAACGGGCGTCGAGGGGAAGGGAGGCGAGGCGAGTGCGGCGGCCGCGGCGGAAGGGAGGCGAGTGCGAACCGAGAGAAGCGGAGACGACCCTGTCGACCCACGTAAGCCCACGACACACAGTCCATGGGTTGTAACCCATCAAAAACCGTTTCACGCTCCCCCAAACCGCAGACACACCAAACTGCTACGGAGTAAAGCCCAAACCAAATCAAACTCTTAACAAGATCAACCCATTAGCACCCAACTTGGGAAAGCCCACTACAAAACCCACCCTATTAAATTTGTTTCAACCCAAACCATTTGCAGGCCTATATACGAGGGACCTTGTTGGACCGCTGGTTGATTCCGTGAAAGTTTGAGGCCTTTTTTGTAAAATTGCGCGCCTCCGTGGTGCCTCCCTGAGCCGTCGAAACGCCCGCGATCGGACGGCTGCGAAAAGCAGATGACGTGGCCACGCCCAGCGGCCGTCGCAACAGCCCCGGAATAAGTAGGTTTTTGTAAAATTGCGCGCCTCCGTGGCGCCTCCCTGAGCCGTCGAAACGCCCGCGATCGGACGGCTGCGAAAAGCAGATGACGTGGCCACGCCCAGCGGCCGTCGCAACAGCCCCGGAATAAGACTATCCACACTCGTTCTCCTTCATCTTCTCCTTCAAAACGGAATATTCCATCCTAATCATCGATATTCTCTCCTTCATATTACATTCTTCTGCACCCATCTTCCTTCAGATCTCTCCTTCATCCCAACAACCAGCGAGTGGGACCCACATGCAGATTTTTTTAACACCCCCGCCGCCCCCTCCCCCTCCCATTCATTCTCTCTCCTCCCTCCCCCTCCTCGCTCCCTCCGCCGGCTCTTTCCCTCGCGACGCGACAGCACCTGCCCTGCTCCGGCGGCGCCCTGCCCTGCTCGTGGCGGCCCTTGCCCTGCTCGTGGCGGCCCGCCGGTGCTGGAGAGGAGGACGAGGCGCGCGTCTCCCTCTTCGGCGGCGAAGGAGCAGGGCGCGGCGGAGCACGCCCCAGCGACCGAGAAGGAGCAGGGCGCGTGGAGGAGCTCGCGGCGGCGAGACGATGCGGCGGCGGGGGTGCTCACGGGCCATCTGGGCGTGGCGCCGCACGCTCCCTGACGTGCGCCCCTACTACGCCGTCAAGTGCAACCCCGAGCCGGCGCTCGTCGGTGTGCTCGCTGCGCTCACCGCGGGCTTCGACTGCGCTAGCCGCGCCGAGATCCAGGCCATGCTCGCACTCGGCGTCCATCCCCGCGACATCGTCTACGCCAACCCCTGCAATCCCGAGCCGCACCTCGAGTACGCCGTGGAGGAGGTGGCCAAGGTCAAGCGCCGCCACCCCTGCTCGCTGGGAGGCGGACGACGGTGGCACAGACGCGGATCCGTCGTGCTCGCCTCCTTCCTCCTACATTGCGGACGCCTCCGCCTCCGTCCGCGCCGGCGCGGTGTCCACGGAGCAAAGGCGGCAGCCGGCGGGGCTCCTCCAGAACCGGCGAATCGCGGCGCACCTCCTCCTTCGCCACGGCCCCTGCTTCTCGTCCGCCGCGGCCCCTGCTTCGCCTCCGCCGCGGCCCACCTCTTCCTCCGGCGGTGTAGGGGAGCGGCGCGGCGACGCGGGCGCCTCCTCGTGCTGCCCGCTGGCGGACGGAAGCCGGAGAGGCGCGGCGGACAGCGGCTCCTACCTTCTCGCCTGTTGGGATTTCGCGCGCGGAGGCCGTGGGTGCGCGGGCCCCATGCCACCTCGGCTTTTCCCGTGAGCCCGTGATGCCCCTAGATCTGGAGGATCACCAGCATAAGCTGACAATTTTTCACTAACTGATAGCGGTGTAGCTACAGGTTTGCAGATTTCCATGCCAACTCTTTTTAAAAGATCATTAGCATACTTGCTTTGTGAAAGGAGAATCCCATCAGCAACCTTCTTAACCTCAATACCAAGGAAGTAGCTCAGCTCTCCCAAATCCTTGAGAGTGAAATCCTTTTTAAGGTCTGCAAGAAGTGCTCCTACTGCCTTTGAAGAGGAGCTGACCACAATTATATCATCAACATATACTAATAAATACATAGTAATGGACCCCTTTATATAGTAGAATAATGACGTGTCAGCTTTAGATGAATGAAAGCCAAGTGACACAAGTTTGTCACTGAGACGAGCATACCAAGCTCGAGGGGCTTGTTTAAGCCCATACAACGCTTTATCAAGTTTGCAGACATAGTGAGGATAAGTGCTATCTTCATACCCAGGAGGTTGCTTCATGTATACATCTTCCTCAAGAACACCATGAAGAAACACGTTCTGCACATCCAACTGTCTCATGGTCCAACCTCTTGAAACTGCTAGTGACAAAATTAATCTAATAGTGGCAGATTTTACGACAGGACTAAAGGTATCTTCATAATCGATGCCATACATTTGCTTGTATCCTTTCGCAACTAACCTTCTTTTGTACCGATCAATGGTGCCATCTGCATTTCTTTTGATTTTCCATACCCACTTACAGTCAATCAGATTTTGCCCCTTCTCTGGTGGAACCAAATGCCATGTCTTATTCCTCATTAATGCCATATACTCATTATCCATTGCCCTTTTCCAATCTTTATTCGACAAAGCTTCTTGTAAATCTACATGTTCACCAGTAGTAGTTAAGCATCCATACCTTATCGTGCCGTCAGTATAAGTTTTTGGCTTGCGAATGCCATGTTGAAGACGGGTGCGCCGAGGTTCAGATCCTGGAGCAGCTGCCGAGGCTGGTGCAAGCAATCCTGGGACGTGCGCAGAAGATCCATCCGGCGCGGCAGAAATATTCGGGATGCTGCTGTCCGGTGCTGCCGCAGCTGCAGGTGTACTGCTGTCCGGTGCTGCCGCAGTCGCAGGTGTACTGCTGTCCCCCCTTGGCTCTGCCGCGAGGGGCTCGTGTCCAGCCAGCGAACGCCGCGTGCCGGAGCTGTCGGGTGCAGGAGCGGCCGAGCCACCTGATTGGCCCGTCGTAGGCGCGTGCACATGCGGGAGCACCGAAGGGGATCCCAAGACTGATCCTTGCGCAAAATCTGGTACCGCGTCGCCAGAATCATCATCCGAGTCCGCGCCGGTCGGACTTTGGGAGGTAGGAACATCCTGCTGCATTAGAACAATGTTTTCTTCTGCATTTTCAACAGTGTGGTTAGATGTACAAGATGGATCATCAAACAAATTGGTTTCTGTATTCGTATCCCCTGAGTCTGGTAGGAGAAGGACCTCAGACCGGAAACGTGTCCCAGCATTGGAGTGTAATTCGATGAAGGGAAAAATAGTCTCATAAAAAATGACATCACGAGAAATATAGATATGTCCCTCAGAGATATCAAGGCACTTGAAACCCTTGTGCATGTTGCTATATCCTAGAAACACGCACCGTTTGGATCGATACTGGAGTTTGTGGGCATTATATGGTCTAAGGTGAGGCCAACAGGCGCACCCAAAGATGCGCATAGAAGAATAATCGGGTTGTTTGCCTAGGAGACGATGCATGGGTGTGTCATGTCCTATGACCTTACTTGGTGTTCTATTTATAAGATAGACTGCAGCTAGGAACGCTTGGTCCCAGTATTTGAGCGGCATAGAAGCATTAGCAAGAAGTGCAAGACCCATCTCGACAATGTGTCGATGCTTGCGTTCAGCAGCCCCGTTTTGCTGATGTGTGTGAGGACAAGATACAAGGTGAGTGATTCCGATGTTACGAAAAAAGGAGTTTAACCTCTCATATTCACCACCCCAATCACTTTGCATGGCAAGAATCTTGCGGTTAAACAACCGCTCAACAAGACTTTGAAACTCACGAAAATATTTGAACACCTCAGATTTATAACGAAGCAAATAGATCCACGTGAATTTATTATAATCATCAATAAAGCTAACATAGTATTTCTTGCCACCAAACGAGTCAATGGCAGGACCCCACACATCTGAGAAAATAAGTTCTAACGGAGCACTAGACTTGCTAGTAGATACTGAGTACGGTAGCTGATGTGATTTTGCTTGTTGACAAGCATCACATACTGCTTCTTTATTGACCTCACTGGAACAAGGAAGATTATTTTCACTAATGACACGACGAACGACTTCAAACGAAGGATGTCCTAGACGCCTATGCCACCTTGAAGAGGAAGGCTTGACGACGCTCAGGGTTTGCTTCCGTGGATCTGTGGTAGGTTGTAGAGGGTAGAGACCACCCCTACACCTGCCGTGTAGCAGAGTTTTCTTCGTGACCTGATCCTTAATCAAGAAAAAATCAGGGTGAAATTTCATAAAGGCTTGATTGTCTTTAGTGAGGCGATGAACTGAAACAAGGTTTTTAGCAGCTTGTGGTACATGGAGGACATTTTTTAGATGGAGATCTCGACTAGGGGCATGAATTACAGAGTGACCAATATGATCAATGTCCATACCTGCACCGCTAGCCGTCCGAATCTGGTCGGTCCCGTTGTACCTGTCGTGCATCGCCAGCTTGTCGAGCTCGCCAGTAATATGGTCCGTCGCCCCTGTATCGGTGTACCAGATGGAATCACCGGCACCATGGGAGGTCGATGCAGCAGCTGCAGCACTTCGGTTGGTGTCGGGGACGAAATCAGCGTCGAACCTGTGCCAACAGGTGATCACCGTGTGTCCTGTCTTGAAGCAAAGCTGGCACTTCTGCTGCTTGTTCTCTCCCCCGCCGGTGTTGGTGTTGCTGTTGCCGCTGGAACCAGAGTTGAAACGGGCATTGCTGGTGTAGAAGCCACGATTTCCACCCCGGCCCCGGTTGCGACCACCTCCACCGCCACGAGTGTTGTTGCGGCCGCCTCTGCCACGACCACCGTAGTTGGCCGATGACTGTGAACCCTACCCTCCAGATTGCATCTCAAGACGAGATTCATAGCTCAGCATCTGGGAGTAGAGCTCGCTCGGAGACATTGGGTCAGACCGAGCCAGAACCGCAGAGACGAGAGGGTTGTAGTCTTCTTCAAGCCCAGTGATGATGTAGGAAACAAGTTCCTCGTCACCAAGGGCCTTTCCGGCGGCAGCCATCTCATCAGCAAGGCGCTTCATCTTGGAGTAATATTCAGCCACCGAAGAGCTTCCCTTCTTCGCCGTGGCGAGCGAGATGCGGATGCTGACAGTACGTGCCCTCGTTTGGGACGCGAACATCTCCGCCAGGGCGCTCCATACCTCCGCTGCGGTCTTGAGCGAAGCAACGCCCGCCAGTGCATCGCGCGTGAGGGAGGAGAGCAGATAACTCAGGACGGCTTGGTCCTGCGCCACCCACCGAGCGTACTCGGGGTTTGCTTTCTTGACGTCTTTGTCGTCGGCGTCCTTGTCAATGATCTCTGGAGGAGGCGCCGACATAGATCCATCGAGGAGCCCTTCAAGTTGGGCACCCCTGATGGCAGGAAGAACCTGAGCTTGCCATAGGAAGTAGTTGGTTTTGGTGAGCTTCTCTCCGACGGGAAGGCTAAGGGATGCCGGGATCTTGAAGGAGGAGCTCGAACTGGCCATGATCGGTTTTAGAGGAAGTAGGCTCTTGATACCATGAAAGAAACAATGGCTGAAGCGTATTCACCACCGAGGGTGGCCGTGTCTCCGTGTTTATATGGGCACCGTAGGTGCATAGATTTACAAGTCTTGCGTAACAACCACCTATGGCCAGCTAGAGATAGATTACAACAGACTTACAATCTTATCTCTACTCTAGTTACAACAAATTATATCTCCAGCCGGCCTAGGTTAGATTCACGCATTGTTACAACCATCACACATAAATCTAGTTTATCTAACAATGGAATGTTGGGCTCACAGGTTCACGGACTTGGCTCCACAATGGCAACGCTAGAGGGACTACATTAGTACAAGGTTATAGTTAGTTTGCAACGCTTTGTACTCTCCTGTTTTGCTCTCTCTCTCTCCCTCACCCCCTGTAACTCTCGCCTGGATCCCAGGCTACCTGATGTAATGCGCTAGTTTTTTCAGTTGAATATAAGTAGGTGGGGAACTCTCCCCGAATGTGTTCAAAAAAAGTACCTTGGTGGCTAATAGTCATTTTTCTTGTTGTGAAACTCGTTGTCGATCTAATTCTTGTCATTTTGGCATGTGACCTGAATTTCCAATCCTTTCTCGTTGTTTTCTTTCTCAAAACAAGCATCCCTGTCTGGTCTTCACACTTGCTGTTTCTTTCTGAAAATACTGAACATTGAAAAAGGAGTAGGTATGATGATGAGTAGACCAGCAAGTGTTCAGTTTGGTCGTGCTACATCTTATCACAACGCGCTAAACTTTAGTTTGGTCGCTGCTCTGCCGTATCCATCTCGCTTACCCGGTCCCCAATCTCAACTTCTTGTTTAAGCCGGTGAGCGCCATTGCGGACGAGGTGGTTAATCCATTAAGTGATGTCTTGCGACAGGATGGAAGCAAGTACATATCCAAACCATGGACTCTTGGCACTACGCGCCGCGGCTTACTTCAGAGTTTGGTCTCGAAGTGCAAGCTAAGTAACTATTTATTGAAAACAAAACTGATCCAGTCCTTTTGTGAACTGGAACAACTCATCCTGTGATTGCTAGTCTTGCTTAAGGACACGTACTACATCAGTTCCCAAAATGACATGTGCTACATTGTTGGCAATATACTTTTTTTTTTGTATAACAGGTCGAAATCCTTGTCAACGAGCATTGTGAACTGCATTGACACGGTCAGCCTATGGATTAATAATTACTACTGAACAAATAATCAATAATTAATAAATTATTACTGAACAACATTTAATGATTTTTACGGAAGGCAACTAAAATGCAAGCTCCTCTTAGACGTATCCATACTGGAACGCACCTGTTTTTACGGCCTTTTGAAAGTCACTGCTCATTGAGCGCAGTTCAATGTGTTTTTCCTCATTTCGCCGCGTTATTCACAAACTTGAAAGAAAATAAAATCTGGACCCCCCCCCACCCCCACACACACAAAAGAAAGAAAGAAAGGAAAAAGGCACCACCCAACACACAAACTCATTGATCGAATTGTTGTCGTTAGGACACGTAATTTAATGCAACTTTGAAGTAAATATCCAACATCCTAACGTCGACAGAACGAGAAACAGAGGAAGTGTTTGTACTTAAGATCACCCCAATTGCTGGACAAACTGAGTCTGCAATTTTAGTTTAAGGTCCTGAGCAAATTTTTTACAGCATATAGAATGAAGCACCATGACGTCATGGGAAATCGATCGGCTCTGGCTGCAACGCTTTCTTCACCAGCTCAAACTGTTCCTTTGAATGAACGGATGGGAATCCTGTGGCTACAGAAGCCGAAGGGGCCCTACCCACGTACTTGATGTTGTCAAACGAGCGACGCCTGAAATCCTTCAGTGCAGTGTGTAGCCGAGGAGAAACGTAGCCATATGCGCCCATGTTCATGGGCTCCTCTTGACACCATACAATCTCCGCATCTTAGGCATCACACAGAGGATGGTTAAAAAACAAATTAATAAACACTGAAACCATGCATCATAAGTTCACAGAGGATGAATCGAGGGATTCAATAATATAAGAGGAAAGGATCTCGTACTTGGGTATCTTTTCAGCTCCCTCTGGACAAGATCATATGGGAATGGGCAAAGCTGCTCAACTCTGCAGATTGCAACATCACTGCAGCCAGAATGTTTCCGCTCTTCATCAAGTTCATAGTACACCTGCAATGGAGAAATGGTTCATGCTGTTTTGAACCGGTAATTAATCTTATGACATAATTACTTTACAACAGTATACTCACTTTCCCGGAACAAAATATCAAACGGTTGATTTTCTTCTCGACTGATGTGTGATCATTACGGTCCTTTATCAGTCTCTTGAAGGATGTCGCATGCATGTCAAAACTTGGACTGCCTTCAACAGCATCAAACTCGGCGAGATTGGACTTGCAATGTCCGAGTAAACTCTTAGGAGCCATTACAATCAGTGGCTTCCGGAACTCCCTGTGTATCTATATTCCCCCAAATGCAATTATTGATTGCTACGATTAACAAAGAGAAATATTGTCGACATGGTGACATAAATAACTAACCTGACGACGCAGCACATGGAAATAATTTGCAGGGGTAGTCAAATTTACGACCTGCCAATTGCACTCCTGGATCTGCCTGTTGATGTTTGGTTTCATTGTAGGTTTGTTGTAGGGATTGTCATCGCACATCTGCACAGAAAATCAACAGTTTCATTTAAGCAGTAAGCACTTAGGTTCCAAACATGACGTCCAACTAAACATCACAAGGATGCATGACCACAGATAATTACAAAGAGACTAAAGGTTTCTCTCAAGTTTATCAAATATTGTCATACAATTTGGAATCTTCGCTAGATTGAGTCACATATTTACTGGTTGCTAACTAAGATGAAGGGAAAGCTGCAAAGCATGATGCAAGATGCTCGAAGGTGTTGAATGTACAATACATTTTAATTATTTAATTTAAGCAAATAACAATTTAGTTGGTGTTGGCGAATGATATGCAGATGGACGGACTCCAATTTATTTGAATGGTTGTGTCTCTTTCCCATGTTCCATGTTGGATCCATGAGCTATTGTGTTGAGTAGATCTTTCAATTTCTGGACCTTTAATAAGTCCTATGAACAACTCTTGTCCAACCACTTCAGGGTACGTAATACACGGAAAGGAGAATATTGGAAGGACTACCGTCATAACGTTTACCCAGCAGACATTTTCTTCATTGTCACTGTCTTTATTCTACAGCAAATTTTCTACAAGACACACTACTCAATCATTAACTTCGCTATGGGACATTGAGACATGTTTTATTTGGCCCTGGACACTGTGTTTAGTCAGGGATTAGAATCCAAAGCGTTTAGCATTGTTTTTTTTTATCTCAGTTTAGCATTGCTTTTCCTGCTTAACGGGATGCTGAGTGTTAACAGTGTGCATGCATGCATGCAAATTTGGGAATAAGTGCTGGAGTTAGTATCTAGCACTGGACTACTAGGAGAATTGATGGTGCCTTGGTATATGTACAAGGACTCGGTGCGCCCTAGAAAAGGGTCCGGAGGGAGTAGTGTCTAACCACCCAAAAAAAAACCATCGCAGTGTCCCATAGTAATTGCCGCACTTTTGTAGTGGTCCGTTGCAAATTTTACCTTGTATTAATTCCTATTATTACTATATGTGTTATTTGTGTTCCTGTATATAGTCATTGTGATGGTACAGAGGCGTCCTACGGTTAAATAATTTCTACTGACATATATAATTTGGGCTTTTGTTTTAAAAAAACTGTAACAGTAATTAAATTGACCATGCTAGAAAATTTACGAATTAAGACGGAAATGACTTAATCAAACACATCTTTTATAGGCGGTTGTTGGCAAACCGGCTGTGAAAAGACATCACAACCGGTTCCAAAGTAGATGACCCCAGTGACCATTGAAACCGGCTGCGATGCAACTCATCACAGCCGGTTTGTTTAACAAACCATCTATGGTGAGTACATCGGACATCACAGCCGATTCCAACTACCAACCGGCTGTGATGCCTTTCATCACAACCGATTCGTTAAACAATGTGGCTGTGATGTCTGCACCCAAGAAACCATAGAATAAAAAGTAGCTGAATAAATAATGCGTTAGAAAACGTGTTTTGTGAGAGGATAGATAGTATCGGGTTTATTAAAACCTACTGTCCTTTCCTCGCACCACAGCAATTCAAGCATCGGTGGCTCTTCGGTTGCTCGCCACGTTACCCCGACGAGAGCCCGCGAGCGCGCTCCTTTTGCCCACGCCCGCGTTTGGTGTATGTTGCTCTCTTTGCAAATTGCTCACGCCCGCGTTTGGTGTATGTTGCTCTCTTTGCAAAAAACGCCCTCAGTTTTTACAAAAATCACAATCCAGTCCAACGCGACCGAACTCTACAGTACCTGTACCTGCGTGTATCCTTCTAATTTTTACTTTGACAAGAAGAAGAGAAAATGCAATACGTAGTCGTTTTTGCAAAAATCCCGATAAGCCTCCCACCACCCCCAACAGGCCAACACCCTCCAGCGCCTCCCGAAATGTAACCTCACTCCTCCTCCCCGCCGCCGCCTCTTGCCCTGCTCTCCTCCTCCCTGTCGCCGCCCTCTCCCTCCTGCTCTTCGGCTCTCCGCCACCGCAGTCCCGGCTGGAGGGTGGTTGCGCCACCTTCGGTGCAGGCCCTAATGGCGGATCTGGTTCTCTGCTGCCCTGTGTCTTCCTCTCCTCCCCGCTGCCTCCTCTCTCCATATCCGGCGCAGGTAGGGGCCACGGAGGCCGGTGCCGGTGGAGGAAGGGAAGGGGAGGCGAGACGAAGGAGAAGCCCGTGCTGGCCCACGGTGGCGGCTGCCGTCGTCGGCGCCGTGCTCCTCTTTCACCTCGATACCGATGTGTGATGCTCCTGGTCCTGGTCGTCGGCGTCAATGCGGCTTCTGGTCGGCCTGGGCGCGGCGGCGGTGGCGCGGCTCCACTTCTTCACGGGCGAACCAGCGAAGCAGCTCCTCTACGGTCCTCGTGTGGTACGCTCGCCTTCCTTTCCACCATCTCGTGTGTGCGCTCTTTCTCAGCGCCGGGGGAACCGGATCTCCCGTATCACGATGCGTCCGTCGCTGATTTCACTTCCCTTTATGGTTCGTGTGCTTGCAGGGTTAGGGGAGGATGGGCAGCTAAGCATGGAAGGAATTTCAACCGATGCGCTCACGGGCACTCAGGCAGCTGTCAAGCTCGAAGCTAGCAGACCTGCGACCCCACGGAAGGGGACGACGGCGGACTTTGCGGCCTCCATTCCCGATCCTACTTTCGTGTTCTCCCTGATGCTGGCGTCATTGACCTCAACTCCAGCACGGTCCATTGAATTCATTGTGTATTTGTGTTCGATCAAATGGGCATAAAGGTATACATAATTTTTTTTTTCTTTTATACCCTTTCGATTTGCTTGAATATCTCTTATCAATTGTGCTTTTGCTTATTCAGGGTCCGGGGTTAGCAGAGAGACTGACATGAGTTCATTAGGTTCAGGATAATTGCAAAATACTGCCTTGGTAATTCCATATCTGCTCCATCTTTTTTTTACTTCATCATCCAATGTTCATTTGACTATGAGGATTTCTGATAGTTTGTTTTGTTCATCAGTCTAAGGAAGAGTGCGAGGAGCCAAAACTCACATGGTAAAATCAATGGTTGTTGATAGCACCACAACCAAATTCAAGGACAATAGGGTTCGTACAAGTAAATGCATGTTTCTTCAAAGAGGAAGAGACAAGGTTATTCAAATAATTGAGAAGAGTATAGCAAATTACACCTTCATACCTGTAGGTGTATGATTTTTTATGGTATTTACTACGTTGTTATGTTCTTCAGTAATGAGTTATGTGCCTTGAAATAATAAAGTAAACTGTTGTGTACGTAGAACTGTCACTCACATGACGTACCTTCATACCTGTTGGTGTCTGATTTTTAAATATGCTGTAACTCAGTTCTAAGATAATCATGTGATCTATTTGATGTCATCTTCATACATGATCATCTTGAGATAATTTTTTTTAAACGGGACCATCTTGAGATGATCATGTAATTTGATTGATATTGATTTTACCCCTCAAATTCCTTCACTTTTCTTTGGAACATGTTTGTTCATTCTTCTATTTTTGCGGAGTCTGCCTATGAGGGCATGACACATGAATCAGACTTGCATACATGCTTTGTCGTGAGTTCAGAGATAGTCGAATAATTTCAGTTTTTAGATATAGAGATGCACTAGATAAATAGGCATCATTTTTCATCTTCGTAAAGGTTTCTCCAAACTACATGTGCTTTACTTTATGCTTACAGTAGTTGAGATTTGGAGTAAGTTCTAGCAGCAATGCAAGGTGAAAGTACTCAACCCTACCCATTTTCATTAGGCCAATCTCAGTGGGAGTTTCATGGACACGATTACCTAGAGTGACACCTCATCAAAAAATGTTTGAAACTAGGATGAAACACCCCTCACTCAATGCATAGTTTCATCTATTGTTGTTTCTAAGGTCACATGCAAGACACAAGCTGTCTAGGTAACTGTGTATACATGGTTTCATCCTCACGAAACCTATTTCACATCTCTCTTCATTAATGCACTGCCACATCATCAAAAATGCTGACATGACAATCTATTTAACGCCCATGAAACTCCCACCGAGAATGGCCTTAGCACTCAACAAGAGACTTATGCTAATTTTCTGTTCTGGTCCTCTTCTCTTCATTTTAGCGGTCATTGTAAATGACAATGTTGCATCTAGTTAGTTCATCCGTTGATAAATTGATATCACTATCCCCTGTCACTATCCTTAGTTCATCAGTTGATAATGTTGCAAATAAATGAAGCAACTTATGTTGATATTCATGGTAACATGGCAGGTAACATCACAGCCGATTGGTGTTCCAAACCGGCTGTGATAAGATGTAGCCCATCCAGGTACCAACTGGCTGTGTTTCTTTAAATAACTCCCCCCCCCCCCCACCCCACCAGGCCCGGCCCTGAGCCAGTGCACACGGTGGACCGCACTGGGCCTCTAAATATTGGGGGCCTCCAACTATACACAGGTACGTATACATATTGTCTCTAAGACTCCCAACGAACAGGCCTGCTAGTAGAAGACTAAAACGAACAGCCTGCTGGTGCTTGCGTGCGGCCGTCACACAAAATGGTGGTTGAAGCCCGCATGCCACGCCCACACAATCAGACTCGACTCGTCCGTCTCGTGTGGCCGAGGTGGGCAGTCTGACATGCAGAACCGGTTTTCTCTATTGATATTTATGATCCTAGAAATTGGGGAAATCTTGATAACAAAGCAAGGGAATATCTTATTTATTATACTAGTGACTGTCGCATCAGCTGAAAGGAGTTTTTTCAAAGTTAAAATTATTGGAAAATTATTTGAGTTTATTGACGTATCAGGAAAGGTTAAATATGGTTTGGCTACTTTGTGCATTGAGAAGGGGCAATTGAGAAGAGGCTGCTGGATAAGATTGATAATTGATATTGACTCTATCATCAGTCCCTTAAAACATTGATCATCACTGATGTTGCATCTAGAACTGTTAGAAGAAATTGTTTTTAAATGATCTAAAGACATTTGTGATTTGTCTTTTAAATTTCAAACTTACTAGTGTGTGATTGGTTAATGGCAATGAGTTTTTGTAATATAGTTGAATTAATACATATTATCTGGTATTTTTTTATGGTGAATAATGGAGGTTGGGGCTTTGGGGGCCTCTATTATTTATATCGCACGGGGCCACCAAAGAGTCAGGGCCGGCCCTGCCCCCCACCCCATCCCAACCCAACCGGCTGGAAAGGAGGGTTACGAACCGGGCGTGTTGCCGTTTGTGTAGTAGTGGCAGTACATGTTTTTACTGTGAAACAAATTGATAAGTGGTTGATTTAATGAAAAAGAGTTACTTCTCGAACACTTACCTGGAGGAAGCGCTCCAAACGGCCTCCGGAATGATCAGGGCCTTGGCCATCATAACCATGAGGTAGTAGGACAACAAGACCACTTTGGCGCAACCACCTTGCTTCCGCACAGCACAGAAACTGGTCAAAGATCACTTGTGCGCAATTTGCGAAGTCACCGAATTGCGCCTCCCAAAGAACTAGTGAACTGGGGTTCTCCATGGAATAACCCATTTCAAACCCAAGGACAGCAAATTCGGAAAGTAAACTGCACAGTGGTATGCATAATGTCAAAAATAATAGAAGCCATGCTCCCACTAGTCCGATTAATGCTGATTCGACTTTGGTCTTTCATGCATAGTTTTGGTGATAAAATCCACATTAAGCTAACTTACCTGTTGCTAACCGTAAAGAGCTCCATATTCTGGTTGATCACGGCGTTGTTGAATGGGCAGTACTTCTGCCCAGTTTCTTGGTCGTGTAGAATAGCATGCCGTTGGCTAAAATTCCCTCTTTCCACATCCTGCCCACTTAACCTCACATGAATTCCTTCCTGTAGGAGTGTTGCAATGGCAAGTGCTTCTGCGAATGCCCAATCAATTCCGTCACCGCTCTCAATCATTTTGGAACGCTGCTCGAAAATTTTCTTGACTTCTCTATGGGGCTTGAAGTTTTTAGGTAGATTGGTAATTGCCTGTCCAACACTTTTCAGTTTGTCCTGCTTAACCCTGAAAGTATAACATTTTCAACATTGTTTGGATGTTACACGCCAAATAGGAAGACTATATAGCCAATTAAAATGCAGGATTATATGGGTTTCTTATAGAAATTGCACTGGATTCAGTTCAACATAATGATTTCTAACTCTTACCCTGTATTAAAAACACGGGATATCTGCTCAGGCGTCTTGAAGCCACTCCAGGATGCAGAAAGCCAGTCCCTTCTGTGAGGAACAAAATCTTTGCTCTTTGCCAACCCATCCTTCAAGATTATGTTAACTTTTTCATGGATTCTTTGGACCTCTTCATTTGATATTTGGCCTGTCCTTAGAAGTTTCCGTTCATAAAGATTCAATGCACTGGGATGGCTCTTAATCACCTGCCACATGATTTTTTATGCTCATTATGGTCACGCTCGTTACTACCAAGGAAACTGAGCAAGTAGTATTTAAAAAAAAACATACAAGCAACAGAAAGATACCCTTGGGTACGTACACACACATTTATCACTTCTTTGATTATTTTTACACAACCATTCTAAGATACTCTAAGGCAAAAGATATGAAAAAACATACAAGCAACAGAAACGTATAAGGACAAGAACATACAAGCAAGAATACATAGGTTCTACAGAAGCGATAGAATCACCTGGTACATTTTTGGCTGCGTGAAGGTGGGATCATCGACTTCGTTGTGGCCACACCGACGGTAGCATATCAGATCAACCACCACATCAGAATGGAAAGTCTGGCGCCACTCAGCTGCAAGCTCCAACACACTTACAACCGCCTCCACATCATCACCATTCACGTGGAATATTGGGATGCCAAGGGCTTTGGCAACGTCAGTGCAGTACCGGGACGACCTGCCGGCACTAGGATCAGCCGTCGCAGCAATTTGGTTGTTAACGACTATGTGAACAGTTCCTCCGGTGGTGTAATTCTGGAGTGCACTCAGGTTGAGTGTCTCGTAAACCACACCCTGGCCGGTAAAGGCACCATCTCCGTGGATGAGAACACTCATGTTCCTCGTCCTGCCGATGTCCTTGGAGTAGAACTGTTTCGCGCGCGTCTTGCCCATGACGACGGGGTTGACAGCCTCCAGATGGCTGGGATGGGCGACCAAGGACAGATGTACCGTCTTGCCATCCCGGCTGGGCCATTCGCTGGAGATACCCTGCTGAAAGTAGAGTTCTCCTGTGCCGGTGTAGATTGGACCTTGCTCACCACCTTGGACAGGCTTTGGCCCGACTGAGAGCTCGCTGAACACCCGAGACAAAGGCTTGCCAAGGACATTAGCCATGAGATTCAGCCTACCCCTGTGGGATGTCCCTATGACAATGCTCTCGACGTCGAGGTCGGCAGCCTTGTCAAACAACGCCTCCATGCCAGGGATGAGCGTCTCGCCGCCACCAATGCCGTACAGCTTGGTGGTACGGAATTCAGCGGCGGCGAAGGCCTCGAACAAGGTGGTCCTGACGAGTCCGTCGAGCAGCACGAGGCGGCGGCTTTTGTCGTAATCCACGGGCGTCGTGGTCTCGATCCTGTCCCTGAGCCAGTCGCACTTGTCCCTGTCCGGGATGTGCATGTACTCGTAGCCGATGGCGCCGCAGTAGGCCTGCTGGAAATTGTGGATGATCTCGCCGAGGGTGACGACGGGGCGGGTCTTGGAAAGGAAACCGGACGTCCTCCAGACTCCAAGGAAGAACTCCCTGAAAAGGTCAGACTCAGTGAAGCCGTAGAGGCCGAGGTCGATGACCTCGGGGTTGTCGAGGCCCAGGGGGTCGAGCTTGGCCATCATGTGGCCGTGGGTCTGGAAGTCCTTGATGATGAGGAGGAGCTGCATGCTCTCCATGGCGCGCCGGAGATCTTTGCTGTTGGAGAGGCTGGATAGCTGGACGCTGCGGCAGGAGGGGGAACTGGACGCACACGGTCGCAGCGTCCTGGACGAGAAGCCGCGGCTGCGTTGGCTGGTGGATGACGAACGGGACAAAGAGTGACTCCACATCTTGAGCAAAAACTGCATATAGAGGGGAAGAACGCATGATGGAATAACTGCGTGTGGACATCTCAACTTTATCAGTGATGGGCTTAGCCAAAGCAATCTTCAAGTCGCCATTCTGGTTTCCTTATAAATTCTGCGGACAATTATTAAACTTATGGTAAGATCTGTTTGTATCAGAAGAATGAACTAACCTGATCCGAAGGGCCGCCTGGGTGCAGCAATGGGAGGCAGCTCACAAGTGAAGAAGCTGTGAAAGATGGTGAATACATTGGCAATACCATCATCAGCGTTGAATTGAATGTAGGACTGAATGTGATGGGATTTTGGAAGCCTACACAGAATTGAGGCACCCATATATATATGACACGATTACCTGGAATAATTGAGTTATTGACTTGGAAAAAAATAATTAAATCTGCCGAAACATTTGGGTTTTAGACTAGTCAATTGTTTTACTATTATATAGAAGTACAACATTACCCTTTTTTTCAAGAAAAAATGAATTTTACTTCATATAATAGAAACCTATTACAGAAAATAAATCTAGACGCATACCTGGACTTAAGTGAGTGAAATGACTTTAAAAAACCGTATATGAGATATTTAGGAGCAAATGTCTTAAGCAATATATTGTAAGACCTGTAGCTGGCTGCAATAAAAATTTAAATCCAAGTATGCTTATATGTTGTGACTATGTACCTTACCCTCAATGGAACCCCAAGACTAGTAACCAAACATTGGGTCATGAGCAAACAGCCGAGTCAAATATGAGCCTACATTTTTTTGAGATAAATTTGAGCATACAATTAGGCTTAATTGTCCCGTATGAAAATTTATGACAAAGCAAACAACACACATGCGACAAATGGGCCATACCCAAATAGAAAAAGGCCCACAGATGACATTTTTTTGGACTATATTATGATTTGTGAGGAACCGAATATGGACCACTAATTGGCTAACCAAACAAGAAATTAGTGACGAAAAATAGGTGGTGAGAGTAGAATGGCACACCTCATTACAGGTGATCGGAAGATCAGCAGTCATTACGAGTGATCAGATCAGCAGTCAACAGTCATTACGGGTGATCGGAAGATCAGCAGTCAGCAGGCACACCTCATTACAGGTGATCGGAAGATCAGGACAAGGCGTCCTCCGCGCGTACGATTTCGGACGATGGTCTGAGTACGTGGAGGGAGGCGTGCAACCTCCACACCTAGCGTACTGCTGGTGCTGGCTCGTTTCTTTCTCTGTCTTCGTTAACGACGACGCTTGACGTCGTCGTCCTATCTCCAGGCCCGGCGTACCGCTGTCCCGTGTCTGCGCCCACACTGCTTCTTCTTCCTCCTCCACAACACACATCGTCGTGGTGGCCTGTCCATGCATCCCGCCCCATCCCCACCCAACAATGTACATACTTGCATCTCACGCATGCAAACGGTCGTGGTGGCCACTCAACAATGTACATACTTGCATCTCACACATGCACACGGCATGGACCCATCACTTTGGTCACGTTGAATGAAAAGAGTTTTTGATTGTTCGCCATAAATGTGTACCGTCCTCTAGCCACGGAAATTGCACGCTCAAGCAAAGACACACAAAAGAACACCGGAATGGACACGCCACCTTGTAACAAACCGGCTAGCCCAAACAAAATCTTCATACAGGAAGGCATGTACTATTGTTGTACTCATGCATATGTATATGTGGCCCATGTATCCTCCAAGGGACCATGCATTATGTGACAGATGTAGTACTCGGGCCAGCCGTGACAGAGGACGATGACGGTTAGAGATGAAAACAAAATACTGCAGCGACCGTATATATGCTACTGTACTCCGTGCGCTCTTTTTCTTCACGTGTGGGAAAAATTTGCTGAGGGAATCGAATTTTGCGTGGGAAAAATTTGTCGAGGGAAAATAAATTGGCGCATTGTTTTTGCGTGGCCGAGGGAAAAACTATCAAGAGATGCAGGTTCAAATCTTTTTTTTTTTTGAACCTGGCGACTTTATTACTCTTCCAACGATGATTCGTTATCAACGATTACAACAATATCATCAGGGATTGCATTAGTGAATAATGCCTCACCTTCGACACAAGGTCCAAATCTTTTTGCGGTTGTTGTGAAGAGGTTGTTGCCAAATCTTTTTGGTGGTCATGATCAGCTTCGGGTGGATCCCATGTCTCTGGCACGCTCACGTAGCACGTACTTGGCACCATGCCACCACGTACTGCGGCATCCGCTCCCGACTCCAAGCGATGATGGCAGCCGGGGTCACGGGGTATGCAGTGCTCTCCTCTTTGATCAGGCTCCAATTAGGGCAGCCCTCACTGCACCCTTATAAAAGCCTCTGTTCCGGGCGTCCATGTAAGGCTGAGAAACTCACCATGAACCGAGTGTTGCCATTGCACGCCATGCCATGCACTGCCTCGTGGTCGTCTTTCTGTTCCTGGCCACAAACTAGGTGAATTTAGTTGGATTAATGTTTTCGAATATCACATTTTTCCTTGCCTAGAAGTTCATAGTTGTGTAGTTGGAAAGTTTCAATAGCCCCCCCTCCCCCCCCCCCTTTTTTTAAAAATCTTTGCAAGGTTTCAAATATCTTATTGAATCCTCAAATCTTTGGCACAATGTTTTCTTGATATATATACATTTTCAGTCCAAAGTTGAAACTGAGCACAACTAGGAATGGAGGAGCATCCTCCTACAAGCAGGGAAAGGGGAAGAAGGTGATCTTCTTAGCTAACCACGGAAGTCCAACTTCAGCAGCAAGCCCTGTGAAATCTTCACCGCATACACAAGCGAAGCCAAGCAGGCTCCTGCAGGAAACCCATGGCACGTGCAATCTCGGTGCTAATCAGGCGAACTCATGCCCGCTGACGCCGCTGGATTTCCTGGAGCGCGCGGCCACCGTGTTCGGCAACTGCCCCTCCGTCATCTACCACGACACCGTCTTCACTTGGTCACAGACGTATCGTCGTTGCCTCCGTCTCGCCTCCGCGCTCGTTTCCCTTGGCATCACCCGTGGTGACATAGTAAGTAGGCACCTCTTTTCTCACTGGTTGTTGACAAATCGTGATATAGCCCTCTTTGTGGTGGGTACATGTACTAGTGCATTTGTATATGCATGCATGAGGGGAATTTGTACTGAATTTAATCCGTTGGTACGAGCGGTCGATCAAATTGCATCATCATGCGCAGGTATCTGTTCTCTTACCCAACGTGCCAGCCATGTACGAGATGCACTTCGGCGTGCCGATGAGCGGGGCCGTGCTAAACACGATCAACACTCGTCTCGACGCACGCACGGTCTCCGTCCTGCTCCACCACTCCGGCTCCAAGCTCGTATTCGTCGACCCGGTCACCCGGCGTTCCTCCCGCTCATCAACGACGCGCTCCGGCTTCTGCCGCTGGGGCATCCGGCGCCGCGCTTGATCCTTGTAGAGGATCCATACGAGGAGTTCCCCGACGCCGCCCCCGCCCCTGCCCCCGCCCTGACGTACGAGAGGCTTCTTCTTGAGAATGGAGACCCGCAGTTCGCATGGGTGCGGCCGGCCAGCGAGTGGGACCCGTTGACGCTGAACTACACCTCGGGCACGACGTCGGCGCCCAAAGGTGTGGTGCACTGCCACCGTGGGATCTTCGTGATCACGCTCAGCTGGCTCATCGAGTGGGCGGTACCGCCCCGGCCGACGTACTTGTGGACGCTGCCCATGTTCCACGCCAACGGATGGAACTTCACGTGGGGGATGGCGGCGGTGGGCGGCACCAACATCTGCCTCCGCCGCGTCGCCGCTGACAAGGTGTACGCCGCCATAGCGTTCCACGGGGTGACCCATCTCTGCTGCGCGCCCGTCGTGCTGAACATGCTCGCCAACGCCGACGACAGCGTGCGCCGGTCCCTCCCGGCCGGAAAGGTGCGCATCCTCACGGCCGGTGCGCCGCCGCCGGCAGCCGTTCTGCAAAGCACGGAAGCCATTGGCTTCGAGGTCAGCCATGGGTACGGGCTGACCGAGAGCGCAGGGCTTGTTGTGTCTTGCACGTGGAACCGCGACTGGGACGGGCTCCCAGCGTCGGAGCGCGCGCGGCTCAAGGCTAGACAAGGCGTGCGAACGCTAGGCATGGCCCAGGTCGACGTCGTCGACGAAAAGACCGGCAGTCCTGTGCCCCGCGACGGCGCCACGATGGGTGAGGTCGTGCTCCGCGGCGGTTCCATCATGCTTGGCTACCTGAACGACGACAAGGCGACGACGGCAGCAATCCGTGGTTGGTTCTACACGGGGGACGTCGGCGTCGTGCACCCCGACGGGTACATGGAGATCCGTGACCGGTCCAAGGACGTTATCATCAGCGGCGGCGAGAACATCAGCAGCGTAGAGGTGGAGTCCGTGCTCTACGGCCACCCAGCAGTGAACGAGGCGGCCGTGGTGGCGCGGCCGGACGACTTCTGGGGTGAGACGCCGTGCGCGCTTCTTAGCCTGATCAAGGAGGAGAGCACGACATGCCCCGTGACCCCGGCTGCCATCATCGCTTGGAGTCGGAAGCGGATGCCACACTACATGGTGCCAAAAACGGTTGTGTTCCTCGCGGACCTGCCGAAAACCTCCACAGGCAAGATCCAGAAGTACATGCTACGTGAGCGTGCCAGGGAGATGGGATCCACCCGAAGCTGATCATGACACACCATCGTACTCCTCTTGGGATGCATGCTACGTATGTATTCTTGTATTGTGTGTCTACGTACTGTTGTACCATGTTGTGTGCGTGCGGGTGCAGCGACCGTAGTACCTTTATATATGCTACTAGTGTGGTACCTTTTTCATTGTGTCATGGGAAAGGGTTAGTTGCCTGATCATGTAATCTCTCATTGAATAAATCAAATGTTCTGATGAGTTTTCTTTCCATGCTGTGTGAGCTAAAAGGAATAGGTTAGTATCCTACTGCAAATATAATTACAGCAAATAAAAGTAAATGTACAAGTAGATACAAAATAAAATAAACGCCAAAGAAGAATGCAGAAACTATATTCAAAGGAACTATGTGTCCGTGTTGTGATTGATGAGGGGCTTTGCTTAGTGGACATCCATTGCAAGCTCTCTATCCTGAAAGTTCGTTAACATTGCACCATGGTTCGTTCTCTTTGAAACTCAGTATCTTTTCTTATAATCCATATCCCCCAAGCTCTTATCTCTCTACTCTAAAAAACCCGAAGTGTCTGTAGTTTCACCGTGACACCACGTCGCCCGCCTTCACCATCGACCCCCACTCACCATCGCACGCCCCCTCTCCACCCCACATCGCACCTTTCCAAAATTGCCCCCTCCTGTCTCACGAGACACCGCCGCCCCCTCTGTCGCGAGACACCACCCCTCTCCCCCCTCCTGTCTCGCGAAACTCCTGCGTCGCGAGCCCGCCGCCAAGGCCATCGAGCCGGCCGCCACCAAGGTCATCGCCAGCCGCCTCCAAGGTCCTCCGCCACCAAGGTGCGCCGCCAAGATCCGCCGCCGCCACCAAGGTCCTCCGCCACCCAGCCAAGATCCGCCACCAAGGTCCTCCGCCATCCGCCGCCCCCGACCCGTTCTCCTCCACAGTGCAGGATTCATCGTCGACGAGATCCCGCGTCCTCCCGACGAGCGGCATCCACCCGACGGTCCATCCCTCGGCCTCCCGTCCAGTAGTCCGCCAGAGATCAGTGTCCTCCCGACAAACAGCGTCCACCCGGCGATCCGTCCCGGTAGCCGCGCGGGCTATGGTGCGGCGGCGGTGATGGCGTGGTGGCTGCCTCCGACGTGTTTCTGCTCTCCGCGGGCGTCATCACGTACCTCTGCGACACCATGCCGCGCCGCGCATGCAGCCGGCGCCGTTGTCCACCACGGCCGCCTCAACGTGCTCTGATCCTGGATCCTGGCCATCGAGTACCTAGATGTCGCTGAGCTGCCTGAGCAGGTAACCAAAATACTCTTGCGACATGATTAGCGATCAAATTTCCCTGAGGATGTTCGGTTGCATATATGCAGTGCTTGCAATCATTTGGGAAGATCTTCACGGAGGCAGCGAACCTCCTGCTTGCAGTTGCAGGCAGGGATAATCACCACCGTGCTAATGTATACTGACTTCTTCACTGCAAGTATTCAGGTTTCAATATTAAAGAAGTTATCTTTGATGCTGATTCAGTACATTTGCTAATCCGATGCCTACTTCCATGGAGCAGAGGGTTGCAGTGTGTCGCAAATGCCTGCAAAAAGGTTCTCGCATACTGCTCCCTTTTTGGTGTGGATTTGGTCCCAAAGTTGTATAATCTTCTGCAATATGAGGACGGGATGGTACTTATCCCCCCCCCCCCCCATCTAACCTAGCTTGTTTCTGGCATGCGCCCAGTGCTCTATTTTAGTAACTAAGTGATGCAAATTACCATGTAGTGGAGAAGGTGTCCAGCTCTGTCACCAGGGCATCAATAGAGAAGGTCTCGCCTTTGATACACACTGGTGGCCTCACAGCCCTTTCTTCACACCAACCCCAATCCATTGCATTTTAGGAGTTACCCAATTGAGATTTGAGGTCCAGGAGTGGGAATGTAGGTCACACAGCAGCATTTTCTTTATCAAAACATTGGAAATGAGTATGCCTTACAGAATATGTGATTAAAAGTCGGCCTGATATATTAAAAGAAAAGACATGACTTGAAATGCTAGGATGTGATATTTCATTGTTGATCACCTATTGATGGTCTACAATAAAGTGCCCTTACGCATACAAGTTCACAGATGTTCTGGAATATACTAGGCACATACAAAAAAAATTGACTTCTTTCTTTGAGATCAAGTTTCTTTTGGTCGTTTTTTTCAAGGCTAATTCACCTTTGCCTTTTCTCTGCAGTGCTTGCTTGTTAAGGGATGGAAAGCTGGGGCCACCTGGAGCTTTCCTCGTGGAAAGAGGAATAAAAATGAGGAAGATCACACTTGTGCTGTTAGAGAAGTAAACTTCTGCCCATGTCATGTTCTGTCAATAAGTTTCTTTTGGTTTTAGTGAACTCTGCGGTTTATTTTGACCATATGGCAATTGCACCAGGGAAATATATTTCTGATATCATTAGCTGCTTCTAGATGATTATAGTCCTTGCCTGGTTTGAGCTACAAATTGTTCACTTTTCTTCGGTGCACATTTCATCTCTAGGTTGCAATGCTCTTACACTGAATGTTTGCAGCTGAACGCTTTCATCCCTTCTTCATGGCAAATGGCTGTTTGGTTAGACATGTACATTTCATTGGCAATAAACCCCTATGACATTTTTGTGGTCTATTGGAGTAATTTTTTTCTTTTACACTATTTATAACACTTTCTTCAAAGAAAGGAAAAAACATGCTTACTCTATTTGGCTTCTTAGCTTTTTAATGGCATCTCTTTTGCATATCTTTATTGTGTACTGAGAATTTTCACATGCTATAGCCAGTGCTTTCCATGAGCCACTTGACGAACTGTGGTGATTGTATTTCAGCCTTTGTCCAACCTAAATCACTTACAATGTTTATGTTTGACAATTATTCTTGTCCATGACATCCACTTGCATAACAATGCAGGTTCTGGAGGCAATTAGCTGTGATGTTTCTGCGCTATTAAATTTGGATGATTGCATTGAAGTTTCAGGAGGGCAACAAATATTTTGGCTCTATATATATCATAATTGGTGTTACGAGAGATACTGTGTTTGCCACTGTCGTCCCTGCAGAGCGAGTTGCCGTCGCTGCTCAAGTCCGAGGCCTTTCTGCCGATGTGCAGGATCGCTGCCCTGGTCCTCTCCTCCTTCTCCCTGTATGCAAACATCTGGAACGACACGTCGGAGACTCGCGGCGCCGCGTTCCCGGCCTGCCACGCTGGGAACCTTTTCAGCAGGTTCGCCTCGATGTCAGGATAGTCCATCGGCGGCGTGTTGGGCTGTGCCTGCTGGTCCGCCGGGTTCATGACCAGGAACCACTTCACACACGCGACTGGAGTACTGGACAAGCTCTTGCGCGGGAGTGCACACGTCACGACACGCTCGCCTTTGCTTGCTGCATGAGCACGCACGGCCGCGGGACCTTGTTTGCTCCATATATAGCTGTTCACGCATGCAAGGTGCTGCTGCCTTAGCCTTGATAGCGAATGACCAAGTCGGACATGCCTCGCCGCACACACAAATTAACGAATGCACCCGTGCTGATGTGTTACTCTTGCAGATGTTACATCCTAGCTAGAGAAAGAAGGAGACTGTCAGTCCAGTTGGTTTAAAAACTGAAAAACCAACGCTCATCTATGATTTCTATTGCCTGTTTCCTCCAGGTCTTTTTTATTTTGAAAAGCAAAATGTCTAACCACAAAACACAAATCCACAATGCTGAATATGCATGAGCTGACATGCTGGTTTCATTTTAGCCCCAACACTGCATTAGAGATATAACCATCACATGCTTGTGGATGTCATTGCGCCTCAAAACAGTATATTGCTAAGGTTCATACTTTTTTACACATGCTTTATGAATATACATTCTACATAAATGTTCCTTGTATGCCTAACATGGTTCAAATATATGCATGATCTCATGCCACGAAAATGATAGCATAGCCATGATGTTTGCTGAAAGAGTAAAAATTATTTTTTGCCAAAGGTGTAATGTACCTACTACCTACATTGTTATTGAGACTAATTTATATCACCCGTAGCAACGCACAGGCACAAACCTATAATGAACTTAATTCAAATGTCTGAATTTTTTTAGGTAATGTTGATCCTAAGGAGTATAGGCGGGACATGCAGAGATCACGCTGTGCACAAATGTGCGAAGAATAGAGGAATGAAATGGACAAGAAGCATCGTGAAGCAAGGCGCAAAAAATTACATGGATTTTTGCCAGGTAAATTAAAAATTCAACTACGCTATGCTTCCTGTTTATGACTGCAGTAGAAAATATCGTTTTATTTTGCAACAATGTCTATTATTACATTTGTGATGCTCTATTATCACTTTGGTTTAAATATGTGTTTATTTTGCAATATTGTCGCCCTGTTCATTATCATTTTTTCACCCGTAGCAACGCACGGGCAAGAACCTAGTGATACTATAAGGGCGAAATTTGCTACAGCACACTAGAAGGGTGTGGTTTTAGGCACAACACACTCTAACTCTTGTATTTGGCTGTAGCACGCTCCAAAAGTGTGGTATCTTAGCTTAGGTGCAGCACACTAAGCAAGGGAAATGTGTTTTTTCCCCCAACTTTTTTGTCTCATTCCACGAAACCTATTACAGCTTGAAATTTTGCACAGTAAAACATTGTTATATCACGACAAGAAATGTGTCCTTTTATAATATTTTTTATATCACAGAAACCTATTTTATCGTTAGAATTTATAATCAATAACGTTCGTGTATATACAATAAATATTTACTCCTCCGGTTTAGTTTTACGAGTCATCCTGGCGATCGGATTGAGTTGGAGAATATGAGTCGTTCTCCTTTTGCAGCGGTGTTTTGGACGACTATACCCCTTTGTTAGTTTTGTTTTCCAGGCGAAATTAAACACCGCCGCCTCGATGCAGCTCCAATCCGTTCGCACGTGTCATTAAGGTCTCGCTCATCCGCCCTCCCGTCGGTGTAGCCCGCTGGCCGCTCGCTGAGCCCTTTGTCCGCTGGCCGCTCGACGCGCCCTTCGTCACTGGCTGCTCATTAAAATATAATTAATGAGAGTATAAGTTTAAATCTATAATCTAACATATCAGTGTGCACTATGCCATTCCAAATCATTAGTAGAATATTATTTTTAAACATATATTATTAAATTTAATTTATTTTATTTATCAATTGTACTCACTAATTAATTTTATTCTTTTTTATTATCATGAAGATAGGTATTTTGTATATATTTTCTAGTTTTAATTATGGTATTATTTTCAATCACAATTACAATAAACATTTACGCCTCCGGTTTAGTTTTACGAGTCATCCTGGCGATCAGATTGAGTTGGAGGATAGGAGTCATTCTCCTTTTGCAGCGGTGTTTTGGACGACTATACCCCTTTGTTAATTTCGTTTTCCACGCGAAATTAAACTTCGCCGCCTCGCTCGATCCTGCTCCAGTCCGTTCGCACGTGTCATTAAGGTCTCGTCCGCCCTCTCGTCGGTGTAGCCCGCTGGCCGCTCGCTGAGCCCTTTGTCCGCTGGCCGCTCGACGCGCCCTTCGTCGCCTGCTCGCCTCGCCCTTCGTCCTCGCGCATGGAATCTGAGTCGACGAGCACAGAAAAAAAAAACATGCAAGCTAGCGCGCGGACGAAAAAAAAGGGCAGCAAACGCGCCATGCAGCCAGCCAGCCAAAAACGAACGCCCCAAAAAAATGAGCGCAACGCGCCAGCTACTCCGCGCGTACGGCGTGCAGCCAGCCAGCGAAGTCCCAGCGGCCAGCGCACAGTACCATGCAACGTGGGTCCCAGCGCACAGCGCCATGCAAGATGGCAAAAGAACTAAGGAGGTGTTTGGTTAGACCAATTGTAACGTAAACTGATAACACCCGTAATCTAATACGGTAGAACTTGTTTGTTTCAGCGCAGCCCGCAATCACTTACCCTGTAATCAGATATCGCCGTATTCAAATTTGTTACCGCTGCCACGCCGGCGTAATCTGATTGCTGCTGGGATAACCAAACAATGCCAGTCATCCGATACATTGTAATCAATATCAGTGTTTTTTGTTTACGTTTACGTTTGCGCTACAATTTTTAAACCAAACACCTCCTAACAGTGCAGGTGCGAGGATGATTCGAACCCGGGACGAGCAGGCGGAGCAGCCCGCAAAGCCCTCGAGACTCGGGAGTTGATGCGCTAGCCAATCGAGCCGTGCCAGGTTGATGGTAAAACACACCATCCACCCATTTTAATAGAAGATAACATGGAAAACTCCGTACAAATTAATCACAACTTGGTATCCTAAACCATGTCCTAAACGACTCCTAAGGCCAGTCTCAGTGGGAGTTTCATAGACAATAAATAGAATGTCATATAGGCATTTTTATGATATGACAATGTATTAATGAAAATAGAGGTATTTTTTAAAAATAATCATTTTTAAGCTTATTTATAATAAAAATCCGTACCGATATATATTTCCACCGTATGGACCTTTTGGCCGCGCCACCTGTACCGGCGCGGCAGAGGTGCCACGTAGGCAGGCAGGCGGGCGGCTAGGCCAGCCATCGCGGCAGCTGACGTGGCCAGGCCCGCTGCGCCAACACGTCTGGCGCGGCAGGGCCGCTGTGCCACCCCGCCTGGTGTGGCAAGGCCGATGCTCCTCTTTCCCTCTCTCTCCTCACTTTTCCCCTCTTCTCCATACGTTAAAAGTGTTGATAGATATAGACGCTCCCAAGTTTCAAATGTAGCTACCTTACAAATGGTATTTGCGGTTATTTCTGTTGTTTTTCCATATGAATGTTATACTAGGCCATATTTGTGTTATTTTCCGTCGTTTTTCCGTACGAATGCTAGAATAGAAGTGCGACAACATGTTTTCACAATAGAGAAGTTCATTACATGTCACACAAGGTCTACACAAGTCCATTACATAAAACAAAAGTTCCACCACAGAAGCTCCACTACACAAGTCCATTGGATGTTTAACGAAGGTTCACAACACAAGCACCATGCGTTCATCGATGACGACGGCAGATCTCATGGGGGGGGGGGGGACTAAAAACATCTCTCGGACGACGGTTCCTCCCCGGTGCCGTGTCGAGCTGGTTGTCATCAACAATGTCGGTGTGGTCAAGTGCATGGCGACGGGTTCGACGAGTGGGTTCAGCTGGTTGTGCCTAAGCATCCACGAAAAAGAAACGATTTAATGGAAACTCTATTAGTTGTTAGCGTGAAATTAATAAGCGGTAAAGATGTCATACCCGGCTAGACTCTCCCTGTGTCTGTGTGAAAGGTGGAGCTCCGGACATCTGACTAATGACAAACTGGTCAATGTATCCTGGTGCGCCGTCATCATCAGAGTCACCATTGTCCGTGTGCTCGTCCTCGTCGCTTCCCTGAGGGGATACAGGGGCCTTTCCACGTCCAAGCGAGGACATGCCCTCACCAAGTGTCTGCACACGACGTGGTGGAGTCCTGGAGAACGAGCCTGCTCCACGGTGGACAGGAGTAGTGCGGCCTGACCCGGAAGACGTGGCTCCTGCTTGGGGCCCTTGGGGGTTGGGTGGAATTGCTTCAGCGGCCATGCAATTCATCTTTGCCGCCATCTTGCGGCGCAGGCTCTTCTCACCCTCTGCGTGTAGGGATTAGTATGAGTACGGTGCATGATACAGATTAGGGTACAAATTTCTTTTATTGTTTTTACCTCTGCAAACGAGCGAAGGAAACATGCTTCGTCTGCATGGCCCAGTGCCACTCCAGCATCGTTCGCTAGGCGTGCAAGATGTCGACCCTTCAAGGAATTGCATGCTTCAAACTTCGAAACCACTGAAAAGAAAGAGCAAGAGGGATATACCATGTAGTCGTGGAGTGGTCCACGCTCTGGTTGAACGCCCTCACGAGTGTACTGGTCGTACTCGTCCTCTTCGGAAGAAACGTCTTCGATGTCTTCCTCCACCCAAGTTGGCCTCAACCTAAACCTCGTCACTGATTGGAACCTATGTTGCACCGATACGTTCGCATGCTGCCGTATCCCCGTATGGACACGCGGGGACACGGGGACACGCAAGATACGGCAGGGATACGTGTATCCCTAGGTATCCCGTTTTTCTGGTCGAAAAAAATAAAAAAAAAACCTTAATACGGCTGGGATACTGATGGGATACGGAGGAGATACGTTTGGGATCGTTGCCTTCAAAAACTGACGTACAGTTGCGGACCTTGCGGTACCCTAGTCTGTTCGCAACTTCGATTCGCATCTGCCGTCCGCCGTCGGCGCCTTGGCAGCGTCGTGGCTCCTCTGCTCATCCTCGGTTCGTCCTTCTTCATCCTCCGCAAGCCTCCGGCTCCGCTTGACGCTGTCCGCCGTCCGCCGGCCGCCGGTAATCAACTTGTTCCTGGACACTTCATCTCAAAGATGAGCTCGCTGCCCTACTATCCAGCCACATATTACTATATATGCTCGGTTCTTGTCTTGTTGAATGTTGAATTGTTGATTACTTGTAGTTTATTATATATATGCGATTGTAGATTATATTACTGTACAGTGTCTATTTCATTTAAATTAGTTAGCAATTGGTTTCAGCAGCTATGGCATCAACTGATGTGGATCTTGAGGAGACTGAGGTCAACAATCCTAAATTTCCTTTGTGGAAACATGTTACTAAGTTTGTACCACCTAAAAGTTCAAACGCTAGAGGAGGCAACGCAAGATTTAGGTGTCATTTTTGTGAGAATGACTATCTAGGTAGCTATTCTAGAGTGAGGGCACATCTTTTGAAGATAAAAAATGAAGGTGTTGCTGTTTGTAGCAAAATGACAAGTCCAGTGCTCGAGCAACTTCGAAAAGAGGATCATGAAGCTTCTGAGGCTGCTGCAAATGCTGCACCTAGCCATAAGCTAGTTCGTTTACCTCCTTTTGATGATTCAAATGCAGCATCTTCCAAAAAAAGGAATGTTAAGCAATCAGCTATTGCGGCTAGTTTTAATGCAGAAACTCGACATATTGCTGATTCTCACATTGCAAGGCTATTCTACACGGCAGGTTCGTAAAATTTTCAATGATGTCTTTTATTTTGTATTCTCTATCTTCGTAAGCATGAACTGGTTGTATTTTGCAGGGCTTTCCTTTAATGTGGCAAGAAATCCTAATTATCGAGCATCTTATAATTATGTCGCGAACCACGATTTGGGTGGGTATGTACCCCCGGGATATAATGCATTGAGGACAACCCTACTCCAGAAAGAGAAGACACATGTTGACAGGATGTTGATGCCTATCAAATCTTCATGGCCCTTGAAAGGAGTGACTATTGCGACAGATGGGTGGAGTGATCTACAAAGGCGACCAATTTTAAACTTCATAGCTATGACTGAGGGCGGTCCAATGTTTCTAAAATCAATTAACACAGAAGGAGAGGTAACAGTCTAACAAACTACTAGTAACTACTTTGATCATATTATTTTTGACATTTCACCTTTTAGGCTATAATATTCTTAATGTTTCAATTATAGATCAAGAGTAAGGAGTATATCTTTGATCGGTTGAAGGAGGTGATAGATGAAGTTGGACCAAAGAATGTGGTCCAAGTGATCACAGACAATGCAGCGAATTGTAAAGGTGCCGGATTGATGATTGAATCAAAGTACAAGAATATTTTTTGGACTCCTTGCGTGGTGCACACCCTCAACCTTGCATTGAAGAATATTTGTGCTCCAAAGGATGACGAAGATGATAATGCAGAACTTATTTGGATAAAGGATATCGCAGATGATGCTGCCTTCATCAAGAATTACATTATGAGCCATAGCATGAGGTTGTCCATGTTCAATGAGTTTAGCAAACTCAAATTTCTTGCCGTTGCAGATACAAGGTTTGCAAGTGTTATTGTCATGTTGAAGAGATTCTTACTTATCAAGGATGCATTGGTGCAAATGGTTGTTAGCGACAAGTGGACGGCTTATAGAGAGGATGACCAAGGCAAAGCTCAAGCTGTGAAGGAAAAGATTCTCAATGATGTATGGTGGGATAACATTAGATATATTATTACTTTCACTGACCCTATTTATTCGATGCTAAGGGCAGCTGATACTGATAAACCATGCCTTCATTTGATCTATGAGATGTGGGACTCTATGATAGAGAAGGTGAGAGCATGCAAATTATGCTTGCTTATTTTTTTTCTATTAACATGCCTGCTGATTTTTTTTTATCTTGCATTAATTAGGTGAGAGCTTGTATCTACCGGCATGAAGGAATTGTGAACGGTCCATGCACCTTTTTTAATGTTGTAGAGAGTATTTTACATGCTAGATGGCTCAAGAGCTATACCCCTCTTCAATGTTTGGCACATTCACTAAATCCAAGGTAACAAATATGAACCTTAAATTGGTATTTAAAGTATTCTCTACTGATTGTACTTGCTAAATTTTTTAAATATTATATTATGATGATATTGATAGGTACTATAGTGCAACTTGGCTCAATGAAGTTTCTGGTCGTGTTAGCCCTAACAATGACAATGAGATTAATATTGAGAGGAACAAAAGCTTTAAAAAGTTATTCCCAGAACCAGAAGACTTAAGAAAGATTAAGAAGCAGTTTGCTGATTTCTCTCTATTAATGGGTGGCTATGAAGACCCTGACTCAATTGAGGATAGAAGCCATTTTCAGCCAAAGCAATGGTGGGGAACTTATGGAGATAGCACACCTGAGTTGAAGGATTTAGCTTTGAAGTTACTTGGACACCCTGCATCTTCATCTTGTTGTGAGAGGAATTGGAGCACTTATTCTTTCATACATAACATGAAGAGGAATAAGCTCACTCCTGAACGAGCGGAAGATTTGGTGTTTGTGTATAATAACTTGCATCTTCTTTCAAGAAAGACTGGTGATTATGAAAGTGGACCAAGTCAAATGTGGGATGTTGGTGGAGATGGCACTGAGAACTTCGCTGGTGCTGGCTTGCTACAACTCGCCGAACTCACACTCGATGAGCCAGAATTCGAGAGAGAGATTTTAGAAGGAGAAGAATGAGACATTTAGTTTATCATATGCTACTAGTTTTACTATTCACTATCAACTATTTATTATATTTATCTATTCTATGACTATGAAATTTTTGGTTTGTCGTATCCCCGTATTGCTGTTTTTTGAAAATACCGTATCACCGTATCCGTATCCCCGTATCCGTATCCCCGTACTGTGCAACATAGATTGGAACCAACATAAGTACTCATAGTGGGGATTCCCCGGCTGCCAGGCAGGACCCTCTTCAGGGGCATGCTGCTCTCTCGCTTCCCACTAGGCAAGATAAGTTGCATGCTTAAACCTCCAGTTGTTCTCGCTGTACCTATTCCTCCTGCTAAAGCTGCAACACAAAATTGTCAATACGAAAAGTGTAGGTCAAGATAATGACAATTAAGATCCCATAGGAGGACGCCATACCCGTGAAGAGCTTTTGAGGTAGAAACGGTTGCAGGGGGACAACCATGGCCCTACCAAACTGCCGCTGCACCGTGTAAGGTAGATGCATCTCGATCACATGGTAGAAGATGAGTGGCCCACAATATACCTCCACAGACCACGGTCTCCGAAGCACATTGGTGACAGTTGAGCATTTTCATAGCTCTCGTAAGGTGTCCACTTGACCTGTACAAGATTAAAAAGGAGTTAATGTTGTACATTGGTTTGATGATTGATTGATGGGCCTATGATTGAATTTACCTGGGTGTGTGTGAGGCAGTCTAGCTCGTTGATGTAGCTCAAGTACCGTGTTGGATATGATCCGAATTTTTAACGTGTGTCTTGTGGGGATGCCTGGAGGGCCCACGGTTCGGGTTATGTGTTTAGCGGATTTGTTTCCGTATTTGACTGCAGTCAGTTTAGTCCACCATATATATACATCTTGTAAGCCGCACGGAAGAGCGAGAGGGCTCATTGTATTCCCTGCGTTTTAACTCTCTCATTATAGTGAAGATCGCCGATTGGCGCCCGTGGTTTTTTCCCGTAAGGGTTTTCCACGTAAAAATCGTGTCTCGTGTTCGATCTTGTTTTCGCATTATTTGCTAACAAGTGGTACTAGAGCTTGGCACGAGATTCGATTGAAAAAAAATTAGGAGTTGAGTCCCTGCGCCGCCGCCGCCGCTGTGTTCTTTGCGTCGGTACTGCTTCCGTCAACGAGGCGGAGTCCGACGGCTGAAACGCCGTCTTCCGGTCGAGTTGCTCGGCCGTTCCGCAGCAAGCGCTACACCGTCGTCGTGTCGAATCCATCTGCAGAAGGCTGCTGTTCTAGGTGTCGAATCCATCTACACCTGTTTCGCGCGAGTTGGAGAATTATTGCTGCGCGTGTACAGGCAGCAGGTGGAGAGTTATTGCTGCGCGTGCATCGAGGTGGAGAGCAAATTGTCTCCGCCGGTTTGCTGCTGAAGGAAATTTCAGCCGAAATTTGCTACGCGCACACGTGAAGATCTACCAGGAGATTCATTAGCTCTTGCTAAACGTACACAAAGGTGTACACAAGCTGCAGGTTATTTCTAGGGTTACACAGTTTCAACCTAGATTATTTACTGCAGATTTATTTTCTCCTGGTTATTTCTTCTAATGGCTACTATGAAGTATGATATTCCACTGCTTGATCGAGATACAAGGTTCGCATTGTGGCAAGTTAAGATGCGGGCTGTTTTAGCACAGGCTGATTTGGATGATGCGCTTGATAAATTCGGGAACAAGGATTCAAAAACTTGGTCCGATGATGAGAAAAAGAAAGATCGTAAAGCCTTGTCTCATATTCATCTTCATCTTTCAAACAATATTTTGCAAGAAGTTTTGCAGGAGAAAACCGCTGCTGCTTTATGGCTCAAGTTGGAGTCAATTTGCATGTCAAAAGATTTGACAAACAAGATGCATATGAAGATGAAGTTATATACGCACAAGTTGCAAGAAGGTGGCTCTATGTCTACCCATCTTTCGGTCTTTAAGGAGATCGTCGCTGACCTACAGTCTATGGAGGTACAATATGAGGATGAGGACTTGGGTCTTATTCTTTTGTGCTCATTGCCTAGTTCTTTTGCAAACTTCAGAGACACTATATTGTATAGTCGTGATACTCTAACGGTGAATGAGGTTTATGAAGCTTTGCAAGCTAAGGAGAAGATGAAACAAATGGTGTCTTCTGAAGGTTCCGCTTCCAATGGAGAAGCATTGTCTGTTCGTGGCAGGACACAAAATAAATCAAATGATGGTTATAGAGGCAAGAGCTCGAATGGCTATAGAGGTCGTTCAAAGTCTAGAGGCAAGGGTGAAAAATTCTGCAGGTACTGCAAAAAGGATACTCATTTTATTTCTGAGTGTTATAAACTGAAGAACAAGGAAAAGAGAACTGGCACTTATAGACCGAAAGGTAATTCTGATGAAGGTAATGCTTCTGTTGCTGCTACTACTGATAGTTCAGATCGTTCTGAGGTTCTTGTTGCTTTTGCTGGATGTGCAAATAATGGTGATGAATGGATTCTTGATTCCGCTGCTTCCTTTCATATATGCATTAATAGAGATTGGTTCATCACTTATGATTCTGTGCAAGGTGGTTCTGTTAAAATGGGTGATGATAGTTCACATCAGATTATTGGCATTGGATCTGTTCAGATTAAGATGCATGATGGTATTATCAGAACCTTGACAGATGTGAGGCATATTCCAGATATGAGTAAGAATCTTATTTCTTTGAGTACTCTTGATGGCAAAGGGTACATGTACTCTGGTGGAGATGGAGTTTTGAAAGTGTCAAAAGGTTCTCTTATTGTTATGAGGGGTGATTTAAAATCTGCCAATTTGTATCGTCTTCGAGGTACTACAATTACAGGTGATGCTGCTATAATTTCTAATTCATCATCTACTTCTGATGCTACTAACCTTTGGCATATGCGTCTTGGGCATATGAGTGAGCTTGGCTTGGCAGTGCTGAGTAAGAGAGGACTTCTCGATGGGCATAGCATCAGCAAGTTGGATTTCTGTGAGCATTGTGTGTTTGGCAAACACAAGAGGGTGAAGTTTTATACCGCTACTCATTCGAGTAAAGGTATTCTTGATTATGTGCATTCTGATTTATGGGGACCATCTCGCAAGCCTTCTCTTGGTGGTGCTCGTTATATGTTGACCATAATTGATGATTATTCTAGAAAGGTATGGCCATATTTCTTGAAAGATAAATCAGAAGCATTTTCAGCATTTAAAGAGTGGAAGACTATGGTTGAAAATCAAACTGAAAAGAAGGTTAAAAAGCTTCGTACTGATAATGGGATGGAATTCTGTTCTCATGAATTTAAGTCATATTGCAAATCTGAAGGCATTGTTAGGCACTACACTGTTCCTTATACACCCCAACAGAATGGTGTAGCTGAGCATATGAACAGGACTATCATCTCTAAGGCCCGTTGCATGTTGTCTAATTCTGGTTTGAATAGGCGTTTTTGGGCTGAAGCTGCTTCCACTGCTTGCTATTTGATTAATCATTCACCCAGTATTGCTATTGATAAGAAAACTCCAATTGAGGTATGGTTTGGTTCTCCAGCTGATTATTCACAATTGAGAGTTTTTGGTTGTACTGCTTATGCTCACGTTGATAATGGTAAATTAGAGCCTAGAGCTGTTAAGTGCATCTTTCTTGGTTATCCTGTTCAGCAAACTTCAAGTGTGCAGGTGGAGCATTTTATTGATGTTGATAGTACACCAGATAATGATAATGTTGTTGTCCAAGATGCACCTAATGTTGATGATTCTCCAATTGTTGATGATCCATCTATTATTGAACATTCTTCTCCAGTTGTGCAGCCTCCACAACATTCAATTGCTAATGATAGGCCCAGAAGGGGACCTAAGCCTAGAAAAAGGTTGATTGAAGAATGCAATGTTGCTTATGCTTTAAGTGTTGCAGAAGAGATTGAAGGTGTTGAACCTTCTAATTATTCTGAGGCTGTTATTTCTGCTGATGGAAACAATTGGATGACCGCTATGCATGATGAGATGGAGTCTCTTGAAAAGAATGGTACTTGGGATTTAGTGCAATTGCCCAAAGGTAAAAAGACCGTTCGTTGCAAATGGATTTTCAAGAGAAAGGAAGAAAGGTATAAAGCAAGGTTGGTTGCTAAAGGCTATAGCCAGATTCCAGGTATTGATTTTAATGATGTCTTTTCCCCAGTTGTTAAGCATAGTTCTATTCGTACTTTGTTGAGTATTGTTGCTATGCATGATTATGAGTTGGAGCAGTTAGATGTCAAAACTGCGTTCTTGCATGGGGAGTTAGAAAAAGTCATTTATATGGACCAACCTGAAGGTTTTGTTGTTCCTGGAAAAGAAAACCTCGTTTGTAGATTGAAGAAATCTCTTTACGGCTTGAAACAATCTCCTAGGCAATGGTATAGGAGATTTGACTCCTTTATGATCTCTCATGGTTTTAAGTAGTCTGATTATGATAGTTGTGTCTATTTGAAGACAGTTAATGGTTCAGCTATTTATTTGCTTCTTTATGTTGATGATATGCTGATTGCTGCAAAAGATAAATCAGAAATAGCTAAGCTGAAGGCACAATTGAATTTAGAATTTGAGATGAAGGATCTTGGTGCAGCCCAGAAAATTCTTGGTGTGGAAATTATCAGAGATAGAAAATCTGGTATGTTATACCTCAGTCAGCGAGGTTATATTGAGAAGGTTCTTCGCCGTTTTAATATGCAAGATGCAAAACCAGTGAGTACTCCGTTAGCTCCACATTTTAAATTGTCCTTAGATTTATGTCCAGCTTCAGATGAAGATATTAAGTACATGTCTAGAGTTCCATATTCAAGTGCTGTTGGTTCACTTATGTATGCCATGGTCTGTTCTCGTCCTGATTTAGCTCATGCAATGAGTGTTGTCAGTAGATACATGGCTAATCCTGGCAAAGAGCATTGGAATGCAGTTCAGTGGATTTTCAAATATCTGCGTGGTACTTCTAATGCTTGTTTGCGGTTTGGGAAATCTACACGTGGACTTGTTGGTTATGTTGATTCTGATTATGCTGGTGATTTGGATACTAGGAGGTCTCTCACAGGTTATGTTTTCACCATTGGTGGTTGTGCTGTGAGTTGGAAAGCACGTTTACAGGCTACTGTTGCTTTGTCCACTACTGAGGCTGAATATATTGCTATTTCTGAAGCCGCTAAAGAAGCTATTTGGTTGAGAGGTTTATACTCTGAACTTTGCGGGATTTCTTCTTGCGTTACTATACATTGTGATAGTCAAAGTGCTATTTGCCTTACTAAAGATCAGATGTTTCATGAGAGAACAAAGCACATTGACATCAGGTATCATTTTATTCGAGATGTTATTGCTCGAGGTGGTGTTATTAAAGTACGCAAGATTCATACTCGTGACAATCCCGCTGATATGATGACTAAGCCTGTTCCTACAGCTAAGTTTGAGCTATGCTCAAGCTTGGTTGGTATTAAAGTTTAAGTCCTAGTGACTTTTGGCGCCGGTGATTATTTATTATTGAAGTGAGTTCATTGATGATACTTCATTCGCTGCAAGATGGAATTCGTCTCAAGGTGGAGTTTGTTGGATATGATCCGAATTCTTAACGTGTGTCTTGTGGGGACGCCTGGAGGGCCCACGGTTCGGGTTATGTGTTTAGCGGATTTGTTTCCGTATTTGACTGCAGTCAGTTTAGTCCACCATATATATACATCTTGTAAGCCGCACGGAAGAGCGAGAGGGCTCATTGTATTCCCTGCGTTTTAACTCTCTCATTATAGTGAAGATCGCCGATTGGCGCCCGTGATTTTTTCCCGCAAGGGTTTTCCACATAAAAATCGTGTCTCGTGTTCGATCTTGTTTTCACATTATTTGCTAACATACCGCCTTTCAGGAAGACCCCAAACAGCCGGCGCCCTCTTCCAGTAGTAGGCCACGGTGGGTTGAGAATCCACGTGCACCCAAGCCTGCAATACAAACCAACATATACAAAAGTGAGAAAACCATATACTCAATGTATGAACCTTCAAAATAAAGCGTTCAAAAGGCTCCATACCGGGGGATCGTCACGGTAAGGTCGGCCAACAGGGATCCGCTCCCAGGCCCAAATCTGCAGAAGGTACGTGCAGCCTCCGAGGTTGGAATCCTTGTTAGTGCGCTTTGTAGCTTCGCACATCTGCCTGTACAGCCAGGCCAGGACCGCCGATCCCCAGCTGTATAGCCTAATGTTGTCCCAGTTCTGTGCTAGCAGTGGCAAGCACATCCACGAGACGGTGTTCCCTGCTGCATCAGGGAATAGGAAGGAGGCGACCAAGTGCCACAACCATGCCCGGGCATGCCTCTCCACAACCTCCTCCCTCTGCACCTGCTGAGCACACGTCAAAGTGCATCCTAAGCCAAGTGGACTTCACTCCAGAAGTCTTCTTCGAAGGGTCTCCGTCCTCAGGCTCCTCTGGCGCAATACCAACAACGTCTTCCACCATGGCACGCCAGTTGGCACTGTCGATGATCCCAGTCACTGGTATGCCGTCTATGGGGAGTGCAGTGATCATCGCATAGTCCTGAAGAGTCGGCGCCAACTCCCCACACGGGAGGTGGAAAGTGTGGGTCTCTGGTCACCAACGGTCCACCAACGCGGCGAGCAAGGGCCAATCCATGGGAGGAAGACCAGCACTCACTACCCGTGCAAGGGGCAAGAAACCCGCCCTGGCCAAGTAGGGGGCATAACGCTCATCCCACCTCATTGGTGAGTGCACTCTCGTCCGTAGGGGCTGCATGACCTGAATAAAAAAATTATGACATTAATGGTGGAGTTAGTAATGAACGAGATATCCTTCGTGATTATTGTTCAAACAATTAATGAACAAACATCTTACCACTTTATCCTCGGCGATGATGCGGCCCCGGTGGTGTGAGTCAGCCCACGTCTCAAGAAGGGGCTACCGGTGGTGCGCCATCCTGAAAATAAGAACATAAAAACAATTAGATTCAATTGATCAAGCCCACTAGAACATTTCATCAAGCATGTATTGAAATTTTTTTTAAAAAAAACTACCACGTGTACACTAAATGGCCTAAAAACCTAGTAAATCATAGCATGCAATTGATTCTTGATGTTAATATAACGGGCAGAGACTAAACTGCGGCTAAGCTAACCATCAAGACCTAACAAACAACAACATTTAACCACAAAATTTCGAATTCTAGTTCAAACCCAAAATTCCTCCGATCTCCTAAAATACACGGTGAAAACGTAAACAAATGAGGGGAATACCTTCTAGAGGAGTTGGGGATTGATTTCCCCTACTTTTCCCACCCCAAAACGGCCGGATTTGGGGTGGGGAGGGGCGGCGGCGGCGCACGGCGGAGAGGAGCAGGCGTCTCTGTTCGGGTGGAGGAGGAAGAAAGAGAGGAGGAAGAAAGAGGGAGGGCCCGCGCGGCCACTTGACCTGGGCCCTCCGCGCCAGGAGGGGTGGCGCGGCGGGCCTGTTGTGCCGGTCGAGGTGGCGCGGCGAGCCTGGCCACGTCAGCTACTGTGCTGGCCTGGCCGCCCGCCTGCCTACGTGGCACCCCTGCCGCTGCATGCGGAGGCGCGGCAGTGGCTTCCCGCCGCGCCGTGCCAGGTGGCGCGGCCAAAAGGTCCATAGGGTGAAAAAAAAGTTTGGTACAGATTTTTATTATAAATAAACTTAAAAATGATTATTTTTTTAAAAAATGCAAAATAGACGTGAAATGAGTTTAATGGGGATGAAACCATGCACACACAACAACTTGTGTCTTACATGTAACCTAGGAAACAAAAATATACGAAACTATGCATTGAGAGAGGGATGTTTCATCCTAGTTCCAAACATTTTTACGTGATGTGTCACTCTAGGTAATCATGTCCATGAAACTTTCATTGAGACTGACCTAATTCTAAACCGGTGGAAGTATTTAACTAATTATTATAATTATTATCTAATTCATGATTTATTAATTATATTAAGTATATGTTCTTTATTTACCTATTTTCTTTCCCAATTCATATAAAAATCACGTACTTTAATTTTTCTTAATTTCAAATATAGTTACTAGTTATATTCCACATGCATGAGTAGGTCAACTGCTAATTTGTTTTTAATTTCGAGTTTAGCTACTTATTGGTTATATTTGATATAGACTTGTTGGCCAATTCATAATTTATTTATATTTTTAATTTTACTTATACTTTTATAGTGGTATTGGAAATAGATTATTTGATATTTTCTTATTTTAATTTAAATTTATATTTTATTAGTTATATTGTATATGAACTTTTAGTTTGTTTGGATCATTTCGTCTTTATAAAATCCAATAGTCTAAATTCCTGCTGCCCATTTCTTAAAAAAATTGTGGAGATTTCACCCATCCAAGTGTTCTAAAAGTTAGTAAGTTCATTCTTCCTTATCTAATGTTGAGTATGTTGCATCCAATGCTTTGTAGCTAGAAGAATTTCTGATTTGCTTAGAATGAGGGAGAGGAGAGAGAGAGAGAGAGAGAGAGAGAGAGCGATTTTGTATTTGTTCATGATTTTTGTTATTCATTTCACTTGTCCTATTGTTAAATGGATAGCAACTTAATTTCACTAGTCTTGTAATCATGCATGATTAATTTTTATTTTTTTCTTTATTAGTGCTAAATTTTATTTGACTATTAACTTTAGTATTATATAATAGGACGTAAGATTAGATTAATTTTCTTTGTTAGTGCTAAAATTTATTCGACTATTGATTTTATTATTATATAATTTATTCGACTTCATATGCCTATAAATGCTTACAATTATTTTTATAAGTTAGCCCCTAGATTCTTAGTTTTAATTACAAATTAACCCTGGACTCCTTGTATTCCTATAAGAAATTTATATTGCATGTTAGGAAATTTGTATTGCATGTTAAGGAATATTTGCACAACATGGTTACATTTTTGTTTCTAAAGCGGATTTTGAATGTGAAGCTATATTCCAACCTCACCGCTTAATTTTCCCTCGTCGAAATTGCTTCATAAAGGCTAGATCTATTTTGTAGAAAGAACAATAATGAGAAATTATCGATGTAGCAATGGGGATAATTAATAATGTGGTTGCAGATGGACCAGCGATGGATGTACGACGACCGATGCAGCATGGTGTGGATTAATGACCTGGATACGTTTCTCAATGCTGCAGAGGCCAACTGGTCGGTGAAGGGGTTCATGTGTTGTCCATGCAAAATGTGCCAAAATGGCAAGGAATACTCTAAGCGAAATACACTGCACACAGACATTGTTTGTGAAGGTTTCATGGAAAACTATTCTCTCTGGCGAAACACGATGAACCTGGGGTTGTGATGGAAGACAGAGAAGAAGAAGATGACATTACGGAATGGGTTCATTTATATGAAGCTAATAATGCCTTTGAAGAGGATCCGATGGACGAGGGTGATGAAAATACCCCAGACGAGCTAGGTCAGATTTTGCTAGATGGCCAGAATGGAAGTGTAACCGCATTGGAGCACAAGAAGTTTCAGAAAATATAGGAGGATCACAAAAAGTTATTGTACCTAGGCTACAAAGAGTAGCACAAGAAATTGCATATCACACTTGATATGCTGCAATGGAAAGCAACAAATGGTGTTTCGGACAAGAGATTTGATGATCTGCTGAGAATGGTAAATGATCTGCCGTTAATGAACATCCCCTGTCAACATACAAGGCCACAAATATTGTTTGCCCTCACGGATGAAGGTAGTGAAGATACGTGCATGCCCTAATGATTGTATCCTGTACCGCGGTGACCGGTGAGGAATATGAGAACCTGGAGTCCTGCCCTATTTGCAGCGCATTGCGGTATAAGATCAGGCAAGATGACCCAGGGGAGGTCATCAACGAAAAGAATGACAGTTTTGTGCCCCGCGACGGCATCACGATGGGTGAGGTCATGCTCCGCGACGGTTCCATCATGCTTGGTGTTGACGTTTATTAACTCTTACAGATTACTCCGCAAGCGCACGAAAATATCATGTAGCACTTCGCCCCTCAAACTTAGAGTATTCAGGGTATCGAATCCACATATAACAGAGTATAACTATTTTCAAACTTAACTACCTCTAGGAGATGGGATGGAGGAAAGATAAGGCTCAAGATAATGTAGTTTTTTCTAAAGGAATTTCTAAGACAAGGAACTTCCGTCAATCTCTTGCTTGCTTCAGTGGTTGATATGACCTTCAACTGAAGACCCTCCAGTAATTAAAATATTGTTCCAATACCCAACAGAGAGGACTCCTCTAAAGTCGCAATATGAGTCAAATATTAGCGTTGTCACCACCTAATATCTACCTCTAAGCTCTAAATCTAGTGAGCACAGAACAAACTAGATGGATTTCTATATATCCAGACACCACGTCTGTATACCAGAAAACTAATTATAGCGTTGCGCAGGGTTACTGTTGGCGCTCCTTAAGTACTCACTTTATCCCATGTTTATCCTCATTTATTGGCACTAATATAATGTTAATATCACTAACCGTCCTAACCCCGGCCTAAGTATTGGTCATATTCACGTTTGCACATATATTTTGGAGGAACTTCGTGTTTGCAAGTTTTTGGCCTACTTTGGAGCATAATACGACAAGGCCCGTGATCAAGTGCTAACATGAAGAAGGACAAAGGCCAAAGCCCAAAGGAAGGACCAAAGACCATGTTGATTCGAAGCCCGTTCATGCACATCCATACCTCCAAGATAGCCCAAAGGACAAAGCCCACAAAGATGAGATCAAGATACTTCGGGACCAAGCAAAGTAAATGAAGATTTAAGGAAGGATTCTCAATCCTATCCTTTCCCTCGAAGATATCCCGAAGATAACGACGTCCAAAGGGGTGCAATCGTGAAGAACATAAACTCTAGAAGATGCGGGGAGTCGGCACAAGAAAGGAGAGCGCGAGGCGGCGAAGGAGAGGCCCAGGCCGGCCGGCCCATAGCCCTAGGCCGGCCGGCCCAGCCCTTTTCTGAGTTAGTTTCGCCTCCCCTTCGAGCTAGGGTTTCCTCGGACTATTTATAGCTCGCACCCTATTCAACTCGGCATCCATCCACCCAGAACTCGACGAAAACCTAGAGCCAAGACCGGAGGGAGACGACGGCCGCCGCGAGTCCTCGATGTTGCCTAGGAGATGGCTTAGGCCGCCCCTAGCCGCCATGGCCTCCCTGCGTGGTTGTGCCATGGCGGAGTTCCGGAGCCATGCCTTGGATCATCAAGGCGCGTGTACAATTGAATGGTGATATCAATCTTATCTTGTCATCGCTTTATCTACTTTGATGTATTCCTTCTTTCCATATGTTTAATCGTTGGTGATAGATTACCCTTTCGTGGTGACAGCATGGGGGCGGGAAAAGGACCAACGACATATGTTCTTAAGTAGGAATAGATCTATTATTTGTGATGGTTAGTCTATGTCTCTCAGATTCATCTTTGTGGTGCACGGAAAGTCGGTGGTTGATTACCATTGTGTAGTGACAGTACGCGGTAGGGAAAAGGCCGAACGAGCGTGCACCCATGAATGAAGTCCTAGGCATAGTTTTCTATCTTAGTATGAGTTTAGATTATATCATCTCTTGGCCGGAGTTGCAACTAGAAGACGATAGGCTTATCCCTTTGGTCTTGCATTTGTTATTGGATTGGATCAACCTTTGCACATCACTCTTATCTATCAAAGATTTACCTTTTATATGCAATCTACGCTTCATGATAGGATAGATCCAATAGATTAGATGGAAAACCCTAGTAAGTTCATTGTCGATCCACGGATTGATAACCTTGGATGGAATACTCTAAGGGAAAAGCTACCACGATCCGTGCACTTGCGGTTCATAATTGACGCGCTTAACGAGCGTCAACAAGCTTTTCTGGCGCCGTTGCCGGGGATCGGCAACTCGAACCCTAGGGCGATCTATCTATCTTTTCGGACTAACCCTAATTTTTTTAAGTATTGCATATACCCTTGTTTTCTTGTTTGTGTCCTTGAAAGCAGGTGGAAAAAAGCTAGACACCGAACTTTGAGAAGTCCACCTCGACAAAACTTCAACAATTGGTGACAAGACCATCGAGGAGTTCTCACCTCAAGATCCATTCGACATGACGTCGACAACAATCCGTTCAACATCAAGACTTACTCTTTAGTGGTAGGTGCTAACTTTTGTTAGTGGCCCAACATCCGCTATTGAGTCCCCACTTCCAAATCAAAAAGATGAAAAATAAGGTACGCCGCCGTGTCAATAAATTTTTTTAGACTAATGTTTTTGGGAAGAATTGTTTGTTCAAAGCATTAGGTATGAAGCATGCCCGCGAAAATCATGTGATCGTCATCATCTATGAAGTGTTGCTGTTGTGATGAGATTTTTCGTCCAAGATCAGAAGAGTACCATGTTAAAATAATAGATTATTTTGAAGCTTCATCAAGTCTTCTTTCCAACGCATCAAGAACCATCAATTTTGGACATCAGAGTGAAGAGTTATGGCAAAATCTTTCAACGCTGCGCGTTCTGAAATTTTCTGGACAGATTGAAGCGCCGGAGCAAAACAAGCATAATTTCCTCATCCGGAGTCCAATTAGGGCAAATGAATACTTGTTTGAAAGATAATTTGATGCACCTTGCAATGGAGCAAAAGGTTGGTATATGTTCTGTATTGGACGAAGGAGCAATTTGACGAGAAAGAGGCAGCAGCAAGCAACGGAGAAGGTGATGATGACAATGTCAAAGGATGATCGGGAAGTCTCGTGCATGAAAGATGATGATTTGAAGATGAACAAAGTTGGAGGCAACAAGATTAGAAGAACAATGAAGCCACCTATCTTCTCCAATGGGATGCTCGATATACTTCTAGTCGAGTGGTGCTATCAAAGAACATAAGTCTTCGGATCATCAACACGAAACACGAGACCGTCCTCTAATCCGGACACCTTGGGCAAAGCAAGAACCATGGAGAAGACTCATCATTGGAGCCTCGGCACTCGCTGGTGAACCAATGGTGATGACCTTGAAAGCCTAGGGACACACAACACGACGCTCCCAAGAACCACAAGATCAAGATCATCGACATCTTCGGATCAACTCACAAGAAGACATTGTTCTCATCAACATTCAGCTCGACCTCAGAAGCAAGTAGCAGAATATTTTTGGATATTCAAGAGCTCCATGAAGTTACGGTTCCAACAAATCAAGAATCAAATCAATCGGAGATTCCTACAAGTGGGTATGGCCAAAACATTGAAGGTCGTGCACTCTGAAATTTTCTGGACAGCACGCAACGCTGAAATTGAAACGACCATAACTCACTCGTTCGGACTCCGTTTAGGATGAGCCACCACTCGTTGGAAAGGTAATTTCATAAAATTTTCAATAGATCTACATTTTGGTATATGTTCTGTTGAGTACATAGGATAAAATCCACGAGGAAGAGGCAGGAGCAATGTGATGAGAACAAGAAAGAGGAGGAGATCGATGACAACAAGAAAGAGGAGCTTGGGCGATGCTTTCATCAAGCGTACATGTTCAAATTCAGAGGCTTGGAGCAGGGAAAGACCCCCAAGAACATTGGCAAATAAAGACACAAGCGGTCGACCTTCGACGAATGAAGATGTTGCAATCAAATCATGATAAATTACGAAGGCGACATCAAGCTGCATGGCTACTTCGGATTCTTGCACGAAGGACCATGGCTTCGCACCACTTTGAAGGTAAGAAAGTCGAGCTCTATGACTTTAAATGAAGCGCTTTGCGGGAGGCAACCCGATCTTTTACTTTATATATATAAACATGACCGTCTACATGCACTATTTAATTGGAATATCAAGTAACATTGTACCATTGCTCTAACAAAAACCACAACTTCATGTTGTTCATTCTAAATGTTATTGAGGGAGCACTTTGTTATTTGATCTTGGGAAACTTGTAGACCTTTTTGTGTGCCTATTTCTTTTAGTGTTTTGTGTTTTTTTTGTGTCTTTTTAGAGAGATTTATGAAGCATGGCACTTTTGATTCTAAACTTGTGGCTAGTTAACTTAGGCTAACTTTTGTTTTGTTTTAGACCACCTCATTGTGTCGTATCATTTTGTTCTCCCACCTCAAGATACATTGCATTATCATCCCACCCTTGCATTGCTTTGCATGTTGCATTTTTAAAACTCTTGACTAGCCTCCCTCTCGAAATCCTAAAACCCTTAGGAAAACCACTCATAGAGCCATCCTAAAAACCATAGGTTATGTTTTTCATCAAAAAAGAAATCTAACTTTTGTTTCTCTTTTGTTTTTGAAACCACCCTAGATAGAATTTCTATACCCAACACTCTCTCTTCAAAATTCTTGTTTTAATCCAAAAATATAGGAAACCCATAAACCTATACCTAAAACATGCTAATCCACATTGTTGATAACTTTGCATTTGCATCTCCCATCAACTCCATTGTTCATTTCATTTGCATTTACACTTGCACACACGTACACTCACTAGATTTTATTCTTTTTCACTAAGCTAGTTATGCCACAAGTAAAGATCTTAGGGATGGTTTGTTGGCATTTGTTTCTACTCCCGACCATCACCCCGGGGGTAGTATGTGCACTTGAATTGTTTTGCAGGCATGACAAAGCGTTCCCATGAATTCGTGATCAAATTTGTCAACATCTCCAAAAGCTTGAGAGCAACCCCCGCCATTTTCATCAAAATTTGCACATGGACAGAAATGTACAAGGAAGAAAAAGTTGATATTCAGAAGCTCCATGAAATTCTCGTTCTAACGCATCCAAGATCAATGAATTTGGACACCCGTACAAGGAGATATGGCAAAAATAGTGGACGCTGCACATTCTGAAATTTTTCAGGACAGATTGTAGTGCTGAGATTAAACGGCTATAACTTCCTTGTTCGGAATCCGTTTTGGGCGAATAAGGACTCGTTGGAAAGAGAAATTTGTGCACTTCGCGATGGAGCAATGGTTTAGTACATGTTCTGTTTGGGAAATTGAAGAAAAATTCGTGGAAGATGAGGCAGTAATGGGAGAACAAGAAATTGAAGGAGGTGATGATGATGAGAGGAATGATTGGGACAATGGCTTAGCGACAACAAGAAGAGGTTGAAGGAATTTGAGGCAACAAGGGTGATGAAGCATTCAAGATGATATTCATACACATGGGGGAAGGACTTCAAGATTTTCATGACGGTTCATCTTCTTCCTCCACGCCTAGCGCCATGCTAAGCATGGGGGAGGATTTCATGGACAAAGAAGGGAGAACCCATGGAGTACAATGATCACGGTTGCCACAAGATGCTCATGATTCTTCTTCCATGCTAAGCACAATGCTTAAGCATGGGGGAGGCTGCACTACACTTCATTACGAGCATCGAGAAGGACGGTAACTCTTCCTCAACTCTCTCTTTGTTCATAAATTTCTAAATGCTTGTACATATATGCCTTCAACCATAGATGCAACCTTTGTGTATATCTCTCGACCTATCACATGGCTTCTAGGAGGACAACCTAGTTTTGTTTTTGTTTTTCAATAAGTGTAGGATCACCATCATGTTGTGCCCACCACTTTGATATGATTTGGCAATGCCTTTTGCTTATGGAAAAGTGATGAAAGTTGCCGCTTTGTTTTACCTACACTATGTTGTATATGACTAGACTAATTGCTCTCAACTAAATGAAATTAAAATGATTAAATACCGGCTCTTTTATTTGTGGAGGTTAAATGACTAAATTCTAGACCCACATATTCTATGATGCTCTTTTATTTAAGTTTACCGATGACCTTACACCTTATGTTGTTTAATTTGAAACTTAATTCCTATGCTATTTACATTTGTGAATCTCTTGCAAAGTTCTACCTACCAAAGCCTATACATACATGTTCCTTCATGATGAAACCTTTAGATTGCAAACTTGCATTTTGATGAGTAGATTAAGATTGATTTCTTTGGTACGAGACTAAGAAGCTGGTCATTCCATTTTTGTGTACCTTCTTTTTGCTAGCCTATTTATCCATGCATTGTGAGTTTCTACACCGGGAACTTTGCAAACCTCGCTGGATATCCACCCTAAACCAAAAATATCTTTTTGTGATTACCTCCTTGACTACAACCCAATCTGAGTATGGACTATCATTTCGATGGAATCAAAAGAATCGAGGATATCATGTGAAGAAAAATTTTGGGAGGCAATAAAAAACTCCCCGAAGATTCAAGTGGTTCTAAGAAGAAGGAGGATTCGAGATACCCCTAGCTAGTTGGTTCTCCCACTATTCATACTCGAGGACGAGCATTCGTTCAAGCATGGGGGGGACGGCTAGGTAAGTATTCTATGTTGTCAAAAGTTCAAAGGAGCAAAGAGAAAAAGAGAAAAAAAGAAAAAAAAGCGAAGAAGAAAAAGAAAGAAAATGAAAAAAAAGAGAAGAATAAAATGCTCCTTAGTTCTTTTTGGCTTCATAAATTCTCTAGGTACTTTAAAAGAATTACTCCATACTCAAATTTTCCAACCATGTGCAATCCGATAACGAGAACTTCATTTGTGTCTCGGGATCACCTATTTGCCATTTGCACATGTCCACCTATCTAAATGCGTGTGTTCCATCTTCTTCCCTCTCCAACATTATTTTCTAATGGCCTTTTTGACTAGTCTCGATAATCCCATTAGATCTCTCTCTTAGTTTGATAATATTTAAAGTATAATGTTTTGCTAGGATTGTTTTTACCTACCAAGCTCCACATAAGCCTTCCACTTTTATATATGAGTAGAATAGGTTGAAGACAATCTAGTGTATGCTTGAGCGACTTGATGAGATAAGTGTTTTCATGAGCTTTTCCAAGAGAACCTCACTTATGTTTGATGTGCATATTTTTGAAAACTCTTCACGATGAAACAAGGTAAAAGTTTGAAGTTCGCTTAAGTTTGAGAGCATCGCATTTATTATTGTGGCTTGTTATTTATTGCTAGTCTATCTTCCATAATGAAAAAGTAGCCAGTCACAACTTGAACTTAAATGCTAAATACTTGAGAGAGCAATATGTCTTGTTATTTATGACTAAGTGCAAGGAAGACATCGAAGGGCAACGCTGATTTCTTTATAAGCAAAGCTCTTGGACTTACTCGAGGACGAGCAAGGTTTAAGCATGGGGGGAATGTTGGCGCTCCTTAAGTACTCACTTTATCCCATGTTTATCCTCATTTATTGGCACTAATATAATGTTAATATCACTAACCGTCGTAACCCCAGCCTAAGTATTGGTCATATTCACGTTTGCACATATATTTTGGAGGAACTTCGTGTTTGCAGGTTTTTGGCCTACTTTGGAGCATAATACGACAAGGCCCGTGATCAAGTGCTAACATGAAGAAGGACAAAGGCCAAAGCCCAAAGGAAGGACCAAAGACCATGTTGATTCGAAGCCCGTTCATGCACATCCATACCTCCAAGATAGCCCAAAGGACAAAGCCCACAAAGATGAGTTCAATATACTTCGGGACCAAGCAAAGTAAATGAAGATTTAAGGAAGGATTCTCAATCCTATCCTTTCCCTCGAAGATATCCCGAAGATAACGACGTCCAAAGGGGTGCAATCGTGAAGAACATAAACTCTAGAAGATGCGGGGAGTCGGCACAAGAAAGGAGAGCACGAGGCGGCGAAGGAGAGGCCCAGGCCGGTCGGCCCACAGCCCTAGGCCGGCCGGCCCAGCCCTTTTCTGAGTCAGTTTCACCTCCCCTTCGAGCTAGGGTTTCCTCGGACTATTATAGCCCGCACCCTATTCAACTCGGCATCCATCCACCCAGAACTCGACGAAAACCTAGAGCCAAGACCGGAGGGAGACGACGGCCGCCGCGAGTCCTCGACGTTGCCTAGGAGATGGCTTAGGCCGCCCCTAGCCGCCATGGCCTCCCTGCGTGGTTGTGCCATGGCGGAGTTCCGGAGCCATGCCTTGGATCATCAAGGCGCGTGTACAATTGAATGTTGATATCAATCTAATCTTGTCTTCGCTTTATCTACTTTGATGTATTCCTTCTTTCTATATGTTTAATCGTTGGTGATAGATTACCCTTTCGTGGTGACAACATGGGGGCGGGAAAAGGACCAACGACATATGTTCTTAAGTAGGAATAGATCTATTATTTGTGATGGTTAGTCTATGTCTCTCGGATTCATCTTTGTGGTGCACGGAAAGTCGGTGGTTGATTACCATTGTGTAGTGACAGTACGCGGTAGGGAAAAGGCCGAACGAGCGTGCACCCATGAATGAAGTCCTAGGCATAGTTTTCTATCTTAGTATGAGTTTAGATTATATCATCTCTTGGCCGGAGTTGCAACTAGAAGACGATAGGCTTATCCCTTTGGTCTTGCATTTGTTCTTGGATTGGATCAACCTTTGCACATCACTCTTATCTATCAAAGATTTACCTTTATATGCAATCTACGCTTCATGATAGGATAGATCCAATAGATTAGATGGAAAACCCTAGTAAGTTCATTGTCGATCCACGGATTGATAACCTTGGATGGAATACTCTAAGGGAAAAGCTACCACGATCCGTGCGCTTGCGGTTCATAATTGACGCGCTTAACGAGCGTCAACAGTTACCCTTTCCAGAGGCCCTAACACTAGAAAACTCCACCTTGGTAAACCAAGATGAAACACTCGAACCTGTAAGCAATCAATATCAAGAAATTACTTAACAAAAAATTTATCAAAAGAAATGAAACTGAATACTAACCCAATTGTTTTGTATCCAAAATCTGCTTCATTGACCAAAATCTGATGAAATCTTGACCAGAGATCCAATGTGGTGAACCATTTAATTAGCTCCCACCAACTCTTCAAACAATTCTTCAATGATAGACAATGGAAACTTGTTCTTGATGGTATAAGTATTCAACCTTCTATAGTCCACACATAATCTCCATTCTCTTGTCTTTTTCTTCACTAAAACTACAGGAGAGGAAAATGGACTTGTGCTTCCTCAAAAGCTCAGTTACTTATTGCTCAATTGCATTCTTTTGGGTAGGGGTATACCTGTAAGGTCTAAGGTTGAAAGGGGATGCACCAGGCAGCAGTGGGATAGATTGAGTCATAATATCTCCATTAGGTTTGGAGAAAAGCTCATAATATCTCCCTATAAGCTATTGAATTTGAGGAGGAATGTCTCTGCCTTCTTGTGCATGTGCAGCCTCCATGGCATATATTTGAACAATACACCGAATATCATCCATCTTGTGCATTGCTGACAATTGTTCTCTAGAAATAAGTGAACAATCAATACTGCTAGAAGCCAGCCCCTGCAATTTCACCTTCTTGCCCTTGTACCAGAAAGAAAGCCATTTTTGTGCCCACTGGACCTCCATAGGACTAAACTCTTCAAGCCAATCCATCCCCAATATAGCATCATAACACAACCTGAATTAACCATTCACACTTCTCCACTTCATGTGTACAGAGTAAAACTCTCCCATTAGCCACTTTAATTTGCACAAATTTCTATAATGGCTTCCAATTTGGCAAAAGAGCTGCCACTTGCTCACTGATAAAGCTATGAGAGCTGCTTGAGTCCACCAATACAATGGTCCTGTTCTTTCCCATATAACACTCAAATATGATGGTCTTGCATAGTAAGTGCCATTATCAGCCTGTTCTAAAATTGCCATAAGATCTTCTTCAGAATCAGAGTCAACAGTGAGTGCTTCAGCTTGTTGGAAATGCCTTCCTTAGAAACTAATTGCCAGAGCTCCTCCACCACATGCAAGGGCATAGACACAAGACAAGTATGTTGATGTCCCCATTTAGCCCCACATTTATAACAAAGGCCTTTTGCTTTCCTGTAAGCCATTAGTGCATCCATCTTGTCAGGTGTGGATCTCCCTTTCGAATAAGACCTAGGAGATTTCTTCTCTTCAGTCACAATTCTCTCAACAAGTCTTGAAGATTGAGGAGAATTCCCAACCTTAATCACAGAATGGCCAAATGTTTGGTCCTGCCTCCTCCATTCAGCACTGGAACCCAGTACCACTTCTTCCTGCAATATGGCCAAAGAACTCGCAGTATCTAGGTATTTAGGTCTATGCACTAGTACAATTGCTTTAATTTCAGATTTTAGCCCATCCACAAATCGACTAGTTATGACACAGGGATTAAAATAGGGATCATGAGCAAGCATCCTATGAACTAGTTCATCAAAGTGCTCTATGTATTCAGCAACAGATCTAGTCTGTCTAATATGGAAGAATTGCATAATCACATGATTATGTTGGTCTCTTTCAAACCTTTCAAGAATCAACTGATAAATACCTTCCCAACTACACTTTCTCAAATCCATCTCAATGGACTGCATCCAGAAATCAGTAGTACCAGAAAAGTGAATAATAGCTTGCCTAACCCTATGTTCAGGCTGAATAGAATAAAGATCAAAGAAGTTTTCACTCTTCTTGATCCAGTTTTTTGGGTTGGCACCATCAAATTTGGGGATCGATTTGTGGCATTGGGTAGCTATAACCAACAGATGGGGTATGCATGGAAGGATTAGCAACATCAAAAATCCCTTTAAAGCAATTGGGGTGTAAGTGGTCAATTGATTCACACCTTTGACCGGGGGTGGTACCAAGGTCGTGACGACCACAGCACCAACGCCCCGGTTTAGAGATGCTTCGCGGTGGCTGGATTGCCCAGATGTCTCTGTCTTGGCAGCAATCCCCAGATGGGTAGGGATAGACACATCAGTATCTTTTGGTTCTTTGATCTTGACATTCTGCTTGGGAAGTTCATGGATGGCTAACTCGAACTTCTTCTCGAGCATGAACACGGAGTTCTACAGATCTTCGACATTCACTTCGAGATTGGGCTTCCAATTCTTCACGGCGACTTGTTCTTCAAACAATTGTTGAAGGGAGATCTGCATGCTCTCGATCTTCAGATTTGTGGCATCAGCCTTGCTGTTAGTGTCGTCGATCTTCTTCCCCAACTCCACCAGCTTCGCCAATACCACCACCATCGGATTCACCTGAGGCGCCATGGCTTCGATATGAGTTTGGAATCGGGTCCGATGCGGATGAGGGTGCTCCAACGTTGGTGAGAAGAAACTTGTGGGATCTTAGGCTCTGAATACCAGATGTAAGACTCCAGATGAATCTCACTAGGTTTACTCGAACAATAAATCTCACGATACAATGGAACATAGTTTCACTAGCTATTCTCGAGCCACAACTCGCCTTCGCCTTCGCCAACTACTCTCTAGTCGAGTTCTTCCCTTTCTCCAAGCAAAGCTATATAGCAATACACGTGTTGCCAGTAAGACAACAGCTGCCCGTTACCTGGGATAGTAACTACTGCGTAATCCATTCTGGCCCAGTGAGCAGCTTGTTGGGCTTCTTTGTCCGTGCAGCACGCCTGGCTTCTCCCTTGAGCACGTGACATGAGCATTGCGGAGAACCATCGTACATCCACCAGAGTCTGGTAGGCATACGTAAGTTCATGCGTCGGCATGTTGCCTATTGCTGCTCCCAAACAGTCCCATGCATGCGCGTACGACATACGTGATGAGCTCCATGCAAATGACATGAGGTCTTTTTTCGCGAACGTGCCTTAGCACGTATTTCATTAAAAAGAAAGCAGTTACACACATTACTCAACACATGCCAAACAGATCTTGGCCTCTCCGAGTGTACAAAGGACTAAAAGAAGAAGAAGAAAAATGAAAAGGTGACATAACAACGACCACAAAGAAGAAGTGGAGCCCGATACAAGACCTTAGCAGCCGACCCAAAGCATTTGAACCTACACAAAAGACAACATCACCGAGATCGCCAGCTGAGACCACAGAACATTATGGAGGTGGTCAAGTATCCACCAGAGGAAGTAGCACAACGACGACAAAGCATCCGCTAGAAGCGACCAATAAGCATCACAACAGTGGCGACAAAGTATCCACCACAAGCAACACGACAATGGCAACAAAGTATCCACCACAAGTATCATAGCAATGGCGGCAAAGCATCCGCCCGAGCGGCAAAGCATCCGCAAGAAAATCAGCTTGACAGCAAAGCATCTGCTAGATGATCGCAGTTGGCGCGGCAAAGCATTTGCCAATGGGGTCACAACTATAGCGATCCATGGTGACGAAATGTCAAGGAAGCACAAGTAGGCGCAGACGACAAGAGAGTCGAGTCCCTAGAAGGACCGGCCAAAGATGAACGAAGGATGATGAACTGCAACACCTGCAATAACGACAGCAACAAGGATCTGCCAAGCTTCCAAGATGACGCCTCATGGGAGGGGACGATGCCATTGATGTCGTCATCGTCTGACCAACAAGGTCTAAGGTTATCACCCGAAAAGCTTATCGAAGAGGAGGAGAGAATGATGCCTTCAAGAAGGTTAGCAGCGCCCACGAGCGTCATCGTCATGGCTTTTGCCTTTCCCTGTTGCCTCCACACAGATCACCGCGACTGTCATGCACCGCCGACACAACCAGCTGGCCGGTCCCCACGCCAGTGGAAGAACGCATAGGGGAGGGAGCGGTAGCCCGACCGTCCCCCACGTGTCGCCAACCCCCTTCACCAGCACAACGCAATCGCCACTGCCAGGGGTGAGGAAGCCGTCACTGCCACACAGCCTTCCATGAGCTGGAGAGGGAGGGTAGATCCAGCGTCGGGCAAGCCAGATGCGCCGACGGCTGGCCAGAGTCATGCCGAAGGGGTCCGTCCCCGGCGGCGCGGAGCCGTCACCAGGGGCACGGCACGGACATCGGGTCCACACGTCGAGCCCCAACCCCCCACAACCAAGGAGTAGAACGCGATACAGAGAATGGGAGATCCCGCGCGTGGTGGATTGGATCCGAAGGCCGGTGGCGGTGGGATCTTGTGGTGAGTCTACTAGGTTTGGGGGCTGAGGAAAAGAGGAGGGAGGGAGAGGGCGGGAGCTGGACCGGCTTCGGGCCAGCCGCAGGCCGCCGTCACCACCGGCCCGGTAGGCGGCGACGGCCGCCGAAGCTCGTGAGGCCGGGTGTTGTGGGCAGCAGTCCCCCCTCCCCCTGCCTACTTGGCGACGAGGACTGCGCGCTGTGGTGTTCTGTCCTAATGACATGAGGTCTATGCAAACGTGATTACCTAGCTTCCTTTCCTTTAGGATCTTGTTCATTCACTACATAAACTCAGATATTTCGTGAGTATTACTGGACCGGACGGCCAGTGGATCATGCCTCGACGTCATTTTGTCGACTCGGGTGTACTTACGTATCTCGCTAAGATACGACCGGCAAGAGCACAAGGCTCCATATATTCCATTCAGTTTCATGCATCCACCAGACGTCGTATGTGACAGCTGTCTCATCGCGTACTTAGACTTTTTTTCATACACCTGAAAATATGATTAGGCATACGAGCATGCAGCTATGTTTTTATTTTTAATGAAAACTACGGCTGGCAAGAAGCCAGCCTGAACGATTGTATTAATATGCGAGGTTAGTGCATACAGGATTTACGGCAAGAGGGGAAAGCATCTAATTACATTAGGTACTAAACAAATTGTTAACCACCACAATAAAATCAGAGCGAGAGCGTTGGGGCACACGGTGCGCCCAGAGAAGCAAGTCGTCTTGTATGTTGCGCAGGATGCGCGCCGGCTGAAGGAGGCGACCTTGAAACAAGAACTCATTACTTGCCTTCCAAATTGTTAGCTACCGGATAGGGGAAGAATCTGGAACAGAGATCAGGAAGCAAGAGGGGGATAGGAACAGACAGAGCAGTGGCGGCGGTCCTTTCCTTCGAAGGAGGAAGAAGAACAGAAGTTTAGTTGATACAAGATAAACCATACCCTAGCCTCTCCACGATCTCTCTTCTATATCCAATACAAGGGCTGGGCCCAGAATGCACGCAGGCATTAGTTCCCATACGGCCACATCACACGGTCCATTCACCACTTGAGAATTGAGGATTCTTCTTTATGGGCCTGGAGCTCCTGCGCGGCCCACCTAGCACTCCCTGATCCTCTGGGCTGGTAACATTCCCCGGCTGTTGAAACCCTGCTTGTCCCCAAGCAGGAGCACAGGGAAACCTCTGATGGACACTATCAGCATCTTCCCAAGTAGCCATCTCTGGAGGCCATTCAGACCACTGTACCAGCACTTGAGGTACAGACTGGACCCCTCTCGTGACCACACGTTTCTGCAGCACTTTGATAGGTATTCGAGGCAAATCAATGTCAGTAGGCAGAGAAGAGAGTACTTTGGTACCTGGAGCCATCTTCTTCAGCTGTGAAACGTGGAATACAGGATGTACAGTGGATGAAGAAGGTAGCTGGAGTTTGTAAGCCACCGGACCCATCTTGGCAATAACTTCATACGGCCCGAAGAACTTGAAGGCCAACTTCTGGTTAGAACGAGGGGCGAGGGAGGATTGGACGTATGGCTGAAGCTTGAGAAAAACCTTGTCACCCACCGCAAACTGTCTTTCAGAACGACGCTTGTCAGCCTGTTTCTTCATACGCAGCTTGGCCCTTGCGAGGTGTTGTTTAATCAGAGAGGTCATCACTTGACGGTCTTGGAGCCAGGAGGACAATTCAGAGCTGACTGGAGCATCACTTGCATCAATTCCAAAGTGTTTGGGAGCGTAACCATACAGGGCTTCAAAAGGAGAGTACCCCACTGCGGAATGGTGACAATTGTTGTACCAAAATTCAGCTAACGGAAGCCAATCAGACCACTTGGATGGGCAGGCATTACAGAAACATCGGAGAAAGGTTTCCATCGTCTGGTTCAGGCGTTCTGTCTGTCCGTCTGTTTGCGGATGGTAAGAAGTGCTCAACCGCAGCTGTACATCAGCGAGTCTGAACAGCTCGAACCAAAACTTGCTGGTAAAGATACGATCCCTGTCCGAAACTATGGCAGACGGCATACCATGGAGGCGGTAAACTTGGTTGAGAAACAACTTAGCGACACTCGCAGCTGTGAAGGGATGCAGAAGTGGGATGAAATGTCCGTACTTTGTAAAGAAATCCACCACAACCAAGATACAGTTAGCATGACCTGATTTAGGCAGCCCTTCCACGAAATCCAAGGACATAATTTGCCAGGCATGTGAAGGTACTTCCAAAGGTTGCAGTAGCCCGGGCAACTTGGACCTATCTGGCTTGGATTGTTGGCAAATAAGACAAGTTCGCACGAAGTTATGGACAGCAGCTTTCATACCCGACCATGCAAATATCCTCTTCATACGCATATAGGTCACTGGAACTCCGGAATGCCCACCCATAGCGCTGGAGTGGCATGTAGATAACAATTTGTTTTGCAGGGAAGGGTTGTCTCCTATCCTTATACGATTCTTGTACTTGAGCAGCCCACCAGACAATGAGAAGTGAGGAACAGCATTGGTGTCAATAGCCAACTTGGCCACCATGTCCAGAGCATGAGGATCATGTTGATAGCCATCCATCACCTCTTGGAGCCACTTAGGTTGAACTGTGGACACTGCAGCACAGATAGAGTGATGTGATGACTTCCTGGACAGCGCATCCGCAACTCTATTATCAGAGCCCTTCTTGTACACCACCTTGTACTGAAGTCCCAACAGCTTGGTGAACACTTTTTGTTGCCAGTGAGTGTGGATGCGTTGCTCTGCCAATTGGGTGAGACTCTTTTGATCGGTGTATATAGTAAATTCACTGTGTTGTAGGTAGGAGCGCCATTGCTGCACTGCCATAAGGATAGACAAATATTCCTTCTCATAAGTTGATAGACCTTGAGACTTTGGCCCTAATGCCTTGCTGATGAATGCCAGAGGGTGGCCTTCTTGCATGAGGACAGCTCCCACTCCATGTCCACTCGCATCCGTTTCAACAGAAAATGGTTTGGAGAAGTTTGGCAGGGCTAAAACAGGAGCCTCACACAGAGCAGTTTTCAGAGCAACAAAGGACTTCTCATGAGCTGGAGTCCACACAAATAAAGTATGTTTCTTGAGGAGCTCGGTTAAGGGTTTGGATATGACCCCGAAATGCCTGACAAACTTTCTGTAATACCCTGCGAGCCCCAGAAAGCTCCAAAGTTCCTTGGTGTTAGTAGGAGAGGGCCAATGAGCTATAGCGGCAATTTTTGAGGGGTCACTACCCACCCCAGCCTCACTGATTACATGCCCCAAATATGCTATCTCTCTTTGTGCAAAGGTACACTTGGAGAATTTGACCTTCCACTGGTCTTTGGCAAGTAGTTCCAACACAAGGCGGATATGCTGCACATGATCTTCGTAAGTCTTGCTATAGATGAGTATATCATCGAAAAAGACCAGCACAAACTTCCGTAGGTATGGAGACAGAGTGGAGTTCATGGCTTCTTGAAAGGTACCCGGAGCCCCCGTAAGACCGAATGCCATAACCTTGAACTCAAAATGTCCGCAATGAGTTTGGAATGCTGTCTTATATTCCTCTCCGAGCCTGATTCTGATCTGATGGAACCCAGCACGCAGATCCAAACAGGTAAACCATGAAGCTTGAGACAATTCATCCAGGAATTCATCGATTATGGGCACAGGATATTTCCCTTTGATAGTTATGGCATTTAATTGACGATAGTCCACACAAAATCACCAAGTGCCGTCCTTCTTCTTGACTAAGAGGACAGAAGAGGAGAATGGGCTGCTGCTGCGCTGGATAAGCCCGTTCTTGAGCATCTCTTGAACTTGTCTTTCAATTTCGTCCTTGAGCGCTGGAGCGAATCTGTATGGTCTGGAACTAACAGCCCTTGCACCTTCCACCAGTGGGATTGAGTGGTCACAGGATCTGGGTGGAGGAAGATCAGTGGGAACCTCAAAAACCATAGCAAACTGGTCAATCAGGAGCCGGACTTCCACTGGTATGTGAGCTGTGACAACATCAGAAGTTGTGATCTGGACAGAACAGACTTGCAGAACTATCCCTTCAGGGATGGCTGGAGTAGAGCCATGCAGCACCACAGTAGAGCCTTGATACGGAAGAGAAATCCACTTGTGTTTCCAATGTATCTTCATCAGACTATAGAGCTCCAACCAGTCAGGGTCAAGAATCATATCATACGATGATAGAGGTAGGACTTTCAGATCAGATCGAAATGACAGGTTGGCAGAAAACCACTCAGCATCGGGAAGGATGGATACACACTGCAGATTGTGCCCATTTGCTACTTGAACCATCACTGGGTGAGGAGCAAGAATTACCCCAGAGAGCTTAGCTGCAAGCTGATCACTGATGAAAGTATTAGAGCTGCCAGAATCCACGAGAATCTTGATGTGGTTACCTTGAATAAGCCCATCAAGGCACATGGTCTTGTGAGATGGAACACCCGACACAACGGCTAGAGAGAGTGTCAGAAACAGTTGGTCCTCAGCCTGATAATCAGTATCTGCCACAGAGACCTTGTCCTCTTCAATCTGGAACAACTCCATCACTTCTTGCAGGGCATGCAACTGTATAGTATCAGGGCACTTATGGTCTTTGGACCATTTCTCGGCACAATATTGGCATAAGCCTTTTGCTCGACGGTAAGCACGAAGGGCCCTCCATCTATCTTCAGTGGGCTTGGCCCGAGCTGCCTCAATTGTTCTCCTGTCCTCAGCAACCACATGCCGGTTGGATTTACTGGGAGGAGCTGGTAATGGTAAGGGAGCTTGATAAGTCGGCCGCTGATGAAAACCATAATCAGGGCGACTGTAATCCTTCCTCTTGAATGGCGGGGCCACTTCTTCCTGCAAACGAGCCAAAACGAAAGCAGTATCGAGCGAAGACGGACGTTGCATTAATACAGCAGACTTAAACTCAGGTTTCAACCCATCAATAAATTTCATTGTATAATGCAGAGGGTCATTAGACGCTTCATAAGCATTCAGTTGATCAACAAGGGAAGAAAACTGATCAATGTAATCAAGCACCGACCCAGATTGTTTCACATGGAGCAATTGGCGAACTAGAAGCTCATGATGGTCACGACCGAACCTATCCAGCACTAGCGAGCAAAACTCAGCCCAGGAGCAGGATTTAACACGTCTAGCAACAGATTGCAACCACTTGGCAGCAGGATCTATGAAATGCATCGAGGAAACTTTGATCCAATCTACTGGAGGCACATCATACAGCTCAAAGTAGTCCTCACACCTACTTATCCAGAATTTGGGACTCTCACCATCAAACATAGGGAAATTCAGCTTGGGCAATTTGCCATGGGAATTACTTCTATTACTATCTGAACTACCACCTCGAGCATACGAACGAAGTTGCTGAGAATGAGATTGAGCAAGCAAGTGAGAAGAATCAGGTAGCGTACCCTTGACCGGGAGATGGGTTAGGGTCGGCAGTGACCCATAACCATCCTCCTGGTAGCTGTTGTACTTGTGGTGGCCATCAGGCCCGTCGGCGTGAAATCCGGCAGACGGGCGCGCGGACGCCGACTCAGGGAACGAGAAGATCCCGCCTGACTTGGACGGAGCTTGCTCGATGGCGATCTTCTCCATGTGCTTGTTGATCTTGCGAACTTCCAATCTGATATCATCAACAGATCCCTCGATCCCGGGCTGCCAGTCCTGGTATGATGCGGCAATCTTCTCCAGGACCCCGATCCGCGCCTCTCGGGCAGCATCAGAGGCGGCCGCCTTCTCCAAGGCATCGAGGCGCAGGTCCTGCTGGATCTTCAGATCGGCAAACTTGCGCTCAAAATGGTTGTCGACTTCACCCCACCTAGTGTCCAGCTTCTCGTCAAGGAGGTCGAACTTCTCCGTCGTCTCCAGAGAAAGCGCATCGAACCGCTTGTTGATCTCCTTGTTGATCTCCTCGATGATGGACTTTGTATCCAGATTCATGGCTGAGAGCACTGATTCCCAATCAGACAGCTGGATTGGAATTACGGTCGGGTCCCAATTCACACGGAACTGAAACCACACGAGCCGACCAGATCCTGTTGCCGTCCAATCGAAGGAACACCCTACAATCACACCTCGACAGGAATCGAGAGATGGTGCTGGCCACGACGAATCGCGCTCACCAGCAGAACCCTCGAAACTGTGAGATGCGATGCAGGAAGGTAGATCAATCCAGGCCAAATCGGTGTCTCTGATACCAAATGTTAACAACCTGATAGGGGAAGAATCTGGAACAAAGATCGGGAAGCAAGAAAGGGGATAGAACAGATAGAGTAGTGGTGGCGGTCCTTTCCTCAGAAGGAAGGAGAAGAACAGGAGTTTAGTTGATACATGATAAAACGATGCCCTAGCCTCCTCACGATCTCTCTTCTATAGCCAATACAAGGGTTGGGCCCCGAATGCACGCATGCATTGGTACACATTCGGCCACATCACACGGCCCACTCACTACTTGACAAATGAGGGTTCTTCTTTATGGGCCTGGAGCTCCTGCGCGGCCCACCTAGTACTCCCTGATCCTCTGGACTGGTAACACAAATGTTCCATAAGATGGCTGTGATAATCGTGGGCAGGCCCGGTTGTCATCCAGAGGTAAGCCAACCAAACCCCAGAGGTCGTAGGCGGAGTGCAGATGAGCTGCAACCGGCCATTGTAGCAGGCTATGTTGCACCGATACGTTCGCATGCTGCCGTATCCCCGTATGGACACGCGGGGACACGGGGACACGCAAGATACGGCAGGGATACGTGTATCCCTAGGTATCCCGTTTTTCTGGTCGAAAAAATAAAAAAAAAACTTAATACGGCTGGGATACTGATGGGATACGGAGAAGATACGTTTGGGATCGTTGCCTTCAAAAACTAACGTACAATTGCGGACCTTGCGGTACCCTAGTCTGTTCGCAACTTCGATTCGCATCTGCCGTCCGCCGTCGGCGCCTCGGCAGCGTCGTGGCTCCTCTGCTCATCCTCGGTTCGTCCTTCTTCATCCTCCGCAAGCCTCCGGCCGCCTCCGGCTCCGCTTGACGCTGTCCGCCGTCCGCCGTCTGCCGGCCGCCGGTAATCAACTTGTTCCTGGACACTTCATCTCAAAGATGAGCTCGCTGCCCTACTATCCAGCCACATATTACTATATATGCTCGGTTCTTGTCTTGTTGAATGTTGAATTGTTGATTACTTGTAGTTTATTATATATATGCGATTGTAGATTATATTACTGTACAGTGTCTATTTCATTTAAATTAGTTAGCAATTGGTTTCAGCAGCTATGGCATCAACTGATGTGGATCTTGAGGAGACTGAGGTCAACAATCCTAAATTTCCTTTGTGGAAACATGTTACTAAGTTTGTACCACCTAAAAGTTCAAACGCTAGAGGAGGCAACGCAAGATTTAGGTGTCATTTTTGTGAGAATGACTATCTAGGCAGCTATTCTAGAGTGAGGGCACATCTTTTGAAGATAAAAAATGAAGGTGTTGCTGTTTGTAGCAAAATGACAAGTCCAGTGCTCGAGCAACTTCGAAAAGAGGATCGTGAAGCTTCTGAGGCTGCTGCAAATGCTGCACCTAGCCATAAGCTAGTTCGTTTACCTCCTTTTGATGATTCAAATGCAGCATCTTCCAAAAAAAGGAATGTTAAGCAATCAGCTATTGCGGCTAGTTTTAATGCAGAAACTCGACATATTGCTGATTCTCACATTGCAAGGCTATTCTACACGGCAGGTTCGTAAAATTTTAAATGATGTCTTTTATTTTGTATTCTCTATCTTCGTAAGCATGAACTGGTTGTATTTTGCAGGGCTTTCCTTTAATGTGGCAAGAAATCCTAATTATCGAGCATCTTATAATTATGTCGCGAACCACGATTTGGGTGGGTATGTACCCCCGGGATATAATGCATTGAGGACAACCCTACTCCAGAAAGAGAAGACACATGTTGACAGGATGTTGATGCCTATCAAATCTTCATGGCCCTTGAAAGGAGTGACTATTGCGACAGATGGGTGGAGTGATCTACAAAGGCGACCAATTTTAAACTTCATAGCTATGACTGAGGGCGGTCCAATGTTTCTAAAATCAATTAACACAGAAGGAGAGGTAACAGTCTAACAAACTACTAGTAACTACTTTGATCATATTATTTTTGACATTTCACCTTTTAGGCTATAATATTCTTAATGTTTCAATTATAGATCAAGAGTAAGGAGTATATCTTTGATCGGTTGAAGGAGGTGATAGATGAAGTTGGACCAAAGAATGTGGTCCAAGTGATCACAGACAATGCAGCGAATTGTAAAGGTGCCGGATTGATGATTGAATCAAAGTACAAGAATATTTTTTGGACTCCTTGCGTGGTGCACACCCTCAACCTTGCAATGAAGAATATTTGTGCTCCAAAGGATGATGAAGATGATAATGCAGAACTTATTTGGATAAAGGATATCGCAGATGATGCTGCCTTCATCAAGAATTACATTGTGAGCCATAGCATGAGGTTGTCCATGTTCAATGAGTTTAGCAAACTCAAATTTCTTGCCGTTGCAGATACAAGGTTTGCAAGTGTTATTGTCATGTTGAAGAGATTCTTACTTATCAAGGATGCATTGGTGCAAATGGTTGTTAGCGACAAGTGGACGGCTTATAGAGAGGATGACCAAGGCAAAGCTCAAGCTGTGAAGGAAAAGATTCTCAATGATGTATGGTGGGATAACATTAGATATATTATTACTTTCACTGACCCTATTTATTCGATGCTAAGGGCAGCTGATACTGATAAACCATGCCTTCATTTGATCTATGAGATGTGGGACTCTATGATAGAGAAGGTGAGAGCATGCAAATTATGCTTGCTTATTTTTTTCTATTAACATGCCTGCTGATTTTTTTTATCTTGCATTAATTAGGTGAGAGCTTGTATCTACCGGCATGAAGGAATTGTGAACGGTCCATGCACCTTTTTTAATGTTGTAGAGAGTATTTTACATGCTAGATGGCTCAAGAGCTATACCCCTCTTCAATGTTTGGCACATTCACTAAATCCAAGGTAACAAATATGAACCTTAAATTGGTATTTAAAGTATTCTCTACTGATTGTACTCGCTAAATTTTTTAAATATTATATTATGATGATATTGATAGGTACTATAGTGCAACTTGGCTCAATGAAGTTCCTGGTCGTGTTAGCCCTAACAATGACAATGAGATTAATATTGAGAGGAACAAAAGCTTTAAAAAGTTATTCCCAGAACCAGAAGACTTAAGAAAGATTAAGAAGCAGTTTGCTGATTTCTCTCTATTAATGGGTGGCTATGAAGACCCTGACTCAATTGAGGATAGAAGCCATTTTCAGCCAAAGCAATGGTGGGGAACTTATGGAGATAGCACACCTGAGTTGAAGGATTTAGCTTTGAAGTTACTTGGACACCCTGCATCTTCATCTTGTTGTGAGAGGAATTGGAGCACTTATTCTTTCATACATAACATGAAGAGGAATAAGCTCACTCCTGAACGAGCAGAAGATTTGGTGTTTGTGCATAATAACTTGCGTCTTCTTTCAAGAAAGACTGGTGATTATGAAATTGGACCAAGTCGAATGTGGGATGTTGGTGGAGATGGCACTGAGAACTTCGCTGGTGCTGGCTTGCTACAACTCGCCGAACTCACACTCGATGAGCCAGAATTCGAGAGAGAGATTTTAGAAGGAGAAGAATGAGACATTTAGTTTATCATATGCTACTAGTTTTACTATTCACTATCAACTATTTATTATATTTATCTATTCTATGACTATGAAATTTTTGGTTTGTCGTATCCCCGTATTGCTGTTTTTTGAAAATACCGTATCGCCGTATCTCCGTATCCGTATCCCCGTACTGTGCAACATAGGTAGCAGGCGCCAAAGACGCCTTACACGGGGGCAGCGGAGCATGATATGGTCCTGGTCTTTAACGTCACCGCAGTAGGCACAACGGTCGCTGTCCACGATGTGCCGCCGGTGAAGCAGAGAGGCCGAAGGCAGTCTTGCCCGGTGCACTAGCCATAAGAAGTGTTCGTTGCGGGGCGATGCAGAGTTGTTCCAAAGCAGAGTGGCAAAATGGTCTCTTGGCCGCTGCTCCATGTGCCATTGGTAGGCAATCGCTGATGAATATGGCACCATAGCCTCGCCGACCCCCCTGAAGTCATCGGAGTCCATATCCAATTGAACCGTCGTTAACGCTTGCGTTAGAGTCTGCAATGACAGCCTGCTGTGAAGGAAAAGCTCCCAGGAGGTGCCAACCCTAGCCGCAGCGACGGTGATGTGAGGCCGACGGTAACGAGAGAACAGCGCCGGGAACATCTCAGCTAACGGTTGTGGGCCGATCCAGTGATCAAGCCAGAAGCTGACCGAATCGCCATTTCCGAGGTGAACTCGAGTGAGCTTTCTGAATTCCGAGAGAACACTGAGAAGCATCGTCCAGGAGCGTGCAGCTATGTTGAGGCTTAGCCTTTTGATTACTCTTATTTTATTCCGTGCTTTGTATACAACTCGCGAAGTATAAATATTTCAGCCAAAATATCATCAAACAGTGGCCAAAGCCACACCTTTCTAGTGTGCTGTAGCAAATTTCGCCTAATATAAGTGCCATATAACAGCCAAATGTTGAGAGTCTTCGCCTAAGGTTACTCTTTCTCTGTGGACATATTCAGGTTTCATCTAATGCTGCCTTCATAAATGGCAATTATTGGTGCGGCTCTATACCTCAACTTCAAACTCCCAACCCCAATTAAATTTGTGTGGCTCTATACCTACATCAGGAACTTGGAACTAGTCATTGTTGATTATTATTGCCTCATGCTCCTTTTTTTATTTTCAAGAAACCAGTAATACCTGATGCGTCATGGAACTTTTGTACCAAAAAATGAAGTAATATAAGATTGATTAATTGTTGATTCTTGAGTTCCAAAAATAACTATATAGACTCTGGAAAAGTTCAGGCAATCTCTAGAAAGAGTTGGCATTGTTTCCTTCAAAAAGCTGTATAGGCTCAAATAGGTTTACTTCAAGAAAACAGTATTCATCTATTCTCTTCTCTCCTCTCTCCTACTTAAAAAGTTTCGAATGAGTCAGCCACCCGCCCCACTCCGTGGCCCCGCGTTCCGTCCTCTGCGCCTACTGGCGCGCTCCGCTACGCCTCCCCCGTTCTCTTCTGGCTCGCCCGTGTCTTCCCGCGGCGCCGACACCGCCCCATCGTGACGTATCTGCTTCGCCCTCCGCCGCCTCTGCATCCACACCCTTTGTCGTGCAGGACCTGGACCTCGTTCAGTCGTTCCTCGGCTGGGTGAGGCGAATTTATTGAGTTCGATTCCACGGCGGTGAAAGTTAACGAGCGCACACGACGGAAGTGGAGTCTCACGAGAGCCAACCCCACCTAATAATGGTCTTGCCGTCCGCTCCCACGCAAGTCTCTGATGTCCGCACTATCAAAGAGAGCAGGTTGATGTGCAGACTGCATCTAAAGCTTCATCCACCCCGTGACCCCGATTCAGTTAGCGAGGGGGCTGGACCAGGTGACAAAACTACAGGGGGATTGAGGTCCATGCATGCTCCAGCAGGCAGCAGTCCACCTACTCCTCTTCTTTCAGCTATTCAAATCTTTCGGGTTGCGTTTCATCTTTCAGGTTGCTGGACTGCCTGCAAGCTGTTCGACAAAATACATTACCTATGAATGGAAGATGAAATATGAAATTTTGTTCTAAAAATCCGGCTCAGTTCGAATCTTTCCAAACAATGATGATACATGCTGGCATTCTCCTGCTTTCCATGTTAATAGCTTCGTAGGCCAGACAATCTCTTTGGATTTAATCTCATGATGCATTTTTCGTTTCATACAGAAAGTATAAACCTTTCTTTGCTATGTTAATTCTGAGAACATCCAACGGCTAAACAGTCACTAAATTATACTGTTAAATTCAATACAGTAACCTAGCAAATTAAAAATGCTGGGCAGTACACTGAATGTTGTTGTTTGAAGTACTTGTTTTACAAAATTTTTAATGTTTAGGGATAATTAAGAAAACAAAAATTGTTTACATGTTTTTGTCTTACACCATTGCTTTTGAGTGTAAAACATATGTGGGTCGTGAATATATAGTAAGAAAACAAATATATCCTTGTGCTAGCTTGCAACTTGTTTTGGTCAGTTATGGTGTGCTCATCTACTCTTTTTGTTTGTCAGGAATATGATCGAGAGCAGTGGACTTGGGGCCTCCCAGTTTTGGAAGGGGTTTGGCTTAGTGGCTGTGAAAGAAAAGAACATGAAAGCTCTAAGAACTGCATTTATACTGATTACCTTCTGAATTATGATCAAGAACTGCATTTTGTGTAGGGAGCCCAAAACTGAGCACTTGGTTGAGAAGCTCCACTAACCATGCAAAAGTTCTTTGAAATTGGTTGCCTTTGGGATGTGATCATTTTGATTTTGAACTGATTACCATCTCAACTATTGCATGTTTGCTATGAGCAATAAGGCACAAGATCTCTAACAAAAAGAAGTTCCCAAACAATCTCTACTGAAGTGATGTTCATTTCCTCACAGCCTCACACCTATAGAAGTGGAGAGCGCTAAAACTACAGACCGACGACACTTGGAGGAATCCAGTCAACGGCTAAATTTTTGTACTTGATAGTTCTTTAAAAATAATTGCTACTCCCTCCGGTTTGGTAAAGGAAGACGTTTAGGACAGCGACACGGTCTCCAAAGTGCAACTTTGACTTCCTATTTTTACAAAAATAATTATTAAAAACTAACATATGTATACTTTTATGAAAGTATTTTACAAGACAAATCTACTCATGTAGTTTTCACATTTCCAAACTCAACAACTTAAAAGTTATTCATGATTTATATTCCTAATGTTTGACTCAAATCTTGTCCAAAACGTCTTCTTTTATCAAACCGGAGGGAGTACTAACATTTGTATGCATTTAGCAACGCACGGGCAATGGTCTAGTGATACTTAATATACAATGCCCCAACTGATTTGTATGGACAACACATGGATTAATGGCCCCCTTATGTCCTGGAGACACTCGCCAAATGTTATTCATTAAACATCTTATGGCTAGTGGAGAATGTCACGCCTCGTGTGCATGCACCGATGCACGAGCATATCTTTTTGCTTGTTCCAAGATACCATTGCTGCTTTGCTCTGACAGTAATGAGATGAAACTATGCTTACTTTTGCTGCCATCAGTTTCAATCATGTTTCTCCACTACTTTGGCACACCAAAGGTTAATTTGGTGGATCCTTCATGCAACAGTCGACGTCCAGGAGGTTACTTTCGCTCTGCGCCAAATCTTTATGGGAGAACGCAACCCTGATGGGAGATTGCGGAAATGAGGAGGTGGGACCATGGCTTTGGCTGCACCGCTGCAGGCGCCTGTGTTGCCATTGCTTTCTGTTCTGAACCACGCATAATCGCTTTGTGGTCCATTGTGGAGTGGAGACTGGAGAGCAAAGGCTTTGTGTTGCCATTGTTGTCTGTTCTGAACCACGCACAGGTGCTTTGTGCCTGGCGCTTTGTCGCGGTCAAGCTAGATATGCAGACTGGACAAAGTTTTTTTTTTTTGAAAGATTCATTCTAGACAAAGGTGATTCGCTAGTGGCGTGGGCACATGTCATATGGGCAGCGTAGGTGCGTGCATTCTGTACGTACTACTACCTAGGCAATTGATCGTATAGGAAAGGCTGTGATACACGAAGCCCAAATGAGCGGCGGGCGCGTTAAATCGCGAACAGGCACCATCGGGTTGCGGTGTGGTGTGTGGCACTGCAGGCCTGCCGCACGGTGGCGACAGAGCATGCGGGGGCTGGCGAGCTCTTGAAACGGCTGAACGAATAATATGCGAAAAATTTGCGTGCGGTAGGCCTTGTTTAATTTCCTAAAGTTTCTAACGTTTTCTTCCCTCTCTTTCCATCACATCACATTAAATACGTCAAAAGACATATGTTCGGAGTATTAAATATAGGTAAAAAAATAACTAATTACACAGTTTTGATGTACTTCGCGACACGAATCTTTTGAGCCTAGTTAGGTCATGGTAGGATAATATTTACCACAAACAAACGAAACGTGCTACAGTATGCTACAGGAGTTCGAAATGTTGAAAAGGCAAATTTTTCCAACACAACTAAACAAGGCCTTGCGAAAATTTTGCGTTTGAAACGGCTTAACGAATACTATGCGTTGAAGCAAACAATTGAGTCTTGTCTAGCCAGCTCTTGGTCACCGTAGTACGCGTGCTCCCACTTATCGCAACTGTGATGCGTGTCTGGTCTGCCCTGGGCCCTGCACATCACATGTTCTGACTCCACCCACAGCCTTGCATGCATGCCCGATTTGGGTGGAGGAAACTCGATTTGATCCGGCGCCAGGTCTGTTGCCAGTGATTTGCTTCCGCAAAGGGTATTGTGGGTGGAGGAAGCGATTTGATCCGCGCCAGGTCTGTTGCCAGACGCCAGTGATTTGCTTCTGCAAAGGGTAAAGATATTTTTCTGTGAGGACAGAGTGCAAAAGAGGAAGCATTGTAGTAACTTCTTGCATTGATCATATTCAAACAAAAAATAACATGTGATCTTGCATGGACCATACTTTGCATGGTCCCTAGGCCTTGTTTAGTTGGAAAAAAATTTGCCTTTTCAACGTTTTGAACTCCTGTAGCACACTGTAGCACGTTTCGTTTGTTTGTGGTAAATATTATCCTACCATGACCTAACTAGGCTCAAAAGATTCGTGTCGCAAAGTATATCAAAACTGTGTAATTAGTAATTTTTTTACTTACATTTACTGCTCCGAACATATGTCCTTTGGTGTATTTAATGTGATGTGATGGAGAGAGAGTTGAAAAGGTAGCAAATTTTTTGCTAAAAATCTGCCAACTAAACAAGGCCTAGGATTCCACCAAAAGTAGTGTAACAGAATGCTGTCCTATTAGTAGGTATATACATAAATGTATATTGGTAAAAAGGTTAAAATGTGTACACCGGAGCCCAAGCAAGAGAGAGCCCACTCTGAAGCACTTTTTACCTCACCGGTCACCACCTGGTTTCTCGTATTGACCAGGCCATGAGGGCGAGGCGCGCCATTAGCCTCAAGGTCGGGCGGCACAGCAACGACGAGCTCTGGTCGTTCGTCATGCTCCCCGACGCTCCAGCGGTGAGTAGGCCTTCCTTTTTCCTTTATTCCCTCGCGACGCGCCGATACGGTCCTGACAGTTCGTTTTTTCTAGCAGAGGGTGACTGTGGACGCCTCACGGTCAGACCCGCCCACGCCCCGGGCCCGAGCAGCCGCCCGTGCCGCGCAGCGGCGGGAGCAGGAGCGGGCCGTGCGCAGGAAGGAGAGGAGCATCCGGCGGCGGGAGCGCCGGGAGCAGCAAAGCGAGGAGTACCGGCTGCGTGAGCAGCAGGGGCTCTCCCCCCGGCGACCCCGGAGAACTCGTCGTCGGAGGAGGAGGAAGAAGAGAGTGATGGGGGGCGGGCTCCCCCCGAGAGGTGGGTACCCCTACCCCCGTCGCCAAGAGCCGCAGAGGCGGCAGAGGAGCAGGCGCCCGTGGCGGGCGCGGAAGCACCCGCCACCGGGCGGTCCGTGGAAGGAGCGGCGCGCGCCGCGGAAGCGCCGGCGCGTGCCGCGGAGGCGTCTGGGAGTGCTGCGGCGGCGGCGACAGGCGCCACAGCAGCGTCCGCCGGACCTTCGAGGAATAGGAAGCGAGGCTTCTCCACCTTGAGGTAAGCAGTCGCTCCTCCAGACGTTTTCGGTTTCAAGGGGCTGGAGCTCAGTCTTTTGCTTTCGTGTTCGCAGGGTGGCGCCGACCGTCCCCGCACTTGCGCCCGCTAAAGCGCTCAGGTCGGATGCGTCCGTACCCACGAGGCGGCGCTCGTCAAGGGCGCCACGGGCGGCCGGGAGCGCAGCGACGACGGGCGAGCCATCGCGCAGCGTGGCCATGGCCGCGGAGCCGCAGCGAGAGGCAACGGCCGCGGCGGTGGTTACGACTACGGCGACCACCGCGCCAACGGTTCCGCCAGCGTCTGCCCCCGCCGGCGGTGGTCGGGGCGGCTGCGGTGGAGATCCCCGACGGCGATGACGCCCCACCGCCTGGATGGGGCCAGTGGGGGAACTGGCCCGCGCCAGCCCCCGAGCCCGCGGCGGGGGTGTTGGTGATGCGCGAGGATGGCTGCGTGATGCCGCGGCATCCGACGCACGGCGTCGAGGCCTCGTCATCGCGCGCCGCCCTCGCCGCTCCAGATGGCACCGCGGCGCATCCAGAGCAGGAGATGTGGCAAGAGTTCCGCGACCACGGCGCCTTGCTCAACAACACGCTGAACGAGGCGCTGCGGATCCACGCGGGTCCCGCGTGGCGGGTGTTCCAGGTACGCATTTTTCTGTTGGGTTTCGGAGTTTTTTTCCTCCCCTCTTTCTCTCGTCTCTTCCGCGCTTGCGCTTCCTCTGACTCAGCTTCCCCCTTACCTTGTCCGCTGGTGACAGGAGTTGGAGGGTCGAGCTCGGGAGAGACACGACCGCCTCGATCAACTGAGCTCTGAGCGTAACTAGTACCGAGACCAGTACGACGCCCTTGACGCCCTTGTCGAGGCCGCGCAGACCGACAATGGGTGGCTGGAGTATCAGATCGAGGCCATGCGTGACGAGCTCCTGGAGCAGGACGCTCGAGCTGCGGAAGACGCCTCCGCAGTCGCGAAGGTGAGGACAGCGCTCCTGGAGCAGGACGAGGCGCTGCGGAAGGCACGCGAGGATTTGGCCGGGGCGCGGACCGTAGCGGCGGAGTGGGAGACGGAGGTGGCCGCGACTCGTGCCCAGCTCCAGCAAGACCGTGCGACCCTCGAGGGAGCGCGTGCTTGGCAGAGCCAGGCCGAGGAGAAGGCCAAGGAGGTTGAGGACCTGAGGGCCAACCTGGCGGACAAGGTCGCCTCTCTTGCCTCGACGGAGGAGCAGCTCCGACAGGAGCGAGACGCGCGCCAGCAGGTGGAGGCGCAGCTCCAGCAGAAGCGGGCCACACTTGCTGAAGCTCGGGCCGCCCTCGAGCATGAGCGCCTGGCACGAGAAGAGGCCCAGGGCCTCCTTCAGCGGGAGCGCGGGCAACCCTCAAGCAGCGGGACGAAGAAGTCTCGCGGCTCAACGGGGAGCTGACCCAGCTGAGCGTCTCCCTCGCGGATCAGCACCAGGCCGTCGAGGAGCAGGAAGCTACGGTCCTTGGCCTGCAGCAGGCGGCCGAGGTCGCGCGCAAGGCCCTCGAGGCGGAGAAGAAGCAGGTCGAAGGTGAGTCGCCTTTCGCCTGTCTTTTGCTTGTTGATTCAGCTTGTTTGGGATCCGCTCCCAATTTTTGTTTTCTGTTTATGGTTTTCAGGCCTGCGGACCGCCCTGGGGAACTCGACGACCCAGGCTCAGGCTGTCCAGACGGCCTACAACTCCTCTCAACAGGAGTTGGAGGAGCTGCGGGACGCCGCCCTCGAGGCGTGCCAGGAGGTCGAGGAAGGCGAGGCGCAGGCTGGGAGCTCGATGGCGAGTCGCCTCCGCGCCCTCGGTGGGCACGTCACCCGGCGCATGCGCCGCGCCCTTCACCTGGGTGTCCAGAAGGCTCTCGGTGTGGTGGCCTCCCACTACCAGGTCGACCTCGAGGCCGTCTCTACGGGCTACGTCGTCCCTGTCGGCGTCGACGACGAGGTGGCGATGAACCGCGCGGACGCGCTCGCCGCTCCTGCTGCTGACATCCTCGCCGAGGACTTCACGGACTTCCTCTTCCCGGACGCTCCCGCGGCAGGCGGCCCCCAAGCCTGAAGACCATTGGGCGTTTGTGCCCTTGATGTTTTTAATGTTAGTATTCGAGCCGTGCGGCTGTTGTAATAAACAATTACGGTTTAAAACATTTGCATGTTTGTGAATTGAAATAGTCGTTGTTCGCTTCAGCAATTATATTGTTCTGCCTCCCCGCTTTCTTAGGTGAACCTTGGCTAGGAAGGGTTCGTTCGCACGAGTAGCTTGTAGGCGAAGCGGCGAGGGGGAAGGGCCATATCCTGCCGGAGGCGTAAGCTATCCCCGACTCGCGCTTCTTCGCCCTTTGGCCACTCGCGTCCCGCATAAGTTCACCCAGAATTTGGGTCGTGGCGTACTTAGTACATTTGCAGCGGGTTTTTGTGAAAAATGGGACCATTTTTTTTGGGGGGATGCCCCCCGCAGTAGCCCCCGAGGGTGACTTGGTTTTCAGGGGAAAGCCGAGTCGCCCTTTGGTTTTATTGATTCGATGGAATTTACATTCGTACAGCCAACTGGGGTGTTGGGTATGTAAATAACAAAAAGAACTTGGAAATCCTTTCTAAGGGTAGAAGCGACGTAGCTGTTGGATGTTCCAAGCGTTGGTGAGTTCCTCGCCGTCCTCGTTGGCCAGCTTGTAGGTGCCGGGCTTGAGCACTTTGACAACGACGTAGGGTCCCTCCCATGGGGGCGATAGCTTGTGGCGGCCTTGATTGTCTTGGCGCAGCCTTAGGACTAGGTCCCCTTCATCGAAGTCTCGGCGCCGTATTTTGCGGGCCTGGTAGTGCCTTAGCGCCTGCTGGTACCTTGCCGAATGCATCAGGGCCACGGTGCGGGCCTCGTCCAGTTGGTCCAGTGAGTCCTCGCGGGCTTGCTGGTTGGTGCCCTCGTCGTAGCCCCGGACTCTGGGCGACCCGTATTCCAGGTCCATGGGGAGAACGACCTCCGCGCCATAGACTAGGAAGAACGGGGTGAACCCCGTGGCCCTGCTCGGGGTGGTTCTGAGGCTCCACACGACCACCGGTAGCTCCTGGAGCCATTTTCGGCCGGACTTGTTCAGTCTGTCGAAAATCATGGGCTTGAGGCCTTGCAAGATCATGCCATTGGCCCGCTCCACTTGACCATTGGTCTGTGGGTGTGCGACGGCCACCCAATCCACGCGGATGTGGAACTTGTCGCAGAACTCCAGGAACTTCCTGCCGGTGAATTGAGACCCGTTATCGGTGATGATGGAGTTAGGCACCCCGAACCGGTAGATGATGTCGGTGAAGAACGTCACGGCCTGCTCCGCCCTGAGATTTGTGATTGGGCGCACCTCGACCCACTTGGAGAACTTATCGATGGCAACCAGCAGGTGGGTGTAGCCCCCGGGCGCCTTTCGCAAGGGCCCGACGATGTCCAGCCCCCACACGGCGAAGGGCCACGTGACCGGAATCATTTGGAGGGCGTGAGATGGGAGATTGGTCTTGCGGGTGTAGAATTGGCACCCTTCGCAGGTGCGCACAATCTCGCTGGCGTCCGCAACCGCAGTGGGCCAGTAGAAGCCCTTGCGGAATGCGTTGCCCACGAGGGTGCGCGGTGTCGCGTGGTGGCCACACACACCCGCATGAATGTCTCGGAGGAGCTCGCACCCCTGGGGGATGGGTACGCATCGCTGTAAGACGCCCGACGCGACGCGCTTGTACAGCTCGCCGTCCACGAGGGTGAATGATCTGGCCATCCTGGCGATGCGTCTGGCCTCGGATCGGTCCGAGGGAAGCTCCCCTCGATCCATCCAGGTGATGTACTTGTCTCGCCAGTCCTCCACGCGGGGGGCTGGCTCTGTGTCCATGGCCTCGGCCTCGTCCGCGCTGTACCCCTCGAGCAAGGAGAGCACGAACGCCTCGTTCGAGGGGTCCTCGTCCATAGGCTCTGCGCCTGCTGGGTTCGAGGGAGCCCCCGAGGGTTTCGTCTCGTTTGGGGGTGTCAGCTCGAGGTTGACGGACGGTTTCGCGACGTCCCGCGCAAAGACGTTCGGGGGAACGGTGATTCGCCCCGACACGATCTTGGCGAGTTCGTCCGCCTCCTCGTTGTACCGGCGGGGAACGTGATTGAGCTCGATGTCGTAGAACTTGTCATCGAGGGCTCGCACGGTGTTGCAGTAGGCCTCCATCTTGTCGTCGTGACAACTCGCATTCTTCATGACCTGGTCGATCACGAGCTGCGAGTCTCCCCTGACGTCGAGGCGTTTGATGCCTGTCTCGATGGCGATTTTGAGGCCACAAAGGAGGGCCTCGTATTCCGCCATGTTGTTGGACACGGGGAAGTGTAGGCGTACCGCGTACCTCATGTGTTCCCCAAGGGGTGAGATGACGAGCAGGCCCGCGCCCGCCCCCGTTTTCATCACTGACCCGTCGAAGTAGAGGGTCCAGCACTCGGCCTGGATCTGCGGCGGCGGTAGTTGCGTGTCCGTCCATTCAGCGACGAAATCCGCCAGGATCTGGGACTTGATTGCCTTGCGCGGTGCATAGGCGAGCGTCTCGCCCATGAGTTCCACAGACCACTTGGCGATCCTGCCCGCCGCGTCCGGGTTTCGGATAATCTCCCCCGACAGGAAGGAGGAGACTACCGTGACTGGGTGGGCCTCGAAGTAGTGTCGGAGCTTGCGCCGTGCGAGCACCACTGCGTAGAGCAGCTTCTGGATCTGCGGGTACCGTGCCTTGGTCTCGGATAGCACCTCGGTGATGTAATACACGGGCCGTTGGACTGGTAGGGCGTGCCCTTCCTCTGTGCACTCCACCACGATGACGGCGCTGACCACCTGGGTGGTTGCGGCGACGTAGAGGTACAGAGGCTCGCCGTCCTGGGGCGGCGTTAAGATCGGCGCGTGGGCGAGCGTCGCTTTGAGCTTGTCAAGCGCCTCCTGGGCCTCGACGGTCCAGGAGAAGCGTTCGTGCTTCTTCAGGAGTCGGTAGAGGGGTAACCCCTTTTCGTTGAGCCGCGAAATGAAACAGCTCAAGGCGGCAAGGCACCCTAGCACCTTCTGGACCCCCTTAAGGTCTCGAATCGGGCCCATCCGTTCGAGGGCTGTGACCTTCTCGGGGTTGGGCTCGATTCCCCGCTGGGAAACTATGTATCCCAGCAGCATGCCTCGCGGCACTCCGAAGACGCACTTCTCGGGGTTCAGCCTCACCCCGTTGGCTCGCAGGCAATCGAATGCCACACGCAGGTCGCTAACCAGGTCGTCCGCCTTCCTGGTCTTTACAACTATGTCGTCTACGTAAGCCTCAACGGTCCGCCCGATGTAGTCTCTGAAAACGTGCTGCATACATCGTTGGTATGTAGCGCCCGCGTTTCGGAGGCCAAATGGCATCATTACGTAGCAGAACATCCCGAATGGCGTGATGAATGAAGTCGCGAGCTGGTCGGACTCCTTCATTTTTATTTGGTGGTACCCGGAATAGGCATCAAGGAAGCATAGAAGCTCACACCCTGCAGTCGAGTCAACGATCTGATCGATCTGTGGCAAAGGAAAAGGAACTTTGGGACATGCTTTATTCAAGCTAGTATAATCTACACACATCCGCCACTTTCCATTCTTTTTCTTAATTAGTACAGGATTAGCTAGCCACGTAGGGTGAAAGACTTCCTTGATGAACCCAGCCTCGAGGAGCTTCCGCAGCTCCACTCCGATCGCTCGGCGTCGCTCTTCGTCAAAGCGCCGCAGCCGTTGTTGCACGGCTCGGGAGTGAGGTAGGATATCAAGGGAGTGCTCAGCGACCTCCCTCGGGATGCCTGGCATATCCGAGGGGCTCCACGCGAAGATGTCGGCGTTGGCGCGGAGAAAGTCGACGAGCACCACTTCCTATTTCGGGTCGAGGGTGGAACTGACCCTCAACGCCTTGCCCTCGGGGGCAGCAGGGTCGAGGGGTACCTCCTTGGTCTGCTCGGCAGCCTCGAAGCTGCCGGCATGCTTGGTGGCGGAGTCGAGGTCCTCGTTGACCAACTTCTCCATGCTTGCCACGAGCGCTTCATCCAGCGCTAATGCTTCGGCATGCTCCACGCACTCGACGTCGCAGTCGAACGCGTGCTCGATCGATGAGCCCACGGTGATGACGCCCTTGGGCCCCGGCATCTTCATCTTGAGGTAGGTGTAGTTCGGGACCGCCATGAACTTGGCGTAGCATGGTCGCCCAAGAATGGCGTGGTACGCGCCCCTGAACCCCACCACCTCGAAGGTGAGTGTCTCCTTGCGGAAGTTGTCCGGTGTGTCGAACCAGACCGGCAGATCGATCTGCCCGAGGGGCTGGACGCGCTTGCCCGGCGCGACGCCATGGAACGGCGTCGTGCTGGGCCGCAGCTGGTCCAACCCGATCCCCAGCAGGCGCAGGGTGTGCGCGTAGAGGATGTTGAGGCTGCTGCCTCTGTCCATCAGCACCTTGGAGAACCGCGCGTTGCCGATGACCGGGTCGACGACCAACGGGTACTGGCCCGGATTGGGGATGCAGTTCGGGTGATCCTCGCGGCTGAAGGTGAAGGCGTCCTCCGACCAGTCGAGGAAGGAGGGAGGAGCCTTTTCCGCGGCAAGGACCTCGTGCCGCTCCCGTTTGCACTGGCTGTTGGACATGTCCACGGTCGGTCCCCTGAAGATGAGGAAGACGTTCTCCACCGCCGGGAAGCCACCGGCGTCACCGTCACCCCCGTCCTTCTTGGCCTCGCCATCCTTCGCGGCGGCGCGGCTGTAGTACCTTTTCGCATGTCGCACTGCTCGAGGGTGTGGTTGACCGGTGTCTTGTGGTACGGGCAGGGCTTCTTGAGCATGTCGTCGAATACGCCGGGACCTCGAGGAGCCGCTCGAGGGCCCTTTCGAGCCGGGTCAACTGCGAGGGCCTCGTCCCTGTCGTCGTCGCGTCCCTGCGCGCGCGCTTCGCGGCGCGGCTTCTTGCCCTTCTTGCCCTGCTTGTGTTTTTGTTGGGGCTCCTTGGACTTGCTGCCCTCCGCGGGCGTGTCGTCCACGCGCTTGCCTTTCTTGGTGTCGAAGTTGGCCCCCACCGCCTCCTCGCCGGAAGCAAAGCTGGTGGCGATGTCGAACAGCTCATTGGAGTCGACTGGTGGGCTGTGCCCGAGTTCGCGCATGAAGTCCCGGCAGGTCGTGCCCTCGAGGAAGGCGTGCACGATCTCGGACTGGGCGACGCTCGGGAGCTCAGTACAGCACTTGGAAAAGCGCCGTATGAAGTCCCGGAGCGACTCACCGGGTTTCTGGGTGCATGCGCGCAGGTCCCAGGAGTTCCCGGGGCGCACGTACGTGCCCTGGAAGTTCCCCATGAAGGTGCGGACCAAGTCGTCCCAGTTGTGGATCTGGCTGCCCGGCAGGTGCTCGAGCCAGGTTCGAGCCGAGTCTGCGAGGTGCAGCGGCAGGTTGCAGATGATGACCTCGTCGGTGGTGGCCCCGCCCAGCTGACACGCTAGGCGGTAGTCGTTGAGCCACACACGAGGGTCCGTCTCCCCCGTGTACTTGTCGATCGAGGTGGGCTGGCGGAAACGCTGGGGGAAGCTCGCCGTGCGGATCTCCCGGCTGAACACGCGGGTTCCCGGGGGCTCAAGCGTCGGTGAGCGATCCTCGCGGCTGTCGTAGCACCCACCCCGCCGTGGGTGGTAGCCTACCGCCGCCCGCGTCTCCGTGTTGCCCGCCCGGCGGGCGTTGATGACGTTGCGAGCGCCGCCGTCCTGGGCTTGTACGCGCGTGTCAAGGATTCGCTCCCTGACCGGTGTTCGGCCCTGGTTGGCCGGCTGCCCTGCCGCGCCGTCCGCATGGACAGACGCCTCCCCGCCCTGGGCGTTGCCGTCGTCCCGCACACTGCCTGGCTGGCGCATGCGGGACGCCGAGCTCTCGGCCTGTTGAATGGCCGCTTGCTCGATGAGCGCATGCGCCTCGCGGTGCAGGTTCCGAGTTTCGGGCGATGATAGCGCGGGCATGGCCTGTAGCAGCGTCGCGGCTGCAACGAGCTTCTGGCTCGCGCGCGGAGGCGTGTTCGGGTCGTCAACGTTGAAGTCGATGTTGATGCGTTCACGGGCCTGTTTGCCCAGCTCGCGCACGTGCTCGCCGCGAGCGGAGGCTTCCCCAGCGATGGAGGCACGCAGGAGCCGTACCGCGCGGTACTCCTCCGCGAGCTTCGCCTCGAGCTCGCGCGCTTGGGCCAGCTATGCGTTGATGTCGGCGCCACCCGTTGGCGAGGTGGGGGCGCGCTCGGCCCCGGGTTCCGGGGCGCGCTCGCTCCTGGGTCCCGGGGGGGTTCTCCGTCACCCGCTCCTGCCGAGCTTGCACCGTCGACCTCGTCACCGACGGCGACCACAAAGCACTCGCGTGCAGGGTCATGACTACCGGCGCTCAAGGTGTCGGAGTAGCCGAACCAGTAGTCCGCGGCGTCGAGGAACCGCTGGAACATCACTGGGTCCGGCACGCCGGAGAAGTCCCACTCCGCGTACCCGTGCGAGGTGGCGGGTGGCAGCTCACTAGCGGAGCCGTGGTAGGACTCGTCGTTGGTGGAGGCGATGAGGTTCCTGACCGCCAAGAGGTGGTGGCCGGGAAGGTCCTCGTACGCCGCCATGTCGGTGCTTGCGGACGAGGCGTACGCCGTCGCAGCGTTGCGCATCCCGTGGGGAAACTGCGGCTCATGAACAGCGTGCTCCCCCGCGGGTGATGTCGCCGTCTCGCTAGCGGGTGCGTCGCGTTGTGAGGCGACGCATGCAGCCCAACGTCGTTCCATTCGCGCCTGGCGAGAGTGCTGGCCGGAGCGTCGTCGGCGTCGTGGTGCCGAGGGGCCCGCAGCGTCCGCTTGGGCGGGCGCCGGGGCGTCAATAGCAGGCGTGGCGGGAACCGGTCCTGGCCCGGTTGACCGCCACGGGTGGAGCTCGGCACGGTTGGTGATGCGCATGAGGTAGTCGTTCCCCGTGGTCTGAAAGTTCAGGCTCCCGAACCGGATTTCGAATCCGGCTGGGAGGGGGGCCGAGCTGCCCATGGAGTACCTCTGGGACCTGTACTCGGTGCGGATCACCATCAAGATGGCTAGTGAAGCTGATCTTCAGCGCGCAGGCCCCTACCTGGCGCGCCAACTGTCGGTGCGGAAAGTAGTCCCGACACTAACTAGTACGAGCGCTGAGATCTATCTCTCGATGGCCGGTGCTAAGCAACTAGGTGACACTGGGTTTATCCTGGTTCCGGCCGGGGCCGTACGTCCAGTAGTGGTGTGCTCGAGGCACTGTATTGCGTTGCACCGTGGTGCTTGCAGAGGGGCGCTACAAGCAAGGCGGGAGAGGAGGAGGAGCCTCCAGGTCCCTGAGGTTTGATTGAGGCTAAGTGCCAATATCGTGGCGAAGACGGAAAAGCGTGTGAGCGAATGTTGTCCGTCGTCCCCCTGCGGCCAGGGGACTGCCCCCCCACCCTTTTATAGGCCAAGGAGGAGGCAGTTTACATCGTGCCGCACTGTTCTAGCTGCGTGCGAAGGCATGGTGTGCAGTGCCGCGGAGTAGACGGCCGTCCTGGCGAATCTTGCTTCTGGCGGGACGTCATGGCGTGCCCTGTATCCGTCCAGGAGCGGCTTCGAGGGTGGCGGCGTAGGGGTCGTCCATTCAGTCGTCGCCCGCGTGCTGACTCGAGGGGGCAGCTGACGAGAGGCCTTATGGAGCACAGCAACGGGCGTGGTGACGTCCTGTCGCCGCGTGCTTCCACAGCGTCGGGGATGGCGCTGCAGTGGCGGGGATGGCCGCACAGGGCCGATAGTGACGGCGGGGACGCGCCCGACGTCACGGCATGGCCCCGTGCGAGCGCAGGACAGGCGCCCGTCCCCCTTCGAGGGTTCCGCCGTCCTCTTTCGAGGGTGCGGTGCGCCGGCCGTACGAGAGTGGGTGGCACAGTGTCGCGAAGCTGACACTGGCCTTACCGCACAGTGCCGTACAGTGGCGGGGATGGCCTCATCGGGAGGGTTGGCGGAACAGCGTCGGGATATGACTCCCAGACGCGTCAGAGGGACGGCGTGCACCTCCAGGTGTCAGAGCATTAAATGGCTCGGTCGGGGGAGCAGGTGCGGGGGCGGTGTGCCCCCCGGGAGCCTCGAGCGAGGCGGACCTCGCCCGAGGGGGCGTTCAGCCCTCGAGCGAGGCGGAGTTTTGTTAGCGCGGTGCTGCGGCCCTCGAGCGAAGCGGAGTTTCGCCCGAGGGTGCCTGGGCCAACTGTTTTGGTGGGCCGCTGGGGCCACCAGGGTCGCGATTATGTTGTGCGTGTTTTGGGCTTGCGAATTTGTTTGCGTTTGTGTGTTTTTTACGAGAGAAAGTGGGTTTTCCCCGGTTCTTTAGGGGACCCCTATGGCTGTCCCCGACAAAAGGGACCACTAAATTTTTTGTGGGAGATCTTGGTGACAACTAATTTACAGTATTTGCAGACAAATCTAATGGTGTCTACCAAAAATTAATCAACGATTGCTTATTAAGTACAAAATTATCTTATGTTGATATCATCATTCATTTTCAAAAACCGTCTTGCCAAGTTAATTTGTAATTTTTAATCGATAGCTAATAAATGTTATGTATAATGGATTAAGGAACCAACTACCCTTTGTTTTCTGTTATCTTTTATTGACTCTCTATGTACATCCAATTTGAACTCCTGCGTCCGCCACAATCACACCTTCCACATGTCCTAACAAAAGTTAGCGTGTATTTGAAGGTGCTGAACGTGTGCTTGAGAAACACTCGGAGTTGTTTACGGCTAGTGAGCTCTGTCTATATTTCCTAATAAGATGGATGGCAAATTATGTTGTCGACTGGACGGTGTGGTACTCTGATGAGTTAGATTTTTCTGAAGAAGAAATAAAAAGGACCGACCGATAAGAATTAAGAGATGCGAAACTTTTTTTTTAGAAAGAAAGAGATGCGAAAATCTCTCGATCGCAAACAATTGAGGACGGTAAATAAGTAGAACTAGGAATCGTGCCCGTGCGTTGCTACGGGCAATAAAAATATAAACCTAGCCCATAATTACTTTCCATACGACAATCGGTTGACAATACGAAGAATTTAGCATTTTCATTTGTGTACATAATATAATTCTACACATACTTGCCATTTGCAACTGATAATCTCCGTCTCCATCATATATTCTCAAGCCATTTGTTTAATCTGGTTTGTGACAGTGCACACTTCAGCACAAGTATCAAAACAGACTACTTTAACCTGAAAGATACACTCTGGCTGCGGATTTGCAACACAACAAAAGTTAACATATATTGGAAGACCTTTTTGGTTGTCCATCGAGTCTACTTAATTGGCCAAAGCAAACCTGCATACACAGTGGTGAACGTACTACAAGAATCTTACCTATGCTAATCAGTACTCCAGTATTTTGCCTTAAGAAATCAAAGTAAAATCAGGTATATGAACTTTCATGACTTTGCACTATAAAAAAAAGATCATGGATGCTCATGATTTTGCAATACATCAACAAATGTCTGGCATATGCAAAAAGTTGAAAGTTCATAACTCTAAAACATACTCCTGCAGTATAAAAAATGCAGATACCCTTTCTTTAAGAAACAATGCAACTCTTTTCTTTTCTAAACACTTAGTCTGAATATTGCTTGTTCAAAGTTTCAGATAATATAAAAGTTTAGAAATCTGAAACTAACCCCAACTCTCTATTATTTTTTATTTTGAGCAACTCTCTCACTCATGCATCTTCATTTCCTTCTTGTATCTGCAGCATCAGACACATAATGACTTAATGAGATTGATGTTAAATATAAGAAGAAAAACACTTATAGAGTTCCCATGTCCACACTGAACATAATTAACTTTGTTCTGTGACTGGAAAATTCTTACACAACGCAAAATATTCAGAAGACATCTGTCTTCGAGTTCAGTAAAAGAAAACATACATAATGGATCAAAGAGAAGTAGAAGACTGATGGGTAAATCACAAGTCGTTTACTAATTGCAACCACATATGAAGGAAGACGTGTGTAGATAACAAATAAGAGAAGGCAATGTCGATTGGAGACTGGAGAGGGAGAGAAGAGATTCTCTGACCTTGCTTGACCATAATTCTTCAGTTGCCCTCATGGATGTAAGTGGTCGATTACCTAGCAGTGCGATCAAATCTGCTACTCCGTGATGCCTCTCTCCACAACTACCACAACTGCACTTCCTGATTTTGTGAACGAATTAATTATTACTGATTGAAGCGGAGAAAGATCGAAACATAAATGATGATTAGGGAGTACGCTTCATGCGAAGTTTTCACCGGGGTTGAAACAAAAATTATTATTTCTTTGCTACAAAACACCACCTAATAATATGAAGCTTACTAAAATAGGAAGTTAAGTATATTTAAATAAGATAGCACGTTTAATAATACATTGAGAGAGAGGTCCAGATGATGTTATATCACTCTCATTTGATACAACCTTAAACATATTTTTCCCATCCATATTTTCAAAATCTGCAGACCAGCACCAAGGTTTTGCAAGTTTAATTGCCAGCAGCTAATTTGCCGCTGCCACCAGACCTCTCTCCACTGCAAAATTGACATTTAAAAGAAAAAACATATCAATTTATAGAATCATAGACTGAAGTTTCAAACTGTATTTTTTTTCAAAGAAAAATATTAGTAAGCCCCAGGATTCCAGTCATTCATATGTGAGTATGTGAGGCAGACTGCAGCATTCATATGTGACTATGTAATCAGGCAGATTGCAGGCCACGGGATTGGACTCATGGTTCAGAGGGCTCTATACTGAAGCTCATAAACTTGCATGTACTTAATTTAATTTACGTACGCCAGATTTGATGGAAGCAATAGGCTGAGTGGTGATGCATCTGCCTCCTAGGCATATTAGAGGAACCAATTTTTCTGCACACAAAATATTGATATTGCAGCGCTAGCACTGCTAACAACATTAAAATGATACACACCTATTGAAGATACATCAATTTTAAAGAACATGTCTACTAAATAGAAATATGGTTCTAGTAGTTAGATTACTCAATATTTCCTGGAAATTAAATTTTAGTACCTTCATGTCATTCGGTGAGCATGTGCCACACTGCACAAATGGATCACCCACACTCGGCATTTGTCTAGAACTGACTCATCTGTATAGGGCAAGATATCAACTCTGGAAATACATGTACTGTAAACCACTTCTCTACAAGCAATTTTCAGTAAGAGATATAATGTTTAGCAAGGAAGCCAACTTTACTGGAGTCGAAGTATAGGTGACACTGCATCTTCATAATCTGCTTACATATCTCAGCATCAACAGAAAATAAGGACTTGAAGTAGGATGGTTAATGCAAGGCAGGATGGTTAATATATTATGCTTTTTGGTGGAGAGAGTTGGACTGTAGATAGCTTTCTGCATTCTGCAAAATAGATAAGTGGGACCTGTTACACCTAAGCTAATGCAAAAACATATTTCTTAATTCTGAAGCATTTAACCAACACATTGAGCAAGTTGGTGTAATACCTGATAGCACAGATCCAAAGCTTTGCCCAAGCGAAAAGGCCATCAATTGTTCAGATTATTAACTTGGGAATTCACAAATTTAAATTTTTGAATAGTGAAATCCTTCCTTCAATTTCCCCCTGAAATCCCATGGTGAAAATAATCAAGTCTTACCAATACATGTTCATATGCATCTAAGCAATCGAGTTCCTACTTCAACTCCAGTATCCCAGCCTGACTCTGTGAAGGACGAACCAACTGATCAGAATTGGAACATGACTGATTTCTAACAGATCAGGACAAACGAAAACCAAGTGGAGCAGTGGAGGAAAATATAAATACCTCAGGAGATGCCAATTTGGACATTGCGCCCGCCACTATGACCATCGCTGCGCCGCCCCCATCAGCGGCAACCGCGGGCCGCCGCCACTGTGACAGTCGTTGGGCCGCCCCATCGTTGGATTCCTCTATGTCACTAATACGACGTGTTGGAGGAGACCGGCAGGGAAGCCTTGTTGCGCCGGGGGCAGTCGGGGGTCAACAGCGAGCTGCTGGCCGCCGACGGCGCCAACCAGGAAGCAGAAGCAAGGATGGGGAGAAGCCGGCAGGGTGTGGCTGGAGTTGGTGGCGGCGTCCACGCGCAGTATTCCGGCCAGGGTGGGCCTGCGAAGTACTCCAGTCGAAGGCGTCGGTGTCGTCAGCGTCTTGAAGCGGCGGTGATTAGAACGGCATCAAGGGCGAGGCCGTGGTCGATGGCCACGGTGAGATCGCGTCGAGGATGGCCGCGGTGACGCGGGGGTCGCGGCGGCGAGGACGACGACTCCACCGGTCGAAGGTGCCGGCGTCATCCGCGTGATGAAGTCGATGGCCGCGGCGGTAATCAGGACGACACCAAGGGTGAGGCAGTGGTTGATGGCTGCGACGAGATCGCGTCGGGGATCGGGGCGGCAAGAACGACGGGGCAACGAGAGCGGAGGTGATTGCATCTGGCGGCGGCGCGAGGAGCCGGGGATGGCGGCTACGCGGGGTAGACGGGGTATCAACTTGCCCTCGACTCAGTTGGGCCTGGGGGCTGGGGCATCGGACTGTGGGCCAGGGAGGGTGGAGCGGAGGGAGGCACGGGTGAAGACGCGCGAAGGCGGAGCGGAGGCGCGTGGTGAAGTCGCGTGAGGTGAAGCGATGAAATTGTCTTACTTTCATTCTTTTTAGGAGTACAGAGATAGAGAAAGGCTCGTGAAGGCGTCTTCGTTGCGGATGAGTACATGATGGTTAATCGGATCGGAGGAAATAAATAAAGAAAGAAATTAATCGGATGTAGTTAATCGGCCGAACAAGAGTAGGCCGCCCAGTCACGCCCCACGCAGCCGGAAAAAAAATTTCTAGGAGTCCTGCTTAGTAATCGTTTCTTACGCTCGGCCTATATATCTGCGACTCGGTTCGACTGACTCACACTGTCATCCGGCGGCGACGACACCCTACGGAGACCCCGCCGCCATTCCAGGATCCGGCGGCCGCGAATCCGATCACGCGACGCCGCCGCTGTCCTCACCATCGCCGGTACGTAAGTTTCCCATTCTTCGCAATAATCCCATGCATCAAAGCAAGATAATTTGTGTCTGGTACCAGAGTTCGCATTCTTGAGATCAACAGCGTTACCAGCTTCCATGAGTGGCATCAGTACATGGGGTTTAAAAACCTGTGCAAATACGGTGCCTAGATGCGGTTGATCCGTGTGCCTCTAGTAATTCGTAGCTGATCGATAGAAGTTTGTTTCATGCTTGGATCGGTGAAGGGGATGAGTTTCGTGATGCTTATATGAGGATTTAGAGAGTTTTGCTATGTATGAGTGAGCATAATAAGTTTATATTGTTGGATGTGTCTTCTACGGATCTGACTGATCAAACTTGAATCTTATATTGGTCTGCTATTAATGTAATGCTATGGACTATTCGTGTTTGTATGGCCGCGTTTTGTATTTTCGTTTCTGCTGCTTGTGGCTTATCTTTTGATTGAACTGCTAGTATGAAGACTTGTGATATTGTGGAATTTGGCCAGTATTAGCATGCAATGGCAGTAGTTCATTCTGATTTTTGATGTGAAGGGTATATATTGTGGATAGTTAATTGAATCTTGAAAGTTAGAAATCAGCAATCCTGATGATTTTGGGTAGTATGAATTTCTTTGACTTCCTGGAGCATGGACCTTGCGAGGATCTCTTATTGGTCAGTAAACATGCATGCTTTATTCTGGGCATTATTATGCTACTGCCATTTGCAAAATTGTAGTACCTTTGCTAAACTGGATCTGTAAATGTGAAAAATGAGATAAAAATGTATTTGCAGTGAACATGATTTTACAAGCAACCCATGACAGCTTCAATTTATGGCATGACACGCTATGCATAATAAGCGTTAAAAAAAGCTCACAATATAATACATGATAGAGCAGCTTCAATTTATAGCATGACACATCTTATGTGTAGTACTCGGCGATGTTGAATGGTTGAACGAACAACTTTATTTCTCTGTGCAACTAAAAATAACATACATGAAAGGTGTATGTGTTGTTTCTATGTTCTTTAAAACAAACGAGGTGATATGCACATCAGGAACAAGGAACAAACTTGTGATCATCATGAAAAAGATAAAATTCAGAAGCATAGTTTTGCTCTGCATGTTTGAGGAGCTCCGATGCCGAAGGCATGATGGCGGGTTCTAGTCAAGTGCATAATATACTTGTTTGTGGTATGGTTTGCTCGTTGGCTAATTTATTTTCCAGTGAATTACATCCATTAAACAGTTGTTTGTCGGTCTGATTCAAGTTTCACCATATTATTCCTGTAAAAAGATTGAAGTTTTATTTGCGTCGTTTTAATATCACTGCATATGTACTGTTTTCCAAAGGGGGTTCGCAAAATGGGGAGAAGCTGGACTACCGTTATCATGCTCGCCTTCGTGATGTTCGCAGCCACTGCACTCACTGTCGCAGCCGACCAGGGGGTTCCATCGGCCAGCCCCACAGCGGCGCCAGGAAAGAAGACAGAGTCGCAGAAAAGCACGTACCACCACGTTTGGCCGGTAATGCATCAATCAGCTCTGTGTACTGATCTGTTGCCAGCTTATGTAGTTTGCTTTCATACTGATTTATGTGTGTGTGTGTGTGTCTGTAGCCGCTGAGATTTGGGTGGAGAATTGTGCTGGGTTCGCTGATTGGCTTCCTTGGAGCTGCTGTTGGGAGCGTTGGTGGTGCAGGCGGCGGTGGCATCTTCGTGCCCATGCTGGCATTAATCATAGGTTTTGATCCCAAGTCAGCGGCGGCGATGTCGAAGTGTGAGGATCTAACTCCTTGTGCATGCATTTTTTTTTATCCCAAGTCATCAGTTTGCTAGTTTATTGTTTGAGCCTTTCTATTCTCTTCTCTCAGGCATGATTATGGCCGCGGCAGTTTCAACTGTGTACTGCAACCTCAAGCTTAAGCATCCGGTGTTGGACATGCCACTTATTGACTACGACCTCGCACTGCTCATCCAGCCCATGCTAATGCTTGGAGTCAGCATCGGTGTTATTTTTAATGTCATATTTCCTGATTGGTTGGTGACAACACTCCTGATAATCCTGTTCCTAGGTGCATGTTCTTTCCCCGACACTGAGCACTTATCTATCTAGTTGCCCATGTAGAACCGTGGTTTTCATGGATGGATTTGAATCACAGGTACATCAACTAAAGCCTTTCTGAAGGGGGTTCAGACATGGAAGAAAGAGACTATTCTGAAAAGGGTAATCATCTTGCAATTTTGTTGGCATCTTTGAATCTCTTTTCTCCCAACAATGACTTTGTTTTCCATCTTTAAGAACCCTGAAGCCTTTTCTAACCTAATGAATCTACTTTCATTTCTTGCAGGAAGCTGCTGAACGGTTGGAGCAAATACGTAAGACAACAAGACAATACTCATATCTGTGACACAACAGTAGAGTCTTACCATTTTTTAATGAAATTTCAGGTCAGGAACATGGAGTAACAGTCCCTGCAGGACAAGGTGATGCAAGAAACTTATCAAATGAACCGGTAAGCATCTAATAAATATGCATACATAGAGGACAGTATTTTCCCCTTTGAAATTGTAATAATTTCGAGCCACAACATTTCCTTTGAAATTGTAGAAATCAATTCTGAAGAATGTTTACTGGAAAGAGTTCAGTCTTCTTGCATTTGTGTGGATGGCATTCCTTGCACTTCAAATCGCCAAGGTGAGACACTTGGCCATTGCATCCTCTTCAATGATAGTAGTAGTCTGTTGCTGATTTGCTCCCTTTTCATGTAATATACAGATCCACACTGATGCATGCTCAGTGTTGTATTGGGTACTGACATCCCTCCAGGTACGTAAAGATGGATTGCAACGATATTAGCCATCTAGGGTCTCTTTTGGTTGATCAGGTTAGCTTTAAGAACTTCTAATATCCTAATATTGACATGGTTCAAAATTTCTTTTGGTTAAATGTAGGTTCCAGTGTCAGTAGGAATGTCTATTTATGAAGCGCGTGGCCTGATCAGCGGGAAGAGGGTGCTATCATCAACAGGAAATGAACAGAGTAGCCTGAAGCCAGGACAGCTCCTAATGTACTGCCTATTTGGTATAATCGCAGGCCTCGTTGCAGGTTTGCTAGGCGTCGGAGGTGGCTTCATATTGGGGCCACTCTTTCTAGAGCTTGGCATACCTCCCCAGGTACCATCCACCATCTACAAAAATGCCTTATTTTCAGAAGAAACTGTTTGCATTTTTTGTTTCATATTCGAATATCTTTTATCGGAAACTAAAACTCTGATTATAATAGGTTGCGAGTGCTACTGCTACCTTTGCCATGATGTTCTCATCTTCCATGTCCGTTGTTGAATACTACCTCTTGCATCGGTTCCCGGTGCCCTACGGTACTACAATTGCTACTTGTCCCTCCTCAACGCTTCATCACCTCCTAGGATTCTATGGACTCAGTTTCTTGGCCTTGTCTTCAGCCGCTTACGTCATTGCTGTGGCGTTCATTGCTGCGATCACTGCCCAGAACCGTGTGCGAAAGTTCATCGATTGGCTAGGGCGGGCATCGATCGTCATCTTCACACTTGCTGCAATGATCTTCATCAGCGCGATCTCTCTCGGTACCTTTGTCTTATACATACACATACAACCCCAGTGCTCTGCTTTCGCAGCAGCTTTACTGAAAAATTGAAATTATTGTCTTCTCAATCTTCAGGTGGGGTAGGCATTGCAAACGTAGTGCACAGGATGGAGCGGCATGAGTACATGGGGTTTGAAAACCTGTGTAAATACGGTGCCTAGATGCGGTTGATCCGTGTGCCTCTAGTAATTCGTAGCTGGTAGAAGTTTGTTTGATGCTTGGATCGGTGAAGGCCTGAAGGGGATGAGTTTCGTGATGCTTCTATGAGGATTTAGAGGATTTTGCTATGTATGAGTGAGCATAATAAGTTTATATTGTTGGATGTGTCTTCTACGGATCTGACCGATCAAACTTGAATCTTATATTGGTCTGCTATTAATGTGATGCTATGGACTATTCGTGTTTGTATGGCCGCGTTTTGTATTTTCGTTTCTGCTGCTTGTGGCTTATCTTTTGATTGAACTGCTAGTATGAAGATTTGTGATATTGTGGAATTTGGCCAGTATTAGCATGCAATGGCAGTAGTTCATTCTGATTTTTGATGTAAAGGGTATATATGCTTTTCATAATTGTGGATAGTTAATTGAATCTTGTAAGTTAGAAATCAGAAATCCTGATGATATCAGCAATCCTGATGATTTTGGGTAGTATGAATTTCTTTGATTTCCTGGAGCATGGATCTTGCGAGAATCCCTTATTGATTAGTGAACACGCATGCTTTATTCTGGGCATTATTGTGCTACTGCCATTTGCAAAATTGTAGTACCTTTGCTAAACTGGATCTGTAACTGTGAAAAATGAGATTAAAAGTATTTGCAGTGAACATGATTTCACAAGCAACCCATGACAGCTTCAATTTATGTTTCTTTGATTTCCTGGAGCATGGAACTTGCGAGAATCCCTTATTGATTAGTGAACACGCATGCTTTATTCTGGGCATTATTGTGCTACTGCCAGTTGCAAAATTGTAGTACCTTTGCTAAACTGGATCTGTAACTGTGAAAATGAGATAAAAAGTATTTGCAGTGAACATGATTTTACAAGCAACCCATGACAGCTTCAATTTATGGCATGACACGCTATGCATAATAAGCTCACAATATAATACATGATAGAGCAGCTTCAATTTATAGCATGACACATCTTATGTGTAGAACTCGGCGATGTTGAATGGTTGAACAAACAACTTTATTTCTCTGTGCAACTAAAAATAACATACATGAAAGGTTGTATGTTTTGTTTCTATGTTCTTTAAAACAAATGAGGTGATATGCACCTCAGTAACAAGAAACGCCATCAACCTCTCTGAAACCCAAAATCCAGCCGTTTCTCTAGATGACATGTACAAACGCCGAAGTTCTTCACCCAGAGAACACAAATAGCTCCCACAAAACTCCAGTGGTCTCCTTGCTCAATCTAATTAACTGCATGCTGTTCAAACAGCAAACTCATTTGATTGTCTGATGTTCTGATTAAACGTGTATCGGAAAACTTACTCGAAGTGCCAAGGCATCAGACTCTGGACGTAATGCGAATGCCGAAAAACTGTCATACAAGCTCAGGATCACGAAAGGCCAAATTTGGCCAAGGCTGACTGGAACAAAGTAGAGAACGCCTCAGCCGTAGTCCCATCTTCAGCCTTAATTTTGAGCTGTGCCTTTGCTGATGCTGTGTTGATGATACATTCTACAAGGAAGAAAGCAGTATCCCCATCTTTCTGAGCATTGAAAAAGAACTTGTAGTTTGGAGGCTGACCACCTGAAGCAATACATGGAATGGAACAGCTTTGCATATGACGGATGAGTGACTGGGGATTCATTAGTGATGCTGCTCCTTGTGGACTTAAAAGAACATTCCTGAGGAATACAAAGAAATGCATGGAAGAAATGAAAAATAAAGCAAAATCGTAGCTTGGAACATAGTGCAGTCAATGTCACGCTTATATAATTACGGCAGGATGAATTCAAAGATATACATAGGAGTATTAGACTTAGATAACTATGGAACTATAATTTCAGACTCTCCATCACAGACTAATATTATGCAGAAAAATTATTAGTAATCAGTTTCTGATAGAGTCTGACAAGCAACAAAAATATTCATCAAATAGACCATTTCACTAATACATTGCACTATTATATAACTACTGCATTTGTATAGGATGAATTTAAAGATACTACACATATGTTAGATAACTGTGGACTTTCGTTTCAGACACTTCATATTATGTAGAAACATTATTAGTAATTGTTTTCTGATAGAGTCTGATAATGCAGCAACAAAATATTCATTAAATAGACCATTTCACTAGTATATTGCACTAATCAGAAAATTCAGCAATAAAAACCTGAAAGTAGCATACCTGAGTCAGTGATAATGCCAGCTGGCCCCATTTTCTCTGGAACGTACCAGGGTCTAACACAGGCTTCGAATTAAGGGTCGGTGCTGGTGGTGGTCGAGGTGTAGGAGATTCAGTAACACCAAGCCCAAAAAGGTCAAGGAGACTAAAGTTTGACAGTGACGATGATGTCGCTCCACCGGCATTCATTGGTGTAGTTTCAACTAATGGTTGCGAACTAATCAAATCGGAGGGAGCATTATATGAAGAGGTGGAAGAACCGTTGCTTGCTCTTGTACCACTGTCCTCTTTATCTGAAGTACTTAGCAAAAGATCATTATCGTTTTCTTGATATGTTTGGGCAGAAATTACATTTTCTGGATCCTCTGCCCCAACAGTCCAGTTTGTAAGATCCTCTGACTCTGAGTACTCAAATGGACCACGATGCTCCTTATCTGTAAACATGTAGGATGGCTGCAAAATACATAAATACATTATTAATACCTTATCATATATGATATCTGTGAACAATATGATGCTCCTTATCTGCAAACATGCATTACTTGAAAATAATCATGAGTTTACATCATTGAGATTTTGCGTGTTCGAGAAAATTACACCAATGAGATTAGCTGTTGAGTTCTGTAAAAATAAGATGAATCCATTTAGATAGGATCTTGCTTTGGGCCTGGTGCCTTGTAATATGTACATACTTTTTTCCAATATATATAAAAAATAGTCAGTAGGGGGCTCCCCTGCTGTTTTGGTCAAAAAAAAAGTAAGATGAATAATCTATCATAGCCAGCGCATTGTTTTGTCATTCATGCTTTGTTATGCCAAATCAATAATGACAGCAGCTACACCATGAAAAAAAAAAGACAGATCTTGAAGAGGTTACAACATAAACAGGTGGAAACTGAATTTGACAATGGTGGGAATCCCACCAGTGTGTTAGCATAAAAATATGATACTAAGAATCTGAAAAAAAACATGAAAATGCTGTTCTCATTTAATAATTTTATTGGCCGGGTCACATAAACTTGCATACCTTCTGATACACAACTGAAAGACTGTTGAACTCATCAAATATCCAATCTTTCATTTCACTGCTGTGTATCTGCAAATACAGAGACAGCTTGTTTGGGAGGTTTACTACACGTTCTGCTACATAAGGATCATATTGCAAAAGTGTGTAGTAGAAAAGCGCCTGTCAGGAACATCCTGCAACAAAGTGCAGTTAAGTTAGAGCTAGCAAATTTTAACCATTCATTGAAATGGTATGAATATCCAACTGTTATGGTAGAAACAAAAACAATCCTGACCTGTTGAGTGTCAGATATACCAGCTACTAATGTAGCTCCCAATGCCTTTTGCGTCTCTGGTGGCCTCTTAAAGAAACATTTCATTACTGCAGTCAGGAGATGCAAGCGAACCTGCAAATAAAATACCAATAGAAAAATTATTTGGAGCTCAATAACAACTGATGGTTAGAACCAAGACATATAAAAAGAAAATTCGTTGACTTCTATACTAAATCACTGACATCAGGATAGTCATTGGTTCAAGGTAATAAGTTCAAATAATGGTAACAAAGTCATCTGCATTTTTAATGTGCAATGCGAAGTGAGTTGTACACAAAGCAATACCTTTCATTTCAATCGTTCTCAATGTTTAGTTTTCATATTAGCTCCATTATGTTATGTATGACGCTAGGACAAGACTATGTTGCACTGATACGTTCGCATGCTGCCGTATCCCCGTATGGACACGCGGGGACACGGGGACACGCAAGATACGGCAGGGATACGTGTATCCCTAGGTATCCCGTTTTTCTGGTCGAAAAAAATAAAAAAAACCTTAATACGGCTGGGATACTGATGGGATACGGAGGAGATACGTTTGGGATCGTTGCCTTCAAAAACTGACGTACAGTTGCGGACCTTGCGGTACCCTAGTCTGTTCGCAACTTCGATTCGCATCTGCCATCCGCCGTCGGCGCCTCGGCAGCGTCGTGGCTCCTCTGCTCATCCTCGGTTCGTCCTTCTTCATCCTCCGCAAGCCTCCGGCCGCCTCCGGCTCCGCTTGACGCCATCCGCCGGCCGCCGGCCGCCGGTAATCAACTTGTTCCTGGACACTTCATCTCAAAGATGAGCTCGCTGCCCTACTATCCAGCCACATATTACTATATATGCTCGGTTCTTGTCTTGTTGAATGTTGAATTGTTGATTACTTGTAGTTTATTATATATATGCGATTGTAGAATATATTACTGTACAGTGTCTATTTCATTTAAATTAGTTAGCAATTGGTTTCAGCAGCTATGGCATCAACTGATGTGGATCTTGAGGAGACTGAGGTCAACAATCCTAAATTTCCTTTGTGGAAACATGTTACTAAGTTTGTACCACCTAAAAGTTCAAACGCTAGAGGAGGCAACGCAAGATTTAGGTGTCATTTTTGTGAGAATGACTATCTAGGCAGCTATTCTAGAGTGAGGGCACATCTTTTGAAGATAAAAAATGAAGGTGTTGCTGTTTGTAGCAAAATGACAAGTCCAGTGCTCGAGCAACTTTGAAAAGAGGATCGTGAAGCTTCTGAGGCTGCTGCAAATGCTGCACCTAGCCATAAGCTAGTTCATTTACCTCCTTTTGATGATTCAAATGCAGCATCTTCCAAAAAAAGGAATGTTAAGCAATCAGCTATTGCGGCTAGTTTTAATGCAGAAACTCGACATATTGCTGATTCTCACATTGCAAGGCTATTCTACACGGCAGGTTCGTAAAATTTTCAATGATGTCTTTTATTTTGTATTCTCTATCTTCGTAAGCATGAACTGGTTGTATTTTGCAGGGCTTTCCTTTAATGTGGCAAGAAATCCTAATTATCGAGCATCTTATAATTATGTCGCGAACCACGATTTGGGTGGGTATGTACCCCCGGGATATAATGCATTGAGGACAACCCTACTCCAGAAAGAGAAGACACATGTTGACAGGATGTTGATGCCTATCAAATCTTCATGGCCCTTGAAAGGAGTGACTATTGCGACAGATGGGTGGAGTGATCCACAAAGGCGACCAATTTTAAACTTCATAGCTATGACTGAGGGCGGTCCAATGTTTCTAAAATCAATTAACACAGAAGGAGAGGTAACAGTCTAACAAACTACTAGTAACTACTTTGATCATATTATTTTTGACATTTCACCTTTTAGGCTATAATATTCTTAATGTTTCAATTATAGATCAAGAGTAAGGAGTATATCTTTGATCGGTTGAAGGAGGTGATAGATGAAGTTGGACCAAAGAATGTGGTCCAAGTGATCACAGACAATGCAGCGAATTGTAAAGGTGCCGGATTGATGATTGAATCAAAGTACAAGAATATTTTTTGGACTCCTTGCGTGGTGCACACCCTCAACCTTGCATTGAAGAATATTTGTGCTCCAAAGGATGATGAAGATGATAATGCAGAACTTATTTGGATAAAGGATATCGCAGATGATGCTGCCTTCATCAAGAATTACATTATGAGCCATAGCATGAGGTTGTCCATGTTCAATGAGTTTAGCAAACTCAAATTTCTTGCCGTTGCAGATACAAGGTTTGCAAGTGTTATTGTCATGTTGAAGAGATTCTTACTTATCAAGGATGCATTGGTGCAAATGGTTGTTAGCGACAAGTGGACGGCTTATAGAGAGGATGACCAAGGCAAAGCTCAAGCTGTGAAGGAAAAGATTCTCAATGATGTATGGTGGGATAACATTAGATATATTATTACTTTCACTGACCCTATTTATTCGATGCTAAGGGCAGCTGATACTGATAAACCATGCCTTCATTTGATCTATGAGATGTGGGACTCTATGATAGAGAAGGTGAGAGCATGCAAATTATGCTTGCTTATTTTTTTCTATTAACATGCCTGCTGATTTTTTTTTATCTTGCATTAATTAGGTGAGAGCTTGTATCTACCGGCATGAAGGAATTGTGAACGGTCCATGCACCTTTTTTAATGTTGTAGAGAGTATTTTACATGCTAGATGGCTCAAGAGCTATACCCCTCTTCAATGTTTGGCACATTCACTAAATCCAAGGTAACAAATATGAACCTTAAATTGGTATTTAAAGTATTCTCTACTGATTGTACTTGCTAAATTTTTTAAATATTATATTATGATGATATTGATAGGTACTATAGTGCAACTTGGCTCAATGAAGTTCCTGGTCGTGTTAGCCCTAACAATGACAATGAGATTAATATTGAGAGGAACAAAAGCTTTAAAAAGTTATTCCCAGAACCAGAAGACTTAAGAAAGATTAAGAAGCAGTTTGCTGATTTCTCTCTATTAATGGGTGGCTATGAAGACCCTGACTCAATTGAGGATAGAAGCCATTTTCAGCCAAAGCAATGGTGGGGAACTTATGGAGATAGCACACCTGAGTTGAAGGATTTAGCTTTGAAGTTACTTAGACACCCTGCATCTTCATCTTGTTGTGAGAGGAATTGGAGCACTTATTCTTTCATACATAACATGAAGAGGAATAAGCTCACTCCTGAACGAGCGGAAGATTTGGTGTTTGTGCATAATAACTTGCGTCTTCTTTCAAGAAAGACTGGTGATTATGAAATTGGACCAAGTCGAATGTGGGATGTTGGTGGAGATGGCACTGAGAACTTCGCTGGTGCTGGCTTGCTACAACTCGCCGAACTCACACTCGATGAGCCAGAATTCGAGAGAGAGATTTTAGAAGGAGAAGAATGAGACATTTAGTTTATCATATGCTACTAGTTTTACTATTCACTATCAACTATTTATTATATTTATCTATTCTATGACTATGAAATTTTTTGTTTGTCGTATCCCCGTATTGCTGTTTTTTGAAAATACCGTATCGCTGTATCTCCGTATCCGTATCCCCGTACTGTGCAACATAGGGACAAGACAGCAAGAGCTAAACTTAACTGACACTCTCGTATGAACATCATGCATAAAAAATTGGAGTATTTGTACTAGATACTCGTAGGCATACGGGAAACAAAACTGTGAGTTGTAGAGCAGTGCAATTACTGTGAAAAGCAAACTTTTAATGCACACAGAAATAGCGAAGATTTTCTCCGTGAAAGATAATAATTTCAATTAAATGCTTTTTAATTCTGGTACAAAATGTAAGAGAATGCATACTAAAGTGCACTGTGACACAAAACGTGGCAGAAATAAACTATCGAGAAATATGAACATCATAAAATAACCCAATAGTGTTGGTACCTCAGGAGAGTGTTCTTCGTCCCAGTTTTCAACAAGACCTTCAAGAATGTAAGGAGCATCATGCATATCTTGTGAATATTCTCCCAACATCCATATGAGAGCTGCTTTTCCTTTCGGTTCCTGAATATTTTTGCTACTGATATTTCCAACAACAGCTATACAATCGTAGCTCCATTGAGGATATTTTCTCAGAAGGTCTTTCACCAACACCTGTATTATAGCTTTAGATGAGAAACATGGAGATTCAAATTGAATGCAACCCTACAAGACTATAACAAGATGCAAGGATCAGTAACTGGTATTAGAAACACTCACAAGATTTATCCATTTCAAGAAATTGCAGAAGCCTGTCAACAATGGCATTAACATCATACTGCTGCAGTGCTATTTTTCCAATGGCCCGGATAGACTCTTGCAATTGGTCAAGGAAATAACCTGATCTTTGCCAAGTTTTCACTTCTGTTTACTAGATGCTTCTTCAGATGGCAAGCCTGTTGATTCTTCGGCATCCAATGCAATGGGTATGTCTTTTATTATGCTAACAGTTGGTGCATTTCACTGGAGATAGATTAGGAAATTAGTTGTACACCAACTATAAGGGTGTGTTTAGATTCAAAATATTTTGTGAATCTTTTCTAAATTTTCACTATTATCAATTTTTTTCTATTCATTCCTCTCCCACCTACCACGAGCTACAGTGTGTATTTTTTCCTCTAATCTGAACGCACCCTAAATCTCCTACTTACCGACCCTGGCACTTTCGAAATCACACATCAGTACAGCCAAATTCAGAATGTTACTTCTAGACTGAAATATACAAGCGAAAATGGGCCATATAGGCTACTATGTTAGCATAGCTACCCATATTTGGGCCACATGGGCCAAGTTACCCATACACACAACACAACATAAATTCGGGGTTTCCTATCCATCTTGTGGAAGATGGTTAAACCATCTATCTATACGGCCTATTATGGCCCAACTAGTTTGCATACACAATATTATTTTCCTTCAATATATTTAACATTTCAGTTTACCATGTTCAACATCACACTTCAGTATGATCAATATTTTTATTACATGTATTCAACATTTGATGTCTAAAATGTTGAACTGTATAAACGAATTGTTGAAATTAGCAAAGCTGAATGTTAGAACATAATTTTTCAAATGTTTAAGGGCTTCTCATCCGCGTCTCCGACGAGGCGACACCGGGGAACACAACGGCGTTGGGCGTCGAGGGCCACCGGTGGTGGAGCAGCTCGCGGCAACGTCGGGCAAGCGTTGGCGCAGCTGTGGCGGCTCGGGCGCCCGGCTGCCCCGGCGCGAGAGGGCGCGAGCGGCGCGGCGATCTCCAGCGAGGCAGCGATGCGCACATGGGGCGCGTCGCCGCGCTTCGCAGGGCCGCCGGCGCAAGGGGCACGACGCACGCTCACACTGGGCCGCGGCGGCGACGGGGAAGACCATGCGGAGGTCCTTGAGGCTGTGGCGGCGCCCGAGATGGGGGTGACGGACTGACGGTGGTATCAGGGGGTCCACCGCGGCCGGCGTGGGGGCACGGCGGCTGTGCAGGGGAGACGACGATGATGGAGGTGGGGTGTCGGCGGTAGCATTGGAAGGGAGAGGAAGGGGAAGAGATGGAGGAGTTAGGATTTGAGAATAAGATCCAACGGTTGGAATGAGTTACACGAATGTTAAACATTAACATTGAAAGAAGGGAGAGCTATCTATTTTTGAGAAGATGGATAGGATTTCTGCATAAATTCCAGCCTTTATAAGTAAAGATTAATAACTTGGAATGGAAAGTTTCCATTGTTCAGGCTGGAAAGCAGGTACTGGTATTATGCATGGAAGAATGTTCAGGTTTCCGTTAGAAACTGGGCGATGACGGTTCCTGGTTAACATAATGAACAATGAAACAGACGTTATCAATGAGCCAATTACTTTTCTTTGCTGTTTTTTTGCATAAAAATATTTTCTTTTAAGATTCGTGGATGAGTTTTTTTTTGAGCATATGGATGAGTATTTTGAGCTATGCAAGGAATACGGCTGATTAGTTTGATATATTTACTTCTTTTGAAAAGAAATAAGATATTTACAGAAATGGGTTAAATAGTAAATACGACTGATTTTTTCCACAGACGTTGTTGCCTTAACATTTTGATCTGATTAGTGAACTGGTGTAGCTCAACTGGTAAGGGTCCTTGTGGTGGAACCTGGCCACCCAGGTTGGAGTCATCGACTTGGCACGGGTGTTCACATTTTCCTGGGTTTATTCCAGGATTTAACCGGCATTATTCTTTCAGTGGCCCCATCAATTGCGAGGCGCCTGTGGTGACTTCGTCAATCTTGAGATCAGCCGGCTCAGTCTCTTGGAGGTGCTCACAGAGATAGGGTTGCGTACATGTATTCATAGGGGGTGAGTGTGTGCGCGCGCATATGTGAGTGTCTTCGATTGTACTGTCATTCTAAAAAAACATTTTGATCAGATTAGACACCACACACAGCGCTTTCACCTCCTCGTCGGACCGAGCGCGACTCCTACAGTCCTACGACAGGAGCCGTCGCCGTCCTCCAGGTCCACCATCGTTGGTCCCTCTTCCTCCTCCGGTGTTTCAAGTTTTTTCTTAGGTTGAGTCTTATTTAGGGTTAAAATTTCTTCATTCTAAATATTTTAGTATTGGAGATTTGTTTTCTCCTTTTCCTACTCGGTGACGGCGAGGAGGTAGAGTGGATTTGGTCTCTCCATGGCGGTTCCGATAAAGGTGGCGGCGGCGACGACGTTAACAACTTCACGACGACATGAAGAATTAGGTTTTCGGATGGCGACATGTGTTGACATTTCTTAACACCGTTGGTTTAGAAAACAGATAAAACCCATCTTCTAATAACGGCGCCAGAAATGTGGGTGGGTAAAATAAATAAAATCTATTAATAGAAAGAATTATCCGCAGTCACACAGATATTAAATATTAAATACGCATTATTGTAGTATTTCAAGCAGGAGTAAGTACCAGGTTATCGTTATTTATATTTTTTTCATGGAAACATGTAATTTAATACTAACCATCGTCTACATCAAATTAATATCCAATTCCTAGGTCATAGTCAACTGTGGAAGATATAACGAAAAGATTGTCACAAAGAATATTGATCATAATGGGTAGTAAATAAATAATAAGATAATGATGATAATGATAAACAGAGTAAACCAATATCAGATAAATAAATAAATAAATAGCAAACTAGAATCTAGATTATCATCGGAGCCCCTAGACACAAAACCAAACACAAAAGAAAGATAAGATGAGAAGAAATTATATCAGCCAGTTAGAGTGTAAAGCCTATTTCAAATGTGGAGAATACCCAGCCCATATCCATGGTCCATGTATTATGTGGCTCCTACTCTTAATTCTAGCAGGGGGATTACACAAAACACATACAAGAGTCGAACGGACAGAGCTGTCACCTGCTGCCGCCTACTCGCCAGATCTAGTAGAAAAAGGACATATCCGGAGGAATTTATATATCTAAGCACCGTGCTTACATATATAAAGAATATTCTAGGCTCATCAATAACTCTCACCCTTTGGATGAATAAGCTTAAGACTAGAAATGAGCATAAAGCACTCCAGAACATTATCATATCATAGATAACTAACATAATCATAAGCATAATATAATTATAGAAATCACAGAGATAAACAGAGATTACCATAAATAGAACACAAACTAGATATAACAATTCTAAAGAATTCACAGAGATCTAACAGAAGGGATACAAAGTCATAGACAAGATCATGAAGATCTTGAAGAACAACTTGATGAACTAGAACTAGGCTCCTCTAATCTAGAACTAGGCTACTATGAGAGTTTTGGCTTTTCTCTGGAGACATCTGATCTCCTTTCAGATGATCCGAGGCATGATTAGGTAGCACTAAGGTCAGGATGGTCGAGTGGTCTAAGGCGCCAGACTCAAGTTCTGGTCCTCTAACGAGGGCTTGGGTTCAAATCCCACTTCTGACATTGTTTTTTATTTCAATTTTTGAGACTATTAATTTTTCCTTTCATTTTGAGTTTTGATATCCTCCATCCTTGCATGATACTTCCTCCGTCCCAGAAAAGATGCAACTCTAACATCTTGCACGGAGACCAATAAACATGTAAAAAGACATATATACCCCTACAATAGTTGCCGGAACAATCTAGACATCGGCATTTTTTTTACATTCTGGAACCATCACACACATTCACGAGTGGTCTACGGACCCTAACGGCAAATACAGCTAAATTGTTATTGGCACCCCGCGGCCCGCTACAACACTGCTATTGATTTTATAAAACAGTCATCCATTAGTAGGTCCCACATTTAAGGTAGAGTTGCATGTTTTTTGAGACAAATTTCAAATAGTACTAGAGTTACATCTTTTTTGGGACGGAGGGGGTACAATAGTGGTTAATTTGAGCTGTCGTTCGTGATGGTGCGGACGCATGTCAGGCGTGGCCATGGCCAACAGAATGCTCCTCCTCAGTCCTCACTGCAATGGCAGCACGTGCAGAATCAATTGAGCCCGCACGCAGGGTACCCGTAGCCGTAGATGGTGTGATCCGTCCCAAGAAGATCTAGGGGCTGGTCAAATCAGCCTGACCCGTCCGTCGATCCAGGTACCGTCGTCGTTTCAGTCACAACATTTAATTTTAATTTATGGAGACACACGGCGAGGTCCATGGAGGTTGACGGCGTCGTGGTGCTGCTCGAGCAGTCGAGCACCGTAATAATCTCTTTGAGCCGCGCGGCTCTCTCTTCAACCCCGGGCATCATGGCGATGGCGATGGGTTGCCGGAGCTCTCCGCGAACGTATTTTGCGTGGCCGGTGGCCCGGCTGCTGGAGCGGGATCCACACCGGAATGTCGTCTCGCTGTCGGGCTCGACGACCTACATCCTCGGGCCTCGGCTGAATGCCTGAATGGATCGGAGGAGCTAGCAAGCTTCTCGATCGGTCGTCGAGAACGGTTCACGGTTGCCAGTTGCCACGGTAGGCCACCACCGTAAAAACGCGCAAGTCCTGCCAGTGCCAGAGAGCAGAGAGCACTGAGCGGCCTGCCGGTGTAGTGTCGGGCACAATTGCAAGAATTGGATGCTCTGGTGCCCGCGCAGAGCACAAAAAAACCCACCCGCAGCCAAGGCTCCGTACGGCGGTAGATATCTTTGTCATCTCGTATTCGTCGCGTTCCGGCGCCGCGCCGCGTTCCGGCCGGCCAAGATCAGCGAGCGACCGCCACAGCCACACCGGCCGCCCGGCCGCATTGGATGCACCACCACCACCACCGCCGCCGCCGCAATGACGCCGCCATGTGCGCGTCCCCCCGGCGGCTGCGGGTAGGTGGCCGTGTCCTCCGTGGTGCCCTGCCCCTCGCTCCCTGCACGCACGCACGCACGCGTGCACGAGCTGTGCCCGGGCGGGCGGGCGGCGGATCCCGAACCGACGGCGCGGGTCAGGCGCGCGCGCACGCACGCACGCACGACTGCACGAGCACGACGACCCCCCTGCTTCAAGTTGCTCGCGTGTCCTCCTCGTGCCGCGCGGCAGAGCAGCGAGCGAGTCGAGCGACTGCGCGCGGCAACGTGCGCTGCCTCTCCCGTGCCGGGGGGATAATTAACGCCCGTCTCCAACCACGGCGGAGTGGAATCCTATGCGATCGCCATGGGAATCTCAGCTCCTCTCCTCTCCCTCCGGTGGAACTGCATGCTTGGTGGTGGTGTCAGTTTGGACGACGACGAACCCTTGATTTGATTGCCGCCGTCCACACGATCGATATGATCATCGTGTCCGGAAAAGGGAGATTACCAGGACGACCGCAGCAGCTAACCAACGTGCTTAGTTACTGATTAGCCGCAGTGCCGGACAGGCGATGTGACAGTTGCCTTTAATTTTTTTTTCTCCTTTTTTTTCGTTTTGTTTTCTTCCGTCCTCTCGGTGTGTGTTGATGCTCGTCTAAATTAAAGTTGTAGTGTAGTGTAGCGAGTGTAGTGTACCGCCAGTGCGCTAGCTCAATGGAGACCGGGTGGGTGTCTGTACTGCTGTCTGGCTGGACCAAGATCCACATCGATCTGCTAGTGCTAGCTGCTGTGTTGGAGTATTTGTGTGTGTGTGTGTGTGTGTGTGTGTGTGTGTGTGTGTGTGTGTGTGTGTGTGTGTGTGTGTGTGTGTCCACCATATATTTGTATATTTGTTATATATATCAACTAGAGCAGAATTACTTGGCGTGGTTTCTCGCTCGTGCCAAACTAACCATGCAAGCTACTAGAGTCAACGTTGCGTACATGTCCACGGACCTTGCGGCGGCACCGATGGACAGCACGGCCGCGGTGTTTATACCTGAATTAGACGCCGGTTTTGTCGAAACATAGGGATTTCGCAAAATTTATTTGTTTCGCAAACAAAGTAAGCACAAGAGGTAGCTGCTGGCAAGGTATAAACGTCACTGCAGCAGCTCGGTGTGTCAAACCAATAATATTTGTTGGTACTGGTGGTACTACACACGCTCTCTCTCCGCACACACGCTTGTTCTGAACTGAATTATGGCATAAAACCGGAGCATGCATGGCATGGAGCTGCTGCAGCCTGCAGGGGCGCATGTGAAGGCTGACGGGTAAAGCAGGAAACCGGAAAGGGCCAACACAAAAGTTGATGCCCGGATCGGAGCATCCAGCTTACCTGGTTTTCCTCGGTCAGGGTCAGGCAGCCCTTGAGGAAAAAGTGGCGAAATCAGGGTGTGCTTACATCATTAGCAACTTTTACAGACTTATCAGTCACTCCAGCTTCACCTGTTCACCAAATCCACCACATATATAGTACTGAAAAGATGGCAACTCGTGACACACAAAAAGCAACTGCTGCGGCTGTGGCGCCAACAGGGAGGGAGCACATTCACTTGAACCCAGAGACATGTACAGATAGTTGGATAGCCAGATCACAACAACTTATCACATAAATCCATCGAGTGCCAGTTTTACTATTTTGATTACAAAATAAGAGTACTAATAACATGCGGTTTTTATGTTTTAAAATATTTTCATCTTACTCATTGGGATCGAGCATTTTGTCTGATACACATGTACAACACACACACACACACACACTTGCCTCCGTCAGTTGGCTAGTGTGGTCCACAATAATCATGCATGTACCAAATGGTTAGCTAGCTAAAGAATTGATGAACGTTTTCCCCATTTGGTAGAAAGAATGAAAGAAAAGAAAGCATTCATGGGCCCTTTTTGCATCGCTAGCCCGATTCATCCGTAGTTAGTAATAGCTTATTAGAGAGAAGTGTTGGCTACGATAATTTTGGGAGATTATTGACTTTGTTGAGCTGGTTATTCTGGGTGATTGGTGTAACAATTAACAAATGCACATTTGGGGTCCTTTTAGAGCAGAACACCTGGTTTGCAGATATATAAAATCTCCTGATTATTAATTGATTATTTAAGATTTGCTTTTGCAACAAGAGGGATGCAATTTAATTTTCTAGATGCAAGTTTCGACACAAAGGTTGTCGGGAACATTTTCCTTTGAGCTCAAAACAAGGAAATAATTCAAGCAAATGGGCACGATATATATTTTACTTAGGTGTTTAATAAAATCTATTTAATTTTCCAACCAATACAGGGACGCAAAAGAAATATATCGTTATCAGTGGCCTGGAAAAGTGTGTATTGTATCCACCACACAATGCAATGGCTCAGTCTAAGCTCTACAAGCTACTCCAACCCACTGTTGATAGGATCCTGCCGCTGTGTACCGACAGTGACAACCATGTTCACCAGCAACCGACACATTTTGCCGAGGAAAAGGGTCATACCCGGCCATTTCTGTGGGCCTCAGCTCTACGTTGTACACGACTGGTTAAACTAGCAACATGAACGCTTCCCTGTGGCTCGCTCGCTTGCTGGAGCAAACGCCAGTCAAGAATCCAGATACAGTCTTAGTCACGAGGGTCCATGACACTGAATGCTTGACAGCCGAAATTGAGTTTTCAGAAAACACCCATGTATAACTGGGTCTTGGTGGAAGCTCAAGCCTGCCAGGGAAAGGGGATTTTGGAGTTTGCTCTGATGACAAAAATCGACAGCTTGGGAAGAGCAGCATCACTGCATCAGGGCTTGGCTTGTCCAAGATTTCCCAGCTATTATATCACAGTTAATTAAAGTGCTAAAAACATGGGTGTTGAGAGAAAACGGAAGAGTGAGTGGGCTTCTGTACGTGGTTTATTTGGCAACACAGGCCAGGATGAAATCGGAGACACGCTATTAAATGAGAGAAAAAATACATAACTGTTTTGTAATAGTAATAAATCTCTATAAATTATAACCATTGCAAAATTTGAAATTCTTGTGTTGCACGGTTGCATACACAACCAAATGTTGTTATGACTTCAAGACATCCACAATGTATATGCATATTTTCCGTGACGCTACAAACACGAAGGAAACGCGGAATATATGTCGTTTTTCTTATACGACAAAAGTCTATACGCCATGATGACTAATTTCCACGTCGATACAATCATATGACACGCAAACTTATATAGCGACATTTTTTTGTTCGTCATTCATGTCGTCATAGAAAAGATATCTAAAAAGAGAAAATACTCTGTGTGCGTGCTTGTATATTGTCGTATACACAGACAATATATGTAAAGACTAGAGAAGAGTTGTACCACATTCGTGACGAGAAAAGTCACATGAAAACTTAAACTTATATGTTGATTGCAAGTTTCACCGTATCATGCTACATGTTCATAAGACCATTTTAGAGAGCTAGAGATAAATTACGCGGCGATAATTGCGCCACATGTACGTTTCAATGAAATGAAAAAACAATTTATTTTATCGTAAATCGGTAACCACGATATGGCAAACAGTAGACATAGACTTGCCGACGTGACTCAAGAAAACAATAAGGTTAATTAAAAAAACAAGAAGGGGCATTTTTCTCATGTTTTTCCTTAGCTGCTGGTTTTGTTTTGATAAAAGAAAATCCGTCGTGTCGTGTTGCAAGCGTAGAGAGAGAGAGAGAAAGAAGGGTTTCCAGAGCGGCACCGGCTGCCTGCCAACCCCTCCTCCTCTCTCCTCCCCTACGCTGGCTGCTGCCGCTGCAGGCTGCACCCTAAAGCAGCGAGCCTTTTTACCTCTCTTCCTACCACCCCACACCGCAAACACCATCTCCTCGCCTCGCCTCGCCTCCACTTCTTGGCTGCGTATCTCCTCTCAATCACCTGGCCGCCTCCTCGATTGCAACCCTCACTCTCCAGAGCCGCCGCCATGTCGGGGCTCTACAGCCAGGGGTTCTCCCCTGCGCGAAACCTCTCCCCTCAGATTAGAAGCAATCCAGATGTTGATAGGTAGAGCGGCGCATGGATTTCTTCTGTGTTTTATTCGACAATTATTGATTCGGAGATTGCTTTTTTGCCCCTCTTTTCTCGTTCTGTTTAATTGATGGTATTGCCATGGCTTTAACAATCATCATCGGTTCCTTTGGTTATTTTTTTTTCAGTCAGTATTTAGCAGAGTTGCTTGCCGAACACCAGAAGCTGGGACCTTTCATGCAGGTGTTGCCCATATGCAACAAGCTATTGAGCCAAGGTGAGATCTTTTGATCTGCGCTTAAAGCGCTTTGTTGTTTCTTGCAGTTTGATGAGAGTATCTTAATTTGGTTATGACTTATGAGTGAGCTCTTTATCTGCTATTATGAATTGGGGACGGATGGCCCCAATGCTTGTATGAGTGTTCAGTTTGGATAGCATTGGCTGCTACTTCTGTCTGTACGCTCTATGGTTCTTATGATTCCATATGTTTCGATGCTTTAGATTTGCATTATGATGCTTAATCCATTGGTTAGATTAGATGATCGGGCTTCTGGGATGTAATGCCATCATTTGTTGTTCTTGATGATCGATCTGGTAGCGATAATCTATGGTGGTGATGGTTCAGATCAACTTCTTGGTCCAACCATTTGTGACTTTGACCCATCACTATTTGGTATGCTTCAAAGGAATGGATATGTTATATTGCTATGAACTTGATTGGATTAGAGACTATATTTGATCTTAACAGAAGTATATAAAAGCAATGACAAAGCTCCTGCATTGTACAAGTGGTAGATGTTATCGGTGGTGATAACATACGTTTTTCATTGCACAGTACCAGCAAGATCATGAAGGCATTACAGAGCATAAGCATGGCTGCTTTACTTATTAAAAACAAATTTTCTGGCCTATTTATGAACATTTTTGTGAATTTATAAAGGAAACTGTGCTTCGTATTATACAATCTTTTCCTATTGTTGATACTGGAAATGGTGGGTACCTTTTTTGCATTGAAAATTTATCTAATTTTTTGTTCTTAATGTGTTAGTCATGCTCTGTCAGCTGACTCTGGTATTTGTGTGCAATGCATATTATGAGGCCATGACTTGTAGGAAATTCCCCTTATTTTAACCTTTTTCCCTCCAAAAGATGACCTTATTTTAACACTGTAGATTGTTCATCAACTGTCTATTGATCGACTAGGTGTTATTTGGTTGGACCGTCCTGTAAAAAGAACTATCGTGATAACCAAGTGGTCACCTGTATACTGCAGGCATAATAAAGTGATTTATATCGATGTGCACATGTTTTGGTATTTTCTGATCATTTCTTGTGTCAATTTTTATGAAGTTGGAGAGTCATCTTCTGACATTTGTTAGTATAGTTCTAATCAACAACTTATCTATCTCTTATTATATAAAACTATGTGATCTTCTGACTTTGGTTCTACGCAGAGATTATGCGGGTCTCAAGCGTTGTCCACAACCATGGATTTGGCGATTTCGACAGGCATCGGTTTAGAAGTCCTAGTCCAATGTCTTCTCCAAATCCCAGATCTAGTGTCCCTGGCAATGGATTCAGTCCTTGGAGTGGACTACAAGAGGTAACACTTAAAAATATATTTGCAACCAAGTGCATAACTCTTCTGTACTTCATACACAAATGGATGTGCTTTTCCTCTGAGAGTCCTTTTTTTATCATGGATAGAGATGAACCTCGCATCTGCTTGAACTGTCAATTATATTTCAGACAATAGTGCGTTAACATGAAAAATACATGCAAGATGTACTGGCATTCATGTTATGCATGCTTTAATATTTTGTTTGTCACAAATACTAATAAAGTATATGTCTTTCCCTTTATGATAGAGATTAGGTTTTCCTCAAGGAACTAGTATGGACTGGCAAGGAGCACCGCCGAGTCCTAGCTCGCATGTTGTAAAGAAGATTCTTCGTCTGGAGGTCCCAGTTGATTCTTACCCGAATGTATGCCTTCCTCCAACTAGTGCAGTTTCTCTTGAAGTTCACACAAAAGAATCATGGAGCTTTAAGCTTTTTTCTGATACTATTTTTTACTCTTATCCCAGTTCAATTTTGTGGGGCGCATTTTAGGACCTAGAGGCAATTCTCTAAAGCGGGTAGAAGCATCCACTGGATGTCGTGTTTTCATCAGAGGAAAGGGTTCCATCAAAGATCCAGGGAAGGTAAGAGAAGTTTTCAATTCTTATTTACATCCATCAAATTAAAGTACTGTTTCTCATTGAGCTCTCAGGCAGATACGTATATGTTGTTCAGAAGCCGTGAAATCCCAATTTGTTTGCTTGAAATTGTAATGCTGTAATCAGAGCTTCTCTCATGTGTGCAAACACTGTATATATCCTACAAATGTTATGGGTTGCTGAAATGCACCTGATTACTTTTACACCATTGTGCATTGTGCTTCTAGCCTGCTTTGCCTTTAATTTCTTTTCCTCACTACCATGGATCAACGTTCCTCTATTTATTTGACCCTGCTGAACAGAAAATGTTTAATTGCTATATTTTTTGGTTGCTACTTTCCTGGTTCTCCTTCATTGCAACAAGCTTTATCTATATGGTTCCATGATTTTTTAAAGGAGGACAAGCTACGAGGAAAACCAGGCTATGAGCACCTGAGTGACCCACTGCATATCTTGATAGAGGCTGAGTTCCCTGCCACTATCATTGATGCAAGGTTGAGACATGCACAGGAGATTATAGAAGAGTTGCTGAAACCAGTGGTGAGTGATCTGTAATACATCATATATCTATATCTGCTAGATTATTGTATGATGCCCCTTCCTGCTGCCCCTGGTTGATATCTGAGGGAAACCACAAAAATAGTAACTCAAACATGTCATGGATAGTTTAACATGAAAGAGTTTTTAAATATTCCTTAGAGTTGTCATATCATTCATGTCCAGATGAGAAAAAAACTTGCCTTAGACTTACCTACTGCTCACCTACTTGTCACATAACTCTTTTCTTGAATTTGGCCTACCATTTATTCATTAACATGTTCTGTTCTGAACCTCATGTGCGCTTTTACATATGTATAAATTACAATGGCCTCGGTTATTTGAAAGTTCCGTATATTTACAAATGAAGTTCATGTATGCTTAGCTTAAAAGTTGTATTGGTACCTGCTGCAGGATGAGTCCCAAGATTTCTACAAAAGGCAACAGCTCAGGGAGCTGGCAATGCTAAACTCAACCCTGAGAGAGGACAGCCCTCATCCTGGGAGCGTCTCTCCATTCAGCAACGGTGGTATGAAACGTGCAAAAACGGGTCAGTAGAGAAGCTGCTATACCGTCCTACCTGGCGCTGTCCAGGAGTGTTATGCCGTTGTCATGGGAACGCCATGCCTTCGGGCAATATGGGCATGCCGCATGCGTGAAGGAAGCAATGTGCCTTCACTAGCCGAGTCTGGTATCAGTTAGTTTTCGCCTTCGGACAGGGGAAACTGCTGGGATGGTGAGAGTAGTCGCGGGATCCTTGGTTGGATCCGGTTTGGTTGTTGTATGGTCTAGAACATTCGTTTTATTTGTTATTGACGGTTAACCCTAGTATGTGGTGGTATGGTGGTGAACTGCAAACTGCATGATAAACTAGAGGACTGAGTATGAGAGCTTTAGGTGGTTTGTTAACCTTGTATTATAACCTTTAACATTATGGAGTTGCAAAAAATAAAAAAGATAATAAGGATCGTCAGCTTGTACCTGCTGATATCTTGTTTTGGTCACAGGGATCTTGAACTTACAATGCCATAATACAACCATGATTTACAATGCCTAGCAGTTTTCAGGCACCCGCTGTTCACTGAATTCAAAAAAAAAAAAACCTCTACATTGTTGGACCAGCTAAAAACTTTCTTAGCCCCATTCATTCAGACATGTTTGGCTCCAGTCGATTATATTTGTGTAACGTGGTCTGCGAGATGCTGTTGGCTTCTGGGGCACAGGAAGGCAGTTGCGCTCTGAGCACGATAACGATGGCTGGTATGCAACGGCATGGTGTTGCACAGGGCATGGCCTGAAGACTGTACCTCTGAAGACCTGGGTGATGGCTACAGCTTCTCCATTGCCTGTGTCAGGCCTGACAGCCCATTATGCAAACTGTAGCTTGTTCAGCTGTCCATAAACATGTCCCCTGAGGTTTTTTTCGGTGCATGATTCAATCAGGTAAAAGCGAAACTGAAAGAATCGCACTCGCATGGGTGGAGTTCTGCAAAGACAAACACTCCATTGGCATGGTTCATCGGAATTCAGATACAAAGCGCAAGGGCATCTTATTAATCAAACTGAAAAATGCAGAAAAAAAATTGTAGCAAGGCAACTCAGGACTCAGCAGAACCACAGTCCAGAGGATACATATACAGCGATTGCATTAGTAACTCGGAACAAGAGCTGTAGCTGTATAATACCAGGCACAAGCGGAGCAATGTAAGCTACAGGTAGAGCTGTATGCCTCCAAGATCAACTGACCATCACTTCCAAGAGTCCAACAGCTAAAGTGCTGAACTATAAACAATGTCAGAGCATAGTATTGTGTCTTCATTTTTGAAGGCAAAAAAAACTCGAGATCTTACAGTTGCCACCGCGTTTGCAAAACCACATTCTGTACAGGTCAAAAGAAAATGATGATACTGAAGTGCACGTGCATATGTTAAAGAGAAGTTCAGCAAATCGTGCTTTTATATCAAAGACAGACATACCAAAAACTGAATTCAGCCATGTAGCCAACATAAAGACAACAAAATTTTCAGAATGTGCCACTCAATGAAAGCGTTTCCTTCCTCGCAAAAAAAGAAAAAGAAAAGTTGGCTACATATCTAGAAAGGATAAAATCTGAAATTCACATGACACAGCTTCATACTGAAGGGCACATGCTAATTGTTTGTGCCGATTTACCACATCTTTCACAACGCAGAAAGTGAATACACACCAAAGAGTACACAGAATAATTATCTGGTCAAACCATCAACTCACATCTGTAAAGCAGGCACCAGCTAAGCATATAAAGACTTAAAAGAGACTAGAGTAGCAAAACATTACCAACATCAAGAGAGATAATAATCGAAGAGGGAACAACTCAGGCATGACAGCAAGATACAAATTCTAGGAAGTCATTGAAAAATAGAAATATTCCTGTCCCTTACCACGCATGCCTGCATACGACAAACCTTTAATTACACTACAACAGTGTAACCAAAAAAAGCCGGCGAGCACCTTTGATTACACTACAACAGTGTACCAAAAAAAAGCCCGCGAACTTGACATGTGCACACATAGACAGCCAATTTAACTGAAATAACATGTGAATATAGATCAACAGATCGCACTCCAGAAAGGTCATCCCGACAACCAACTATTAGCAATTACATACTACTTTGATGAAAACAAGATATTGTTGCACACATCAAGAGCTTGCATAAGTACAAATTCCACATCCAAGCACGCACACTGCATCACATAGATCGGGAACATATTACCAAATGTAACAGATTACCATATATACATAAGATCATCACCCAATCATATCACAACCAGAGTCGCAGTTTTTTGCATCAACAATTTAACACTAACCAAAATTATACAATACCAAGTTTTGATGATGCTATATAGGCAATCAAGGTTCTAGCCAGTAATAGTGATTAATAGTGATTATAAGGGTACTTGGGCACTCAGGCTCCGCCAACCTCCTCCACACAGACAGAGGCAGCGTGGATGCATGGCACGCAGGCGAGTGCCACTGCCACAGCCCGGACGCTTCTTGCGCTTCCCAGGGATCATCTCCCACATCGGCTTTGGTGCAAAGGCCTTAACCTCCGAACTACCTCCCTCCACCAGACCGGCGCAGCTACCACCCTCCTCCTTCACCTTCACCTGCAGAGGTACGGTCGATTTCACAGGTACCGGTGGTGGCGGCGAGTAGCGAGCTGCGGGGAAGTTGGTATGGGCGCTGGGCCCGCGGAAGCGGATGTTTGCAACGTCGTAGGCGGCGGCGGCCTCCTCCGCGGTGTTGAAGGTGCCGAGCCAGAGACGGCGGCTGCCGTGCGGGTCGCGTATCTCCGCCGCCCAGCGCCCCCACGGCCTCCGGCGGACGCCACGGAAGCGAACGGGCGGATTAGCCCCGGCCGCTTCCATCACGCGGCGCCTCGCGCCCACGCTGCTGCTGCCAACCCTCGCCCTCCGCGGAGGCGGCGGCGGATCCTCATCTTCGCTGGAGGACGAATCGGTAGCATCAGCGTCGTGCACGAGGATACGCACCACGCGTGCCCGCGGCGGCTCGGACGCCGTCATCGCCACATCCGCCGCCGGGGCGGCCAGCTGTTGCAGGCTAGGGTTTGGACCCATGCCTTGGGAATCGACTCAATCCATGGGGATTTGCGATAGGGTTGGCTGCGCTTAGCCTCCGCGCCCCTCCATGGGAGCGTGGGGTTGAAGGCGAGGGTTTTAGGGTTAGGGTGTCACGAGCTGGTGCGGCGGCGAGGAGAGCTTGTGGGGTTGCGGGGGAAGCGGGGAGACGAAGAGGATACGCGTTGAGGGTGTGGGGACTATAAAATATTACATAATTCTATAAAACGGACCAAGGGGTAATTCTGGGATTTCGCGTTCCAGCGTCGCCGCATCGGATAGGAATCTCCGGTTTATCTCTAATCTAAAAAGAATGAACTTACGAGAAAATGAACTTACGAGAAAAAGTTGGTACGACGTTTTCCGCTCGGACGACCACGGACGACGACCGCGATCCCCCTCCGCTCGCTCCCTCGCGCCCCCCTCCCACGCATTTCCATTTTTACCCTTAGGGTTGCCGCCGCCCAGTCCTCATCGACCGAGCACCGCCTCCTCCCCATGCCCGCCACGCCGTGCCCCGCCACGCGCGTCCCGCCGCCGCCTATCTCGCCCGGGCTCGGCACCGCGACCGCCCGCCAACCCCAGCCGCCGCCTCTCCGCGCGCGCGTCCGCCCCGCGCGTCCGGCCGTGTCGCGGCCGGCCTCCCGCTCCTATTTTTCCTCGCATCTTTCCTCCGCTTTCTCTTTTTCCCCTTCGATCCAACCCCGCGCGCCGCCCCCTCCGCTCGAACGCAACCCTACCCCGTGCGCCGCCCCCTCCGCTCGACCGGCTCCTCATCGTGGCCGTCCTTTGCCTCCTCCCATCGTCGCCGTCCTGCGCCGCCAGCCTCCACAAATCGTCGCCGTCCTGCGCCTCCAGCCTCCACAAATCGTCACCATTCCTGCGCCTCCTCCCCATCGTCACCGTTCTGCGCCGCCGTTCTGCGTCGCCGTTCTGCGCCGTCGTTCTGTGCCGCCGGCATCCACAACGCGCCCCTGCCCGCGACTTTTTTCCTCACCGAGCGCCCCCCACTCCCGCTTCCCGTCCACACCGCGCCTCGCCTCCCCTCTCCGAATCGCCCTCCCCGTCGGCGCATCGAGATGACGGGCGCGGGATCCACCGGGGACTGCCAGCGCGGGCGGTGGATGCGCGATGCGGCGACGACCGGAGACCTTCCCAGGTACACCTCTTTCTCTCTCGGCCCGAGAACCTCACGTGCGCCGTAGATCGAGTCCAACACCTCCGAGACGTCCCGCCTCCGATCCGGCGTCCTCCCTCCCATCGCCACACCACCTTCGTCGATCCGGCGGCACCATCCCCACGATGACCACATCTCCTCCGCCCTCGCTCGTCCCGTCAACGCGTTGGCCGAAGTTTACATCCTCGATCTGGTCTTCTTTTTTAGGGGAAGAAGCGATCTGACATGGATCCCGGGTCAGCCTCCTTAGTACATCGCGGACAGGTGATTTCTCGATCTGTGACGTTGCCCTGTAATTTGTGATTGCAATTCCATGAGTTGAATAATACTCACGTCCTGGTTTGCCTACAACGTGTTGCTTGATGTCTTGTTCTTGTTTGACAAAATGTCATTCCCGTCCACCATCCTCACGATGGTTATCATGCCATATGTTTTAATGATGTTTAAACAGGAAAAAGCATATGTTCTCATTCAAGCTTTCCTTTTTAGATAATCCATAAAAAACAAGCATACTAAATTTGTTACATAATGTCGATGCACATTGTTGTGCACTTTCATCTTTGTTGCATCACTTTTAGTTTCTCGAGGGCTTGATGAATTACGTATACTTTGAGAAATAATGCCCTCTATCGAAGCATGTTTCCGAGTACATATCCGAACGTCTATATGCTGTTGTTTATATCTATATTGGCAAATTGCTGACGAAAACATGCTTAGCCCAATAACTGTTTCAATATTTGGAAAATTAATGCTTAGTTTGAAATTAGAATGTTGTTCCTTGTCTGTCGTAAGGAACTCAAGCAAAAGTGCTACAGCCTTCTGTTCCATGGAGACACCCTAATTTCTATTCCCTAGGAACTAATTGTTCTTTTGTTGTTATGACGGACACTCCACTTTTCAATTTCACAGCTATTCAGTTGAGGGCAATGTGATCTCTGCAAGACTATATCGTCTACTGTCATTGACCGAATTCAATATCCTTTCACTTTGTAATGTGTCTTTTTTCCTAAATTTTTCCCCTGTGAAATGTTAAAGTATGACTGTGCCCATATTTGCTAATCTCTCATTTACTACTGTGTCGAAGGTTTTTAGTTCTTAAACACGCGGCTTTATTTTTCTAAAAACAAATTGATGGTAAGCTTTCTTTTTTACCTCATGTGATTTGTCAGCTATTCTTGGAAATTTGGGGTAGTGATGGCTCTCTGGTTGCTACTTGGTTACACTTTATGCCACATCGGTTTTTGTATTACTGATATTTGGACTTTTGGTTGCTGCTTGATTACTGATTGTACACATGGGATTTATCCTCCACTTTTCCAATTAGTTCTCTTCCATTATTTTAAAGCGCTTTTCTTAAGGAATCACATTATTTTTTCCCGCTGATCAAAACTATAGCAAAGACAATTACAGTTTAGGCTTCTCTTTTTCTTTCAGTGAAGTATCTGTTTCTAGCATATTCTTTCAACTGCATTCTAGGTAGAGTGGAGGACAATGACCTTGCTTCTCTCTGTTGTGCTGCTTGCAATTTGCAAACCATGTGATGTCATCTTATTTAATTAAACAGTGATATTGTTTGTTATAATGTCAGAGAAACAAAGGAGAACAACATTCTTATGAATACTGAAGGAGAACCACATTCTTATGGCCTTCAACAGTGCAAGAGCTTGTGACGGCAAGCTCCAGAATTAGCATCAAGATTCTCACCCTCCCGAATTAGATGGTGTTTTTGTCAATTCAATCCTTCAGGTAAAACATAAAAACATCATAATCTTGACATGCTGAACTTTAGTTGCTCATGATGCACAGCACACACACACCTTTGCTGCCCGATCCAGCTGCCGCTGCCAGTTCTTCCTCTTATCACATTCTTCTTCCAGTTCTTCCTCTGATCCAATTCTTCTTCTGTCAATCTTCAATTCTAGAATTTATGTTGCAGATCAATTATGAGTATCAACAACAGCACGAAGTCGTCACCGCATTTAGGCCAGTCCCAAGAAGTCAGGTACGAGCAGCGTCTATGGTCTTGCTGTCTGATGCTATTCGATGTTGCGCGTTTGGACTCATATTTTGCTGCACCTTCATAACATGTGATGAGGACATCACCATGCTGAACACACATACGCCACGACCTTTCCCATGCTGAACTTCGTCTCCGACTCAGCTACCACGTCCATCTCGGATTCAGCCTACACTTACGCACGGTTTCGGCGATAACTCCATCATACGACGTCGAAACGAGGCGTATAAGTACTCGTTGGAAAGAGGACGACGACACCGTCGATTTGGTTCTGGTCCTAGCTCCAGAAGTCACGTGGATCATGCTGTGTGACCATGACAAGGTGCTGCGCCACCTATTTTGGGCCAACTTGGCCGTGTATCGAGTCGGGCCCTTGGCCCAAGTCGTGGGCGCCCCCTCCTGGTCTCCCACAACCCTAGGATGACCCTCCCTCTCCATAAACTCAGTAGCCGCCGCCGGTTTAGAGGCGGGTTTTGCTTAGAGTTTTCTGTCGTCGAACAGTCGCCGTTATCGGTTTGTGAAACCCCAACTTTCGTGTGTTAATCATTCATCTGCAGAGTCACTATTTTGAGAGCTGCTTCTTTCGAGTTCTTGCTTGTGTTCTTTGTTTCGCAGGCAGGGATTAGCCTTCGCGGCGAGGTCAACCGGATTGTGACACGGTTGATAACCAGAGGAATCGTGGTGCTAAGATTGTAGGGGTCCAGGTCTTTGGATCTGAAGCCGGATCGGTGCGTCACATCCGCCCTAAACGAGTTATCTTTCACCTGATGGAAGATCGGGCACCCACGTCCCCATCAACATGGGATTCTGCAAGACTGCAGTTGTACTTGCTGCCATTCAGGTGCTGATCCCAGACCATTTCTGCGCGTGCTGATGTGCTACCATTCGTACGGGTTGCCAGAACCAAAAGGGAGATCCAAGGATATAACAATATGGATTGGAGTGAAGGTATAGACCATTGTCTTTTTAAGCGAAGTTGATTTAGATTAAAAATATTATTTTGTTCTATAGGAAAAGTAGAAAAAATATGTCATGTATGCATCAAAGCTCTTTTCTTTTGAATTCCATCTCACTAAGGATTTTGATTGATCTCATTGCACTATGTTACTACAATTTTTTTCTGGCTCTTTCGTTCGGTGGAATTGATCATTCCCATTGTGCTGATATTCTCTTGAATACCATGCATAACTTGCTTTGTTAATTCAATAACTGTATTCTTGGAAAATAAATTTGATGGATCCTGCGGTGCTTTATTGCCATATTTTGTAGTCCCATTCAACCTTGCTTTAACTGTCTTAGGGACTGACCAGACCTCTGGAGCTTATACTCCCAAAGCCAATGACCTACCTGAAGCTTAGAAGCACCCGCCATACACCAAAAATCAATCTCTATGTTGCAATTGGTCTACCTCATCGTATGAAAATAAAAGGTTACTGTGTAACAGTGTAAGTGTAGTGAAAAATGTCAAAAACTAATATCTATGATTGGCATACTAATGTGAGTAACTTCATTTTTGGTTGATGTGTAGTTTAGACTGTCAAAAAATTAATCCGGTGGAATCGAACTGTGGCTGAAAAAAATCGAACTGTGGCTACACCTGGAGTCTTTTTTCATCTCTGTAATAGAAGCTGTGATATCTTTCTTAGCATGCCTTGATGGATCTTAGCTTTTGAATTACCTGGAGCCTTTTTTTCATCTCTGTAATAGAAGCTGTGATGTTTTTTCTTTTCATATTTGTCTTTGTTTTCATCTCATATTTGTTACACTTCAGAAGTAACCACTATCATTTCTAAAAGATCTTACCAGATTAGACGACTCATTATTTGAACTATCAGAGGACCAGATTCTCATTGCGGCACAAGTGAAGCTTCAAGAGGAGTAGATTGCTTTAAAACAACATATACCTGATGCTTCTTTATTGAGTAAAAGTGATAATGCATAAATGTACCCAACATGGATTTTGTAATTGTAAAAACACTATGCTTTTCATTCTACTTCTATTGCATTGAGAATTACCAATATAAGGTGGTATTAACGAACACCAACAATGCTACGACATAAGATTTTATTTATCACATTAAGTTCATCAAATCAATGTATTGAAGGGTGTAAATTGTGAACATGATGCATGATGATAGACGAATTGTGCACAAATGCAACTAGAATACTATCATCTTTGTGAGCATGGTACTATGCCATCGATATAATATAATTCATGATAGTTTTGCATCTATTTGATGAAAATGTGAGCCCATAACAACGCACGGGCATGATGCTAGTTTATTTCAAAAAGAGTCTCCGGTTTAAGAGTAACTCCAGCGAGAGCCTCCAAATTAAGACCTACAAAACCCTTTTGCAGGCCCAACTGAAAAAAATAGCGGCCCAAAATTATCACTCAACTTGAGTAGTGAAATCAATCTAGACCACTATTTGCCTATGGGCCCCATCTGTCATACACAGAGAGAAGGAGTCCTCTCGCCGCGCACGGGTCGCAGGATGCAGCCGCGGCGACGCGGAGACCGACCGGGTGCGGGATGTGCCTCTCCTCCCTCCTCGCCGACCCCGTCCACGCCGCGCCGCGAGCTCCCGACACCATGGGAGGCGAAGGTGGCTTCTTCCCTGTCGTAGAGCTCCCTGTCGCATGCTGATAAGACCTCTGTCCAAGAAATGTAGCTAGACGTGCTGATAAGAGAGAAGTCGGACGAAGCCTCTCCCTTCTCTACAATAGAGAGGGCGATCCGGGAGGCGAAAAAGGAGGTAGTCTCTTCCGCCTCCTGTGGCCTGCGGGTCGTCGGGAGGTGGCGGGGACTGTTAGTCTCTCGCCTGCTGGTTTGGTAGGTCCTAGGTTATGGTTTCCTTTCTCTAGGTTCAGGTTTCCGACGGGCGGCGGCGTCATAGAATAATAAGGTCCTCCCAGTCTCTACCCGCCCCGATGGTGCTTCACTTTGGCGCTATCAGTGAGTTTGTGGAGGAGGGGCTCCCAGCGTGGAGTCCCTGTATAGGAGTCGTCCGTCGGTGGCTCGTCGCCAGGTGAGTTCGCCGGCTTTTGTGGTCAAGGATGCAATGACAGCTATGGGTCTGATGGATGTCTGGAAAGTGGACCAGACTCTGTACCGCGACGGTTTCAACCGTCGACGGCGTGCCTCGATCCAAAGTCATTGGAGCTTGGGGCGCAGCCCCGGCCGATGGGCGAACGGTGATGCCTTAATCTCATATGCATGGGTGAGTGGATATTGCGACTCTCTTCAAAGCCTCGTGGCGACGGAGCTCCTCCGGCCCTGGGACGGCGGCGACGGGCCTTCGGTGGTAACCGAAGGCTGCGAGATCTGGAGGAATGGGCCTGTAGTGGTCCTAGGGACCTTCTTGTAATTTCTTTATTTTCTTGGGAACTCTGTGTCAAAGGGTTGATCTGCTGTCCTTTGTATCCTTCTATAGCGTATGTGTACTTGTACACTGTATTTGTACTGCCTTCAACTTGAATACATGTACGTTTGATAAAAAAAGTGATAATCATATGCGAGGTGCACGAATGGTTACATGGCATAAAAAAACTTAACTTGCGGGAAAAGACCGCACCACGGCATTGTATTAAGAAAAAAACCTTCTCACACAGATTAAGAAAACCCTCGGACCTCTCTCTCACCCATACACAGTGGGCGGCGGCACCGCAGCACACGTGAGTTGAGGCTGACTTTAGATTGTGCTTTGGCGTGGAAGAGGCAAGGATATTTTTTTACAACGGCAGACTTCTGAGAGGGCCACAACGGTCGCTCAAGCACGTGTGTCTACTGGGGAATAAATTCCCCTGTGACACAAATTCAATTTGCTGCTCGCACACCGGCGGAGCTAGCCACCCAAGCTTCCGCTCGGTTCTCTACATAAAATTAATACAACAACAACAACAACTTAGCCTTTTGTCCCAAGTAAGTTGGGGTAGGCTAGAGATGAAACCCACAAGAAACAAGGGTAGGAGAAGCACAAAGCACAAGAACACAAAAGAATAAAAGAAAAAGAAAAGATCATGTTTCAGGCACATTGATTGCAAGTCTCCAAGCACTTCTATCCATAACTAACTCATTGGGGATGTCCCACTCCTTAATGTCTCTCTTGACCGACTCATCCCAAGTTAGTTTAGGTCGACCTCTACCCCTCCTTACACTACCGACCCGGTCTATCACCCCACTACGCACCGGCGCCTCGGGAGGCCTCCTCTGGACATGGCCAAACCATCTCAACCGGTGTTGGACCAATTTTTCCTCAATTGGTGCCACCCCAACCCTATCCCGAATGTCTTCGTTTCGGACTCTATCTCTTCTTGTATGCCCACAAATCCAACGCAACATACGCATCTCAGCGACACTCAGTTGCTGGACATGTCATCTCTTTGTAGGCTAACATTCAGCACCGTATAACATCGCCGGGCGAATCGCCATTCTATAGAACTTACCTTTAACGGTTTTAAAATCTATTTAAAATCATATATAACTATATAGAGCACTCCACTAAGGATTTCTCTCAACCCTCGTGAAAGCACATCATCACCTCCCACTAAGATGCATTAATTGTTATTTCTCTCTTACATGTGGACATCATCTTGAATTATGGAAGGTTTTTTCCCTTATCTATTCAAATCATCATATATAACTATATATGAGCACCTCACTAAGGATTTCTCTCAACTCTCATGAAGTTACATCATCACCTCTTACTAAGATGCATTAATACTCCACTAAGATCCACTAATTGTCATTTCTCTCTTATCGTGGTGCACATCATCTTGAATTCTGAAATGTTTTTCTTATCTATTGAAAAGTAAGATAAAAGTTTATGATTTTCATCAAGAGATGCCTCATATGACTCTCAGGTATAATCTCTGCAGGTGCAATATTTTTACAAGTAACCAAACAACCACAATGATTCATAGTTTATTGAAAAACTTTTTCAATCTCGCAACAACGCGTATGGAATCACCTAGTTTTAAATATACGTGAGCTTAACCGTCACTATGGATTTGTGAGTGCGAAAAGGTGGCGCCCCGTCCTTTCTCTTCCTCCCGAGTTGTCGCCTCCACCATGGCTCCTCCCCGTCTACTCCACCACGTGCGCGCCGCTCCTCGTCATCGTCCAGGCGAAGCGCCGCACTACCTCCTCGTCCGCTCCACCGAGCCCCCTCGCCGTTTTCTCTACGCCGCCTCGCCGTCCACCACGCCGCCTCGCCGTTCGCTCCAGTCCTCCACCACGGATCCAGGAGCCGCCGTCGCCGTCTCTGCGCATCTGCTTCCGGAGCTCGGTGGCGGCAACTTCCACACCGACGTCGCCTGCATCTCCACGACCATCGTTTCCACCTCCGCCGGCACCTCCGCATCCACACCGCATCTTGGAATCTCTCGGTATGCTCGATTATTCCTCCCCATCTCCTCTTCCTCTCCCATTCACCCCTTTGCTCTAGGGTTCTAAGCATAGATCTTGTGAAATTGATGATTTCTTTCCCTATTTTATGTTACTTGGCATCTTGATCCGTCGTCAAGTCGGGACTCCGTTTCCAGCTCGTCCACTGCGGCTCGACACTGTCAACTTCACATGCGGCGACCTCAGCACCGGCCTCCGCAAGGTACCAATCCCTTATTCCTCTTTCTGTGCTACTGGATTGGTGTCGGGGACAGCCATAGGGGTCCTCTGACTATAGGGGAGATTACCCTTCCTAAAAAATTGACACAAAACCACAAAAACACTCCTCAAATCGGCCACAGCCCGAACACGAATAAAGCCCACGGCCCAGCAACCTCCATGGCCCATTAAACCGCCATCCCCGGCCGCCCTCGAGCGAACCTCCGCCTCGCTCGAGGGTCGAACGCCGCGCGGCAAAACCTCGCCTCGCTCGAGGGCGCGGCGCCCCTCGTGCGAGTCTCCGCCTCGCTCGATGCCTCCCCTCGACCCGTGGCGCCTCACCTGCTCCCCCCGACCGGAGCATTAAATGCCCTGACACGCCGCGGGCACCCGGGTCAAAAGGCGAATCCCCGCCACGCCGATCTCCTGACACCGCCTGGGAATCTGATCCCAGCGCTGTTCGAGCAACCCACCACGGTGCGGCCATCCCTGGCGCTGTATAAGCGCTGTGCGGGATGGCTGGTGTCATTCTTCGACACTGTACCACCCGCTCCCGTCCTTCCTCCCCGCCATACCCCTCGAAAAGGGATGGCAACACCCTCGAGGGGCGTACGGCCGCCGCCCTGACGCACGCCCATGACGGTGCTGTGGCGCAGGGTAGGCAGGGCACGTTCCCTCCGTCACCTCCGGCGCTGTGCGGCCATCCCGGGCACTGTGGAACCATCCCCGGTGCTGTGGAGCCCTGTTCCGATGGGACACCACCACGCCGACCCCTGTGTGGCATGGGCGCTCCCGCCATCGAGGCCCTCGAAAGGGCATGGGGCACCCTCGAAAGGTGTACGGACTGCGAGTAGGCGCACACACTGACCGGCGCCGCCGTACGAGCGGCGTGCGCCACGTCCCCTCCACCAACTCCGGCGCCGCCCGGCCATCCCGGGCGCTGTGCAACTGACCCGGGGGCTGTACGGCCATCCCCAGCGCTGTGCGGACAGCCCGTCGCGTGGAACCATGCCCGACGCTGTGGAGCCCCATTCCGATGGGGTGCCACCACGCCGAGCCCTGTGCAACACAGGCGCTCTCGTCAGCTAGACGCTCGAATTGATGTACGAACGGCAGCCAGATATGAACGCCGGATGAACTACCCTCGAAGCTGCTCCCCGGCGAGTACAAAGCTGCCACGACACCCGCAAGTACTAAGACTCATCGGGACACAGTCAGATCACAAGCGTTGTATACTGGTACTATGATACTGTGCAAAACCCCATGCGGCACGTTTTGTAAGCCGCCTCCCCTTGGTCTATAAAAGGAAGAGGTGGTCGCCCGAAAGCAAGGGGGGACAATCTGCATCACTTCTCACCCACGCTCACTCGCTCGCTCATTCCCTTGATATTGGCACTCTGCCTCAATCATCTAGCAGGGACATGGAGGCTTTTCCTCCTCTCCCGCCTAGCTTGTAGCCCCCCTCTACAGGCACCACGGTGCATCGCAATACAGCGCTCAAGCGCAACCTGCTGGACGTACGGCCTCACGACCGGAACCAGGATAAACCCGTGTCCTCGCATTGCTTAGCACCGGCCATCGAGAGACCGATCACAACGCATTTCACTAGTTAGTGTCGGGACTAATCTCAACACCGACAGTTGGCGCGCTAGGTAGGGGGCTCATGCTGTGATCGACCCCTCACCAGAAGTCTCGATGGTGATTCGCACCGAGATGACATCCCAGAGGTACACCATGGGCAGCTCGGACCCTTTCCCTGCCGGATTCGAAATCTGGTTCGGGAGCCTGAACTTTCAGGCTACGGGGAACGGCTACCACATGCGCCTTACCAATCGGGATGAACTCCACCCGTGGCGGTCAACCGGGCCGGGCCCGATCCCCGCCACGCCGACGACCGACGTCCCGGCACCGGGACCCACGACGGCGGTTGCCTTGACGTCTCGACACCGCAAACGCCCGGGTCAGCGCTCACATCAGGCGCGCACGGAGCGGCGCCGGGCAGCATGCGACGCGGCCCGGAGCGACGCACCACCGCCGAGCGACACGACGGCGCACCCTGCAGGGGAGCGCGCGGCCACGGGGCCGCAGTTCCCCCACGGGATGCGCAACTCCGCCACAACGTACGCCTCATCCGCCAGCACCGACATGGCCGCATACGAGGATCTCCCGGGCCATCACCTGCTGTCAACCCGGAACCTCATCGCCACCACCAACGACGAGTCGTACCACGGCTCGGCCACCGAGCTGCCGCCCGCGACCTCGCACGGCTACGCGGAGTGGGACTTCTCCGGCGTACCGGACCCTGTGGTGTTCCGGTGGTTCCTTGACGCCGCGGACTACTGGTTCGGTTGCTCCGACGACTCCAGCGAAGGGAGCTACGATCCCTCGCACGAGTGCTTTGTTGTCGTCATCAATGAGCATGCTGACGGCGCAAACGGAGCAAGCGACGGGGATGCGGCCCAGCATCCAGAGCCAAACCCGCCACCGGCCCCACCAGCGGGCAATGCGGATATTAATGCGTAGCTGGCCCAGGCGCGCGAGCTCGAGGCGAAGCTCGCAGAGGAGTACCGGCAGGTGCGGCTCTTGCGTGCTACCATCGCAGGGGAAGCCTCGGCGCATGGCGAACGCGCCCGAGAAGCCGGGAGGCAGGCCCGTGAAAGCATCAACGCCGACTTCAACGTCGACGACCCGCACACGCCACCACGAGCCAGCCAAAAGCTCATCGCGGCAGCGACACTGCTTCGGGCCATGCCCGAGCCGTCAACACCCGAGGCGCGCAACCTACGCCGCGAGGTGCAAGCCCTCATCGAGCAGGCGGCCGTGCAGCAAGCAGAGAGCTCCGCATCCCGCATGCGCAACCAGTCCAGTGCGCAAGGCGGCAGCAGCGCACAGGACCAAGAAGCATTCGTGCACGCGGACGGCGCGGCAGGACAGCCAGCGAACCGGGGCAGGACAAGTGTCAGGGAGCGGATCCTTGACACGCGCGGCCAGGCCCGAGAAGGTGATGCTCGCAACGTCCTGAATGCCAAGAGAAGGGGCGACGCGGAGGCGAGAACGGCAGCAGGCTACCACCCTCGACGTGGTGGTCGCTACGACAGCCGGGAGGACCGCTCACCGACGTCGGAACCCCCGGGGACCCTTGTGTTCAGCCGGGAGATCCGCACGGCGAACATCCCCCAGCGCTTCCGCCAGCCCACCACCATCACCAAGTACACGGGGGAGACGGACCCTCGAGTTTGGCTCAATGACTACCGCCTGGCTTGCCAGCTGGGCGGCGCCACCAGCGATGCGGTGATCATCCGCAATCTACCGCTACACCTTGCGGATTCAGCCCGGACGTGGCTCGAACATCTGCCAGCCAGCCAGATCCACGGCTGGGACGACCTGGTCCGCACCTTCGTGGGGAACTTCCAGGGCACGTACGTGCGCCCCGGGAACTCCTGGGACCTGCGGGGGTGCACCCAGAAACCCGGCGAGTCGCTCCGGGACTTCATACGGCGCTTTTCCAAGCGCTGTACCGAGCTCCCGAGCGTTGCTCAGTCGGAAATCGTGCATGCCTTCCTTGAGGGCACGACCTGCCGGGACCTCGTGCGCGAGCTCGGGAGGAGCCCGCCGGTCGACTCCAACGAGCTGTTCGACATCGCCACCAGCTTCGCTTCTGGAGAAGAGGCAGTGGGGGCGATCTTCGATGGCAAAAAGGGCAAGCACATGGACGACGCGCCCGCGGAGGGCAGCAAGTCCAAGGAACCCGCGAAGGAGCAAAAGCGGGGCAAAAAGGGCAAGAAGCCCCCTCGTGATGCACGCGCGTAGGGACGCGGTGAGGATGACAACGGAGCCCTCGTAGTCGACCCTGCACGTAAGGGTCCTCGAGGCCCCCTCGAGGCCCCGGCGTGTTTGACGACATGCTAAAGAAGCCCTGCCCGTACCACGAGACCCCGGTCAACCACACCCTCGAGCAATGCGACATGCTCAAGAAGTACTACAGCCGCGTCGCCGTGAAGGAGGACGAGGCCAAGAAGGATGGGGGTGACGGAGGCGCCGACGGTTTCCCCGCAGTGGAGAACGTCTTCCTCATATTCGGGGGGCCGACGGTGGATATGTCCACCAGCCGACGCAAGCACGAGCGGCATGAAGTTCTCGCCGCCGAGAAGGCCCCTCCTTCCTTCCTCGACTGGTCGGTTGAGGCCATCACCTTCAGCCGCAAGGACCACCCGAACCGCACCCCCAACCTGGGCTAGTACCCGTTGGTCGTTGACCCCATCATCGGCAATTCACGATTCTCCAAGGTGCTGATGGACGGCGGCGGCAGCCTCAACATCCTGTACGCACATATCCTGCGATTGATGGGGATCAGTCTGCATCAGCTGCGGCCCAGCACAACGCCGTTCCATGGCGTCGCGCCAGGCAAGCGCGTCCACCCCCTCGGGCAGATCGATCTACCGGTCTGGTTCGGCACACCGGACAATTTCCGCAAGGAGACCCTCACCTTCGAGGTGGTGGGGTTTCGGGGCGCGTACCACGCCATCCTCGGGCGCCCGTGTTACGCCAAGTTCATGGCAGTCCCAAACTACACCTACCTCAAGATGAAGATGCCGGGGCCAAAAGGCATCGTCACCGTGGGCTCGTCGATCGAGCACGCATTCGACTGCGACGTCGAGTGCGTCGAGCACGCCGAGGCGCTCGCTCTGGACGAGTCGCTCGTCGCGGTTATGGAGAAGCTGGCCAACGCGGGCCTCGACTCCCCCACGAAACACGCGAGCAGCTTCGAGGCTGCCGAGCAGACCAAGGAAGTACCCCTCGACGCCGTTGCCCCCGAGGGCAAGGTGCTGAGGGTCAGTTCCACCCTCGACCCGAAATAGGAAGTGGTGCTCGTCGACTTTCTTCGCGCCAACACAGACATCTTCGCGTGGAGCCCCTCGGACATGCCGGGCATTCCGAGGGAGGTCGCCGAGCACTCCCTTGACATCCTACCTCACTCCAGAGCTGTGCAACAGCGCCTGCGACGCTTTGACGAAGAAAGGCACCGGGCGATTGGAGTGGAGCTGCGAAGGCTCCTGGAGGCCGGATTCATCAAGGAGGTGTTCCACCCCAAGTGTCTTGCTAACCCCGTATTAGTTAAGAAGAAGAATGGGAAGTGGCGGATGTGTGTAGATTACACCGGGCTAAATAAAGCATGTCCTAAGGTTCCTTTTCCTTTACCACGAATCGATCAAATTGTGGATTCCACTGCGGGATGCGAGCTCTTGTGTTTCCTTGATGCCTATTCGGGTTACCACCAAATAAAGATGAAGGAGTCCGACCAACTCACGACTTCTTTCATCACGCCGTTCGGCATGTTTTGCTACGTAACGATGCCATTTGGTCTTCGAAATGCTGGGGCTACATACCAGCGATGTATGCAACACGTTTTCGGGGATCACATCGGGCGGACCGTTGAGGCGTACGTAGATGACATTGTCGTCAAAACCAGGAAGGCGGATGACCTGGTTAACGATTTGCGTGTTACGTTCAATTGCTTGCGGGCCAACGGGGTCAAGCTGAATCCCGAAAAATGTGTCTTTGGGGTGCCGCGCGGCATGCTATTGGGTTTCATAGTCTCCCAGCAGGGCATCAAGCCCAACCCCGAGAAGGTCTCGGCCCTTGAGCGGATGGGGCCAATTCGAGACCTAAAGGGGGTGCAGAAGGTATTGGGTTGTCTGGCCGCTTTGAGCCGCTTCATCTCACGCCTCGGCGAGAAAGGCCTGCCCCTCTACCGACTCCTGAAGAAGCACGAGCGCTTTCTTGGACCGTCGAGGCCCAGGAAGCCCTTGACAAGCTGAAAACAACGCTTGCACACGCGCCGATCCTCACGCCGCCTCAAGACGGTGAACCTATGTATCTTTATGTCGCGGCAACCACCCAAGTGGTCAGCGCGGTCATCGTGGTGGAGAGAACAGAGGAGGGCCACGCCCTACCAGTCCAAAGGCCGGTATACTACATCAGCGAGGTGCTATCCGAGACCAAAGTGCGGTACCCTCAAATCCAGAAGCTGCTTTACATGGTGGTACTCGCACGGCGCAAGCTGCGGCACTACTTCGAGGCCCATCCGGTCACTGTGGTCTCATCGTTCCCGCTAGGGGAGATAATCCGCAACCCGGATGCCTCAGGTAGAATCGCGAAGTGGTCCGTGGAACTAATGGGGGAAACTCTCACCTACGCGCCGCGCAAGGCGATCAAATCCCAAATTCTTGCGGACTTCGTCGCTGAATGGACAGACACTCAATTGCCCCCATTACAGATCCAAGCCGAGTGTTGGACCCTCTACTTCGACGGGTCGGTGATGAAAACCGGAGCGGGCGCGGGCCTGCTTTTCATTTTGCCCCTCGGAGAGCATATGAGGTACGTGGTGCGCTTGCACTTCCCCGCGTCGAACAACATGGCGGAGTACGAAGCGCTCCTTTGTGGCCTTCGAATCGCCATCAAGACCGGTATCAAACGCCTCGACGTCAGGGGAGATTCACAGCTTGTGATCGATCAAGTCATGAAGAACGCGAGCTGCCACGACGAAAAGATGGGGGCGTACTGCAACGCTGTGCGTGAACTCGAGGACAAGTTCTACGGCATCGAGCTCAACCACGTCCCCCGCAAGTACAATGAGGAGGCGGACGAGCTGGCAAAGATTGCCTCGGGGCGAATCACCGTTCCTCCGAACGTCTTTTCGCGCGACCTTGCCAAGGCCTCCGTCGATCTTAGCAAAGCCTCGCCGAGTCCGGAAGAACCCTCGGGGGCTCCCACGAATCTAGCGGGTGCGGAACCCATGGAAGAGAACCCCTCAAACGAGGAATTCATACTCTCTTTACTCGAGGGGTACGGGGCTGACGAAGCCGAGGCCATGGAAATCGATACGGCCCTCCCCGTGGAAGACTGGCGAAGCAAGTATCTCGTCGGGATCGATCGAGGGGAGCTACCATCGGATCGGACCGAGGCGAGGCGCATCGCCAGAAAGGCCAAGTCATTCACCGTGATTGGCGGCGAGCTGTACAAGCGCGCCGCGTCAGGGATCCTACAACGGTGCATCCCCGTCCCTGAAGGTCGCGAGTTGGTACGGGATATCCACGCAGGTGTATGCGGCCACCACGTAGCGCCGCGCACCCTCGTGGGCAACGCGTTCCGCCAGGGCTTCTATTGGCCTACGGCGGTCGCCGACGCTAACGAAGTCGTGCGCACCTGTGAAGGATGCCAGTTCTACGCCCGTAAGACCCACCTCCCGGCTCACACCCTCCAGACCATACCCATTACATGGCCATTCACCGTATGGGGATTAGACATTTGTCGGGCCCCTGCGGAAGGCGCCCGGGGGCTACACGCATCTGTTGGTCGCAATCGACAAATTCTCGAAGTGGATCGAGGCACGCCCCATTACCAACCTCAGATCCGAACAAGCTGTGTCATTCTTCACCCACATCGTCCACAGATTCGGGGTGCCGAACTCCATCATTACCGACAATGGCACCCAATTCACCGGCAGGAAATTCCTGGAGTTCTGCGACAACTACCACATCCGCGTGGATTGGGTGGCCGTCGCGCACCCGCAGACCAAAGGCCAAGTGGAGCGCGCCAACGGCATGATCCTACAAGGCCACAAGCCTAGGATCTTCAACAGACTGAGCAAGTTTGGTCGAAATTGGATTCAAGAGCTACCATCGGTCATTTGGAACCTCAGGACCACCCCAAGCAGAGCCACGGGATTCACGCCATTCTTCCTCGTCTATGGCGCGGAAGCCGTCCTCCCCACAGACCTGGAATACGGATCGCCCAGGCTCAGGGCCTATCAAGAGAACTCGAACCAGCGGGCTCGTGAAGACTCGTTGGATCAAGTAGATGAAGCCCGCGATGTGGTGATGATGCACTCGGCAAGATACCAGCAAGCACTCCGGCGACACCAAGCCCAGAAAATCCGACGCCGTGACTTCAGCGAGGGCGACCTAGTGCTGAGGCTACGACAGGACAATCGAGGCCGACACAAGCTATCGCCGCCATGGGAAGGGCCCTACGTCGTCGTCGAGGTGCTCAAGCCCGGCACATACAAGCTTGCAAACGAGCACGGCGAAGTCTCCACCAACGCTTGGAACATCCAACAGCTACGTCGCTTTTACCCTTAAAAAGTTTCAAGTCGATTTGTGCATATCCGACGCCTCAGTCGGTTGTATATACGTTAAGATTGTGAATAAAGTCAAGGGTGACTCGGCTTTCCCCTGAAAGCCAAGTCCCCCTCGGGGGCTACTACGGGGGCACCCCCCCTAAATGGTCCCATTTTTTTCGCAAAAATCTTTTTTCCAAAAATGCTAAGTATGTCCCTACCCGGGAGCTTGGACAGAAAGAAGCAGGGCGTGAGTGGCCAAAAGGTAGAGACGGGTGAGTTAAGGACGGCCCACGCCTCCAGCAGGATACGGCTTCTCCTCCTCACCACTTTACCTTCAGGCTGCTCGCGAAAACGATCGATCCCAGCTAAAATTTGCCTAAGCAACGGGAAAGGACATAACGGCATAAACGAAACGAGTCATACTTAACTTACAAACATCAAAAGTGAACTGTCTTGTTACAAAAGCCACCTGGCTCAAATTCGGACCGAAGCGTCCCTCTCTGCGCCGGCAGTCCTCGCCTCGACGGCGACGCCCCCCTGGACCAGCTCCCCGGTGAGCCGCTCGATCTCCGCCTCTCGGAGTTGAAGCGCAGCCCTGGCCTCGGTCAGCGTGGTACGCTCCTGGTGGAGCTGGGACTGTGCCTCCTCCCGCGCCGTCCGTTCCCGCTGGAGGGCGGACCGAGCGTCATCGAGCGCGGCTCGCTCCTGCAGGAGCTGAGTCTGCACCTGCGCCCGCGCGCTGCGCTCCTGTTGGAGTCGATCCTCCGCCCCGGCGAGCGCCGTGACCTTCTCCTGTAGGGCAGCACCCAGCTTCTCGACCTCCTGGGCCTTCTGCTCAGCCTGGGTCTGCCAGGACCGCGCCCCCTCGAGGGTCGTGCGATCCTGCAGGAGTTGAGCCTGCACCTCGGCAAGGGCTGTCTCCTTCTGCGCCAGCGAGGTCTGTGCCTCGACCAGGGCGTCACGTGCCCTCTGCAGCTCGCCGCTTGCCGTCGACAGTGCCCCCTCCTTCTCCTGGAGCGCGGCCTTCACCTCCTCAACCTCCCTGGCTTTTTCCGCCGCCAAGGTACGCTGGTCGGTGTAGGCGTCCTCCACGCCCATGAGCCTGTACTCCAGCCAACCGTTGTCTTCCCGCAAGGCCTCCACCATGGCATCCAGGGACTCGTACTGTTCCCGGTACCAATCGAGGTCAGAGCTCAGCTCGGCGATGCGGTTGAGCCTCTCGCCCGCCTGGCCCTGTAGCTCCTGCGGGTAGTAATGGGAAGGCAAGGAAGGGGATAAGTCAGAAACGCTCAAACAAGAAAGGCCGGGGAGCAAGTGACGGTCAGACCGAGGTTCTTACCTGAAAGAGTTGGAGCGACCTGCCTCTGTGGAGCCGGAGCGCCTCGGTCAGAGCAGTATTGAGAGAGGCGCTGTGAGCACGGAATTCCTACCACAGCGCCCTCTCAGCCCTCGCCTCCTCGATCAGACTACCGGGCACCCCGGGGAGACGGAGCCTTCGCTCCCGGGCACCGGATGTCGACGCCCCGGCACCAGGCGCCGGCTGCTGCGGCACGGACCGCACCACCAGTACCCCGGGCGCGGGCCCGGGGGCTGATCCGACCGCTACCCCCGTCAGACCCCCGCTGGGGGTGCAACCACCATCAGCAGGGGCCTCGGCTGCCCCGTGGCCCCCGACCCCTTGGCTCGCCGTGCGAGCCCGCTCTCGCCCTTGCCGAGCACCACGGGTCACCATCGCTTCCTCCACCGCAGCTTCCTCCCGCTGTCGTGGCCTCGTGGCCGCGACCGTGGCACGCGACACCTCACCCGTCGCCACTATGCCCGCCGCCGCCCGCAGCGTCCTCTCCGAGCGGGGCCCCGTCACCCGCGGCACCCCCAGCTTGAGCGCCTTAACAGGCGCGAGGGCGGGAGTGGCGGGCGACGCCCTATCAACGGGAAAGAGGAAATGTGAGTGACCGCATCATGATATCAAGAACACGGGGGGGGGGGGGAACGTAACGCACCTTAAACTGGAGAAACCCCGCTTGCGCTTCCTCGAGGGCTCGGGAGGCGCCGCCTCAGCGCCTGTCGACGCCCTCGGCGGTGATCCTCCGACGGGCGGTACCGCGCCCGCCTCAGGGGTGGGCTCCGTGGCGACCCCCTCGACCCCTGGTGACAGGGGCGGCGCAGGTTCCCACCTATCGGAGGTGGTCCGCTCCCTCTCGCTCTCTTCCTCGTCCGAAGACGAGTTCACCGGCTCTGGCGGAGGGGAGAGGCCTTGCTGCTCCCGCAGCTGGTAGTCCTCGTTGTACCTATCGAGGCGCTCCTGCCTCCTGATTCTCTTCTCCTTCGCCCGGGCTGCCCGGTCTTGCTCCCTCTGCTGCCTGGCGCGGTTGTCAGTCTACGACCGAGGCGTCGGCGGATCCGACGTGGTGACATTGACGCCCACCCCCTGTCGCCAGCAGCCACCGTTAGGCCAAACACGGAGATAAAGAGAGCAAAAGGTGAAGGGACAGTATTCACCTGGCCAGCTTCGGGGAGCATCACAAACGACCACAGGTCGTCGTCGCTGTTCCGCACCACCTTGAGGTTCACCGCGCGCCTCGCCCGTGTGGCCGCGTACCCTCGGGCGAGCGGCTCCTCCAGCAACCGCGAACACACCAAGGACACGAGGTTGGCCGCCTCACTCATCTCAAAGATGAGGAGTTCCCTCTCCATGAGGGGGATGATGCGCCGATGATGGAAGTTGGCGATGACGGACGCCACCGTCAGCCCGGCGTCCGCCAACTTGCTTATGGCATTGGCGAGAGGCTCGAGCCTCCTCTGCCTCACCGGGGGCGACACCCCGTATGTCCACGAGCCAGGCCTCTCCTTCAGCACCTTCCCGGTGTACGGTGGAAGGCCGGCGCCGTCGTTGCGGAGGTAGAACCACCCCTTCTCCCAATCGGAGTTGTTCGACGTCATCGTGCACGGCAGGTACAGTTCCCTCCGGAGGTCGCGCACCGAAAGTGTGAGGCCGCCGGCGTGAACCGCTCGGCGTGTCTTCTTCTCCCCCGTGTCGAGTGTGTGAAGCTCTCCGCGGAAGAGATGGACCCACAGGTCCCAGTGCGCCGGGATTCCCAAGAATCCCTTGCAGACGGCGACGAAAGAGGCCGCCTGCGAAATGGCGTTGGGGGCAAAGTTGTGGAGCTCCACCCCGTAATGATGGCACAGCCCCCGCATGAACTTGCTCGCGGGGGCGTTGAAGCCGCGTTCGTGCAGCCGCAGGAAGCTGACGACGTAGCCCGGCAGAGGGTTCGGCTTCCTGTCCGACGGCGGCGGGACCATTCACGTCGGATTCAGGCCGTCGTCAGCCGGCGTCAACTGACCGCCGAGCACCAGCGCCTCCAGCGACCACCGATCCACCGTCGACCGGGGCCACGGGAACGCATCCAGCACTCGAATCGAAGACATGACGGGGAAGGCGGAGGAGCGCGGGTGGCTACGAGAATCGGAAGGGCGCGGACGGATCCGGGGCGGCGAGACGCACGGCGCAGAGGAAGATGAAGTGTGGGGAATGCGTGTGAGTGGCAGAGGTAAGGAGTTCCTCCCCTGTTCTCCCCGCATTTTATAGAATCAGAAGGGGCGGAGTCCCCGGGAACACCGCGCGCGGCGGCAGTTAATGCGGGCGACACCCCGCGTCGCTGACGGCCGGGCCCCGCCGTACCAAAACGGCCGCGCCCACACGCACGCGCCATGATTACCGCGTAGTAACCCAGGGGACGCAGTGCCCCGTCCCATCGCCTCCCCACGTCGCCCACGTCGCACCGCCTGAAAAAGAGCGCCCACTCCGCACGACCCGCGCCACGTCGATCGTTCGATAAAAACGGGGGTTCCTTCTCGCGTAAGGATAGCCCCCCGTGAAGCTCGAGCTGAGAATTCGAGGGCCGACTCCTCGACGGGACATGATTGACGCCCCGATCCAAAGCAGGTTGTGGTCGCAAGGGCCACAGCCTGTCGATACGCCCCCGAAGAACGGACTCAAGGATTTCTAGGGTCCAGGCCTGCACGGCTATATTGATCAGCGGCTCGAGACCCAGCCCGCAGAGGGAATGGTGGGTGCCGCAGATGCCCCTCGATCTGGGGATTCACTAGCCTGCATAGCTATACTGATCAGCGGCTCGAGGCCCAGCCCGCAGAGGGAACGGTGGGCACCGCAGATGCCCCTTGATCTGGGGATTCACTGGCCTGCACGGCTATACTGATCAGCGGCTCGAGGCCCAGCCCGCGGAGGGAATGGTGGGCGCCGCAGATGCCCCTCGATCTGGGGATTTACTGATCAGTGGCTCGAAGCTCAACTCGATGACAGTTTTCGGTGAGTGCCACAGATCGACCAAGACGGGGGCACCCGGTGCCGCCCCGCAAAGGCCCTACTAATCAGAGGTACGGAGCCTGACCCCCGACGGGTTCGAACAGGCGCCTCAGATTAACAGAGTCAGGGACGACCAGGGCGCGCACGATTGAGCCGATCCTCAAACTCAAAGGTTCGGGGGCGCCCCATGGTTCGTGTTCAAGGCCGAACGAGGACAGCTAGTCGAGGGATCCCATCGAGGGAGAGCTTTCGCGCCCTCGGTCCTAATCGAACGGGACCGGGCCCTGCCTAGCATACCCACGTAAGTGCTCTCATGGATGTGTCTCCGGACCACGAGCCGACCCTTATCGAACAGGGCACGGACGTCCACTTGAATTACCCGTCAACAGCTCAACGAGGGATCCATGACTCGCGGCCCGTTCGATGGGAAGCATGGATCACCTCACCCCTCCCCCTGCGGAAGGGCGGCGAAGGGCGCGCAAATAAGTCGAAGAGTTTACCCTGATCGCCCCGTGTGGGCCCGGGCTCGGGGGCTCATCGCACGGCTACACCTCCCGGACGTGTCTGACAAAAGTCACATTCCCCCGCTCCTTCGAGGGCAGCGAGCGAACCCCCCGGGACTCGTCCCGGGCAGGGTTAACGCCGTTCCGCACGCGTAAGATCGCCGAGGCCGGCTGAAATATCGCCGAAGCCGGCTGAAACAAACGCCTCACGGATTGGCAGCTCAGCGTAAAAACCTTGCACGAGTGTGCACACTCCTCCAAGGCTTCGGGGGCTACACCTGCGGGTGCGCTAGCGCGCCCCCACGGAACGTCATACACATCCATAAGGGAAGAAAGTCCTAACAGAGAGCTTCAGCCTTTGCGGGTCCCTTCGGATACCCCTGCAAAGGCTCGGGGGCTACTGTCGGGGACAGCCATAGGGGTCCCCTAACTATAGGGGAGATTACCCTTCCTAAAAAATTGACACAAAACCACAAAAACACTCCCCAAATCGGCCACAGCCCGAACACGAATAAAGCCCACGGCTCAGCAACCTCCATGGCCCATTAAACCGCCATCCCCGGCCGCCCTCGAGCGAACCTCCGCCTCGCTCGAGGGTCGAACGTCACGCGGCAAAACCTCGCCTCGCTCGAGGGCGCGGCGCCCCTCGTGCGAGTCTCCGCCTCGCTAGATGCCTCCCCTCGACCCGTGGTGCCTCACCTGCTCCCCCCGACCGGAGCATTAAATGCCCTGACACGCCGCGGGCACCCGGGTCAAAAGGCGAATCCCCGCCACGCCGATCTCCTGACACCGCCTGGGAATCTGATCCCGGCGCTGTTCGAGCAACCCGCCACTGTGCGGCCATCCCTCGCGCTGTATAAGCGCTGTGCGGGATGGCTGGTGTCATTCTTCGACACTGTACCACCCGCTCCCGTCCTTCCTCCCCGCCATACCCCTCGAAAAGGGATGGCAACACCCTCGAGGAGCGTACGGCCGCCGCCCTGACGCACGCCCATGACGGTGCTGTGGCGCAGGGTAGGCAGGGCACGTTCCCTCCATCACCTCCGGCGCTGTGCGACCATCCCGAGCACTGTGGAACCATCCCCGGTGCTGTGGAGCCCTGTTCCGATGGGACACTACCACGCCGGCCCCTATGTGGCATGGGCGCTCCCGCCATCGAGGCCCTCGAAAGGGCATGAGGCACCCTCGAAAGGTGTACGGACTGCGAGTAGGCGCACACACTGACCGGCGTCGCCATACGAGCGGCGTGCGCCGCGTCCCCTCCACCAACTCCGGCGCCGCCCGGCCATCCCGGGCGCTGTGCAACTGACCCGGGGGCTGTGCGGCCATCCCCAGCACTGTGCGGACAGCCCGTCGCTGTGGAACCATGCCCGACGCTGTGGAGCCCCATTCCGATGGGGCGCCACCACACCGAGCCCTGTGCAGCACAGGCGCTCTCGTCAGCTAGACCCTCGAATTGATGTACGAACGGCAGCCAGATATGAACGCCGGATGAACTACCCTCGAAGCTGCTCCCCGGCGAGTACAAAGCTGCCACGACACCCGCAAGTACTAAGACTCGTCGGGACACCATCAGATCACAAGCGCTGTATACCGGTACTATGATACTATGCAAAACCCCATGCAGAACGTTTTGTAAGCCGCCTCCCCTTGGTCTATAAAAGGAAGAGGTGGTCGCCCGGCCGCAAGGGGGGACGATCTGCATCACTTCTCACCCACGCTCACTCGCTCGCTCATTCCCTTGATATTGGCACTCTGCCTCAATCATCTAGTAGGAACTTGGAGGCTTTTCCTCCTCTCCCGCCTAGCTTGTAGCCCCCCTCTACAGGCACCACAGTGCATCGCAATACAGCGCTCAAGCCCAACCTACTAGACGTACGGCCTCACGGCCGGAACCAGGATAAACCCGTGTCCCCGCATTGCTTAGCACCGGCCATCGAGAGACCGATCACAACGCATTTCACTAGTTAGTGTCGGGACTAATCTCAACATCGACAATTGGACTGCAAAGAGGTCTCCAACAAGCTCTCCAAGATGTGCGTGCTTGATTGCTCTCTTGCTTTTCTTCCTTTGAGTGGCGTGGATTTGTGAATGCATAATGTGATTGCACACCTAATTCTTGGAGTGCTGAATATGGGTAAACTGTGAATGCATACTATGCTTTGGATTTCTTGGCTACCATGGATTTCCAGAGATCTTTAACATAACACGGCAACAAATTCTATTGTTTGATCTCATTGTAAAGTAGGGTACTTCTGTCCATATATGCACATGACTAACATGACATCCATCCATATATTAGGCTTCAGATCAGTCACATATTTGGAAGGGTAGCTTTTGAATTTTGATAGCAACGTATGTACACTCACGCATTGCAGCAGCTTTCGTTAGAAGTCCTGCCTCTGCCTGCATTGTCCAGTAGATCAGCCAGATGACCTAATCATGCTTATGGTTGGTTGGTGCGTGTTTTGTTTCTTTCAAAATGTTTGACACAACCATTATATTAGATGTGATCAGGTCGTAATAAATACCATGAGGTTGATTGTGCAGATAACATGATAAGTGTGATTTGCTTGCCATCATATAGACATACGCACATCTCTGTCAGGACATGCATGTTGTAGTGCAGCTGAGCAGCAGCTGTGAGCAACTTGAACATGGCTGATTGATGTATGAGTCATACAGCCCAAATCCAGTAGGATTTTATTCTAACTAAAAAATAAAACATCCAACAATAGAGTAATTAAGAGCATGATGTGCCCTCAATTATGTGTTGCTTGAATTTTGAAACCTTGAAAGATCTTGCCCGTCTGCTTCGTCTGTGTTATTGTTTTTTTTCTAGTTCCTAGTTCCTGTTATCAATTTCAGTTTCAGTTCCTTCCTCCTACATGTACTATCTAATATATACTATATAATTAATAGTTAATAATATTATATTTGTATATTAGATAATGGAGACATGGGAGGATGACCTTAGGAGATTTATGTTAGAGCAGGAGGAAGAGGATGATGAATTATTTCTAGTTGTGATCGTTTTCTGACCATTGGGGGCAATTGGAATTATGCTGTGTGCTGCTTAGTACAATGATCTGGGGGCGATTGGAATTATGATGTAGTGTGCTTAGTACAATGATCTCTCGACTTGATTTATTGGACACAACCTAAGATCTTCGAAACATTTTTCCTTTTTCTCTATCGCAATTATTTGAAAACATTGCTGTCTGATCAATGTGAAAACTAAGATTTTCTTCTCATACATAATGCTTGTTTAATTGACAGTTGCAGATGTGGTTTTGACAACAACGAGTGGATTCTTGATGAAATAGACTCCTGATTTGCAGGGTTTTGACATTGTCTTTTGGATATATATGTGATGGTGCAATCAATGTGAGATTCAATCTGTTGTTGGGGTTTGGCTGGATGTACTAAGTGCTAGGCTTTAAAGCTGCGAAAAGTGATCTGAAATTTATAGTGTAATTTATCTCATATTTATCTCAAATTTGTGGATTGTAATCTAAAAAATTGGTGTTTATGTATCAGAATTGTGGACTGTTATCTAAATATTTTGTGGTATTATCTCATAATACTTGTGGACTTTAATATAAATATTGGTGAAAAGTTTAACTATTATCTCATAATTTTGATTTGCAGCTATTAATGCAGGCCCGTTCGCTTTCCTTCTCCTAAACCGTTGTTGCAGGTGATTGGCGATGGACACCAAGCCACAGCAGAACTGAAACATCCGAGATGCGCATGCAAGACCGTTTTAATTGCTTCGTAGAGGCTCATGTTGCCAGACGTGCTGGCCTTGGTCTCAGTGAAGCACCCAAATACGAAGGTCATAAACGAATGGAGGGAGTATATCCCTAGAGCTTTATTATCAATCTGATTAGCCTAGGCATACAAATCCCTGAGTTCTCAGACAGCCACGGTGGGAGGGATATGATATCATTTTCCCTGCGGGGATGTGCTGCACGGGGCTTGCCCCCCTGCCCCCTTCTACCAAACGAGCCCTAAGGTAGGGTTCCCAGCCTCATGCTCTCGTCGTTTTGAGTACGATGCTGCTGCCGCCGCAATTCCCCCCTTCCTCCTCCGGCGAGCACTCGCCCTCCGACCTTACGCGTCCGCTGCCGCCGATGGAGATCTACAAGGTGCCCTTTTCCGTCCCCAAGAACGTTCCTACCAGCGTATGTTTATGTGGTTTTCTTTTTTTGTTTGTGACTTCCCCTGAGATCAGAGGCAGAGCTCCAACTAGGGCCGGTCAGGCCGAGGCCCTAGTTGTGGCCCATGGAAGCCCACATATCCTTAGTAATTTTTGGCCCAACAAACAACTAGGGCACACCAATTGGCAGCGGGCCAGCAGCCAGGCCACCTCCGCGTACCGCACGCGCACGGCGCACGCCTCCACACCGCGACTGCACGAGGTGCCGAGGCCGACGGCGACGGCGAGGCCGCGAACCCATATGCGGCTGCACCACGGGGATCCCGACGCCGCCCCCCTACCGGCGTCGGGCACCTGGCTCCGATGCCGCACGCCCCCCGCCGGGCACTAGGCTCCCGGCGCCCCTGCCTGCGGGCTGCGGCAGTGCGGCCTGCTCGGCTGCCCGCCTGCGCCTGCGTGGCCGCCAGCTGCCGGCGCACGGCGGCGCCCAGTCTACGCGCAGCCCACCGCCAGGCGCCACTGTGCCAGCCACCTCCTGGCTCCTGCCCTCTTCACTGCTATGTGGTATTCATTTCTTCCACGATCTCCAATTTCCAATCTTCAGTTGACCAGTTCTCCATTAATTGAATACATTGATTGAAATTTGGTATTGCAATTTCAGATTTGTAATTGATATTACAAAATGAAGAGGAGTAGAATATTGTCATCCTATTTCTCTCCAATCTCCAAACTGCAAGTGAATGGAGTGGAGGGACAGGAACAAGAACCCCCTCCAATGGTATGACATTCAAATTGTCCATTAATTGATTTTTTATTTGAATTTTTTTATTTATATATTTATTTCTTGTCTATTTTCAGGTGATACTGATGAGGAAATGGAAGATGTGACTATTGATGCACCAAATCATCACTAGCATTTTTTTTGTATGTTCTCTAATCTTGTAATCCATATTGTTTCCACCTATTGCATCGCATTAATAAACAATTATTAGTTTCTTTGCTAATTTGGACTCTTTATTGTACCTTTTGCTATTACTTTATATCATGTCATATATACGGTCATTTTGGCGGTTGAATTTTGGCCCTAGTCGTCAGCAAAAGCTCGCTCCGCCACTGCCTGAGATTCATCGAGTCTGCTTTGGTTTCTCCTCGGATCCTCTGCAAGAAATCCAATCGCGCCACCATTTTGTCGCTCAATCTTTGCCATAAGGTTGCCTAGGTGGACTTGATAGGTTCGTTGCAAAACCTGCAATACTGACTATGGGCGCACAAGGGTCATTGCTTTTGCTCTGTGCATGTGTGTGAAGTGCTTTCAGCTTCAGTCCAACAATTCAGTTTCAGCTATTTACATGGGTAGATAGGCTGGCAGGATTTTTATGTGGCTATTGGCTGCCAGGCTCAGTAACTTCTAGTTTGGGTTATTCAAAATTACTTGGGTAATCGCTAGGTTGTCATAAGTTTTATGCGACCATTAATAGTTTAGGCTCCTAGTTGTTTTGTCAGTAGCTTGATGCATAATGTCTTATGCTTGTGGTATTGCTTAGGTAGTTGCCGCTCCTGGTTTTCTTTGTAAGTTACATGCCGGTGAGGTGCATCTGTGTAATATGCATTTTGATGCAGTGCTATGAACAAGCATATAAGAATGGTATATTTGATGTATAATTGGTACTTGTGGCACCTGTGTATTTAGATAGTTGTCGAGTTCATTAGTTTGATCAGATGTTAGGCTCCTAACTGTTTTGTCAGTAGCTTGATGCATAATGTCTTATGCTTGTGGTATTGCTTAGGTAGTTGCCGCTCCTGGTTTTCTTTGTAAGTTACATGCCGGTGAGGTGCATCTGTGTAATATGCATTTTGATGCAGTGCTATGAACAAGCATATAAGAATGGTATATTTGATGTATAATTGGTACTTGGGTTCATTAGTTTGATTTGATGTTAGCTCAACTGGATTTCAGTTATGTTTGGCTGGTTTGCCCATGGACAGTGGAGTTCAATACTCTATGCTATATAGATTTTACCAGTGTCCATAGAAAATGTTGCCACCACGGACTGTAAGTTTCATACTTACGTATAAATGTCCACACATCTTGCAATAAGAAAACTTGATATTGATAGCAATGTCAGGCCATTCTCATCTTTGTGAGCTACTTTGAATTAGCTTGGACCGTCATGTTCATGTATGCGTTTTGTCATTGACATGGCGAGAGCTTTGGTTGAATCAGTTTTTTTTTCAATTAACTAGTGAGTTGGACAAATGACTTGCGTCGTGCATACTGTCACCAAGAATAATTAGAATTGCAAACCTACAGTTCTGCATTGCACTACCCGTGCAATATCACAAATTTTACTCATTGTGAGTGATACATCTTTTGCTTAACAACTTGTATCTAACAAGTTTGTGCCAATTAGTGATACATGCCACCCATGAGCTAGTATATTGTTTTTAAAAGGGGGTTTTGTGTATTGTGCATCAATATGCCAATTTTGGTAGGACCAATACCAATTTCTATCGAGTTGCTAACTTGCAGGTCTAGCCCTCTCTCATCACTGTAATTTTATTTACAGTTTTGGGTGCCGCGAGGTCGGAGGAGGAGAACCCAAGTTAACAAGCACCTTGCCGTCCTTTACGGGACCTGCGGGGAGTATATCAACTCAGTATTATACCGTGATCACAAGTCTAAAATAGAAGGTAGTGCTCAATTTTCTGCTCTATCAACTATATAAGAGCATGTTATCATTTCCATAGGTCGTAGAATGATGCATAACACGATAGGATTTCCCGTAAATGAGTCATCCTTTCTTTGTTATTTTTCAGTCATATATCTGAAACGCGTAGTTGGTTGTGGCTATATATACCCTTCCAGGTGCTAAGGGTGATATTAAAAATCTTATGTATGAGGTTGCTGATCTTCTGGAGGTAGATCAACCTAGGCCCTTCCACCCACCACAGGCTTCGACTTTCTGGGGTTGAGGTTGAAGTGGCCAATGGAGCACAACTAGTGGACGATGAGGAGGGCTCTTGAGAAGTACTAAGTTAAACCTTACATTTGTGCATTGCGATGATATGACTTCGTGTTGGATGCTATTATCCTTATTTTGCTTTGAGATGATGTGAGAATCCGTGTGACTTCGTATTGGATACTATTATCCTCCTTCAAGATAATGTGAGAATCCATATTAAACCTTGATATGTGCAACGTGATGATGAGATGTGGAGAATTAATTATGATGATAAGATGTTTTGAATTCATTTCATATCTGTTACTTCGTATTGGATGCTATTCGAGATGATGTGAGAATCCGTTTTGTACTGTTTAGTCGGTGTTATAATTGATTATTTTTTGTTTGATGTTTCATAGTAGTATATTACCCACTCCTGTGTTCTCGACTTGCTCTATGTTGGAATTTGTGGTGGCCCGAATACCCATTAACCTGAGAACCTACACTTAGGACACCAACTCACTCTAGAGTCGGTCAGCCCTTTTAATTTCTACTTACTTAGTGCGATGGGTCTTTTTGACGGCAAAGCCGTTTTCTTGCTTCTGGGTGGCAGTGCCTACCAACAGATAAAGCTGACTTCCGGGTGGCAGAGCCTACCAACAGATGAAGTCCAAACCCTTGTGATCCCGGGTGACAGAGCCAACCTTTGATGGATCACAACTTATGCACTAAGTACGAAACTATATGGACCAACCGGGAGACTAAAACTTACAAGAACAGAACTTTATTACAACACAACAATATTACACAATAGTGTACAACACTCTCTCTTTAGTGGCTAGCCTAGCACTCACCCTATGCTCCACTCATCTACCATGCTCATGGGTTTGATAGCATGACAAGGGAGGGGGGTTCTATTTATAGGCCAAGGGAGATCATAAGGTTGAGACAAGTGTCCTCCTTTCTAGAGAATTCCTAGATAAATATCTAGGTTCTACATTATTCTAAGTTCTTCATGAACAACATCTAGTGCCTTCATGAACAATATCATGGATCTTGAGTTGTGGGGAAGGTTCTAGAAGTTTGTATTGCTCACTTTCAACACTCTCCCTCAATGCAAACTTCTCTCTAGACTTGTCTTGCAAACCATGCCAAGAGCCTCTCGAAACTTCTCAAAATTTACCTTGTTTAGTCCCTTCGTTAAGATGTCGGCGATCTGCTCATCCGTCTTTGTAGGCACCATCTCAATATTTCCCTCAAGGACCTTTTCTCTTATATAGTGGTAATGAACTTCTATATGTTTGGTCCTTGCATGAAAACTGGATTTTCTGCTAAACGTATAGAGGATAAGTTGTCACAGAAAATCCTTACTTGATGGTCCGTTGGTTGATGAAGATCCTCCATCAATTGCTTAAGCCAAGTGCTTTCTTGTGCAGCCATTGCCGCTGACCGATATTCTGCTTCAGTACTAGACAATGCCACAGTAGGTTGTGTTTTACTGCACCATGATATGGCTCCTGATCCAAGACTGAAGAAGTATCATGTGGTTGATCATCGTGTACCACAATCTCCAGCGTAGTCGGCATCGCAGTATCCCATCACCTGGCAATCCTTTGTATTCTTGTATAGAATACCAAAGTTGATGGTGCCTTTAACATACCTGAGATACGCCTAACCGCATCAAGGTGAGGCTTCTTTGGATCACTCATGTATCAGCTAACCACTCCAACTGGATAAGAGATATTTGGTCGAGTCAATGTGAGATAGATAAGACTCCCGACCAGTTGTTGATACATAGTCACATCCTCCAATTCCTTCCCTTCATCTTCTTGCAGCCTCACATTGGGATCCATAGGAGTAGAAATAGGCTTGCAGTCAAGCATTCCATACCTTTGTAAAAGGTCCTTGGCATATTTTATTTGTCCCAGAAATATCCCCTCTTTGGTGCGTTCCACCTCAAGTCTAAGAAAGTGATTCAATTCTCCAAGCTCCTTCATTTGAAACCGGACCGAGAAATTTTCTCTCGTCCTTTGTATCTCCTCGGAGTAGTCCCGAGTAATGATCAAATCATCAACATAGACTAGAACTATTGCTAGTCTACTATCCTTGGCCTTCACAAATAAGCTAGAGTCTGATGGAGCGACTTTGAAACCACTTTGTACAAGAAACTCACCGATTTTCCCGTATCATGCTCGTGGAGCTTGCTTCAAGCCATAGAGAGCCTTCTTTAATTTACAAACATACTCGGGGTGGATCTTGCTCTCAAAGCCTCTTGGTTGCTCCATGTAGATATCCTTGTCAAGTTCACTATGTAAGAATGCATTCTTGACATCCATCTGCCACAACTTCCGAGACTTGCAAGCAGCTAGTGCTAGCAAGATTCGAACAGATGTGATTTTTGCTACCGGGCGGTTGGGCACTGTAGCACCTGCAACCGCCGCGGTCCATGGCATTTTGTCCCTACCGCAATGGGGTACGACTGTTGTAATAAAGTTTTGCTAAATTTGAGATCCGCCGTTTTTTAAAAAAAATAAAAAAAATAATATAAAATAAAAAAAAGACATTCTCCCGTTGGGAGAGGAAACCTATTTGGGCCAATTGGGCCGGATGAGCCCAAAAGCCCAACTCGGTGCAGACACGGCTTTATTCTGGCATGTGGGCCGAATTGCAGGCGGGGTCGGTCTCCCTGAAAAAAAGAATTTTATATTATTTTTTTCGATTTTTCAAAAATATACGACGGATCTCAAACTGCAAAACTATACTACAACCGCTCTACCCCATGGCGGTAGAGACCAACCGCCATGGGGCACGGCGGTTGGAAGTGCCACAATGTCCAACCGTCATGGGCCACGGCGGTTGTGAACAGTGCCCTCGGTCGGGTAATGTAGCACCTGCAAGCGTCGTGGTTTAGGGTCAGTCCGTTTTCAAAAAATCGTAACTTTTTTACATCAACTCGGATGGAGATAAACTTTATTTAAACCTTGTAGCTTTCGACGAGATCTATAACTTTGTAGTTCAAATTTTTTTCATTTGAAATCATCTTAAGGCTCAAATAATTGATATACTTTCATTTGATGTCAAGAGCAACAACTCACTAATCGATATAACTTTGTAGTAGTTTTGCTAAATTTGAGATCCGTCGTATATTTTTGCAAAATCGAAAAAAATAATATAAAAAAATAAAAATGTCGTCTCCCTGCCTCCCTCCTCTTCTCTAGCGCCGCCGGCCCCGGCAGCTGGAAAGCGAAATGACCTGCTTTTTTTCTTTTGAAGGAGCAAAACGACCTGCTTCTGCCCCTTCTGCAGGGGAAATCCTTAGATGCTCGAATGCTAATTGTGCTTAATATACCATCTAGGCCGGGATATTATCATCTTAGTGAGTTGTTGCTCTCGACATCCCGTGGTGAACTTTGGGGGACCATGTCCTCCACTCCAGTGCGGAATTTGCTCAGAAGTGAGCTGTTCCCCTGACCACGCTTGGCTGTTTGAAGAATGCACTGAATTTTACACCAGCAACTTCATACGATTTGACTAGATCCAATTGAACGGTGTGGTGACTTGCTAATGTGGAAGCTCATTGTGGTTTACCCTAGTGTTTGGTGAAACAGCGAAAGGAAATTGTGTTGACTGTATCGTATCGTAAATATATATCCAAGAATTGTATCATATTGTATATAGTCTAATAATTCATTTTGCCAATGCAGGGACCTACATCAACATGGCAAGGGGTTCACCCGAAGTGAAGGTGATTTCTCAATACTTATTTCCAAGAATTGAATGGTGTGCGGGTGACTACATTGAACAGCAAGTGTTTCTGAATTATAGGCATGAATAGGTGCTTCTGAATCATGTGTGCAAGCCAATAAGTTAACAGTCATTACGTCTTTGTCCGATCATATAGTAGTATTGGTAATTTGGTATATTGTTTGGGTGTCAACTTAACGAAGCATGCTATGGATAGTGCTACTACTGACAAGATGATCTTTGGGGGCCCGAGCTGCTGGTTCTTTTGAAGACTTCGGCCAGTTATCAGCTATTTCAAAAAACACAAGAGATCATACACAGCTCGTGGAAAGCCCCAGAGAATTCCGTATCATTCAGAGTTGCAAGCTGAGAGCTTGAAAAGGTATAAGTTTTTTATTTCTCTTTGTCATGGATATATTTTTTTTAACTGTGGTGTACTGTAAGTCTGTAACCTGAAGTTGATACTTGGTGATCCTTTTTTTTTTTTGGAAACTGGTGATCCATTTTGTCTGGTACACTTGAAATTCCATACACATGCTGCATAAGACATGAGAATTGGCTTGACTATCTTTGTTCTGTTTTCAGTAGCCCTCACCCTCATGTGCAATATTTAGGAGATTTGCTTACTGCACCAGTCGGTAGTTCACTATTTCAATTAGTGTGTTATACTCGAATTGTCTTGCTCTTAGTTCCTTCTTTTCTTCATTTAGGCCAGAAAGTGAGGTGCAAGGCACAGGGTACGGCCGCACTCACCTTCATTGTAGAGAAGTGCCCTCCTCCGTGCTACTGCCAAACATTTCTGCATAAATTCTTTGAGTTATTTTGCTTTTTTCATGAGAAATAAAATCGATCCCCTCTCAATTTGATGGTAAATTATCTGCATCTCCTCTCAATTTCTACATTTATGCATATGCACATGCACATTTCTTCTATTCATGAATCTGTCATCAATGAATGGCCAACAACTTGTCAAGGAAATATTTGTTCTGTATAATATTCTGGGTGATCAATCAATGACCAAACATTATGATGGTAAATTGCACATTCGGTCTGCTTATTCTAGTAGGACGGATGCCAACTTTCCAACATCCACCTTGTCATCGAAGATAGACTAGCACTGATTCTCAATTCATCACAATTTTGTTGTCCAAGCCAAGGCCCTTTAGGGATAACAAAGTGCATGTTAAGGCTGCTAATGGTCTGAGAACCGCCCCAAAACCAAACCATACCATACATAAAAGAAAATTAATTTAAAACCACACCATCCAACCCATTTCTCTTATGTATCCAAACCAAACTAACTAAGTGGTGTAGAAGACCACAAACCAAACCAAACTTATATCTCAAACCAGTTTTATGTCACATAAAATCTATTTTTCATATATATCATATGTGTGGATCTAGCTATACCAATTTGCACAAAATAGCGGACTGTCGTTCTAAGATATTTCCAACAAATTTCAGACAAATTCGTTGAAATTTTAAGGTGTGAACGCGAGCTTTTAGTTTCAGGGTCCGGCTCTCGACGTGGGGCCCACATGTGGATCTAGGTATGATAATTTGCACAAAGTAGCGGACTGTCATTTTAAGATATTTTTAACAAATTTCAGTCAAATTCGTTGAAATTTTAGGGTGTGAACGCGAGTTTTTAGTTTTAGGATCCGACTCTCGATGTGAGGCTCACGTTTGGATCTAGGTATGATAATTTGCACAAAGTAGTGGACTGCCATTTTAACATATCTCCAACAAATTTCAGTCAAATTCGTTGAAATTTTAAGGTGTGAACGCGAGCTTTTAGTTTTAGGGTCCGGCTCTCGACGTGAGGCCCACGTGTGGATCTAGGTATGATAATTTGCACAAAGTAGCGGACTGTCACTCTAAGACATCTCCAACAAATTTCAGTCAAATTCGTTGAAATTTTAAGGTGTGAACGCGAGCTTTTAGTTTTAGGGTCCGGCTCTCGACGTGGGGCCCACATGTGGATCTAGGTATGATAATTTGCACAAAGTAGCGGACTCTCACTCTAAGTCATTTCCAACAAATTTCAGTCAAATTCGTTGAAATTTTAAAGTGTGAACGTGAGCTTTTAATTTTAGGGTCCGACTCTCAACGTGGGGCCCACGTGTGGATCTAGGTATGATAATTTGCACAAAGTAGCGGACTGTCACTCGAAGACATCTCGAACAAATTCTAGTCAAATTCTCTGAAATTTTAAGATGTGAACGCAAATTTTTAGTTTTAGAGTTCAGCTTTTGATCTAGGTGACACATACAACCAATCCAAACCATCTCAAACCGATCCAAACTATTAAGATTGCTAAACCGAACCAAACCAAACCATTATGTATGTCACCACATTATTCACCAAACCAACCAACACCAATTAGGAAAACCAAACCATTAAAACCGGTTTAAAACCAAACCATTCCCAGGCTTATGCATGAACATCATAGTTCAGAGAAGCTTCACAGGACATGGAAATGGAAACCAAAGATGGGAACATCATAGTTCAGAGAAGCTTCACAGGACATGGAAATGGAAACCAAAGATGGGAGAACATCAATTTTATCAGCATCGTCTGATTTATTATGAATGCATTCGATCTCCATCTGAACTTGTAAAGAACAGTGCTGCCAACATTACTATCCATGAGAACATAAGAACCTGTTTAAAACAACCGCACAATCTCATTTACAATGAACCACATAGCCATCCAAAACTGATGGGTACAACAGGTGATTATAATTAAGTCAATAACATTTATGCGTTCAACTAGTACAATCTGAATAAATCAGGTTCGCAGAGAGCGAAAAGCATGGAAGAAGAAAAAGGCTCCTAGTGTACGAAAAACAGAGTCCAACCTATCTGTCAAATTCAAATGACAGCCATGGCTAACAGAGCACGCATTTTAGCAGGCTGGTGCTCAGCACGAGCAAGCAAACATTTAAGCAGGATGAGCACTCTGCACTTCAGCAGAACTTCCAGTGATTGTTGCAGTTCACACATGTCACAAATGTTGTCATCGGTTCATCAGCACTCCGAGTCTGGAGTTGATAGTAAGTCGTCTTCCGCTGGCCACACCTGCCACATTTGAACTGATCAGTCGTTGCCTTCGGTGCTCCTCCGCGCTCACAGTCAAACAGAGCCTTTGCCTTGATCTGCTTATTCTCTTGCTTCCTTGCATCACTGGCCATCTCTTCAGGGGATACATCTGGAAGCCTCTCAGGCCTCAATTGACCAATGAGAACTCTTCTCCGGAAATCAGTGTTGTTATCTGCCCTCAGGTTGAACATTATTGAACGATATTTTGCCTTGTGAGCCCCAGTGGAACGTCCAAGCTTCTCAAATAATGCGGACTCCACTGTTACAGCAACTCTGAATGGGTCGCATGCATCTACTTCATCCAACAAGTTCTTCACTTCATCCCGGTCATCATTGCTAGTCTCTCCAGAAACCTTCGCGAAGGCTTCAGCAAGTAATTCCCGGATTTTGTCTCGGGTAGCATCATTGCATTTGACAAGGGATGTAAGTTTTGGGGGTCCTGTGGAAACAGATGCTGGCTTCTTTGTGTCAGGAGTTCTACTGGATTCTTTGGAAACCCTCTCAACCTTCACAGGATGATCTTTGGAACCATTACTAGTGGTCTTCTCAACTTTGACACTGTCGGGCTTCTGACCCTTAACCACATCTCTTTTCTCAACCTTCATGCTTGATGACGAAGAATTCCTTTCAATCTTCATGCTTGATGACGAAGAATTCCTTTCAATCTTCACGGGCCCCGCCTTCTCAACCTTTCCTGAAGAATCACTTGATCTTTCATTCTCTGAGCTTCCATTTTTCTTTCCTGTTTCTTCAAGAACGACCTTTTTCCAGTACCCAAAAAGGTCTGTAGCAACTGCCTGAATGCCCGAGTGAGGGTGCTTGGTAAGATGTCGAAGACGTTTACCAACCTGACAAAATCACAACATAGTATAAAGGATAGTCAGAGAAGCAGCAAAAGAAAAATAATCAGGAACCACCATGTCTTAAAAAAGTAATCAGGATAAAACAGAAAGCTTGTTCAACACGCAAGTATTAAATGGATGTGCCAACCTAATTTTACTTGAGAATTTGTTAAAAAATGGGTCAGAACTCAGAAGTCCTGACAGAATATCCTCCATAGGCCTTATTAATTGGGAGGTGTCAAAAATTGAACATTATGTAACTAGATATGCTTTGCACAAAAGAAGATATTTAAACTTAGTAACTAGCCTCTAGAGGTTCATGTCTGACAAACTTCCCCACCAACCAAAAAATAATCATTTTTACTCTCTTTTTTCTGAAATCATTAAAACTAGATTTCACAAGTCGTCACATGTTTTGCATGCTTTCATACCAAGTCAGAATCCCAGGCTACAACCTGAAACAAACACAAGCCAATGTGCATTCTTGGAGCTCAACATCAGATTAACTATGATATACGATTATCAGACTAAACAAAATCTGAGCCTGGCACACCACTGGTTGGCTGGTTGCAGAATAACAGTCAAGATATTAGTGGTTTCGATATTGACTGCAAATCTGGGCCTGGCACACCACTGGTTGCAGACAGTCATGAAGGTTTCAACATTGACTGGATATCTGAGCCTGGCACACCACTGGTTGCAGAATAACAGTCATGATATGTGAAGTGGTTTCGGACATTGACTGCAAAAGAGTTCACCAGCATCATCAATTCAGCTGGAAACAAACATATCACTTATCACTGCATTGTTGCAGAAATCCCAGACGCCTGCAAATGCCTACAAACATCAATCCGTAAAACGGGAAGCCCTCCAACGAAAACATCAGATTGAGCAAAAAAAAAAAGGAGAAAGTATATCAGCTTCATATCCACCCCTAATAGGGACAGAAACCCACTAGATCTAATTCCTATCAAATGACCAGTTCTTCGTGTCTACCCACGTCGCCTTATAGATAGAAAACAAAAAAACAAATCCTAGTATCCCGCCGTCAATTTGACGAACCAAGCCGATAACTATCCACAGGAAACCCAAATCCAATGCGACAGTCCCATATCGCTCACACCTAGATTGCCGCCGCCGCACGCATCCACCGGAAAGGACAAGACGAGGGATTTCATCGCAATCAGATAGAATCGGGTCGGGGGTTGGCCGCTCACCTGCGTGGAGACGAGGACGTCGGTGTTGACGCGGATGTCGCGCAGCCGCCGCAGCGCGTCGAGGCAGCGGTCGGCCTCCGGCGAGTCGTCCGCCCCAGCCGCCGCGTCGGCCGCCTTCTTGGCCGCCTCGAACGTCTCCAGCAGTTCCCTCTCCATGGCGGCGGGCGGCGCAGCACGGCGAGGCGAGATCAAAACCCTAGCTCCGCGCCGCCGTCCCCCCCTCTCTCGCTATCCTCTGTGTGGCGTGGAGGCGGAGGCAGGCCGAGAGAGAAAAGAGGTTGGTTTTGGGCGGAGGGGAGACCTTTATAGCGAAGGGCCTGTCAGATTCCGCCGTTGATTCGGAGGCGGATCCTTCTGGAACGACACCGATCGGACGGTCCAGGAGGCGACATGTGACAAGTGCCCGGATTCAGTACGGAGCTGTTGCTTCGGCAGACATGACAAGTGTTCGATCTCTTGTGATTTTTTTTCCCCTTCAACTTCCATTCCGTCATGTAACATCTGAAGATACCCATTTTGAAGCAAATCTTTCCTTCAGTATCTGATAAGTCACTTGAATGGTAGGGTACTTGAGTGGTAGCTTCCAACACAAAGTTTGCAACGACATCGGCTTCACATGCTGCTCAGCTGCTATCACCAAAACAGATACATGTGACTCCGTGAGGTGCTTGCTAATCGATGACGTCATATGCTTTTGCAATTGGTGTAAAGAAATATTCGTCACAAGATTTGCGTCTCCGCCGGGAGACAAAAAGGGTCGAAGAAAATCTAATCTGAATTCAGCATGCTGGTTCGTTGCTGACACCAGTACATGAATTGGGAGGAGTGTTTCAGGTGCTGGAAGGATCTATCACCGCACAATATGGGCAATGGCCCGCATTGTACCTTATTATTATAACCAGCTTGCACTTTGGGCGTTGTTTGAGACCATAGCTGAAGCCACATTGCCATCGGCAACCTTTTCCAAGGAACGGTACTGCAACTTCACACTCTCTGCATTGTCTAAAGTCTTCACTACATACCTGCCATGCATGTGCAGCAGATTATGGAAAAGAAACAATTTTCAGATGACGAGAGCATTTTTCTGGATCCAGGTAAGGTCAGGAAGGAGTAAATGTTTCTAACCATCCATTTAAGCACTGCGCTGTCACAACTGCTTGGCGTCCCACAAATCGTTCCGGAGTTCTCTTGTTTCCCTGGCGTAAATCCATTTCTGGCACTAGTTATTGAAATGATAAAAAAAAGAGAGAATGAAAGCCACTGCCGCTTGGTTGACTTGTCGATTTTTTATACCTTTATTATGACACGGTCAAAGACAGAAAAAGGAAACTGCACGCCTTTCCCTCTAGAAAGTTCAGTAGGATTTGGATCGTCATTGCCACATTTGTCCTCATATAGAGTAGAATGGATTTAAGAACATGCACGACATATGGCTGCCAAAATTTTAAGCATAATTAATATTCTGGAAAAGTGTGTATACCTGTTCAAGGCGCTCTCTTCTTCTTTTCAGTGTCTTTGCTGAATCTTCTTCACGTTTAAATGCCTGAACTGCAAGCCGAAGAGCTGAAAACATACCAAAAAAAAACCTATGAGGTAATGGAAGCTACAAAATATCACAATGTATGAACTGTCTCACGTGTATGTGTGAATGGTTCACATTTCACAACTCTTTGTCCAGTTACCTACACTACTACTGAAAACTTATGCCATAAAAGAAATGGCAGGGTAAAATGTCTGCATAACAATTGACAGGGAAAGCTTACTGGAAGACAATGAACATACTCTTGTTTGAGCAGCTAGTAGAAGGAAGCAGACATAAGGGCAGGTAGGTATCAGCATTACAAATTGTTCAATCAATGGATACAAATATTTAAGTGCGCATTTGTAAAGAGCTTCTGGTGTCATGGCTAAAGAGCTGAAACATTTGTATGCAAACAGCCAAAACATTCAGCAGCAAACAAGCTCATTGGCAGTTTGGCACAATATGATGGATACATATATCACAGTGGTTGATACTGAGAAGTTCAAACTCATACCCAAGTTTGGTCGAATCGTGTCCTCGGTAATTGGCTGCTCACATTTACCACAAGCTTTCTGCATGCATGATATAAACTATTCCATATCACTTTCACCAAGCACTTGAAATTTCACAAAAGCACTACAATAAGCAGTGAGTTATCAGGTTTGCACTTTCCACGATTATTTGGTAGTGTTTGTCACTGAAAATGGAAGGTTGCATTATTTATTATGCATGATGTCAACAGATGATTGACTACAAACATTGCTAATAACTCTTGCTATTGTTTTTTTTTCTTTTATAGAGTTTTACACTTGATGAATGGGAAAGGAAGTGTTGGAGCCTTTGTATCATATAAGTTCTTGGAATGGCATGCACATTACTGGCTATGAGCCAAACCAGAGGCTATATAAATAATGGACAAGGGAAACTATTGCACCTCAAAACAACAACCAGCTTATTGTGATTTGATAATATAGAAAGCTTTGGGCCACAAAAAAACATTACTTACTAGCAGAGCTAGGTACAACATAGAGAAAACAATTGTAATAATCTAGGTACAAGGGCCAAAAGCTACAAAATTATCAGGTGGGTAAGGATCCTTTCACATACCATTCTGTAGATATGCTGCATCCCACCACTTCCATACGAATGGCCACATGATAGAATCATGGCATCATCCATGAGAACACCTCTGCAGATATAGATGTGGGAAGATACAAGAAATGAGATTTCTGGAATTGCAGTCCTATTAAGAAGTACAAATGTACCGTTTCTGTGTCAGAAGCAAAATTGATTTGGATCTGAGAAATTTCAGTGAAAACATGTCTAACAAATATTAAGCCAGAAGGAAAAACTAGCAAACCATGAACCTAGTCAAGTAAATACAGTGTGATGATAGGCTGCTGGCAGATGCTTGATATGATGCTGTTTTACCACACTACAAAAGTGAATAAAGAAGTTCAAATGACCAAGTCATCTCTAATCTTATTGTACAGACAGCTAAATTCTCAGGAGAACAACAAAGTCATTTTCAGGTACCTACGTCAACAGATCAGAGAGGTGCGCTCTCAGCAGGTCCCAATAGCTAGATGCAGGACCCCCCTCTCTTCTTCCAATAACTCCATATCCATTCTCCACACTCATCCCCCTGGGAACAGTACCAGGTTCGTCCCCTCCAGATGAAGTAGACCCATAACGCTCGGTTCCACGGCTATACAAATGACTCTGCTGCTGCCACTGATGCCCCTCTTGGATATGCCTCACTCCATTCTCCTCATTCATCGCTGCCCGCCCAATACCTGGTGCACGATCAGCAAGCAGCAATGATCACCTTCATCCAGATACAGAAGCATCTCGATCCTAAACGAAAAAAGAGGGGTAATTTCACTATTGAGACTCCACGTGAACCTAGCTTAATCATGAATCCGCAGCGAGTTAGGTTTATCCATTCCCCAACGACGACCAGCGGAATTCACTATGCTTGTAACTTGTAGGATATGAAGGCCTGAATTCTCTACTCAAACCCTTGATTCACCTGGGGCGGAGGAGGCGCGTCGCTGCTGCGGGCCGAGGGCAGCTCCGTCCTCCAGATCGGCATCGTCCTCTTCGCCGCTGTCGTCGTCGTCGTCTTCGACCTCCTCGTCGCCGTCGGAGGTGGGCGGCAGGTGCTGGTGCTGCGGCATGAAAGGGACTGCGGCGCGGGAGGGGAAGTGGGCCGCGGCGGCGAAGGGGAAGGGCAACGGCAACGGCGCTCCCCTCGACGAGGAGGCCGCGCTGTTGGCCCCCGGAGGAGAAGCCATGGCGCGGCGGCTGCAATCGGCGGTGGGATTTGCTGGGCTCCGGCCTTCACGCTCCAGCTCTCCGCACTGCGCTAGTCACAGGTCACAGCTGAGCTGAATACTGATGACCCGTTTGAACCGACAAAGGAGTCGCGTACTCAAGACAACTTTCACGTTTTGCCGTAAAAATACAATAAGAATTAACACATTTTTATGTAAATTTTCTACATTCCTAACAGTCACCCAGTTATTATAATAAAACATAAACAAACCAATACACTTGTGCTGCTATCCTGCTAAAAAATTGACTTGTGCTGCATCAGTATACATCTTTTAACATTATTTTTTCGATAAAAAATCAGCAGAAATATGAAATGTAGAGTGTGAATTATAGTAAGTGCTTTTGTATTTTCATGCTAAAGAAATGACTGGATATGTTCTATGGATCTGTACCGTAGAATCATCCTATCAGGGTTTATTTGGATATATCATGATTTGCCATTAGTTATCATACCAGTGGCCCAGAATATGCAGTGAAGAAAAGATTGCTCGAAGAGCAAGCATGGACAAGTTACAGTAAAGCAGCTGCGAGCTATACATAGCTTGCAAAAGTTGCGCATCAACTTTCCTTTGTATCATCAATACAGCAGCTACTCTACAATGAACAAGACCCCTCATCTTGTATTACGCATGACCTAGGCTAGCATCTTTACAGCACCAAAGGAAAACATCTCGGGGCGACGCATCACGCCTTCCCATTGCCTGCCTTCTTTGAGGCGAAGAGATGGCGGACGACCGAGAGCTTGCTTGTCGCGCGCGAAACGAGCGAGGAGCCAGAGGAGCTCCTACTGCTCAGTGACGACCTTGTTTCCTCTGATTCCTCATCTTCATTTGGTTCCGCAGGTGGTGGAGGAGGTACCGTCATGAGGAAAGTTTCAAGCATCCGGATGATCTGGCTGAAACTGGGTCGCATGCAAGGATCCTCAACCCAGCATGATTGTACTATGAACACAAGCTCCTGAGGTGTATCCTCAGGAAGTGTTGGCCGCTTTTGCTGTTCATATACGCAAGAAACAGTATTATTTACACCAGTAGACTGCAATCAGAAACAAAAGTACACTGCAAGAAGCTGATAATAACGCCAAAAATGGTAGTCAGGTAGGAGTTCATGTTCTAAGGATAACAAGATAAAGTGGAAACAATTGTTAAAGAAAGGTGTTAATGTTATGCAAAGCAGTTGGATAATCCTGTGATACATGCTATGTAGACCAGTTGGATTATGTTATAGCATCTGGTTTGTCAATCTGAATATTTGATGTATATAATGGTCAAAACAAATATCGCAGGCACATCATGAAAACAAAAGGTTAATAATTTGAAAATTCAAATTTTCCTTACATGACAATAATAAATGCAAAACATTGTTTCCTTGGAATCAATTCTTTGCCATTTCATCTTTAACATTTTAGCCTTCACACTTAAGGTAAAAAAAATACAAGCACTAAGTAACTACTAAGTGGCAAGAGGCTAACAGCTTTACCACAAAAAGAGGCAACTAACTTGTGCAAGTATGGGCAGCAATAGTTTCATGCTTACCTGAAAAGCAGCAGCATATGCAGCTTGTAGATTTGACATGCCTTCGAATGGCATCCTATTGGTCAATAATTCCCACAAAACAATGCCAAAGCTGTACACATCCACTTTATTTGTGTAATGCTTTTTCTCACCACGTCGAAGTGTGACTGTGCTGTATAGCTGCAAAATCACATGGAAAGAAAGAACATGAGCAAGCTTTTATAATTGCACCTTCAGTACAGGAGCATCTGATTCTTTTTTGAATAAAAGGTACCAAAACCGTAACAGGGTGATACAGCTAGCATATTACTGTCATGAGAGTAAAATGTTTGGTGGTTTTGGTTTCCGTTTGTAATTTTGCTAGCTTTAGGTTAATGCAGAAAATAGTGTTTACAACCTCTGGGGCCATCCATCGGTAAGTCCCAGTTTCAGCCGTCATCATTTCAGTCACAGTTTCTTCACGTGCAAGTCCAAAGTCAGTAAGTTTCAGCTTCTTACGGTTTGCTGTAAGCAGTAAATTATCTGCACAAAAGAGCCATAAAATAAGCACAAAGAATTTAAAGCAACATAGAAAGCACCAACTACTGGAGCGACCAAGAAAAACAAAGAGATTGCAAAGCAAAAAAACAAAGAAGGTTGCAACATTTTGAAGTAGAACCATGAGCAGGAAAATAAAGCTGGTGCTGATGTAGACTTAAGAATATTCAAAATGAATATCCCATATATCTTACAATAAATGTGGAAAATGACAAAACAGAAACAACACAAACACCTTACCAAAAGATTTGAGTTGCTAAAAATACGCATTTAAATCAAAGACCATAATATGGCATAAAAAATACATTCAAATGAACATAAAGAGATCTTATATTAAAGCTATGCAATGCAGTTTTTGTTACCCCAAACAGAAAAGGAAAAAGAAATATTCTACAGGTCAAAGGATCAAAGTGTACAATGCCAACAGTCAAATAGCTTAAGCATCCTTACCAGGTTTCAGGTCTCTATGTATAATGCCATTGGCATGTAAACAGTCCATTGCATGAGCTATGTCTAGTGCATAGCTGATTGCAGTGTGTGTATCTAGTTGGCTAGGACGAATGCTGTTCAGGTAATTTTTCAGTGACATCCCAGGTAGTAGCTCACTAACAATCACCATCAATGGTTCCTTGCAGGCTCCAATGAACTGCAGGATGTATAAGCTTTTGTGAGAAGGTACAAACAATGATGATGTATCTATCCACACAAGCATGTCATTCAGACCAGTAAGTACCTTGACAAGATTCTCATGTTTCACTTTGCACATCATATTTACTTCTCGAATGAAACGGGCTTCAAGTGTTGCCTTTTCTTCAGGAGTACTGCCACGGTTAAGAACCTTTATTGCTACAATTTGATCACCATACCTATTCAAAGTGTACAAGGAAAAGTCGATTACTGATAAAAAAACTGAATAAGTTTATGGCATCAACATCAGGAATTAAATGGTACGAGTTTCCTCTGGTAATAAGAATGTCATTTAAATCTGTGATGATACCAACAGCCATCTAAGACAGAACAGTATTTCTGAGTATGCGAGGCTGTTATATTAGAGATCATTGCAGGTTTACTGCAATCATGGCTAACATTTCCTTGAAAGTCAAGCAGAATAGCACAGCTCATGATAATGCTTTGATCAAGGGACCCTTGTGCCTACTAAAATCTGAACAAAATACTACTGTATAACTGATGGGGGAATGTGATATACTTCCAGGATTGCGCACTCTGGGAACCTAATTAATTTAAAACTGCCATTATTTACAAGGATCTAGTGCACAACATCCATTTAATTCAACAAGAATTAAAATGACAACTACGCAGATACTTCGAACTCGGCCCGATTGGTAAAGTAACTATGACATCGAGCACAGACATATCAAAATTAGGCACGGGGATGCATATCTCAAAAGCATCTTTACTTACTTTCCCTTGTAGACCTTCCCATGAGCACCCTCCCCAATCTTGTCCCCAACGAACAGCATCTTGGGATCAACAAGCAGCTTCCTTTCGATCCAGGACGCCGGCGCCGTGGCATCCGAGCTCCGAGCTGGTGCCGCCGCATCCGAACACCGCGCCGGCGCCACCGAATCATCAGCCGCAACCTTGCTGGGCCGCGGCCGCCTGAACTCGTCGCTGCCACTGCTGCCGCCGTCCCGGCACCCGTCGCTGCCGCAGCTCATCGTGTCTGGACGCACGCGGCGCGCGGCAGCAGCAGCCGCCGCGGAGGAGGAAACGACGGTGTCGGGGTCGGCAAACTTGCAGGACAGCCGAGGCATTAACACAGGCACCCCGCGCGCGCGCCCGAGCAGCCGGAGCCCCAATCCGCGCGCCCCGCGCTCATAGAGTGCGCACAGGTGATCAGGAATCGGAGCACGGGATCCACGCCGATGCACGAAATTCCACCACCACTAGATTTTTACAGCCGCCTGAGGAACAAAGGACGGCGATTTTTGAATCTTCTTCGCACGAAAACCACAGTATTCTTTCAGAAAAAAAAGCAAAATTACAGCCCAAGCTCGCTCCGAAGCACTAATCGCCTCAGAGAACCGTGATTCTTACCTTAACAACACTAGAGAAAAACAGAGAAATCACAGAAAAAAACGAAAAAATAGCTGATTTTTCAAAAACAAACTGAGCGGAAAGCGGTGGTTTTGAACTCAAGAAATGCGAGAAATTACAGCGAAAATCACCAGCAGAGGAGGAACCCTAACCCTAGAGGGGAGGGGATGAGATTTGGTGCGGCTTCCCGGCGTGGGGTTGGGGGGGTTGTCGTCGTCAGTCGTCGTGCGGGGAAGGGAAGGGAAGGAAAAGTCGGGGGGAGAAGGTATCGGGGAAGCAGAGCCCGCAGCGGGCAGCATTTTATAGAAGCTCGCTCGGGTAAAGCAGAGGCAAGGCGAGTGGAAGCAGCAGCCGGTTGGTGTATTGGCATGCCCCCCGTGTTCGTACCACAGATTGCGCCCATGCCCAAAATATCTCTATCCCAAAGGCACCGTACTAGGTACCAAGATCTGCTGCATTTGGTGTTCCATGTGGCGCTTGGTTTTTTTTTTCCACAGCTTTGAAATGGGTTTACCTTACCCTTGCCAAAGAAATAAAAGATGGAGAATGATATGAGAAGACACGATGTCATAGACACAACATACATACTCAGTTACCATGTGTTAAGACTTAAGAGGTGTAGGGTAGGATAACGAAGAAATAGAACGAACACATTTGCAGTGTGTAAAGATGCATTGAATGGTATATTGCATAGGATAATGATATTGTTGAGATAACATGTCAGTTATCATACGTCAGGACATGCATATCTGATCAGCAGGATAGGATAACGACGAAAAAATAGCGGATGTGTCGGTAGTGTTGTGCAAGGTATATCAAATGGTATAGCGGATAGAATAATAATATCGTAGAGATAGCATGGTAGTTATCGTGTCTTAAGTTGCCCATGTTGATCCAGGCAGTGCAGCCATGCAAAGATAGGATGACAATCAAATAGAGCGAACGTGTCAACAGTATTGCGTGAAGGTGTATCAAACGGTATGGTATGACAATCAAGATACTAACATAATATTGTATCATAGATATAACATGTCAGGTACCTTGTGTTAATGCACACATACCAACGAAAAAAGTGATGGGGTAACAACGAAGTAGAGCGATCAACGTCAATCTGATGTGTAAAGAAGATCGAATGGTATATTCCATAAGGTAGTACAACAAACACGTCGATGTAGGTTCTATGAGATGTTATAGCGTGGATATAAGCACGTTAAGGTTTATACATGAGTAGGTATGAGAACTCATGCAATATATTTTCGTTGCCGCTGAGTTATTCAAATATATCTTATTTTAGTCCACTGCGAGTGTTGCCTTTGATATTGTTAAATGGGAGTAATGACATGCTGATATAATCCAAGTATCCAACCAAGTTTGCTTTTAGTTTGAATACGCCTTCCATGTAATACTAAGTTAGGCTTAAATGCCTAAATATACCTACATCATCATTTTTTTTGTTATAAAATTATACATTGTCATAGAAATGATATAGTGCATTATAGGGAAAAGGGAAATTAAGTACATGAATAACATACAGATAAACATGAAAGTGAAGTGTGTGCCTTTGTGCAAATAACCTCTCACGCTGTAAAGTGGACATGTAGGAGCTATTCTGCACTTCGAATTTCTTAAATCACTCAATACAAAAGAGTTGCACACTTTACCATCAATCGTACGGGTACCAATTAAACGCGCATAGAAGAAGAACGCAAGAATGTTCGTTCACTCGCAGGGTTGAACCGTGACGAACGAGCCGGTGGACCATTAGCCAAATCCTCCTACTGGCTCAGGGAAGGAATTAAATACTGCTGCGCTTGTGTTATCCTCCAAAGGCTCATCAGTGGGCGTATTTGACTGACCGGAGCGCAACGACGACGTGGGGGCCGCGACTGCTACGGCTCCTCCACATCACTGATCACACAGTCTTCCGGTCCTCCCTGGCGCGGCGGGGCCCACGGGCTTCCACGTGGTTTTGGGCCGTCCCTATCCCTCTTTTCCCGCACCCGCACTCACTAGCCCACCAACGGAAAACGCCGTTCACGCGGAATCCCTCCTCCCCACTTCTGCCTTCTTTTAATCACCACCGTTACTTCTCTCCCCTCCTTTTCCTTGCCCCGTCGCCTCGCAGGAGTGACCTCGTCGCCCGGGATCCCCCCGAGTCTCGCTCGCCTTCGCCGCGGCCGGTGAGCTGCCCCACCGGCGCTCACGGCCCGTGCCCCCGACCGCCGCCGCGTTGTTCCAGATCGTTCGGAAGGTGCGGAACATATCCGCCGGCGGACGGAGTTCAACGGTGTACCGGGGGCGGAACACGTGACGCGCGCCGCGCCGCGCCGGGGGAGCGCATAAAAATGGGCAGTGCGCGTCGCGAGTTGGCGAGACGGGCCACCGGAATCACGCGATCCTGTCGGTCGTTGGCTGCTCGCCGGGGACGGGACGGAGCGCACGGTCAACCCCGGCCGACGGATCGGAACGGACCCCGGGTGGGCGTAGCACGGGCTGGAGAGGGGGTGGGTGGGTTGACCTGGAAGATCGACGTCGACCTGCTCGTCGCGTCGCCTGTCACAGTGTCACGTCCTAGTCCACAGTCCCTCCGTTGTGTTTTGGCTTCCGTGTTGATTATTGGCGTCGTCGTCGACGACTTTCGCCAAATGCACACTGTGCCGTGTGCCACTAGCCCCGATTGTATAGTATTTTCGCTACACGAGAGTTTGCGTATGTACTAGTATACTACTGTATGTTCGATGCGATTTGACGGCTGTGATGGCCGAGCTGAGTCTAGAGATGCGCAACTTAACAGTGGATTTTTTCATATAAATGGGTTAAAAATATAATGGATGCAGCTGCAGCACGTACATCGCACAGTGACGCGATGAAGAAAAGTCTAGTGATTGACGTGTCAATTACCTAACACACACTTGAACAACGACCACCGATCGAATCTAGAGCTGTAGCCTCTTGTTGTAGGCCCTAACCTTAGCCACGTTGCTGAAACAAAAAAAACAAGCCTAGTTACCTATAAACGGGCACCGGTTTTTGTTAAAGTACACGCAGAGGTTTAGGTTTGGTGTAATATGTCGGCCACCGCTTGCAAAGTTTGATTGCTCGCCACTTGTCATGCCGGTGATCCAGTCATTCACCTGTAGAACACGACCTCGAGCTGCCATGTATCCTCAGTTGTCTCTACCTCCAACACCAGAGCTGAGATGTGATGAGTTCCTCTTCCTCCCCTAGCTGAACTTGTGTACATCTAGGACTTTCATAAGATTTTGCTGCAACTCGTTTTTCTTTTGTTGTTGTGATGAGCTTGTTCGGTAGATCTTCTGCTGATTTGTACAGTTGATGTATTCTGAGAGAAATACAATAAGCTTATTTGTACAATTAATTTGCTCTAAGAGGAAAAATACTGCACAAGAAGCGGAAAAAAGATAAACGGAACGTAGTCACGTTTTTTAAATTGTAACAAGCCATGATATTTAGAAATGTATCAAGGCAATGATTATAACACCTACTAACACGTCACATATTCAGAAGCTACATAATATGTGATGGACAGATCAGACGGCCGACGTGTGATGAGGAGGGCCTGCCTATACGCTCCAAGATGTTGGAGCACGGGGCCAAGCCAAACCCGACCAAACAATGATTGTGCCCCCGAAAAAAAAGCGCGCAAGGAAAACATGGGAGCACATCACAGTAGAGGCAGCAGGAGGCTGGTGGTGCTGGAGGCCTCCGGCTCCGAGCTGGGCTGCACACCCCTTTTTGTTGTCACCGTCGCCATCACTGGGTCGTCTTCGTCTACCTCCGTGCCGCCGTTGGAGGTAGCCTCCCCCTAATTTATCGCGCAGGGCACCATACCCTTCCATGCCTTTTGCTTTGGATGCTACGAGCAGCTACTATAAAAGAGACGGATCGATCGGAGCTCTTAGTCTCAGGAAAGGTCATCAGGTCGGGTCATCAGCACACTACATACTCAGCAGCTAGTAGGCACCTGATGGCACAGTGGTGGCGGAGTGGAGTGTATTATAAGCGTGCGAGCTTGTGGTTCAGACCTGATCCGAGCTGAGATGTTCGGTGAGAAGTCACTGTCCGGCACTGCATCATCTTTTATTCTTTTTCTTCTTCTTCTTTTTTTCCCACCGCCTATCCAAGGGGATGTTGTGATTTCCGAGTCACGCTTGCACTTGTTTTTTGTTTCTTGTTGCTCTCTCACACAACAAGGTGAGGTGAGGTGAGGTTGAGGGTCATCAGTGCAGGTGCGTCGCGTACGTAGTATCTCCGTGCATTATTCGGGGGTTGCTCTCCGGTCTCCAGTGATGGGTTGGGCACTTTGTCATCGCCGTCGCCGTCACTGTCGGGGCATCGTCGCGTCCTGTCAGTCGAGTAGGGTGGACTACGACTACGAGAGCACCATGCCTGTGTTGCCTTTGTGCGTTTTGAGTTTAACCATTGCTCCTCGAAAAGAAACTGCATCGATGTAAATTATCCTTTGGAGAAACTAGCAAAATGTACGTGCGTGTCGCACGTGTTAAGAAAATTTACAAAACACAGATTTTATATTCATAAAACACATAATAGCATCAAATCTTTTATTAAATCTACAGTAAAGTCACATAATTGATTCAAAGCGAGAACAACTACTATGTTGCCTATTGTAAAAAAAAAACTACTATGTTGTCTATAAAAACAAAACAATGCAACTACGATTAGGCTCTCGTGCCGAACAAGCCACAGTGTTGCCGGAGAGCATTGTGAACTTGTGACAACGTTAATAGACGTGGCGAGGTCCAGGCTGGAGAAGACACTGGCGAGCAGCTCGCCAAGGGCAAGCGCTAATTCGGCCTTGAAAACTTCAGCAATGCCTACTACTGCAAACAGAGCCTGAGAGCAGCACTACGTCGAAGCAGAGCAGCGGGCCAAACTTGGCCTCCTCATAGTCATCGTCATCCTTGGGAAATAAGAAAGAAATAATTCCAGCAACCCTCTCTGCAAACATAAAAATTATTTAGCAGTGTATCATCTGGAACTATTGATGGTATCTTTAGCCAAATGCTTGATTTGAACTTAATGCTTACCGCGAACCTTAATGCTTGCACCATGAATTACACTTACTGGGAGAGCTGGGAGTGACTCATCCTTGGGAAATAAGAAAGATGCAAAAATTGAGCTCCTTCATGTCCAAATCAATCGATTCCTCCAAATCAAACTCATATATAGAGGCACTTATCTCTGCCCCACCCAATCAAGTACCTCAAAGGAGAATCGAGCCACTTGATTCTCAAATCAAACCTCAAAGCCACCAATCGAGTCATTCTCAACCCAAGTCTAGCTTGTTGATGGCTAATCGTGTTGATTCCTCACAAATCAAAACAACTATTGCGGCTAACGTAGTCACCTCTAGGAACAGCTGACAGATATAGAAACACATGTGTACTGTCAAAACTACACTTGAATGCCAGGAAAGAGCGAATTTACCGGCAGGTGTGGAGGGTGAGGGCCGCCAGCGCCGTTCTTGCCTAGCGGATCCGTGTCTTCACTCCACTGGCCCTGCCGCACATGCAACAAAAGGCCCCCGCATGAATCGTGTTCCTGTCTTCTTCTCATTTATTCTTCTTCCTGATCTCGATTTCCCTACAAATTGAATGCTTAATATCTTAGAAACAAAAAAACAGACAAATAGATCGGGAATAATTTTGTGTAGATGCTTACAGTTGATCCTGGTGATTCATGTTGGCTACAATATGCCCTTGCATGCTTCTTGTTTAGTGCCTATTCTACTTCCATTCGGCACAAACGATTGCTAATCTTCCGAGTTTTTTCATGAATGACTTGATTATATTTTCTAAGTGCTTGATTATCATCCTTTGCTCCTGAGTCTGTGCTAGTGGAGCAGAACACAACAATCTGATTTAGGGGATTGTACCAATACCTATGTAACTATTAATATAGCAAGTTGATAGAAAAGGAAAAATCAGTAGATTAGTAATACTTTTAAGCTTGTCTAGGCTTCAAATAATAGGCAAAGTACTAAGCTAACATTGTGCAAAGAAAAGTTGAAAACAACCCTTAGCATTGGTTGTGTCACAGAACATGTATTTCTATTCTAATGAGCATGTTGTGTCTTTGAATAACACCTTAGCATGAAACAATTTTATTTAGAATTTAATGTAAAAGATAGCATGTAAGCAAACTGACAAGTACCTTAATTTTAAAAATGTATAATAATCTTTCACCTTCTGTTGTTCACCTACTTAGAATTGCCCTTCTAGTCGTCGAACCAAAAGGACCATAAGCGCTTCAGGTGGTGCGGCCTAGCATGCAGAGGCAATATCAGGCAACATTAGCCTACAATGCATTGAACTACAGATACATATAGTAATTAGATTGTTTCAAATCAAAAAACATGTAATTTCTGCCTATTAATCTTATTAAAATGTTCATACCGTCTGTTCCCAAGGCCAAATACACAGTATTTAAGATTCTTCAACTAATCTTCCTTCTCTTTCCTCATGTGGCATTCTTCAGTTCATGTAAAATTTAACCTCATGACAATAGCTGAATAGCATGATCAGATTCAGACTCCACAAAATGATATGAACGTGACCAAGTCCAATAATCCAATAAACAATTATAAGAAACAAACAATTAGCAAGTACTCAAACAATTATAATAAATTTCTATCAAGAGCAATCCATCTGATTCTTCAAGTAGTGTTGGATGCTACTAACTGTGTTAGCACAAAATATTATATTCAGAAAAATCGGCAAACAGATTCGTATGCCAACAATTTCTCATCACAGATCGAAGGATGTTTATGGCACTGTTCGAATCAGTACCTCTACAGCTTCACCAGATTCAGGCGCTCTCGATCTGCTTATTGGCTTTGGATTCAGAAGTGCAGCATGAAGGGGATTCACTGAGATGAGGTGCGCCTGCGTCACTCATTTTGGTCCTATTTCTCTGTGGATTTGTCCTCTTCTGCTTGACCACGCCGGTGGCTGGAACGGGGACGGTGGAGACGGTGGCTGTTGTCGTCGTGGCGGGAGGGGCGGGCAGCGGTGCAGTAAATCGCAAGCTCCCAGCTCACCTGCGAGCAGCCGACGGAGTGGTAGAAGTAGCAGACGAGGAGGCCGAAGGGGTGGCGTACCTTGGAGAGGCCTCCTGGGAGGGTGCGATGCTCGGAGAAGGCGCCGACGAAAGCGCTGTTGCCTGCGCCGAGAACCGCCCGATCAGCCTCATCCTCGCAGGCGGTGGCAGTCGGCGGGAAGGGATGGCGGGGTATGGGGCCGGGATGGGTGGCTGCTACCCGGGGCATAGACGCCACCGGCATGCAAATCGTTGGGATGCGGCCGGAGGGCGCACACCGGCGGCAGCGACGGGTGGGGCAGCGCGAGGGACGGCCGATGGCGGCGGCGTGGGTTGACAGAGTGCGGATGGGGGCGCGTTTGGTGGGCCCGGCGGGTACAGCGGACCAGGGTAACAAAATCTTTTTATTTTTGGCAGAAACGCTCTCTAAATTGCGATTTCTAAGTTCGTTTTACCTTTTTGTCATCCACAAACCTGACAGGTGGGTCCGACGTGAGGGGTAAGGTGGTCCGAGTGAGAAAAGTTTTCAATTATCTTCCCTCCTTATAGAAAAGGGAAATAAATAGGAAAACAAGAATCACAAGACGAGAAACCTAAAGAAACCTTATGCTATGAACCGTGGCCCAAATAAACCCTTTTCTGGCAGATGGGCCAAATATTCTGTTGTAACCAACAGCTTGCTGGGCCTAACTAGGCTCTAGCTTCTAGAGGGCCCAGAACAAACTACTGCGGCATAAAGCCCACTAGGGTTCCTGATGCACTATAAAAATCTGGATTCTTCGCCTCCCCGCCCCCGCCTCGCACACCCGCTCGCGCCGCCGCCGCCGCCGCCGCCGCATCGCTCAGCGAACCCTAGCCCTCCACAGCGGCGGCTTCGAGCTCCTCCAGCCATGGTGAGCTCCCCGGAGAAATGATCTCCCTCCTCTACCACCGCTCGCCGCCGTTGCTGTCTAACAGTTGTTGCTTGTGGGTGGGCGCAGACGTTCAAGCGGAGGAACGGTGGGCGCAACAAGCACGGGCGTGGCCACGTCAAGTACATCCGTTGCTCCAACTGCGCCAAGTGCTGCCCCAAGGTATGGTTCCGTGCCCTGTCCCGAGGTTGTTCTGATGGATGAATCGCTTCGTTTTGAGCTTTCCGAAGTAGTAGCAGTAGAGGAACAGGGCTGTATGGATATCGTCAAACGTGTTAGTGGTGGATAGCCTTGACAATTGGAAGGCACGCAATATTAGATTTCTGAGTATGCTGGTTACCTTATATAACTCGTACGATGCTATTGGAGATGTTATTAAGTAGTATAGTATTGAATGGAATGAACTATGAAAAATCCAAACGTGCTCCTCGAGCAATATGCTTAAATCGTGAATCGTGCTAAGACTTGGAGCATGGTATGATGCATACATTGGTGAAGCAGTGAGCAATACAGTTTCAGGATTATGTATATTTTTTAGTATGCTAGGATATCACTTCTAGTCCTATTTTGTCATTTTTATTCTCTATACTTCTGAGGCATGTGACTATACTGTAGGTCCGGAGTATGGGAGTACTGGAGAATGCACTTTATATTGCAGTGTTGCGTCTTAATTGTGTATTGCTAGCTATATGCTGCTGATGATATTTGACATTTGGCTTATTTTTGCTTGCAGGATAAGGCTATCAAGCGGTTCTTGGTGAGGAACATTGTTGAGCAGGCTGCTGTGAGAGATGTGCAGGAGGCTTGTGTCCATGATGGTACAACCCTTGTCAATTATTGCTTCATTTTTGGTCCTATAATTTGATCATCGGTTACCTGGTTACTAATTTCCCTTATTATAACTTCTCAGGATATGTTCTCCCCAAGCTGTACGCAAAGGTTCATCACTGTGTCTCATGTGCAATCCATGCACACATTGTCCGTGTTCGCTCTCGTGAGAACAGGAGGAACCGCGAGCCTCCGCAGCGCTTCAGGCGCAGGGTATAATTCTGAGCTCATGCTTTTCATTGTATTTGTATTGGATCTTAAATTCTTTTGGCTGAACTTGAAGATTGTTGCCTCCTGACTATTGAAAGTTATACCTACAACAATAAGTTGTTTCATGGTTTGATCGAATCTCTGGTCGCAGTTTAATTGTTTACCCTGATCAGTTTGCCTTGATTTTTGCTATTATCGCTTTTATAGGCGTTGCATTCACTGTGTTTCTGTTGCAATGGATGCGTCAACGAAAGCGTAGATAAACATGTGTTGGTGCATTACAGCCTATTTGTGATGACTGATTCCTAGTTCAGCCGTAACTGCTTGAATGCACACATTGTGATAAATTTTGCACATTTTACATTGAGTAGTTGACACAATTTGCTGCTTTGTACATGATTTCCTGTTTAATTATCAACACATTTTGTAGGTGTTGCTTTCACTGTGTACATATTGAGAGGGTTAAGTCTACCACTTCGTCTTAGGGTCATGTTACCATCGCTTTTATAGGCGTTGCATTCACTGTGTATATGTTGCAATGGATGCGTCAACGAAAGCGTAAATTAACATGTGTTGGTGTATTGCAGGCTTATGTGTGATGACTGATATTCCTTGTTCAGTCATAACTTAATGAATGCACACATTGCTTCATAAATTTCACATTTTTTTTGCATTCAGTAATTTGTATAATTACAGCATGTTTTATGTTTCTTCTTTGATCACCTATTCCTGGTGAGATGATGCTGTTTTTCTGGGCTATGCCTGTAAAAAATGTTCTGTTTTTAGCTTGCTTCTTCTTGGTGAGATGATGCTGTTTCTTCTTTGATCACGTTGATACGCCTAATTTTTCCAGTAGGGCTCCACAGCAATCTTGCTTTGTGTTTGCAAATTTGTGACGTATTTATACCAGACGTAGTGAACTGATGGTTCTGCTTTCCTCGTTCCTTGCAGGAGGACGGCCCGAGGCCAGGCCAAGGCGCACCCCGCCCAGGTGGTGGTGCCCCTCCCGCGACTGCCCCTGCTGCTGCTCCTCGCACCTAAGTTGAGGAAGTGTTTCAGGGTTTAGTTTTGTCACCGATGGGATTATAGACTATTCCTGTTTTGAGAAAGCAGCATTGCTGTATCTGGTTAACGTTAATTTACTGAGCACAATAGTCTTGTTTCCTTGTATGGTCCATGTTCATTGTTACCCTGATATATTGCGATCGCATTGTCTATGCTGCAGCCAGTCGAATGCATATTTGCTTCGGCTTCGGCTGTTCTGCACCATATAGCAGTTTTTGATGTATGACCTCAAGCTCCTTGTTTCCAGAAAATTGTTTTTTTAGCAAAGCATATTACCCTCGAAAAAATCAGATACAAATTCTACAACTGTGCACAAATCTACCATTTTGGAAAAAAAAAATCTATCCTGTCGCAAGTGCCGGTCCCTTCCTCCGGTGGCTGCTCAAATCTACCAATTGAGGGCTGCTCGCCGGCGGCAAGCCGAGCCCACTACGTGCGTCCTCTGCAACCCGGCCATCGCCGTCGTGGAGCCTTCGTGGAGAAAGAAGTGACCGTCCCTGTCTCCGCCCGTGACTTTACGGCGCCACGAGGCACGAGCAAAACCTACACACCGGCGCATGCAGATTTCTGTAGAAGCTGTCACCGGAGGGGTCAGACCGTCAGACTATGCGTTGTGTTGGGCTGTTGGCGTTACAAGCCGACGCTGTGTCACCGAGGAGCACCCATCGTCGTCGGCGAGCTCAGCCAAGAAGAGGAGAGGCGGCCGGGGCTCCAAGACTGCACAGCGGAAATAATGGAGGCTTCATGGAGTTCTTGGTTGTTGGTTCGCATCATGCAGAAGTTGCCCGAGAAAACGTGGATGACGTGCTCAAAATGCCGTTGCTGAATTCAGATGCTGCAGCATATTCCAGTTCCCAGAATGAACTTCACTATTCTGATTCTGATTCTGATTTTTTAGTGGTTGATGATGAAGGTGCAACTAGCGTACTTGAACTTTGAATCATCAAGTAGGTATTTTTTTTCTTTTGAAAAGAAAGTTTAGTATTTGTAACTCCTTAGCATTTCTCCAATGTGAAGGATGAACTTTACCATTCAGATTCAAGTGCAGGTTCAGACTTTGTGGTTAATGGTTCAGATTCAGACTTTGTACTCGAACCTCTTTAAATAATCAAGTTTCATATTTGTAACTCCTTGATTATTTTAACTTTCCGATAGGTAACTTGAAAACTTCATCAATCAGAACTGAAATTCGATATCACCTTGGAGAATTCCCTGCTTCTGAACTTGATTGGATCTTTAGTTCCACACTATACGGTTCCAACAGTACCTTATTATCTAAAGATGGTACGGTAGCAAGGTCCACGAAGACATTACAGTACCCAACGATCAAGATTCAAGAGAGATATACGCAGCCATCAGGAGATGTACCCTCTGATCTTGAGGCTCTCCACTGCATCCCTGATGATCTTCTCCAGGGGGCTGAACTGCATCCCCAGGGCAATGAGCTTCTTCGACGCGATCTCCGCTCTGACCAGCCCGGGTTGGGTATCCTTGGGGAACCTGTACATAATCACGAACTCTCAAGCACACAGAAATTGCAACAGCAGAAGACACAAGAGATTGCCGTCTGGATCTCACAAGCGACCTAATTTCACTCTGCTTTTCACTGTGAAAGTTTGGATGGTGGCTTACTTTGGTACTTTGTAGTTGGGGTAGAGCTCGGCGACTTTGGCCGCGAAGTCGCTCCAGTGAGAGATGGATTCGATGCAGAGGTGCCTCCCGGACGCAGATGGGTTCTCGAACACCATGATATGAGCCAAGGCAACGTCTTCCACGTGGACTGCTCCCACAAAGATATGCCTGTACTCCTCGGTGCAACCTGCATGGCCAAATGGTGTGTGCTCCATTCAATGTTTCGTTGATCTGATGGTGTGACAGTACAATGAGCAAAGAAAGAACAATATTCTCAACACTACGTGTAATTTGAAGCTAGCATTTCAATGTTTCGTTGATCTGATGAAGTGTTAAAAAATCAATACTATTTGGAAACCTATAGATTTGAACTCAAAAGCTACAACTCAAATTTTCTCCCAAAAGCTAACATGTTTGTTTTTGGGAGAAACTTAAGCTAGACATGATCAGATATTACAACTGAAATTTTCAGCATTTTGAATGAAAAGTACTCGCATTCAGAGTTCAAACAAGTGCCTTACCTTGAAGGTGGCGCAGAAGGACGGACATGCTAGAATTGATGGTTGGTGGAATTATCTTCCCCAGAACTGTCCCCGGGTTAACCACAACCACATCTAGCCCGTTCTCCTCTGCAAACTTCCACGCCGCCTTCTCCGCCAGTGTCTTCGAAACAGAGTACCAGAGCTACACGCAAAAGCAAAATCTGACATGAGCAGAGCAGCGAATTACTGACGAAATTGAAGCTCTGCTGCAGGCGTTGCATCCTGGAAATCCTGCGGCCTTCTTCTGCATTTGATGTTCCCCAAGCTGATCATATCATGCATGATGAAACTAGAATACGGTAACGATGTGTCTGGCTACAATGCCATTATTGTTCCAGAAATTCAGAGCGAGGAGGATGAAACCAAGCTTGGAGTAGGACAGTAGGCGAAGGCCCCTCACCCCGTTCTTCTCGCAGTAGTCGATGTCAGTCCAGCAGCGCTCGTCGGGGACCTTGCCGGCGGGCCACCCTGGGCTGGGCATGATGGACGCGTTGGACGATGTCACCACCACGCGCCGCACGCCACCGGCCTCCTTGGCCGCTCGCAGCACGTTCAGCGTCCCTTCCACCGCCGGCACGATAAGTTGCTTTGTTGTGCGACCACGAACAAACACAGCAGGTCAGTCTGAGGTAGAGAAGGTAGAGGACAGCGACGACGGGGGGGAATGGTTGGTACCTGGGGGTCGCTGACGGGGTCGATGGTGCAGGGGGAGGCGAGGTGGAAGACCCCCGAGCATCCCCGCGCGGCGTCGAGGAGCACCGCGCCGTCGAGGAGGTCGCAGCGGAAGATGCGGAGGCGGCCCTCGCCGGCGCCGGCGGCGAGCGCGAGGAGGTGGTCCGTCTCCGCCTTGTCATCTGCAAGCCACTGCGCGATCTGATGAGTGATAACCACCGCATCCGAAGCAAGCGGAGCGACCATGACATTGTTGCGTTCTGACCTGGGTTGAGGACGCCGGCGTGGACGTTGTAGCCGCGGTCGAGGAGGCGGCGGACGAGCGTTGAGCCGATGAAGCCGCTGGCGCCGGTGACCATCACCGTCTCCCCCTTCCCTTCCCGAGTCGTCATCTCCCCGCGGTATCTCACCTCTCTCGTCGTCTTTTCACTGACCTGGTGTCTATAGTGGTGGGAGTGTCTGCGTGTGTGATCGTCGTGTGGCTTCCGGGCACTGGATTTTTATGGATGGATGCAGCTTGGCACCATCTCCGGAACTGACAAAACCGCAGCCTCCTTTGGATTTTCCGCAACAATCACAGTCAAACAGACAATTGTTGTTCGCACATACTCAATTATCAATTACGCGTGTCTTCACCTGAACAGGAACATGTTGTCACCGAAGAATATTTGAATTTGCAGAATTGCACGGCCAGTGGATACATATTTTCCTCAAGGAACATAAAAATCAGTAACTCATAAATCATCACCAAAAATGTACTCCACATCAAAGTAATAATACACGTTTGTGAGCACCGTATATATCCTGATGTGGAAAACTCAATTATTTCACGGAATAAAGTAGACCCTGAATGTGATTTGATCTCTACATGGCATAATCCCCTCAAAAGGAAAACAGCTCACTCATATTTGAATCTGAGCCGGTGATACAGCTAGCCTCCGAATCCTGACCTACCTAGGAATGCTTTAGCTCCAGGTTTTGTTAACCTGCTTTGATGCAGAGTCCAAAACATTCAGTCTCTTTGCTACGGTTTGATGAAGCGAGCCAACTTTCCAAGCACACCTCTCAGGTTGCGAATGCCACCTCCTGTTTTAGAGCTCACCATCATCTACATGAAGCAGTATCATTGCATAAGGTGGCAATGTATTTTCATTTATATAAAAAAGCAAAGAGTGCATGTGCACAGAAAAAGAAGAGAGGTGAATTCAATAGCTCACCACTGGGTTTACCACTGACTTATTCTTCTTTAGACTCTGCAGTGGAGTATGCAAAACAATTATGTTAGGCAATAAACTGAAATGTGCATATAACAGGATGGACTGGGAAAATAACCTCTTGGATTTCCACAGCACGGCGAGCGACATCTATGGGGAAAACTAAATCAGTCTTTGTCAGTACAATTTGGTATGGTGTCTTGTGCCTACAATTGCACAGAAATGTCAATCAGAGAAACAGAGGTCACATCAGTATAAATATATAATTCAAAGTGGTAACTAAAATGTTCTGAGGAAATTTGCATACAATAATGAATTATTCTTGTTTTACTGACTATGATGTACTTGCATCAAGGCCATGCAAAAGTATGAACTGATTGAAACTAAGATGAACATGAAAGGCACACCTTTCCATTAAATCTACAAGCTCATAGTCCAATGGCTTCATTCCACGTTTAGTGTGCACAAGGAGACACACTCTTTCTAGGCCAACCCTGGTAGAAACATATTCCTTCACCTGATTGTAACAGTTATTTTAGGGATAGCAGATCAACTGACGCAGATTGTAGCATTACAGGATTCATTTCAAGCCTACTATTAAGATTTCAAGGTACTTACAAGCTCTTGCCATGATTCCTTAACTTCTTCCTTTGCATAAGCAAATCCATATCCAGGTAAATCAACAAGGCATAACTTTGATGCAAGCCGAAAGAAATTTATACTCTGCACTTAATAATTAATATTAACATAAATTTTAAGTTCCCAAAACTGATAGAAGAAAATAAGCAACACTCTGTGTGCATTCCCACTCTTCCCACAGGTTCATCGCACACATACCTGAGTAAGTCCTGGCTTATCTGATGTTCGAACAATGCCCCACTGTCTTGTAAGTGCATTTAGGAGTGAAGATTTTCCAACATTTGATACACCTAATATCGCACTGGGTTAACAAAGACATTTGATACACCTAAAATGTCCCAACTACAACAAATTTTTTTCATCAGTAGTTCAGTTACCTGCGAATGCTATCTCTGGAAGTGTAGGAGGAGGGAATGATGAAGACATCTTGGCAGCAGCAAAGAATTCCAGCTTATTTCTGAACACCTGTCGATTATTTAATGTGAACAATTAATAATTGAAGCTTGAAATTCACACAACAAAGTGCCAGATAACATCATAAACTGTGTGGTAGATATGACTCTATGACCGCCCCAAGGCAAAAGTAGAAGAGACTTTTTTCTGGCACTGATTATATGGCATAGTTCTTACACTTTCTTCTATGCGGTCACGTTCTGTGCTGGTTGAGAAGGGAACATTATCCAGAGGAGCAGAAATCTTGATATTGTAGCCAGCATTTTTTATCTCGTTTAGACGCCTACGACCTAGTAACTGCAAACAACAGCAAGAGGATATTACACATATAACTATAGTCCGCGAGAAGGTTGATAAGAGGCAATCATGCGTACATTATCTTCAACATAGGAAAGGATTGATGGAGCTGGCTGTATAGCACGGAATTTTGCATTTATAGACATTTCTGTCTCTTCTGGTGCACACTTCACCATAACCTTCTCTGCTCTAGAAGCTTTAAAAAGAAAAGAGAACAACAGAAGAAACATATCAAAACAAAAGCACTAGATTACATATTCAGCATAAATGTCTTCAACAAAAGACCATGTTCATGAAAAATGAAACCAACTAAACACATATTTCATTTTAATTTTCGGAATTCAGGAGTTCAGGATCAAATATCAAATTGCATGCTACTCCAACCTAAAATTAAACCGGCCTTTGTAAAAGGTCCCAATGTGTAAGCATCCTTTGAATATCCTCTTAGTACATTTTTTTTTCTAGAAAGGTCTGTTCTCATATCGTATTTAAATCTTTTCAACACTGTACCCTGGTACAAGGAAAACCAACACAAAGGATTCTCTACATTACTTTAGCCTGACATTAATATCCCTAAAAAATGAAAAATATGTCATGTATTACGCTTAGGGATAAGTAGAACACTATTTCAAGGTCAGAGAAAGAAAATATTCAACAACAAGGCGTGATTTACTGTTTAAGGATTTATTTTGTTGTGCACATGAAACAATAGAACTAAGAAGAATATACATTAGTGCATTAAGCAATAAGATTAAGCATAAGTCATTTGAACAATTAAAAGACAGAACTCGCACCATCCTGGACAGGAGGAGTATCTTCAATCCGTTTGTTTGAAGTGTCATAAGGATCGAGTTTCATTCGTTTTCTCTTCTTAGGATTAGGAGAAGTAGGTTCCTCAGCATCAGGAGCAATATCCTTCTTAGCAGGCTTTATTTTCTTCCCACTCTGGTCCAGCACTCGAGTAAGGCGAGGGCGAGGTTTTTCTTCTTCAGTAATATGAGCTGAGTCATCTAATTTCTTGTTATCTGCAACTTCCTCATCCAAAGCAGCATCTTTTGCTCCACCCCTTTTTGTACGCCTGAATTCTGTAGATGCATCAAACTTCTTCCCTTTTGATGCTCCAGAATTGTTACTGAGCGGTGATCGACCCTTGACCCCTCTACTAATATCAGAAACCTTGCTCGTACTCCTCCTCCCTACACGTGAATTGCCCTCATACAAACTTTGAGACTTCAATCTATCACCTTTTCCAGGAGCAACTTTTCGATGGTTTATGGTGGAAGCAGTCTTTCTGGTAAACATTGATTTGGAAGGCGAAACATTCTTGCCACCACCACCATCATCCCATGAGTCATCGTCAATCTTCCTTTTCCTCCTGTCAAACCCAGACACACTCTTCTTCACACCAAACCAAGGCACTCCATCGCTCGAACACCTTGTGGATGCCGCATTTCCTTGGCACCCTTTGCGTTCTCCCCTCTTCTCGCTCTTGTTCCAACCAGCAACCCTGGTTCCTTTCCCTTTGGCATCTCCCCGTTCCTTGTTCTTCCTTCCACCAGCAGTCCCACCACTGCTCCAATTCATCTTGCCACCAGGGGCAGAATTAAAATGGGTCATGTGCTTTCTGTTGAACTACACGACTTTTGGAAGAATTGCACCACTTGCTCCTCAGGTGACAAATCTGTATGGTCTCGACTCAGTTGATCTTGCACGCTGGAGACGAACTGCCTACCTGAGCCATGAATTGACGGATTAGTAAGTAGCAGGGGCGGACCCAGCATAGGGGCCATGTTCGATTTCGCGCAGCAGGATGGGAATGGAGGGGAATAGGAAGGCATACCCCTGTCGGATCTTCGTCGCCGGCAAAGCGCCCGTCGCTGGACGAAGGGTTTCAAAGGTGTCGCCAGGCGTCAAGGCGCTAGAACAATCCTGGTCGCCTAGCTAAAAGGCAGCAAGAGTGAGTGAATGAGGGGAAATAGACCCCACCGCGGCCCTGCTCGCCGCTTTTCTACCTCCACTCGCCGCCGCCGCGCTCCTCCCTGCTCCACCACCCGCAGCCCCACGCCCTCCTCCGGCCCCAGCGCAGGGCTCCCGGCACCACCGCCGCCGCGCTATCAACGAGCACAGAGAGAGGGAGGAAGGGGAGACTGAGGGAGAGAGACGAACGGAAGCAAGCGACGGAGGTGGGTGCGGCGCGCAGGAGGCGAGTGAGGGAGATGGGGGCGACCTAGCCCTGCCGAACGGCGGCTCAGGCGGGAGCGTCTGGAGCAGGAGGAAGAAGGGCGTGAGAGAGACGGGCCGTTGTTGGGTTATACGATATCCCCTGACTCCCTGAGGTTGGGCTGACCGACCAGTGGGCTGGGGCAGCCGAGTCTTTTTTTTTCTACTCTTCTTTTTCGTTTTATTTCTTTCACTTCCTTTGCTACGGGCGTCGCCTCATCTGTACATATGGAAAGTATCGCAGAGGATGATACTGATATGTGTGCTTTCCGTGATGCACTAGCTGCTGCTTTGGTTGGTTGATTTATTGATGAATCTTGTTTTGTAGCAATTTCTATGGACAAATGGTAGTAATTATGACTTCTATTGTACTTGCATTGCGTAACCAGAATTCTATCTCAATCTTTTTACACCATTGTGTTCAAATCATTTAAACTGACTAAAAGAGGTATTATCAGACTAGAGGTATATCAGAAATTTTACACTTGGATTATTTGAGAAAGTAGATTCTCCGGATCGCGGTGTACTCCCTCCGTCCTTTTTTGTTGGTCGCCAAAGAACAGTGATTCCCCTCATAGACACGCTTTCTTAGTGACCATCAATAAGGGACGGAGGGAGTATCAGATAAGCTTACTCAACTTATAAGTGAGTTTCAGAAATGCGGTCCCAAACATGGCCTATAAAAGAAGTTGAAACGCTATATTTTTCATAGATTCGTATTTCGTACAATCACATTTCATTTTTATAGGCAGATTAATATACTTTTTTCTCTGAATAAAAAAAATCATGTAAAATTCTACTCCGTACTAGGAGAGAACTGAATTTAGCGTGTCACCACTCACCAGTCGTCTTCGGTTTTGAAGCAGTCAGTCGTCGTTGCGAGGGCACATCAACCACTTGATCAACTGAGCCGGCAGGAAGGGGAGCAGGACCCACATTTCCTGAACCCTGTAGTAGGTTAGTTAGCATGATGCTGTAATAACTCTATAAAGCATGTTCAGAGTATGAAAAAAAGACAAGTTCAGTTTTTTCAGGGGTCGGTAGGATTCTGTATGCTAGGGCTGATGCCTGCATTCAGGTTTACTGGTTGGTCGATGCTAGAAGTTGCTCGGCTGCTCGCAGCCGTGAAATTCCGGCAGGTACGAGACAGCTGCTGCGATGCGAACCTTGGCGCCCTAGGTAATATGGTTAGTTAACCTAACCGGCGGCGACGTGGACTAATTGCGGGAGCTAGTCCATTAAACAAGAGCCCCATGTTAGGAATGTTCAGTAGCTTGATCGATCGATCTCAGTCATGCTCGGTGAGATGTTTTTGTCACCGATCGGCCAAAACCGTCGATCCTGGAGTGTGATATGGACAAACGGACGATCTCATTGTCTGAAATTTATGACGAATTCGCATCGCAAGAACGTCGAAAAGTCCTTCTGAAATTACGAGTGATCAGCAACGGACAAGGTTCAGCTAGCAACGGGCCAACTACTATTCCGCTGGGCGACCCTGTAAACCTCTGCAAGTGGTCACAGTCTTTACTGGCTGGCCTTTCTGTGCAGTGTACTTGTCACTTGATCAGAAAAAGGCAGCTCGTAAACCCTGAGCTCCTGATAACACTGTGATGAGCATGCTGGTAATGGTTCCAGTTGATCGGTCCGTGCATCTATCTCTCCTCGATCGACAGTGTGTCCATGGATCTAATCCGATCCTACATTTGGGAGAACAGTGAAAGCTAGCTCTGAACACTAATTCAGTTCACCGCATTTGCTAGCTGCTTCCTCTAAAGGTGAGCACTGTACGTTGAGATGACGCTGTCGGAAAGGAACCTTGAGCGAACAAACCGACCAGAGCGCGCGTCAGTGTCCAAGCGCGTTGCCCTCTCTCACTAATCAAGTCGATCTCCTCTTCAACAACTATGTAGAGAAGTACAACTCGCTGGTTCTGAATAATGGCTGAACGCAAGCATGCACACATCATCTGTGCTGCTCGAGGCAAATCCTGTCAGTAACAAGGCCTGCTTATTAGTAATAAATAATACAGCGTCATAACCTGCCCGATGCTAATTATTCACGATCAGTACAGTCTTGTGTGGATTATTTAATCAGTGATATCGATGGTCGAATTGGAGTTTCCAACTCACTCACTGCCTCTCAGAACTTCTGCGCCGAGCCAGCCCACAGCAGCTTCACACCGTATCCAGCCTAGCCACAAGCTAGTCAAACCGTCCCGGCCTATATAAAGTCCCATGCTTTAGCTTTGCTTCCGTGATCAGAGCTATACTAGGTTCGTCCAGCACCTTGATCGTTACAGAGGCTTGCAATCACACTGTTGTATTTCCTGTGAAATTGTTCCAGGCATTGAATCCTACATACGCTCGGTCGCTTCCCGACATGGATTCAAAGCAGCTTGCTCTCCGGCGCCCGATCATCTCCAGGAGAAGCGGCAGCGTCGGCGGCGAGGTGGCCGCGGCGATGGAGCGGTCGAGCCTGGCGACCGCGTCGTTCCGGGTGTACTACAGCAGCCTGCGCCCCGGCGCCGTGCCGTTCCTGTGGGAGTCCACCCCCGGCACGCCCAAGGTCGCCGCCGTCGTCGTCGCGGCTTCCGTCACGCTCGGCGCCGCGCCCGTCAAGAGCGCCGCCGCCGCCACGCCCGCCGACGAGATGTTCGATGCTGCTGGGCTCCCGGCGATATCGCCGCCGCCGTCGTACCACTCGTCCCAGCTGAAGAAGGGGAGGAGGGGGAGGTGCCGCGCGAGGGCGGGCCGCGTCCTGAGGGCCCTGCTCGCCGCGCTCTGCATCAGCAGGAGGTCGCGTCGATCGGCGTCCAGCCTCGCAGCTTTGAACTGATGGATGCCGCGTCGTTTCCCGTGCTTACGAGATCAGAGCTCTGAATTGTTCTTATACGAGATCTTAACTCTGAACCATTGCTTATGTAAGTTAGAACGGACTATACGGAGTAACATTGTTAATTAAGGCGATTATATAATTGTAGTACGCTTGTTTAGTTGCGAATAATATGGGGGAAAAGAATTTGATTTGTGAAAGGTGTTCAAATTTGCTTGTCTGAACCATTGCTTATGTAAGTTAGAACGGACTATACGGAGTAACATTGTTAATTAAGGTGATTATATAATTGTAGTACGCTTGTTTAGTTGCGAATAATATGGGGGAAAAGAATTTGATTTGTGAAAGGTGTTCAAATTTGCTTGTAAATGTAAATCTAAAAATGAAAAAAAAACCCAAACATATTTGTCATATGCGGGATTGATGACTGAATGACTCAACCTTCTTAGATTCATTTGTGTGGATTGCAGAACCTGCATGCCGCACGCGCAGTCAACGATGGGCGTGTCGATTGGTTATTATTTGAGTTGGCGGATTCCTGTTAAGCTTTCCGTTTGGCACTAATTGTACCCACACCACACACCAGAGATGATGACCAGAGAGAGAGAGAGCATACGGGGCTGAATATGATGTGGGCTGTTGGGCTTTTTAACTGGACTTGGGCTTCAGGGAAAGGCCTTTCTTGCCAGAGGCGCCCACATTGCCTCCGAGTCGATTTCGCTTCCTGCACAAATCCCCGTGAGGGACCAATAAAAATGGGTTATTTGGATTGGTATCATTACAATTTGTCAAAGTTGGAGATATATCATTACAATTCACTTATTCTGAAATATACCATTACAACTTCAACTTTCTCTGATCCATAGCATTCTCTACGTCTCCCAGCCGTTTGGGCCCATTGTCAGGCGTACGTATACTGTGCATCTTTCCGTACAGACGATTTTGCCCTTGTGGCCGTGTGAAGAAGAGCTGGCCCCCGAGTGGTTGTGGCTCTACCTCTCACTCTCGTCTCCAACCCCCCTCTCTCTCACGATCTTCGACGGCGACGGCGGCGGCCCGAACCCTAGCCGCCGCCCGCGACCGCACCCCAGCTCCGCCCAGATCCCGCGCCCCCAGCTCTCCTCGCTACTCCTCGCAGATGCGCAATGGCTGACCACACGGATATGGAGGAGGGTGACGACAGGTATGGATCTTGAACCCAACCTTCAAAGTCTTGTATCTGAGTACCGATGCGAGTAGGTCGAGGAATTGCTCTAACCCTAGTGTACTTTTTTGCGACTGTTATTTGGTGCTAGGGTTCGGTTGTTCTCGTTAGATATTAAAGTTGAAGGTTTCTCTACTACAGACAGTAATGGTAGGAAAGCTTACACGGAGGGTAGTGTGATTAAATGGGATGTGGAGGTAGGATCGTTCAGTGTTGACTTGCTGATGCAAAGCTTGAACAATCAGTTCAAATGGCCCCCTAGTCATGTTCCCTGTGTGTGGTTCTTTGACAAAGGGATGCGTGAAGACGTCAGACTATATAATGACTTCCAGCTCCATGCTTTGTTTGAAATGGAGAAACAAAGCTCCAACAAGCTGTTACAATTTTCTATGCACTAAAACCCATCCATGTATGTGTAGGAAACAAGCTACAATGGAGAAACAAGCTGCAATGGATGAAGCTGATCCTTCTCAACCCAAGAAGCAGAAAGTTCAGAAGAAGCAGACAGCAGAGGGGAAGAAGGCCACACCAAAGAAGAAGGCTGCACCAAAAAAGAAGAAAACACCCATCAAGAAGAAGATGAAGAAAGCTGTGGCTGACCCACCTGCTGTTGTTGTTAGTAGCCTCAGGAAGCTGGTGTATGAGAACTAGCACTTGTTAGCAGTTCTGGAAACTTGCATGCTTTAGTGAACTTGTATGCTTTTGTGAACTTGTATGCTGGTGTATGTGGTTGCAACCTGTGACTATGTGGCTTGTTAATTCATGTTTGTGGTTGTGAACAATATGTCAACTATGTGACCTCTCTCTATGTTTCATAATTTTCATTTCATTTCACTTCACATAGTAGTTGTTCATTTCATTTCACATATCTGTTCCTTTCACATAGTACCTGTTCACTTCATTTCATTTCATTTCATAACAGCAAGGTACAACCCACACATACATAAGGTTCAGTTGAACAAACGAGAAAGAAGGACACCACTAACAGCACCTAAAATGCCACAACCATCAGCCAAAAGAACAGAACAATCTAGCACAACATGGCATTTCCTGGTGTCCACACCCTGCACCTCTACAAGTTGTTGCTTTAATTTCCACATTTCATCTGCAACACTACAGATTTTTTGCTTCAACTCTTGCAATTCTTCTTTCAGTTCAGCACAACAGCCTTCAGGTGCTTCCTGCCCAGGTCGCCGTCTGTGTTCTTCCAGAGCCAGAGCCGCCTCATATTGCAACTCAGACCGGATGTAGCGACAGGTTGTGGGATCACCCTGCACACAAAATTGGAGCAATCAGAGAACCAACAAGAGACACACCTTGTGAGAATCAGCAATGTCAACAATCCAAACCTTCACATTGTATGGGCACACCAAAAACCACTCATCCTTTGTTGCTGCCTGCTTGCTCTGGATCCGAACCAATGGAACATGGCAATGGGGGCACTCCCTCTTACCGCTGCCCATCGAGCTCGAGCCCATCGAACCTACCTTCTTCAGGCTTCCAGACCACTGCCGCCCCGCCATGGCGCAACCACGGAGCAGAGTAGCGCAGGACCTGGGAGGACAGCCAGCCGAAGTGGGGGCACGAGCTCCGCTGGGGTGCGGGCGCGCGCGGAGCTGGGGCGCAGGCGGCGGCACGACGACGGCTAGGGTTAGGGTTGCGCCACCGTCGCCGTCGAAGCTGAGAGAGGAGTGTTGGAGACGAGAGTGAGAGATGGGACCACGGGCGGGCATGTGCTCTTCTTCACACCGCCACAGGGGCAAAATCATCTATACGGAAAGATGTACAGTATACGTACGCCTGACAATGGGCCCAAATGGCTGGGAGACGTAGAGAATGCTATGGATCAGAGAAAGTTGAAGTTGTAAGAGCAACTCCAACAGCCTCTCCAAATGCTATTCCATCGGTAAAAATTGAAGAAACTCGTCACGGATGGCCTTCCAACAGCCTCGCCAAAATTCCCCCTCGGAATCCCCCTCGCCAAACTTCCCCGTCGGCTCGCGTTCTTTGGCGAGGGCGCCCGCTCGCAATCCTGCGAAATCCCGCACAATCCGGGGCATCCCGCGCTCCTTCCTCGCGCCAATCCATTCTCGCGCCTTTGGCACTCACCGCTGCCACCGCCACACCGGCCGCGCGTCGTCCTGCAGGAAGCCGGGCACACCACCGCGGCGGCACCAAGACGCGAGCAGCGGCCGGACCTGACGCGCGCGCAGACCGACGAGGAAGGCGGCCTCGGCGGGCTCGCATGCGTCGAGCACCGCGGTGGCAAGACACGAGCAGTCCCGCTGCTCCCGCCAGTCCCGCGGCCTCCCGCTGCTTCCGCCAACCCCGCTGCTCCTATCGCTGCCGCCCCCCCCCCCGCGGGCCCCGCTGCTCCCGTCGCTGGAGATGGAGGGTGCCGGCGTGGGCCGGCGGGAGAGGCCGCCGTCGAGCTGGTGCGGGCCAGCGGGAGAGGCCGCCGCCGTCGGGGAGCTGGCGCGGGCCGACCGCCGGCGGGAGTGGATGTGGCAGGCGGGCAGAGGAGAGGTGGCCAGGAGCTCCTTCCTAAGCCGGCGTTCACGCTGGGAGCTCTAATCCTCCCCAAACCGGCGTCCAGTAGGGAGCTCCAATCCTCCCCAGGCCGGCGTCAACACCGGGCACCGCGCGCATCTGCGGTGGGTGAGGGGACCGGCGCATCCGCGACTTGGGAGCTGACGGCGGCGAGTGGAGGACGGCGGCGGGGGTGGGCTGCACAGGGGAGGGAGCTGCCGAGCTGGGGCTCGCGGTGGAGACGAGGATCGAATGGATAAGGTGTGGGGGTGACGTCGGGGGGTCGTGGGGAAGCATAGACCACAGAGGTGGGGAAGAATGTGGAAGAAAAGAGGAACCGAGGAAGATAAGCATCATGCCGGGTGGGGCCCACAAGATATAGAGTTAAATTTAAAGAAGCTGTTGGATTACTCCACATAATTATGAAGTTTTGTACTTTTACAACTAGCTAAATCTTCAGATTTAGCTAACAGAAATAAAGAGACTGTTGGAGTTGCTCTAATGATATATTTCGAAATAGGTGAATTGTAATGGTATATCTCCAACTTTGACCAATTGTAATGGTACAAATAACCCAATAAAAATCCCCGCGAGCGGAAGAAACGAAGCCAAGCGTCCGACCCGCCTGACTGCCCCTGCCGCTTCCACTTCCAGTTCCACTTCGGCGCCTCTTGGGGCCCGCCCATGGCCGGCGGCGGCGAGAAGGCACCGGCGAGTTCCGCCCAGCCGCGGAAGGCACGTTCCGCTCATGGATCGGTAAGTGTAGCCATGCCCCTACGTTTCTATGTCGGCCGCAAAAACGCCGGTTCCCCAATCCCCCAATAATTTCCGTCCCGTCGTGACGGGGGTAGGGTTCGCGGCTACCCGCTGTTGATTGCCACAATGTAGTGCTGGATCTCAGAAATCGTGCGATGTTGTGCGGTATAGTTGTTGGTCAGAGTTCAACCCGGGTCGGTTCTTCGTGGTTTCCTAGGATTGTAGGAAGATGAATCGTGTCAGTGGCTGCCGAGATGGAAGTATTGCCCTTTTTCTGCGAATTAGGATATGAAAACGTGATTTTTTTTCGTGTCTGTTTGTGCAATATTAGTTGTAATAATCTTATAGAAGAAGTGGAACAGGATGATGTATGATTTTTTAATTTGACTATTTTCTCTGATTATTAATTTTCTGATTTCGAATTGAAGTTATGTTGGATGTTGTAGGTATATTTTTACCAATGGTTTGAATTCTTCTTTCACGCATTCGGCTTCTAATACACCAGCTGTACTGTTAGGTCTACGGAAGGTCTTTGGAACATCAAAAGCAGGGGGCATGCACATTCTCACCTTCAGTTAGCAGCAGCAAAGATTCACCGCAACAGTTGGTGACACCAGTTCAACCGCCGAAATCTGCAGACTCCAGAAGCAGTGCATGTAGTTCTGGATCTGTGGGATCTGATTCAGGAGCTGCCCCATTTGACATATGCATGAGTGCTAACAAATTGCCCGTCTTCAAGTTAAAGCCTTCTATATATGAGACCAACAAAAACAAAAGACGAGACAGGGAACTTTCCAAGGATGGAGCTTCATTCCTACACTTGAGACCTGGGATGGTTCTGTTGAAAAGATTCATAAAGCCTAATGATCAGGTATGTCTGTTTACACATGGTTTTTTAATCTCACATCAATCATGTAGGCTTTTCAGCCTTATCTGAGCTAAACTTCTTTTATTTTTTTAAAAAAGGTAAATGTAAGCCTTTACATAAACAATTCTTTTGTTGAAGATAGAGCCTTATAGGAGGAAATATAATGTTTCTGAGCAATGAAAGACTATGAATCTATGAAATGATGTTCTTCATGCTGCTTTTATTCTCCTTTTGGGAATTTGCATGCTTATTTGTTTAGCGTTCTGTCTTCAATATCTCTCAGCACATGTTATTGCAGCTTGCATAATTCTTAAAATTCGTATTTGCCATGAATGTAAATTGTCTCTGTTGATTTGATCGTCATGCTATTCTCATGTACACATTCAAATACAGCCCATGCACATTTACTGCTGAAAGTATGTTCCTAATGCTTTTATTTCACATGTCAGGTTAAAATTGTCAAAGTTTGCCAGCAGCTTGGTGTTGGCGCGGGAGGATTTTATCAACCTGGTTACCGAGATGGGGCTAAGTTAAGACTCTGGATGATGTGCTTAGGGAAGAACTGGGATCCGGATTCAGGCTCATACAGCGATACATGTCCATTCGATGGCGCTCAACCACCAACCATACCGGAAGAATTCAGGAAGTATGTCCAAGATGCCATTCAAGCTTCTCACGAACTATTGAAACAAGAGAAAGGAGCTGCCAATGCCGTGAAAGAACTTCCTCTGATGTCACCAGATATCTGCCTTGTTAACTTCTATAACAGCAGTGGGAGGTTAGGTCTTCATCAGGTACAAAACAACCATTTCCTGCGATTATGTTAAATACTAGTTCCAAAACATTATTTTTCATAATGTGGGTTTCATGCTAGTCGATTATCTGAACTTGTTTAAAATGGAAAAAAAACGAGAACTGTTTCCGGCCTCACTAATTCACTAAACAATCATTTTGGATTTTCATACGCACTTCTGTAGACATGATTAATTAGATTCAGTTATGAAGGTTTACTCGCGCAACGGCGCAAGTTTCTTGTTCTTGGGCATTACTAGTAAAGCGATCATTGCCATTATCTGCACTGAAATGACATGATGTTGCAATCTTGCTCACTGGTTTCTACAATTCTGTTATTTGACAGGACAAAGATGAATCAAGGAGCAGCCTCGACAAGGGATTGCCTGTCGTTTCTTTTTCTTTAGGTGACACCACAGAATTCTTGTATGGTGATGTTAGGGATGAAGAAAAGGTTTCAAAGGTTGATCTTGAATCTGGTGACGTCCTAATATTTGGTGGCAAGTCAAGGGACATATTCCACGGTGTTTCCAACATGAAACCAAAGACGGCACCAACGTGGCTGACGGATGAGACAAGTCTTCGACCTGGGCGTCTGAATCTCACATTCAGGCAGTACTAGTCAAGTAGTCACGGTTGTGCTATTTGCAAGTAGAAGTCACTTATCTTTTGTTGTGCGAATTTCAGTATGTTGTTAGCAAAAAATTGCTACTAAATTATGTCCAGTAACTGAAGATCAGTACTTCGCCTCTGCTTGATTGAAAGTTTGTTGTTATGGCCAATCATTTGTCTTAATTGTGCATGTGAATATTTGGGAAGACAGAGAGTTCAGACATGCAGCAATATCTACAGATCACCTTCAAACGAAGTGAAACTCTTGCAGCACAGCTGCACAGAATAGACCATAAAAGCAATCACTTAGGGCATCTTGACCAGGACGGCGTGTCCTTCCGAAAATTATTACGTTTCAATTAGAATGTCGGTATATCATTTTTATACTCATAATAAAATTTGCTATGCACAAGAATGAACCCTTATGTTTCGGTGCATAGTAAAATTTGTAAATATTGCAATTTGAGACGGAGGGAATACCAAGCGAGCAGGGCTGAACCATGTTCCTCCTCCCAGCTGCCCCACCCTAATCGATGAACACTCTCATTGTGGTGGTGGTGGGGGTGGGGGGGGGGGTGTTGGGGTTCACGCAAACATATACGGCTCAGATTTTTTTTTCTTTTCAAAAGAATACTGATCGGATATCATGATCTATAAGATCACAAATGGATCGGTGCAAAGAGTTAAACCTTTCTGTACTTACATAAGCAATTCAGATGTCGAAAAATCATAATTATTTCATATGAATTCGGATGGAGATAAGCTTTATACGGAAAATCATAACTATTTTATATGAATTCGGATGGAGATAAACTTTATATGCAAAACTAGATCTTGACAAGGTCTACAAATTTGTAGTTCAAATATTTTTCATTCGAAATGATCATCGTACCCAAATAATTGACATAACACTCAGATCTAAAATGTAAATTTTAATCTCAAGATTGTGTTGATTATTTGGGAATGAAGATGATTCGAACTACGAAATTGTATACCTCGTCGAGATCTATAATTTTCGTATAAATCTTATCAACATCCGAATTCATATGAAATTATCCGCCAAATGAAATGACAGTTCATAGTGCTACAGTACCGAAATCGCCGGATGAACTTACCGGCGGTTGGTTAGTTTTGAAATTTTTTGTTAGGCCTAATTATTTTTGTAAAATCGTTAACAAAAAATCCCAGAGAGAGCGAACGGGGCTTTCATGATGATATATGTGATAGGAGTATGTGCTGTTGATTGCCACAATGTAATAGTATTGAATCTCAGAAATCGTGCGGTGTAGTTGTTGGTTAGAGTTCAGCGCGGGTTAGTTCTCGGTGGTTTGATAGGAAGATGAATCGTCCCTCTGGCTGCCGAGATGGTAATAAACCCCATGGAGGCACAAAAATGCAAGTATCGCCCTTTCTCTGCAAATTAGGATATGAAAAACGTGAATTTTCATGTCTGTTTGTGCAATATTAGTTGTGATCTTGTAAATGAACTGGGACAAGATGATGTATGATGCTTTTATTTGACAATTATCGCTGATTAATTTTGTAACTTCGAATTCAAGTCATGTTGGATATGGTAGGTATATTTTCGGCAAACCTTTGAATTCTTCTTTCACGCGTTCGGTTTCTAAATCTCCCGCTTTTTCTTTAGGTCTACGGAAGGTCTTCAGAACGTCAAAAGCAGGGGGCATGTACATTCTCACCTTCAGTTAGCAGCAGCAAAGATTCGCCACAACAGTTGGTTACACCAGTTTCACCACCGAAATCTGCAGACTCCAAGAGCAGTCCGTGTAGTTCTGGGTCTGTGGGATCTGATTCAGGAGCTACCCCATTTGACATATGCATGAGTTCTGTCATCAAGTTCAATCGTTCTCTACTCGAGATCAACAAAGACAAAAGACGAGAGAGGGAACTTTCCAAGGATGGAGCTTCATTCCTACACTTGAGACCTGGGATGGTTTTGTTGAAAAGATTCATAAAGCCCAACGATCAGGTATGTCTATGCTTACACTTTTTTTTATCTCGAATAAATCATGTAGGCCTTTCAGCCTTATCTGAGGTATTTTTTTTAAAGTAGTTGTGAGTCTTTACATGAACAGTTTTTTTTGTTGAAGATAGTGTCTTATCAGAGGCAATATAGTTTTTCTGAGCAATTAAAGATTATGAAATGATGTTCTTCATGCTATTTTATTTTCTCCTTTTGGAAATTTGCATGCTTATTTGTTTAGAGTTCTGTCTTCAATATCCTCTCAGTATATGTTATTGCAGCTTGCATAATTCTCAGAATTCATATTTGCCATGAGTGTAAATTGTCTGTTGATTTGATCGTCATGCTATTCTTAAGTACACATTCAAATACAATCCATGCACATTTACTGCTGAAAGTATATTCCTAATGTTTTTATCTCACAAGTCAGGTTAAAATTGTCAAAGTTTGCCAGCAGCTTGGTGTTGGAGTGGGAGGATTTTATAGACCTTGCTACCGAGATGGGACTATGTCAAGACTCTGGATGATGTGCTTAGGGAAGAACTGGAATCTGGATTCGTGCTCATACAGCGATACACGTCCATTCGATGGTGCTCAACCACCAACAATACCAGAAGAATTCAGGAAGTATGTTCAAGATGCCATTCAAGCTTCCTATGAACTCTTGAAACAACGGATAGGAGCTGCCAATGCTGTGAAAGAACTTCCTCTGATGTCACCAGATATGTGCCTTGTTAACTTGTATAACAGTAGTGGGAGGTTAGGTCTTCATCAGGTACAAAAGAACCATTTTCTGCGATTATATTAAACACTTGTTTCAGAATCAGAACATTGTGTTTCATGGCGGTCAATTATCTGAACTTGTTTAAAAGGAAAAAAACAGAAAAAAGGGAATGAACACTGATTCCTGCTTAAGTAATTCATTAAAGTACTCATTTTGGATGCGCATACATACTTCTGTAGACAAGATAAACCAGCTTCAGTTATGAAGCTTCACTCGCTTGTGTTTCATGTCTTGGGCATTTCTAGTACAATGTAAACGGTTGTGAGTTGGGGTTGTAAACGGTGGTGAGTTGATCGAGTTGTATGTCTTGTTATGTTTTTTTTTCTCTCCTGCTAATAAAAATTACGGCAAAGCTTTTTGCCGTTCCTTTCAAAAAAATTTATCTGCTCTGGAAATACCATGATGTTGCAATCTTGCTTACTGGGTTCTACAATTGTGTTATTTGACAGGACAAAGGTGAATCCAAGAGCAGCCTTGACAAGGGATTGCCTGTCGTTTCTTTTTCTTTAGGGGAAACCGCAGAATTCTTGTATGGTGATACCAGAGATGAAGAGAAGGTTTCAAAGGTTGATCTTGAATCTGGTGACGTCCTGATATTTGGTGGTAAGTCGAGGCTCATGTTCCACGGGGTTTCGAGCATGAAACCAAGGACAGCGCCAATTTGGCTGACGGATGAGACAAGTCTTCGACCTGGGCGTCTGAATCTCACATTCAGGCAGTACTAGACAGTTGGTTGGGCTACTTGCAAGTAGAGGTCACTTATCTTGTGTTGTGTATTTAAGTATGTTGTTAGCAAAAAATTGCGACTCTATTATGTCTAGTAACTGAAGACCACTACTTCACCGCTGCCTGATTGAATGTTTGTTGTCATGGCCAATCATTTGTCTTAATCATGCATGTGAATACATCGGAGAATTCAGACATGCAGCAATGTGTACATATCACCTTGAAACGTAGTGAAACTCTTGACTGCTGCACACAATAGACCATAAGAGCAATCCCTGAAACCATCTTGATCCAGGACGGTGTCTCCGCCAAAATTTATTCAAGCTGTTCAGCGAGTCATGGTAGGTAAAGAAAATCACCGCGTTGCTAGATAGTGCCGTTTCTTGTGGTGTATAGGGTCACAAATCGATAGGTGCAAAAAAAGTTAACCTTGATAAAGACCTCAGAAAATGGTTGAGTTACTGGAGGGATCGTCAGACTTGCTGACAAGTGACAATAATGCATCCACGGACCAAAAGCCTCTTTGAGAAGATCGAGAGTTTGGAGGCGGGGCAGAGTGCCTAACCTTTGCTGAATTTCACACCATTGCTGAGTGCTGACGAAGTGGAGGTGGATGATCTCTATGGGGTCCTTGAGCGGGAGGCTGGCGCCGCCGCAGCTTCCGATTCGAGCGCCATTACTGGTTGCCGCGCGTTCCCCAGTTGGCAGAAACCTTACCCCCTGGCCCCATCCTTTTCTCCCCTCCCATTTTCCCAGAAGCTTGGCCAGCAGCATCAGCAACTGCGCCGCCGCGAAAAGCTCCTGCAATGCTCTTTCATCCTCGAAAGGATGAGTTGGACGGAAGGTGCGGCGGCCGCCGGCGCTGGCGGATCCGCGAGACGGGGAGAGAAGCGAGAGAGATGAGTCGCCGTGCAGGGGAGGGCTTTTGTGTAAATAAATTAGGGGGTTATATGTAAATAATCGGATCGCGATCAATAAACACGATCCAAATTAGGGGTGTATTTGTAAATAACCGGATCGCGATTAATGATCACAATCCAAATGAGGGGTGTATATGCAAATAACCGGATCGCGATTATTAGTCGCGATCCAAATCAGGGGGCTTATTGGAAAAGGAACCGACGACCGGTAAGGCCGCGCCGCCGCCGCCGACCCACCGGCCACCGCCAACCCCCGTCGTCGTGCATCTGCGCTGGCATCAGCCAAGCCAACCCACCCAGCGCCGGCTCCGTCGCGCTCCGCGTTCGCTCCGCCGCCCCATCACCGCGCTACCGTTCGCGACATCCCGCCGGGGTCCGGGGACGAGGATGACTGGAGGAAGAAGACGACGGGAAGAGACGAAGATTCACGCCTGTAGGTGTAGGCCCTCGACGCGGCGTACGCGAGGAAGCGATCGATTTGCGGTCGAGGCGGCGGCGCGGGACGCTTTCCAGCGAGCGGAGAACCTTCTCTCACGTTTCCTCCGTGTGAATATACGGGAAGAAAAATAGTATTCAGACTTTCGGACTTCAGAATCAGAGGCATACAGCAATGTTTACACTTTACAGTTTACAGGTAGGAATCACTCGAAATACAGTGAAATGCTTCCTTGAAAAAACAGAGGGATTCCCAACGTTCTAGTGCATCTCGTCCAGAATCACAGTCAGTGCAAGGATGAACGCTTGGTCTATGCCCGGGTTGATCCTTGCTGTATATTTGTTCCTCCCGAAACCGAGCAACTGCTCAGTGTTCCGGCGGGTAATCTGCACGACCAGCGAGTATTAGAATTCGCAAATTTGCACGACCAGCGAGTATTAGAATTCGCAAATTTCCGGGTAATCTTCAATTCAAGCTCTGTTTTAATTTTGGAGGCGGAAGACGATGGCGCTCGCCTGAGCAATGGCGGCGTCCGAGTTGCCCGGAGAGACGGTGCAGGCACCGTCGTAGTAGCTGCCCCGGATGACGAAGTCCGGCGCCTCCTCGCCGGCGTTGCTGGCCAGGAAGACGTAGATCTTGGTCCTGATCTGGATCGCCGACGACTTCACCACGGTGAAGAGCAGGTTCCTCCGGCTGGTGCTGTCCCCCCTGAAGACGGCCCACCTGGTGCCCATGAGGTACCCCGAGTCCTGCACGGTGACCACGGGGCAGCGCGCGGCGTCGAGGAGGGACCTCTTCAGCAGCGCGAACACGGCGGCCTCCACCTGCATCACCGCGGCGCCGGCGGCGTCCGTGACGGTGAAGTCGCGCCCCGTGTAGCTGATCGTCTTGGTCAGCGCGAACGCCGTAGCCCCCAGCGCGCAGAACCGCGCGTTCACCACCGCCGGGGCCTCCGCCGCTACCGTGGCCGGTGCCGGTGCCGGTGCCAGTGTATCCATCTTCTTCAGTAAATCGTGTTCGGCCTGAAACGCCCGCGCACGGTGCTATATATCATCGGCGACGAGATAAACGGCGAGCTTGAAGTCCCCAGTTTTGGACCGATACGATCAGCAGCCACGTCAGTGTCGACCGCGGTCATCTATCTTGGCAGGGATGGATATGATCGTTTGAACTCTCAAAAATCAAAATCAACGAAACCTCCACTTGCATTTGTTTGAACTTTGAAGACATTTCAATTCTCCAATTTGGAAGCTACCGTCTGACTACTCACCATTCATTTTGCTACACAAAGTCGCTCATTGTCCTCGGAAGGATTCAGTACAATTGTACAAAGAAAAAACAAAATTACTGTTGTGTCAAAGTCTGATTTAACCATCATCCCAACGTGAATTTCAATCTTAATTTCTTTCATTTATCATTGTGGCAATCCATCACAGCCTTCGGAAGGGCAAAGACATAGCAATCACAGCTCACAAGAAACCCCAAAATGGAGCAACAGGACGCCAGTGGGATCAAAATTGCACAGACCCATCAGCACAAGACAAAAAGGGAGCAGCGAAACTGAAGCGTCAAGGGGTCTTGGGACTGAAACTGAAGCATTCGTGCGTCATGTCATCTCTGGAAATGCATCTCGTCGAGGATGACGACGAGCGCGACGATGAAGGCGTAGTCGATGCCCGGGTTGACGGTGACGCTGTACGTGTTCTTCCCCAGCAGCGCGCTCACCACGCTGAACCTCCGGTCGATCTGCAGGTACCAATCATCCATTCAGCTTCAGCTCAAGAACCCCGATAAAGTAGCGACGCCGACAGAGATGGTACTACTTGCCTTGGCGATGACGGTGTCGGAGTCGCCGAGCGAGACGGCGCAGGCGCCGTCGTGGTAGCTGCCGGTGATCCTGAAGTCGCAGGCCTGCTCGGCGTCGTTGCTGGCGAGGAAGACGCTGACCTTGGTGGGCCCCCGCAGCTGGATCACGGACGGCTTCACCACGGTGAAGAGCAGGTCACGCCGGCTGGTGCTGTCGCCCCGGAACACCTTCCACCGCGTGCTCAGCAACAGCGCCTGCTTCGCGTGCCCATCCCCATGCCCATCCCCATCCAATCAGAGCATGTACATACGAGGGAGAGGGGATCAAGAAATCGAGGGAGGATCGGAGCGAGGGGAACGAGCACCACAGACCGATTCCTGGACGGTGAGGACGGGGCGGCGGTCGGCGTCGACGAGTACGCAGCGGCGGCGGAGGCTGAAGAGCACGCCGTCGACGCGCAGCACGAGCGCGCCCGTGGCCGCGTCCGTGACGGCGAAGTCACTCCCGGACATGCTGAGCGCCTTGGCCACGGCCAGCGACGCCGCGTCCGCCGCGCAGAACCGCGCGTCCACCACCGCCAGCGCCGGCACCGCCGCGCCCTCCATCTCCACTGCCGCCGCCGCCACCACCGCAGGCACAACAGCTATAGGGAGGGGATCGGAGCCGACCGACGCACGCGCACGTCGCTGGCTCGGATGGGATGCGACCAGACTGGGCACACGCACGCGTCTCCCTCTTGCCAAGTTTGACCAAGCGAGCACTCTCCCCAGGCAGTGAGTGTGTTTTTTTCGAAATAATTGGCAGGAGCACTGCCATGTCATATAAGAAGGAAGAGAGTTTTAGGTGTTACAAAGGTTGTGATTACAGAGAAGCAAATGAAACACATTCTCAAGAGACATGCTAGAAGAGCTAAAAGCCCCCAGGTGGGAGCACCTCCTCTCCACACGCTAAGCTTCTGAGCTTGATTTCCTCCTTGATCAAAGCTAGAATGCGAACAGGATCAGCAGAAACGTGATCAAACACCCGCCGATTGCGTTCTTTCCACAAATTCCAAGCAGTATAGATGAGAAGAGATGCTACACGGCGCCTGTTCTCCTTTGACGCTGTGCGCATTGAAGAGTTCCACCAAAGCTCCAAATTACTGCCCAACTCAGGTACAGAAACTAGACCAGCAGTCCAATTATGCACGAGCAGCCACACTTCCCGCGAGAAAACGCAGTGCAGCGACAGATGTTCAGCAGTTTCAGGCTCTTGGTCGCACAAGGGACAAGTAGGATTGCAGGGCCAATTGCGCAAGAGAAGTTTATCGGCAGTCAACAGCTTGCTTTGCACCAACAACCAAGCAAAAAATCGATGCTTACCCTCCACCTTAGCTTTCCAGATGGCCGTGCAGTTGAAGGTACAGTAAGCACCTTTGAATTGCACCTCATAGGCTGACTTAGCAGAATACATGCCGTTAGCAGTCCACCTCCATATAATTTGGTCCTCAGATTGAGATAGCTGAGTATCCAGTACCAAAGACCACAGCTTGATCAGCTCCACCATTTCTTCCGCAGTTGTCATTTTCCATAATCCTCTTGTCCAGTTATCGTTTTGAAGATGAGCTGCCACTGTTTGATTTTTCCTCCAGGCGAGTTTGTACAACCTGGGTGCAAGATCTCTAGGAGCACAACCATCAATCCAAGGCGAATCCCAGAACTTAGCTTTCAGCCCATTTCCCAATATTACCTTAGTGGAAATCCTGAACAATTGTTTGTCAATTTCGTTGCATGGGACCTCTGAGCCCACCCAGGGGCGGTCTGGCTCGGTCCACTGGAACCAGAGCCAGCGAAGCCTCAGAGCTCTGCTGAACAGCTCCAAGTCTAAAACTCCTAAACCACCAAGCTTCTTGGGTCTTTGCAACCTTTTCCAAGTCACCAAGCAATGGCCACCATTCACATCCTCCGACCCCTTCCACAGAAACCCTCTTCGAATCTTGTTAATGTTTTTGATAGTCCACTTCTTAGGAGGAAACATTGTCAAGAAGTAGGTTGGTATGCTGGACAAAACAGAATTTAGAAGTTTCAGGCGTCCAGCCTTGTTTAAAAATTTGCCCTTCCAAGTAGGCAGTTTGTTGGCCACTTTGTCGATTAACGGCTGAATGTCAACTCTTCTTAGCTGGCGTGTATGCAGAGGTAGTCCAAGGTACTTACATGGAAAGGATTGCACAGGACAAGGAAAGCCTTCTAACACATCGTGTAGATCAAGGCTGTCACAATGAATGGGATATGCTGCACATTTATTTCTGTTAGTGACCAACCCTGAAGCTTTGCCAAACAGCTCTAGGATTTCAGCCACCACATTGATATCTTCTTTTTTAGGGTTCACAAATATAGCTGCATCATCAGCATACATACTGGCACGAAGTTTTGCAGTCCTGTTGCCAATAGGTGAGAGCAACCCAGCCGAGGAGGCAATCTCAAGGAGTCTCTGGAGGGGCTCCATGGCCAAGATGAAGAGCATGGGCGACAGTGGGTCGCCCTGCCTGAGCCCAGTGTAGTGCTTGAACCACTTTCCTCTCGCTCCATTAACGAATACTGCCGTTGAACATGAAGACAGTAGAATAGAGACCCAACCTCGCCACCTGTGACCAAACCCATACTGCTGCAAGACTTCTAGGAGGTAATCCCACCTCACACTATCAAAAGCCCTTACTATGTCAAGCTTCAAGAAAATCCCAGGCTGCTTTGCTCGATGTAGTGCTCTGATAAGATTCTGTGTATACAAAAAGTTGTCTTGGATACTTCGCCGACGTATGAAAGCACTTTGTGCACGAGAGACCAGTGAGTTGAGTTCCGGTGCAAGTCGCAAGGCCAACAATTTGGAAATAATTTTGGCAATGGAGTGTGTGAGACTTATTGGCCTATAATCACTCAAACATTTTGCATCAGCTTTTTTCGGTACAAGCACCACATGAGCTGAGTTGAGGAGATTGAAATGCTGATCGTGTAGCTGGAAAAAGTAATTGATGGCTAGCATGAGATCCTGGCAAACCACCGCCCAACTGTGCTTGAAGAAGGTGCCTATAAAGCCGTCCGGCCCAGGAGCTTTTTCAGAGGCAATATCCTTGATAACAGCATGCAGCTCGCTCATGGTAAAGTCCTCCTCCAGGTGGCTGAGATCACGTCGTGGAAGGCCAATATCTTCCCAGTTGAGAGTGACTTCCCGCTGCTCCTTGGCACCAAACTGGGTGCTGAAGTGTTGAAAAACAACCTCCTCTTTATCTTTCTGTAAGACCACGCTGCCTTCCTGAGTTTCCAAAGATTCAATGATTTTTTTCCTTTTTCGCCCAGTTGCTTGCAGATAGAACAGTTTGGAGTTTGCTTCCGCTGCTCTAATGGAAGTTAGACGTGAAGCTTGCCTTGCTCTCATTTTTTCCACAGCTGTCATGCCTAAGAATTTGGCTTTTAAGTCCCTTTTAAGCAAGATTTCTCTCTGCAGCAGCGGCCTGTAGTCCTGCACAACATCCAGAATGCCGATCAGTTGTTGGGCTGCACACAAAAGGATCTTGTTGTTGCCAATCAACCCTCTGGCCCATATACGAAGAGCAACACCCAATCTCTTCATCTTGACATGAAGGCGTAAGAAAGGATTAGAGACAGAGACAGGCTGATTCCACACACTGGTGACAACATCATTATAGCCCTGTAACCTAGGCCAGAACGCCTCAAAACGGAACCCCTTAAAACACTTTGCAGGTTCATTGCCAATAATGAGGAGGGGTGAGTGGTCAGAAACTGTAGATGACAGGGCTTGTAGCTGAACATGTGGAAGCATCAGCTCCCATCCAGTAGAACAAAAAGCTCTGTCGATTCTAGTGCTAGTACGATCATTAGTCCAGGTGTATTTTCTTCCTCGCAGGACAAGCTCCTTAAGTTCCAGGTCACGCACAACATCTCTAAAAGCACCCATTAGCCTTCTGTTAAGGTTGGTGTTGTTTTTATCCTCGGCTTGCAAGATTAAGTTGAAGTCTCCCATCACGAGCCACTTGTCAGACACAGTCATGCTAATCCATCTGAGCTCTCCTAGGAATTGTAATTTCTCTGCATCCCCCTGAGGTCCATAGACAGCTGTGAGACACCAAGAAGCAGCACTTGAAGCAGTAGTGATTACAGCAGTAATAGAATGCACCCCAACTTCAACTGCCGAGATGGAGTAAAAATCACTGTTAACAGCTAGAAGAATGCCTCCACTTAAACCCACTGAAGGTAGCACAGCATAGTGGTCCACAAAGGTACTGCCCAGAGTTTCATTTACAATGATTCTGTCAAAAGATTGCAGCTTGGTTTCCTGAATAGCAACAATGGTGGCTTTAGTATCCCTCACCAAATCCCTGATAACCTGCCGTCTGGCTGGATTATTTAAGCCTCTTGCGTTCCAATTGAGGATTACACATTGCTGGTCATTCATCAGAGAGCAAAGGCACACGGCAAGAAAGGAGGAGGCAAGAACTTGCCCTCCAGCAACCACACAGAGATGCACTTCTCCCAGCCCAGGCAGGCACCAACAGCCGAACCACCAACAGACAACAAATAGAAACATAGCCACCAGCATCCACCTCCCAGCCAGCTAAGCGGCATCCACCATCCTGCCTCCATCCCAAGCACAAGCCATCCCAAGCACAAGTCCAGCACAAGAAAACCACCTGCATTCTCCTCCCAGCCAGAGCCCTGGCCACCACCGTTCAACCGCCTTCCCAAGCATGAAAGAAAATAAGAGAACATAAAGAACAAAGATACACATGCTCGCCATCGAGCACACAACGCCACTCGCCGCCAATCAGTCATCATCCTCCACAGCCAACGCCGCAAGGCTGCCAGGACCGTCCTCTGGCAGCCCCAATGCCAACCTCATGTTCTTCACCATGCCTTCCTGCATAGCATCTGCAAACTGTCCGTAGAATGACATCTTCAGTTCCTCTGTCACTTGGTCTCCGGTGACTGCGGCATCAGCAGCACGAATAAGAAGAAGAGTTGCTTTGTCATTAATGGACGTCATCGACTTAGCAGCTCGGGCTCCTCTACCAGGGACATCAGGAGCAGTAGTCTTTCTCAGGCAAGCAGGCTTGATCTTGGCCGCCGGGGGAGGTAAGAGAGACTTTTTCAGGGGAACAGCAAGCCTAGCAATGCCCCTGAACTGGCCCCTGGAAGGGGGAGCAGCCGCACGTGTCGCCTTATTCAACCTCGCATTAGCCGAAACAAGAGCGGGTCTCTCAGGTTGAAGGGAGGAAGCCTCAGTGTCCACTGGTGCCACATTCAAATCAAAATCTTCAAGTTCAGATGCAGCAAGCCCAGAATTTTCCACTAGGCCCACGGGCAGCCCAGCAGCCCCAGATGTAGTGTCTTGGCCCAACAGCCCAGGCTGTCCCACCTCAGCCCAAACTTCACGGTGCGCATCTTGGACAGATGCAGCAACGGTCGCCTGGTCAGAATGGATTTGAACTTCGCCCGGCTGCGAGCTGTCACGTGCGCCCGCCTGAGAGATGCAGAGGGCGCTCCAGACACCAGTCGCAAGCAGTGGGTCTGACAGAGCAGGTGCAAGCCCCTGTAGCTGTACAGTACACTGGTCCACCTCTTGCAGGCCCGCATGATCTGCCGTTTCCTGCGCTTCTTGAGCCGTCCCACGCTCCTGTAGCGGGGCAGCACTGCTCCCCGCGTGCTCTGTCGCTGACAACTCCCTGGCATCCCTCTCAACCTCCAAGGCCGTAGATGCTCCATCCCATGCCCCCTCCACACCGTCGAACAGCACCGAGCCCACTGCGGCCACCGTTGGCTCCACCGAGCACGTTGGCCCTGCAGGCTGGTACAGCTTAGGGCACGAGAATCGAGCAGCTTCTTCAGTCATTGGGTCCACCTGGAAGTGACGCTGAGCCCCAGGTTCACGAACAGGGAGAACCAAAGGCTCGACAGGGACTTCGCCGGACTTCTGCCGTTGCTGCCCAGACTTCGGTCGCCATTCCCAGACGCGGCGTCGATTCCCGCCGGCGGCACCAGCAACATCGTTGCGGCGGCCACCAAAGCCACCGGACCCGCCGGCGCCACCAGCACAGTTTTCGCCAACGCCTCGTCTGTTGATGTCATGCCAGCTCACCGGCGGTTGCTGGCGAAACCCAGAGCTTGAACCTCCATTCCCACCGCGAGGGGGCGGGCGGTCCTGTCGATCCCCACGGCCGCCAAGCCGGTCATGCACCGATGGCCGCCGCGGAGGCTGCTCGCCGTCCTTGAGACCCAGGTGCCATGTGAAGAAGAACCGCGCAGGGTACTCCGGCGCCGGCGGCTCATCGGCAGGAATCCCACTTATGTTACTATCAAAGCTGTGCCTCTCAGGGCTGTCCGCTGGTGGCGAGTAGTCAAGCACACAGTCAAGGTGGATAAGAACCTTGTAGTTGAAGGTCTCGAGCGGCGCGAATGGAGTGGTCGGCGGCTCCAACTCCATGTCACTAACACCGAACATGTACTCATCAGAAATCACCACAGGTTCCTCAAGTTGAAGGGTACCTTCCACGGCGAGGTCGTTGGGGGCGTCGGTCCAGACCCAGATGTTGTAGCAGAAACGCTCGGCCTCCTTCTCCACGGGGCAGTCGGCGTCGTCGATGAAGGACGGGCTGCTGAATAGCTGCGCCACCGCCGCCGGGTAGCGCGCGTGTGGAGGCACCCCCTCGAGGCAGACCCTCATGCGAAACTTGAGCCGTCCAACCGAGGCCCCGAAGCGCCTGCTCCACGGCATGACGTTGAGCACACAGTTGCGGGCCTGGAACGCCCGGGCCGACAACGCAAGGTTGCGGGCGGCCGAGCTCTGGAACCGGAGGAGGAACACAGCATGACGGAGTCCCTCGACCTCCAACTCATGCTCCGGGACGCCGAGTTGCTGTGGAGCGTCCCGGAGCACCTTCCGCGCAAGACAGCGGGGCGCGGGCGTCGCGCTGCACCGCCACCAGAGATAGAAGCTCCAGCGACCGCTCCCGCGCCCGGATCTCCTGAGTGCGAGGCGCGGCGGCGAGCACCATCCGGGGACAGAAGTCGATGTCGCCCGGCGGGAATTCCATGGGATCCATCTTCGTCTTCCCTGAGCTGCTTCGCTCCGCAGCGTCGGCCTGCTGCCGAGGCACCTGCTGCCGCTCCGCCGGAGCATTCCGCGCAGCACCGGAGCGGGGGCAGGAGCGAGCTTTGTGGCCCGACCGAGCGCACACGAGGCACTTTGGGGGATCGCGGCACTGGGAAATGCGGTGGTCGCTCGCGAAGCAGTTGAAGCACCGGCGAGAACCAGCCTTGGCCTTGAGCAGAGCGAGTAAATGGCCGTCTCCGCTCGCCCCCAATTTACTCCGGTAGGTTCCAGCTCCAAGCCGCTCCCACACCGAGCGGCCCTCCCTTCTGTACTGCTTCCAGCTGTCCTCATGGAGCCACGGCGACTCCGCTTGATGCGACGCCGTCGGGGGGAATCGTGGCCTGAAGGTCCGTGGCCGCACCACAGCATCTCGGTACGAAGGCTTCTTCCACCAGTTGGACGGGCCTGGGTCACGGGGCGCTGGACCGCATGCCCGGGAATCCCTTCCTGACTTGTCTCCCTCAACAGGAGCTTTCCTCACCTCAAAAGCATGGCCGTCCTTCTTCGTCTTGGAGACCGTCCCCGTCGACGGCCTAGATCCGTCCTCCTTGTCCGCAGAAACTTGGGCATCCGGCGAGCCTGCTGCCGGAAAGGCTGAGAGGTGGCGAGGTTGGCGTGAGGCCGTGGGTTGGCGTGAGGCCGGGGGGGGGCGCCACCGGCGGCTGGCCGGGCGGCGCCGAGGGCGGAGGGTCGCTCGAGCAGTGCCTTCTCATCAGTTTTTCACTGCAGGAGACCAACGTCCAAGCTCTCGGCGTATCGAACGTGTTCTAGCACGGTCATCTTCAGTCAGTGTATCCTAGCTCCCCCGCCATGTATCCCAGTCAGTGTTCCAGGCAGTGAGTGTGACGCGGTAGCTCTAGAAGTAGGCTAGCAGCAGGTACTGGCAATGGCAGGTCGGTTTCCGCTATCGAATTTGACAAACAGGGAGCTTCAGCTTTCGCAACACTGGTTCAGATTGTACTGCTGCATCTAGATCTCAGATCACATCACATCACCCTAAACCCTACCGTAATAAAAGTCTGGTTTAGATGGCTAAAATTTCTAATTTTTTCCACTCTCCATCCCATCACATTAAATACGTCAAAAGTCATATGTTCGGAGTATTAAATATAGGTAAAAAAAACTAATTACACAGTTTGAATGTCCTTTGCGACACGAATCTTTTGAACTTAGTTAGATCATGGTAAGATAATATTTACCACAAACAAACGAAACGTGTTACAGTGTGCTATAGGAATTCCAACAGTTAAATTTGCAAATTTTTCAACCAACTAATGAAGGCCTCGTAAAAAAATGCCCAGGTCTGAACGGGAGTTCTTCGAACGTTCTCCAAGGCCGAAATCTCCGTTTACTTCGTCAGGTACAAAGACGAACTGGAAGACACGTGGAGGCCGGGGAGTGGATGCGCTTTCCTCTGCTCTTTCTTTTTGACGCGTCTTCTACCCCCATTCATTCCGTCTGATCACGATTTCACGACTCCAACGCGGAAGAAACGATGAAACCTGAGAGGGGGGATTAAAAGAATCAAACCCTCCGTGCACAGTGGGCTCTCCCTTTTCCTTTGTTTTTTTTTATGTCTTTTTTTTCTTTCGAGAATGCAACACGGCTGGCAACGCGCAGCGTCAGTTGTCGAGAGATTTTGGCCGATTTGCCCACCTCGGGGGCGGGTTTCGGCAGAATGCCCATAAGTTTTTGGACTTCGCCGAAATGTCCATCCCAACTAAATCGAACCCGCTAAAATGCCCAGAACGTTATTTTAGACTTAATTTATCTTTTTTTGCCCCTGACGTCACTTTTCTTTCCTCTTTTACCCCTGGCTCATCTTCTTCTCTTCGAACAGAGAGATGCACGGCATTTTCACGGGAGCAACGAAAACGACGACCGTCCGCTCGGCCCTTATCCCGTTCGTTCGCCAGGAGAGCGCCGCCGGTCCCTCACCGCCGCCGGTCCCCCACCGCCGCCCCCCCGGACGCCCACGCCAGACCCCGCCGCCGCCAGCACCGCGCCCTCCGCCCAGTCGCCGACGCCCGACGGAAATCCAGCGCGGGTGGTCGACGCCCTCCGCCGACGCGTCTCCGGGCGCGCCGCCGCCCAGCCGCCGCATGGAGTCCTCTGAAGTACTAAGGTGAGCCTCAATGCCCCTATTTTCTTGGTGGATTTCTGGAGTTCATTTCGATTTCGTCTACGACTAGATGTATGTCACTCTGTCTGTCATGCGTGTAGTGTTTCTAACTCTGTAATGGGTTTTTTTAGGCTCGATGCGGAGTCTGAGCTTAGTTTAGTGGCTGTAGATGGTGCCGTACCAGAACAGCACGGACATCTGGTGAACTGGGCTGAACTACAAATTGAGGAATGGCTAGATGATGAAGGGGAAGGAAGGATGGAATTAATCGATGAGGATAAGGTGTACTGTCTTTTGGGTCTGAGAACAGAGGATGATGATGGCCAGAGTGCTGCTAATGCTACTTCAAACAATGATGCAGTCTCTGATGTTGGTCAGGCTACCACAAACAGTACAGTCCCTGATGTTGGTTCTAGTGGTGCAGCTATCCCTGATATTGATACTAGAGGTGCTGCTATCCCTGTTGATGATGCAATACCAGAGGAGACAGTGATGGTGCATGACCCAAACAACCCATGCATGGATATTGGCACAGTGTACCCCAGCATGGTTGAGTTTAGGTTGGCTGTGAGGCAGTACGCCATCAACAAACAGTTTGGGCTATGCACTGCGAAAACTGATACAGAGAGGTTCACTGGGAAGTGCATGGGAGAAGTTTGCCCATGGCATATTCATGCTCCAAAAGATAAAAATTCAAAATCCGTTAGGGTATAATTTTTTGCTATATGCATTCCATTCATTGCTATATGCATTCTTTTTTTTAGTTCTGGAAATGTTATCTAATTCTTTTAATTTTACAGATTACAGCTTTGATTGATAAGCATGATTGTACTTCCAGTGCGAGGAGATATACAACTACACCCACCGCTGCCTGGGTTGCTTCAAGGGGTATGAAGTACCTTATCAAGGACTCAAATATGGGCCCAACTAAACTACGGAAGGAGCTAGAAGCTGAACATGATTGTACTATTGGATATGATGTCGTGGCAGATGGGAGGAATATTGCAAATAAGATACTGCATGGTACATGGGAAGACAGCTTCCAATTGTTGTACAATTGGAGGGCAGAGATTCTGAAGCACTCACCAAACAGTGTCATTGAGATTGACACCTTGAAGGTTGATGGCAAGGTACACTTCTACAGATTCTTTTGTGCATTGAGTCCTTGTGTTGAGGGATTTTTAGAGGGCTGTAGGCCTTACCTTAGTATAGATTCTACTGCATTGAATGGTAGATGGAATGGACACTTAGCATCAGCCACTGCTCTAGATGGACACAATTGGATGTACCCTGTTGCATTTGGTTTCATAGATGAAGAGACAACAGATAATTGGCAATGGTTTTTGACTCAGTTGCATAAGGCTATAGGAGACCCACCTCATCTTGCAATTTGCACTGATGCATGCAAAGGCCTAGAGACAGCTGTTACGGATGTGTTCCCTAATGCAGAATATAGAGAGTGTTTTAGGCATCTTATGCAGAATTTCCTTAAGAAGTTTGGGGGTGATTCTTTTTCAAAGATGTATCCTGCAGCTAGAGCATATAGGCCTGAAGTATTCCAATATTTCTTTACAAATGTTAAAGAGGCTAGCGATCAAGTGTTGCCATGGCTTGAAAAAAATCATAAATTGTTGTGGATGAGAAGTGCATTCAACCCTGCAGTCAAGTGTGATTATATAACCAACAACCTTGCTGAATGTTTTAATAATTGGATTAAGGACTGGAAGGACCTTCCAATTTGTGAGCTTGCTGACAAAATTAGGGAGAAGATAATGGTACTGTGGAGGAAGAGAAGGCAGATTGGACAAAAGCTTAATGGGAGGATTTTACCTGCAATTGTTCGTCAGTTGAAAATGAGGACTAGGGGGTTGGGTCACTTGACAATTGTTAGCTCTGATAGTATTGCTGCAGAGATATGGGATGTTAATACCACCCATAACAGACATGTAGTGAAGACTTATCTCCATGAGTGCACATGCCTTGAATGGCAGCACACTGGCAAGCCATGTCAGCATGCTTTGGCTTTGATTACAGCTCAACAAACTGTGGATGTGGATCTTGAGCCATTTGTCCATGAATACTTTTCAGTGCAAAATTTCAAAAATGCATACAAGAGATTAATTGAACCAATTCCGGATCGAACTCAGTGGCCAATTGTGGAACTTCCATTCCAAGTTGAGGCCCCATTGGACAAAAAGGGTGCTGGAAGGTACAGGAAGCTGAGAATAAAAGGTTGTCTGGAAGGAGGAAGTGGTGGGAAAGGGAAAAAAGCTGCCAAGGAGGCTGCCAACGAGGCTGATAATGAACTTGCTGAGGAGGAGGCTATGCAAGCTGGTAAGCCTAAGAGGCAATTACTAAGAGGGAAAAGAACGTGCAAAGGGTGTGGAGAATTAGGACACACTGAAAGTAGCTACAAATGCCGGCTAAATGGGACAAAGAAAAGGTAACTTGTGTGCTGCCCACTATTAATTCATCTCTAACAAGCTACTTGTCCATTATTAATTTGTTGTAACTTACAGGAAGAGGAAGCCTAGGCTCAATACTACCAAGTATGGGAAGAATGGTGAGAGGAAGTCAAAAAAAACTGCTCAAAATTCTTCTGTACATGCTGCAGAACCTCCTGTGGGTGTTGAAAATGAACTTGTGGTTCCTGAAAATGTTCTAGTGGTTGCTGAAAATGTTCTCGCGCAGCATGAAAATGCTTTTGTGCCGCAGCCTGAAAATGCTCTTGCGCAGCCTGAAAATGCCCCTGTCACAGATAAGGCCAATATTTTGGCAAGTAGTCCAGAAAGGTTGACTAGAAGGTACGGGAACACTTTCATGCACCCACTGCAATTCGTTCATGTATCCTTTATAATTGTTTCCTAAAATTCTCTCATGTTGCAGCCGACTTGCTGAAATAATTGGAGAAGGACCAAGTACATTGCTAAATGTGGGAAAGCCAACCAATCAAGCAAAAACTACACCAAAACAAAGGAAGAAGCAAGCAAAAACTTCACCTAAGAAGGCAATAGCGAAGAAGTTGACTCCAAGGAAGCTGAAGACAACCTGAACTACGATTTGTGTGAACTTGAGTTATCTCATCTGGACCTGTGTATCTTAGAATGTGTATCTTAGAACTGAGTGACTCCAAGCATCTGGACATGTGTATCTCACAACCTGTGTTGTGTGCACCTTTATGATTGTGTGCATCTGGACCTGGATATTATTGTGATAGTGTGTCCTCTGCCCAAATTTATAAGTAATTTCTGTCCAAATTTTGTTTAAATTCAAGCAAAATTCTGTCAAAATTCAACAAAATTCTGTCACAATAAGAAGATCAACATGATTTCATTACACAAATTGGCATAGATATATGTCACTACAACCAGTCTCCCATTACAAGGGCATTACCAAAAGGACATTACATAGATGGCATTCCAACGAGTCCCATTACAATGTCAGACACATGCTTCACTTGAAAAACATATAGCTAACTAAAAGACCAACCAAGACACCTACAAAGCACATAAAAACTGGATAGTCGATCACAATTTGATTCGGAGTGGGCTTCTGATCAGGGAGCTTCGGATTTGGATCACAATTTTTTGCCTTCATTTTCTGCACTTCAGTTTCAACACTGTTAATTCTTTGCCTCAACTGTTGAAGTTCTCCTTTCATCTCAGAGCAACAGCCACCGGATGACTCAGGCTGTACGCGTTCTTGTCCTTCCAATTTCAGAGTCCGCACCTCAGGGCGAATGAAACCACAAGTATTTGGATCACCCTGCACTCCAAAATTACAATTACATTGAGAGTAGCAGCAAGAATCAGTGAGGTCAACAAGGGGAAGAATCCTTACCCTGATGTTGAATGGGCAAACGAGAAAGGGCTGCCCATAAGTATCCCTCTGCTTGCTGACAATTCGGACTAGTTCAACATGGCAAAAGGGGCACTTATCGCTGGAGGTCGCTGCAGTCCGCTTCTGTGGGGAATCCATGGCCGGTCCGGGTTGGGGACGCCGCACGGGAAGCCGCTGGGGGACGAGGCACGGGCAAGGGCGCAGCTGGGCGGGGGTCGGGGACGCGCGGGGACGAGGCACGGGCGACGACGGGGGCGACTGGCCTGGACGGACGGGCGGCGGCGGCGGCAGCAGCTGCCATCGGGAGCGTCGCTGGGGAGCTCTCGGGAATGAACGGGATAAGGCTGCTAGAAGAGAAGAAGATGAGCCAGGGGTAAAAGGGGAAAGAAAAGTGGTGTCAGGGGCAAAAAAAGATAAATTAAGTCCAAAATAACGTTCTGGGCATTTTAGCGGGTTCGATTCAGTTGGGATGGGCATTCCGGCGAAGCCCAAAAACTTATGGGCATTCTGCCGAAACCCGCCCCCGAGGTGGGCAAATCGGCCAAAATCTCTCAGTTGTCTGATCGAGAAAGTGTGAACTGATCCACCGCCCATTTCGGTGGCGGTCGGCGGTCTTCGTCTTGTCTGCGTGCAGCAGCTACCCGCGCCGCGGTGAAAGATTCCAGTGGGCCGTCTCCCTGAGGCCGGTCTAATTGGTGGGCCATAGGTTTTTTTGACACTAACGTGGGTTACAAGTTAGGCGGAAAAAGTTCATTCCACAACCCTCATCTATAGGTGCTGTCTGGGTTTCAACCCCCAACCACAAAACCAGGTATTTCGCATCCTTCAACTGTTCAAACCGTCCGTTTTGCCCCCCTAAGTGGTTTAGTGGGCTGTTTTAGCCGACGTGGCACTACATCAGCACCCACTGACGAGTGGGACCCACTCGCCCACCACCCCAACCTCATCTCCACCTCGTCCACTGCCTCCATTCCTCCCATCGGTGCCTCCCCGACCATCCCTGGTGGCTGCAGCGGGTGGCCCGGACGGCGGCGTGCAGGTGCTCGACGTGGCCCTTCAAGCTCGACGCCGGCTGGCCTTGTCTTCTCCTCAGACCCTCCACGCGCCGCAGCTAGTCCGGCCCGCAGCGGCGAACACCGGACACGGTCGCGGAGAAGCGGAGCCCCGCGGCCGGCTCCTCGCGGTGGTGGCTGCAGTGTGGCCATGGCTGTGGGCCTTGAGGGTGGTGAGCCCCATGAATGGGAAGTCCAGCCAGGGCCTGCGCATGGAGACAGCGCAATCAGCGCCGCCTGCGCATTGGGGAGCACATGGACGAGCGAGGTGGAGAGGATGAGGAGCAGCCCCGCACGTCCGGCTCCTCGAGCCCTCTGCACGCCTGCACAGTCCGGCCCGTGACGTCGGACACAGGCCACAGCCACGGAGGAGCAGAGCTCCGTGGCCGGCTCCTCGTGGCGGCGGCGATTGCAGTGTGGCAAGGCGCCGTTGCCTCGGCCCCGAATCGAGTGGTCGGTGGCAGATCTCGTCCCTGCGCCGTCCACTCCACCTCCCTCCTCCTCTCTCATGGCGGACGGCGGCTTCTCACCTTCCGGCGGCGGGAGAAGCAGGGCCGTCATCCACCTCCGTCGAATCGATTCGAATTAAGGTAATGCGCATCGACAGGAGTAGGAGACACAGAGGTCGGTGACGACCCAAGACCGAGCAGAGGAGAGGAGGGACCGCCGTGGGAGAAGAGGGAGGAAGATGGTGGAGGAGCAGATGTGTGGAGGGAGAGAGAGAGAGCGGACGGCGGCGGCGGTGGGATGGGGGAGAACAGCGTCCCTGCTCACGCCCGTCATCCGCCACCGAGAGGCCCGCCGCCCGGCGCCGGGGACGAGGCGCGAGGCAGTGGTGCCGGCTTCTCCCCCGCCGAAGGAAGAAGATGGAGGTCCCCTGCTGAATGACATGTGGGCCCTACTAAAGCGTGATAGCAAGGACAGCTGATGTGGTGGTCACGTTGGCGAAAACCACCTAAAAAACCACCGAGGGGTGTAAATCGGACGGTTTTGACAGTTGGTGGGTGCTGAATAACTAGTTTTGTGGTTGAGGGTTGAAACTCAGACAGCGCCTATAAATGAGGGTTATGCAATGGACTTTTTCCAAGTTAGGCTGTAATGGACCCAGTCCAAAGCAAGCGCGGCCCACGAATAGGATTATGTCCATTAACGGCCCAACTCACGTGCCTCACGTAGGCTCACTGACATTTTTTTTCCCTTTCTGAGGGCAACCGGCGCTCACCTCTGGTTTCCGCCATGGACGGTGGTCGTCTCCTGTCTAGCGGTCAGCCGTTACTCTGTTCAATACTTATAATCTTTCGCAGAAACTGTTCTTAACTTCAGCTTACATCGACTTTGAATGTCCGATTATAGAAGGTCTAAAAATCAAATGACTCACATAATTCAAAATTCTGAATTTTGGATTATGGAAGTCGTACGACTTTTGGATCTTCTATAATCAAAGCTTCAAAATCGAACATAATCCGAAACAAGCAGAGTTGATGAGGCCACGGGGTGTGGCGCGCTGATGAGCAGGCACGTGCTTGTCCTCCCGCCGCCCGCGCCGTTCCTTCTCCGATCATCCCCGCGGTCCCGCCGCCGCCGTCCCGCGCCGCGAGCTGGACCCTTTGCCGAGTTGCCGAATTGAACGAGCAAGGGCCGGAGCAGCTGCAGGCCTGCAGCGCGCCGTGCCCCCAGTGGGGTTAGCAGCTACCACGGCAGGTAAAAGAGTAAAGAGCGAGACCCGACGAGCGGCGGCAGTGCGGCACAGTGCATGCCCCAGTGGCGACCGACGGCGACAAGGCGCTAACGCCCAACCGCCAGACCCAGTGGCCGCGGCCCGCGGCCATTATTCGCACAGCACAGCAGCGGTCGGTGCCAAAGCGCCCCGCGATGTCGTCCCGTGCCCCGCCGCTTCCGTCGTCGTTGGCGCCGTCGTCTTCCTCGGCCTGACGGCCACGCAAACACATGCATGCCAGGCAAACGGCCACGGAGCTTCTCTGTTTCTGTCCCCCCTCGCCTGCATCTGCACCTGCAATTCTGCTCACTCTCCCATCTGTGCATGGCTAACGATCAAGCAGGTGACCACGACTGGCGCTGCACGGTGCACCGATGATCTTAACCGCCCTGTACAAGGCTGTAGATCGATAGATGCTGCAGGCCTGCAGCCGGTGTCGTATAGTATTCCGGCCGGTCGGTGCTGATCATTATTCAGAGCAAAATCTTTGATCGAAAAGGTACGTGCAGTGACAATGGTCGGTGGTCCACATCGATCAGTTAGGTGCCGCGGCGGCACTCGGCTTTTGAATACACACACGTTCATTATCAGCTCTTTGTTTTTTTTGTTAGATACTCACCTGTGGTCTCTGTGTGCAAAGACGTACAGAGAGATGGACTGATTAAGAAGACGTCGACTGCTCCAAACGTAGAGTACACCCAACCGCCCGCAAGTAAAGGTACTATGCTAACGAGAGAGAAGAGGGCATCTGGGAAAACGGACAGCTAAAAGCTCACTGCTGGACACATGCAGCTAGCGTAGCAAGAGACGAACCGAGCTTTAAGCCAAAGCGCTTTACTACATAAACAAGCAAAACAAACACACTTCAAAAGCGAGACACCTTCACTAAAAAAAGTGGTTCCTCGAAAAGGAAAACCGAGGCGAAGAATCAACCACACGCTCCAAGTAGCCCAATGAGTGATGCTTTCAGTGAAGCCAATTGTTTTTTCTTCTTTCGCTAACCGGCCTGCTGTACTGCCGTGTGACATCGTCCACCTCAAGGCTCAACAACAGCGTAGTACTATTCCAACTCCAACTATCCATTTTTGTCTCTCCATTCAACTCTCTATTTAAGTTGGTAAAAACATTTATCTCCATATATATTTATTCGTTCCAACAGACAATTCATTTTTCACTCTTTAAATCTTAGTCAATTTTCTCTTTAAAATATACACTATCTCAATCCACTCCAACAACTTAACCTCTCAATTTTGCAATACAACATACTTTCAACTTCACACATTTAGCAAGCCACATTTGATTGCCAAGTTTGGAAAGTTAGGGAGAGTTTTTTTTTTAAGACAAGTTAGGGAGAGTATTTGGCGAGATGGATACTCTCTAGAACTTGGAGTAATAGCAGCTGAATTATCGCACATTAAAAGGTGGCCAGGTACACGTACACTAGTACCTGCTCGCATGCTTCCGTCACAGTACGTGCGTAGTACGGCTCAACACCTCGCGTGAGAGTTTTGATTCGCCTTTGATTACTGCTCCTGCTCGTTCCTTGGTTTAGTTGGCGCTTTACCAAACGCACTTGCTAGTTGCATTCTAGTACTACCTGCCTTATCGGATGATATTTTCTTATTGAAAATAAAAATATCGCATGACGTTAGTGGAGATGAAACCAAATGATGAACAAAAGAAGCGTCTACGGCCACTCGTCGTCCAAGTGTCTCCTGCCAGCTCAGCACGATTCAACGCTGGGCCCCCACCGTCAAAACCCAAACCCACACCATCCAACCCCTTAATTCCCACAGCAATAAACAAAGGACGCGCCACGACCCCCACCTCCAAGCCTGCCACTCCACTGACTGCCGGGACCCGCGCCGCGGACCAGCGCCTCGCCCCCACCTGGCAGCTGGCGGAGCTCCGCGGATCTCGCGCCGGTAGCGGACGAGAATATCTCACGGGCGACGAGGGCGCGGGGCCCGCCCGTCAGCGACGCCCGTGACGCGCTGCGTAATAAGAATGTGTTTCTCTGACGCGTAGCCGTATGAATCTCGTTACACTCACACCGCGGCCTCCTCGTCTTCCTCGCTTCACCGTCACCGCTCTGGGAAAATTCACGCGCTAAGCGCACCCGCGCGAATCTACCCCACGCCAGCGGGGCCAGCCAGAGGATGCTGTCCGTGGCGGTGGCGGGGGGCGGTGGAGAGGTTGAGGCGAAGGCGGCTGCTCCAATGGCGAAGTGCTGAGAGGCGCTCTCGGGAAGGGAGGAGGAGGGCGGCGGCAGCGGTGGTTGCGGCTGTGCTAGCGAGTGGAGATGATTCGGTACCAGATACGGAACGAGTACGGGCTGTCGGATCCGGAGCTGCACGCGGCGTCGGGGGAGGAGGATGACCCGGAGGCGCTCCTCGAGGGCGTCGCCATGGCAGGCCTCGTCGGCCTGCTCCGGCAGCTGGGGGATCTCGCCGAGTGAGTGCTGCTACCCTGCTCCGATTTTGTTTTTTGTGTGAAAGCTCTAGGTTCTGAGCATAGCGTAGCGTGTGATTTTGGATTTTTTTTTTCCTGATGAGGCTTGTTCTGTCGCTATCAGTTTTGCTATGGAGAGTGTTTGTGTGTAGCGTAATGGGTAAATTCCTGAGCTCACTTGCTCATTCGGAGAGTATCCGTAGTGTGGGGAATTCGCCTTTTGCTTTGCTGTACAGGTTGCACATGCTGCCAGTGCTTTGTGTGTGTCGGTGATTTTTGCAACTTCTTGCCCAAAATTTGGGGACATTATTGGCGTTGCTTTTTTTAGTAGATAATTTAAGGGAGTGTATTTGAATCAGTACAAATTGGGGTTGAGGATCGAATTGGCATCCGGTTCAAGGGTTCAACTTCGTGCCCAAAATTTGGGGACATTATTGGCGTTGCTTTTTTCAGTAGACAATTTAAGGGAGTGTATTTGAATCAGTACAAATTGGGGTTGACGATCGAATTGGCATCCGGTTCAGAGATGGTTGAATGTGGGGATTGCAATGCCTGGCAGCTTTGTTGCATGCGTTTAGCTGTTTCGGGATAGTTAGTCGCTTAGTCATAAGATGAGTTATGAGGTTAAAATTTGGAGAGTGCAGCAGTTCCTATGAAATCTGGTGTATTTTTAGGTAAGATCACGTGACTTGTGCACATGGGTTGAGATAGAAACACACCACAGGTTCTGAAGTGTTTGACCTTGTTTGGCCACAACTTCCTGCAGCCAATAATCAGAGTATTTGACCTTTGTTGGGTCTGTTGAAGGATAATTTTCCTAATGATTCGGATCTTTCACTGGACAAATGCCCAAGGACATTGCATTATGAATATCATTCGCAATGCAATACTTATAAGTCACAATGTGACAGCTTGCAATATGTGTGGAACAAATTTCCTTGCCATTACAACTCTGAACTTAATGCTAGCCTTTCGGTCTATCGATTTAAAGCAGAGTTGTTTGAGGAAGTCATAGATGAATTGGCATTATAGTTTCTGTTTCTCAATAATATGTTGTTGCTCAATTTAAACTTCAGTTTAGCACTCAAATGCCTTTTCTTTTAAAAAATTACTTGGGGGTGATTGGCATTTTCTTTTTGTGAACTAACTAGATATATCATTCTAACTACAGGCTTGGATAAATTTTACAGATGCATATGGTATATTTTGGGCTCAACTTATCATGAAAATTGATCATGTTTGATCTTTGATATTTATTTTTCATAATTTTGCCTATTTTGCATGTTATCGTGTTCGCAGCTACCACTGCTGTGATAAGTTTGCATCTCACGAGAACTATTGAATAATGCCAATTGCCAAGTAGCCAACTTGTTTACAATGTAGGTGTTTAGTTATCGATTGCTAGTACCTTTTCTATCCAAGTCTCAGTATTCCTTTCCTAATGGCACCATAATAGTCCGCATGCAAAATTTCCACAGGCTTTTATCATTGTGTCAAGTGTTTTGTTTGCCTCCATGTGCAATAGGTTTGCAGCTGAAATTTTTCATGACCTCCATGAAGATGTGATGGCCACTGCTTCTAGAGGACATGGTTTAATGCTCCGATTGCAACAGCTAGAGGCAGAATTTCCAGCAGTTGAGAAGGCAATTATATCCCAGATCGACCACTCAAATTATCCACATGATGAAGGTTAGCCGAAAAAAGCTGTCCATACACCCTTAATTTCTTTTGGCACGGCTCTTATTTCATGAAGTTCTCTCTGTGTTCTCTTGTAGGTGTCGACTGGCATGCTAATCTTCAACTTAAACAGAATATGATCACACAAGGAGATATGCCTCGCTTCATTTTGGATTCATATGAAGAATGTCGTGGTCCACCACACTTGTTCACGCTGGATAAGTACGGAGATACTGTCTTTGTATGAAAATTTTTATGAACATGTTTTCAGCATTTACACAATTGGATTGTTCTTCAGGTTTGATGTTGCTGGTGCTGGAGCCTCCTTAAAACGATATTCAGACCCCTCTTTCTTCAGGACAGAACATACTTCCAACATGTTAGAAATGGATGTTTCAATTGAAAAGAAGCCCCATCGAGTTAAGGTAAGTAAAAGGTCAACTCTTGCTGGATTTTACTTAAAAACTCTCCCAAGTTTGCTTTCCACTTTGTCCTGTATAATTGCTGTCTCTGCCTGAATTATGTTATGTACAAACAGAACATAAAGCTAGCTGCTACTCTTCTATTGCAAAAGCTCAAAGTTTTGGTAATGCCTATTATGGTAACTATAATGGCTTGAAATTCTTGTTCCTTCTTTAAATTGGCTAATCTTGCTAAAGTGATTCAACTGCATGTGAGAATAGAGTTTTAATATAGAACCCTGGTTGATTTAGCCAAGAGAACATCGTTCATCTTCCATTTGTTGATAATAATTAACAATTTTTCATCACAACTGGCCATAATTTTTTGAAATTGGAGCCTGGCCTTTTCCCCTAGGAATAACCCCTCTTTGTATGTGTTCACTCTAGTGTGTCGCTATGTAGATCTGGAGACATCCAGTTCTCTGAAACCCCATATGTATCTTGAACTAAGAAACTTACTTACCTCTCTTAATTCAGAAGAAGGCTATACGCTGGAGAAAAGGGGCGACACTTGAATCATTACTTGCAAAGTCTGAGTAAGTTTGGTGCCATTTTCTTGGTCACGACTAACAAGCATTGAATTCATCCACAACAACTACATCCTTTAGGGAAAAAATAGTATATCTGATCAGACTGAATTTACCAAGGATCTTTTACTGTACAAATTGCAGATCTTTTACTACACCCAAGGATCGAACTTCTAGGAAAGTTCCACCTAGGACAACAAAGTTGAAACCCAGGCATCCAAGGAGTCCTGACCATAAAACTATTAGCAGAATCTGCAGGGAGCATCTGCTAGAAGTGATTTCATCACAACAAAAAAATTTCTCCAGATATTCTGGAAGGCAATACCATGTGAGATTTAGGTCAACTGACTCGAGTGAAACCGGAGAAATGGAGAATTTTGGGGCCATTGTTCATTCATCTGGTAAACTGGAACTGACTAAAATTGTTCCAATAAATGAATCCAATACCATGGAGATTATATCTGCACCCACTGATGCATCAGCTTACCCGGAGCTAGGTGATAAACAAATTTTGGGGAAACAACATGAACCTTTAGAAAAAAATGGCATGGTCTGTGATTCAGGAAAGCTGCAGGATTGTCCAAACTTCCAGGTTGGTGAAAGTAATCACAGCTCACATTCAGGACAAGAAGAGAAACACATTTTATCTGGGGTTCCCTTTGATCAAGATGCTGATGGCTGCCGGCCTGATGACATTTGTAGTGATCAGGACAACTTCATCGATGCTCTCAACAACATGGAACCAGAAGGTGAAGCAGATCCTGAAATAGAAACTGAATTTGATCCCAGTGCCAACGTGGAACAGATTGAGCATGACAGCAAGGAAGGTGAACATGCATTGTATGCGGAGTCCCCACAAGTAGGTCCTGCAATAGACTCGTCACCAGGGTTCAACAGTTCATGCAATGTTGGAGAAGCAACCTGTATGGACTTGCCAAGTGATTCTGCTCCTCCTGCAGTGTCAGCCAGTAACGGTCCTAGCTCTGTTTCACAATCTGAAAGACCATTGAATGGTGTTGATTGGATAAAAGATGAAGAACCTTTTGATAATGAGGATCTAATGGATGTGAGCTCATCATCTAGTGTAGCTTCCGTCCATGCTGACTTACAAACTGATGAAGATCTCTATGGTTGTCAACAACACCGAGAGAAAGCTTATCACTATCAAAGTAGTGATCATACAGCTGTTATCCATAGTTCTGATAAACATTCACCCGAGACATCTGGTGACTTGGATGGTAAGTACCAAGTCTTTTGATAAAATCTATACTTTGCATTAAATCCAAATTTTCTCATTTTTAGCTCTTTCAAGTATTGTTCTACCAACATAGGTATTGCCTTCTCTGGTCAGGTACAGCTATCGGCAACAACGATTACACTGACAAAGTATATTGTTCCATGGAGCATGGCCAGGATGTTGTGCTAAATGATACTTCAATGGTATCGAGCAAACCTAACTATGTTCCAGAAGACGAAGACAAACTCAGTTTTGGGATTGCTGTTGATTTGTTCCCCCACCCAACCATACCCTATGAAGAGGAAATACAGGAGATGGAGAAAGAGTTGGAAGGTGGATCTCTAGATACAGACACTTCACCTGGCATACTTGCATCATGGCCAGATAAGGACCATGTTATGTGCATGAATGATGTAGAGATGGATAAGGACAATGTTACCGTTCCTGAAGAAATTGTTGCTGATACTTCCCCAACAAGTTTGGATCAACATGACAACCATGATCATCAAGATGGTATGTTGATCGTTAGCCTCTTTTTTCTTTTCCTTAACACCTAAAAAATGCTTTATCCAGTTGGGTCTTTGATATTGCATTTTAAATATTTTATTTGGATGGGTGCTCTGTTGATTCAGGAATTGCACCAGAACATTCAGGCACACGTAATAACCTACCATATGAATCATATGATGATGAGATTGCTGAAGACATGCACTCTTTACTAGACGATGGTCTATCAACTCCTTTTAATAACGATGCTGCAGAGAATAATCAAATAGTTGTGCTTGAAGGAGGGGCCTGTCCATTTAGCCCCAACTCACACAAAGAGGATTCTGAGCAAGCACATGCCATGGATAGGGACTTATCTGATGTCCAAGAGTTTCCAGTAATAATTCAAGGTGTACCTTCTCAAGAGGAGACAGAAGCTCATGCAGTAGAAACCCTTGCACCTGTGTCTTGCGTGCTCAGTGCTGATACAGAACCAGTGGGGAATAATGTGCTTCTAGCCCCTAATACTTCGTCCCCACCTGACAACAGTAGTTCATGTGCAGAACAACGTGCATTGACTGAAATGGAAGACATTGTGGAGGGTGGCAAAGTTGTGGTTGCAGAAGAATCAACTACTAGCAGGTTTGCAGATGACATGGTACATCCCAAAGATTTCATTGATGATGCCACATATACTGGAAAAACACATATTCTAACTGAAGAAGCCTTTAGGCATGATCTGCAACTGCAGCATAATTCTCCTTTAAGGGAAGGGTTGGCAACAGTAGAAGCTACAGACAGAAATCTTGGGGAAGTAGATGCATCAAGAGAACATATATCTAAGGAAAGGATGTTGGAGACTGACAATATTCCTCATCTCAATGAAATAGAGCCTACAGGTGAAAAATGTAGTGGCGGGGATGAGGTTCTTTCCGCATCACATTTTCCTCTAGAATCTGATTATCAAGAGGAATTACTAGAGGAGTCCAGTCATAATGCTAAAGTTCACTCTCTCTGTGATTTGGATCAGGATGGTGCAGTAAGCCTGAAACGTAACACAGTGGGGGGAAAACCAGAGGATGTTGCCGATCAAGATTTGGCTTGGGGGATGCCCTATCAAGACTCTACTAATACAAACCCATTCATGGATCCCATGTTGAGCCACACTCAAAATTATCCATCTTCCAGTGCGAGTTGCCAACCATGTTTCCCTGAAGAACAGGATTACCTTTCAGAACTTCTAGTACAACATGGCAATATCGGAGACGCTGCTGTTTCTCTTTGGGAACCTGCAACTCCACCTGATGAAGCACCATTGCCATCAGAAGTTATGACTGAAGAAGATTTCAGATCCTTCTGCCGTGAGTATCATGAGATAGAAATTTCAGCTGCCGCTGAAGGTTGTCACAATGAACCGGCCTCAGACTCTAACAATATTTCAAATGCTTCTCTGGTCAATGAATCAGATTTTCCAAGTTCCGTTTCTGCTTTGCCAGTGAAATTAGACCAGGAAGCCTATGCTCATTCTAAGTTTGGTTCTCAATGTGCTGAGCGTTCATCTACCATGGATATACAAGGCACTACGTCAGTGAACTTTTCTGGTCAAGAAAATCTTATGGGTGAGATACCAGGAGTAGTTTCTCATTTGAAATCTGATGCATCTTTCAATGTTAACAGAAGTTCTGAAACAGATATGCTCTCTTTTCCAGTAGATTTACAGCAGGAACAGCTGTCTGGAATTGATTCTCATAGTAGTTCTCCTTTGTCGGATAAAGAGAAGACTAGTGAAGGATGCTGCTCTCCTACAAGTGACGTTGTTGAAGTGAAACAAGATCTAGAAATCCACGCCAATCTTCCTCCACATTCTTTTATTAATGAAGCTGTAGACAAACTGGGTGTTGCTGTACAAGTGGAACCAGAGGTAGCTCATGCTGTGGATGAATATGATAACCAAGATACTCCATGCTGTTCAACTAGCGAAAATAATGATTCCCTCATGGGCAAACCTGTTCTAGTCCAGGACTCAGAAGTTTTTACCTTTGGTGAATTTGATTATCCAATCGTTCCATCATCTTCAATTGATGAGATTGAAGACAATCAAGAAGTCTCTGATTCGAGGACTTATGTTCGAACAGAACAAGAGTCAGAATGCTGCACCTCAGGTGAACGTAACTCTCAAATCACTCGATCCCCTTTGCTTGATGAGAAGATTGACAAACTGGACTGCCCTCCTTTGAGCAATGCTGCCATACTGGATCAGGAATCAGAAGTTTGTGGTCCAAGTGGACTTGATTCTCGAATCGCTTTATGTTCTTCAACTGATGAGAATGGACATGAATTGGATCCTCCTCCTTTGAGCAGTTCTGTTTTAATCAATCCTGAATCTGAAGATCATGTATTAGGTGACACTAGTTCCCAGGTTACTATGTGTTCTTTGGTTGAAGACAAGATTGGCGAATCTGAAGATCCTCAACCAAACCATAATTTTCCTGACGTACGACAGGAAGCTCTTGCATCCCCTGAACTGGACTTTCAGGTTGCTCCGTGTCCCTTGAATGATGATAAGGTTGGTGAAATAGAAGGGCCTCCATCATGCTATGGCCGGAAGGAATCAGAGAAGGAAACTGATTGCTCAACTGAATCTGATTCCCAAAGTGCACCATGTTCTTCAAATTCACCGGTACTAGTTGACACGAGAGTATTGACTTCTGTCTTGCATAGTAACGAGGAAATGAACCACTTGTCTCCTGGTCCTCCACCTGCTGCACAATTTCAAAATGATTCCAACGAAGATCCTCAAGCTCAAGCACCACCCCCTCTCCCTCCCCTCCAGTGGAGGCTTGGTAGGCCTCGTCTAGGGCTTCTGAGTAGAAAAGGCTCTATGCCTGAGCCTGCAAGGAGCATAGATCCTGTTTTCCAAGCATCAAGCCAAGACATGGGTATCAGGCTAGGTTCGCTTGATCAACCATATAGATCAATAGAACCAGTATCCTCTCAAGCGATCAAAGAAGATACTCATCAGAGTTCTTTGTTAGACGATAGTGATCAAAATGTAGAAGTTGGATTGTCGACCAGTTACTGTGTAACTGGTGTGGCAAGGACTGAGCACTATTGGCCATTCTCAGAAGCTTCAGAGAACATTAAGGGACCGGAGCATATTTCTTCATCATTTAACAGAAATCTGGATGCTGGGGTCATATCAGCAACAACAGATGAGGAACATCTGGATGATTCTGGGGTGACACATGGAACAGCTTTATACTCATCAGACCAGCTGCTTCGGTTACCTGCAGATGAACAGCAGGAACCTCAACTATGCACGTTATCTTCAGATACTCAAGAAACTACTGTCCATCCCAGCCATGTGCATCCAGCTGCATCTGAAAATGATAAGTCGGTGGATGCTGGTGGTATCATGGAAAGCACCTCAACAAAAGGACCTGATTATGAAAATAGTTGTTACCAGCAACCTCAGCATGTTGAATCATTCTTGGAGACTTCAGATTTCGGAGACCATATGACAATTGCATCAGTGGAGGGTGTAAAACATCAATCTGATACAAGTGAGGCACTTTCAGACACAGCAAAGCATTCTGCACCAGGTACATTGTTGAAAGATGGGAATAGCAAGGGGAGTCAAATTTTACAGGAACAAAACATGGGCAGTTCTGAGGACAATCAGTCAGGAGGCCCATTGCTGAGCTTGGAATCAGTGGCACCTCAAGATTATCGACGTGGTGAATATAATCTGGAGAGAGAAAATAGACACCAGCCTAGCAACCCAGGCCCATTAGTGGCATGGCCTGGTGATAAAAATTACTTCTTCAGTAGCCTTGATGAAGCTAGCATTGTGCATGCTGAGCAGCCACCTGTGATGGGATGGACTGTTGGGCCTCAGATGATTCATCCAAAGTATGGTATATCAGCAGAAGAGAGCCAGTTTGAGCCAAATATCACCGACAATCATTTAATCAAGAAGCCTATTTCAATCAAAAACATTCCAAGAAATCCACTGGTCGACGCTGTTGCTGCTCATGATAGAAGCTCGGTAGTTTGCCTCCCCCATGTTGATATTTTTTCTATGTGTGCAGTCATGATTCCTGTATTAACTTAACACCGTCTATACTTTTTGCAGATGCGAAAGGTTTCAGAGCTCGCACCATCGGCTGACAAGCCGAAGCCCAGCGAGAGAAATGTGTTGCTAGAGCAGATAAGAAACAAGGTTGGGGAAAGAAACTTTCTCCATTGATATACAAGAAACTAAAACAAGTGTGCATTCAATCTAACTTGTTTGCTGTTTGCTTTTGGATCAGACATTCAACCTGAAACCAGTGGCTCCTCAGTCAACAGCCATGAGATCCCCTGCTAGAGCTAATACTAGAAACTTGAAGGTTGCTGCAATCATAGAAAAGGCAAATGCCATCCGACAGGTTGTCTCTCTGCAGTTAACTTCCGCCACTTTCTGCAGCGAACCAACTTCCATTTCAATGTTAATATTGCACGTTTACTTATCCCTCTCTTGTTTATCATATGGGACAGGCAGTGGGAAGTGACGACGAAGACGCAGATAGTTGGAGTGACGCCTAGACTCCCATCTGTTCCCCTCTCGGTGTTCATCGAGGACACCGTGGACAGGTTGGGGTTGCACAGCCATGTCATTTTTTGTTAGCAATGCTAGTCTTGTGTATAGTATATGCTCATAGTCTTGTTTCTTTTTCGTTCTTCTATTATTCTTTCGGCCGATTATTTGTATACTCTGCCTCTCCCAGCAGCAAAGGCTGTTGTGGTGGACATGATCGGAGGAGAGCATGCATATTCTTCAGGTCTATGTAAATTAAACAGTTCTAATTAAACACTTCTATCTACTGAGGAGGACTATGACATCAATGATTCCATACATGCAGACCTCAAGTTACAAAAAATATAAAAGATGCAATAAACTCGTTACTGATGTACTGTATTGATCAACGATCACGAAACAATTGGAGGCGTATATGCACACTGCTGTATAATCATGTAATGTGACATTGTGTCGCGGAACGAGAGAACTGAGAACTGTATGTGCAGGCTATACAAGGACTTCCATGGAAAGGCTGTACCCGGAGACGAGAGCAGAGAGGCCGATGGCCACGAAGGCGAAGAATGCCATGCTGATGGCCGCCGCCGCCGAGTCGGTGAACAGGTTGTCCGCCTTCTGGCGCATGTAGTCCGTCACCGGCGCCGCCGCGGACATGGCCGATATCATGAGGTAAGCTACGACCTGCACACAAACGATCATTCCAGTCACCTTCAGGAAAAAAAAACAACAAATGCGATCGGCGGGTGGAGCGCTGCCAGGTTGGCCATCGGTGGTTGGATCGGGATCGTTGCGATGCGTTTCGAGTGCACATGCGCCGCCGAAGCCCGAAGACGACTCACCTGGTCTCCGGCGAAGTCGACGAGGGCCGACGCCTTCCTCGTCCCGATCAGGTCCCGCCCGGAGCCGAGGCGGTGGGCGTCGCGCAGGACCTGCGCCGTGGCGTACAGCCACGCGAGGATCGAGATGCCCAGGCAGTAGCTGCGCGGGCAATTTCAGTTTTCAGCGCAGGGAAAATTGCAATTGCAATGCGTGGAGTTGAATCGAGAAGTGGATACTGCTAGTGCTGACTTGTATTCTGGGTACTGGCTGAAGTCCTGGCTGCCACCGTGCTGGTTGGACGCCATGACGACGAGGGCGAGGAGGGAGAAGAGCGACGCCAGGGCCCGCAGCACCAGCCGCGCCCGTGCCGGCACCGCCTCCATCTTCCACCGCTCCACCATCGACCTCACACCGCCGCCGCCGGCTGCGGCCGGCTCGTCGTGCTCAGCGACGCCGCCGCCATCGACGGCGGCCGCTTCAGGCGCCGGGGCGACGCTCGGCGGCGCGTCGGCGGACGGGACGGACTTGGACATCGGCGGATCTCGGCCGGCGCGCGCGCGTAATTTGCTTTGCCCCCCGGACGGACACGCGAACGGCGGCGATTTGTTAGAGGAGACGAAGACGAGGCGAGGCCGGCGACACCGACGTGGCTGTGCATATATGCGGTGTGTGACAACGGGCTACGGGCCTGCGCGGGCACGGGTGGGTGATGGGTGATGGATGACGCCGACGCACGACACGGTTTCGGTTGGGCTTTTTGCCGGCCGCGTTCGCGTCCGCTCGTGCGCGGCAGCCGGCAGAGCCTGCGGTCCGTCAGCGCCCGGCGGGCGGCGGCGCCCTGGTAATCTGTTGCTGTGGTTTAGAGACATTGTTCTTGGCCTTCTTGGCTTGGATACTCCCTCCGTTTCTGTATGAAGCACATCATATGGACGTTTCGACAGCTTCGACACAATTAAGAACGGCACTAATTGACACTTTTGCCCTTCATTTTTTGTTTCCTGTTCCCGCGTGCCTTGTGTTCTCATCGGTCCTTGACTCCTTGCGCCGCAGCTTTGACGATGGGACACTGGGACGCCATCACGGGAATTAGGAATTCAGGGTGCGTTTAGTTCGCGGAATGAAACTTTTGGGTGTATTGAACGTAGATTATTTACAAAAATAATTACACGAATGGACTGGAAATTGCGAGACGAATCTATTAAGTCTAATTAATCCGTCATTAGAGATTGTTTACTGTACCACGACGTTGTCTAATCATGACATAATTAGGCTCGTTAGATTCGTCTCGAAAATTAAGGTAGGGGTCGTTGAATGGGTTTTGTCATTAATCTACATTTAATACTCCAAATTAGTGAAAAGAAAATTGATGTGACGGGTTGTTGGTGAATATTTGGCCCTTAGGATAGGAGGACAGGCAAAGACGGTAGAGCAAATTTGCCTTTGCTTGGGGCATCATATATTTTAGCATCTTTTGGTTTGATGTGCGGGCGTCATATATACGCGAACGGAGGGGGGAGTAGTACTACGAGTAGAGTAGTTGGTAGCAGGGGTTTTTTCTCGACCGGTCAGACCGAACCGCCGTGGTCCGGTACCGGTATACCGGACTGGTTCAACCGGGAACCGCCCAAAACCGGTTGAATTCAAATTTCAATTCAAAATCCTAGTTCAATCGGTTTAGACCGGTATACCGACCGGTTCGACCGGTATACCGGTCGTTGAAACAAAAAAACCGAATTAGTGGAGAATTTGACGTGTTTTCAAATTTGAATTAAAAAATTAAAAAATAAAAGAAAATTTTCTAAAAATATTGCAAGGTGCATAGAATCTAATGGTGTCAAAAAATTTCAAATATTAGTTCATTTAGTATTTTTTGCGGGCATTAGAAGTTCAACGTATACTAAATGAACGAATATTTGAAAATTTTTGACACCATTAGATTCTACAGACCTTGAAGTATTTTTGAGAATTTTTTGAGATTTTTTTCATTGGGAACCGACTGGAACCGATCCGGACCGGTTCGATCGGTTCCCACAGTTTTCGGCACGGTTCCCACCGGTTTGGTTAACCTCGTTGGTAGCCACGACGGCACGACCTCATCCGAGTATTATACTAGGGAAAAAAAAAAGAAATAACAAGTATTAGTTTCTCGGGCCTGTACGTGCCTGTTGTTAGGCGATGTGGGCCTGTGTTCTAGGCCTTTAGCCCATCCATAAATGTCCGTGCGACCAACTTTCAAAAGCTATTCTCTGTTTTTTTTTGTACCATACTGGTTACGCAAATTAGATGGGACGTGTTGATATGCTGGTATTTAGAGACATGAGCACCGCGCGATAAGCGTGATTAGCCCTCTTTCTCAAGCATCTATTAATGACCCATAATATGGTTCCTCAGCAGAATCTCTGAGGCCGACTCAGTATTAGGCTGGGTAAAAGCACACGATATGATGTGCTTAGCTTTCTTTTTATATACATTTGAGCAAAATTTCTTCTTTTTGACCTTCTTCCTTGAGCACGCACACGAGCTTTTTTCTATATACATTTGAGTAAAATTTCAACTTTTTGACCTTCTTCCTTGAGCACGCACACGAGCTTCTTAGCTTTTTTTATATACATTTGAGCAAAATTTCAACTTTTTGACCTTCTTCCTCGAGCACGCACACGAGCTTCTTAGCTATACATTTGAGCAAAATTTCAACTTTTTGACCTTCTTCCTTGAGCACGCACACGAGCTTCTTAGCTTTTTTCTATATACATTTGAGCAAAATTTCAACTTTTTTACCTTCTTCCTCGAGCACGGCAGGGCGCTGGCAGGCGGACGACAGTGCACGTGGGCAACGGGGGGTAGAGGGCAATTGAAGGAGAGTGAAGATGTGTCCAATGGATGATCTTGATTAGGGTAGGGGAGTAGAGGCTGCGACAAAGCTCGGGGGGGTGGTGTTGGCATGCTCTTCGAAGATATCTACGATTGAAGGAGAGTGAAGATGCATCCAGTGGATGATCTTGATTAGGGTATAAAAAAACTTTCGAAAGATATATAGGTTTGTTGTCTAAGTGTTACCTAAAAAAAGAAATGATAAGTGTGCTATATTATGGTTAAAAAGAAGAAGAGAGATGAATGACAAGTATGCCTCGTTTTGATGTCGTATGAGGAAGATATCTTAGAAACCATGTGGGGGTGTCGGCTGAATCCGAACCGAACGTGACGGTTGAGTTGGCAACGAATTGCAACTTGAGAAAGATCATCACACATGTGTGTCCAGCATAACGATGTCTTCATCACTTAGCCCATACTCTGTATGTCTGTCCGACCAAAAAATTATTTGGACAAAATTAGAGGATTTTCAGGATTCAGAAATTAATAAAATTAGTTAAGTCTCTGTTTTTTTTACCATACCAGTTACACAAACTTAATGGAACCTGTTGATAGGTAGGTATCCCGAAATTGTGAACACCAAAGTTTTAATGATTCATGATATGGTTTCTGAGTCATTAGCTGTGGCTAACTCGGTCATCGGCTGATGAAATGGAAGCACACCACATGATGTGCTTAGCTTTTTATACCACCAAAACTTATTTTAATGCTAGAGCCTGAAGGTTACTTTGGTGATTTGAGAATTCTGTGTTTTTTTATCGAATACGTAAGAGAATTGTGCTACCGTCTATTGAATAACTGATGCGCCACGAATCTTAGGAACTACAAGGACCTATTACATAACAGTAACCAACCGCGAAAGGGCCTGTAGCCTAGTGGTTATAGGAACCCCGGTAGCACCTCAGGTCCTGAGTTCGACTCCCCGTGGGAGCGAATTTCTCAGGATTTAACGGCGTTTGTGCTTTCAGTGGTAGGCGACGTTCCCGTCGACAGCGAGACGCCTGTGGTGACTTCGTCAATCTTGAGGATTTGCCGGCCCAGTCTTCGAAGATGCTCCTAGAGGTAGGATTTGCGCGCGTGTGTTCATAGGGATGAGTGTGCGTGCGTTGTGAGTGTCTCCGATGTACTGTGTAATTCGAAAAAAAAATAGTAACCAACCGTTCAAGGTTTGTTCATCTACTAGGTAACTTGATGGACTACTCCCCAACAATACGATCCGGTGTTTCTTTGCCACTTGAAGTCAGAAACAGAAACTTATCGTGTGTATTCATTCATTGATCTTGTGTTCTCTTTCGGTCGTTGGTTAATATACTACACAGTCGCACTGTCGCACAGGCAGCGATGAGCCAGCTTGCCACGAGGCTCCTCTTCTCTCTCCACCACAGAGCGGAGAAGCCAAATGCGATCGGCCTAGCATTTGCCGGCCGCGTTCGCAAGCCTGGGCCCTGCGGACCGCGACGAGCAGTAGTTACGATTTGAGACATTTTGAGCGCTTTTGCCTGTTGGTAATTGGTACTGCCATGATCATCCAAGTGTCAACAGCAAAACTGAAAAAGAAAAAAGACAAGTGTAGTTTAAAAAGGGATTAGAAAAGAATGGCAAGTGTTGTTACTCGGGCCTGAACGTGCCCGGTTGTTAGGCTATGTGGGCCTGTGACTTAGGCCTTTATTCCATCCATATTGTCCGTGCAACCAAACAATCACTTGGATAAAAGTATGGTCTTTTCAGGATACGGGATGTACATGAAGGTTTTTTTTTTACCATACCAGTTATGTAAATTGGATGGGACCAGTTGATAGGCTGGTATCTAGAGTGGTTGAGCACCTCGTGTCAAGCGTGGTTAGCCATCTTTCTCAAACATTGATTAATGATTCGTGATATGATTTCTCAGTCATCAGCTGAGCAAATAGAAGCACACTACATGATGTGCTTAGCTTTTTTTTACTTCCTCCGAAACTATTTTTGAAACTTTGATCATTCGCTTTATTCATAATTTTATTTATTTATTTTTACTCCCTAATCCCCGCGGCGCCAGGCCCACCCAGTCCGCCTCGAGTCCTCGACGAGCGCCACGGTCCGCCCCCTTCCAGCGACGCCGCCACCTCCCAGCAAAAACGATGTCGTGCTTAATCATTGATCTTGCTGTGTTCTCGTTCGGTAGAGAGCCACACTCCACGTATCCAGAATTCCAGACCCCAACCGGCGCCCACCAGATCGATCCGATCCGTTTGGTCGTCTAACCAATCAACGATCCGCCAAAAAGGTGGGGAAATCCTGTCAGCCATGCGTGCGATTTCCTCTTGTTCCCGTCCCAGACGGAAGAACGCGCGCGCATAATTCAGTCGATCGGACAGTCGGACCCCACACCCGCCACGCCAGACGCCACCACCTAATCATCCACAATCTGTCCATCCTCATCCTCGCGCGCGTCCATCCCAAGAACACGGAAAAAGGAATCGAGAAAAACGTCTCGTCGACGGCGGTTTTTAAGTCCAGCTCGGCAGCTCTCGACGGGACGGCGGCGTTGATTGCCGCCGGGGGTCGACGATGGCGGCGGAGGCGGATGTGCCGCTCCTGGAGGGGCGGCGGGGTGGCGCGACGCCCGCGCAGACGATCGGGAACATCGTCGTCTCCATCGTCGGCACCGGGGTGCTCGGCCTGCCCTACGCATTCCGCGCCGCCGGCTGGCTCGCCGGCGCCCTCGCCGTCGCTGGCGCCGGGGCCGCAACCTTCTACTGCATGCTCCTGCTCGTCAGTATACTTAATAAATCCTCTTCCTTGATTACTCGATTAATCTTGTTGATTGATATTCAGTCTCGTCCTTTCTGTTCTTCTTCCTGTAGTTGGAATGCAGAGACAAACTGCGAGAGCAAGAAGCAGAGAGCTCGGAGGAGAATGGCCATCAGCATCGCTGCTGCAACTACACCTACGGCGACCTTGGCGAGAAGTGCTTCGGCCGGGCCGGCAGGTACTTCACGGAGGCGACCATCATCCTGTCCCAGACCTGCGGCACCGTCGCCTACCTCGTCTTCATCGGCCAGAACATCTCCTCCGTCTTCGCCGCCGACGATGGCCACGCCCCGCCCCTCGCGCCGGCCACCGTGGTCCTCGCGCTCCTGCTCCCCATCCAGGCCGCGCTCTCCTTCATCCGCTCGCTGTCCAAGCTCGCGCACTTCAGCATCCTCGCCGACGCGTGCACCGTCCTGGCCGTTGCCACCGTGGTGAAGCACGACCTCCAGCTCCTGGCCGCGCGCGGCGGCTCGCCGCTCGATGGCCGGGCCGCGGTCGCGGGGCCCTGGGGCGTCGCGTTCGCCTGCGGCTTCGCCGTGTTCTGCTTCGAGGGGTTCTGCATGACGCTGGCCCTGGAGGCTTCCATGTCCGACCGGAGCAAGTTCCGGCGCGTGCTCCTCCAGGCCATCGCCGGCGTCACCGTCGTGTACGCCTGCTTCGGCGCCTGCGGGTACCTTGCCTACGGCGACGCCACCAAGGACATCGTCACGCTCAACCTCCCGAGCAACTGGTCCACCGCCGCCGTCAAGGTCAGGAAGGATTCGATACGAACCAGTTCACGATCGTGAATTCGTTCGTGAACGACACGGCCATTGATGAAAGCAAGCAACAATGATTTGTTTGATTCCTTTCTCCGCAGGTGGTGTTGTGCATCGCGCTGGCGCTGACGTTCCCGATCATGATGCACCCGATCCACGAGATCGTGGAGGCGCGGCTGTTCGCGCCGGGCGGGTGGGTGCGGAAGCACTGCGGCGGCGGCGGCCTGGAGCGGGCAGCGCTGCACGCCAGCCGCGTCGCAGTGGTGGCGGCGCTGTCGGCGATCGCGTGCTTCGTGCCGGCGTTCGGGGCGTTCGCGTCGTTCGTGGGGAGCACGGTGTGCGCGCTGCTCTCCTTCGTGCTGCCGGCGCTGTTCCACCTCCGCGTCGTCGGCGGCGCGGGCGCCACGCAGCGCGCCGTGGACTGGTGCATCCTCCTGTTCGGGCTCGCGTTCGCCGCCCACGGGCTGTACACGGTCGTGTCAGGACAATGACGAACTTGACGGGCACCGTCGCGGCATAGTGCACATTTGCAACACGCGAATTTGTCTTGTCACATGTTTTATAAAAGAACAATAAAAAAAAATGGATGAATAAAGAAAGCAATCATTCACTCTCTTTAGTCGTCAAATTTGACCGAATTTGTACAAAAATACATATAACATTTGTGTTAGGGAACTTGGGCTTTCGTGTCCCCCCACATTCGAACCAAAGGGTGTTTTAGGAAGGAGGTTTGACAAGTTTTTGCAAAAAGGTGACAACTCTCACTTTGATTGTTATTTGCCAGTGCCGATGTGATGCAAGGAAGCTGGCGGGGTCGGCGAAAACCGACCCTCAAAAGGTGCCTACCTGACGAAGGGCGCTCGGGCGGTTGCTGCGGAGGGGGAGAAGCAAGCAAGAGCCCCACGTGGAGCAAAACATGGAAAGGAGACATCCGTACGAGGGCATAGCTGGAGGCATTGACGTGGATAGAGGGCATCCATACGAGTGCATAGCTGGAGTCCTGGAGACATTCGTACGAAGGTCGTATACTCGTATTCACTGTAATACCTTGGAATATGCTAGGAATCTAGTCGTTTTGGTTTAAAAAGGTGTAATTGTAAAATAATGTGTTTTCTATTCTCTCTATAAATAGGAGGAGCACTGTAATTGAAATGACACAAGTGAAGAGATTTGAAGTAAAGAGCATTTACTAATATTTACTAATGTTCTTCCCGTTTTTAATGCTATTTTTATTCCTACAGTAGTAGTAATAGCAGTAATAGTGATAGTAGAAGGGGTAGTGGCAGTAGAGTAGGGTAGTGATTTATTTTTCTTTGTTTTTAACGTTTTCCTTTTTTGAGTTTGTTTAATCCGGATTTTACTATCTTAGTCAACACAAAAGAAGGGTAAAATCATCACAAGGTAAAAAAGAGGGCTTTAATAATAGAATTACTAGCCCACCAACTCGTGCTACGCACGGGTTATTATTTTGAGGAGTCTTAACTACTAGATTTTATGAGAATTTTTATGAATGTTTTAGCATGTCTCATGGGAAGTAATGATAGTCTCCCATGGAAAAAATAAGACTACATAGCTATAAAATTATTACCTTAAGCTGCCTATCATTTGTTAAATATTCGAACACAATATTTATATGGAATATATACTTATTATCTTTATATCATTGATATGTTTTAGTAAGGATTTACTCTACAACATTTTCATCCACATTAAAATTTTTAAGGGTGATAATAGATGCAAATGTAAGGAGTTATTTAAGTTATTTTTTAAGTATTAGTTGTAGATGTTTAGTTACAAATTTAGGGGGTTATATTTTGAAATATTTTTATAATGGCAGAGGTGGGTAATTTAAATATAGATTTAGAGGGTTATTTTAGGCTATTTTATAATGGCATGCGGGTAATTTTTTAGAAAAATATAATCCATCTAATGGCTATGATGATTTGAGCTTACTGATTGATGGCAAGATGTTTTGCTTTTTGTGAGAATTTCTAAAATTTCTTTATTTTTTTAGAGTGTCCACCTAGGATCTTATGTGGCTTCATCTGGAGGCTTCAAAAGGAGTATCTAGTTAGTAATTGTAAGGTAACATGGGTAAAAATATCAAACTATACTATGTGATAAATCGTGTATTACCACATATCCACAATTGTAAGCCAACTACTTTACCTTTGGATCGTAAGGAAAACAACAAAGGAAAAACGTGAGAATGCAATCCTTTGGATTAGTTGATGTCATCACGTCTTTGGACACGCAGGAAACTTTCCAGAGAAAAGGATTCACTCTCACTGTGAACGGGGGAAACGAAAAATCTGATTCGACGTCATGTTCCCGCGCTGGTTCATGTCGTCTGCTGCGAGTTGCTTTGTAGGTGAACCAGAGGAAAGGAGTTGGATTTTCTATCCTACCATTTTGGATTCATATGTTTTCCTTTCGTTTCCGCTACGATCCAAAGGGGCAATACAAAGCGAATGAACGCCCATATGAAGCATGCATTGCAGTTCAGTAGTACTTCAGTTTGACTTGAGACCCATGGGGCACATGTCCCCTATTGGTTTCTTTTTATTGGACTATGCACAAAATGGTCAAGCAACAAAAAATCGCAAGCATATTAGTGATATAATAGGAAACATGATAAAGGCTCTTGTCAGGTATGTGCAAAGGTAGAGCTATGTCGTAGTGGCATATGAGCCAATTCTTTAGAGTTGTCGGTCGAGATACCCATCCAAGATAAGGCTTTTGAGAAAGAAGTCGTGTTGTTTGCTAGATCTATATGAATGTAACCACGTCACTAGTAGTGCCCAACCTATGGTGACATGATCATGAATAGTGCTAGTTGCAACTATTGCTTGTAGACCCGTAACCCGCTACAGTTTATATGCATATTTTTTTGTTACATCTAGTATAAGTTTTGGGAACAAAGGATTCTCAAAACATATGAATAGGAAAAGTGTAGGATTTGAGTTGGTTGTCAATTGCAATCCTATAGGAATTCTAGAACGTAGGAAACTTTACAGTTGATGTATAGATACAACATAGGAAAAACATAGAAATTTGTGAAGGGAGATAGACACAGAGGAAAATTTCCAACAGGTTGGATCTCTCATTAGATTTCCTCCAAAATTCTTATGGATTGGAGTGCTCCATAGGAATTTTGTATGATTCATGAATGTGCAATAATCCTTAGTTCAAAAGGGATCCATAGGAAAATTTCCTTTATGAATCAATTCCTATAAAATTCCTCCACCAATCCTTTATTCCAGGGGGTCTAGATTTTGCATAATGGTAGAAGATGACACATGATCTATCCATTATTATTTTTGTTGGAAATTTCGATCAGCGTATATATGCATTAGAAATTAATAACACAGTAACATCCAAATGGGTGGTAAGTTGGTAACAGATCGATCGAGCATATGTTCGCCATCACACAACTCGAACTAGTCGAGGACATGATGGTGGGGAGTGAGGTTAAGGGTGCTGAGACCTCCAGCATTTGGCTTCTGAACACTGGAGGAGCGTTGAGAGGGGTATTAAGCACTGAGCTGAGCTTTGTGCTGTTGAGTGCATACCTGAGCATTTTTAGCCCGGTCCGCCCACGGATCTTACTGGACGGGCGTGGGTGGAGATCTTGAAGCCCGCGAAAATTTTTTTTGGCCCGAGCCCGGCCCGAAATGTTGTTTTTAGTTGTTTTACACTATAAAATGCGCGAGCGGCCCGCCCAAGCCCGGTCCGAAAACTGAGGCCCGACACGTCCCATGGGACGGTCATGAGCAGGATTTTTTCGGTCCGAAAAACCCGGATTTTTTTCCGACCCGGTCCGTGGAATGCTGGGTCTAGTTGAGTGAAAGTATGGCCGCGGCTACGGGCGACTTAGGCTGCTGAGACGAATCGAGGACGATGTCCTTTTTCACTGATACACAAAAAGCTCGTAAAATCCACTACCTCTGTTGGGGATTCATAGGAGTTTGGAATTTCAGTCCCTGCTGCTATTTCCACGCAACTGGTCAGGTGCCATCAGAACAGAAACCTACATCTTTCCTTTCTTGTGTACGGTACAAAATACCATACGATGGGACAAATATGTACTGATGCGACACAAACTGAGCAAAGGTTCAGTAACACATATCTCGAAATTACAACCTGACGGCCAGGATAGATTCAGCTGGGGCTCAACGGAGTCCTAAATCTTCATCCCAAGCACGCAAGATTACAAGTTCAGAGCATTGCAGGAGACTTGTAGTTTCACTGTAACACGTGCGCACCCCCTTTGACCCGTACAGTCTCGATCAGAATCCCGAGGCCGCCTGGGCAGTTCTACTTCTACTCCTAGGTAACAGCTCTTCGTGGCGTGCACGGGCTAGTCTGATTAGAAGCCCGATAAGATAGGTTTTTTATTGACAGTGGAAAAGCCCAAGATCGAAGAGGGTTTTTTTGGTACAAAAATACTCCTACTTCTACTTGAATTGGAACACAAAATGGATGCAGTTTCCTGCGTTGTACTACATCGAGGAGAGGACGTTCTTGTCTCCGGTTTCGACAGCACGCGCAAGGAACGATAAATCTTTGCAGCGTTTGAAATTTGTACGCTAAATTAGAAAAAGGGGCAGGGGGAGGAGCAAATGCTCCTCTGCCAGAGTACAGACAATTGAAAATTTGTGGGCTGCATGCATCAGGGTACGTTGGATTTCAATGAATTTTCATCATCTGGTACTGTACTAGTACACGCCTCATAAAAAACTTTCACGAGAAGAACAAGGGGGGTCAGGCTATGTGCCGGTACACCACACGTCTACACTACACTAGTGTGCAGTGGTGGCCACACAGTGAGCACGCAGCGAGCTGATGCCCTTCGTTCGTTCGTTCCGTTGCACGATTGATTCGTTTGTTTCTGCCAAGGAACAGGGGGCTAGAGGTGCCGCCGTGGAGTCCGATGGCGCAGAAGATCCGGCCCCCTACCTACATGCCCTGAAATGGCAGTCATCAAGACATGTCAACGGGATTGGAAAGGCGATGAGGCCTTTTACCTCTCCTTGTGCAATGCATTGCACGAGCACGGCCCACGGTGCAAGTGCAAGCGTGCAAAGCTGCTGCTTCAGATTCAGTACTCCCTTTCAAGTGTAAGAGAAAGCAAATATTTGCATTGAAAACAGTCTGAAGCTAAAATATTTTATGAGATTAGGTGTCTGATTCAAGATGAAATTCAGCCTTCATCAAAAGATACTGTTGAAAATTTCTCTTACAAGTCAATGTTTCGTGAGTAACTATATCACACTATGCTGCATCTAGGAGATAGTGTGTGTTTTTTTATTTTGTTTATTTATTCTAGATGGTAATATGTTAGTACATTTATGGGGTAGAGAATAACTATATATACTCTTGGTTTTATATATGAACGAATTGTATTTGCAGCAGGAGATAGATGAGGGAACATGCTCTTGAATCGGTTAGGTCAGCATTAACTCACCCTTTGTACGGTAGCAAGAAAAAACGGGCCGCCGTGCGCCCGTGCCCATGACTTTTGCAAGCATGCATGCACCCCATCCCCTTGCACGGATATGGTAAAATAATCGTGGAGCCAGGAGGAGATACCTCGGCCACAGGCCTGCAGCCAGCAATATAATGACGTCAAGGTCGTCTGCTGATGAGACTACGACCTCTCACCTGCATTTGCATCAGCAACAGGGGCGGCGAGCGAGCTGGGGACGAACTCGATCGATCGATCGATCGATCGGCCGGTGGCGTGTGTTTGTGGTAAGAACAAGCCGTGGAGCTCAGGATAGATAGCGCTTCAGATTGATAGACAGAACCTTCGGAGAAAGGGATCGAAGAGATTATTCACTTGGATCTCTTTCTCCTCATGGCTCCAATCTAGTGATTTCCTAGGCGCTATCCCTCCTGAGCTTCAAGGATTGTTCCATACCCTTCCTCCTCCATCCCCAGATATCTCTTCTACCTTTGGTTCTTGCTTGCTGCTCAAACACTATAGGTATGTGTAAGTAGCTGGGTTTCTTTGTGGAGGAGCAAGGAAAAGCAAGCAGCAGCAATGGCGACCGGCCGGCCACGAGAGAACTAAAGGATCACCACGGCGAGAGTGAGTGACAGAGAGCAAGAAGATGATAGAGGTTTGTGTAGCTAGAGCCAGTGATCTAGCTAGTGCTGGAAGTGAAGTGTAGATGGAATGGCCTCCAATGCAAGTGCCCCGCCCTATTTATAGTGAGAAGACGGCCACAATGCAAGGACTCTCTCTCCTCGACAACTGTCACACTTGTTGAGGCAGCACGGGGGAGGGAAACGGGGGAGGAGGCGAGGAGCGAGGCTCCGGCGTTTCTACTCCAAAAGCTTTGCTTTCAACTGAAGCGAGCGAGGCGGCACAGCCACCACCGCTACTTCGATTCTCCGGCCTACTCCTACAAGGCTACAACGACAACTGCATGGGCAGGCCGGGCCAGGCCATGGCCTTGACCCCTTGAGCTGCAGCTAGCATGCAGCTTCTTCATGGCTCCTGCCCTAATAAAGCGTGGTGTCACTGCTCTGGCACCACCACACGTCCTCGCCTCACCTTTCTTTCTCCGTCCATGCATGTACCGTCGTCCGTCTCCCACACCGTAGTATCAATAACAACATGACACATGCTAGAGACAAGGGTACTCGCCATGAATGAATCCAGCATCGTTTGTGAATGGAAAAAAAATTAGTAAAAATAATCATTGTTCAGTGTACAGTGCTAGGGCACTACTGCTAGCTTTGCACGCTGCACGTAAGATTTCTGACAACAGATAATCCGCGAGATATTTCTGACACTAAATCATTCCCATCAATGTAAATCCCTGTACCCTGCTGCTCCTCCGTGTATACACATATATGATTCGTGTTATTTTTACTGCTTCTTGTAACAGTTACTGACGACGGGTGGGAGAAGTGATGAATCGGTGAATGAACGAACGAATATTTGTATATATATATAAACATGATGCATGAATGAATATGAGCAATGCATATGCAATGGGGTCGTCTCCGTGTTGTGTGGATGCGATAGGTGGTGAAAGAAATTTAAAACTTGTGATTAGACAGCAGAGATATATAGGTAGCTTTAGTCAGGTATCATGGATCTAGCTTTTGGTTTTATCTGCCCATGATGTGAGAAGACCCTTGACCACACACACCAGCTTGTGCATGGTCAAATTGTGTGCCAGCAAGGCGAGAGCTTTTGCATGCATGATATCAATCGTCTCTTCATTTCTAACAGTGTCCAAGTTGTGGAAAGGGGCGGCCGGCACTACTGAAGAATGTACACCATGAATTGAAGCTGAACTGTTCATTCGGATCAATGGTTGTTCATTCAAAATAAAGCTCGGCTTCACTAATCATGCACAGAGCGAGTAATATATGGATAAAGGTAGTGACAAGCAACAAGGTTAAAGCAGCTAGCACGCCCTCACTGTAGTATTTGGACAGAGCATTGAAATCGATACATAGATGTGCCAAAACCATGTGCATCAATGTAGCATTCACGAAAAATTCAGTGAATGTTTGTAGGACAGCAATAAAAAAGGCTGCCCCCACTGGGCCGCTTCAGAACATAGCTACACGTACAGGGCCTGCAGCACGCGTATAGACATACGTACGGGCACCAGTGGTACATGCATGTACAGTACAGCCACCAAATAGGGCGTACGTATCGCTATATGCTGCTTCCCTTCATTTCTGCTTCTCTTTGAATGATTTTTCTTCTATCATGCACATTCGTCCTCAAGCAATTTGTTGCTATCCCAATTTCTGAAAAGGGACCGATTCTGATTTCTGATCCAAATATAGATTTGATTTGTCCATCGATCGGGACCACAAATTAAACAAACAATGACACAATGCACAGACACAAAAGCGTGGAGATGACACAATGAACAGACACAAAATTGCAGCTCACTTTACCTCTGTACTAACTCACTTTTATAATTTAACTAATTTTATATAATATATTAACATATATAACACTGAAAAAAGCACTATCAAGGTATATTTCATGTTGGATTCGATGGACTAATTTGATATTGCAGGTGTTGGTACGTGTTTTTGTATAAATTTAGCCAAAGTCAAAGAAGACTTATAACAAATCTATTTTCCCCTAAGTATTTATACCAAATCTGACGTGAAATACTCCCTCTATCCTAAAAAATTAAGAAAATCTAGCAACTTGAGTACAAGCTTTGAAACGAGTATCTATAAAGTATATCCTACTCATTGAACAAGTAGGAACACACCTATGTCCTAACTGCCTCAATTATTGTAGCAAACTTTTTAGTCTTTTCCTTAACATTAACAGGTGGGATGATATATGTTTCATAGCTCACAATAAGCAATATAGCATTCTTGATTGGCTCAACTATATATGCAGAGCTAAAAAGAAATTATTGCTTGAGAGTTTAGTTTGTATGAGTGCTTATATATAATTTGTGGATAAATGTAGATACCTAAAAATGCTTAATTATATTTGTGGCCAGTGTTGGTGTTTAGATCGGACCAGGGGCGGAGTTAGGATTTAAAAATAGGGGGGCCATAAACAAAAGAAGGTAGAACTAACAATCACGCCACATGGTTTTACTCATATGTGATAGTGGATGTTTCACAAGTCTTAATAAAAAAATTACATATGTATCAACTTAAAATCAACTCTACGACTAGCAACAAGATCACAGGCTTCAAAAATTTCATCAGTACTAACTGATGCAGCCAATTCCTTCTCAATATAAAATTCCAAACAATATCACAATAATTCAACTTTCATTGTACATCTAAGATGTGTCTTCGCAAGATTCATTACTTAAAAGCATCTTTTGGTGGTTGCTATTGATAGTGATACTAGAAGAGTTAATACTGATCTGATTGACCTAAATTAGGACTTAATACTAACTATATGGTATATACATATTAGAAGTATATTGGAGATATGGATCCGACAACCTAGCGAGGTGTATCTCGAGGTAGTGGATTTGTTGGATTTGAGTTATCACGAGTTAATATCTCGAAGGTAATAAACATTGACACACAATTTAGACAGGTTCAAAATGCTAAGTTAAGTAACTTAAAAGTCTATGTTTTTTTTGACAACCGCGAGTATATTAATAATTAAGCAGTCGGTTTACAGCAAGGTCCTCGAAAGAAGACCAGAAATACAACAAGGTTCAAAGACCAGATAAGAACAACAGCTACATCGAAGGCATCGGCGCGGCGGGGTCGCTAGCGGGGGGGGGGGGGGCAGCGTACAGGCGTCGATGACGCATACACCAAGATGAAAGACCGTGTGAGGCTTCGGTTGAAAGAGGGTCGACGGAGCCGCTATGTTTGCGTTGGTTGTATTGAATTGCATTAGGAGGGATTTCTTGCCTCGTCTTATATTGGCGGGGCATGATTACATATCGATTGTTTATAATAATGTGCTTATAGAGGGTTGATACTGTGCATACCTGCGGGTGGGCAGCCTGTTCGTTTGGCTGGTGGTTGGTGCTGATTTGTTCTGAGATAAAAGTATTGCTGGCTGGTTGCTGGTGGCTGGTTTGTTCCGAGAGAAAAGTACTGTTGGCTGGTGGCTGATAAGACAGACGAACAGGCCGAGTCAAAAATTATAAATGTACAAGTGTAATTTGATAAAAATGAATTCTAGTGGTGACTAAATGAATTTCTCAAGTACATCATCATCTTGCACAAAAAAAATGATTCGGAATTTGAGTAGTTAATTAACATGAGAAGAGTGGCGCATGTGGGCGGTTTCAGGGGGTGGAGATCGACATGCATCCACACACTGTAGTACTCCAGAGGGCGCGGGGGTTGGCATCTGGGTGGGGATGCGCCCCGCCCTATCTCCTGATCAGGGGCACCTCTTCATGGCAAATGTCAGGCGATGATCCCCAGCTTGCCGTGGGGAATTAACTGTGCTGCGCGCGCCTCTGCCGCCCCTCTTTTCCTCGGCACCCACCACCGCCCGGAGCGGAGAGCCAGCCGAGCCGCCTGAGCGGAGGCTCGTGGGCTCGCACGACCGCCTGTTTTTGGCTAATCACATCCGTGTCCCGCCTTTCCCCTGCATGCCCTGTGGATTTGCCTTTTACCTCTGCAAATAAAAAGCCTGTCAAATAGAGTACTGCTGCTAGTGGTAGAAAGGAAACAATGGCCACCCAGGTAGTTTTGTTTTACCGCATGCAGCGTCTAATAGCAATTGCGTGGTAACTAATTTCCACCTTGCGTGACTAAGCTAGACCGACTACCTCACGGGTTTTTATTAACAAGAAGAAATCATCTCCCGATCTAGAAAATCTCCGAACCTCGGTTTTACTGGTGAGGGATTTTTTTTAAACAAACTAGCTCCATTATTTGTTCCGATGAGAAATCGACTCTGGGTCACCTGGTTGTGACCATACCTCATCTCTCTAAGACCGTCTCCAGCAGCTCGCCGATCTGCATCGGCTTCTGCAGAAAGGAGAGCGAAGAGAGGGAGAGAGGGGGGCGCAGGCATTCCAGCAGCTTGTCGCATCCCCTCGTGCAACCACCACGGCAGTTGGTTCCCACGATCGCGAGGAGGGGGAGAGAGGGGGGCTACGGGCGGGCGATGGGGAGGGAGGAGGAAGAGAGAGAGAGAGAGTGGGAGGGGGGAGAAGAGGCGGGCCCGCGGCATCTGCTCGCGCCGGTGCTCTCCGCCTCTGGCCGGCGAACGCATCCTTGGCCGGCGGGCGCGATGGCGGAGGAGGCGAGGCGGACGCGGTCGTTGAGATGAAGAAAGGAGAGAGACACCCCCAGGGATGCGGGGCGGGGGGGGTGTCGGGGTTCTCTACCGCCGGACAGTAAATTTGTATCGATCGTGTGCCGGGCTCGGATGGTTAGCGCGGGAGACAACGGGATTTATACTGGTTCGGGCCTCCGAGGAGTAACACCCTACGTCCAGTGTCGAGCTGCCGTGTTCCCGTGCTAGGGTTGTTTGTAGTAGGGGTTACAAACTGGTCGGGGGAGGGAGTCGAGCCCAAGTCCCTTAGTGTGGGTGTTCGGTTCGTCAGCCAGCCAGCCAGCCCTTGTGACGGTTGCCCTCCTCTCCCTTTTATAGACGCAAGGGGGAAGGGCAAAAGGGGAAATAAGAGAAAAGTTACAGTGTCGGTTGCTGGGATGTCCTCTCGTGCGTCGCTGTCCGTCAGGGCGCATTGAAGAGGAGCCGCGTTACGTTGTCGTAGAGGCCGCTGCGTGTCCGGGCGGAGCTGTTCACTTTGGGACGCCTGGCGTTTCCTCCGAGTAGTTTGGTGGCGACTCAACGCGTCTGAGCGCGGGATGAGTCCGCCACGTTAAGGCCTAATCGTAGGCCTGCGCTCGTCGTAGGGGGCACTCGAGTGCCTCGGGTGGAGTTTGCGTGCTGCAGGGCCGGACGTGACGGCGATTTGATGGCTGCGCGGCTGATCAGAGCCGCATTAAGGCTTCTGTCGGGGCCAGCTGCCCGCGCGGGCTGCCAGCTGGTGCGCTTGCATGGCATGGGGAACCGGCATCCCACGCGTCGTAGCGGGAGAGTTCACGTGCCGGGGTCGCGCCACGTGGTACGGCTTGCATCCTGGTCGGAGGCGGAGACTGCTCGTGCGAACGAGCAGCTTGTCGTGCGAGGCGGAGACTTGTCGTGCGAGACGGAGACTGGTCGGAGGGGGTTCCTCTAGTAGGGAACTTGTCGGAGAAGCTCCCATCTAGTCGGGAACAAGACGTCTTGCCAGTGATGATCTTGACTGGGGTCCTTAGTCTTCCTCGTCTTGAATCTTGGCCTTCACGTTGTCAACAGTGTCAGAAGATTCTACCTCAAGAGAGATTATCTCGCCGTCAAAGGGGGCCTAATCTGGGCCCTCGTCAGTAGCCCCCGAGCCTGAGAGGGAGTCAGGGACTCGCACACAGGCTCAGTCGAGAAGGTTTTGCGTCGATCCTTGTTCTTGGTCTTCCCGGTGGGTGCGCGCGAGCGCATCCGCCGGATGTAGCCCCCGAGCCCACGAGTGAGTTGTAGACTCGCTCGTGGGGTTTTAAGCTTCAGTAGTGTTGTTGTGGCCTCAGATTGTTCTGTTGAGGTAGTCGTGGGCATCGTGGGCGACGTGGGCGATGCGGACGATGTGGGTGGCGCGGGTGTCTCGGCCGTTGTGGCGGACGAGACGGTTTGAAGGGACAGAGCGGGGACGGTTCAGGCCCCAGGGCCCAGCGAGAATCGAGGCGTCGCGCGGGCGGGCGCCAGTCACGCCGGGGCACGCGCATGCGGGCGAGCGTTTCTCTGACGCGGTGGGCCCGGCATTTAAGGCTGGTGGCCGCGCCCCTTCCTTTTTAACCGCGCGCCGGCCGAAGATTTGGGACTTTTACTCCCCTGCCTTCTTCCTCTGCCCTTGCCTCCCGCTTCTTTCGCTTTCTTGCGCCCGCAGCGCCGCCACCGCTCTCGCCGGAGTCGCGCACGAAAGCTCGCCGTCGCCATGTCGAACTGGACGCGCTCCAATGTGACCCGCTCGATGCTGCGCCGCCTCGTCGAAGCCGGGCAGCTCCCTCCACTCACCGACGCCGTGGAGTGGAAGGTGCCCGGGGAGGAGTCCGTGCCGCGCCCGCCCAGGGGGTATGTCGTCTCGTTCGTGGCCTTCCACGAGCGCGGCTTCTCCGTCCCCGCTGGACGGTTCATCCGAGCGGTCCTCTACGAGTATGGGCTCCAGTTGCAGCACCTCAATCCGAACAGCATCCAGCAGATGGCGGTGTTCGAGGCGTTGTGCGAGGGGTATTTGGGAATCAGCGCCCATTGGCACCTTTTCAAGTACTTCTTCATGTTCGCGTGCCTGAAGGACGGCTCCAAGGCGGCGACGATCGGCTGCGCCAACCTTCGGATGAAGCAAGGCCGGGGTGACAACTACATCCCTTCCTCGTTGACCAGCTCGAACAGCGGCTGGCACAAGGGGTGGTTCTATCTCAGGAACGACCCCGAGTTCGCGCTGCCGGCGTTCACCGGGAACTCCATCGCGCAGGGGCCGAGGAGTTGGACCGACGGCCCCCCGAAGGCGGAGCAGGAGAAGATGCTCAGGGATCACTGGGCGGTGCTGACCCACCTCCGAGAGGCCGGGGTCAACCTGGCGACCGTCATCGGCCAGTACCACGCCCGGGGAGTCGTCCCGCTCCGGAGGCGGCCGCTGCGCCTCTGCGAGATGACGGCCGACAGGGCCCCCTGGGCAGGGACCGTAACCGCGCCCGAGCTCCCGTCGTTGAACGAGATCCAGCGCCGCGTGGCGTTGGTGATCGGGAAGTCGACCTTTGTGTGGCCGCCAACGCGGCTTCTTCCAATGCTCCCCAACGAGGGGACTGAAAAACTTTTAAGCTGCTTCTTCTTCTGACAAACTTCCCGACAAGCTTTGTGTCTTGAATTGATGTTGATTTTCTCGGAGATTCTTGACGACTATTGACTCTTCCGCCCCTTGCTTTTCCAGTTGAAGTGCTCCCACCTTGTGCCTGCGAAGGCGCCTCTCCCGGAGGAGGCGATCTTCAAGTGCAACTAGGCGGCCTAAGAGAGGCGGAGGGCGGAGCGCAAGGCGCAGCACAAGGAGAAAGAGATCGTGAAGCGCGATCGGAACGACAACCGCATCAAGCGCCGCAAGGCGGGGGAGCGCAACGTCTCCTCCGATGAAGATCCGTCGCCGCCGCCGGCGTGGAGCGGAGACGAGCCCAGCACCGCAGTCGACTGGAGCGACATGTCCGAGTCGCCCTCGCCTTCGCCACACCGGGCGGCGGAGGTGAGCTCGTCGCGGCGGCCGGAGTCGGCCACTCGCGAGAAAGGTGCGGGCTCGGGCTCGCAGTCGGGGGTCCGCCCCGTCCGAGAAGATCAGAGAGTGACCCGCTCTCACACGGCGCCTGGCGCCCCGCGCGCCTCCGAGGGGCGGAGGGATCCTCCACACCGGGACGATCCGCCCAGGCGGCCGGCGGAGCACGAGCCCTTTCCCCGCCATCTCTTCGATGGCTCCGACCGCCCGGATGCGGATTCCCTGAAGAGGCGTCCGTCGAAGGCGAGACCGACTCCGCCGACGTCCGTACCGAGTGTGTCGCAGGGAGCGGACACGAGCGCTCCCCCCGCGACGCCTCTAATCCTTGATCATCCGGGGCGGCGGGGCCCCAGACGTGCATGTTCCCCTCTCCGCCGGCGGGAGTCACGGGCCGGCTTCTGACGCAACGGAGGTCGGGAGGACAGTCCCCGAGCCGCCAAGGGAGCGAAGCGCCGCCCTCGAGCCGGAGGGGAAAGGTGGGCCAGCCCCCGAGTCGACGGAGCGTCGGGGGCGGCTTCCGAGTCGGCCGGGGCCAAGCGATCAGCCCCCGAGCAGGGCTCGTCGGACAGGCCAGTGAAACGGGCCCGCGTCCGCTCCAGCATGTATGCTCCTGCCCGCTATCCTTTGTTGCTCTTGATTTCTTCATCTTGTTCATTTCTTTATCTTGATTCGTGTTTTCCTCAGCCGCGCCGACACCGGCGTGCTCAGCCTCGCGCCCCTGAAACGCGCAGCGCTGGGCGCACGCGGTCCGCAATCCAAGTCCCGCTCGCTGCCCCCCTGCGCCGAGCCGTTGGCGGAGCAGGCCCAGAGCGGGCTGGTCATGGCCGCCGAGGTGGCCGAGCCGGCGGCGCCGTTGCCCTCGTCGGGCGCCGGCAACTTGAGCGGGAGGCAGACGGCTCCAGATGTGGCCGCTGCCCAGGCGGCATCAGAGCCGCTGGTCGAAGCCTTCTCGGGGGGTGGCGACGCCGTGGCGGTGTCCACCGAGCAGATCGCGTCCCCGCCACTGCCGGCCAGGGAACATGAAGTCAAGGCATCGACAGCGGCGGAAACTCTAGTGCCCGCGGCGGCGCAGGCGGGTGGGGACGTGGCAGAGGTGTCGACGAACGACGCCATGTCCGCCAGCATCCTCGAGATCATCGACGTTGACGCTCCCGACCTGCCGAGCAATGACAGGGACATTTACGAGGCCGTGCTGGAGCGCATGCTGGCCGATCCTGTGGAGCCGGGAGCCGAGGCCTCCGAGTCCGCCGCACCCGTGGCCGCGACCTCGGCTGATGCGGCGGAGCCCGCCAACGAAGAGCCTGCGTCGGGCGCCACCGCGGCGGGACAGCTGACGTCGGGTCAGGCTGGAGGTGTCGGAGGTCCCATGCCCTCGGCCGCGTCGGAGGCAGCGGAGGAGGTCCTCGGGGAGCCCGCGGCTGGTGCGGAGTTTACCTTGGCCGTGTCCTCGCCCCCGACCGGGGGGGCGAACTTGACCGGTGCGGACGTACAGGAGTCGTCGTCTCCTCGGCCCGCCACCCCTGTCGAAGAGGCGGCACCCACAGCGAGCCCGTCCCTCCCGGCTCCACAAGAACATGATGTTCTCGGGAGCGCAGCGGGGGTCGCCTCCCCGGAGATCCAAGAGTTCGGGGAGGGCTCTGGCGCGGCCCGGCAGCCGAAGCTTGAAGAAGGTGACGTGCGAGTCTCCGACCTTGCCCGCTTCTCGTGGGGGGCCGCTTTCGAGGCGGGCGCGCCCATTGACGAGGATGAAGAGTCCGCGGCGCGTCACAGTCTTGAGCGCGGGCTCTTGTCGGCACGCCGCGCATTCGACGAACTCATCCTCCCCGCAACAACGGTAAGTCTTCACGACGCAGTAGTCCACTCTTGTCCCTCTTTCTGTTTTTCTGAAGTTTATGGTCGACGCTCTCCTTGCCCGGAACAGACGCTCACGGAGTCTGGCAGGAGGAGGACGCGCGCTGTTGACGAGCTCCGAGCAGAGAAGGCCCAGCTGGAGATGCAGCTGGTGGTTGCTCGTGTGGCCGCCGCCGCGGCGGTGGCGAGCGAGGCATCGTCGAGAACCGTGCTCGAGGCCGCGAAGCAGTCCGCGGAAGACCGCGCCACGACTGCACAAGCTGCCGCTGCTACCGCCACGACGTAGCGGGACTCCCTCGCGACGAGGTTGGCTCAGGCGGAGGCGGAGATCGAAAAGTTGCGGGCCGCTGTGACGACCGCTAATGATGCCGCTGAGAAGGCCACCACCGCCACTGCCACTGCCGAGGCCGCTGCCCGGGAAGCCGTCCAGACCGCCGCCCAAGAGAAGACAGCGCTCGAGGCGAAGGTGGCGGAGCTGGAGCAGGATTTGGTCACCGCCGGAGCTGACCTCAGGACAGCCAACCGACAGTTCTCCGAGGTGGCCAACAGGCTCCAGGTGGTCTCGGAGGAGGCGACTCGGCTTCGGGAGGACAACTCCAAGTTGTCGCAGGACCTTGACAGTGAGGCTTGTCGCTTCCATCCACAACCTCCTCTCTTCTTGTTCATTCCTTGCCCGCGCTGACTTGTCTTCCCGCGGTTCCAGGGATGCGCACGTACCGCGCCGAGATGACCATGAAACTCACAGAGAAGACACAGGAGCTAAACGCCGCCTTGCTCAAGGTCATCGAGAAGGACAGCTCGATCGAGCGGCTATCAGAGCAACTCGAGAGTAAGCCCTTCACTTCGACTTCGTTCTCACCCCTCTTTTGAGCTGGTCGTGACATGCTTGTGGACTTCGATTTGTTGGCTTTCTCGGAGACCAGAGCCGAGCTCGAGCAGTCTTAGATGGCTCGGGAGCAGGCCACTGTTGAGTTGGAGCAGGCCAAGACCGCGCAGCGCGAGACGGAGGAGTCCCGCAGAGCGAGCATCCTGGAGCATGCCAAGCTCGGGAGGGCCATTGGCGTGGTCTTGTCAGAGTTCGGTGTTCCCGGCGGGCCGACGCTCGTCGAGAGGCTTCTGGAAGAGGTCGGCCGTCTCCCAGAGATGATGACGGAGCGGGAGTTGTCAACGGCTTGGAGGGCGGTGCACCGGGCGCTCACCATGTTCGAGTCGCACTACCAGGGGTTGGACCGCATGGCGCTGAGCGGTGGTTGGGCCCCCGGCATCTCTGACGCCCAGTGCGACGAGCTCGAGGAAGACTGCACCAGAAGACTCGGAAAGCTCCAGGCCTTCAGCTTAGATGTATCATCCTTAGGTGTATGTAATTTCAAGAACAGTTCATATGTGCAACACCATGAAAGAGCGTCATGTTATCGAGAACTTGTTCAAAAAGCGTTACAGCTCAAACGCTTCCGAGCGCCCAGGGTCGATCGCTATAACGCGTAGCAGGCCTTAGGAACTCGAGATGACCAAGCTCTACTCTGGAGCCGCGGGGGCGTAGGAGTCAAGGAGCTCGGCTCTCTCGAACCGCTAAGGAGTACCACACGTTCGCAGCCCCCGAGAACTTGGGGGAGTTCGAGAAGTAACTCGCGCGGTTTGTCGTGAAAATCGTTTTAGACCGGAGTCTAGGCGGTTGCTCGGGCGCCTTTGAAAAGAGGTCGGACGAAGGCCTGAGGACTCGAGCTGTGCCCGCAAGTCTTCGCACCGTAGCCGCGGAGGCATAGGTGCTAGGAACTTTGAACGAGCAGCAACATCTTGCTCCACGCAGGTCATCGTCTTTACTTCTCGCAAGGTCGAGCCTTCCGCCAAAAAACCTTTCGCTCGTGCGATCGGCAACGACATAGATGTCGAGATTTTTTTGAAAAATCGTGAAAAAACGGAAGGAGAGCATCGTGCCCTGGGTAGCCCCCGAGCGGGGAGCGTTCCTGTGACGCCCCAGGTTTTTAATTAGCCTCATTAGTGCTAATGATCGAGTCAAGCACGTTGACTCTAGTCAAACCATGGTCAACCTGGGTCATCACCTCGAAAACTTCGTCAGCAATCACTAATGACCCGCTTAATCAAGTCATCACACACTTGGGGTCAAACTTTGGTCAAACCCTAGTCAAAGGTGGGTCAAAACCCCAATGTCTTTAAACTTCCTCTAGAACTTTTGCCGCGTTCTCCAAATTTCACCTAAACACTTCAAAATCTTCCAATATAAAAGTTGTCTAGTTTTTCGAGGGACACAACTTTGCTTTTGGGTGGCATTTCAAATTTTGAGTGGAAAAGGGTGAAAAACTTGGTTAATTGCAGCTTTTACTATTCATCAACGCCATGATAAACAGGAACTTTGCCTACAGTTTATGCTCAAACCTGTGAGCAAAACATAGGCCAGCCTTTGTGAAAGTTGTAGAGGGGTCACTGATCTACCACTTTGCTAATTACACTATAGTACACTTTAGTTTGGATTTTTGGAGATATCATTCGTCAAACAGGGGCAAGTGAGAAGCTTTGGGGCGATGATGCGCCGCGACGTCGTGGCCGCGCTCCAGAGCGCGCCCGCGCGCGCCACGCCACGTCGGCCGCTGCCGTACGCGCACGCTGAGGAGGGCCCACGACCGCCGGTCTGTGCGCCGCGCTTCGCGTGACGTAGGTGAACCCCAATCCCCTGCCACGCGTCACGCCCTCACTCGCCGGCCGGCCGCACCGCCGCATCCCCCACCGGACCGCCCGTTGCCCCCTGCCACGCGCGCCTGCCGAGGCTAGGCCGCCGTACCCGCGACATTAACGCCGAGGTATCCTTCGCGGCGAAGGCTTGGAGCCGCGCACCCTCTCACCGCCTATAAATAGGCGCCGCATTTCTTCCTCGCGCGCACCCGAGCTCCGCCGCCGGCGCCATTGCCGCCGCCTAGCCGAGCCTCTTCCTCCGCTCGCTGTCAGTGCCGCCCAACCGCCCTAACCCCTTCCCTAGGACCCGTTGGAGCTCGAGCCGTCGCACGTTGCCCGGCATTGCCTCGCCGTCGCTGGAATTGTAGCCCGCAGCGGCCGCCGCCGCCGCGCGCCGCCGAGCACCCACGCCGGAGCCGTCCCCGCCTTCGATTCGGCTACCGATCGAACCCTTGTGAGTTGAATTACACCCCTGCGCCGCTTGTTGCCCGAGTCCGGTCGTCTCTCGCCGCCGGCGAGCCCGCCGCCGCCGGCAAGGGCATGCCTGTGAGCCTTTTCGTCCTCGAGGGCTTATGTGTGAGAACTGAGGGCATATTTGTGAATAGTCAGAAGATTCCAGGGACCCCGGTGAAAACCAGATCTTCAATAGTGTAGCAGTTTTGCTGGAATTTGTAAAATTCATAGAAAATCAAAGAAAAATCAGAAAAATGCAAAATCAATTTTATTGGATTCTTTGTGAAAAACACTACAACTTTTGTAAAGCATGACCATACTTTGTCCTGATAGTTTTTGAATGAAAAATAGAAATCAGTTAAACCTAGATGTGTTGTAGTTCAAAATATGCAAGTTCTATTGAGCTGAATTTTGGTTATGTTGTGTGCGATTCCATGCCTAGATTCTGTACCAAAAATTGCACAAAGTTATGTTGTAGATCTTTTATTATGAATTGTTTTGTATTTATGCTGAATCTGTCCAAATGATTTTTGTAGCTAAAAATAATTAGATTTTTGTGCTCAACTTCTGCATGTGATCTTTTTATGCCTAAATGCATCTCTGGTGAATTAATCACAATTTTATATTTGTCAGAAATATTTATTCTTGAAATATGCTTGATTTTCAATGTAATTGCATAACCCAAGATCTATAGTAGCTCTAAGTGTTTTTGTTGCATGCCTAGCTTAGATTTGGACCAGAGGCCATGTGTGAGAAAGTTGGAGTCCATTGGATGCTCATTTATGTTGATATGCTTTTATCTTGTTTTGGTAGCTAGATTTTGTCTTTTGTGATATATTTAATTCATAGCTCTCCTAAGTGTGCATATGTGTGCAGTGGCTTTGTATAGGTTTGTAGTGCTTCATAAAACACCCCACTGAATTTTATTAATTTATTTTGTGAATAAAAGCAATGGAAGCTATAGTAAGCTTAATAGTAAAGTAAATTGGAAAATCACCAACTACACCCCTAATGACCCTTTGTTGTCATGTAAATCTTGCTAAGAAGCTAAGTATCACCACCCTTGCTGTTTGTGAAATTTAAATTGATTTTATTTCCATAAATGTGTGCACAGTCACTATCAAAAAGACTAATTAATGAAGAACTGCATATTGTTCCTTTATTGGAAGAGTATGCTGAATATATTCTTATCTGGGTGAATGTGGTCAACCATGCACCCCATGGTTGTCATGTGTTGTTTGTAGTTAACTAAATCAAAGACCGTCAATTAAATCTTGCATTTGCATCCTCGTGTAGATCTTCCAGACGGTAGTTATACGCTCGTGCCGGAAGGAGGAGACGAAGGTGCTGACGGTGAGCTGCAGTACGTGGACGTAGCTCAAGACCTGGACCAAAGTCCAGCAGGGCCCAAGGCCAACCTTGCCAGCGAAGGCAAGCCCCGGATCATTAACCCTTCTGTTTTAAGATTATGCAATTATCTTTGCTATGATTGTGCATTTACGTTTCAGGAGTTGAATTGAAACCCTAGATGCATAATCCCTAGGTACCTATGCTCTTTTACTAGTATGCTAGGTCGATAGCTGCTATGCTATAGGACCGGTACAAGTCGAGTGATGTTCGTCACTCGCGAGAATAGGTCCTTATGTTGGAATCACAAGATCTTTATAAATGGATTGCTCATGTGGTAAGAGCATGGGATTTGGGCTCCGGTCCAGTGGCTTTCGTGGGCTAAGCGTTTGAACGTACTAAGCACTTGTCGGGAATGGGACCGGTAAGCCTAGTACCTTAATGAGATGGTGCGGGAACTTACTATTGCTAATCTTGAGTAATCACCTGCCCGGCTAGCTACCGGGAGGTGGGTACATGTGTGAAGCTGGGTGCCTTGCGGGGTATGCCAGATAGCCTTGTACCCGGGACAGTAAGATTCGATCCCAAGCCGAGGACTTTCGGGAACCGCCTGGTTGGTGGTTGTCCATGTGAGGGCACCCTACCGTGTGTTTAGGTTTACCTTGCAAGGTTATAAATCAATCGATTGTCGGCCTCTCACCGTTATCTGAGACTGCTTAATCAACTGGCCATGATATCCCTTAATGATGGAACTTGGTGAATACTACTGATTGATTTAATTGTATTGTACACTTCTTGATTGAATTAGTTGGCACACCTAGAAGTGGTAATTAACTAGAATTTGTGCTAAAATATTGAAAGTAAGGACATACTCTTCATTGCTTTTCAGCAAAAGAACTCCACCGGCCAAAACAGCCTCTCATGTCTAAAGTTTGGTAATGTAGTTATCACCCGCCGGTTAAGTCTTGCTGAGTATTAGTATACTCAGCCTTGCTTTAAAAATGTGGTTGCAGGTGTTGTTTGACCTGGTGAGCTTCCACCCGGCTGGGAGCTGGAATGGGTGGATGACGACAAGTGATGACATCACGGACGGCCTCCTGTGATGTTTATCGTTCTGCTAGTTTATTTATTCCGCTGTTTTCGAACTCTGAACCTTTACTTATCATGTCATGAACAATGGTTTGTAATAATTAAACCCTTAGGGGTAATTTGGATTTAATTTGTGTTTGTACTCTGGGCTCGCCTTCGTGTGAGTTGTAATGCATATGTTCGATCCTCTGTGTGATTTCCAAGTGATTTACCGGGTGTTAACCCGGCAACTAACGACGGGATGATACTTTACTGTCGCTTAATGGCCAAAGTGGATTGGTTTAGGCGATAGTACGGTATTTTCCTGGGCGGGTTGTCACAGTTCCGGCACAGGTGCAGGGACGCTTGCCGCTTAGCCTTCGGGAAAGTTGCAGCATACAGAAACATAGCAACCGAGAAGTTTTTCGAACTTATAGACATATGAACAAAGCATGCGGTATTTATCCATTGGTGTATAAGATTTAAATAGTTACTGAAGGGTAAAAAGGCCGCAGATGTTCGATGTTCCATGCGTTGGAGACGACCCGCCCGTCCTCGTATCGGATCTTGTATGTTCCGGGTCGGAGCACCTGGTGGATGATGAACGGCCCCTCCCAAGGGGGCGAGAGCTTGTGTCGATCCTTGCTGCCTTGAACTCATCGGAGGACCAGGTCTCCGACGTGGAACTCGCGAGAGCGTACGTTGCGCTCGTGGTAGCATCGTAGAGCCTGTTGGTACTTGGCACAGCGTAGGAGTGCCACGTCTCGCGCCTCATCGAGCTGGTCGATCGCGTCCTCAAGCGCGACCTGGTTGCCTTCCTCGGTATAAGCTCGTACGCGTGGACTGCCGTAGTCGATGTCTGTTGGTAGGACCGCTTCCGACCCGTGCACCATGAAGAAAGGCGTGAAGCCAGTCGCCCGACACGGCATGGTGCGCAGGCTCCATAGCACGGACGGCAGCTCGGCTACCCATCTTACTCGGAACTTCTCGAGGTGCTTGAAGATGCGAGATTTTGGCCCTTGCAGGATCATGCCGTTCGCTCTCTCGACTTGCCCGTTCGTCTTTGGGTGCGTCACGGCTGACCAGTCCACGTGAATGTTGTTGTCGTCGCAGAAGTTGAGGAATTTCTTCCCCGTGAACTGGGTGCCGTTGTCGGTGATGATCGTGTTGGGTATACCGAAGCGGTAGATGATGTCGGTGAAGAATGCTACGGCTTCCTCGGAGCGGACGTTCACAATGGGTCGAGCTTCAATCCACTTGGAGAACTTGTCGACCGCCACGAGGAGGTGCGTGAAACCCCCAGGCGCTTGTCGGAGTGGCCCCACCATGTCGAGGTGCCACACAGCGAAAGGCCATGTGATGGGGATGGTTTGAAGTGCTTGCGCCGGGAGGTGAGTTTGTTGAGCGTAGAGCTGGCACCCCTCGCAACGGCGTATGATGTCCTTGGAGTCCGCCACTGCTGTGGGCCAGTAGAATCCTTGTCGGAAAGCTTTCCCGACAAGTGTCCTCGGACCTGCGTGATGCCCGCACGTGCCGGCATGGATCTCGCGAAGTAGCTCCCTGCCTTGATCTCTGAGGATGCACTGCATGAGTATGCCGGCCGCGCCCCACTTGTAGAGCTCACCCTCGATGAGGACGAATGCTTTAGCTTGTTGCGCGATGCGGGCGCCTCCGTCTGGTCGGAGGGAAGCTTCCCCTCGACAAGCCACTCGAGGATAGGAAAGCGCCAATCCGGGTCCTCGAGGTTCGGCTGGTCGATCTCCATGACTTCTGGTCCTTCAGCCTCTGGCGACTTCTCCCCTTCTTGTCGTACAGAGGGCGCATGTTGGTCGCTCACGAAGACCCCGTGCGGTACCGGCTTGCGACTTGAGGCAGTCTTGGCGAGGACGTCGGCGGCTTTGTTGTGGTCGCGCAACACGTGATGGAGTTCAAGCCCATGGAACTTGCCTTCGAGCTCACGTACACCCTGGCAGTACGCCGCCATCTTCGGGTCAACACAGTTCTTCTCCTTCATGACTTGGTCCACGACGAGCTCTGAATCTCCTCTATGACTTCATGACTGGGTTTCGCACCCAGATGTTGAATCGACTACCTGATCTATGCGAGGCAAAGGAAACGGGTCCTTGGGACATGCCTTGTTAAGGCTCGTATAGTCAACACACATCCTCCATTTCTTATTCTTCTTCTTTACAAGTACAGGGTTTGCAAGCCACTCGGGGTGGAATACTTCTCGGATGAACCCTGAACTAAGGAGCTTCTTGATCTCCTCGCCAATCGCCTTGCACTTCTCGTCGTTGAAGCGGTGAAGGCGTTGCTTTACCGGTTTCGATCCCGGCTTGATGTTCAGCTTGTGCTCGGCAACCTCCCTCGGGATCCCCTTCATGTTGGAAGGTTTCCTTGCAAACACATCGAGGTTCGCTTTGAGGAAGTCGACGAGCACGCTTTCCTATTTAGGACCGAGCGCCGTCCCGATACGGAGCGTACGGCCGTCGTCGGAGACAGCCGCATCCTTGGCGTCCTTGGCAGGCTCGAAAGAGCAGGCCGCTCGCTTGGACGACTCGGGGATGTCCTGGTCCTCGGAGGGAGCCTCGGCGCGGAGCCTCTCGGACTGGATCAATGCCTCCGCGAATTGGAAGCACTCAGCGTCGCACTCGAATGCGCGCTGGTACGTAGTCCCTACTGTGATGATCCCCTTCGGTCTGGGAATCTTCAGCTTCAGGTACGTATAGTTAGGCACGACCATGAACTTCGCGTAAGCTGGCCTCCCGAGGATCGCGTGGTACGTCCTCGAGAACCCCACCACTTCGAAGGTGAGGATTTCTGTGCGAAAGTTTTGCAGGTCCCCGAACGTGATGGGCAGATCGATCTACCGGATCGGGAGAGCCTCCATACTAGGGACGACCCCGTGGAACTGTGCGGTCGACGACCGCAGCTTGGACCGCGGGATGCCCATGTCGTCAAGCGTTGACGCATAGAGCATGTTGATCCCGCTTCCTCCATCCATCAGGACCTTGTGGATCTATTTGGATTTGGACAGAGGAGCTACCACTAGTGGGTAGGATCCCGGTTGCGGCACGTGGTCGGGATGGTCCTTGCGGTCAAAGGTTATCGGAACCTCCGACCACTTCAGATAGGACGGTGTCGCGAAGTCGGCGTTGAGGACTTCGCTTCTCTCGCCACCTTGAGGGTCGCGCCGGGGACCCGCAAAAGATCATGTGGATCGCGCCGTCCTCGCCTGGGTACCGAGCCTCGGCGTCGTCATCGTCGTTGTCGGGAGGTGGCGCGGCCTTCTTCGGTGGATCCGCCGCCCTTGGCTTGAGGGTGCCGTTGACGTAGTTCTTGATCAAACGGCAGTCCTTGAGTGCGTGCTTCACCGGCACCTCATGGTGTGGGCACGGTGCGTCCAGGAGCTTCTCGAAGTGGTCCTTTGGAAGACCGGCCTTGGCCGGGTTGCCCTTAGGGCACGACGCCTTGCGCTCGACCGCCGCGACCAAGTTGTCGTCGCGACGGCGCTTGTCGTTCTTCATCTTCTTCTTGAAGCGCGAGGACGTCCCCTCGCCATGGTCCACGACTTGTTTCCCCTTTCCCTGGGGAGTGTTGAGGGTAGCCGCCACCGCCTCCTCGCCATCCGCATGGTTGCTCGCGATGTCGAGGAGCTCCCGGGTGGTCCGGGGCGTGCGGCGCCCGAGTCGATGGATGAGGGATGTGCAAGTCGTGCCGTTCTGGAACGCCGAGATGGCGTCGTTGTCCGTCGCGCCGGGGAGCTCAGTGCAGTGCTTGGAGAAGCGTCGGATGTACTCACGCAGGCTCTCCCCCGGCTTCTGCTTGCAGTTGCGCAGCTCCCACTACTTGCCGGGGCGAGCGTACGTGCCTTGGAAATTGCCGACGAAGACCCGGCGTAGATCGGTCCAGTCGTTGATCTCGCCTCGGGGCAAGTGCTCGAGCCATGTCCGCGCCGAGTCACCGAGGTAGAGCGGCAGGTTCTTGATGATGAAGAGGTCGTCTGTCGCTCCGCCCGCGTGGCACACGAGCCGGTAATCCTCCAGCCACACGCTAGGGTTCGTGTCCCCGTCGTATCTGGGGACGTTGGTCGGAGCTCGGAAACATGAGGGGAACCTCGCGCTCTGCACGCCTTGTCCGAAGGCCCGCTGGCACCTCTGGTTCGGCGACCAGCTGCGGTCGCGATCGTCGTCGCTGTCGTAGCACCTTCCGTGCCCCCGGTCGTCGTGCCGGCGTGGTTGGTGCTCGTCGCGGCGGTTACGGTTGCCACCGTCGCGGTGATTGTCGGCGCTCGCAGCCCATCGACGAGCCTCGATGGTGTCCCAGGTATCGCGGTTGGGCCCGAGACGACTCTTGACTGCCGACGCCACCACCCCAGCCCCATCTCCGCTGTCCTGATGCCGGGAGGGAGGCGGGTTTGGGCGATGCTCGGAGAGCGCCGCCACTCGGTCACGTCCCGACCGCTGGCGTGAGGCGGAGCTCTCCGCCTGCTGAGCCGCCGCCGCTTCGAGTAGCACCTTGAGCTGTTGGCGCACTCGTCTTTCCTCGGAGGTTGCTGCCTCCGGGCAGCCGCGCAGCAGCATGGCTGCAGCAGCTAGGTTCTGCGACGCCCGCCTAAAGAGTGGCGGGGCCTCACCGTCGGCGTTGGCATCAATGTTCGCGCCTTCGTTGGCGCGTCGGTCGTTGTCGCGTGTGCGTCCTCGAGCCGGCGGCGTCGGGGCGCGGGCTCGGGGTTGTTCAGCAGCAGGACGGCGCTCCTGCCGCTCGCCGTTTCCCTCGCGGTGTTGCTCCTGCACCGGGACCAACTGCGGGGCCGGCAACGGAGCGGGCTGCCGGTTGCGGGGCTCGTGGTCCTCCCCAAGCTCCCGGTGGAGGTTGGCCAACTCCTCGTCGAGCTGACGCCTAGCCTCGGTGAGCTCGTCGAGGCGCGCCCTGCGTTGGGCGTCGGTGGCGCGGTGGCGTGGTGCTGGCTCCGGGTCGGTGGAGCTGCTTGAAGCCGACGCCACGTAGACGAAGCACTCGCGCGTGGGGTCGCGAGTGGGCGCTCGAGGTGCCCTCCGGGCCGTCGCGGTGCCGGAGGTGGCGCGAGTCGCTCGTAGGTCGTTCACGTAGGCCGTCACCGGGTCGTCTGGGAGGCCTGGCTGTCCACGGGGGTATATCGCGGTGTACCGATCCATGAACTCCCCCCAGGCGAGCGGCTCGGCTCCGCTGGCCTGGAAGGTGAGGTCGGTGAGGTAGTAGGCGGCGAGCCTAAAACGCTCATGTGTTAGGTTTGGCCCCAACATGACCATGATCGTCTATTCCGAGAAACCTCGGACGAACGCCGCGCGTCCCGCTGCCCCCGTCAGGTCGTTGGGACGGGTTGGCCGGGTGAAGGTGCGCCCGGCGACGGGCTCCGCCGGCCCGGTGTAGACGAAGCCGAGGGAGCCGAAATGCAGGGTAGCCCCAGGGGTTAGCGAAACCCTGCGACCCTCCATAAGAGTCGTTGCTGAAATTCGTCGAGACACACGATGTGCCCCTACCTGGCGCGCCAACTGTCGGGGTTCTCTACCGCCGGACAGTAAATTTGTATCGATCGTGTGCCGGGCTCGGATGGTTAGCGCGGGAGACAACGGGATTTATACTGGTTCGGGCCTCCGAGGAGTAACACCCTACGTCCAGTGTCGAGCTGCCGTGTTCCCGTGCTAGGGTTGTTTGTGGTAGGGGTTACAAACTGGTCGGGGGAAGGAGTCGAGCCCAAGTCCCTTAGTGTGGGTGTTCGGTTCATCAGCCAGCCAGCCAACCAGCCAGCCCTTGTGACGGTTGCCCTCCTCTCCCTTTTATAGACGCAAGGGGAAGGGCAAAAGGGGAAATAAGAGAAAAATTACAGTGTCGGTCGCTGGGATGTCCTCTCGTGCGTCGCTGTCCGTCAGGGCGCATTGAAGAGGAGCCGCGTTACGTTGTCGTAGAGGCCGCCGCGTGGCCGGGCGGAGCTGTTCACTTTGGGACGCCTGGCGTTTCCTCCGAGTAGTTTGGTGGTGACTCAACGCGTCTGAGCGCGGGATGAGTCTGCCACGTTAAGGCCTAATCGTAGGTCTGCGCTCGTCGTAGGGGGCACTCGAGTGCCTCGGATGGAGTTTGTGTGCTGCAGGGCCGGACGTGACGGTGATTTGATGGCTGTGCGGCTGATCAGAGCCGCATTAAGGCTTCTGTCGGGGCCAGCTGCCCGCGCGGGCTGCCAGCTGGTGCGCTTGCATGGCATGGGGAACCGGCATCCCACGCGTCGTAGCGGGAGAGTTCATGTGCCGGGGTCGCGCCACGTGGTACGGCTTGCATCCTGGTCGGAGGCGGAGACTGCTCGTGCGAACAAGTAGCTTGTCGTGCGAGGTGGAGACTTGTCGTGCGAGACGGAGACTGGTCGGAGGGGGTTCCTCTAGTAGGGAACTTGTCGGAGAAGCTCACATCTAGTCGGGAACGAGACGTCTTGCCAGTGATGGTCTTGACTGGGGTCCTTAGTCTTTCTCGTCTTGAATCTTGGCCTTCACGTTGTCAACGATGTCAGAAGATTCTACCTCAAGAGAGATTATCTCGCCATCAAAAAGGCCATAATCTGGGCCCTCGTCAGGGGGGGTCGCTGCAAAATGCAGCATCCCTTGCGGCACCCGCTGGAGGCGGAATAGTGCTCCTAGGATCTACATTTTGCTGATGTAGATCCATTTGGAGCACTTGCTGGAGACGGTCTAAACAACCAGACTAGATGAACTTTGATACCTTGCGTGACTAAGGCTGTGTTCGGCATACCATTTGGAGTATCTTCAACTGATTTGTAAGATATATTTATTCTGAGAGAAAAGTACCGAGCGCTGATTTATACAACATAATTGTTCTCAGAGAATTTTCTCAGTAAAAAAACCAAAGAAGAGAAGAGAGGTCTAAGGGCTTGTTCGTTTCGATCGGATTCATTACGGTCGAAAATAATATATATATATTAAGAAAATCACGATAGAGACTCAGATTTATTCCAGATCAAAAACTAATTTACTCATCATGATACATAGAACAAGATACCAAAGAGTCGGATTGATTCCACATCTCTTGACTAGTGGATAGATTCTAAATCTCTTGGTGTACCTATCGTGAGTAAATTAATTTTTAACCCGGAATAAATTCGAATCTCTTATAGTAGCTATCATGATTTTCTTATTACATTTATCAATCCCGACCGGAATACATTCCGATGGAAACTAATAAGGCCTAACGCAGCTTTAATTTTCTTTACCTTACGGAAACGCCATTAACCCACTCGATCGGCCTCCTTTTGACTGAAACATGTGCCCCTCTAGCTAGCCCAACTCTCACTTTTTACCGGACTGACCAGATTGGACATAAATCACACCCATGTGGCATTAAACCTAAGCGATGAAAGGGAGCGCAGCAATAATAGAAAAGGCTGCTGCACGAGAGAGAGAGAGAGTTTTGTTCTCCCTGGCGCTGGAAAGCCCATTCCATTCCTGAACCCATTCATCAAAAACAAATAAATTTTGCACGCGGCATACTCTGACTGACCTGGCGCGCGGCCGCGGCAGCTCAGCAGTCAGCGCCCCCCCTGCCACGCACGGCCCGCCTCCATTTAAAAACCTCGCCATCCATCATCTCAAAGGCCGGGACTCTCTCTGTACAATACTCCACTCCAACTACAGAAGCCAGTACAGTACTTGTACTCGGCATGTTTACCTGAACCTGAATCTTGGCAGGTTTTATCCCTGCACTGCAGATGAATCCGGGAGAGATACCAAGCCGCTTCCGGTGAATAATCTGCTCCGAATTTTCTACCATTGCGAATGAAGTTTTTTTTAGAAAATTAAATGCAAATTTGAGCTCTACGCCATAGGAAATGCAAATTTGAACTCTATGCCAAAGGTTATAATTTTTCATGTGCTCTATGCCATTTCCGTCAGATGCAGCTGGATGGGCCATTAGTGGGCCCCACATGTCAGTGGGGAGAGGGGAAAATCCCCTTCTTCCTCCACTGCAGCAGCCCTGCCGCCGCCCCCACCCCCCTTGCCGCCGCCTCCATTTCCTATGACATAGAGCACATAAGCTATATTTTGTTGTGGCATTTAGGGAATTTTCTCTGTTAATTTTTCAATGGAGCAGAAGTACTGCGTGCTATGTCGTATAAGAGCAGCAGCAGCAACGTGTATTTGTTCGATGAGAAAACTTGAAGAAGACTAGTAGTATATGTCAACAAGCTAGGTAAAGTTCACACAATTTTACTTCAACGTGAAGTCGTGAAGCATCTCCTGCCTTTGTTAATCGCATTCTCTCATGTATCCAACCAACCACATTACTGTTGATTGTCAAGCGCGTGGCGCAAAACTCAGCATCAGCTGCTGTGCTCCCCAGCGCATCTGGATGGTCAAGCGTGAAGCAGCCAGTCTTGTTCTGACCGTCGTCCTGTTCGTTTGGCTTATCAGCCACCCGCCAGTAATACTATTCTCTCAGAATAAATCAGCTACCAACTACCAACCAGCAGTACTTTTCTCTAAGAACAAATCAGCGCCAGCCATCAGCCGCCAGCCAGCCGAACAGGGCGCGTGCATGAGCAGCTAGCCGTGAAAAATAGTAGGAGGATGCATGCCAGGATGGAGACTGGTGGGCTTTTTGGGCCAGTAGACCTAGGAACTTGCGCCTATACCTCCTGGGCTTTCTCAATGCTAGAACCCCCCCAACATACACAGCCGCCTCTCTCTCCTCCTCCGTCCGTATCGCGTCGTGCGTGGTGGCACACAAAGACCACAGCAACCCCAGGGGCCAAGGGTGCAGTGGTGGCATTTGAAAGGCAAGCGCAGAGTATCCATCCGTCCCGGCCGCCGCGCGGCGCCTCTGGTCTGTGGCGAGCGGCATTCCCTGACAGGATCGCCCTCGCCGGGCACCACCACCAACCCCTTCCCGCCTCCCCCTGGGCCATAGCTTTGTCCGGCCTTTGGGAGGCGCCGCGCCAGGCCACCCACGTCTGAGCGAGCGGCCGGGCGCCGGAGTGACTGACGGGCACGCACACGCAGACGCCGACGTTGCCCGCCCGCCCCATGAACTCCCACCCTTTCGATCGTCCGGCCACTGCCAGGACCGGCAGGGATGCGTGGGGACGGCCGGCCGGCCTGCGCGCGGCTCGTAAATTCTGTGGCGCTTGCAGTAGCACGCACAACCCTGGCCAGCTAGCTGCGCCACTACCATGGAGTAAAGCCGGCCAGGTAGCCCCTACCCTCTGACCCCTCGCTCGTCAGCCCCAGGGAAAGCTAGCTACTGACCCTGACATAGGAGTGTGATCAGCTAGCTGGAGCTGGATGCTCCGATCCCTTTCCGGTCCAAGGCCAGGTCTACATACCCTGCGCATGGCCAGGGCGTGCTCGCAATGAGATGGTGATTGCGCGAGCCTGCGCCGCGCGCCTGCATGCGTAGGCGTAGCGAAGCGACCCGGATCTGCGCCGCGTGCGGCCGGCGTCGCATACGGCATACCCGGCCGTCTGCCATTTGACCCTAGTTGTTGTTGATGCGTGCATGCATGCATGCTCCGATTGGAAATTGGAATCTCACTAGCGACGCCACAATCCACCGGAGAACTTGAAAGCTTTCCCGCGTGCAAACACATCTAGCTAATCTTTAGGCTTGGCTGGTTTTCAAAAATTCGTTAGGATCCACTAATTGGTTTCTCATTCGATCGCAAGAGTTTTTTTTTAACAAAAAAAAAGAGAGTATGTTTAGGATGATTGCGCTCAAACTGTTTTTTTCTACTAAAAACTTTTGTTCATCAACATCTATATGTACTGCTAAACTTTCGGCAGCCTAGCATTGATGCTTGTAGATTCACTGATCTCTCCATGTCACAAAGAGTGTTTATATCAAAATATATATCAATGCTTTTGATGTCTAACAAGTTTCATTAGATTCATTATTACCTATTTTCAGAGTATACATATTTAATGTGACAAATACCGATACATTTCATTATAAATTTGGTCAAACTTCAAATAGCTTGACTGAGAAGGAAGAAAGTGAACACTCTTTGCGGGACCAATGGAGTACTTGAAAACCTGTTCTGATTGTGCCGAAAGACTATATTTTATCATGTACTACTAAACTTTGCTTTGTCGTTGTATCTCCTTGAGAATCTCTGATCTCCTGGAGGCTGGAGCACTTGGGTGCTTACAAGCAGCCAAAACAGGTGCACAAAGCCTGCAGGTGCATGGGGTCTACCAGTCTACTGTAGAGCACTAGAGCTATTGCATGAAACTAGTACGTGCGCTCTTGAACAGTGAGCAATACGACTAGCTGAGCAGTTAAGAAATGCAGGCAACTACGGAGTAGTACTACTACGGCTGTAGCTGTAGCATGAATACGCGTGCCTGCTGGAGTCTGGGGCCCTTGCTTTTGCTTGCATGGAGCAGCCAAACTCGCAAGGTTTACTGAATCCAATGGCTCCAGCTGGTAGCATCATATCCTCGATCAACTTGGATTCCTGTTGGCTGTTTCTGTTGCATTCCTGTTTTTTTTTACCAAAACATTTCGTAATTCATAATGACGTGGATTTTAAAATGAGAGTTTGTTTGAGGTACAAGCAATGTTTGGATTGCCTTGCCTTGTAATCTAATCTTTTTTTGAGAGAGAGAACTACGGCGGGCAAGATGCCAGCCTGAACATTTCATTAAAAGTGTGGCAGACCACAATTACAAGACCAAGGGGGTACAAATGGCACTTCCAAGGACTAAAAAAAACAACAGAACGGACCATTCAAGATCGACTCATGACACAATGAGAGACACCTCCCGATCGCCAAAAAGCACTATCATCAAACAACATGCTCACTGAATAGACCGTGGCAACTGCATCCCGCACCGCCTGTCGTAGCTACGCCGCACCACTGTCACCCCCCAAGTGAGGGCCGCCCAGCAGAATGGGGACTAAGAGCGGTGAAAGACACACAAGCCACTGCTTCCCCAGATACGACGACCTCCCTTCAAGCTAGTGGTAACACCTTTCCCAGCACATCCGAGCTCCATCGCCTACCACCGTCCAACGCCACACAGGGGGAGGAACCCCTGAGGGGGAACGACATAATCGAAGGAAACACCCGGCATAAAATTTGATGGCAACACCAACAGGAGTGCGTCGACGGAGCAGAGGCGTCAATGGAAGACACCCGCTGAACCACGAGAGAGGCCAAACACCAATGGCAATCAAGATCAAGAACATCTGGCCGCTGAGGGAGAGACGAAGCGCACACAAAAGCGTGTAGAAGCAGAAGATGAGACCTGCAACCGTGCTTGCCAGTGGATCATGCTTAGGCTTGAGACCTCCGAGCGCACCGGGCGCGACGCTTTCGCTGCAATTCCACTATCATCGCAAGTCGCAGCAGGGCGACTAGCGATTCCAAGGTCGCCGTGCGAGCAAGTAGGGGTGGGCGTTCGGGTTACCCGATTAGTTCGGGTCGGGTAATTCGGGTTTTGAGAAATTCGGGTAATGAGAATCATTACCCGATACCAGCTTCAGAAAAACACTACCCGCAAATTCGGGTACCGCAAAAATCGGCTTCGGGTTCGGGTTACCCAATTTACCCGAAATCTATAATCAAAGTATACACTCAAACACACATAATTTTGCATAGACTAGTAGTTTGTGTTGAATTTCAACTATAAATTGAGAAGAATAATATATTATAGTCACTTGTTCAAATTAAGAGAATTATATTCTAATAAAGTGACAATTTCAAGTGTTCAACTAACAACACGTGAATAAATACAAAGACAAACGCAAATTTCGGGTAGTTTGGGTACCGGAGTGTATTATCCGAATTACCCAAACTAATTTCGGGTAATGACAATCACTATCCGAACTTGGGATCGGGTACCTCGGGTTCGGGTAATTCGGGTTCGGGTAATTCGGGTACGGGTAATGGGTATCGGGTATTTTGCCCAGGCCTACGAGCAAGGATGTGCAGAGGTAGAGCACCCCCCACGCGCCGGGCGTGGCACTTTCGTTGCACAAGCTTGAACTCAGATCGGTGAAGCTCTGGCAATGGGCACCAACCGGGAGGACAAAGCACACAAGAGAAGGTGTCCGCGCCGCCACCACGGTCTTCCACGGCGGTGGCCAGAGCAGAGCCCTTTGGGGGGCCAACACAGTGCCTTCAGCCGCACGGAGGCCGACCGAGGCAGGGACTGTGCAAGCCCGCTTGCAAGCACGGTCGCGCGCGGAACAGCGGTTACGCTCGCCCAGCCCGTGCTGCAGGCGAGCAAGCTCCGCGCGCGGCCGCCGGATCCGCCGGGAGAGACGGATCAAGGCAGCAGCAGCCCATGGACGGCGGCCAGAGCCGGCAGCCACCACGACGGGCTTCCCGTCACAACCCGGAGAATCCCACCCACAGGGACCAGATTCGCGGCCGGATCCGGCGGGGGAGAGGGTAGAGGAGCTCCCGCGACGTCGCTCCGGAGTTGTAGCTACACAAGTGCGTGAATGGGGAAGAAGGCAGGGAGTGGAGGGGAGAGAAGGGTGCCGCGGACGGGACCTTTTTTCGGCGCCGCCGTTGGCCGCCGCTAGTCCGGCAGCAGCGGCGGCCGGAGGTTGGCGGGGTTGGGGGTCTTGGCTCGGCGAGGGGGGCGGTCGCCCTCGAGTCGCCTCTCGAGGGAGACGACGCGAGGGGAACGACTCCGGCCAAAAAAAAAAGATCGGTCAGGTTGTAATCTAATCTGCCTTTAATCTATAGATAATTCTCGCTCCCTCAAATCTAAACACATCGGGCCCCAGAGCCGATGCTGTCTCGGTATCAGACGGTGTCCCGCATCCGGTGAACACTTTCTCCTAGCCGTTACGTGTTCCGTACAATGTTATTGGAGGTTGGACACAGCAACCACAAAGTTGCGGTTGAGATTTTCTACTACACGAAAACACTCAATATATTACTATGGACTATGGTAGACATGGCTACACGCCAAAGCTAGACAAACGTTTACTCCGCTTCTCCTTATTAGTGTGAAATAATGTAAAAAAGTGTTAACTTTTATGATTAAATTAGGGGTAAGAGTTAGTGGTGTGCTGGTGTACGTTTGTTATCGTCCAAACACATACACTACGGGAGCCGCCCCCTTCCCCGAGTGTCAAATGCACTCGGGGAAGACCCCAAAACACTCGGGGAAGGCTTCCCCGAGTGCAACACTCGGGGAAGGCCTACCGGGGAAGCTGCTCACGGGGAAGAGGCCTTCCCCGAGTGTCAAATCTCGTGCACTCGGGGAAGCTTTTCCCGAGTGTCATGCTCCCTCTCGGAGACGATTTAACGCCGTCGGCGTCATCTCCTATTTTTTTTTAACTCTTCCCCGAGTGCAACACTCGGGGAAGAAATTTTCTTTTTTTTTTTGAAACCTCTTCCCCGAGTGCAACACTCGGGGAAGAAATTTGTTTTTTTTAGAAAACATCTTCCCCGAGTGCCCATGCCCAGGCACTCGGGGAAGCTCCCTTTGTTTTTATTTTAAATAGCCTTCCCCGAGTGACATATGCCCAGGCACTCGGGGAAGCCCCCTGCCTTTTTTTTAATATAGCCTTCCCCGAGTGCCAAATGCCCAGGCACTCGGGGAAGCCCCCTTCGGTTTTTCTTTTAATATTTTCTTCCCCGAGTGCCACTTGCCAGGCACTCGGGGAAGGCTCCTTCTTTTTTTTTTCTTTTTTTTTTGCTTTACCGTGTGACAAACAAAGCATATATTTATACAAACCACAAATCGACTTCAATATCTCACAAACTACATTTATAAATGACAAACGACAAATCCAAAAGTTTGACCAAATATCTCCGGAATCCACAATATATTACTTCCTCCGTTCCAAAATATAAGCATTCTTCGATTTCCGTGGTGCACGTTTGACCATTCGTCTTATTGAAAAAATTTGCGAAAATATAAAAACAATTATGATATACTTAAAATATATAAGATGATAAAACATGTCATAACAAAATAAATAATAATTTCATAAATTTTTTGAATAAGACGAATGGTCAAACGTGATCAGCAAAAGTCAACAAATGCTTATATTGTGGAACGGAGGTAGTACAAACCACACATCCAAAAGTACACATTATTCCAAGTTCACAAGTGCAATACATAAAAACGAGTCTGCGGGCGGCTCACGGCAACTGGGAGGGTTGGGATGTCCCAACGTGCAATCCCAGCGATGCTCTAGCTGGGGATGGCCCGACGTGCGATCTCGGCGATGCTCCAGCTGGGGATGCCCCGACGTGCGACACCGGCGACCCCCCGACATAGTTCGACGACGCCCCCGAGTGCCACTGAAAAAAGAAAAGAAATTGCACGTGAGTAACAAGATAAAAATCTAAGTTGTAAAAAAAAGTTGAAAATTTCGGCAGCACCTCCTCTGCATGGGGAGGTTTCCAAAACCTGCAAGAAGAAGGTCGGCACAAAGGCCGACAACCACATTTCCGGCACGAAGGCCGACAAATCAACAACTCCGGCACGAAGGCCGACACATCAACAAATCCGGCACGACGGCCATCACTAGGTTTGACACTAAGCATTAGCACAGAAAGTAAAACAATCGTACTCATACTCACCGGGGTGGACTCTCGACGAGGTGGTGGAGGTGGTCGTGGTGGTGCAAGCAGTTGTGCTGGGATCTGCCAACCTTGCTGCTCCCCAAGTTGTTGCACGAATGCGAGCAAACCTTGTGTCTGGACCTCCAAAGCTTGCATCCTCTCCTGCTCGGCCTCCCGCTCGGCTAGCTGAGCCTCCCGCTCGGCCAGCTCAGCCTCCCGCTGAGCAAGCAAGGCCTCCTGCCGCTCCCGAAGATGCTGCATCTCGGCCTGCAACATTTGACACCAATGTTCCAATAATGCAGAGCGGAGGAACGTAAAAGTCAAAGAACGACTAATGAAAGTGAGAATACTTACCTGGAGTGACGCTATCGCTGTCGGCCGCTGGCTTATGGGCACACTAGAGCTCGTGCTCGCTGCTCGTAGGCGGTCGAGAGGAGGAGTAGAGGCCGTGTCGAGGATGCTGTCGCCAATGTAGAACCGCCCATGCTTCTTGCCTTGCCCAATCCTCATCACTAGCTCAGGATCAAGGTGTTCCTCGGACCTCGGATCGTAGTCTGGCCCGTGGACTAACCTTGACGCCTCCGTGTACGAACTAAGGCGGGTGTGGATGCTGGAGTTGGTGTACGCCTCTGGGCCCGCATCCGGGTTGTACTCGATGTTGGACTTTGCCGGGCCCATGTGGGCCAGAGCATACGCCGCGAGTTGGCCAATTGGCCGGCCACCGTGCGCCGCCTCCTACAAAAAAGGCAACATGTGATTAGGAATCGTGCAGAATTGAGCGCGGCTAGATTAGACAAGTGGTGGCGACTTACATATGTCTTTTTGTATTTGTTGAGGCTGGCGCTGCCCTGATGGTGAGGTACACCTGGCATCAGCATACAGTGGTCTTTTTTCTCTTGGTGCACCTTCTGCCAGTCCGCGTCCAACCATTTGTCCACCATAGCAGCCCAGCAATCGCAAAAGGTGGCGCACCAGCTCGGAATCACCTACAAGCCATCAGAAGATCAAATTAGGCATAGGTAATAATCTGAAAAGAGATCAATAGGAGATGTTTTCTATTTACCTGGAGGTACTGCTCCCTTGTCAGAATCTCTGTCTCACTTCTTGCCTGCTTTCTGTTGATTCTTCTATTACAGTAGGTGGCGTTGTAGTCAATGTGCGCCTGCAGGCGGGCCTCATAATACAAGTCCGAGACACGCCTTTTACAGGAAGCGTAAGCCACCTGATACGCCCTTTCCTCCTGTCCTGGCTGGCATCTGAAGAAGTCCTGCATAAAGACACGAGGTATCCATTATTTTATTTCAAGAATGTCCAATGAAAGCAATGAAATGAGGGCCGTAGAGCGAGAAAGGCTTACCCACAACTCCGAAATCACCTGATCCGCTAAGTTTCTGTACGGCTCATCTGCGGGGAAGAGAGCGTACTGGTCAAACGAGGGTAACTCTCCCTCCACATCCTCCTCTGACTTGTACACCAGGCCAGGGAAGTGTTCCCTACACAGAAGTCCCAAGATCCCATTGACATTGCGAGCCTCCACCCTCTCCTCAACAAGTATCCAGTTCCTGCACAAGTGGTTAACAATAGTTATTATTAGTTCTTATTCTGATTTTTCTATATATCAAATGAAGAACATATGAAGTTCCTTACCTATCCCCCTCGGGTGCAATCAGTGGGCGGCGGTCAACAGGAATCGGTCGCTTCGAGAGCTGGCTGGGACCTCGCTTATATGGTATCGAGGCTGCAGAGGAAGTCGAACCCCCTGCCCCCTCCTCGGACGCGTGCGGAACCGCCTCCTCGGACGCGTGTGGAACCCCCTCGTCGTACATCTGCGGAGGGACGTCGTCGTCCCTAGAAGAGCGAGAGGAGCCGAGGTCGTGGTCAATCGATGCCTCCAGCCTGGGCCTGCCCCTCCCCCTCCTCTCTGACGGCTCCGGCTCCCCAACCGCTGGCGGCTCCGTCTCCCTCGGTCTCGAGTAAGTCGAGCGACACCTCCTAGTGGGCCCCATCACCTGCAATTAAAACAAATAAACCAGTATTAGTCTAGATAAACGAGAAGTACATAGCAAGGAAGCAAAACAAAGAAAATGTATTTACAAGTATTAAAACGAGAAGTATTACATGTTTTTCTAATATTTACAAGTATTAAAACGAGAAGTATTACATGTATTTCTAATATTCTTCATGATCGGGATTATATGGATGATAGGTCTCGTCATCACTATCAAGAGCCTCCAAATCGTCAAAAGCCTCATCCTCATCGCTGTCATTGTCTAGTTGTAGTCCTTCAAGCATTTTCAAGTCTCTCGGATCATGCACCTCATCTGCAGCTTCCTCGTCAACAACCCATTCCTCGTCTACTTCCATTTCAATATCTTCAGTTAAGTCTATCTCAAGCATCCCTGGTAGCCCCTCGTCTTGTTGATAGAACTCCTCGTCATCCGTGGGTGGGTTCAAGTTGTAATCATCATCATTTGGGCGAGCACATTTACCATGTGGTGACACCTTGTGCACAATATACCAACCCTGAAGACGTGGGTCGGTTTTGCAAGCATATGGACAATAATAAACTTGTCTGGCTTGTTGAGCCACAATATAGACATCCTCTCCTAGATAGAAGGACCTAAGTTGGCCAGAAGGTACCTTTTTTTGAAACCATGTAATGAAATCATGTTCAAGAAGAAGGTTCTCTCGTTCATGTTCAGTAGGTGGCCTTGGATCATGCCAGTATTGATCAAAAAATTCCCTGCACCGACAAGCAACAAGGTTGTTGGATGCAGAAAATTTATGAAGTATGTAACAAGTTCGTTGAGAATTTACCTCTGATACTTGTCGACTTCGTCAAGGTTCGTCAACAAGTATAGCATGATCTTGCGCCACTCTGGATTGGTCAAGAACTTTGTGGCTGCTCCACTTGATCTCCCACGTTGCCCTTTGAATAGGCTGAGGGTCGATTCATTTTCTTCCTCGTTGTAACGAGTGGATGGATTATGCACGCTTGGAAGGTTGTCACTATAGTATGTTGTTGTGAAGTTTGACACCTCCTCACGAAGGAATGCCTCTGCTATGGAAGACTCAATCCTGCCTTTGTTTCCACATTTCTGGCGAACAGTCTTTAGCAATCTCTCGATTGGATAGCACCAACGGTTCTGCACGGGCCCCCCCAATCGTACCTCGTTCGGGAGGTGCAAAATCAAATGCTGCATCGACAAGAAAAAGACAGGTGGAAAGATCTTCTCCAACTTACAGACCAACTCGGGTGCCATTTTTTCCAACTCCTCAACCACTTTTAGAGATATCTCCTTAGCACAAAGCTGGCGAAAGAAAAAGCTCAACTCTGCCAGCACCTTCCAGATATGCTCAGGGACGTAGCCTCTAACCATAGACGGAAGAAGCCGCTCAATCCATATGTGTCATGACTCTTCATCCCTAAGACTCGGCCAGTATTTGGGTTCGCTCCCCTCCTCAGATTCGCTGCAAACCCATCAGGGAAACTTAATGTCTGCATCCATTCTATCACTTCCGTCGTGTGCTTCTTTTCTAAGACATAATTGGCCTTAGGCCTTTTCCATGGTTTGCCATCTCTTGGAGGCATCATGTGTAGCTTTGGTTTGTCACATAGTGTTGCCACGTCTACTCTAGCCTTAGGGTTGTCCTTTGTCTTTTCAGGAATGTCCATGAGTGTTGCCCAAAGTGCTTCGGCGACATTCTTCTCAGTGTGCATTACATCTATGCTATGTGGAAGGAGAAGGTCATCACAATAGGGAAGCCTCTCTAATCCCGGCTTATGAGTCCACATATGTTTCTCACCATAGCCCACAAAGTGATCTTTCTTTGGATTAAGTTTCTTTCTTTTACCCTTCTTTGGATTATCTTTCTGCGTCGGTAGCACAAGAGCATCTATCTGAGCATGAACCTGAGCACTAGTCATCTTCTAAGGTACACGGCCGGTCACTGTGACACCTTTTGTGAAGTTCTTGGTGTCTCCTCTGAATGCATGGTCAAGAGGGAGGAACTGTCGATGCTTGTCGAACGACGAGAACTTGCCACCCTTCTTCAACCACATGAACTCTAGAGCTGCCTTGCATACCGGGCATGGAAACTTCCCGTGGACACACCAGCCAGTGAATATCCCATATGCTAGGAAGTCATGCATGGAGTACTGGTACCAAACATACATTCTGAAGTTCTTCTTTGTAGCTCAGTCGTAAGTCAATACACTTTCATTCCAAGCCTTGATCAATTCATCATAGACAGGCTGCATGTACACACCCATTTTGTTTCCCGGGTGTCCAGGAATTATCAACATCAAGAATATGTTTTGCCGTTGAAGTAGGACCCCGGGAGGGAGATTTAGGGGGATAGCGAACACGGGCCAACAAGTGTATGGGGCCGACATCATTCCATAAGGATTGAACCCATCCGTTGCCAGCGCAACACGTACATTACGGGCCTCTAAATGTTTCAGACGAAGGTTGGCATTAAACGTTTTCCATGCTTGACCATCTGCTGGATGTACCATCTTGTCAGGATTGTATCGAACGCCTTCCTTGTGCCATGTCATCTGTTTCGCAGACTCCTCGGACATGAATAGCCGTTGGAGCCTCGGTATGATCGGAAGATGTCTTAGGACTTTCATGGGGATGTTCTCATTCTGCTCCTTCGTTCCATCACCCTTGTCTACCTCCACATACCTAGAGGATTTACACTTTGGACAGTACTTTGCATCCTTGTGTTCTTCCCTAAATAGGATGCACCCCTTCGGACAACAATGTATCTGATCGTACGGCATCTTCAGTGCCCGAAGGAGTCTCGTTGACTCGTACAAGTTGCTCGGAAGATGATGACCCTCCGGAAGGAGTCCCCCAATAACTGCCATCATAGCATCGAAGCAGGCTCGAGTCATGTTGTGCTGGGACTTCAACCCCAGTAGGCGCCCAATGGCATCAAGTTGAGAAACCGTTGTCTTCTCATGTAGGAGCTTCTGTGCCGACTCCAACATGGCCAAGAACGCCTTAGCACTCGGCTCTGGCTCCTCCTCCTTATCATCCTGCTCGTCCTCCGTAGGCCTTTCAGCGAACGTCGCATCCTCATAGTCACCTAACCATCCTGCTACCCCACCATCACCATCAAATGCCTCCAAGCGTTGTCTCACGGCCTCCTCTCTGGGACGATAGGCTTCACCATGGCACACCCACCGGGTATAGTTTGGCATAAATCCATACTTGCAAAGATCCTTCAACATGACTTCCCTTTTTTTCTTCTTGTTTTTACATTGGCTGCAGGGACAAAACGCATCTCCCGCTCCCTTGGCTTCCTTAAACGCATGGTCCAAGAATTTCTCGGTCTTATCCATCCATTCACGGGTGACATGAGCCTGACTTGGGCGTCCCGTGTACATCCACTCACGGTTATCCATTCTCTAGCATATACACATAACGCAGTAATATAACCATCAATCGCATAGTTTGGCGTGCCTATTGTCTAATAGGTAAGGATAGGTCTTAATCCCACCCGCGGATGCATAGATGAGGTTAGTTTCCAGGCTCTACTCTGATCCGAGACGAAATTTCGGCAGCACCTCCCCGCTGCTCTCCCGATACACGTCCTGGAAGGGAGAGTGTGTATCCGGAGAACAACGGGGAGGTGGTGCCGAAACTCCATCTCGGATCCGAGCAGAACATGGAAACTAACACATCGACGCATCCGCAGGCTGTCCAAAAAACGTGGACAATCCGAAACAGATACGGTCATAAAGATATACAAAGATTCGCATATCTCCAACCATATCTGTTTCGGACGGGAGACGCCTAACTGGGCTACACCGATCTACGTACGACAATGGTAAGGAAAAGAGCTCAATTATACCTAGGGTGGCGGTGGAGATAGGCTAGAGGCTGTGCAGGCAGGACCGCAGTGCCGACCAAGACGATCGGGGTAGCCGAGGTGCTCCGGGTTCCCTCCGACAGCTGCTCTGCAAAACAAGAAAAACAACACTATAAGTACAAAATTTCGGTATAACCTCCCCTGCACGGGGAGGTTTCCAAAACCTGCAAGAAAGAAGTCGGCTCAATGGCCGACAAGACATATAAGGCACGAAGGCCACACATCCACAATTCCGGCACGAAGGCCACACATCCACAATTCCTTTAGCAAGTTGACATGGCCCTATTGCTATTCCTATAGCACCACCCTAAAATATACTAGGCAAGTTCTTGCTCATCTTTGATATGATAGGCAGCAGATTCACCCTTTGCGTCTCTTCAACATAAACATTTATGCTGGGTGCAGACATGCAGTTATCAGCTATTTGGTTCATATAAGACCTCAGTGTTTCTTTCCAAAGACGCTTATATGGTTCATAACATGAATTTATTCTTCTTTGAGTTCTTATAAACATTCTGGTATTGTCATAACAGTTTAAAAATTATTATCAAACCTCAAAAACTTCGAGCCCTGAAGATATAACCAAATGAGTTGATATTGGACATGCTCACAATGTATCTAATTGACAGGGAAGTACACCACAAAAGTAGGGCACAGTTTGGACTCTGGGCAATCAACACAATTTGCAATTTGCTTTCTATTTCAGATCCTTACCGAAGTGAGGGAGATCCTTGAGATGCCCAAGGCGCAGCGGCGGGGGCGGGCCGCGCTGGCGGGGCCAAGGCGCGGCGGCGGGGCCGGGCCGCGGCGGTGGGGGCGCGCCGCGCCTGCGGGGCTGGGGCGTGGCGCCGGGGCCGGGGCCGCGCCGCGGCGGCGGGGCCGCGCCGCGCGCGGCGGGGCGGCGGGGCGGGACGACGCGGATCGGGCGGGGGCGGGACGGCGCGGAGCGGAGCGGGCGCGGGCGGGGCGGGGGTGGCTCAGCGCCAACGTCGGCGGGGGCGGGACGGCGGGGCAGGGGCAGGGGCTGGGTGGCGCCGGCGCCGGCGGGGGCACGGGGCAGCGGGGCGGGGGTTTTTTTTGGAGAACAAGCGAGGCGGCGGGGTATGTGTCTGGGAGGGAGACGGGTTGCCCTTAGTGGCCTGTTGGGCCGACGGGGAGACTGTCTCTTTTTTTTCCGCATATTCTTCCCCGAGAGCCATCCCACCGCACTCGGGGAAGGGGCCTCTTCCCCGAGTGCCCCCCTACATTGCACTCGGGGAAGGATCTCTTTCCCGAGTGCCATTGTTGGCACTCGGGGAACTTTTTTTTTTGGATTTTTTGCCCATTTTTTTTGTGAGGCCTTCCCACATTATTTGAGACTCCTTGCTCAAGTTTGGTTCAATTTTGAATTTTTTAGGTATATTTCGTTAGTTTTTTTTGTTTTCTCGAATTTTTTGGGACACTTCAAATTTGAACTACAGGTACATTAAATCATATAATTTGGCGATTCAAAAAATGATATTCATGATATTTGGTGTATATTGAGGCCGTATCCAGTAACTCACATGAAATGTCGAGCATCTTGTTTACGTGACATGACGAACAACTTACGGGAAAAGTGTTTCTAAATTACAGAAAATCCGGACGAAGTCCGAAAATCACGAAACTTGTCGGGGCGTCGTGTTATCAGATGTATAGGTTGTGTGCAAGAATAGAGAAGATTTCGAGCAAGTTGGGACGTCGGGTGCCTAAAACACAGACATCTCCAGGTGTGTTATCATATTGATCACATGTGGAGATGTATAGGTTTTAGGCACCAGACGTCGCAACTTGCTCGAAATCTTCTCAATTGTTGCACACAACCTCTACATGTGATAGCACGACGCCCCGACAAGTTTCGTGATTTTCGGACTTCGTCCGGATTTTCTGTAATTTAGAAACACTTTTCCCGTAAGTTGTTCGTCATGTCACGGCAACAAGATGCTCGACATTTCATGTGAGTTACTGGATACGGCCTCAATATACACCAAATATCATGAATATCATTTTTTGAATCGCCAAATTATATGATTTCATGTACCTGTAGTTCAAATTTGAAGTGTCCCCAAAAATTCGAGAAAACGAAAAAAACTAACGAAATATACCTAAAAAATTCAAAATTGAACCAAACTTGAGCAAAGAGTTTTAAATAATGTGGCAAGGCATCACCAAAAAAATGGAGCAAAAAAACTAAAAAAAATAAAAATATTTCCCCGAGTGCTTCCGCGTGACACTCGGGGAAGAGACCCTTCTCCGAGTGCCAGGAAAAGGCTCTCGGGGAAGAGGCTCCTTCCCCGAGTGCCGGCGCGTGGCACTCGGGGAAGAGGCCACCTTCCCTGAGTGCTAGAGCATGGCACTCGTGGAAGACTTTTTTCAATTTTTTGCAAACGGTTCCGTCCAAAGACGCCGTCAAATGCGAATTTCCTTTTGTGAGTGCCCCTCTTCCCCGAGTGTTGCACTCGGGGAAGATGGCTTTCCCCGAGTGTCACCCTTCCCCGAGTGCCATGGGTTTTGCGGCACTCGGGAAATCCTCTCTTCCCCGAGTGCATTTCTTCCCCGAGTGCAACACTCGGGGAAGATTGGCTTCCCCGAGTGCCCGATTTTTGGCACTCGGGGAAGAGTTCGACACTCGGGGAATTTCGGTTCTCCCATAGTGATAATGTCCTTGCTCACGAAATTACTACTAATTTGGCAGGACAAATTTTTTTTACATGGCCAAATTTCAATCACCAGAACGGGCATGGTTTTGCTCAAAATATGGATTACCTACATTTGAAACATTTGAGCTCCAAACAAAGCAAACATCTACAGTACAATGTTTTCTTTTTCTTACTTCTCTTTCTTGTTTGTCTTGGGAGGAATCGCCTTCGGAGTATTGTCAGAGAAGCACATTTTTCGGCACTTGCTTCTTTCAGATGGCAATCTGTGGGCCTGTCGCTGGCCGCCCCATTCGGCTGCACGATAGGCCCATTTGGTTGAGCTTACCTGGCCACTCTCATGTGGCCCAGTTTACCAATTTTGTAATGAACTTTTCGACACAGACAATACGGTCACGGTGATGCTAGTATGTACTCCAGGTAAAAAGCTCCCTTTTCAGCTACATTTACAAATTGGAAATGACATTTGCAAATCATGGCACCCAAAATCGATCATCAGTAGTATAGATAAAAACGAAAGGAATTACCGAGAACCACTTCGGCTCGGTCGGCGAATCCATCCTACCACGCACCACTTCGATGGTCACGACGACGACACCATGTGCGCGTAGAGCATCTGGTTCCACACGTCGGGCACGCCGGGGAGGCACCAGTGGATGCAGTCGGCGCCGCTGCTGGGGTCGCGCGCCCGCGCCTCCAGCTCCGCCGCCGTGGGCGGGCTCCACTGCCGCCGGTGCACCGACGGGTGCGCGTCCTTGCGGTGCTCCGACAGCTGCGTCACGTTGAGCACCCGCACCGCCACCCCGCGCTCCCCGAGCCGCGCCACCTCCGCCTCCACCGCGCGCGCGAACGCCGGGTCCGTGTCCCGCCCGCGGTGCCCCTCCGCCAGGATCGGCTCCGTCTCGTTGTAGCACTGGTGGTTGCCGCCGCCGCCGCTGCCGCTACCGGACTCCCACTCGTCGGAGTAGAGGTGCGTCGGCGATATGCTCGTGAAGAAGAGCTGCGTGCGGGCGCGGTCGACGTGGAGCTCGAGCCACTCCGACCACGTCCTGATCGCCAGCTCGAACGCCCGCAGGCTGCCCGTCACCTCGTACGCCGCCCTGCGCGCGCCCTCCTCCTCCGCCGCCGTCGCCGCCTCAAACGATCCCCACCTGCTGCAGGCGCCAAACGCACGGTCAGTGCCAGTCAGATCAGATTGCACACCTCGGCGTCCATGGTAACTGTGCTACTCTCTGTGACACACTCACAGGACTTTCATGGTCTGGCGGCGCCACCACAGGTAGGAGTTGAAGACGAGCACGTCGGCGTCGGCCCAGTGCCTGGCGTGCCTGGCGATGGAGCCGGCGCGCACGACGCGGTCGGCGATACGGTGGTGCACTGGGTGGTCCGAGTTCGACTCCACCAGCAGCGGCGACCAGTAGAAATCCACCGACGCATTGTACTCCTGCGTGCAGTTGCAGCAATTGACGATGTCAGGCGCAAACCCTGCACAGAAATTGACGATGTCGCAGACTACACTGGTGATCGCCATGATCGGGTAATCGTACATGGATCCTGAAGGAGACGAGCGAGGAGTTGCCGCCGGCCATGGACTTGTGCAGCGTCGGCGTGGCGGTGTCGATGAGGCAGACCATGGATATCCACTGGTTCCTGTTCAGCGAGTCGCCGACGAACGCCAGTCGCTTGTTGCGCAGCCGCTGGAGCAGCCTCACCGCGTCGAACCTGCATGCGTGCAATCATCCATCAGTTCCTGAGCACAAAACAAGTCAACAACTGCGCAGCTTCCGCGACGTGAGCAGTTGAACAATCCGTTGACTTCCTCCAAAAACAAATTTTAAAAAGCGGATTCCAGTTCGTGCGCCATGGATGCTTGCGGCGGGTACCTGGGAAGGTCGCAGCCATGCGGCTGCCATCGCCAGTGCTGGTACTTGAGGTCCGTCCTCCCGAACCTCCCGCACGCCGACTGATCCGACATGAACTTGCACGCGCTCTCCTTGTACAGCGAGTACGCCACGTCGTCGTACACCCACCGTCCGGACGACATGTCGCACTCGCCCACTACCGGATCATCACCGTGCCCGCCGTCGTCGCCGGCGGTTCCGGCGGCGCCGGGGTCGTCGACAGGTCTCGGCGGTAAGGTCGGCGTCATCGCCCGCTGCTTGTCAGGGCCGCCGTTGCCGTCGTCATTCCTGGTGGTGATCGAGACGGCGAAGAAGACGAACAGCACGAGCAGCAGCAGCACGAACGAGTTGAAGTGGCCGCGGAGGCCGAAGCTTACTACGGTGACGCCCCACTTGGCCTTCTTGGCCGGCGCCTCCGCCACCAGCCACGCCTCCTCGAGGCCATCACCTACGGCGCGGCCGTGCTCCGCCCCTTCCGCGGCGGCGTGCTCCCGGCCATCTCGAGCTCGAACTGCTCCGATCAGACGACGTCGGTGTCCAGGAGGTTTGCTGGGCCCGCTGGGTTCTCGAGCAGTGCCGCACGCACGATCAAATAGCTCGCATGGTGCGCGGCAGGTCTGTGCGCACACAGCGGCAGCGGCACAGGTAGTGGCACTGCATGCGGCAGCTTCCACTCGATCGCTTGTGGTAAAAGGATCCTTTTAGGTGAGACCAATGAGTTGTTGCCGCCTGACCTTGGGAGTTTTGGTGCACCTACATGGCTAAACCTGCTAGTCCAGGAACCGTATATATCGACACCTCAAATCTTCAAATCATGGCGTCCAACATATTGTAGTAGCTAGTGTGTGCACTTGCATATACATTGGAGATGTACAAAAAGCGAGGAAGTGGTTCTGACGGGTATGTAAAGAACAGCTGAAAGGGGTGTCTTCAGCTTAGTTTGTCTGAATTCTGGAGACAGTTTGATCATTATACTACCAGAGTACCAGTAATGTACTTGCAAAGTCATAACTGCCCCTTCTGGCTTGCAAGCTAAGGTTTATGAAATTTTAGAGAAGTCTATGCGGAGCAGATGGCATGTAACCAACACCATTTTTGCGAGAACGAGTTTACAACAAAGCCCATCTATCAGTACATCTCTGTCCTCCTCAAAGTCCTGACACCAGAGACTTGTTATAGATCAATAGCTAGGGAGTACTATTCACTCACCAACTTTAAGCTTAAGGCTTCACGTCCAATTAGTATAGGGCTTCCGTTGCATATTCCTTTTGTGAATAACACACTGAAACAGTGTCTTGTCATCATCTTTTTTTTCAAACAACATGTCTTGTCATCATGTTTGCGGAAATTGGAAATTGACTTTCAGCAACAAGATTGATATAGCTAGCACTATGAAAAGCATGCAGTAAAGTTACGAAAAGGTACTAGGAAGCACAACAACTGGGCTAGTCTATAGGTTCATTGGACATCCGAACTGAAACTCAAATCAAATTAAATCGATATCTTAGTATCTTACTTCCCTTCTAAGATTATGGTAAAAACTTGTGGAACACAAAAGGTTGCAAGATTCGTTGCCTAAATCATTTCGTGCACTGTCAACTGCTGTGCATCTCGCCACTCGCGATGCTGACCATCAGACAGGAGAACCCTGCAAAATTCTTCGTGCTTGCTACTCTGCAGCCCAAACACCCTGGTGAAGATCGGATATGACCTCCGATAACATTGGGAACATTTGGTTCATGAGACATTGCAGCATGCACTCCTCAGGACCAGAGGGTCGACATCTATCTGTTTCAGATCGAACATCTTCAGAATCCATGGCACGAGCACTAGTCAATTCAAAGGGGTTTGGTCTGTAACTGTAAGACTTATTCTGAAAGTGGCATGGGTATGAGACTGCAAGGTGCTGAAAACGCTGACCTTGTGTTTCTGTTGCAAACTTGCAATGCATACGGATTGGGTTATCTGTCCTGCAACTCTGGAAAAAAAAATCCTGAAACCCACGAGATCCTGCCATCCTGCGCCAATTCCTCAATCAACGCCATGGCTTGTCACACCGGCGTTGACCTGAAGGCGAGAAGGACCAGAAGACGTGTTTTTCAGGACGTTGGCGCGTTTCTTAATTTACGTTTTAGCTGCTTGTATGACATGTGGGCCAGAGGCTGGGTTTGTAATCATTTAAGTACTCGGTACTCGAGCAGAGGCAAACTATGAACAATATGAACACATAGAATTCAGGAAAGGGGAAATCCTCCTCGATCCAAATTTTCTCCCGTATCGATCCTTGCGTCTATCTCACGTCTCCGGTGAATCGCTGGAGGCCACGGGTGGTGACAATTGGTATCAGATTCGGTTATCTCCTCGGCACGCGTCTTCTTCTGCGGCGGCGGCGGCGACATCAAGTTTTGCAACCGAATCGCGGCGGTGAGGGTTGTCCAGCAGTGTCTGGGCGTAAAATTCCGGAAACCTGAGCGATCTCGGGTGCGGTGGCGACGGCGGGAGACCAGAATCAGCTCGGGTTGCGCAGCTTGGTCTGCGTGTAAAATCCCTTGGCTGTCGCTGGTCTCAGGCGGCGGCGTAGGTTCCGGTGAGCGAACTGGCGAGGGCGGGGCCTGAGCTGTCTCGTCGGAGCAGGACAAGTTTCCAAGCACGTACGGTGGCGTGGGCGGCGGTAGACGATCTTCTTCCCCAACACATCGACCTTCGTGGCTTCAGGTACGAGTGTGTGTTGCTGCTAATTCCGTCGGTCTGAATCTGGGAAACGGGGGTGGTAGGGTGTACTAGATCTTCCTCGCACACAGCGGTTAGGTCGTCCCCGAAATTCCCCTCCATCTCGGATCGATTTGCGGCGTAGTCAACACGGCTCCGCCTAAGCCTTCGGTGTAGACTCGGTTTGTGCTCGACGCCATGGCGAGCGAAGCTGAGCAGGAGAATACGAAGCTCGACCACATCATGGAGAGTTTGGATCTGCTGTTTGAACGTGTCACAGATATGGGTATTCAGCAGCAACAGATGAAAAAACAAATTGATGATGCAGCTTCTACTGCACAGCAGCAATCAGCAGCACAACAGCATATGGCGAGTCAGCTAGCCGAAACAGGTCGTGCTGTGGCTAAACTCACCATGGAGAAGATGAAGGAGGTGGAGAGTGATGAATCAGACACTGATTACGCTTCAGATGGGTCATCAGTCCTTAAGCATTTCCATAAGAAGGAACAGGGCACGAGTAAGACCAGAAAAGACCATTATGAGCAGAACATCATACCAAAACACCATGTACCAAAGGTTTTCTATTCTAAATTCAATGGGGACAACCCTGTTATTTGGAAGGACAAGTGCATAGATTATTTCCTTTTGGTGGATTTCGAACCAAAACATTGGGTCAGAATGGCTGCAGTACATTTTGAGGAATCAACTTCTAAGTGGTTGAGAGTCTATAGGAAGAAATTTCCCAATCCTACTTGGATACAGTTTGTGCAAGCTGTTGAGGAAAAATTTGGGAAAGATGACTATAGAAAGGCTCTGACTGATCTGTTAGACTTGAGGCAGACAGGTTCAGTGGAGGAATATTTCAAAGAATTCCAAGAATTACAATATCATGTGTGTATGCATAATGAAGGTTATGGGGATCTTTTCTTTGCCTCCCAGTTTGTTAATGGACTGACGGAAGAGATCAAGTACATTGTGCAATCTCAGGTGCCTGAAGATGTGGACAGAGCTGTACTGTTAGCTAAGATTCAACAAACAATTGTGGAGAGGACCAAAACAAAAGGTCAGAGGTGGAATGCAGGATATAGAAACACCACACAGGGTACAAAGCCTGAACCAAAGGTCCCAGTTTCCAATCAAAATCTCTGGAGAGAAAGGCAATTGAGGGATTTTAGAAAGGCTAATGGTCTCTGTTATTTCTGTGGTGATAAATATGACCCAGCTCATCCTGAGGTATGCACCAAGAAAGCCAAACCTCAAGTAAATGTATTGGCCATGAATGATTTGGACCAGAAACTCACTGAAGAGGTCCTCAATCAGTTGGCAGTGGAAGATACCTTAGCTGAAGAGTTCTTCTATTTGTCTCTCAATGCAATCTCTGGAACTGACAACAAAGAATGTATCAAGCTCAAGTCATTGGTCAAAAACAAAGTCATGTTGATCCTAGTAGATAGTGGCAGTTCCCATTCTTTTGTCAGCAGTGCATTTGTGAGTCAAGCTGGACTGGAGACAGTACCAACTACACCAAAGCAGGTCAGATTGGCAAATGGGGACACCCTAGTGTCTGACAAAATGGTATCTCAGTTGCAGTGGTGGTTTCAAGGACACACTCTAACAATGGATGTGAGAGTGTTAGACATGGGGGCTTATGATGCTATTTTGGGATTTGACTGGCTTAAACTTCATAGTCCCATGCAGTGTCATTGGGAACAGAGAACCATGGAATTCCAAGATCAGGGCAAGAATATAAAGTTACAAGGAGTTCTTCCACAGCTGTCCCAAGTGCAACCTATAGAAGCTGAGCAATTATGGAAAGCATGCAAAGGAAATGATATTTGGGCATTTGCAGTGGTAGAGGTGGTGGATACTAAAAAGCAAGAGGAGATTCCTGCTTCTATTCAGGATCTGCTACAACAATATCCAGAGTTGTTCAAAGAACCTACAAGTTTACCTCCTTAGAGGGTCTATGACCACACTATTTCCTTATATCCTGATGCAGTACCAGTTAATTGCAGACCTTATAAATATTCACCATAGCATAAATCTGAAATTGAAAGGCAAGTACAGGAGTTATTGGCAGCAGGGTTGATAGAGCATAGTTCAAGTCCATTTGCCTCTCCTGTATTACTTGTGCAAAAGAAAGATGGATCATGGAGATTTTGTGTAGATTATAGAAGACTCAATGCTCTGACAATCAAAAACAGATTTCCTATGCCAGTCATAGAGGAAATTTTAGATGAGCTATTTGGAGCCAAGTACTTCACTAAACTAGACATGAGATCAGGGTATCATCAGGTGAGGATGAGGGTGGAAGATGAATTCAAAACAGCCTTCAGGACTCACCATGGACACTATCAATTTAAGGTGATGCCTTTTGGGCTGACTAATGCTCCCTCTACATTCCAATGCTTGATGAATGAACTGCTCCAGCCATTTCTCAGGAAATTTGTGATAGTGTTTCTAGATGATATCCTTATATATAGTTCCTCTATTGAGCAACATGAACAGCACTTGCAGCAAGTTTTGGAGGTCCTCAAGCAAAATCAGTTATATCTTAAGCTAAGTAAGTATTCTTTTGCCCAAACCAGACTTGAATATTTGGGCCATATTATTTCAGCACAAGGGGTGGCCACTGAACCATCCAAAACTGAAGCTGTGTTAAAATGGCCTGTTCCAACAAATACCACTGAAGTTGGAGGGTTCCTTGGCCTGACAGGATACTATAGAAAATTTGTCAGAAATTATGGTATCTTAGCAAAACCTTTGACTCAACTATTGAAGAAAACAACATTCTGTTGGTCTGACCAGGCTCAAAAAGCATTCTTGGCACTTAAATCAGCTATGGTTTCTACTCCAGTACTGGCTCTACCAAATTTCTCTGAACAGTTTACAATTGAGACTGATGCCTGTGGGGATGGCATAGGAGCTGTGTTAATGCAAAAGGGCAGCCAGTGGCTTTCTTGAGTAAAGCATTAGGGGAGAAACAGCCCCTCTCTATCTATGAAAAGGACTTTTTAGCCTTGGTAATGGCTGTGGATAAATGGTGCCAGTACATACAACATCAGGAGTTTGTCATGAACACTGATCACAAATCCTTGTCTTATTTGGATGATCAACACCTTCACTCTGACATACAAAAGAAAGCTATGGCACGACTAATGGGCCTCAAGTTCAAGATTGTGTACAAGAAGGGACGAGACAACATAGCAGCTGATGCATTGTCCAGGGTAGGACACATGATGGCTCTGCAAAATTCAGTGGAACTTCAACCATCTTGGCTTCAGGAAGTCATGAATTCTTACTCAACTGATTTGCAAGCCCAAGCACTCTTAGCTCAGCTGGCCATTCACAGTCCTAACGAGGAAGGCTACAATCTGCAACAGGGTATCATTTACTTGAACAACACCATATGGATTGGTAGCAATTCAGCTCTTCAGACCAAACTGATAGCAGCACTTCATTCAACTGCCATAGGAGGCCACTCAGGAATTCAGGCTACTTATCAACGAGTGAAGAACCTATTTTCCTGGAGAGGTCTCAAAGCAGATGTAGAAAACTTTGTTAAGCAATGTGCCATCTGTCAGCAAGCAAAACATGGTCAACAACATCCATCTGGTTTACTCCAACCACTACCCATCCCTACTGCTGCTTGGCAAGATATTTCTATGGATTTTATAGAAGGCCTTCCCACCTCTGATCACTACAATGCTATCATGGTCATAGTGGATAGACTTACTAAATATGCTCATTTTGTTCCAGTTAAGCATCCTTATACAGCTCCCAATATTGCAAGGCTTTTCCTGGACAATGTGGTGAAATTACATGGTTTGCCAAAGACAATTGTGTCTGATAGAGACCCTGTGTTCATCAGTTCTTTTTGGAGAGAACTCTTCAAACTGTATGAAGTCAAACTGACCATGTCCACAGCCTATCATCCCCAAACAGATGGTCAGACATAGAGGGTGAACCAATGCCTGGAAATGTATTTGCGTTGTGCCATTCATGAGTCACCCAAGCAGTGGAAAGCATGGCTTCCTTTGGCTGAACTGTGGTACAATTCTGCATATCACACATCTCTGGGCTGTTCTCCATTCAAGGCATTGTATGCTTGTGAACCAAATTTGGTAATGGCACCACCAACACCTGCTACCACACCTGTTACTGTCACTGAGATGATCCACAACAGAGAACAACACTATCAAAATCTCAAATACCATCTACTGGCAGCACAAAACAGGATGAAGTTACAGGCTGATAAGAAGAGGACTGACTTAGAGTTTCAGGTTGGGGATCAAGTGCTCCTGAAGCTTCAACCATATGTGCAAACATCAGTGGCTAACAGACCTTACCCTAAACTCTCCTTCAAGTATTATGGACCTTATGAGGTGCTGCAGAGAATTGGGCAAGTAGCCTACAAGCTTAAACTACCTGATGGCGCTCAGATTCACCCAGTGTTTCACATTTCTCAGTTGAAGCCCTTTACTGCTGATTATACACCGGTCTATTCTGAGCTACCCAAAGTCAGTGATCTCTCGGTTGTCAATACATATCCCGAAGTGATCATGGAGCGAAGACTAGTGAAAAAGGGGAATATGGCTATTCCTCAGGTCAAGATCAAGTGGTTTCATCTCCCAGAAGCTGCTGCTACATGGGAAGACTACAACGTTCTGAAGGCCAAATTTCCTTCGGCACCTGCTTGGGGACAAGCAGATTCTTTGGAGGGGAGAGTTGTCACACCAGCGTTGACCTGAAGGCGAGAAGGACCAGAAGACGTGTTTTTCAGAACGTTGGCGCGTTTCTTAATTTACGTTTTAGCTGCTTGTATGACATGTGGGCCAGAGGCCGGGTTTGTAATCATTTAAGTACTCAGTACTCGAGCAGAGGCAAACTATGAACAATATAAACACATAGAATTCAGGAAAGGGGAAATCCTCCTCGATCCAAATTTTCTCCCTTATCGATCCTTGCGTCTATCTCACGTCTCCGGTGAATCGCTGGAGGCCACGGGAGGTGACATGGCTGGAACCTGGAGCTTCAGAGACATCAAACACAACCAAGCAGGCCAGGGACGTTGTTGCGATTCGCGACAACCGGACCTCGCGGGCCACGGCAACCGGCGCCGCCGCCGGTCGGTGACTCCATCTCGCCTCCAACTTACATCTCGTTTGACTGCGCAAGTTTTCGGACCGATAAACATGCGGGCACTATGAAATATGAGGCGGATGTAGGCAGTCCTGGATGTAGGCCGCTGCCGCTTTGGGCATGGGGAGGTCGTGGCGGCGGCGGGCGGCAGGGCTGGAGCTTCGTGGTCCGTCTGACGGCGGCAGGTTGATTTTATTATAAAAGGCCCCTAATTATTTGCAAGAAGCCCCCCAATTCGGATCGCGGTTAATAATCGCGATCCAGATATTTGCATAAAAACCCCAATTTGGATCGCGATCCAAATATTTGTATAAAACCCCCTACATGAAACAGAATTTCTGAAAATAGTCCCTTCGTTGCGCCTGCCGTCCTTCCCCTCCGGCGACGACTACGGCCGGCTCGCCGTCGCGGCTGGAGAATGGATTCAGCACCTCCTCCTGTTCTCCTTTTCCCCCCTTCCTCACTGGACCTCTCCTCTCGCGCTACATCCTGCTCCGCTGCTGCGTTCTTCCTACCCCTGTCACGCGGCTTCTTTTTGCCGGTGCCGTTGGCGCCGGCGGCGCGGCGGCGCCATTTCCGTTCCATGGACCGTCCCTTGTTGAGCAACAAGGTTTGGAAGATTCCCTCGCTCTGTATAGTCTGCTGATAGGAGGATGAACAGGTGCAGCATCAGACTCTCCTGTCATCAGAACTCATAACGAAAATCAATTAAGAAGTGGTTCTGATCGATATATGCAAAGAATAGCTGAAAGTGCATCTGAAAAGCTGAACTCTGAAGACAATTTCGTCATTATACTGCCAGTAATGTACTTGCCAAGTAAGAACTGCCTCCTCTGGCTTGCAAGCTTTTGGAGAAAGTATATGTGGAGCAAATGGCATGTAACTAACGCCATTTCGATGAGAGTGAGATTCTAACAGAGCTCATCAGTCCATCTCTGCTCCACAAAGTCCTGACTGCAGAGACTTGCTATGGAGATCACAAGCTGGGAAGTACTATTCATTCACCAACTTTAAGGCTTAAGCTCGTGTAGTCAAGTTAGAGTCCTAGTGTATGTGTAACGTCCGATTAGTTAGACTTTCCGCACACGTCCGATTAGTGTCTCTGTCGTCATGTTTAACGAAGAAATGAAGTAGTGTCACACCTTTTGTGAACCACACACTGAAGTAGTGTCTCTGTCGTCATGTTTGTGGAAATCGGAAACTGAAACTCAAATCGATTTCTTACTTCCCTTCTAAGATTATGGTTAAAACTTCAAAAGTTTGGACGAAGGCCTTTCGCTGTGCTTATCACTCCACGTACTGTCAATTGCAGTGCACCTCGACATCTCGTAGATGTTGACCATCAGATGTACTGAGCAGAAACCTGCATAATTCTTCATTTCTTCGTATCTGCTGAAGTTCCCATGACTTGGAACAGACCAAACTTCCAATGACATCGAGAATCTTGGATGATGGGACATTATAGCCTGCTGAATCGGAGGTCGATTTTGGGCTGAGCATCTTGCTTAATTTTTGTTTCCCACGCATGGTTACTACGGAGCAGCATCTAGGAAGCTATACAACAATGCTGACCCAACAGCAACAGCCAACAGGCCAACTTCTGTACATCTGAAGGCTGAAGCATCACTCTCCTGTCGTCAGAATTTTTAGAACCAATTCAGCCAAATGAATTAGGTCCTGCAATGTACGAAAGCATTTTGATTTTGGAGACTTGAAACTTTGGAAAAGGATGTCGTTTGGGGCAAGAACGATTCGACATGGTCGAGTGGGGAGGTCGGCCAAACTTTCGTCAATGGAATCGAGCATCTTTCTTGGTTGATGAGACATGGACCAACGCATACTGCAGGACAGGAGGTACTACCATGAACTGGGCCAGAGATGTTTCTCGCTTTGTGCAATGAAGAAGCGATGAACAATCAATGATAAATAGCCTTCCCTTTCGTGTACAGGAATGAGATGAACTGCTGAACTAGCAGATTGTTCATGAGGCCTGACTTGGAAGCAGTAGAAAAAAGTCATTGTGATAATAATGGTTGACATAGCGTAGCACCCAGTAGGCCAGTACAATCTCTTTTGTGCCCACACCCACAACAGTTTGGAATTGGAACCTCTTTAAAGAAAACAAAAAGGTGCAAAATGGCCACTTTGTTTCTGCAAAGATAAATCGGCCCAACAGACCCATGACGACCCTTCCTGGTGTTTCATTTTATTGTTTCCAAAGATGATGCAGCAGAAACTAAGGTGTTTTGGAACATAAATGAAGAAACCTATTTAATGCAAAGTTTTTCTTTCCCGTTTCATAAACAAGACGTACCATTTAATCACCACAATGTTGTGATCAAATGTACGGCATGATTTGTGTTGCCACTTGAAATAAAACTAAAAATTCACTTGCAAGTAGGCACAACGAGCTCATCTTGGTGAAAAAAAGAGAGCTCATCTTCGCTTGCAAGTACAGTTGCTTGCCTTTTGTTTTCTCAAGAGAGGCTCACATTCATTTCCTTCAAACTTATTAGATCCAAAACGCCAAAGGCTCCAGTGATCTTTCCGTGAAATCATGAGGTCGCTTGAACATCATGCACGCGTGAGCTTGTCGCAGCATGATCTGCAGGTTCCCTGCTTTATTGTACTTGAGGCCAAACGTGGTCATGTGGAGCACGCGCTGGTTTTGTGGTGGGTCGTCGATGTCAAGGTCGACCTCAGTAGGGTCATGGTGCAAATGCTGATCATCCTTGTGGAACAGGGACTCAACAAGGCAGAACTTGCTGTCACCCATGTAGATGAGCTTGGCACCCCGATGCAACTTTGACTCCTTGTGGAACATCTTATTCTCGCCGAGCTTCCAAGACGGAGGGGACGTTAACTCGGCAGCAACAGGTGGCACATCACAGGAACAGAGGCGCCCAACATTTTCTTTGTCACGGGCAAGGCCAACCCACGCTTCCAACTCAGCATCAAAGTGAGCTTGGCCATCAAAAGGCAGCAGCCAGTCACCATGGTATGTCCACTTGAGGCGCTCCGCATTAAAGGAGAATGTGCCTGGGCAGTTCTTATGCTGCCGGCTGCCGGAGGACACAAAGAAGGTGCGGCCGTCTGGGTGCAAGGCATAACATGCAATTTGCATGTTATAGAATGGCAGCTGCGAGTTGACGGTGGTCCGGGACCATGGGGCCTCGCTGTCATGCGGTGGCGGTTCGCCAAGGTATTCAGAGCGGTCTTCCAGGAACAAGAAGAGCTTGCCGCTGATTGAGGCGAAGAGGGGAATGCCATAATCCGAGCGGCAGGAAGGCCACGGACAGATTGCCGAGCTCAGTGTATGGGTGTCGAATGCTGGGATGGCCGGGCTCGTTGCTTTGGCCTTCATGGCGAAGATCTTGGAGCCGTGGGAGACGAAATTCCAGGACCTCACGTGTGGGGCTTCGATGCGGGCGACCGGTGGCTCAGTGAACCGCTTCGGTGGCATGTTAGTGTCGGCGGCGCCAGAGTTGAAGGCATTGACGTCCAACTTACGGACACTGTAGCCCCTTTCCCAGTCGTCCAGCAGCAGGTACAGATGCTGCTTCCGCTCCTGCGGCGGCCGGCCGCCGTGTTCCTCTGATCGTTTGCGCTTCGGCATACTCTGTCCCCGTGGCTCGTATGTCTCTCCCCCCTTGTGTATGTCGGTGCGCCCCATGAATCGTGATCACGTCGCGCGCTAGCTCATGTATTTATAGAGAGATCGTGAGGGAACGAATTCGTATCGGAATAGATCAGTATATAAGCAATAAAAAACCAAGTTTTTTGTTTACCTTGTGTGTCAACCTCTAATAAGGCCGTCTCTGACACATGCTCGGACCCGAATTAGAGATGGCAACGGGATCGTAATAACCCCATAAACGACCTCCGAGAGATGAAATTTCCTTGCACGACGGTCCGCTTCCACCGTCGAGACTCCAAGAGAGAGGGACGCGGAGGACGCCGGAGGAGGAGTAGGCGCTCCGGCGCAGAGATGAAATTAGCCTTGGGACTCTGCGGCTGCGGCTCTTCGCTGGGTGGGAGGAAATCAGGAATCTTCGATCTAGGGTTTACATTGACTGGATGGAGTCCGGGAATGCCAAGGACACGGGGGCCTCTCGGAAACGTGCCGCTCTCTAGGCCTGCATTTTAAACAATGGCTGTGCTTGGGCCAATTTTGGGCTCATGGCGGGCCCTTTTTTAACAACTCCTTCCTTACCATCACTGGGTATCTCAAATTTTTTCACATCCATGCCGAAATTACTGCCACAATTATTGTAGCAAACTTTTTAGTCTTTTCCTTAACATTAACAGGTGGGATAAATATGTTTCATAGCTCACAATAAGCAATATAGCATTCTTGATTGGCTCAACTATATATGCAGAGCTAAAAAAAGAAATTATTGCTTGAGAGTTTAGTTTGTATGAGTGCTTATATATAATTTATGAATAAATTTAGATACCTAAAAATGCTTAATTATATTTGTGGCCAGTGTTGGTGTTTAGATCCGACCAGGGGTGGAGTCAGGATTTAAGAATAGGGGGGCCATAAACAAAAGAAGGTAGAACTAACAATCACGCCACATGGTTTTACTCATATGTGATAGTGGATGTTTCACAATTGATGCACATGGTCCTCGAAGAAGACCAGAAATACAACAAGGTTCAAAGACCGGATAAGAACAACAACTACATCGAAGGCATCGGCGCGGCGGCATCGACGGCAGGGTGCCGTACAGGCGTCGATGACGCATACACCAAGATGAAAGACCGTGTGAACGTCGAAACCTCGTCCGGCGGGAACATCTGGGCCAATCCAAACTGGCGTGCTACTCGGTGCGGTAGGTGAATCTCGACCACGTAGAAACAAGTCAGGGGGCATCTCATCCTCCAAAGGTCCTCGGCGCGGCGACACATCGGGTTCAGAGGCATCGCCTGGACTACCACTGTTTTGTAAGGCTCCCACTCAACCTGTGAAAGGTATGTGCCAAGGTTAAAGCAATTGCGTGGTGGAAATTAGTCACCACGCAATATATATGGATAAAGGTAATGACAAGCAACAAGGTTAAAGCAGCTAGCACGCCCTCACTGTAGTATTTGGACAGAGCATTGAAATCGATACATAGATGTGCCAAAACCATGTGCATCAATGTAGCATTCACGAAAAATTCAGTGAATGTTTGTGGGACAGCAATAAAAAAGGCTGGCCCCCACTGGGCCGCTTCAGAACATAGCTACACAGGGCCTCCAGCACGCGTACGTATAGACATACGGACACCACAGGTACATGCATGTACAGTACAGCCACCAAATAGGGCGTACGTATCGCTATATGCTGTTTCTGTTTCACTTTATTTCTGCTTCTCTTTGAATGATTTTTTTTCCATCATGCACATTCGTCCTCAAGCAATTTGTTGCTATCCCAATTTCTGAAAAGGGACCAATTCTGCTTTCTGATCCAAATATAGATTTGATTTGTCCATCGATCGGGACCACAAATTAAACAAACAATGACACAATGCACAGACACAAAAGCGTGGAGATGACACAATGAACAGACACAAAATTGCAGCTCACTTTACCTTTGTACTAACTCACTTTTATAACTTAACTAATTTTATTTAATATATTAACATATATAACACTGGAAAAGGCGCTATCAAGGTATATTTCATGTTGGATTCGATGGACTAATTTGATTTTGCAGATGTTGGTATGTGTTTTTGTATAAATTTAGCCAAGGAATACTTATAATATATCTTTTTTCCACTAAGTATTTGTACCAAATCTAAAGTGAACTACTCCCTCTATATATCCTAAAAACTTAAGAATTTCTAGCAACTTGAGTACAAGCTAAGTATATATAAATATAAAGTATATCCTACTCCTCATTCAACAAGTAGGAACACTCCTATGTCCTAACTGCCTCAATTGTAGCATTTTTTTAGTCTTTTCCATAACATTAAAAGGTGGGCTAAATATGTTGCATAGCTCACAATAAGCAATAGCATTCTTGATTGGCTCAACTATGCATAGCACAAAAGAATATAAATTATTGCTTGATAGTTATATCTAATTAATTGGTGAATAAATGAAGATACCTATAAATGCTTATATTTGTGGGCAGTGTTGTTGTTTAGATCCGGCAACATGACGAGGTGTATCTCAAGGTAGTGGATTTCTCGAAGGTAATAAATGTTGACACACAATTTAGACGGATTAAGAGTGTTAAATAACGTAAAAGACTATGTTTGCGTTGGTTGTATTGATTTGCTTTTGGAGGGATTTCTTGCCTCGACTTATCAATCTATTCGTTTGGCTGGTGGCTGATGTTGATTTGTTCTGATATAAAAGTGTAGTGCTGGCTGGTTGCTGGTTTGTTCTGAGAAAAAAATATTGTTGGCTGCTGGCTGATAAGCCGGACGAACAAGGGGTGGGGTGGTATGATTACATATCGGTTGTTTATAATGTGCTTATAGAGGAATCATACTTTTATTACAACAAATACTTTCCTCATCCTCAACCAGTTCATTCTATTCCATGTAGACCACACTGTTCTACGCCACGATCCATAGTAGTTGTGACTAAATGAATTTCTAAGTACATATATCTTGCATCACGTTCAAAAAATATCTTGCATATATGATAAGATGATTTGGAATTTGAGTACTTTCGTTTGGCTGGTGGCTGGTGCTGGTTTGTTCTGAGATAAAAGTACTGCTGGCTGGTTGCTGGTGGCTGTTTTGTTCTGAGAGAAAAATACTGCTGACTGGTGGCTGATAAGTCAAACGAACGGAGCGGTTTCAGGGAGTGAGATCGATCGACATGCATCCACACACACTGGAGTAGGAGGAGTACTCCACAGGGGGATGTTGGCATCTGGGTGGGGATGCGGCCCGCCATATCTCCTGATCAGGGGCACCTCTTGATGGCAAATGTCAGGCGATGATCCCCAGCTTTCCGTGGGGAATTAACTGTGCTGCGCGCGCCTCTGCCGCCCATCTTTTCCTCGGCACGGCACGACGGCACCCACCACCGCCCGCCTGAGCGGAGGCTCGTGGGCTCGCACGACCGCTTTTTGGCTAATCACATCCGTGTCCCGCCTTTCCCCTGCATGCCCTGTGGATTTGCCTTTTACCTCTGCAAATAAAAAGCTTGTCAAATAGAGTACTGCTGCTAGTGGTAGGAAGGTTACAATGGCCACCCAGCTAGTTTTGTTTTACCGCATGCAGCGCCTAATAGCAATTGCGTGGTGACTAATTTCCACCTCGCGTGACTAAGCTAGACCAACTACCTCACGGATTTTTATTAAGAAGGAGAAATCATCTCTCGATCTAGAAAATCTCCGAATCCCGGTTTTACCGGTGAGGGAACTTTCTTAAAAAAACTAGCTCCATAATTTGTTCCGATGAGAAATCGACTCTGGGTCACCTGGTTGTGACCATACCTCATCTCTCTAAGACTGTCTCCAGCAGCTCGTCGATCTGCATCGGCTTCTGCAGAAAGGAGAGAGAAGAGAGGGAGGGGGGGGCAGGCATTCCAGCAGCTTGTCGCATCCCCTCATGCAACCACCACGGCAGTTGGTTCCCACGATCGCGAGGAGGGGGAGAGAGGGGGGCTGCTAGCGAGCGATGGGGAGGGAGGAGGAAGAGAGAGAGAGAGAGAGAGAGTAGGAGGGGGGAGAAGAGGCGGGCCCGCGGCATCTGCTCGCGTCGGTGCTCTCCGCCTCTGGCCAGCGGACGCATCCTTGGCCGGCGGGCGCAAGGGCGGAAGAGGCGAGGCGGACGCGGTCGTTGAGATGAAGAAAGGAGAGAGACACCCCCCGGGGATGCGCGTGACCGGGGGGCGTCGCTGCAAAATGCAGCATCCCTTGCGGCACCCGCTGGAGGCGGAATAGTGCTCCCAGGATCTGCATTTTGCAGATGCAGATCCATTTGGAGCACTTGCTGGAGACGGTCTAACCAACCAGACTAGAGGAACTTTGATACCTTGCCTGACTAAGGCTGTGTTCGACATAACTTCAACTGATTTGTAAGATATATTTATTCTGATAGAAAAGTACCGAGCGCTGATTTATACAACATATTTGTTCTCAGAGAATTTTTCCCGTAAAAAACCAACGAAGAGAAGTCTAAGGGCTTGTTCGTTTCCATCAGCTTCAATCCGGTCGGAAATAATAGATATATTAAGAAAATCACGATAGAGATTCGGATTTATTCCGGATCAAGAACTAATTTACTCATCATGATAGGTAGAATAAGAGACCAAAGAGCCAGATTGATTCCACACCTATTGAATAGTGGATTGATTCCGAGTCTCTTGGTGTACCTATCATGAGTAAATTACTGTTTGACCCGGAATAAGTCCAGATCTCTTATTGTAGCTATCATGATTTTCTTGTTACATTTATAAATCTTGACCGGAATCCATTCTGATGGATAAGAATAAGGCCTAACGCAACTTTAATTTTCTTTACCATACGGAAACGCCATTAACCCACTCGATCGGCCTCCTTTTGACTGAAACATGAGCCGCTCAACTCACTTTTTACCGGACTGACCAGATTGGACATAAATCACACCCGTGTGGCATTAAACCTAAGCGATGAAAGGGAGCGCAGCAATAATAGAAAAGGCTGCTGCACGAGAGAGAAGAGAGAGAGACAGAGTTTTGTTCTCCCTGGCGCTGGAAAGCCCATTCCTGTACAATACCACTCCAACTACAGTAGCCAGTACAGTCAGTTGTACTAGTCGGCATGTTTACCTGAACTTGAATGTTGGCAGGTTTTATCCCTGCACCGCAGATGAATCCAGGAGAGATACGAAGCTGCTTCCGGTGATTAACCTGCTCTCCTCCGAAATGTCTACCATTGCGAATGAACTTTTTATTTTAATGGAGCAGAAGTAGTGCTATGCATGTCATATAAGAGCAGCAGCAGCAGCAGCGTGTATTTGTTCGATAAGAAAACATGAAGAATACTGTATGTCAACAAGGCAAAGCTCACACAAATTTACTTCAACGTGAATATATTGAATGTCAGGCGCGTGGCGCGAAACTCAGCGTCAGCTCCTCCCCTGCACCGGCCTGTAGTCAGGCGTGCGTGAAGCAGCCGGGACTAAGATTTTTAGACTCCGGAAGCCATGGAGGTTGGAATCTGGCCCATAGGTTCCGGCGGCCGGGGTGTACTGAGATGTGGGCCGTGTCAGAGTGAATGTCAGATCATGGCAGCGTAAATACGGGCCGGGAAAGCGAATACGCAGGCTTTGAAATGAGAGGATCAGAGTTGGGCCGGAAGCTGCACCGGGCCAGGAAGTCAGGTGGTTCCTGTCCTAAAATATCTACTCCTTCTCTTTCCCCTCACCGTTCAATCCATTCAAACCTTCGTTCTCTCTCTCCCATTCCAGATCGTCGGCGCGCTCCTCCCTCCTCCGCGGTCGACGGCGCGCACCTTCCTCCTCTCCGCGGTCGGTAGCGGGGTCGAGGCCGGCGGGCGCTGTCTCCTCCCTGCCCGCCGCCTACTCCTCCCTTGCACCGGCGGTCCATCCCTCCCTCCCTCCCGCGGTGCGGGTGGTGGGTCGGGGACAACCTGGTTTTGCGGCGCAAAAGCGCGGCGCAGGCCAGCCTCCGGCAGCGGATCTGCGGCAGCGCTGGAGCGCCCACGTCCTTTGGCGTGTGGATCCCGGACCGAGCATCGTACTCAGTAGGTGCCTCACCGGATCTTGGGCGGCACAGCGCGGTCTCCTGCTCTTGGGCCGGCGGCTGCTTCTCCCTCCTCTCGGGGTCGACCTCTGCCACGGCCTGGGGAGTGCAGCTCTGCGAGTGCGCGCGGATCCGGTCCTATGCGGGCCTGGCACGCCGTCTACGCAGGGCTCCGGTCACGCCGTCGACGGATCCGAGGCAGCAGTGGTGTCCAGGTCCCGGCGTGCAGGCGGTGGCGCTCCTGCGTGGCCTGGTGTTCACCCGCGGGCAACGGCGCCTCCGACTCCGCAGCGGCAAGCGCTGGCGTGTGGACGTGTGCGTCGATGTCTGTGCCTTCCAGAGGACGACGACATCTACAACACCTGCTCCACCTCGTTCGACAGTGCGTCGTCCAGCCCGGCCGCGCCCTGCCATCGGCGCGTCTTCGACGGCGGCGGTGGCTCCTTCTTCAGCGCGCCGGACAGCCCCATCCACCACGCCCTCTTCTCCACGTCGTCCTGGGCCTCCACTGCCTCCGGTCCCGGCGGGTGTGCGCCCTGTTCGTTTGGCTTATCAGCCACCAGCCAGCAGTATTTTTCTCTCAGAACAAACTAGCCACCAGCAACCAGTCAGCAGTACTTTTCTCTCAGAACAAATCAGCACCAGCCATCAGCCACCAGCCAAACGAACAAGCTGCTGGTGCGCGGGCGCCACGGAGACCGAGTTCGGCGTCAGATCCGGCCGCTCACCCTGCCCCCGCTCCCGGATCTAGACCCCGGCAACGACGACGATGAGGATGGCGGCCGCGCCCCAGGCAAGGGGTCGCGCTCACGGGCACGCGCAGCCGTGCGTGGCGGCTTCGGCTGCTTCCTTTTTTTTCCATTTTTGTTTCTCATACCAATGGGCGAACACCGTCGGCGAGTTTTCGTGGCCCCTGGTTTCTTTTCTCCTCTGTTCTTCTATGCAACTTTCTTTTCTTCTGGGTGCAGTCAAAAAAACATGCTTAGTTGGACATTTTGATTGGGAATGCTGCTTTTCCTTGCTGCTACTGGAGTTCTTTCTTTTCTTTTGAAAAAATGATGCCTTCTTTTACAAGGAGATTGCCGCAGCCCGACGCCGTGCGTCGCCCTTGCTGGCCTTCGTGAGTGTTCATGTTGTTTCTTCCTTTTTGTTTGCCTAATTTTCCCATGTAACCATGTTGTCACTTATTGTTGCCTTTCTTTTTGTTCCTTCCTTTTTGTTTGCTTAGGACCAGTTTAGTTCCCAAAATTTTCACCAACAATCCGTCACATCAATCTTCTTTCCACTAATTTAGAGTATTAAATGTAGATTAATGACAAAACCCATTTCACGACCCCTACCTTAATTTTCGAGACGAATCTAACGAGCCTAATTATGTTATGATTAGACAACATTGTGCTACAGATTAATTAGACTTAATGGATTCGTCTCGCAATTTCCTGTCCATTCGTGTAATTATTTTTGTAAATAATCTACGTTTAATACTCCTAATAAACCTTGAAAGAGGACCCAAAAGTTTCACTTCGCGAACTAAACGGGCCTTAATTTCCCCCCTGAACTGACTGATTGTTGCCTTCACATCCAAGTCTCTTTATCCAAAATCCCCTTTTGCTTATTCTCTACACTTATCTTGTGCAGGGAGAAGTCCTAGCATCTGGAAACTCATTTGTGTTCTTAGGTAAATGATTAGATCTGAAAGTGATCTCCATGTGGACCAGGAAGGCCGTTGTATTTTTTTTCTTCCGTTCTTTGGTTCTTTTTTCTTGTCATGAATGGCCAGTTGATTTTGTGCAGTCCATAAGATGCACACATATGTTCGTACGATGCACCAAAACCTCGCTTGGTTGATTAGTTCTTTCTTCTATGATTTGATATCATCGAATTTGGCTGTTCATAGGTGTTCAAGGTGTGTACAACCATAATACAATTTTATCACAGATTTTTATTTGAGCTGAATTTGTAGCCGGAGCATAGCTTGTTCTAAGATCAAACCTTTGTGTTCAAGAGTTGAGCATCTGAGGTACATCGTGTAAATGTATCAAATCTGATATTTGACTATACTTGAGAATGTTGGAAAAATATATGTGCTCATATGGTACCAGATGTGTTGGGAAAAATATATGTGATCACATGGTACCGGGTATGTGAGGTTGTGGTACATGCGTTACCCAAATTAAATGGTGAGAAAGCAATTAAAAAATTATCGATGGTTGAAATAATTTAGAAAAGGTGTCAGATGAGGTCCAGGATTCAATCCATTTGTTAGAGGATCACGTGGGCCAGCTTGGGAGAGTAAAGTCAGTGTGCACGGCTCTAAAGTAAGGCCTTGTCTAGATTGCTAAAAATTCTAACGTTTTCTCCGCTCTCTCTCCATCACATCACATTAAATACGTCAAAAGACATAAGTTCAGAGTATTAAATATAGGTAAAAAAATAACTAATTACACAGTTTTGATGTACTTCGCGACACGAATCTTTTGAGCCTAATTAGGCTATGGTAGGATAATATTTACCACAAACAAACGAAAGTGCTACAGTGTGCTACAGGAGTTCAAAACGTTAAAAAGGCAAAATTTTCCACGAAACCTAAAAAAAAGGCCCGCGTTGGGCGGCTTTTCCTGACGCGCGGTACCATTATGTCACCTCTAATGGTCAGATACGCCACTAGAAAAATCGCGAATACACCCCCCTCCTGTCACATGGCCCACGTTTGCACACCTACCATTCTGTGATCAACGGCTGCGATTCAAAGTTCCATGACTTCAAGGGCAGCATTCGGCAGGTGTTAAAGAAACAAGCAGAGATACTGTACGGCAGATTTGTTGTGAAAGAAAAGTACTGCGTAAGAAGTTGTACAGCAGATTGATTAGGAGAGAAAATTACTGCGCAAAACAACCTGAACAAGCCTTCCGAACGGGCTCAAGGATCCACAGAGCATTTGCGTGAAGCAGCCCAGTCCTTGTAGCCAGGTCTCCTTGTGCTGATCTGATCATGCATGAGCTAGCCCTGGGAACTTGCGCCTATAATACCTACTGGGCTTTCGCAATGCTAGCTACTAGAAGCCCAGCGCCGCCGTATCGCGTCGTGCTACACAAAGACAGCAACCAACCCCCAGCAGGGCTGGCTGCCGCGCGGCGCCTGTGGTCTGTGGCGAGCGGCATTCCCTGACAGGATCGCCCTCGCCTGTTAGCATTAATCTTTGACTAGTTAGGTTGCATTTGGCTAGGACGTGTTTGTTCACGGTGTGGCCGGTAGATGCGTGCATGTGTTGCATGCTTGCATGTAGATTAGTTTGTGCTAGTCCATGCGTGTGCAGATAGTTAGCTAGTTAGTTCGCGTGTGTGCGCGTGTCTGTTAGGATTGCAGTAGCGGCAACGAGTTAGCGGTTGGCAGCATCGGTGGAGGAGCACGACGGGCCACAGATCAACACTAGAAGACCGATTCTCCCGGGGAGTAGGAGCTCACGAATGGGGAATGGCCGGGTCTTCAGGAAGCGTACGTGCGCTGGAAGATCGACGTGGTGGGAGTTGTGTGGGTGCTGAGTCGCCAAGATGAGCTATAAAAGGCCATGTAATCCTAGCATGTAAGGTGAGCCGAGTGAAGCAATGAAATAACCAGCCAAGATACAGGCCGTCCGTGCGGCCGCGGCGTTCGTCGTCGGAAAACCTTGTGTCGGTGCGTTCGTGCGCCATTGCTGTGTGCTTGAGCTCCCTCTCGCGTTCGTGCGTGAGTGATCGGTCCATAGGCGGTTCCAACATCGCCGGGCACCACCACCAACCCCCTGGGCCATAGCTTTGTCCGGCCTTTGGGAGGCGCCGCGCCAGGCCACCACGTCTGAGCGGCCGATTGGATTGGAAATTGGAATCTCACTAGCGACGCCACAATCAACCGGAGAACTTGAAAGCTTTCCCGCGTGCAATCACATCAACCAATCTTTAGGCTTGGCTGGTTTTCAAAAATTCGTTAGGATCCACTAATAGGTTTCTCATTCGATCGCAAGAGTTATTTTTGAGAGAGAGAGAGAGAGTATATTCAGGATGATTGCGCTCAAACTGTTTTTTTACTACTAAACTTTTGTTCATCAACATCTAAATGTACTACTAAACTTTTGGCAGACTAGCATTGATGCTTGTAGATTCACTGATCTCTCCATGTCACAAAGAGTGTTTATATCAAAATATATCAATGCTTTTGATGTCTAACAAGTTTCATTAGATTCATTATGACTTATATGTGACAAATACTGATGCGTTTCATTATAAATTTGGTCAAACTTCAAATAGTTTCACTGAGAAGGAAGAAAGTGAACACTCTTTGCGGGACGGATGGAGTACTTGAAAATCTGTTCTGAGTGTGGCGAAAGACTGTATTTTGTCATGTACTAAACTTTGCTTTGTCGTTGTATCTCCTTGGGAATCTCTGATCTCCTGGAGCACTTGTGTGCTTACAAGCAGCCAAAACAGGTGCACAAAGCCTGCAGGTGCATGGGGCCGGTCTACCAGTCTACTGTAGAGCACTAGAGCTATTGCATGAAACTAGTACGTGCGCTCTTGAACAGTGAGCAATACGACTAGCTGAGCAGTTCAGAAATGCAGGCAACTAGTACGGAGGAGTACTGGAGTACTCCCTCCGTTCTGAAAAACCTAACGTTTAGGACAAGGTTTGGGTCAAACATTAAGAATCTAAATCATCAATAACTTTTAAGCTGTTGAGTTTGCAGATGTGAAAACTATACGAATATATTTGTCTTGAAAAATACTTTCATAAAAGTATAGATATATCACTCTTTGATAAATAGTTTTATAATGACAAGAGGTCAAAGTTGTGTTTTGGAGACCGTGTTGCTGTCCTAAACGTAAGGTTTTTCAGAACGGAGGGAGTAGTACTACGGCTGTAGCTGTAGCATGAATACGCGTGCCTGCTGGAGTGCTACTCCCTCCGTATTGGTATTAGAAGACGTTTAAGACAAGGTTTAAGTCAAACATTAGGATTATAATGATGAATAATTTTTGAGTTATTGAGTTTGAAAATGTGAAAACCATATCAATAGATTTGTCTTGAAAAATATTTTCATAAAAGTATAAATATATCATTTTTGAATAAATATCTTTTTACAAAAAATAAGTCAAAGTTGTGTTTTGAAGACCGTGTCACAGTCAAAAACGTCATCTAATACCAATATGGAAGGAGTACCAGGTCTGGGGCCCTTGCTTTTGCTTGCATGGAACAAGGTTACTGGAGCCTCAGACCTCTGACTGTGGCAACTCCGATGCTGCATGGAGCAGCCAAACTCGCCAGGTTTACTGAATCCAATGGCTCCAGCTGGGAGCATCATCCATCAACTTGGATTCCTGTTTCTGTTGCATTCCTGTTTTTTACCAAACATTTCATACTGACGTGGATTTAAAATGAGAGTTTGTTTGAGCTACAAGCAATGTGTGGATTGCCTTGCCTTGTAATCTAATCTGCCTTTAATCTATAGATAGATAATTCTCGCTCCCTCAAATCCTAAACACATCGGGCCCCAGAGCCGATGCTGTCTCGGTATCAGACGGTGTCCCGCATCCGGTGAACACTTTTCTCCTAGCCGTTACGTGTTCCGTACAATGTTATTGGAGGTTGGGCACAGCAACCACAAAGTTGCGATTGAGATTTTTCTACTACACGGAAACACTCAATATATTACTATGGACTATGGTAGACATGGCTACACGCCAAAGCTAGACACACGTTTACTCCGTTTCTCCTTAGTGTGAAATAAAGTAAAAAGTGTTAACTTTTATGATTAAATTAGGGGTAATAGTGTATTAGTGGTGTACTGGTGTACGGTTTGTTATCGTCCAAACACATAATGTCTTTGCTCGCGAAATTACTACTAATTTGGCAGGACAATTTTTTTTTTACATGGCCAAATTTCAATCACCAGAACGGGCACGGTTCTGCTCAAAATATGGATTACCAACATACAGTATGAAACATTTGAGCTCCAAGCAAAGCAAACATCTACAGTACAATGTTTTCTTTTTCTTATTTTCTCTTTTTTTTAGAATTATTTCTCTTTCTTGTTTGTCTTGGCAGGAATTGTAAAATTTTTGCATTTTGGTCCTTTTTTCGTAAGAATTTTACATATAGACCCCTGGGGGAAACAATTGCAGAAATGGACCCAATGCACGGCGCCAAGCGCCTTGGCGCCATAGGTACATAGCACGGCGCCACATGGGCTGGCGCCGTAGCTTGACACGTCAGCTCCGCCGTGGCGCGGGGAAAATCCGGTCAAAGTGCACGGCGCCAAAAGCCATGGCGCCGTGGCGTGTAGGCACGGCGCCAGGGGGAATGGCGCCATGCCGTGTGACCACGGCGCTAACGGGCATGGCGTCGTGCTTCAGGACTTAGACCCGGCGCGGCCTTTCTTCCTCCTCTGCCCGCCTCTTTGCTCTTCTCTGCCTCCAGCGCTTGCAGCGCCGCGCCGCCGCCCGCCCGCCTCCCGCCGGATCCATACGCGACTCACCACCGAGCGTACCTTGACTACACTAACGAGATTGACGCCCTCGTCCCTTCCACGTTTCGTAAAGATGAAATGTTTCAACTACGTTCATTTGGTATGAAATGTTTTGATTTTGTGACTTACAATGACATACCTTTCACAGGTTGAGTGGGAGCCTTACAACATAGCGGTAGTCCAGGCGATGCCTCTGAACCTGATGTGTCGCCGCACCGAGGACCTTTGGAGGATGAGATGCCCCCTGATTTGTTTCTACGTGGTCGAGATTCACCTACCGCACCGAGTAGCACGCCAGTTTGGATTGGCCCAGATGTTCCCGCCGGACGAGGTTTCGACGTTCACACGGTCTTTCATCTTGGTGTATGCGTCATCGACGCCTGTACGGCACCCCGCCGTCGATGCCGCCGCGCCGATGCCTTCGATGTAGTTGTTCTTATCCGGTCTTTGAACCTTGTTGTATTTCTGGTCTTCTTCGAGGACCATGTGCATCAATTGGGAAACATCCACTATCACATATGAGTAAAACCATGTGGCGTGATTGTTAGTTCTACCTTCTTTTGTTTATGGGCCCCCTATTCTTAAATCCCGACTCCGCCCCTGGTCGGATCTAAACACCAACACTGGCCACAAATATAATTAAGCATTTTTAGGTATCTAAATTTATTCACAAATTATATATAAGCACTCATACAAACTAAACTCTCAAGCAATAATTTCTTTTTTTAGCTCTGCATATATAGTTGAGCCAATCAAGAATGCTATATTGCTTATTGTGAGCTATGAAACATATTTATCCCACCTGTTAATGTTAAGGAAAAGACTAAAAAGTTTGCTACAATAATTGTGGCAGTAATTTCGGCATGGATGTGAAAAAAATTTGAGATACCCAGTGATGGTAAGGAAGGAGTTGTTAAAAAAGGGCTCGCCATGAGCCCAAAATTGGCCCAAGCACAGCCTTTGTTTAAAATGCAGGCCTAGAGAGCGGCTCGTTTCCGAGAGGCCCCCGTGTCCTTGGCATTCCCGGACTCCATCCAGTCAGTGTAAACCCTAGATCGAAGATTCCTGATTTCCTCCCACCCAGCGAAGAGCCGCAGCCGCAGAGTCCCAAGGCTAATTTCATCTCTGCGCCGGAGCGCCTACTCCTCCTCCGGCGTCCTCCGTGTCCCTCTCTCTTGGAGTCTCGACGGTGGAAGACCGTCGTGCAAGGAAATTTCATCTCTCGGAGGTCGTTTATGGGGTTATTACGATTCCGTTGCCATCTCTAATTCGGGTCTGAGCATGTGTCGGAGACGGCCTTCTTAGAGGATGACAAACAAGGTAAGCAAAAACTTGTTTTTTATTGCTTATATACTGATCTAGTATTCCGATACGAATTCGTTCCCTCACGATCTCTCTATAAATACATGAGCTAGCGCGCGGCGTGATCACGATTCATGGGGCGCACCGACACCCACAAGGGGGAAGAGACATACGAGCCACGGGGACAGAGTATGCCGAAGCGCAAACGATCAGAGGAACACGGCGGCCGGCCGCCGCAGGAGCGGAAGCAGCATCTGTACCTGCTGCTGGACGACTGGGAGAGGGGCTACAGTGTCCGTAAGTTGGACGTTAATGCCTTCAACTCTGTCGCCGCCGACACTAACATGCCACCGAAGCGGTTCACTGAGCCACCGGTCGCCCGCATCGAAGCCCCACACGTGAGGTCCTGGAATTTCGTCTCCCACGGTTCCAAGATCTTCGCCATGAAGGCCAAAGCAACCAGCCTGGCCATCCCAGCATTCGACACCCACACACTGAGCTCGGCAATCTGTCCGTGGCCTTCCTGCCGCTCGGATTATGTCATTCCCCTCTTCGCCTCAATCAGCGGCAAGCTCTTCTTGTTCCTGGAAGACCGCTCTGAATACCTTGGCGAACCGCCACCGCATGACAGCGAGGCCCCATGGTCCTGGACCATCGTCAACTCGCAGCTGCCATTCTATAACATGCAAATTGCCTGTTATGCCTTGCACCCAGACGGCCACACCTTCTTTGTGTCCTCCGGCAGCCGGCAGCATAAGAACCGCCCAGGCACATTCTCCTTTGATGCGGAGCGCCTCAAGTGGACATACCATGGTGACTGGCTGCTGCCTTTTGATGGCCAAGCTCACTTTGATGCTGAGTTGGAAGCGTGGGTAGGCCTTGCCCGTGACAAAGAAAATGTTGGGCGCCTCTGTTCCTGTGATGTGCCACCTGTTGCTGCCGAGTTAACGTCCCCTCCGTCTTGGAAGCTCGGCGAGAATAAGATGTTCCACAAGGAGTCAAAGTTGCATCGGGGTGCCAAGCTCATCTACATGGGTGACAGCAAGTTCTGCCTTGTTGAGTCCCTGTTCCACAAGGATGATCAGCATTTGCACCATGACCCTACTGAGGTCGACCTTGACATCGATGACCCACCACGGAACCAGCGCGTGCTCCACATGACCAAGTTTGGCCTCAAGTACAATAAAGCAGGGAGCCTGCAGATCATGCTGCGACAAGCTCACGCGTGCATGATGTTCAAGCGACCTCATGATTTCACGGAAAGATCACTGGAGCGTTTGGCGTTTTGGATCTAATAAGTTTGAAGGAAATGAATGTGAGCCTCTCTTGAGAAAACAAAAGGCAAGCAACTGTACTTGCAAGCGAAGATGAGCTCTCTTTTTTTCACCAAGATGAGCTCGTTGTGCCTACTTGCAAGTGAATTTTTAGTTTTATTTCAAGTGGCAACACAAATCATGCCGTACATTTGATCACAACATTGTGGCGATTAAATGGTACGTCTTGTTTGTGAAACGGGGAAAAAACTTTGCATTAAATAGGTTTCTTCATTTATGTTCCAAAACACCTTAGATTCTGCTGCATCATCTTTGGAAACAATAAAATGAAACACAAGGAAGGGTCGTCATGGGTCTGTTGGGCCGATTTATCTTTGCAGAAACAAAGTGGCCATTTTGCACCTTTTTGTTTTCTTTAAAGAGGTTCCAATTCCAAACTGTTGTGGGTGTGGGCACAAAAGAGATTGTACTGGCCTACTGGGTGCTACGCTATGTCAACCATTATTATCACAATGACTTTTTTCTACTGCTTCCAAGTCAGACCTCATGAACAATCTGCTAGTTCAGCAGTTCATCTCATTCCTGTACACGAAAGGGAAGGCTATTTATCATTGATTGTTCATCGCTTCTTCATTGCACAAAGCGAGAAACATCTCCGGCCCAGTTCATGGTAGTACCTCTTGTCCTGCAGTATGCGTTGGTCCATGTCTCATCAATCAAGAAAGATGCTCAATTCCATTGACGGAAGTTTGGCCGACCTCCCCACTCGACCATGTCGAATCGTTCTTGCCCCTCCTTTTCCAAAGTTTCAAGTCTCCAAAATCAAAATGCTTTCGTACATTGTAGGACCAAATTCATTTGGCTGAATTGGTTCTGAAAATTCTGACGACAGGATAGTGATGCTTCAGCCTTCAGATGTACAGAAGTTGGCCCGTTGGCTGTTGCTGTTGGGTCAGCATTGTTGTATAGCTTCCTAGATGCTGCTCCGTAGTAACCATGCGCGGGAAACAAAAATTAAGCAAGATGCTCAACCTGAAGTCGACCTCCGATTCAGCAGACTGTAATGTCCCATCATCCAAGATTCTCGATGTCATTGGAAGTTTGGTCTGTTCCAAGTCATAGGAACTTCAGCAGATACGAAGAAATGAAGAATTATGTAGGTTTCTGCTCAGTACATCTGATGGTCAACATCTACGAGATGTCGAGGTGCACTGCAGTTGACAGTACGTGGAGTGATAAGCACAGCGAAAGGCCTTCGTCCAAACTTTTGAAGTTTTAACCATAATCTTAGAAGGGAAGTAAGAAATCGATTTGAGTTTCAGTTTCCGATTTCCACAAACATGACGACAGAGACACTATGTGTGGTTCACAAAAGGAGCATGCAACGGAAAGTCTAACTAATCGGACGTTACACATACACTAGGACTCTAACTCGACTACACGAGCTTAAGCCTTAAAGTTGGTGAATGAATAGTACTTCCCAGCTAGTGATCTCCATAGCAAGTCTCTGCAGTCAGGACTTTGTGGGGCAGAGATGGACTGATGAGCTCTGTTAGAATCTCACTCTCGTCGAAATGGCGTTGGTTACATGCCATCTGCTCCACATATACTTTCTCCAAAAGCTTGCAAGCCAGAGGAGGCAGTTCTTACTTGGCAAGTACATTACTGGCAGTATAATGACGAAATTGTCTTCAGAGTTCAGATTTTCAGATGCACTTTCAGCTATTCTTTGCATATATCGATCAGAACCACTTCTTAATTGATTTTCGTTATGAGTTCTAATGACAGGAGAGTCTGATGTTGCACCTGTTCGTCCTCCCATGAGCAGACTATACAGAGTGAGGGAATCTTCCAAACCTTGTTGCTCAACAAGGGACGGTCCATGGAACGGAAATGGCGCCGCCGCGCCGCCGGCACCGGCAAAAAGAAGCCGTGTGACAGGGGTAGGAAGAACGCAATGGCGGAGCAGGATGTAGCGCGAGAGGAGAGGTCCAGTGGGGAAGGGGGAAAAGGAGAACAGGAGGAGGTGTTGAATCCATTCTCCAGCGGCGACGGCGAGTCGGCCGTAGTCGTCACCGGAGGGGAAGGACGGCAGGCGCAACGGAGGGACTATTTTCAGAAATTCTGTTTCGTGTAGGGGGGTTTTATGCAAATATTTGGATCGCGGTTATTCATCACGATCCAAATTGGGGTTTTTATGCAAATATCTGGATCGCGATTATTAACCGCGATCCGAATTGGGGGGCTTTTTGAAAATAAAAGGGGGGCATTTATAAATTATAATATAATCAACCTGCCGCCGTCAGACGAGCCACGAAGCTCCAGCCCCGCCAGCCGCCGCCGCCACGACCTCCCCATGCCCAAGGCGGCTCCATACATGCCTACATCCGCCTCATATTTCAGAGAGCCCGCATGTTTATCGGTCCGAAAACTTGCGCAGTCAAACGAGATGGAGGTTGGAGGCGAGATGGAGTCGCCGGCCGGCGGCGGCGCCGGTTGCGGTGGCCTGCGAGGTCCAGTTGCTGCGAATCGCAACAACGTCCCTGGCCTGCTTGGTTGTGCTTGATGTCTCTGAAGCTCCAGGTTCCATCCATGGCGTTGATTGAGGAATTGGCGCAGGATGGCAGGATCTCGTGGGTTTCAGGATTTTTGTCAGAGTTGCAGGACAAATAACCCACTCCATATGCATTGCAAGTTTGCAACAGAAACACAAGGCCAACGTTTTCAGCACCTTGCAGACTCATACCCATGCCACTTTCAGATTAAGTCTTACAGTTACAGACCAAAACCCTTTGAATTGACTAGTGCTCGTGCCATGGGTTCTGAAGATGTTCGATCTGAAACAGATAGATGTCGACCCTCTGGTCCTGAGGAGTGCAGGCTGCAATTTCTCATGAACCAAATGTTCCCAATGTTACCGGAGGTCAGGTCCGATCTTCACCAGGGTGTTGGGCTGCAGAGTAGCAAGCACGAAGAATTTTGCAGGGTTCTCCTGTCTGATGGTCACCACCGCCTCCCAGCTGTCCACTAGGGCGGGGAGGTTGCCCTTGCGGTGCCGGAGGACGGCGTGCCATCCACATCGGTTGAGGAGCACCAAATCCCGGAATCCGGGGTGGAGGAGAAGGTCCCGTGCGCGGACGTTGAGAGCTTGAACTACCACTCATGGAAGAAGGGGCAACCCTCTTGCGGTTATCCGCCTCAAGTGCATTCAAATTATACTCCGCCTTGATGGATTTGCTCACAAGATCATTGAAATCCTTGAAATCAATGTTGGAGTGTTGGGCTTTAAGTTTCAAGGACAAGCCCTCCATATAACAATCTTATTTCTTCTCATCATCATCAACATCATGAGGAGCATATTGAGAAAGGTAGTTGAAAGCATTAGTGTATTCTTGTACTGATTTGTTGCCTTGCTTAAGCTTGCGGAATTCATCTCTTTTTAATTTGAGGACACTCTTGGGAATATGATGATCACGGAAAGTCTTGCGAAATTCATCCCAAGTTATACGATGTCCTACAGGCACTTGGGCCTTATAGCCTCTCCACCATACTCCCGCGGCATCTTGAAGTTGATGTGCCGCGAAAGTTACTTTCTCTTCATTGATATTTTCAAAGAGCCCAAGTTTATCCTCTATAGCGGAGATCCAATAGTCTGCATCTAGGGGCTCATCTGACCCTCGGAAGATTGGAGGTTGTGTTTTCATGAAAGCGGAATGGCCCTTATTTTGAGGTCCACCATTGTTATTACCACCAACGCCGCCACCACCTTGACCTTGGGCGGCTGCATTAAGAGCTTGGAGAATCTGGTTTTGAACCAACCGGCCCTCATTCGCACTCCTAAGAAGTTCTCAATGACTGGGCCCAAATTAGGAGGAGGTGGTAAGTTGTCCTCACCATCACCCTGACCCACCGGCTGATTATTAACCATCCTGCCACCAACCACACCTTAGGTTAGCGACCAAGAAAGAAAATTGATATAATACAACTTGCACAATAAAATTGCACAACAAGTATACATCAACCACAAATGTGTGAGAATTATTTTTTGATACGATGGAATAGATACTGTAGATCATGAAAGGAAGATACTAAAGAATTTTGGACAACAAGCATAGATTTATACATTCCTTGCAAAGTCAAGAATATAAACCTATAATAATTCCCACATAAAAAAATAAATTGATGCATGCATGAGAATGATACATGATGACATGCCGCAACATACGAATATCTCACAACGACACACATATAAATAGCGGAGGTCCACATAGATAATAATAGTACAATACATAGGCATGATAGCTAATTAGTGTCTCACAACGTCTCACCAATTAACTATTCCGATTACATAAAATAGGCGGTACATTATAGCAAGTCGCATAGCTTGCAAGGTCTCATAACTGCCATGAGATTACACAAATAATTTAGTTAGGACCATAAGGAGCTCTCGCGAAGAAAGGTGGGAACACATCAAGAAGTTGGGCATTGGATGATCCGGTGTCATCGGGATTGGCTTCCGGATGGGTGAGATTCTCTGTTTGCCCACCACAGACGGTCTCTCTAGTCCAATCGGTAGGAGCAAAGTGGTGAACACGCAACCCAGCTGGCATTTGAACTTTGCATCCCACCATGTTGGGGTGGTGTAATGCCTTGAACAAAAGGATAGGTAAAATTGTGGAAAGCTTCTTCATGCACGGTAGCATCATTGGCATAAAGCACATGCTCTTGAACACGCCCTGTGCGGACATAAGGTTCTATAGCATGTTGCAGCTCGTTGAGATGGCGTCTGGTTTCCCTTAGTTCCCAACGAAGGCACCTCATGTTGCAGTCTAAAACGCTCACTAATTCCGACATCCGTCTCTCATACAAAGGAGCACCCAGCGGGGCTAGGTCAACCACATTCACACCCGGTTGTGGTGCTCGTGTTGGGAAGTGTTGAAATGGTGGCATCCATAATTCTCCAATTTCTTGGCGGAGGTGTGTCATAGCTTTATATGCCACTTCTTGAATTGCCATACCCACTGAGGTACCGTGGGCGACGAAGTTGTGGGAGTGATTCACCCCTTCCACTAGGCGCATAGGGATGAGCATGGTGGCAAAGTAGTCCACCAAACCCGGCCCAAGCCCTCTCGCATAAACCGAATACTTCGGTAGATACGAGAAGTTGCCCCGCCATAGCATCTCGTTGAGGATGGAAGGGAAGCCTTGCACACCCTCAGCTCGAGTGACCATGATGAGGTTGCCATAGTTCTCAACCATCTATCATTATGAAGACAAGATGAGTTAGAACATTTTAAACTTATCATATAAATGCAGCACATAAGATAAGACAAGCTCTATGAAGGATAAGAATTATACCATATAAAGAGATATAACCTTAGAAAAATGCAAAATTTAGTAACACTAAATTAATTCAGTGATCATCATTTTAATTACGTGCCTCACATCATTTATTAAGTGATAAACCATGCTTAGAATGCTAACCGAGCTCTGATGCCACGCTGTGAGGAACCTCAAAGTTAATTCCATTTAATCGAGTCATCACCATTGATCAACTCAATTAAAGAGGAATAACTCTGGTCGTCCTTGAGATGTGTCATGAGCAATGCCCAGGATTTATACACACCTCACTAAGCACATAGCAATCCAAACATAGTCCAACACATTACAAAGATAGGTTCAAGTTTAAATTACAATAAGTCTTAGAGTTTTGCAGCAGAAAGTTCTATCATCACGCTCATACGATACATCACAAGGAGCTAGGAGATATGGCCCCCGAAATACCTGCTGCGCAGACAAGTCCCAAATCAGACAGATTATCTTGCGAGACCATTTTGGGGATCTTATCTTCGTTTCCAAGGAAACCAATGAATACCGAAGTTGAAGATAATTTCGTGCCGCACAATTTAGACACCGAATTTGCATTATTTGGAGTCCGGACGTGGGAGATATGACGTCGGCAAGGAATGGCTGCGAAATAGAAAAATCTGGGTGAGGCTGATTTTATGGAAACCAAGTTTGCTTCTCTCTTAAGGAAGATCTCGTGCAAGGTAAGTTAGGGCACACCCCAAGGCTTCCCAAGGGCATAAATACAACCTCTTGGGCGCCCAAGAGGGTTTCCATTCATCATTCGCCGCCACAAGATCGAGAAGAAGGAGATTGGATCGACAAGGGAGCACTCATCGGTCTTCATCTACTTCGGAGGTTTATACACCATGTCTAGCGCTTCAATGTGTAACATTATGGGGTAAAATCCTTGTTTGTCCATGGGGGTTGAAGGGGCATCTTGAGTTGTAATCACCGAACCTATGTTTTGGATCTTTTTGCTATCATATTCATGTTGATGGTGCGTTAATCTTAATGGCCGGCTGGCTTGCTTTGGGGATGCATCGCTCGTAGTCTCACGTATCGTATTCCTTTTGTTCTTTATGCAATTACCGTCGTGTAGTGACAGTGCGCGGGAGGGAAAACATAATGAGCTTGGTTCACACTTTTGATCATGCATGCCTAGAACACATCAACGTCTTGTGCACTTGGTGTTCGATCACGGATTACCCTCGTGTAGTGACTAGTACGCGAGAGGGAAAGGGTTGGACTCCGTGCACCTTTACCTTTGATAGATTAGATCGGGTTGTTCTTGCTAGGTGGTTACATCTTCAAGTGATCCTAGATCCCTTGGACAAGCATTCTACGTTCTTGAGATCTCCATTCCATCGCTCTCTAGTTTGCTTTCTTTAATCTAGATTAGATTATATTAAGTTCCTTACTTATACATATTTGATAAAGAGCTTTAAATCAACAACATTAGTGCTTAGTTGAGCATAGCAATCCACTTGTTCCACAGATTGATTAACCTTGGGGGATACTCTAAGGGAAAAGCTACAACCGACCCGTGCGCTTGGGGATCGTAACTTGACACGTTATTTAACCGTCAACAAGCTTTTCTGGCGTCATTGCCGGGGAACAAGCTAGTTTGCTACGTTTAACTTTGTATTAATTTTGTTGATTACTAACACCTAACCTTTTGTCTAGAAATCTTTGTTTTTGTTTTTTTTGTTGTCTAGATGGCTTTTGTCAATCACCCCATGGAGGAAGAAGAAAAACCACTATGGTACTATGCTAGCTCGCAATCGGAGGATATTAAAGTCCAAAAATCAGATTTGACACTCGAGGCTACCGAGTACAAGATCAAGCCTCGAATGATTGAGATGGCAGCAACAAACCCATTTAGAGGGGTGAAGACGGACAATCCATATAGGCACATCGAGCGTTTCACGATGCTATGCAACACGGTGCAACAAGAAGGAGTTCCGGTCGATTGGTACAAATGGAATCTTTTTCCATACTCACTTGCGGATAAAGCAAAACAATGGCACTCACTTGCATCCTTCGAGGTGGAAGGAAATTGGAATCGATTGGTGAAGAAATTTTGTGAAAAATTCTTTCCGATAAGTAGGGTTCAAAATGTGAGGAGGTAAGTGATAAATTTTGCGCAAGGAGAAGAGGAAGGAATAGATCAAGCTTGGGAAAGATTCAATGGATTGATCGAACAAGGACCAAGGCTCGGATTCTCCGGTGATGTACTCTTGCATACTTTTTATTTTTCCCTAACCCCCGAATGCATGCGGTATGTTCAAATGTGTGCAGACGGAAATATCATGGAGAAAACACTCACGGAGGCCACCCAATTACTACAAAGATTAAGCGAGGGGGTGGCCATGCAAAGAGATTGGGAAGAACATATTTCGGGAAGCGTTGAGCAAGAAACTCGTGTGGAGGTACTTGCTGGAATTTCAAGAAAAGAAACCCCGGAAGTGAAGAAAGAAGAAGCAAGGCAAGAAAAGATTAAAGGGGCAACCCACAATGAAGGAGGACCAATCCAAGACATCAAAATTCGCAAGCTCAAAGAGGTACAAGGAAGAAGTTTGGCGAATGCAAAGTCGTTAAAGGAGTTCGAACAAATGGATTGGATCCCAATTAACTTTGAAGAAATATTCAACAAGAGGAGACCATACCCGAACCAAAAAGAGTCGGTGAGAGCTATAGAATCCAACTTTCCAAAGGAGAGGCACTCGGGGTACGAGTTGGACAAAGAATCGACCGGAGAAATTATTCAAAGACTTTTCAATGAGGATGAAGAGGTAGATCCGGATCACATTGCCGAAGTAAAGAGGATTATGGGAGTGAAGCCAGAGGACTCGCCATATGCACACCTAGCCGAAGTGTACGCGATAGGAGCCGATCATGTCGAAGGTACCTCTCTACCGACACCTCACATAAGTTGCAACATTAATGGAGAGAAAATTTGCAAAGCATTATGTGACATTCTTGCTCAAGTCTCGAATCATCATATCATGGAGTCCAATTTTAGTCATTCATAGCTAACCATAGGTTTAAGTTTAATTAAACAAACATTCTATAACTCGCAAGTGGTGGTGACCTTGCCACCTCTTGACTTCTACCGAAGCTAAGCATGTATAAGCAATTAAATTCGTGACACCTAAACAAGCATACTCATCTAAGAAGGGTTATTCTAGATCAAGGATGGATATGCATCAAATAGGAGCTAGCTAAGCAATTATATACATAAATATTACTTATGCACAAACAAGACACATATACTCCAATTGATCCAAAATAGGTTTAAAGAATGCTTAGGTGCCTGCCTTGGTTCTCAAGAGAAGGGTCCTCGATCACGGGCTCTTGCTCGGTCTCAACCTCCTCTTGCTCCGACGGTTCGATCTCTACACGAAATGCAATGATGCTTGGTAAATAAATATGCTATGAATGGGTGCCATGATAGGATATGATAAATGGTATGCTTTACCATGAATAAAATGCTAAACAATATATTCATTGGGTCACTTTATTATAAGTGAACTAGCAAAATTGGTTTCATAATTTTTGGATTAACAATTAATTAACTATGCAATTAATATGATTTACAAGCATATAATTATTTCAGATAATTAATTATATAATTTGAGGGCAAACTTATTTTTAATAGGTTTCTGACATAATTTGGAAACCACCAAAATTTATTTCATAATTCTGAGCTATATGCAATTTTATATGAATTATACAAGATGATACATGATAGGATGAATAGTAACTGCGGAGCGTTCGTGATGAAATGGCGGACCGTCCGCCCGGAGGTGACGGACTGTCCGAACTGAAGGGACGGATTATCCGCGAGACCCCGAAAAACCAAAAAAGTTTCTGTGTGGATTTGAGTTAAATACGGACTGTCCGGGCTGAGGGCGCAGACCGTCCGCGAGGCTAGGGAGCAGAACACATGTTTTTGGAGGTTTTTGGCCGTGGGTAACGGACCGTCCGACCTGGTTGGGCGGACCGTCCGCGGCTCGGCCGAGAATCGCCGTCGAGCTCGCCGACGGCGGCTCCGACCTCGGTTTTGGGTGGGATTTGTTTCTATGGGTTCCTGGGAGTGCCTAGATGGGATTCCAAGTGATATATTCGACATGCATTGGGGTTTGAAAGCTTTGGCCCATCAATGGTGATTGGTTCATGGGAGGGTTCAAGATCCTAAATCCCAAATCAATGGAGATGGATCGGGAATAGAGATAGCTCACCGTCAATGAGTAAAACTACGGTGAGGTACCACAAGTTGGAGTAGAGTGGCCTTGGTGAAGCTTGAGCTCGTCCTTCACCTTGAGCTTGAGGGGGAAAACTTGGGGTGGAGGAAGAAGAGCTTGGGGAAGCTCCTAGCTCCAAGCTTGAGGAAGAAGATGAAGGAGAGGTGGTGCAGCTCGCCGGCATCGAGCTCCGGCGGTCCTCCGGCGAAGCTCCGGTGAGGTGAGGGGCTTCCTAGGTTGAATCACCTTGGGAGCTCCTCCATGGTTTCTTGGATAAAAGAGGGAGAGTGTGAGGGAGTGAATGGGAGGGAGAGAGAGGAAGGCAGGGGTGCTGGCCGAGGTGGGGACGCGCGACCTGACGAGTGGGGCCGTGGGGGCAACGTGACAAGGAATTTCTGCGCGCGCGACACGCACAGCAGGCAACGGGCGGACTGTCCGCGCCGCACGTGCGGACTGTCCGTGAGGTGAAAAAAATGGGCTGTTACATCCGTCCTCCCGAACCTCCCGCACGCCGACTGATCCGACACGAACTTGCACGCGCTCTCCTTGTACAGCGGGTACGCCACGTCGTCGTAAACCCACCGCCCGGAGGACATGTCGCACTCGCCCACTGGATCATCACCGTGCCCGCCGTCGTCGCCGGCGGCGCCGGTGTCATCGGCAGGCATCGGCGGTACGGTCGTCGGCGTTGTCGCCCGCTGCTCGTTGGGGCCGCCGTTGCCGCCGTCGTTCCTGGTGGTGATCGAGACGGCGAGGACGACGAACAGCACGAGCAGGAACAGGACGAACGAGTTGAAGTGGCCGCGGAGGCCGAAGCTGACGGTGACGCCCCACTTGGCTTTCCTGGCCGGCGCCTCCGCCACCAGCCACGCCTCCTCCAGGCCATCACCTACAGCGCCGGCCCTGCTCCGCCCTTTCCGCGGCGGCTTGCTCCCGGCCATCTTCAGCTTGAACAGACCCGATCCGACGACGTCGGTGTCCAGGAGGTTTGCTGGACCCGCTGGTTGCTCGAGCACGCGCGATCAAATAGCTCGCACGGAGGTCAGTGCGCGCACAGGCAGTGGCACAGCAGGTGCTGATCGCTTGTGGTGAAAGGATCCTTTTAGGTGAGACTCGAGAGTTGTTGCCGCCTGTCGCCTGACCATTGGGAGTTTTGGTGCACCTGAATGGCTAAACCTGCTGGTCCAAGAACCGTATCGACACCTCAAATCTTCTCCAAATCACGGCGTCCAACGTATTGTAGTAGCTAGTGCGTGCACTTGAATATACATTGGAGATGTAGAAAAGTGAGGAGGTGGTTCTGACCGATATGTAAAGAACAGCTGAAAGGGGGCTTCAGCTTGATTTGTCTGAATTCTGAAGACAGTTTGCTCATTACTCTACCAGTAATGTACTTGAAAAGTCATAACTGCCCCTTCTGGCTTGCAAGCTAAGGTTTATAAAATTTTGGAGAAGTCAATGTGGAGCAGATGGCATGTAACCAGCACAATTTTTGTGAGAACGAGTTTCCAACAAAGCCCGTCTATCAAACTCCTGACTGCAGAGAGACTTGTTATAGATCAATAGCTAGGGAGTACTATTCACTCACCAACTCTAAGCTTAAGGCTTCACGTCCAATTAGTTTAGGGCTTCCGTTGCATATTCCTTTTGTGAATCACACACTGAAGCAGTGTCTTGTCAACTGGAAATTGTAAATTGACTTTCAGCAACAAGATTGATAGGGCTAGCACTATGAAAAGCATGCAGTATAAAGTTATGAAAAGGTCGGAAGGGCGAGAGAGGGGATAGTCAGCGGGACTGGCTAGCTAAAGATGACTAGCGAAGCCTCCGGTTTAGCTAGTCTGTTGGATTGAGTTTTTGGACAATTTTCAATTTTTTTAGGTAGTCAAGCCAAGATAGCTAGTCTCTTGAAGTTGCTCTAAAGAGACAAATTTTGTTGTGTTGGCTGCTGACATCACAAAACCGCACAATCCTGTCATCCTTGCTATGTTTGCATGTGCCCCTATATAACTTTAAACTCATGCAGTACTTTAAAATTAACCCAAATGCTAAACGGAGAGGGCTCTCCATTTAACACTAAATGGAGAGCCCTCCGAGGTTACTTCCTGTGACACATAAGTTACTTCCCGTGACAAAAAGTTACTTCCCGCGACATATAAGTTACTTCCCGCGACAAAAAGTTACTTCCCGCGACACATAAGTTACTTCCCGTGACAAAAAGTTACTTCCTCCTGTGCGCTTCTTTCTGTTGAGGGAAGTAATTTTGTGTCGCAGGAAGTAACCTCGGATGGCTCTCCATGTACTTCTTCGTGTGTGTTTTTTCTGTTGAAGGAAGTAATTTTGTGTCGCATGAAGTAATCTCGGAGGGCTCTCCATGTAAGACTAAATGAAGAGCCCTCTCCGTTTAGTCACCTCCTATAAGCAGTGTTATTGTTTCTGTACCACCCTGCTCCACATGTGATACATGATCTTTTTCTATAAAGGGAAAGACTTTTTAATTTTTGTCAAGGAAAGACTAGACGAAATCATAGCCAGCTGTGATTTAGCCACATCCTTTAATATGCTTAGATCTATAATGATTACTAAAATCTCATATACTAACTGCGTCACTAAGCCATGATAATATTGTACAATCTTTATACTAAATTAAATACAGCACGTGCGTGACGCATGTGTAGTTACTAGTACCTCTCAAAGCACAGGTTTTGGGTTCGAACCACGTTTCCACCACTTTTTTGTTGAACTCTGCTGAATTATTGGCCGGTTGGGCCGAATAAGTTGGCCCACGAGGAGAAACAATCTGAATGGGCCACGGAGAATCAGAAGAATTAGAGGCTGCCGCCGAAACACTAAAGCTCACAAAACACCAGAAGCCCACGCGCGAACCCATACGCGACATATAGCCGCCCCGATCCGATCCGCTCGATCCCCAAAAAAAAAAAAAAAAACTAACCCCTTCCTCGCCGGCGGCTTCCTCGCCGGCGGTGAATACGCAAAAACCTAACCCCTTCGTCGCCAACTAGTCCCTTCCTCGCCGGCGGCTTCCTCGCCGGCGGTGAATACGCAAAAACCTAATCCCTTCGTCGCCAACTAGTCCCTTCCTCGCCGGCGGTGAATACGCAAAAACCTAATCCCTTCGTCGCCAACTAGTCCCTTCCTCGCCGGCGGCTTCCTCGCTGGCGGTGAATACGGCTTCGTCCCTTGGATCCGGTGCGATGACAGCGACGACGCGCCCCGAGAAGAGCGCGACGCGCCCCGAGAAGAGCGTGACGCAGACGCGCCCCCTGAGCCCTAACTCCGAGAAGATGAGCCCTGACTCTGAGAAGAGCGCGACGCGGACCCAACCCCTGACCCCAAGCCCGACCCCAAGCCCCAGGAGACGGAGTCCGACGAAGCTGGTAAGGGCCTTCGCCTAGATCTATTGCACTGGAACTCATGGTTATGGCTGTTTGAATGTAACTGGTGTTGACCATCTGGTTGTAACTGTAGTGTTGAAGTAGCCCATTTTAGCTTCAATGTTATGAAGTAGATTGGATTGGCTATTAACCAGGATGTATTTGCACATTTGCAGTTAATGAAATATGTGCCTCTGTGCCTCTAGGAAGCTGCATATAAGTACATAACTCAGAATGCAAAATTAATCTTTAAGTTGGACTAGTAATTCACCTTAAGCAAAACTATGCCAGTATAATTATCACCCATTAATGGATCATAATGAAAGGGTAACAAAACCAGGAATCAGCCCAGAAACCGGAACTGGTTTTTTCAATTTTACACCGACTGGTTTATGGGTCTACCTAGCAATAGGGAGAGGGGTTGATTCCAGTGTCAGCTTGGTTGGAGGACTGGTTTTTGTGGTTTATGTTGTCATAGCACATTTTTATCATTCTAGTTCATTTGTGCCGTTGAGATGGTGCACTAATTAAACAATAAAACAGTAGTCAATTGTTGCTGAGTTGTATTTCTTAGATGAATAAATGGATTGCCGTTGATTCCCTGGTTCTGAACAGACATCTGTTACTACTATGCAGATTAAAAGGATGGTGAAAGCTTTCTATCAGCAATACATAAGCAATCACCATGAGTTCATCTTATGCAAACACGAGAGGAAGACTGCTCAAGCCCTTGACAAATTTATCAGCACAATTCGTCTTGTGTACTTTTCAAGGCCGCAAGGTATCAATGCAAAATATTGGTGCCAAGGCACCATCCGCCCTAGTGACTCAGCTTTAGAGGTTGTGAATGCTCTTGTCAAGTTTGTGGGATCAGTGATAGTGGCTGGATATACATTCAATGGGAAATTATCAACCGGAAATCTGTATTGGCTGGCAACCAGTAAAAAAGTGAAAGTGTGGGGCCTAACCATAGGAGATATGGTCAAAAGAACAGATCAAGGAGTTCGAGCTGATTTTTCGTCATTACATGACATCATCACAACCAAAGTTTTTCATAAATTTGTCCCAAAAGAGCTGAGGCATTTACTGCAGCTGATGAAAAGTGATCCTCTTAGATACTTCAACCTAATCGTCCACAATATTGTGCTTCTGGATGATGAGAGCAAGATCGCAAAGTACATTATACAGCATCAAAAGCTTGTTCTGGCCAAGCAGATAGATGAAGACATCTACAGAAGAGCGCTAACTTACATCAGATGTGGCGAGTGTAAGGATTTGAAGAATTGGCAGAATGCAGTCTTGTACCATCCCATGCTCATGAAAGTCTTGGATCACAAGAACAACAAGAGTCTCACGACAGATTCAGAAGGAGCTAGTATCTTTGGTAGACACTGCTGTCATCATTTGTTGAAGTATGCGGTCGAAGATGTATCTGATAAAACTAAGCAGAATGGTAGTGTCCATGGAGAGGAAGATAGGAATCATCATCTAATGACATGTGCAATCCAAGCTGTGTCCAGCAAAACTCTTTGGGCTGAAGATGTTAAAATGAATGGCAGTGTCAATAAGTCCATGTCTTTGGACAGAAATATGGTAGTCAAAGCTGTATCTGACAAAAGTCATGGGGTTGGCAGTGTCCATGAAGAGCAAGATAGCAGTCGTCATCTACTCAAATATGCAACTCAAGGTGTGTCCAACAAAACTCATGGGAATGGTGTTAACAATAACATCAACGGCAGTGCCAATAAGTCCGTGGCTCTGGACAGAAATACGGGACTGCAAGATCTTGATGTCAAAAGTGATAAAGACCAGAAACTTGATCTCAACAAAAAGAGAGTAATCAAATTGAGCTTGTCAGATATATTCCCTTTGTTGGAATGCTTCGTCCCAGGACTCTTCTCTGAAGTACAGTTAGCAGTCTTCGAAATAGTGGAACACCATTTCCCTCAGGAACTCCTTAAACTAAGAAATAAGAGCACTGGTGGGGCTTAGTTGATATGACCAGGATTTTGTTGCAGTAAGATTCCGTGTGTCGAATCTCCAATGGCAATGATTTACAAGTTCGTGTCGGTTGAGAATCTCGGAATTGTAGAAGACCTTACAGTAGTCTTTTTTCTTGTATATATGCAATATGCATCGTATTGAAATGAAAGTTATAGATATGATTTCGCAATTTACACTGCAGTTCCAACTGTGTTTGTAATTGACTTTAGCTGTACTGTCTTGTGAGTATACAGGTGGAATCTTGTGTTTTTTTTAATTCTGTGACATCCTATTGCTACGTAATCATTGCATACATTTTCTGTTTTCCGCCTAACAAAAACCTGCGTCCAACATCCCATGGCTTTGGTAAGTACATATATTGTCACAGCGTCATACACGTAGAATCAAGAAACTGACTATCATTTTTGCATTGGTATAGATGAATCTTTTGTCTTCTACAGACCGTAAATAAATCTGTGCACATACTCAGACTAAAAGTGCTATCTCTAGTTTTTTTTAATCCTGCTCTAATTGTAAATACAATATACAAGAGCGGTTACACTTCTGCATCTAGATTCAGTCACACAATAAACAGCATTAGATAGTTAAACTGCAGCAAGCTAATCGTCAGTGACTTGACAATCGCAAGACATGAAAGCTTTAGTGGCTTTTCAGTCCTTGAGCTTGAATGCCATCCTTTTTTCAATCTCCATGCATTTCTCCTTGCAGTGAATATTTTTTAAATAAAAACATTTGGAGCTTGGAACCAGTAATATTACAGTCGTGATGCAATAAGAAAGAAATACATCAAGAAGTTTGGAACCAGAGTAACACGGATACAAAACTCAAAACTCAGATGCTCACGTGGCACACATTGCACTGTCAAATTTGATTATCTTTTTGCATGCAAACTAGAAAGAAATAAAAAAGAAAACTTCTTGCTCTGTCCTTCAATGCCTTCCAAAATTGGCAGATACGTGATCTTTGCTCCACTGTTCGGTTCAAACTATTACCTTGTCATCATCCCACTGCTTGATTAAAGCCAAGCTTTCACTGCAGGAAAACACTTCAGCCTGTAGTGAATCTGGAAACGCCAAAAACCATAGTTCCCGCACAATAGCTCCATGTCCACCATTCCTATTCATATAGAAAAAGGCACAATCATCATTAATCTTGAGAATGCTGCACTGGCAAGGGAAGGTGCCAAACAGGACAGCTAGTATCTTTGTAAGCTCTTCTAGTAACCATACAATTACAATCAACCTGAGAAATTCTATCAGCAACCTTATAATGTACAGGACAACAATCACTATACTAGTGGCAACTAGGATAGAAGAAAGATGAGCTACCAGGTACCAGGTCAGGCCTCAACGCATCCTGCTTCTAGTTTAGCTTAGTTTCTCCCTGGAAACCACCTACTGGAATCTGCATTTACAAGACTGGTCCAAAGCTAATTAACCAATTGAAAGACATGAAAAAGAACAGTATGAAGCTTTAACTTCTACAGTACACCTTTAATAAGGGCCTGTTAGTACCTGGTGCAGCCGAAAGTGATAGTCTAATATTCAGGGAAGTCAAGAACATCGAGTAGCAGGATAAATCCAGCGATGAAATTACCCTGGAAGTGCTCGAATAATCGGCTAAGGATGTAACTTGTGATAAAACTCTAATTATTTGGCTGTTCACAAAAAAAAATGAATTGAATGCAACATAATAATCTTGTATTTGGCTTAGAGAAGCAGATTTGAAATAAAAACAGGTTGCAGACGAACAGGCAAACTGCCATCAGCAATGGTAGCTGAGGACACTGTTATTGAAAACCGTGGTCCAGCGAAATAACTACGGGTATGTGTAGTACAACACTACAACAGACATGAACTCAACACTAGAAAGTACCTTGGATAAGTAGTGGGCCTTAAAATAAAAAGGTGAGAAGTGAGATGTTACATTCTCTTATAGTATTGTAATTGACTAACTTGTTCTGGGTAATTATTAAGATGCCATCCTCAGTCATCAAATTAACGTTTATTAGTGCTTAACTCCTTATATTGCTCATTTTTAGTCACACGACCAAAATTGCTTAAATATATAATTGCAAGTGAACATATAAAATTTCTTGTCTCACATGACCATTTCTTAAAGATATCCGGTGTATTATCAAGACTTGAAAAGGCAGAATAGATACAGAAACAACTGTTCCAAAGAAGTAACTTCAGACACTACATCAAGAATATGGAATTGGACAAGAAATATTAACCTACAGAATTTGTATTCATCTGCCCTATTGCACGAGGGAACTTCTGCAGCAAATGAACCAATCACAAAGCTAAATTATCATCCATCAATGAATATGGACACCATTCTCGGAGTTAAGCCCATACAGCACACCCACCTGTTTCTCCCTTGAGACCCCTGTTCTTCAAGACAGTACAAGGTGAGATCATCATCCAGATGATAGGTCTGAAGAACATGAAATCTGAGAAAGTTTGAATATATATATTTCAGATAGAAGTTCAGGACAGACAAAACCTCCTAGGCCTGAATGACCAGTAAGTTTTCTTAATAACCAGATTTTAAGGGGCAGTTGCTATGAAAAACAACCAGCCATTTTATAAACTACTGGACACAACAATACAACAACCTGAGGCTAAGATAAACTAGGATGATCCAACCTTCACGCGAGGGGGGGGGGGGGCATGTAAATAATATAAGTGCCTAATTTCATTAACGTGTTATATATTTTTAAATCTTGTACACAAAATGGCCAATACTGATAGATTAACAGCCAGTAATCATAAACTGATTACTACGCCACTGCTTAGGATGATTCAGGCTGAGTCTATTTTCTCTCAAGACTCAAGGAAACCATACTGGAATCAGGTGAAAAGTAAACATGCAAACAAAATCAGGTGATAAAAGGGGGATTTCATGTCTACAATAAAACCTACAAGGAAATGTTTAGGTACCACAGAAAACAAGAGTGACATTTTAGGTAGCTAAGAAAATAGAGTGCCACAAAATTATCCTGAAAACTGCTCAAGATTATTCCAGTATCGCTTAGGCACTAGGCGAAGCTTGACAGACCGCCTCGCGCCTAGCACTTCTTTAAACTACACAGAACATATACACGTTTTTGCAGTTCACATCATAGAAAGCAAACATGAAAAAAGTTATGAGTGGATGTGGAGACCAATGGAAAATATTCGGAACAGCAATTAAACATCAAGAACTTATGCCAGTTCTATATGAGAAGTAACATCTCTGTACCATCTGAAAACTCTGGGTGAAGTTTGAAATAAAGACCAGCCTTGCAATAATAAACAACCTAGAAAATTAATGCACTAGCACAAATAGCACCAAGAAACCGAATCATGCTCTCCTCCGCCTCATCCTCAGTTCCTGGCTCACATTCATTTCCTTCAAACTTAGATCCAAAATGCCAAAGGCTCCAGTGATCTTTCCGTGAAATCATGAGGTCGCTTGAACATCATGCACGCGTGAGCTTGTCGCAGCATGATCTGCAGGTTCCCTGCTTTATTGTACTTGAGGCCAAACGTGGTCATGTGGAGCACGCGCTGGTTTTGTGGTGGGTCGTCGATGTCAAGGTCGACCTCAGTAGGGTCATGGTGCAAATGCTGATCATCCTTGTGGAACAGGGACTCAACAAGGCAGAACTTGCTGTCACCCATGTAGATGAGCTTGGCACCCCGATGCAACTTTGACTCCTTATGGAACATCTTATTCTCGCCGAGCTTCCAAGACGGAGGGGACGTTAACTCGGCAGCAACAGGTGGCACATCACAGGAACAGAGGTACCCAGCACTTTCTTTGTCACGGGCAAGGCCAACCCACGCTTCCAACTCAGCATCAAAGTGAGCTTGGCCATCAAAAGGCAGCAGCCAGTCACCATGGTATGTCCACTTGAGGCGCTCCGCATCAAAGGAGAATGTGCCTGGGCGGTTCTTATGCTGCCGGCTGCCGGAGGACACAAAGAAGGTGCGGCCGTCTGGGTGCAAGGCATAACAGGCAATTTGCATGTTATAGAACGGCAGCTGCGAGTTGATGGTGGTCCAGGACCATGGGGCCTCGCTGTCATGCGGTGGCGGTTCGCCGAGGTATTCAGAGCGGTCTTCCAGGAACAAGAAGAGCTTGCCGCTGATTGAGGCGAAGAGGGGAATGACATAATCCGAGCGGCAGGAAGGCCACGGACAGATTGCCGAGCTCAGTGTGTGGGTGTCGAATGCTGGGATGGCCGGGCTGGTTGCTTTGGCCTTCATGGCGAAGATCTTGGAGCCGTGGGAGACGAAATTCCAGGACCTCACGTGCGGGGCTTCGATGCGGGCGACCGGTGGCTCAGTGAACCGCTTCGGTGGCGGCGGGTTTGTGTCGGCGGCGCCAGAGTTGAAGGAGTTGACGTCCAACTTACGGACACTGTAGCCCCTCTCCCAGTCGTCCAGCAGCAGGTACAGATGCTGCTGCTTCCGCTCCTGCGGCGGCTGGCCGCCGTGTTCCTCTGATCGTTTGCGCTTCGGCATGCTCTGTCCCCGTGGCTCGTATGTCTCTTCCCCCTTGTGTATGTCGGTGCGCCCCATGAATCTTGATCACGCCGCGCGCTAGCTCATGTATTTATAGAGAGATCGTGAGGGAACGAATTCGTATCGGAATAGATCAGTATATAAGCAATAAAAGACCAAGTTTTTTTGTTTACCTTGTCTGTCATCCTCTAATAAGGCCGTCTCCGACACATAAACGAATTAGAGATGGCAACGGAATCGTAATAACCCCATAAACGACCTCCGAGAGATGAAATTTCCTTGCACGGCGGTCCGATTCCACCGACGAGACTCCAAGAGAGAGGAGGGAAGGGCAGCGCGTCACACGCGGAGGACGCCGGAGAGGGACTCTGCGGCTGCGGCTCTTCGCTGGGTGGGAGGAAATGAGGAATCTTCGATCTAGGGTTACACTGGAGTCCGGGCCAAGGACACGGGCCTCTCCGGCTCTATCGTGTAGTCGGTCCATTTACGAGCCGCTGTGCACAAGCTGCTTTCTAGGCCTGCATTTTAACAAGGCCGGCCAATTTTTGGTTACCGGCGGGCCCTTTTTAACAGCTCCTTCCTTATCACGATCACGGGACTCATCACAGTGTACTCCCTCTGTTCTTGTATTGTTGACGTCCGTTTGGCACAATTTTGTGCGTCAAATAAAAAGAAATGGGGGTAGTATCTTAAAATTTATTGAAAAGTTAGATCATAACATTTAAAGATTGCAAAGTTAGATATGTATCATCCCATATGTCATTAACTCATGTGAACCCCACGTGTAAGTGAGATAGTGATGGTATATACATAACTTTACCATCTTTTAATGGTAGAATCTAAATTTCCATTTATTTTATTCACATCCATGCGAAATTACTACCAGAATTCGAGACTTTTGTCGACCGCGCGCGAATTCAAGAGTATTTTGGAGTGTTGAAAGCACATGGCAAGGGACCAGGGCCTACCTGGTTTTCACAAGTCACAAACTCACAAGTGAAGTTACGAGTTTGTGTTGCCCTGCAACTGCAATCTTGCAGAACTCGGGTGGGGTGGGCGCAACGAGCTTGCAAGTACAGTTGCTTGGTCAATCCGTAAGGTAGCGTACGTGACAAATGCCAGCTTTAGCACGTGCTGGATCATCAGATCTTACAAAGCCGCAATCATATTCACAAGGACAATAAGTTTTTTTCTATGAATTCCTTCGTTCCTTCATTCAACAAAAGTGAGAACGTCGTTACACTGACGGAAAAAGAAAACCCAAAAAAAGGATTACGCCATCGTCCACCACCCAAGGTTTCTCCTCCAAGATCGAGTATGTACGCAGCAGCTAGCGATCAGATTCAGATCAGATGGCCTGGTCGTTGCTGGGGAAGAAGAGCTTCCAGTAGAGCAGCTCGTTCCAGGTGTCGGGCACGCCGGGGAGGCACCAGTGCGTGCAGTCGGCGTAGCTCCTGGGGTCGGCGCGCTGCTCCTTCGTCGGCTCCGACCACTGCTTCTTGTAGGTCTGCGTGTGCGCGTCCCGGCGGTACTCGGACAGCTGCGTGATGTTCACCACCCCGACGGGCACCCGCGACGTCGCCAGCACCTCCTCCGTCACCCGAAGCATCTCCCGGCTCGTGCTGCCCCAGTAGGAGGCGTCGCGGATCAGCGTCGTCTGGTTGTAGCAGTTGCCGCCCTCGCCCTCCTCGCCCCACGCCCTGCTACTGTTACATCATGGATTCATGGCGGTGGTCATTCAGAGATAGAGTCGCGTACGTGTCAGCAGTGAACCAAGCTCTGGATCAATGGCGCATTGCGTTCACGAGAACGGGAGCTCACTCACTCTGTGTGGGTCGGCGACGCGGTGACGAAGAAGGCCCGCGAGTTCTTGGGGTCGGCGCTGCGCTCCAGCCACCGGACCACCTGGTGCAGCACCAGCCGGTAGGCCTCCGCCGCCTTCATCTCCACGATGTCCTTGCTCGGATCATTGTCGGCACCCCTCCTGAGAATCCATCATGGATCATTTCATCACACACATATATGCAGTTTCGTCAGGCTTGAGATCAGAGATATGAAGATCAGGCTGCTCACAGGATCTTGATCTTGTCCTCGGCCGTCCACCAGAGGTAGGAGTTGAAGACGAGGATGTGGGCGCCCTGCCAGAACCGGAAGTGCTTGTCCATGGGCGCGCCGCGGATGACGCGGTCGTCGACGCGGTGCTCGACGGCGTCGTCGGAGTTGGACTCGGCGAGCATGGGCGCCCAGTAGAACTCGATGGTGGCGTCGTAGTCTTTGGCCCTGAAGATGCTCAGCGAGTCCATCGTCTCGAACGACTTGGCGCTGTCGGGGATGGCGCGGTGGAGGAGGCACAGCAGCGACACGTACTGCCCCCGGTTCAGCGAGTCGCCCACGAACAGCATCCGCTTCCCACGCAGCATCTCCAGCATCATCGTCGCGTTGAAGCTGCACCGCGTTTTCAAATTCACTCAGTTTCAGTTCAGACGAAAGCTTTCCGAATTCGAATCAAAATGTTTCCCCTACAACTACAATGCAGTTGACTGACACACAGAAATAAAATCTTGAGTCCACTACGTGATGCATGACGCCGCTCCAAGGCAATCCTCGCCGCTTAGGAGCAAGGAGCCAAGGACCACAGGGACAACCCATTTTGTAGCGTTCTGAGTCGTGGGTTAATGGGCTCACGGTTTGCCCACCATGGTTTCTAGTGGCTGGTCAGGCCACCGGACGTTGATGGAGGAGTGTGACGGGCTCGCAAGGGCACAAACATGCGTGGGGGCATCGCTGTCTGCGTGCAGAGATTGTGCTTGTGCATGCATGGTGGATCAGTGTTGGTGAACCTCGTTTCAGTTTGAAACGTCAACCGGGAACTAAGATCAGGAAGAATTTAGCACATTCTACTGCAACCGAAGTAACTGAACATCAGTTTTCAAAAAAAGAAGTAACTGAACACAACTTGCTTGATTGTTGGTGTACTCCGTAATACTGTAAAATCAAAGTACTTAATTGCTGATCATAATACTAGTGTAGTTACTGTTCGGATTCAATGTTGTACTAGGAGCTAATGTTACCGCCATCGCTAGTAATTTCTCAACCTCCAGAGGCCATGGCTCACCTACTACCTCCTGCTGCTGCCATGGCCTGTGCTGCGCGGCACTATTACTGTGTCATCGTCCCTGCAGCCTGCTGCGCATTATTGGCGTCCTCCAAGTCACAAGTGAGCGCAGCACTCGAGGATGATGATTGATGAGCGACTAGTACTAACATTTTGTTTACCCCTCGTCCTTTTAACCTTTCTGTTGTAAAAAGAGTAAAAGGCATGTTGGAGTAGTACTCCTCGCCTAGCTTTCTTCACGGTTTCTTGCAAGTTACTACTGCGGGCTGGATCGCAGCAGAGCAAAGGCAAAAGCCAGGCTGCGATTTCTCGCCAAAAAAAAGGAGCATTGGATTCTTGCTACCGGCACACGCAATGTTCACCGTGCTATGCAGCTACAGAATGCGAGAGAGAGAGAGATCAAGATGAACACCGGCGGCGCCGGAGTGGGGAGGGATGGTGGCCGTGACCGGACGTACCTGGGCAGCGAGCACCCGCGCGGCTGCCACCGCCAGTTCTGGTACCCCTTGTCGGGGCGGCCGTGCGCCTGGCACGTCAGCTGCGGCTGGATGTAGGGGCACTCCCACTCCTGGTACCACGGCCGCGCCGCCTCGTCGCGCACCCACTCCCCGCGCCCGACGTCGCACCCCGCCGGCGCCGCGCCCACCGCGAACGGCAGCAGCCCGGCCGCCCCGTCGCCCTGCACATCCACAATAATGGCGCCGTCAGAGACCGTGGCATTCGCGCGCCAGCTCTGTACCGGCCTCTGCCCCCCCCCCCCCCCCCAGTTAACGTACCTGGCCGGCGGCGCGGAGGAAGAACGGCGCGGCGGCGAAGGCCACGAGCGCCACCACGGCGAGGAGCTTCATCGTGGGCTACCACCTCTCGCGCGTCTCGGTCTCACCAGTGCGGCAGGATTGTCGGCCTAGAGCAGCGACGCGGCGGCGCGCATTGGGATCTGGGTGGCGGCGGCGCGGAGCGGACGGAGCAGAGCTAGCTATCACTGAAGGAATGTGGGAGGAGCAGACAGCAGAGATATAACGCGCGCGGGGGTAGCGGGTAGCGAGCGACAGGGGTCTTGGGCGGGCGCTCTCACTGACTCCACTCTAACAACCGCGCCGCGCCGTGGTGGGAAGGAAGGACGCCACGGCTGGGTGCCTGGGTGAGCTTTCGTCAATGGAGTTTTTATTGGCGAAATCTCCGGTACTGCACGGCCCGGTGAGATTTCCTTCTTTTTCTTTCAACCGGACCGGGGGGTTAGGTAGGTGAGGTCGTGACGATGGGGGCCGCCGCTGCTCGCTCGCTGTGCTGCAGAGAGAGATTCTTGCGGTTGGTTGGGAGGATCTCTCGATCGCCTGCCTGACGGAACCCGGCCGGATCGGTGGGCAGGGCAGATCGGGAGGAACGGAGCGTTTCGGTGGGATTTCGTCTGCCGAAACTCGGACGGACCGGTTTGCAGTTGCAGGACGTCCTATCTGGGTTCCATTCTCGCGGAATCTTTGTGCGTTTCGGTTGGGGCAAATGCGTTTTGCGGCGCAGAGAGCTCTTGCGTCACAGTTTTTTTTTTTAAGGCACTCTTGCGTTACAGTTGCTCTGGAGCTCCTTTCAACTTTTTGACCGGCTTGCTCATTACTTTTCGAGCCTTTTGCAGAACAAAATTAAATTGTGGGTCGTTTATTGTTGCCAGTAAAGGCCAATGATTTTAGAATTTCCTGTCCTGCGACACGTCTTCAAATGATGTCCTGCATGTTTGGAATTTCCAACAATTCGTTTCCAAATAGTATATGTTTTTGTTTAAAGACAGACACCGACGTCCGATGTACAATGTATTACAGGAGTAGCAGATGGTACCGACCTAACTTCTCAGTGCAGTGAAAGGTAATGCAGCATATTTGCTTATGTTAAAAGAAAACTTTAGCAGTTGAGAGTCTCCTCGTCGTCAACTTCGGGAGACCCTCCTCTGAAATCGAATGCAGGGCCTTGGCGCCCGTTGGACCCACGTGGCAGCCTCTGCAGCCGACCGCACCGGTCAACTTCAGGGTTGCTGACACCATTTGGTGTACCTAACATTCTGTGTTATCCGGCGATAACCATAGATGTTTTCTGCACATGCTGAAGTAACAAAGCAGCACGAGAAGACGGCACATTGACGTACTGAATAAATATTTCGCCCAATTCCTCCTTGATGAGAAGTATGAAAGCAACGTGACCGGTACCAGAGAAAGAAATAGAAAAAGACACGATTATTTCTCGTGTGTCTTTTTTTTTTTGATCAAATTTCTCGTGTGTCTTGCAAGCAAAGTTCATGGAGAAAGTAGAGTGGGTTTGTTGTTTTGAAGGTACGGGGCTGTGGCAGGTGGCCAATGAATTTTTGCGTTTGGTGAGGGTTTTCTGAATCCTGACACAGTACAAGCGTACAGACAGACCTAAACAAAGCAAGCCCGGAACGGCTGGGAAAAGGGTAAGGAGCGACGTTGCCATTGATTTCAGTGTCTCGGTTTGGTGCACACGTTAATTAGTTCCATGGCGATTTGTTTAGCGGAGACGATGACGTGGGACGAAGAAGCTTCATCGATCAATGGAATGGCTCGTTCCGTCGGAGAGTAGGACCGCCGTCGCATTACGCGAAAGGAAGCTCCACCTCCACCGTTGGGCGGCAGCAGGCCAGCAGCAGCAGGCCATCGTCGGAATTCGGAAAGGAGCAAAAGGCGGCAGCGCCGATGCGCGCAGCAACCGAACCGCTGCCTAACCAACAGGCTACTCTGCGGAGGTCAAGGGCATCAGCGGCGAGCTAACACCAGCCAACCTGTCGGTTCTCATTAACAACGCAAGACGCCCGCGGCGGTGGTGCGGGTGCGGCCACCGGCGAGCTGAGTGCTGGTCGTTGCGCCGTCGCCGCCGGACGGGCGGACGGCCGGCGGGGTCCGGCGCTCCGGCCTAACAAAATGCTTCTTTCTGACGCTGGCCGGCCGGCGAGTGCTGGCCGTTGCGGCGTCGCCGACGGCCGGGGCCGTCCGACCTACTCGCATGTCACTCCTACTTAGAGCAACTCCAGCGGGGGCCTCTATATGGACCTCTACTCCAAAATTTGGAGGTTTTGTGTAAAAACTCAACTCCAGCAGGATCTCTAAACAGACCTCCATTATGCATGCCCCTCCAAATTCCCCCTCCCACCCTCCTTTCTTGGAGGCCCTCCAAATCCCCCTCCAAACGTGGGCCCCACCATTTTTCCTCCCCCCCCGGCTCCTTTCTCTGCGACTCTGCCCCGCCGGCGCCGAGGAGCCGAGGCCAGCGCGGCAGCGCCGCCGCCGTCCTTCCCTCCTCCCCGCGCCGCGCGTCGTCCCCGCGCCGTAGGAGCTCCTCCTCGTCGTGCGCCATCCCCGAGCCGCCAGCCAGCCGAAGCTCCACCGCGCCATGGTCGCGTGCGTCTCCAGCGGCTGCCATGGCCTGGGCTTGCCCTGCCGGGGTGCGTCGGCCGGAGCTCGCCCGCCTGAGCGCGGCGGTCGGGGCTCTCCCTCCTGGGCGCGGAAGCCGGAGCTCGTTGACAGGAGCTCGCCGGCGCGGGAGCGGCAACCGGTGCTCGCGCCTCCTCGCGGCGGCCGGCGGAGGCGGTCGCCGGTGTCGAGGGGAACACCTCCTCGCATCTCGCGGCCGCGGTGCTCTCTGGCCGAGGTCCTCCCGCCCACTCAGCCGCCGCCTCCCCCCGCCAGTGTGAGTCCTCCGCCACCCGGCGCTCCCACCGGCATCCAAGCTCGCATTCCTCGCCGTCATGCCGCCGGCCTCCTCACCGCTCCTCGCCTCCACCTTCCCCGCCCTCCTCCGCGCGCTCTCCGCGGGCTCCCTGCCGCTCCTCGACGCGCTCTCCTCCCCGTCACCCACTCACCCACGCGCCGTTCGCCCCGCCCGCCGGCGCCGTCCACCTGCCCGCTGCCCGCCGGGTGAGGAGGCGGGCGAGCGCGTCGCGGCGGGGGGGGGGGGGGGGCGGCGGGCCGGCGGCCCACGGTCGCCACCTCGCCCGCAGCCTCGGTCTCCGCACCGGCCAAGGGAGCAGGACAGGGGCGCCGCCATACTCGCCGTCGCTGCGCGCCGCGTCCCTGCCTCGCGCCGCCTTGGATGGTGGCGCGCTGTGCAGCAAGAGAGGGAGCAGGGGGAGGAGCCCGCCGCCGCCGCCCTCCACGGCTGTGGAGGCTAGGCCCCTGATCCACTGCTGCAAATCCCGCCCGCGGAGGTAGGCACGGACTCCGCAAGGAGCCGGCGGCCGGCCAAGATCGAGAAACAGGCTTGGGGAGGGAGGGGTGACCACGGGATTGGAATAACCACTGACAGATGGGCTCCACAATGAAATAGAGGGTTGAGTTGGTTTGCTGCTGGAGTTGGGGTCTAATTTGAAAGTCCTCTACTTTTAAGTTGGGCCTGCAAATTGGTTTTGGAGACCTTAATTTGCAGATCATTGCTGGAGTTGCTCTTAAGCAACTTTTGACTACCGGGTTGTGGGGGCTTCTGGCGTGCGTCGTGCCACGAGCACACGGCCATGGCACGCACACCAGACGTTCGTTGGGTCCCGGCCGCTCGTGACGACGAGCGAGGCAGATTGCCTAGCGCCGCGACGAGAATCCATCCCGTCCGTGCGAGAGTGTCTACAGCGGCGGGCGGTACCCGGTAGGTTTTGAATGCCCATGCCACCGGAACGTGGGCCCCGATCCGACCCGATCGGATTTAACTGGTGGCCACGACAAGTTTCTCGCCGTTGGGTCCCTGCCAGCTCGGCCTGGCCTCCGGCGACGGGTACGGTCGGTCACTAGCAAGATGAGATCATCATGAGATCCCAGCCCAGACGCCCAGAACTGCCGACTATTTCCGGATCTAGTATGTAAGGACCCGTTCTTCTGGGTGAAAATGAATAATGAAGTTGCAAATAAATATTACTGAAATAGTATTTCTTGTGAGAGAAAATGTGATGGATGTGACAGGTAAATAGTGCTTTTACTATTCATTTGTGAGGAAAAGAACAAGCCCTAAAAGCAAGGCACCACACACACGACACACCCAAAAACATTCACGGCGGCGATGATCCATCCACGGAGGAGAAGAGAATGTCTCGCTTCCGGCCGCCGCCGCGTCACCATCTCGTGGTGGTTAGGCTCGGCGGCGAGCCGGCGACGGCACACTCCACGCACGGCCACGGGCGAATGTGACTCGATTGGGTCGGGTCGGACGGAGGAGCTCCTGTTGTGTGTCTGTGAGACGCAAGCTTGCGTCCATTTCGGCTTTGCAGAGTTAATAAGCAACAGACGCGCTGCGAATGAATCGCCAACAACCTTTTCTTTTCGTCCTTTATTATTTCCCCCTTTTTCCATTTTCTAGGGTATCAAAATGTCAGATCGGTGGTTTAGATTAGACCAGACCAAGGAGATGGTAGCGGTGGTGTGAGAGGGAGGGGAGTAGGCGCACACCAAATAAAGGTGGCGAGCCGAGCAGAGAGCATGCTTCTGCTGCAATCAATCCGATCGTGCAGCCACCACCACCTGCAGATTACCAACCAAGTGTTTCTTTTTTTATGTATCGGGCAGCAGATAATGGAATGGTAATTGCTCCATGATTTGCAGCGAATCCTCAGAGCACCGCACTTGCCGACCCCAGGGAGCATGCACGCACCGAGCAGGCAGGCAGGCCGCCGCGGCATGGCAGGCCTCTTCTGCAATTGCAAGTTGGTTGCTGCTTGCTGGCGTTATAAAAGCTGCCCGCAGAGGAGAGAGGGGCCTATAGCCTCACGGTGGATGGCTTGGGTTCCACCGGAATGGCTAGCGTGCCTGACGATGTGAGCCCGGTGTTCATTTGCAGAACAACAGCACCTCTGGATGTCTGCCATTGCGAGTAGTACGAGTACTGTAGCGCATGCAGGGCCACCGTTGATATTCTGGGCTGGACCTAATTCCCGTTGGAGATCTGTCGTGTGTGCAGGACAGGAAAGGTTGGTTGGTGACGGGTACGTGTCGTGGGCTAAAAAGGCTACGTTCTAGCAAGGTAACAAAAAAAGTGGCAGGGGTTAGGGATGCTGTCCGCCTGTCTATCTAGCGCTAGTTACTACATCAAGCACCGACGTACGTGCTGGGAGTAGCCGGAGTCAGTGGCGGAGTCAGGATTAAAATATAGCTGGGGTGAACTTTAGCAAAGAACTAGATCAAAAGCGAAAGTGAAAGAAAAACACAAATTATATGCACAATCCATATCGCATTTGCATATTGCATATTTGTACAAATTTATAAAAAGTTAGTGGGAAACACAGACGTCACCTAAAATTTAAAGACCAACAGTTTGGTCAATGCCGATTTGGACATGGGCATCAGCCATTGGTGACTCCTACTCCTCCAGAAGCTTGTCCGTGCACGGCAATCCCTAGAGCAAGGGTTGCTCTAATACCCTTTCTCCTCCTCTCCCCACGCAGGGCACTCTCCTGATGCACAAAGGACATAGCTAGCCTCGCGTCACATGCGACTGCACCGCCCCATGCCAATGTCGGTGTGGACAGATGGAGTTGGATTAGATGGGGATTTGAAACTGGTTTTAACTCACTCTTAGGCCTTCACCTATGGGCTGCTGCTAGGGACACCATCATGCCCAGCCGCTAGCTGATCTTCTTAGGCTTGCTCTCGTTCGACGTCGTTGTTAGGCTGGATCTCCGGTTCTTCATAAAGGTAACAGATAGATGCTCTGTAGAAACAAAGTGGCAAGGAGCCAAGGACTGACACGGAGGAACGAGAGAAGTCAGGCCGGGTGAGCTGGGGCGGCCGCCCCAGCTCGCCCCAACGTGGCTCCGCCGCTGGCAAGAGTGAGTAGCTCACTCCATCGGCGGCAAAGTCAGCAACCTGCTTTGCCCTGTTCTGTCTCTGTCGCCATGAGTTGTTGGATCCGATACCAACAAGGTTCGATCATCGTCGTCAACAAATGCAAGACAAGAGAGCTTGGAACAAACCGTTTTTTTAAGGGAAAGCTATAGCTCACCTGGGTGATTTGGAGGCCTCTCTCACACGAATTTTTTCTCACCTCCATCTTCACCTCCACCCACCTTCTTTTCCAACTCCGGCGACACTCCGGCGAGGTTAGGGTTCGGGTGAGGGTTCGGGGTTAGGAGTTCGGGGTTGCTTGGGGGGGGGCTGCTGTCACCGCCGGCCATGGAAGGAGGGCCGGCGGCGGTGGTGGCGGCCGCCGGCCGAGCGGCGGGGGAAGGCGGTCGGGCCAGGGTCGGGCGGGGGCGTCACGGCTGCGCCGCTGGGGGACCGGAGGTGGGGCGGCGGTTGGAGGCGGCAGCGGGAGGGGCGCGAGGGTGGCCGGCGCCGGCGGGGTAGGGTCCGGCCTGGGCGGCGGACGGCGGGCGCGAGGAGGAAGATGCGGTCCGGTGCGTGGGTGGGTGAAGAGGGAGGTGGAGAGAGAAGGAAAGGTTCGATCTGAGCTCCTGATCTGAGATTCGACGGTCCAAAAATTCGTGTGAGGGAGGTCCCTAAATCACATAGGTGAGCTATAGACAGTCTTTTTTTAAGGGAATGCTTGGAACAAACTCGAATCCTCTTCGCCATGGCGGGCGGGCCTTACCACATTGCTTCCAACGCTTGGACCATAAAAGAATTTGGGACCGTGAGGCCCAACCATACTGTCAGAATACCAGCGACGCTTAGACACCCGTTTGTTTGTTTTTTCCAATCAAATCACTCACTTTTCATAAACTTCATATGACTAGAAGCGTATACGAACGGTCACCCGGTGCAATTTCAGCACTCCCGCCCAATAAATGAATCGTACTCGTACATCAACACGCCTTGCCGCGTGGGATCTTTGCCGAACAAGTATAGACAAGTGGTCTTACATGAACTACAGCAGAGCTTCCAACTCTCGTGTGCTTTCTTCATGATGTCGGAACCTATACGATGTCAAAGCTAACTAGAGCATTCTCCAGCATACCATAGAGAGCCTCCCAGATGACATGTGTCATGCTCCCCAGTTCCAGCTTGACCATGCAGTTCGGCAACTTGTGTTCAGTCGTCACCCACCAACTGGGAAATGGTCGGTATTATATTACCAAACCCAGCACAGCAATCTGCTCCAACCTTAAGCTCAGGGGAAAAAGAGCTTGGAGTAGAGCAGCTCGTTCCAGGTGTCCTGGAGCCCTGGAAGGCACCAATGCGTGCAATCCGCGTAGCTCTTGGGGTTCGCGATCTGCTCCGGGGTTAGCGGGTTCCACTGTTTCTTGTATATCTGAGTGTGCGCGTCCTTCCTGTATTCGGAGAGCTGGGTGATGTTCACAACCCCAACAGGGACATTAGACGTGCCGAACACTTCCCCGATGACCCGCATCACGCCCTTGCTGGTGCCTGGTCCCCAGTAAGACAAATCCTTGATAGGAGTTGTCTGGTTGTAACAGTTCCCATCAGTATCTTCGCCCCAATCTTTGCTCCTGATGATAACAAAAAGACAGAACACATATCAATCATCATGTCAGTTCTTTTTGATGATTGAAACATAAAAAGTTTTCTTTAAAACTATAATGTCCAAGGGAAATTTGAGATACATTGTACATTTGGGCTGCCTTACCTGGTATGTGTGGGTGACATAGTAACGAAAAACACTCTTGAAGTTTTGGGGTCCATGTTGCCCTCAACCCATTTCAGCACAGCCTTCAGTACCATTCCATAGGCATCCTCTGTCTCCATTTCTATGATGTCCTTGTTTTTATCTTCGAAAGAGTTTTGCCTGGAATTGAAAGGTGTCAAGGAAAGGAAATATAGCTGAAGTATCATCAGTGAAGGTTGTCCTAAACAGACAGAGTTACTAAAGTTTTACACAGAATATAAATTTCAGAAAGGTAACTAAGGTGGTGTTTAGATAGTTGGTGAAAAGTTTTTGGGGTAATAAATGCATCTTTGACCAATAATTAGAGGTATTAAATAAAGACAATTTACAAAATTATCTTCGCAACCCTATGTAAATTCTCGAGACGAATCTAATGAGGTCTTTGACCACACGATTATAAGACGATCAGAGGATGGTTACTGTAGAATTACTGTAGCAAATCATGAATTAACTATGCTCATTAGATTCATCGCGTAAAGTTACACCCATCTGTGAAAAGGTTTTGCAAATAGACTTTATTTAGTGTTTCATGCATACAAGATTCCCTGCATTTAATGTTGGTGAAAAATTTTTGGAGCCTATCTAAATATGGCCTAAATAGATATTCTTTCTTCAAACTGCCATATTCCATGACCTGTTCTTATTTAATCATAGGAAACTTCCATTTTCAGGCAGAAACCTCGTACAGGCGTATAGTAAAGGAAGATACTTACAGAATTTTCATCTTCTGTCCAGTCATCCACCAAAGGTAGGTATTGAATACCAAAATGTCAGCCCCCTTCCAAAATTTTGCATGTTTCTCAATAGATGTTCCCCTTACAATTCGATCCGCAATACGGTGGACAACAGCGTCATCAGAGTTTGACTCGGCCAGAAAGGGAGCCCAGTAGAATTCAATGGTGGCATTATAATCCTAGCAAACATAAGCTTTTCAGCATGGATGAACTTAAAAAAATGATGGGAGTCCACAATCTAGAAAAGAAGCAGGTATAAACAAAGGCGTAAATAGCTTTTTCTCATTTGCCAAGAAATATGAAAGCATATACAAATTGAAGTTTGTGTTATCCTTCATAACAGCTCTAGGGATTTTTGTTAAGCAAAAACAGTAAGAGAAGATACTAGTGGCTACATCTCTACAAGTCCACATCCATATTAATATTCTGAAGTTACTGTACAAGAAAAGGAGGGGAAAGAATGTCCAATGCCTAGGTAGAAATATTAAGTAAAATTATCTTTGGTGATTGCAGTAGCTTTCTAAGCATAAAAAAGTGCGGCACCACATTCTGAGCAATGCCTCATGCTAATTTTTAGCCTTTATTTGTTACTATCAAAAGATACAAACAAAGGAATACCTTTGCTCTGAAAACTGTGAGGGAATCAAATGTCTCCATGGACTTGGAGCTTTCCGGGATGAGTCGATGCAGGAGGCAAACCAGAGATACGTATTGCCCTCGGTTCAAGGAATCTCCAACAAAAAGCATGCGCTTGCCCCGTAGCATCTCTAGCATTAGAGTTGCGTTGAAGCTACACATTGCAACAAACGACACTTTCAATTAAGATATACTAGTACAATAACTAAAAAAATAACAGAAGACATTGCTATGCAAAAAAAGAATAGCAACATTTGGTCTTATACCACCAGCAGGTCATCAACATGCTACATCACTGTATGACTGTATCTGCATCTTTTAGAAGTCCAAGGAATTTTTCACCTGCATCTAAGGGTTTCTACACAGTAAGCTGAAACAGCCATGACGCGTACCAGGTACGCCTCAGGATCCTCACGTTTCACATCAAAATAACAGCATAGGAATTGTCAAAGGTGAGAGAATGAATGAGGTTCGACAGCAACAAAGCAACAAACGACACCACGACACAACAAAAACGCAACAAAACTCGCATCTAACACTGTCGCAGAATCATCCACAGAAAAGGAACCCAAGCCCGTGCAATACGGCCGCGGCTATACGGCCGTCAGCCACTCAGCCCCACCGTGCCAACCGGACCACACCGTCCGGCTGGCCCCTCCGTGGCCCGCTTTGCTCGAACCCCGTGCTCCCACGTGACAGCCTGCACCCTTGCTCGGCCGGCACCCGGCAGCACGCATGCCGCAGCGCCACAAATCATTTAGCGTCGAGGACACCCGTACGGAGGTAGAGCAGCGCGACAACTGGAGCCAGGAGCCCCCCATGAGGGCGATACGCATCGGAAAAAATTCTCAAGTGGCACCGTGCCACGCCTCTCATGGAGCAGCGGCCGGCCGGCCGGAGACCGTCTCCGACGCCGGCCGATGACCACGCCATCAATAATGTCCCGTTCCGCTCGGCGGAGGTGAGGAGCGACCTGGCTCCGTTCTCACTCGCAGCATCTAGCGTATGCTTGCCGAGTTGCCGACGTTTGCCGCCCAAGGCTCCAGAGCCCCCCGCCGCACGCGTGCCAAGGCTCCAGAGCCCCCCGCCGCACGCGTCGCCGCATGGACCCGTCCGGCCGTCCCCCGCCGCGTGGCTCGCCGAGCCCACCGCCCACACGCATTGCATTAATGGGCGGCTACCTGCTCACCTACGACGGCGAGGTACGACGAACTCCGCTGCTGCTACCAAACGGTACCCGCACGGCCGCACCGCACACCAGGCCCACCGCGGCTCGCGCTCGCCGCCTGGCGCCTGCGCCGCGTGGCGGGCGCTTGCTACCGGCCGCGCTCGGATCGGCATGGTCGAAGCGTATCGCGACAAGACAAGCGCTCGAAGCCTCGCCGTTTTTCGCCGTCACCTCCGCCCGTCCGTTACCAACCGGACGGACCACCACACACACACCGCCTCAGCGACACGTCTCCATCCCATGCCGTTTTAGCCTTTTTTTCCTTTTCTTTTTTTTTGAAAAGATTTTTCCTTTTCTTTTGAGATCTTCCTTTTGAAGAAGAACTACTACAGCTTCAAAAGGAAATTTGAAACAAGCGCGCTCGATCCGGCCTGGATCAAGAGTCTAATTCAAAAAATTGGGCGGAGATCATACTGCTCAACTGCTACTAGATCGGAATCACTAGTCACTACCCACAGTAACAGCAAATCGAAGGCAAGGCAGGGGAGGAGAAATTAAAGGTTGTTTACCTGGGCATCGAGCACCCGCGCGGCTGCCACCGCCAGTGCTGGTAGGCCTTGTCGGGGCGGCCGTGCGCCTGGCAGGTGAGCTGCGGCTGGATGTAGGGGCACTCCTCCTCCTGGTACCACGGCCGCGCCGCCTCGTCGTACACCCACTCGCCCCGCCCGACGTCGCACCCCGCCGGCGCCGCGCCCACCGCGAACGGCAGCTGCGCTTGCGGTGCCGCCGCGCGGTGCTCGGCCGAGCTCAGCTCGCTTACGTCGCCGCCGCCGGCAGCGGCATGGTGGGCGGGGCGGAGTGGGCGGCTGCTGATCTGGCCGCCGCGGCGGTGGGACGGGGGGCGGTGGAGGAACGGCTGGTGCAGCGTGGAGGAGAAGTCCTTGAAGTAGAGCACGGAGACGAAGGTGATGAAGGCGAGCGTGAGCGCGTAGGACGTGATGAAGGGGCTCCTGCCCCTCCCGTTGCCGTGCTGCGCCTTCATCGTTCTCATCCCCTTTCCCTCCGCGGGCCGGGGTCTCCTCCTCTCCCCTTCTCTAATCTCTCTCCTACCCGCGCGAGCTCCCTCCTCCCTCACCGTTCCCTCCTGCTCGCATCGCAGGAGTCACGGCACGGGCAATGGAGGTACGGTGGAGCCTGCCCGACCGACGGCCGCGCGCGCCGATCTCTGATCTGATGCCGGGGGTGTGGGATCTGGGAGAGGGAGCAGGAGGAGGAAGAAGTGGGAGAGAAACTGGAGGAGCAGCTGCAGCTGCTTTGCTTTCCCTTTTGTTTTTTTTTTTGGGGTCCCTTTTGGTGGAGTAGGCTTTTCTTTCTCCCGAGTTTGAGAGTGGTGGGGCCCTCTCAAGTGGGTAGCGGAGGGAGAAGAACAAAGGAAACGAGATACTACAGTAGTAGTGGCTCCAGCTTGATGAGTGCAAACCAGCTGAGGAGGCTGGCCCATTTGTTGGGAAATTTTGGGTCACAAGCAAGCCCAGCGATGACTGCACGCTGTTTGTGGCGACCTAATCAGGGCCCAGTTCACATCGAGACTGTTGGTTAACCCGTGGTTTTCAGTTTTTATGGAAACTAATTAACCAAGCTCATTTCATCACTGTTACAACGCGAGCCAGAGTTATGTGGCCACGTCATCAATCCACGTGCGTGATTAAGGCTCCTGAACAACCTGGTCGTGTTGGAACAAAACTTGGTCACCCGGGCGACGCAGCAATTGAGTTCGGGGCTTTGGTGAGCCCTTGGACCATGCCGGTAGGGAAGGGAGGAACTGATATGTGTGGGGTAGACCCGTTGTTATACATACATGAGATCCATGCTTGTGCAAAGGGCTTGATGAAGATGGCGACTGATGCAGATGATTAATGAAGTCCCCATCTCTCGCCACCGACTCGACCAACCAACCAACCAGCAACCACTCCAGGTTGAGGCCCATTTCATCTGCACACCCAACAGCACGCACGCCTCAGTACCTCACACACGTCACAGGCTCACAGCTACTGCACCTCGCTGCAGCAGATTGCACATGACACATCTGTTTTTTTTTACCATCTGAATTCGGTTTTGAAGATAAACATCTATGCGACGTACGCCTCCATTTTGTTGTAGTTAGGTGACAAGCCTAATTTTGTTTGAATCACGCTGCCTAAGTTTGAAGGTTAGGTAGGTCGGCAGGATGCGAAATGAAACAGTGAAAGGAAAAACTGACTAGCGCTAACCTTAGCTTCCGGAATGAATCGTCATCTGAATCATTGTAAACGCATCATTTCAATCCCATCGGCAGCTCTGGACTGAACTTTTCCCTAGAGACGGCCGATGATTACTGCACTGGTTAGTGATAATTAAGCAAAGCTTTCGCCTCTTTCTTCCTTGCACGTTTCACTCAGTCGGGCGAGGGCTCACTACCGAGCTAGCGGTGCCTGCGTAAATCACGTTTGTAAACTCTCAACTTTTTTGAGATAACCGTTCCGTGCGGGTAACTGGTAACGACTAACGAGTGGCATCATTTCGTTTTGTACCTGGCGACGTGGAGGATTTATTATTATTTTTTTGAGAATACGTGGAGGATTTATTCTAACACCGACAAAAACTGCGTTGATAGTTTGGGCGCTTCCAAGCGCAAGATCCGCGTACGTTGCAGTCTGAATTCGGTTGCTTCGGCGACCGGCAGAGGGAGAGAGTCAGCAGACGTTTGGCGGTTTGGAGGCTCCACACGAGCGGGCCCTGGCTGCCTGCAATTCAAACCTACAAGGAATTCCGTGGAGACTCGACCGACCAAAGTCAACACCAAATCACAATCACACACGGCTAGTGCCCCTCCTAACCGCTAACCATCAAGATAATGCCACTTGAACCGACACATGTTGAAAAAATTACAATTGGGCCGAAGAGGTCCAAACTTGTGTGTCATTTGGCTACAGCTACCTTTTAGCCCAATAAGAAGAGATGGGATGGATGGATCTTGCCGTATGAATTGTATGAGTTTCCTTGGGCCATACGATCCAGTGAATTCAGCCCGCGGAAAGCCCAAAATATATACTAGTGCCGACGGTTAGTGCTCGTCCTCGTCTTCCCCTGATTCCTTTCTCCGTCCCTTCTCGCCTCTCTGCCCTCGTCGTCGCCGAGGCGAACAACCAATCCGACCCGACCCGACCCAACCCTTAGCGCCGCGGCGCCAGCCACCGCCGCCGCCTCTGATGGCCGCACGGCGCGGTCCCCACGTCATCAGCCTGGCCGATTCCAACCCGCCCCTCCTCGGCCGCGCGCCGGGGGCGGGGGCGACGGCCGCCGTCCCCGCGTCCGCGCCCGCGACCTCCTCCGCCGCGCACCCCGCCTTCGCAGTGATCGAGGAGCGACTCGTCGCCCGGGACCAGGACATCCAGGAGCTCCTCGTCGACAACCAGCGGTTCGCCGCCACGCACGTCGCGCTCCAGCAGCAGCTCATCGCGGCGCAGCACGAGCTGCGGGCGGTCTCCGTCGCCGCCACCAGGGCCCGCGCCGAGCGGGAGAACGAGGTGCGCGCCCTGGCGGACCAGGCGGCGCACATCGAGGCCGAGGCGCTGGCCGTCGCCGCGGCGCGCGCGGAGGTCGAGCAGGTGCACGCCGACATCCAGGTGCTGGCGGGGGCGCGCGCCGACCTCGTCAGCCGACTCCAGGTCCTACGGGACCACCTCACGCGCAAGAAGGCCGAGGCGAGCAAGACCGATTCCGTCCGCGCCCAGATTGAAACCATGCGCCGGGAGATCCAGAAGGGCAGGTATTGCCGTTGCCTGTTGGTTCATTTAATTACTCATGTGTAGTATCCACTGCTAGATATTCGTTGTGACGATTTCTAGACCTCAAGATGCCTCCCAGTTTATATTGAAAGTATCGTGCATTTTGATGATTGCTGTGTGAAGTTTGTAAATATACAAGAACATGCCACACATCGTTTAGGATGGTTAGGAGTTTAGGGTCTATCTGTTACACAGCTGCTCTTCCAACCTGCTCTCTTCTGAGAGCTGTCATACATGCAGTCACGCACAGCATCAATTCAACTGCTTTGTAAAAGAGAGACATACATTTTCTTTATCCTCCTCAAGCAAGCTGCTTTATCTGAGGAAGCTTTTACATTGTCAGTGTGCCAATTACACATGGTTTGCTAACAACAGATTGGCAATGCCTTGCAGGCCAACTTTGGAGGGTAGTCTTTTTTGATGCTTAATGAGTAATGAGTGGACAGTCTGGTAGCATTGCTGTTATTACATTTCCTAGTTGATACATCTTGGATAGAATAATACATCAAGTAGATTTTAAGCAGTAGTTTCCCGTTACACACTGGTAATAAGTAATACCCAATAGCACATGCATAAGGATCTAATCAGTGTACCAGCAGTAACCCAATTCTGCTACTTACCGTGCTTTAAGCTTTGGACCGGTTTATTGAGATTGATGCATAGAAGCTCTTGAATTTGCTATGATATTATCATCTACTAAGGGTTTTGTATGATTCTGTCACACTTTCTGGTGAACTGAAACATTACCCATTTTCTTTGATGTGGATACTGCAATCTGCAAAGTTGGCATGCAGGCCATTCCACCACACTTTCATGGTAAAATGTTTCCAGTGGGCATAGAGAGTATACACAACACTCCTTTCGGCCAAATAATGAACCTAGCTATTTCCCTTCTTGAACTTTTTTTTACCAGATCCACTGGCTTATAATCATAAACCTGATTCAAATCTAAATATATATATATGTGAAACTTGCATCAGGCAAAAAAACACACTTGGTTCCAGGATGTTTTGGGGCAAATACAAAAAGTTCTGGCTCGAGCTGTGAACAATAAGCAAAATTCATTCAAGAATGAAGTGTGGTGTGTCTGCATGTTCTGCAAATATCTTATCAGCTCATTTGTACCAATGCATTGATCTGCCACTGTCTATCGACCACCTGAACCACGCTTGCCCTTCCATCCCAAAACAATAATCACAATGGAATGAACTAGGTTTTCTTAAATTTTCCTGAAATCTCAACTAGGTCCATAACTATCAAGTGAGTAAGTGGTTTGCTCCGCTCCAAGTGACAATCTGGGTCCATATATTGGATCTAAAATTGATATGTTGTTTCTCTCAGATGTCTTGTGCGCAATATTGCAGAGCTGCGGTTGATTTCGAAAAGAAGGCACATTCTGATAACCTTGAACAGAGTAAAGCAATGGAGAAAAATATGATCGCAGTGGCTAGTGAGATTGAGAGGCTTCGAGGAGAGCTTTTAAATGCTGAAAAAGGGACCATGGCTGTCAACCCAGCAGCAGCTGTTCCTAACTCTGGTATCATACTGAATCTGCTTCAAGTATATTATCACTTAGAAATTAGAATTGAAGTATTAAGGGATACTAGGCTCAGCGGTTTAGCATGTTAGCCACATGGCATTTTAGGCTTTCTTGTGTAATTGTTCTGAACAAGTTTTTCTATTTTCCTTCTTTGTAATCCTATCTCAGGGTATCCTGCTTCTTATGGCAATTCTGAGGCAACATATCCCGGGATGTATGGAAATCCTGATCCAACATATGCTGGTCACTCTTATCCTGATGCTTATAGCACTAATCAGGTTTGTGTACTTGCTTTATAATTGTTCTCTTATCTGCTTTAGTATTAACTTACATGTTTTTGCCTGGATTAACAATTGTAGTCTGTTTGAATCACACCAATGAAAATGATTCGAGAATTGATTTCTTATTTGTTACTCGAAGCAGTTATTTATTTTTGGATGACTAATGATCAACACTTAAGCTCTTCTCTCTCCTCTTCTCTGTTATTTTTCTTATTTTCTTTCCCTCTTCTATGTTTATGTTTCTCAGTTTTACCTTTAAAATAGGGTCTATATACCTTCCTAGTACAATGAAAATTTTGTTTCCGCTCCTTATTGCGTTTGCCTTGTTGTTTAGTATTTCTGGAATTCCTCTTTTATTTGTAAGAAGTTAGATAGATTGACACAATCACTTTCTTTTATACCTTTCCGCATCAAATAACCTCCTTAGTTGACATATTATGCCATGTAGGCTCTTAAATATGGGAACCACTTGCATGGTTGCACCAGAAACATAACACCTATCCTGTTGGGGCTAATTTCTGGAAAGATGCCTGTAGATATGTAAAACTGTTTCTAGCCTTATACTACTGGCGTCACACTAACTGTGATAATCTCATCTGGTGTGACGACTTCAAATATTTTTGGTCTAGTTAGCTTATTATTCCGCTTTCTTTAAAACAAGGCTTGTACAAGGCAACAGGCAGCTCAACTGAAAATTGATGTTGAATCTTATCTTGACATCTTACAGGCTGGCAATTCTCATTACATGAGTCAACCTGTTTCGTATGGACACTATGGGAGCCAGCACACTGATGTTCAAAGATGACTGCCAACTCAAGATATCTTAGACTTGCCTGCCGTCTCAATGTAAAACGATAGTTGCAGAGTCAGCCAAATTAAGCATGTTAGAGATATTCATTACATGGAAGTGCTGGAAGTCCTCTTGTTCATGTTTTTAACTCTCTGGTCAAGTTATTCCAGAATGTATGAGTCGGAATTTGGATCTGAAATCTTTCTTGCTTGTCGATCTACTAGGCTGATGATTTGTAAGTTAGTTCTGCAGACCAATGTTGTTATTTTGGGATGCTGATGACTTGAACTTGTAGTGGTGCAGACATCTGTATATAGAAATGAATAATGACAGCTAGTTGGATCAAGTTTTTTTTTATGAGACTCGTAAAATTGCTCCTTTTTAACCCAGCAGACAAGGACATAGCATCACTCCATTAATGCTTGCTATGGATTCCCCCTTACTTCAGGCCGTGGTTTAATCGTATAGACTTTTCCTCGCGCACCTGATTATGTTCAGTGCCAGCGTGTGTACATTTGTTGTTTTTTTTTCTTGATTCGGTAGAGTATGTTGCCTGCAGAATTGGAAGAGAAGCGCAAGGGTTAACTAAGCACACAGGAATTAGCGTATCAGGCTCCAACACATCTTCTTTCTTGCCTACCTACGGACGGTCGGACGGAGGCCCACATCTTTGTTTCCTCTAGGCCCAAACATAGAAGGGCCCGGCGGCACTACGGCAGAGCGAGGAGGATATCGTTGGCTCGCTCGGTTCGTTCTGCCGCGAGTTTTAGTACCTCCTCGGCTGGTGAGGGCGGGTGCGCGGCGAGCCCCCGCTATAAGATCACCGCCCCGTGCTCCGTTGCAACATACTTACCTGGACGGGGTCGACGGGCGATCAAGAAGGCCCGTGGCCTAGGTCAGTGGCCCGTATTGCACTTGGCGGGTGCGCTGGCTTACCATCTCCCCAAGTGGGAGAGTGGACGTCATAATTTGTGGCAGAGGGGGTACGCGTTCGCGCGACCCCCGCCAATTCTAAGTAATTAAATTTTAGTCCTGTCCCTGCCAATTCAAAGAATTTAAATTTTGGTCCTTCGAAGTAGGTCTTTTGCTGCTAGGTCCTTGGGTGCTCATACGATTTTCGTTTAAGTCCTCGTTGTTTTATTTTGGCTAAAATTTAAATCAAGCATCATTCCCGCAAGATGCTTAAGGTTATTAGCACGGTGTAGTAATTAACACATGAACTATAAATCAGATGTCACCATCAAGCAATGCAACAAATGTAAGCGTGCGTCCATACACTCGAGTCTCAGGCGTGTAGACCCATACGTACACGGTACCAGCCGCGCTAGAGTTACGTTCCTTTCACGTGGCAGCGTAGCGTCGCACGGGCACATTTTAAAACCCAGCGCACAATCGCGGCCGTCCAGCGCGACCCGCGCCGGCGACGAACCGTCCAGGTGGCTCGGTGAACGTGTCGCGTCCGCACGGCCGCCGTCCAAAACCATCCTCGAACGACTCGTACCCACCAGGCGCCAAGCCCCCCCCCCCCCGCCCGCCGTCCCCCAACCTGGAAGAAACAGCACCAAATCGAGACGGCGAGTCGAATTCGCCATGGCCACTCCGCGCGCGCCGCTCCCGCAGCTGCTGCTCCTCCTCGTCGCCGCGCTCCTCGCCGCCGCCCCTGTACGGAGAGCGGCCGGGGCCGGCGAGTTCGACGTCCGCCGCCACCTCTCCACCGTCACCAGGTGTGCCGCCTCACTTGCCGCTGATCTGAACCTGTTCTCTTGTGGGTTGGGTACTTGGGTTCATGACGAGCTTCGATTTGCGTGTGTACTCCCATCGCGTTATGAAGAGGGGGGGATTCAGCCTAGGCCCTAGGGATTACGAGTTGGGGGTGGGTGCTTTCAGCCTTGCTGGAGTTTGGGCACCGCCGGCTGCGTTTCATGCGATGTGGATGAAGCGCGACCTGAGCAAACTGACCCCGCCACGGACTTCTGCGAAATGGGTGGATGGCAACTCTGGGCTACTGTAGATTCCTCCGAAGTTATGCCTCGGGGTGATACTACCACTGGCCTTCGATTGGACTAAATTTCTGACGAATGGATGCTAAATTTCTGATTGATGGAACTTGGTTTTCTGTCTAATGTAAACCTGAACATTTTCAGTGTTTACTGAACATGGCTAGATCTAGGTGGTGGCACAGTACAACCATTTAAAAAATGCTGTTATGATCTTATGGTGTTTTGTGTGAATATACTGTGTTTTTAGAAGTATCAGAATTCAGAAATGAAATGGGGCTTGCCATCTAGAGCACATATCAGTAATAAGTGTTGTCTGAATAATACTGTCAGAAATGCAACATAGGCTTGCCATCTAGAGCTCATGCCAATAATATTATTGTGTAAATCTGTAATCCTGGTCCCACCATTTCTTCACTGAACAAAATGCCATTTTACCCTTGGCGATGTCCAGGTACGATGTGGCCAGAGGGTCCAACAGTGTCAACTCTGTGCCATCAATCCCAGATGGGTGCCGTGTGATCCACCTTAATCTAGTGGTAAGTTTACTTCCATATATTTTGCTGCCTTTGATCTACACTGTTCTAGTTATTTCCGATGTTTGTTGCAACTTCGTGTTCATCCAGTTTGTGTGGAGGAGAATAGTGTAGCTAACAGCCATCATCTTTGCAATTTCTCTGTATCGTGCTGAGCTCCCTTTTGAGTTAATGGACAAACTGTTTATATTTTGTGTATAACTGCAAGTATAATTGTATACTGCACAGGAAGGAGTGTATATTTAGGTAGAATAATGGAAATTATTTGACAAATTTGTTTTTGGTTACTAGGCAAGACATGGGACTCGTGCTCCTACCAAGAAGAGAATCAAGGAGCTGGATAGATTGTCAGTAAGGCTGCAAGCTCTTATGAATGAGGCAAAACAAGGTCTCAAGAGTGATTCTCTTAAGAAGATTCCATCCTGGATAAATGGCTGGGAGTCGCGTTGGAAGGGTAGGACTAAAGGTGGTGAGCTGACTAGTGAAGGAGAAGAAGAGCTTTACAACTTAGCCACCAGAGTGAAGGAGACGTTTCGAGACCTATTTGATGACGAATATCACCCTGATGTATATTCAATAAGAGCAACTCAGGTTAGCCCTGACATATCTTCTTTGATTTACTTCCGTGTATCTTACATCTACTTATGAAATTGTCTCTTTTTTTTTCCCATCCTCACCAGAAAGGTAAGGAATATATTTGTGATTCTGTTTTTTCTCCATGTATCTATTGTGAACATATCCATAATTTACACTAAGGTGAATCTGATTACTGAGCAGAATAGGTGAATCAGCGTAGATGGTTCCAATTATAATCGTCAAATGTTGCTGTTTTCTACTGTGGCACAGCAGGTTAACTATTGCCATATTGCTCAAAATGCAGGTTTCTCGTGCATCAGCTAGTGCAGTAGCATTTAGTTTGGGACTGCTTTCTGGGAAAGGGAAGCTTGGACCAGCGAACAACCGTGCCTTTTCTGTTCTGAGCGAGAGTCGTGCAAGTGATATTTGTCTGAGATTTTTTGACAGCTGTGAGACATACAAGGTACTATAGAACGTATCTTATAGAAAGACATAAATTTGCAGCAGTGATGTCAAACAATGCTACCATGTTGTGCTAGTTTCTAAACAATTTCATACATCATTTATGCTAACGTATAAACAAGTGACCTCGAGATGTTACTCTGTTGTTTTACAGATAATTATTTCATGTGGTGCATCCACTCTTCTTTTTGCCCTTTTGCGTCTCAGCTACTCTATTTCCTTTAATTTTTAGAAAGATCATGCTCGTGTCTCTCCTTATTTGTGCCTTTTTATGTTAATATCATTCCCTGTTTGGCACTTGTAAATTGCTACAGATGCAATATGGTAAATGTTGTTCTTTTGCTTGTACAACTTGCAAGCAGTATTTGGTAATATCTGACTAAAGATCAGTAAATTTTGAAATCATTTCCAGGCATACAGGAAAAGGAAGGAGCCTGATGTTGAGAAGCAAAAGGAGCCGATTCTAGAGCATGTCACAGCTGCACTTGTTAATCGTTATCACCTCAATTTTACAACTCAGGATGTCTCTTCTCTATGGTTTCTTTGCAAGCAGGTAACGAGTGAAGGATGGTGCTGGAAATACCTGCCACGTATTTCTGCAAATACCAACCTTGACACTTGGGAGTTGAATATGATTAACTTTTGAATGTTTCTCGATCCAGGAAGCATCTTTATTGAATATAACCAATCAAGCTTGTGGGCTTTTTAATGAAGCTGAGGTAGGTCGCCTCTGGACAGCTATAGCTTTTGCCATGTTCCATGCTTGAAATTTCTTAACTGTAATAAGTGTTATCCCTTCCTGTGCTTGGTGCCTTGGTTTGATCAAATACACCGGATAAATATCGGCCTTAAACTTTTTAGAGTTGACTTCTAGTTTCCAAATATCGTATCAACTCCATGAGGTGGCGAATGCTTCAGAAACTGTAATTGTCATCCCACCAGTTGTTAATTGGTTGACACTTGACAGCACATTCTATTCTATCCAATATGTCGATCGTGAAATTGAGTATGCTACCTGGAAACTAGTTGGTAACATACTGTATGGTTCGTATGCTTTCTGACCTGCACTTTAGGTTTAGTGTTCTTTCTTCAGTAATCTATACTTTATGACTGCTGTTTGCATGCTTTGAATTAATTTTTATTTTTAAGCATTTATTTGCTTTGCTTTTGTTTAATAATTAAAGTAAAAGAATGTGCTGTTGTAGGTTTATTTTCTAGAGTGGACAGATGATTTGGAGGGTTTTGTTCTGAAAGGCTATGGTGAGTCAATTAACTACCGGATGGGACTGCCATTGCTCAAGGATGTTGTCCAGTCAATGGAAGAAGCAATCATAGCTAAAGAAGGTAGCTGTATTTCATGAATCCAGCAAAGTTTCCAGGTTCTTAGGATCTGCTTCTTGGAATCATAACTAAATAATCCTTGGTATTGTAGAAAACCATCCTGATGGTACATATGAAAAGGCAAGGCTCAGATTTGCACATGCAGAAACTGTTGTTCCTTTCAGCTGCCTTCTTGGTCTTTTTCTTGAAGGCTCAGGTATGTTTTCCCCTCTTCACCTAGGCCCTTGGCGTGTTAATTCTTCCTCTATGAGGTACATATTGATAATTGATCTCTCATTTGATATGTCTACATATACAAATGTTTTGCCTGCTTAGATTTTGAAAAGATACAGCGGGAGGAAGCATTGGACCTACCACCTATGCCACCACAGGGAAGAAACTGGAAGGGCAGTGTTGTAGCCCCCTTCGCTGGTAACAATATGCTGGTTTTATACCAGTGCCCTGGCAAAACATCAGATGACAGCACTTCAGGGAGTCAAAAGAACTCATATTTCATTCAAGTTCTACACAATGAACTCCCAGTTTCGATGCCGGTAAGAGTTATTACCTTCATGTATTTTGATCTATTAATATATTTGTTCTATCCAGCTGCTGGGATCCAGATATAACCAAATTTGTAAACTGTCTTTGCTTCTCTATATGTTGAAAATTTATTTTTGGTAGTAGAGGGAGAGGTGGTTTTACTGTAAGCCAGTCTTTGATGTCAGCTAATGGTGTTCTGAAATCTACACTAGTATACTAGCCATCCCTTTACTCGTGTTTTGTGTTTATGTTTTTGTTTCAATTTGTGTCAGTATAGTTTTGTGTATGCCAAGCACTAGAATATGGTGAGTCAATAGCTTGTTGATAACAACATCGGTAGTTCCCCTACTTATTTTTTTCCCTGTTGGACTAAATGTATGCAGGGTTGCGGTAACAAAGATTTGTGCCCGTTTGAGGAGTTCAAGGTAAATACAACAGAGCACAGCCCTCTCCTTTCATATATCACACTGCTGAAGCAATAGCAAATTTTCACTGCCAGTCATTCTGAAGAATAACGTTTACTAACCTCGTGTGCTTGTACAGGAGAAGATCGTGAAACCGCACCTGAAGCATGACTATGACATGATATGCAAGATCAAGCCGCCCGTGGCAAGAGAAGAGCCGGCGACGTTCAGCTCCAAGGTGTCCGGTTTCTTCACAGGATTGCTCTCACAGAGGGGATACAGAGTCGCTAGTGCTGAGAGCGTCAAGACGGAGTTGTAGGCCATACTGGCAGGCTAGTGTCTGCTGCCTTTTCACCATCTGCCGCAGGCCGTCGTCTGCGTGCGATGCGACGACCACGATACTGACCAATGCACTAACCTGCGGTGTTTTTGTACGGGCGAGTCAGAACGTGTACGAGGCGTCTGTTGTCCAAGTTGTCGAGGGAAAGATGCTATGTCCAAGTGAATTCTGATTTCAATTCGGACTATTCTGTGGTGAAACGGCGTCACTTGTGGTCAATCCACGAGTACGCTGTTGCAATCATAAACGGAGTACTATCTTCCATGTCATGAAGGCGTGGACTGTACCGTGCCATTTACTCTGTTCTTATCTGAACGAAAGGGCAGAACAGTAACTGTGCTCCCCTCCTGTTTCCTTAAAAAAAAAACTGTGCTGTGCTGGCTGTTGTGGAAAATCCAAATGAGATTACTGTTTTGTCAGATGCGGCGCGAAGGCCGAAGTGGGTACCAACCGCATCCCGCGAGATCGGGCGTCCGGTAGCCACCACTCGACTCGACAGTCACACACTCACCCCAAGAGTCCAGAGTACGAGACCTCAGCAGCTCAGGTCAGAACGGAGAAAGGACCGCGAGAGAGGTGAGCGAGACACCGGAGGGGAGATCCGAGATGGCTAGCGGGGAAGCCAAGGGGGAGACGGTGATGGTCACCGGCGCCAGCGGCTTCATCGGCTCGACGCTCGTCCGGGGCCTCCTCGACCGCGGCTACACCGTCCGCGCCGGCGTCCTCAACCCCGGTCAGTAGCGCCGCCGCCGCCGCTAGCTCTCCGGCTCTCCTTCCCGAAGCTCTCAACCGTCACGCATGCCGCCGGAACGCAGAGACCGGTGGCTGCTTGCTTGTGAAGTTGCGATGCGGAGGCGTTATGATTTGCCTTGCCGGTGGTGACGTGCAGATGACAAGGCGGAGACGGACCACCTCCACGCGCTCGCCGCCGGCGCCGGCGAGGGCCGCCTCAGCATCTTCCGCTGCGACCTCCTCGACGGCGCGGCGCTCCTCGACGCCGCGCGGAGCTGCTCCGGCGTCTTCCACCTCGCCTCCCCCTGCACCGTCGACGCCGTCAATGACCCCCAGGTAAGTGCCTATTCGCCGTAATGCCGTTTACCCCCCATCGACGCCGTCCGCCTGGCGCCTGCTGTTCGGTGTTCACCAGGCTGACCCTGCTTCGTTGGCTGTCGCAGAACCAGCTGATGGTGCCGGCGGTGGAAGGGACGCTGAACGTGCTGCGCGCGGCCAAGGAGGCCGGGAGAGTGCGGCGGGTGGTGGTGACCTCGTCCATCTCGGCCATCGTTCCCAGCCCCGGGTGGCCCGCCGGCGAGGTCCGCGACGAGCGCTGCTGGACCGACATCGACTACTGCGAGAAGAACGGGGTGAGCGGCCTTCGCCCACTGTCCTACTCCAGCTTGGGTTCATCCTCCTCGCTCTGAATTTCTGTAACAATAATGGCATTGTAGCGTAATTGGAAAACACAGTGAACATCCTCAGCTAGCACTGAAGCTCGGCCTGCAGTATCTGCAAGATGCAGCTTCTGCAGAGCTTGGATGTCGTCAGTAATTTCACTGTTAAATATAATCACAGGTTCCCTTTGCTCTTGCGTGTAGGTCTGGTACCCTGCTTCCAAGACGCTGGCGGAGAAGGCAGCGTGGAAGTTTGCAGAGGAGAAGGGGCTAGATGTGGTTGTGGTTAACCCGGGGACAGTTCTGGGGCCGATGATTCCGCCAACCATCAACGCTAGCATGGCCATGTTTCGCCGCCTCCTCCAAGGTAATCATGCTGCATAGCAGTTCAATAATGTACTGCTTGCTAAGGTTGGACAATATCTGATATTTCTCTCCTTTTTTTAATTTTAAAAAAAGTGCATGGAACTATCAACTTATCATGTCTTGTCCTTTTGAAAGCATCTTTAAATCAGCATGCTGAACGATCCGTCATGATCATCAGTACTAGGGTTGTTTACCTCAGCTCTGAAGCTGAAACTTTTTTTGTAGATCTTTTATAAGAAAAGTAGGCTGCAAGAGAAACCTTTTCCTCCTACATGATCAGTAATTCAGTTGACAAAGAAACTTCTTGCATCAGCAGTTTTACGAACACCGTTTCCACGAGATCAAAGGGAACACCTTTTATTTCTGCCTGCAGGTTGCACGGAGGAGTACGCGGATTTCTTCATGGGACCCGTCCATGTGGAAGACGTCGCCATGGCTCACATCCTTGTCTTCGAGAACCCGTCAGCGTCCGGGAGGCACCTCTGCGTCGAGTCCATCTCTCACTGGGGCGACTTCGCTGCCAGAGTCGCCGAGCTCTACCCCAACCTCAACGTGCCCAAGTACGCGACGAGACCATCCAAATTCCGAGCAATCTCTTGGGTGTGTGCACGAGCGCCGCATCAGTGTGCTTGAGCCTTGTGCTGTTGCCTTGTGCTGCAGGTTGCCCAAGGACACCCAGCCTGGGCTGGTGAGAGCGGAGGTGGGGTCGAAGAAGCTCATCGCGCTGGGCCTGCAGATCACCCCCGTGGAGAAGATCATCAGGGACGCTGTGGAGAGCCTCAAGAGCAGAGGATACATCTCTTGAGATGGCTGGCTACTGTGACGTGATGTGTCTTCCTTCGTGGACCTTTTGCTAGTTATTACAAACCAGTAATAAGGGTGTCCAATCGATCATTAGATAATCTGAAAAGCTAAAGACTTGCTTGAGTATCGCTTATCTGCTCGATTTTCCATTTGCACTAGAGCATCCATCCCTTCGATCTTTTTACAGCGGCAAAATCGTAAACAAGCCATGGCATCTACTGTTGCATATTTCACGATAGTTTTGTTGTTTTCTTTTCGAAAGAAAAGTTTCACGGCACTCGGTGTCCCGGCACTGTTGCTTAGAGGGCGGGGCCAGGGTTTTTTTCTCCCGACCTGTTGACCCAAACCGCCGCCCTTGCTAACCGGTCCAGTTTGACTGGTTACCGAAAAAAACCGGCCAAATTGAATTCCAAACCAAAAAGCCAGTTCAAACGGTTCGGGCCGGTTAGCTCTGGTTACAAGGCGGTTAGCTCCGGTTACCGGGGTTTTGAAAAAAAACGGCGTAGTGAAAAATTTGACGTGTTTTCAAATTTGAATTAAAAATTGAAAAATAAAAGAAAATTTTCAAAAAAATATTTTAAGGTACGTAGAATCTAATCATTTAGTATTTTTGCGGGCATTAGAAGTTCAACCAAAATTTTGACACCATTAGATTCTAAACACCTTGAAGTATTTTTGAGATTTTTTGGAATTTTTCATTTTTAAAATTCCGGACCGGACCGATTTGACCGGTAACCGCGGTATCGGGCCCGGTTCCGGTCGGGAAAAAAACCCTGGGCGGGGCACAACAAAAGCATCGTTAGGGCCATAATGGTCCTTTCAATTTAGCTTAGCACATTTAAGTATCGAGTCCTATAAAAACTGGATCATAATTATACATAATTTTGAGCTAAAAAAATAGTAGAGTTTAGTTGGATTGTGAAGAATAGATTAAGACCATTATAGATGGCCATTTGGCACGAGGTCTATGAGCCAGCCCAAAGCACGATTTTTTGGCCCGACACGAGCACGTGCCCAACACAAAGGTTTCAGGCTCGGGTCGGCCCGAGCACGACGTCGGGCTAGTGTTGGGTTGCGATCTCAGCCCATAATGTCGGCCCAGACCAGCACGAAAACAGTCGGCCCGATGCGACCCGCAGGCTGGCACGATGGCCTGTGGCCCAAGTGGCACATATAAAGGGGTGCCCCTTTCCTGTAAACCCTAGCGCCCCTCTCCTCCTCCCATTCTGCAGCCGCCCGCCGCCCCCTTCCTGCGCTCCTCCTCTATCCTGCTGCCCCCTCCTCCGTCGCCCCACCTCTCCCTCCCCACGCATGGAGACGGCCGCCGCCGGAGGCCTCCTTCACCTGTCGCGGCTCCACCTATCCCTCCCTGCGCCTCGAGGTAGCGCGACCGTGGCGAGGAGGACACCCGACCAGATCTGTGGCGCGGCAGTGGGGGAGCTCCGGGGGCGGCGGTGGCCTCTGACGCAACAGCCTCCTCTCCTTCCTCGTCTCCGACCTCCAGCGCAGCGGCGGGCTGGCACGAGCACGATGACACGCTGGGTTGCTGCTGTGCCACCGTGCCGACACGACACAGAAATTTGCCGTTGTGCTAGTGCTGTGCCCTGATGGCGGCACGTAGTGCTGGCACGACACGAGCACGAAGGCCATAGTGCCCGTCGTGCCCGTGCCGCTTCGGGCTCATGTCGTGCTATGTCGTGGGTGGACCAAATGGCCATCTATAGACCATAGCCCATTACCACCACTAATCATTGTGCTGCTGCAAACAACATCGTATTATTAGAACCTTTTATAGTTCAGATAAGAACGAGCAAAATGGCATGGCACAAGCACGATACAGTCACATCAATCATGAATGATCTGTCTTGCAAACATCCGAGCATTAGCTTCAATTCCACACGAGTTTTATGTGGCAAACCGTAGTACCGTACTCGCAGCCGCCCACTAGGCCACTAGACAGAAAGGACGCGCGCGCGAAAGAGGGACACCGATGGCGAGCGGAGAAGCCAAGGGGGAGGCGGTGATGGTCACCGGCGCCAGTGGCTTCATCGGCTCGACGCTCGTCCGCCGCCTCCTCGACCGCGGCTACGACGTCCACGCCGGCGTCCTCAACCCAGGTCAGAACGCAGCAATGCCGTGGTTGTTTGCTTTGCTTCGGATGCGGTGGTCATATTATCGAATCGCGCCGTGGCGTGCAGATGACAAGGCGGAGACGGACCACCTCCTCGCGCTGGCCGCCGGCGCCGGCGAGGGCCGCCTCCGCATCTTCCGTTGCGACCTCTTCGACGGCGCGGCGCTCCTCGACGCCGCGCGGGGCTGCTCGGGCGTCTTCCACCTTGCCTCCCCTTGCATCCTCGACGCCGTCAGCGACCCGCAGGTGCCATTGCCCCGTCCTCGCTGTCCTCTCCTAGTCTCCTCTCCTCGCCCCAGACTGACCAGCTCCGTTTGGTTCTGGCCGCAGAAGCAACTGATTGTGCCGGCGGTGGAAGGGACGCTGAACGTGCTGCGCGCTGCCAAGGAGGCCGGCGGCGTGCGGCGGGTTGTGGTGACCTCGTCCATATCGGCCATCGTGCCCAGCCCCGGGTGGCCCGCCGGCGAGGTCCGCGACGAGCGCTGCTGGACTGACGTGGATTACTGCGAGGAGAACGGGGTGAGCCTACCTATTCCACTTTCACTTTCACCGGCAAAACTTCGATTCTTCAGTAGTTTCGCTGCCATCTCTCTCATCAGCTCAGGTCGCGTTTGCTTCTGCGTGTAGCTTTGGTACTCTGCTTCCAAGACACTGGCAGAGAAGGCGGCGTGGAAGTTTGCAGAGGAGAACGGACTGGATGTGGTTACCGTTAACCCGGGTGGTGTTCTTGGCCCGATGATTCCACCGACCATCAATGCTACCATGTCCGTCCTTCTACGCCTCCTTCAAGGTAAAGCTTAAGCCATTGTTCGGAATTCTTAAAGCTTCTTTTCATTCCAAATATGAAAATCTTCAAATAGCGACTGATGAATGGAAGGGTGGAGCTTGAAAAGTTGAAACTGATCCAACTACATTCCTCAGTGATTCATTCACCTGAAGAAACTATAGAAGCCAACCACTTTGGGATTTGGCCATGATGCAGGTTGCACAGAGGTGTACAAGGATATGTGGATGGGGGTAGTCCATGTGGAAGACGTTGCCTTGGCTCATATCCTGGCGTTCGAGAACCCATCGGCGTCAGGTAGGCACATCTGCACCGAGTCCATCTCTCACTGGAGCGACTTCGCCGCCAAAGTCGCCGAGCACTACCCCAACTACAAAGTGCCCAAGTAAGCCACCACCAAACCTTTTCACCGTGAAAAAGGAATATGAATGAAGTTAGATGTTCATGCCGTCAGATAGCAGGCGATATCTGGGAATGCTTGCGTTTTCTACAGTTGAAATCTCTGGGTGTGCTTGATGAGATTTAGAATTTGTGGTGTTGTTTTGTGAGCAGGTTCCCCAAGGATACCCATCCTGAGCTGGTAACAGCAGAGGTAGGATCGAAGAAGCTCATCGCGATGGGTATGCAGTTCAGCCCCATGGAGAATATCATAAGAGATGCTGTGGAATGCCTCAAGAGCAGAGGCTATATTTCGTGATCGTGAGGGTACTGTAATGTATTTGACCTTACTCAGTTTGTAATTTGATAATAAGGTACTATTGGAACCATACAGTGTGTTGAACTAAGTTCAAATAAAGTTCAGAAGAACAGAAATCTTGAAGGTGACATCGACTTTCAAGTTTCAACTCGGAAAAATGTTAATATGTATCTGAATCTGAACTTGAATCTGTATATGAACCTGAATGGTAACGTTCATTGTTGAGACTGGAATCTGAATCTTCTGGTTTCAGCAACGGAATTTGGATCACGTCTTGCATGTTCTCAGGCAGCCTCCGCATCTTGCGAAGCAAGAGCTTGTAACCAGCATGTTCTCCGCATCTTGGCTGAGCTCGCCGACGATGCTCCCCGGTAATATGAGCGTCGGCTTGTAACCCCAGCAAAAGCAATGATCTGACCTTTCAGGCGTAATGCTGCGCGGCAAGTTGAGCACTTCAAGCTGGTTTGTTTCACTACAGTGCAGCAAGAGCTTGTCATTTTTCCCGTCCTTGCTTGACGACGCAAATCGCAGGAACACGGCTAGCGCGCTGCCGCAGTCCCAAACGCCGGCGACCAAGTAATGTTCATGGATGCTGCAGCGAATCTCCTGCATCGTAAATGGTCGTTCCTGATGTCCCTCGATGACGCACCTCCTCTCCCACCGGTGCTCCGCCGTGAGGAGCCACAGGGCCCTGCCGTGGATATCCTTGATGTCCAAACACGGACGGCCGGACATCAACAAGAGCGTGGACATCTCGAGGTGCTGGCGGTGCTGCCAGCAGTGGCGCTCGCCGGGCAAATCAACGGTGGACATTGCTTGAGTACATGTCGCCTATCTGCTCGATTTCCCATCTGCAACATCGCTTCGATCTTTTTACATGGGCAAACTCGTAATCTCACGAGGAAGAAATAAGTCATGCCATTGCCATCCAATCGTGACTGTATTGTGCTTGTGCCATGTAATTGCACTCATCCTTATCTTTTTTTTCCTCCACTACGCAGGAGAGCTGCGCATCATTGTATTAAGAAGAAAATAGCATATTTTGTTACAACACCGCGGAGCAAACTCACGCCAAGCTCTTGCAGCAATGCAAGGAGTACAACTTCTGCAGCAAAACACTCCTACTACTCATACTTCAGTCTACCTAGATGTCTAGCTCCTGCCATAACCCACAGATCAATTTCCTGTTTGATTTTACTAAGTAGTACTTCAGTGGGGGAGGAGCACCGGTTGAAAAGCCTTGCATTTCTTTCTTTCCAGATGGACCAGATCACAAGCATGAAGAGTGTGTTCATACCCTTGCGCTTCGATCTTGGCTGCAGATTCCGTAGCCTGATCCACCATCCATTCAGAGAGTGTACTGGTGGAGTGAAGTTGCACTGGCAGCCTAGCTCCGAAAGCACTGCCCACCAGACTGTCTTGGCGTAGGAGCATGAGACTAGTAGGTGGTCGCCGGTTTCATTTTCCTGATCACAGAGCCAGCACTCATCTGTTGCCTCCAACCTATGCCTCTTTCGCCGATCGGCTGTCCAGATGCGACGCCGCACTGCCAGCCATGTGAAAATTTTACTTTTGGTGGCGCCCAACTCTCCCAGATGCGGGAAGCTCCTTTCATGAAGATGCTACCGACGTGCAATTGTTTATAAGCCGAAGCTGCTGTGTAAGTTCCGTCAGTTGTCCACCGCCAAGCCCATCTGTCCTCACGATCCTCTTGTACCTGCATGGTAGAAAGTCGCTGCCAGAGCGTAACATATTCGACCAGCACCGGGAGGGAGAGCCCTTGCCGTATGTCTCGCGTGCAGGTCCTCCCTGCCAATGCTTGGGCCACTGTCCTGGTTTCCTTCTAAGGTTTTTTACGGTACACAATACCACTTTGTACCACCAGTTGAAAATGACTCGTATGTAATAAAAAAGACCTATATGTAAGGATCTGACGGTTGAGATTAATTCTATACCACCAGTTTTTTTAATGTGGTATGGTGGTATTCATAGGTGGTATGAGTAGTATATGGGTATTATCGGAAATATACAAAATAATATTATTATAATATATGAAATTAAGTCTTTTTATGTAACCTTGGCAGCGAGAAATTTTTTCCAAATAATATCCATCGAGCAAATTACCATTTTACCCATAGAAAAAACTGAAAAAAACCGATAATACCACCGTACTACCGTTGGGTGGTATTGTGTACCGTAAAAAAATCTCTTTCCTTGTCCTGGTGCTGATTAGACTGAAGAGGGCCGGGGCGAGCTCTGCGACGGGGGATGCTAATTTACGGGCGCCCGGACGATTTGTTGCATACGGTCGATTACCAACTGCAGCACGTGGATCCACTGCTAGCCTGCCACGCGTACGCAACGTCTCCCACCCAGCGTGTGTGCTCCCGATTTCTCCTGACTCCTTAGCACCACACGACGCGGTCTCCCTAGCAACTTTTGCCGAGAAAACAAAAATTTTGAAAAGATAATTTGGGGGAAAATTGGACAGAAAAATTTTGGAAAAATGTTCGGAAGCAAAAAGAAAGGAAAAAAATTTTTGGCAGAAAATATTCGACAACAAATTAAACCAAAAACTTTTGGATGAAAACTTTTGGCACAAAAAATATTTGGAAGGAAAACTTGTGAAACAAAACTTTTGGACGAAACCTTATGAACAAAATTATTGGAAAATTTTGGGAAAAACTTTTGGATCAAAAATTATGAACAAAATTATCAGGAAAAATTCTGGGAAAAAGAAAAAAACATGGAAGAGAGCGCGCGGGGCATCCTCGATCCGACCTGTCGACGCGGGGACCGGCGCCGCCCCTGCCTCCATCGCGAGCTCCCGCGCGGGGAGCTCGCCGGTCTCCTTGCGGCTCGCCGCATGCTCCGGCGTGGGAAGCTGAGCTCACCCGGCTCCCGTTCGCTGCTCGCTCACCGATCTGGATCAACGGAGAAGACGGAGTCAAGAGATACGGTTGTTTGGGGGACCCACCACGGGGACGGAAGAAAGCGGAAAGAGAGTAGTACTCTCTACTCTGTAGAAGCGACCGTGCGGACATATTACATACGAGTCATTTTCAACCGGTGGTACAGGGTGGTATTGTGTACCGTAAAAAACATCTTGCAATAACAAATAGCATTGGCGAAAGAGGGTCACCCTGCCGCAGTCCTCGTCGATGCTCAATTGGAGCACCAGGTTGCGCATTTAACATGACTCTGGTGGTGGCTGTTGAGAGCAGGATGGAGATCCAGCCGCGCCATCGTGGCCCAAACCCCCAAGCCTCTAGCACTTCCAGCACGAACTGCCAGGAGACGGTGTCAAACGCCTTGGAGATATCGAGTTTCAGCAATAATTTTGGGATGCCACGCTTCTTGAGGAGGACAGCTGAGCGCTGGACATACTTGAAGCTGTCTAAAATTGACCGCCCCTTGATAAACGCAGATTGATTGCTGAGCACCAGGTCACTCATGTGTGGGCTTACTCTGTTTGCCAGAAGTTTAGACAACATCTTAGGGAAGCTATGTATCAAGCTGATAGGGCGATAATCCTTTGGCGTAGCTGCATCGGGCTTCTTGGGAATAAGTGTGAGGAGCGCCCCATTGATGCACCTAAAGCCCCTCCTGTCAACTGTGAAGAAGGCATTCACAGCTCTGAGGATGTCCATCTTAATTACCGGCCAAGCAGACTTGTAGAAGGCCCCGGTCAGGCCATCAGGCCCGGGCGCTTTGTCCGACGGCATATCTCGCACAACCTGCCAAACCTCCTCCTCCGAAAACGGGAGTTAGAGAGAAATCCAACGGGGAGATCCCCAATGCCTCAAAGTTGATAGAGTTGGACCTGTCATGATCTTGTCTGAGCACCTCGTCAAAGTACTCGAAGAGGACAGAAGCCATTTCATCTGGCTCAGTTACCATACCACTGTCAGAGAGTAGTTTAGTGATATGCTTCCTTCTGCGACCATTGGCGTGCAAGTGAAAGAACCTCGTGTTCGCATCGCCTTCCTGAAGATACAGTATGCGGGATCGTTGCCTGGCAATCGTTCTTTCCAAAGACGCAAGCCCCAGTATCAGCTGCTTGAGCTGGCTCCTGAAATTTCGCTCGACACCAGATAGTGCTCGCACATCCTGCGCACGGTCAAGCTGCATCACCAACTCCTTAGCGATCAGTAGCTGCGATCTGATGGATCCGATCTTTTTTGCCGCCCAACTTTGCAGCTCCTTGGCTACATTACGAATGAGACAATCGAGCCTCCGGAAAGCATTTGTTACATCATCAGGACAGCGCCATCCCCGTTCCACCGCCTCTAGATAGCCATCAAATTTCGGCCAGAAGATTTTGAAGTGAAACCGAGGCTTACTCCGAATGGCAGGATTCGTTTGCAGCAGCAACGGACAATGATCGGAGTCGTCCAAGGAAAGCGCCTCCAGGAAGCATGTCGGGTGATTTTCCTCCCAATCAACAGAGACGAGGACGCGGTCTAATTTTACCAGAGTGGGGCGGTCTCGCTCATTGCTCCAGGTATACGAACGTCCATGGAGATGGATATTCCGGAGCTCTAGAGCATCAACCGTGCGGCGAAATCTTGTCATGCTCCTTCTGTTAATGCGCGCGTTGTTCTTGTCTGCCGGGTCAAGGATTAAGTTAAAGTCACCGGCCACCGCCCATGGGCCGCTGCATTCATCCCTGATTGTCTGCAGCTCCTGCAGGAATAGCACTTTCTCATTGTCATCCTGTGGCCCGTACACCGTCGTGAGCCACCACCATGGGTCACCGGAGTTCGGGGTAATCTTCACAGTGACAGAGAAGCAACCGATCCGTGTGTTAGATAACGACACCATCCCTTGCCTGCACGCGATCATCGCGCCACCCCTAGTGCTCGACGCAGGCAAATATTCAAAGTCATTGAATTCACTACCAAGCATAGAAAGGACTACATCACGGGTAACTACTTCTAATTTTGTTTCCTGCAGACACACTACTGAAGCTCTGGAATCGTCCACCGCCAACCGCACAACATCGCGCCGGGCCCTGGTGTTTAGGCCGCGCACATTCCATGAAAACTCGTCCTTATCTAAACGAAATGGTTGAGACGTTCAGTAATACTGCTGTTTGCAGTAGCACGATGCTTTGCTGTGCCCCTAAGCAACAGTGCCGGACACCGAACTTTTTCTTCGAAGAGAAAAACAACAAAACTGTTGAGGAAATTCCAAGAGTGGTGGTTTGTTTTGTCAGTGCCAAACCAGTGTCAGCCAGCCACTCGCAGTCACCCGCTCGAGAGAAAGGACGCTCGTGCGCGCGCACGCGAGAGAGAGAGAGAGTGACAGAGACAGAGAGAAGAGAGACATCGATGGTGAGCGGAGAAGCCAAGGGGGAGACGGAGACGGTGGTGGTCACCGGCGCCAGCGGCTTCATCGGCTCGACGCTCGTCCGCGGCCTCCTCGACCGCGGCTACACCGTCCGCGCCGGCGTCCTCAACCCCGGTCAGTACTCACTACTCACTAGTATCGCCTGCCGCGCTCTCCCGCTTTGCTTTCCGAAACGTCTCGTCATGCTCATGCATGCCGGAACGCAAAGACCGACCGCTTGCTTCCGACTCGGAGGTTGTGATTTGCCGGCAGATGACAAGGCGGAGACGGAGCACCTCCTCGTGCTGGCCGCCGGCGCCGGCGAGGGCCGTCTCCGCATCTTCCGTTGCGACCTCTTCGACGGCGCGGCGCTCCTCGACGCCGCGCGGGGCTGCTCGGGCGTCTTCCACCTCGCCTCACCCTGCATCATCGACGCCGTCAGCGACCCCCAGGTGCAACTGATCGTGCCGGCGGTGGAAGGGACGCTGAACGTGCTGCGTGCGGCCAAGGAGGCCGGCGGCGTGCGGCGGGTGGTGGTCACCTCGTCCATCTCGGCCATCGTTCCCAGCCCCAGGTGGCCCGCCGGCGAGGTTCGAGACGAGCGCTGCTGGACCATGTTGGAAATAAAGTGTTATCGTGATCTTCTCGGTCTCCAATCGAGAGGAACTTGTTCCTCACGTTTTTCCCATGGATCAGAATTCGTGTTCTGTAATCGGCAGGAACACAATTAGAATCCTATTAGGACTCTAGGTCCTGCCTCCACAGCTCCATATAAAATTAAGGGTAAGGCAAAACCTCCAACGCATCAAATTAATTTGCTTTAGCCTAAAGACCAAACACCGATTGCTAAGGGAGCTGGAGGAGGTAGAAGCTCTAGTTCCTCGTCCATGTCCGGGTCAGTGCCGTTGGCGTCCAGAGGGGATACGTTCAAGTTGTCGATCAAGAACATCACAAGTTCTTGAGTCGGCGTTCGTCATCGATTCTACTACTTCAAGGCTGAGACCCGTACCGACTACATCGTCTCAGGAGGCTCCCATGGCGGCTACTAACGCTGGTATAAGTTTATCCCACCTAATTCCGCATTAGCAGATTGATTGTGATTTAGGCTATGTGATCCTGTGTTTATGTGCTACTTATGTTGAACAGCAATATTCAACAATTGGCATCAGACCGCCGCAGTCCGCCCTCGCGACTCCTTCATCAGCGCGCCATCAGCTCCAGGCCGTCGCTGGCGTCGCTAGGCCGGAGTGCCGCCCGCGCTCCGGAACGCCACCCGCGCCCCGCTCGCCCCGTTACAGCACCACCGGCGGAGCCCCTGGACCGAGGCGCGCGCGACCGAGTCGCACGCGTCCTCCGGCCAGAGGGCCCGCGGCGGAGCCTACGGTCGGCGGTGGTGGATCATGGCGGCGGCGTTTGCAAGCTCGGGATCCAGGGGAGGAGAAAGGGGAGACGGGGTGACTGCGGTGTGCAGGTGGAATGCGAGGGGAGTTAGGGTTTCCTCTGCCGCCGGCCGGTTTTGACCTGGTTCGGGTTTCCCTCCGCCGTCCGATCTGCGACGAACGGCTAGGATCGCGCGCATCAGATCAGCGGCGCGAGCAGGCCGGGCCGCAGTGGGCCGATAGTTGGGCCGCTGCGCAGGCCGTAAGATGGGCCGGATTAGCTAAATAGAGGGGATGGGCTACTGTGGGCTAAAGCATATGTGGGCTAGTTTTGAGGTTTTGAGCCCGTTTAAGTTTTTCCTTTATCTTTTATGTTTTCCAGCTTATTTAATTTCCATAAGTCATATAATTGTTTTAATTACTGTTTAGTTTGCATTATTTTCGCTGAAAAATTATGTTTTCCACCAGTATGCAATTAAGATGCTCTCTAATTAAGTGGAACCATCGAGAAGCTTAGTTAGAGTACACTTGTAATTAATTCTGACCATCGTTGTTTTAATTATGAGTTTAATGATAAATTTTGTTTGTTTTCTGCCCATCGGTGATGCAAATTGAAATTTATTGCATAATTTTAATCGGACCATCGTAAGGTTATTATTATGCTTTTATGTGCGTCTTTATTGTGTATTTTACTGAAACATAATTTTTCATAATTTTCAGTGAACAATGTGGCTGGCTATCTAAACACCATTGAGTCACTTAATGGCACCAACTTTCCTAGCTGGAAGGAAAAGGTGCAGGTCATACTTGGCATTTTAGAGTATGACTCAGTCTTACGTGAGGCTAGGCCTGTTGTTTCTACTGCTCCCAATGCTGACAATTCTCATGTCGATAAGTGGGATAGGAACAACAGAATGGTCAACATGATCATTAAGCAATCGATCTCTGTTGCCATTAGAGGTGCTATTCCTGATAAACATGAGGATAACCGTGAGTTGAGCGCTAAGGAATTCTTCGATAAGGTTGAAGAAAACTTTAAGAGCTCCTCTAAGACATATGCTAGCACTCTCATTATGAAAATGCTAACATCTGAGTATAATGGGCAAAGTGGTATTAGGGAGCACATTTTGAGCATGTGTGATATGGCCAATAAGCTTAAGACACTAGATATGGCCATCTCGGATGGTTTTCTGGTGCATTTCATTATGACTTCACTGCCTCCTCAATATAGTCCTTTTAAGATAAGTTACAACACTCAGAAAGGGACTTGGAACATAGCTGAGCTTATCAGCTATTGTGTTGAGGAAGAGGAAAGGCAGAAGGCTGAAAAAAGGAAGAATGTGGCTAACCTTGTTGGGTTTAATCATCCTTCTAAAAATCAAGCTGAATCAGGAAGCAGCAAGCAGCCTAAGAAGAAATTTAAGAAAAATAAAGTGAACAAGACCACTTCACATAAGAATGCTCAAGATGCTAAAGTTTGCAAGTTCTGCAAGTCTCCTAAACATCTGCAAAAGCAATGCGCAGCGTTTAAGGAATGGTTAAAGAACAAAGGTACTGATGTTGTTTCATTTATTGATGAATCATTCTAAGCTGATTTCCCCCCGAATACTTGGTGGATTGACTCAGGTGCCACTGTGCACATTTCCAATTCATTACAGGCATTCAGTTCGATGAGAACTATAAGAAGGGGGGAGCGAAATCTTAGAGTTGCTGATGGAAATAAAGTTGAAGTCGAAGGCGTTGGAAACTTCGCATTAGAGCTACCAAGCGGCTTCAGTCTTCAATTAGATGATGTCCTTTATGTTCCTAGCTTAAAGAGAAACCTCATTTCAGTTTCAACATTAGATTATTCGGGACATATTTGTGAGTTTGGCAACAATAAGTGTAATATTAAGTATCATAATATAAATATTGGTCTTGGTTATTTGCAAGGCAAGCTTTATATGCTCTCTCTTGATAAAGATTATTCTGTGATGAATGTGAGTGATGTGTCTAAAAAGTGTAAGCGAAATGATGAGACTTCTTCGAAATTATGGCACTGTCGTTTATGCCATATTTCGAGGGGGAGAATGGAACGTCTCATTAGGGAAGTGGTACTACATTCATTAGATTTCTCAGACTCAGAACAGTGCATCGACTGTATTACGGGGAAATTCGCTAAGACAATTAAGAAAGGAGCTACTAGGAGTTCGGGCCTCTTAGAAATTATTCACACTGACATTTGTGGCCCATTCCCAGTAACTTCAGTGGATGGTTATGATTCATTCATTACTTTCACTGATGATTTCTCTCGTTATGGTCATATTTACCCCATTCGCGATCGATCTGAAGCATTAGATAAATTTAAGATTTATAAGGTTGAAGTGGAAAATCAGCATAATATTACTATTAAAATAGTAAGATCAGATCGAGGTGGTGAGTATTATGGGAGACATGCTCCATATGGCCAGATTCCTGGACCATTCGCTAAGTACCTTGAGGAAAATGGTATTAAGACCCAGTATTCTATGCCGGGCGAACCACAGCAGAATGGAGTGGCTGAGCGACGTAATCGCACACTTATGGACATGGTGCGTAACATGCTTAGCTATTCTAGTGCTGAGCGACGTAATCGCACACTTATGGACATGGTGCGTAGCATGCTTAGCTATTCTAGTTTGCCAGTGGAGTTGTGGATGGAAGCATTAAAAACAGCTGCACACATTCTTAATCGGGTTCCTAGTAAGTCAGTGCCCAAAACACCTTATGAATTGTGGTTTGGAAGGAAACCGTCACTTAATTACATACATGTGTGGGGTTGTCCAGCTGAAGCTAGATTATTTAATCCACAACAAAAGAAATTAGATACTAAGACGATAAGCTGCCATTTTATTGGATATCCCGATCAGTCTAAGGGGTACCGTTTCTACTGTCCTAGTCGTCACACTAAGTTCGTAAAGACTAGACAGGCTGTGTTCCTAGAGGATGCAGAAATCAGTGGGAGCTTTCCAACGAGGGAAATAAGTCTTGAGGAAATCCGGGCTGAGCTTCCTATTCCGGTGACTCAAGAATCAGTGACACCTCAGTTAGTGCCACTGTTCTTACCCTCTGTTCAGACTTCAAGTGCTACAGCTCAAGTTGAGGCACCACAACAGCCAGTGATTGTGTTACAACAAGAGCAAGTGGTGCATAATAATGAAGTGTAAAACCCTATTGAGCAACCTCTACCTATTTCTGAGCCAGTTGTGAATGAGCCTATAAGGAGATCACAACGGCCAAGGAGGTCTGTCATTCCTGACTGTTATGAGACATACTTAAGTGAAGATATGTATGATGTCGGAAAGGTAGATGATCATGTCTCATTCAAAGAGGCAATTTCAAGTGAGCATTCCGCTAAGTGGGTTGAGGCTATGGAAGATGAGCTTAAGTCTATGAGCACTAATGATGTATGGGATTTAGTCGAAATTCCTGATGGAGTCAAACCAGTAGGCTGTAAGTGGGTCTTCAAAATTAAGCGTGACTCTAAAGGGAATGTCGATAAATTCAAAGCAAGGCTCGTAGCAAAGGGTTATACACAAAAAGAAGGGGTTGATTATAATGAAACTTTTTCACCTGTGTCTAAGAAAGATTCGTTTAGAATCGTCATGGCGCTAGTGGCTCATTTTGATTTAGAGCTACATCAGATGGATGTTAAGACTGCATTCCTTAATGGTCACTTAGACGAGATAATTTTCATGACACAACCGGAAGGTTATGTTGTGAAAGGTAAGGAAAATATAGGATGCAGATTAAAGAAATCCATTTATGGACTTAAGCAAGCGTCACCGAGATAGGACCAAAGGAGTGATCAATGGAACCTTAGATTCGATCAAGTGATTAAGAAATTCGGATTTAAGGAAAATCCTATAGACAATTGTATCTACATTAAGATAAAAGGTGGAAAATTTGTCATTCTAGTACTCTATGTGGATGATATTCTATTAGCAAGTAACGATAAGCAAATGTTACATGAGACAAAGAGATTTCTATCATCCCATTTTGATATGAAAGATCTCGGTGAGGCCTCTTATGTTCTGGGCATTGAGATTCACCGAGATAGGACCAAAGGAGTGCTGGGATTATCTAAAAGGCATATATTGATAAAATGCTTAAGAGATATGAGATGCAAAATAGTAAGCCCACACCTGTTCCAATAGCAAAGGGCGATAAATTTAGTGAAGAACAAAGTCCTAAAAACCAATTGGAATTAAGTGAAATGAGTAATATTCCTTATGCTTCTGCTGTAGGGAGCTTAATGTATGCTCAAGTCTGTACGCGTCCGGACTTGGCATTTGCAACCGGAATGTTTGGAAGATATCAGCAAAATCCAGGAAAGGTCCACTAGATGGGTGTCAAAAAGGCATTACGCTATTGCCAAGTCACTAAAAACTACATGCTTACATATAAGGGATCAGATAATCTTGAAGTTATTGGTTATTCTGATGCTGATTTTGCTGGATGTGAAGATAGTAGAAAGTCTACATCAGGATATGTCTTCACTCTAGCAGGAGGAGCTATTTCTTGGAAAAGCTCTAAGCAAGAGTTAACTGCAGCGTCGACTATGCAGGCTGAGTTTATAGCATGTTATGAAGCGACAGGACAGGCTGTGTGGCTTAAGAATTTTATTCCGGACCTTAAGGTTATAGACAACATTACAAAACCACTTAAGTTATACTGTGATAATAAATCAATAGTATTTTTCATAAAGAACAACAAGTCAAGTGGTGCTTCCAAACACATTGACCTTAAGTATCGTGTTGTTATTGAAAGAGACCAGGATCGTACTATTAATGTCGAGCACATAAGAACTAATGAGATGCTCGTGGATCCGCTCACTAAAGGCATACCACCTAATCTATTTAAGCAACATGTTCTAGACATGGGTCTGGTGGATAGTCTTTTGGTCCTGGTTCAGGGCCGTTATGAACTCCCAATAATGTATAAGCATTCTAACAAGGTGTCTCAGTGAAACTATGGGTAATGGGGTCCCGATAGTGAATTAAATGCTGCTGATGACGCATTGGTATAGTATTTACTATTTTACCGAGTGTGAACATTAGTATGATGCGAACAAGTTGTAGACCGTTCGATCAAGTGGGAGAATGTTGGAAATAAACTGTTATCGTGATCTTCTCGGTCTCCAACCGAGAGGAACTTGTTCCTCACGTTTTTCCCCTAGGTGATGGATCAAAACTCGTGTTCTGTAATCGGCAGGAACACAATTAGAATCCTATTAGGACTCTAGGTCCTGCCTCCACAGCTCCATATAAAACTAAGGGTAAGGCAAAGCCTCCAACGCATCAAATCAATTTGCTTTAGCCTAAAGACCAAACACCGATTGCTAAGAGAGCTGGAAGAGGTAGAAGCTCTAGTTCCTCGTCCACGTCCGGATCAGTGCCGTTGGCGTCTAGAGGGGATACGTTCAAGTTGTCGATCAAGAACATTACAAGTTCTTGAGTCGGCGTTCGTCATCGATTCTACTACTTCAAGGCTGAGACCCGTACTGACTATATCGTCTCAGGAGGCTCCCATGGTGGCTACTAACGCTGGTATAAGTTTATCCCACCTAATTCCGCATTAGCATATTGATTGTGATTTAGGCTATGTGATCATGTGTTTATGTGCTACTTATGTTGAACAGCAATATTCAACAGACCGACGTCGACTACTGCGAGGAGAACGGGGTGAGAGTCTGCATGCATACTAGGCAACTCCAGACTGGGTTCATCCTCCTCGATGAACTCTGAATTTCTGGAACAATAGCATTGGATCTGTCATCTCTCTCATCAGCTTAGGATTCTCAGGTCGCATTTGATTTTGCGTGCAGCTTTGGTACTCTGCTTCGAAGACACTAGCAGAGAAGGCGGCATGTAAGTTTGCAGAGGAGAACAGACTGGATGTGGTTGTGGTTAACCCTGGTGCTGTTTTTGGCCCGATAATTCCACCAACCATCAACTCTAGCATGTCCGTCCTTCTACGCCTCCTTCAAGGTAAAGCTCAAGCCATCGTTTGGAATTCTGAAAGCTACTTTTCAGTTCAAATATGAAAATTTCCAAATAGTGACTGATGAATGGAAGGGTGAAGCTTGAGACCGATCCAACTATATATATTCCTCAGTGATTCATTCACTTGAAGAAACGCTACAAAAAAAAAGTGTCGTTGCCATTTAATGTTAGCTTCAAATTACATGCAGGGTTGACTGTTTAGTATTGTTCTTGTTTGCTCATTTTTCGGGATCATGAGATAAACAAAAGATAGAGGTAAATCCATGAGCACAAGCACAGACGCGCTGAAGGTTAGCAGCACATGAGCGCCTACCGCCGACGCCGGCTCACCTTGGCCGTGAGCCCGGACTTGCAGGAGGTCGGTGAGGAGCTGCCGTCTTCTCCAACTGCTTCGGAAGAGCTCCCGGCAGCGACGGAAGAAGAGCCCTCGGAGCTCTCAGTGAGCTCGTCGGCGGGCTTCGCGCTCGCGAGACGCCATTCGGCTCCTGACATTTTCTCGCCGACTGAGTCGAGAGTGAGATGGGCAGGAGAGGGCTCCCGTTTCTGAGCGCTTGCCTCTGGAGAAAGCTCTGATGAGGAGGGCGAAGAAGATGGTAAGGGATCGCCGGAGTCGGGCGGTGATGGTAAGTTCTTTCGTGACGCGCTCTTTTCCGGTTTTTCGATCGATGAGCTGAAAAGAGCAGAAGCTCTGTCTGTGGAGGTGCAGTCTCCTGTGTTTGGCTCAGCTGGTTGTGGAGCAGGTCATGCGAATCACCCGCGCACTTTGGCTCGGAGGGTGGTTGATGCTGTGGCTGAGCAAAGAGCTCAAAAAAGTAAATCATGGAAAGGCCCTTTGCCGCCGGCGAGATCTTCCCCAGCGCTGTCACTAGGTGATATCGTGGTGAAAGACTCTCGTTTACATGGTGCTAAGGGAACAAGAAAAAGCTTGTCGGAGTTCTGTGGTGCTCAGCATACTCCGGTGGCTGTTGGGTCACCGTCGCCGGGGAAGAAGACTGCAACGTCAGATCCAGATGTAGATTTTGAAATTCGAAATTGCATTACGGTTCAGCTTCATGGGCCAGACTGTTGGGCCGACCAAGAGCAATTGAGAGCCCAAAGAGTTTTCAAGTGCGCAAGGGGGCTAGGGTTGCTCTTTATGAGAGCAGGGAGACCCGCCGGCTTCCCAAGGCCACGACTCTCCAGTTCCACTTCGCCTGGGTTCCCGTGTGCATCGTGCGACTCATCGAACTCGTTGATGGCGGATAGGCAGCGGGGAGTGGAGAGGTCTCAGGGCTATGGCAGCCACGCCGAACGCGACGGGCGTCAGCAAGGAGGACGGGAGTGGCCTAACCAGTATAGGCCAAGGGTTGAAGGGCAAGGCGGCTACCAGGGAGGAAGAATGTTCGAGGAGGCGCAAGGTTTTCCGAGGGAGCCTGTGAAGTCCGGATACCATGGGCGGGGGGGGGGGGGCGGGGTGGCCGGTTCATGGCGCGTGGCCGCGGTCACTTTCCTCACGGTGGTGATGGCGGCTTCAGGGGCCGGGGCTGGCAGGAGAAGAATGCTGGCCGGGTCATCGGAGGGAGGTTCTCAAACGAAAGCTCTGAGCGAAGCTCGCAGGAACATTTCAAAAACAAGCGCTCCGGGGCTGGTTCTTCGTCCGTGGAGGGAGGCACTAAGAGCAGTATTAAGAGGGACGAGATGGGGCAATACCAACATGACAAGCAAGATACAGATATGGTAGATGCAGCTCGTGAAGATGAAGGTGAAGGTGGTGAAGGGAAGGCAGGAATCAAATGTGCAAGATGCACTAAGAAGGGACACGTTGCGGCAAATTGCACAGCAGAAATTTACTGTGTTATTTGCGACCGAAAAGACCATGTCAATTTCAGATGCCCGGTGTTGAAGATGCCTAGGCCGGTGGCACATGCGGTTGGCTATGCGGTTCGTGGTTTAGGGTTCTATCATATCCCCCACCCTCCCCTGTCGAGGGAAAGAAAGGATTCGAAGATGGCGCTGATTTCGGTTGAGGGCGGGCAGCTTGATAAGGAGGAAGTGCAAAGGCAATTGGAGAGAATCTTCCCAGGAAAGTGGCAATGGGAGCTTAGTGAGCTTGAAGATAACTCTTTCATCACTAAATTCCCATCCAAATCTGAGCTGCAAAGGGCAGTTGCGTTTGGAGGGGCAGATGCTAAAGGCAATGACATTCCTTCGGGGGTAAGGATTCGGTTCGATATATGGCATGAAAAGGAGACTGGGTTCCTACTACCAAAGGTGTGGGTGAGGATCTATGGTATTAGAAAGGAGTTAAGAGAATTTCCAGAGCTATGGGCGGTGGGCTCTATGCTTGATTCTACTCAGACAGTGGACATGGAGACAACAAGAAAGAGCGATTTTGGACGTGTCTTTGTGGCTGTCCTTAATCCTAAGCTTATACCAGCAAGCCTTGATGTGGTAATTGGGGATCACTATTTTGAATTAGGTTTTGAGGTGGAAAAAATTGGAGTGGATGAGAACGGGGAGGAGGCAGTTGTTGAGTGGAGCAGGGAAGGTGATGGTGAGGGAAAGGGGGAGAAGGATGGCAGGGAGTTTTTTCCCAGGGAGGAAGAGCTTGAGAGAGTGACCAAGAGACTCAAAAACTCTAGTGCTAATGGTGGTTCAGCTGCGGGTTCAGAGACGTGTCTGAATGCAGATGGTCTGAGTGCCTTTAGAAAGCAAGTGTTGAGCATGAATGAGGAGGAATTCAAAAACTTTCTGAAGGAGAAAGCAGAGGAAATTTTGGATATTTCTGCTGATCGAGTTTTGGGAGAAATAGCAGATAAAGTGATGGGGGAAGAAGAGATCCCAACAGCAGGTCCAGGGGGCGTTAGTGGCAGTAATGAGGAAGGAGATGGGGGTGCTGTGGCTGATAGGATGCAATTCGAAGAAGACCAGGCATACAACTCGATGGAAAACAGCAAGAAGTTGGAAAGGGCAGCGCTGATACCGGAGGCGACAGTGTCGCATGTCCGCTCCAGTCCAAGGTTGGTGAAGTCTAAAGATGAGCACACCTTGAACAGAGCTGAGGAGAGGACGGCAAAGAAGAACCTCGAGCTTTCGAGAGGTATGTCTCATACTGATCCTAGTTCTTCTTTGCCTTTTAGTGCTGCAACTAGCAATTTAAAACAGTTAGGATTTAATTTAGGTTCTTGTGAGATTGATAGAACTAGAAATTTGCAGCAACTCTTTGATTTTAACACGGAGAGGACAGAGGTTGAACGTGATGAGGGTGAGCTTTTGTGGCCGGTTAGTGATAGTGATGAGGAGAATTTGGAGGCTGTAGAGATCGGTGCACTAAAATGTTTATGTGGTGATTTGATGGAGGAAGTGTTTGATGAGGATAGTTTCCACCTAAGTAGTGCGAAAAAAACTACCTCCAAAAAATACAAGACCCGTGCTAAGTCACACTTGAATAGGACTTGTAAGATTGTGTTGTCTAACTATTCTAAAAGTGGTGTCAAATAAAGGGAATTTTCTGGAATAGCAGAGGTCTTAGTGACTTGGCTAAATCGAGATTCCTAGCAGATACGACCAAGGAGCAAAATTTAGATTTTATTGCTCTTTTGGAAACATGCAAAAAGGATTTCTCACAGTTGACACTAGATAACTTTAGTGCTGGGAGGAATTTTTTATGGCATTGGACTGCACCTCATGGGAGGTCAGGTGGAATTTTGTTGGGCGTAAATCTTGATGTTTTTTATATTGGCAGCATAGAGGAGGGTGATTTTTATGTAAAGTTCAAACTTAAAAATAAGAAGGACGATTTTAAATGGGTGTTAGTGGCTGTTTATGGGGCAGCCCAGCCGGAATACAAAGAATTTTTCTTAACTGAATTAGTTCACGCGTGCAGCAAAGGAAACCTTCCTCTGTGCATTGGTGGTGAATTTAATATCATTCGAAACGCACAAGAGAAAAATAATGAGAGATATGATGACAAATGGCCTTTCTTGTTCAATGCCATTATAGATGGACTTGATCTGAGAGAGATTGAAATGTCTGGAAGAAATTTTACTTGGGCTAACTCTCTGCCGACACCAACTTATGAAAAGTTGGATAGGGTGCTTATCAGCACTGAATGGGAGCAAAAATATCCCCTTGCAACAGTGGATGCCTTGTGTAGGGAGATTTCAGATCACACTCCACTTTTGTTAAATTCGGGAGATGAGAATAAGAGCAAAAATCAGAACCAATCTCATTTTAAGTTTGAACTCGGTTGGTTGCTTCGAGATGACTTTTTTGAGCTTGTCTCAGAAGTGTGGAAAAAGGAGAACAAAGGAGGTACACCTTTACAGAGGTGGCAAAATAAAATTAGAAGATTGAGACAGTTTTTAAGGGGATGGTCTAAGAACATGAAAGGAGCTTATAGAAAGGAGAAACAAGAATTGATCAGGAAAGCTGATGAGCTAGACAAAAAGGCCGAGGTCCAGTTGCTAAGCCAACAGGAAATCGATCTTAAGCAAAGCATAAAGGAACGGCTGGCTCAATTCCTTAGACAGGAAGAGCTTAAATGGTTCCAAAGAGCTAAAACGGCTAAGATATTGCAAGGAGATGATAATACAAAATTCTTTCATCTTGTGGCGAACGGCAAGAGACGAAAAACTAGAATTTTTCGGCTGGAACAAGATGAAGGGATAATTGAAGGAGATGAAAACCTTAAGAAGTATATAACAAAATATTATAAGGGTCTCTTTGGACAACAACAAGGAAATAATTTTTCCTTGGTTGAGTCAATTACGGAAGACATCCCTCAGGTAACTGAGCAGGAGAATGAAATCTTAACTGCAGATTTCACTAAAAAAGAAGTTCGTGATGCAATCTTTCAAATGAAGCACAACAAAGCTCCGGGGCTAGATGGGTTTCCTGCTGAATTTTACCAGGTGTTCTGGAGTCTCATCAAGGATGACCTAATGGCCATGTTTCGAGATTTTCACTCTGGGGATCTACCTCTTTTCAGTCTTAACTTTGGGATAATAACATTGATCCCAAAGCTAAAAGAGGTAAAGAAAATTCAGCAATATCGACCCATTTGCATGTTAAACATGAGTTTCAAAATCCTTACAAAAGTGATTGCAAATAGACTATCTTTGGTAGCTAGTAAATTAATTCAACACTCTCAGACGGCTTTCTTGCCGGGTCGCTATATTTTAGAAGGAGTGGTCATCTTGCACGAAACTATCCATGAACTACAAAGGAAAAAGCAGAGTATTATCCTAAAAATTGATTTTGAGAAGGCTTATGATAAGGTCAATTGGCCTTTCCTGCAACAAGTGTTGAGAATGAAGGGTTTCTCCGAAAGGTGGTGTGCATGGATAGATAAAGTTGTCACAAGAGGGAGTGTATGTGTTAAGGTGAATTATGACACGGGGCACTTCTTCCAAACTAAACAAGGGCTACGACAAGGAGACCCTCTCTCTCCCGTGTTGTTTAACTTGGTGGCAGATATGTTGGCGGTCCTAATTGAAAGGTCTACTAAGTCTGACCACTTCAAAGGCTTAGTGCCTCACCTTGTGGAAGGGGGGCTCTCCATCCTCCAATATGCAGATGACACTATCCTCTTTATGGAAGATGATTTGGATAAGGCCAAGAATCTAAAATTAGTACTATGTGCTTTTGAAAAATTATCTGGGCTAAAAATCAACTTCCATAAAAGTGAACTATTTTGTTTTGGGGAGGTGAAAGAAAAGGTCAATGAGTATGTTGCGATGTTTGGGTGTAAGGAAGGTGTGGTACCTTTTAGATATTTGGGCATTCCTATGAGTCATCGTAAGCTTTCTAATAAGGACTGGGGGATCATTGAAGAAAGATTTCAGAAAAAGCTTAGCAGCTGGAAGGGCAAGGTGTTGTCGGCAGGAGGGAGATTAGTGCTAATCAATTCAGTGCTTTCTAGCTTACCAATGTTTATGTTGTCTTTCTTTCGAATACCTAAAGGTGTTCTAAAGAAACTAGATTATTACAGGTCTAGATTTTTTTGGCAGTGTGACGATCATAAGAAAAAATATAGATTGGCCAAGTGGTGCATTCTTTGTAAGCCAAAGAGTGTTGGTGGGTTGGGGATTCTGAACTTGGACACACAAAACAAATGCTTGTTGAGCAAGTGGCTGTTTAAACTCTTAAATGAGGAAGGCCTTTGGCAAGATTTGCTTCAAAAAAAATACCTCAAAAATAAAATGCTGTCCCAAGTGGAAAAGAAAAAGGGTGATTCACAATTTTGGAGTGGGCTGATGGAAGTTAAAAAGGAATTTCTGGACAGAGGACGGTTTGTTGTTCATGAGGGCAATCAGGTTCGCTTTTGGGAGGACTTGTGGATTGGAAATAAACCTTTGATGAAAGAGTTTCCATCCCTGTATAACATAGTTAGGAAGAAACATGTCACGGTAGCCAAAGTACTGAGTACTATTCCTTTAGGAATTTCTTTTAGAAGAGGTCTGACAGGGAATAACTTGGCTTTGTGGCATAAGCTGGTGGGAAAGGTTGTATGGGTTCAGCTTGATAATCACAAGGACACGTTCTCTTGGTCCTTGAGCAAAACATTTACAGTTGATTCCATGTACAAGGACCTAATGAAAGGGGTTGGGCTGCCGACCGAATGTATTAATTGGAAAGTGAAGCTTCCACTCAAGATAAAAGTTTTCCTTTGGTATCTAAAACAAGGAGTCATTCTAACTAAAGATAACCTTGTTAAGAGAAATTGGAAAGGAAGTGTTCAATGCTGCTTTTGTAGTAGTAATGAAACAATTCAGCACTTGTTTTTTGATTGCCATATGGCACGCTTGATGTGGAATATAGTCTGTATGTCTTTCGGTATACAACCACCAAGTAGTATTGCAGATCTCTTTGATTCTTGGCTTAGGAATTTTCCCTTTAAGTTGAGAAATCAAGTGTTAATTGGTACATCAGCCCTGTGTTGGGCTTTGTGGTTGTGTCGAAACGACGTAGTTTTTCAAAGATCCAAAACTAATTCGTGTTTGCAGGTTATCTTTAGAGGGACGCATTGGATTCGATGTTAGGCGCTCCTATCTAAAGAGGAAGAGAAGCTAAGGCTGTTAAGTGGCAGCAAGATGTTGGAGGTCACAGCTACGGACGTCATGAGCAAAGCCGGGTGGAACACCTTCAGGAGAATTGACAATTAGAATCGGTTTAGATTGTGTTGTTATCTCCTTGGGGTGTTCTTGTTGTCACTTTATGTGGTGTGCGGCTTATATGCTGCAAGGTAGAGTATTTGTTGGTTGTACGCGGTCAAAATTTTGATTGCGGAGACCGGATTTTAATCCTTATTCTAAAAAAACAAAAGATAGAAGGCAACAACTTTGGGCTTTGGCCATGCAGGTTGCACAGAGGCGTACAAGGATATGTGGATGGGGGCAGTCCATGTGGAAGACGTTGGCTTGGCTCATATCCTGGTGTTCGAGAACGCCTTGGCGTCAGGTAGGCACATCTGCACCGAGTCCATCACTCACTGGAGCGACTTCGCCGCCAAAGTCGCCGAGCTCTACCCCAACTACAAAGTGCCCAAGTAAGCCACCACCCAAACCTTTTCACCATGAGAAATGAATGAAGTTAGCTGTTCATGCCGTCAGATAGCAGGCAATACCTGGGAATGCTTGCATTTTCTACAGTTAAAATCTCTGGGTATGCTTGATGAGATTTAGAATTTGTGGTGTTGTTTTATGAGCAGGTTCCCCAAGGATACCCATCCTGAGCTGGTTAGAGCAGAGGTAGGATCGAAGAAGCTCATCGCGATGGGTATGCAGTTCAGCCCCATGGAGAAGATCATAAGGGATGCTGTGGAGTGCCTCGAGAGCAGAGGCTATATTTCGTGATCGTGAGGATACTCTATTGTCTTGACCTTACTCGGTTTGTAATTTGATAACAAGGTACTATTGGAACCATACAGTGTTGAACTAATAAGTTCAAATAAAGTTCAGAAGAGTAGAAATCTTGAAGGTTACATCGAATTTCAACTCGGAAAAATGAAAATTTTAATATATATCTGAATCTGAATCTGAAACTGAATTTAATCTGAAAGGTAAATTTCACCGGAACCTGAATCTGAATCTAAATAGTAACGTTTATTGTTGAGACTGGAGTCTGAATCTTCTGGTTTCAGCAACGGTATTCGGATCACGTCTTGCATCAAGCGCATACCATATGACTTCTTTTCCACTATCCAAATGGGCCATCAAGCGTATTGACCGCATTAGAAGAAACTTTCCGTGGCAAGGGGCACACTGATGCAAGAACAGGACATTGCCTAGTGAATTGGATTCGAGTATGTCGGGATAAGAAATCGGGGGGACTTGGCACCAAAGACCTCTCCTGTTTTAACCGAGCCTTGAGGTTAAGATGGCCGTGGTTACAGTGGACTGAACCGAGCAAGCCATGGGCGGCACTGCCGATTAAGCTAACCGACACGGAACAAGCACTATTCAGGCTGTGCGCCTCAATCAATATAGGAAATGGACAGCAGACATGTTTCTGGAAAGATAGATGGCCCAATGGTCAAGCCCCTCAAGATATAGCACCTGAATGCTTCAGACTGGCCTGGAGGAAAAATCATATGGTGGTTGTGACTCTACAGAACAACAAATGGATGCGCGGACTACGACGCATTGACTGTGTAACTGCATTGCGACAGTATGTGGAGTGATGGACCCAACTAACACAGGTGCAACTTGGAGAGGTAGATGACACAATTGTTTGGCGATTTACACAATTACACCTGACGGCACATATTCTATCTTTTAATGGCGCTAATACGTTAGTGCAGTAGATTTTGGGCTTGTTTTTTTTTTTCTCTTTTCCGCTCTTGTAAATATTGCCTTTTCCTTCCTACTATAAAGGAAAGGTAGAGCACCTACCATGTTTGCTCAAAAATCACGTCTTGCATTTTCTCAGGCAGCCTCCGCATCATGCGAAGCAAGAACTCCATGAAGCACACAGTATCCAGCGTTGCCTTTTGCCCTTTCCTCCTGTGTCGCTCGTTGACGGGCTCCAGTGCCGCCATTATGTCCGAGTTCCTGTCTCGGCGCTTCTCTTCATCGTGGCTGAGCTCGCCGACGATGCTCCCCGGTGATATGAGCGTCGGCTTGCAAGAACTTGTCATTTTTCCCGACGCAAATCGCAGGAACACGACTAGCGCTCCGCCGCAGTCCCAAACGCCGGCGACCAAGTAATGTTCATGAATGCTGCAGCGAATCTCCTGCATCGTAAATGGTCGTTCCTGATGCCCCTCGATGACGCACCTCCTCTCCCACCGGTGCTCCGCCGTGAGGAGCCACACAGGGCTCTGCCGCCGGCGAGCAGCACGACGCCATTGCACTTGTTGACGCACCTCCTCGAGGTACATCGGCCCCGCGAGCGCGCGCATCGGGGCGTTCCGCTGCCGCCGAGCCCTTCCACGCCGGCGACGTGGAAGCCATGGTAGCCGGAGACGGGACCCCGCGTGCCGTCGCGACGTTCGGGCTGGGCAGCGGCGGGGCGAGGCGGCAGTGGAGGGCGATGAAGTCGGGGCAGTGCATCAGGCGGCGGTGGTGCTTGGAGAGCGCCATGGACGCGACCGCGGTGCGCGCCGGCGCGCGGGCGAAGATGCTGCGGAGGACGTCGTCGCACATGCCCGCGGCGCCTGGCGGCGCGGAAGCTCCTCCCGTCCTCGCCGTTTTCCTCCTAGATGGGTTTATCGGCTCCGCCGCCCCCACCGCCTCGATCTCATCCTCTCCGGCTCGTTTTCTTCCTCGCCGGCCATGCCACTGTCCACCTCGCACTCCTCTGTTTGACGCTGGGTGGGAGGGAACGGCGCGTCCAGCAACACGTACGCGCGAGCTCTTGTTTCCGGCCCACCAGTTATAAGTATAAAGAAGGAAAAAGTCCATTCGTGGTACCTCAACTCTTGATCGCGTCCACGAATGGTACCTCATCTCCAAAACCAGACACGGGCAGCCCCTCAACTGCTGAAACCAGACACAAACGGACCCCGAGCGGGTTTTAGAGCGGTTTAGGCACGCGGGACCCACGTGTCAGTCTCTCACACCCTTTTCCCTTTTTTTCCTCCACCGCCCACCCTCCCATCACTCTCTCTCTCTCCCGGCCTCTCCTCTCACCCCAGCGCCGGCCACCGGCGTGCTGGCCCCTCCTCGGCGCGCCTTCCTCCCCGGCTCCGGCGCCCACCACCACGAGGTCGCCGGCGGAGGAGCCGAGGCCGCGGCCTCTCCCGTCCGGCGGGGTAGGGCACCGACCGCGGCGGCCATGGCCACCTCGTCCACTTGCTCTGCGTTGAGCTCCGTCGAACCCTAGCTCCGTACGCCGCCAGCGCCTCCTCCGACTCCGAGCTCCACCTCGTCGAGGCCGCCGCCACCACCGACGCGGCTTGCGTCGAGCTCCCATTCCATACCGAACTGGGCCGCTAGACTACGAGCCGGCCGCCGTCCCCGCCACGCCGCCCTGCTCGAGCTCGAGGCCGCCGTCCTGCCACGCGGCCCTGCTCGAGCTCGAGGCCGACGCCAGAGAGGTAGGGAGGAGGGGAGGGAGTGAGGCCGCCGACGGCCTTGGATCCACCGCGGAGCTCCTCCGCCGCCGGCCGGAGCACCGCGCCACCAGAGCAGGGGAAGGGGAGGGAGGGAGAGAGCGCCGCACTGTGCGTGCGCATGGAGCTCGGAGGAGAGCCCCGCGGCATGGAGCGGGGCGCAGCCTCGGAGATCCCTGCTGTGGATGGCGCCGCCCCCACCGTCGCCCGCGATGGCCTCTCCCATCGCCGACCCGCACCGCCGCCGGAGGGAGCAAGGCCGGGGGGAGAGAGAGGAGGGTGGTGGGAGAGGAGGGTGGTGGGCGCCGGAGCCGGGGAGGGAGGCGCGCCGGGGTGGGGCCGGCTCGCCGGCGGAGGGAGCAAGGCCGGGGGAGAGAGAGGAGGGTGGTGGAGAGAGGGAGGCGGGGGGATAAGTTGGGGAGGTGGGGTCCACGTGCCACGTCGGACTAAACCGCTATAAAACCCGCTCAGGGGCCACGGGTGTCTGGTTTCAGCAGTTGAGGGGCTGCCCGTGTCTGGTTTTGGAGATGAGGTACCATTCGTGGACGCGATCAAGAATTGAGGTACCACGAATGGACTTTTTCCTATAAAGAAAGAGTCACCGAGTCCCCCGATTCCAGACCGGATCGGCCCAGCAGCCCATATATATAGATATAGAGAGGTATATCGCGAGGTACACGACCCCTGCCGCCTCCTTTCCTACGTATACGAGTCGACGACAGACAAGAGACAACCAACAGTACTTCGAATCGTCTCCTCCGATCCGGCGCAGACTGCTGAAAACACAAGGCAACGAGCTTCAAGGTCACCTACTTACCCTTCTTGATTTAGATTTATGATGAATAGATTCTTTTTTACATCAGCCATAAGCCTGAATTACATATTATTCATATTGTAGTTTGCCCCCATATATTGTAGTATATAGTCCTCCTAATGCAATCAATACAAGAGTGTATCTACTTGCTATTCGTTATGTTCATGCTGTTGAAGGTTTATGTGATGTATCTCTTCATGTTTTGGAGGGAATGTATGTATGTATGTATATTCTGGCAGTGACATGCACGGATCGGTCTGGTTTGCTTGATCCTGCATGGCATGGCCAGTTGCTAGAAGAGGAAAGCATCATGTGCGTTATAGCTAGGTTATGGACGGCTTTGACGTTATCGCTTTCATCTAGCATCTTCAATCATTATTGAATTCCTGCTACTCAAGACTGTTTTTTCAAAATTTTCTCAGGTACCCAGCACTAGAAAAGATTTTACAATGCCTGCGATTGGAGACCTAGATGCTTCACTGCATAGAGTTGCCTACGAGATTGGGTATCTCTCTTGCGTCCTGGGGTGCTACTACCTTTGTGGGAACAAGTTTCCTACGAGGACAAATGGGCATACATATCTAGAGGCAGGCTTGTCTTGTGTTGCAGCATATTGCTTCTCACCAAATGTCATATTCCTAGCTCTTGACATGTTCGATCCATCGAATTCACGGCCTTGGAGTAGCAGGAGAATCTGATGCAATCAGTATATATAGGATTATATATATATCTACTTGTCCTTCATGCTATTGATTTTCCAAGGGTAGCATTGTGTACCGTAAGAGAACTCTCTTTTTCAGAGGGTTGACGATGAATCTCTCCTTATATGTATAGCTAGAGTGAATGAATGCATAAATCCAGGACACAAATTTTTTTAACAAACAAGTACGTTTGGAATGTCTTGCGCGTTTCATGTTGTGCCATTGCTGCTTCGGCGATGCATAAACTTCTTTTTGTTGCTTGATCCAATGGAGTGCGTACTCGTGATCTTTCCAAGTTTCCATATACATTTATAAATAAAGGCAATATTAGTGGACCTTCTTTGGTATAATTAATCAGTTTTATCAGAACCATGTATGATCAGTTAGTCGACCTTCTCGAGATCAGCCCTGCCTGCGTCGAAATCTTGCCTGGTTTGAAACTCCCATGGCCAAAACCATCTGGTCCTGGTGAGCTGTTCTTGTGTACGTGAACCAAGCTGTCGAAATTCCATTCCATGCATGCCGTTTGGTCTGACAAAGCCACCAAAGTATGCTAATCTCTTCCACTTTGGTGCTTCTACGGTCTGACAAAGCCACCAAAGTGGAAGAAATTAGCATACCACGATCTGACAATAGGCATGACAAGAATTTTTTTTTTTAGATAATGGAACAAAGAGGTTCCGGCCTCTACACTGTCACACAAGGATAGTGTACACAGCGGTTTAGTACAGACCAGGAGCTCTTAGGCTCAAAAACATGCAAAAGTGCAACTAGGAAACCAAAGGGAAATCTCCGAAAAAGAAGAACAACTAAGCTGTAATTCTATTCGAAAACTTCCACCCGAACTTTGCAAAAACTTCCATGACAACCATCTCCAAAAGCCGACAAGCATTCTTCAAGTTTGCTCTTGCATCCTTGTCTTTAAACAGCAGTGACCAAGTGCGTGTCCAATGTGTAGCCCTGAAGATTACCTGCATGAAAGTGTTAGGCTTAGAGCGATTAAAAACCATATCATTTCTATTCAACCAAATAGCCCAACACATGGCTGTTAAGCCCACACAAATCTGCCCTTTAAGTCCCGGCCGAATGCCATGGAGCCAAGAGCCGAACATGTTTGAGATGCTAGATGGTGGTTGAATTCCAAATGTGATGTAGATAATATTCCAAATAAACCGAGCGAAGTGGCAATCAATGAAAAGGTGCTCAATAGTCTCATGGGAGCTACAGGAACAACAATTTAAATTTCCTTTCCAATTTCGCTTTGCTAGATTATCCTTGGTTAGAGTAACTCCATTCTTCATGTACCACAGAAAGATTTTGATCTTGAGTGGTACCTTGATCTTCCAAATTGGACACTTGCGGGGTATAATACCATCACTAATCAATGCCATATACATTGTTTGTGTGGAAAAGGTACCACTTTTATGTAAGTTCCAAATGAAAACATCTTTGTCATCGGTGAGACTAGTTGTTAAAACTTTCTCCACCAGTGCATACCATGTTTGTAAATTATGTCCAACTAGCGCCCGTCGGAAAGACACATTCAAAGGTGTAGTACTTAGTACATCAGCCACCGTTGCATTTTTCTTTCTCATTAGATGATAGAGGTTAGGATAAGCTAATTTAAGAGGTTGATCTCCTGCCCAAGAATCCTCCCAAAAGCTAACTTCAGTTCCCCTATTCACCTTGAACCGACCACATTGAAGAAATTGGTCTTTCACCTCCATAAGTCCAGCCCAAAAATGGGAATCTCTCGGTTTCCTTTTAACTTGGGTTAATGTTTTATTTGACAAATATTTTCTCCTTAGGAGATTTTGCCAAATACCTTCTTCATTAATTAGCTTGAATAACCATTTGCTTAAAAGACATCTATTCTGAATTTCTAAATTTTGGATGCCTAAACCCCCACAATCTTTTGGTCTACACAGGATGCTCCACTTAGTGAGCCTATATTTCTTTTTGTGTTCATCACATTGCCAATAAAATCTTGAGCGGTAGTAATCTAATTTTCTAAGAACCCCTTTTGGCAATTCAAAGAAAGACAGCATGTACATCGCTAAGCTAGTTAGCACAGAGTTAATTAGAACTAGTCTACCACCCACAGAGAGCAATTTTCCTTTCCAACTACTAAGCTTTTTCTGAAATTTTTCCTCAATTATTATCCAATCCTTGTTTGATAACTTCCTATGGTGCATCGGAATTCCAAGGTATTTGAAAGGAGTGTTGCCTGTCTTACAGCCAAAGAGACGTGCATAGTCATGTTCAAATTTTTTTGCAGCTCCATAACAGTACAGCTCGCTCTTATGGAAATTTATTTTAAGCCCTGATAATTGCTCAAAAGTGCTTAAAACTAGTTTAAGATTCTTGGCATGATCAAGATCATGTTCCATGAAGAGGATTGTATCGTCGGCATATTGGAGAATAGATAGACCTCCATCAACTAAATGGGGTACCACTCCATTAAAGTCTCCATTGTTCTTTGCTCTCTCGATGAGGGTGGCTAGCATATCAGCAACTAAGTTGAAAAGGATCGGAGACAGAGGGTCACCTTGTCTATGTCCTTTCTTGGTCTGAAAATAGTGTCCAATATCATCATTTACTTTAATACCGACACTACCACCTTTAACAATTTGGTTGATCCAATTGCACCATTGTGGTGAAAAACCTTTCATTCGTAATGCTTGTTGTAAAAAAGACCAATTGACCTTGTCATAGGCTTTTTCAAAGTCGAGTTTTAAAACGGCTCCATCAAGCTTTTTCCTATGCATCTCATGTAGAGTTTCATGTAATATTACCACTCCCTCCATGATGTTCCTTCCCGTCATGAAAGCGGTTTGGGATGGTTTAATGACTTTTTGTGCTACTAGAGCTACTCGGTTTGTCATTACCTTGGTGAAAATTTTGAAACTTACGTTAAGCAAGCATATGGGTCTAAATTGTTGAATTTGTTTAGCCTCCTTTTGCTTAGGGAGTAGTGTAATAATCCCAAAGTTAAGGCTAAATAAAGGAAGATGTCCCTTGTGAAACTCATGGAAGAGAGATAATAGGTCGTCTTTGATAACATCCCAAAATACCTGATAAAACTCGGCTGGAAAGCCATCAGGCCCTGGAGCCTTGTTATGTTCCATTTGGAAGATTGCCTTCTTGACCTCTTCCTCCATAAAGGATGAGACAAGAATTTCATTTTCCAATTCAGTTACTTGAGGGATATCATCTCTTTCCGATTCAATCATGGTAAAACTATTCCGCTCAGTTGCACCAAAGAGTCTCTTATAATAGTTAGTGATAAAACGTTTTAGGTTTTCATCGCCCTCTATTATGCCCTCTTCTTGTTCTAATTGGAATATCCTTGTTCTCCTGTGTTTTCCATTTGCTACCAGTTGGAAGTATTTGGTATTACAATCGCCTTGCAACAACTTAGTTGTCTTGGCTCTTTGATACCACTTTAACTCTTCTTCCCTCAAAAGATGAGTAAGGCGTTGCTTTAGACATTGTTTTAAATCAATTTCCTGAGCACTAAGCATTTGTGTTTCAGCTTTCTTGTCTAATTCATCAGCTTTCTTGATTATCTCCTCTTTTTTTTCTTGTATGTCCCACTAGTGTTTTTCGCCCAACCCCTTAGGAATTGTCGAAGTTTTTGAATTTTGAACTGCCATTTTTGTAGAGGTGATGTACCTCGGGATTCATTTTGCCAAATTTGTGTCACCTTTTCCGAAAGCCCTCTCTCAGAAACCAACCAAGCTCAAATTTAAAAAGTGGTTGTTTGTTAGAGTGGGTTCCATTCCCCGTGCTCATAAGCAACGGAGTATGGTCAGAGATTTCTCTATTTAGAGCTCGTACCGTTGCCAGTGGAAACTTTGCCTCCCATTCCGTAGAGACCAAGATACGGTCAAGCGTCTCAAAGGTGGGTTCGGCACGAGAATTTGCCCATGTGAATTTACGATTTGATAGGTCCAATTCCCGAAGATCCAAGCTATCTATGACAGCGTTGAATAGGAAAGGCCATCTATTGTTATATCTATTATTGTTTTTTTCTTGCCGGTTTCGGATGATGTTAAAATCACCTCCAACAAGAACAGGCAAGTCCTCTTTGGCACAGGTCTATACTAGTTCAGCTAGAAAAGGTTCTTTATACTCATCTTGAGCAGCCCCATAGACTGCCACAAGAACCCATCTAAAACCATCATCTTTGTTCCGGAGATGGAATTTCACATAGAAGTCACCTTCGTCAATGCTGCCTATGTCAAACACCTCCAAATTAATACCTAGCAAGATTCCGCCAGATCTACCATGAGGTGCTGACCAATGCCAAAGAAAATCTTAGCCAGCGCACATGTTGTTAAGTGTGCTTTGTGGGAAATCATTCTTCCCGGTTTCTAGTAAGGCAATGAAGTCTAGCTTCTCCTCCCTACTAGTGTCTGAGAGAAACCTAAATTTAGCCAAGTCACTAAGACCTCTGCTATTCCAAAAGATTCCTTTCATCTTGCACCATTTGAATGTTTCTTAACTATCCTGACCTTAGGACTACCCTTTTTCCTTGATGAGCATCTTGATTTATTTTTCTTGAAAACAGTTTGAAAATCACAACTTAGGTGATCACTGTCCTCATTCATAACCTCCTCCATAAGATCACCACATAAGTGACCAAGAGCAAGGTTTTCAATGTCATGATCCTCATCCTCCACAATTTCATTTTGACCATTATCCGAATCTGAATTGTCTAAACATAAATCTGGTTGTGTATCCATACGGTGTAAATCAAGTTTCTTTAAAAGCACTACTGACTCCTTAATTTGTTTGGGGCTAGATACTAGAGCTACACCCAAGCTACAAATCTTAGAAGAAATGGTATCATCAGAAAAAGAACAGAGGGACAGGTTGTTACCTTCAGTGTCAAGGTTCTTCCAAGCCGTACGTTTCTTGGCCTTCTCCATAGCATGCTGATCGATCACACCGGCCAACCAGTAAATTGCGGATATCTCACATTACTGGTTGGTCATCTCTGTCTGATAATTTACTGGTGCAATACAGAACTATCATTACGGGAAACCCAAAGAACATGGTTGATATACATCCAAATCATACATTAATAAGGTTATTACTTGCTCTTTAGTTAAAAAAACTGCGAAAATGATAACATAGTTTTCAAAGGATCATGTGCTACCTTTGGGAAGAAGGTCCTGAGCAGTTACTCCTCTTCAGAGTGGTGTCCATCTTCGGCATCATCTGATTGTGACTAAATTGTGAAGTCATTTCTGTTGCACATGATAGATCATAGATGAGAAAAGGAAGATACCAAGCAGTAATAGCAGCAAGTATTTATCAAAACTGTGCTCGGCAGCAGGATTGGCATTCTATTATTTTTCTTTGACAATAAAAGTGGGCACAAAATGTTTCCAGTCTTGTGACGAACAATTTCACACATAGATTCTACTTACCAGTCATCAGGAGAACTGGAATTCAGGACCATGACGCAACTGTTTATAACAATTTAGCAAACTTAAGGACCAATCTAACCTAGCATGACCTTAGGTGCACATGTCCACAGCTATTATACCTTATTTCCTGAAGCAATAAATTTTTAGAAACTAAATCTGAAAGGGGAGCACTCCACTTGTGCTAATTCATCTGATTTAAGCAAACATCGATCAGCATCGGTCACATTTTCATCACTGCTAATTTCAGAATGAATGTGTGCATATTGACATGCTAATAATTCCGCTAAACTGACTACAAGAATGGAGTTAACAGAAGATAATTTCCTACACAGACATCTTTGTAGTCTGTCTGTCTTCATCGTTACATAAAAATCAGAGGACAAGAAAGAATGGAAATGATAGGAATAAACCATATTATCAGCACAATCCAATCATTAACATGCCCAACATCAGCCTCAATTGGATCAAGATCAAACATTAGCAGACTCTAATTCCAATATTAACTATATGAATCTTTGGCCTCTAACAATGCCGTGTCATATTCGGACAAAGAATCAGACGCGACAAATGAAAGACAGATGCTGGCGAACCATCCAAACCATCCAAACAGACGCAAATCTCCCACTGAAGAAATTGGTTTCAGGATGCGAGACGCAAACAGAGGCAGTGAGAGATACCACAATAGCGAAATTCCCCAACCAGGAAATGACCCGCTGCTCAGCCAGGAAAGAACGCTCACCTTCGAGGACGGGCTGTCGCGGTCGCTGGCGTGAACCTCCTCCGAGCGCACGAGACGCGGCGCCAGAATTGCCACCCCAGGCCGCTCCTCGCCGCTGTCGATGCTGGGACTGTGTCCGCGGACCGCCCACGCAGTGAGCACGTTCCCCAGCGTAGAAGTCGAGCTTAGCGTCGCACGCCTTGTCGCCGTCGTCCCTGCCCCCGCCCCCGTGACGACCGTGGTCGCGACGCCGCTCTTGCGCTTCTTCCCGGGATGCTCCGAGAAAGACCGTTTGTCGTCGTGGTCGCGGTCCCGCAGCGTCCCGAGCGCCCACGCCGCTCCTTGCGAGAAGCGTCGCATGGGGGAGGCCAGTTTCGCCCTCCCCCTCATCGTCGACGGCTCCGCGTCGTTGATCACCGCGGAGCTGCGGCGCTCTGGGGCGCCCTGAGGTGCGGCGTCGGTAGGCGGTTGCCCCCGCCCGTTCCCTCCCTCGGGATCCTCCTCGGGACCGCTTGCGCTTGGAGGCGCGTCGGTGCTGGGCGGCGGTGGCCCACTCCTGTCCCCACCCCCGCCTCCTCCTCCTCCTCCCCCGCCTCCTCCTCCACCGCCTGCGCCTGGTCGGCGCCGCCTGCGCCTTCCGGTCAGGAAGCGGTACAGCGCAACGGCACTCGCGACAGTTAGCAGCGCCGTAAGTACCTTCAGCAGGGTGGAGGAAATGCTGGTATCAGCTGCGTCGAGAGCCCCGCTGGCAGGAGCAGGAGAGGGGTCCCCGCTGAGGGAGTTCGTGGCTGAAGACCTCGCCCTCGCTCGCACCGCCGCATCCGTCAGGGCGCCTGCGGCCAGGGCCGCCTCCACCAGAGCTCCTGCGCCAGGAGCCGCCTCCGCCGTGGGAGCTCCTGGGCTCAGAGTGGCCTCCGCGCGAGGGCCTGTGCCCGGAACACCCTCCGCCGAAGAAACAGCGGCCGATGCCGCCTCCGCGTGAGGGCATGCGCTCGGAACAGACTCCGCCGCGGCCGATGCCGCCTCCGCGTGAGGGACTGCACGCGGAACAGACTCCGCCGCGGCCGATGCCGCCTACGCGCGAGATCCTTCGCCCAGAGCCGATTCAGCGGGCGGAACCACCTCCGCCAGGGTGCTTCTGGCTGGCTCGGCCTTCGGCGCGGGTGGCGTTGAATCTTCCACCGCCGTGTCTGCGGGAGGTGCTTCTCCCCCATCGGGTCGCCTCTCCTTCTTCTCTGGCGACAACACACCGTAGAGCTTCTCGGCCAAGTCCGCCCAATGATCTTTCGCTTTTCTCCTCACGAAGGAGCCGATGGTGCGCCAGAGCAACTTGGCCCATTTGGTTGCCATGGGCGCCAACCGATCGGGGTGGGAAGGGAAGGGAGGGCAGGAGGGGATTGTAGTTGTGGAGGAAGGGGAAGCCGGAGCGGTGGAGGAAGGGGAGGCCGGAGCGGTGAGAGGGAGGAAGGAAGGAGACGGGAGAGGGCAGGTGCGGGCTTCTCTAAACCACCGAATCGCAGGGTTTTAAATACTAGGAACCGGCCGCTTAACCGCAATAACCGGTAAAACCGGTCCGGACCGGCAGCGGTTCCGGCCGCTTACTAGTCCGATTTAAATTGAAAAATTTTAGAAAAATTTCTAAAAATACTTGAAGATTTATAGAGTCTAATGGTGTAAAAAATTCAAATATGTGTGCATTTAGTATTTTTTTGCGGGCTCAAAAAAAAGAAAAAAAACCTCTGGCCCATTTAGGCCCAACCTGCGGCCACAAAAAGATCTACCTTCTCATTTACTCCTCTCCCTCTCTCCCGTTGACCTCTCCCTCACCCGCCGCCCGACCTGCCCCCGACACCGGCTAGCCGCCCCCTTCACCGGTTAGCCTCCCCGGGACGGCGGTAAGCCGAGGGCTGGGCGGATCTATGACCTGGTCGTCCCACTGGCCGGTTAGCCGCCCCAGCTCGGCGGTAAGCCGTCCAGGTCGGGCGGTTGCCCCGGCCCGCTACGCCTCCACTCCGACACCGGTTAACCACTCCAGTGCGTGGTAAGCCGGCCGGTCACCGCGGTCGACCACCCTTTCCGACAAGTAACCCGCCACCACCCATTAAGTAGGATTTGCTTTAGGATTTAGGTAGGATTTGCTTTAGGATTTAGGTATGAGTTGCTTTAGGATTGAAGTATGATTTGCTTTAGGATGTAGGTATGATTTGTTATGGGATTAAGGTAGGATTGTCTTTAGGATGTAAGTATGAATTGATGTAGGATTTAGCCATTTAGGTAGGATTTAGTGCATATATGATTTAGCTATATGTTATTTATGTGATTGATTTGTTTGTGTTGTTCATTTATGCAGGCAGACAATGTCTGACTTCGGTAGAGAGAAAGATGTTGTATGGCAACATGGTGACAATCTGTACCCCGGATTTCGATACAAGTATTGTAACACACAGAAAGTAGGAGATGGTTCCACTCGATTGAAACAGCATTTGGCTGGGCGCGGCTTGGAGGTGGTCCATTGCAGCCATGTGCCACCAGCTGGTGGTGCCGGTGGTAGTGGTGGTGCTGGAGCTGGTGGTGCTGGTGGTAGCGGTGGTCTTCGTTTCATAGGTATACATTGCACCTACATATGCACACTTGTTTCTGACTATAAGTACTAATTATGATATATGGTTGATTGCAGGAGAGACTCTGTTCACACATGCTACCCAAGACCCCGACCATGGAGCACCGGAATCGTAGAGCTGTAGAGGAAAACGGTTGGACATGGACCGACCGACTACGACCCTCCACAGTATTCTTCTTCCTCCTACATCGATACTTCACAGTCTTTTCACTATGCCATACCTGACATTAGCATGCAGCCACCGACGAGATGGGTGTGCGAATGGGAAGACCACCATTTCTACACTATGTTAGTTCATGAATGGCAGACAACATCGGCTTGGACGGGCCAAAGTTGGCAAGAGTACAAGGCTAAGCTGCTTAGAGCGAGAGGTTTGAATGTCATGTCCAACACCGAATACCAGATGGCGTCCCAAATGGGGTCTTCCCATTCTTATAGCGTCGTTGAACTTGTATTGATGAGTATTAGTGTATGCACGATTAATAAGTCATGAGTATGATAATTGTAATATTCCTATGCACTATGCTATTTGTAATATTTGTATGCACTTCCTATGCCAAATTTTTTCATTGATGGAAAAAAACTAACGGGCCCGGCTAACCGGTCAGACCGGTCCGGTTAACCGGTCAAAACCATTTGTACAGGTGTTTTAATTTGGAAATTTGAATTCCTCCAGCTATGTCTTATACGGGTCGTGTCGTGCCAACAACCCGCATGATATGTGGGCCGGGCTGCCCGCTGGCCCACTAAACACAAAAAAAAATTCGAAATTGATGACAATTGATGCATAAATACATATAATATGTCCACATCTTTAGAATTTTGATACTTTTAACATACGTATATAAGTATTGTCAGATATACATATAGATATATTATGTTTAAACAATCACAAATATGATTATTTTTAATGGGTGAAGAAAGATATAGCGGGCCAAATCGTGTCATCCCTTTAAACGGGTCGTGCCCGTGCCGACCCACGTGCCACAGCAGCAGCCCAAGCGTTGCCCGTCCAGCCGGGCCGTGCCGTGCTTGGCCGGGCCAAATCGTGTCGTGCCTCGTACCGCCCGTTAGGCCTGGCCATTTAAAAAAAAGAGAGAATATATTTCAATATTCGAACCTCTCTATGAAATTATGCATATAGCTGTTTGTTATTACACACGAGAGTACCACAAACAGAAAGGGGAAAAACCTCTATAACAAACTCAAAATTGCGGCTGATGCATATCTGCGGCTGATGCGTCTGCCGGCCAAACATCACCTCGCACTTTGGCCGGCGAACTGTGTTAGTCTGTCTACACCGGCAAATATATTTCCCTCCGGATTTCGTGATCAGCTGCAACTGAAACTATAACTGTATATACACGTATACAGTTACCAAGAATACCTCAAGTCTACCAAATTTGACAGCACTGATCCAGATACACGAAAACACTGAAACAACCTACAGCTACCAATACCTGCGACAAACCAACTCATTTTCATGCTGTTACAACGAATGCGAAGCAACGGGCACAACGATGAACAGTAAACGAGCCATTTGTAGAAACGAGCATGTATCATCTATCAGTCCTTTTGCCTCTTCCTACCACCACATAACACCACGCACGCACGCACAACAACGTTCTAAACGAATTCACATCTGCTACCTGCAATGGGGGAGTATGTTTCCGATCTTCATCAGACTGGTCAGCGAGCGCCTTCTACTGCCTCATTTTCTTCGAGCTGCAGTCCGGGCACTTGTAGTGCTTTATGTGGTCCGCTCGGGCGGGGGTGATCCGCACACACTTGCCGTGGAACCACCTCTCGCAGATGTCGCAGCCAATCCAGAACTCGTTTGAGTTGTAGAGCCCACCGCAGGTCCCACAGAAGGTCTCGTTGTGCTCCTCGTCGTCGTCGTCATCGTCATCATACTCCTTGGCAGGCGGAGCAGCTCTGGAATTCTTCGTGTGCCCGTCGCTTCCTCTCTGAACAAGCAACATCGAGCTCTTTTCGGGTTAAAATTTGAACATAAGCACCTGGATTCTCAGATTCTGAAACCAAACTTCAATATTAGCTATTGGTAAGATGAATGCGGTACCTTTGACGAGTGTCTGGACTTGCCGCTGCTATCAACACCAGACCTATCTCTGCTTTGTTTCCTGTCCGAAAATGCTTCAAAGACAGATGGAAGATCACTGACCATGCTGAATAAGCGCTTCCTGAAGAACGAAAAAGGAGCAAATCATCGAATCAGAGGCTGCAGCACCTTCTCACAAACTTGACAGATAATTTCTTATTGCAATCAACTGTCCAGTGTGGATCATAATTAGTCTCTTACTGTTAGAAAAATATACATATACTGCAGCACACAACACATCTTCAGACAGAGAATTACCAATTTGTTAATTCGAAAACGAGTTGTGTTACCAGTCGCTGTTTAGGGTATGAACAGAACTGAAGAAACTAATTAGGTTTCTAGGAAACAATATTACAATGAACATCCCGAGTCAAAAAGAAAAATTAGTCAGAACAACATTATCATGGCTGGTAGAATGAGACAGTATAAGAATACTGCAGGCCATAATCTTTTTGCTCAAGAGATAGAAATACTGAGAAACTCAGAATTTTAAGCTCCACTATCGACAACAGAGAACAGGCGTACGGTGGGAAAATAGTGGCTTAGCCTAAAAGACAAAAGAATGCTAGTTGTTATAAATTAATATACAAAAGATGATACATCTATTCCTTCCGAAAGAGTTTGAGCTAAGGTGACTTCATTTTATTTTCATCTATATATAGATGAGCTAAGGTTGCAAGAGCAAAAATAAGCAATGTGAAGGTTCTGGAAAATGTTTTGGAATTGGAAGTTATATGGGCAGAGCTGCTTAAAGCAGCAGCCAGAAAAGGCACACACAACACTATATAGGCATAAAATTCTCTGTGATTCTCATATGTGGAAACTTGCAATAGAATGAGAACAAAATGAGCTCTCTCAAATAGCAAAGGAGGTTGAAACATCATCTGAATCTCAACCTCAACACCAAGACATTCAAAATACTACAGATGGATAAGCATTTAAATTCTGAGAATAAGAACATGATAGGCCCAAGAGATATACAAAGAAACAACCAAACTTTTTCGATTACACAATGCAAAAAAGGAAAGGAGTTTGAACAGTACAAGTGTAGTAAAAGCTATTTGAAATTAAAGAATGAACAAAAATAATACTGCCCATGCAGATCAGAAGAAGCACATTCTGCTTAATACTCTCAAGTATTTTCAATAATCCACTAAATTTTGCATATCTTTTTCAACCTTTTCCAATTAGCTAACATTATGTCCAGGCAAGCATTTAACAATTGAACTAGCAAGCAATAGTACACTGTAGGATGCTCTGCAATAGTTTAAGGCATCAATATTATACAAGGGTTTCCTTTTACCATGTTGTTTTGCAGTTTGGGCAAATTATTTTTGTATTTCCCATCTTAAACATTGTATCAACCGGTAAATGACAGCTTTTCCAACCACCATGAATACACCTTTCATCAAAGAAATAATTACCCTACAATCAAAATGTCAGCATGCATTCAGAAATGGATGGCCCAGCATCAATGTAGAAGAAGACTTCAGGCTAGTACATGCCTTTCAAAGCTTTGGTTGTAGAACTTGTGTCATTATTCTTTGAAACAAAAATAGGATTGATATTAGAACTCATAGGGTCGATGAAACATTCAATTCTAGAGCCACATAAAAGCACAAGATCTCCAACTTTTCTACATGATTTAAGTGCGCAAAAGGACCTAGAGTTTGGCACCCCATAATGAATTGATGGGCCCATGGTATTGGAAATAAATATATCCCACCGTATGAAATGTGTTATCATGAGATGTTTAAAGTCTCGTGATTCTGATTGCACCTTGTAGCATGAACAAAAAGAAAAGGTAAGAAGAACAGCATGCAAAGGTGCCAATGAAGTAAACTCATCCCCAAAGCATGAACCCTAATTCACTCAAAGGAAACAAAAAAGAGGAGCACACCAAACATGTGCACATGCAAACACATGCACCAAGTGAAACAAACAAAATGAACAGATCACAAACATGAACACGCGTATCCCCACTACCAAGTCACCTAACAAACAAACAAACTGATTCACCAAAATGGCAAAGATTGAAGTTACCAAAGCAACTGTCACAGGAAAGAGAGAACAAGCATTTACTCTCTTAACCAACTCGAGGGGACAGCTTGAAAGAGCGAATCGAATTCAGAGTGTACAGTGGCGGAATAGCATTGGTACCGATCGTTGGCGTTGAGGCGGGCGCCGAAGAAGAAGGCGACGGAAATCAGCCACGAGTCGGAGTGTACTGCGACGAGCGAGAGCCAGTCCCGGCGTTGCATGCCGTCGCGCGCGAAGTTGATGCCCAGCGCCGGCTCCGGCATCTCCGGCGGCACCTCCTCCGCTGGCGGCGCCACCGACCAGGTCCCGTTGGGGAGGCCGTACAAGCACAAATTCTCCTTATCTGCATGGAGGAGAGGGGCGAAAAAAACCAATCAACTCATCCCCCAGCCCAGATCGACCACTCCACACACGCACCCGAGAACAGCTCGCCGCGGATCGATCTCACTCACCTGGGTCGCAGGCGCTGTAGAAATCGTCCACATCTGCACCAGCAACGACACGAGAGGCGAGCCCAGCGTTAGATCTACGAGCTGTTCAAAGCGCTGCGGCGAGGCGAGGGGGTGCGGTCGTTACCGGAGGTGAGGGCGCGGACGAGGCCGGCGCGGCGGGCGGAGAAGTCCTTGTAGATTTCCTCGACCGAGCGCGGGTTGGAGGAGATGGACGCGGGGGCCATGTCCATGCGAAGGTACGGGCCGTCGATGCGCGCCCGCGCCGGCAGCGGCGGCGTGCTCGGCCGGAGGCGGCGGGGACGGGCAGCTGCTCTGCGGCCGACGAGTCGAGCGCACACACACAGGAGTTGGATTCGGCCGGCGTTGCTTCCTCGCCTATCTTTTATTATTACACCCGGCCGAGGCAAAAAAGGCTTCGTTTGTTTCGGTCACGCATCGCGCGACCCGCGACGCGATGCCACCTCGTTGGACGCTGACACTGACACGATGGGCCAGAAGCTAGGGCTCGTGCCGACCCCACGTGGAAGTGAGATGCAGTGGAGTACTCCTAGATGGCAACTAGGGTGCGGTGGCTAGGAGGGCGCGGGCCCGGATAGGCTGCTGACCTGGCGACGATAGGGTAGGGCCCGGATCAAGCACAAACCTGGGCCCCGTACTGCGAGCCGCGCGGGCCATTCCGCGCCGGGCCCGTTTCAGAATCAGATCGCGGTTTCCACTTTCCAGTTTTACACTGCTCCGCTGATGATGGATATGCTCGCGGCAGCAGGGACACCATCCGGTCCGTCGATCCCCTCAGCAACGCCTCGTAACTTCACGGGACAAACAGTCAGCATGGGTTTCAGCGAATCGGTCGGTATTCAGCTGTACAGCAGAGCAGTCGGTTCAAACCATTGCTTCACCGACACGCGGCCGGGTTTAACAGCAGAATTCCAGCAACAGACCACGAGGTCAATGCAGGACCATATTTAACATCACACTGACAAACAGTTTAGAATTCAAATTCAGATGCTTCTCAACAAAACTAATGGCCATACAGAGTACTGATGGTAAGGCTCAACTAGACATAACTTATGTTCTGATATGAGAGAACCCTTCAGGTGCGCCACAGGCCAAAAAAACATTACAAGTTTCATCACCGTGACGAAGGGACAGGTTCTTAAGATCTCGGCTTCTCCTTCTTCTCCTTGAAGAGGGCAAGCAGGGAAACACCAGAGACCTTCACGACCTTGAAACGGACACCGGGAATATCTCCCACGGCGTGACCCTTACGACCAAACCCAGCAATCAGGACCTCATCCTACAACAGAGACAGGGAGTGCCATAATTAGCAGTGAACAACGGCAAGGGATGATTGTGCCTATTACTTGAATGCCAATGAGTGGTAGAAATACAGCTTACATTTTCCTCGATGTAGTTCAAGCAACCGTCGTTAGGCACGAATGCAGCAATCTTCTTCCCATTCTTCACCAGCTGGACACGAGCACACTTACGGATAGCAGAGTTAGGCTGCTTAGCCTCAATGCCACTGCAGTTCAAGTAGATCTGTCAGGTATTCCATCAATTTGGTAATTCATAAGAAACTTGCAGCTAGCATTCTCATACTCACATCTTTTCAAGGACGATTCCCTTAGCGTGAGATGAACCGGCAAAGGGCTTCTTCCACTCGTTGCCAAGATGGCTCTTCTTGTAGGCTTTGTCAGCCCATCTCTGGTTCCTTCTGTGGGTCTTGAGCTTGCGCCCAGCTCCCATACCACGTGTCTTACTGCAAGAGAATTATGAACATCAGCATTCATGGAACGTTTGTGAGCACCAAGTGTAGCACATGAAACTCAACCTCAAATATTTTCAATTATAAACATGCAGCTAAAGAACAAAATTACTTCTTTTCGTCAAAGTCAACAAACACAGCAAGTGGAGGCTATATTCCACACTGAACATTTCCCATTGTAAACATCAAGAAATAATACAGCTACGAAGTGCAAAGTACTGCTTTTTTTCAATGTGCACCATATTCAACAGTCGTCTGCTAAAGCTCAATCTGTGGACTACCAGGCTTGAAGCAGAGTACAAATTGTGCCGCTTAATGCTTGAACTCCATTTATCGACTAAAACCTCTACTTTGGAATAAATTTCCTGGTGACAATTATATTATGGGCCTGAGTAGTTTGTTGGCACAAAGCTCGACTTCAATAAAAGGACGACACCCTAATACTAGAACATATGATTTTATTTGTGGCAACCAGAACAAAATAACAAGAAAATATCAACATTTCTATGATCGCTCCAAATAAACCAATTTGGTAAATAAAACAAATCATTGTGCATATCACATAATTGATAGTGACAGTATCACAGTATATGTGATACCTTATAACACTCAAATGCTCGACAAATGAACATGTTATCATGTTCCAGTTAGCCCTAGAACCACAATAGTACTACTAGCATATCCAATTACGAGGGAATTTGTGCAGATGAAATGTGAAAACATATCCAATGCAACTTTAAAAAGATTCCACAGTACAAGTTTGGTGGTATGCAGCTTTCTAGGTAAGAAGAAACAAAATCGAACCGCATGAGAACATTGAACTAACATCTGTATCCCTGTATTTAGTACACAATTAAGTTGTATGAACAGGAATAGACTATTATTAGGCATTCCAGAGTGAGGTTTCCACATCATTATAGGTAGGCACAGAAAAATAGAGATTGTTGTGTTCGGTATACTAAAAGTTAGAAAATAGCAGTAGATAATATTGCCTGCACTTAGCATTTCAGACCCACCATAAAGTTAATGCACAGCATCAAGTAGTTACATCAGCAGTTCAAGGAAGACTAGTATAAACAGAAGTACAAGGCATGATGGGTGACAGAGGCTTAAGACGGACGGTAAGCATTTTAAACTAAATAGTTGGTGCAAAATTTTAGTCAATTCAGTTATTACAGAAATTAGAAACGTGATTAGAATTGAGCACGTAACCCTGAAAACTGAGGAGCTCAGCTACGAATCATGCATCTAATAAGGCAACAGACCGCTGCCACGACCGAGAAATATATGGTTCGTAACTCGATAAAACCAAACATATGAAGCAGAGGCTCGGTAAGCGGGACAGTTCGCACTAATCCAATCTTCTTCCCGCAAGCATTCAGCAAAATATTTAAGAATCAACAAGCAGTGAAAGAAATACGCATCGCAAGGTAATCAGGTGATGTGTTGAAACGCTGGCACCTAGTAGATCTGGGAAAGCATCAACAATTTCTAGGGATAGCGCCCAACTTCTGTGAAATCAGATCGAGAACACAGCGTGTTTCAATTACCCCATGTTGGAAGGGCGAAGGTGACGCCTAGCTCGTAGCGGGAGTAGGCGGCCGACGGCGAGGGCGCTGAAGCTAGCGGCGGCGGCGGCGAAAGGGTTTGGAAGCAGGAGTGGGCGAAGCGTTTATATCCCTTCGGACCTGGCTGGACTAGGGCTCGTGAGTGTAAATGGGCTAAGGGGCTTTTGTGTCGATTAATATGACCCATTTAATTTGCTTTTTCGTGTCACAGGCTCTCCACAGCCCATATTGTGCTATTATAAAAGCCCATATATATTTGGACCGTTAAGGCCGTGTAAAAGCTTTCCAGCTATCTGCTGCTATGCATTAAATGTAAAAGCTGGCTCTCTCTCCCGTTCCTTCCAGATAGCTACAGGCGAGAGAGGCGACCGGAAGGCGAGCTCGTTCCCGGGGCCGGTTCAGCCGCTTCCCCTCCTTCTCCGGCGACCTCTCTGGTCCTGGAGGGGCAGGGGAGCGGGGAATCGACCGCCGGATGTACATACTAGGTTAGGTTTTAGATCTAGGCTTAGGTTAGGGTCTCCCCTCCGAAGCAGCATCTACATCAATAAAGCTGCAAATCGGAGGTTTGTTACCTTACCGAGCTTTTCCGGCGCCGGCTATGCTGTTGGTGGGCGGGTTCTGGTGATCTGTGGATGGGAGGTGTGCAGCAACAATTTCTTCTGCAGGAGGTTTGGCCTCGATGATTTTTTCTCTGTATCTTTCTACTGCATCGATGGCATTACTCCTGTGTACTTCTTTGGGTTGTTTGTGCCCTTCCTGGCAACGTCGGATCCGTGTGCTGCAACATGGTCGTTGTTCGGAGGAGTCGAGGTGAGCTTACCAGTGGCTTAGAGTTTAGGCTACTGGTTCTTTTGTCCCTCCTGTGCCTCTCTGGTGGCTGCGTTGGTGACAGCGTCACCTCTGGAGATGGAGCAGTGAGGTTTGTTTGCCAACTCGTGGAGATGCCGGGTTGGATTTTGGCTCCCACCTTGCTTGGTGGTTTTGCTCCCCTTCGGGGTTCATCATCGTCTGATGTGCCGGGGGATCTGAGTCTTGAGGCGTCAGATCTCTTGGAGTTCAGCGATGGGATGGTCGACGACCATCGTTTCCAGCCGGGGCATTCAGCGTCTACAAAGCAGGTCGACGTCAGCGTGCTGCACAAGACGGCATCAAAAATCTCAGTTTCTTCGTCGGAGAGGAGGTCGGCTTCAAGCGATGAGCTCTGGCCGCCGGCGATGAGGAACACCGGGAGATGTTTACAAGGACCGGAATGTATTTTTCTTTTATTGCAAGGGTGTTCTTGTAAAGTGTGGGCTGTAATCACCATCTTTATGTGAAATATAAACCCGGTTTCTCAAAAAAATGCATTAAATGTAAAAAAACTGATACTATGCATTTTTCAGCCATCCAGCACAAACAAGAAGTCAAGAACACCCAGAAAAAGAAGAAGAAGAAACAAGTCACACCTCGTTGTTTTTTCAATCCCGCGACCCAATCAACCATCGAAGTCGTCGCGAAAAAAACGGCCACAAAATAACCATCAAATCAGTGCCAACTTTCGAAACGAATGAAGAAAGCAAACCCCACTGGAAAACACATGCAGCACGTGCCAGGACAGTCCAACAAGCGAAGCGAATACCGTCACGGCGCTGTGGTCCTCTGTGTTTTACGGAGTGGCATCTTGTCACGACCGGACAGGACTAGCTAAAAGCAATCTCCAGTCAGACGAGAACACCGTCACGTCGAGATCCGGAGCCGTGCTTGGCGAGCAACCAATCCCGTCGCGATCCGGCAGTAATAATAAGCCACGGCCGCACCGCACGGGCTCGCTGCCCCCATCCGCGCGCATTTGTTTCCCGCCTCCCCGCCAGGGTTCACCTTACCGAACCGAGGGCGGTTACCGCCGGCCCTCGGTAATGGTAAACCGAACCGATTTGTTCGGTTACCGTTAGAAACCGAACGGTATCAAATTTTCAAACCAGCAGGCCAGGTCAATCGGTTAACCGGTCGGTTTGACCGGTAAGCCGAACCGGTCAGACCGGTTAGCCGCGGCGGTTTCGTGATTTTTTTTTTTTGCTTTAGCTCAATGGAAAATTTGGCATGACCATTGTAAATATTTATACATAATGACCACAACAAATCAACAATATATAGTTGTCCATACAAATTATCAAATAGCGTACGAAAGTCGAATAATAGTGCATAGTACATACAATAGTACAAATACCAAAGATACAAATTCATCAAGTCATCATTCACCGAAACAAGCTCAATACCGGTTTACCGCCGCAAGAATGGGAAGACCCCCATTTGGGACGACATCTCGTACTCGGCGTTGGACATGACATTCAAACCTTGCACTCGAAGCAGGTCGGCCTTGTAATCTTGCCAAGTTTGGCCCGTCCACGCCGATGTTGTTTGCCATTGTTGAACCAACATAGCGTAAAAATTCGGATCTTCTCATTCATACACCCATCTCGTAGGGGGCTGCGTGCCAATGTCAGGTATGGTATAGGTAAAGGACTGGGACTGGGAGGCATCGGCATCGCTGTAGGGGGAAGAATACTGTGGACTGTCGTAGTCAGTAGGTCCACGTCCAACCGTTCTCCTCTGCGATTCAGGTGCTCCATGGTCACGGTCTTGAGTAGCATGTGTGAAGTCAGTCTCGGGTTCAGGACACCAGCTGCAAATTAAGAATTACCATAAGTATAAGGTCAACAACAAAATACAGGGACTTGTGATTGAGAACTAGTTTCGTACATACCTGCACCAACATATGTTCCATGATACAGAACTAATTCTTGTGTCCAGGATCCGAAGATACTCATTCCATGTCGACACATTTCTTCCAAAGAAAGACTCTATCTCCTGTTTGCACGTCTGATACGCGTAAACGACATCACACAAGTTTGGTTTCTTGTCCTGATCAGCAAAGCGGAGCAACTTGTATACCGGTTGGACTGTGTTGATGATATATTTCAAGTTATCCCACCAATCCAAATTTGACAACCTAGAGTGAGCAAATCGACCTTCAGCAGTATCAGCCCACTTACTTGACAAGAAATCATGTGATCCCATCAACCGCAAGAAACCATCACGTTTCCAATAAATGCTATCTAGGAATATGTAGTTGGTCCCAAACCGAGTGGCATTCCACTTGACCAACTCACCACCGATTGCACTCCTCATCATTGCATTCAATTGATCATGATTGTGCAACCAAGTAGAAATCTGCTTGCATTGTGTGATCATATCTTGATGTTCGGGTCTTTCACCAATATCCTTCAACATCAAATTCACCGTGTGTGCTAGACAAGGTGTCCAAACAATGTGTGCATACTCCTTTCCAATTTCATTGCATGCTTTCTTGTAGTTGGACCCGTTGTCGGTGACAATGTGCACTATATGCTCCGGTCCAATCTCCTCAACTACCTTTCGTATCTCCTGAAAAAATAGGCAACAAATTTAGCACAACGTATGACATAGTGAATGTGAAATGGCCCATGTTTACGGCCCTACCGTCAACAAGTATGCGGAATCTTGACTTCTTCCAGTCGCATCAATAGACTTGTGAAACCACGTGACCCCATTACAATATATCAAAAAGTTGATGACACTCATCCTCGTCGGGCCAGTTCAAGAATCACACATCAACGTCACACCAAAAGTGGGCCAGTCTGTCTGAAACTTTTCGTACCTCTTTTTCAAGTCTGCCTCATTCAGATCCAGATACTTGCCATCAATATCCCGTCCAGTTGGTGATTGGATTCCTTCCCCTGAAACCATATGGAGACAACGACATTAGAATGATAATAAATATAATCTCAAAGGATCACACTGAAATTACAATGATATGTAAATGCAAAGAAAACTTACCACACTTCTGTGTTTCTCTGACCGCGCTAACAAAATAAGGAATGTCCGCCTGTCTTCCCGGTACTCCAGCAATGTGAAAAAATTGTGACCAAGCTTTACCAATAGCTTCCTTTACATTCTTGCCCTTCTGCGTCCACCGGCCTGTATCAATCCTTGGCTGCGTCATTCCCCTACTCCCACCGATAGCCAAGTTATAGTCTTGCACCACAGGGCTCTCCCTCTGCGAAGTAGCCCTTTGAAACAACCTCGAAACAGGATTCACCCCCCTCAAAGCACCACTACCACCTCCACGCTCGTAAGTACCTCCTCTTTGCTGCACCTCCTGCTGGAATTTTGCTTCGGCTCTAGAGAGGTTCAATGCACGCTGCAACTCAACCTCCTCATCATAATTACCACCTACTGGATTGTTCCCCTCCGCTGCAGCTGCCTCCCTATCCAACCTCTCTTTAGCCCGTGCAGCAGCATCTTTCCTATTCCTTTCAAGAGCACGTTGAAAATACGCTCGCACATCTGGTGGCACCTTGTTGCAATGGACCACCTGCGTCCCGCGCCCAGCCAAATGTTGTTTCAATCGAGTCGAACCACCACCACCTTTCTGCGTGCCACAATAGTTGCACCGAAATCCTGGGTACAAGTTTTCACCATGGTTCCATACAGGATCCTTCTCTCTTCCCCCGGACATTGTCTACCTACATAATAAGTGAAGACAAGTGAACACAAACAAATTAATCCCATGGAAAAAATGTGCATCATTCAATAATACATAATTTGTGACACAACCTAAATCGGTAAACCCTAAATCAAAACTACCTAAATGATATATGCCTATTGACTAAACCCTTCAACATTCTATCTATCTAAATCCTTCTATCTAATTCATACATTCATAGCTAAATCGGTAAAACATTGATAAAATCCTACCTAAATCCTATAGCAAATCATACCTACATCCTCCAAGCTTATACTACCTAAATCCTAAAACAAATCATTCATAAACCCTAAAGGAAACACCTACATCTAATAAACTTCTCTTACCGAACCAGAGCGCCCGACCGGGGCGGAAAACCGCCCGCCCGCCCCGGCTAACCGCTCCGACCGAGCGGTTGGCACCAGATCCGGTGCCGCCGCGGTAAGCCGAGCAATCGCTTCGGTAAACCGCGGTTAGGCACCGGCTAACCGAGGCGGGCGGCGGAACGGCGGCGTGCGCCGGTGGACTTGGGAGGAGAGGTCGCGGATAGGGTAGGGGAGGGACTGAGCGCCGATGCTTGGGGGTGGTTGCATCCTAGTTTTAGGTCTAAGGGCTAATGGGCCTTAATGGGCCGCGGGTTTTTTTTCTTTTTCTGTTCAACTTCCGAAGCCAACAAAAAATAGTGAATGCAATCAAATTTGAAAACTTTTGACACCATTAGATTCTATAAATCTTGAACTATTTTTACGAATTTTTATAGCAATTTTTTTTAAATTTCAAAATTTGAATTCCACCGATTTGAATACCGGTCGGAACCACTACCGTGCCGGACCGGTATTGCCGGTATTCGCGGAATTCCGACCGGTATCAAACGGTATTTAGAACCATGCTCCTCGCGACGCACGGCACGGGCGCACGGCGAGCCAGCGCGAGGCACGGGCCAAGTACATGTACACCTGCCTGCCGCTGCCGCTGCTGCTGCTGGAGTCTCTGTCTGAAGACGCGAAGGCAGCAGCCATTGCTTTCACTGACCACCACCAGGACGCGTAGGCCGTCCATTCAAGTGAATGCACTGTGCCGGCCCCGGCCGGTGCAACGCAACGCAACGCAACGCAACGCAAAGCCACCGGTGGCGCTGTCGCCGTCGTCACGAGCGCTCCGCTCGCCTCGCCGGGTCGGCCGCGACGCCGACCCACCACACAACACCGCACCAGCGATGGGACGGCACGCACGTACGCAGGCAGGCAGATCCGCCGCGCGCGTGTTTTTTCCCGCCGGGGGGGTGCACTCTGCACTGTTCCGTCCGCCGCCCGCCGGCGCATTTCCAGAAACGAAAGCGAACGGCAGTCGCACGGACAGGTACCTGCGGCGGGCGGGCGGGGGCTCCTCGAATAATTGCGAGCGGCCCATGCGCACGGGCCCCGCCGCCCCCCCGGCCCCTGTGAGGCTGACCTGACGGGTGGTGCACTGCAGCAGCACAGCACAGTCCCAGCACGGGCGAGCAACTGTTGAATCGATGGATATGCATGGTTCAGAACCGTTAGGGGTTGGGCTCGAGGTGAAAGAAAGATGTGGATGCAGCAGCAGCAGGAGTTGCCATTGCCAGCCAACCGACCCGCTCGTGCATCTCGTGCTCGCTCGACGCGGAGACCGCTCTCGCCTAGGAGATCAGGCTAGCAGCAGTGTGGCCGCGCGGTCAAAGCCGAGCACGCCCACAACCACGACACGGAACGCACGGCACGGCGGCGCCTCGACGGCTCCTCCACGGACGGGGGGCGGGGCGGCGGCATTGACTACCGTCGGGGCCAGGCCAGGCCCAGGGCGGCGGCCGAGTCAGGAGGCTCAGCTCGCGCCCGGCCACTGTGCGGCGGGATTAGTCTGGGGATTCCGCCGATTTTGTCTGGCAATAATGCGCCTTATTTTCTACTCTAGCTAGTGTGCCGCGCGGCTGGTACGGTGCGCTGCTTTGTTCGCTCGCTCGCTCTCTCAATATAAAGTACCGGCCGTACGATCAACAGGAGACGATGATCGTGGCCACTGGGCCGCCGGTGCGCTGCGCATTATTGCCGTCGGGGGCCGCCGGCCGGGGATCTCCTCATCCGCACTCGGTTGCTGGTTGGCCACTGGGCGTATGGAGCCATCCATCGGACTAGCCAAACTCCCGCATCCGCCCGTTTTGATTCGTGGGTTTTGTCAGTGCGGTCGTCGGCTTTACGAAGAAGAAAGCCGCGGTGAATCGGTGCCACGGCCAGTTTTTTTTTTTAAAAGATCTCTACTTACCTTTGCTCCAAGTAGCGTTGGTTGACAACTACTCCCTCTGTCTTCAAAAGAGTGTCGCAGTGGGTTTTCATGTCACAAATTTGATCGAATTTATAGAAAATACGTGTAACATTTGTGTCTCGAAATAAATTTTATAAAAACTAGATTCAAATATCTATCTAACGATATTAATTTTGTACCATAAGTATTAATATATATATTTATTTATTTATATTTAGTCAATGTTGTTTCTCGAGAAGCGAAAATGACACTCTTTTGGAGACGGAGGGAGTATCTAAGATATCACGAGAACTCCAAAAATACTAGTACGATACGCTGATCGTAATTATTTAAAAAGTACAACTTATCATATATTAAAATATATTATTTGTACAACAACTTAAATTTACGTTTTAATAACGTCTATCGCACGCTCGCCACTACTTAATTTTAAAGGGTTGACTTTTGTTTTTACGTTGCAACTATAAAGTGCAAATGATGATTGCGTGTGTTCTCGAAACATGACCTTTATTCCACTAGTTTAGTTGGAACGTTACCGCACCTAAAAAGCTGAATTGCCCACACGATATTTTAGCTTACCTTTTAAGAAACCAAATATTCTAATGGTTGTGTACCACATGCATGATATCATGTTTTGTAGTCAAAATTTGACTCAACTAAATTAGAAAGTTATTATTAGAATTATGATTACTCATGTAGAATCCTTAAAATAACGCTAAAGAAATTGATACATAATTATAACACTACTGACAGAAATAAAAATCACACAAATTCTGAACCACTATTTAAAAAAAAGCGAAATACTAAAACATGGGAATGAGCTAAAAAAAACCCACGCGTACAGTTACAGTGCATCTAAAAACCATGGCGAACAGAGAGCCCCTCCTCCCTAACCCGCCTCCGGCGAGCCGCCGCACGACACGTTAACCACGGCGGCGGAGGCGCACGTGCCCGTAGCGAAGCTCCCTTGCACAAAAATAGTTTACCTTTGATACCCTTCACCCTCCTCGACGTCCTATCTCCCTTTCCTTTTCTCCCACTGCTCCCCTACCCTTTCTCTCTCTCCTTTCGTCCTCCTCCCCATGGCCACCACCACCACCCGCTGCTCCTCCTCCCACCTTGCTACTTATCGTGTCTGCGCTGCTCCTGCTCCGGCGCCATAGAGGCGTGAGCGCACGTCGATTGGTCGAGTCCGCTGATCGAGCTCGAGGGCGGGCAGGGAGTAACGGAGCAGGAGGTGTGGTAGCAGACTGACTGGCTGGTGAGTTAAAGGCTTGAGCGCGAGGAGGAGGTGGAGGCTTTTCGCTCCGCCGGGCCCCCGATCGGAGATGGTGCTGGATCTCAATGTAGCGTCGCCGGAGGACTCGGTCACGTCGAGCTCGTCCGTCCTCAACTCCGGGGACGGCGGCTTCCGGTTCGGCCTGCTCGGGAGCCCCGTCGACGACGACGACTGCTCCGGCGAGATGGCGCCGGGCGCCTCCTCGGGGTTCACGACGCGGCAGCTCTTCCCGCCCCCGACTCCGCCGACCGAGCCGGAGCGTGCGGCGGCGCCGGTGCCGGTCTGGCAGCCGCGCCGCGCTGAGGATCTCGCCGTGGCGCAAAGGCCGCCGGCAGCGGCAGCGGCGGCCGCCGCGAAGAAGACGCGGCGCGGGCCGAGGTCGCGGAGCTCGCAGTACAGGGGCGTCACTTTCTACAGGAGGACGGGCCGCTGGGAGTCGCACATCTGGTACTCAGCCTCTGACCTCGCCTGCTTCGTCGTAATTACCATCTACTAATCCATCTGCTCATGGAGTTCTTAATCACTTTTTTCTTCTTTTTTCGTCTTCTTCCTCTGCTGCTGCTCCTTGATTTGGGCAGGGATTGTGGGAAGCAAGTCTACCTAGGTGAGCGCTCCGGTTTAGTTCGAGCTCGAGCTTCTATTAGCTGTTGACTAGTCTTCGTGCGTTTGATTTGGTTTCGATGTGCTGATGCTGTTTTATCAGGTGGCTTTGATACTGCGCACGCAGCTGCGAGGTTAGGGAGCTTTTGCTTGCTTGAACTCGATTCAGTCTGCAGTTTGATCATCAGTGTGCGGAAATGGTAATATTGAATCACGCAGGGCATACGATCGAGCTGCGATCAAGTTCCGGGGGCTCGAGGCCGACATCAACTTCAGTCTGGGCGACTACGAGGATGATCTGAAGCAGGTAATAGTTGCGTGAAATGGCTTCTACAGTTTTCCCATGATCAATAGTCTTGCTGTGGATTGATGGGTGTGCTTTTCAGATGAGGAATTGGACCAAGGAGGAGTTCGTGCACATACTCCGCCGGCAGAGCACGGGGTTCGCCAGAGGGAGCTCCAAGTACCGTGGCGTGACGCTGCACAAGTGCGGCCGCTGGGAGGCGAGGATGGGCCAACTTCTTGGCAAGAAGTAAGCTGGCAGTTAAATTTGACATTCGCCTATGGTAGCTAGTGCCTGTTATTAAGCTTTCTAATTTATTAGCTGATAGTTCAAATGCTTTTATCCGTAGTTATGAGCAAATTGTGTATGTTTGTCATTGGGCTTAAGCATGATCAAGCAACCCAATCTGTGATCATGGTAGGTGCTTGAGGCTTTCGGTGATTGTAAGGAATACAACTTGAAGATTTTAGTTTGGGTCAGTGCAGCTATCATCGATGGTACTACTAGTAGTTAGCGTGTCTCTGTTATATTGGTGACAGATGCACTTCCCCCGCTCAATTGGTCTTCCATGGCACATTGGCACCTAACAATGTGACACAGATCTATTTGCAGCAACCACTAGATTTCACATATGTGCAATTGCAGACAATTCAGTTCTTGCACCTTTTAGCCAAGGAGCATATTTGTCAAAGTCTACTAGTCTAGGCATCCATCTCTTGAAACACGTCTCTGAACTGGAATTCACACGCAGGTACATCTATCTTGGGCTCTTTGACAGCGAAGTTGAAGCTGCAAGGTGCTCCTTTTCTCTAAGGGCATGCCGAATTTATCAGTTCAATTAACGTTGCTGACTTCCATGCTTGTTGGATTTGGTAGGGCATATGACAGGGCAGCCCTTCGTTTCAATGGGAGGGAGGCTGTTACTAACTTTGAGCCTAGCTCCTACAATGCAGGAGATGCCCCGCCTAACACCGAAAATGAGGGTATTATAAACAGTCTCACCATAGTTCTTTAAATATATAAGCACGAGCATCCGAGCTGTACCTCATAATTATCAATAGGTTCTTAGAAATTGTTGACGCAGATGCGGTTGATTTGGATCTGCGGATTTCGCAACCTAATGTTCAAGACCCTAAAATGGACAATATCATAGTTGGCCTCCAGCCAACATGCGACTCCCCTGAATCTTCAAATATGATGACCTCTCAGGTAAACTTTCTTCAAGATTACACAGCGGTTTATGCATAATTTTCTATTTGCGGTGGCTAAAAAGGTATCCAGCAAAATTAGAATCTTAAGATGGAAGCAACTATAGGTAGACTTGTCTTGGATCTTCATGTGGAATCTTTAACATCTGACGATTCATAGGATTGTCTGATTGGCCTATAGTTGGTTGAGACATTAATTTGTGGTCCAGGTCTGATCTTACGATATTTGCACCTATCTCTTGCTGTAGCCAATGAGCTCATCGTCCCAGTGGCCTATGTATCAACAAAGCCCAGCAGTACCATCTCACCATCAGCACTTGTACTCGTCGGCTTGCCCTGGATTCTTTCCGAACCATCAGGTACCAAGAAGACCCCTTTGTTACGCTTGCAAATTGCCCGTTCCTAAGCATCAGTTAGTCTAAACTGTTAACTGAACATTGATGTGTTTCAATGGGGGGGGGGGGACTAAAATATGTCAGACATGTCTAGCTATACTTTTACTGATCCTAGCTAGTTAAACAGTTTCTCAGTTCAATGTCATCTATTTCTTGTTTGAACTTGGGCAGTAGTAGCTTGAACAGTTAACATGTCTTGAAATTTTCCATTGAAATGTCTTGTTTCTTTCAAGTACACAGCCCCTTTATTTTCTTGGTATCTCAAGGACAGTTAAGTTTGCCAACTCCATCAGCATTGCAGTATTGCACTTGTTGCTAATGGCATGGCACATACTGTTTGGCGTGTGAACTGATTGATGTTTCAATCAGGATGTTCTGCCCGTTTGCATCCTTTTGAAAAAGGCAGTTTCGTTCAGTAGTTTCATGACATAACATGGGATGCATCTTCGTACGCTGATCAGTGATCACGTGCTACAGCTTTAAAAGTACTTGGGGATGCTTTGTAATTACAGGAAGCAGAGCTAGTGCACACTGCCAAGTCATTTGATTTTGCCTAGTCCTGGGATTCTTGAAGAATTCTTTCGTGCATGCTCACTTCATCATACAAAAAAAATGGTTGTTCAGTCTGTTCGAATGAACGCTTTCCAGGTGAGGCATCACTGTGGTCAAAAGTTAACAGAGCTCATGGTTGTGCTGTTGCCACTGCAGGAAAGGACCATGGAGCGAAGGCCAGAGGTGGGCGCCCAGCCATTCCCCACCTGGGCATGGCAAGCACAGGGCTCCCCTCACATGCCGTTGCACCACTCTGCAGCATCATCAGGATTCTCTACCGCCTTCGGCGGCGCGAACGGCGGCGGCGGCGGCGGCCTGCCGTCTCACCCGCCGGCGCCGTCGTTCCCGAACTACCAGTTCTTCTCCTAATCGATCAAACCGCTCGGCAGCCTGCTGTTCCGCGCTCAACTTGGTTTGGGCTCGGGGGTCGGCGGCTGGCCTTGTGTTCGTGGCAGCCTTGACACGCCGGTAACAGCTGTTAATCATTGGGAGGAAAGAGGGGGGAGAGAGAGACTGAGCCAGGAGACCCACCAATATGGCTCATACGTCCCCCCTCTGGTAGTATGTTCCTTGTTAATTAAAAATATGTATGGGCTATTGCCACAATGCCCTGGATTTGTCATGGTTGAGGTTTTCTAGCCATGAACGAATTTGTTCTGAAACACTCCATATTTGTTCTGCCGGATCGTATGGGTGTGCACATATACCGTATCCCACCCAGTGTAGTGAAAGGAATTGGCAACTCTGCTACTAGTGGAGGACTCCTACTAGACTCCTTGTGAAAGGAAATGGCAAACCTACTCTACACAAAGCAAACCAGCGCAGTAGGAGTACTACTTCTGACTGATGAGTCCTGGGCCGGGCACTGTAGTCGCCGGGCCCCGGGGGAACCTGACAGGTGGGGCCCACGCAACACAGAAGGGGGATGGGAAAAGGCTACTGTGCCTCGTACGTTCCCATGGCTGTCAGTCAGCGTTTGTCCTGTCCGTGGGTGGGTGTTGCGATTGGCACCCACCGGATGGAACCAAAACATCCGAATTGTGTAATAAATTGATTTTTTAATCACAATAAAATAAATTTGGTACTAATGTTTTATGTATTATAACCAGCTAATTACTGGAAAAAATAAAAAAAATTAGCTAAAATTTTTTTATGGATTATTTGCTTTCGATAGAGAAAAAGGTGAAAAAACATCTGTATCCGAATCCGAATTTCTTTTCATCATTTGATCAAAATATAGCACACATTTGGGGTTTATTTTGTATGAATCTTAACAAGCATAATGCTAAGAACAAGAATATAAATTTTTAGATACAAAATATTATGCCTAATTTAGAAAAATAAAAAAAGAACCACTAAAAAATGCTATCCGAATTGGTATCCGGTTCCACCCCCACCACTTTGGGGAGCCACTCCTGATGCTGGGCTGGGCCCCCGGAGGGCACTGCTTCCAGTCAAGTCCGCACAGTGAAGTGAAAGCTAGCCATAGCCTCAGCCCCAGCCGGGGTATGCAGTATGCTCCTACTGTAGTACACGACGACACTGTAGTGCCGGAGCATGCACGCAGAGGTAGTAGAGGAGTGGTGGAGTAGGATGCTAGAGCTACGCCCTACTCTGTCTGCCGTAGGCTGTAGAGAACAGGAGTGGCCAGTATTGGCTGACTGCTACTGACTGACAGTGACCGAGTGACCTGCCCGTGCTCGCTCGGTGAGTGTCCCGTCGAGAGCACTGGAGACTGGAGAGTGCTGCCGGCCGTCCCCCTCCCACGTCGCGCTCACCCCCGTTTCCCGTCTCGTCTGCCGCCCCGGTGCGCCTCCTTTGGCCATGGTTTGGTTTGTTCCGTCTCGTCTTCTCGTGCGGGCCACGGCGACGCCCCCCACCCATTTTGGTGACGGCGGTTTCGGTGCTTTCTCCTGACTCTCCACATGTCCCGTTCCTGACTGCTGGGGGTGGGTGATGTTGTACGTAGGCTCCCGTCCTATTGGCCTGTGCGTGAGCCCCAGCTGTCTCCTGCTCCGGCCTCGTGATGCTGTTCCAACTGCAGTCCACAGGGCCCGGCCCTCCCTACAGCCCGGTCCAGTGACTTGACTGTGAGACTGTCCTATCTTTACTGCTCCAGCATTGTGCAGTGGCTAGTACTCCTACGAGCCTGCGACCCTGACCCACCAGTCAGAACTAGCAAGTCACCGTGCCAGCATCCCCTGTTCTGGGTTGCACGGCAGCGCGGCCGTTTCAGGCTGGATGGAGGCTGGAGCTCTCGCCAAATCTCGTGCCGGGCGGCACCGCCGGTGGTCCAGTCTGTGCGCCTGTGTACGTGCCGCTACAGTCTGGGGGTCGAGGAAATTTACCCATTATTCCCACCACTACTTGTGTTGTGTTTAGCGCGCGTGTCGGCGTGTGGAGTGGTGGGTGGTGCCCTGCCCATTGTCCCAAGTCCCAACGACCCAACCCAACCACCAGCGTACTGTTGCCGTCTCGGGCTTGCCTCGTCTCTTTCCAGAGGCCACAAGTCAGAAGTGTCACGTTGATATCTCCTTCACTCCTTTCCCCTTGCATTGCACGCACCAATTTCTCTGGATGTAGGCATGCAGCAGTACAACGTTTTGTCCTGAGCAATGGACACGGATGGGGAAGCAGGGAGGATCCCTTGAACTCTACTGTACAAAAAAAAGGTTTCTGCTCCAACGGTCCAGCTTTTGTTGGGTGTGGGGTTGGCCTGGGGGGCTAGAATGGAGTTTGTTTCGTTTCCCGTCGAAGAGAACTGTTGCCGCTCCATCGTTTGGTACAGTACAGAGTAAAACTATTTTTTTCCCGTGGGTGAGGAACAGTTGCATTGACCCGTTTGCCCCTCTCGGGTCCCGGCCCCACACCACACCACACACATGCATAAAATGCGCTACGACCGGGGGGCCGGTGGGCTGTCCATTCGTATATATTCGGGCACTAGTGTCCATTTGGGGATTATTGGCGTGGAGCCACCTTATTCATTCCGAAAGGACACACACGTACGCCAACACAACATCAGACCAGACCGCCGTGCTCCATCGAGGTGTTAACGTGTACTACCGCTTAGCTGCATGTGCCCTACATCGTGGTGCATGCATGCATGGTCCTGCGTACTCCGCATCAAGTGATCGCTAGCTCGCATGCATGTCGATCTTGCCGTGCAGTATCTACAGTACTCCGTACATGCGGTAAGATTCTAGTACGCCGAATATTTGCAAATTAAAAAAGTCACTCATCCGAATGGTGCTGATTGTGTTTGTGTCATTGCCTGTGCTGATTGTGTTTGTGTCATCAAGAATGCTTCGCCATTTTTTGCCCGGCGACAAGAGGAGGCGGGATCGATGCCGCGCGCCGCCGTGCCCACCCACAGCAACAAGTGGTGGAGAATGGGAGACGACGGCACGGCAGGCGTTTGGTGAGGAGACAGCCGACATGGCGCTCTAAGACCATCCACACTCATCCTCTTTCATTTTCTCCTTCAAAACAGAATATACCATCCTGGTCATCAAGATTCTCTCCTTCATATACACCTCTCCCGCATTCATCTTCCTTTATAATCTCTCCTCCATCCCAACTCCCACCTATGGGGCCCACCTGTCACTCTCCCTCCTCCCTCTCCCTTTCCTTTTCTCCCCCTCTCCCCCGACCTTGTCCGCTCCGCCCGGCGCCCACCCACCTCTCCGCCGCCCATCCTCCCCCCTCTCTCTCTCCGCCCGCCGGCGTCCGCGAGCAGGGCAGGGGTGCGCCGGCCTCCTTCCGACCCCGCCGGCTTCCACGAGCAGGGTCTAGCCAGCGGTGGCGAGGAGGCGGGCAGCAGCAGCGACGGCGGCGCGCGGAGCAGTAGCGGCGGCGGAGCTCCGGCGGCGCCCCTCCTCCCCATCTCCGGCGGGGCGCGCCTCCCCTGCTCCTCTCTCGCCGGTTTCTCCTCCTGCGTCGGCGGAGGATCCGAGGCGGGGAGCGGCGGGACGGCCTCCTCCCTCGCCGGCTCCATCCCCTGTCTCGGCGCGCCCCGGAGCAGAGGCGGCGACGTGTCCCGGAGGCCCTTCTCCGGCGGCGGCGGTGAGGTGCAGGGGCCCGCGACGGCGGTGCAGGAGCGGCGGCGACAGCGCAAGGGCCGGAGACCTCACGGCGGCGGCGGCAAGGCGAGGAGGGCGAGACAGCGACCGACTCGCGGTTGGAAGAGATCGTCGATCTCCGACTTCCCCTCGAGCTTGTCACCTGGAAGAGATCGTCGAGCTCCGCGGCAACGACCCCTTCCTTCTCCCTTCTCCGTTCCCCACTCCGGCCGCGCGGCGCTGTGCGGCGGATGAGGCGTGGCGTAGGCGCGTTCCCGGTGGCGGCGGTGCTGACCGGATCCGGCGCTAGGAGGTGCTGCGCCGGCCGGTGGCGGCAACGCGCGGAGCCGAGGTGGCGGAGCTCCTCTGCTCCCTCTCCGCAGGCCGACGGAGGAGCAGGAGCCGTAGCTGGCCCCGACGGCGCGGCTCCTCCCGTTGCCGGCGGCGGTACCCTCCCCTGACTTTCCTCCCCGGCGGCGGCGCGTCGAGCTGTGGGCAGCGGAGGATGTCGAGCAGCAATGGCGGCCGGGCGGAGGATTCCGAGGGCGAGCGGGAGGAGTTGGGCCGCGCGGGCCCCGCGCCACGTCTGCGCTCGCGTACTCCCGGAGAACGCGAGATCTGGAGGATCCGGAGGCCAACGGGAAAATCGCGGAGGCGATCCCGTGCCCCGCTGCAGACCGTTTTCCTGGAAAGGTCGACGGGAAAAGGGATAGCGTGAGGATGGCGTACCCCGGTGTGGGTGGTCTAAAGGGAAAGGAAATAAAGCCAGGTGATGTGGCCCCGGATCGATCCATTCCAAATCGGATAGCTAGCTAGCTACTGATGGATGTTGCCGGTATGTAGTGGCCCGTCCGTGCAGCGAGCGCGCACTACAAGGGGCTATGGCTCATCTTTTCTGTTGCTGCTGGGCCACGACACGAGATCGAGGTGGCCCGTACGTAGTAGGAACCTCGTAGGGATGCTTCTTTCCTCTCACCCTGCCTCTGACCTTTTCAAAAAAAAAAAAACTGCCTCTGGAGGTAGTGGAGAATTATTGATGCCTTTCTCCGCTTTTGGAGTCGCATGATAATATGGGGACGTTTCTCCGCTTTCGTCAGTCGTCACATAATAATATTTGCAAATATTTGATACGAGTATTTCAGTTCTCTACTTTTACAAATCCGAGTACTAGTGCTCTCTTCACCGAGAGCGCAGCAATAGAACCAGATGCTAGCTAGTGACCCAACAACGAAACGCGCAGCCGAGGTTGCAGAGCATTTTTGGTTTGGTTCGTGCTTGGGAAAGCTAGAAGAGGCGGTGAGCGGGTGACTATGCCTCTCACTTCTCACTCGGGCGGCGGTCAAGTTGCATGTCATCATTCTTGCTGTTACGCCCCTCAAAAAAAACCCCCCAAAACTACAGACAATACCAAACTCTATATCCATCCCTTCGTACCAAAAAAAATCAATAGACACGTGCAGGGTTTCAGAATATTAGATAGGAGTATAAAGGTTTTTGACAAAAGAAAAAAACTGTATCAAGCAAAATGGAAACATGCATCATTATTTAGAAGGGGAAGGGGCTAATCCGAAAATGTACATGATGCGCAGAGATTTTTTTTTGGTAACGAGAGTCAGGCTTATTTGAATTGGGCCTTACCAGAACTCGGCCCAGGGTTCTCAAATCAAAAAAACCAAGACACAGCGCACCCACACCTGTCTCTCTCCAACCTATCTCTCCGCAAGTCCTCAACAGCCTGCCCTGCCACCGGATTCTCTTCGCAGTTCGCACGCCGCCGAAGCCGGCAGCCACGCTCTCCTACTCCGGCGAGACTTTGCTTTTCTAAGGTATTCCTCTTCCCCCCCTCGCAGCATGCTTAGGTCGATGGCTTTGACCTAGATATAGCCGCCTTTGGTTCCTGTCGTAGACCTAGTGCGCTAGTTGATTTTGATTCCCTCGATTCGCCATATTGGGTGGAGTACTGCCTGTGTGCTAGATGATTTTGGTTACCTCGATTGATTCGGCCGTTGTGGCTCGGGGCTGTTAAGGAGTCACCCCTTTTCTGATGTTTTGGTACAGGACAATTCAGTCAGGGATTATGCTGAGAAATTAGCCTCTAACCCTGGTGAACGGTGTGAATGTGTTCTTATTGATTATTAGTTTCTTAAATCTTGGTAACATGTTCAAGGTATAACATGACCCGTGCATTCCAAGTTGACTAGTTTGTACGGGTTGTTGTATTGCATAGGGATGCTTTGGTCTTGTAGAATTGTGGTTTGAAGGCTGAGTAGAAAGAGGTATCTTCTTATTTGGGGGTGCATCCAGATGTACAGTTTGGTTACAATTTGTTTCTGTTGGAACATTCTATTAGAGTTTTTTTTATTTTGCAGCAATCCTATTCTAGTAGAGAGCATGATTTTTTTTTGCAGCAACCCTATTCTATTATAGTGCATGACTTTTTTTTGCAGCAATCCTTAAACGAACATAGTACCTTTATTTTCTTTGCAGGAAGGGGTAATGGAGGAAGAAGAGGCACCGAATCTTCCATTAGACATCATGTACCAGATCCCAAAATACATATCCGATCCAGCCTCACTAGCACGTGCTGCTTCCTCCTGCAAGTTATGGCGCGGTATCATAAAGGATCCTGCCTTTCTTGATGGCCTCAAGATGCGGCACCTCGACCACGGTTTCACCTCTTCCCTCCTCCTTGGTTTCTTCTATCAGGATAGTGTCGAGGCTCCTGAGCACTTGTGGCAGCATCACAAGGACAGAACCTGTTGCATGGCACCAAGCTTCACACCCACCTCAGAATTGGTACCATTCACTGGCCATAAAGAGGGTTACAATTCAGCTAGCCCGCTGTCCCTTGGCGCCCTGATTCATGGTATTGGTTCAAGCCTCAATTTCTATGAGCCTGTTGCATCCCACGACAGCTTCCTGGTCCTCTGCCATCACTTAAAAGACACAGAAGGTCATTCCAGGGCTGATGTGGTACGTGTCTGCAATCTTCTCACTGGTCAAGTGTTTCATCTGCCTAAACTTCCATACAATCCACCAGACCACTATGCCTTGTTGCCGACGATAACAACCTCGATGGTCGTATGACCCAATCCTTCCAGCTGGTTGCCATTTGGATCATCAAAGGAAAGAGCTTCACCTATGTATACTACTGTTCAAAGACCAAAGAGTGGTGGAGGCCTGCAGGCTTTCCTGAACTAATGGCTGGCCTCTACCTAGTGTCGCCCCCAGCTGCTGCTTCCCATGGTAGGATCCATTGGCTTTGTGGGTGCTGGAAAAGCTGGTCGCTCAGTCATGTTGTCTCGTTGCACGTGGACGGACAAGAGCTATCATACCTGGAGCTCCCATCTGAAGTAAAGCCCAACACAACACCGCTGCTAGGGACTTCTGTCGATGGGGGCCTTCTGTTGCTGCTGATGAAGGGTCTTCACATGACACTGTGGAAGCATAAAAGTGAACCTGGCAATGGTAGCGGCAACTGGGTTTGTTCTGAAACGATTGATATGACAAAGTCCTTACCAATGCGGGTGCTGCATGCCAGTGTGAAGGTCAGACTGGAGATTTTCCGTGGGAAGAGTGGTATGGCGGTTTTCTGGATTGAGGGGGAAGGTCTCTTCTTGTTCAGCCTCAGTGATCGGTCGATGAAGAAGATTGACAATGAACATGTTACAAAAAAGCATCGCTTCTGCCCTTACGAGATCGATTGGCTATCTTGCCTTGCAGCCATAAACCTTGTCGATGGTTCGCTATCACTTCATACGGGAAGGGGAAAGGCTCAGCGAAGATGGAGGACTGTGGTGGCAAAGAATATACCCAAAAGCACCGAGGCATGAGTTGAATATGGTCTTGTAGAGACATGCCAACATGGTTTCAAAATTTCAATTCCTGTTAACGTTGTACTATTATGCTTATTGTTGTTATGACTATAGTTTGAAATCAAATCCAAGTATTCTGGGTTCAATTCGATCCTTTCAGTGTTGTGATGGTAAAGTGTTGCCATCATAGTTTCTGGACGCTGGTTAACTGTATTTTTCTAATTCGCATGTGCACCTTTGCCAGATGTTACTCCATGAGCATGACCATATATGAGGCTCTATTGAAATTTCGCTCCAGACCTCCAGTTAGAATACAAGTATTTGACATGTAAATGAATTATCCCTCGTGAGTCGTGACTACCAATCGGATCACTATAGTGCTCTGAATAACCTTATTTTAGGTTTCCTAATACTTTCGTGCACTGTTTTGGTTTGATAATTTTGAATTTATGATTTTTAAATAAAAAAGGCAAAAAACAATTTTAACGGTCAGTACAAAATAAGCACCCGATTTCTCTGATTTCAGATGCAGGCGCACTTTCATCTTCTTCTGAAAAAAAAAGCTGGGCTGGGCTGGAGTGCTGGACCTTCCTGCGGAAAAGGCCCACTGTTAAATAGTTTGTTTTTAGGAAAAAAGAAATAAAACTGTTTGTGTAGGGAGATGGGGCAGATTGGTTACTGATCTGATCTCCGTGTGCTCTCGCCCATCGATTTCTTTGTGCGCGCTCGGGCTGATCACGCCGGCGGCGGCGACTACCTCTGTCCTCTCCTGTCTCCTCCTGCTATAGGTATCTTTCTTCTCTATCCCCTCTCCCTAAAGAGAAGTGCAGGGAGCACCCATCTTACTAGTTAGGGTTGATGTACATTGCGCCGATTAATCCGCTTCGATTCTTCCCTGTATACTTCATCGTGAAGAACAACTGCTAACGAGCGACTAGATGAGGTGATTACTGATTGCTTTAGTTATCTTCCTCTCGCTGCTCGACGAATTAGGCCAAACCAAAGTTCCAAACACTGATGAACAATGCCGGATGTGTTTACGGGGTTTTGAGTTTTTTTTTGTTTTAGGGATTGATTACAATGTGTAGTTTTGTGAAATGCCTAGTGTAGCTTCTTTGATAGCTGAACTACAGATTAATTTAAATAGCATGTCTGCAAGGTTGCCATATTTTTATTTTGGGGGTGAATCCAAATCCGTTGTTTGGCTATGCTGCCAAAGTTTATGTGGTTCTTTTTATTGCTTATAGTACATCTAAGAGAACAAATTGTCTTTGCGGTAAAAATAAGGAAATCAGTTGTCTGAACTCGTGTGTTCATTTGGAACTGGTCTCCTTCTGGTTGTGTTTTACTAAACAGAATTGGCGCCTGTCTCTTCTTTGCAGAAAAGGATCATGGATGATGGTGTGATGCTGCAGCTTCCGGTGGATATGATCGATAAGATCCTGTCTCACATCACTGATCCTGCCTCCCTAGCACGACTTGCTTCAACCTGCAAGTTTTGGCATAATATCATAAAGGGAAGAAGCTTTCTTGATTGCCTCAGGAAGCACCGCCATGACCATGGTTTTACCCCATCATTGCTCCTTGGTTTCTTGTACCAGGACAGCAACGAGTCTCCTCAACAATTATTACAACATCAAAAGAGCAAGTGGCGCAATTTGGCACCGAGCTTCATGCCCATGTCTGAATTGTCGCAATCCATTGGCAGCAAAATTGGATGCAAGACCATCACACCAGCTAAACTTTGCACTTTCATTCGGGGTCTCGGTGCCGAGCTCAACTTTTATGAGCCCATTGCATCTCAAGGTTGCTACTTGGCCCTTTGCCACCACCCAAAAGGCACTGATGATCAAGCCCAATCTGACAAGTTTTGTGTCTGCAATCCTCTCACTGGTGAAATCTTCCACATTCCTCCGATTCCAGTTGCATCACCTGATATGTATACCTTACATGTCACTGAGGATGTCAACCGTGGCAAGTTGGTATCCCAGTCCTTCCAGCTTGTTGCCATTTGGATAAAACAAAGGATTTTCAGTATTGGATCCTACTGCTCGGAGGCCAAATGTTGGATGTGGTTTAGTGACACTCCTGAGCTAATGCCCGACCTCTATGCGGTGCGACCCCTCGCTGCTGTTTCTCATGGCGCCATCCATTTTCTTTGTCGCAACTTGACTAACTGGACGCTCACTCACATTGCCACGGTGCATCTCGCCAAATATCCAAAGCTGTCGTATGTGGAGCTCCCGCTTGATGTTAAGCGCAGCAAGGCACCATTGTTAGCAAATTCTGCGGATGGGAGCTTTCTGTTACTCTTATTGAAGGGCCTAGAGATATCACTCTGGAAGCATGGCAGTGACACCAATAGCTGGGTCCTCTCTAAAAAAGTCAACCTGGCAAGTTCCTTGCCGCCGAGGTTGGTCCAGATGCATGCTACAGAAAAGATCAAGTTGGAGATGTTTCTTGGGAAGAGTGGTGCGGTGCTGCTTTGGATTGATGGTGAAGGCCTCTTTCTGTTCAGCCTGAGCGATGGGTTGATGAGGAAGATTGGTGACGAGCGTGCTACAAAGAAGTATAGCCTCTGCCCATACGAGATCGATTGGCTGTCCAGTCTCTCAATCACGAACCTCATCGTTGATGGCTCCTTGCTGCTTGACCCTGGAAGGAAAACGATTCAAGACAGATGGAGGAAAACTGTGGCAAGGCATATGAAAAAGAATGAGAAGCATCTTGATAGCAAGGCATAGCTTCTGCTTGGTCAACTGGTGGCAGGGAAGCCATGAAGTTTTACACTATCAATTACCGCGTGCTTCCTTATTATTGCTATGAGTGTGAATCTAGCTAATACCATATTGCAATAGCATTCACTTTGGAACATTTTCAGTTTTCATTGTGGTGTCATGTTAATCCTAAGAGCTGTATAACTTGCGCTTAATTTAATCTATCTGTTGTCTTTGCTTCGGAGTTGTTTCTACATTTTTATAGGGCTTCTGCAGCCTGCAGGTTGTCTGGTCACGAGATTGCTCGAGCTTTTTCTCAAGAATGCGCATTGGACACGCAGTCGATGCCAATGTGCATATAGATATTTTTTTTTATGCTACTCAATACCAGAATTATAGCATGCTGATTCAACACACTCAGTTTCTTGATATACTTTCAGAATTTCAGAACTATAGTCACTAATCGCATCCCATGTCAATTAAGCAAAGGTTTTGCTCGACTTACAAGTTAAAACCAAAAGTCCAATTTCAGCTTGAAGTTTTTTACGGTACACAATACGACCTGTACAACCGGTTGAAAAAGGACTCGTATGTAATAGAAAAGGATCTATATGTAAGGATCCGACGGTTGAGATTAATTCTATACGACTGGTTTTTTTAGCTGTCGTACGGTAGTATTCAAAGGTCGTATGGGTAGTATAAGGGTATTATTGAAAATGTAAAATGGTATTGTTGTATATAGGAAATGAAATATATGAAATGTTTTAGACAGTATAAGGGGGCAGCGGGGAATTTTTTTCCAAATAATATTTACCAATCAAATTACCATTTTACCCATAGAGAAAAATCGATAATACGACCGTACGACCGTTGGGTTGTATTGTGTACCGTAAAAAACTCTTGAGCTTTCGGTTAACTTTATGTTGCACCCAAACTCAGACTGTAAGAATGTTGCTATAAAGATACTGTTGACTCGAATGTTGAAAAAGGAGATTTAGATATAAAGTGAGAATATATGTAAGGCATCTGTAATTTAAGGGCCGTAATTTAATTGACACTGTTAAATGTTGTTGAGGGATTTTTATCTGGTTCATCTCGTCAGAGGTATCAGTTCCTTCCGATCAGGGAGAGCGGAGCTGCGGAGAGCTCAAAGGTCTTGTCGGCTGGACCCGACCAACAAGACCCACCGAAAGCCCATCCGGCTCGAACCAAACCCTCTCCCCCGTCTCCTCCCATCCCGTCTCGTTCGCCGCCGCAGCAGGAGGAGCAGAGCAGCAGCCATGGCGCCGGTCGATCCCCACTCCTACACCGACGGCGTGCACCCGGTGGTGTCGCACGCCGCGCTCGCCTTCTACCTCGACTTCGACGCCTCCACCATCCACGCCTCCGCGCTGCTCACCCTCTCCGCGCCGCACTCCGGCGACCTCCTCCTCGACACCCGCGCCCTCGCCGTCCACTCCGCCTCCACCGTCGCGGACCCGCCGGAGCCCATCCCATTCTCCCTCGCCGCGAGCCCCGACCCCGTCCTCGGCTCGGCGCTGACCCTCACCCTGCCCCCCGACACCACCTCCTTCCGGCTCACCTTCTCCACCTCCCCCGACGCCTCCGCGCTGCAGTGGCTGGCCCCGCCGCAGACCGCCTCCGGGCAGCCCTTCGTCTTCTCGCAGTGCCAGTCCATCCACGCCCGCTCCATCTTCCCCAGCCACGACACCCCCGCCGCGCGCATCACCTTCTCTCTCCTCCTCAACGTCCCCTCGCAGCTCTCCGCCGTCGCCGCCGCGCGCCACGTCGGCCGCCGGGACCCGCTGCCCTCCGACCACCGCGGCGCCTGCGACGACGAGCTGTGGTGCGCGTCCGGCCGCATCGTCGAGGAGTTCCAGATGGAGCAGTCCGTGCCGCCCTACCTCTTCGCGTTCGCCGCCGGCGGGATCGGGTTCAGGGACCTCGGCCCGAGGACGCGGGTGTACGCGGAGGGAGGGGACAAGGTGCTGGACGAGGCGGCGAGGGAGTTCGCCGGCGTGGAGGAGATGGTCAAGGTCGGGGAATCGCTGTTTGGGCCGTATGAGTGGGAGAGGTTCGATCTGCTCGTGCTGCCTCCGAGCTTCCCTTACGGAGGCATGGAGAACCCCAGGATGGTGTTCCTCACTCCGACCGTGATCAAGGGGGATGCTGCAGGGGCTCAGGTTGTGGCGCATGAGCTCGCGCATAGCTGGACTGGCAATCTGATTACTAACAAGACCAATGAAGATTTCTGGCTAAATGAGGTGAGTGAGCACTTGTTGTTTTTGATGTTGTCGTTGTCATCCTCCGTGCTACAAATAGTGTTTTCCTCCTAATTCGCTGTAGGCAGTCCAGTATTAGGTGGGAAATCTCAAATCTGGCCTTACCAGTAGGCAGTAGCTAAGTCTTCTGTAGCACTGATTATTTGTGTGAGTGAATATAACCAGCACATCATGTATGGTTTGGAATGAATCAAACTGTAATATCTTGGATCAGGAGAATTTTGCTCTAGAAGAACTATGTTCCGTGAATAAATGGAGAAGATATGATATATATATTAGTGGTGTTCTTCTGCTAGATTGGTTAAATGGTTTCGTTCCAGTCAGGGTCAGGGTCAGATCAAACTGGGTACCATCGCCACGGCTAGTCGGCTATCATCTAATCCTTTACATTTTCTTTGATCAGTGTGTAGAATCTTAGGATTTTTTTCCGTTAAGGTGGGAGCTGTTAGAGAGCATACTTTAATTACTTGTTTGGTGTCATGATGGGTCATGCTCAAACCTGACAAGTGACAACTACATATAGATGTTGTGTACTTTGTTTTGACATGTCACAATCTCATATTGTTGTCATACAGGGATTCACAACATATGCTGAGAGGAGGATTGTTGAGGTGGTGCAAGGGGAGGAGCGGGCAGCCTTAAACATGGGAATTGGATGGAGGGGGTTGAACAGAATGATGGAGAGGTTTAAGGATAACATGGAGTTCACCAAGTTGAAGCCGAAGATGGCAGGGATTGACCCTGATGATGTGTACTCTGAAGTGCCCTACGAGAAGGGCTTCCAGTTTCTTTGGCGCATTGAGCGCCAGGTGGGTGGGAGCACAAGGCATTGCAACTGTTTCACTTACAATCATTGCAATATTGGATTCATTTCTAAATTAGTTTTGTCTTCTACTGTTTATTTTGTTAGATTGGCCGCCCTGCTTTTGACGAGTTCTTAAAGAAGTACATTGCCACGTTCAAGTTCAAATCCATAGACACTGAGACATTTCTTGAATTCCTGAAAACAAATGTACCTGGGATAGAAAACCAAATTGACCTTCAACTGTGGGTTGAGGGGACTGGTATTCCTCCTGATGCCATGGAACCAGATTCAGCTACTTACAAGAAGATCTGTGACTTAGCTGCAGAATTCAAGTCAGGTAAGCTTCCAAGTGAAGATGAGGTGGCAGACTGGAGTGGGCAAGAGTGGGAGCTTTACTTGGAAAATCTACCCACAGATGTTGAAGCCTCACAGGTATGAATTCTTACTGATGCAATCTCTCAGTACTCCGTCTGTCTGAAAGCTACCCTGCTTGTTGTGACGACTGAATTCATGAATTTAGAATATGGTGGTGGCTGTCATAGTATGGACTGTTAGGGCTTTAGCATTGCAGTCCTATCGTCATTTTTTTAGCACCGCAGAATGTTGGAAAGTGTGTGTTCCACTCAATTGAAATCCCAACCTTTGTAGCATCCATGTTTTATTGATCCTAATTGAGATATGTAGAAGTAGAACACTTGCCAAAAATAGCACACATGTTTATTGATTCATCACTATTTAAGTGGAAGGTGCCCTAGAATTGGATTATATAATACAGATCGAAATGAGTGGCACACATAGGCCTATCCCAACTTCCTGGAGACTAAGACTTTGCTGTTCTTGTTGTGCTAGAAGCATTTGGCGTCAAATGAGTTTGTTTAGTTCACTTATGTTACAGTACTGTAAATGCTCTGTGTTTTGCTGTGTTTGTTAGATTATGTGTTTTGTTGGCTTTGTCAATTGTGGGTAGCTGAAAGAAAAAATATTGATCACATTCAGGATGTTCTGTTTCAGTTCCTTCATCTGTTTACACTCATATATACTTGAATGTTACATTTCTTTGTTATAGATCAATGCTGAAGATTACATTGTCCTCTGCAGTCGCCTGACTTTTTTTAAATATTGGGGTAGTCTGTAGAAAAACATTTGTTTGTAGATAGCATGGCAGAATCCTGTTCAGTCACGAAGAGACCTCTGTATCCAGTTTAGCAAGCTGAATATTGCCATTTCCATAACATTCTATTCACATTCAATACTCACTGGCAAGTCCTACATGTAGCTGCCTTTTCACGTCTGAGCATCACATAGCATATGCAGGTCCTACATGTAGTCACGGCTTTCTGGAGTAGCTGATTGCCTGTTTCCAAGCCGGTTATAAATTAGCTCTTTCTTCGCAAATGAGACAGATAAAGGAAATGTTCTGCTGTTCCGGGCAGTTAACTTTCATCTGTGGTCGGCAATCACCATGCACGAAAGGCTTTTGGCCTGGTCATGTTGTGGACCAGAGTCTCTCTTTAACAGAAGAACAATGTAACTCATGAGTAATTTAAAGATCAATTACTCACATGCCTGTATCTTGTCTATATGCAGGTTACTGCTCTTGATGAGCGGTACAAGCTATCTGAAAGCCGTGACTATGAGGTCAAGGTCGCGTTCCTCCAGCTGGCGATCCCCACCGGGTGCAAGTGCTACTTCAACGAGGTTGAGAAATGCTTGAAACAGGTGGGAAGGATGAAGTACCTCCGCCCGCTTTACAGCTCACTGGCCAAGTGCTCTGGTGAGGAGAAGATGCTGGCCCAGAGGATCTTCTCAGAGGCTCAAGAATTTTACCACCCAATAGCTCGCAGTGTTGCAGAGTCCATTTTGTCGAAGCATAGCTAAAGGCTTTGGTGGATCCATCATCCCTTGGAGCAACGGAACATCCACTGTTGGCTCAGTCGCTTCTTTCGCATAAAACTATCACCCTTCCTGGAGCTAACTTAGGAAAACTGGAAACTTGATACTGTATCTTGATAATATGTGGAAACTCAAGACTGTATTATTATCCGAGATTATCCTGAGTACTGTATATCTTTTGGGATTGCTCATGCCTAGTTTTCTGATATTTGCAAATTATTTAAGTCCATCCATTAAAGTTGGAGCTGATAGCAAATGGATGTTATTGCTTTGTGAATCTAAAGGCAAAATGACATGGATGCCGTAATAACAAAAAAAAAAAAATTCCGTTGCCGGGACTCGAACCCGGGTCTCTCGGGTGAGAGCCGAGTATCCTAACCAGCTAGACTACAACGGATGTTGAAAGAGGTTTCTAAGACATGCTATATGATGGGAACTAAATCTCAAGCTGACTGAAGGCAAGCAACTCAGCGCTGTGGTGTGCATAACACTGTCTGGCTTAGATTTTATTTTCGTCAGGGCAAAGCTTTGCCAATTTGGTGCACTGTTCCTCTGACCATGCACGAGAACAACCAAAATGTAGTGCAGGCGTTCCATCAACCAATTGTAAAATGGAAAAACAAGAGAGAAAGGTGATACGTCCAAACGTTTCCGCCCCAAGTGAGACGAAATTCTAACTTGTGTCACGCGTGTAAGATGCGACCAGAAGGGAGCGAGGACCCCCTAACTTCACGTACAACCACAGCGATGAAATAGCACAACTCTAATAATGGCAGACTATAGGAACCTGGTTTTGCTCGGAGGCACGCATGCTGCTTCAACAACTTTTTATGCCCGTACGCGTTGATACACACCATAAATAGAAGAAAACCAATCGGCACGTGGAGTTAGCACATGTATATCTTCCGAGTCATGCACCATTGTTGACGCCATTTTGTCCAAGGAACCTCTGTCTGGTCACCAGGGGCCAGGTAACCTGCCTGCAGTCCTATTGAACATTGATCAATGTCTCCGTGATATGCCTGGTCACTTTCAATTCAAGTTCTTCGGTTTCTCTCACGGCAGTTAGGTGTTGGGACTTGAGAGGAAAGCGTTATGGGAGGCGGAAAGGACAACCATGATCCCTCAGGCGCGGACAAAGGATTTCATGGAGGGTATCCAGGTGGATACAGTCAATACCCTGCCGGTTACCCTACTCCACCAGGTGCATATCCTCCTGGACAAGGGTATCCGGTCGCACCTGGTGGGTACCCACCTCAGGGTGGTTACCCTCAACCTGGTGGATACCCGCCATCGCATGGTGCCTACCCGCCGGGTGCATATCCTCCAAGTGGATATCCCCATCAACCTGGCTACCCACAAGCTGGTTATCCCGGTCATGGTACACCAATGGCTGGTATTGATGTCTTATCATCCACCTCCACTGTTTTGTTCTTGAACTTGGCTTTTTAGGTTTTGATATTGCGATCTATTTGTAAATTTATTGTAAAAAAAATCTTTCACGACAATGTATTTATAACAAATGGTAAGAAGAACCTCAAACAGTGCGATGTTTCAAAAAAAAAGAGAATATAGTGAAATAATCACCAATGGGCTAGCACGCGTGCAAGCATTATGCAATCTACTAATTCAAACCCTCTTAATTTACCCAGGTCACGGTGCTATGTACGGAGGAGGCCACGGCGCAGGGGGCTCTGCAGGCTACGGCGCGGTGATCGCCGGAGGTGCAGCGGCTGCAGCTGCAGCGTACGGAGCTCACAAGATGGCCCACGGCCACGGAGGCGGCTACGGGATGCACGGCCACCACGGTAAGTTCAAGCATGGCAAGTTCAAGCACGGAAAGTTTGGCAAGCACAAGAAGATGTTCGGCAAGCACAAGAAGATGTTCGGGCGCAAGTGGAAGTGATGATTAGGGGGCATGAAACTATATATGCAGCATCAATAGCAACACCTTGGCCTTGAGATTTTGGACAGGCAAATGTTAAGTTCCGTTTGTGTTATTTTGAATACAGGACGACGTAATTAACTCCCTAATCTTATACAGTAGTGGTTAGTTGATTGAAAGTGCTGCTGCATGTAAGCATTTTTCTCGTTTGATATTGGGTATATCTCATTTCATGCAATGAAAGCGTCGAATGATATATAAGTTCCTTTAGCCCTCATTCGTTTCCATCGCATTGATTCCGACCGGAATTGATAAATGTAATAAGAAAATCATGATAGCTACTATAAGAGGTCAGTTCCTTTAGCCCTCATTCGTTTCCATCGCATTGATTCCGACCGGAATTGATAAATGTAATAAGAAAATCATGATAGCTACTATAAGAGGTCCGGATTTATTCCGGGTCAAAAATTAATTTACTCATAATAGGCACACAATGAGACTCGGAATCAATCCACTAATCCAGAGGTGTGGAATCAATCCGGCTCTTCGATCTCTTGTTTTACCTATCATGATGAGTAAATTAAATCTCGATCCGGAATAAATCCGAGTCTCTATCATAAATTTCTTGATATATCTATTATTCCGGCCGGATTGAATCCGATAGAAGCGAACAAGCCCTTAGTACCATTTCGCTAGAAAGAAACCACGAAGTTTCAAATATACAAAATCGATCTGGCAAGCAGCCATATATGTACATATAGTCTAGATGATCAAAGAGGGCTCCCGATTTTACTCAAACTAACAGATATAAAAAAAACAACACCTAAAAAAGGAATAAATGTTACCTAATGTTATCTAATTGAGAACAAATAAAATAAGGGGCCTATAGTAAGATTAATGTGACGTACGGAGACTTTTTTTTTGAATTTTTTATGGTTTTACATAGATTTTGTAACTTGTAGCTGTTTAGGCCAGTCTCAATGGGAGGGTCATAGGCATTAAATAAGGTGTCACATATGCAAAAAAGATGACATGTCATGATATTTATTAGGAGAGAGAGGAAATCAGGGCCATCCTCATGACCTCAGGTCGGCGCGGAGTCCTAGGAATGACACTCCCATGACCCTCCCACTGAGACAAGTTGACACAATTTTTAAACACAATTGACCAACCAACATACAACAATTAAATATGTACAGGAACCTATGAAACTGTGCTATGACCCTGTGCATTGAGAGAGGGTAGGTCATCCCGCAAACCAATACAGTAAAGATGATGTGTCATTCTTGAAAACTTCCCCATGACCTCTTCCACTGAGACTGACCTTATTAAAACAAAGGAAAAGGAAGGCCTAATAGGATGAACTCTTCACATTTAGGTCCCTGTACCTTTCCTTATTCTCAATGTGCTCAAACAAGAGGCATGAGATTTTGCGTTGGGAACCCTGGGAAAATTTTTATTCTGCTTTCCTCATCCCGGAGCGTAGAGCAGAGGACGGGACGGATCGATTCCGGCCGATTTGGTCCGCCTGGTCGCCGGCGACAATGATGGAGGCCGCCCACTGGAGGGCCGTGTGGGCGGCGAGGTCCTCGACCGCACCATCAGGTGGGCCCAGACTTGCCCTGGGCAGCTCGTGTCCTCCGGGCCATGCGCGTAGGCGGCTCAGCAGAGCAGAGCACCCACGAAGCGTAGGGTGCGGATGGGCGGACGACGGCGTCGATCCGGCGGAGGATGGCCTCAGAAGCGACTGTATCGACGACGAGGACGCCATCAGCGCGAGGAGGACAACCCGTTTTGGCCGTGGGGTGGGGCTGCAGCCGAAGACGGCCCGTGACGAGCGGGGCGACGTGGGTGCCGTCGCACCAGGGTCCGGCACCACCCGAGGCCGGAGATGCTGTCCGGAGGCGGATGGCCTCTGCGGCGGCGTCCGGGCGACCGGCGAGCTGTGCCAGATCCGCGCTGGGGCCGCTGGTCACTGTTGGCGAACAGCTCCATCCACGCCCAACGGCTTCAGCACGACCGCGTCCCTCGCGCGAACGACGCACTCTGGACATGCGCGGACGACGCGGACTCGTGGGCTACTTCCTTGGCGTTGAGGTCAAGCGCAACCGCGACAAATTCTTGCTCTCTCAGTCGTCCTACGCCGTCGACGTTCTCGAGCGTGCTGGGATGACAAACTGCAAACCCGTCGCCACACCGGCCGAAACATCGTCCAAGGCCTCCAGCTCAGATGGTGCGCCCCTGAGCAAGGACGACGCTTCCTAGTACCGCAGTATGGCAGGCGCACTCTAGTACCTGACATTGACGCGGTCGGATATTGCGTACGCCGTCCATCAAGCGTGCTTACACATGCACGCGCCAACGACGACGCACTGCGCCCTCCTGAAGAGAATCTTGCGCTACCTCAAGGGCACAACGACGCTCGGACTTCAGCTGCTCGCGTCTCCGTCGACAACCATTACGGCGTACACAGACGCGGATTGGGCCGGCTGCCCTGATACACGCCGCTCGACGTCCGGCTTCGCCGTCTTCCTCGGAGGCTCGCTGGTTTTGTGGTCTTCGAAACACCAAACCACCGTGTCCCGTCCGAGCGCCGAGGCCGAGTACCGCGGCGTGGTGAACGCGGTGTCCGAGTGCACCTGGATTCGTCAGCTACTCCGGGAGCTACACTGCGACGCGCCGAAAGCCACCATAGCTTATTGTGACAATGTCTCCAGCGTGTACATGAGCCGCAATCCGGTCCATCATCGGCGAACCAAGCACATCGAGATCGACATCCACTTCGTGCGGGAAAAAGTGGCTCTCGGCGAGCTGCGTGTTCTGCAGATTCCCAGTGCTCACCAGTTCACGGATATCTTCACCAAGGGGTTACCTACGACGCTATTCGAGGACTTCCGATCCAGCCTCTGCGTCAGCACGACAAGGTGAGACTGAGGGGGGGTGTTGGCGAACAGCTCCAACCACACCCAACGGCTTCAACACGACCGCGTCCCTCGCGCGCACGACGCGCTCTGGACATACGCGGACGACGCGGACTCGGCACCCTCGCAACGGCAAGCTCCGCAGCCCACAAGACTCGGGCGCCCACGCCCACGACGCCAGCCGCCTGCGCGTCCTGGATTATAGGATAGATTAGTTGTAATCTCTGAGAGACTTGTGTATAAGAGGCTTGGCCATTGATCAATACAATTACGGTTGATCCTACAATCTTCTACATGGTATCAGTCTAACCTCGATCCCTTTTTCCTTCTTCCGCATCCTCTGAACCCTCGCTGCCATGGCGCAATCACCGGCACATTCTTCCTCCTCTGAATCCGGTGCTACCAATCCTTTCTTCGATGCTCCACAACCTGCGTCCCTCGCCGTGCTGCAGCCCGTCAACATCCGCAATCATGTCCCCATCCAGCTTGACCTCACCGAGTCCAATTACAGCCAATGGCGCTATCTTTTCGACTCTGTGCTTGGCAAGTTCGGACTCACCGACCATGTCCGCTCGCCGCCATCAATCCTTGACCGCGACGCCGAGTGGCAGCAGGTGGATTGATGTCTCACCAACTGGATCTACAAAAGCGTCTTCGATCTCGTCTACAAGCCTGAAGCCTCCGCCTTCTCCATCTGGGCGGCCGTTGAAGGTCTCTTTCGAGACAACGAGCTCCAGCGCGCTGTTCTGCTCGAGGCGGAATTCTGCAATGTCGTCCAGGGCGACCTCAGCATCGACAAGTACTGCACCAAGCTCAAAAAGCTCGCCGACAATCTGCATGATGTCGGACATCCAGTCTCTGAGCCCAGCCAGGTCTTGAATCTTCTCCATGGCCTGAATCCCAAATTCCGGCATGTCAAACCTGTGCTCACATCCAAAACCCACACCTTCATGAGCGCGCGGTCATACCTTCTCCTAGAGGAGCTCCAGCTTCAGCAAGACGACAAGACCGCGGCGGGGCAGGCGTTCCTCGCCACTCATGGCGCCTCCGCTGGCTCCGGCGGCGCGGCGCCCCCTGGCGGCTCCACCACCTCTGGTGGATCTCCTTCCGGCGCCAACGGCGACACCAGCACCAATCGCGGCTTTAAGTCCAAGGGAAGAGGCGCGGCCGTGGCCCCAACACCACCTCCGGCGGGGGCGGCGGCGGCGCACCGCAGCGCCCTCAAGTGCCCTGGACCGCCAACTACAACCCTTGGACTGGGCTGGTCCAGGCGTGGTCCATGCCCTTCCGGGCACCGGGTTCTGGCCTGTTGGGCCCTCGCCCTCCGGCCCAGCAGGCACTCGTGGCCCAACCTCAGCCTGCGGCCCAGCCGCAAATTGGAGCCCAATACGTCGCACCATGGGACAACTCTGCTCTCTACACCACCCTCAACAGCGCCGGCGTCGCCATTCGGCCTCCGAGCTCCGGTGACTGGTATCTCGACACCGGCGCCTCCACTCACATGACTAGTGGCTCTGGTATATCTCCTTCCTCCTTGACCCCCTTTCATTCGTTTGTTACTGTTGGAAATGGCGCGCGGCTGCCTGTCACTCATACGGCCGCCGCCACTCTTCCTACATCCTCTGCACCTTTACTTCTTAACAATGTTCTTGTCACTCCATCGTTGGTTAAAAATCTAGTCTCCGTTCGTCAGCTAACCCGTGACAATAACATCTCCGTTGAATTTGACCCTGCTGGTTTCTCCATAAAGGATCTTCCAACCAACACGGTGACTCTCCGATGTGAAAGCCAGGGCGATCTCTACCCTCTACGGCCGCCTGTCCATCAAGCTCTCTCGGCGTCTTCCTCGGCGTCCGTGGAGCTCTGGCACAACTGTCTTGGGCAGCCGGGATCTCCGGCTCTTCGTCACTTTCTTCATGATTTGGATTTCACCTGTAATAAAACAGTGACGCACTCTTGCCACCATTGCAGCGTAGGCAAGCATGCTCGTCTCTCTTTTCACAATTCAGAAACTCCAGTTTATTTTCCCTTTCAACCCATTCATTCAGATGTATGGACATCGCTTGTTTACAGTCATTCGGGTTACAAATACTATGTTGTGTTTCTTGATGCATTCACTCACAATATTTGGACCTATCCTGTTCGGAACAAGTCTGATGTTCCTCATGTCATTCGCCATTTCTTTGCATATGTTCACACTCAGTTCAGGCTGCCGGTTGTTGCTTTCCAATCTGACAATGGCACTGAATTTGACAATGCCGCCACACACGCATTCTTCTCTGCTCAAGGAACTGTGTTCCGTCTATCCAGCCCATATACTTCACAGCAAAATGGCAAGGCTGAAAGAATTTTGCGCACCATTAACGACTGCATTCGAACTTTACTAATCCATAGTGCAGCACCTGTTTCATTCTGGGCGGAGGCGCTTAACACGGTGACTTATCTCATGAACTGACGCCCTTGCCGCGCCACTGGTGCCATCACGCCGCATCACCTCCTCCTCGGCGTCCCTCCACGCTACGACGAGCTCCGCGTCTTCGGCTGCCTGTGCTACCCCAACACAACGGCAACGACCCCGCACAAGCTCAGTCCGCGTTCCGTGGCGTGCGTCTTCCTCGGCTACCCGAGCGACCACCGTGACATGCAATGGACTTTTACAGCCAAAGATGTGACGTTATGAAGCAGTGGTATCTTATCTTTGATCACATCAACGGAATAATGGGCTGTTTCCTGGTCAAATGAATAGTCAAAATTAAGAAACATGCATCATGCATGTGTATTTGAGGAACAACCGGGAAAGGTAAGAGAAAATATTGTCATCAAATTTGAACATTAAAGTTTCAGAGAATTCGGTGATGGTTTGATTAGTCAGAAAGAAGCATGGAAATCTAATTTCGAAACCAAATTCAGCTGAATAATACATACCGATGCGATGTCAAGATTCACGAGAAGGCATGTAGCTGATGAGCTACATCAGATGCCAGTATATATCGTTGATGTCGCTGGCGTGGTACAAGGGTGGACACAAACGCATGAGAGGACAAGCTGATCCCGAGGCACGGCACACGCACGGGCACGGCAGGTCCCCGTGGTCCGTGGATGCCAACGCGCAAACCGTTGTTCAAGAACACGAGCTGCTTCTGCCCGGAGGCCGATACCGTGAGCGCCTCCAGCTCTTGGCAACTCTCGATCTTGAGGCCATGCCGTACATCGTCAGCTCCACGAGCGTGCTGCTCTCGAGCACGAGCGCCTTCGTCCGAGCGTGATGCTTGAGCTCAACGGCCCAGAGGCGCATTCTGCAGGCGCGGGCAGCACGCCGACGACAGGAGGCGGCCAAGGAGGTCGCCACTGTCGTCTGCGATCTCCAAGCATTCGAGCGCGAGGCTCGTGAGTGACGTGAACGCCACGGTGGAGGGAAGCCGGACCCTGGCGTGGGCCAGAACCAAACGCATGGTCTCCAGCTTTGTGGAGCTGGGAAGGTCGGCAAGATCTACCACCGGCTCGCCGCCGTCGTCGTCTTCCTGGTCGTCGTTGTCTAGCCTCTCCTTTACCAGCACATGCGTCACAACAGAGAAAGACGCCACGCCGTGCTGCGCGGGGTACCGAATCCACCCCTCCGCCGCTCCGGCGGACGACGGCGCGAGGAGCGGCTTGCCGCGCGCGCTGCACATGTCCAGCGAGATTCCCAGGTGCTCCATGGCAGAGTCGTCGCCTGCCCGATGAGCTCGCAGCGCGAGGGCGTTGTTGACGAAGCCGATGAATCGTCTAGCGCCGCGGGGAGGCTGGATCCGTGGCCCCGAGTGGAAGTGGAGGGCGGGGACGCGCGTCCAGACGCCGCGCGCCACCGACGCGAGAGCGCGCCCGTGGGCACCACCAGCTGGGAGAATGCACACGAGCACATCATCGGGGAGAGTACTGATGAGATCGATGCCGCCGTCACCGTGGTCAGCAGCCGGCGCCCGGCGCGGCACGGGCTTCGCTTGCTTCTCCTGGTCCACGTAATCGCCAGACTCCATGGCCGACAGGTTGGTTGATCGATAGAACTATTAGCCGGTGTGCTCTTGATCTATGCCCATGCATGTACAGAACAAGGCGCAAAAGATAGCAAGTGCGGAACGAAACGTATACCAACTCCGGAAATTTTTGGAAAAAAAATTCTGTGCAGGAGTCCTGCAAGCCGAACGCGGTGCAGGACCATGCTCGATGGATGATGCGTGGCCCGGAGCCCTTATCGGGCGCTCGTTCGCTGTTACCTGCCCCCAGCAAACAACCGTTGGTAGGTAGTAGCGGCGGATGAGCGTTCCCAACGCACAACCAAGCAGTAATAGGCAGCGTTTGAGTGGTCCCGTGCATGCATGACTGGTGTGCAATGGGTTTTGTGCGTGCGAGCCACTCTGGTTTCTCTTTCACACTAGCGATTCAAGTTGTGTGCAGCTTCCATTTTTTTCTCTTTCGGGACAATGGGGTGTGGGTGAGTAAATAGGTGGGGGGATTGTTTCACATACATATATATGAATGTGAAAGGAGAAAATGCATCAATGTAAAAGGAAAAATAATTCATTTAAAAAATTGTTAATAAATAATATCATTTGTTTCTCCGGGAAACTGTAGGAGGGGAAAAAAAAGCTGATCCTGGAAACAAATGACAGCTGGTTCATGTGCCAATTTGGCATCTTCTGCACCTTGTTTGACATACATATGTATACAAAAGCAATGGTAAAAATTATTCCTTTCATCTAAATAATTACACAGTAAAAAGTTCAATAAGAAAAAAAAAGAACTGGCGTATGCTGCTCATTTTTTTTAAAAAAAACTTGCAAGTCGCTGTCAGTGAAAACCAAATCATAAAAGAATAATTGCACACAATCAAAAGCACTATTGTTTCTTAGAAAGAAAATTAAGTACTTGAGAAATAGTAAGACTACTGCAAAAATATTGTTCTTGACAAAAATAATTGGTTTGACAAATTGGTAAAAGAATATTGTAACGCTAGAAGCAGCAAGACACATTTGAAATTGGTTTTATTCTAAACAATCAAAATCCATAGTCAGACTACCGAGGGAGGGAAAACATAGGATACTATATCAACATTCTTTTGAATCACAAAGTTTGATAATACAAGCTGAATGAAGAAACTTTACACCCCTATTTGGAATGCCAACACTTGATCAATGCAAAAATGGAGTTTACTGGTGATCTAAAACCATACGGTAAGATCCCTTGACATCACAACTGCTTGCAGACATAAGTTGCATCCTTTATGAACTGACTGACAATCAAGATCAAACTGATGCTCAAACCCAATGCTAACTTACTAAGCAGTAGGCTTATCTCATATGGGGCCGAGTACTTTGATAAAAAGTTTTGGTAGTCTCAGATCTTATTGAAACCCTGAAAAGCAAGAACACAAACTAAGAAACATATCACTAAAACTATTTCAGAAATTGAGAAGGGGAAATAAGGAATACATTACGATTTCATCCATGACTTAGTTTGTTAACCAACAATAGGATCTCACCTTCCATTAGGACTAGCATTTTGTTTTCCAAGAAGAAGAAATAATATAATTCACTTTTAAAAAATACACGTGATACAAAAAGTGTAGCAGAGATCACTTGAGCCTTTGGACATGTGCATAAAAATGGCGAAACTATATGTAACCACAGAAAAATACCTTCATAATTTAAAACTCTAAAATCAAGTATCTAAAATTATAAAACTTCATCTCTAATTATAAAACTCCATCTCTTGAACAAAACTCTGCACATGGCCAACTATCGAGTAACAAATCCTAAACTTCCTATCTTATTTTCAGAAACTTTGTATATCCCTAACTTTTAAGCATTTGATTGAAAGCTTTGTACCCATAAGTTAAAAACATTCAAATCATATATCTAGAACTTTGCATAAGCTTTATATTCAGAAATTTATATTCACATTTGAAAATCTTATGAAATATGTATATGGAACTTTGTACATCTCTAAATTTATAATAACACATTGAAACCTTCATAATTTAATAGTTGAAACTTGCAAGTCATGTATACAAAACTTTCTACATGCCTATGCATGTTAAAATATGCTACTCCTATCTTTTACTTTGCTATTATACCCAAAAAAAGTTTCACATCATAACTTTATATTGAGCTCTTTGACAAATATTGTACTCTTGCATCCATAACTTTGAACTCCGAATTAAGGAACTTTCTACTAGCACATTAAAAATATTTGTATTCTCAACTTCAAAACTTTGCACTTCTAAGATTCAGAAAACTTTGTAGTCCCAAATACTTGACTGGACACAGAGTTTTTCACTCTTGACCACACTAGAAACTTTGTACTAGGACATTCAAAACATTAAACTCCTAATTCCAAAACTATGTAACTTAAGACTTTGAACTCATAATTTTAGGAACTTTGTACTAGCACATTATAAAGTTTATGTTTGTAGCATCAAGAACCGTGATTTCCGAAAACTTTACACTTTATATAAAGAAACTTTGTGATGGTATATCTTAAAATTCGTAGTCCCAAACTTTGTGCTCTAGATTTGGGAATTTTGTATCATCACGAGATAAACTTTATAATCTAAAACTTTGAACTCCCAATTTAACAACTTTCAGCAAGAACATTAAAAAGCTTGGTATCCTCAGCTTCAAAACTGTGTAGTTTCATACTTTGCACCCTGATTTGACAAAAACTCTTTACTAGCATACCTTAACCCTTGTAGTCCCAAATACAAAACTTTATATTGAAATAATTTCTACGAATAATGACTTTATACATATAAGTTTTCACTCTCGACAGAAATACTAGGAACTTTGTACTAGGACATTTGAAACATTGCACTCTTAAATCTGAAACTTTATTAATTTAAAACTTTAAATCTGAAACTTTGTACTAGGAACTTTCAACTAGCACATTTTAGGCTCTGTACCGCTGCTTCAAAACTCCGTAATTCCAAACTTTGTGCTCTAATTTAAGAAAACTTTGTGCCAGCATACTTTATCTTTCGTAGTCTCGAATACAAGACTTTATAGAGAAAAGACTTTCCACGATTAATAGCTTTGCACATATAGTTTTTCACTCTCGACCAATATATCTAGAACTTTGTGCTAGGACATTTGAAATATTATATTATACTCCTATAAGTTCAAAACTTTATAATTTAAAACTTTGAACTCCAAGGAACTTTGTAGTAGGAAATTATACAATTCATATTCCAGGATTAATAAACTATGTAATTTCAAACTTTGCACTCTATTCAGAAAAAAATTGTGGTATCATATCTTAAACTTTATAGTCCCAAATATAGAACTTTCTGATCAAAGAATTTCTACAAGCAAAAAAGAAGTTACACATATGGTTTCCACTCTTAGCTAAGCATGGTAACTAGATAACAGTATATTCATGTAGCTAAGCAGCATATCATTTTTGTACTTTCTTAGCTAGGGTGGACTACCAGCTAGTCCAGGGCTAGCATAAGGTTTTCATTTGATGCATATGGTGTTGTTTACAAAGACTCTATTGTGACAACGGTAAAAGAAGCACTATTATGGCAATGGTATTACTGGTGTATGTTGCCAAAAGTGCACTAATTTGAAGTGACAAGTATTGTGTATTATATTGATTGAACTAATAATTGGGCTAGGACACAGCTAATATTCCGAATAACCCAACAAGTAGACGATGTGACCTTAGTAGTTGCTTTGAGGAACTAATAATCAAATGTATGATTAAGCTTTAATGCAAAAATAAGACTCGAGGAAAGAGCATTTTGAAACAGCTACTAGCATGTCCTGTTGTCTATCATGTATCAAATAGAAAAATAGAAAAGCATGCATACCTCTGTACAATGCATGGCAGATTGGATCTGCTTAGCCAAAATACTCCATCCAAAGGTCCTCCCAAAAAACATATATAATGAAAGATCAGGCATGGTGGAGTGAACCATTAAAAAAAGGAGATACACCCTGTTTTTTTATCTTCTTTCAAGTCTCACACATAGAACATTATAATAGAGCACTAAGTACTTTCGAATAATTTGTACTCCAAATTTAAAACTCTATACTACCATGCTGTAAACTTTGTACACTTAGAAGCAAAACTTTATAATTCTAAACTTTGCACTCCCAAGTTCAGGAACTTTGTACTTTGAAATAAAAAAATGAGATTGGAGAACTAAGAAGTACCTTTAACAAGAAAAAAAACATATGCAATAAACCATATTCGGCAAAATATAGTAGGGTCTTTCTAACCTACAACTGGCATACCGAAAACTTTATATACAATGGTTAGAAACTTTCTAAATATTATTAGGGAACTTTGTACACCTCTCCTTTCGCTCTCTGACTTTCATGTTACAGATCTAGGTGTTTGTACACCAAATAATAAAACACCAGACATGCACGCAAAAAAATATATGTGCACACATCACAACTAGAGAAAAAGATTTTCTTTAAATCTGTACCATCTCCATTTAAAGAATATGTACATCTCCACTTGCTCCATTACTAAAGTCCGCATCCAACATAAAAAAATATTCTGCCAGAAGATATCACAAAAATTTTAAGTCGGCTGCAATTCCACTGAAAAAAGTAATTAGTGAAAAATGAACAAGTCAAATGTTCCCCAAAACAGTAAGTATCCACTAGAAAATCCAAAAACTATTTTATTATATTATGAGAACAAGCATGACTATCTATGAAGAGTTTGGATTTCAGAGCAAACAAGTTCCATTTTACCCATTGTAATAGCAAAAAGTAGTAGCATGAGTGCCTGACCAACACTAACTAGACCGTATGAAAAAAGTAATGAATCACATACAAAAGTAGCTTGCTGACTAATGCTAACATGAAGTGACTGGTAAACATCAATTTAATATTTGAGTAATGTAAACCAATGGCTGAAGAATCAAGAAGGCATACAGCCAATGTCGTATAAGGTCTTCTGTTGCATATAATTTCAGCTTTCAATTCAGTTGTCTACACACGAAGATGAGCCTAAGCTCCCATGAAAGGAAGCAATAATGAATAAGCTGGGCAAAGACATTTCAGATATTTGACAGATACATATGACAGATGAAGGGAGCACTGTTTTTTGTGCAGATAAACTAAAGCAGCACACACCAATTGTATGTTGTAGCCAAACATGATGAGATCTTGGGCCCTTAAGAACCTTGAGATCAGCATTGCCACCTCCCCGGGCCTGCAGCGAAGCTAATCACAATAAAATAAATGATCTTGTCAATCCATCAGCAGCAAAAACAGAACGTAATATGGAGGGGGCAGGTTGCTCTCGACTGCCACAAGGCGCGTACCACCTCAAGTCCGTTGCCACCACTAGCATCCACAAACCCTAACAACCCAAATCCCACCCCTTCTTCTCCAATGTAGCCACATTACTTTGCATGCTCGTGAGCATATATGCTACCAAATTCATTTTCGGAGACAGATTGAAGAGAGACGATGGGGAGGACACGGGATTGGAGCGAGCAACAGGAACTCAGGGAGACAACGCGAGTGGAAGGGGAGGGGGTAAAGTTGGGCTCACTGCTCACATACAGGCAGGTAGGGGGTGGTGGTGGCATCGCTGTTGAGATCGACGGGGACAAATCGATGCCGCACGGGTCGCCTCGCTTCTGCGAGCAACGAGCTCGACACGCGACCTTCACTAAGATGGTGATGAACCACAGGGGAGTGCCGGGGAGATCCACGCTGCCGGCGGGCATGGGAAGCACGGTGCGAGGGCGTCAATGGCGGCCGTGGTGGCGCTGCTGCTAGCGTGTGCGGCGCCTCCTCGCGGCCTCGCCCTCTCGCTACCAGAGGCCTCCGACGGCACCCGATCTCGCAGCGCGGGCCCCTCAGGGGCCGCGCGAAGATCAGCCTCCGGATCGACGCGGACGAATCGTCGGGTGGTGGATGCGTCGCCGGCGAGATCCACGGGGGCGGCGATTTGGATTTGGGTGCGATGGGGAAGGAAGAACGGGAAGCATCGTTGGATTGTGCGGTCAACAAAACGACGTAGAAGACGAAAAGGGAAGGAGTGGGTTGGAAGGTTACCGGATATGGACTGCTCGCTGCTATGGGTAGTAACGCGCGCGCGTCAAATAAGAAAAGTGTGCGTGGCCCGAAGAAACATCCGGCAGGAACTTGCACGGCTCTGCAGATAGATTCGCTCCGCAGGAAACAAGCTCGGCTCCGCTTGGCTCAGTCATGAATCTCTCTCTTCTCGTTCCCCTTCCCGTCGCCTCCTTTATCAAATTTCCGTCGAAAGCACCTGCCGCCGCCGCCACCATCACCATCACCACCGTGCCGCTGCACTCCACACGTCCGGTGCGCATAAAGACGATGATTGCGACATCGACACTGCACAGCTCCGCGAGCTCGGGCGCCTTCTTTTTCCATCCACACCTTCCTCTGCTTTGATTCTTTGAAGGTCCTCGTGTGCGATCGGGACGGTGGTGATGGTGCTGCACATGGCGGTGCCACAACGAGGGTGTGAGTGATTGTGATTCTCCTGCATACCCAACTCGTCGTTGGCTCGCTGCACATCTATATATGCATCCCAGCTTGTTGTTGAAGGTTGTGAATCATCAGTGTGCAAAGAAGCACTTTCAAGCGGTGAAAAAGGAATTTCATGGTGATGAATTGATGACAGTGATGTATTCTATTTGCTACCAAGTCTTTTACAATTGAGAACTTATACTTCCAATTTGAGAATTTCAGTTTGTAACTTTGTATAACTATGGAAGATAAGCTTGCACTTTTCTTTGACAAAAACTCTGCCTCATTAATGGCTGATTATCTTCTCAAGCAAAGATGAGGATATTAAAGAGTTGCTAGCAGAAAGTGTTGCCTGCTCTCCATCGGCCTGAGGATCCGCGGCAACCGTCGGATGTATTAAAAACTAGCTAGATGAAATGACAGAATGGTAACCGCGACGGCTATCTCAACTTCATAGCCTTCTCCTCGTCCTCCTGCCATGGCGATTGCCTCATCCTTATGGGTTCTGGCCACCTCCTCGCATGACGAGTTGACGACAGCGTTGTACCGAGGGTCGAGGTGATCATGGCTTGAGTCGAGCCAACGTTAGGCCACTGGCTCGTCCCCGCTTTTTTCTCTAGGCGCAGGTGCTGGATGTCCACGCGTCATCCATTGAGCTGTTCCTGCACTACGTTTGGCTTGCAGGACTCCTGCACAGAATTTTTTCCTTTTTTAAGGCTTCGACAGCCTGTCATTTCTTTCTTTCTCTGGAAGACTCCGCCCACCGCTCTCCCTCCCGGCCCCCTTCACCTCCACTCGGGCCCCTCCCCTTCCTCCCCGCCGGCGAGCTTGCTGGCGGCGAGAAGGGGTAGGGGACCCCACTTAGTAGATCTACTATTTAATTACTGTTCTTAGTTTGGCCTTAATGGCTTTTGCCCTAAGTGGTACGTGCTACCCTGGTTGTGCTGCCGCCGCCTTGGTCGGCCTCGTCGTCGCCGTCGTCTCCACTATCTCGGTATGCTTAAATAATCTTCCCCCTTCTCTATCCGCCCCGGATCTCGTCCCTACTCCGCCACATCTGTCGCGCCCTCTCCGCCATCGAGATCCGCCGCCCCTTGTTCCTCTTCCTCCGACGTTCCACTCCGCCTCCACCTCCTGTGTGTGGTCATCGCATCTGCAGATCTGGGCTCCTACCGAGCTCCTCGACTTCAGGCACAGGCTTCACGAGCTCGTCATCCCCTAGGATTCGACGATGAGCTCTTCCTTTTACCACCGGTGACAGCTTTCAGAACATCATTCGGTCGCCCGGCGTGATCCCCTACAACGGCTCCGTCGACCCGGCTGCAACCGACACTTTGCGCGGCTTCTCCACTTGGTTGTAATCGTCTCCGGCGCATCTACAGCCTTTCGCCGACGTGCTCGCCGAAGCCTTCGCCACCGTTGCCGTGGAGTTTATCTGGTCAAGGGACCCCTTTGTAATTCAGACCTCTTCGAAGGTCTTTTCTGTAATGTGACCGCATAATATCTATAAAGTGGTTGTTGTCAAAAAAAACTCCGAAATTTTTTTATAATGACGCCAAGGCGAATATTATTGGAATAGGATCGAACACGATTACGTCCGGAAAACTATATTGTTACTCCTCAAAATTGGTGAGTGCCCTCAGATACTTTGTCTCCGCTAACACCCAAGCTCGTGCTTCCTCCTTTATCTTGTCGAAATGTTGATTGTGTCGGTGGAAATTTCGTTGGAAAATCCTAGTGTTCTTTCCATAACTCCCAACATAATAGGATTACCAGAGATCGCCATCCTTTCAAAGGAGCTCCGCGCATGAACCCTCATAGGTCGAAGCTGTTGTGTACTCGCCATGCTTGGTGGCATTCCAACCAATTGAATCCGGCCGATCGGAAACAAGTTGCACTCCTCTTAGACACATCTAGAGTTGAGTAAATTGTATTGTGTTCTTTCAAAAAATGAGAGAAATTCATTTTTACAAATTCATTTGATAGTATACACATGTGAAGCAACAAAACAAGGGTAATATTTTTTTTTGAAGGGAATGGCAAGAGATTTGCCGTAATTTTTATTAGAAGAAGAGCGTGAGAATACGCAAAGGACAAGACAAAAAAACAAAAGGAAAAAGAAAACGCGCTAGGGCGGGGGAAAAACAACTATCCCTCAAGCCCAAAGCCGCACAACTAGAAAAGGCAACTAGAAAACGACTGAGAAGAAAAAAAACTGTTAGCGCCAACAGAACAACTATTAGGCAAAAGTGGCCGGTGCAGTAGATGTCGCTGGAGTTGTCGTCCGCTTGAAAATCCTTGCGTCTTGGTACAACTTTGTATCACTGGTGATGCGTTGAGCTACTTCGACTACACCCAGGGAGCTATGTTGGAAGATCCTTCGATTACGTTCCTTCCAAATGTTCCACCAAAATATAGCATGAGCCCATCAAACTTTGGTTTCTCTTTTTTAACAAAGGAGCGTCGTAGCCGTCTCCACCAGTTGCTGATTGTGCGTGGAGGTGATGTCTGGAGGTCTTGCCTTCCAAGCTGCGAAGTCAGATATGTCCACACACTCTGGGTGAACGGGCACTCGAGGCATAAGTGCGTGGGTGTCTCCGGTGCTGCTTGACAAAGCGGGCACAGTGGGTCATGCGGCCATCCCCGTTTGGCTAAGTTATTGGCGGTGAGGATTCTATGCTGAAGCAGGATCCAAGCAAAAATCCGGCATTTCGGCTCCGCTTGCGCTTTCCAAATTGGGGTGATAGCCGGTTTCTTTCGTCGTCCCACGAACTGTATCCGATAGGCGCTCTGCGTGGTATATTGGCCATCTGCCGTCCATCTCCATTTAATCTCATCATCTGTGTCCTCCGCTCTGATGACTCCATCGACCCCTTCCCATAACGCGAGGAACTCCTGAAGCTCTTGTAGCGACTGGATGGGTGAGATATGTAAGATCCACTTGTTTTGGTCCAAAGCCTTCTTGACCGTAATATTTTTCCTCTTTGCCTTTTGGAACAAATTTGGTGCAATGTGTTTGGGGGCCTGACCGTTGATCCAACTAGAGTGCCAAAAAATAGCTCTGTCACCTCTCCCGACAGTTACAACCGTTGACGCATGGAAGAGCTCTCGATCAGTGGCGTCACAAGGGACATCTAGGCCTACCCATGGTCGGTCTGCATATTGCCATTTGAACCACATCCATCGCAGCCGCAATGCACGAGCGAAGCGTTCCAAGTCCAGGATGCCAAGGCCTCCAAGGTCCCTTGGTGCACAGGTCGTCGGCCAGTTGACCAAGCAGTGACCACCGCTGAATTTTTCCAGTTCCTCACCTTTCCATAGGAAACTTCGTCGCATCTTATCAATTTGTTTGTACAACCACTTTTGTGCCGCAAAGACTGTTAAGTGATAGATTGGCTGTGAGGTTAGAACACTTTTCACCAGGGTTTCTCTGCCGGCCATGGAGAGTAGCTTGCCTTTCCAACCCGGTATCCGAGCACCGATCTTGTCTAACAGAGGTTGGACGTCCACTCTTCGGAGCTTACGTGTATGCAATGGTAGGCCTAGGTATTTACCAGGGAAAGCTGAAATCTTTCCGGGGAAATCTAGTAGTGCCTCAGAGACGAGCGTTTCATCGCATCTTATTGGGTAAATTTCCGTTTTATTCAGATTAACTCTAAGGCCCGAGCAATTGCCAAAAAAATTGAGCACTTGAGTGATGTGGTGGAGCTCAGTCCTATCAGGGTTTGCAAAAAGTGCCGCATCGTCCGCATAAAGGGAGCAGCGTAGAGTGGCTGCTCGAGGGAGGATAGGGTGCAATAGTCCTCTAGTGGCTGCCAGCTCAATGAGCCTCTGTAGCGGGTCAATGGCAAGTATGAAGAGCATCAGTGACAGAGGGTCACCCTGTCGTAAACCCCTGGCATGCTTTATACGTGGCCCCGGCACACCGCTCAGAAGGATCCTCGAAGAGGATGTGGCTAATAAGGTGGCAATCCAATCCCTCCATCGCTGTCCAAATCCTAGAGCTTGCATAGTCTCCAGTAGGAATACCCAACTCACTGAATCAAAGGCCTTTGAAATATCAAGTTTGATGAAAAGCGACGGGCGTTTAGCCTTGTGAAGAGCCTTAATCATATTACCTTGTGAAGGGTAATATCATTTGCATGCTTTTTATTTCCACGGGCACAGACAAGATTACAACAAATTTCGTTCCAAATTATAGTTCATTTGACTTTTTTCTCCCAAAGTTTCACCACTCGTATTATTCTTTTTTTTTTGCAAAATATCATATTTTTGTTGTGGCTTGATTTATTAATGGAAGTTCTTAAAAAATGACTTGAATTTGATTGTGTCTGCACAAATTTTTTAAATAAGATGAGCCGTCAAACTTAAGGTTGAGCTATAATTTGAAACGGAGGAGTACTAATTAATTGGTACAATTGTTGAGCAGAGATGCATGACGTGCACCATGCAACAATCCATCTATCTCTCAAGACTCTAAACACAAACTTACTTTTATGGTCACGGCCTCCACTCGTACGAGCGATCCTCGTTGGCAGTCCACACTCCATCTTCGAGCATCACGTTCAGAAAATAATCTACCCAGCCCTCTATGTTGTAGTTATTCGCACTAAAAATTACAGTCACCTTCTCAAGATCTGCGGCGTTTTCGAGCAGGAATCGCAAGAACCGGAGTTCACAAACGGTTCCTGAAATTCCCCTAAACTCTGCTCTGATGAGGTTAGATAAAGATATCTCTGTGAATATCCAGCGGTCATGATGGTTGCAAACGAAGGCTAACTTTCCATCAGCATCTTCTGAGAAATGTTTGTCCTGTTGCAACATGGATTATGCATGACTAGATTGAAAAAGAAAGCATGAAACTAGCACGATTGTTGGCTCGATCGAGTTTAGTGTAATTTGTTGCTTACCTTCTTAATGCATCCAGGAACCTCGTCTAGCTGCAGACATAGGTATCTGAGATTGTTGAATCGTGTGAGGAGACCTGCGACGCCATCCCCAAAGGAATGACGGTCATGTGTAGTATCAATTTTAACAACCAGAGATGTGATATTAGAATGTTGTGGCATCTTATCTTCGATTATGTCATGACGCCGATCCCATTCCTGATAACATAAAAGGCACAAATAAAACGAACAACCAACGAAGAAAATATATATTGTCAGTAATGTATGATATTTGAGCATTAAAAAAGGCTAGACGGACCCTAGGAAGGGCAATAAGATACATGTTCAAGGATATTGGTAAAATATCACGAAAAACATGCTGTGATACTCATCATCTATATTATTTTGTAAAATAAATAAAGTCCTCTACGAAATAAATATTAGTCACAAAACCAGTCAAAATTAATTTAATTTAAAACTAAATTCAGTTTAATATTACTTATTTTATGAACAAATAAACATCTAAAACTAGTTAGAGGCTCCTTCATGTTAAAGTCCATGAGATGCTCGATCTTGAAAAAATATAGAAATTCTCATGAAAGTCCACCTTAAGCATCATGAAAAAAAAACAACCTAAAGAAACCCCCTAGTCTAATATAAATATTAGCTTAAGGTATACATCATAAATGGATAGATCTAAACAAATCCCAAAGGTGCAATTTAAAGTGGAGAAAGTTATGAGTGTGGATGAAAATGCGTATAGAATAATTGCTAATAAAAATATATCACAACATGATAAGAGATAAGTATGTACCGATATGAATACTATGTTAGAATATTCAATAAATGAGAGAGAGTAAGGTAGCAAGTTGGACTATTAATTAGCTATGAGATTCACTTTTTTACGATATTTTTTAATATTTCATATGCCTTCTAAAATTAGGAGCCTATACAAAAGCACGCGCTAATGGACTAATAGTAATAGTACTTATAGTCAAAAGTGTATGATACTTTACCTCTGGAACTTCAAGATCCACGACAAGACATGTTGCAGAGGTACAATTCTTCAGGACGGAGAAGCTAGCATCATTGATATCGCTGTCGTAGCGCCTATGAGAGACTAAATTAATCTCAAGACGTCCCAAGCATGGCACGTTCAAGTAGATGTCAACCATATAGGAGTAGTTGTTGTGCGAGAATGTGAGCTGCTCGAGCCTGGAGGCTGACATCGTGAGTCGCTCGAGGTAATAACAGTACTCAAATTCGAAAGACCGAAGGTTCGGAGTCCTCAGTTCCAAGGACTCCATCTCCTCCACGTTGCTCATCGTCAGCTCCAAGAGTGTCTTTGTGGTAGCATGCTTGAATTTGACAGCGCGCAGAAGTAGCTTCTGCTGGCGCGGGCAGCAAGCCAGCGACAAAAGGCGACCAAGGAGGTCGCCACTGTCAATATCTAGATATTCCAGTGCAAGTTCTGTGAGCGATGTGAATATAATCGAGGTAGAGGGGAGCCGAACTCTGGTGCCGGCTAATGACAAATGCATGGTCCTCAACTTCGCAGAGGGAGCTAGAAGCTCGTCAAGATCGATCAAGGGCATCTCCTTGTCCTCTTCTTCATCATCAACCTCGTCCTCGTCCTCCTCCACCTCTTCGTCATCGCCTTCGCTACTGCTACCGTCATCATCATCATCATCATCTTCTTCTTCTTCTTCTTCTTCTTCTTCTTCTTCTTCTTCTTCTTCTTCTTCTTCTTCTTCGTCGTCGTCCTCCTCCTCCTCCTCCTCGACCTGCTCACCCTGGTCATCGTCGTCTTCTTCTTGGTTCAAGATATACATGAACTTTTTTCGAATCGCACGAACTGCAAAGGCGAAAGACGTCAATTCGTGCTGCACAGCGTACCGAATCCATCCCTCCGCGGCCTCGACGATCGTCGCCGCGAGATGGGGCTCATGGTGCACGTTAAGGAAGACCCCCATCTGCTCCATGCCGGACCCAGCTGGCTGCGCGTGCTGCGCCAGAACGTTGTTGACGAAGGCGATGAACCTTTCCGCGTCGCTGGGGGACTGGAACTCAGGCCCGGAGTCGAAGCGGATGGCGGGGACCTGCGCCCAGAGGCCGCGCCACCGCCGCGCCAGCGCGCTCGTGCGCACCACCTGCCTCGCGTCGCCCACCAGCCGGAGGATGCACACGAGCACGTCGTCGGGAAGAGCACTGATGAGATCGACGCCGCCGTCGCCGTGGTCAGCAGCCGGCGGCATGGGCGTCGCTTGCTTCTCCTGCCCCATGTAATCCCCGGACTCCATGACCAACAGATTGATCTCGTTAGGGTATTAGTGCTCTCGATCGCAAATATGCAGAACGAAACGTGCTACGTCTGATCAGGACAGTTGGATTGTTGGAGTTGGAATAGGAATCAAACAGGACTGTACGTGACCCTGCCTCTCCATCCAGTTCGTCTAATGCAGCCCATACAAATTTCCAACACCGAACCCTGACATTTTTTCTTATATGATCGGAACTGTTTTTTAATGGGCTAACTACTAGGCTCACTTTGCTCTTCTTTGATATCTTGGCTGATCTATTTGTCAAAAAAAAATCTACAATTATAGGATCACGTGCCATTTTCTTCTTCTTTCAAACACAAGTTGTGTGCGTCCTATGTATATATGTACCCTCTCAAAACAATCAAGCTCCGAAATGCACTTGTAAGCTATGCATGATGGATTCTCCTTTCTAAAATGTAATATAAATGATTCGCTAGAAAAAGAGTACTGTAGTTCACATAGCTAGAAAGCATAAGTAGTAGCGACAAAAATGGCATGGATTGATAAACTAAAAGATAAATTGTTCTACTAGATATGACGAGCACAAGTTGTGTACATGAGAATGTACATGGAGTTCTCCAACTCTTCAAGCAATCAAATATCCACTTTTCATCAGCATGGTCGCTGTATCATAGGACTCCTCTTTTCAGATACAATATCTGGGCTCTGGCACGGGCACGGCCTCCACTCATCTAGCCAATGGCAGTCCATGTTCCGCCGCCAAGTAGCATGTTCTGTAAAATCATTTCGCTTCTCCTCCACCGGGTAGTTCGGGTTGAAACTTACAACTACCATCTGAAGTTGCCTTGCACTTGCGCGCACGGATCGAAAAAAACGTAGTTCGCAATCGGTTCCTGTGAATCCCCTGAACTCTGCTTTCTGGAGGTGAAGGGATGAGATTTCATAGGATTTCCAATGGTCTCGGTGATCGCAGATGAAATCTGAGCCTAAGCATTGATCATCTGGCTGCAGTAAGAATACGCGCAAGATTTAGTGTAATAATAATGATGAAAACGGAGGAGGAAACAAATTAAATCAACAAAACCGGTGGGGGAAAGACCGCCCCCACGGTTTTCATTAAGAGAAGAAAGTCAACCCCGACTTAGAATACCCTCGAACCCCGGCTTCACCGGCGAGATGATTTTTTTTCAAGGGATAAACCCCCGGTAAGAAAACCCACACCGATTGGGTGCCGAACGGACGGCTGGCGAGCTCATATGCCGCACCAGCCAACCGAGCTAGCGCTCGTCCTCAAATTAAATCAACCAGTTGGTTAATGTTGATGTGATAAGTCGCTGCACACCTCGATGTAGGTGTCGAAGTCAAGACATAGGTATGTGAGATTCCTGAATAATGAAAGTAGTCTTGCTACATGCTCCCTCCGGTTCCATATTAGAAGTCGTTTAGGACAGCGACACGGTCACAAAAGCACAACTTTGACTTCTCTTTTCTATAAAAATCTTTATTGGAAAGTTATATATGTATATTCTTATGAAAGTAATTTTCAAGACAAATCTATTTATATGATTTTCACATTTTCAAACTCAACAACTTAAAAGTTATTCATGATTTATATTCCCAATGTTTGACTCAAACCTGGTCCAAAACGACTCCTAATAGGGAACCGGAGGGAGTAATCTCTAAAGAAATGCCGCTTGAGCGGAGAAATATGAACCTTCAATGACGTGACATGATCAAGATGTGGTATCCTACCTTTGATTATGTCAATGTTGTGCACATCTTCCTTCTGATAAAATGATAGGTAAATAAGCAACCACACATGTGAACAAAGTTAAAATTTAAACTTTGAAGCTAGTTAAAGTAAGACACTATGATTTGTTTTTTTTTCCACCAAGGGCCAAACCCGAATTTCATTACCAAGGCAATGAAATTACAAAGTTTCATACGTCACTACAGAGTTTGAACTAGAAACGGAAATAACAGCAGAAGTAAATGACTGCATCCCCTGCAGCCAGCTCTCCACACCCCCCAGTGGGTAATTACACACAGGGTAATCCCCACTGAGGGGCTAAAGGCTACACACTTCATCAGTTTAAAACACACACAAACTTTTTCTCCTAATCATCACAGCAAGACCAAAAGGGGCTAAGAAGCAAAGGGTCCTACGTCCTTCTCGGCTGCGACGTCTTACATCCTCCCTCCCTGCTACTGTCCCAGCTTTTTTCTTTCACATCTTCATTCCTATTGTAGCAGCACTATCCCCGCGTCGGGATCACCTTGATGCACCATTTGTGCGTGGAAGCTCAGCGCCGCATTTTTGAGCGCCTCCGCGCCGCTTTCCAGGATCCCCTTGACGTCGTCCTTCTGGAGACCTGCCCAATAAGATAACATTGATGAAGCTAAACAAATGATCTCAGTAGGAGATCTAACACGTTTTTTCTCAAAACACACCGCATTACGCGTTTTCCACATAGCCCAGCAGACAGCTGAAAGCCCGACCATATGAATTTTTTTATTAGTTGGGAGGAACTTTGTGCTCCATTCCCAGTATTGAGCCAGATTTGTTGGCCTACAATTTGCTCCAATCACCCAAGCAATCAGACTCCAAATATATCTGGCCAGATAACAGTCAAAGAACAGGTGTATCATGTTTTCATCCTCATTGCAAAAACTGCATTTTTTGTCCCCCTGCCACTTTCTTCTAACCAGGTTTTCTTTTGTTAAAATTGCATTCGTTTGCACTAGCCACATGAAAATCTTGATTTTCAGTGGGACTTTGGCTTTCCACAGGTTTTTGTTGGGATTTTCAATGTCTGTACAACATAGCTGTGCATACATTGTCTTGACAGAGAAGCTTCTTTTTGCCTCCCAGATCCAGATGGGTTTATCCCTGTGCGGGCCCAAAGCACAAGTTGTCAGTATGTCCCTTAACTGCCTAAGCTGATTTTGAGCACTTTCATCCAGCCACCTTCTGAAAGTGAATCTCCACCTTTTATCAGCCATATCAGCCACACTCCCAGTTTGCTCATTGCAAATATCATATAGGCAACTAAATTTATCTTTCAATGCTATAGAACCACACCAAGGATCTCTCCAAAAATCTGTATCTGAACCATCCCCAATTTTAATATGTCTGCCAGCCAGGTAAAGATCTTTTACTTTTAGTAAATCATTCCACACAGGGGAATTATTAGGCTTGTGTCTCAACTGGGTTATCCCTCCCTTAATCTTATATTTTTTCCTTACTATTTCTTGCCAAAGGCCTTCTCCGTTTTCTAATTTCCACCACCACTTACAAAGTAAACTTAGGTTCATTCTCCTTAAATCTTTAATCCCAGCCCTCCTTTCTTTTTTGGTTTCGCAATCACAGCCCACTTCACTAGATGGTATTTCTTCTTGGCCCCGCCTCCTTGCCAAAAGAATTTCTTCCTTACTCCATCAATCTTCTTGATCACAGTTTTTGGTATCAGATACATGGACATTGCATAAGTTGGTATGATTTGTTTTTAGATTAAGGGAGGCTGGGAGTCCTCCGCTCGATCAGCAATATGTCATCCATGTCGTCCAGCGTCAGCTCCAGCAGCGAGCTGTTCTCGATCAGCAGCTCCTTCATCCCAGCCGGCAGCCAGACCCACTGCATGGAGAGCTTCTGCAGCCTCGGGCAGCAAGCCGACGACAAGAGACGGGCAAGGAGGTGGCCGCTCCCGGTCGCCACCGACAAGTTGATCGTGAGATCCACGAGCGACGCGAACACGACGGCGGAAGGGAGCCGGACTCTGCAGCTGCTGTCTAGCTCCAAACTCATGGTCTCGAGCTTTTCAGAGCTCGGAAGGTCGTCGAGGTGAATCACGTCAGGCCCCTCGTATGTTTCGTCCTCGTCTTCATCGTCCCAGTTCTTTTCGACAGGTACAGGACGACGAGGGAGGCGCTGGTCGAAGAAGAAAGACCTCACCGGTTGCTCCGCGGCGCACCGGATCCACGCCTCCGCGGCGCGGATGGACTGCAGCCAGAGGAGGTCATCTTTGTCGCGTTCGACACGGAACGAGATCTTGAGGTGCTCGATGGCAGCGTGTCGTGATTGCTGCGCGCGCAGAGCGAGGACGTTGCTGACGAAGGTGATGAATCGCTCGGCGTGGTCTGGCCTACGTGGCCAAGAGATCTTGTACCGTAGTGGCCACTGGGTGAAGCGGAGCGCGGGGGCGCGCGTCCAGAGGCCGCGCCACCGCCGTGAGAGTGCGCCCGTGCGCACCGCGTCGCTCGCGTCGGGGACCAGCCCGAGGATGCGCAGAAGCACGTCGTCGCAGAGGCCACTGATGAGGTCCGTGCCACCAGCGCCGCCGTGGTGATCGGCACGGCAGATGCTAGGCTCAGCTTTGCTCGTTTCGCATCGTGGACAATGATGTCCTTGGTAGAGCTAGGCTGAGGCTCCACGGCAGGCACCCACCAGATCGACCCACCCGCAAAATTCTTATTCGGCGCGCGTGCGCTACCACCAACTAGCAGCGAACGGACACGCGTCAACTAATGTGTTGAACCTTATCTTCTCGAGCGCCCCTTCTGTTTGGCTCCACTCCCCTTCCTCATCCATTCCCCGTCCTCTTCTCGTATTCTCTCTCCCGTCGCCCGGCCGTCCGCTCCAAATCCCTTGCCCTCCCCATCCTCCCTCTCAATCTCTCGCCAAAAATAGATGTGGTAGTGCCGAAGCTCACCAGCAGTCAAGCTGTTGCGGCCACATCGGAGAAGAATAGGGTGGGATTAGCGTCGTTAGGGTTTGGGGCTGCCGATGGCCGCGTCAAAATTGGAGTGGTGACAGGCCTTGTCCATGGTGGCGACGCCCCGTCACCATGGTGCTGTTGGACCTGCCCACCACCCTCACTCCTTGCTTACTGCGGCCGCGCCTTGACCCCGCTCGTTAAGTTCGGCCATGGTCCAGGCAGCCATAGTGAGTCACAGCTTAACGAGGATGACTAGGAGACGAGATGAGTACAGGTAGGTGTTATTAGGGTTTATATGCTCAAATCGGATTTAGAGATTCGTTTTATTAGTGTTTGGGATAGACTAATTATCTGGTTATGTGGTGTATCTATCAGCCTTTTCATGTGTTTGATTTGGTTAACTGAGATATCATTGACGTGAGTGAAACTCAGTAGGACTGCTTGCTTTTGTACTTTCCTGTGTCATTGCTTCAGAGATCTTGTTACTAGTACTCTCCATTTCGAGCTTCCTGAGATATTAGCTTACTGCAATGTTGGTTACATGCTTCATGATACACTTTGTTTGTGGGGTTGAGCAACCAATTGAATTCCAGGATCAGTTTTCCTTTGGGACATGTCTCAGTCTTGTTGATATTTTTGTATATTGACTCTGTTCGTTTTGTGTTCAGGTCACTGTTTTTTGATAAATCTTTTCACTGGTTCAGAAGGCAACCAGAAGAAGTGGATCCATCACCCAAGTTTTTGAGCTCACACATCATGGTAAATAGCTAGCTAATTATGCATACTTAAGATATTTTGGCACTATAACATCCCACGGATTTGTAAAAAGTTTTGGGGATTCACCTCATGGGGCAGTGGATTATTAGTTAAAGCATCTACTGATTACATTTTTGCATTGCAAGGGAATCAAGTTTTTGCTTCTCAAGTTCTCATTGCTTTTACGTTCATAATTGCAACTGACTTAACAAACTTCCTGGACTGTGCATTTCATAAGTCATCTATGAAATCCCAATGCATAAACCTTGTCATTTAGTATGTTGTTTTCCATTTTGATTGTCGCAGGCCATTATTTATGGGCTGGCTGCAAATTTGGTTGACAGGTTAAGATGAATTGGTGAGGTTCTTATTATGTTACGAGGAGAAGGAGAAGAAGGTACATATTCTTCAAAAAACTTTTAAGATTGAAGGAGATTAGATGGTTGGACAAGGTTTTGCTACGGCTCAAATTAGATTTCTATATTTTTGCACAAAGTAATTGATTCCTATAAGAAAATATGCTATGGATTTTTCCCTTCCTATCGCCGACAAATATTGTTTTGTTTGAAGTTTTTTCTACATGAATATGAAAGTTATAATTGTCTAGATTCGAAGTTTTTAATGCATATACCCAAAGTTGCCGAAACTTTTTTTAGAATGGCATGAAAGTTTTTAGTTATAACACTTTAAAGTTGTGAATTGAGGAGTTCAAAGTTTTATCTTACAACTTTAACTAATAGTTTCTAGGTTTGATATCTTTGAATCCTTACCCAAAGTTTATCTTTACATGATTAGAAAGTTTCCCATTATCTGCATCAAAGTTTTTGATTGGATGATTCAGAGTTTAGAATGCAATTTCAAGATTGAGATATCAGAAGTTATAAATATGAGGTCTAAAAGTTTTTAAATTTCATGTATAAAGGTTTTGATATGTGACTTCAAATTTAGATATGTTGACAATTTTAAATATATGATTTGAAAGTTTTTGGATTCCATGTACAAGCGTTTTAGTAAGTGACTTGGAAGTTATATGTACAAAGTAACATATGTTTAAAGTTAATTAATTCTAAATAGAAAGGTTTATATATGTGACTTAAAAGTTGAAAGCTAAAAATGTAGAAAGTTTCAAATGTGTTATTTGCAAGTTTTTTCATTTTCATGTACAAAGGTTTTTAACAACAGGCTTAAAGTTTTGGGGTATCGATCAAAAGTTTCATATATCTCTATCAAAAAGGCACACTTGAAGTTTATGTATACAAACCTCAAAGGTTTAAGCCTCCAAGTCCAAGTTAATAATGGTACTGTATAAAGTTCTAAGTTCTAGAATGCAATGTTAATAATGCTATAGTATAATTTTTTTCAATTCTATAGCGTAAAGTTAATAATGCTATAGTATAAAGTTCATAGTTCAAGAGTGCAAAGATAATAGTGCTACAATATAAAGTTTCTAATTCTAGAGCGCAAAGTTTTGGAACTACAAAGCTTTTAGCTTTTTTTATGACCAATAGTGTTTTTTTTAAAAGTGCCCCACCAGTAAGCTTCCTTCTTAAGTGAGTAAATTTCAAAATAGCAAAGTAACAAAATTTTTGCACCTAGTAGTGTGTAACTTGAAATGCATCTGTAGTAATTTTTTATACTGTACAAAATTTTGTGTGCAATTTTTTCGTGTCAGTAGAAAGTTTTCAACATCCCATTCCAAAATATTTTGTTTGTTTTTCACACTTCCCAATTGCATGTACAAAAGTCTTTCTCACATGTTACTTAACAGTTTTCCCATTTTCATTTTGCTTTCAGGTTAGTCTTTTTTGTACAGACTGCTTTTATTATTGGATTGGAGTGATAGAAGCAACTGGAGTCAAATTGGTAAAGCCATGCAACATATACCCCATAGTTTAAAGTTGTGAATTGAGAAATTTAAAGTTATCAATTGAGAGGTTCAAAGTTTTTTATCTTATGCATTTGATACATTTTTTTGTGTTGGTTATTTTGAAATTCATTTTCCCCACCAAAGTTATGTATATATGTATTCAAAGTTCTTAAGTAGTCGGTTCATAGTTTTTAGCACGTACCTTCAAAGGTTGAGACGTAGGATTGTTTTGAATAGATATGAAAGCTATTTTTTATTTATTATGTACAAAGTCTCCGACATGTGACTTTTGCAACAGTTGCATGAAAGTTTTCTATTTCTTTTCACACAAAGTTACTGAAATCATAGTGCATATATTTTAGCATGTGATTTGAAAGATAGGTATATATGTCTAAAAAGTTTTATAATATTTTTATGAATTTTTAATTCTGGATACATTGGTTCTTCAAAGCAACTAGTAAGGTCACATTGTCTCATAGGCAACTATAAAATATTTATTCTATTGGTATATAGTTACAGGTAATTTCATAGTTTTTGCTATGCATAGAGCATGAAACAAACCTAGAATTTTGACATAGTTTTTATATAACTGGTTAACAAAGTTTTTTCAAATACTGATATGGAGTTTTTTAATATGTAAATTCAAAAGTTATAAATTATAGAAAGTTTTGCATATATGAGTTAAAAGTTCTTCATATATCAACTATAAGTTATTGATATACCATTTTGGAAGTTAGAAAGACCTTAATTCTTACTGATTCTGTTTATTTGTGGAAGAAGGTCCGGGGTACAATCAATGTAAAAGATGATCCCTAACCCTTTTTTGAACAACATGAAACCTAAAATGTTAGTTTACTGAGATGTGCAATATAACAGTTTACATGTTAAAGTTTTAAAGATTACTGAGATCATCTGCAATATAATAGTTTGGACTTAGAATGGTTATATATATAATTTAAAATTTCTAATATTCAAATATAAATATTTTGACCTACAAACATAAAGTTTAGATATAGAAACTTTTCCATACTTTGTCATTTTATTTAAATACTAATTCATTGTGTACTCTAATATTATTTACTTGCTTTGTAGGAAACGCAGAACCATTGTGTGAATGCTTGACTAGAATTCGCAGGGCATCATCAGATTCTGAATGTTGAAAATTTTCTTCTTTGCAATGTGCCCGGCTAGACATGTACTTGTCGTCAGTTCAAAATGTCTACGAACATTTTTTTCATCATTTGTATATGAATTGGCCGATGATTCCTATTCACCAGCGTTTTTTATTCTAATGTAAAGAGTTTTTACTAATCACACACTAAGTTGTGATTTATTACGCATTATAATTATTAATTAGTTGTATACATACAATATTTTTTTATGTTGCTTTTGCTTTCATATAGATGTCAAAGCAACCCCCGCCCATGTACTCTACCCTCCTCACCCGCTATCCCGAAAGGAGAAATAAAAGAAGCAGTGGGGAACATGGAAGTGAAAACTGCAAGCGCTGCTGGCTAATCTGCACGCGCGCACGTTGCTAGGTGGTTGCAACTTTCGTTCGCCGCCAGCTCGTTGCAGCGAACGTGCGCCCAATAACGGATCCCGGGAGTGTCCCTTTCCCGTACGTGCACGGCACAATAGCAAGACTACAACCGGTCAATTCAGTTTTTTTTTTTAAATCTAGCCTGGGGACTATAAATTTGAAGCTCTAACCACGAGATAAATCGGTATTTATCATGCCCCAATTTGAATCTCTTTTGAATTTTCGAAATCTGAACCACCTCTGCATCTCCAAGTGATTAGCTGAGGGAGCATAATTAGGCACTTTGTGTGGTGCGGGCGCAGGTGCGGCCGGCCCCCTAGGTGCGCCCGCACCAACCCTACAATCAGCTATGGTGCAGAATTCACAGGAAAAGTACTAGTATGTGAGGAAAAAGATGAAAGTGAGAGTTTGATTGCCGCTACCCGTAGTGGCTTGACAAAAGCAAATAGTGCCAGGTCTTGCATGCATGAGCAAGTGAAGCACTCAAGGTGCAGCTCTAGTGGATGGTAAGGGCACTAAGCACTACCGGATCAACGAACAGAGAGGAATCGCAGCAAGGGGCTGGTGCGCCCGCACTTGCTGGTGCGACCGCACCGACGCAACACACACAAAAAACATCGTATCCAATTCCTGGCAGTACACATGGTGCAACAATCATCGACCAAAGTTTCAACGTAGGGCAGTGAGGCCTATGCCAGGTGTGCCCGGACCACTAGGTGCGCCCGCACCATCACTGATGGCCATCCAATTTTCAGAAGCATGTCCAAAGGTGCATCGATTATTAGGCTTTTGAATTTGAAGAGGGGTTGTACATGGCTGGTGCACCCGCACCACCTCCCCTGGAATTGCAGCTATAAATAGATGCTCCCGTGCAAGAGGCTCACACACCACACTCAGGACACATTTCCCAAACTTCTGAAGCGCACGTGGAGGCCGCCGGCGCACAGCGGTGCCCTGTCGCGACGGCGAAGGGGCAAGATGGCGATGGCAGAGCCGAGGGCAGCAGCGACAAGGTGCCCCAATTACGACGTGCGGCATGGCCACTGGAGGCGACGAGGCTGCCGCCCGCCGGCGGTGCTTTTTTTTTAGTTTTGGATGTGTGTTGAGATAACTCGGTTCTTTTCGGTTAGACCGGAACCGAACCGAACTAACGGAAAACGAATTTGCTCGGTTCTTTCTTCTGAGAGGAACCGATCGGTCCCTGTTTTCTGAGAACCGAATTTTCCTCCGAACCGAGGAACCGAACCGATCGGTGCCCATGCCTAGGTCAACTATTCATTTGTCTACTTATCTCCTGATCAATGCATAAAAAATGTAGTATGAGACAAAACACACATTTTTCAGACGAAGGGAATCTTTGGATACATCTGGCTGATTTTTATTACAACCAAAAATCTCTTTATACACTTTGTCTAGTATGAAACGAAGCAACACACTCCATAAACAGATAGTCTAGACTTATTGACATGGCCTTCACTCGTATGTGGGGTACTTGTCAGGGTGTCGTGGCCATCAGTTCATGTTCCACTAGCAAGTAAATAATTTTCCAGAAAACCATTGAATCTACTCTTTAGTGAGCGCCGAGTTTTTCGAAAATTGATATCACTCGTACTAGAGCATCTTCAAGAGTTTGCCAAATTTTACTTGGCAAATTTTGTGTTTTGCCAACTTCTAAAAATGTATGTCAAGTAAAAAAAGAGTTCATCTCTAACAATTTGGCATAATTCACTTGTCAAACCCAGATCTAACTTACATCAGGAATCCTGAGAGAAACAAAATTATGTTTATGCCCTTCCACCTCTTGGAAACTTACATCAGGAATCCTTCTCTATTCTTTATTTTTTTTTCACCCTCCACCTAAAGGGAAACGGCGATGGCAACCACGATCCGCACGCGCATATATGCGCGTGGGGAGGTGAGTTTTGTCAAGTTTCTATTTTTGCCAAGTTGGTTTGCCAAACTGTTGGAGGCCAATTTTTCTCGTTTTGCCAAAATTAGATTGATGCCAAGTTGATTTGTCAAATTGTTGGAGATGCTCTTCTCGTTATTGAAACTTAGAACGACCTTCTGAAGTTGTGTGGCACCTGGAGCACGTACTGCAACAACCCGAGTTCACAACGACCTTCTGAAGTTGTGTCAGTGTGAACCAACGAGATCTCATGGGATTTCCGATGGTTGCATATGAAATCTGACTTCCAAATGACCTTTCCAGGGCATGAAGAAATCTGTTGTGAGCATTATACACACGATTCAATGCGATGATGAGTGAGGAAACCAAGTAAGCTTGCGGCTACATGGAATTTATTTTGAGAAATTGCCGCTCTCACCTTGTAAATGCTGAAGAAGTAGATAAAGAAGTCTAGGCAGAGGTATCTGATATTGCTGAATGATGTGCTTGTGAGGAGACTTACTACACAACCCACAAAGGAATGCATGCTCTGGTTCGCTTTAATTAGGTAAAATCTGAACTTTCAAAGATCGCACATGATCAAGTTGTGGTATCCTACCTTTGGTTACGTCAACGTCATGTTGTCTCTGATAAATGATGGGCCAAAACAAATAATGTCAAGCCATCAGAAGATAAAATATTATCAACAAATTAAAGATCAGTTTTGAACTACAAGCACAGGATCGGATGATGTTTGATGGGTCACATCAAGTTAACCGGCTTAACCTTTTTCCCCTAAAATACATGAGAACTGTGCATCTTTGTATTAAGAGCAAATCACAAGCTTTTAGTTAACCGCTTTAATACATGTGTGTATGTACAAGAAATATTTATAAGACTAGACAGAATATTACTCCGCAAGCTTCATCTCAACAATTTTTAAAAAGAAATCCGACACAGAGACAAATAAGATCCCTAGAAGTATGCAACAATTTTCTACATTAAGTAAACTTTCGACATCAAAATCATATGAATACTTCTTATATTGATGAAGATAAATGCATACCATTGAAGCATGAAGATGAATGTCCACGCGGCAGGCTGAGCGACAGCGATGGAGGAGTTGAATGCTGCCATAGTTACTGTCATCGTCAGAGGCGTGCCCATGCGAGTTCAAGTCAAGCTTGAGGTGGGACACGGAGGGGAAGTCGCCATTGATGAACAACAAGGGTTTTCCCTCGCACGAGATCAGCTTCTCCAGCCTCGGCGCCGCCGAGGTCGCGAGCGATTCCAGGTCGTTGCAATCCTCGATGCGGAGAACCCGGAGGCTAGGAGCTCTCAGCTCCAGATCTCATTCCGTCCATTCCCTGCAGCGAGAGCTCCTGGAGTACACCGGCCTCGACCAGTAGTTTTTCTGCGCAGGCCCATCAAGGGTAACGGAGGACATGTTAAGCTTCCGTAGGTTTGGGCAGCACGCCGACGACACGAACTTAATTGTCGCCTGCTACCTTCAACCTTCATGAACTCAATCTTGAGATCTGTGAACGATGCGGAGACTAGGGAGACTGACCCAGGCGCGTAGCTTAAGTCCAAATACATGGCTTCCGGCTTTGCAGAGCTTTTTTTTTCAGAGCTGGGAAGCTTCCCGAGTGTCGAAAAGTGCATGGCACTCGGGGAAGGCCATAGTGCAACCGCATTTGACGGCGGAGGCGAACGGAACCGGATGGAAAAAATCTTCCCCGAGTGACTTGCTCTAGCACTCGGGGAAGGTAGCCTCTTCCCCGAGTGTCTTGCTCCGGCACTCAGGGAAGGAGGCCTCTTCCCCAAGAGCCGTTTCATGGCGCTCGGGGCCCGGCACTTGGGGAACATTTTTGTTTTTTGTTTTTTTTTTGCCTTATTTTTTTATGAGGCCTTCCCATATTATTTAAAACTCCTTGCTCAAATTTGGAGTAATTTTGAAAAATTTTTATTTCGTTAGTTTTTTTTGTTTCGTTAATTTTTTTGCATACTTCAAATTTGAACTGTAGGTGCATGAACTAATGAAATTTCTTGATTCGAAAAATGATATTCATGATATTTGGTGTATATTGAGGCCATATCCAGGAACTCACATGAAATGTCGGGCATTTTGTTGCCGTGACATGACGAACAACTTGCGGAAAAGGTATTTGTAAATTACATAAAATACGAACGAAGTCCGAAAATCATGAAACTTGTCGTGGAGTTATGTTATCACATGTAGAGGTTGTGTGCAACAATTGAGAAGATTTCGAGCAAGTTGTGACGTCGAATGCTTAAAACCTAGACATCTCCACACATGTGATCAATGTGATAACATACACAGAGATGTCTGGGTTTTAGGCATTCGACGTCCCAACTTGCTCGAAATCTTCTCAATTCTTGCACACAACCTATACATGTGATAACACGACGCCCCGACAAGTTTTGTGATTTTCGGACTTCATTCGGATTTTATATAATTTAGAAACACTTTTCCCGCAAGTTGTTCGTCATGTTACAGTAACAAGATGATCGACATTTCATGTGAATTCCTGGATACTACCTCAATATACACAAAATATCATGAATATTATTTTTTGAATCACCAAATTATATTATTTCATGCGCCTGCAATTCAAATTTGAAGTATGCAAAAAAATTCAACAAAACAAAAAAATTAACGAATTTCTTCCCCGAGTGTTGCACTCGGGGAAGAGGGTTAAAAAAATTAAATTTCTTCCCCGAGTGTTGCACTCGGGGAAGAGGATTAAAAAAACAAATTTATTTCCCGAGTGTTGCATTCGGGGAAGAGTTTTTTAAAAAAAACGGCGGACGGCACCGACGGCGTCAAATCTTCCACGAGTGCTAGGACGGCACTCAGGGAAGGCTTCCCTGAGTGTGCGATTTTCGGCACTCGGGGAAGGCCGCTTCACCGTGAGAAACATCCCCTGAAGTTCTTCCCCGAGTGTTGCACTCGGTGAAGGCTTCCCTGAGTGTTTTTGGGCCTTCCCCAGGTACATTTGGCACTCGGGGAACCATGCTTCTCCCGTAGTGAACGTTCCAAATGTCCAAGCGGATCTCCAGCCGGTCGAGGCCGCCGTAGCCGGATCGCGCGCGGAGCGCGAAGGTGTCGTCGACGGAGGCGATGAATCCCTGGACGCTCCCACACCATGGTCGAACCACCGCCCTGAGGCGAAGCGGAGCGCGGGGGCGCACCGCCAGAGGCCACGCCACCGGCGCGAGAGCGCGCCCGTGCGCACCGCGTCGCCCGCGTGTTCCGAAAGCCCGAGGATGTGAGCGAGCACGTCGTCGCAGAGGCCGCTGAGCAGATCGCCGGCGCCGGCGCCGGGTTGGTCGGCTAGTGGACTCGGCTCAGTTTTCTGTGTCGTCGCCTCGTCCATGTCGCTCTTCGCGGACTCCATGGCCGCCGGATCGATCGCGATGCGTGCGTGGACGGCATGGCGACAACATGCGGTACGGATTATCTGACTTGCTGAAGCAAAGTCACCAATCCACACAGTGAAATGAGTCTACACAAACAGTAATATAACTTTATTCACTGTAGCAGATGCACTGTGCGAGTTTCACTGTTTGTTCAAACACTGTAGCTGAGGCGCTGTAGCAGAAGATCTGATCCATCTACCTCAAAACGAATGGCCTGCAAGTCTGCAACTCATGGGAAGTCACCCATACAGTATTTTGGTGACTTGCCTACACGCAGTCAGAGAATCCACGGTGGACAACATGACGATGAGAGTCCGTTTCTCTCTCGTACAGGTACAGCACACCACCCACCAACCAGGCCAGCTAGGACTCGGAATATAATAGTGGGCTGCATTGGGCGGTCGGCCTGGTCCGATACAACGGCCTCAAATGGCCCAATATATATTTTTTATTTTTTGAGATTCAATGGCCCAAGATAAATGCTCGGCCTCTTTTGGGAATGCCATCAGAGAAAGTTGAGTCCGTTCAGTGGCCTTATAGCTGTTCTAGTGGCCCAGGTAGTTCTTTTTCCTAAAAAATCTGTCACCTTCCCCTGAAAAGAGAGAGAATCTTGGTTTGATCTAGCAGCACTGTTTGTGGTACCAGAACCGCTCAGCTAAAGTTTTGTGAGTTTGCGAGGCGCCAAACTTTTCACATTCACAGATTGACAGGCTCACAGTATCTGTCTTATCACGAACCTGCAGCTTAATCTCCTCCTCGTCTACATTTTATTTTACGCACTCAAAGATGGCATAAAACGCGAAAGCAGATGCAATTTTAGGATCTCTCACACTCTCTGCCCAAAGGAAAACCGTTGTGCTGAATCTCTGAAACTGTAAAAAATGGAATCAGTTGAATCTGATGCGTGCCTGAGCTGACATTTCTGGTAGCGAAATTGGCTTGGTCAGCTCATCTGGTTTCAGAATTTTCTACATTTCAACCACGTCACCAGATCTTATTTCAGCTTTCCCGACACCAACTTCACGTCACTCACTTTTCCATAAAAGAACAGGACAGCAACGCAGTCGTTCCATTCTTATATATTACAGGCTTACAGGTTACAGCAAGAAGAAAAGGGTGGGGGAAAAAAGAAGAAGAAGAAGAAGCAGAGGCACCCACTCATACCAGAAGGAAGCACCAAGACGTCGCATGTCGCATGGCGCCAACCACAGCAAAACAAGGGAGGATCACAAGACGACCACAGGAAGAAACCAAAGCTGCATACTGCATTCGGACGCATGCGGGTCGAGCAGACAGCGCTCGCAGAGGCACCAGTCACTCACAGCCGCGCGCGGTGGCCCAGCGTGCTGGCCGCCAGTGACCGGCGCCCCCACCCCACACGGCTCCAGCGCCGCACCCCCTACCAGCCACGCCCAACGCGCAACGGATCCTAGGCTACGCTAGCTTTGGGCTTCCGGATTTCCTTTTCGGCTCCTCTTTTCCCCGTCCTTCAGACGGCTATCGCCGTCGCCGCCGGCGGCAGCGCCGGCGCCGCCCAGAACTGGGCGTTCTTCACCTTGGACACGCTGTTCAGCACGCCCAGCGGCGTCACGTCGCCGACCACCGTCACCTTCTTCGCCGCGAAGTCGATGTTGAACGAGGTCACACCTGCAGTGCATGCAAGCAGTTTGGTGGTTATTATCAGGACCAGGGGGGGAAAAGGTTAATTTTGACGTTGTGTTGAACACTGAACAAAAGCTTCAGATCCTGAAGAAGAAATTCTAGCTGACAGGGATACCTTCCATCTTGGAGAGGTGCTTCTTCACTTTCCCAGCGCATGCTTTGCAGTGCAGCGATACCTTCAGCACCACCACCTGACGAGATACCGAAAGCTGGAGCTCAGTTCACAGCAAGTAGCCAAGCACGTATATTGATTTCGCAGATTTTTTAGTACAATCAGACTAGTATGCAAGCAATCAAACTGAATATACGTTTATGTTAAAAAGGAAAAAGAAATCAGAAGTGACATGTTGTGAGTTTCTGATACTAATCCAGTAGGCCGCAAAGCGGCAGTCATCTAGTAATTTAGGCCGCAAAGCGGCAGTCATCTAGTAATTGTATATGCATATATCTGTTTGCAATTCAGAATCTTTAGCCAACTTTCCACAAAAGTGGTATCTGGCTGTAATCATAGTACCTGGATAACTTCGGCTGGAAGCTCCATATATCAACTGGAAAATCATTGCATAAACCCTCCCAGCCCCACATGGAATGATTACTAATGATCACATAATCTCACTTCTGGTTTTTCTATTGTTTTCTAATCAACAAGAGTAGGACCAAATTCTTTAAAAAAAATGTAGAAGCACCTGTCAGTGTTCAGTAATGATCCACAAAACCACAACTAGAGAACTGTACTGCTCCTTACCTGTTCTTGCGCCGGTGCGCTCTTCGCATCAGCTGCTTCACTTGCTTCCTCCCGCTTGGCATCAACGGCCGGAGCAGCCTCCACCTCCTGGATCTCTTGCGTAACGGAAGCGAAGCGGCTGCTCGTCAGCAGGTACCTGGACGAGCCGGCCGGGCTGACGAGGCCACCACCGCCGTTTGCGACGGCGGCGGCGGCGGCCTTGTGCTGCTGCCCCTTCTTGCCGTCGTGCCTGTGCGTCCTGGGCTCGGTGGGGGCCTGCGACAGCGGGCTGGCACCGGCAATGGCCTTGTGTGACCGGACCATCGGCTGCCGCTCCAGGCTCGGGCATATCGCGGTGGACGCCGGCGACGAGCACGAGAGGCCCTTCATGTCCCTGAAGAGCAGAGGAGCCATGGCGCGTGGAGGCTGCTAGCAAGTTGCAACACGCTGGCTTTGGCTGTGTTGCTGAAATGGTGGTGGAATGGGCTGTGGTCCTGTGGAGTAAGGAAATACTGCTTATATAGCAGAGGCAACACTTTTGCTTTACACGGCAGTAACTCTTTTCAAACCCATCAAAAAGAAAACGGAGAAGGGAAAAGAGAACACTCTTCCCAAAAAGTGATGCTAGTGTTTATCTGCCTGAAAAAACTTAAAACCCCCACACATGCCATGCAGTATCAAACAAGGAGTTCAGAGGTGATCTGCAACAAACTTACAATGTTACTGAGAATATAGTTTTATTTTTTTTTGTTCTTTTGTGCTCGGGAAAGTCAGAGTGTTGTTAAGATCTCCGATCTGCACAATCTTTTACCCAGAAGTAGAGCTGTCGGATTTACAAGTTAACTTGCAGGAAACGACACGGTTTTTTAACTTACCATCGCAGCCGGGCCACCGTGAAAGTCCTGACGTGTTCAGATTTTTCTTCAGCCACGTTGCTGCTTTGTTCTTCAGCCGCCTGTATTTCCACCACAGAAAGCCCTTTCATGAAATTAATATACTAGTGAAGGCTGATGTAACAAGCAGTATTGAATTATTGACGCAATAGGTGGCCCAATGTACATGTAGTCTTTGCGATTGTGGAGTAATTCTTTTTTTTTAAATTACACGGTACAACGCAGACGCTCACAACACGCACGCACGCATACTCACCCCTATGAATACAGACGCTCACAACACGCACGCACGCATACTCACCCCTATGAATACACGTACGCAAACCCTACCCCTATGAGCACCTCTGAAGGACTGAGCACCGGCAGATCTGGAGATTCCCGAAGTCACCACTGGCGCCTCGTCATCGAGGGGAACGTCGCTTACCACTTAAAGCATAACGCCGGAAAATCCCGAAATAAATCCAGGAAAAGGTGCGAGCACCAGGATTTGAACCTTGGTGGGTAGCGTCCCACTGGACCGTCCTACCATTGGACTACAAACCCATTCGCGATTGTGGAGTAATTCTCGTCAAATTTGAAAAATCCAAAGGTATTATGATCTTCCTTTAGAAAAGGGTGTTATGATTACTCATATTTACTTGTAGCATCGGATAATCATTTGCCCAGCACATTCATGGACATACTTACAGATGATTCTTTTGGTCTTCTCGAGATACCTTCATTAGTTCTTACTCCTTCCGTATCGAAATATTTGTTGTCGTTGACTTTTTTTTTTGCAACTTTAACCATTCGTCTTATTCAAGAAGTTATCACAAACATGTGAAACGATAAGTCAAGCTTAAAATACTTACAATAATAAAGCATATATCAAACAAAATAAAGATGAATGTTCAAAGTTGTAGAAAAAAGTCAATGACGACAAGTATTTCAATACAGAGGGAGTATTTCATTAACAGTTGCGGGAAAAAACCACAAGAGAAGGATTCCATCTCTTTTTTCACATAAAAGAAAAGTCGTACATGTTCTGAACAATAATAAAAAATCAGAAAGCCCTGAATAATCCAGAGAATCCTCGCGAAAAGAAAGGGAATAGTTTCAGATAACGTTCCTGTGTCAGGATAGCCTCCCCCGCCATGGACATCGTGCGAGACAGCAAAATCCCAGCGTCTCGATCGATGGCAGAACCAGAAGAGCCACGGCCCACCATGCATCTCCATCCATGTCCTTGCATGGCAGCACGCATTCGAAGAAGACTGAAGAGTCCACAGCGGCGGCCTTTTCAGAGGTTTTACTGACGCAAAGAGCTCCGGCGGTGGGCGTTGTTTGTTTCCGTTCGAAATGAATGGATGCGGTGGTTAGACATCCAAGCAAAAATCACGCTCGATTCCGGGCAAAAACGCGGCCCGTTCTTCATCTTGGCGTGCCCCCGTCCAAGCTGGAAACGACGCGAGGACACGCACCCGGAGACCGGCAGGAAAGCAAGGTGGCGCAGCCTGCCCGTAGCGATTAGCGAACGGTCACGTACGTACGAGCGAAACCCGATTCCTCCCTCCCTCCTGTTCCTTTCGCCCTCACTCTAGATCCTGCTCGCGAAACGGTTGGCCCGTCGGCGTCGCGGATTCCGCGCCGCAGCCACCGTCGCCAGCGCGTGCGCGCGCCGGGACCGCTGTTTCTCTCGGGGTTCCTTTCAGGTTTTCGGCAATGAACGCAGCAGCAGCCATCCTGACCCGACCGAAATCCACACGTAGCTCCGCGGGGGAGAAAGGCACGGTGATGCGCGGCGGCCGGATCGACCGTTGCCGCTGGGCGCCGGCTGGCGAGACCGGTGGCCGGTGAGGCCGCGGCGCGGCGCGGCGCGCGCACGGGGCATGTTGCCGTTGGGGTGTGTCAGCAAGCAGAGCAGCAGTGACTGCCTGCGGGGGAGAAGGAGCAGCGTGCACGTGACGGGGCGCCGTCGCGTTGCGAGTGATGGATCCTGTGACGGAAATGGGGCTGCCGAGTTCTGACAGAATGCTTGGCTCCGAATGGCATTGGTGGTCACCGCACTGTGCTTTGGTTTTTGGCCGTTGATTGGTTTGGTGAGATCGCCGTACGCCAACGGCACGGTAGGTTTTCTTCTGGGTTTCTGGAGGCCCCCCAAGCCCAATGGAAGTCGCGAATCTAGACGTTACTACTCGCACAAAAGCCCTGTTGTCAGTAGCAGCACGCCAGCGCCCTCATCCTGCATGTGTAGTTCAGAAGCTGTGCCTGGTTTGTCGTCTCGGCACCCAAAGAGGATTTCAAGATAAGCATTTTGATCTCATCAGGCTACGGTCGAAACTGGCAACAGCGTCTCACAATTTGCCCATATCTTCATTTCACGTATATGCTTGAATTTGCGCACGCCGTGTGATTTGTGAAAGTTCTGTGCACGGCCGCGATAGTGACCATTGTTTTCTTCACAGTGGGTGGAGCGGTGGAGCCCAGACAACCATCCAGCCCGGGTACAACAGTAGCTGGTGAGTGAGAGAGAAAAGGAGACCAACCAGATTTTTGTTGGTAGGCTAGGATGTGGCCCATAAACATTTCTGACAACATGGGCCTAGTTTATCCATGCCCCTCCTTCTTGGGTCTCGGCATGTTATCTTAAGTGTGTGGCGGGCCTTTAAAATGTATGCGGTCGGTGCGTGGCTGGTAACCCAACTCCGGTCCTCCGATTCTGGCCCGGTTATCACGGAGATCTTATCTAGCTTCCCTTTTTTTTCTTTAAATAACTTCCACTAGAAACGCTCGCGAATGACCAGTGTGTTGGCTACATGATTGACGAACGAACGGAAATTTTACTATGAAATGAAGATCTTTTGTTTAATTTATGATGATGATGATATGATTTGTATGCGGAAACTACGTGCTTCATGGATTAGTGTGTGCATATTTTTTAAGCTGAGGAGCTACGTTGCGTGACAACACTGGTATCAACTGTGTGTTGCATGTTATTTTTAAAAAGTAGAGGGTACTTCCAAAAAAAATTATGAGGTGCAGATTGTTTGTGAGTTGTTGTTTGTGAAGAAATTGCATTCTATTTTTTTTGGAAGAACAGGGTAAATGGCCATGTCTGAAGATTCTAAAAGCACTAAAAGCATGTGGCATATAGCTGCTTTTTTATTTTGATTTGTGGGAGTTTATGTTCTACACATAATACTTGATGATTAGGGAGTATGTAAGAAGAATTGTTGATCAAGAAAAAGTGAAGAATTGTAATTTTCATGGAAGCACCAACATACTAGGTTGGGCTGTTTTCAGTTAACAGTGATTGGAAAACGGTTAAGTCTAAAACAGTTATGAGTATCCTATTTTGGATGGATGAAGTTTCTGAAAATTTCTACATATAAACTTTGGACCATAATATTCAAAATGGGTTGTATGAGCTATAGTGGACAAAACCCAGTAGTTTTTGAAAAAGGTAAGAAGGTTCAATTATTGAAATTTGAGATTAAAAATTTAAACTTTGCACTGGTTCTCAACCTGTTCGTTTGGATGGTGGCTATTGTTGATTTGTTATGAGAGAAAAGTACTGATGGTTGGTTGCTGGTGGCTGGTTTGTTCTAAGAGAAAAGTACTGCTGGCTGGTGGCTGATAAGTCAGACGAACAGGGTGTCCGACAGTTAACTGAAGAACAGATGTAAAAGAGGTACAGTTTGGCACAATATTCAGAGACTTGCATCCTCAAATCCATTGATCTTTGCAACAAAAATCATGTATATGGGTTGTAGCTGGTTGAATCGAATTTTAACTTTGGTTAAAAGGGCAATGCGATTTGCAGTTTGGATTTGGATGGAAATCGTCGAAAAAACGGGTACAGGATCAGTTTATGCAAGCCTATGTAAATATGCAATTTTAGTTTATTGCGCGGGGAGGAGATGCAGTTTTTGGAAGAAAAAATGCAAATAATCGAGAGATATGAAGTTTAAGATGTTATAACATAGTCTTCAGGACATATCCTATTAAGGAACCTAATACATGCAGAAATTTAAATTTCGAAACGGTTTATATGAGGGCAATAGATCTTTTTGGGCAGCAAATTGTACAGTCAAAGTTGTTAATATAAGAATTCACAGAATTGAAATTATTTTCAGATGGCAAGCAGTTAAACATCTGGCTGTCTAAGTTTCACTGATGGACTGAATGTCATACACCTCTTGCAGCTCTGAAATGCAGTGAGAAATAAATAACTTTGACTCCAAGTTCTGAAGAATTTCATATGTAATTGTTGGGTAATAATAGGCAAAATGGAATCCCTAATATACAGTTAATAAGTTTCAGTAGTTTTTCAGCAAGCATAACTTATCTAGGATAGTTAAATAGGAATTGAAAGATAGAACAGTGGTGGTTGTTTATTGGCCTGACGAAACTGAATGGGGGAGGGGGGGGGGGGGCGATTCAGAGCCAAACCGTAGTTCGTCCTTGGTTTAAATCAAACAAACGTTGATCTAATGATAGTTTAATTATATCAGTTACAAAATTGAGTTGAAATCATGTGGGAAAAAGAAGAAAAAGCAAGAGACACAGAAGAGCTCGTCAGCAAGCAGCTTACTTGCTTGCCGCCGATGGTGAAGGCAGCAACGCAGTTGCCACGCAACGGATGCGCGCACGGGCAGGAAGCAATTAAAGCAGGCAAGATGCGGCCAGTGTGACGGCGATGTAGTTGCCTGGCGGCGAGACGAAGATGTCAACCGAGGGTGGACCTATGCCTATCCATCGAGGAGCTCCGCTGCGGCACGGTGGTCGTCGACTCCGGTGCCGACGGGGCACTGCGACGCCGCTCCCCATGACGAGGGTACCTCGGTGCGGCGTTGCGTGGGAGCACGGCCGCCGGCCGGGTTGGAGGCGCCGCGTGGTGGCGCTATACGGGGGACGACGAAGCTGGAGAAGATGTGCGAGGCCCGCGGACCCGCGTCGGAGGAAGGACACCTGCGCCCGCTCCTCCACCGGAGGCCGGGCCGGCCGGCCGCGCCTGTTCACCTGCGCCCGCACCGGAGGCTGGCCGCGCTTGCGCCCGCTCGCTGGACGCCGGGCCGGCGCGCCGCTCCCGTCGCCCCTAACGCGGAGGAGAGAGGAGGAGAGGGAGCCGGGGAGGTTGTTGGGGACGGCGGGCGGTATTTTGGGGAAGCCTGAGGGCTTTTCTGCAAAACCGCCGAGCTAACGTCGATCTAGACCGTCGATGCGCACGAACCGACGGCCGAAAATAGCTGGCGACGTGGCCACGTTCCCTGCGCTCGGTATTGGCCAGGAATCGTAGGTAAAAGATTTGTTTGACATCCGTGCACACAATAATAACCATTGAATCGTATTATCTAAACCCTAATTTTCTCCTTCACATCCTCCTCCCCAACCTGCACCCGTGCGCCTCCACCGTCGGAGCACGTGCCGCAGCGGCTCCCGCTATCCCCACTCGTTGTGCCCGCGCGGCCTCGTGCGTCGCTGCCGCGGCTCCCGCTATCCCCACATGTCGTGCCCGCGCGGCCCCCGTGTGCTGCTGCCGCCGCAGCTCTCGTGGTCCCCCGTATGCCGCTGCCCAGCTCCCGCGCTCCGGGCTATCTTAACGAAGAAGACCGAAAAAGATAGATGTTGAACGTTTTTCTGTCCAAATGTTGAATCTTGTTTGATTAAATGTTGAAATAGATGTTGAAAAATGTTGAATGTTGAGAAAAAATGTTAAATGTTGAATAATGTGTTTTGAAATGTTGATTTATTTTCAAAAAATGTTGAATTTAGATGAGCCTATTTAGTTGAACATGATGGGCTTTAAAAGCTAGAGAACACTTAGTTAGTTCAAAAAATGAATTAATTTAGTTATCTAAACGTCATATATTTAAAAGCGGATGGGGTACTCTGCTTTTTTATTACACGATCGTAGTACTCGACTTTGGAGTAGCAAAACGTACTCAAGGTATGACTCGTGGTGTGTGATTGGCAAGTTTTTCAGAGTTATTCTCTGTCGAATTCAACGGCTGATAATTCTGTCAAACAGTTTTCGAGAATCACGTTCTATCGAGAATTGAAATTAAAAGGAGCTCTACCTCTACCAAACAGCTCAGTCCCTCGCTCCTGCTCTCTTACGGAGAGGTTACGGAAGTACGGAACCACCATTCTCGCCACAACGTACCGACCAAATAATAATCTCCGAAGGCCCTCTTGGCCTCTTGCAGCTTGCAACAGGGAATTGGAGGGGCAGCGCAATTTATTCATCAGGTCACACCGACGATGGCTCGCACGAACAACGAGCCAAACATGTATGGGGGATCAAAAGTTCAGAACATGTGAGGACTAATGGGCTTCGAAGATCTTCTCGTCAACTCGGGTTCCGGTCGTGAGTTTCATCCAGAGCTCTTCTTCATTGCAACTTGCAAGAGATGGAACAGTGGACTTCTATGTAATTTCTTGTGTCATTAGGGATGACATGTGTAAGAGGTTGGATGTAGAAGTTTATATGCGACAATGAAATCCAACCCTTTTCTAAGAAAACTTATAAAAGTCAACCACACATCGCCTTTTTTCTCGGTTTTTTCCAAGATCGTACGGGACTTTGGAGTAGCAAAATGCGCTCGATGCACGACTTGGACGATTGGTCCCTCGTTTCTCCTCTCGTGCGGCGAGGTTATGGAACGAAGCAGTGAAGCACCATTCTCACCGCAATGTACCAACCAAATAGTTCTACATACTTCCTCCGTCTCTGAAAGACGGTCGCCGGAAAAGTTTTGCGACAAACAATGCAAGTGACCAAAGACACTGATGCACCTCTGTAACAAAGATTGGCTCCTGTTTGATTTTTTTACTGCATGTGGATGTGTGGTCTCGAGGGGAGCCATAGAGATGCAATAGGGAGTAGGCTTCAATTATTACGGCACTGGTGCTACGAGTAGAGGCAGCCTATGGTGCTGCTGGTTTTAGAGTGCAGGTGTTGCTGCCGATGACAATTATTTGGAGACTGAGTTATGTAGCTTCCACGATCATATTTCAGGGACAGAGGGAGTACATATGATGTGACGGACTGTTTAGTTGGTGAAAAGAATACATATGATGTGAAAGGTGAAATTTATGCATCGGGTCACGTGCACAGAGAGAAGAAATGTTCTCTAATGGTGAATTTTTCGAGTTTTGGATTTCGCCTGGCTTATCAACAACCGACAAGCAGTACTTTTCTCTCAGCATAAATCAGCATCAGCCATTCACCCAAACGAAGACGTTGAATTATCGCCGCAAGGTACCAAGTAAATAATAATCTCCGAAGTCCCTCCCTCTCGCAGGCAGCAAGATTTGAGCCACGCACACGTAATTGGAGGGGCAGCACAATTTATTCATGAGGTCTAACATGTATGGGGATCAGAAGTTCAGAACATGACTCAACACCGACCACAAACAAAGACGACAGGTGCCGTCGTGCGGCATCTCCCCGCTAGACTGGCCAGCAGATGCCATCGCGACCGATCGCCTGATTATTTCCTTCCCCTCGGTGTCCGCTCACGCGGAGACCGGGACGGGCTCCGCCTGCTGCGCGTCGCCGGCCGGGCTGGTCTCGGCCCCCTTGAGGAGCTCCGACACCCTCGCCGCGATGCTCAGCTTCGCGGCCGGCGAGACGCCGTGCTCCCCTATAATGGACTCCAGCACGGCCTCGCAGAGGGGCCTGTTCTCGATCGCCACGCCGCCGGCCTCCGGCACCGACGAGTCCTTGGAGAACGCGACCTGTTGGTGTTGGGCATCGGATCCGAACATAGCATCAGATCGATTAATTCACATGGAACGGGAAATGGAATTAATTGGTGGCGGTGGGTGCTCACGGTGAGGACTCCGGCGGGCGAGTGGGTGAAGAGGATGGACGCGCCAGGCGGGAACGTCTCCGGCTTGAACGCCTCCTTGAACTTGTCCACGGCGGCGCCCTCGGCGTCCGTGTACACGCCGGTGGCCTTCCAGTACGCCACGCAGTTCTCCGTCACCTTGTCCGAGTACTGCTGGCCCGTCAGCGGCAGGATCATCGTCACCCGCGTGAACTTCTCGAAGTCGCCTGCGACGCGTCGTCGTCACGGCATCAGTCGCCATTGCATTTTGCGCCGCGGCGGCGTACAAGGACCGGCCCCGGCCGGCCCAAAGATATTTCATCAAAAGGATAAAAAGGACCGGTCCAAAGTCTATTGGCACGCTGACTATCACTCAACGAGAGAGCGAGAGGTGTGTCTTCTTCTTCTTACCCGTGACGACGTCGCGGAAGAAGGCGACGTCGGAGGCGAGCTCGTCGGCGGTCTTCCCGGCCCACTTCTTCGCCAGCGCGGAGACGGCGGCGTCCTCCTCCAGGTACACGCCGATGGCGGTGAACTTGATGAAGTTGCCGCCGATCTCCAACCCTCGAACACCTTTGCGCGCACCAACAAATTAAACGAGGGATGGGGCATCAATCAAGTTGCCATGCTCTGCACCAACTACTACAGCTTCCTTTACAGCCTGCCATGGGACGAAACGAAACGCACCTGCGCCGGCGAGGAAGTGCGAGCGGCCGGAGCCCGGCGGGCGTGCCACCGGCGGGAAGACGACGCCGTCGACCGCCAACTCCGACACGGCCATGGTTGCAAGCCACAAGAGGGAACTGGTCGGACGCAGGCGGCGTGCAGATGCAACGTAACAGCCGAAGCTTATGCTTGTGTATCGGGCAGGGCGGGGTAGTTGCGATAATATGGGGACGGGAGAGACTGAGAGAGAGAGAGAGAGAGACCAAACAGCGATAGTGGTTAGCTCGCACGCGACATCCCAACAGTGTTATAGAAACTTATAAGATGACGCCATCAGCTCTCGGCCAAAATTGCAGGCATGCCACAGTACACTCTAACTGAGCCTTTACTAGGTTACTTCGAGCTGAGATGGTGCGTGAGGCACTGCAGGTCAAGGTTAACATCGCGGCAGCTTTGTAATTAACCTGCTGCCTTGGGTTAGTTATAGGATGATGACCTGCTGCCTTAGGTTAGTTATATAGGATGACGTCATCGTGGCAGCTTTGTAATTGATCGGTGCTCCCGAGGGTGCGGATTGTGGTTGTTGGCGCGATTGACAATACTCCGTGGCACATCGGTATCCACTATCCAGTTTTGCGGCGAGAAGAAGCTACAATTGAACACAACAGGAGTTGGTAGATGATGCTCGCCATACTTTGAAGACACTAAACTGCAGAGCTTTCGGGATCAAGAATTAACCTCACCAAACTCGAAGTGAATAACCGACTAATTAACCTCACCAAACTTTTGATCAGAGTGCTTTGTGGTACGTTCAAATTAGTACAGAAACTTCCACCAACTGTTCTCCACATTCTCATTTCAGTGATACGCTCAAAATCTCCAGTACGGTGACTCAACGAGATATGATGTCATGCTGTGTCTGTCAGACATATTAAGCCTATAATTATCAAATGCAGTGAACAAGCACAACCCAGAAATGACCAAAAGGACACGTATTCTTCCTTTCAAGAACAATACAAATGTCTGGGAACTACAATTTGCCCTCATTTACAGACTACTCCGTAACTCTCACAGTCGACAAAACTTGACAGAAAATATCCCATTCTTACAAATCCTGCCTCGACACTAACCTTTTCAAGGAAGAAAAGAATTTGGCTACAGACATCACCTAATCCAATAGAATTCACAATATTTCTAATATCACCGGAACAATGGCGACTAGACCCAAAAACCCTGTCAACCACCGCTTTTAATAACAAGGGAAAATAAAAACAAATTCATTCGTACGGACTAAAGGAACAATAACTGACTACAAAAACTAACTAAAAAGGCACCAAGGGACCTGTGCTGCTACAATGCGTGGAAACCTAACTGGAAAGTAGCTCAAGTACCAGCTCTTCCAAAAGATCATCTTTTATCAATTTCTCAATATCCCTTCCTACCCTGTCGATGCCATCTGCTAAATCTGGCCATTTCTGATCAAATCCTTTCATTTCAGGCTTTGTCTTACTCGGTGCAAGTTCTTCCCGTCTCTGAGCTAACACCTGCAAGACCTTTTCCAACAGGCCCTCTGAGCCCCATAGCGGAGCCAAGTTCCTGGCAGTATTAACCCAAGGTTGCATGTTCAAGCACGGAGCAAGTATTTGTGACAACACTGTGTTGACCATATCAAATAACAGCTTCCTCTCTGATCTTGACCACATGACAACTTTGTACTTGTTTTCCAACTTCTCGAAGACATCATAGCTGGCAGGGCAGTCGAGCGACTGACACACTTTGTAAAGTTGATCCTCTGCAGTTCCATGAATGCCAGAAGCGATCAGTATATCCAGCAAGTAAGAAAAGTCTCTTTCCTCTTCATCTTCAAATTCTTCAAGAATATCTTCAACCAGCTGTGTGGGTTCATTGTTGTTCGGCTCGACTTCCGAGGATAAATAGTCACTAGTTCTGCCAATGCTACTTGCCTCTGAAGCAGTCTCTGCTGGTGCAAATGTGCCAAGCTCAAGTCTCAGTTGGAGATCTAAATGAATAAGATCATCATTAGGTTAACAATGATCAGCACAAAACAGAAATATAAAAAAGCCATAACCGCCACATGGAAATGTATGAAGGTATAAGCACTAACCATACAGATCAGCAGACTCTCGCTTGATGTTTTCAGAATCAGAGCTATCCTCAGATGGAGGCTCAAGAACAGATATCGGGCTAGCCTGACCTCTCTCTTTGCGGTATATGACAGACGTAGAGTCTAGGCGTGCAGCATGAGGGCAGTATACCTGTCAAAGGATAGTATGAGGTTAACCTTCCTATCACGCTGAGGAAAGCAAAATCAGTCATCAATGTTAATCTTTTGCACTTTAGTACATTTTAATAATAAAATATGGTTTGGTTAGCCTTTGGTTTTCTTTTTAAAGAAGAAAAGGCAAGAAACCATGCAAAAAAAAAATCTTATAAGTTTCTAATTTTACAAGCTCAAGAAACCATACAAACATCTATAATTGCAATAAATTAGTAAAACCTACCTTTTTGAAGGTCATCTTCCATTGATTATTAGCTACTGCACCCAGAGATGATAAGTTGGAGCTATCGCTAGTGTCACTTGAAGACAATACTTGCAAATCATCAATGCTGTCACCAGAGGAAAAGCATACTATCTTCTCAGATTCACTGTCTGCAGGGCTCCATAATTCTTCAGTTGCTTTTTGAGTAAGTACATCTGAACAGTACAGTTGCTTTTCTCGAACTAATGCATTATTTAACAAAGCCTGTGACTGTTCACTGAATGAGCAATCAAGGTGGTCATGATCCTCTATATTAAGCAGATCATTTACTCCTCTAGGATTCACAATTCTATGTCTTCGATTCAAAGCACTGATACGATTTTGGCCCTGATGATTACCACCATACCGTGGTTGACGTAGCAATGACATTTTCTCAGAAAGGGAACCGTTTGCACTTGTTAAAACTGACTTTTTAGCGCTTCTGACCAGTTGTTGACTAAAATCACTTATATTACTGCAGCTCTTTACAGTTGGAGGATTCTTCAAATTGTTGCTCGGATTGTGGAGATAATATTTGGGCCGAACGGACAATCCTGAAATAGTGCTGCTCGTATAGCACAATTCTCTGTTGCTGGAGGTTTTGTTTTCTCCTGCAGCATGAAAACCATTCAATTCTGCCATCACTGAGGGTTGCACGTGGCTGGCTTCTGTAATACTTCTCTCTGACGGATGACATCTTCGAGAACTTCCATAAGAGCTCTTATGCTTGAATTCCCCAATGTCCGAAGATAACTGCATCAACACAATTACGTGAGAACGGTATAAACAAAAAAATGAATGTATTGAAGCGCAGAAGTTTTGGCGTTCCGGAAGTACTCTGCAGGGAAACAATTGATAAAACAATAGCGAGCATTCAAACAGCTTACATAATCTGCGGATCCACTGCTATATCTGAAATCTGATAGTACTCCATGAACACGCCGTTGCTTGTCCACATGGGCAAACCCTGAGTAAAGTCAGAAGGAGAACAAGAACAGGTCAACTCCAAATCATTTGCACGAGGAGAACCATTCGAACATGTTGCATCACAGGCTGCGTCAATAAAAAAAAAAGGACAAACAAGACAGCATTGCAGTTCTTTTTTTGTCCCTAAAAGAAAGAATTGTGATGTTACATGGTACGACCAATTTTTTTCCAGTCAAATTGTGATGCTTGAATTTTTCCATCTTAAGGCAATCACGAAAACATTGGGAAAATGGAAACTAAGTGGTAATATACTCCGTTGGACTACTTCTGGCATGATCTCCCCTAAATTCTGTTTGTTCGGAGCACCGCACAAACAAGTAAACCCAGCGGTGCAAGCAAATTAGGCAACCCTCCCTCGTGGCCGCGCGTGGCACACGCTACCACTGCTGGACGGAGGAAGCAAAGCACAACCTAGCAAGCATGTGAAATCAACAAGAAACGACGATCACATGCGACCGCCCAACGAACAAACCGTTCGAAATCAATTGCTAAAAGCTAAGCCAAAAACGCGGGAGAGATTAATTTCGGGAGCAGCAAGCTCTTTTGTCTCACCTTCCGCCACCCGCGGCGGCGCCGTGCTCGCCGTCACCGCTACCGTCCGCCTGACGACCCCGGCTCCCCCTCCTCCCGTCCTGCACGACCGCCGCGCCCACCTCCGCCGCCGGCCGCTCGGCCCGCCCATCGCCTCTGCAGCCAGCGGCGCGGCGCCCAAGTCAACCCGACGACACAGCCCCCTCGACGCGGACCGTCTGATCTGGCGCGCGGGGGGGTAGCGAGCGACGAGCTATTTGAGGGTGGGTGCGCCGCGAGGAGATAGCGGGGGAAGGGCTGGATTCCCGGGGGAGCGTCGCGTCTCCTCGGGCGGGCCGCGCGGGGGAGGAGAGGGGAGAGCCGGCGGGGCGCGTTCGGTGGCGGCGCTTGCGCTGCGCGGCAGCGGTTGGCTGGCGCCCCCGCCGCACCCGCCTTTTCAGGTGGTGGAGTGGGGGGGTGCCCTGCCCTTTTGCCTTGGCCTGCCGCCCCGCCTGCACAGTGGACTCACTCGCCTCGCCTCCGTGGAACCGCGAATCCGCACGCTTGCGCGCTTCCGTTCCGTTCCGTCCCTACTCCTGCTTCGCAGTTGGCAGCACAAACTTTTGTCCCTCGCGACAGTAACTTTTGTCTTGTCTTCGGAAGATTTGACCAGCCTAAACCGCCGACGCGGCGGTGCTTTATTGTGGTGATCCGCGGTTAGGCGGCTAGCAAACTCGTCTCGTGTGGACTTGACCCGTGGTTAGCCACTGCTAGTGCTGTGCTGGTGGCGGCGTTTTCTGGTTGGAGCTTGTGATGTCGTACACGGACGATTGGAATTGGAGCGTGTGCGATTTGCAAACGTGGTGGGTAATTAAATCGAACCAAAATTTTGGATGGATGCCGGGGTTTTTTGCTTGAATCTGAAAGCGATAGCGACCTTGTGGCCGTGGCTACCGCCAATACTAAATAAAATCGTGCCGGGCCGTCGCGGGAGGAAGGCGGCAGGAAAGTAGGAGGAAGTAGGAACCCGTCTCTACTACTCCGGCTGCTCCCCGTAAATACTCCTGCTCCTGCGCAGTGCGCGCCGTGATAACATTCCCGCGTGTAATAATTAATGATTGGATCGTGCTGATCGGGTGGATCTCCTCCTGATCTCACCCCCTCCCGAGCCATCAGCCACAAATCCGTCGCACAGTAATCAGTAATCACACGGCAAACTCATGGGCAGGGGAGAATGATTAGTTGGCTGGCCGGCAAGGCGGCAGCGCCCCGTTGCTGTTGGGGCATGGGCAGGCCACTTCTGATCAGTCTCCCTGCTTGATTGATTAACACGCAACTGCCCTGTTGAGCCGAGGCCGAGCATCTCCTCCGATAAACAAATTGTAGAGGACTCTGCTAGGACTCCTTGACTTCCTCGTTTCCATTGCTGACCCAGCGTCCAAGTGTCGAACCAAATCCTCTTTCACGCTCTCACAAACAATTCTTAAGGCTGCTGAACTATTTTTTTATTGGACGATGAAACGGGACTGACGAGCGATCGGATTTGCGCAAACAAATACGGCGAAATTGTCAGCGCGCGCGCGCGTGTATGAACGTACGAGACCGGATCGTCGGTCACCTGCGCAGCGCAAGAAAAAGCGGATAGGTGCCGCACGTCACCCGATTTTGAAATTTCGAATTCGAAATCTTGCAGGCGGAGCGCTGAGAAATTTCTCGCGTCTTCGGCAGATCATGACGTACCTTAATTAATCTCAACTAGTTTAGTGGACGAGGACACTGCTTACGCAAGAAGTGTGGCACGGCATTGGCTACAAGCAGGTCGCGGTCGGCTATGGATGGTGTGACTCTACAACAACCTACTCTATCGCGCGCCGCGAGTTTGAACAAAATTTGCCCCAACTGGTGGACTTCGTTGACCGTACGTATTGCATGTGTAATTCAAAATAGCATGGCCACGCGCGGCACAAATTTGTATCCGCAAATTCGTATGTGTTTAGTTGCATATACAAAATGTCACAGGGATAGATGGTCCTAGTCTCCTAGATGTCACGTTTTAATTAATCGATTTATTACCAAACATATGTTATACCCCTTCGTTTTAAATTACCTTTTATTTTAGATTTTCTAGACACATTTTTTGCATTATGTATCTAGACATAATTATATATCTAGATGCATAACACATGAAATCTATCTAGAAAAGTCGAAGCTACAATTAATTAGAAATGGAGGGAGTACCATTTTAATAGAGAGTTATATCAAGCACGATGATTTTAGTATAATTAAGAATTCACCATCCAACCTTGAACCATTTCTATATGCGTGAATCAAATGCGTACAAAAACTACTTGTGAACGAATTTCAACGAGTATCATGCACCACACATGTAAAATGCATCCATAAAAGGTTGTACCAGGCAGAGGCGGAGTAGGGTTCGGCCGACGACTAGGGCTGACAAGAGGTACAATATAGAAAATGGGCTAAATTCTTAACTACATTGTTTGCTACAATGTTCTATAGTATGCAAAAGAAAAAAGGGTTGGCTACTAGGGCCTCGGCCTGGGAGGCCTGGGCTGCAGCTCCGCCACTGGTACCAGGTATACTTTGGTTTTGCATGGCTAGCCTTACAACATTGGATCATAACAGAGTGCACACAACTCCTTTTTTTTAGAGAGTAGCACAACTCCTTTTTTTTAAGATTGCACAACTCTTAATTTAACAACCAAATGCGTGGTTTCCTTAATTTAACAACCAAATGCATGGTTTCCTAAAAAAACTATATATAGAACCAAACTTAAGCCCAATTTCCCAACAATGAGCCCAACTAAATAATACTAAACGGCCTAAAGCACCTGCACCATATCTGGGCTGTTTGGGCCTGCGCACGACCCAACAACACGCCGAAAAACTTTTTTTCCCAAACAGAAGACGGACCAATTCCACCATCCCACGCGAACGCGTGTGCATCCCTTCCTCCTCCGATCGAGAGGCATCGAGCGAGCCAGGTCCCCTCGCTCCCCCTTCCCCGTCACCGCGACGCCTTGGCCCCTCGCTCCACCGCCCGCCCGCCTCCGCTTCTCGTGCGGCGACACCACGCCTAGAGATCGCCTCGCCACCCCGCCTGGTTCGGCTCGCCATTCCGCCCTCCCTGTCCGGCTCGATTGGTTGGCTGTTCGCGTTTCCGATCTGATCTGGTTGCGTGATGCTAGGTGCTGGGAGGTAGAGCGCGATGGCAGCGCCGCCGGCGAGGGCTCGAGCCGACTACGACTACCTCATCAAGCTGCTTCTCATCGGAGACAGCGGTGAGCTCGCCGAACCTCTCAGCCCCTTCCTCTTTTGTCGTATCTCGATCTGCGCGAGAGATCTGATTCGTTCGGGGTCATGTGGTTATGTTCCGTTTCTGTGTGATTTGGCGTTCCAATTGGGATCCAGCACCTAGATCAGTCTCTGCATATGGTTGCGTAAAATGTGAACGGTCGGATGAATCAAACCAATGAACGGCACTTGGGGTCTCACCTGTGTAACGTTCCTATTTTTCTAGTCAATGTGCCCCTCTTGAGGGCTCTGCTTCACATTAGGGAATTGTTGGGTGTGAAATGCGTAGTCTCGGGCACAAACTAGGCAATACCTCAAGTTGGAAACTGAAATTGTGCTATCTATAAGATAATTGAAGTGTTTGTGTTGGTATGCCTTGTTTTGCACTTCCAATCTATGGCCATGTTATTGTTCTCCTTGCAAGACAATTTGCAGCCATATACAGAAGCTTGTAGATAGGGGCACAAATTTAATTTTCTTTCCCCTCGCATGCAGCTTTTGAACCCAAAATAAAAAAAAAATCAACTAAGCAGTTTGCTTTGTCTGTGTGGCCTGACCAGTATTTATGCTGAAGTGCTCTATGCTCTTGTCTGAACAGCGACATAAAGCTATATATAGATATCATTTGTTTTGTTCAGGGTATTTCCTGCTAATATTTTTATGGACTGTTTCTTATATTTGTCGCGGCACAAGTTAGATTGTTGTTTGCTACCGCATAAGGTTTCTAATTACAAAATGTTGTGTGTATAGGTGTTGGAAAAAGTTGTCTCCTGTTACGGTTTTCAGATGGATCCTTCACCACGAGCTTCATCACTACTATTGGGTATGAGAGTAAAATCACAAAATCCCCTGGTTCAGAAATTATCATGCTACATGTGAAAGCTTGTATGAACTTATGAATTGCGCCCACTGGATTCTCAAAACAGTATTGATTTCAAGATAAGGACTGTCGAGTTGGATGGCAAACGGATTAAATTGCAGATCTGGGATACTGCAGGGCAAGAACGTTTCCGCACTATTACAACTGGTATGCTTGTTTTCTTTGAGCAAACTAGTTTATTTCTAAAAGTTGTTTGGCTGAAGTTGGTATTTCACCATTTTTCTTTGCAGCCTATTACAGGGGAGCTATGGGCATTTTACTTGTGTATGACGTCACAGACGAGTCATCTTTTAATAGTACTGACTTTATACTGAAGTGCTCTTTGATATTTCGCTCTGCGGCTTCCGATTCTGACACTACAAATATTACTGACCCGCAGACATCAGAAATTGGATCAGAAACATTGAACAGCATGCCTCGGATAATGTGAACAAAATTCTGGTAGGGAATAAAGCTGATATGGATGAAAGCAAACGGGTAATTCATTCCTACTCTTATTCTTTTTTTGATCCCTTAAACTTTATGCTTTTGAATAACTCTTGAATTTATTTCTTGTAGGCTGTACCCACTTCAAAGGGGCAAGCTCTTGCTGATGAGTATGGGATAAAGTTCTTTGAAACGGTCAGTGCAAGTTATAGTTTTTATTCGGACATTCCTTTATTGTAGCATAACTGATCATTCAAAGTCACATTTGATTTGTTTGTGATGCATAATTTATTTATTGTTCTCTGCAGAGTGCAAAGACAAACCTGAATGTTGAGCAGGTTTTCTTTTCGATAGCAAGGGACATCAAACAAAGACTCTCAGAGACCGATTCGAAGCCTGAGGTGCGACCCGTTTCATAGATTGGACATGTTTACTTTCTTTAGCAGACCCACCTTAGTTCTTGTTCTTATCTTCAGGATCGAACTATCAAGATCAAGGCCGAAGGGGACACGGAGACGACAGATGCACAGAAATCAGCTTGCTGTGGCTCCTGAACAGTTGTAACAGCAAGATTTGGTGTTACTGCGCATGTAATTCTTACCATTTTATATTCTTTGCAAGCAACTCTCCTTGTGCGTTTCTTAAGTCATCTCAATTGTTGGGATTTGGACCAATGGGTGTTAAGTCAGAACATTTACTTGTTATATTGGTGGAATCACTGGTCTTGATAACTATGGGCGCATATACAACTGGGTGGCTGGTTTGATCTCGCTAAGCCTGTAAAGGGTCGGGTCGGCCCACCTGTGAAGTCGCTCCGCTCCTTAATTCAGCCCACGGTTCGACGCGGGGCGCTCCTAAAGGCTCCTAAAGAAAAAAGGAGCGAGCGGGTCGTGCTCCTGATAGCCCGAGGTGACCCTAGGGTCGAACCTGCTCGCGGCGGCGGCGCTGTTCCCGGCCGCCTCGCTCTCCTCCGAGTCTTGCCCTCGCCGCCGTTATTCTCCTCCGCCATTACCACGCCAGACGGGTGGCATCCCAGAACGGCGGAGCGGCGACTGCTGCACCTCCTCCACCACAGCCCGAGCGCGCGCACCCGCTCGAGCTCCTCGCGTTCGTCGTCCGCACTCGCCCTCGCCGAGGCGCGCCGCCGCGTTCGCCTTCTCCCCGGCGGAGGCTACCTCCGGCCTCCCGTATCGGAAGTCAAATCGCCTCCCGCAGCAGTGTTGCCTCATCGCCGTCGAAGGGGGTTTCGATGGCCGGATCCCCGTCGTTCTTGCCGCCTGCCGACATGGCCTCGGACAGATCACCTCGCCACAGTCACGAGCTCCATGGAAGCGGCGAGTCAACCCCTCTCCCCCAGCATCCTGATCTATGGTGAGATAAAGCTGTGCCTCTTCTTTTTTTTTTTTTGAGTTTGCAGTCTGCTCTTGTTCTTGTTCCTGTGATGTGTGAGCATGGTTAGAGAGTAAAGTGTCGATTTATTCCCACCCTACCTGCAGTTAGAATATATGTATCCTGTCCAATCGATTGGTGAAATGGTTTGGTATCTCTGTAATTATCCTAAGGTGAAAACTTCAAGAGAAGAATTTTTTTCTTGGCTTTATGATGTATGAAACATTCAGGTGGCAATTCTCTTTGTTCTATATGCTGTAGTGAACCTTATAATCGTCCAGTGGCCAAAAGAAAAGGAGGCCCTTAAGTTCACTGAAATGGATGGGGGTGCTTATCTTCTTTAATGAACATAACTAATTAGATTTTTGTAAGAAGTTTGATTATAACACGTAGACATTCTTGGGTGCTGTTCAGACTGCATGAAAAGGTTACTTTCTATGCTGGTTCTAGGAGGTTAGTTAGTATCAGCACCGACCATTGATGCTTCTTGATCAGCATATTTTGGCACTTCTTTACTACAGAGGTTTAAGCATGTACTATGACAAAATTAGTATCAGCACCGACCATTGAAGCTTACTGGAACATGTCATGTAAGCTAGATTTACAGCTTGTTATCCCAATGAATGTTGTTGCTGGACCTATGATGCTTTGTGTCAAAGTTAATGTGTTAAATGCTACCTTTGTGTTTCCAGAATTATAGAACTTGTATGATGGGTTCATTTTCCTTGTCTTCACTTCAGTAAAGCACATGTTTATCTGTACTGAAAGGCTGCATAGTTTGAGATATTTCTAGCAATGCATGGTAACACAAAGTTTAGAATTGAAAGAGCTCTGCATTAACCTCAAAACTGCAGATCTCCAGACTTCAATTACTTGAGTTTTCTTTTCTTTTTTTAATTGTAGACTGACGTGACTCTATACAACATGCATTTTGCTTGTACTGATAAACTGATGTGCTTGTAGACTGAGATTACATTGCAGTTGCTAGTTTTAGCAGCCAGTTCGTGCTAGTCAGCATTTGTAGACTTTCTGATTACAGCAAGATTTTGCCCTCTTGGCCAACTAAATGCGAGATCTGTACTCTGAAGATTACAGGCAAAACCTGCTGCCAACTCGATGTGAGATGATTTCTTCATGCAAATATATTAATATAAAATGTGCTTCTAGTAATAAATATAGTTGGCCAGATGCAACACACATTTGGTAGTGCTATAAATAGGGGCGCGGCATTGCCGCGCCATCCTCCATATGCTCAATTTTACTTACTCTTCTGAAATCGAACTAGCTCCAGGTCTTGTTAATATACTACATATGCTCAATTTTGTACTGTAATCGAACTGAAGTAGCATGACTCTCCATATTACTTACTCTTCTGACAAGAACTTTTCTTTTACCTGAAGCCACTCCCCACCACCGTCCAACAGTGCAAGTCCTAATCTTCCGAATGAATATCGTGTGTGGTCCCCACTGACGGCCACTTCGCCGACATATACTGGTGAGTAGATATACTTTTGGCCACAAGAACATCAGACATTTCTATGTTTGCTTCTTGCAGTTTGCAGATGAATATGGAGATGAATAATTCCTATAAATCATACTGTAAATCATACTGTCTAGTGTCTACGACCTATCTGACTTTCGGCAGTCTAGCAGATGAATAATTCAGTACTACTACAGACTACAGTCCATCCATATTAAAATCTTTTCTATCTTTTCACATAGGAAACAAATTCGAATTTGTTCATTCACCTACAGAAACTGACAAATGGTTAGCTGGACGTGAATATATTTCCACTGTATATTGGGAGTGTAACTCACAGTAATACAATGTGTTGGTTAAAAGATTAACTCTGTCCTTTTGAAGATGTGTTATCTGTGTTATTTTTTCATTTAGCTTGCTGGAAGATGAAGCATAAATAAGCCTTTGTTTTTTTTGTTGACAGGAATCAATGAAGATGTTGAAACGTGTGATAATGATGCTGACAATAACCTGCACCAATCCGAGGAAGTTGATCCATCCATCAGATCAGTGATTGAAAGGGCGACTAAAAATTTCAGATCCCAATGTTGGAAAGAATTCGAACCAATCATTGAAGATGGGGTAGTTGTGAAAGGAAGGTGTAAGCATTGTGATATTGAGATGGCTGCCAAACGAGGTGCAGGGACAAGTTCTCTTCTAACACATTTGAGAAGATGCAAAAAAAGGAGCAGGGGTCTTCGGATTGTGCAAGAGTTGAGTTCTACACTGAGGTCTCCTTGTGGCAGTAAGTTAAAGGATTGGAGCTATGATCCAGATGTGTCACGGTATGAGCTTATGCGGATGATATCTTTGCATGAGATTCCCTTTCTCTTTTTGGAGTATGATGGTTTTAGGAGATTTGTGTCTAGTCTGAACCCACTATTCAAGATGCCATGTAGGACTACAGGTAGGAATGGTTGTATGAAAGCCTTCCATGAGATGAAAGTTGCTCTCAAGGAGACATTCAGAAATGCAGGTAATAGGTTCTCTTTGACCACGGATATGTGGACTAGCAATCAAACATTGGGGTACATTGTTGTAACATGTCACTTCATTGATGACAATTGGAAATTACAGAAAAGGATAATCAAGTTCATTGATGTCAAGACTCCACACACTGGACTTGAGCTTTACAATAATATTCAGAACTGCATTCAAGATTGGTCAATTGAAGATAAGTTATTTGGGATAACTCTTGATAATGCTGCAGCAAATAACTCGATGATTGACTTGTTGAGGCATAATCTGAAGCTTAGGGGACTTTTACCAGCAGAAGGGGAGCTGCTTCATCATCGGTGTGCCGGACATGTCATAAATCTCATCGTGAAGGCTGGACTTGAAGTTGTGGAGCCAGTTGTTGAGAATATCCGTGAAAGTGTCAAGTATATACGTTCATCTGTGTCCAGAAAGCAAATGTTTAAGGAAATAATTGCCGAAGAAGGAATTGCATGCAAGAAGAAGCCTGGGCTTGATGTTGTTACAAGATGGAATTCGACTTTATCAATACTGAAAACAGCCTTAGAGTACAGGGTAGCATTTGAAAAGTTGAAAGGCCAGGATCAAAAGTACACATATGCACCATCCCTAGTGGAATGGGAAAAGGCTGAGGTTCTTTGTAGGTTGCTAACTGTATTCAAGGATGCGACACAAGTTATTTCAGGTACCCAATACCCCACTTCAAATCTGTACTTTCATCATATGTGGAAGATTAAGCTGACTTTGGAACAAGAACCCCCGTCTGAAATTGCCACAGTGTTGGAATATATGAAGAATAAATTTAACAAATATTGGAATAAGTCATATGTGTTGCTTTGTGTGCCTGTTGTCTTTGACCCAAGGTATAAGCTCAAATTCATTGATTTTCTTTTCACTGAGTCATTTCCCACCCAAGCTAAGCAAAAGTTTGCCAAAGTCGAAAGACTAGTTCGAAGCCTGTTTCAAGCATATTCTTCTCAAGGAAAATACTCAAACATAGCATCTAGTGTGCAAGGTGTAGTGGATCATGAAGTGCCTTCCATAAAGGATGATCCTTGGGCTGCATGGGATCGACAACTTAGTAATGATCTTCAGTCACAAATGAGTACAGAACTTGACAGATATTTAGATGAGAACCCAGTTCCAAGGTCTAAGGAATTTGACATCTTAAAGTGGTGGATGGCTAATGCAACCAAGTATCCGATTCTTGTTCGTATAGCAAAGGATCTGCTAGCCATTCCAGCTTCATCTGTAGCCTCAGAATCAGCTTTCAGCACAAGTAAAAGAATAATCAATGATTTTCGTAGCAGCTTGACGCCTGAGATAATAGAAGCGCTGATTTGCACACAAGACTGGTATCGAGCAGAAGGTAAATTTCATTCCCTGAACTATGTGTTGACATTATACAATCAGATTCACTAGGAGTGTAAATCTAAATCGTTGTTAATTGAACCTATCGCAGGATCATCTGAGTTTAGTATGAAGTCTATCAATGATCTTATCATGGGTGAAATGGGTGAAATGACTGAGAACGATACCAGGTAATCTTTGGCTATAGCATTGAATTGTTAAAAAATTAATTTTGCAAATGGTGCCATATGCTCCAATTCATTGATCTGTGTACTGTTCTAGTACTTGACGCATGTTCTGAACTGCAAGTTGGCATTCTCTAACTCCAAGTTGACATTCAAGTTGGCATGCTGTCTTTTTTTTCATTTGCAACAACAGGAGTTCATGTTTCATTCTCTAACTGCAAGTTTCAATATGTTTCATATTGCTGGTTTTTTGTTTCCTGCTTAAGGGAATAGAAAAAAAACATGTGTGTTATAGTCTGAATTTCTGAATTTTGTTTCCTGCTTAGGCATTTAGGCAATGAATGAATTTCCTGTTTCACCCTGTTTTTCCTTTTTTTCAATTTCAAAAAGCATGCACAGCAAAATTTTGGTATTAATATATAGCACTACTGTTTAGGGTCTAGCCTCATCATTTCTGTAGTAGGTTCTAGCTTGTCAATTACTTCTCTGTAGGACTTTAGCCTACCTATTTCCAATTTCATGTTTGGTTATTATTTGATGACGGGTTAGAGTTTCCTGTGCTTTAATTGGCCTGAAATGGTTCAGATCATATACTGAAGTAGTGTTTTCTCTTTGGCTGCTAGTGGTAGTGTATTTGCAGTGAAGCTCGAATGGGGAATCTTCAGCAGCTTGTAGCTGTGCCAAGTATTGCTCAATAGGACTTTAGTCTAGACATTTCTAATTCAAGTCCACGCACTATGTTTTGCTCTGTTTACAAGAGCATCATTTCGACGCAGCAGATTATTCGCTGCCATGGGCACCCATGCATGTCGTCCCATGATGCCTGCTGGCTGCCATTGCCACCATCCAACCCCAACCAGCTGCTACGCAGACAGAGAGAGGGGCCTAAGTTCAGTAATCATACATGCTTTTTGCTCTATATCCATGGAGATTTGCACATCACAAAAAAATGCAGCCACTTTTGCATCTGAGTTTTAGGATTTCTTCAGAACTACCGCATTATTTGGTAATCACTAGCATCGATTGATCAGTGAGACGCATGTGTCGAGATCGTTTTTCAGATTGTAGTGCTCACTAGCATCAACTAGACTGTCATAACATTTAAAAGACGGCCATGGTGTTGGCCTCGCCTCATATTAGCACTGTAATTGGTATTCCTCATAACTTTCTTGTTGGTTGTGGCTTCCTGTCGCAGAAAACTAATATTGTGATTCTCTTTACCGTGTAGGCTGTGATTGGTGGATGCAACTCTGTTGCTATGCTCCGGTCTGTGTTGATTTGGAGTGGACAGTTCGTAGCATATAAAACATCCATTTGAATATATATGTTCACATGATTACACTTAGTATTTGATAGAATTACTGTTCTATGGTGAAAGAACAGCGAGCAGCAGATATGACACATGCTGATGATGTCCTTGGAAGCTCTTGGATTTACCATTTTGAGGGGATGGTGACTGAATTTTGTATTTTCTGCATTGAAAGGAATTTAGTTGATAAAATGATTGATCTGCCCTGGGATTATGAGGAAGAGAAATATTGATGTCCTGTTATACCTCGTACAACTTTTCTTTATTTGTCATCATGTTTCATGATCTTGATGTCCTGCTCTTATAAAAACTAAAAAACAATCTTCGTATGTTTGAACTTAAAAATAACACATTCACTCAGGTTTGATCTTTTCCTTGAAAACTATGGTATATGAATATGGATTTCACATGATTACACTTAGTATTTGATAGAATTACTTCATATTATCTTATAGTTCTAAAAACAAGCACGAAGAAGAAAAATTGTCTACTGTAGGTCGGTAAGAAAATTTCCAAAAAAAAAGGAAAAAATCAAGGCGAAAATCAAGGCAGCCCTTTACTTAAAAAAAAAAGGCCGGCCCAACAAGACTCCCGTGAGCCAGGCAGGTTCGAACCCAGGGTACCCCTGGAGCCGGCGGTTCACGTGCCGACATGGAGCGGGGCGACCCTCGGTCCTGGCTTGCCGCGGACGGATCGGCGGGTCGGCGGCAGGATCGCTCCGCTCCGCACCGTTTGCAGGACTAGATCTCGCGCACTTAGAGAACATTCATGAACATCGAATTGTGCATCTCTTTTCAGTTTTATGCCTTTTACTTGCGACATTATTAACATTTTGCTGAATTCCTGTGGAAACTGGTAAATTGGAATTGAAGCATATTATGCTAGACCTAGGCATATTTCATGTAAAAACAATTATGACCCTTGTTTTCTTGAGAAGAAAAATATTTCTGTGCAGTATCCTGTAGAACACAATTTATATATCGTTAACAAGTGACCAGTCAATATTTTTTTTATCCAAGACTTACATAAATGAATCGTGTTGTATTGTATGATATGTACAAAACTCTGAGGAACTCGAATACAAACCCAGGCCAAAAAAAAAAAAACCGAAAGAAACACGACTGATTTCATCATGATGGGACAATGTTGAGGTCCAAGCCCAGCAGTCCTCTCGCTTCGTGGGGCTTGGGCTCGGCTTCTTCGGCTAGCCCGCGGGAAGTGGCGGTGGCGCTCTGCCTCTCCTCCCCCTCGGCCACGGCGGCACGGTGGCGCCTCATGTGGCCCCCCAGCGCTTGCCCGAGCGCGAACTCGACGCCGCAAACCGCGCACCCATGCGCGCGAGGCTTCGCCGGAGCGGCCGCGGCGGTCTCACCCGCGCGCGGGCGCTTGTGGCTCGCGCGGTGCCCGCCCAGCGCCTGGAACGACGGGAACCGGCGGTTGCACGTCTTGCACTCGAACACGCGCGGCGAGGCCGGTGGCTCACCGCCGCCGCCGCCGCCGCTGCGCGCGAGCAGCAGCATGACCCCTTCGGCCACGCTGATGATGCCCAGCTCCGCCGGCTCTTCTTGCCCGAATGTCAGCCTCTTCATCGTCGTCACGAAATGCTCCGTTGCTACGCTGTATGTGTGATGTATACTAAAGTGAGAGGCTTCTATCTGATTCTAAAGTATTTATAGAATCGGTGCTGGAGATGGCATTTCCCTTTTTCTAAAAAAAAGAGAGAGAGATGGCACTTGTTGTTCAGCTGACTTGCTGCTTCTTGTGTTATTAAATACCAGACATGATAGAATTGACTTAATCAGCTGATGACACCCTAACCCACGCTTGGGTTGATGGAGATTTTGAGTGTTCAGTAAGTTTTGCATTTCGGCTATCTAGCTATCCTCACTATTTGTCTCATTGCTTGTCTAATCTGCAAGCTACGTACTACAATAATGCCGTTAAGTTATCTAAATCTCACTGCAATTATTCCTTTCATAATTACTTGACTAATTGGATATGTGCTGTCACTGCAGAAACAAAGCATTTTTTAAGGGGGCCAAGCGTTAGCTGACCTCATCTTGATTGGTCGGTCAAGGTAGGTGGTATTATCTGTCTGGCCTGGCCTTTGACTCGCTAAATTCTCGATTACGTATTTGACAATATAATCTGAGTATCTGACTTTTGGACGGATATCATTTACAACAGTGGAATCGAAATCAGTATCAACGAGACACATACAACATTTTCTCCGACTTGAAATTGAAAAATGCTAAGTGGAATGCTAAGCTAGTGAGCACGGCTTAGAGCTTTTACAAGAGGCCGGCGTGGAGCTAGAGTATGTAGTACACAATGATAAATCTCATCGCGTCATCCATGGCCCTCACAGACAGATCGTTTATCTATTTTCATAATTTCATCTCGTGCTGCTGCTTATATGGCATCAATCAGACTGTAACTGAATTATATATTTGTCAATGCATCTTCGAACAACACTATGCAGTTGGTCATCTGACTGTCCAGTACAATTATGCACCCTCTTTCCCTGATTCATGAACAGCTGAGCTAACCAACCTTGCTAGTGACGCAAACCTGCATCACGTCGCCATGTTCCCGAGCTCGAAGGAGACCTTTTTTATATCAGTTTTTTTAAGACGATTATATCAGTTTTTTTTAGAATTACAAGACAATTATATATATCAGCCTATTCGTTTGGTTAGTGGCTAGTGGCTGTAGCGGTGGGCACTTTGAACCCGAAAACCGAACCGAACCCAAATAACCTGAATTCTCGGTCTATTCGGGTTTCGGGGTTCGGGTTCAGTCCAGATAAATTTATAATTCAGAGTTCGGATTCGGTTTTGGTTCTTGTGGTCTATAACCCGAATAGACCGAATAACCCGAAATTCAATACAGGGGTGGGCACTTTGAACCTGAAACCGAATCGAACCGAACCCAAATAACCCGAATTGTCGGTCTATTCGGGTTTCGGGGTTCGGGTTCGGTCTAGATAAATTTATAATTCAGAGTTCGGGTTCGATTTCGGTTCTTGTGGTCTATAACCCGAATAGACCGAATAACTCGAAATTCAATATAGTTGCATATTTCGATTCAAACTATGATGTTACAACTTTGTGTTTTAAATTAATTTTTGAATTTTTTTATGAACTTGTTAGTTACTTGCTTTAGTCGAGTAGTCCTTAAATCCATAGAGTTGAAATGAGATGGGAATTTGAATTTTTACCACAGAGTTTTGAGAGGTGACAATAATACTTATGAAAATTCGGGTAATTCGGTGGACCGAATAGACCGAACCGAAATAATTGGTCTATTCGGGTTCGGTTCCTATTATTCTTTTTAAAACTTTGGTCATCACTTTTCCAAAACCCGAAATTCTCAAACACCGCATAGACCGAACCGAAATGACCGAATAGACCGAATGCCCACCCCTAATTCAATATAGTTGCGTATTTTGATTCAAACTATGATGTTACAACTTTGTGTTTAAACTATTTTTTTGAATTTTTTCATGAACTTGTTAGTTACTTGCTTTAGTCGAGTAATCCTTAAATCCATAGAGTTGAAATGAGATGGAAATTTGAATTTCTACAATAGAGTTTTGAGAGGTGACAAGAATACCTATGAAAATTCGGGTATTTCGGTAGATCGAATAGACCGAACCGAAATAATCGGTCTATTCAGGTTTGGTTCCTATTATTCTTTTTAAATTTTCGATCCTCACTTTTCTAAAATCCGAAATTTCCAAACACCGAATAGAACGAACCGAAATGACCGAACAGACCGAATGCCCACCCTAGGATGGCTGATGCTGATTTGTTCTGAGAGGAAAATACTATTGTATGCTGATAAGCTAGACAAACTGGCGTATATCAGTTGAGAATTGAATGGGACCCAAGTGAACTCTGGGCCAGGGTCAGCTCCATCTCCCAACTGGGCCGTTCTAATAGGTTTAGACGGGCTGATTGTCACCGTTTCAAGTTTTTTTTCCAGATCTGGCCCAATACTGTTTTTGAATTTATGTGCGTTGTTGGGCTAGCCTCTGTTTTCTAACTCAACAAGCCATCCTCCTCCTCCCTCCGCCGTCTCCGCTCCGCCGCTTTATTCCTCGCCGGAGTGGAGGGGTCGAAGCGAACCAAAAACCCCAACTACACACAGCGAAGAGAGCGCATCCGCCTCCCCTCCGCTCCGCAGCCATGGCCGCCGCCGCCGGCGTCGTCGCCGAGCCCAAGACCAAGTACGATCGCCAGCTCAGGTAACCCTTCGGCGCGCATCTGCCTTCGCCCCTCCCATCTCCACTACCTCCCCGTCTCCACGTGATCGATGAGTAGATTCCGAGCGATTGCGTCCATTGATTCTAGGGTTTAGGGTTCTCGAGCTACTGAATTTCGCTATTGGGATCCAGCTTCAGCTCCGTTTGGATGTGTTGTCCCATCTAGGGTTTAGGCTCCTTTTTGTCACTCGGATTTGCTAGCACTAGCGCTCTGATGCAGAAGGAATCTGACGTGGTTACGAGGCTGCTCTTGTTTCTAGACTTGAGCTGATGAGCGGTGCAGACCTTGCATTTGGAGCCGGGGTTGCTTGCAAGTTATTAGGTACTGATTAGTTAGGCTTGTCTCGCAGTTCCATAGATTCCATTACAGTTAATTTGTGCCTTAAGTTGGCATTCTGATGGAAAGGTCCAAGTTAGTAGTGATTTAACGATTTTTTCTAGGTTTGGTGGAATTGGGTACTTGGGGTTGCATAGCCTAAGCTAAAACTATACACATATAGAAAGTTAAGTCCATGCGAATCTCAGAGCCAGCTTCCATGCCAAGTGTTACTGTTCATTAGATGGTATTTGTCTAGGTTGGTGAATTTTGGTTCATTTGATGATTTTTAGTTGATGGTTATATGACAACTGTTAGCTGTCTCCCCCTCAATTGATCTGCATGTATTTTAGACTCTTTGATCTTGGTGTTGTGTCATCTCGTCCTGGCATTATGATCAGAGAGTTACCATGACTTCGAAATTATTTACAGCCACAAATTCAGCATTGCTAGTTTGGCAATGCTGCAACAAAAAGAAAAATCCTGTTTCTCTATTGCATAATTCTTCTATGTTGATTATGGTACAGGAAAAGAGTATTTGATGGCGTAAGCATTGTTTTATCAAGTTAAGGAAATTCAATTTGTCATTTTGCATGTGTTTTCCAATAGTTCCTTAGGTATACACGTTATTTGTTATCTGCTTGTTTTACTCACCCATTGAATTAGATAGCTTACCAGATATTGAAAGCTACCTGTTTTTCTCTAACTAAGTACAGGATATGGGGTGATCAAGGACAAGCCGCACTTGAGAATGCTAGCATATGCTTGCTTAACTGTGGCCCTACTGGAACTGAAGCATTGAAGAATCTTGTGCTTGGAGGAATAGGAAGTGTCACTGTTGTTGATGGCTCCAAAGTCGAAGCATCTGATCTCGGGAATAATTTTTTATGTAATTTCTGTGCTATGTGGCTCTACCTGTTCGTATGAACTCGTCCTCCTGAAATTGATGGAACTCATATTCTTGAATTATTTTTAATGCAGTGGATGAAGGATGTTTGGGGCAACCAAGAGCTAAGTCCATATGTTCTTTCCTACAAGAGCTGAATGATGCTGTTAAAGCCAAGTTCGTTGAGGAGACTCCAGCGACTTTGATAGACACCAATCCTTCATTCTTTTCCCAGTTCACTGTCGTCATTGCTACTCAGGTGTGTTCTCCAGTCTACTTTAGAATGAATTGCAAAAATGTGATTGCTCTGGTGGATTTGTTTCCCTATAAACAGAAATTTTGGGTGTATGAGTAGTTATATGTTTTTTCTGTTAAAGATTGAATAAAATGATCGCGAGATAAGAATCAGTAAGAGGACTAGGACTATTAGGAGGTTTATAGATTCAAAGTAATACTACCAAAAATTGTAACTGTGGTTGCTAATTTTTTTTGTTAGAATTGAGCAAGAAAGAAATGTCTTTGGGCATAAAATTATTAGAGCTCTAAATCTGTGATGACCTTTCCAGTGGACTGAATCTGTTGAACATTGTGGATTGTTTCTCATATTACATAGTATGTGCATCTTAATTGTTAAACTAGCAAATTTCTCAATGGTTGATTATTCAACCAGTTTCTTCTGATTTTTTTTACTGAAGCTAAATAAAGTTTTGTTGCTTGCACGATTGTTTCTTTTAGCAATAGTTTTGTTCTGTTGATTGACAGTACTATTGTTCAATTATATGCTTAGGATTTTATCGTCACTTGTGCTCCATGATAGTAGAGTTCCTCACTCTTCATTTAGAGTATTGGTGGCAAAAAATATGTGTGCACTGAACCCTCAAAATATTTTTTTAAAATTCAATGCCATTTTATCTATGGTGCAGCTTCCAGAGAGTTCTTTACTGAAGCTAGATGATATCTGCAGAAAAGCAAATATCGTGTTGGTTGCAGCACGGTCATATGGTCTAACAGGTCTGGTCAGGGTCAGCGTCAAGGTAAATATACTTACATCCAAACTTTAGGGTCTACATGATTAATTATCATGACAACACAGTCATGGGTGGCAAGACTTGGCGATTTTGAAAACTGGGCCTTGTTGTATGGCTAGTTTCTATGCCACCCATACAAACTAACCTTGTCGGCAGGACTTCACAACAGAAGCATTTTGGGAGGGTTGATAAATCTATTTGTTTGTTATTGGCCAGGAACACTGTGTCATAGAATCAAAACCAGATCACTTCTTGGATGACTTGCGCCTTCACAATCCATGGGCTGAACTCAAGCAGTAAGAATATATACATTCATTATAAACAGTTGTATTTGTACACGAGCAATGTTATTGCTGACAATTCTACTATGCAGGTTCGCAAAATCAATTGACATAAATGATAAAGATCCTGTCGTGCACAAGCATACACCATACATTGTTATCCTTGTGAGGCTTGCAGAAAAATGGGCAGATGCACATGATGGTAATTTACCTTCAACTAGGCAAGAGAAAAGGGAGTTTAAGGTACATTCTTTTCATTGCTGGCGAGCCAAAAAAAAAAGTGTTATAAAGGATTTGCACTGACTAAACTTTTTCTCTTGTCAGGACCTGATCCGGGCCCATATGCTTAATTTAGATGAAGAAAATTACAAAGAAGCTGTGGAGTCTTCATATAAAGTCTCAGTCACTCCAGGATTCAGTAAGTTGCTTTTACGTCTCCTTATCCCAGCACAGTTTTAACAGGGTCTACCACTGACCTTTCTTAAATAGTAAAAAGGCAAATTTACCTGACTTAGCAAGAAGTTACAACTATTGTCTGCATAATTAGTAAACTTAGCCTGTGTTGTGTCACCCAAATGCTGGATCGTAAGCTTATGTATGGCTTCACGTGCACTTATTTCCTTCATTTGTACCAGTTGTAGATTCACACTTTTGTGAATCAGTAGTATTGAAAATGTTCTTGACCCTGTATTTTCTCTATTTACCTTATCCACTTCTATCTATCAAATATTTAGCTTAATTTTTTTGGATTTACATAATTACATCCATCCATACTTCATTATTCTTGGATGTTTAGTATAACATGCAAGGAGCTTTAGTAGTTGATGGAAGATGGGACACTTTGTTTGATTGAAGCACTGAGCATCAGTTGCAACATCTCGACCACTTTGTACCTTGATGTGTATGCGTTTATAACATTCTATTTGTATGTTTCAGCTACCATTTGTATGTTGTATGACATTCTAGTAAAGCAGCACCCAGCTGATCCTTGGCACACTAGACAGTATATTGGTGACTATGGGCTGGCTGAGATGACTTAATTAACATGCAAAATTTGTAGATATCATTTCTGATTATATTACTTAGGGAACAATAATACATATCTTTCAAGTTCCCAAACTTTGTTGTATGGTTTTATGTTCTTACTTATTGCTTAGATCCACAAGCTTACTTGTACAAAATGGTGCGTGCAACAGTACAAATATGCAGGTTCTGACATTGATTTCTGTTAGGTAATGAGATCCATCAGATAATTGATGATAACTCCGCGGAAGTCAATTCATCTTCAACGGATTTCTGGATTTTAGTGGCTGCTTTGAAGGTATATATCATATTATGATTATAATGTACGGAATGTTGACTTTGTTAGCATATTCCATGATAGGCCATTCCATAAAAGTTAGCCACTATGCTTAAAAGTTTGTGTGGCTTCATTATGACTGGATGCTGATTCATTCGCTATGGATCTATTACCTGGCCTCCTTTTCTGTTGTTAAAAGCAGATAGTCTTTTTTTCTTGGTATATCTTACTGCCAGCTTTTAGTCTAGTTCGTGCCAACATCTGTTTCCATAAATGTAGTCAAGGCATCCTGAAAATATACAAATGACATTACTTGGGTACCTCCTAGCTTTATTTTGTGGACATGTGCAGCCCTAGCTGAAATTGTGCTAAAATATTGGGCCATTAAAATAACCAAGGTGCCCTAAACTTAAAAACCTGAATACTGTGCTTTGGATTAGAAGGCTTCTAAGATGAACCTATGGTTTCATTTGCTAAAGAAGTCCCAATTAGAGCATAGAGGCCAGTCCACAAATAGTCTTTATTACCATGGTTTCCAACTTTTCATAACTTGCACTGTTCTCTATATCTCTGATGCCAGGAATTTGTTGCAAATGAGGGCAATGGTGAGCTGCCTCTCGAGGGAACAATTCCTGACATGACTTCACTTACTGAGTCAGTTTCTTATAGCTGCTTCTGCCATCTTCAGATTCAGATTCTGTTACTCCAACTATATCATCTTTTTCTGTGTGAATTATTTAATGATTCTCTTTTGTGATCTTACAGGTATTATGTGAGCCTACAAAAGATTTACCAAGCTAAAGCTGAAGCTGACTGTCTTGCCATGGAGAATCGCGTAAAGAATATCTTGAAGCGGATTGGTAGGGATCCGGATTCTATTTCAAGGACATATATCAAAACATTTTGTAAAAATGCTAGGAAACTCACGGTAAGCTTCTTTCTTCCGTTGTCATGTCTTGTAGCTTCTGTTTATAGTTGCAACTTATCTTACTGCATGATGCGCTCAACTGTGACAACTACATTTTAGTGAAATCTGTTAATTTATTCATGCCAGAATGTTAAATTGGATAGTAGGTGGTAATTTATTCACACCAGAATGATAAATTGGATATTAGGTGACTTTATTGATGTGCAGATATAAAAGTTTTTTCTCACTGTCAAGTGAAAGAGGCATAAAAGTTTGTCATTGAGCCACATTTTACTACGTATGCATTGCCCATTGCATCTATCAGGGGCATTATGTTGTTCTATAAGTTGTAAACTTTCAGTGGTGTGAATAGATATAAAGACACGCAGCTCTCCTGTGTGTTCGAGAGAAAAAAACTATCAGTTGTGTGAATAGATATAAAATTATTATTTTAATCTGGCTGTCTATTTCCAATGTCTAGGTCTGTAGATATCGTAGTATTGCGGAGGAATTTAGCTCTCCCATAGTCTCTGAGGTCCAAAGGTATTTCACCGATGAAGATTACAGGTCAGCAGCCATTGCACTGAATTTTCTGGTTCATATCTTGTTTGTATTGTTTTTGTTAGTAAATGAAAGGAAGTGATATGCATGTTCCAGATTTGATGTTAGTACATGTATCACATTCCTGCGATGTTTTTAAGCAAGCATGACATGCCCTTTATGTTTTAATGTGTTTACTAGGCAGTTCTGGGTTATTTTAGCGCTATCATTTCTGTGATGTGTCACCATAACAGTTAAGACTTGTCGTTCTAGGATATGTTATCATTTCTTCAAAGATAAAAGAGAACATTTCTTGAAACTGTCAAAACTGCGGTGCGAATACAGATTTTTACCATGAATATGGTTGCGAACATCCAAAGCAGTTAATTTTATCTTTGTAGTCATATTTAGTCATCTCATAAATCCTGGGTTTGGATATGTTTACAAACTATTGTCTGTTGAAATATCTACCTGGTGGTTTAAATTTTAATTATTTTCACTGAATTGTCCTCTCTAATGAATGTCAAATGTTACTGCAGTTATGCAATGAATTTCTACGTTCTACTACGTGCCGTTGACCGATTGGCTGCCAACTATAGTAGATTACCTGGAATCTTCGACAGGTACTTGAGAAAAATGTTCATTTGCTATTGGTGAACATTATTATCTCACCTGTAGAGAAATGATTCTGTTTTTTATAATACTGATTATACACTGGATTCGATAGTGAAATTGATGAGGATATCCCTAGGCTGAAGACTGTTGCCGCTTCAGTGCTAAGTGAGATGGGCTTGAGCGGAGCATCCTTAACTGAAGACCTGATAGCTGAGATGTGCCGGTTTGGGGGCGCAGAGATTCATGCAGTGGCGGCTTTTATTGGTGGTGTCGCTTCCCAAGAAGTAATAAAGGTCTGTTATTGCTTGACTGAAATTATTAAGTGATATACTCCTGATCGTACATGGCGTGACCCCTTTATACATAATTTCCTCCAATCCAAAATGGACACCGTTCCAGAATTTTACACAAAATTGAAAAGATTGGCAAAAGGCATCTTGAATTCATAGGGGGATATACACTTGGGCAGGAGCTATTAATAAACATGTATTTGGAAATTGAAAATGTATTATTACTGATTGCTGTTCTTATTCCATCGTCCAGCTGGTCACCAAGCAGTTTGTGCCGTTGCGGGGAACATTTATATTCAACGGAATCGACCTCAAATCTCAAGTTCTGGAGCTATAACATGGTTATGGAGCGTTCCACCTATTGGCTTCATTTGAGTTGCCCCCAGGTTTTGTGCCATGGCCTCGCAGTACAATGCAATCAGCTCGCTCTTGTACTTACCAAAAAGATTTGATCCGAACTGGGTCATTGTACCGACGAAGAGCCAAATCTGCATGATATTTAGATGAGAGGCATTTTCGGCATGTAACTCTATATAATCTATTGCTGTTTCTATCTTTGAGGTCAGGGAAACGAGTTGTCGAAAAGTGGTAGGTGTTTAAGAATGCATCCTAAAAATCACTCTCCCTTCTTGGAGTATCCAGAACGCTGTAATTTTCAATACATATGATCTATGCAAGTGCGCAGCAAATTCCTATATCACGCGGGTTGTGCTGCAGTAGACCAGAGCAGTCACATTCCAAAATCGATGGGCTGTTATGCTGTACACTGTTGTAGAGCATGGGATTGTCACCGTCCAAAAAAATGGAGCTGCACGTGGAGCACAGAAATGATATGGACGGGCTGGAAGTCTGGAGCTTGCTTAATTACGGATTGACATGTGCGCGAGCTGACGGGAAATTAAAACGATGACTCAACGGGGGTGTAGAAGTGAAGATAAGCATGTCGGCTGAGCTGCTGGCGCTTTCATGGGGCGCACGTAGGCACCGACATCACTGTGCGTATGATCTCATTCTCAGGTGTCCCGTCATCTGCCGGACCAAAAAATCTGCAGCCAAATGGGCGGCCGGTACGGTGGTGTCCCTTTCGCGACGACGCGCTTGCCCTCCGAGGGAAGCAAAAGACGTGACAGCGAAACTTGGGTTGCTACGTCTACGTACACAGGCTAGCTAGTTCAGTTAACTTCCAGGTCGATCACAATCATGATGTTGCTTCCTTGCAGTGATAAGCAAAGGAGCAGAAGACCACATCGGCCTTCAGCGGTTGTTTCATTTGTTTGCATGTGTATATTGCAAGAATAACGTACTGACGTACACACACAAATTTTTATAGCTATAGGAGTACGTACATTTTTTTTAAATAAAGCAATAACGCGTTTCCTGTTTTGGTTACTTCATGCTGGCGCCAGTGGCCGTTGATCGATAACGTGCTACTAGCAGGCACAAGCTGTCGTCGGCAAGTTCGCAGGATCATCGCCGTTTGCTACAGCCGATGGTGTTCACAACGGGATCACAAACGCGTACTGCGTGTACACACACACGCGCGCAGAAGTGTGTCGCTGATTCTTGATTGATTGGATGAGGCCGCAAAGCAATGAGCTTCCCAACGAAGGAGGCTGTAGGAGATATTTTGCTCTGCCACATTAATTTAATTTAATCAGTATCTTATCCCAGTACTCTCTACGGAGTACCTCGACAATCTGTGTGGGCCCGGAGCAGTGGGCGCGGCGCTGTCGAGGAATGCAACGTGATGAACTATTGATCGACGGGAGATCGAATGAAGCGTCTTCGTAACTAGAGATGCAACTTGTCCGGTACTTATTAACTATTACTCCTGCTCGCTTAGTCGCTTTGGCACAACTAGAGGATACTGATCATGGGCGCGTACCTCGTGACGTCATCGCCGCATCAAGTAGTTTTCTGTTGACGAGTGGGTGGTACTACTACTCCTACTACAAGATTAATTAGTTTGGAAGTGGCTGCGCGGCTTCCAGAACAGAGCACGCACCACAAAGATCGCTCGCCGGCGAAGGGCCTGGATGGTCAACCAGGCCCGCAGCCACCAGCGGACCAGCCCACCATGTCACGGCTGACTTGTCGACCACGCCCGTAGCGTTGACAGTTCCAGTTTGTCTGCGATTAGTGTACTCCTCCTGCGTAGTAGTAGTAGTACTCCTACCAGAAAAGGAAATTAAAAGTGGCGGCCGGGTAAAGTTGCAAACACTAGAGTCGTGCCCGCCACGTCGTCTGAGGTGGATCGGAGTGCCAGCACGCAGCTGGCGCTGTCGCACCCGGCCGCCTGCGCCGTCCCGTTCCGTCGGCATGCACTACGCCAGCTATACTAGCAGCCGCGCGCGCGAGGCGGCCGCCGGAGTCGCCAGGCAAACGAGAAGGCCTTGGACCGGCTCCAGATCGAGCCTCCGGCTGGCTTCCAATTCCCATCCCACCCCGTACCGTACGTGAGGAAAGGGAAGGGAAAGCGTAGCCCTCGCGGCACACCGGCCGCGAGTATACGCGTGCGTGTATTGGCCGGAGTACAAGTCTGCACAGCTTCTACTTGCTGTGGACCGTGGACGATGCAAGATTTGTTAGATCATAGTATTATTATTGATGACTACTACTTCTGGAATCCACGTCACGACTCACGGCCAATTTTGTTAAAAAGTATTCAAAAGAATAAATGCCTCTCGATCTTTTCTTTTCGACCACAAGTGGCATCCGTTTCCGTTGACCGTCCGCCCGTGCTTGAAATGAAAACCTCGATCGGTCTCACGTACAGTACTAGCAAGAAAGACGACCGAGAACGTTCTAGACCCTTCCACCAGGTCAGCAGAGGCAGAGCACACCGCCCAGGATTATCGCAAGCCCATACGCCGTCCCCATCCCGTCCGGAATTATCAATTGCTTTCCCACTCCCATCACCTCCGCTTGTTTTGCTTCCATCCAGTAAACAAACAAACCGGCCGCCGAACCCGCAGGGGGGCGGCGGCGTCGTCGTTGCCCCCGCGGCTAAGCAAGCACAAGCACGTACAGGGAGCACCGGCCGCCACGCGCACGCCGCTCGCTCAGCCCACCTGCGCGCCGCCCGCCGTGCTCCGCAGACGCACGCACCACCACCACCACCACACGCACCACCACCACATATCCGAGGACTCGCCTCGCCAGGACTAGGCGCCCAGCCAGCCGTCCACGTCGCGACGCGGCGCCGCGCGTTCCGGTGCCTTCCCCCGATTGGTCCCCCCACTCCACGTCACCCCCTCATGTCGGTCACCAACTTGGCGCACACGTAAGCCCCCTCGCACGCACCACCGCCTCTCCCCCCTCCCCGTCCCCGGCCGCGCTCACAGTCAGAGCCAGCACAACCTATATAACCGCTAGCGACTCCACCGTCCCCTTTGTTCCCCTCCGGCTCTCACCCAGAAAACCTTTTTCCCACACACACCTCTGCACATCAACAACAAGCAGCCAATCCTCTCCTCCACAAGAAGATGAAGCACCCGAGAGACCATCACCAGGAGGAGGTGTCGCTGGCGCTGTCGCTGAGCACGACCACGGCGGACTCGTCCGCCACCACGACCACCACCTCCTCAGACTCCGCCACCGCGGGGTACTACTCCCCGGCGGCGGCGGCGGCGGCGCCCAACAACAACAACAACAACAACAAGCGGGCGCGGCGGAGGGGGCCTGTGGTGGCCACGTCGGGGGAGGGGGAGTTCGTCTGCAAGACGTGCGGCCGGGCCTTCACGTCGTTCCAGGCGCTCGGCGGCCACCGGACCAGCCACCTCCGTGGCCGACACGGCCTCGAGCTCGGCGTCGGCGCCAGGGCGCTCAAGCAGCACAAGGCGGCGGCCGCCGCCGATACCAACAATAATTACAAGGGCGACGAGCAGCAGCGGCGGCGGCCGCAGCACGAGTGCCACATCTGCGGGCAAGGGTTCGAGATGGGCCAGGCGCTCGGCGGCCACATGAGGAGGCACCGCGAGGAGATGGGCGCCGCCGAGGCCGCCGACGCCTGGGTCTGGCGCAGCGTCGCGCGCCTACCCGAGGAGGAGCTCGAGGTTCCCCGCGCCGCCGCCGCCGAGCCGCCCGTCTTGCTCGAGCTCTTCGCTTAGGATTGATTCGATATATATCATTCATCGCGCGCGCCTGATTTGGGCTAACGCAGTTCTTGTAAATGATGATATTGTTTGGTCCTGTTCAATTAGATCTTTAATTAGGAATTGATGAGAAACAGCTGATAGGATGTTGGCTTTTGTAAGTAATGCGACACTAGGAGTTTTGGTTGATCATTAGGGTTCGATTTCAGATGTCACACACCTGATTTCATCACGATTCTTTGGTTCAAATATACATGTGTTGTTCATCGATCTTCTATATAATGCAAAATCTGCTGTTGGAGTCAGAAATTCCCCTCGATTGTTGAATGATCTGTGTACTAGCTGTTGTTCATATGCTTCTTTTTGGAGATGAATTCATCATCTATTAGTTCCTCTCTTTCCCGCAAACGCGGTGTGCCAACTATTGATATCAGAACAATATATAAGCAGATCGATGCTGAACAATTTACCCAACAAATCATGTTACGTTCTTCCAGAGATGAAACACCTTCTTAAATAGTTCCGCTATATATATATCCGCTTTTCAGCATCAATTTGTGTCTTTAATTTGGGCGAAAATGTATGCAACTAGTAATTATCATTCTATCAAGGGAAGAGAGATGGAACAAAAAGAGGGAGAATCCGATCGAGCATGACTTTTGGGTTATGCAACCAGCTTAATTGCATCCAGGAATTTGACGCCTTTCTTTCCGGTTGGGGGATCGTCGGTAGATGCATGCTGCCTCGCTCGACAACACCAAACGTGGACTGCACGTAGTAGTACTCTCGTAGTCCCTCCTCGCCTCTGCAAGTCACCGGTTGGGCCCGGCAGGTACGTTGAATCTTACAGCAGAGGCTAGCTAGCTGCAGAGATGGATGAGGATGACGCTACCTCCTGGGCTAGCTAGTTTCTTCGCGGTATACGGCCACGAGCCCACGACCTATGCAATGCAATCCCGGTGACAGCCACGTCCTTTTCAGCTCAGGAGGTTGGCCACCTGATATTTTTTCTTCCAACTACTAACCTTGATACTACTACTACTACTAATTAAAATCGGTGACTTGGATGATTATCTCCTTGCATCGATTTGGAGTATTTATCGATTTGGTCACCTGACTTGGAGTATTTATCGATTTGGTCACACATGGAGGGGGTTGCCCTGAGCGATGCACCGGATCAGGTTATTTGGCGGTGGACGAAAAATGGCTGTTTCACTACGGCATCAGCTTACAGAGCGTTTTTCAGTGGTCAGCATGCTATCCCAGGAGCGGCGTTTCTGCACAAGACTAGAGCTCCTGCTAAGTGCAAGTTTTTTATTTGGCTTGTGCTCCATGACCGAGTTTGGACAGCAGCGAGAAGAAAAAAACACCAGTTGCAAGATGATGATCGGTGTGCACTATGTGACCAAGAATCCGAAACAATCACACATTTGCTAATTGGCTGCTCCTACTCCAGAGAGGTCTGGCACAATTTATTTTGCCGCTGGGGTTGGGGGAGACGCATACCTTCAGGAGATGAAATTTGCCTAGCTGATTGGTGGGCATCGGCAAGAAAGAGTATGAACAAGACAAGGAAACGAGCTTTGGATTCTCTCATTGTGCTGGTCTGTTGGATCATATGGCTTGAGCGGAATGCTAGGATTTTTAATCGGAAGAGCAATACAACCATGGAGACGGTCGCTACTGTTCTGGAACACATTTCTACTTGGATAAGTGCTAGATATCGCTCGGTACTGCCCTTAGGACAGTTTGCTTTAGGTCGCCAATTTGTAAATGGTGTAACATAATTTTTGCTTGAACTTGCGGCATCGTCATTTGTCCGATGACGATGCATCATGGTTGTAATGCTTCTTTCTCCTCTTAACGAAAAACGTGCTACGGCACGGTCGCGAAAAAATTATCTCCTTGCTCTGATATTTCTCCTTGGAAACTACTACTACTCGAGTAACCATGATAATATCAAGGGATGTGATTAATGCCCGCCGTGTGAAATGCCCACACGATAGATGAATCGTATCCATGGATCGGATCGAGGGGCCACCATGCCAGTTCGACACGTGACACGTATTATAGGTCCTAGCAGCACATGTAGAATTGTAGATACTGGTAATTTTCTTTAGGTCCTCCTGTCATGGAGTACGTAGAATAGTAGATGATGCAAATACATCGGCAGTGAAGAGAAACTACTAGTATTACGAAACGTGCTCCCCGTTCACACGCGCGTGGCCGTCGTGCGAAAAATATAAACTTGACGACATGAAAGTTTGAGGTAGCACAACAGCTCAAGCATGACGCTGCTATTCATCCTTGTCGCCCAAGACTGGTTTGACCCGACCCTCGCGCGCGGCGTCAAAGATACGGAGCGAGCTCGATCGTCTCACTGCCCGCGGCCCCAGGAGGCTACGACGACGACCAGTCAGCCGCGCATCGCAGCCCCCCCTCCTCCTTTCCCGTCTGGTGACTGGTGAGTGGATAGAACCGCAAGCGCCTGCATCACCGTGGGCCCCACTCCTTCTTTTCCTTAACACCGTCAGTTTCCGTTTGGACGCGCGGACCCTTCCTTCCGCGGTTCCCGTTCCGCGCTCCCCACGGCCGGCCGGCCGGTGGTGGCGCGGTGAGGCCAGCGGAGACGACACGACACGTCACGCCAAGCGCGTTAACGGAAGGTTCCCGTCCTTTTCCGTCCCCGTCTTTTCAGACCGTTCCAGACGGGGAAGAGTCGCCGTGGGGACGACGCGCTGCGCTGGTTCCATTCCACCGCTGCTCTCGCGTCTGCCTTCCCCGGCGTAGAGTGCACGTGAGCACACCACACCCCTCAGGGCGCTCCTGCCGCCTGTGTATAAAAGGGCAGCGCATGCACGCGCCAAACCCAACAACAGCACATCCAACTGCCTGCCTGCTTCGATCCGAGCTTCGATCATCGCCTCGCCTCCCACAAGATCTTGAACTCATCGATTCACCACCACCAGCTTGGTCCTCTCAAACTCCTCATCGTCAACCACCTCCGATCCGATCTCCGTTCCGTTCATGACGAAGCACCCAAGAGACGCCGCCGCCGCCGCCGCCGGCGACGTGACCCTGTCCCTGGCGCTCTCCCTCGGCGGCCTGCTTCCCGGCGAGCACCACCACGGCGCCAAGAAGCAGCGCCGCGCGGGCGGCGGCGGCGACGGCGAGTTCGTCTGCAAGACGTGCAGCCGCGCCTTCGCCTCGTTCCAGGCGCTCGGCGGGCACCGGACCAGCCACCTGCGCGGCCGCCACGGCCTCGCGCTCGGGATGCCAACGACGGCGACCCCGGCGAAGCAGCAGGCTGCCGTAGCCGCCAAGGATCCCAAGGCGCCGGCGGCGCCGCATCCTGCCGCCACCAGTCACCAGTGCCACGTCTGCGGGCTCGGGTTCGAGATGGGGCAGGCGCTCGGCGGCCACATGCGGCGGCACCGCGAGGAGGCCGCCGCCGCGGCGCAGGCGCCTCCCGTCCTCCTCCAGCTCTTCGTGTAGACCTCATCATTTAGCTAGTCCATACACGCAGACTTGTCTTAGAATAGTTCTTAGCGTCTGTGTCCATTATTTGTAAATTGTAGCACATTCGTTGACATTTTCCGGGCATGTTGCCCCATTCATTCATTCCTTCATTCATTTATATATATATACATGTATACAGACTATTCATTGATTCATGTTATATATTGAGTCCGCGTATTGAAAAAAATATGTGCAAGCGTGCATCTCTATAATCTCGGTCTCGCTTAGCTTGATCTTGATGCCTTTGTCGTAGAACAATACTCATATTGCAACAGTACTCCTATGTAGAATCAACGCTCTCATTACTACGTTCGTAACGTTGAGTTATAAAAAGTTTTCAAATGGCTCATCAAATGGGTTTAATTTGTTGGTTGAACAAATACTGTGATGCGTGAAAAGTTTCCACTTTCCAGGGACAAAGTGATCAGTATCCGTGTGAGAGTGTGATGTACTATTCTGCGGTCAGATTTACGGTTGTAGCGTCTAGAACTTCAGATCGAATCAGACGGTCGGTGTGCAACACAATAATGCCATGCCAAACATTAATACCCAAAATGGCATCACAAATTATTGACCAGTGGTTGTTTTGCTACTTATATATGTTCATGTTTAGTGCCAATGAGGTGGCTCATTTGTTAGCTACGTTATTGACCAGTGGTTGTTTCTTTCTAAAAAGAAGAAAAGTTAACACTCGGCCCTAAATAAAAGTGCTCTGCCTAGCCTCTTCGATGAATGCAGAGGTTAAGTCCATGACTAATTTGGAGGAACATTAGAGGTGCCAGTTCTGGCCAAACGATGCTGAAGTTCATCATCGACGAGATTATTAAAGCAGGCGACCAGCTTCCTAGGTGGACCGTGGTCCATAAGAGAAGAGAGAGTAATTGTGTAGCTCATGAGTTAGCACAATTGGCAAAGCGTACTCGCCAATCCACTGTTTGGCATTCTGCTGCGCCGGTGTGTGTTGAGCAAATTATTGCTCGGGAATGTAACCATGTTTCTGAGTAACAGAAAGCTCTCTTCTCCCCGGGGGAAAAAATAATGCCTACACAAAAAAAAGATACTATTTACTGTACACAGCACTTTTATATGCAAATCTTCTCCGTGGGTACAAATCTTTTGGGCCGCACTCGCAGTCGAAGGCCCGTTCGGCGGCGGCAGAGAGGCACCACTGCACAAGTTTCCTTTCTCCCTTCCGTGCGTGCGCGCGGCGGCAACTGTACTTGACACTCCTCTCCGACACGGAGGAAGACGGGCAGACGTCGCAGAGGTCACGCGATTTCTGTTCCCACCCCGCCGCCAACCACGCACGACACGATCACACGACGCACCTGATCAAGCTGCCGACGTGCCGAGGCCTTCTGCCGATATTCCTCTGGGTTACTACTGGCTAGGACGCACGCGCTCCCGGCCGGCCGGCCCACGCCCACGCATGGGCGACCGACGAGGCTTGGCCAGCCAGAGTGCTTGTGATGAGGCAACCCATCCATCGCCCCCTCCCCGCTCAGGCACACGCACTGGCCGGTGTCCAGAAGTACAGTACCATACCCAACCCAACCCAAAACCGAGCAAAGAGTTGTGTGGCGACAAGGAATGCGGCGCGCCGGCGCCGACCGCTCGAGGCCTCGAGCACCAGCGGAACTCAATCCGGCTTATCCCAGCTGCCACATAAACGATCTTTATCCGGCGTCAGCCTCTACCCCCCTACGCGATGATCCTAACGTGTAGTACACTTCCTCCTCTTCCGATCTACTTGTTCGATGGGGACATCTTCTCGTCGCGGACATTTTGCGGCTAAGAGCAACTCCAACAGTCCCTGTATTTTTTTTAGTTAAATTTGAAGATATACCTCCTTTGTAAAAATACAAAATCATCTAAATCTATGGGGCAATCCAAGAGACTAGCTAAAAATCCCCCTCCACGTGGGTCCCACATGTCATCTTTCTTTTCTTTCCTCTCTCCCGCAGCCTCCCTGTTATCCGTCGCTGTCGCAACTCTGCTCCACCGGTGTTAAAAAAAAAGAAAACTGCTCCACCGACAAATCTCCCACCCCCGGTCGTCCCCTCCGCCCTTCTCCTCCCCGGCAGTGACTTTCTCCCAGACCGCTCGGAGCTGATGGGTGCGCACGAGGTGGACTGGGGTCATGCCGAGCGCCTCCACGGTGTGGAAGATGCCGCAGTCCTTGGTCTCCGGAGGGCGCTCGTTTGCTGCGGTTGGCGGCACCGGCACGGCCGATTCATCGCCGTCGTTGAGTTTTATGTCAATTCCTCACAGGTGGAGCTTTTATGCACCATCGTGCATCCGTTTTGCAGCTTACTCGCCTCTCTCACTCGTCGTGCAGGCGCTCACCAACGAGGTCCATCTGCCCCTTGAGCAGCCGCTCATGGAGCTCTGCCATGTCTTTGCCTGAGATGCTGAGATGCAGCGACGCGCTATGGAGGGACGGTGGCAGTGCGAGAGCTCCTCGGTGACCCCAGCACTGCTGCTGCCGCCAAATCCAATGCCGCCCCCAACTCGATTTATCGGCACGCGGGCTCGATTTGGTGCGGGATTCAGGCGGGGGAGAGGGATTTGGCGCGGGAACGCCAGATTGCGAGCCGCACGCCGCTCGCCAGAGTTCGCGAGCGGAAGGGGCGCGATGCCGAGGCGGATTGCGAGGATGTATTTTGGCGATTCGGTTGGAATGTGTTTTTCTCCGTTTTCTTTATTTTTTACAGATACAAAATGATTTAGAGAGATTGTTGGAGTTGCTCTAAGACTAAAGTGGGTCTGCTAATCTCTAAATACTGGATCGCTGCTAATCTCTTTGCTGTGTGAGTGCTGTAGTGCTTGCTAATCTTTTGCCTTTTTGTTTCGGCTGGCTAAAAAAAAAATAATCCGCAGGTCAGCGCGGCCCGCTCGGCTCTCCTGGACTTTCCTCGATTCATCCGGTTGCCGGCCCAACTTGCGTGACCCCCCCTCTCCCTCTCTTCTCTCCCAAGTCCCAACTCCCAAGTCCCACCAAACGGATGATGGCAGATGCAGATCACGGGATCCCCTAAAAAAATGCAGATCACGGGAGATCCCCGTTCCGCGCCAGATCGAAGGAGCACGATGACGCGCCTCAAGCGGCAGGCGTGCCGAGGCCTTTCGTCGCCGTCTCACCGGCCTGCATCACCGCCCAGTCGCGCGTTGCCGGTCGGCCGTGGCCCGCATGGGCGCGCGCGGCGCTTTGCCCGGTCGGCCGTGATCGAGCCGCCCAATCCATCAGCCCCCCCGGCCGACCACCTCCCTCTCACCGTCCAGGAACGCGACCCGGCGCGACTTGGCAGGTGCGGTACGTGCTGAATAGACCGCGCGTCGCAGCTGCATTATCATCGGCCGCGGTAGGCACGCCCCGGCCGCCCCGGTGTCCGTCCGTCTGAGCTGGAACTACCGAACCCAAATCATTCAAACCAAAGTGCAAGAGATCGAGAGTCGAGTGGCGATCGAGAAGACACGCAGGCGTTGTGCCGACGACTGATGCCCAACTCGATCAATTCATTCGCTGCTAGCTGCCACATAAACACGCGTCTAGAACACTCTGATCAGGCATCAGCCTCCGCGGTGCCCCCACGTGTACACCCTCCCCTCTCGTTCCTCTCCCTAATTTACTTCCTCGACGGAGACATCTTGTCAGGATCATCTTGACACGGCCATCCCACCAGCTACTATTAAAAGCAGACGAAGAACTAGCTCACCGCACCCTGCAAATGCAATAATCCTTGCTCCTTCGCGCGAGCTCAATCGTTCAATCCCCAACATCCATCCATCTGAATTCATTCCGAGCTGAATTTCCTCAGCTCAATCTGCAACTCGGCCAGCTCCGACGATCATCACCGATTCACCAGACAGCAGCATGGTGCGTCGTACTCTGACACTTGTTGATTTCGAACCAACAATTTGCTGCTGCCAGGTTTATTTCCTTCAGGCTCTAACGATGATCGATGGACACACATGCATATGATCGAGCAGGCGAACGCGGCGTCCGGCGTGGCGGTGGCGGATGAGTGCGTGGCGCGGTTCCAGGAGCTGCGCACGGGCCGCGCCCACCGCTTCGTGGTGTTCAAGGTCGACGACACCCAGCAGCGGGTGGTGGTGGACAAGGTGGGCGCCCGCGACGCCGGCTTCGACGACCTCACCGCCAGCCTCCCCGCCGACGACTGCCGCTACGCCGTCTACGACCACGACTTCACCGTCGGGGACGCCACGGCCGCCGCCGGCGCCGGGGGAGTAGGCGAGGCGCCCCGCAGCAAGATCTTCTTCGTGTCGTGGTCGCCGGCGACGGCGGACGTCAGGAGCAAGATGGTGTACGCTAGCTCCTGCGAGGGGTTCAAGAAGGAGCTGGACGGCGTGCAGATCGACGTGCAGGCCACCGACCCCAGCGAGCTCACCCTCGACGTCCTCAACGACCACGTCATCTCCTAATCGAACCGATTGGGATACGCGTACGTGTATTTCGTACACGGCGTGTGTACAATACAAGATACATGTGTGTGTGTGCATGGACGTATTATTACAGGCCGGGTTGCCTGAGTCTTCTTTGCAGCATTGTCGTGTTTGGATTATTGTTTCCTGTGGAATTGTAACGTTGTTGCTGTTACGTGCACGAATAATTGATGGTTGGGGTTGGCCTTTTGCTCGATCAAATGCACTGTCACCTCTAACCTGGTCTGGTCTCTTTTATCGAACTGTGGCTGCACGTGGTGTCCAGGCTACAAAACAGCAAGTTCTCGCATCTAACCATCGTGTTGCTTTCCTCTGCATGCTAATGCTCACAGATCAGATCACCAGCGCGCATGATTAATGCTACTGCTTGGACATCTCACATATCACAAGAGCGCGACACGATCGCTGAGCGGCCGAAAGAAATAATTAAAGAAGAGGGATAAGGCCCCGGCGCCACGGCCTACGGTCGGTGTCGACCCCTTTTCTCTCGATTCCGCTGATATTTTCTGCAGCCACCGAAATCCCTTTCGCAAACAAAGAATGCGAGAAAAGGAGGAGGGAATCTCACACAAAGAATAAAATGGAAAAAAGAAGGAGCTCACACAGCGAAATCGCACTGCGTCGCTGCGTTGTGCCATGATGTACGTTCACGTGCTACGGCAGCAACCACGAACTGCCCGTGTTTTTTTTACTGCCTGTGAAAAACATTCCGGTACCATTTTTTTTACCAAGAGAAGACATTTTCAGTACGTGAAGTTTTTTTTTTGAAAGTTAAGTACGTGAAGTTTCCTTGGCGACAGCATGCCGAGCTGACGTGTCATCCATCCCAGCCGTCGGCCCACCGATCCGACGACCGCGGAGCAACGCCGTGAGCCCCCACCCACACCCACCCCGCCCGACGGCACCACCCCGCAGCACGCGGTGGAAAACCCGGCGACCACATCAAAACGCGAGCCGCCCCCCCCCGGAGACTGGTCACTCGGCCCAGCCCCCCTTCCCTCCCTCCTCTCGCTTCCTTTCCCCTCCTCGCTTCGCTTGTTCGCTCGCTCGCGCAGCGGATTCCATCCTCCTACACCGCCACCGCCGCCGCGGCCTCCCGGCTTCGGAACTCGCCCGAGATGGTAAGACCGACCCCCCTGCCTCCCCTCCGCGCTCCTCGCGCTTCGGTTTCCGCAGATCGGTGCTGGGCGGTGGCCGATTCGCGGTCGATTTCGGGTTTCTGTTCGTACGGCAGTAGCGTAGGGTAGTGGCTAGATGCGTCGGATCTAGTTGGATTAGATGGGGATCGAGGTTGTCTCGGTTGTTTCATGCTCTCCTCGGGAGGGAATTCTGTTCGGATCACTGGTTTCGTGTGCGGTGGGGGAAGCGATTGGGAGGAGCGAAGTTGGGGCGGGTTGACTGGATTCCGCTCGCCATCTTAGATTTGGATGTCGGGAGTTTCCGTCTAGCACTAGCTCTAGCGTGAGGTCCGGGAGTGGTGCGCGGCGCTTCGGATCCGCGGCTGTATGGACTGCCGGGTGAAATCGAATTGTTAGATCCAAGTTCCGCGAGATGGACTGGGTGCGGAATCTTAGCTGATCTGCGTCTGATCGCCTCATTAGATCGTATAATCGCGAGACACCTACCTATTTAGCGTGCGGAATCCAAGGGCAACCAGCCGTCGCGTTATCCTGTTGGTTCTGGTGTGGATCTGTTCTCTTGACTGTAGGCAGCAGTAGCACACTAGCACTGCCATTGCACATTGACCATGAGCTGGGCAGTCGTGCTGGAATCTCTAGCATTATTAGTAAACTCTGCTTCTGAGTTGTCTCCTGAGAAATGCCTTTCTTTTCTAGAGATTTCTAGCACTCCATATTCAAGGCCATGGACATGAATTGTATCATAGTGGTATTTGTACTCGTTCCATTCCAGCCTGGTTTAGGATACTGAGGGCAGTTGGCTCTGCCATGCGAAAAATAAAATTAGTGGAAGCAACCACCTTTCTTGAATTACAAGTTCAGTACTACTTTGAATCGACATCCATGCTGTATTACCTTTTAACAATGATGGTGTCTGTGCTCGCAGGCAAACGCAAGATCAGGAGTCGCAGTGAATGATGAGTGCATGCTGAAGTTCGGCGAGCTGCAGTCCAAGAGGCTGCACCGTTTCATCACTTACAAGCTGGACAACAACTACAAGGAGATTGTTGTGGACCAGGTTGGGGACCGTGGCGCCAGCTATGAGGATTTCACCAACAGCCTACCTGAAAATGACTGCCGATACGCCATCTATGATTTCGACTTCGTTACTGCAGAGGATGTCCAAAAGAGCAGGATCTTCTATATCCTATGGTATTGCTTGCCTACTCTCCTGTTTGCACTCCTTATTACCTGTGCTTGCTGTGAAGCTGCTCACCCATGAGATGTGTTACTTCTGAATTGCAAGGTCCCCAGCCACTGCCAAGATTAGGAGCAAGATGCTTTACGCCAGCTCAAACCAAGTATTCAAGAATGGGCTCAATGGCATTCAGGTGGAGCTGCAGGCTACCGATGCTAGTGAAATCAGCCTTGATGAGATCAAGGATCGAGCAAAATAGGCGTCATCTATGCGTTTCATGATCCCGCATCGTGGACTCGTGCCTACTACTGTGGATTTGTATGCCATTATAGACTTGGTGCTATGAAAGACCGCTTGATGATTTATGGGTTTGTTGCTGTGTAAAAAGATCCTCATGGCTTTCCAGAAGACCATGAAGGTTTGGATCTGCCATGTACTTCCTTGTCTGCCAAATTATGTATGGACTATGCCACTATGGGCATGTGTTTCGCTGTTCAAGTTACTAAAATAAGTAATCGATATGTTCCCTACTTGGGCCTTGTTTAGTTCGTGGGAAAATTTGCCTTTTCAACGTTTTGAACTCCTGTAGCATACTGTAGCACTTTCGTTTGTTTGTGGTAAATATTATCCTACCATGGTCTAACTAGGCTCAAAAGATTCGTGTCGCGAAGTACATCAAAACTGTGTAATTAGTTATTTTTTACCTATATTTAATACTTCGAACTTATGTTTTTTGACGTATTTAATGTGATGTGATGGAGAGAGAGCGGAGAAAATGTTAGAATTTTTAGCAAACTAAACAAGGGCCGTGTTTAGTTGGGCAAAATTTCCTCCTTTCCACTCTCTCTCACCACATTAAATACACAAAAAGATATATGTTCGGAGTACTAAATGTAGATGAAATCAAAAACTAATTACACAGTTTGGATGGCCTTTGCGACACGGATCTTTTGAGACTAGTTAGGCCATGGTAGGACAATATTTACCACAAAAAGCCGAAACATATCTTTTGCTACAGTGTGTTGAAAAGGCAAATTTTCCTACCAACTAAACACAGCCAAGGTCTTGTGATTCTGAGAGGATTGCCTGGATGTTGGAGAAGCTTGACTTGTTCAGCAGAATTTCTACTGCTGCAGTGCTGGCGTGCTGCTTTGTACAAACTGTACTGCTAGTTCAGCGAAATTTTCACTGTAGTGCTGTGCTGTGCTGCCGCAGTGCTCTGCTATGTACAAACTGTTGTGTTGACGCAAAACTTCTTCGCCAAACTAATAAAAAAATAGCGTCGTTCTCGCCCGTGCACTGTGACACAAAAAAAAGGACCACAAAACAAAAGTGGCGTCGCCCGGACTCGAACCGGAGACCTTCAGTGTGTTAGACTGACGTGATAACCAACTACACCACGACACCTTGGTGGTTATGTTTCATCAAAAAGATCATATTCCATCTTAACTCCACCGTGGTTTAGATTCCACTGATCTACTACCCTGCTCGCTGCATTTGTACAAAGATTAATGCGCATCAATACATCTCGGAGCACGTCTCCCTTAGATGCAGCTAGAGCTAGTATACGGGTACGGGTAGGAAGCAACTGCAGAGTGCAGTTGAGTCACTAACACATGGGACCAGACCCTCCTGTCAGTGACCCAAAGCTGCCCTCACTGCTGCAGAGGAGTCCGTCATACGGGTAGGGGTAACCATAAAAAAACAGACAGCATATATGTGAAGAGCAGGAGTCAAGTGCCAACCTGCCAAGCAATCTGTTGCCCAGATCAAACCATCAATATCACCATAAGAATTTCACAGCAATACATGAAACTTCAACACACGATTAGGGTGAAGCCAAACATGGTGAGGCGATCCAAAACACAAAACACAGATGGAGCATGAGTGCATGACTTGGACCTCGCAATTTTTCACATGAAATGGTACATCACTGTTTAGTGCACGAAGGGCTATATCCTGATTATAAAAAAAGGAAAAAGGTTTCACCCGAAATACATCCCACAGAACCTCATCTCCCATGGTCAGAGCAGAAACACCCAAGAAAAACTGTCCAGTATTCGTCAGGAACAAATGAAACAACATGAAATTCAACCATGAAACCAGTGGAGCCCTTGAGAACAAATCCTGGTTAATGGTTTTCACTACTTTTCAGAACCGGCGGAGACCGCGATTGAATATCCTGGCTGACGGGCACTCATACGACATGTGCCCCCTCCCACCGCATGTGTCGCAGATGATGGTTGCCATGCAGTTGCGACTGATGTGTCCTGGCTGGCCACAGATGCGGCAGAGGATATCACGGAACGGGCCTCCTTGTATCTCTGAAGCCAGAGTTGTCTTCGGACAGCTGCGGGCTACATGACCAGAGACATTGCACAGGTTGCAAACCGGGTCGTTCTTGCACTCCCGGGCTATGTGCCCAGGTTGACGGCAGTTGTTGCAGGCCCGTTCATTGGTGCAGTCAACAGCAATGTGGCCTGGCTTAAAACAATTGTTGCATAGCTTAATGTTAGACCCTGAAGTAGGGCAATCTCGCGCCAAATGACCCGTTTTATTGCATGTGTGGCACAGGGCCTCATTCTTGCACTCGGTGGCTATGTGCCCAGATTCCTTGCAGTTCCAGCAAACAGTTGCTGAGGTGCATTCTGCAGCGAAGTGGCTATTGAAACAAGAAAAAGGAGCGCAGTTACAGTTCAGTTTAAACCAATACTTGTATCTGATAGATGAAATATGGCATCTAGAAATTAGAAAAATGATGCTCTCTACAATAATAAGAGATAAATGCATCCTGTTTCCAACTAAAAGTAGAATGAGTGCAGCTATATGAATAGTTTAGCTGATTAATTTTACCCTGGAAGATTACAGTTATTGCATGTAGCCGCAGATGGGCAATCCTTAGCATAGTGTCCAGGTCTCCGGCAGTTCTTGCACATAAAATCCCTGCAAAATCATTCATGTTAAACATGTCTCTTTTTCAATCTAATGCTGGAATATGAACAAAAGACACATCAACATAACTACATACAAAGGGCAAAATCATGTTTCAATTAGTGGGACATGTGGGTGTACACTCCCAACACAAGTTCAAGTCCTCTTCACCTCAAATTGTTCCTCCTTGGTTAGTTCCCTTCCCCAGTACCCCACCCCAATAGGTTATCGTGGTAGGGAATTTCCTTTTTCCCAGTGGAGACCCATGTTGTGTCCAAAGAAACACTGCACCTTTTGGGCTTATGAGGTGCTACCTTATCACCATCCACAAACACAAATAACACTACACATCTTTAAAATAACACAGTTCAGTGGGGAAAAACATGTGACAGTAGAATAATTACAAGCCAGTTAGGTAATAAGAAAGTATGGAATTTCAGGACCACTGATGCGTTCATGGTATTTCAGTAAGCCCGTGGTTACCAGAAATGTATCCTGAAGCGGATTTCAACCCCTTATAGTGAAGTGCTGTCCAAGCAAGATAACAGACAATTCCAGGTTTCCTTAAACAGTAGTTTCTTGCCTATGAGTTACAAATTTACTTAGCCCCAATGCTCTGCTGGCAGAAACACCATTAAGAAGACCTCTACCTAAATCATAGTTTTGTCTTTCTAGATTACAGACACCAGTTCACTCTGATGTTCACGAACTGTGCCATTATAGAAGTGCAATTTGCATGCTAAAAGGATTTTGAAATTTAGTGTTTGATAGCACACCCCTATAAATACTCCATGTTTCCTTCAAACAAATAAACTACTGCACCTTTCTTAGATGTTCTCTCATGATGTAGCAATCATTTACTTAAAGGGAGAAAAAGGAACAGGACATGGAAGCAGATCAAATAGTGTTTCTGAAATAGAACTATCCTCCACATATCTATTGGAACCAAGGAACAGAAAAAAGAGCAAATAAAGATGTACATCGTCTGTGAAGCAACCATTCATTTTGTTTCCTTTCAGAACTGATTCAAGATTTTTTCCTGGATATGCATGCTACTTGCACGGTTTATTTTTGACAGAACTATTGGGATATTGGAACATACGATAGAACATTTTATTTTATAAGCAATGGTGTAACTGTGTAAGCTTGACATGTCATGAGCAAACTATATTGTAAAAGGGTGGCATTAGATACACTACTGAAGATAGGTGGAGAAACTTTATCCATCAACAGAGTGCTGATATTGGCATTATAGTGATACTCATGTAACAGAAGTACAAAATGTAGATCTCTGTCAGCATAAGATCAATTGCAGGGAAGTTATAGAACAAAAGACATCACTCGAGAGCACACCTGTGGCCACGTCGTTCTCTGCGACGGTATGGACTGCGGCTCCTGCTGCAACTGCGGCGGGGTGCACGCTCACTGCGCAACCTATCTCTTCGCCTAGGACTGCGGCTCCTGCTTCTACTGCGACTGCGGCTCCTGCTTCGGCTCCTGCTCTTGCTTCTTGATGGACTCATCGAAACTAACCCTAATGTAAGAACATCAAAAGGAACTTTCAACAGCCAGTCCCGGAGTATTTACAGAAGAGAAATGTGTAACAATCAGAACTTGTAAAAGTAATGGAAAACCGAATGCCTATCCCCTTACAGCAAGACCTATCCAAAGAAACATAGCTCACAAATAGCCCTGTGGGAATTTCGAATCTACACTCACTGCGAAGAGGGAGGTAAGAAAAAAAAACGACAGCTCTGTTAGGCTGTTACCCATCCCCAGCAACCAAAGCATCTCAGTAGTCAGTCAATAAACGGCATCAAGACCTCTAATAAATAAACCTAATAAAACTTAAAAGAGTTGTGAGACAACCCCCTTCCCCAATTGTTGATCGATGGCAACCAAACACCTTGACTTCACCCATCAAAAGCTCCCAAATGGTACATAGCACAAAAACGAGCGAGAAATTCAATCCCAAGGGTCACATACAGTACGTTTCGAGGGCTCATCCGGACCCCAAAAAAAAACACTAGAATCATTCGTGCCTAGGGAGGAAAAAAATACGAACGAAATCGAATCATAGAATCCAAGCTGAGGAGAGGGCGAACCCAAGGGAGCCTCCGGGCGGAAGCGGATCGGGCAAAATGGAGGTGGACTGGCGCGTGCGCGAACCCTAGTTTGGGTCGCTCGAGGAGGAAGCCGGCGGCGAGGTGGCGGAGGCGGACAGCGGAAGCAGCAGCTTCCTGCTGTGGTGTGCGGGTGTGCCTACGAGGATCTCGCGTTTCAGGTTTCACCACCACGCGGTGCTCATTCTCAGGACGCGGGCTGGGCCAGGCCGGTCCGGGATTGAGCCCATCATCACGACATATTGTCACGTATCCCGGCTGCATGTGGGCTTGGGCTTCATTCAAGCCGGGAGCCGATGATATTCATCATTGTGATAAGGTAAAAGTTCATTCCACAACCCTCATCTATAGGCGTTGTCTGGATTTCAACCTCCAACCACAAAACCGGGTATTGAACACTCACAAACTATCAAAACCGTCCAATTTACCCCTCTTGGTGGATTTTAAAGTGGTTTTCGTATACGTGGCGTCACGTCAGGGTGGTTTTCGCATAAGTGGCGCCACGTCTGCCAAACCGATGACTCCACGTCAGCGAGCAGGGCCCAAACCACCCATTCTCCCTTGCTCCTCCTCCGCTGGCGTCCTTGCGCTGACGACCTCCTTTGCCCGCGCCGTTGGGCATGCCGGTGCCCTTCTGCCCGTGCTGGCGGCCAAACCGGCGGTCCTCCACCTGCGCCCGTGTCGGTGAGGCTAGGCCCGCATGCTGGCGGCCAGGCTGGCGCACCTCTGCTCGCGCCGGCGACGACCTCCTCTGCATAGCGGTCGCGCGCCGTTGGCAGGCTGTAGTGCTCACGCGCCTCCGTGCCGCCTTCGATCCGCCTCCTGGAGAGAGGAAAAGCAGAGAGAGTGTGTTAGGCTGAGAGGATGAGAGAAGAAAGAGATAAGATGTGAGAGAGAGGGGCTCCGGCTGGATGGGTGGTCCTGGCGGCGGCCAGCTGGGATGGCACGGGTATTGGACGCGGCAGCGGCCGGGCAGCTGCGGGCGCGCGCAGAGCAGGGGACATCAGAGGCAGCCTCTGAGTAGTGATGCCGCCGTGAAACCTCCGTCGCCGAGCTCATCCACCACGCCGCTGCCTTGGCCAGCAGACCGAACTGCTAGAGCTGCCACCATCAAGCTCCTCTCTGTGGCTGAACGAACTGCTAGAGAAAATCGAAAAACAATTATGCAGTACTGGGTGAGCACGAAACTAAGGAATCGGAGGAATTTTGGGTACAAAACTGAGGAATCGAAAAAACTTTGGGGCACGGAAATGAGGAATCGAAAGAAGCTAAGAAAATTTTACTCATCCCGCTGTAGCACCACAACATGGTTGAGGTCGCGGCCAAGCCACTAGCAGGTTTGGTCTCTGCAAAATCGATGCTCCCGTGCGCAGAGCTGGTTGGGGTCTCTCCATGGCTCCGTGCCGAAGTCGTTGCCTCTACCGCTCGAGACTGTCGTTCGGAAGGAGGCCACTAGGCCGGCGGAGCTCACCGCGCCGGCAAGGAGGATCTCACCGTGACGGCCGGGAGATGCTTGCCGGGGCCCCGCGCGGAGCTCGCCAAGAAGGACTGGGGAGCTCGCTAGGTACCTGCGGAGCTCCCTGCTCCTCTCCCTTCCATGCCCGTGGGCGCGCGTCGCTGTCCAGGAGTGCTAGTCACGACGTCACCACAGAGGCTGAGTGCAGCGTCCCCGTCCGCCGGGGGCTCTCGCACGGGGAGCTCAATGGGCGAGCGGTGGCGGCTGTGGGGCTGGCGTGAGGCACGACACGCGAGCGCCGCAGAGTAGGCAAGCGGGCGAAGGTGCGGGACGCGCGCATGATGAGCAGAGCTAGAGTTCGGGAGGGGACGAGGAGTATGGAAGAAGAGGGACGAAGAGTCACGGCGGCGGCGGCGGCAGCAATGAGTGGCGGTGAGGAGGTGGAAAGGAAAGATGGCATGTGGGCCCACCGAGGTGATAACAAAGATCGCTGACGTGGCGCCACGTATGTGAAAACCACCCTAATGTGGTGCCACGTATGCGAAAACCACCCCAAAATCCACCGAGGGACGTAAAGCAGACGGTTTTGATAGTTTATGGGTGTCCAATATCTGGTTTTGTGGTTGGGGGTTGAAACCCAAACACCGTCTATAGATGAGGATTGTGGAATGGACTTTTTCCTTGTGGCAATCAATCAAAGGAGATCAAGGAGGGGATTGACGGACTTTGAAAAGGCAGAATTTGTACATGAACGCACGGCTTCAAACGCTGTTGCCCACAGGCTGGTCAAAAGCTCGATGTATGAGTGAAGACATGTATGACTTCTATCTCCTCCGGATGGAGTTTGTACCAACTATTTTAACATATATTTAAAAAAAACTATCTTAACATATGAATAAAGATGGTAACCTCTTAAACAAAAAAGAAAGACAATCAAAGGAAGTGACACGTCAAGAGCTGAGCTGAAAACACACTCGAGTGACTGTGCTGCGGATGACAATTTGAGATTGGGCTTTGAGATGTTTTTTTAGAAAAAGCAAGTGCTTCGAAATGTGAACCAACAACATTTTCTAGCCAAAGCACTATACGCCCGGTCTGGAGATAACGGCCAGAAACTGCCAATAAAAAAGGACCCTAGGAGTAACACATGTTTATATACTCACACAACTGACATCCTAACGATCTCTAAGCTCTATTACAGCAGAGCAGGCAATTCCAGAACCTCAGGCACTGGACGGGATAGTCGGATCGTTCATCCCTGCCAGAAACGCGATGAAGATGCACACCATCAGCAGGCCGATTATTGCGGCCCTGATGGCATTCTCGCAGCTGTAAGGTGATGCGATCTCTGCTTCGTCGAAGTCGAAGTCTGTGACAGTTGATCCGCCATCAACACTTACTAGGCGAGGCTGGCTCTTGCTCCCTTCCCCTGCCTGCATTACTGAACTATCACGAGGCTTCTCACATCGCGGGCACCTGCATTTACCGCCCAGAAATGCGGGCACAACCTGCAGGAACTCTGCCAATGTCTTCTTGTATGAGTCCCCCTCGAAACGCAACTTCTGCTTTGTAGACGGATTCAAGACCTGTATGGAATTAAGTGATAAGTACATAATGTATCAATCTACCAGTGCAAAGTTGTTTGTCATGCTAAACCACTCCTTTCAACCTTGGTTCGCATGTATGAGTAGATTACCAACTTTGATTGCAAAACAAGCTTTAGTTACCACAAAACCAAGGAAGTGCGAGCAGGAAATATTTGGCATGACATTAAAAGATGAGGTGGATAAATAGTATGACTTTCCAAATTTGAGCAACCATGCTCATGAAGGCATCAGGTCCAAGTCCCACTACCAAACAAGGTCTTGAAAAGCTCATCATTACATATAAAATACATCATGATTATCTATACAAGTTAGACACCGTTGATAGCCCATGAATTTTATGATTAGAAGACAAAAAATGCAAAGGCCCATCTTTTCAGATGTTTGGCTTGCCCCATTTCACACATAGCATCTACCAGGATTAGGGATAAAGGGCAAGTCTCTATTGTCCACACAAGAGTGAGTGTGATCATTGGATTGGAAAATTTGTATGCCATTGACCAAGCAATATCTCCATGATATAACACTTATGTTTAGAACAAAGAAATTATGTTGTCAAGAGAAACTGGAGGTGTTACAATGCTTTACAGTGCATTATTGATAATGCACTTATTAAACATAAAAAACTGTCCCTTAGTTGTAGTGAGAAAAACCTTAGCATAATAGGCATAATTACAGCATGGAATGGTAAAATTTCAATGTCTAAATAAAGCAGGTGGAGCTGAAAACACAATACAAAAGCAAAGTAATGAGATGGCAGATGGGAGATAATATATCTTACTTGAAGAAATGTCTGTGCAATAACTCTGACAACGGAAGGTAGGCGGACAACAAACAATACCGCAAGACGATTTGGGTAGTTCTCTTGAACTACAGTGATAAATGACCTCATCATTTGCATTGGAAACCTGAATGGAGAAATCCCATGGCAATCCAGCAAAACGGTGATTCTTGGATCTTCTTCATTGACCAAATTTACAACACCATGGTCAATTTGAGAAACTGAATTGAAAGACATCAGTGAGATAGTAGCCACTTTTCTTGCAGGCCAATCAGAGGAAAGAAAAAGTGAAAACCTCTCAATGGTAAGAAAACCAAAGAAAAAGCAAGATCACATGCATTCTCTGAGAATAGCTAGCACCCAGTTTTCGCCTGTAGTGTTGTTCTATCTCTAGCTAGTTACAGGGAATTTTATCAGTTTCAGTTTTGAGAGTTACCTTGGTTCCAAAAAATATGTTTTCAACTAATTCCGATACCCAAAAACGAAAAAAAGAGAAGGATATGCCTTTGAAAAGCACCACAATGCCAAACTGAGCCTAAGACTTTCATTTGTAGAAGATATTTTGCTAGCAGAAAGATACATTGCCCATCCTACATGGGAGTTTGACAAGCCAGCTCTAAACTTTGAAGTCACAATGAAATTACCAATAGAAAAATGATTATCATCAAGAACATACAGAAATAAATGTACAGATAAAAAAGGTTGGGAAATTACCTACTGCTTGGCCGAAACAAGGTCTGTCACGAGGTGGTATGCTAGCGCATGCAAGACCAAGACGAATTACTAAACAAGGCCGAAGCATTGTGTCAAATCCATGCCAAAAGACTAAGTGAGACCACCTATCAAGTTCTTGCAATGTAAGTATGTGAAAAGTCTCCCTCCAACGAATTGTCTTCTTAACCGAAGAGAGTAAACTTGAAAAGTCACCATTTGCTGCGACATAAAATCTGCGTAACTCATCTTCTGTGAACCTGAAACATCAATCTAGGTTCAGCTTTGTGGAAACAGGTTACTCATTTCAGACATGTACTACCTTCCTGATAAAGAGGTCTACATGGATTGAAATACTAGTGGCAATAGGATCTTCTTTAATTTTTTGTCTTGAGATGATAGTGTTACAAACAAACTCAAAGAGATACTCAGGGCCAACTCACACTCCAAAAAATTACCAAAAATATAAAAGCAACTTTGTGAAATTCAACAAATTCAGAATTTAGAGCTGCATCTATCTTGATCATAGATCACATAGGCAGTTAGCCAGTTACATATTTGTGCATTCTGGCTCCATTCACAAGTTCTGTTCTTAAAGATAAACTGCCGCTCCAATATCCCGAAATACAGTAAAAACACCGCTAATTGTACATGAAGATGTTTTCCAACTGCAGAGTGTTTTCCGTAGTTTATATATCGTAATTATACCTCAACTCAACAGTACATAATATGATGCACATGAATAGCAAAGAATATAGTAAAAATGAACCTCTCGGGCAAAGTGATGCCCTGCTTCTCAAGTTCTCTGAAAAGTAACACAAGCCAATTCTCTTGCACGATTTCCTTTGTACCGTCAGCAACATCCCTAAAACAAGCCAAACCAACCATGTTATTGAAAAACGGAAGACTTCTTTTTGTACTGGTATGATGGTATCCAGGAATGAGATACCAATGGTATCTCATTCCTGGGGCAGGATGCCAAAAGAACTAGAATAGTATGATATTATGATTCAACGGCAATAAACCAGCAAAGTATTGTATAAACTATGAGATACTTATGGGCTTATTTCTTAAATCTTAAGCTTAAACCAACCTTGTGCTGGAAGTTGATGCCGATTCATTTCCTTCGGAAGGTATCTCAGAATGTTCTGTATTGCTGTCCGGTTCATCATCACGCTTAGAAGACCGCTCACTTAATGTTGTTGTGACTGATAGAAACAACAGTGGCATGGATAGCTTCTGCATTAGAGGAAAGATTAATGCTGACTTGGAATACACAAAAACTGATGTGCTACACAACCCATTCAAGTATCCAACAATGTATCATTTAAGAAAAAGATTCAAATGAGAGAATACAGAATAGGTTTTGAGCATCTAAAACACACATTAATTGGCCTGGGATGCAACACATTAAGTACAGGTTGTCTCATGAAGTGCTGAAGCAGATATTAAAGAAGGCATGCCCATTTATGGTCGCTATTCTAAAAGGCAGCTGCCTAATCCACTTAACAGCGATTGTGAACTAGGTGCCACCTCACAGACTACCTAGCACAAATTTTAGGAAACTGTTTGTGGTTTCTTAATCTGACTAGAAGCTCAGATGATGCTTACAGGGGACTGGTGTGCAAGATATCCAATGCCCCAAAACAAAGCCTAGTTTTATGCCAGTTCTAGGTGAAGTAGAATAATTCATATTAAGAAGACTGTCAGAACATTTCACCATGGACACAGGGTTAACTCTAGAATTCTTTCCTCTGCGTGAAGGGACAATACAATATCCTAGCCAGTGGCATTTGTGAAAGTACTAACTAATTTCAAAAAGAAAGAATGTGTACTATGAAGATCTGAGGAACGTATCAAATAACCTGTATTCCTTGCACAATAAATCTGAGTGGTGCCCACCGTTGAATCCAGCTAAATGGAGGGTACACAAGAATCTGCAATGCTTGGACAGAATTCCATATGAAAGGGCACCTTGCTTTAGAAACTCTTCTCACTGCTTCAAGAGCAACAACCTTAAGCAGAAATGATGCCGCATGACCTAGTGAATCCCCACCCAATATCAGCTGCCTAGATGGCACAATGCGGTTCACACACTTGGGTGAAATGGCTTTTGCTGGAGAAGCAACCAATGTGCCCTGGTACTTCCTGTCATTTCCTGCTGCGCTTGAAGTTTGCAAGTGCTTGCTTACACTGCCCATTGCTTAGAAGACAAAAACTAGATAGAAGAGAGGCCTGCTATTCACATGTACCACCAGCTTCAGCGAGAACAAACCAGACGCCTCTTACCACTGCATTAAGATTATGATGATAAAATTTATGCCAACGTAAGAAATGCTAAGGCAATAAACAGCCATCATGCATATCAATAAATGATTTCACAACCCACGTAGAACAAACTGAAGCAATTTCAGGCCAAACTGTAATAGAAAAATAAAGTACCAGAAGGCGTCAATTTCAGGCCTAACCAAGCAAATTCGATATCCTAGCTTAGGCATAACGTGTCACTATTTCCACCGTTAAGTGTTAATACGACCCGGCTAGTTTCGTTCCGCCGGCACACGGCAGGGGCGGAGATAACGAGGGGAATGGGGTTGCAGTTGTTTGAGCCCCAATTCATTTGGGAAACAGCCGCAATTATGACCCCGCCAGCCACCATCCATTGAACAAATCTGCAAGTAACTAGATGAAAGGCGCGGAGCATCCATCCCATGGTCTAGATTCGATCGCTGATTGGTCACAGCGCATACTAAGATCCTATTGCAGAGCCCCAAAAAAAAACGCACGGAGAACAATCCACCAATCGAGCGATCCAGCATTCCTTACCAACAAATGAAGAAACTAATTCAGGGCACTGATGGACCTTCACTCCGCCCCGCTCCGCCAGAGGGGGCGAGGAGAAAGACGGGCACAAGAGGGAAAAAACAATTCCCTCGTGGTGGTCCCGTTGAGCGGGCGGTGCGCGTGTTTAGGGCTGCCTGGAATGCCCCTCGTCGCGCGAGGAGCGGGAGTCGGGAAACGGCCGCGGATCTGAGTGTGTGGGGAACGGGGGAGGAAGCGGGAGGAGTGACGAACACGAACACTCCCCACGGGGGGAAGATGGAGAGAGAGGAGGAGGGGATCGGAGGGGCAGCCGCACGCACAACAGAGACAGCAGACAGGTCGCGGGTGGGAAGTGAGCGCGTGTCCTTCTCGTGCTACGCGTGGTGGTTGTTCGTGCCCGCTGGCCGCTGCGGCATGGGCCCAGAGGACTAGAACAGTCGAGCACTCGGTGGTTTCCGTCCGTAGGTGCTCTCCTCTGCATCTGCAAACACCCTCTATGCATGATAGAGGGAGAAGGAAACAGTAATGCAAATAGATGAGCTCTCCAGCAGTATGTGCATCCCTTTGTGCATCCGCCTCCGGCAGTTGGCTCCCGTGTGCGCTGAGAGGGCCGTCGCCGGCCAGGGGAGCAACTGTAGCGGCCTGTGCACCGAGGAGACCATCCCGCGCACGAAGGAGGACGTCGCTTCTCTGCCTTCCCCTCTTCTTCGCCGCTGCACCGCTCCCGGGAGGGCCACACCACCTCGCCTCGCGCCGCTGCTGACCGAATCCAGGCCGCCGCTTCTCCGCTTCTCTGTCCATGTCCCGCCGCGCAGCAGCTCCGCGCCACCCAGGTCCGCCGCCGGGAGGCCACTAATCTGCGTCGTCGTCGAAGGGGTCAACGCCGCCCGATCCAGTGACAGCGGCGGCTTCATCCTCTGCCCCGGCCCGCCACTCGTCGGATCTGGTGGCCGAGGGTGCAGGAGACGGCGGCGGGGAGGAGATCGAGGCCGAGGGTGCAAGAGGCGAAGGTCAACGCGCCGCCGTGCGGCATCGCTGCTGCGCCCCTGTCGCCCGCCACCGCCGCCACAACGCAGATTGATGCCCTCAAGGCGCGTCCTCGAGGCTGCCACGCCTGGGCTGCTCCTCTGCTCAAGCTCGAGGCGGAGCACGAGGGATAGAAGCCGCCGACAGATAGAGAGGGAGGAGGAAGAGAGAGAGTGTGTGGGAGGGGAAGAAAGGATGAGGCGGGTCCGCGATAGTTGGGATGCAGCGAGGGGGAAAGACCCCAGGAATGCAGACGCCGGAGGCTGCAATCGCATTTTGCAGAACCGGTTCCAGCAGCTGTTGGAGCCGCTACAGTAGCATTTCGTTGCTCATTTTGAAGATGCACACTCGACTGCAATCATTGCTGGAGACAGTCTCGGGGCACCCAAATGGCGGCACTTTTTTTACAACTAACAAATATATTAAGACTTAAGCAGTCCTTTTACAAGAAGGTCCTCGAAGAAGACCGAGATTACATAGCGGTCCGCTCACCAGAAAGAAACAACAAACACAGTGATGCGTTCGACGGTGAGTTCGTCGGCAAGGCCGCAGAGGCGACGAAGGCGCTTGCAGCCGGGTGGAAAACCGCGCTATGCGTCGGTTTGAAGCAGGCGCAACGGGGCCATGAAGACCACACCATGAGACTGAAAGGTAGATGGATTGTCGTCGTCTGTCGGGGTTCTCTACCGCCGGGAGTAAATTTGTATCGGATTGCGTGCCGGGCCTCGGACGGTTGCGCAAATGGGGGTACACAGGATTTATACTGGTTCGGGCCTCTGGAGAGTAACACCCTACGTCCAGTTCGTGCTGCTGTATTATTTGTGCTGATTTGTAGTAGGGGGTACAAATGGGCGAGAGAGGGACGAGTTCCCAAGTCTCTGTAATCTGTAGAAGCCATAGCTGGCTCGAGGTAGAAGAAGAAAGGAAATGAGAGCTCCCCCCGAGAGGAGATGGAGAAGGCAAAAAGTAAAAGCCAGCCAGCCTCCCCACGAGAGGACCCCTGCTCTCCCCTTTATCAGACAAGGGGAGCAGGTTACATTAGTGAAGAGAGAGAAAAGAGAGAGAGGTTGTGTGCATGTCCAACAGGTGTACGGGGGAAACCTTTTCCTCATGCAGCGGGTCCCGCCGCTATTGGTTCTTGTTGGCTGCTGTTACCATGTGTGTGGCTGCCTGTCCCGATGCTGTGCCTTTCCACGCAAGTGGCCTAGGCAACATTAGTCAAGAGAGAGAAAGAGAGAGAGGCTGTGCATGCACAACAGGTGTACGGGGGGAAGCTGGCTGCATGGTTGCTCGTGACAGGTCCTGGTACCATGCCTCATGCATGCAGCTCGGCCATTGAATGCTTCTGTCACTTGGCACTTGCATGGGTAAATGAGGGAATCCAAACTTCTCGGGAGGACTTCCAACTAGTCGGAGGTTGCATGGCTGGCAAGCATGTGAGGTCATGGCCATGATTTGTGGTCGTTTTCCTTCACAAAAATAATTCTCGGAATAACGCTTGATTTGGGGACATTTTCTTTCATGAAAATAAATCCAGAAAACCACCAAAAATACCCCGGAGGCCATCGTGGTTGTGACAGTCGCTCGCAATAGCTGTCTTTGGGTACCCATAATATTGGGTCCCGTCAGTAGCCCCCGAGCCCGCGGGGGAGTCGGAGACTTGCTCGCGGGGTTAGCGATTTTGAAGCCGAACATCGTTTCGTCGGAGGTGTCGTCGCACCCGAGCTTGCGGGAGGAAGATGAATTTTTGGTGACCTCGCACGGCGCGAGGCACTAGTCGGGGAGTCGGTTTCCCTTTTCGTTGCGTCTCCCTCGCGCATCCTTTTCGTTAGGAAGGAGGGGCTGGGTGACGTCGAAGCTTGCCTCGCTGGCTGAGCCTCGGCACCCCGTGAGCTGCGTGCGGGTGAGCTCGAGTGAAGCCTCAGAGTCCCATTCGCCGGGTTCTGAACGGATCAGCTGGTGATCGACCTCATATTTTTTATGGTGAAGTCATTTAGTTACCGAGCTCGTTCGGTTGGACTCGGCGGCTCGTCGCCTCTCCGTCGGTCAGGATGGCAACGGGGCGGGGCGGCGCCGGGGGACGCTCTCCGTCCCCGCCCCGGTCCCCGAATGTCGCCCTCCGCCCCGACCCCGACATCGATTTCGGGGGAAATCTGAGCCCCGGCCCCGCCCCCGACGGATCCCCGACTCCGGACGGGGCCCCGCGGAGAGATGAGGCGAGGCGTTGACTCGGCGAGGAGCCAAGGACGACGGCGATGGCGGGCACCCTGGCGAGGAGGATGGTGGCAGGAGGTGGTGGCTTGGAGAGGAGGAAGGCTCCCGGAGGTCACGGTGGAGGCTCGCGCGAGGAAGACGGTTGTGGCCCGTGGCTCATCGAGGAAGAGGGCGGCGCATCCCCGAGCTGTTAGCGACGGCGGCCAGCAAAGCTAGGGTTACAGGGAAGATGCTTGGTTATATATGCCTGTACAGGTGGGCTATTGGGCTGCTTGCTTTCATATATGGGCCAAAAGAGAGGAATTCTTTGATTTCGGATCCCCGTTGGAGCTTCACGGGGGGAAACTCCGCCCCGCCCCCGCCCCGGGTCAATTTCGGGGCCCCGCCCCGTTAGCCTTGTGGGGGGAATTCTGCCCCCGTCCCCGCCTTGTTCGGGGCGGATCCCCGCGGATCCCCGCCTCCACGGGGAAAACTGCCACCCTGATCCGTCGGGGAAAAACCATGACCTCATTTTCCATCAAGACTCGAACGCAGTTCAGGATGCCCAGAGCGCTCGTGCGCCTGAGTTCCGGCCGCTGGGGCCCATCCTTCGCTGCCCCTCGCTCGGGTGCCCGGGAGCGGCTGTCGAACCCCGTGACGGGCCAGCCTTCGAACTCCCGGTTGTCAGCGTGTGGCGTCAGGCCTCGAGCGTAGTGCCGTGAGGAGCTGATGCGGCCACCAGAGAAGTGCCGCGTGGTCGTCGTGATGGCTGAGTAGTCGTCACCCAGCCCCCGAGCGCTAGAGCCGAGTAGTCGTCGCCCAGCCCCCGAGCGCTAGGGCCGAGCCCACAGACATGTTCCTGCAGGAAGGAAATCGGAAGACAGCAGTACGTGGTACGACAAATACTTTAATTTAAAAGAAGAAACTTTTGACAACGCACAACGAGAATTCTAAGTCCAGCTCTTTTAAGTCTATTTAATTTCCTCGGGAAGTGTTCCTGTTGCGTTTAAGCACCTGACCCCCGACAGCCACATCCGTAGCGCAGGGAGCAGGCCGCGTGCACGCGTGGGAAGTGTAGGCGTGGGGTCGAGGTTTCACGATTTAAGGCGTGTGCTTCCCGAGTACTTTTAGCCTTGTGTGAGAGGAAAAAGATATTGCGCTGATGTGTCCCGGCGACGCGTGCCGGGGTGTGTTATAGCTGGAAAAAATGGTGGTGCTAGGAGTATGCTTAGCTCGATTTATGTTCGAGTCGGGGGAGTCGGCGTGTCGTTCCCGGGCCTGTCCTGACCAGCCCCCGAGCTTCGTGTCGCCCGCAGTGGTCGAGCGGACGGCTGTCGAGGCGGTCGGTGATTTCGTCGGAGTCGTCGTTGGTCTCGTGCGGGAGACGTTCCGGGTTCGTTCGAGGCAGTTGCCAGATGGCTGCCAGCGCTATTGACCGTTGTTGTTGATGGTGGCACCGCGGTCGGTCGGGGTGCGCTCGTGAGCAATGAAGGTGCGAGCTGGATCGCCGCGGCGAGGTATGCGAAGAAGGATGAGGTACGACGACGAGCAGTGACGCGGCGGCCAGTCTCGACTTGCCTCCACCCGTGGCACCATTTGAAACGGCTTCGTCCTAATCAGGGTAGCGAGTGGCCGACGCTGTGTCGGGATCGTGATCTGCACACAAGAACTAGGGCATTGACAAGAAAATTATGTTTTTTCGGTGAGAAAGGTGATACTCCTAAGTGGGAACTCCATTCACGAGACTTGTTTTTCTGTTCCCGGGTAGCTTCTCCAAGTAGACTCGTTCGCACGACTTCCTTCCGCCTCGCACGAGAACTCTCCACCTCGCACGAGAAGGCCTTCCGAGGAGTTCCTCCGAGAAGCCTTTCCGAAAAGTTTCCGCCTCGCACGAGAACTCTCCACCTCGCACGAGAAGGCCTTCCGAGGAGTTCCTCCGAGAAGCCCTTCCGAAAAGTTTCCGCCTCGCACGAGAAGTCCTTCCGAGGAGTTTCTCCGAGAAGCCCTTCCGAGGAGTTTCCGCCTCGCACGAGAACTTCCCACCTCCGAGTAGTTTCCGCCTCGCACGAGAAGGGGCGTCTCGCTTGAGTAGATTCGTGTCCATCCCCGAGTAGGCTTGATACGCACGAGTACTTTCCGCCTCGAGTAGTTCTTGTCCGCCTCCGAGTAGCGGCGTTCGCACGACCACTTCTCGTCCGGTCCCGAGTAATTTTTGTTCGTGGCTCGGCATGAAGCTCGAGCACTAGTCGAGCGCTTGTCCTACAAAAAGAAGAAAACAAAACACATCTCCCGAAGGGAAATCCGCCCGCCGCAGCGGGATGCGAAGGCAAGCTCGCCTAATCCGTTGGGGGCCGCCGCCGTTGGAGGGCCCCAAGCTAGGTCGTCGCGCAAGGAGGAGGTGGCGGGCGCCGAGCCTCCGAGCGGCGAGGAGGGTGCGTCGGGTGCTCGCCCAGCTGCCGTGGTCCGGCGCCGTGGTTCGCCCCCATCCGTGCTACCTTCGGGCCACACAGCTGACCGCTGCGAGGGGAAGAAGCATCGCCGCTCGCGGATGGAGGAGACGCGTCGGCCCGCAGCGCGTGAGGACGAGGGGGCGGCGAGCGGATGAACTGCCGCGTCCCGGGGCAGGAGGAGGACGTCACGGGGCCGGCCGCACCGAGGGAGAGGGGGAGGAGCGCGCGTCGAGGCCGGACCGCTGCCGGCGTCGTGCCGAGGCGAGGAAACGGCGGGCGTTGAGCCACCGAGCAGCGAAAGGAAGGCACCGGGAGCGGGCGTCGTGCCGTGAGGAGGAGAGGGCGTCGCGGGGCCGTGGTGCCACCGTTTCGGGCAGGGCGGCCACGCGCATGAGGAGGGGCCGCAGCAGGCGACGACGAGGAGGCGGAGCCGCGCCGGGCGAAGTTGAGGAGGCGGGCCGGACCTGCAGCGCGGCCGCGAGCGCCGCGGCGCTGCCGCTGGCGGGTCCTGCTTCAGGCTGCGGAACGTGGAGACGGATGCGGCAGCCGCGTCGTCGGGGTGGTCGGCGGAGGCGAGGCCGCGGCCCGAGGCGAAGCGGAAACGGACGCGACCCCCGCGGGCACCGCCGCGGCTGGAGAGGAAGAGCGTGATGCCGCGCGCCGAGCGTGGAGGTGGACCGCGGGGCGCCGCGCGCCGAGCGTGAAGATGGAGCCGCGGGGCGCCGGGCCGCCGAGCGAGTAAGAGGGCCGCGGGGGCGTCGCGCGCCCGCTCCGAGACGTGACGAGGCGAAGAGGATGAAGGGTGCGAGGCCGCTGCATCCGCTCGCCGCCCGAGGTGAAGAAGAGGAAGGGGGTCGCGCCGCGCGAAGACGAGGAGGCGGAGTCAGGGGTCGTAGCAGAGGCGAACGTCGGCCGTGACGCATTGCAGAGGAGGCGGAGCTGGCCCGCATCCGCGTGGTGGCCGGTGGAGGCGAGGCTGCGGCGCCGAGGTGGGCTGTCCCGCGCCTCTGTCAGCCGGCCGCGCCGGGGTGGAGACGAAGCGCGCCGCCGCGTCGGGGCGCCGCTTGCCCGCCTGCCCCCCGCGCTCGCGCCAAGGAACCGCCGCCTCAGCGGGCTGAGCCCCACGCCAGGGGACTGCCGTGCCCGTCGAGCGAGCTTCGCATCAGGATACCCTTCCAGCTGCAGGTCGAACCCGCCCCGGGAGGGCGTCTCTGCGAGCGCGGCGGCAGGGAAAAAGTCGCCGGCGGAGTCGTCGAGGATGGCCATCCGAGACCTGCCAAAAATTGTCGTGACACGCAAAGGCCCCTACCTGGCGCGCCAACTGTCGGGGTTCTCTACCGCCGGCAGTAAATTTGTATCGGATTGCGTGCCGGGCCTCGGACGGTTGCGCAAATGGGTGTGCACAGGATTTATACTGGTTCGGGCCTCCGGAGAGTAACACCCTACGTCCAGTTCGTGCTGCTGTATTATTTGCGCTGATTTGTAGTAGGGGATACAAATGGGCGAGAAAGGGACGAGTTCCCAAGTCTCTGTAATCTGTAGAAGCCATGGCTGGCTCGAGGTAGAAGAAGAAAGGAAATGAGAGCTCCCCCCGAGAGGGAATGGAGAAGGCAAAAAGTAAAAGCCAGCCAACCTCCCCACGAGAGGACCCCTGCTCTCCCCTTTATCAGACAAGAGGAGCAGGTTACATTAGTGAAGAAAGAGAAAAAAGAGAGAGAGGTTGTGTGCATGTCCAACAGGTGTACGGGTGGAAGCCTTTTCCTCATGCAGCGGGTCCCGCCGCTCTTGGTTCTTGCTGGCTGCTGTTGCCATGTGTGTGGCTGCCTGTCCCGATGCTGTGCCTTTCCACGCAAGTGGCCCAGGCAACATTAGTGAAGAGAGAGAAAGAGAGAGAGGCTGAGCATGCACAACAGGTGTACGGGGGGAAGCTGGCTGCATGGTTGCTCGTGTCAGGTCCTGGTGCCATGCCTCATGCATGCAGCTCGGCCATTGAATGCTTCTGACACTTGGCACTTGCATGGGTAAATGAGGGAATCCAAACTTCTCGGGAGGACTTCCAACTAGTCGGAGGCTGCATGGATGGCAAGCATGTGAGGTCATGGTCATGATTTATGGCCGTTTTCCTTCACAAAATAATTCTCGGAATACCGCTTGATTTGGGACCGTTTTCCTTCATGAAAATAAATCCAGAAAACCACCAAAAATACCCCGGAGGCCATCGTGGCCGTGACAGTTGCTCGCAATAGCTGTCTTTGGGTACCCATAATATTGGGTCCCGTCATCGTCGGAGTGCGAAGAGGAGCCACCAAGTTGCTTCCTAGGTGAAGGCGGGGGGGGGGGGGGGCGCCGGAACAACCATCGCAGGGGTGTTGCAGGAACGGAGTGGAACAACAGTAGAGGAAAGGCCTGCTTGAAGTCGAGGACATGAGGTAGAAGCTACCGCAGTAGACGCCCGACGCGTTCGATGACGGAAAGGACGCCTCCAAAGAAGGCAAAGCCAGCGGAACAACCACTGTTGCGTTCGACGACGACGAGGACTCCTTTGTTGGAAGGGGCTTGGCCATCGAAACAACCAAAGAAGCACAACAGCAGCAGGTGGAGGCGGATGCGGTGAAGTCAGGGGAGGATCCGTGTCCGATCTCGTAGAGTAGATCCGTCCTAGGGAAGAACGAATCCACAGGGGAAAACGCCAGATCGACTTCAACCCCCGCCGGATCTGGGGCAACAGCGACGGGGAAGACCGGATCTTGGGTGCATCTTGACGGTCGACTTTGACACTTCTAGCCATGAGTTTACCTTCAATGTTGGCATTGATTTAATATCCGATCTAATGGTATTAACCCCCTTGATATAACTGTGAGACATGGGTACCCCTGGGTCCCTACCGACCAGGCTCACGGTCGTCCCCGACAAGTGGGTCCAGCCTACCGGAAGACCCGCCGACCTGTCAGTAGGCCTGCCTAACCTGACATGTGGGCCCAAAGACGTGAAGATAGCTTGATGCGCAAGTCAAGGCAGTTCAGACGGATTAAGGCAGCTCAGATAAGCCTTCCATATTGTAACTGACTAGAGATAGGTTTCCCTGTTGTAAGCGACTTGGACTCCGGTCCACCGACCTTGTCCGTCGCCCAATATAAGGCGGGCAAGGGCATCCCTCAGGGACATCCAAGCCATGTACTCCCTCCGTCCCGCTATGATAGTCGCCGGGAAAATGAACCACAAACCAATGCAAGTGAGAAATGACCCTGTCACCCCTACTCCGCGCCAACAGGTGGGCCCTCCGTCGGCCTCGTCCTCACCGCCGCTCTACCTCCACCCTCCATTCACGAACCTCTCCCCGCCTCGCTCCGCCGCACTCCATCGTCGCCTCCTCCTCCGCTACCGGTCTTAGCCGCTGCCGCAGCTTCGATCATCGTAGACGTCCACCTCGACCAACATCAGCTCGTCGTCGTGCCGACCGTCGCGTCGTCGTCGTCCACTTCGAGCAGCTCCGGATCCGCCCGCGACTCCCGCTGCCGGGATCCCGAGAGACCGGGGAGAGGCGGAGGGAGCCAGAAGTCGGAGAGCTGCCCCGCACCGGTGCCGAGCCCCTGCTCTTCCCGCCGCCATGGAGGAGCAGGAGCCGACGCCTGGTCCTAGCACCACCACCATTGAGGGAGGCGAATCGATCGAGGGAGTAGCTCTGTCGAGCAGAGCAAAGCAGAGCAGGTGGAGGAGGAGCCCGGTGCTCCTCCGCAGTGGGCCTCTGCTCCTGACCTCCTGTTGATGGCCGAGACGGCCGTGCGTCGTGCCGTCGCCGGGGAGGCGGCTCCCCGTTGGGGCCGCATCGTCGCGACGTGATGGGGCAGCTCAGCGGAGCTCGACCGCGGCGGATACGGGCAGACCGCGGGGATGAGGCTCGGCGGGCGGACACCGTGCTTCGAATCCTCCCGTCGTCGGATGGGCCTCGGCCGGAAGAGGCAGAACTCGGTGGAGGGGAGTTGATGGCGTGGGGCCTGGGATGAGGCTGCGCATGCTCGCGAGCGGCGGCGACCCTCTCCGGCGGGGACGTATCGATGAGCTCCCGCAGTAGCACGGCGACGAGCTCATCCAGCGGCGGCGCCGCGGCGACGAGGCGGATGAGGCTGGGGCAAGCGGATGGGTCGCGGCCTGGCGTCGTGGGGTGAGTGGAGGTTGGGATAAGATTCCTTGATTTTTTTACTTGTGTGTGGTGCCGAGAGGTCAAGCCGTCAAGTCTTTGATTTTTTTTACCAGGCAATAGTGTGTAGTACAGCAGCTGTGCAGCGGTGCGTGCAGCAACTACAGCCTACAACGACTATGATTCCGGGACTACGCGCTGTAGCTTCCGCGACCATGTTTCCGGGACAGAGGGAGTACCACCGTGACCTCGCCAGCAATACAAACCGAAGACCTGGACGTAGAGTTTTACTCTCCGGAGGCCCAAACCAGTATAAAATCGCCTTGTCCCTTGTGTCTCGTCGTGATTTACATGTGCCACACTAGCATAACCATCGCGTTCTTAGCTCTCGATCTCCTCCACCGAACAAATAAACCACCGGGGTTGACCCCCCTATGGACTGCTCAGACCTAAACCTCTGACAGTTGGCGCACCAGGTAGGGGAGGATTGGGAGCTCTTCATGTAGCGTGATGGCAGTTCACTCCGGTGATCATCTTCGGCGACGACACGAAGGATATCTCTGCAGCGACCTGCTCACTGCCACCCTCCGATCTAATCGCGAGGTCGACGTCTTCGTTCTACAGACGGCGCGCCAAAATTTTTTTGCGCTCACCCACCCACCCTACGATCTACAACGACGTTCACAAGATCTGGCCACATCTGCATGTGGCTCGGAAGAATACATCTGCAGCAAAAATCAGGTCGGTGGCAGGTCTCGTGTTTGCGTGAGTTGACTCCGTGTCCACCACGTACACAGAATCAAGGCCAAATCAATCGGCAAGCGTAAATAGCTACGGTGACGGCGAGTCAGACTCCGTGTCCACGCGTCGTTGTTGTGACTGCGTGAATTGCTCTGGCCTTCATGCACGAGTCCATATTCTGTAGAAAAGAAAATCAATATGGAAGATCGCCGCCAGGCATCACCACTTCGACTTTGGAGCTAGCAAAAAAAAAGCAAGACCTGGAGATCAACGCGTCCACACGTTTGTATGTGTATCAGGCAACTGACCATGTACGTGGGCATTCATCTATTGCCTATGTCAAGCCTCGTCGATGCGACCGCGACAACTGCACTATATAGACAAGCACTGCGCACGGACCAGCCAACCCTCGCCGAGCCAACACGTCTTCGTGTGCGCGGAACTTCGACGACCTCAGCTTGCCCCGACGACCTGTTGCATCGACGCACACGGGACCGTCGACCTCCCACGGCTGCTCGCCGACCTCTTCGTTGTCTCCAGCCCGCGCTGACAACTACGTTCTGACCTCAGTTGCACACAAGCTAAGTCTTATTTACAATTAAATTTTTTACTGCTTTAATTTATTTTGTAGACCTGCTCTACATGTTTTTTTCTGCTCTTCCGATCCCTCCCTCTCGACATGCTCGGGGGCTTGGCCATGCCAACACGTAGGTCGCCAGACCTGAGGGTTCAATTTTTTATTTATCTCGTGCCATGTTCCCCTCCCCCTTGACATGCTCGGAGGCTTGGCCATGCGCCCATGCCAATCTAAATCTAAGGATTGCAAGACCTGAGGGGCCTATTCCTCCTATGTATTCTTCCTTTAATTGCTTGACTCTCGTTATGAGCATTCGATGTTGTGTGGTTGCAAAACCTGGGTCCTAGGCTCCACCCCATGCGTCGACTATATCTAAGCCTCCCTGCTGAGCCTTGTAGAGGGGTGAAACACTTTACAACTTCAGAGCTTTTGAATTCGAATAATGTGTGCCTGGCACGATAAGGGCCAAGGGGAATGCCTTTTCAAACAAAACATAGCACAAGAATGATTAGCTCCGGCTATTCAACATCTACTTGTTTAGCTCAGGCTAAGTTTTCATCATATTTATATTCGACAGATTGATACACCGATCTTGTGTTTATTTTATTTTACAGGACCAGCTCTATGCTCCGGTGTCGCCTTCATCAGGTCGCCAGACCTCTCTCTTTGCTTCGGCATCGTCTTCGTCGGGTCGCTAAACCTCTTTGCAGCTCTTGCGTCATCTTCGGTGGACTTCTCGGTGTTTCCGTCGTCACCGGCGTCAGGTCGCTAGACCTCCCCGCGTCTCCGTCATCTTCGGCTTTAGGTCACTAGACCTCCCTGCGGCTCCATCCTCACCAGCTTCAGGTCGCTAGACCTCCGTGTGGCTCCGTCATCACCTTTGTCAGGTCGCTAGATCTCCCGACGTCTCCATCTTCACCTTCATCAGGTCGCTAGACCTCCCTGCGGCTCCATCGTCGCCAGCGCTAGGTCGCTAGACCTTCCTCTGGCTCCGTCGTCGCTTTCGTCAGGTCGCTAGACCTTCATCAGGCTCCGTCGTCACCTTCGTCAGGTCGCTAGACCTTCCTCCGACTCCATCGTTGGCTTCGTCAGGTCGCTAGACCTTTCTCCAGCTTCGTCGTCGCCTGTGTCAGGTCGCTAGATCTTCCTCCGGCTCTGTCGTCGCGTTCGTCAGGTTGCTAGACCTTCCTCCAGCTCGGTCATCACCTTCGTCAGGTCGTTAGACCTTCCTCCGGCTCTTTGCCCGCGTTCGTCAAGTCGCTAGACCTTCCTCCGGCTCCGTCGTCGCGTTCGTCAGGTCGCTAGACCTTCCTCCGGCTCCGTCGTCGCCTTCGTCAGGTCGCTAGACCTTCCTCCGGCTCTTTGCTCGCCTTCTTCAGGTCACTAGACCTTCCTCCGGCTCCGTCGTCGCGTTCGTCAGGTCGCTAGACCTTCCTCCGGCTCCGTCGTCGCCTTCGTTAGGTCGCTAGACCTTCCTCCGCCTCTGTCGTCGCGTTCGTCAGGTCGCTAGACCTTCCTCCGGCTCCGTCGTCGTCTTCGGCAGGTCGCTAGACCACACGGCAACTCCGTTGCCGCCTTTCTTTCTTCTCTTTTTTGGATCATCAAACCGGCCATGCTGCCCGCTTCATTGCTCGGGGACTACTCTACGAGTGTGTCTTCGACGCTCTCTTGTTTTCTTCGTCGCTTCGACCTATTAGAAGGCTATTTCTTTTAGGTCGGTGCTTGACCTCACTACGCTTGGGATACTACAAACAGGTCGGCTGCTAAGCTGATTACTTTTATTTTTTGGACTGACGTGCATGCTATTCGACCTGTCGATGGCTTCAAGACTTCGTCATGACCCCTCGAGGTCACTGCGCCTACACATCGCTCGGGGGCTTGTGAGACATGGGTACCCCTGAGTCCCCACCGACCAGGCTCACGACCGTCCCTGACAAGTGGGTCCGGCCTACCGGAAGACCCGTCGACCTGTTAGTAGGCCTGCCCGACCTGACATGTGGGCCCAAAGACATGAAGACAGCTTGATGCGCAAGTCAAGGCAGTTCAGACGGATTATAAGCCTTCCATATTGTAACTGACTAGAGATAGGTTTCCCTATTGTAACCGACTTGGACTCCGGTCCATCGACCTTGTCCGTCGCCTAATATAAGGCGGGCAAGGGCTTGGACATACAAGCCATGTACCACCGTGACCTCGCCAGCAATACAAACCGAATAACTGGACGTAGGGTTTTACTCTCCGGAGGTCCGAACTAGTATAAAATCGCCTTGTCCCTTGTGTCTCGTCGTGATTTCCGTGTGCTATACTAGCATAACCATCACGTTCTTAGCTCCTGACCTCCTCCGCCGAACAAATAAACCACCGGGGTTGACCCCCCTTGGACAGTGGCGGAACTGAAGACAAAATTAAGGGGGGGCCAAAGCAAATATTTGCAAGTTCAATAATATGATAATTTACTCTGGTTTTTGAAGCATAGCATACTTAGTTATGACCATATTAGTTAATTATGCAACCACACTACACAAAAGTAAATAGTTTGTAGAAGTGGTCAATATAATTTTAAAAAAGTGTATTTTGTATCCCTTAAGTATCGTAAAAGCGTGACATTCATCTCTCATATTTAATTTGATGCAAATAAACTTGTTAATTAACTAAACCGATGCATTTACCATTCTCATCTTAATTTAATATTGATTTAATATCATCTAATGACAATTTCATACCATGTAATCACCTGACTAATCTATATTTAGCAACGTAAAATGTTGAATCTAGATATAAAGTTAATTTTATGCAGCCTACAAACTGTTGTGTGTTTTTTTAGATTACAAACTGTTGTGTGTTGGTCAATGCGTTGGGAACTAAGAAATATACAAAGGTATTTTTTGTTTTTGATAAAATATACATAAGTATTAGATGTTTTTGAGGGGGGCCATGGCCCCCGCCAGCCCCCCCTCAGTTCCGCCACTACCCTTGGACTGCTCAGACCTAAACCTCTGACAATAACAAGTTCGCTCCTGCATGTGGTTTTTGGAGTATGTTGTTTACGCATGATTTAAGCACTTAAATAAGTACTTCCGGGTAAAGTTCATTAAGCACTTTATGAGAAGATAATGAAGCCCGGCACAAGTCAAGACTTGAAGTGAACATGACTCCACATGACCCAAGGACCAAAGCATGAAGCCGTAAAACTACAGAGACCTGAACAGAAGATGCAAGAACTTGCGCGACAAGTGTCTTATCTAAACCGTGGAGAAAATGACGTCAAAAACCCGCATGCATCGGGGTGGAAACTTAGGAAGCATGAAGGAGCTCACACGAGAAATTTGGGCCCGAGGCGGGCCAAAAAGGCCCTGGGCCGACCGGCCCATGCGGATCGACCCAGGTCATTTTTGCGCCGCCTCGGCCTCCCCTTTGACCTAGTACCCCCTCGGGCTATTAGTAGTTCGGAGGTGAAGAGCCACGGGGAGATTCATTTGTCATCCGCCGCCACAAGACCGAGAACAAGAAGGAGATTGGATCGCGAAGGGAGCACTCGTGGCCTTCATCTACTTCGGAGGATTCTACACCATGACCAGCGCTACAATGTGTAACATTATGGGGTAAAGTCCTTGTTTGTCCTAGGGTTTGAAGGGGGGTCTTGAGTTTAATCACCGAACCTATGTTTTGGATCTTTTTGCTATCATATTTATGTTGATGGTGCGTTAATCTTAATGGTCGGCTGGCTTGCTTTGGGGATGCATCGCTCGTAGCTTCATTATCGTGTTCCTTTTGTTCTTTATGCGATTACTGTCGTATAGTGACAGTGCGCGGGAGGGAAAACATATCGAACTTGGTTCACACACTTAGTCTTGCATACCTAGAACACATCAACATCTTGTGCACTTGGTGTTCAATCACGGATTACCCTCGTGTAGTGACTAGTACGCGAGAGGGAAATGGTTGGACTCGGTGCACTTTTACCTTTGATAGATTAGATCGGGTAGTTCTTGCTAGGTGGTTACATCTCCTAGTGATCCTAGATCCCTTGGACAACCCTCTACACTCTTGTGATCTCTAAACCTTTGCTCTTTACGTTGATTTCTTTAATCTAGATTAGATTAGTTTAAGTTCTTTATTTATACGAACCTTCATTTGATAAAGAGTTTTAAATCAACGACATTAGTGCTTAGTTGAGCGTAGCAATCCACTTGTTCCACGGATTGATTAACCTTGGGGATTGACCCGTGCGCTTGCGGATAGTAACTTGACGCGTTATTTAACCGTCAACAGTGCGGTGCGGAGGAGGCTGAGCGAGGGAGAGATCCGGACAACGAGGTCGAAGGGAAAGATTATTTAAACATACCTTGACTGATGCTTCATCGACGACAACGGGAACGACCGCAGCTGCCATGACGACGACGATGGAGATCACGGTCAGGGGAGCACCCATGTCGGGCTCGTACGACTATGTTTGTACAGAAGGAAAAGGGCCCCTTTCCCTACTTGCTCCGACGCTCGAAGGGAAGGGGCCAGGGGAGGGAAGGGACGGGTGGTGGCGATGGGTAAAGAGGGGGAAGGGCTGGTGGAGGAGCTGCCGCTAGCCCTGGCGAGAGCCGCTAGCACGCGTCCCTATGCTAGCGGGCCCCACCACGAGATGGGACGGAGCACGTTGAGGGCTCGAAGCCGCTGGAGTGAACAGGAGGAGAGCAGCTTAGGTGAAGCCCATCCTCGGCGCGGGAAACGACGAGGAGTGCAGCGGGCGGAGCTTGGCCACGCTGTCATCGGCGTGTTGGGCGGAGGCGGTGGCAAGGTCATCAGGCCCCACCGCGATCGGAAGAGGGGCGCGGTCGCCCCGTCGGTGAGCCGTGGAGGTCGGAAGATGGGCGCGAGCACCAGTCCGCCGGCGAGCCGTGAAGGCCAGAGGAGGGCTGCGATCGCCAGTCCGCCGGCGAGGTGCGCTGCGGAGGAGGCCGTGGGAGGCGGTGCCTACGGCAGACACACTAAATCTGCGATCGCCGGCGCGTATGGCGTCGGGGTGGGGACGCGCGTCCACTGAGTGGGTCTCGTCGGGGGCGGATTGGTGCGGTTGCGTGGCCGGCGGCGGCCAGCACAAGGGCCATCCACGGCGAGGCGGACGCAGAAGGCGGGGCAGGTCGTGGCTGTGGCTGCAACCAGCTCGCTTTTGTTTCAAATCTTTTCAGTGCACTTCTTTGTTTCACTACAGGTTGCTTTGACCACTCAGCTCTTGTTTGCAGCGAGTTGAGATGAGATCTGTGTCGGGAAGGCTGATTTTTCATGAGTATCCGTTTCTAGTACTCGCTTAACTTCCCTCCTGGCTCGCTTGGCTGTCTTATCGTTTTTACTCAGCTCTTTCTGCTGGTTGCACTTCTGTTTGAAAAGCTTTTAAAGCGGACTGCACATTTCTTCCCAAATTCCGGCCTAAGGGGAAAGGAGGAGGAGAGATAGGAGATTAAAAAATTCTCACACGTGGGATCCACTAAATTGTAGAAGTAAATGTTGTACAAGATTGTTGAGTGACTCATCTATAATTATCATCTATAGCTGATGTGGACATCTTATAGAGAGCTTGTTGTCTACAACCACTGTTGTTGCCCTTATATCAAGAACGGTTTCTTTTTGAAAACTTTTCTCACTTAATTCACGTCCATCATACCTCTCACGCCGGACCCACCCGTCATATATTTGGGGTGGATAGGGTGGAACATCCATAGAAATCGCAATTTGGAGAGCGTTTCTGTCGAAAAGTGATTTATTTTTGCACCCGTCGGCAGCCTTAGCACCATTGCACCTGCTTGGCCCACCGTACCCGCGCCCCCACCCGCGCACTTCGTGTCGTGCCGCGTGCGCCCCGCGCCGGCTCCCTCACGCACCACCGTGAGACCTCCCCGCCGCCAGCCGCTCCGGCTTCGCGGCCTCTGCCACTGCACAACCCCGCTAGGCCGCCTCAAGCCACGAACCCCTGCAGGTTGCAGGCCTGCAGCCCTCCCCCGACGCAGTCGTGCTCCGTCCCACTAAGCTAGCTCAAGGATGTAGGCCCGTGTGAGCTCAGGCTCCATGGTGGCCGCTGCCGGTGTGGTCTGCCACCGACACAAGCGAAACCAGGTAGGAAAAAGGGAGAAGAGGAGCTTGCTCGGGAGTTGGAGACTCTGGCAGAGGCGACAGGGGGAAGCTCCATGCGGGCCCTCCATGGCCGATAGGGGAGCTCTGCGGCGCCCTCCATGGTCGGCGGGGGAGCTCCGGGGGCAGAACCGGGCGGACCCGAGGGGAGGCCCAGTGAGGCCGCGGCCATGGCCGCGGAACCCCACAAGGGGGCAGATCTGATTTCCTGCTCGTGCATATCGACGACGACTTAGATAGAAGAGAGGCCCGCTATTCACATGTACCACTAGCTTCAGCAAGAACAAACCAGACGCCTCTTAGGCCAGTCTCAGTGGAGTTTCATGAAGAGTTTCATTGCATTAAATATGTTGACGTGGCGAAGAGAAAGAATGTGAGAGTTTCATGGGATGTGAGGAGAGTTTCATCACCATGAAACTCCACTTGCACAGTTAACCTAGTTTTCAGTCTAGATAATTGTGCCCATGAAACTTGCACTAAGATTGGCCTAAGGCCAGTCTCAGTGGAGTTTCATAGAGAGTTTCATTGCATTAAATGTGTTGACGTGGTGAAGAGAGAGAATGTGAGAGTTTCATGGGATGTGAGGAGAGTTTCATCACCATGAAACTCCACTTGCAGAATTACCTAGTTTTCAGTCTTGGTAATTGTGCTTATGAAACTTGCACTGAGACTGGTCTTAGAGGGGAAAAAAAAGTTCACCCGGATAGTAATCGACCAATCGAGCGATCCAGGCCAGAAGTGCTTCCTTATTACCAACAAACGAAGAAACCAATCCAGGTCACGGATAGACGACCTTCACTCCGCGCCGGTTCGATACAGGAGACGGGAGGGAAGAGGGTCACAAGAGAAAAGCCAATTCTCTCGCGGGGATCGGAAGACGGCCGCAGATTTGAGTGCGTGGGGGAGGAAGCGGGAGGATTGACAAACACGAACACTCCGTACGGGGGAAGAGGGAGAGAGGATGAACCGAGGAAGATGGCAGTTGGCAGGGGGCAGCCGCACGCAGAACAGGCAGGTCGCGAAAATGTGCAAAAAATCAAACACTTTGCCAATTTAACTGTTTGAGCTGTTTTCAGCTCTTTGGATTTTTTTTGGCAGAAGCGTTGAAAACAGCTCTTCAACAGTTTGGCAATTCGGGAAAAACCTACCTCCAGCGTGTAAATATACGCACACGTACTCGGCTTGTCATCAGTGTTTCTCAGTGTTGGGAAGTCAGGTGGGAGGGTGAAAAAAGAAATTAAGAATAGAAAAGAGTTCCTGATGCAAATGTAATAGACAACATGGACGGTGAAAATGTAGTGATGTTCTTTACATCTACACAACATTCTTCAACACAACATGCATAGAAGATTCCAAGCGATACACTAAACCTTTTGTCGAGTTCAGAGATTTACAAAAATGAGTATACATACATTCTTAATTTTGTTTCTAATTATATATTATCATATTACACGAATTGACTTATTCAAACTAACAATCATATTCTTTGTATGTTGTGTTATGTTGTGTTTTTAAAAAATATTTTAACTTTTCGACTAAGATAAATGTTCCGTGCATCACCATATATTTTGAGTGTTGTAATGGTAACTGCCAAACTTTAGTGAGAAGAAATTTTTGGTTGGTTATTTTTGTCAAAAGTTTTGTAGTTCACAAAGTAGTTGCACTAGCCAAATAAGAAACATAACCAGTGCTTTTATAATATCTTATTAAAAAATGTTCACTTTCTTTTTTTATGCAAGTGATATTTCTGTTAAAAAAATCTTTTATCTAGAACTACCATTAAAAAGAAAAATCTTTACATTGTTTTATATTATTTTGAAATGTGTATATCTATTTGATTTCAATGGACTTTAAAAGTATACTTCACAAAGTAAAAATGTTTTTGAGGTAAAATTATATATTATGTTAAGGTAATACTTTAGAAAAAATAAGACCAATTATCCATATCACATTCAAACTACTCGTGCTTGTTGGACGCCCTGCTCTTGTTTCCATTCATTGGCACCATCTCTGCCATGCACTGCTCGTGTTTATTTGTAGTGCCTCGTGTGCATCGTCCCGTCACGGATGCTCGTGCTCGTTGCGAGCACACATCGATGTCATCTATCGTCACAACGTGCTACTTGAGCTTGCTACAATGCCCTTCAACTACTAACTTTGGAGTGAAGAAATAAAAAAACTAACATTTCAAAAAGTTTGCTCTTTGTTTTGAAAAAAATTGAATTTATTATATCATATTTAATTAAAAGAAAATATTGAGTGTGTTACTAATAGTGATGTTGATTATGTTATTTTAAAATGTTAGTATGACTTTTTAAAGTTATGAAATAATTGATCGGTTCTAAAATATGAAGCAATTTCCCATCCCTTCCCCTTCCATGCTACATTATACTTATACGTCGAGCAGGTGTTGTTTTCCGTATCCAATAAGCGCTCAATATGTATCCAATATCAAATTGAAATTAAAAAAAATGTTGATACATAGGTCGATAGGTATCAAGACGATCCAATATTCGAATTGAAATTTAAAAAATGTTGATACATAGGTTGATACACATCAAAACGATTTTTCGATACAATCCGACCCAACAAGATTCTTTGTACACCCCAGCAGCTGCCCTTCTCATCCTCAACCTGATGAGCATACAACCCACCTTTTGTCTTCTACCATCTCTCCCCTTTTCCTTCTCTCAACCCACCACCTTCTTTCTCCCCGCAACCTCAACGCGCGTCGCTCTCCACGCGGGCAACTAGACGCTACCCTCCACACTCCCTTGCCCAGTTGCAGCTCCGCCAGCTCGAGTCTTTCCACGACTTCTTTTCTTTTTTAAGATGACGAGTTGTGCTGCCCTCATTAAGAGCGATAAGGTGAGGCGAGCCGATCCTTTCCAGATGCATAGACGAGGTGACACCTTAGCAAAGGTTAGTGAAGGAAATAAAACAAAAAAAGAAAAGAAGAAGAAAAAGACTCAGCTGCCCCAGCCCACTGATCAGCCCATCATACCCCTTGCTCTATCCACTTCCTGCCACCTCTCTCTCAAAAAAAAATCTCTTCCAGCCTCAGCTCATGGTAGCGTTCGGCAAGCCATATTTGGAACGGGCTGGCTTGTCTGGACTAGGCTGATCAGCCCAACCATTCGGCAGCCCATTTAGCAACCGTTCGGTAGGGCTAGAAGCAGGAGGCATCGGTCACTCAGTCGCCCCCATCTCCCTCACTCGCCTCCCTGCGCATTGCACCCGACTCTGTCGCTTGCTTTCGTACTTCCGTTCGTCTCTCTCCATCAGTCTCCCCTTCCTCCCTGTCTCTGTGCCCGTTGATAGCGTGGTGGCAGTGGTGTCGGGAGCCCTGCGCTGGGGCCGGAGGAGAACATGGGGCTGCAGGTGGTGGAGCAGGGAGGAGCGTGGCTGCGACGACGAGTGGAGGTAGAAGAGCGTCGAGCAAGGCCGCGACACGGTGGGGTCTATTTCCCCTCCCTCACCCCCTCCTGCTGCTTTTTAGCTAGGTGACCAGGATTGTTCTAGCGCCTTGACGCCTGGCGACACCTTTGAAACCCTTCGTCGAGCGACGGGCGCTTCGCCGGCGACGAAGATCCGACAGGGGTATCTTCCTATGCCCCTCCCTTCCCATCCTGCCGCGCTATCTGAGAGTTGATGTTTCTGATACTTATTTGGTTCAGAAACCTAATTTTTCTACTTCCTTTATGATGTTGACTACTTTTTTAATTTATGACTTATGAGACCCATTTTACAAGGAGTCGCTGACCAACATGCTTAGACCCATTGGAGAGTTTTGGAACTTTCAGATGCTGTCTTGACGGATTTCTGGTAAGTTGGACCCTTTGATTTAATAGTTTTTGGACCTTCTGTTTTGTTTTGTAGGAAAAAGGTAAAGGAATAGTGAAGTGTTGATATTTAATTAGAGCTATGCTTCATTGTTGATAATGGTTGTTTTATAGACCCTATAATTTTCTGCATTAGTTACAAATGATCCAAATATTGTCCTCCATTAGGAGACCTAACTGTGAAGGAGAAATAAGATACTGCAATGGTTCAAATATTCATGCATTTTATGTTGACTTACAAAAAATGAAATTCCCAAGGTTACTGCATTCATAAATAGTGGAGTTGATAAGCTCATTGATGTTTTCTTAGAAATTATTTTTCTTCTTGATAATACCATTTGGATATATCATTCTATTATTAATGGCATAATCGTTACTCTGCTTTACTAAATCTTGTAATTTGCATATGTTCCTTTGTGAGAGGAAAATGTGGTTTTCTTACACATTTGTTAATCTTATCAGCACAAGTAAGAAAAGGGAGGTCCTATAGGAGCTATATCAGGAGGAGCTCAACGGAATTTCTCATGTCTCTTTCTCCACCAGGTGACATGTAAGGTCTTCCTTTCAAAAATAGAAAAACAAACTTAATTCTCTACATTACAGGAACATGTTGTGTGGTGTATGTTTCTTTTAGAGGACAAGAATAATAAAGCGTCACTTAGGCCAGGAGAGTGGGAGGTCCCAGTAACCATTGAGATTAATAGGTGAGCTATGTTTCTTTTCAATATTCATTTCTTCTTTTCTTCTCTCTACGATGTGTTGGTAGATGAGCTCATGAGCATATGAAAAAGGACCTTTCTTGTTATGTTAGAGTAAAGTTGCAGATTTCAATTATACAGCCATGGATGAAAATTGTTATGCTAGATAATCCTGAACGTGTACCAGTGATGAACAATGTTGACTTTATTCACTCTAACATGTACCTACTGTTGATTGACAGGACATGAGACTTAGGCCTTAAGGCTGGTGCAGCCTCAACAAGTGTATGATCAACAACTTATTAGGTCCTTGGTTAGCACTGACTGTACTAAAATTATTTCCAGGATTTAATAATATGGTGAAGCAATCACCAATTTAAGTTTCTTATTCTACGGCCCTGTTTGGGACCGCGTTTCTGGAACTCGATTATAATCCAAGCGGAACTCGATTATAATCCAAGCAGACTTATCTAATATGTTGCGATCAGGAGAATCTGCTGTGCAAATAAGCAAGGTGTTTGGCTGTTCTGATTATTTCTGGCAGATTATCTATTCTGGGTATAAAATGTCTGATGTACCCCTAAATCTGATAGCAAAACATTTATGCAACAGAGACCCTGCAGGTTTCACAAATCAACTAAGTCTAAATCTGAGAAAGTTTGTCTCTGTCACTTTTGCATCAGGAACCAAGAAAAAAGCTTCAAATCATTTTTTTGCCCGTCTTCTTCTTCCTCACGGATATGGCGCAGAGGATAAGGGGGATGAGGTCGAGGACGCGGCGCAGGCTGGCTGGTCGAGAGAGGAGTCGCCGGCGCGGGCTCCTCACGTGAAGGGGGCGCGGGCTCCTGGAGAAGGAAGGATGACGGCGCGGGCACCGGTCGAGTGAAGGACGACGGCTCGGTTGGGAGGGAGGGGATGAGAGGAGAGGAGCCGGCGCCGCAATTGGGAGGGAGGGGATGAAAGAAGACGACGCTCGGTCGCCGGCGTGGGGAGGGCGCGGTGGGGAGCCGGCGCTCGGTCGCCAGCGTGGGGAGGTCGCGGTGGGGAGCCGGCGCTCGGGCGGCCGCGGTGGGGAGGCTCGAGCACCCGATCCAGATCGCGTTGGGGCCTCGGGGTATCCGGGGAATAAGAGAATAAGCGAAGGAAACGCCGGCTGCGGGCCGCTTCTCAAAACGCAGTGTTGGGCCAGATTTTTTCGCGATGGCGATCTCATACCGCGGTCAGATAAGCGGCCTGTTTGGCGGGTTTATTTCGCTTATTTTGCTTATAATCTAATTTAAGCGACCCCAAACAGGGCCTAAATGTATGCATGCATCCAGCAGGTCTGTTGCCATGATCTTGGAGCAGAATCTCAACCTTGGAATGGAATGCATATATGATTATATTCTTTGTTCCTGACACCTGGCTATTTGATGATAAAGTCTTTTACTCACAAGTCTTCGGATCTGTAGTTAGGTATGTCGGTTCCTGAGATTTTTCTTTTTATTTCCAAGTACTCCAATGTCTTTGTAGGCATGTCACAAGGTTCTCTTAAAATGGTCAATGATGCACTGCCAGTAAAAGAGATCCTGGTATAACAGTGTAAATGCTCTATAATTTTCAGATAAAGTTTTGAAGTATATGACTTGGTCAAATAGCTGCAAATGCATTGATGCTTAATGAAGTTTTTATTATTATAAAGACAGCTGCAGTTTTGATGATGTTTATTCGATCATTATAAATTATATAACTCAGCTCAACTCCTCTTGCTTGGCTACAGAAAGATTTGGTGGCGGACTTCAGTTTTCATGTAACAACTTCAAATGCTCAATTCACTGGGGATGGAGCGTTGTAGTTAAGCTCGTGGATGCTAACATAAAATATGTCAAAAATCATTTTATCTTACAAAATAAGATGTCAAAGTTCATATTTCAATTGTTTGCAAAATTTCATATTGTTCACCGTGGGAATACACACTTTTGTTTATATGTACACATTTTTACTTAGCAATTTTGGTAATTGATGGAATTTGTATATGCACACACTATGCTATCTTAGAAAGTTACATGTTTTCAACAAAGCTATGATTTTTATAGTATTACTGTGAATATTGTGTTGGTAAGCTCTGATTTTTATAGTATTATTGTGAATATTGTGTTGGTAGTAAATTTTATATTTGAAATGTGACCCTCCTAAGTAAGCTCCGATCTTTGTACGAACTATAGTGTTACATCTATGTTAAGGCAAAATCAATGCTTTCATTACATGCTAAATATTTTATATAATAAAAATTCATTTATATTTGCTCGTAGCAACACACAGACAGATCCTAGTAGAAAAGAAAGATATGAAAACTTTCGTTGTTTGAGATTCATACAAATAATTGCAAATCTTGTATTCCATACCTAAACTCTAAACTCACTTTTCTTCTTGCTCCCTTCACCTCCCACTAACACGTGCCATGGCGGGCGCCCGTGCTCTACGCGCCGCCTGTCATGGGTGCCGCCTGCTGGCCCCGCGTTGACCTTGAGGTCGTCGACAGGCGCAGGCCGACCGGCCTTGGGGCTGTCGAGAAAAGCCAAGAAGAAAAAATGTTGAAGCTTCGTGCCCATTTATCATTTATGGAGTGGGTTTTGGTTGAGCCACGCTTCCTGCAAATTTAGATTTATTACCCTCTTTTTATTTGACAATCTTGTCTCGGGTATCAATAGTCGGAGTAAATGATCAATTCGTTAACTCTCCACTGTCTATTTCTCTCACCATGCAAACATTTCACATCATAACTCATTATACACCATACACCATGTCATCATCCACCAGACCACCTATTTATGTCTTCAACTGATTTTCTATGGCTAATATCATGTATTTGTGAGTAACACACCACAAAATTCACGTAGTTGAAATATATGTAGGATCAATCATTTTGGAATGGTTCACTCTCAACAAAATAACATGCTTTCATATACGGTGTTGTTTACAAATGAATGTTGTCATGTAATCACTTTGGTGTTTCTACGTCCACACTTTCACTTAAAATTTTGTTTAAAAAATTTCTGCAGCAACACGCAGGGTTTTACCCAATAAAACTATATAGATGGAACCTACTAAGAGATATTAACTATATTTCTCTCAACATGCAAGCCATCCACCTCTCATGTCACATCATCATCCACTAGAGTTAATAACCGTTTTCTCTCAACAAAATGAACATATTTTCATATATAATGTCGTTTGTAAAAGAATGTTGCATAGCAATTATCATAGCAATAACTTTAGTTTATGCTTTCAAACTCTCATCTTACAATTTTATTTAAAAATTCAAGGTATTACCTAGTAATTTTTGAAACCTAATAGAGAAACGTGGGAAAATATTAGGACACTCCCAACGCAGACTCTACCGTAGAGTCTAAGTCTATTTATTACCTTCATATTTATTGCATTTTGCTGATGTGGTGCTTATGTGGCAGTATATTTATGAAGGAGAGAGGAAGAAAAAACAAGACTCCAAGTAGAGTCTCCAAGTCTTATTTAGACTCCAAGTCTATGATAACTTCGAGGTAATAAATAGTTTTGGACTATATGTAGAGTCAGCACTGTGAGTGCTGAACTCTCCATCTGCGGCCCATTCTATGTACTGGGCTCTGGTTGGGCCGTGGTCCCCGCAATTTCGGAGGAGGCCGAGACCAGGAAAGGGAAGACCAAGCGAAAGCCCTGTACAAATACAACCACCTCGCCGCCGTCGTCGCATCTGCAAACCTCAGCAGCAATCCTAACCCTAGCAGCCTCCTTCTCACCTTCGACACCGCTGCGAGCGATCTAGAGGCGGACATGGCGCCGACAAAGGGCGAGGGGCCGGCGATCGGCATCGACCTGGGCACCACGTATTCGTGCGTCGGCGTGTGGCAGCACGACCGCGTCGAGATCATCGCCAACGACCAGGGGAACCGCACCACGCCATCGTACGTTGCGTTCACCGACTCCGAGCGCCTCATCGGCGATGCCGCGAAGAACCAGGTCGCCACGAACCCCATCAACACCGTCTTTGGTAAGCACGTCCCGTCCATTGCTCTGTTTTTTATGCAATGCGTGTGGTCCAGTTTAATCTCATGGTTATCTACATTATGTGGATTTTGTGTGGTAGATCTGTTTGTTGTGCTTGATCCATTAGTAGTTTCTTTAGCTAAAAGCGAATTGATTGGTGTGTCCACTATGAACTGTTTAAGTCTGCATAGATATGATCTGGAATGTAGTTTCGTTTTCTAGTCTGTTCACATGCCATATGATTCGATCTAGGAATCTTGTAATTTTGTCTGAAAAATGTAATATATATTTTTTGCGGGTAGAAAAATGTACTCTATAGTTGACTGTATGTTTACCGTAGATGATGTATTTTCCTTTATCACCACCTTTTATGTATTTGCTTGTTCACGTGTAGACTAAATGTTCATTCGGTTTGGAGATATTAAATCAGTGGTTGACACATCTGCTAAATTGTCACTGCTCTTCTCTCGTCAATACAGAAACTGCTCTTGACCTTTGATGAATTGCTTTGTCATTGATTTATAAAAAAGGTCAAATTTTATCATGCATTTTACTTTATGTACAGTCTACAAAACAGAGTTATTTTATCTGTGCCTGAGTTCCCAGAGGACACTTATTTGCCACACACACACACGGATATGGTGTGTAATGACAAACTTGTGTCATAATGTGGCAAGGTGTATCTTTTGTATGTCGTTTTCTAAATCGTTGCATGGTCATAGGATTAACTTTGTTAGGCCAATAATTTGCTAGCTCAGTTCTTTCTGTATCAGTCGTAGCCCCTAAATCATAGACAGTTTATTTGAATTATTAACTGTGTTGCTGAAAGTTGGAGTTATTATAGTTTTGGCAGTTTCTGTACGTTTTCTAGTTACTAAGAACTATATAGAATTTAGACCGCGTGTTTGGAACTAATTTTTATTCACTCACGGAAATGAAGTATAGCTTACCTTTTTATGTCTATGTATATAAGAGCATGACAACTTCCGAGTGTGGGTTCTGTTCTGCTTTATTAAGCTCTTCTGGGTCTGGATAATTTGTTCAAAAATGCCAATTAAGTATGATCGTCAAATGGTCACGGATGTCTGGTTCTTATTATGTAACAACCTTTAATGCTGATGCTATTTTAGAAATGAAGTTGCACATGCAATCCCTATATTCCCTAAGCCAAGTATGTTCTACATCACACAAAATGTTTAATGAATGTTCTTGTTACATTGGTACCTTACATATTGTTCAAACTGTTTGATGTATTATGATATTTTGCATCACCTGGCCCACTATATTATTAGAAACCAAAGCAAATGAGTAAGTAATATTTTTTTTGAACCAACACCTTTTGCTAATCAGACATTATCATAGTGAAATTCGGTTTACTTATGTCTTCTGGAAAGGCTGTAGGTATGGATATATCAGATTTATGAAATTTAACATTCAAATGATGATTCTGATTATGATTCTTTTTATGAAATTCTGCAGATGCTAAGCGTCTTATTGGCAGACGGTTTTCTGATGCATCTGTCCAGAGTGACATTAAGATGTGGCCGTACAAGGTTATTCCTGGCCCAGCTGATAAGCCTATGATTGTAGTGCAGTACAAGGGTGAGGAGAAGCAGTTCTCTGCAGAAGAAATTTCTTCTATGGTTCTTATCAAGATGCGTGAGATTGCTGAAGCTTACCTTGGATCAACCATAAAGAATGCTGTGGTTACTGTTCCTGCTTACTTTAATGATTCCCAGAGGCAGGCAACTAAGGATGCTGGTGTTATTGCCGGGCTCAATGTCATGCGTATCATCAATGAGCCAACTGCTGCTGCAATTGCATATGGTCTTGACAAGAAAGCTACCAGTGTTGGCGAGAAGAATGTCCTTATTTTTGACCTTGGTGGTGGCACTTTTGATGTCTCTCTACTCACCATTGAGGAGGGTATATTTGAGGTGAAGGCCACAGCTGGTGACACTCACCTTGGTGGGGAGGACTTTGACAACCGCTTGGTGAACCACTTTGTCCAAGAGTTTAAGCGGAAAAACAAGAAGGATATCACTGGGAACCCCAGGGCTTTGAGGAGGCTTAGGACTTCATGTGAGAGGGCTAAGAGGACACTTTCTTCCACAGCGCAGACTACAATTGAAATTGATTCTCTCTATGAAGGCATTGATTTCTATTCCACCATCACCAGAGCCAGGTTTGAGGAACTTAACATGGACCTATTCAGGAAGTGCATGGAGCCTGTGGAGAAGTGCCTGAGGGATGCCAAGATGGATAAGAGCACTGTCCATGATGTTGTTCTCGTTGGTGGTTCGACTAGGATCCCCAAAGTCCAGCAGCTGTTGCAGGACTTCTTCAATGGAAAGGAACTTTGCAAGAGCATCAATCCTGATGAAGCTGTTGCCTATGGTGCTGCCGTTCAGGCTGCTATCCTTAGTGGTGAGGGCAATGAGAAGGTTCAGGACCTTCTCCTCCTCGATGTGACCCCACTGTCTCTTGGTCTTGAAACCGCCGGAGGAGTCATGACTGTTCTTATTCCAAGGAATACCACCATTCCAACCAAGAAAGAGCAGGTCTTCTCCACCTACTCGGATAACCAGCCTGGCGTGTTGATCCAGGTTTATGAGGGCGAGAGGACCCGGACCAGGGACAACAACCTCCTTGGGAAATTTGAGCTCTCTGGAATCCCCCCTGCTCCTAGGGGTGTCCCTCAGATCACTGTATGCTTTGACATCGATGCTAATGGTATTCTGAATGTCTCTGCTGAAGACAAGACAACTGGACAGAAGAACAAAATCACCATCACCAATGACAAGGGAAGGCTGAGCAAGGAGGACATTGAGAAGATGGTACAGGACGCAGAGAAGTACAAGTCTGAGGACGAGGAGCACAAGAAGAAGGTTGAGGCCAAGAACTCCCTGGAAAACTATGCCTACAACATGAGGAACACCATCCAGGATGAAAAGATCGCTTCCAAGCTACCAGCTGACGACAAGAAGAAGATTGAGGATGCTGTTGAGCAGGCGATCCAGTGGCTGGACAGCAACCAGCTTGCTGAGGTTGAAGAGTTTGAGGACAAGATGAAGGAGCTCGAAGGCCTCTGCAACCCCATCATCGCCAAGATGTACCAGGGAGCAGGTGCTGACATGGCTGGTGGAATGGAGGATGATGCTCCGGCAGCTCCTGGCGGTGCTGGCCCCAAGATTGAGGAAGTCGACTAAACTGTTCCGGCCATCATTCTTCATCATAGTTCTTTTGTTGTTTCCAGCTCCAAGTGGCAATCATACCACCTGGGATTATAAATTAGGTGTCCTCTGGTTATTGTTTATGCGCCTGTTAAGAACAGCATGTATGGGGTTTACATTCAGCTAAGTTGCTGCTTTTGAGCTTGGGCTTGCACTGACGTGTTTCAAAATTATTCAGTATTCTGTTTAGGTATAATACAATCTGTAGTTGGTCGGTAACTTGCTTTTCTTTAACTCGATTTGTTTAGTGAGTTGATGCACTTGATCATCCTGCTGAATTGCTGATGATTAGCTGCTTGTATCGGTACTCCACACATACTCTGGGGTTCTGAAACTGCTGAATTACTTCAGGGTGATCTCTGTCGGCGATGGCACTGTTTACTGGTATGAAAGCACATGCCGGAGCTGGAAGGTGGACCGCCATGGTACTCAGGTGCTAATGTCTTTTTAGTTCGTTGCCTCTGGATGAATCTTTGCAACCTCACAACCACCCCTTGCCAAAAACTTTGTTGTCGGCTGTGCTGGACGCACCGATCATCGCTCATCGGGGTTACAGATACTTGTATATATGCAAATATCGACCTCCGGCGAAGGATCCGGGTGCGGCAGCGTGCGGAGAAGAAAAGGGAAGTCGCATGAATCGGTGGCAAGCCGGGGGCGCGCGCACCACACTCGCGCACTGCACTCTGCACAACACCCGGCGCTTTCAAATTCCGAACGCGTCGTCGTCTTTCGCTTTAATCGATGATGAGCTCGCGATCGTCAGCCAGCATGATAGTGCAGGGCGAAAGCGGCGTCGCTCCGGCCCCCCTCTCCCTACCTAGCTAGATGACCCCCCTGCTACGCGGCTAAGCAACTAAAGCGCGCGCGCTATACGTACTAATCATTATCGCCTCCGGCCCCGATCAGCTTTAATCCTCGCCTGGCCATAGGCAGCCAGCCTCCTCCGATCCCGCGCGCGTCGGTCGCGGGATCCCGCGCGCGGCCCAGATGACGACGCCGCGCCGCCGCCGCTGCCTTCCTCGCCTGCTGCCGGACACGGTGAAAAGAGGGGGTGGTACTGGTACTGGCCGGTATGGCAAAGCGCGCGCGCGGGCGGAGCGGCCGGTGGGCGCTCGCCGGCCCTGCCGGTGGCTTTGGTTGCCGCGCTTTTCACCGGCCGGCGGTTCTGGCCGGCGCGCGGTTGATGCGGAGCAGCAAACAGGGGCCGGCCGTGGGGGAGGGGAAATTATTGCATTTCGCGGCGATCCATGCCACTGTGCCGATCGACGACCGCGAGAGCACTGAACTACTGATCGATCGATCGATCAGCTGCGCGCGGTAGGCCTGCAGGCGATCGATCTAGGAGTATCAGTTTTGCATGGCACTACTGCACCCCGGCCGGCCACCATGGAAGACAAGCTTTCTTTCTGCCTCTATCTGTCATTCTGCTGCGGTGGTGGCCCAGCAGGCACTTCTCATATGCACTACTCTGATGCTGCAGTAGGCCATGAACAGTAGTACGTGATGTGCGTGTGCATGGCTCCTGGCCTCCTGCTGCTATAGCGAAAGCTTGACTTGTCTTCTTCCCTCCCGCTTCTCATGCATGCACTCCCAGCTCAGCTTTTCACTACTGCTGCTGGTTAAATGCTGACTCACTCTTGCCGCTGGATTGCAGGGCGCAGTGCAGGGTTTCATTCATCTCATCTGCTTATAAATAGCTTAGTATTAATTAGTGCCTGGTGGGTTCGCATTACTGCAGACTAGTAATCAATTGTTCATCGACAGGTTGGTTAATCAGGCATCTTGGACCAAAACCTACTAGTAGCTAATACTGGTCCATTAGTTATTGTGGTACGGTGATTGCTATATATGATCGATCCATCGATCTCTTCGCCCCAAAGGAAACGCGCGCACTGATGGAGAGTTCAGGATTCATTCAGACATTCAGTGCGCTACGGCCTTCAGGTGGAAGTTGAAGTGACTGGCAGCAGTAGATAGATAGTGCACACACAATCTTCAGTGAACAAAAGCGGGGGCAGAATCTTGACTGCTAAAGCGACGCCGCCTCAAAGCTGAATGATGAAGCATGCATGGTATTTGTATATAGCAGCACTGAAGCAGCTCGACTATTCATGCTCAATCTTCTCTCCTAGTATAAGCAAACCCGGCGAGTATGTAGTCAGGCATCATCGGCAGGTGTAGCTTCAACTTTAATCTTTTATACACTTTGATTGCATTGATATATTTATATAGCCACCTTATTTTGGGCACACATAGCTAGAGATTGCGTAATAAGCTGTAAAAAAAACCTTGTTCGTTTTGACTTGTATAGATTTGGACATCATTCAGGTGAACTGAACTCTGACACTGTGATCAGTTGACAACTGCATGCCTGATCGTTACCCTGAATCTCTGAAAGGATCGGAGCAAGTAACTTACCTACTCGCCAGTCCCCATGAACGAGCACATCGATGAATGGGAATGGTACACTTCTTAGATCCTAGTACTGCGGCGCACTGACAAAAACGAACCAATTTCTGTCTAATCCCTCTAGCTGTTCAGTCAGAGACAAGGAAAAGTGGGGTTCGTTTTAGTTTAATTTGGTAGCTAGGCGAGATAGCCAATTAGGAGAATATAATGATGACCTAATTATAAGACAGTGAGCACAAATCCCTTATGCTCTCACCAATTTGGAGAAAAATAATGACACTAGGATGCACGGGTTTGGAGAATATATGAAAGGAAAGATTACGCCGATTTGATTATTAAATTATGCCATGCATAGTTACACTTGGTTTCTGGTTATCAAAGGACCCCCTCTTGACTAGAATAAGAACCTCGTGATCTGTCCAGATCTTGCACAACTTGAATGTGTAAAGCCCTATCATAGTTTTAGCAGTATACAAATGGCATGTTTGTTAACTAGCTTTCCAAGCCTATATATAGATCTATCTACCAGAATTAGCCTACTCTAAATGCTTTGCACTGAAATTACCCGGCGAGTACTTGTAAATTTGAGCAAGCATACAACTACACACGTACTAGCTTATAGGCAGGAGGCAGGACAGATGTGTTCAACAATCAACTACAGGAGATAGAAAGGACTAGTGGCAAGAAACTTGGAATCAATAACCATGTATTCTCAAACACTATTCCAGCATGCATGTTGTGCAAGCAAACAAACAAACAAAAAAAAGAAATCGATCTGTATCTCTCTCGACCTCTTCCTTTTCCACCTCTACTGCTGATCTGTACACATTGCGCAAAGACCAGTGTAGACGTACTTTATTGCTTTCTCTGTCTATCCCTACGTACATAAAGTTGCCTGCTCATATACATGAGTACTGTCTCGCTATACTCGTCAACTTTGGTCCTTGGTTGGAGTTGGAGAGAGAGAGGTAGAGCAGGAATTCTACACCACCACTAGCCAAGAGTCCAAGAGAGGCTAGCAAGGCTAACTTTACTACTGATTGATCTCTTTCATCAATATGGACATAAAGTTGCACCTGCACATACACTAGAATGGCCCCCTAGACAACTAGTATTGGTAGCTCATGCATGTTGGTAACCTCTTGCTAGCTAGCTCCACATGTATACTTTTCAACCCCCTCTGTATGTGCTTGCTAATCAACCAGGGGAAAAAATGCAGAGAAGAACACAACAAGACAACAAGCCAGCCTTAGCTTCCAAATAGTAGCTAGTGCAACAGGGATCACCACCTCTCCCTGCTGCCCTTAGCTAGCTAGCTAGGGTTTCCAGCTTTCCTCATGCATAAATACACAGCAGCAGGAAGCACCCTTGGTCTCTCTTCATGCTGATCGATCTCTCTTAGCTTGCTGGCTGCACTACTGCACCCATCATCGATCCATCTCACACATCTATCGGTCGATCCTTACGAGCTAAGCAACGCTCTCCTCCCATATGTTTCACATCCAATATATATAATGCAAGGCCTCCACTAAGACCCAAAAAACAAAGCAGGAAACAAACCCTATTCTTCTTCTTCTTCTTTAATTTTATTCCACTCGCTTTCGCGCTCTCGTTCTCCCGGCGATCCCGTCTCTTTCGTCTCTCCCCAACAGGCCGCTAGCTGCTTTTCTCTTCCTCTCCGGCCTGGCCCTGGCCCCTTCTCTCTTCTTCGTCCCCGCTTCGATCGCCGTCATTCCAGTCCAGCTATTAGCGCGGAGCTCCGATCCCCTCCTGCTAGCTAGTGCTAGTGGACGTTATTCTCCGATCCACCACCTTTATCACCCCCCATCCTTGCATGATCCCCTAAAGCGCCTATATACCCTTATCTCTCGCAAAGAAGCGAGCTGAGAGGAGAGGAACAAACAAACCAGGAAAGAGAGAGAGAGAGAGAGGCTCCGTCCCAAGTAGCTAGCAAAAGATCAAAAGAAATCAATTCTATACCATGGTCTTTTCTTCGGTTCCTGTCTACCTTGATCCACCCAATTGGAACCAGCACCAGCACCAGGTAACAATTTCTCCCTTCTTTTTTGCTTTTCTTTCCTAGCTCTCTCTTCGTTGGTCGTCATACAGCTTAGCTTCTTCATCAAAAAAGCAAAGCGGGAGGGGAAATGGGGAGGAAATATTCCTAGGCTCTTTTGAGAAATCTCAGCAGCTGGTTGTTGAATATACCGGACCAAGCCATCTCTTTTGGCTCCGGTGATCTCCATCAATTTCGTTCGCCTCACCTTTCTCTTTAATCCCTTGCTGAGTGTTTGGCTCTTTGCATTGATTTGGAATTATGCTACTTTCAGCAACAGCATCAGCAAGTTCACCATGGCCAGCTTCCAAGTGGCGGCGGCGGCGGAGGAGGAGGCGGAGGCGGCGGCGTCGAGACGCATGCGCATCATCACCAGCAACACCAACATCAACACCATCAGCTGCCGCCGGTGCCACCTCCCGGAGCTCTCATGGCGCCTCCTCGGCCCGACATGGCGACGATTGTGGCCGCTGCGAGTGGCGGCGGCGGCGCTGGCGGCGGTGGGCCGACCGGCGGCTCCGCGGTGCGGCCGGGCTCCATGACGGAGCGCGCCAGGCTGGCCAAGATCCCGCAGCCGGAGCCGGGGCTCAAGTGCCCGCGCTGCGAGTCCACCAACACCAAGTTCTGCTACTTCAACAACTACTCGCTCTCGCAGCCGCGCCACTTCTGCAAGACGTGCCGCCGCTACTGGACCCGCGGCGGCGCGCTCCGGAACGTCCCCGTGGGGGGCGGCTGCCGCCGCAACAAGCGCACCAAGTCGTCCAAGTCCAGCTCGTCGTCGGCCGCGGCCTCTGCTTCCGCCGCGGGCGGCGGGACGTCGTCGTCCACCTCGTCCACCGCCACCGGCGGCAGCAGCGCCGCCGCGGCCGCGGCCGGGATCATGGCGCCCCAAGGGCAGCTGCCTTTCCTGGCCTCGTTGCACCACCCTCTCAGCGGAGATCACTACAGTACTGGCGCGTCAAGGCTAGGGTTCCCCGGGCTGAGCTCCCTGGATCCCGTGGACTACCAGCTCGGAGGCGCCGGCACCGGCATCGGGCTGGAGCAGTGGCGCCTGCCGCAGATACAGCAGTTCCCCAGCTTCCTAAGCCGCCCCGACGCCGTGCCGCCGCCAATGACAGGCATTTACCCGTTCGATGTGGAAGGCCACGGGGACGCCGGTGGCTTCGCCGGACATATGCTGGGCGGCTCCAAGGCGCCCGGCTCAGCGGGGCTGATCACGCAGCTGGCATCGGTGAAGATGGAGGACAACCCGCCGTCCACGGCGATGACAAGCTCGCCGAGGGAGTTCCTTGGGCTCTCTGGGAACCTCCAATTCTGGGGTGGCGGCGGCAACAACGGTGGTGCAGGTGGCAACAATGGAGGCACTGCCAACACCGACGGTGGAGGCGGTGGCGGTGGCGCTTCTGCTCCGGGCAGCAACTGGGTGGACCTGTCAGGATTCAACTCGTCGTCGGCAGGGAACATACTGTGACGAGCTGAGGCGCCCGGAGCAGAAGCGCCACCGCAGCTGGTTGCCGCACACAAAAGGTAGCCCTATTTATGCAAAGCCCTGAAGCTTAATTTTTAGTCATGGCTTCTGAGAAAGTTCAACCAAGGAGTTGTGGTGCAAAGATTATAGGGGCTCGATCTCTGACAGTAAACGCCGGGCGATCGATGGAACTGGTGAATTGGTCTCTTCTCTCTATAATTGGTAGGCAATCAAAAATTAGTTTTTGTCATTGAGTTTTTCTTGCTCGGTTCTACTTCTAAGATCTGTGTTGTCTGCTGCTGTTCTTGTTCTAGAGGGCGCATTTCTATATTGGTGTCCATTTCAGGGCTTTGTTGTAAACTTGTAATGCATGCATGTTGCTAGGTTTACTAGCTTATTGGTGCAAGGTGATAAGTACATATACCTATGAGAGTACTTGATCAAGAGCAAAGTTTTAAATAGCGGGCTATGGCAAATAGCGGCGCCTTTTTTTCAGCAGCTATGAGGCTATAGCGGAGCAATAGCGCCGCTATGCAAATAGCGGCAGTACATAATTGATGCACAAAAATATGCTAATTCAGATATCTGATGACCATAAATATGTTTCTGCAGCACATAACATAATATGTTTCTTCAGCAGTACATAACTTAACATAATATGTTTCTTCAGCTATTTTGGGCCACCGTGGCCTGCAAATTTGAGTTTGTGCCTTACATTTGGGCCCGTCTCATGAAATTGGTAAACGACGCTATAGCCTGCCGCTACGATATTAGTGTTTAGCGCCGCTAATCAGCGCTTTAGCGGTCGTAGCTGCCATAGCGGCACAATGGCCAATAGCTTAGCGCGGGCACTTCCAGCGGCGCTATAGCCCGCTATTTAAAACTTTGATCAAGAGAGATTATATATTGAGCCTATCAACAACCCGTATTTATCTCTAGCTATCTACATGCATGCTGAATTGTTCATCTCTCTATTCGATCGAGTTAATAATTTGCAATGGTTGTTACCTGTGACTTAATGACTCTATGTGCTTTATTATACTGCGTACGAGTGTAGCATGCAGCAACGCATTGGTCTAGTGCATATATGCATTCATGCTTTGCTGCTAGATCTATAGTATGTGATGTCTACATCATGAAAGTGTACCATATGCATCTATCTATCATAGTGCATTCAGTTGCACCTATATATCATTTGGAAATGAATAAGGTCATGACACGTGACAAAATTCACCATATATACATGAGTCTCTAGCATCTAGGATTCATCTCTATGCATAGATAAAGTGAAAATGCCGCCATTGCTAGGTCTTGCAAGAATTATTGCATTCTTGCATTCTTTGTCACGTGTTAGTTCATTCTTTCTAGCCAATGCAGACACACCATCCTTGCAATGATAAAACTTGTGGCAAAGCTTGTCTAGCAAGACACACAATTGCAAGTTCCATTCATTTCATCACCTGACGAATCAAAGGCAAAAACAATGAAACGTGATGCACGAAAGCTCTAAAATTTCTCCTCTTTTGAGAGATCACATTCTCTCTCTCTCTCTCTCACACACACACACACACACACACACACACACACACACACACACACACACACACACACACACACACACACATCTAGGCCGTGTTTAGTTGGGCAAATTTTCCTCCTTTCCACTCTCTCTCACCACATTAAATACACCAAAAGATATATGTTCGGAGTACTAAATGTAGATGAAATCAAAAACTAATTATACAGTTTGGATGGCCTTTGCGACACGGATCTTTTGAGCCTAGTTAGGTCATGATAGGACAATATTTACCAAAAAAGCCGAAACATACCTTTTGCTACAGTGTATTGAAAAGGCAAATTTTTCTACCAACTAAACACAGCCCTATATGCATGCAGTGCAAGTGACCCAGTTCTCCATGCATGGTCCTCCTCTGTCTCAGCAGAAACGGTGTTGTTGGTTTCTAGGTTTCCAAGCACCAATCTCCATTCAAAGCCTTTTCCCCTGCCATTGTAATCATGGAGTTGTCCCCACATCGCTGGCACAGAGGCATTTATTCATGTGCATGCAATCCAAGGAATGAATGCATGCAGCAGCAGGGGGGTGGCAATCTCCTTAGTTGTGCTCAAAGAATTTGTTCCCATGTTTCTTTTGGTCCTTTCGCGCCATCTTTACCTTTAGCCAGCAGCTTCGTCGGTTTCGAGGAGTCATTGCGCCAGAAGCTTTGCATTTCTAGAGCTTTGAAGCCAACCATTGACTGACTACACCATCAAAGTGTGCATCATCCCTGACGAATCTGCAGGTTGCCCAGCCTCATCTTGCATTCTCCTTGATGTGTTTCTCAATTTTACACACTTGCGACGACCCCACTGTACGGGCTAGCAATTTTAAAAATACATGGACAAGAGAACTTTGCGAAACACTGAAGATTTAGAATGAACAGACATGCCTAATATGGCCATGTTTCCTTGCCATATATATTCCTTACAAATTTTTATTGAGTCTTGTGCAAAGTCATTCCTCGTTTTCTCCATGGTTTCTGGATACTCCTTGTATACTCCCTTCTTTCATTTTTATAAGGTAGTAAAACATGGCACAGTCTTCCATATGACATTTTGACCATTTATTTATCATATATCATATCTCTTAAAATTATAAACTTATAATTATGATAAAGTATATTTGATTACGAATCCGACAATATAAAGTTTACATTATAACAATAAAAATTAATGATCAAATTAGTGATTAAAAATTGCAAAGTTTGAATTTTAATATGTGTGCGTGCCTTATAAAAGTGGAAGGAGGGAGTAATATGTATATATATAGAGAGAAGAAGAGTGACCTACATTATTTACAAAATTATAATTAGAATCTCTGTCGTGTTCATGACGAAACTCATTATAATTGTGGGCTATCTGTGTTCATTAATTTTTTCCTCAATAGCACCTCAGGTCTTGGGGTTCGACTCACGCCAAGTCATTGTTTTCATGTTTTCTCCATCGTGTTCATGACGACAATTGTTATATATATTCACTACTAGAGAATCGCACATATATCCCAGGGCCGTTTTTTGATTTGTACCGGGTATTTTATGCCCCGGTACAAATAACTACATTTGTACCGGTTGGAGGCACCAACCGGTACAAATGCCCTCTCACAGGGCCTCGCCGGCGTCATCTCCCACCCACCCGGTACAAATACCTCACATTTGTACCGGTTGGTGGCTACGACCGGTACAAATGTGAGGCCATCACATTTGTAACGGGCGAGGACACCACCCGGTACAAATGTATGCACATTTGTACCGGCCCGTGTCTTGGCCCGGTACAGGTGTGCAACTGCTATTTTTTCTTCTTCTTCCCCCCTGCCCGAGCCCCCTCCACACTCTTCTTCTTCCTCTCTCCAACTCGAGCTCTCCCTCCCCAATGGCGCTCTAGGGAGTTTTTGCCCGATTTGCGACGATTTCTCCACGATTTGACTCATTGAAGTAGTGTAGAGGTTAGTTACTTCATCCTACCTTCATTTACGGTTGCCATTTTAAGTAATATTCTTTGTACTTAGAGTATTTAATTACATTCCCAAATGAGATAAGAATGGTGGTTTTTATTATTTAGATGCATATTGGTCTATGTTTTAATAGAAAAGAAAGTGTTATGATAGATGTATGAGATGTTGTGTGTCATGATAGATTTTTTATCAATTTATTTAATTATATTGAAAATTAGTTTACTCAATTGATTTAATCATGAGAAAATTAGTTTCTTTATTAGAAAATTAGTTTTCATCATTAGAAAATTGATATGTTTATTAGAAAAGTAGTTTCCTTATTAGAAATTTAGTATTGGGTCATTAGAAAATTGATATCTTCGATAGAAAACTAGTTTCCTTAATACAAAATTAGTTCTCATTATATTTTCGTGTATTAAGAGAAAAAAATAGTATTTCATAGTTTAGTCTTTCACTAGTATTTAATAATTAGGTATAATTGATATTAAATTTTAAATTTCATAGCTTAGTTCTTCACATTTTTAGCATATGTACAAATTAGCAGCCAGTGGGAGTTGGGATGGTTGTTTAGGTAGAAATTATTAAATATAATTCAATGCATATTTTAGATAAAACAATGGCAAGTCACTTTTTTGGTCGTGGTGGCGGTCGTCGAGGTGGCGGCCGTCGAGGTGGCCTTGGTCCTCCTCCTCCAGGGATACACTTCACTCATGGCGTCATTAACTTGCCTATCGGTGATCGACGTCAAGGATCTGCTCCAAACATAGTAATATTCTTTCCCTCTGTAAATAGGAATTTTATTACAAGAATAATAATTTTCATTTCATAACATGCAGAATATCGATCATATGAAGTGGTTCCGACATGTTCTCGATAATATTGGTGGTACCCCTCCTGTTGTACAATGTGCGATTGTCGGCCCAAACAACACCATTCAATTAAAAATCTCTTTTGACATACCTGTTCGAGGACCATTTCGCTCCTCGATGTCATCAGAACCCCCCCACTCCAATGCTATCGATTGTTGAGTGGGGTAGCCCTTCACCGTTCAAGAGGACTTATGAAAGGACCGCCGTTCAGAAGTGCTTAGAACAACTTAGCGCTAATGGGTACTTTCTACCAGATTACTCTTATTTTCTAATCAAGGCACTCGAGGAGGGAGAAAGTGTGACCACGACCGCAGAGAGACTTTGTCGCCTGAATCGTAATGACATGGTATGAAGCATAGAAATGTAATTGAGCATTTTTTAATTTAACTACTTGTGCTACATTTTTTAACATTCATATTTTTCTTAACTTTAGAATATCTTTGGTGAAACCTTCGCGGCAATGAGTTTTCATGCAATTCTAGAGCAAGCGTGCGATGTTTTGGGATTTTCTTACGTGGAACCAAATCCGGAACGCACAAGAGATGGGAAGTTCCAGCTCATCTTTCATTTTGCCCGCCGTATCAATGCAACTCTCCACTGTTTGAGATTTATGGAAGTCCATGTGACTGTGAGTGTGAAGCTAAGGAGAGTGCACTAATTCATGCTCTAGCATATATTAGTGAAGTTCTGGACTTCAAGATTGGAGACTTCAACTATATGGATTACCTGTTTAAGAAAAATGGAGGATCAGTATGAAATATGTGTTGTGCGTGGATGTACCTTATGTTAAGACTTAAGTATTGATGTACCTTTTAATTTATGTGGTTTTGATGAACTTGTTGTCTTTGTTAATTTAGACTTATGTATTGATGTACCCTTTTATTTTTATGGATTTGAAATTGTTGTGTTTGTTAAGATCGACTTAAGTATTGATGTACCCTCTTATCCCTTGAATGCCTAATTACTTGTGAGTTTTGAAATACGCGTGAAATCGATCCGAGATCGGGTCAACATGGTCTACAAGAGTGTCAAGCCACTATATACTATTCACTAGTCAATTTTTGTAACTATATCTTAATAAAAATAGTAACCATATTATAATTTAAAATAATAATTTTACGTAGAAATATACACGATCTCTTAGACGATGCAGATGTATAATAAGTTTCATCCCTTTGTGATCATGTAACCAAGAAACTATTTTCAGTAGTCAATCATTTTATCTGGCCCCAATCCTCCCATTAAATAGTAACCATATCAATTTTTGTAGCTTCATTAAATATATATAATAAATACACTACTCAATTAAAATGAAACAAAACGAAATGCACATATGCAACAAGGTTAACAAGTGTCTAGCCACTGTATACTATTCAGTACTCAATTTTTGTAACTATATATCTTAATAAAAATAGTAATCATACCAATTTTTGTAACTTCAATAAATATAAAATAATAATTTTACGTACAAATATACACGAGCAAGACCAAATCATGATTACCATATTAATAACACTAGATGTTCTACTTAAGAAGGATTTTGCATGAACAGAAAAAATTTATTTGTAATTATTGCAGTGAAGGAAAAAATAATGTCCATTAGAAGATATTACTTGTCGGGGACAGCCATAGGGGTCCCCTAATAACGGGGGAAATCACCCCTTTTTTCGAAAAATAACAAAAGCAAACAACCAAAACCTCACAAACCGCAGGACACACCACGCACGGCAGCGACCCAGGGCAGGGAATGGCCCACGGCCCAAAAAGCCTCACCGGCCCAACGAACAGCTGACCCCCGACGCCCCTCGAGCGAACCTCCGCCTCGCTCGAGGGCCGGGCGCCGTACCGTGAAACCTCCGCCTCGCTCGAGGGCTTGACGCCCCCTCGGGCGAGTTTCCGCCTCGCTCGAGGGCTTGACGCCCCTCGAGCGAGTTTCCGCCTCGCTCGAGGCCGCCTCCGAGCCGCGATGCCATACCTGCTCCCACGACCGGAGCATTAAAAGCTCCGGCACGTCGTGGGCCCCTGGGTCAAAGGCGAATCCCCGCCATGCCGGCCCTCTGACACCGCCTGGGAATCAGATCCCGGTGCTGTTCGACCAACCCGCACTGTGCAGCCATCCCCGGCGCTGTGCGGGAAGGCTGGTGTCATTCCGTGACGCTGTGCCGCCTACTCCCGTACCTCCTCCACGTCGCGCCCCTCGAAAGAGGACGGCGGCACCCTCGAAAGGGGTACGACCACCAATTCCCCGCCCGCCTGGGACGACGTCGTGACGCAAGGTCGGCGGGGCGCGTCACCTCCATCACCTCCGGCCCTGAGCGGCCATCCCCGCCACTGTGCCGCCATCCCGAGCACTGCTGGGCCATCCCCCGCACTGTAGGGATCCAGGTTGACAGGACATCGCCACGCCCGCCGCTATGCAGCCTCCGGTCTTCCGTCAGCCAGGCCCTCGAGCCGGTGTACGGACGGCGAACAAACGAAGAGCTCCAGCGCTACTACCCTCGAAGTCGCTCCTGGACGGACACAGGAGTCACCACGACACCTGCCAGGAGCAAGATTTGCCAGGACGGCAATCGAATCGCTGGCACTGTGCGCCATGCCGCCACACCGTGCCTAAAGCTATGCGGTATGACTGTAAACTGCCTCCCCTTGGTCTATAAAAGGAGGAGGCGGTCCCCTGGCCGCGGGGGACGGGATCATCACTTCACACCCACACTCACCCGCATACTCGTTCCCTTTGATATTGGCACTTTGCCTCAATCACTTAGCAGGGACTTGGAGGCCTCTCCTCCTCTCCCGCCTTGCTTGTAGCCCCCCTCTACAGGCACCACTGGTGCGGATCAATACAGCGCGCACGCGCAAATCTGCTGGACGTACGACCCCGCGGTCGGAACCAGGATAAACCCGTGTCCCTGTGTTGTCATTTGCACCAACCATCGAGAAGCTGATCACAGCGTAACTTACTAGTTAGTGTCGGGACTAATCCTAACACCGACAGTTGGCGCGCCAGGTAGGGGACTTCGCGCTGTGATCAACCCCTCACCAGCAGTCTCGATGGTGATTCGCACCGAGATGACGTCCCAGAGGTATGCCATGGGCAGCTCGGACCCTTTCCCTGCCGGATTCGAAATCCGGTTCGGAAGCCTGAACTTTCAGGCTACGGGGAACGGCTACCACATGCGCCTTACCAATCAGGATGAACTCCACCCGTGGCGGTCCAACGGGCCGGGCCCGATCCCCGCCACGCTGACAACCGACGTCCCAGCGCCGGAACCCACAACGACAGCTGCCTCGACGTCCCGGCACCGCAAACGCCCGGGTCAGCGCTCGCGTCAGGCGCGCGCGGAGCGACGCCGGGCAGCACGCGACGCGGCCCGGAGCGACGCGCCACCACCGAGCGATGCGACGACGCACCCTGCAGGGGAGCACGCGGTCGCGGGGCCGCAGTTCCCCTACGGGATGCACAACCCTGCTGCGACGTACGCCTCATCCGTCAGCACCGACATGGCCGCATACGAGGATCTTCCGGGCCATCACCTGCTGTCAGCCCGGAACCTCATCGCCACCACCAACGACGAGTCGTACCACGGCTCGCCCAGCGAGCTGCCGCCCTCGACCTCGCATGGCTACGCGGAGTGGGACTTCTCCGGCGTACCGGACCCTGTGGTATTCCGGCGGTTCCTTGACGCCGCAGACTACTGGTTCGGTTGCTCCGACGACTCCAGCGAAGGGAGCTACGATCCCTCGCGCGAGTGCTTCGTTGTCGCCGCCAACGAGCATGCTGACAGTGAGAACGGAGCAGGCGACAGGAACGCGGCCCAGCATCCAGAGCCAAACCCGCCACCGGCCCCACCAGCGGGCAATGCGGATATTAATGCGCAGCTGGCCCAGGCGCGCGAGCTCGAGGCAAAGCTCGCGGAAGAGTACCGGCAGGTGCGGCTACTGCGTGCTACCATCGCAGGGGAAGCCTCGGCACGCGGCGAACGCGCCCGAGAAGCCGGAAGGCAGGCTCACGACCGCATCAACGTCGACTTCAACGTGGACGACCCACACACGCCACTTCGGGCTAGCCAAAAACTCATCGCGACGGCGACACTACTTCGGGCCATGCCCGAGCCGTCGACGCCCGAGGCACGTAACCTGCGCCGCGAGGCGCAGACTCTCATCGAGCAGGCGGCCGTGCAGCAGGCCGAGAGCTCCGCGTCCCGCATGCGCAACCAGTCCAGCGCGCGGGGCGACGGCGGCGCACAGGACCATGAGGCATCCGTCCACGCGGATGGCGCGGCGGGACAGCCGACCAACCGGGGCAGGACGCCTGTCAGGGAGCGGATCCTTGACACGCGCGGCCAGGCCCACGACGGCGATGCCCGCAACGTCCTGAACGCCAAGAAGAGGGGCGACGCGGAGGCGCGAATGGCGGCGGGCTACCACCCTCGACGAGGTGGTCGCTACGACAGCCGGGAGGACCGCTCCCCCACGCCGGAACCCCCGGGAACCCGTGTGTTCAGCCGGGAGATCCGCACGGCGAGTTTCCCTCAGCGTTTCCGACAGCCCACCTCGATCGACAAGTACACGGGGGAGACAAACCCTCGTGTGTGGCTCAATGACTACCGCCTGGCTTGCCAGATGGGCGGCGCCACCACCGATGCGGCGATCATCCGCAATCTGCCGCTGCACCTCGCAGACTCGGCCCGAACATGGCTCGAGCACCTGCCACCCAGCCAGATCCACAGCTGGGATGACTTGGTCCGCACGTTCGTAGGGAACTTCCAGGGCACGTACGTGCGCCCTGGGAACTCCTGGGACCTGCGGGCGTGCACCCAGAAGACCGGCGAGTCGCTCCGGGACTTCATACGGCGCTTTTCAAAGCGCTGTACTGAGCTCCCGAGCGTTGCTCAATCCGAGATCATGCACGCCTTCCTCGAGGGCACGACCTGTCGGGACCTCGTGCGTGAGCTCGGGCGGAGCCCGCCGGTCGACTCCAATGAGCTGTTCGACATCGCCACCAGCTTCGCTTCCGGAGAGGAGGCGGTGAGGGCCATTTTCGACGGCAAGAAGGGCAAGCGCGTGGACGACGCGCCCGCGGAGGGCAGCAAGTCCAAGGAGCCCGCGAAGAAGCAAAAGCGGGGCAAGAAGGGCAAGAAGCCCCACCACGACGCGCGCGCGCAGGGGCGCGGCGAGGACGACGACGAAGCCCTCGCCGTCGACCCTGCCCGTAAGGGTCCTCGAGGGGCCCCTCGAGGCCCCGGCGTGTTTGACGACATGCTGAAGAAGCCCTGCCCGTACCACAAGACCCCGGTCAACCACACCCTCGAGCAATGCGACATGCTCAAGAAGTACTACAGCCGCGTCGCCGCGAAGGAGGACGAGGCCAAGAAGGATGGGGGTGATGGAGGCGCTGACGGCTTCCCCGCGGTGGAGAACGTCTTCTTCATCTTCAGGGGGCCAACAGTGGACATGTCCAACAGCCAGCGCAAGCGAGAGCGGCACGAGGTCCTCGCCGCAGAGAGGGCTCCTCCTTCCTTCCTCGATTGGTCGGAGGACGCCATCACCTTCAGCCGCGAGGATCACCCGAACCGCATCCCCAACCCGGGCCAGTACCCGTTGGTCGTCGATCCCGTCATCGGCCACGCGCGGTTCTCTAAGGTGCTGATGGACGGCGGCAGCAGCCTCAACATCCTCTACGCCCACACCCTACGGCTGATGGGGATCGGGTTGGACCGGCTGCGGCCCAGCACGACGCCGTTCCATGGCGTCGCGCCAGGCAAGCGCGTCCAGCCCCTCGGGCAGATCGACCTGCCGGTCTGGTTCGGCACGCCAGACAACTTCCGCAAGGAGGTCCTCACCTTTGAGGTGGTGGGGTTTCGGGGTGCGTACCACGCCATCCTTGGGCGTCCGTGCTACGCCAAGTTCATGGCGGTCCCGAACTACACCTACCTCAAGATGAAGATGCCGGGGCCAAAGGGCGTCATCACCATGGGCTCGTCGATCGAGCACGCATTCGACTGCGACGTCGAGTGCGTCGAGCACGCCGAGGCCCTGGCGCTCGATGAAACGCTTGTCGCGGACATGGAGAAGCTGGCCAATGAGGGCCCCGACTCCTCCGCCAAGTATGCAGGCAGTTTCGAGGCTGCCGAGCAGACCAAGGAGGTACCCCTCGACCCCGCCGCCCTCGAGGGTAAGGTGTTGAGGGTCAGCTCCACCCTCGACCCGAAATAGGAAGTGGTGCTTGTCGACTTTCTCCGCGCCAACGCCGACATCTTTGCGTGGAGCCCCTCGGACATGCCAGGCATACCGAGGGAGGTCGCCGAGCACTCCCTTGACATCCTACCTCACTCCAGAACCGTGCAACAGCGGCTGCGGCGCTTTGATGAAGAAAGGCGCTGGGCGATCGGAGTGGAGCTGCGGAAGCTCCTCGAGGCCGGATTCATCAAGGAAGTTTTCCACCCTACGTGGCTAGCTAATCCTGTACTAGTCAAGAAAAAGAATGGGAAGTGGAGGATGTGTGTAGATTACACCGGTTTAAATAAAGCATGTCCCAAAGTTCCTTTTCCTTTGCCACGAATCGATCAAATTGTGGATTCCACTGCGGGGTGTGAACTCTTATGTTTCCTTGATGCCTATTCGGGTTACCACCAAATAAAGATGAAGGAGTCCGATCAACTCGCGACCTCTTTCATCACACCGTTCGGCATGTTTTGCTACGTAACAATGCCGTTTGGCCTCCGAAACACGGGCGCTACGTACCAGCGATGTATGCAGCACGTTTTCGGGGACCACATCGAGCGAACCGTAGAGGCATACGTAGATGACATTGTCGTCAAAACCAGGAAGGCGGACGACCTGGTTAACGATTTGCACGTCGCGTTCGATTGCCTACGGGCAAACGGGGTGAAACTCAACCCCGAGAAGTGCGTCTTCGGGGTGCCGCGCGGCATGCTGCTGGGATACATTGTTTCTCAGCGGGGCATCGAGGCCAACCCCGAGAAGGTCTCCGCCCTCGACCGAATGGGCCCGATTCGAGACCTAAAAGGGGTGCAGAAGGTGTTGGGGTGCCTGGCCGCCTTGAGCCGTTTCATCTCACGACTCGGCGAGAAGGGACTGCCCCTCTACCGACTCCTGAAGAAGCACGAGCGCTTCTCCTGGACCGTTGAGGCCCAGGAGGCACTCGACAAGCTCAAGGCGATGCTCGCACATGCGCCAATCCTCACGCCACCTCGAGGTGGCGAGCCTCTGTACCTCTACGTCGCGGCAACCACCCAGGTGGTCAGCACGATCATCGTCGTGGAGCGAGCAGAGGAAGGGCACGCCCTACCAGTTCAAAGGCCGGTGTACTATATCAGCGAAGTGCTGTCCGAGACCAAGGCGCGGTATCCCCAGATCCAGAAGCTGCTCTACGCAGTGGTGCTCACGCGGCGCAAGCTGAGGGACTACTTCGAGGCCCATTCGGTCACGGTGGTCTCATCATTCGCGTTTGGAGAGATTATCCGCAACCCGGACGCTGCGGGCAGGATCGCAAAGTGGTCCGTAGAGCTCATGGGCGAGACGCTCACCTACGCGCCGCGCAAGGCAATCAAGTCTTAGATCCTCGCAGATTTCGTCGCCGAGTGGACGGACACACAGCTGCCCCCGTTGCAGATCCAGGCCGAGTGCTGGACCCTCCATTTCGACGGATAGGTGATGAAAACCGGAGCGGGCGCGGGCCTGCTCTTCATCTCGCCCCTTGGGGAACACATGAGGTACGCAGTGCGCTTGCACTTCCCCGCATCGAACAACATGGCGGAGTACGAGGCCCTCCTCTGCGGCCTCCGAATCGCCCTCGAGACCGGCATCAAGCGCCTCGACATCAGGGGAGACTCGCAGCTCGTAATCGATCAGGTCATGAAGAATGCGAGCTGCCACGACGAGAAGATGGAAGCATACTGCAACGCCGTGCGCGCCCTCGAGGACAAGTTCTACGGCATCGAGCTCAATCACATACCCCGCAAGTACAATGAGGAGGCGGACGAGCTCGCGAAGATCGCGTCGGGGCGAATCACCGTTCCCCCGAACGTTTTCGCGCGAGACGTCGCCAAGCCATCCGTCGACCTCAGTCCGGCCCCCTCGAATCAGGAGGAACCCTCGGGGGCTCCCTCGAGTCCAGCGGGTGCGGAACCCATGGACGAGGACCCCTCGAACGAGGCGTTCGTGCTCTCCCTACTCGAGGGGTACGGCATGGACAAGGCCGAGGCCATGGTGACCGAGGAGGCCCCCCGCGCGGAGGATTGGCGGACCAAGTACCTTGCCTGGATCGATCGAGGAGAACTCCCCTCGGATCGGACCGAGGCTAGGCGCATCGCCAGGAAAGCCAAGTCATTCACTGTGATCGATGGCGAGCTGTACAAGCATGCCGCGTCCGGCGTCCTGCAGCGGTGCATCCCCATTCCCCACGGCCGGGAGCTCATCCGCGACATCCACGCAGGCGTGTGTGGTCATCACGCGGCACCGCGCACCCTCGTGGGCAACGCGTTCCGCCAGGGCTTCTACTGGCCCACAGCGGTCGCCGACGCCAACGAGGTCGTGCGCACCTGCGAGGGGTGCCAATTCTACGCGCGCAAGACTAACCTCCCAGCTCACGCTCTCCAGACCATACCCGTCACATGGCCGTTCGCCGTGTGGGGGTTGGACATCGTCGGGCCCTTGCGAAAGGCGCCCGGGGGCTACACCCACCTGCTAGTTGCCATAGACAAGTTCTCCAAATGGATCGAGGCACGCCCAATCACCAGCCTCAGATCAGAGCAGGCCGTGTCATTTTTCACTGACATCATCCACAGGTTCGGAGTGCCGAACTCCATCATCACCGACAACGGCTCCCAATTTACCGGCAGGAAGTTCTTGGAGTTTTGCGACGACCACCACATCCGCGTGGACTGAGCGGCCGTCACACACCCGCAGACCAACGACCAAGTGGAACGTGCCAATGGCATGATACTACAAGGCCTCAAGCCCAGGATCTTCGACAGACTGAACAAGTCTGGCCGGAAATGGCTTCAAGAGCTGCCGGCGGTCATTTGGAGCCTCAGGACCACTCCGAGCAGAGCCACGGGATTCACACCGTTTTTCCTAGTCTATGGTGCGGAGGCCGTTCTCCCCACGGACATGGAATACGGATCGCCCAGGATCAAGGGCTACGATGAAGGTTCGAGCCAGCGAGCTCGCGAAGACTCGCTGGATCAAATAGACGAAGCCCGTGACGTGGCCTTGATGCACTCGGCAAGATACCAGCAGGCACTAAGATGGTACCAAGCTCAGAAAATCCAGTGCCGAGACTTCAACGAGGGCGACCTAGTGCTAAGGCTGCGCCAGGACAACCGAGGCCGCCACAACCTGTCACCACCATGGGAGGGGCCCTACGTCGTCGTCAAAGTGCTCAAGCCCGGCACGTACAAGCTGGCGAACGAGCAAGGCGAAGTCTTCACCAACGCTTGGAACATCCAACAGCTACGTCGCTTCTACCCTTAGAAAGGATTTCCAAGTCTTTTTGCACATTTTCGACGCCCCAGTCGGCTGTACAAATGTAAAGTTTTCTTTTCGATAATGTCAAGGGCGACTCGGCTTTCTCCCCGAAAACCAAGTCCCCCTCAGGGGCTACTGCGGGGGGCACCCCCCTAAACGGTCCCATTTTTTCGCAAAAAATCTTTACTTTAAAAGCGCCAAGTACGTCTCGACCCGGGAGTTTGAGCGAAATGACGCAGGACGCGAATGGCAAAAGGGCGAAGACGGGTGAGTCGGGGATAGCCTACGCCTCGTGGCAGGATACGGCCCTTCCCCCTCACCACTTTGCCTGAGCGCTACTCGTGAAAATGAACGATTCCAGCTGAAATTCGCCTAAACAACAGGGAGAGACGGAACGGCGCAACCACAAAAAACGAAATGGCACTTAAACTTACAAGTACTTCAAGCAAACTGTATTTATTACATAAAGCCACGAGGCTCGATTCCTAACTACAATCTAAGGGCCTGAGTGCCCAGCTACTTTCAGGGCTCGAGGGGCCCGGCGGGGGGAGCGTCCGGGAAGAGGATCTCCGCGAAGTCGTCGGCGAGGATGTCGGCGGCAGGAGCGGCAAGCGCGTCCAGGCGGTTCGCCTCGGCCTCCGCACCATCGTCGTCGAGGTCGTCAGCGACAATGTAGCCCGTGGCCAACGCCGCAAGGTTAACCCGGTAGTGCGATTGCACCACGCCAAGGGTCTTTTGGATCCCCAGGCGGAGCGCACCTCGCATACGCCGGGCGACGTGGCCGCCCAAGGCCCGGAGGCGACTCGCCACAGTGCTCCCGGCTTGCCCGTCGCCCTCGTCGACGCTCTGGCACGCCTCGAGGGCTGCCTCCTGCAGAACCCCCAGCTCCTGCTGGGAGGAATTGTAGATCGCCTGGAGTACCTCCGCCTGCGTCGTTGACGTCCCGAGAGCAGTCCGCAAGCCTGAAAAAACGAAAGACGAATAAGTTGAGAGCGGATCTCGACGAACCCAAGCAACAAACGAAGAATCTAAGAGAGGCGACTTACCCTCGACCTGCTTCTTCTCTGTCTCGAGGGCCGCGCGCGCGGTCTCGGCCGCCTGCTGCAGCTCGAGGATAGCGGTGTCCTTCTCCTCGCCAGCCTGCCGTAGCTCCTCGAACGACACGGCTTCCTGGACCAACTCCCCGGTGAGCCGCGCGACCTTCAAATCTCAGAGCTGGAGCGTCGCTCGAACCTCCCCCAGCGTGGTGCGCTCCCGCTGAAGCTGGCCTTGCGCTTCCTCCCGAGCCGAGCGCTCGCGCTGGAGGGCGGCCTGAGCCTCCTTGAGGGCGGACCGCTCTTGCTGGAGCTGGCTCTCTGCCTGCTGACGCGCACTCCGCTCTTGGCGAAGCTGCTCCTCCGCCGCGGCGAGCGACGTGACCCTCTCCTGCAGATCAGCGCTCAGCTTCTCGGCCTCCTGGGCCTTTTGCTCGGCCTGAGCCTGCCAGGACCTCGCCCCCTCGAGGGTGGTGCGGTCTTGCTGGAGCTGGGTCTGCGCCGCGACGAGGGCAGTCTCTTTCTGCGCCAGTGAGGTCTGCGCCTCGGCCAGGGCAGCGCACGCCTTCTGCAGCTCGCTGTTCGCTGTCGCCAGCACCCCCTCCTTCTCCAGGAGCACGGCCTTCACTCTGTCGACCGCGGTGGCGCCCTCCGCGGTCAGAGCACGCTGGTCTAGGAGCGCGTCCTGCACGGCCATTAGCCGGTACTCCAGCCAGCCGTTGTCCGTCTGCAGGGCCTCCACCAGGGCGTCCAAGGCTTCGTACTGCCCCCGGTACCAGTCGAGGTTCGAGCTCAACTGGGAGAGGCGGTTGTACTTCTCGCGCGCCTGGCCCTGCAGCTCCTGCGAGCAGCAACCAAAGGGCGGAGAGAGGAATCAGAACGTGAAACACTCAGACGAAAAAGAGACGGGAAAACGAGCTCCAATCAAGCAAAGACGCTCACCTCGAAGAGATGGAATGACCGGCCTTCGTGGAGTCGGAGCGCCTCAGCCAGCGCAGCGTTGAGGGAGGCGCCGTGCTCGCGGAACTCCTACCACAGCGCCTGCTCGGCCTGGGCCTCGTCGAGCAGGGTACGCGGCACCCCGGGGCGATGCAGCCCCTACTCCAACTGTGACGCGGTGGCGTCAGGTGCTGGCGGCGCGGCACGGGACGTCGACGCCCCGGCGTCGTGCGCCGGCCGCTGCGACATCACGCAGCCGTCAGCCCGCATCACCAGCACCTCGGGCGCGGGCTCGGGGGCTGGCCCGGGTAACCTCCTCGATCGGCCCCTCCTGGGGACGGAATCACCACCAGCGGGGGCCTCGGCCGTCTCGTGGCCCCTGATGGACCGGCTCTCCGAATGAACCAGCCCGCGCCCTTGATGAGGGTCGCGGAGCACCAGCGCCTGCTGCGGCATCGCGGCCGCCACCGCCGCCTCCTGCTGTGACCCCGCGGCTGCGGTCGGGGCGCGTGATGGCTCGCCCGCCGCCGCCATGCTCACTGCCGCCTGTGGCGCCCTCTCCGAGCGCCGCCCACTCATCAAAGACGTCCTCAACTTGAGCGCCTTGGCGGGCGCAAGATCGAGGACGGCCGGCGATGCCCTGACAATGAAATGAAAGGGGGGGGGGTGAGCGGCTGTTTCTCGAAATCGAGGGCGTACGGGAAAAGATGCTACTTACCTCAAACTGGAGAAGCCCCGCTTCCTCTTCCTCGAGGGCTGGGGGGCACCTCCACTGCGCCCACCGGCACCTCCGCGATGCCCGCTGACACCTCCACCGACGACCCGGTGACGGGCGGCACCGTGCCCGCCTCAAGGGTCAATTCCGCGGCCGCCCCCTCGACCCGCGGGGGCGGGGGCGCCACGGGTTCCCACCTATCAGAGGTGGTCCGCTCCTCGTCGCTCTCCTCCTCGTCCGAGGACGAGTTCACCAGCACCGGTGGGGGAGAGAGACCTTGCTGCTCACGCAGCCGGTACTCCTCGTTGTACTGATCGAGGCGCTCCTGCCGCCTGATCCTTTTCTCCTTCGCAAGGGCCGCCCGGTCCCGCTCCCGCTGCTGCACGGCGCGACCAGCGGCCTAAGATCGAGGCGTTGGCAGGTCCGATTGGGCGGCATCGACGGTCACCAGCTGTGGGCAGGGATCGTCAGGACGAATAAAAAACGCGAAACAAGAATCAAAGAGAAAGAACGATGCTCACCGGCTCGGCGTCGGGGAGCATCACGAACGACCAAAGGTCGTCGTCGCTGTGCGGCACCACCTTGAGGTTGATCGCGCGCCTCGCCCGCGTGGCCGCATACCCCTTGGGGAGGCGCTCCTGCAGCAGCCGTGAGCGCGCCAGCGATGTGGGGTTGGCCGCATCACTCATCTCGAAGATGCGGAGCTCCCTCTCCATGAGGGGAATGACCCGCAGGTGGTGGAAGTTGGCGATGATCGAAGCCACCCCCAGCCCGGCGTCTGCCAGCTGGCGCAGGGCGGTGGTGAGGGACTCCAACCTTCGTTGCCGCGACGGGGGCGACACGTCGTGAAACCAGGCGTCGGGCTTCCCCATCAGCACCTTCCCGGTGTACGGCGGAAGGCCAACGCCGTCGTTGCGGAGGTAGAACCACCCCTTCTCCCAATCCGCGTTGTTGGAGGTCATGGTGCACAGCGGGTACAGCTCCTTGCGCGCGTCCCGCTGTGCGAGCGTAAGGCCGCCGGCGCGAACCGCCCGGCGCGTCCCCCTCTCGGCCGTGGCGAGGGTGTGGAGCTCGCCGCGAAAGAGATGGACCCAGAGGTCCCAGTTCGCCGGGATCCCCAGGAATCCCTCGCAGACGGCGATGAAGGAAGCCGCCTGCGAGATGGCGTTGGGGGCGAAGTTGTGCAGCTCCACCCCGTAGTGGTGGCACAGCCCCCGCATAAACCGGCTCGCCGGGGCGGTGAAGCCGCGCTCGTGGAGACGGGCGAAGCTGACGACGTAGCTGTGCGGGGGGTTGGGCTCCTTGTCCGTCGCCGGCGGGACCATCCATGCCGGGTATAGGCCGTCGTCGGCCGGCGCCAACTGCTCGCCGTTCACCAGCTCGTTCAGCGCCAGCGGTGTCACCGTCGACCGGGGCCATGGGAAAGGCTCCAGCACCCGAGTCGGAGGCGCCATGGAAGACAAGGGAGAGAAGCGAGGACTGCGGCGGAGGTGCAAGGAACACGAGCAGATCCGAAGTGGCGGAGCGCACAGCCGGAAGGAAGACGAGCTGCGTGCGGGGCTGGATGCGAATGGCAAGGTAAGGGACCTCGCCTCTGCCCCCCCCCCCGTGATTTATAAGATCCAGGGGAGCAACGCCCCCGAAAACTCCGCACACAGCGCCAATTAATGCGGGCGGCGCCCTACGTCGCCGAAAAATGGGTCCCGTCGCGCCGAAATGGTCGTGCGCACGCACGAAACGCTATCATTACGACGCAAAAACCGAAGGGGCGCGGCGCCCCGTCCCGTCCGCCCCCACGTCGCCCACGACGCCTGCGGTGCGCCGCCTGAAAAGGCGTGCCCACTTCGCACGATCTGCGTCCACGATCCGCGCCCATTAAATGGCTGGGTTCCTTCCTGAGTAAGGATGACCCCCTCACGAAACTAGAGCCAAGAGCTCAAGGACCGACCCCTCGCAGGTGCGCTCGATGCCCCGATCTAAAACGGGTGGAGCCGTGGCTCACCGAACGAACTCGAGGGCCGGGCCCCTCAAACACTGGATTTACTGATCAGCGGTTCCAAGACCCGCCCGTCGAGGGTGGGCGCCGCAGATACCCCTCGAGCGGGGATTTACTGATCAGCGGTTCCAAGACCTGCTCATCGAGGGTGGGCGCTGCAGATGCCCCTCGAGCGGGGATTTACTGATCAGTACCTCAAGGGCCGGCTCGACCACAGCCCAGCGGGCTCCACAGATCAAGCCAAGACGGGGGCACTTTAGTGCCACCCCGCAAAGGCCCTACTAATCAGGGGTTCGAAGCCTGACCCTCGAAGGGTTCGAACAGGCGCCTCAGATTGACAGAGTCAGGGACGACCAGGGCGCGCGCATTCGAGCCTGACCCCGCGCTCACAAGCTCGGGGGCGCCCCATAGTTCGTGTTCCAGGCCAACGAGGGCAGCTAGTCGAGGGATCCCACCGAGTGAGAGCTTCCGCGCCCTCGGTCCCAATCGAACGGGACCGAGCCCTGCCTAGCACACCCGCGTAAGCGCTCTTATGGACGTGTCTCCGGACCACGAGCCGACCCTTATCGAACGGGGCACGGACGCCCACTTGAACCACCCGCTACCAGCTCGACGAGGGACCCATGATTCGCGACCCGTTCGATGGGAGTCATGAGCACCTCACCCCTCTGCCCCGCGAAGGGGCGGCGAAGGGGCGCACAGACAAGTCGGAGAGCTCGCCCCGATCGCCTTGAGCGGGCCCAGGCTCGGGGGCTCGACGCACGGCTACACCTCTTGGACGTGCCCGAACGCAAGCAAATACCGGTACGCGCGCATGGCACCACCGAGGCCGGCTGAAATAACGCCGAGGCCGGCTGAAAAAAACACCTCGCGCACCAGCCACACGCTACGAAAAACCTTGCAGGAATGCATGCACTCCTCCAAGGCTTTGGGGGCTACACCCGCGGGTGCGCTAGCGCGCCCCCACGGAACGTCACAACGCCCAAGAGGGAAGAAAGTCCCATCAGGAAGCACCAGCCTTTGCAGGTTCCTGCGGATACCGTTGCAAAGGCTCGGGGGCTACTGTCAGGGACAGCCATAGGGGTCCCCTAATAACGGGGGAAATCACCCCTTTTTTCGAAAAATAACAAAAGCAAACAACCAAAACCTCACAAACCGCAGGACACACCACGCACGGCAGCGGCCCAGGGTAGGGAATGGCCCACGGCCCAAAAAGCCTCACCGGCCCAACGAACAGCCGACCCCCGGCGCCCCTCGAGCGAACCTCCGCCTTGCTCGAGGACCGGGCGCTGTACCGCGAAACCTCCGCCTCGCTCGAGGGCTTGACGCCCCCTCGGGCGAGTTTCTGCCTCGCTCGAGGGCTTGACGCCCCTCGAGCGAGTTTCCGCCTCGCTCGAGGCCGCCTCCGAGCCGCGACGCCATACCTGCTCCCACGACCGGAGCATTAAAAGCTCCGGCACATCGTGGGCGCCCGGGTCAAAGGTGAATCCCCGCCATGCCGGCCCTCTGACACCGCCTGGGAATCAGATCCCGGCGCTGTTCGACCAACCCGCACTGTGCAGCCATCCCCGGCGCTGTGCAGGTGCTGTGCGGGAAGGCCGGTGTCATTCCGTGACGCTGTGCCGCCTACTCCCGTACCTCCTCCACGTCGCGCCCCTCGAAAGAGGACAGCGGCACCCTCGAAAGGGGTACGGCCACCAATTCCCCGCCCGCCTGGGACGACGTCGTGACGCAAGGCCGGCGGGGCGCGTCACCTCCATCACCTCCGGCCCTGAGCGGCCATCCCCGCCACTGTGCCGCCATCCCGGGCACTGCTGGGCCATCCCCCACACTGTAGGGATCCAGGTTGACAGGACATCGCCACGCCCGCCGCTATGCAGCCTCCGGTCTTCCGTCAGCCAGGCCCTCGAGCCGGTGTACAGACGGTGAACAAACGAAGAGCTCCAGCGCTACTACCCTCGAAGTCGCTCCTGGACGGACACAGGAGTCACCACGACGCCTGCCAGGAGCAAGATTTGCCAGGACGGCCATCGAATCGCCGGCACTGTGCGCCATGCCGCCACACCGTGCCTAAAGCTATGCGGTATGACTGTAAACCGCCTCCCCTTGGTCTATAAAAGGAGGAGGCGGTCCCCTGGCCGCGGGGGACGGGATCATCACTTCACACCCACACTCACCCGCATACTCGTTCCCTTTGATATTGGCACTTTGCCTCAATCACTTAGCAGGGACTTGGAGGCCTCTCCTCCTCACCCGCCTTGCTTGTAGCCCCCCTCTACAGGCACCACTGGTGCGGATCAATACAGCGCGCACGCGCAAATCTGCTGGACGTACGACCCCGCGGTCGGAACCAGGATAAACCCATGTCCCTGTGTTGTCATTTGCACCAACCATCGAGAAGCTGATCACAGCGTAACTTACTAGTTAGTGTCGGGACTAATCCTAACACCGACATTACTTGTTGATGATAATAAAGTTGTCATTTTGATTGTGAGATGTATTTTTTGCATAGTATATATGAAAAGTTAGAATACTAAGATTATTCTGCTATTTTTTGCGTTGTATAAAATTTATAATAAATAAACTAGAAATTTAGGATATTTAGAGCTAATTAAATTGAAAAAAATGAAAAACTCATTTGTACCGGGCCTCCTCTTGCCCCGGTACAAATGTGCTTTTCGTTATGGCGCGAAACGAAAAGCACATTTGTACCCGGGCAAGAGGAAGCCCGGTACAAATGTGAGCATTTGTACCGGGGCACCTCTTGCCCTGGTAATGTGGTGGGGATATATGCCCCAGCCCTTCTTCCTCCTCTCATCTTCTTTTTCCTTGCGCACGTCGCCGCCTCCTCGCTCGATCGATCCCCATCCGGCGCCGCCCTTTCCCGGCGCCGCCTCCACTCCACCACGCCGCGCCCCGCCCAGCTCCGGGGCACCGCGCCGAGCCGCGCGTCGTCCCCACCTTCGCTCCCTCTCATCAAATCCGCCCACACCGTCGTCGCGTCGCCCTCCCCGCCCGGCCGCGCCGCCCTCCCTGCCCGGCCGCGCCGTCTTCAGATTCGCCGCGTCGCGCCCCGCCCCGCCGCCCGCCCAGCCTGGCCGTGCCGTCCATGCCCGCGCGCCCACGTCCTCGACGCCGTCTGATGCCGTCACGGCCGCCTCGACCCCGTACGGCGCCCGCGCGCCATCCTCTACCCCATCCCCGTCCGCCCGCGCGCCGTCCTCGACGTACGCCGTCCCCGCCGCCCACACCCCGACGTCGCCCGGCCCGCGCCGTCCCGCCTCGACGCCGTCCGCCCGCCACCGCGCCGCCGACGCCGTCCCCGGCCGCCACCGCGCCGCCGACCCCGTCCCCGGCCGCCACCGCGCCGCCAACGCCGTCCCCACACCACCGTAAGCACCGCCGACATGCTTCCTTTGGGGGCTGACGTCAACCCGATGGTGCTGACGTCAGCCTCCCCTTTTAAATGTGTTTTAAATTTAAATTAATGTTTAAAAATGTTTTAGACTTAGATTTAAATGTGTTTTCGATTTTGTTTACATTTAAATCATATTTAGATTTTGTTATATATAGATTCAATTTATTTTAGATGTTATCTAGAATTACATATATATCTACACATCTAGTTACATTTAGAATTAGAATTAGATGTAAATGTTATCTATTATGTAATTTTAATTTAGATGCTTGAAACGTTCGACTCGCTCGATACTTTCAACTCGCTCGAAACGTTGTACTCGCTTAACACGCTCGACTCGCTCGCCACTCGCTTGACACTCGCTTAACATATATATCTACACATCTAGTTACTCGATTGCTACAGTATCTTCTAACGAGGATGTATGAATTGCACAAGTGGCACATGTTCCAAGCTGCCGGCGGGATGGACTTGCTCTATGTTCGCATTGAGGACCGTCATTATTTCCGTGGGCAACAGGTCTTCACTATTCCAATGAAGGAATTCTGGTTCCTATTCAATATGGATGCACTTGACGTCTCATTCGTCAGTTGCTGGGTTCTGTAAGTGTTTATTCTACTATAAGTTAAAAATCAATGCTCTAGACACTTTATCCCATATCTAAACTTCTATATTTTTTGTGTCATACAGTTTTGAGATGCAACGGACCAGGAGGAAAGGAATCATGAGTGTGGGGTACATGGATCCTTTGATGATAACTGAGAACACTCTCAAACTTAATGAGAGGGAAACACTTAATCACATCATCAACTATCTGGACAAACACCATGATAAGGCTTGCATAGAGCTGCCATACAACTTCGGGTGAGCAATGTGTATCTCATCTCCTTATCTTTTTCAAAAATTACATTGCATATTTTAAGAAACTAATACTTCTCTGCATCTATAGACAGCTTCCACTGGATTCTCTTTAGTTTTTGTATGACGCGAAGCAAGGTCTTTGTCTTCGACTCTTTGTACAAGACTACAGATAAAAGAAGATATCAAGATGTCGTAGAGTTGATTAAAACTGCATGGACTTATCTTTGTGATAAGTACCCCGGAAAGTTCCGGAAAGACCTTTATGTTCACTATGATTGACCAGTACGTGTCTTTCCTTATTCTTCAATTCTTACATTACAATAAAAAATTATTTTATGACTTGGTTTTCCCATATGTGCAGGTCATGAGGCAGCCTTCTGGCACCAATCTATGTGGATATTATGTGTGCGAGTTCATGCACCGTCTTACAGCCTGCGCTGATGGTGGCAAATTCGAAGAGAAGGTGCGTGCACACACAATTGCGACTACATGTAGTTCTTATTAATTGTTTATATTCTCCAATCCGGTTCTTATTCTTTTGTTCATATTCTTTGGTAGATTTCCGGCATCAAGAAAACATTCCTAGAGACAGAACAAATCCGATTGATACAAGAACAATTATGTGAATTTCTTCTAAACGAGGTTATTAGTCCCGGGGGAGAGTATTATGCTGGCTTATCCTCCATTCTTAGTATACCAACGACAACCGGGGAAGGTACAAGTCAAAACATGAAGGAAGCATCTGGAAGCAAAGACAAAGGCCAAGCATCTGGAAGCAAAAATTAAACTCTGCTAACATTTCATCCAATGTATATTATTAATCTAAATTTCAGTGCGCACAAAATGCTAATGTATAATATTATTTCCAAAGTTCTTCAATTTCAGGATTTGAGATGATATATTCTACATGCATTCCTATATATTTATTTGTATAATATTAGAGATAATATTATACAAATAAATATATACGAATGTATGTAGAATATTATCTCAAATATAACATTTTATATACCACACGACTTTATATTACAGCATATTACGATTAGTATTAGTACTTTAAGCAAATACGTTAGAGAAAAGAAAAACATAAAACAAAAAAAAGAAGCATTTGTACCAGGTGGTGCCTCCACCCGGTACAAATGCCCCCTGCCACGTCGCCGGGTGGAGGGCACATTTGTACCGGGCCGAGGCTCCGCCCGGTACAAATGTGTGGCATTTGTACCGGGTATTTCGCCCGGTACAAATGCTCGACCACATTTGTACCGGATGGTTTGTACCGGTTCAATACCCGGTACAAATGAGGGTTTTGAACCGGTACAAAAGGCCGTTTTTCCAGTAGTGATTGGGCTATATGGGTTAATTAGATTTTTTCTTAGTGAAATACTTTGGGTTATGTTTCACAATGTAAAAGCTAAGTGTAAATTAAACTAGAAGAAATTATGGTCGTGCTTCGAGTTACTTTTTTATAATACAAAATGTGGGCAGATTGTAACTGAACTACTATACCTGATAACTATCGCATTAGAAATATGCGCGATTTGTAGGATTGGTTGCCAATTATGTGCACTCTTTGGAGGGGGGGGGGGGGGACTCAAAAAATCGTTTTGGAATTGTGATTAGCATGATGGCATAAAAAAACTAACTAGTAACTACTAATAGAAAGAGAAAATTTTAATTTGTTGAACCAATTGCTCATCTCTGCATTTCCTTTAGTGGAAGGTAATTATTTGCGGTCTCTACCGATCATGGCAAATGAGTAGTCCATGTGTGTAGTATATGGATCACGTGCATGTCCAAATCTATCAAACTTGCCATAGTTGTTCTTTAGGCATCTGAATTGTACGAGAGACATGCAATACTGAAATATTCTTACGGGACAAATGTCACAATGGTTAGGGGCTAAACTTCATTCAATGTAACAAGTGTTCGTTTTGTTTTGCTCCAAAGCTATAAAATATCATCCAATTAAAATTTCAAGTATCTACAGCATGCAAGCACCAAATACTATAAACTTTAATTACCTCTCGAATCCTACTCGATCCCTCCAGTCACAAATAAATGGCATTTTAGAGTTGTTTGATGTGAGTCAACCATGTTCCAGATTGTAGCTATATATGATACTTGTTATGTGTTGCATATACTTGCATTGGGACTTAGTTTCATGTATACTACTCTATTTTTATAAATATTAATATATACCTTGTGATTAATAAAAAGGTACTAGGCAAATTATATTGTATTTATTTATGATGACCGAATTGAAGGGCATTGAATCAATAATATAGTATATAGCAGTCGGCGACGACCATGCTAGCACATACCGCGTCCTGTTCAGTTAAATCGTATACGCGTACCTGATCTTGTATTAACCGTAAGGACACATTATTCCTAACTACATACTCTAGCTAGCTACCACCTATTAGCTGCTCGAATTGCAGTAACCTGACGGTTAGGACGATTATTTATAATTTGAGAATAGAATATATCGTCTTTGAGGGTGATTTTAGCCATATATAAATTTAGCTAATTAGATATTTGTACCAGCAGATCGACTTCATATTTAAGCTTGATGATGTATAGTCACTACCGGAAACACGGCCTTTGCCGTGCGCCCTGCGCTTTGCCGGGCGCTTTCTATCAGGCGCACAGCAAAGGCCTTTCTGTGCCGTGCGTCCCAGGGCAGGCGCACGGCACAGAAAAACGCACGGTTACGCCGTCTTTGTCGTGCGTCCCATTAAAAGCGCACGGCAAAGAATGTTTTGTGCCGTGCGTCATCGCGCGACGCACGGCACAGATCGTTGGCACGTGCGCCGCACCTGCCTCAGCGGACGGAGGGGAACGGCCGCTACCAGCCGTGACCTCTGCCGTGCGTCCAGTCGTAGGCGCACGGCAAATAGGTTCCCCCCCAAGCGGCGTGGGCGGCGGAGGGCGCACGTGCCGGTCAGGCGCCTTCTTTGCCGTGCGCCCACGCATAAGCGTACGGCAGAGAAAAATCTCTGCCGTACGTTTTGACTAACGCACGGCAGAGAAGTACATGTGCCATGCGTTTTTTCAAGGCGCACGGCAAAGAATGTTTAAAAATTTTGGTTTTCTTGTCCTCTAATGATTTGTACAATACAAATGCATTACTTTGTACTCTATATCTCAAGTTGGTACTCAAATCAATTTATTTGCTATTTTTTAAAAATTTCATTCATTAAAAGGGATTTTTTCACATAAAACAAAATTGAACTGCAAGTGCATAAAATAACAGAGTAAAGTTCGTGGAAAAATGATATTCGTGTAATTGAGTCCTTTTTAAGACCTTACCCATCAAATTGGTTGAAATTATGAACGTTTTATTCACGATGGATGAGAATCCACGTTCTTTAGTAATGTTTTTTAATTGTATAAAATGCAAATGAAGTTAGAAAATCAGGAGATTCGTCGAGAGCTCATGATATGCTATGGGAAGGTTGTGATAAATAGTAGAGAAGGTTTTGAACATTTCGTCACGCAAAGTGTTTAGAAACCGAAGCTTCTCGCTCGAAGTTTCAAAGTGTTTAGAGTTATCTCATTAGGTTTTTAGTGTTAGTAAATTTCGAACTTCATTTTTGAATTCAAAACATTTTCTCTAGTGAACATACAGCATTTATTGTAGCAAGTTAGTTTATGGTAATGTTTTACATCCATTAGAATTTTTATGCATTTTAAAACGGAAAAGAAAAAACAAGTTGTTTCGTTGCCGTGCGCCTTAAGAATAGCGCACGGCAAAGACATCTCTGCCGTGCGCCGCGGGAGAGGGTGCACGGCAAAGAACGGAGCCCCACCTGGCAGCCGGCGCCCCGTCTCAGACCACGCACGGGTCCGAGACGGGGTGCCGGCTGCCAGGTGGGGCCCCGTTCTTTGCCGTGCGCCCTCTCCCGCGGCGCACGGCAGAGACCGGCCAGGGGATTTTACCCTAAGTCCCCTGGCTGGCCCACCACACGCAACACACACCGAGACACGCACCAGCCTCCGCCGCCGCAGCCGCCACCTCCGGCGCCGGTCCCGGCCCCGGATCCGCGCATCCCCGCGGCGGATCCAGCCCCCACCGCCGCCGCCGCACAATCGCTGCCCCACGCCCGCGCCCGCCCCTCCCCTCCCCGGCGGCAGTGCCCGCTCCTCCGGCGGCCGCACCGGCCCCTCCCCGGCGGCCGCGCCCGCCCCTCCCCGGCCACCCCAGGCGCGCACCCCTGCACCGGCCGGCCGGCCCCTGCCCCGGCGGCTCCTGCCCCGGCCGCCGGAGGAGCGCCCCGGCCGGCCCCTGCCCGCCCTGGCCGCCGGAGGAGCGCCCCGGCCGGCCCCTGCCCGCCCCGGCGCACCCCTGCCCGCCCCGGCCGGCCGCCTGCCCGCCCCGACCGGCCCCTGCACCGGCCGCCGCCTCGGTGAGAAATTGAAACAACCTCTGTTGGATGGTTAGATGAAATTAGTACGATGATCGGGTTTCCTAGTAGTTAGATAAATGGATATGAAACGTAGTTAGATCAATTGAGTATGAAATTTAGTTAAATTTAGTGATGCATACTTATGTTAGAATAAATTTGTGATGAGTAGCTTGAACTTAAAGAAATAAAATTTGAGTACTACCTATATGTTACTTATGCTCAAGTGGAAAGAATGACAAATCACTACTTTATGCATCCGGCCATCGAGCCGTGGGAAGAAATTGCTTTTGTGGCCCGACCTTCGTGTTCTGGCTTTTTCTTGCAGGTTTGGAAACCTCTCCGCATAGGGGAGGTGCTGCCGAAATTTTGATCTAACGCTAAGATATGTTTTTGCAGGAGGAGGCCACGTTGTTGTTTCCTCGGAGGCCTCTTCGGGCTCCGTCTTGCCGCCCGCCCCCGTCTTCCGCCTCTTCGAGTGGCTAGGTGAGCATGTGCAGACGTCCCCCTTTCCAATTCATGTACTTAGGTCACGTAACCTAGTTAGGCGTCTCCCGTTCGAAAGGGATACGGTTGTAAATATGCATATGCTTGCATATGCATATCTATGACTGTATCCGTTTCGAATTGTCCACGTTTTTTATTATGTTTTATTTTTCTTTTGCAATTTCTTGTTCATTTTTAGTTATGTCTCCGTACTGACTTGTCTACTTTTTTGTAATTTCAGGTGACAGTAGAGAAGATGGTGGGCGGCTCCCTTCACCGTTCGTGCTCGTCTACCTTCAGAAGAGCCGTCGACGTACCGGAGCCGTTGCCACGGGGCGCCAAGGGCAAGGGTCGAGGGAAGGGTGGCCCCAAGCGTGGTAAAAAGTCGAAGAGAGTGCAACGGGAGGAGGCCCAGGAGGAGCAGGGCCAGGAGGAGTACGTGCCGCCTGCTGAGGAGCAGCACGAGGAGGAGGATGACACGAGTGGTGACACGGGTGGTGACACTAGTGGTACCGTCTATCAGCGAGGTCGCGCGCGACTCCCGGATAGGCCGATACCAGTTGCCGAACGCCCGCTGATTAAACCTCTGGGTGCACGGTAAGTAATTTTAGATGTTTGTCAATATCTTGTCCTTTGATAACTTGAAATCACAATGGAGACTAATATTTCATCTTTCTCACTTATGGCAGGGGTTGGGAAGTCGTTGAACCGGGTGGTCACAAACGCCTGGTCAACGGCATCCTGGGTCTTTTGGTGAGGTACCACTTCCCAGGCATAGTGAAGATGGGTCAGGGTGACCGTACCAGGTGGGAGCCAGCCTGGTCGTGGGCACACTACAAACAAGCCCCCGACACTATCGATCTGGAGGACAGATCCTTCCCCAACAATGCAGAGCGAGTGAAAGCCGAGTTGTGGGTAAGTCTTTTTCGCATACATTGCTCGATTCTTCGTATTCGTTTGACATTTTTGGAATATTGATTGTGGATCATGTGATTTATATGCAGGATTTCTATAGGTTGGTGGGTGGATGTGAGGAGGAGGCAAAAAAGGTACAGGACCGGGTATGCAAGAAGCTTGTGCTGGACATGCATTACGAGTCGCAAATCCAGTGCGTCATAAACTACTCCGCTTCTAAGTTAGGAAAGGCGATGTCCAAAGCCGAAGCAAGAACCTTTAGGCTAACCCGGGAGTAATACGAGGAGGTAAAACTGTATTTCAGCTTTTACAACATCGCTTAATATTATATTCTTACATGTTGTTCACTGAATCATGTGCAGACGCCTGCGTGGTGGTGCCGTAACGATGCCAATTGCTGGAAACTCATAGTGGACAGGTGGTTCACCCCAGAGTGGATTCAGAAGCACGACGCTGGCCGGCAGAAGCGTTTGTTGATGTCATACCCGACACACCATCAAGGCCCCCTTACCAACGAAGAATACAGGAAAAGATGGGTATGAAGATCCTTTTCATTGTTGTAAAGCTCAATTCTAAATAATTTCTAATCAACTTGCTTTTTTTTGCAGTCCCAATCACATGGAGGCGCTGAGTGCAGCGAGGTGATGGGATGCATGTTGTCACACAAGGGAAAAGCGTCCGCGTCCGAGACCACCTACAACCCCGATGACCCGCCGGAGGCGTATAGCAATCCCTCCATCCACACCCGCTTCAGCACGTACACGGAGACGGGAAGACAGATGCATGAGCCAGAGTGGGATCCGATCCGTGCGCCGTTGGATGGAGAGGTGGTCATGAGGATAGGAGGTGGGAAGAAGCATGGCCATTACTATATGGGCGACAGCATTTTGGACACGGCCAGTACTCCCACTCTCGCGGCGATAAAGGCAAAGGACACGGGCAATGCCCCTCCCATACGCCCACGGCCATCTGCGGCACTGGCCCAGATGGAGCGACTTCAGGTTATTTCTGATATATTCATCATTACTGAATTTCTACATATGTTGTCTTTACATTGTAACATTGGGATGAACAATTGCAGACGGCCTTGACCGCGGTCGAGCAGCGTGTGGTCGACCAGCAGCAGTAGATGCAGCAGATGCAGCAGCATATGACCACGACGATGATGGCACATCAGGCGCAGATGCAGCAGTGGGCGGCGATGCAGCAGGAGCAGATGGCCGCGCACATGCAAGCTTGCATGGTTGCTTTCCAGACAGGTCAGACGATGCCCCCGGCGCCCGTGAAGCCCCCGATGCCCGTGATGCCCTTGGTGCCCCCGATGATGCTACCTTCCCCTACGGGAGGTTCTCCTGCTGTGAGTTACTTCATATCTTTGTTGTTCTTTCATTTCAATCATTAGAGACTTAGATAACGTAGAGATATAGACTCACTTAGAAACCTAGACAAAGTAGAGACTTAAAGAATTTAGATTATAACTTAGACAACTTGATTCTCCGCTCACATGCATTTTACTATTTTTTTTAAAGAACCAATCGGCGGCATCGAATAATCTACATAACTCCCCGGGCATGTCACTGACGATGGTCCCACAACAGCTCTTCCCCCCGGTGTTCTCCCAGCCACCTACTTAGTGAGCCGCGCCTTTTTATTTGCTTTGTGGACTTGTCGATGAACTATGTGTACTTATCGATGAACTGTGGACTTTCTGTGACGCACTAGTGGATCTGTCCATGTTTGTGGTGGATTTCTCTATATGTGCGACATTTGTGATGGATATTGTGATATATGTGCGTTGTTATGGATATTGTGATATATATGATGCCTGCGATGGATATTGTGATATATAATGATGTCTGTGATGAATATTGTGATATATATATTATACCTGTGAATTTTGGGAATTTTTGGACGCGAAAAACAAAAAAAAATAAAAAAGATAGGTCACTTTGCCGTGCGCCAGACGCCAGGCGCACGGCAAAGTGACCAAAACCAGCGGCTGGAATAGAACCTCTGCCGTGCGCCACGAGCCAGGCGCACGGCAGATTGACCATTTTCTGCCGTGCGCCACGAGGCCAGGCGCACGTCACAGAACGGTAGATCTGTCGTGCGCCAGCCCTCGTGGCGCACGGCAGAGAGAGCGCACCACGGGGCGCCATGGAGCCGTCTATGCCGTGCGCCGCGCGGCCAGGCGCACGGCAGCGGAGCAGCTCCACGTGGCGCCCCGGAGCCGCCTGTGCCGTGCGCCACATGGGCAGCCGCACGGCAGAGGAGAAGCTTCTCTGCCGTGCGCCTTGCGACCAGACGCACGGCAACGAGACGAGCACGCCGTCTCACCAGGACGGCCGTCATCGCGTTTTCTCTGCCGTGCGCCGTCCATTGCGCACGGCAGAGATTTTTCTTTGCTGTGCGGTTGGAGCGCAGCGCACGACAGAGATTCTTCGCCGTGCATTATGCTGCTATGCGCCCGTTGCCGTGCGTCGTGGGTAAAAACGCACGGCAAAGGTTCTGCCGTGCGTTTTCTGCTCTCTGCCGTGCGCTCAGGGCGCACGGCAAATCTTGCGAATCCGGTAGTGAGTGCGCGCGTACGCTTGCAGCATCAGTGTATACTAGCACAGTATAACACTCCATCATATATATATATATATATTATATAATATAATATATCGTGCAAAACTGCCAATGCAACTTAACCGATCGTATCGGATCAGCATGCAATTCGGTTATGGAACCGGGGATTTTTTTTTTCTCTTTGTCACTGTGAGAGAGTAGAAAAGCATGCCGACTTTGCATTGCATTTAGACACATATACATCGACTTCACTATGATTACCCATCGCTGTCACTTAATAAAAATCCAGCTGATTAAAATACCCGCTGCACCAAACGGCATGAATCAGCTGGAAAGCTAAAGTGTTTGTCTGTCTGCACAATATATGAAATATGATCTTAGAGATTTAGTAAGAGTGTATATATAACAAGTCCAACTGCAATAGATATATATATAGTGATCGTCGAGTAGTAAAAGCGAAAGCTAGTGTGCATGACACTGCCTGCTACAGCGACTCTACGGCTCCATGCTAAGCATCTCTCTCCCTCGTTTGTTTACCTGTCGCTGTCGGAGGGAATCTAAGTTTTTGTCCGCTTTCGCACAGTCCAATGCAGTCTCTCCCCCTCTCGGAGAGGGAATAAAGGCAGTCCAATGCAGTCCAATGCCCCCATCTCTTCTATTTCTATGGAACATTAGAAAAGTCATGCTTAAGCTAGATGTAGGAAATTTGCACGTTGTTGGTGTTCATCACACTGAAATGTCCCTCTAACGACTAGAACATACTACACCTCAATTCTTAAAACCAGACAGGTTGATGCTGGAAGTGCTTTAGTTTGTTGCTAGTAGGAACAGAAATGAGTAATTGCAAATTTGGATTGCGAAAGATAATCAAGATTGTTGTCAAAACATATACCATTATGAAAAAAGTAAACCAAAGAACCAAATACCCCCAAAAAATTACCTGCATTATTCAGCATTAAAAATAACCAAATTAAAGTATCTTGATATTTGCTTTTCAAATTGTGAATATATATATATATATATATATATATATATATAAAAGACAGAATATTTTATATTGGGGCCGGGAAGACCCTACCAAATACCATTCCAGAAGGTCACGAGCAGACAGTGCGAAACAAAGGACAGAGCAAAAGGAATAAACAGTACTTCTACTGTAGCCAGGACAATTATTGAAGCTTGCAGCACCGTCCACCTGTCAAGGCAACAGTGCAGAAGAATAATTGAAGGACACGGAGGCAGTCTCGAAGGCTCCACTCTTGCTATAAAAGGAGAAGTCAGTCGCCTGCATTCGACACCGGCAACACATACATCGAGATCGCCATCGCCACCTCCACTCCACTACCACTAGTAGTAGTCCACTATATTGTAAATTAAGGAATAAAGGAAAGTCGCCGGACTTCTTGAGCTTGTAAGGTAATCACCGAGGTTAGTGTAAGTGCTTGGGGTTTCCCGAAAGGGAAAACCGTATGTAAGCTTGTTTGCTTTAATGGAGCCGTTTTAGCTTTGATTATCCCTGCTTCCCCGTAGCACCATCTTTATAGACTGAGTCTCTGTGCTAGGGACCCTATAGGAGAGACCTCTGATTATAATTTTTGCAATAGAATAGTTCAAATACCAATGACATATGGAGAAGAGAGAACTAGAAGTAAGAAATATCCTAAAAATTATAAAAGGGGTAATGTGAGAACAAAGAAAAGATACTTTCTAAGGAGATAGGATAATAGAGCTCCTTTCCTTCATAAAAGAAATGTAAGAAGATATAACCCTAGAAAGAACTATGATAGTACATGCAGATGTTTTATTTGTAATTCACCAGATCATTTAAGTAAAACCTGCCCTAACAAAGATAAGAAAAGGTATTCTAATAAATAAGAAGAACAAGAGAAAGTGTTAATAATAGATACTGTGAATGAAAATATCCTAGTATGTGACGATGATATTATGGATGATGAGTCAATATATTCAATAATAGAGACAGATGAAATAGAATATGATGAAGAAAAAGAGTCTAGTGATGAAGAATTAAATCTAATTGATGAATTAGCTGGATTAAAAATAGAAATGATGGAGCAAATAGATTATAAAAATAATTGGGACCATAAAAGAAGTGATTTTAATACAAGATGTGTATATTGCATATATTATCCAAAGCAAAGATCAATGTGTAGTCTATGTTTAAAACAAGCATGTATTTTATGTCTAGAACAACAATATAAAAATAATGATAGCTCAAAGGTTAAATATGAAATAAATAAGAAAGAGCCAGTAGAGGAAGCTAAATTAGAAAAAATAAAAAAGGAAAATAAATATTTAACCAATACTCCGCAAGAGTTTCTTCTTCCTAGAATAAGTTTTAAGACTGAGCAAGTCTTATCATATTTCACACAAGATATTATAGATATAATTTGGAAAAAATATGCTGATCGACAATATAAAACATTTCAAGATATACAAAATTATTTAATGAAATTATACCGAGGAAAGGAAAAGAATCTAGGAATAATTGTTAATGCAAATATTTTCCCTCTACTACATCTTGATGACAAGTTAATTGTTAAGCCTTATCAAAAATTTGTCATATTTAAGGCTGATATAAATTTAAAATATTTTAGAAATATTCAAAGAAATATTGGAGATACTATCTCTTTACAAACCATTATTGATCATGGGTTAATTCATGACATATATGGTACATTGGAAGAAATAATACAGTCAGATCTTGGAAGTGCTATTAAAGAAGCATGTAAGAGATTAGCTTGTGTTCAAGGAAGATATAAAATTAAATTCTATTCCAATCCACCAAAATTTACACCGCCAATAAGACCAGCAAGTCATGATATTTATATTACAAAAGGAATATATAAATTTCCTGCTGTATGGTCAGCCGATGCATGGAGAAATTATGAGGAATTATTTGCCAAAGATACAAATCATGATAACCGGAGAATATTCAGTGAAGCAAAAGAAATAGAAGGAAATACAAAGTTTGATCCTGAATATCATATGATGTATCAAAATAAGATAACAAAAATATTTTTACGAGAATATTATGGCAAAAATAGTATCATACAGAGAGAAGTAGGAAGATTAATTAAGCCTAATTACGGCGAGGAATGTCAGCTCAGGAAAGAATATCGTGAATTATTGTCTTGGTATGAATTATGGCAACCTGAAGAACCAGACAATGAAGACAATGATGAATAAGACATAATACTATAAATATATTCTCCTATGTGTTGATAAGGTATTATCAACAATTCGACCGTGGGATATATATAATATGATAGAATAAAATTTTGCTTTAATTGATGTTTTGCAACATCAATTATTAGGCCGGGAAGACCCTACCAAATACCATTCCAGAAGGTCACGAGCAGACAGTGCGAAACAAAGGACAGCGCAAAAGGAATAAACAGTAATACTACTGTAGCCAGGACAATTATTGAAGCTTGCAACACCGTCCACCTGTCAAGGCAACAGTGCAGAAGAATAATTGAAGGACACGGAGGCAGTCTCGAAGGCTCCACTCTTGCTATAAAAGGAGAAGCCAGTCGCCTGCATTGGACACCGGCAACACATACATCGAGATCACCGTCGCCACCTCCACTCCACTCCACTCCTAGTAGTACAAGTAGTAGTCCACTATATTGTAAATTAAGGAATAAAGGAAGGTCGCCGGACTTCCTGAGCTTGTAAGGTAATCACCGAGGTTAGTGTAAGTGCTTGGGATTTCCCGAAAGGGAAAACCGTATGTAAGCTTGTTTGCTTTAATGGAGCAGTTTTAGCTTTGATTATCCCTGCTTCCCCGTAGCACCATCTTTATAGACTGAGTCTCTGTGCTAGGGACCCTATAGGAGAAACATCTGCGTGTGATGTTCTCGTGTTAGCCCTGGTAGCGACGTGTGTAGAGAACCCTGTGTCCGCGGAGAAGTGTTCCCTTCGGGTGGAACTGCCTGGGGAGACGACAGAAGCCTCGTCTCGCACTACGTATCGCACGAGAGTGTCTTGGGGTTAACGTTAGAGGGATAGGATTAGCTGCTGCTTCAGAGGCGAACCTGTAACAAGTACGGTGAGTACCGAGTAGGATCAACACAACCATCTGCACGCACGACCGGCGGATTTGTTGGTCTCGCCAGCCTGCTAAAGATCCTGATATATATACACACACGCATAATCCGCATACTCTGCATATTCACGCACATATTCGCTAATCACCACTCCATTAATCACTCTGCATCCATCCACCATAAAAGCAAAAGAAGGTGCCTTGCATAGTGCCCAATAGTTGGGTGAAAGCGACGTATATTTTGGGTGCCTGAGTCACTCGTGGTGAGTGCTCGCGCACTGTTCATATTCCTGAATTTGAATAGTGCCGAATATTTTGAATAGTGCCACGAATTTGAATAGTGTGTGCTGAATTTGAATAATGCCGTGAATAGTAACATGAATTTTGAATTCTGAATATTCCGGAATTTGAGTACCTATTCGACACCGGCAACTCATACATCGCAATCGCCATCGCCACCTCCACTCCACTCCACTACCACTAGTAGTAGTCCACTATATTGTAAATTAAGGAATAAAGGAAGGTCGCCGGACTTCCTGAGCTTGTAAGGTAATCACCGAGGTTAGTGTAAGTGCTTGGGGTTTCCCGAAAGGGAAAACCGTATGTAAGCTTGTTTGCTTTAATGGAGCAGTTTTAGCTTTGATTATCCCTGCTTCCCCGTAGCACCATCTTTATAGACTGAGTCTCTGTGCTAGGGACCCTATAGGAGAAACATCTGCGTGTGATGTTCTCGTGTTAGCCCTGGTAGCGACGTGTGTAGAGAACCCTGTGTCCGCGGAGAAGTGTTCCCTTCGGGTGGAACTGCCTGGGGAGACGACAGAAGCCTCGTCTCGCACTACGTATCGCACGAGAGTGTCTTGGGGTTAACGTTAGAGGGATAGGATTAGCTGCTGCTTCAGAGGCGAACCTGTGACAAGTACGGTGAGTACTGAGTAGGATCAACACAACCATCTGCACGCACGACCGGCGGATTTGTTGGTCTCGCCAGCCTGCTAAAGATCCTGATATATATACACACACGCATAATCCGCATACTCTGCATATTCACGCACATATTCGCTAATCACCACTCCATTAATCACTCTGCATCCATCCACCATAAAAGCAAAAGAAGGTGCCTTGCATAGTGCCCAATAGTTGGGTGAAAGCGACGTATATTTTGGGTGCCTGAGTCACTCGTGGTGAGTGCTCACGCACTGTTCATATTCCTGAATTTGAATAGTGCCGAATATTTTGAATAGTGCCACGAATTTGAATAGTGTGTGCTGAATTTGAATAATGCCGTGAATAGTAACATGAATTTTGAATTCTGAATATTCCGGAATTTGAGTACCTATTCGACACCGGCAACTCATACATCGCAATCGCCATCGCCACCTCCACTCCACTCCACTACCACTAGTAGTAGTCCACTATATTGTAAATTAAGGAATAAAGGAAGGTCGCCGGACTTCCTGAGCTTGTAAGGTAATCACCGAGGTTAGTGTAAGTGCTTGGGGTTTCCCGAAAGGGAAAACCGTATGTAAGCTTGTTTGCTTTAATGGAGCAGTTTTAGCTTTGATTATCCCTGCTTCCCCGTAGCACCATCTTTATAGACTGAGTCTCTGTGCTAGGGACCCTATAGGAGAAACCTCTACGTGTGATGTTCTCGTGTTAACCCTGGTAGCGGTGTGTGTAGAGAACCCTGTGTCCGCGGAGAAGTGTTCCCTTTGGGTGGAACTGCCTGGGGAGACGACAGAAGCCTCGTCTCGCACTACGTATCGCACGAGAGTGTCTTGGGGTTAGCGTTAGAGGGATAGGATTAGCTGCTGCTTGAGAGGTGAACCTGTGACAAGTACGGTGAGTACCGAGTAGGATCAACACAACCATCTGCACGCACGACCGGCTGATTTGTTGGTCTCGCCAGCCTGCTAAAGATCCTGATATATATACACGCACGCATAATCCGCATACTCTGCATATTCACGCACATATTCGCTAATCACCGCTCCATTAATCACTCTGCATCCATCCACCATAAAAGCAAAGAAGGTGCCTTGCATAGTGCCCAATAGTTGGGTGAAAGCGACGTATATTTTGGGTGCCTGAGCCACTCGTGGTGAGTGCTCGCGCACTGTTCATATTCTTGAATTTGAATAGTGCCGAATATTTTGAATAGTGCCACGAATTTTAATAGTGTGTGCTGAATTTGAATAGTGATGTGAATAGTATCTCGAAATTTGAATGTTTTGCAACATCAATTATTAGGGCCGGGAAGACCCTACCAAATACCATTCCAGAAGGTCACGAGCAGACAGTGCGAGACAGAGGACAGCGCAAAAGGAATAAACAGTAACACTACTGTAGCCAGGACAATTATTACAGCACGAAGCACCGTCCACCTGTCAAGGCAACAGTGCAGAAGAATAATTGAAGGACACGGAGGCAGTCTCGAAGACTCCACTCTTGCTATAAAAGGAGAAGCCAGTCGCCTGCATTCGACACCGGCAACACATGCATCGAGATCGCCATCGCCACCTCCACTCCACTACCACTAGTAGTAGTCCACCCCTTGTAAATTAAGGAATAAAGGAAGGTCGTCGGACTTCCTGAGCTTGTAAGATAATCACCGAGGTTAGTGTAAGTGCTTGGGGTTTCCCGAAAGGGAAAACCGTATGTAAGCTTGTTTGCTTTAATGGAGCAGTTTTAGCTTTGATTATCCCTGCTTCCCCGTAGCACCATCTTTATAGACTGAGTCTCTGTGCTAGGGACCCTATAGGAGAAACCTCTGCGTGTGATGTTCTCATATTAGCCCTGGTAGCGGCGTGTGTAGAGAACCCTGTGTCCGCGGAGAAGTGTCCCCTTCGGGTGGAACTGCCTGGGGAGATGGCAGAGCCTCGTCTCGCACTACGTATCGCACGAGAGTGTCTTGGGGTTAGCGTTTGAGGGATAGGATTAGCTGCTGCTTCAGAGGCGAACCTGTGACAAGTACGGTTAGTACCGAGTAGGATCAACACAACCATCTGCACGCACGACCGGCGGATTTGTTGGTCTCGCCAGCCTGCAAAAGATCCTGAGAAATATACGCACGCATAACCCGCATACTCACTAATCACGCACATATTCACTAATCGCGCACTCACACACCATCCAGAGAGGTGCTTGCATAGTGCCTAATAGTTGGGTGAAAGCGACATATTCTTGAGTGCCTGAGCCACTCGGTGGGAGTGCTCTAGCACTGTTCATATTCCGAATTTGAATAGTAGCGAATATTTTGAATAGTGCCTCGAATTTGAATAGTGTGTGCTGAATTTGAATAGTACCGTGAATAGTACTCGAAATTTGAAATCAGAATATTCTGAGAATTTATACTAGGAATATTTTGAGTCCGACCTGGTATAAGAGTCGTGGTTGATTTAATTTTAAATTTTGCTATATTTTGGTTAATATGGAAAGTTTAGTTAGTCAGATACAATTTTATGAACAGAAGTTAAAGAAAATACCAAATGAATATAACACATCCATGTTATGTGAATGGGCTGCTATTCGAGAAAAAGAAGTATATTTTATTAGAAAGCTAGCTAGGCTCAGGGAAGAACTAAATGATAATAAGTTCAAAAATCCTATTATAAAAAAGAAACAAGAAGATGAAATAAAGCAATCAGATAAGAAAGAAATTAGAATTGATGAAATTATACAATCACATAATAATAAGCATAAATTTGAAGAAAAACAAGGTGGAATGAATGATATGAACTTATTAGAAAATTGTGAAGAAGAAGAAAATAATTATCAACAATACAAAGAATATATAGAATCTCTAGATGATGTAGAATGACATAACTTAGAAAATGCCATGGAAGCTTTAGAAATAAAAACTACAAATGAAGAAGTTAAAACTGAATTAATGGATCAAGGAGATTGTGAACATGATTGGATAAAAGGAAGAGGTGATTATAATATAAGATGCGCTTTTTGCATATATTATCCTAGTCAAGATAATAGATTTACATGTAGTATATGTTTAAAACAAGCATGTGCAGCATGTTTAAAAATATCTAATCAAAAATGGAGACAAGAAATAGAATTAGAAGCACAAGATAAAATTTTAGTAAGCAGAGTTAGAAATTTAGAAAATAGAATAAATAATTTAGAAGCAGAATTAGAAGAATTAAGAAGCATGATAGAACTTAAAGAAATAAATAAAAACAAAGAAGATGCTGGTGGTAGTATTGAATTAAAAGATCAAATGACTATCAATAAAAAAGAGGATAAGGCTATACAATTAAAAGATGTTATAGTAAATTTTGGAAGCAAATATATAGTTAGGCTACCATTTAAAGAAATTGTAGGAATAAGAATTCCAGTCAAAATAAAATTGACACCTACTATCACTTATAAAATATTAGTATTAGTAGATACTGGTTGCACAAAGAATATTATTCATGACAAATATTTTGTAAGATGTCCAGAGATAGTTCATACAACAGACCAAGATAAAGCAGATATATCAACTGATATGTCAGGAATAAAAAAGATTCATAATCAATTAGCTTACAACATTGAGATACAAATAAATAATACAAAATACATTTTGGATGAAATTACAATAAGAGACCTATCTATGATACATGATGATATGATGTTAGGATTAAGATTTTTGCAATTCTCCTTACAAACTACAATAATACATGAGTAAGGAATTACATTTATTCCTCGTCAAGATAATATTCCATACATAACAGAAGTAAGAAAAACTATAAATTCTAATTCAGTTAATAATAATGAAGAACTCCAAAATTTCGAGGAATGTGTCATTGATAATTATATAGATGAAGAGTTAGGTGAAAATATAGAAGAATATCATGTAGAACACTCATGCATAGAGTGTATTAGTTTACAATTATTATCACCAAATTGGTATAGAGACATAAAATCTAAAATAAACATAGATAAAATTATACAAAGATAAGAAGATATCCAAATAATTAGAGAAATATCAATGAAGCAATCTGATTATAATTTTTGCAATAGAATAGTTCAAATACCAATGACATATGGAGAAGAGAGAACTAGAAGTAAGAAATATCATAAAAATTATAAAAGGGGTAATGTGAGAACAAAGAAAAGATACTTTCTAAGGAGATCGGATAATAGAGCTCCTTTCCTTCATAAAAGAAATGTAAGAAGATATAACCCTAGAAAGAACTATGATAGTACATGCAGATGTTTTATTTGTAATTCACCAGATCATTTAAGTAAAACCTACCCTAACAAAGATAAGAAAAGGTATTCTAATAAACAAGAAGAACAAGAGAAAGTGTTGATAATAGATAGTGTGAATGAAAATATCCTAGTATGTGACGATGATATTATGGATGATGAGTCAATATATTCAATAATAGAGACAGATGAAATAGAATATGATGAAGAAAAAGAGTCTAGTGATGAAGAATTAAATCTAATTGATGAATTAGCTGGATTAAAAATAGAAATGATGGAGCAAATAGATTATAAAAATAATTGGGACCATAAAAGAAGTGATTTTAATACAAGATGTGTATATTGCATATATTATCCAAAGCAAAGATCAATGTGTAGTCTATGTTTAAAACAAGCATGTATTTTATGTCTAGAACAACAATATAAAAATAATGATAGCTCAAAGGTTAAATATGAAATAAATAAGAAAGAGCCAGTAGAGGAAGCTAAATTAGAAAAAATAAAAAAGGAAAATAAATATTTAACCAATACTCCGCAAGAGTTTCTTCTTCCTAGAATAAGTTTTAAGACTGAGCAAGTCTTATCATATTTCACACAAGATATTATAGATATAATTTGGAAAAAATATGCGGATCGACAATATAAAACATTTCCAGATATACAAAATTATTTAATGAAATTATACCAAGGAAAGGAAAAGAATCTAGGAATAATTGTTAATGCAAATATTTTCCCTCTACTACATCTTGATGACAAGCTAATTGTCAAGCCTTATCAAAAATTTGTCATATTTAAGGCTGATATAAATTTAAAATATTTTCAAAATATTCAAAGAAATATTGGAGATACTATCTCTTTACAAACTATTATTGATCATGGATTAATTCATGACATATATGGTACATTGGAAGAAATAATACAGTCAGATCTTGGAAGTGCTATTAAAGAAGCATGTAAGAGATTAGCTTGTGTTCAAGGAAGATATAAAATTAAATTCTATTCCAATCCACCAAAATATACACCGCCAATAAGACTAGCAAGTCATGATATTTATATTACAAAAGGAATATATAAATTTCCTGCTGTATGGTCAGCTGATGCATGGAGAAATTATGAGGAATTATTTGCCAAAGATACAAATCATGATAACTGGAGAATATTCAGTGAAGCAAAAGAAATAGAAGGAAATACAAAGTTTGATCCTGAATATCATATGATGTATCAAATAAGATAACAAAAATATTTTTACAAGAATATTATGGCAAAAATAGTATCATACAGAGAGAAGTAGGAAGATTAATTAAGCCCAATTACGGCGAGGAATGTCAGCTCAGGAAAGAATATCGTGAATTATTGTCTTGGTATGAATTATGGCAACCTGAAGAACCAGACAATGAAGACAATGATGAATAAGACATAATACTATAAATATATTCTCCTATGTGTTGATAAGGTATTATCAACAATGCCGCCTGTTCGTTTGGCTGGTGGCTGATGGCTGATGCTGGTTTGTTCTGAGAGAAAAGTACTGCTGGCTGGTTGCTGGTGGCTGGTTTGTTCTGAGAGAAAAGTACTGCTGGATGGTGGCTGATAAGCCAAGCGAACAGGGCAACATGAGAGAGATGCATAGGACAGCCCTGTAGGAGGACAGCAGGTGGTCGGGCCGTCGGGGGTATCAGATTCCTGTCAGATCGACTGTACTGCAAATCACGCGCATAGGCATAGAGGGGAGGGGATCACAAAAGATGGCAGCTTTAGCTTTATACACGTACACACACCAGCTGCATGCAGGCCCTTCGCCTTTTAATTTCTCCTCGCACTACTAGTACTGTCCGGGCCGGGGGTCCTACTACTGTTTATACGCTAGCTACTCCGTTTGAAATTTCAGTTCGTTTAACATTTTTGTCTCCAAATTTGACCATTTTTTTAATTAAAAAATTGTGCAAAATGAACTGATGGGTGTCTCGTATTCTCAATTTCTCATGCATGGGGCATATATATATATACATACATATATATATATATATATATATATATATACATATATATATATATATATACATATATATATATATATATATATATACATATATATATATATATATATACATATATATATATATATACATACATATATATATATATATATATATACATATATATATATATATATATATACATATATATATATATATACATATATATATATATACATATATATATATATATACATATATATATATATATAGATAAATATATATATATATACATATATATATATATAAATATATATATATATATATATATATATATATATATATATATATATATATATATATATATATATATATATGGCTCAGCTCATCTACCTTTTACCCGGCCAGCCATACGGGGCGGTAACTTTCTTGCTCATTTGAATGCTCCTCGTTCTCTCTTTTCCCTGGTAATATAAAAGTTTACGACGATGGTAAAAGCAACAACAGTAGTTTTCATAGTTACAGTTTTATATATATGTGCGCCTCTACTCCTTTCTCTGTGCGAGAAAGAAGACAGAGATTCTGCGCTTGGCCCACGTTGCGTCACATGAAAACAATCATGGATTATTACTGCATGGACCAGAGGAGGGGGGCGCTCTGATCACCCATGCATATGGATGCACGATACATGCAATATTACCTTGAGATCGAGCAACTTAAAACTCTCCCTTTGTGTATTGTATAGCACATATACATCTAACAGATAATGTACTATACTGGTGTATGTGTCTTGATCTGGACACAAGACGCCAAGGAATGTATGTTCCAAATCGTATGTTAATGGTCGAGCGAGGAGCGAGCTTTGTGGTATGCAGAGATCCCAATGCAATGGTTGCTCAAGAATCTGATGCTCTCTTTTGCATTGGGTACTCATTATGTAACATTTTGCGAGGATCGAGTGAAATCGATCGGCCCATCGTTGGGAGCACGAGAGTGCCAATCGTTTCTGCCTCGATCTCCTACCGCCGCAGTCCATCGTCAGGCCTCACACGAGATTACCTTGTTGCCCTGCCCCCCTACACGTACAGGCTAGAACTTCAACCTTCAGATAGATCTAGGCGTAGTGCACTGTCGAGGAGTCGACGATAGATCGACCATGCGTGCAGTACGTTGCGTACCGTACCTAGAAATAATAAAAAAAATACAACTTACAACTGTTGGTGCATGACACAAAATTAAGATCGGAGGACTTCCAAGCATCTCACATATCACGTACAACTCACAATGCAAGCATGTAGCTGCCAGTTGCTTAATTGCTGCCTGCATAGTAGCAGTGCTTGCAACGAAGGCCAGCCCAGAGATCGATCGAACGCTCGATCTTGTGCACACGTATCTACTCTACTGTGTGCCTTTGTTTAACTTGGTGTGCGTACCGTACGTGTGCATCACGAACCTGCACTGCACGTCTGCACCTAGCGGTGTGTATGTAGGCAGGTGCATGTGAAACGACCCCACCATATGCGTAGGATCGTGTAGTAGTTGACCAGTAGGCCGGGATACAGATACTGTTGCTTAGCTTATATGTCTACTGCATGCATGCATTGCATGGGCCATGCACGTACCGATCGATCGAGCACACAGTAACATGATTGGACGTACCAGTCTCTTGTCTAACCTGCACTGTACTATAGGGGTACTATTGGAGCTAGCAATATATGCCTTAATTAGTTTTTTTAAATGGAGCAACGCCTTTTTAATGGTATTCGATTAAATTCGAGAAAGTGTACAACACAGTGGACGATAGTTTAAGATCAGCCATGTCAGGCAGGTGGTGAAGCCCACGCTGCTTACGTGGACACACATGTATCACTGTTGCATGCGTGGGCGACAAATGCACGAGCTATTACATGCGTATCAAAACCTGTCCGTACGTGGCGCCACGCATGCATGCGGTCAAAGAGATTGGACGGACGTGGCATTACCACAACAACACTGTCCCGAGCGAGAGGACGAAGAGAGAGAGAGAGAGAGAGAGAGAGAGAGAGCTGCAATGCTGCATGCAGCCTGCAGGCCAGCAGGCAACAACACTGCACCGTTGCAAAAATTAACCCTGTCGTCTTCATCTGCCCGGCCGGTCCGTGCGCGTGTACGTTGGGCCACGTCCCCATCGATCCATCACGTACTACGTAGTACGTACCCCAACCGCTCGACGTGCTCATGCATGGACACAACTGCGTGCACACGCACGCAGGCAGGCCCCGGACCGGCGCGGCCTGCACGTCGTACGTGTGCGACGGCGACACAACAGAGCTCGATCGATCGGACGACGGAAGAGCTCGTGTCGTCCCGGTCGCCACACGTCAGATCATAAGGCGGCAGAGGTGGCACATGTGCAGCACGGATCGAGCGCCAAGAATGCATGCACGCATGTGTTTTCGTGTCCGATCGAAGTACCTGCAGGCACGGCCCGCGGCGTGTTCGTTTGTTTGTCCGGGCTCTCCGGGACTCTTGCTGCGCGCAGCGACTAGTAGCTACTAGCAACAAGAGCAAGGATTCTTATTCCCAGCAGAGCAGCAGGCTATGGCCATCCGTCGCGGCCGGCCGGCCGGTCAGGTCAGGGAAACATGACACGGACGGCGCCATGCGTGTCTGTCGTGCATGCACGCATGCTCTCGTGTGCATCATCGTCGTCGTCCTGATGATGATGTGCGTGCGGGCAGTCCATGCATATGCATGTGTGCACACGTACATAGTACGTGCATGGGGGGTGCAGCAAGTCCGAGCACCACTGACCCCGCGACGCCGTTACGCGCAGCCGCTGCTGTGTCCATGCCGGCTGGCCGGCGGACTCCTTGTCCGCGCGCAGCCGCCCGGCCGGTCCATGCATGCAGAATCTCAGGGCGCCGACGCGACGGGGGGAAGGGGAATCTCAGCCGCTCGGGTTTGCTTTGTCGCTTCCTCTTGCTCGCGATCGCACTGTTTTCTTCGTTCGTCTTGCGCCTGCCTGCCTGCAGCAGCGCAACAATGCAAACAGAAGTGATCGATTGCTGACTTAAAAAAAAAACATATGAATGACGCTTACAGTTTATAATATTTTTGGATAAACATATAGTACTTGTCCTCACCCAATTCTAATCAAGACAAACTCTAAACTCAAACATACACGTGATCGATATGATCTCGCTACTCAAACAATATTATTGACACTTGCTACTACTCTCTGAAATTTGAATGTCTGACATTCTTCTGCCATGATAAATAATCTAAATTGCTCGTCTTGGTTCATAATACTCCAATAATAAAATTACTATATGTTTTTAAAAGGGGATAAAGTGTTATAATATTCATCCATGCTAGATATACAAGACGGATCTATGCATAGGATCGTATATTGTGATGTCGCGTAGCTTTATGCGTTGTCGTCGTGGTGCGGTGTGGTGTGGGATAAGGTCCGCTTTGCTGTGCCGTCCTGTCCCTGCCCGCCGCGCGCGCGCGATTTGACCGTGGAATCTCTCTCCGCCGCGCGCGCTCCCATCCCGTCACATGCTCTCATGTCGTGGGGGCCGCCCGCTTTCGTCGTCGTCGACCGCCCCCAGGCCAGGAGGCGTCAAGGAGAAGCCTCCGCCGCGCTGCCTTTGGACGCCAGAGATTCGGTTCGCCCCCCCCCCCCCCCCCCCCTGCCTGTCTGCCTGCCGGCCGGCCAGCCTCGATCCCCGACCGCGCCCGGCCCAGGCGCCCACTGCCACTGGCAACGCGACGCGCCCCCCGCAGACAACACGGGAGATCCGTCGACGCGGCTAACTACACCCCATGTCCGCGTCTCGGCTTTAGTTTGCCCCTCTTTCCGGTGGTGTCATCATGCATCTCATCGCCGTCCCCGTCGTGGGGTCGCCGGCCGGCCGGGCGATCGAGGCCGCCGGAACGTGCATGTGTACGTGTGGCCGCCCGTCGTCATCGCGCGCGGCGCCCATCATCATATCCTCGCTCGTTTATGCATGGATCGTCAGCAGGTGGCCCTAGCTACTGGCCGCGCCCAGCTAGCCTCTCGATCGGCGGCGATCGGGACGGCGACGGCGTGGCGCGATCCAGCATGCGAGAACAACAATATACAGTAGCTACCAAAGCCACACCACGTCGCTACCTAGCTAGCGTAGGTTGGTGCTACGCCAGCGAGCGTGACGTCGCGGCCGCGGCCGCCGCGCAGTCGTCGTCGCCGTCGTAGTAGCCACCCGCAGTGCCTATCACGCCGTTGCGTGTGCGCCGTGCCGTGCCGTGTCGCGCCACCCCGCCGCGCGCAATCATTGCCGTCATCTGCAGGGTGGGGGAGAAAAAAGCAACAGCAACGCGCACATACACACGCGCCGGCCGCTGGCGTAGTACGTGCATGCACACGTCTACAGCAACGTGCAGTACACACGCCTCTCTGCCTAGTCGCCGCCGGCTGTCCGGCGGCGTACGTGCGTGCGTGCCCACTGCCCAGTGATGTTCAGGTTACCTGGCCGGCCGGTGAGAGCTCGGCCGGGCAGGGACCGGCTGCTGGTAGAGGAGGCCCCGGGCGCCTGGGAAGAATAACCTTTAATTTCCGCGCGGCGTACGCTGGCGCACAGAGAGAGCTAGCGCGAGCCGTTCACGGGCAGGTGTCGCGCGCGCGTACGACGCCGACGGAATGGAAAAGGCTGCCGTCGTCTGGCCTGCAGCGTTTGCGAGACGTGCGCGCGGCGCCCGGGCTCTGGCCGGCGGTTTGCTGTCCGGCCGGGACTCCTGGTCCGGTGGATCGGAGCGATGCCTGACTGATTTGACGGCGGCGCGCCAAGCGCGCCGCGACGACGGCGCCGCGGCAGGGGGCTCTGGCCGATTTGCAGCGGGCAGGGAGGGTGACGACGATCGACGATGCAGGACGCCAGGACAGAATGGACGTGGCCAGCAGTGTACCTGGCCTGTGGCGCTTGCAGCATGCATGGCTCACCGGCCGATCACCAGCAGGCGTGCAGCAGGCAGCAGCAGCTGGTGAGAGCCGGGGGAAAAACGCTGCTCGAACCGACCCTTGGCCTACGGCTGGCCACTCCTCTGCCTTCGAAAAAAGCCCCACCTCGACGTCGCTCTCGTGCGGGCGGCGCTAGGCGGCCAACCCTAGCCGCCGCCGCCACCCCTCCCGCCCCTATCCCGTGCCGCGCCGCCACCCGAGGGCGCCTCCGGAAGTCCGTGAGGCCCCAATGAAGGCGGCGGTGTGGCCTTCTCCCCCCTTCACAGGTCTCCGAGGTGGGTGTGACCGCCTGGGGTCCGGCGGACTTCGTCGGCGGCGGGGCCCTCTCCGGCGGCGGCGACGGATCCGGGCTGCCCTTGACCGGATCTGGTGGCTAGCGCAGCGGGGGGGGGGGCGTCTACGGTGTGCTGTGCAGAGGGGGCGGTGGAAGACGACAATGGCGTGCGGCGGCGTGCGGCGGCCTCGGGCTGCGGCAGCGGAGGCCTAGGCATCTGCGGCTGCAGCGGATGCGGCGGCCGGTGGCCTGCGGTGGCTGGCGGCCGGCGCAGCGGCTTTGGCCCCGGCGGGGCGTGCTGGCGCGGGCCCCCGTCGACGGGCAGCGGTTCGACAGCGCGTTGTTGCCGGCGCCCGTACGGTGCAGGCGACGGCGGCGGTCGGTGCTGTCTGTGCCGGGCAGCGGTCCTCTAGTGACTGTCTGCTCGGTTCTTCTTCGTTGATGCTGCTGGCTTGGCGTCGCCATGGTGGTGGAGCCAGGGAGCTGTCTGGTGCTTGCTGCAGCACCGTGGTGGTGATTCAGGTTGCGCCGGGCTCCTTCAGTTGGTGGTTTGGCGGAGGTGGCGGGGAGATGGATTCTTCCTTGACCTTGGGCGGGCGGCGGGCGTGGTGTATTCGGGCGAAAGCCTTCACCGGACGGTGGGCATGATGACGGCACCATTGGAGCGTCGGACTCCCTGCTGGGGGCATCATGGTGAGACACTATGTTCCCGTTGCGTTGACTCTCTGGGTGAAGAGCTCGTCCATCTGGACGTACGACGGCGGCGTCTTGGCGTCGTTACCTTCTTGGAGGCGTCGTATTTGGAGTCCTGCCGCTTGTGTGGTCGAGGAGGTCGTTTGGAGGTGTTGCAGGGAGCGCGCTTGGTCTGTGTTGCTGTCAAGGTGCGGAGGGGCCGTGGGTGCTTGAGGTCTTGAGCTGCCGTGCATGTTACAGTGGTGAACTCGGTGACGGCCGGGCGGAGGAGATGCTCTCGGTGCGGTCTTAGATATCTGAGTCCTTGGCAAAGGAGTGAGGCGGTGGATGAGGCGAGACCCCCCACGCAGAGAGGCCAGGATCAGTGGTTGCCCCTGGAACCGAGATGGGAGTGTTGAAGCTTCACTGGATCAGAGGGATCGACGAGCGTGTATGTGCGGTTTGAGGTTGACAGCCCCTTGGTGGAGGAGCTCAGGGGTCGTTCGGGCTTGCGGCGGGTTGCGGCTACGTCGTGACACAGCGTTGGTGACGACAGCGCAGGTATCGATGGCTTGTTTCGATCTCCTCTCCCATGTGGTAGAGGTTGGTGGTGTGTTGTGTCGGGTGCGTTTGTTTCTGTTTCTGGATTTTGTTCGTGTGGTGGTGTTTGCTTCCACTTGTTATGTACTAATGTTGTTTCTTCTTATATGACGTAGCAGTGCTCCTGCTTTATTTTTTTTAAAAAAGAGCCGAGGGAAAACCACCACATGTAACGCGAGCCGGTTCATTTTGAACTATTTAGGGAAGGCCGGAATCGATCTCTCACGCGCGTAGTGCCATCACAGTATCACACCGTGCAACAAAAAACAAAAAGTGGCGAGGCTCGCTGGAGAACAAGAGAGGCGTGGTTCAGAGCGTACCATGCATGCATGCAGCAAGAGATTGACTGAAACGACTGAAATTGATCTGCGAAAGAATGCTTCATCCGGCCGGACTGCACACAAGCTTTCGGAGACTTGCATTGACGCTGCGAAATAATTAATTTTTTATCGCAGAATAATCGGAATCCTGTGATGCCGCACGGCAGTGCAAACAGCTGGTAAATTATCTGCAAAAGTAGGGCAAGAACCACAAAAACGCCAAATTTGATCCAACACTGTGTAATCGCAAACCCAGACTACCAGTGTATATTCAAGTGATTCGTGAAGCTAAGAAACAATATCAAACCACAGAACCTTATTAAGAGGGAATCCACCATATGGTAAGCTCACTTTCCTTCACTAGGTATACGCCCTGCAATATTCTATCAGAACTCACTAGTCTAATCCTCAACACAACTGCAGCACTCCACAGAGAAGTCGCGCCGCAGCACCTTCCAGATCTGCAGACAAGATCAAAAGTAATTATTAGCTGCACTATTAAGGTTACAAACACGATCAGTCAAAATTGCAAGACGGTTTCCTATATATTATCAACACAACAAGAACACTAGCTGCATCGAGCAAGATGCTGAACCAAGTACTGCACACAACTAGTTCAGTGTGATTTAAGTTGCTAGCAAGTTGATGAAACTCAATCAGAAGAGTAGAACTACTGCTGCCGGATTTGGACTGGAATAATTCAGCTGTACATTGGTTCCAAAGTAGCTCCAACTTTCGGCTCATCCATATCCTCCAGTATGCAAGCATCTCTCCGGATAATTGTGACAGCCCCCATCAACATCTGGCACAACGGTGGTTCTTGTGAAGGATTGCCAGATCGAGCAGATAAAGACAGGAATTGCGTGGATTACGTGATGTCATGAACCAATACACACACAGCTCATGACCTAAGCCTCCATTTGTGGTTAAACGTATGACAACAGTTGAGGGTAGCTGGTTAGGTGACCTTTTAAAACTTTAATTATCTGTTCAGGGACTCTCTTTTCTTTGTACACAAATGATGTGTTCAACTGAACGAAAGGTATACCCTCGTGCCCAGTCCATCCTTTTTTTGTTCTGTTCAATAATTGCTTCCACAATTACATATGATCGATTCTGTTATGGACTTGCAGTTAGATGCTTGGGTTTGTGCTGCTAATTATCAGCTAAAATGCGTAATATTCTCTCAATCTGATCTGATGCAACCACAATTCAACATGACTGCATTTGGGCCAGGGTAATGATTTCAAATCATGCAAAGCAGCAGCACTTGAACTAAATCAAGGAGTGGGAAAGAAATGATAGTACTACAATATATAGTCCTGTGTACTCATGCTATTATCAAATATGAAACTGAACATATAGCCTTTGAAAGAGATTGCTTGCAAAAGCTTCTATATATGGCACAAGTTAAAACAAAACTAGCTAAGCAATCAACTAAAATGTTGAGCTTCCAGCTAAGCAATCAACTAAAATGTTGAGCTTCCGGCTAATAACTAACAGGTCATGATTATAGTTTCATAGAAGAACTATGTTCAGAGCATAATTTCTCCCACACAAATGAGCATCATTCATCTAAAAGTAAAACGGATAAACGGTGGGCACATCACTCAATTCAAAGACGGCCCTTAACCTTGTAGCTAAAGGATCTTGTCAAAAGGTGGCTTACTTTCAACTTGGAGCAACTATTATTAGATGATTGGTTTGGGTCACTACATGATTTGATACACAAAAACTTTTAACTCCATCAACAAAAGCAACTCAATCGAATTTCGGCAATATTCTCTCTAAGTATACAGGAATGAAAAGTAGAAGCATACCTCATCTTCCTAAGGACATCGAGCATCCCCTCACGCTTCTTCATAGCTCTCTCGTGCGTCCCGAGCTTTCTTTTTGACAACTTGAGAGCAAGCTTATCCCTACAATTCCTCAGAAGCTCAATAATGTGTTTCTCATATGGTGCTAATCCAGCAACTTCCCTAATCACGTGCCTTACGAACCAGGCCCTCCTGCCAGATTTCTGAAATAAAAATAAGTAATGTGTTCAAAAAGCTCCAAAAGCGCAACATATATCTCATTAGTCATTACAAACGAGAATCCCATACACTGAAATGATCCGGTAACTTGTTCAATGGAGGACACAAGTTGATTACACCAAATTTACATCCAGTCCTTTGATGATGGAATAGTTTTTTTTTTTCTGGACCATGAATATGGTGCAGTAGTTTCACATCGAAAGCTAAGTATGAAGATTGCATATGCAAGAATTGCACTTAAGCTGGCACAAAAAACTTCTATACACAAAATAGACTCCGAGGATATTCATCTTTAATGCCTTCAAGGAAGGGACCTCAAGAACAAGTGACAACAAATTTCCTCAAAATGATATTTTTAAAGCTAAGTTTTGTGCAAGGCTTAGGTCATGCTCCCACTTGTGTCAGTAACCAGTAACATGAGCTCCTGAATTCGGTTTGCTACCGTTTGCTAGATTTACTTGAGCAGTTACATGTTACAGCATACTCTTCAGAAACCGCTCTCCAGGAACTTTCAGGTTAAACAGAACCATGTCAGAATTTTCTCAATTCGATCCAACGAGTAGAAGATACATCGCCTAATTAAGTAATATAAGGGTCTAATAAGGGACTAGGGAGAGAACAGGGTTCCCGAAAGAACTATGATGACACGGGACGCGAAATACCAATCTACACAGAAACAACAGATGAATTGATCGATCGAGCATTGCATCATGTGGCTTACTCCTTTGCGGGCGGAAGGGCGAGCCGTTGTTCACCCCCACGAACAGCCCCGTCTTCTCCGACGGTGGCGCCATACATCTGAACCCCAACGGCACAACAACGAAATATACGCGGATGCGACGGTAGCACGGTGCGATTCGAATTCACGGGGGTAGCTTTGAGCTCTCGGGGAGTCGGGGTGGAATGGCGGCACGGCGGCAATCGGCAGTCGGCGAGCGGCGGGCGGCGGCGGTGGATTATAAAAGGAAAAAGGAAAAGGAGTAGACCATGAGGCTGGGTAGAATGGTTTTGGGCCCGTGGTCTACCAGGCGTGCAGTTACTTGGGCCTTATACTTGTTGGCATTCAGGCCATATCCTGGCCCGCTGCTGCTTACAACGTGATCACTTTTCTGCTGCATGAGCAGCCGTCGAGCCCCATCGTGAAAGCATATGATCCCGCCAGATGCCCAGATCCACAGTGAGTGGGCAAATCCATATGCTTTCATCTGACGCTTGTTATCACAAAAAATACATGACGCTTTTGACTCAAATCTGATCTTAAACTTTGACCATCAGTGTTTTCTAAAAATATTTAGTTTCAAAATATATAATTCGTACGTTTATATTTCTGAAAAATGTATCCATAATCTCTTGGCTCCGTTTGGATCCATAATCAGATTCTAAAAATCTAGATTTTGATTGGATTTCCAAAATCTGGATTCTAGAAAAAATCCGGATGGACCTGTTTGGAGGGATAGATTTTAGAATGCAGAATCCTCATTTGTGTCATTTGGCCATCAAAGTCCACCAAAATCTTCCCAACTCCAGATTCCTGGATTTTGCAAATCCAGAATCCGAATTCTGGAATACTCACCAAAATCCATCATGTTTGGAAGCCAGCTAGATTCTGGATTTCGGATTCTCATAATCCAGACACATCCAAACTATATCATAACAAGAATATGTAACGATCAAAACTAAAACTCGAATATTCAGAGGATAGTAGCAGTGAGCAATAATTAGTATGGTTCTGTGAACAATTAGTAAGACTCTCTTTCTCGGGGGGGGGGGGGGGGGGGGGGGGTTGATGTTATATTAAGGCAGGTGCTCCTCCATTCAACTCTCTGTACCTTAAAAGCAACAGTATACAAAGGGTTTGCTTGCAAACCAATTCACAACCAAGGGATCGGAATAACGCTGAACGTCAGTGCGTGTAGTGGGAGAAATATAACAGGGAAATGACCCGGCACGATGGGCTTTCTTCTCGCACTAGCAACCACTCGCCCGAAAAAGAATGCATTTCTTACAGGAAAGCGCTTGCTCCTGCTTTCCCTTGCTTCAGAATAGTGTTATCTACCGCAGGAAACAAACATTTCAAGATAGATGTGTCTGACTCTCACTACTTGGCAGAAAATAATGTAGACTGGCAAATCTATCTCTTTTTGTTATCTAAGAAATGACTATTTATCTACCAACTAGAAACATAAAGAAACTTATGCAGCAAGTGGTGGTGGACTCGAAGGCAACTACAATTATTGGTGAAGCAGCAGCAATCAAGCTCATCAGATCTTTGAAATTCAGATAGTGCTGAAATCAAGAGATAAAGCTAGCTCCATAAGGCCTGATTGGTTGTGAGTAGGGCATGCTAGATCAGAGGTCAACTTAGGTTCATTCATGGCATGAAGCCATGGATAACCCATGGTTTATCACACAAGATAAGGCCGGCAACCTGGCAGTTGCAGTGCTCGCTGAATTGTTCAACATGGGGTAGCTCTGGATTCTGGAAAGGTCTAACAGTTAAGAGGTCAACACTCGCAAATGATTTCTGACCAAAGAACCCTTCGCATTTTGACATTAAACTCTAATATTTCAGAATCACAGAAGTCCAACTCTGAATCAGTCTCCCATATGCATGTACACGGACTGTTAAGTATGAACACAGAAGATGCCAAAAAAGGAGGGTCAAAGAAACTTGACCAATTGGTCATGATTTTAGTTATTAATAATTGAACAAATCCTCTTTTACATGAACATCTCATACGGCAACGACATCGTCGTGCTCCAGGGGATTTCATCGTGATTCAGCTGGATGCGCCGAGATCCCAAGCCCAACCCAGTGCTTCGTTGGTATTGTACAGTGACAGCTGGGGAGGAGTGGAGTAGCCGCAAGAACTTCTCAAAGGTTTGCAAGAACCTCTCTCTTTCTCTATACGTTTCTTTCCCTAATCTAGTATGGTTGACCTATTTACACACATGATCTCCAGATCCTACCCTCCAAAGATATTACGATGACAGATACATCGTCGTGGTATCGCCGACGATCGCCCTGCGGTATTTCTATCAGTTCGTGGAAGTCCATGCCTGCAACCACAAGCCATGTGAAAAACAAGATCAGTGACCGATCTGAGCTAATTCAGTTTGACCTTCCAGAAGTTCAAAGGTTACTGCACAACGACTACCAAACAAACACGATATGACTTTCAGCATACCTGCTTTGTTTGCTGCTCGGAAAAGAACTTCCTCCACCAGATGCTGGGCAGGGTCGCCTTCAGGGGTTGTTGCGATGAACATTTCTACCTGAGCAACCGCCTCCTCGTTGGTGAAATATTGGTAAAGGCCGTCTGAAGATAGTATCAAGAATCTGTCCCTTGTGCTGAGTTTATGGTGGAAGAGCGAAGGATTGCACGTGATGTACGGAGACGACCCAACGTAATCTATTCTGAACATCTCCAGCAGTGCATCATTCCACTTGGGCTGTAAAAACATACCAAAAATTGTGAGTGCAGGAAGCAAAACATGCATACGGTACCAGCAACTAGAAAGTCGAAACTAACTTGAGCATTACTAGATGCTAAAAGTCAAAATTAAAACATGTTGACTCAATTACTCATCAAATTTGAAAATAAAAAGGGTTGCTTAACTTCATGGTTATCCTTGCAGTGTTTTCCTCTATAAATTATATCTCACGTCAGTTGCAAGAAAAAGACCTTCCCCTAGCATGGAGTTGTGATTGATTTGCAAATTGTTCTAATAAAACAGTATTACTACAACCGACAGTATTTTGGCTTGACAGGAGAAACGTGCCAGCCTTCAAAGCCACTCCACTCGCTAGCTTGCTGGCCACATTTCAGTACTGCACAAGCACATTCTTTGCACTTGGACAGAAGCAAAAGAAACTTCGTTTTCTCTTGGGAGCAGCTTCTCCTACACTTTCCAGACTAGCTATACACATGGTGACTGAAATTGGAGTAATTAATTCATCTGTTGAAAATTTTGTACAGCCGACTGTATGCTTTTAAGTCAAGGTCAAGACAGTCTGTTTCAGGGAAAGATGGTCATAATTTCTACTCAAAGGAAATTAAGAGTTGGGAGTGATTAAATCATCAGCCTGTTCGTTTGGCTGGTGGCTGGTTGCTGGTGCTGATTTGTTCAGAGAGAAAAGTACTGTTGGCTGATTGTTGGTGGCTGGTTTGTTCTGAGAGAAAAGTACTGCTGGCTGGTAGCTGATAAGCCCAAACGAACAGGGCGATATTTTTCAAACTTGGACCAATTATACCAAATGTCACTTTCCTTTTTTGACCTTGATTAATCAAGATCTTGATAATTATTTGCTGACCCAGTATTGCAGCAAAAGTGTCTTATTAAGCACCTGATATAATGAGATTAGACTTTATGCTCTCTTGAGTCTTGACCCAAACAAATTTCCCCCAACAATGTCAGATCTTTTTTCTTAGGGGGGAAACACTTGCAACTGCTGATTGTATAATCAAAATCATCTAAACAAATCCATTCTTTGCAAAACTGATATAATCAAGCAAATGCTAACCTGTTTCAAGAAACCAGCTCCGAACGCTCTTGTCACCTTAAGCGAGCCCTTCACACGGTCCTTGGAGATTGCGGACGGGTCATCAGGATGCTCGTTACGTATTCTGCAAACTTCCTGCGAACAAGCACACCATATATTAGTAACCGTCAGATCTGGTCATCACAGAACAGTCAGTGAATGACTCAATTAAGCTAATCAAACTGTGAACCAATTCAATTACCTCTCGCACCGAAGTGCTATGTTCGGATGTAAGCTGCACAGCTGACAGGAGTGGGGAGTCCCCAATCAATCCGTCGAATGAACCCTCACTGATCTGCTCGAGATCAACACTATCCATTGTTCCCAGGACAGCCCGGCTGTCGCCTACATTCATGACGTACATGTCCTCTCCTTTCATAAGCATAGCTAGAACGCAAGAACCCATAAGCGCAAGCTCCGGGAACTCGCCGACCATCTTGTCGGCGACGTCCAGGTAGGCCTGTTCAGTCTTGCGAAGCGCGCGCGCAAGCGCCTTGAGCACGGCGAGGTGGTCGTTCTCGCCGTTGCTCCGAGGTGGCCGCTGCGTTGGTGGCTTCAGGCTGGAGCAGTCGCGCTCCCACTCGCACTTCCACCGCCGTTGGTCATCCTCGGCGCCGCGCGGTGGTTTCGATCGGCGGGCGCGGCGGCGATGGGCAGGCTGGTCCTGGTGATCTGATGCAGTGGTGCTGGTCGGTTGGACGGGATGCTGGTCGTGCTGGTCCTCCTGCTCGCACTGATCCCAGAGCAGGCCGCGGAGCTCGCGGTGCACGGCGGCGTAGAGGTGGGAGACGAGGAAATCCGTGGCGTCGGGACCGTTGAAGCCGTCGTAGATACCGACGAACACCCAGCCCCGCTCCTCGGACACGACGATGTGCACGCGGTCCTCGCCGGCCTTCCCCTGCGCCCACTGCAGCCCGGCGGAATCTGCGCCGCAGGCGGCCACGGCGGCGGCGGCGTCAGGCGAGCCGAGATCAATCGATTCCTGAAACTTGTCCGCCCGCGCGAGGAGCGCGCGCGTGAAATTCCGCAGGCGGCGGCCGCCGTGGGATAGGCTCCGGCGGAGCGCGGGCACGGCGCCTCCCATGCGGCCGGAGGTGGCGGCGCCCGGTAGGGGCCCGGACATGAGCGCGGCGTCGAGGGGTCCCGAGAGGAACCCCCTCTCGATGGGCCCGGACAGGAACCCGCCCCCGGCGGGCGCGCAGATCGGCCCCGACGGGAACCTCGGGACCGGCTGCAGCGGCACGGCGGCGAAGGACTCGGAGCTCTCGAACCCGGACGATGCGGCGGCGGTCAAGGACGCTGTGGAGTCGTCCGGCAGCAGGAGGAGCACGGACGTGGAGAGCGGGGTGGAGACGTTGGCGCTGAGCGCGGCCCCGGAGATGGCCCGGAACGTGGTGGCCTCCTCTGCGGCGGCGGCCGCCTTGGCGTCGGCGACGAGGTCGTCGGCGGAGAAGGGGACGAGGACCTTGTCGGGGCGGACGTAGCAGAAGGAGTGGCCGAGGCCCTCGTCGTAGGCCGGGTCGGAGGGGAGCGCGGCGGGCGCCACGTGGCGGCGGCGGCCGGCCGCGCCGCCACCGGCGCAGCAGAAGCAGGCGAGCGAGTTGCCCATAGCGGGAGCGGAGGCGGGGGGGAGGGGGGGAAGAAGGGGGAGGGTGGGAGGCCGGGGAAGGGTTGGGTGGTTATAATGGATGGAGCATTAGCTAGAGAGGACAGAGGAGAGGAGAGTTGACTTGTGGGCGGGGGGAGGAGAGATGGGGGAGGGGAGAGTGGGTGGGGTTGAAATGCCCGAATAATTTAAGGTGGTTTCCACCTCTAGGCGTTGACTCGTGTGGGCGTCCGAGCCCGCCCGCCAGGACGCTGCTGGTGCTGGGCCCCTCCCGCGCGCGCCTCGGTGCGGAAACCTGATGCCACCTTCTGCGTCCGCGTCCGTGTGGCCGCCTGTGTGTGTGCCTGCGCGCGCGCGCACCTTGCTTTTGTGTGGGCACCTCTTGTTCTTGCCCCCGGTTGTGGTGGTGGGCCCTTGCTTTTGTGTCCACATACTACACTAGTAGTAGTCACGATTGAAAAAGAGGGCTTGAGTTTTTTTTCTCTCTCTCTCTTCTTTGGTGGCATCGTTTACGACTTGTCAGGTCAACCACCGCTGTTTTTATTTGGCCGGACTAGTTTGCAGCCAGCCAAATGAAATCACACGATCTCCCCTGTCCGGTCGTTTAAGCAAAAAAATAAAATAAAATCAGAGGATGGGGGAGTAGTAGTACGAGAGAACGAATGTGATTCCAAGAGTCAAAGCAGCCCGCGTGTGAAGGCCTCGTACAGGAGGAGGATCCAGCGTTCCAGTCCTCCTCAACGCGCAAAAAAAAAAAAACGCGCTCGGGGGCGCACCTCGGCTCCTCGCCAAAGCCAAACCGCCGCGCCGTCCCGAGGCTGCGCGGAAACCGCACGGAACAAGCGTGCGCGCGCGGGCAGGTTGCGGACGGCGCGTCCCCGCTCCCCGAATCGGGACGACGAGTGGTTCGGGAGCCCCGTTCACGTGGGCGAGGAGCGCACGTTGTCCTCTGCTCCGTGCCTCTGTGTGGCTCGGGCGCTCGGAGGGAGGCAGAACCAACCAAACCAAGCAGGCACACGCAGCAGCAGAGTCAGCGGGGCGGGTATATTTTTTCCGGTCACTCGGATGGCTGGCTGGAAAAAGCGAGAGGAGCAAGCCCGCAAGGTGACGACAAGGTCCGGTGTTTGAGTTGGTCGCCGGTCGCACGCATGTGTGGCTGCCGTTGCATGCATCGGATGGGGAGCTTCGGCCCTCGCTGACTTTTCCGCGCCGGCATCTGAGCTGTATAGCTCCTCACTTTTGCGTGTGCTCTGCCCGCCTTTCTCTCCAGTTTCGGGTGTGCGGAACTCTGCAGCTAGCTGCTCTGCTCTTGGTGCGTGCTGATCTTGGCTGGCTACGAGCAGAAGCAGCGCGTAGCTAGCTAGCATCTAGTACTAGTAGATTGGAAGTGCACTTTGACATGCGCGTAGACAACGCCACTCTAATCAGATTCGGCTCTGCTTTTGCAACCGAGGCATCCGATTCGTCAAGTCAGTCGTCTTGGCGGTTGCGATTGTTGTTGTGTTTATAGATGCACACATGACACATGACAAACGCGCGCTGGTCCTCCACTTCACTTTCGTGATACGGGCGTCGTCGACGGACGCTAGCCAGAGCTACCGGAGGAAACCCTGAACTGATGGCGTCTTATCGTTATCGTCGCCATCGACCCCGGGTGGAGGAGAAAAAATGGCATACTGTACTGGGGTCTAGCTTGTACGTATCTCTATTCGTACCTGACAAAACTTGTAAACACTAGTAGCTAGGAGAATCGTCCGGCGGCACAAGAGACATCCAGCTGAGACCTCCGAACATCACAACGACGGCTTCCCCGAGTCAGAGGGCAACGCGCAAGACCAGGGGCCTCATCAAGATGACGCCTCCGACCTCCGACCTGATCGTGTGGCGCACCAGGCTTGCGAGGGGAGGTCCCAACACATGGCCGGAGCAGCAGCCGCCGTGCCTCGTGTGCTTGCCGCGAGCCGTGTGTGCGTGTGGTTCTCAAGCTGGGGCCGGCGCGGCGGCCAATCTGTCACATTAATCGCCTCGTCGGCTCGTACCGGCCGGGTCGTCAGCAGTGATTCACTCACTACCTGCTTTCTGCCCCCAGCAGTACACATCTATCGCTGCGAGACCGCCGGCAGCAGCAGTAGTTTGCTCTACTTCTCGTGTATCGATCTTACGTTGTCGATTAATTTCAGGATCGTTACGTGCTCGTCATGTTTCACGACGATATCATTACCCGCCGCTTAAACAACACTGGTAGTTTGACACGTACAGTTATGGTCGTCGTCAGTAGTAGTACTTTGACACCAGACTCGTCACTAGAATGCTCATCCAAACGAGCCCATCACGAGAAAGATGGCCAGTTCCGGTCCATCTCTTTTTTTTGAAAACTTAAGTTCCGGTCCGTCTCTACCAGACGTGTGTGAGGACAAGAACCACGACAAATCCGGTGGCGCAGCACGCCCGGCGCCGAGATCCGCCGAATCTTGGTCGTGTGGGGGTGGAGCATCCGTCGCCCGTCGCCCCGGATCACGGACGGGAAAGCAAAGCGAGAGCGCAGCGGAAGCCACACGCGCCGGCGAGCCTCAACCCTCAAGCCCCCGCCACCGCCAACCCAAAACCCGTAGGAATCTCTCACGCCACGCCACCCCCCGAATCGGATTCGGCCGGCGGCACATCGCGCGCCTGATCGATCGCACCGGGTCATCTCGACGGAGTTTTCGTGGATGTTTGCCGATGGCGCCGAGCCGCCGGGCGGCATCTACGGGGAGGGGCCCGTGCGGACCTTTACGGTTGACTTGCAGATGGCGAGCAAGCACACACGTCTAGACCTTGTTTAGTTGGCTAAAATTTCTAATTTTTTCTTCACTCTCTCCATCACATCACATTAAATACGTCAAAAAACATATGTTCGGAGTATTAAATATAGGTAAAAAAATAACTAATTACACAGTTTGGATGTCCTTTGCGACACGAATCTTTTGAGACTAGTTAGACCATGGTAGGATAATATTTACCACAAACAAACGAAACTTGCTACAGTATGCTGCAGAAGTTTCAGCAGTTAAAAAGGCAAAATTTTCAACTAACTAAACAAGACCCGATTGGATTGGAAGTGGGCAGTGGGGTACGACGCTGCTGGAATTGGGTTGCTCGCTTTCCGTCGCCATCACCGCTGCGAGTTCAGTGCTATAGCCCAACGATCAACCAACTCCCTGCTCGTGCGTGCTCGTGCTGGATGGATCAACGCGACGCGAGGAGGAGAAACCAGCGTGCTCATCGCCATCAGGCTAGCTAGCAGCGCGCGGGAGGAGGGAGGGAAGGATGGTCTCATTTGGATTCTCCTCTCTGTCTTTTCCTTGTTTTAATTTAATTCATTCATCTCGACGTGCTGAAAAAAAGAGGCCAGAGGGCAATTTGGCAGATCCAAGTCGTCGATTTCCTCGTGCAACTTTACTGTGAGTGAACACTGCTTGATCGATGCCGACAGGGAAGAAGTTGTTAGGCTTCCCGTAGGAAATTACAGAGGCAAACACGGTGAAAGTCACATGACCATTTTTTATTTTGCAGTAGCAGTGGAATGGAGTACAGATTTACGTATTGTTAAGCAGTTCCCTGATCCTTGTCATGTTACTGACGAGCTGAGTACTGATAGATGGAATAAAACCGAGGGCAGGGCACTTTACAGTGCAGCAGACTCAACCTAACATGTGCTAGATTGGTTCTGAGATGCATCACAGAGTCAAGTGCCATGTGGTTTAAGCACAAGGTTACTTACTTCTTGAACCTTTTTTTTTCATGTCCTGTGTGGAGTGTAGTGTTCTTTAATTTTTGCTCTTCTCCCGGTCAAGGCCCAGATGTTGGGAGCCAACCAAGCAGTGCACCAGATCTTGGCTTTATGCATCTACCCTCTACCCTTTGACACCAGTACAAACTGGTAGTATTTCACAATTTCACTCCTCGTTTGGATTGCACAGTTATATTTAAATCCTACAGAATTTGAACTGTTTCTTTGTAGATCAGTTCTTGTAAAATCTCGAAACATGACGTCGTATGCAATGTGACGGTGCCGTGCGTCGCTGTCTTGAGGTGGTGTGTGCAGTGTGTATATTCAATGTATAGAGTGGATGCACCAGTATTTGGTTTGAACAACTTTAATGGAAAATGGTAGGGTACTGGTGCATTAAACATATTATCGTGACATTGTTTTGACTTTTTGTCGCATGCAGCAGGATACAATACAAACAACGTCAGCACGCAATCAATTTGAATCTGCTCACCAACTCAGAAATTTACGTCTCGCCTCCATTTTTTCAAAACAAATACCCGTACTAAATTAAAAGACTTGAAAATAATTGGAGCAGCGATAAATCAAAGCAGGGGCAGGAGGAGCACAAGTCAAAGGGGCCTAGTGTGCTGCCCTCCTAAATTATGGCTAGTTGACGCCACACTAGTTTCAAAATAATGGCGGACGAAAATGCAATGGTCTTTGGACTGATGACGACGATTAAACAAGAATTAAGTGAAATGCTGGTACGCACCCACTATGCATCATGCTAACATGGATTAGGTTGTTCCTCACGTAGGCATGCAAAATCAAATCCTGACGAAATTAGTTTAGTTTAAAAATAGGATGCATTTTTTTAAGTATAAATGCATGTCTTGCATAGGCAGGCACCCTACCGACTCTACTTTATAAATGTACTCCGTGTTTCAGTTTTTTAGTGAGGTTCTAGTCAGAGGCTTATGTGCAGGAAATGATTTTAAATCTTGTATCTGTACGTTGAACTAGCTACTGATCAACCCGTTCCTACTTAAGTACTACTATATACTAAATTTTAAAAGACACGAGTGTAACATGTCCAACTAGTTATTAAAATTTTGAAACCAAAACGCCTAAATTTATTTAGATTTGCTTCAATATTTTCTTAATTGATTAATCGGCAATTTAAAAAGCCTACGATCGACTGAAAATACAAGAGAGGCGAATGGAGGTTAGCAGCCACCTATTGAGATTTCACACATATCTGATTACGCGCACAGGAAGGGTGTATTGCTTTTTTTTTGTGTGTGAAGGATTTTTTTGAGGGGAAATTAAAGGGTGAGTTGTTTGACTAAACTGTGTTCAAAGATGATGTCAATGGATGGACCGACGGAAGAGGTTTGAACCATAAACCACGTAATTCGAGGCGGCCACGAAGTACATTTTGACTTTACCACCAGTTCCTTGAAGCATCGACCGACCACTAGATCTCTGATCTCTCCTCACCAAAATGTCAACCGGTACCTTCCGTTCCAGAAGAAGCAAAGCAAAGCTGCTGCTCCACAAAGCAGGGCATCATCACGGCTGGAATTTCATTGGCCAATCCATGACAGTCGCCATCAGTGTCCATCAAAAGCTTCATGGTAAGCAGAAGCACAGCTGTTGGCATTGCAGCAAGCTGAATTCAGGGCAGCCAGGCAGTCAGTCAGAGCGCTCGCGCTCCGGAAGTCAACCGCGGGAAGCTTTCAAACGCCGCCTCGCCATGCGGAACCGGCCGTTTTTCATCGGATTTTAGTTGACCCCGACGGCGGATCCGTCGATTTTTTGCTTGCCGATTAAGGTTTTCAAGAACCAAAACCATCCCCCCCAACCTGGAACTGGTGGCAACACCAGGCGTGCGAGCCTTGTTTGACTTGTGCCCTGTTTTCGTCTCGCAGGAGCATGTATTTCTTGTGCCACTTGAACTCGACACGCGTGGGTGGTTTTGATTGAATATGCAGGCGCAGCGTTGTTCGTCTTGAGCAAGTGGAGAGCTCGGCGGGGCACTGTTCCCTCCCACCCGGATTTGGGAACGAAATGGTCGCGGCGCCCGTCCGAAACGGCAGGGGGGGCTCGGCGTCTCCCGTCGCTCTCGGCGCTGCTCGTGCGTCGTCGTGTCGTGTGTCCCCGCGCCGTGGTTACAGCAGACTCACTCGCCCCGTTTGACAAATCCGGGTTGGACGGACGATCGCCGGCGCTCCGGCTACCGACGGGATGGGGTCGGGTCGGTCAGGCGTTCAACCTCCGTGACTTTTTCGCGATCCGACTCGATCGCCGACGCCGCGCTGGTACCGTGTGCCCTTCGACGCGTGCGCGCGCCGATCGGATCGGGTCGTCTTGCTTGCCGACGGGTGTGAGAGGGCGCTACTGCTACTGGTATTCCGACATGATTACCACGTTCATTATTTCCTTTCTCTATCGGTGTTGGTGACGTCAGTTCGCCGCCGTGCGGCCTGTGCGCAAATGCTCGTGATACCGGCAAGGGCCGGCCACGCAGACGGCGGCGTATGACCGCCGGCGGGGGCGAACGGGCGCGAGCAGCCGGCTGCCGCCGTTCGTTGTTTGCTTGCCGGCGCGAGTGATGTGGCGCGTGGGCCGTGGATGCGTGTGGACCACTGGGCTGTGAGGATTGGGCTTTTCGGTCTTGTTCACTGCGGCCGTGGGTTATATGTCTCGGAAGATAGATAAGGATTGAAACTTCCAGCCCACTAAAGAGTCTCTGTGCTTCAACACACACAGAAATCAGCTCTGAAAAATCATCTCTAAATCTAAAGAACGAACTAAAGTTTCATAACGTGCAACCCGAAAATATACCATCTTCTTATTAGAATGGTGCATTAAAAAAAAAACAGTTTGAGGTGAGCAAAAATCAGTGCAACATCTTGCTTAGTGCTCAACAGTACAAGAAAAACAAAATAGACAAACCAACTACAGATGCAGCGTGATACCGCTGATATTCTCTTACGCAGGCCATTACTCGATGTAAACTAAGCAGAAGCTGCAGAGCAGTGCTTAGTTCCTCTCAAGAAGGGCTCTATGATGGGTGGATGACAAAAACTATGTACTTTTTACTTCTCCCAATCGCAGAACTCGGTGTACTTAGTAATTCTCAGTTTCCCTCGCTTGGGACCTCTTTTGCTCCATCCGTCTTGGTTGTCCTCTTCCTGCTACGACTCAGTTAAATCCCTCAGACGGTAATGCAGAAAAACACCTGATCGCTATACATCCAACTCCTCACCCTTCCTACTGCTCAAGGTGCTTCATCAATGGCAGGAGTGATTTGTTCCGCAGTGGCCAATGACATCACGAGTAGGGTCATCTCCAAGGTGACCGAAAGGTGCAACTGCAACAGGAAGGTGGCTGTCAATGATAAGCTGTGGAAGCTAAATATGCTGTGCACAAGGATCCACAGCTCGGTGGAGGCATCTGAAAAGCACCTGATCACCAACGACCATCTGCTCAGGTGGCAGGAGACACTGAAAGAAGCCGCTGCGGATGGGGATGAGGTCCTCTTCACCTTCCGTTGGCGAGCCTTGAACGAAGCCAGCAGGAACAACAGCAATCATCAGGTTGGCACATCTGGGCCTCTGGCTTACACAAAGATTGCTGTGTCCAGTATGGTAGAGTATTTTCACAATGCTGCCAAGATACTGTTCTCATTAGATGAGGACGTGGAGAAGCTCAACAGCACTGTGGATAAGTTGGAGAAGTTATCGGCAGATATTGAGGAATTCTTGAAATTAGTTGAGCTTGAGGTCCCCATAGAAGAGGAGAATATACCTACACAGGGGAAGAATCAAGTTATCTGCAACAGTTTAGCATTGCATCTGTGTAAAGACGAGCATCAACCTTTGAATAGGAAGAGGCCATTTGACACTATACTTGATTCCACTAAGATGGTAGACAGCGTGAAAAGGGCAATGCGTATCAGATTCTTTTCATTTTGGATCGTCTAGCTCTGTATCATTTCTGTGGATAATGTTGAGTTTTCAATCTTTCACATATCATAATGGTAGCTGTAGAACAAATTTCATATAGAGTCTGTTCATATTTACAAATAATTTTGAGATGCCGGATCAGGCTCTTTATAGAATAAATCTAAATTTCAGGTTCAGGCATGCTCTTGTTCTTCATGGCATGGAAGCTAATGCAAGCATAAATTTGATGGTTTATAATAAAAGAAATGGCTAGGGTGGACGTCTTTCCCTAATCTCATATAATAAATGAAATAGTTGAAGGTTTATAAGTGAAATATCGAAAAATCTCTACGATCCTCCTTGAAAATATCTAAAGATACCTTTTCAAGTCTAATCGAGATACCAACCATGTCGTACCTGTCTGTTTCCCAACTACTTTGTCTCCATGCTGGTCTTCAGGGTAATTAAACCTATACCGGCAGCAATTAGATTGTCTTTTCTTGTAATTTATCCTTCCATGATTTCTTATTTCAGTCTCTCGGTGTCCTTTCTTCTTGATACACCTGCCCTTCTCCTTTCCAATTTCATTACCTTAACTCTTTCACGAGTTCACCATTCAAATAGCAACTGCGGAGAGATGGCAAGACACACCTCCACAACAAACTGTCTTCAATAAAGTTCAAGCCACTTCTTGAGAGAGTTGCAGAACCGGTTATGATGAATGTGCAGCTGCAGACACACGAGAAGTTATCGGCAGATTGTGGGAGATTCATAGGTAAATGCAGAACTTCCTATAGTATCTGCCGATGACTTCTCGTAGGTCTTCAGCTGGATCAAAGAGTTCATATATGACAGCATGTCCTTGACAGTAGGATGACTTCACGTAGGTCTTCAGCTGGATCAAAGAGTTCATCTATAGCATATATGACAGCATGTCCTTGATATAGTAGGATGTATCCAAATGCTTGACTGTGGATTTCAAAGGCAAGCTTTTTAAGAAGACCCTAAATAGCAAATGCTTCTGCTTAACTTGCTGCAGGAATTTCCCACCAAGAATTCAAAGAGGTAGTTACAGTTATGCAAATCCAACCAGCAGTCTGCTATAAGTAAGTAACAGATAAACTAGTATGATTTTTTGATACCAAGTTACAAATTTCCTTTTAGTTTAGAGCTTTACAGATACTGCTAACTTTGGTCAATCAACAATAACGGAATGAAGTCATCTCAAGTTAATACCTGACTAAGCAAATAGAGAACACAACCAAGCAATTAACACAATCAAGCAGGCAAGCAATTAACACTAGAAGGGCAATTTTTCTTACTTTTTCTGGAAGATTTTTTCGATTAACTTTTTTTCATGGAATGGAACATAAAGTTTAAATTACATTCTAAAAAATGACATTATAGCTGCATCCTAATATGTACTATCAAATAAGTATTTTTAGATATGTCATTAAATATACCATTTCATACTCTATGCATACCGAAATATTTATCTTTGTTGATTTTCCATTGCAATGTTCTTTCAGTATATGACAATTGAACTATAGAGAATAAAGCCTGTGCAGGATGAATCTTGCACAAGGGTTTTGGAATTTGTATAAAAAACGACTGGAAAGTTCGTTACCGATTCCAATTCGCAGTCCTGCTCTCTGTACGATTTCTATCCGGAAGACCGCAACCCCGCTTCTTCGGATCCCCCTTCATATTTCGCCGTCTTTCCGGTCCAATCTTCCATTACCATGGACACCACCACCTCCTCCAGGAAGCTGAAGCGGACGAGAGGCGGAAGAGCAGACTACCGTGGCGACGAGGGAAGATGGGTAGAAGAGGGGTGGGATCCGATCGTCCGCCTCCCGGACTGCATCATCCTATCAAGGAAGCTGAAGCGCAGGAAGGGCGGCATAGTCGATCGCGGCGGCGCCGAGGATTACAGCGCGAATGAGGGGCCGGATCTGATCAGCCTCCTCCCGGACTGCATCCTCGGCGTCATCGTCTCCCTCTTGAACACCGATGAGGGCGCCCGCACATCCATCCTCTCACGCCGCTGGCGCTCGTCGCCGCTCAACCTTGACGACCGCCTCCAGCGCTTCTTCGACGAATCCGAGCGCATCCAGGTCATCTCCCAGATCCTCGCTGCTCACACTGGCCCCGCCCGCCGCCTCGCCCTCAGATTCATCTACGATGCCGCCAGCGTCAGCCGCTACGGTGATTGGCTCCCCCTTCCGATTTTCGACGGGCTGCAAGAACTGATCCTCCATTTCCCCCTCACCGTCAACCACCCCGAGATGCCGGCCTCCGCGCTCCGCTTCGCCTCGCTCCGCGTGCTGGATATCTACAACTGTACCTTCCCGGTCAGCGACTGCGCCCCCTCCTTCCCCTGCCTGGACCACCTCTCTCTCAGCCATGTAGGCATCACCGAAAAGCTCTTCCAAGGCATGATCTCTAATAGCCCTGGTATTGTTGCTATGGTGCTGAACACTAATTTTGGCCACCGCCGGCTGTGCTTCTCGATGCCGAGGCTGAGGTACCTAGCTGTGTCAGTAACGTGCGTTGAAAAGATGGAGGAGGTTGAGCTGGAGGATCTCGTCGTTGAGGATGCTTCAAGTCTGGAGAGGCTACTGCTGCATGAGCTGGACTATGGTCCATCTGTGAGGATCACTGGGGCGACAAAACTCAAGATGCTGGGGTACCTTGGAACTGGCTTTCCCATTATTCAGCTTGGAGATTCAATATTCAAGGTAAGATCGATGCGTATTTTCCCTGCAAGTTCTTACATAAAAAAGGTGCAAAAGCGGGAGATTTCTTTGATGTAGCAATAATTCTAAATGGCACAGTTTAGAAAGGGAGTAGGACACATCCATTATTATTTTTTAACTTGATGCATGAATTTCGTTGTAGTCCAACCATTAATATTCTTTAACTTGATACATGAATTTTGTTGTGGTCGAACCATATCATTAAATCAATGGCATGTCACAAGTTATGCCACCACTCTTACATTTCAAGTACTTCTCAGGAAGTCCTGATACACCAATTCACGTGAAACGTGTTTGATGCAGGGCATGGTTCCTATCAGCTTGGTGGAGCAGTTCTCTACTGTGACAATATTAGCATTGGAGATGCCAGAGCCGAAATTGAATGTTGTCATCGGGTACTTAACATGTTTTCCTTGCTTGGAGAAGCTCAGCATCAAGGTGCTGGTTGCAAAGTCATTTGTGCATAGTTCTGCTGTTTGATTTTATTTTTCACTGGCTTTCTAATATATTTGTCTCATTTTTAGTTCAATGTTAACATATGGACGAGTTTGGAGCCTGGTATGCATGGTGATCCATTTGCTCCTAACAAGTGCCTTGACCACAGCCTGAAGACCATTGTGCTGCAATCATATGATGGGCTGAAGACACATGTCGCATTCGCCAAGTTTTTTGTCAAGAGAGCAAAGGTCCTCAGGGTCATGAAATTCTGTTGCAGCAGAGTGTGTACAGCAAGATGGATTCAAACCCAGCATAGGCGGCTCAACATGGCTGGAAGAGCTTCAAGGTGTGCTCGGTTTGCTTTTGTGAACGAGTATGACTTGCCCCTAAAATTTTGGTTCGATGAGGGCTTCTCTAGAGATGATCCCTTTATCGAAGCTATGTGATGGGTGTCCATTCAAATGCAATAATTGGTGAGTTCTCCATTTCCATGTTCATGAAACAGTGGTGCACCAAGATCCCATGAAGATGATGACACACACCTTTATTTATGGAGTCATGCAGTTGAAAGATGAGTTAATTCAAGTCGTGTTAGGCCTTTGAATCTTGTGTAGACGTGTGCTCAGGCACGCCAATGTGGGTGTGTGGTGTGTGTGAGTAGAGAACTGTGTTTGTTTATGATCCGAGGCCTGATTGATATGGTACCTGATAAATGTGATGATAGGATACCACAATTATCAGGTTCTCTCCACCCCCAAATTATTATTTGTTTTGCTTTTTCTGGATTTATTATTACTTTTGTTATACACATAAATATATGCTATGGCCGGAGACATAGCGAAAGTCGTGTATTGAGAAAAGTCAAAACCAAATCAAATAGTAATCTGAGACGGAGGGAGTATCTTCGAATTCACTAGCAGGCCATTCAGCACTTGTAATGAACAGCCATTGCCAAAGCTTATTCACTCTATAAAAGAAACTCTGTAAAAAAAAACATCTCCACTGTTCTATGTGCTGAAAAGCTCTAAAACTTTGGGAGATCTGAATATTGATGGTGTAAATGAAACATATCATCTGCAACCATGATGTAAGCTGTAAAAAACTTAGAACATGATTGCAAAGCTCAAACCAAATGTATACAAGTGACATAATATATACAGTACCTGAAGCTGTTATGAAAACTAACATAATATAGTAGCTTACTGCATAACCAGTTATGCAGCCCTCTGCATCATCTTAATAAGAGGATGTCAAGCCTCAAATCAGCTCAGGGAGCCATGCTCCACTAGCAATAGCAATGTTTGATGTTGTGGATAGCAAGGGAATGCCCAGTGCTAGTGCTAGTAAGGTTGTAAAAGCAGACTTCTATGGTAGATAAGCCCAATGACAAGTGATTATAACAGCTCATGGAAACCAATTAGCCATGTCATGCTAAAATCACAACATGCTGGACTGAAGTCAAGGATTTTTTTTCTTCCAACCAAACATCCTAGCTTAGTACCTCATCCACCAGAACCATGTCACCAGATAAATAAAAAACTTCATGAAGAAGAATGAAATCCATTTGCAACTTGCAAGAACAGCAACCATTCTACCATGTTTTCCAATTCATAGCTGTAAAAACATTCAGGGGAGATATCCTACAGGTCTGTTATCATCAACACATCAGATTTCTTCGATTAAGCATGCTTTCTCAATGCAACTAAGTTATAAATTTTATTCACATATGTATCCTGACAACTGCTAACTGACTATAAGCACTCTGAAAAAATTCAACAATGAAGTGCACACAGTAGAACTCCTTGTCAGAAATTTTACATTGGTTGATTAATTATGTAGGATTTAGGAAATAATGTGGTCCCAATACTGATTTGATTAATTCAAAAGACAAACCACTAACTAGTAGCATCAATAATTAAGGAAACTGACATCATAATCACATCATAGCATAGCCGGCATTCAAATGCATATACTTGGAGGTTTGACCAAAGAAATAAAACAGAATGTTTTTTTATATCCATTCGCATGCTCCATCAAACTACCCTGTTGAGTATTGACAGATATAGGACATGGCGTATTCCTTCAATTAGCTTGATTAACTCTGATGTCCAAGTTCTTCACTATGCCGGCAGCAATTAGATTGTCTTTTCTTGTAATTTATCCTTCCATAATTTCTTATTTCAGTCTCTCGGTGTCCTTTCTTCTTGTTCATATACCTGCCCTTCTCGTTTCCAATTTCATTACCTTAACTCTTTCACGAGTTCACCATTCAAATAGCAACTAGGGAGAGATGGCAAGACACACCTCCACAACAAACTGTCTTCAATAAAGTTCAAGTCACTTCTTGAGAGAGTTGCAGAATAGGTTATGATGAGATGTGCAGCTGCAGACACACGAGAAGTTATCGGCAGATTGTGGGAGATTCATAGCTAAATGCAGAACTTCCTATAGTATCTGCCGATGACTTCTCGTAGGTCTTCAGCTGGATCAAAGAGTTCATATATGACAGCATGTCCTTGACAGTAGGATGACTTCACGTAGGTCTTCAGCTGGATCAAAGAGTTCATCTATAGCATATATGACAGCATGTCCTTGATATAGTAGGATGTATGCAAATGCTTCACTGTGGATTTCAAAGGCAAGCTTTTTAAGAAGACCCTAAATAGCACATGCTTCTGCTTAACTTGCTGCAGGAATTTCCCACCAAGAATTCAAAGAGGTAGTTACTGTTATGCAAATCCAACAAGCAGTCTGCTATAAGTAAGTATGTAACAGATAAACTATGATTTTTTAATACCAAGTTACAAATTTCCTTGTAGTTTAGAGCTTTACAGATACTGCTAACTTTGGTCAATCAACAATAACGGAATGAAGTCATCTCAAGTTAATACCTGACTAAGCAAATGGAGAACACAACCAAGCAATTAACACAACCAAGCAGGCAAGCAATTAACACACTAGAAGGGCAATTTTTCTTACTTTTTCTGGAAGATTTTTTAGATTAACTTTTTTTCATGGAATGGAACATAAAGTTCAAATTACGTTCTAAAAAATGACATTATAGCTGCATCCTAATATGCAGTGTTATCCTAAACAGCCTAAACGGGCCGTTTAAACGGGTCTAAACGCTAAACGGGTTACCACCGTCTATGTCGTTTAGCCCGTTTAAACACCGTTTATCCCGTTTAAACGCCATTTAACCCCGTTTAAACAGATTAAACGCTAAACGATGGTCGACCGACTTGTCTACCGTTTCCGTCTAGGAAAACACTGCTAATATGTAATATCAAATAAGTATTTATAGATGTATGTCATTAAATATACCATTTCATAAATCTATGCGTATCGCAATATTTATCTTTGTTGATTTTTCATTGCAACGTTCTTTCATCAGTATATGACAATTGAACTATAGAGAATAGAGCCTGTGCGGGATGAATCTTGCACAAGGATTTTGGAATTTGTACAACTAGTATATTACCCGTGCTAACGCTACGGGAAAATGCTTGAAACTGATTTGGTGATAAAAGTTGTAAACAAAATTTTATACATCTATTAATACTCATGAAACTGGTATTCTTTTCCTTGAGCCATGATTTTTTGCCCAGAAAAAGGAATTGATCTTCTGCAAATCTGCAAATGCAGGTAATGTGTTACAAAAAACACTCCAAGGTAGTAAAAAGGAAATTTCAACTCCTGAAATGGTATTGACAGATTGGAATGATTTGTGGTACAAGAAATAATCATGCCATGAGGGTTGAAACAGGACAACACAAAATTAAAACAAGACTACACCACAGTACATCACTTCCATAGTTTAATTCATAATTGTTTGGATCCATAATATCCTAACTGTAGCAGAGAACCTAAGCCCTCTTGCATTGATCCCTCCTATAATGCTGAATGCCCTTGATGGTGCACAGTTATGTGTCCTCGAAGTCTCGAACAGAGCACCAAAGATGCTTCCCCAACCTCCTACAGGGCAGCAAGCACCACATGGCTCTGAAAAAGGCTATGAAAATGCAAACAAGTATGCTGAAATAATTTTGAGGTAATTGTAACAAAGAAGGTAAATAACTTGCATCAAAGTTAGATATTTAGCCACCCCCATGAATGGAAAACATCAAAGTGTAGCCATTGCTTGTGTTAGAAATAAAACCAATGATTAAGCAGTCCAGAGGCCAACTGCCACCCACAAGAATAGTTGACATTGCTGATGCTACCATCCAGCTAGAAAAAAACAAACAGAAATGTTTACATGTATAATCTGAAAAAAAACCTTATCCTATTGTTTTTTACAGAAATAATTTGAAACATTTATCACAAATGCATGTAAATCTGCAAGATGATAATGTACTTGCACCAATGGCAGTACTGAAACCAGTGTATGGTTTACATTTAGCACCACTGCTATCATCAATCTGTGTGTTCTTAGTTATCAAATTCATGACGTACTACTTCTCAATTAACTGATTGCATCAGAAAAAGAATGGAACTATATTTCCTATTTCTCTTAAGTATCACCTGTTCATTGGAAAACCAAGATAATTCGTGACCAGGTACATGACATTGCTATGGCATACATTGTGTTGGAAATCAGAAAGGTCAAAATGGCTCGGCAGCACTATTTGATGCTAGAAATGGTATTGTGGATGCTATTATATCATGAGAGGCCTCAACTATTGAGTTGGGATGACATAAAAGTTATATTATACCATGAAGTGAAAAGGTAAGCACATAATAAAATAGAATTTGATCATAGGCACACATGCATCAGAGGTGGACTGCATGGCAAATTTTAGATTGCCGACAGCTGCATGAGCAACAAAACCATCCAAACTGACATTTAACTGGACGAAATGCATCTGTTGGTACCTAAGGGAGAAGACCAGCGCTTCATGGGACAAGCATGACAAGCATGAAGTGTCACCTCAACTCAACATGATATGCGATCAACTTAAACAGCTTTCCTGTTGAGTAGGCTGAAAGTAAAATGCATAACTGCTATCCTCCAGATTTGTTAGCGGACTCTAAATATAACAAGATTGCCTTCCATGCCTTCAATCATACATAAGATCTATAGAAATCAACCAACAAAGTTAAGATCATGTAGTTGTATCTCATGAAATGATCCTGCTGTTATGTGAATTGTTTTCTATACCTTAGTCATCACCAGCTCGTTTCACCACATAGAAGCTCATGAACATAATATGCCGGTATATCTGATATCCCACTCATCTCACCATGCCCACTCTCATTTGAGCGTGTCCTCGAAGCCCAAAACTTGTGCTTCTCAGAATAGCATCCCTGAATATTACAATAGAAGCTATGTGTTTATGCTTATTTCAAATATACAACATTTATATAAACAAAAAACATCTATTGGGAATGTGGCCAGAAAGAACAAGTGGTCATCCTATATTAATGAAGCCATTTATAATACAAAGCTTATAAAGGATCTCAAGAAAACTGTGTATATGTGCTCATCCTGAACAAGAAAGCCAAGATACAACTGGTAATCATAATTTTCAGAATTTTAGGTTAAGAAAATCACATTCAACCTGTAGGGCAAGAAGAGACACTGGATCTGAGCATGAACCATACGGTATAGTAGTACTACAACCAACACATTTGCTGTTCTGGACACAAACACAAACAGAAAAATCGTTCAGGCAACAATCTAAAATGCAAGGATTCCAGTCCCGCAGTTCAAGGAAAGGTAACAATGATATTCTAGTTTCATGGTTCCTGACTGTTATTAATCAAAGAAAAACATATATTCATGAAATTGATGGAATCAAACAAAATAAGTAACCTAGCTGCTGCAGAGCCATAACCGTTGCAGCAGCCATGGCTGTCAGCTGCCGCAGGCAGGAAGGGCACAATGTCGCGGCCAGCAGAAGGTAGCCGCATCTCTGTAGAAGATTACCACGCGCAAGCACCACCACTAACACCGGCAACCGGCCAGCCCGTCGCCGGACGCAAGATCTAGACCTGGGCAGGCAAGGGAGAGATGGGGAGGACGGAAGGAAGCAGGGAAGGAAGAGAAGGAAGGAAAGCTCGGGTGGTGTACCTCGGCGAGGACGAGCTGAAGCCATACCGTGATGACAGGGCGCTCGAGGTCGAGATCGTCAAGAAGTTGGGCATCTCGCTTGCGCTCGCCACCGCATCCTACGCCCAACACGCGCCAGCCGTCGCTGCCTCCTACGCCGGCGGTACCCACTGTCCCCGACGCGGCATCCCGGCCCCGCCCACACCTACAGCTGGATCCGGCCGCCCACCAGAGGGAGAGGGGACCCGCCGTCCGCCCGCCGGAACCGCTCCGGATTGCGGCGGCCGAGCCTTTGCCCCCTCACCGGCCGTCGCGGGGGGGGGGGGGGGGGGGCCTCCCGCGCCGCCGGTCCCTGCAGCGCGCGATTGGGGTCAGGAAGAGCTCGTCAGAATCTGGATCAGCGAACCGGAAGGGTGGGAGGAGAAGTGAGGGATCGGCGGGCACTTGCCGGCGGAGTGGCGGGCGACGAAGTCGTTGAGGCTGGCGGCGACGCTGTCGCGGTCGCGTAGCGGCGGCGCGGAGCGGAAGAAGGCCTCCGCCGCCTCCTCGCTCCGGCGCGCAGCGGCCTCCGCCTGCGCCGCGATGCTTGGATCCACGGCCATGGCTTCAGTCTGCTCTCTTGTGATCTGCGTGTGGTGGGATGAGGGAGGGGTGGGGGCGGCGTGTGGAGGGATGAGGGAGGGGGCGGGCGGCTGGATCGCCCATAATAACTCCGCGTCGCCGCCCGCGTCTCCTCGTCTCGCGCGCGGCGCGTCCGTCTCCTCGAGTTCCTCGAGTGTGGGGAGGGCGGGCTGAGGTTTGATCCGTGAGAGCCGAGCCTTTGCATGTGAGTTGAGCCGGAGAAAATAGATGTTTGCAGTAATTTGAATTGTTAGATGTGAGTGAGTGAGAGAAAATAGATGTTTACTAGATACAATTAGTTGAGTGTACTTAGTTTGGTAATAACTGTTGAGGAGATTTATTTGTGCGGCTTTAAAAAAGAATAAATTGGTGCATTTTACAGTGTTACTAGTGAGGTAGAGGAGGGGTGGGATCCGATCGTCCGCCTCCCGGACTGCATCATCCTATCAAGGAAGCTGAAGCGCAGGAAGGGCGGCATAGTCGACCGCGGCGGCGCCGAGGATTACAGCGCGAATGAGGGGCCGGATCTGATCAGCCTCCTCCCGGACTGCATCCTCGGCGTCATCGTCTCCCTCTTGGACACCGATGAGGGCGCCCGCACATCCATCCTCTCACGCCGCTGGCGCAGCATCTGGCGCTCGTCGCCGCTCAACCTCGACGACCGCCTCCAGCGCTTCTACGACGACTCCGAGCGCACCCAGGTCATCTCACAGATCCTCGCTGCTCACCTTGGCCCCGCCCGCCGCCTCGCCCTCAGATCCTTCAACGGTGTCGCCAGCGTCAGCCGCTACGGTGATTGGCTCCCCCTTCCGATTTTCGACGGGCTGCAAGAACTGATCCTCCATTTCCCCCTCACCGTCAGCCACCCCGAGATGCCGGCCTCCGCGCTCCGCTTCGCCTCGCTCCGCGTGCTGGATATCTGCAACTGTACCTTCCCGGTCAGCGACTGCGCCCCCTCCTTCCCCTGCCTGGTCCACCTCTCTCTCAGCCATGTAGGCATCACCGAAAAGCTCTTCCAAGGCATGATCTCTAATAGCCCTGGTATTGTTGCTATGGTGCTGGACACTAATTTTGGCCACCGCCGGCTGTGCCTCTCGATGCCGAGGCTGAGGTACCTAGCTGTGTCAGTAATGTCCGTTGTAAAGATGGAGGAGGTTGAGCTGGATGATCTTGCCATTGAGGATGCTTTAAGTCTGGAAAGACTATTGCTGCATGAGGTTGAATATGGTCCATCGTTGAGGATCACTGGGGCGACAAAACTCAAGATGCTGGGGTACCTTGGAACTGGCTTTCCCAAAATTCAGCTTGGAGATTTAATCTTCAAGGTAAGATAGATGCGTATTTTCCCTGCAAGATCTTACATAAAAAGGTGCAAAAGCGGGAGATTGCTTTGATGAATCAATAATTCAAAATGGCACAGTTTAGAAAGGGAGTAGGACACATGCATTATTATTTTTTAACTTGATGCATGAATTTCGTTGTAGTCCAACCATCAGTATTTTTAACTTGGTGCATGAACTTTGATACACCAATTCACGTGAAACGTGTTTGATGCAGGGCATGGTTCCTATGAGCTTGGTGGAGCAGTTCTCTACTGTGAGAATATTAGCATTGGAGATGCCTGAGCCGAAGTTGAATGTTGCCATCGGCTACTTAACATGTTTTCCTTGCTTGGAGAAACTCAGCATCAAGGTGCTGGTTGCAAAGTCATTTGTGCATAGCTCTGCTGTTTGATTTTATTTTTCGCTAGCTTTCTAATATATTTGTCTCATTTTTAGTTCAATGTGAACGTATGGACGAGTTTGGAGCCTGGTATGCATGTTGATCCATTTGCTCCTAACAAGTGCCTTGACAACAGCCTGAAGACCATTGTGCTGCAATCATATGATGGGCTGAAGACACATGTCGAATTCGCCAAGTTTTTTGTCAAGAGAGCAAAGGTCCTTCGGGTCATGAAGTTGTGTTGCAGCAGAGTGTGCACAGCAAGATGGATTCAAAACCAGCATAGGCGGCTCAACATGGCCAGAAGAGCTTCAAGTTGTGCTCAATTTGCTTTTGTGAGCGAGTATGACTTGCCCCTAGCATTACGGTTGGATGAGGGGGGCTTCTCTAGAGATGATCCCTTCATAGAAACATTTATGTGATGGGTGTCAAGTCAAATGCAATAATTGGTGGGTTCTCCGTGCCATTAATGCTCTTGGAACAGTGGTGCACCAGGATTCCATGAAGATGATGACACAAACCTTTATTTATGGAGTCATGCAGTTGAAAAATGTGTTAAGTCGTGTTAGGCCTTTGAATCAAATGAAGATGATGACACAAACCTTTATTTATGGAGTCATGCTGTTGAAAGATGTGTTAAGTCGTGTTAGGTCTTTGAATCTTGCGTAGACGTGTGCTCAGGAACACCAATGTGGGTGTGTGGTGTGTTTGAGTAGAGAACTGTGTTTGTTTATGGGATGAAAGTACTCGTTACATGTGCTTATTATTATTATTGGTACTACCGGTGGTGGTGGTACTACTACGGGTACTAGTACTACTACTGGTACTACTACTACGGCCACCGCCACTACTACTAGTACTAGTACTAGTATTATTACTATTACTATCATCATCATCATCATTATTATTACTATCACTATTATTATTATTACTATTACTAGTATTATTACTACTATTATTACTATCATCATCATCATTATTATCATTTGTTACACTCTGGTTACATGCATTTGTACTCTCCTGATCCGAAGCCTGATCGATATGGTACCTGATAAATGTGATGATAGGATATCACAATTATCAGGTTTTCTCTCCACTCCCAAATTATTATTCGTTTTGCTTTTCTAGATTTAATACTTTTGCTATACACATAAATATATGTTATGTCTGGAGACATAGCAAAAGTCATGTATTGAGAAAAGTCAAAACCAAATCAAATAGTAATTTGAGATGGAGGGAGTATCTTCGAATAACTAGCAGGCCATTCAGCACTTGTAAAAAATAAAGTTGCACTGAACCGCGGAGTAGTCGCTCGTGATATTTCAACAGCCCCAAAAGTTTTATTCACGCATTCAATATCATCATCTAATCTACAAGTTCTACATGAAAAAATCAATAATCATATTGAGATTACAGATAGACAAAATTAGGTGCTGGACACTCAAAAAAGGTGGTCTTTGCCACAACACACTAAAAAAACATGTCTTTGCCCAAACACACTAAAATTCTTTGGCAATTAGGTGTTGGACACTATAACACATATTATAACATATCCTCATCAAAGAGGTATCAATACATTTATAAAAGACAAGTATACCCTTACCCCTTCAAATGAACGGCTGCGTTCGGCAGATCTTGAGAGGGAGAAGCCGGCTGATTTGTTGTGAGATGAGAATACTGTGTACTGATTAAGCCGGCAGATTTATTGTGAGAGGAAAGTACTGTAGAAGAAGCTGGGAGTAAGCCAGCCGAACGCAGCCAACATTTGAGATAGAAAAAAGACATGATAACAGCATGTTTTCACCATCAAGCAGTACACCATTCAACAAACTCGAGCATTACACCATTCAACATGGTGCAGATCCGGCACTCTGCTCCAGCTCCATTGCTAAATCTCTGACATCGGAAGGAGGTATTTGCCTCATCGGTGCCTATTGGTATGCCCTGCCTAGTGCTGGAACCTTAGTAGCCACGTTCCCGTTCCCGGAACGTTCACGTTCCCGGTCCAGAACGAAGGAACGTGGAACGAGTTAATTGATTACATTGCAAAAGAACAAAAACAACATCTGTTCATGCACCATGAATTTTGCTAGTAACCTCTTCATTTCTGTTCATGCAAGCCTACAATTTCGGAAGGATATGAGAGCCTCCTAAGACCACAAATGACAGAATTAGTTTTGGACTTCTAGAATCACGAGTTAATTGATTTAACCTGAAAAAAATGTTTACTCTTTTCAGTGATAGAGATTGGTCCAGCTGATCCATTTGTTGCTAATGGAATTGGATTAACTGGTTGCTCAATGGACTCTGAAATGAGAGCGGCACCTCCAAAGGAAGCAGGTGTGAATCAGAATCCGCACCGGACACACGGTGGTAGATAGTAGATACTGGACTTCAATCTTCCTACCGGCGGGTTCGCGCACTCCTACAGAAGCTACAATGAGGAACAAAGTTGGGAGGTGTCGATATCTCAAGGCTCAACTCTGCTACAGTGACTGCATATGTCCTCAACAAGGCTCAGCTTTGTTACAGATGAATGGGATGAACAAGGTACGATTTTGCAAAATCAAGCCTACAGTTAGCCTAGCCTAAGGAAAAATGGCAAGAATCTTACCCGTTAGGAACCCATGATAGATCGGCGTGATTCTTTGGGAATATATCGCTGAAGAATCGTGAAGAGGTTCCTCAATCTCCTGCCACGAGCGGGCGCAGCAGCCGTGACAGGCCGCCGCCCGGGGCGCTAGCGAAGGAGACGACCGGACAGGTGAGCAGCAGAGACGACGGCCGGACGGGGAAGCAGCGGAGACAGTCAGACGGAGCAGCAGAGAACCAGCACCCTGCTCAGTCTCGATCCGTTTTGAGTAGCAGCAGTCGTTCGGCAGGGGAAAGAAAGAGTAGGCTGGGGTAATTTAGTCTTTTCGCGTACCTTCCTATTAAAAATGATTACAATAAGAGGTGTAGTGTCCAGGACCTAATTACCAAAGAATATTAGTGTGTTTGAGCAAAGACAAGATTTTTTGATGTGTTGTAGCAAAGGCCATCTTTTTTGAGTGTCCAGGACCTAATTTTGCCTTACAGATATGAGCCCAGGTTTGCCTCAGGACTAGACTTGACCACCTTAAATATTTCTCTCCACTGTTCCATGCAACTAGCTAAAAAGCTCTAAAACTTTGGGAGATCTGAATATTGATACTGTAAATGAAATATATCACCTGCAACTATGATGAAAGCTGTCAAAAATTTAGAACAAGATTGCAAAGCTCGAACTAGATGTATACAAGTGACATAACAGATCTATACAGCACCTGAAGCTGTTATGAAAACTAACATAATATAGTAGCTTACTGCATGCGGAGTAATAAGTTATGCAGCCCTCTGCTTCATCTTAATAAGAGGATGCCAAGCCTCGAAACGGCTCGGGGAGACCATGCTCCACTAGCAATGTTTGATGCTGTGAACAGCAAGGAAATGCCCAGTGCTAGTGCTAGTAAGGTTGTAAAAGCAGACTTCTATGGTAGATAAGCCCAATGACAAGTGATTATAACAGCTCAGGGAAACCAATCAGCCATGCCATGCTAAAATCACAGCAACATGCTTTTGTAAGGAAAAAAATTGCTTTCCAACCAAACATCCTATCTCAGTACCTCATCCACCAGAACCAGATCACCAGATAAATAAAAAACTTCATGAAGAAGAATGAAATCCCTTTGCAACTTGCAAGAACAGCAACCCATTCTTACCATGTTTTCCAATTGATAAATGTGAAAACATTTAGGGGAGATATCCTATAGGTCTGTTGTCATCAACACATCAGAATTATTCAATTAAGCATGTTTTCTCAATGCAACTAAGTTATAAATTTTATTCACATGTGTATCCTGGGAACTACTAGCGGATTAAGCACTCTGAAAAAATTCAACAATGAAGTGCACACAGTAGAGCTCCTTGTCAGAAATTTTACATTGATTGATTAATTATGTAGGAATTAGGAAATAATGTGGTCCCAATACTCATTTGATTAATTCAAAAGACAAACCACAGACTAGTAGCATCATAATCACATCACAGCATAGCCGGCATTCAAATGCATATACTTGGAGGTTTGACCAAAGAAATAAAACAGAATGTTTTTTATATCCATTCACATGCTCCATCAAACTGCACTGTTGGGTATTGACGGATATAGGACATGGCGTATTCCTTCAATTAGCTTGATTAACTCTGATGTCCAAGTTCTTCACTACATATAACACAAAATACTGTCTAATTATACTACTTTTCTCAGACTACCTTGCCTAATAATTCAGTTTGATCCAAATCCCAAAAAAGCACAAGAACTCTCAATTCACATTGAACCATCGACAGACATTAACATTGGCAGCTGCAATCATCACATCTCAAAACTAATTAATCATTTGGTACATCTAAATGCAAAGGTTGAAATGTTGAAGCCTTGGAACACTACAATAAGGTGTTCATTCATCTTTCGAATTCCACTCAATATGATCCAAGGTTAGGGGCGTTGTGCCCTCACCTCACATAAGCTCCTCCTCCTTGCGGAGGTACTCCCCGGCGTCAGCCTGGTGCAGCACGACGACTGCGTTGGTGTCGGCTTTCCTGCAGTCCTGCGCCGACCTGGCGGCGATGCCGAAGCCGAGCGGCACGTCGGACATGGACATGACGACGACGCCGTCGCCGGCCTTGGTGTTCTCGGTGATGCGGGCGAGGGAGGACTTGGGAACGGAGTTGCCGAAGAGGAAGGAGCGCTCGGTGTCGGGCTTGAGCCAGACGCGGCGGCGCGCGTGCGCCGCCAGGAGGTCGAGCGCGTGGACGGTGAGGTGGAACGAGCCGTGGTGGGTGAACTTGCCGATTGGGGTGCCCACGGCGGCGAGGCGCGCGCGGGAGACGGCGGTGGCGCGGCGGACGAGGGACTCGGAGGCGTAGTAGACCCGGTTCTTGTGGAGGCGGAGGCAGTAGCGGCCCGGCTCCGGGTCGGGTCCCTCCACGGCCGGACGCTCCAGGAGGTGCTTCAGGTTGGGTCCCGTGAACTTGAACAGCTTCTCGAAGACCTGCGTCGTCTCCTTCTCGTCGAGCGGCCTCATGGCGGCTGCGGCTGCGGCGGCGGCGAGCTCGGGGGGCGGGAGGGTTTGTGCGGCGGCGGTAGTGGTTGAGGTTTGGGGACAGGGGAAGGCGCACACGGGGCCGCTACATCTCGGCTTAACTGGGTCGAGCAAGCAAGCACGGCCCAGTTCGGCCCAACGACACGTCCGCGGAAAGGTCGTCGCCACCGCGTCCGCTCGCCGCGATCGCGACTCCTTTGCTGCTCTGCTGAAGCCGCACTGATCCACACCATACTGCTGCCATTGTCTCAAGTGATACAGGCATGAATGAAACGAAAGGCGAATCCAGCTGAAGAGCTTGCCGAAACTAGAACGCATAAGTACCTACTAGTAAGGACAAATTATATAGTGTATGTATAATACTAAAGGACGATGAGAACAATGTCTATTGCGATGCAGCTACCTACGAGATGATCTTCGCTGATTCCAAAATCCTTGCCAACAACAACGGGATGCTGCCATGCCGGGTTCGTTTTCCCCTTTGCGCAGGACGGCCGGCCTTAGGGCGGCACCAACAATGCAAACACCACCACGGGCACCCTGATAAATTCGTTGATGCCGGACATGACAACTCCGCAAGCAATTGTAACGTCCCTCTTAATCTAAATGTCCATGCAACAACTATATATCCGGGAGGGTATAGCCAGTGACGTACCTTTTATCCTTGCTAATCGCCATGGCAGAGGAAGTGATGGTCGTCGGTTCGATCACATCGGCGGTAACCGGTGCGGTCGCCGACAAGGCGGTGTCCAAGTTCGTCGGCAACCTCGGCAAGCAGACGCCCGTCGCCGACAAGCTGCAGCGCCTTGAGCGTCTGCACATGAGGGTCCGCAGCGCGGTCGAGGTGTCCGAGAAGTACGCCATCGAGAGCACCTCGCTGCTCCGGTGGCGGGAGGATCTCGAGGAGGCTGCCGCCCACGGTGGCGAGGTGGTCCTCAGCTTCCAGCAGCGAGACGGCGATCAACAGCAGGCAAGCAGCAGCGGTGCCGGTGGTACTGGCACCGCTATGTCTTTCACAAGGAAAGCCTTGTCGAGCATGGCGCGACGCATCGGCACCGCTGCCTCAGTGCTCTTCTCGAGCGATGAGGACGCCAAGAAACTCGACAGCGCGGTGGAAGCGTTGGAGAAGGCGTCAGAGAACATCGGTGACTTCATAAGATTGTTCCGGGCCTCACCAAAGCTGAAGCCGATGCCTAAGGGTAAGCTCGCCGTGAAGATGCACCAGATGTGTGCTTCCCTGGCTAGAACAGCAGAGCTGAAGCGGACACGTAACAATGGAGGTGGTCGTGCCCTTCAACACAAGGCATCAGATCGAGCAGTGGACATGGACCAGACAGATGCTTCCCAGGCTGAAACAGCAGATGATCAGGAGATCGAGGAATTAACAATGCTCATGGGAAGGCTACAGAAAGCCTTGGCTCAAATCATCACAGCAGTTGAGATTTCAGAAATCCGAGACATGGAAGGCCTGGAGTGGCTAGCACAGTGGACTGAAGTCCTCCGGCAGGCAAGGCAACAAGGAGGTGTCCTCCTTCAAGTCATCACAGCCAAATCCAGGAAGGAAACCACAGAATATGACCTCGAAGATGGTGACATTCACAGTTTTGTTCATACCATTGAGAGCTTATCTGAAGACTTCAAATGTTTCATGCAGCTGACTTTGTTCTGCCCGCCTATCTATAATGTCCATTCCGATGCTTTAGCTAGGTGTATGGAAGAAGTGCGAATTTGTTTGGCATCAAGTTAGTCACTCTTCTGAAGTGAGCACGTATCTGCCACTACAGTTGAACCAACAGCAGTGTGATTCCCCTACTTCTCTGAATGCTTCCTCCTTTCGTAGTTCCATCTCATTTCTAACCAGTGACCACGACATCTTTTTTCTGCAAGGACATGTCCAGTAACCAGAGGGAATCCAGGCATATCCATTGATGTCTTCCAGGAAAGCTGTGATTGTCTGTCCAAATGGACTTCTGGTAGTTGTGGTGTTGTAGAAAGATGAGATGATGCGTCAGAATAATTTGATACCCATGTAGCACAAAGAAGTCTGACCGTGACTAGTTATTGGCATATCCTGCGCAATCAAGATAGAACATTAGAACTGTCAATACATAGGAAAGCTATATAAGATTATAAAACCCTGCAGTTCAATACATGGAACTAAAAAATTTACACCACTACAGTTCAAAATAAAAATGCTTAAAGTATCAAGTCGTTAAAACAGAACAAAGAAATAGCATACAATCTATAAGACAACAAACATCCACTTTTGATGTTCCTTTCATGTAGGCCAATATACAATACAAATTTCAAAATAGTACATTGTGCCGGCTTACCTGTCCCATTTCATTGTCCAGTTCATCTTACAGCCGATACCCTCATGTTCAGTAGTGTCCTGCTGTCTGGATCGCTGAGATACACCTGCAATGTTACGAAGGTGTTGTTCTCAAACAACGGCGATTTGGAGAAACTGAACTGTAAACTGGAGAGGTTAGAGGATCTTGCAGCAGATACAGCAAGATTCATAAGATTGGTTGAGCAGGAGGTTTGGGAAGAGATAAATAAGAGATCAGCGAAAAGACAGAGGCGGGTTGAAAATTATGTTCCATGCAGTGCACAGTTTGTTTTGAAAGAGCAGGCTGCTAAACAGTGAAAAAATCATCCATGTTTGATGCATATTGTGACGCCCTGAAAAGGAGAGTGCACAGAGATACTACCCATATCATCAACGAGGATGTAATGACGTCACAAGGGTGAGACATTACCAGCACCCAACAAAAATGGGGCAATGATAGAGATTAGACCATGCAGAGATGGCAACAATGGAGAGGTGGTGGGTAGCTCAGTGTAACAACCCAGAAAATTAAGTTATGAAAATGTGAGAAAATTTGAACTTTTCATTTGTTGATGATGTGTCACCATATTTAAACCCTCTCTAGCCTCTCTTCCTAAATTCTTAAATAAATAAAACCAAAAATATAAAAATATATTTTCAAATTATGGTAAAATATGTGATTTGGATCTTATGGATTTTATTTGGATTTTATTGAGTGTGTTTTGAATTTGAAACTATTCAAACTCAAACCTATAGTTCAAACTTAATTCAAATCTAATTTCAAAACCCTATACTAACTGATGGGCCAGCTAACCTCTTCAGAAGTCTAGTTAACCCCCTCCAAGTTTCGGCCTGCTTTCTTCCGTCGCCCTTCCCTTCAGCCCAGCGAGCCAAGGCGGCCCAGTTCGGCCCACCTTACCTCCTCACCTCGCGCCGGCTCGCTGACGGGTGGGGCCGCGACCGCGCGCCCCTGTGCTTCTTCCCCTCCACAACTTCTCTGCGCCGCACCGCTCCGCCGCTGCGCCCGTCCGCGCGCATGCGCACGCCTGTCCAAGGGACGAGCCCCCGACCGCGCCCGTGGCACGGACGTCGAGCCAGACAGCCGAGCCAGCGCGTCACCCGGGTTTTTCCCTTTCTACCCTCGCCCATCGACGCGCTCCCGCGTCCGCCAGCCATTCCCGCACCGCCACGTCGACCACCACACCGCTGCAGCCAATAGGAGTTGCGCCGTGACCCTTTTGCCCTCCGCTTCGACTTGCGCGAGCTTTTAAACCCCCAAGCGAGACCCCTGTTGCAAGGCAACTCGCATTTGGGGTTTTTCCCCTTTGGTCCTCTGTTCGCCGCCGGGAGAGGAAGAGGGAGAAAGGAGGAGGAGGAAGGGAGAAGAAGAGACCCGCGCGCGCTTCGCCGTCGCGCCGTCACCCGGAAGCCGAAGCCGTACCCGCTGAAGCCGCCCGTGACCGGAGGAGGGCTGTCCGCGGGAGCACGGGACCGGAGCAGAGGAGCCGAACGCGTCGCCGCCGGACTTCGCCGTCGTCGTCAACATCTTCACCGCCGCGACCTTCTCTGCTACGTCTTCACCTTCGCCCCATCGTGAGCACCTCGCCGGCCTGGCTCTCCCCTTTCCCCCCTTGAGCTTCCTGTGATGCGTGGAAGCGCGCCTGCGCCGCGCCGCCGGCCTTCGCGCCGTGCATCTTCTGCGAGCTCGCCGCCGCGAGGCACCCCAGCAACGCGCCGGCTCTCGCCATCTTGTGCTCATGCCTGTGAACCGGCCTTCGAGCCGATGATCTCTTCTGCAGGGAGCGCTGCCGCCGCAGCTGATGCGCCGCGCCGCGGACTCGGCTCGCCGGGCATCCGCGCGCGTCGGCCGGCCGTGTCGCGACCAGGCAAGGCCTGGGCTCGCACATGTGCCCTGGTAAGCACACCCGCGTGCTAAACCATGCCTCGCCAAGCTTCTACTCAATTTGCTCGCCGCCTTGCTGCCGTTTCGCTTTGCGCCACCGTTCATTTGTCGCCGCCGCCCAACGCCGCGTCGTGCCTAGTGCGCTGCCGCGCTACGCGCCTGCACTTGGACGCGTGGGCCGTGCTGTTGCCGCGACTACGTGCGCGCGCGCGCATGCGTCCGCGTCCAGCGCCCCCTAGCGCAAGGACAGGCGCTGCGCGAGGCCGAATCCGCCGCTGCCGCCGCTTCGCCCCTGCGACGCACCGAGAGCGCCGCCGTGCGCAGACGAGGATGCTCCACCCCAGGGCTGTGGCTGCGTCGGGAAGACCACGTGCACCTAGTGAGCTCTGAACGCCGCTTGGTTGAACGCCGGAGCCACCGCTGCCGTCGGGCGCCACACGCCGTCGCCGCCGCGCCCCTGCGCCGGTGCGCGCCGATTCTGGCGTGAGTGGCAAGGGGGTGTCCTGCTCCCTAGAACACTTCAAGGACCCCCACCGGACTTCTCCGGTGCGAGGTCGCGGGAGTGATGGGCCAACCGGCCCGCTGAAGCCCATCGTGGCCCTTTTCTCTTTTAATCGGTGAACTCTGATTTTTATTCAGGGTGATCTGTTAGACTTAGCTCTTTTGGCCCAGTAGGCTAAGTCTAATGGGCCGATTCCGGCCCACTGACACTTTCGGCCCACTAAGGCCCACTGACCGGTGACGATGACGTCACGGTGACGTCATGATGACGTCATCAACTGTTTTCAAAAATAAAAATCCTTTTCTGTTTTATAAATAATTTTGGAAATTATTTTATAAATCCTATAATCTTTGAAAATTCATAACTAATTATTTATAACTCCGAAAAATATGAAACCAGTTTCTATATTTTTCTAAAAATGAGACGGTGCTGTTTGTAGGTAGTATGGTTCTGTTTGAATCTTCTAAAATTGGGTTTCTTTGGATTTATTGCCTAGTTGTTTGTCGGTATCTTAGTGTCTCGTATCTCGTGCTGCACAGACCCGAGCAACGACCAGGAGGAGGCCTACGACCCCGACTACTACCCAGACCAGGACTTCGGACGCCAGCCAGGTGTCATGTCACTCCCAACCATATAGATCCCATGCTTGCTATAGTTGCTAGTGCTTAATTACTTTTGATGCATGTTTTGAAATTGCATTGACAATTGATTAGCCGTGCCTTGGAATTGTTTATCTTGTCCTTGGAATACCTACTTTTGGAACTAGCTACCGACCCCTAGCTAGTTCCCGGCACTTCTCCATCCATATATTTTACCCTTAGTTATGGATGGATCTCAGGTTTGGACCGAGGTTGGGATACCTCGGAACTCTTGCGTGTGTTTTGGGTGAGTGTGTATCCTTGACGTGTTACCGCGGGAGCGAGCCGCTTTGGTTACTTGTGAACGCCTGTCTAGGGGAGATGCGACCTGGCCTCCCGCCCTAGCGGTGTGTCGGACGGATGGAGTTGGTGAGTGCTTGCTCCCGCAATTAAGGACCGATCGTCTGTGTGACCTTGATCTTTGGGCTATTTTCGTACAAACCGTTCGCCTTGTTATGGGCGGGGTTCGGTCCGAGAACTAGTAGGTGGATGGCATCCAGCCTGTAGGCGGACCGGTGTGGTCGTGTGAGGGGGACGGGTTATACCCCCCGAGTAGACGTCGCCCCGGCTCCTCCGGGGATGGTCTCACAGCTCCGAGGCCCTGCTGGCAAGTTTCGCGCCCCAGTTCAGGACGAGTCAGGCTTGGAGAGGCAGGAGAGTGCCACCCACTGCTAGGTCTCCGGTCGTTAGGTAGGGATGTGGAACGGAGGCATCCGTTTCTGCCCTATCCGGCGGGTCCAGTTGTACAACCTCTGCAGAGTGTTAAACCTATAGCTATAGTCCGTGTCCACTGGTATGGACAGCCCTTACGATCTCTCACCTGGCTAGACTCTTCTTGTGCTGCTTTCTCTCCCCTGTGTGTTGTGAGCCCGGCTTCGTGCCGTTGAGACGTGGGGATAGGAGTTGGTGACCCCACGTCGCAGATGAGAGTGGGATGCTGTATCTTGGTTGAGATCCAGTATTTGGTGCTTCTTTCCTTGTTGGGGTGTTGACCCCGGAGGCGTTGTCCTCGGAGGTGTGGATCTCTTCGGAGATGGATACCTCTCTGCTTTTCTGCTTACCTTGATGTTGCTACCGCTGCTTGCTTAACCTTCTACAGCCATAAATAGGATTACTCATGCATAATAGAATTATTCTCTCTTGCTTATGCTCTTTGTTGGGAAGCTGACATGACCTACTCGCTTATCGAGTAGATGACGGACTTTCAGACCAGGAGCCGGACTACGACTTTGAGGACGACGGCTGGGAGGACTGAAGCTCGCCCTACACTCAAGTTGCCTGCGGATATGGAGTCTACTCCGCTACATGAGAGCCGCTGCGTAGATGTTTACTCTGCTTGATTCAGTCCTGTTGGACTTGTACCCGGCATGTGCCGAAATGATGTACTCTGATGCTTAATTATTACATTATATTATGGACCCTCATGTATTTATTCTTGTTGTACGGTACTTTGCTTTACTTTCTGAGACAGGGATTTGCACGTGATAGCCTCCTGGGACTATCACAGAGGTGCAGGGATCGGGTTCCCGTCTTCGGAAACCCGGTTCGTTTCAGTTGGTATCAGAGCCGTACTTGACTGTAGGACGAGCCTAGGAACGGACGATAGTATAGGAAAGCCCGAACACCTTGTGCTTTATATGCAATCCATGAAACTCTATATAAATACCTTGCACTTTACTATATACTACCTTGATTAACAATACTAACTCTTACTAACAACCCTAACAACGTGCAGATGGACCAGCTGACGTGGATCCCCCTCAAGACCGACGGCCAGTGGGCCAGAGGGTTCTGCAAGATCCTTAAAAACTGTTTGGAGACCGCAGGAGTGGAGACAAGTGAGGTGTTCTACGAGGGACGCACCACGGCCGTCGTGGACCAGTCGCCGACGGAGCTGACCTTGAAGATACCGGCTGACCCACGCGTGCCAGAGTTCGAGGAGGTCAGAGTCACGTGCTTCGACAACTCTACCCTGGAGGCTCACCAGTGTTGTGCTAGACTCGCGCTGAAGAAAGTGTGTCGACGGTTGGAGCAGAGGTTGAAGGGTACACCCTTCGAGGTTCTTCCGACAGCACTGTACGACCACAGCAGGTGGCACACAGACGAGGCAGCTTACACTGAGGAGAACACAAAGGGCAAGGATGAGAAGAACCAGTTGGCCAGCAAGTTCATTCAAGCTCAGGACCAGGCACTCTACTGGGCAGATTCAGAGATCATGTTTCTGCGACAGAAGTGGGACGACACCTTGGGGCGGAACGCCCAGCTGGAGAGAGAGAACAGCCAGTTGGTGTACCTTCTCAACGAAGCACACAGGAGGAACATCCAGATCACAGAGTGGGGACTCGCGGCCGCCAGAGCCAGCACAGAGAGAGATGCACTTGAGATCGCCACGCTGAGAGCCAGATTAGAGGAGACACAGACCGCCTTGCGAGAGTCAGAGGCAGCGACCAGAGAGGAGCGGTTGAAGTTGCGTGAGAAGGAGTACTTGGTAGAGTCTCTTGGAGCAGCTTGCACCGACTACCAGCTGCGGTTGTGGGAACACGAGGAGAGGCTGACCCAGAACTACGACCACCTCTGGTACTTGGGAGGCAGAGTGTACGAGGCACAGGATACAGCCAGCAGGACCAGCTCAGCTTGGAGGGACTCCGACCTACGACGAGTGGCAGAGTACAGGGAGTTGGCAGAGATGCTACCACCGCAGAGGAGGCCCAGGGTGAGGACAGAGACGTTTGAGCTACCCCCTACTCTACTTCCGTCACAGCGACCTTACCCACGAGGCAGTTCAGACACCCCAGAGATGAGCAGAGCTTTGAGGAGCTTGGCAGGTTACTTCAACCTACCAGAGATTGAGATACCAGATTACCCAGGAGTGAACGACCCGCCGTTCTACTCGGTTCCACCCAGTCCGAAGACCGTGTCACCACCGCTCTCACCAGTTACAGTTCAGGAGCAGGCACCTTGAGGGGATGATCCTGTAGTCAGCTAGGATAGGGTTCTTCATGATGTTCATGTTTAGTGGACCACCTCTTATGTATCGCGATGTAGTTCTCATGCTTCTGTGTAATCTCGAAGGTTGTGGAGTAGGCCTCGAGATACACACCTTTTGTATGGTGATCTTGCATGAGTGATTGGAGTTATCGATCTTTTGCTGGTTTTTATGCTTCTTATATGTTTGTGTGAAATTGTTTGTTGTTAGCTAGATACTCCTTATATGCTTAAGTACTTTAAAGTTAATTTCCGACAACTCGTTTCTCACGATCTCGAACTCTTAAAACAGATGTCGGTGGCAAGGAGGTCGGGACGGCTCCTACGCCGTTTCGAGGAGGCAGCCAGGGAGGACGTCGAGCAGGAGGACGTCCCTCTCCCCGCAGGAGGTCGAGGTCGTGGCCGCCGTGGAGGCCGTGCACCACGGGGCGGACGCCGTGGTGGACGCCGCGGCGGGCGAGGAGGTCGAGGAGACCAAGGAGGAGGCCGAGCACCAGCTGACCCCGAGGAGGAGCTCGAGGGGGAGGCTGAGCCTGAGCCAGAGCAGGAGCCCGAGCAGCCGGCACCACCGCCCAACCTAGCAGCCGTGATGGCGCTTCAGACTCAGCTGATGCAGACGATCGCCGATGCTGTGGTCCAGAACAACAACAACCGGAGAAACGTCAGGAACCAGCCGGAGAGCTTGCAGAAGAGAGTGGAGGGTTTCACCAAGCTGCGTCCACCTACCTTTGACAACTCTCCAGACCCACTCGTGGCAGACAACTGGTTGAGGGAGATTGAGAAGAAGTTGGAGCTCACCGACCTTTCGGAGGAGGAGTGCGTGTACGTCGCCGCGCACCAGCTGGTCGGCACGGCAGGGGCTTGGTGGGACAGTTACTGTGACTCACACGCGGACCCTACCCGCATCACGTGGGAGGAGTTTGTGGAGGCCTTCAGAGCGTTCCACATCCCAGAGGCTGTGATGGACAGGAAGGCAGACGAGTTCAGGCACTTGAAGATGGGATCGATGACAGTGCAGGAGTACACAAACCGGTTCCAGGAGCTGATGCGGTACGCCCCAGACGACTCCAACACCGAGAAAAAGAAGATGTACTGGTACCGCAAGGGACTTCACAGAGGGATGGCGCACCACTTGGCAGCTCACGACTGTGACACTCTTCACGCCCTGGTGGGCAAGGCTTTGGTTGTGGAGAAGTCGAGACTGGACTACGTGGAGGTCCGCGGAGAGAAGAGACAGCGTGCGGAACGTGCAGGGTACCCAGGGTCACACCAGCGACAGAGGTCCGCTCCGCCACAGTACTCACAGCAGAGACAGCGTCCTTACCCTCAGCAGCCGCAGACTCAGTTCACTCAGCAGAGCAGAGGACACCCTGGAGGTAGTGGAGGTTCGAGCCAGTGGAAGCCCAGGCCGCAGCAGCCGCCAGCGTACGACAGCTCACAGGTCACTTGCTACCACTGCCGTCAGCTAGGCCACAAGTCCAACGTGTGCCCGCAGAAGTTTCAACAGGGAGGTCAGAGCAGGAACACCCAGTACCAGACACCGGCAAAGGCACCAGTTCCAGGAGGACAGCCTCAACAGAACCAGCAGAAGAGCGCGCCCCCACCGACTCGAGGCAGACTGAACCACCTGACTGCAGAGGAGGCAGCTGCAGCGCCAGACGTGGCTCTCGGTGAGTTTTTAGTCGATTCAGTTATGGCTACCGTTCTGTTTGACACCGGTGCTCAGTTTTCGTACATCTCTACGAAGTTTGTAAAGAAAAGGTCATTACCAACTAAGCCCAGACCACGGCCTATAGTTACCAGCTCCCCGCTAGGTGAGAAGCGGAGTACGCTGGAGTGTAGAGGAGTGAACATGGTGTTCGAGAAGCAGTTGTTCGTGGCAGACCTGACCGTTCTGGAGTCGACCGGGATCGACGTGATACTTGGGATGGAGTGGTTAGCTCAGCACAAAGGATTGGTGAACTGCAACCCAGTGTACGTGCAGTTGGAGCACCCCAGCGGAGTCAGAGTGTTGATCAAGCCACAGGGCCAGAGGTCGGCGCCGATGTTGTGCAACATGAAAGGAAAGGAATTGGAGGAAATCCCGGTGGTGAGGGAGTACCCCGACGTGTTTCCAGAGGAGTTGACCGAGTTACCACCAGACAGGGATATTGAGTTCGTAATTGAACTGATGCCAGGAGCTGGACCTGTGGCCAAGAGCCCGTACAGGATGTCCGCGGATGAACTAGATGAGCTGAAGAAGCAACTCAAGAAACTGCAAGAGCAAGGGTTCATTCGACCGAGTGCCTCACCTTGGGGTTCGCCAGTTCTGTTTGTGGACAAGAAGGATGGCACCAAGAGGATGTGTGTGGACTACCGGACACTCAACTCGATGACGATCAAGAACCGGTACCCTTTGCCCAGGATTGACGATTTGCTAGACAGGCTGCGGAAGGCAAAGTTCTTTTCCAAGATCGACTTGAGGTCAGGCTACTACCAGATGAAGATTCGGGACCAGGATATCCCGAAGACAGCTTTCACGACTCGGTACGGCTTGTACGAGTTCGTAGTGGTTTCCTTCGGACTGACCAACGCACCTGCCTACTTCATGAACATGATGAACAAGGTCTTCATGGAAGAGCTGGACAAGTTCGTAGTGGTGTTCATAGATGACATTCTGATCTTCTCAGAGACAGCAGAGGAACACAAGGAACACCTTCGGATTGTGATGGAAAGGCTGAGACAGCAGAAGTTGTACGCAAAGTTCAGCAAGTGTGAGTTCTGGATGGAGGAAGTTGCTTTCTTGGGACACGTGTTGTCAGCAGAGGGAGTTGCGGTTGATCCTTCGAAAGTGGAAGCAGTTACCAAGTGGGAGCAGCCACTCACAGTGACAGATATTCGGAGCTTCCTCGGGTTGGCAGGATACTACAGGAGGTTCATAGAAAACTTCTCCAAGATAGCGAAGCCAATGACAGAGCTATTGAAGAACGACAAGAAGTTCGTGTGGTCAGAGGCCTGTGAGAGGAGTTTCCAGGAGTTGAAGAAGAGGCTCACGACAGCTCCGATTCTTACCCTGCCAGACATCAAGAAGGATTTCGTGGTATACTGTGATGCCTCGAAGCAAGGTTTGGGATGTGTGTTGATGCAAGAAGGCAAAGTTGTTGCTTACGCGTCGAGGCAGCTCAAGAAACACGAGGAGAACTACCCCACTCACGACTTGGAGCTAGCAGCAGTCGTTCACGCTCTGAAGATTTGGAGACACTACCTGATCAGCAACAAGTGTGAGCTGTACACCGATCACAAGAGTCTGAAGTACTTCTTCACTCAGTCGGAGCTGAACATGAGGCAGAGGAGGTGGCTAGAGCTGATCAAGGACTACGACTTGGAGATTCACTACCACCCTGGCAAGGCAAACGTTGTGGCAGATGCACTGAGCAGAAAGTCCTATTGCAACAACTTGATGGTGAGGCAGGAGCAGCCAGCACTTCACGACGAGCTAGAGCAGCTTCAGGTTGAGATTGTGGAGCAAGGACAGCTCAACACACTGCAAGTGTCCTATGACTTGGAAGGCAGAATTCGGGAAGCTCAGAAAGATTGCAAGGAGATTGGAGCACTACGAGAGCTGATGTTGGAAGGAAAAGCTGAGGATTACCGGGTTGATGAACAGGGAACCGTGTGGTTGAAGGACCGGATCTGTGTTCCACAGAACAAGGAACTCCGAGAGCAGATACTGAAAGAAGCCCACGATTCAAGGTACTCCATTCACCCAGGAAGCACAAAGATGTACCAAGACTTGAAGCAGAGGTTCTGGTGGAAGGATATGAAGAAGGACATAGCCTACTACGTGGCTTGTTGTGACACTTGCAGTAGGGTGAAGATCGAGCACCAGAGGCCTGCAGGCCTGTTGAAACCGTAGGATATACCCCAGTGGAAGTGGGATGACATTTCCATGGACTTTGTGGTGGGGCTACCCAGGACACAGAAAGGCAACGATTCCGTTTGGGTCATAGTGGATCGGCTGACGAAGGTAGCTCACTTCGTACCCGTGAAGATCCGTTACACGACAGACCAGTTGGCAGACTTGTACGTGTGTCACATACTTAGGCTACACGGAGCCCCGAGGAGCATAGTGTCTGACAGAGGGTCCCAGTTCGTAGCAAAGTTTTGGCAGAGTTTCCACGCCCGGATGGGAACTACACTCAGCTACAGCACAGCTTTTCACCCTCAGACGGACGGGCAGACTGAGAGAGTAAACCAGGTGTTGGAGGATATGCTGAGAGCTTGCGCTTTGACCTACGGCACGGATTGGGAGAGCAGCTTGGCCTATGCAGAGTTCTCTTACAACAACAGCTTCCAAGCAAGTCTCAAGATGGCACCCTTCGAGGCACTCTACGGGAGGAAGTGCAGGACACCTTTGATGTGGTCAGAGGTAGGAGAGAGGATGATCTTTGGTCCGGACATTCTCGAGGAGGCTGAGGAGAAAGTAGAGAAAGTCAGGGATAACCTAAAGATTGCTCAGAGCAGACAGAAGAGCTACGCCGATCGTCGCCGGAGAGACTTGTCGTTCGAGGTGGGTGACTTCGTCTACTTAAAAGTGTCACCGATAAGAGGAACCAAGAGGTTTGCTGTGAAGGGAAAGCTTGCCCCGAGGTACGTGGGACCATACCGGATCACTCAGAGAGTTGGGAAGCTCGCTTACAGACTCGCACTACCAGCAGAGATGTCCGCTGTACACCCTGTGTTCCACGTGTCACAGTTGAAGAAGAGTGAAAAGGAAGTGGAAGCAAAGCAAGTCCCGGTGGAGATACTCGACCTGCAGAACACCCTGGAGTATGCAGAGTACCCCGAGAGGATCTTGGACAGAGCAACAAAGGAAACCAGGAGGACCACAATTCCTTACTGCAAGGTGTTGTGGAGTCACCACACGGAGCGAGAAGCAACCTGGGAGAAGGAAGCCGACCTCAGGAGAGAGTTCCCTCACTTGTTCGAGGGGAAGGATGGAGCTTAAATCTCGAGGACGAGATTCTCGGTGGTGGGGGAGAATGTAACAACCCAGAAAATTAAGTTATGAAAATGTGAGAAAATTTGAACTTTTCATTTGTTGATGATGTGTCACCATATTTAAACCCTCTCTAGCCTCTCTTCCTAAATTCTTAAATAAATAAAACCAAAAATATAAAAATATATTTTCAAATTATGGTAAAATATGTGATTTGGATCTTATGGATTTTATTTGGATTTTATTGAGTGTGTTTTGAATTTGAAACTATTCAAACTCAAACCTATAGTTCAAACTTAATTCAAATCTAATTTCAAAACCCTATACTAACTGATGGGCCAGCTAACCTCTTCAGAAGTCTAGTTAACCCCCTCCAAGTTTCGGCCTGCTTTCTTCCGTCGCCCTTCCCTTCGGCCCAGCGAGCCAAGGCGGCCCAGTTCGGCCCACCTTACCTCTTCACCTCGCGCCGGCTCGCTGACGGGTGGGGCCGCGACCGCGCGCCCCTGTGCTTCTTCCCCTCCACAACTTCTCTGCGCCGCACCGCTCCGCCGCTGCGCCCGTCCGCGCGCGTGCGCACGCCTGTCCAAGGGACGAGCCCCCGACCGCGCCCGTGGCACGGACGTCGAGCCAGACAGCCGAGCCAGCGCGTCACCCGGGTTTTTCCCTTTCTACCCTCGCCCATCGACGCGCTCCCGCGTCCGCCAGCCATTCCCGCACCGCCACGTCGACCACCACACCGCTGCAGCCAATAGGAGTTGCGCCGTGACCCTTTTGCCCTCCGCTTCGACTTGCGCGAGCTTTTAAACCCCCAAGCGAGACCCCTGTTGCAAGGCAACTCGCATTTGGGGTTTTTCCCCTTTGGTCCTCTGTTCGCCGCCGGGAGAGGAAGAGGGAGAAAGGAGGAGGAGGAAGGGAGAAGAAGAGACCCGCGCGCGCTTCGCCGTCGCGCCGTCACCCGGAAGCCGAAGCCGTACCCGCTGAAGCCGCCCGTGACCGGAGGAGGGCTGTCCGCGGGAGCACGGGACCGGAGCAGAGGAGCCGAACGCGTCGCCGCCGGACTTCGCCGTCGTCGTCAACATCTTCACCGCCGCGACCTTCTCTGCTACGTCTTCACCTTCGCCCCATCGTGAGCACCTCGCCGGCCTGGCTCTCCCCTTTCCCCCCTTGAGCTTCCTGTGATGCGTGGAAGCGCGCCTGCGCCGCGCCGCCGGCCTTCGCGCCGTGCATCTTCTGCGAGCTCGCCGCCGCGAGGCACCCCAGCAACGCGCCGGCTCTCGCCATCTTGTGCTCATGCCTGTGAACCGGCCTTCGAGCCGATGATCTCTTCTGCAGGGAGCGCTGCCGCCGCAGCTGATGCGCCGCGCCGCGGACTCGGCTCGCCGGGCATCCGCGCGCGTCGGCCGGCCGTGTCGCGACCAGGCAAGGCCTGGGCTCGCACATGTGCCCTGGTAAGCACACCCGCGTGCTAAACCATGCCTCGCCAAGCTTCTACTCAATTTGCTCGCCGCCTTGCTGCCGTTTCGCTTTGCGCCACCGTTCATTTGTCGCCGCCGCCCAACGCCGCGTCGTGCCTAGTGCGCTGCCGCGCTACGCGCCTGCACTTGGACGCGTGGGCCGTGCTGTTGCCGCGACTACGTGCGCGCGCGCGCGCATGCGTCCGCGTCCAGCGCCCCCTAGCGCAAGGACAGGCGCTGCGCAAGGCCGAATCCGCCGCTGCCGCCGCTTCGCCCCTGCGACGCACCGAGAGCGCCGCCGTGCGCAGACGAGGATGCTCCACCCCAGGGCTGTGGCTGCGTCGGGAAGACCACGTGCACCTAGTGAGCTCTGAACGCCGCTTGGTTGAACGCCGGAGCCACCGCTGCCGTCGGGCGCCACACGCCGTCGCCGCCGCGCCCCTGCGCCGGTGCGCGCCGATTCTGGCGTGAGTGGCAAGGGGGTGTCCTGCTCCCTAGAACACTTCAAGGACCCCCACCGGACTTCTCCGGTGCGAGGTCGCGGGAGTGATGGGCCAACCGGCCCGCTGAAGCCCATCGTGGCCCTTTTCTCTTTTAATCGGTGAACTCTGATTTTTATTCAGGGTGATCTGTTAGACTTAGCTCTTTTGGCCCAGTAGGCTAAGTCTAATGGGCCGATTCCGGCCCACTGACACTTTCGGCCCACTAAGGCCCACTGACCGGTGACGATGACGTCACGGTGACGTCATGATGACGTCATCAACTGTTTTCAAAAATAAAAATCCTTTTCTGTTTTATAAATAATTTTGGAAATTATTTTATAAATCCTATAATCTTTGAAAATTCATAACTAATTATTTATAACTCCGAAAAATATGAAACCAGTTTCTATATTTTTCTAAAAATGAGACGGTGCTGTTTGTAGGTAGTATGGTTCTGTTTGAATCTTCTAAAATTGGGTTTCTTTGGATTTATTGCCTAGTTGTTTGTCGGTATCTTAGTGTCTCGTATCTCGTGCTGCACAGACCCGAGCAACGACCAGGAGGAGGCCTACGACCCCGACTACTACCCAGACCAGGACTTCGGACGCCAGCCAGGTGTCATGTCACTCCCAACCATATAGATCCCATGCTTGCTATAGTTGCTAGTGCTTAATTACTTTTGATGCATGTTTTGAAATTGCATTGACAATTGATTAGCCGTGCCTTGGAATTGTTTATCTTGTCCTTGGAATACCTACTTTTGGAACTAGCTACCGACCCCTAGCTAGTTCCCGGCACTTCTCCATCCATATTTTTTTACCCTTAGTTATGGATGGATCTCAGGTTTGGACCGAGGTTGGGATACCTCGGAACTCTTGCGTGTGTTTTGGGTGAGTGTGTATCCTTGACGTGTTACCGCGGGAGCGAGCCGCTTTGGTTACTTGTGAACGCCTGTCTAGGGGAGATGCGACCTGGCCTCCCGCCCTAGCGGTGTGTCGGACGGATGGAGTTGGTGAGTGCTTGCTCCCGCAATTAAGGACCGATCGTCTGTGTGACCTTGATCTTTGGGCTATTTTCGTACAAACCGTTCGCCTTGTTATGGGCGGGGTTCGGTCCGAGAACTAGTAGGTGGATGGCATCCAGCCTGTAGGCGGACCGGTGTGGTCGTGTGAGGGGGACGGGTTATACCCCCCGAGTAGACGTCGCCCCGGCTCCTCCGGGGATGGTCTCACAGCTCCGAGGCCCTGCTGGCAAGTTTCGCGCCCCAGTTCAGGACGAGTCAGGCTTGGAGAGGCAGGAGAGTGCCACCCACTGCTAGGTCTCCGGTCGTTAGGTAGGGATGTGGAACGGAGGCATCCGTTTCTGCCCTATCCGGCGGGTCCAGTTGTACAACCTCTGCAGAGTGTTAAACCTATAGCTATAGTCCGTGTCCACTGGTATGGACAGCCCTTACGATCTCTCACCTGGCTAGACTCTTCTTGTGCTGCTTTCTCTCCCCTGTGTGTTGTGAGCCCGGCTTCGTGCCGTTGAGACGTGGGGATAGGAGTTGGTGACCCCACGTCGCAGATGAGAGTGGGATGCTGTATCTTGGTTGAGATCCAGTATTTGGTGCTTCTTTCCTTGTTGGGGTGTTGACCCCGGAGGCGTTGTCCTCGGAGGTGTGGATCTCTTCGGAGATGGATACCTCTCTGCTTTTCTGCTTACCTTGATGTTGCTACCGCTGCTTGCTTAACCTTCTACAGCCATAAATAGGATTACTCATGCATAATAGAATTATTCTCTCTTGCTTATGCTCTTTGTTGGGAAGCTGACATGACCTACTCGCTTATCGAGTAGATGACGGACTTTCAGACCAGGAGCCGGACTACGACTTTGAGGACGACGGCTGGGAGGACTGAAGCTCGCCCTACACTCAAGTTGCCTGCGGATATGGAGTCTACTCCGCTACATGAGAGCCGCTGCGTAGATGTTTACTCTGCTTGATTCAGTCCTGTTGGACTTGTACCCGGCATGTGCCGAAATGATGTACTCTGATGCTTAATTATTACATTATATTATGGACCCTCATGTATTTATTCTTGTTGTACGGTACTTTGCTTTACTTTCTGAGACAGGGATTTGCACGTGATAGCCTCCTGGGACTATCACAGAGGTGCAGGGATCGGGTTCCCGTCTTCGGAAACCCGGTTCGTTTCACTCAGAGGCAGACATATATAGCTCACTGCATGAATGAAAAGGAATTGGAGAACAAGATGTTGAGGAAAGGATGAGAGTGGTGCCCGTGAAGATCAGGAGGGCATTGAGACAACAATATCTTCAAAAAAGCATTCATCAGTGCACTTCATGAATGAAGATGAGAACACGAACAAGGAGATGCTTGAGAAGAGGCTCAACCATTGATATGGCTGATAGTCGTCAAAGACATGGTATCACTTGCATAGTGGACTGGCATCTTCAGGGAGGCTATGCAAGAAGGTATTGCTTTCTTCGGCACTATCAGAACAATACTGGCTGTGTTTTTTTTTTTTTTTTTTGCATTGAGAGGTTGGCTAACTATGTCATGCTTGTTGTGCAAATTTCAAGTTTACAGGCTAGCAGAAGCGTTAAAGAGGGACACCATATAAATCTTTTTTTTAACGAACCAAGTAGGAGAGCTGCCGATTATATTAAAAAGAAGATGAAACCCAGACTAGGCAAATCTTGCACGGTAGAAGTAATATTGTATCATGTTAAGCATTTAGTCAAATGGTCTACTTGAAAATCTAATGTTTATCTAGTTTTTTAACTAATATCCAAGATTATTAATTTCATGTTTTTTAAATATAGGATGTGAAAAACGAGGTTGTGCATACTCCATGGTTGCCCAGCAAATGTGTATAAGCAAAAACTTTCTGTGGACAAAGTCAACTATTAAAAAAACTATATGCTTCAATGCAACTCTTAGTATCCTTGAATAGGAATTATAATTATTAACTACTGAAAGCTTTTGCGTTGGAAAACAATGGAAAAACCTTTATATATTTGCAGAAGCTCTGCAGAAATATATTATCACTGCCAGCATCTTCTGTGGAATTTCAACACACTCTTCAGTGGACCATGGGAACTGAGAAACAGGATAATCTGGTGAAAGGCAATTCCATCACCAGAAATCATTGCATGAGCAGGAGCCATTCTTGAAGCGATGGAACCGGCTGCGATCACGCACTATGATCTCCCGGTTATAAACATGTGAAATGCATTTTATTGCTGCATGACAATCCGAGCATACCCGGAGATTCTTAACCACCCGGACCTGTGTACCAGGAGGAGTCCTCAGCAACACAAATGCAATTGCCAGCTTCTCGCTGTGCCACTGAAGCGCACCCTCCTTATCCTCCTCGTCAAGATCAAGGAGAACCTCCGATGTAGCTGGGATGTGCCCAATGCGCCTTAGCTCTCTTGACATCTCCTCAACCATCCTGTATATCTCCTTCCACTGCGGGTGCGACTCATCTCCAGCTATGAATTCATGAACCTCCCCATCAAGCTCAACAATGCTGCAACCCGGCACCTTCTTGATTCCTCTCTTGGTCATCTCTCTCCTAATCTCTGATTTCTCCTTCCACCTGTGTGTCAGTGCGTAGACATTGGAGAGCATAACGTAGTTGGCCTCATGAGCCGGGTACTCATTTAGAAGGTTCCTGGTGATGCTTTCACCGAGTTCAAGCCTGCCATGAGCACGGCAGGCAGCAACAAGTGTCCGCCATATTATTGGGTTTGGTTTCACGGGCATCGTACGAACAAACTCCATTGCCCGCTCAACCATGCCAGCACGACCAAACATGTCAACCATGCAACCATAATGCTCGATCTTAGGCTCAATGCCATACTTCATCTTCATCGAGTCAAAGTAGCCACAGCCTTCATCAACCATTCCAGCATGGCTACATGCAGTGAGCACCCCGATGAACGCAACATCATCAGGTGGCACGCCAGCAGTCTTCATCTCCTCAAACACTCCCACAGCCTCCTTCCCACGACCCTCCATTGCAAGAGCATCAATCACTGAGGTCCAAGACACAACAGTCCGTTCCTCCATCCCCTGGAACACTGCCACAGCCCCATCCACATCACCACACTTGGCGAGGGTGTCAATCAACGCATTGCACAAAGTCACAGATTTCCCAATCCCCTCCCTCTCCACAAACCGCCCAACCCACCGAACAAGCTCGAGTGCACCCAAATCTGCAGCTGCAGCCAGAATGCCAAGCACTGTGACCTCATCCGGCCGCACCCCACTGGCCTGCATTTCCCTGAACAACTCAACCGCATCACTTGACAGCCCCCCACGCACATACCCGCCAATCATCGCGCTCCAAGTAACCGCACTCGACTTCGTCATTCTGTCGAACACATTCCGCGCGTCCCCGAGGAACCCGCCGCCGAAGCACGAGTACATGTGTATGAGAGTATTGGAGACGTACTGATCGGTGGCGAACCCAAACTTGAGAGCAGCGGCGTGGGCCTGGAGCCCAACACCCGGGGAGCCCGGGAGCGCGGCGCACGCTTTGAGGAGGAAGGGGAAGGTGAATTTATTCGGCAACACAGCGCTGCGGAGCATGAGCGGGAAGAAGAAGGCGGCGCGGAGGCGGGCCGAAGGGAGCGGGGACGTGGCGTGCGATCGGATGAGAGTGTTGACGAGGAAGGCATCGATCGGGACGGAAGGGCCAAGGAGCGCGGCGACGAGGGGCTCGAGCAGCGCGGGCGCCGCGGAGGCGGTGGACGCGAAGAGCCTGGTGAGGACGAGCGGGTTGGAGTGCAGGCCGGACTTGAGGAGGAAGGTGAGGGACTGGAGCACGGCGGCCGGCGTTGAGGAGCGCTCTAGAAGGCGGAGGCAGTGCTGCTCCGCCGCCCGCGCCGCGGATGGCAGGTGGTGCGAGGCCAGCGCGGTGGAGAAACGGCGGCGGCGCAGATGCAGCGTAAGAGAAGGTGGAAGCGGCGGCGGCAGGTTGAAGCCGAAGTAGTCCTTGACGAATTCGGCCACTGTGGTGTTGCTGACCATCGAAGAGCTGAGTGTCGACGTCATCATCGTACTGCGACTCTGCGACACAACCATCCCGTACAAGCTCCACGCAACAGGGCAGAACTAATAGTACCACCTCCACCGGATAGGAATTTTCTGAGGGGGAAATTGGTTCGGAGCATGGTTTACCTTACCGAACCGAGGGCAGTAACCGCCGGCCCTCGGTAACGAAAAACCGCACCGGTTTTTTCGAAAACCGTTAGAAACCGAACGGTTTCAAATTTCCAAACCAGCGCCCGTAGTCAAACGGTTACGAGCGGTTAATCGGTCGGTATGACCGGTAAGCCGAACCGGTCAGACCGGTTAACCGTGCCGATTTTTATTATTTTTTATTTTTTTTGCTTGAACTCAATGGAAAATTGGGCATGACCTTTGTAAAAATCCACATACAAAATGACCACAACAAATCAACAATATATAGTTATCCATACAAATTATCAAATAGCGTACGAATATGAATGTCGAATAATAGTGCATAGTGCAACCGTGCATACAATGAGACAAATACCATAGATACAATGATACTCATCATTCACCGATACAAGTATACCTCAATGGCGCTGCAAGAATGGGAAGACCCCCATTTGGGACGCCGTCTCATACTCAGCGTTGGACATGACATTCAAACCTCGCACTCGAAGCAGCTCAGCCTTGTAATCTTGCCAAGTTTGGCTCGTCCATGCCGATGTTGTTTGCCATTCGTGAACCAACATAGTGTAAAATTGCGGATCTTCCCATTCATAAACCCATCTCGTCGGGGGCTGCATGACAATGTCAGGTATGGAATAGTCAAAGGACTGGGAGGCATCGTTGTAGGGGGGGGAGAATACTGTGGAGTGTCGTAGTCGGTAGGTCCACGTCCAACCGTTCTCCTCTGCGATTCCGGTGCTCCATGGTCGCGGTCTTGAGTAGCATGTGTGAATAGAGTCTCCCCTGCAGTCAACCATAAATCATAATTAGTATTCATAGTAAACAAAAATGTGTGCAAAAAATGTAAGTGCAATGTATACCTGTGAAACGAATACCAGCACCGCTACTACTTGCAACATTACCACCGGCACTCCTCTACTCCCACCGGCTGCCAAGTTATAGTCTTGCACCACAGGGCTCTCCCTCTGCGAAGTAGCCCTTTGAAACAACCTCGAAACATGATTCCCACCCCTCGAAGCACCACTACCACCTCCACGCTCGTAAGTACCTCCTCTTTGCTGCACCCCCTGCTGGAATTCTGCTTCTGCTCTAGAGAGGTTCAATGCACGCTGCAACTCAGCCTCCTCATCATAATTACCACGTACTGGATTGTCCCCTCCGCTGTAGCTGCCTCCCTATCCAACTTCTCCTTAGCCCGTGCAGCAGCATCTTGCTTAGTCCTTTCAAGAGCACGCTGAAAGTATGCCCGCACATCTGGTGGCACCTTGTTGCAATGGACCACCTGCGTTCCGCGCCCAGCCAAATGTTGTTTCAATCGAGTGAAACCACCGCCGCCTTTATGCGTGCCACAATGGTTGCACCGAAATCCTGGGTACAAGTTTTCACCATGGTTCCATACAGGATCCTTGTCTCTTCCCCCCGGACATTATGTACCTGCATAATAAGAACGCAAACAAATCAATCCCATGAAAAAAATGTAGATCATTCAACACTACATAAATTATGACACTACCTAAAATTGTACCTAAGTGGCAAATTAATTCATAGTTTCATACACCTAATGTGACCTAAATCAGTAAATCCTAAATCAAAACTACTAAACTGATATATGCCTATTGACTAAACCTAAGAAGGCAATTGAAACCTATCTAAATCCTTCTATTTAATTCATACATTCAAGATTCATAGCTAAATCGGTAAATCATTGATAAAATCCTACCTAAATCATATAACAAATCATACCTACATCTCAAGCTTATACTACCTAAATCCTAAAACCTAAAGAAAACAACTACATCTAAGAAAATGTGCTTACCTTCGGTCGCCGTCCGACCGGGTCGGCTAACCGCCCGACCGCCCCGGCTAACCGCTCCTACCGAGCGGCCAGACACAGATCTGCAACCGCCTCGGTTAGCCGAGCATTTTGCTCGGTAAACCGAGCGACCGGAGCGGCCAGCCTGGGCGTGCGGCGGAACGGCGGCGTGCGGCGGCAGACGGGGGAGGAGGGGTCGCGGATAGGAGAGGGGAGGGAGTGAGAGGCGTGCCTAGCCGGTGGATGCGTCCCAGTATTAGGTCTAGGGGCATATGGGCCTTAATGGGCTGACGTATTTTTTTTCTTTTTCTCCTGAACTTCCGAAGGCAACAAAAAATAGTGAATGCACTCAAATTTGAAAACTTTTGACACCATTACATTCTATAAATCATGAACTATTTTTAGGATTTTTTTTTAAATTTCAAAATTTTAAATCCACCGGTTGGCTACCGGTCGGAACCGCTACCGTTCCGGACCGGTATCGTCGGCATTCGCGGAATTCCGACCGGTAGCCAACGGAAATTAAAACCATGGTTCGGAGTCGACACGGTGCCTGGACATGGCGGTCGGCCAGGGGACGGGCGGGCGCGGCGGCTGGCCAGGGTTTCACTGTTTAGTTGGGTGAGAAGTTGGTGAAATTTTTGTATTTAACCACGTGTGCAGAAAGAATTAAGATTTTATGGATGACGGTGTCTTGTCTCGTGTGATCAGGCGATGAGGTGTGTGGCCGCGTACTCAGGTTCACAAAATCGTTGCTACCGGACCGGAATTCCGCGGTAACCGGTGTTACCAGTCCGGTTGCAAAATCGGTCGGTTAACCGGTCTTTTACCGATCGACCGAACCTAAAAAAAATCTACCTCAGTTAACCGGTCGGTTATAACGGTTAACCGTCCGGTTTTTAGGGCTCAAAAAACCAGACCGGTAGTTTTGTGAACCCTGTACTCACGTCGATCTCCGATGCTCTGTGCTCGTGAGCTCGTCGCCCTGTTCGTAATCCGCCGATAGAGGTATACAGACTAGGGAGACAGGAGATAAGATGGCGCCGAACTAAGCTTGTTCGGCTCGATTTCAACCAACCAACCAGCACCAATATTATCTCACACCAAATCAGCACCAAACACCGACCACTAGTCAACCAACAGTATTTTTCTATCACAACAAATCAACTACCAATCACCCTCCACAACCAACCGAACAAGTATGTGGGACCAAGCTGCATTAAACTAAACTAAAGGCCCTTCTAGCTACTGCTAATTAAGCCCATTTAAGTAATATTTAAGTCCATGATCACATTAACTTCAAACGCTCTAGTAGGGGTAAAAAAATTACCACATTGGGGGCCATGGCCCCCCTAGGCTAGGTGGCGCACCGCCGCCTCCCAGGCGTAGCCCCTCGCTGTCGCGGCGGCCGCGCCCGGCACACGCGCCGTCGCCTCCTCTAGTCCACCACGCCGCCTCTCGCAGACCACTATGGGGCCTCCTGGTGTTCGCCGCGCCACCGCTTCCCGCCGCGACCAACCCGCGACCAACGTGCCACCGCCTCCCGCAGCCCACCGTCCTGCGCTGCCATCGATGTGCATCGGAGTCGGAGAATAAGCTCCATTTTTATTGAAATGTTTATATAGGTTTTAATAGATGTTGAATCCATTCTATTGAGATGTTGAAATAGTTTGTGAAAAATGGTGAAAGTGGTTATTTTGCAAAAAATGTTGAATGTAGTATTCTATAAATGTTGATCTATTTATCACAAAATGTTGAATGTGATTTCGAAAATGTTGAATTTATTTATGTATTAGTTGAATCTATTAGTTGGATTTTAATGGGTTTTAAAGCCATGTTATTTATCCAGTATAGGAGCGGCTCCCAGCCAGACCTTCAATTATTCTTGGCCAGTGTGACATCTAGGCAATATTATTGATGTACATGTACAAAATATCGTCAAACAATCGTAAACTTGTTTACTAAAAGTCCATAAATGAACTGAAGTACAAATGTATTCAGTTCCGAGCAAGCAATGTGCCAGAACAAGCTGAAACTACTACTAAAGAAACTGACCGATTAAAGGATTTGCAAGCGTGTATGGCGAAAATGGGATAATGTTGAAAGACTGAAAATTTGTTGCAAATAGGATGCTGATTTCAAGTTATTGTCAATTCTCTTAGATTCTTTGTTGCAAAGTAGAAAATAATACAAGATTCAGTCTATCAATTATTCCATGTGGGCCAGGCCTAACAAACATGCATATGGAATGGGCATTCACACTGATAAAGCACAGAGTTCTCAGACATATGATCACGAAAAGATTGCAAGAAATATACTAATTGATCTTCATATCCACCTGCAGTTTGATACTTCAGCTTTGCTACTAGTTCAACATTAGGACGATGAGTAAGATCACATGACCAACCATTTTCTTATTCAAACAGGACAACTTAAAACATGATATATTGACCATGATGACATACTCCTTTAACTCTCCATATATGAGACAAATTACTATAATCATCAAGAAACCAACAATAGCACATTATGAGGGATGGATTGTTGTTATATTGCATCTTCATGCAGTGACAGTTTGCCCTTAGCAAGACCTGAAAAGATACGATGCAGAAAATTACAACCATGACACAGCTGTATTGATGTTTGCACATGTTTGAGATATGTATTTATGGACAGGGGCGGAGCTAGAGTAAAATTATGGAGGGTGCGAAACACTTCATTAAAGAGCTTCAGTGCTGATTTTGGTGAGCTGTGGGTGCAGATTTTGGTGAACTGTGGGTGCATAAAGAGTTGAAAATCATTAGCAGTCACTGAATTTGGTTTTGGGTGTGGGTGCGGCCGCACCCACAGGAGGAAACATAGCTCCGCCCCTGTTATGGATGATGGCAATAACAAGTTTGGTATTTGTGCACACGAAGTGAGTAAAAGAATAATATATCGTTAAATTCCTACAAATATCGCCCCTATATAGCAAATTTCAAGATTTTTTTAGCAATAAAAATTTCAAGAATCATCCTAACAGATGATATACTAATGATACTAAGAAAAAGAAACCATAATTATCTTGGTTCTTATAAGGTCACAAGCTTTCTATTTCATATATTAATTCTCTTAATTAAAAAAATCATGCATCATTATTGTCACATTTATTTGTATGCTCGTCTGATTGAATATTACTGATGGATCATGACTAATCAAAACATATAGAAGTCGCGTGGTACTTAAAAATATATGACTAACTTGATGCACGAAACTGCAAGCCCAAACCCATTGGTGTTAACGTGTTAACATGATGCATATGTTTGAATAGACTTACGTAGATCACAACAAGGAAGACATGCATATGCAGAAGTTAAAGAAAGGGCTTAAGTAGTACCTGGAGTGTAGAAGTTCATATAAGGTAATATATTTTCGTGCCATCTTTCATTGACCATCCTCACCGTCCTTGACTTGAGGTCCAATGTGAAGACTCCCATGTATTGTATGCATAATAAGACAATATCTGTTCCCTCTGCGAAGCGAATTGTGTCATCATCGTCAGGCCAGTACCAATCTCCCGTGGTTAAAAATGTCTCGAGCTCCGCAACATTTCGCCGCACCCATTCTCCAACCCCATTCGCATTAACTTGCAATGACCACGTATAGATGACATCGCGAACACTTTGGACGATCCCTAGCTCTCCATCAATATCTACGGGAGCATACAAGGGAAACACTCCCGGCGGTGTGTCTTCGATCAAGGACAACCCATGGACGCCTAAGTCATACTTGAGGATTTTTATCTCAAAAAGGCTCGAAAGGGTGAAGTAGAGCGTGTCTCTGATAAGAAGACTGGATTTCTTGAGGCCCCCAGCATGGTAATAATTTGTATTACTACAATGAGTTTGGGCGCTCCATGCTCCTGTCTCTGACGAGTAGACACTCGCCCATGTGTACTCATCATCATGCTCTATGTCGGTTTCAACGTGTGTCCCCACAAAGACCACGAGGAACGGACCGCCATGACAGTTGAAGTGGTCGCAACCATGCAGATGCCGTGCGCATAGCACAGCCCCATTGAAAGAGTACATGTCCCCGTGAGCGGGAAAGCTCAGGTGCTGCCCGTTGCCAGTGATGAGGTCCCAAACGATGAAGCCTGCTGGTAAGTCGTCGACTTTGTCGAACAGCACACGGCCATGGCGGCAGTCAAGGAGTCTGTAGTAGCGGCTGGTAGGCAGTGGCGGCGGTGAGAAACTAGTGGCTGGGACGAACTGGCCGCCTGCGCCAATGAAGGGGGCGTTGCAGATGTAGCCCAGCAGGATAGGCGTTTGGTGGAACCGGCAGTAGCGGCGGCGGAATCCGCCATCAGAGAGGATGTGGAACCAGGCCTTGCAGACCATGGCGGCGCGGAAGAGGTGCGCTGGCTCCTCCGGTGGGAGGCGGAGGAGGATCTCTTCCACGATCTCCTCCATCAACGCCGGCAGCGCCGTGTAGCGCGATCGGGTTGGTTGCATGGCAGGCGAGAACGAAGATGCATGGGTATGAAATCACGAGGATCGGAGCAGGATGATATTGATGGCTCGGTCTCGGTTCCGTTCCGGACACACACGTCAAGTCACGGTGAGCCCTGCATCCACCGTCCAAAGGAAAATCAACGGCATCTGCGCAGTCTTATCCCTTCCACCAGACACACACCCCAGCACACACACAAGGCATTGAGTCACTGCCTGTGGGTCCCACGGAGACAGGGCCCACATGGCAGCGATCCAATGGCAGGGAGTGAACGGTAGAGGATCAGCCGGCCGCCGGCCACCGCGGGCGCAGGGCCCCTCCCCGCCCACCGCGCGGACCGCTGCTCTGCTCGGGCGGGAAGAACTAGTCGGCGGCGTACCGGCGCTGCATCGCGGCCAGCGGCGCAGGCAGCAGGGACCGCCGCCGGCCCCTGCTGGAGGAGGAGGGACTCGGAGGCGGAAGATGGTATCGCAGGTGCCCATGGCGGGCCCCAATCTCACGGCGGCGCTGTGCAAGAAGAGCAACCGCGTCGCGCTGGTCCTCGCGTACGCGCTGCCGGAGTGGATTCTCATCGCGCTGCAAATGACGCATCACTGCATCAGAGTATCTTCATGTTCAGGATTCAGATTTCAGAAGTGACACCACCTCACAGGAAACTTCTTCTACAGGCACAACGAAACTCCCTGTTCTCGCGCCACGGCGCCGGAGGTTCCTGCCGGAGAGGCTGCGCCGCAGCTTGTCGGCGGCACGGAAGCGGGCCAGCAGTGAAGCAGCTCGAGCGGGGCGAGGCGTAGTGCCACGTGGGTGGCGCGGCGCCGTGGCGGACACGGAAGCTTGGCGGCGCCGTGGTCCAGGCGGAAGATTACCATCACTTGGATTAGTACTTGTGAAATTTGAAAGCCGAGACGAGCACCGCCGCGCCCGCCGGCGTGCTACAGAAGCCAACGGGTGGTGGGCCCTCCTCCTGTCCTGCGGCTGCCAGCGCCATAAATCATCCCTCCCGGGTTTGCAACCGTCTCCTTCCGCCTTCCTCCCCTGTCCTCGCCTCGCCTCCGCCGCGCCCATCGCCCCCCGCCCACGCCACACCAAGCCGCTCGTCCCCACCTCGCCTTGCCGCTCGTCCCCCGCTCTCCGTCCGACACCAAGCAAATCCGAGAAATCTCTCTGCTCGCCCCGCAACGACAAGCCAAGTGCGAGGGGAAGCTATGGGGGACGCCCCGCGCCGATCGCTTCGGGTGCGGGGGCCGGAGATCCTGGGACGAGACCAGTACGAGGAGATCCTCCTACGCCTGCCACCCGACGAGCCCAAGAAGCTCTTCCGGCTCGCCGTGGTGAGCAGGACCTGGAGGAACATCCTGCGCAACTCCGCCTTCCAATCCCGGTACCGCGACTTCCACTACCTCCGCGGCGCCCCACCGATGATAGGCTACATGTACGACGACCCAATGGCATCCAAGGCGTGGTACGTCAAGACCGTCAAGCAGCTCACCCCACGACTCCCAAACGGAGGGCGCGGCCTCCGTGTGCTTGACAGCCGCCATGGGCGAGTCCTTTTCATCAGGATTGGGAGGAGCCGCCGGGAAGCATCCCTCATCGTGTGGAATCCGAATCCGCTTACCGGCAACCACCAGAACGTGCGCCTGCCAGAGGGGTCCCCTCCCCTGCCGACAACTGGAGCGCGAGCATCCTCTGCGACGTCCGCCCCTGCAGCCACGTCCAGGCCTCGTGCCACGGCGGCCACTTCCGGGTCGTAGTGGTCAGCATCACGAAGACGGGGGTCGTGTCGTCGTTCGACTACAAATCCTCCACGAGCGCATGGGCCGCCACCGCCTCGCTCGAGAAGCCCGACGCCGCCGCGGAGAAGATTCAACAGCGCGCCACCGCTCTCGTGGGCGAGAGCATGCATGTTCTTCCCAACGGCCAGCCGCGCCATTCGATACCATATGGGCGAGGTGGCCCGCCTGTCCTTCGTTGACCTGCCGCGAGGCCCGCTATTGCCGCGAGGCCCGCTATCTGGACCACATGTCACCGCGCCTGGCACCGTGCTCATGCCGACGCCGGAAGGCAGAATCATGTTTGTTGATCTGCGCAATGGCGCCTTCCTTAGTTCGTGGCAGGCCAATGTGAATTCTGAGGAAATTGGCGAATGGGAGAAGCAGTCCCCTCTGAGCCTACCTGCGAACTGCACAAGGTTGCTGGGGTTCGCCGAGCTTTCCCATACTCTGCTGATTGGGACATCGCCGGGGGCCATCACCTTTGATCTGCGCACTCACAAGGTTCAGGTACTTCCGCAGCCAGATAAGACATCGATCTTCTCAGGGCGGGCACCTATTAGCGCTTCGGCTTTGACTCCGTTTCTGAGCTTCTATACGCCTGGCAATCTCTAGATGTTGACTCCGTTTCTGAGCTTCTATACGCCTGGCAATCTCTAGATGTTGTGCTTGATGGATTTGTCAGAGGGTTTCACTGTAGGACCCTGTGATTCTGTAAGATTTTTCATCAGAGGGTATCACTGTAGGACCCCGTGATTCTGTAAGAATTTTCATCAGAGGGTGTAACTGTAGGAACCCAGGATCTCTGTAACGTTTGTCAATTTCGTTTGCGTTTGCGTCTGCAAAGTTTGTCAATTTCGTTTGTGTCTCCAGTTGCAGCACGTGACCCTTAATTGGCCAACAAAGAAAATGCACGCGAGACTGTTCGGCTAATTTGTTGAATAATGTTCGACTAATAGATGGAATAGTGTTGTGTGATATGAAACAAGTCGAGCTGAAACAAAATTACATATCAAAGTTCTCTCATCTCCAAAGATCAAGGTCTCTGGTTATTTCCTTTGGAAATTCAGCTTCATTATGGCAAAGGCCGAACAACACAGCGAAAAAGAACCTGAATGCCACAATCACCACGGCAACTACCCAGAGGAAGGTGTGGTCGAAGCCGAAGCGACGGTGGTGTTGCTGACACCATCGAAGAGCAGAGTGTCGACGTAGTCACCGTACTGCGATACAACCATCCTGTACAAGCTTGAATCTGGTGGTGGAGTACTCAGTTCATGCATCAAGGCCTTATTCCACCTGTAACATGTAAAAATAAACACTAATGGTGCTGTTGCAACTTACAACAAGAAATGCTTTTGGTTGCCAAGTTACAGTAGAAACCAAAATGAAAGAACAACACAAACATTTAACAGTAAGCATCTGTAGTTTTATATGCAGATGCTAGTAAGACTGAAAGTAGGTTACTGACTGGTAGAGTTCGGAATTCTTGTATGTCACTGAAATCAACACCTAGCGAAAATTCCTGTGAAACTGTCGTCACTTCCAGCATCCAGGTTGCTGGATTGTAACCATCTTTGATTTTGGCAACTCCTTCAATTTCCTGAACAAAATGGAATAACATGATAGCTGGAAATTGACGCGTAGAAACATTTGATTTTAAGTCATCCATTTACCTCAAAATACCTGATCATTTCAGAGGAATGATGGCCTAGTGGACCAACATAGATCTCTTCTCCACCGTGCTTCAACAGTAAAAGCTGCGTGAACAGAATTATGAATTTCAGGGTTCTCAGCTTCATTCAGGATTAAATAAGAAGGCACTAATGCTATTCTAGTGATGCTGTTCATCTCTTCAAGCAAGTAATGCTGTTCTAGTACCGTCATGCTCCCCACCATTCCCTCACCATTTCCTCTTGTAAATTCTTATGGCTTGCTTGGTTAAATGGTATTGCAAGGTTCTAAAGTCTGTTACAAAATAAAATTTATTTATAAGACCTCACAGGAACTATGTGTCTTTACAATAACAATAAGCACCCTCGCACAAAACTGGGGTAAACTCAGTTCAATTCAGTATTAACTATTATAGGGGAAATGAGGTCTGCTCAAAATATTTTTTTCCTATTGATTTATGGCAATATCTCATGCACCTCATCAAAAGCTTCAAATATGTCAATGCTTGGCTGATTGATTGTGCAGACGACTGTTCGGCCAGTGTCAACAGTGTTCCTCACTGTCCTCATCACAATTGCTGCAGCGCGAGCATCGAGTCTTGATGTTGGCTCATCCATGAAAATGATTGAAGGATTTGTGACAAGCTCCACAGCAATTGTCAACCTCTTCCTCTGCTCCGTTGACAGGCCATTTACTCCAGATAATCCAACCAGAGCATCTCTCACTGGCGTGAGCTCAACAAGCTCCATCACCTCCTCAATAAACATCTGCATCCACAAATCAAGAAATTTCAGAAAGTAATCTACTAAAAGTGAGTGCTTATCAAATTCAACAGGCCTTTCTTGTCTTTGAATTTACGTCCCCTGGCAGTCAGAGCCACGCCGAAAACAGCAGCGACTCGTGTACTGTAACCTGCGGAGAGTGAATGTTATCTTGTTCACAGTACCCTGACACACGAGCAAATGTTTCTTGTTTCTTTGGATATCCAGAAATGCTGATACTTCCCTTGATGTATCCACTGGTCTTTCTTCCTGCCAGAACATCCATCAGAGTTGTCTTACCAGCACCACTGATGCCCATCAGGGCAGCCAGTGGGCAGCCAGTACTCCTGGTCTGAATGACTCACTAACACCCTTTAGGATCTCCAATTTATCTTCTAGAACTTGTGTTTTCATTTCCTAAAGTTTTGCATTGACATTATTTGATTAGAGTTCATGAAAAATTGAGAATAACAATAGTTAAAAAGTAATAATTATTTGCTCTAAAACTTACCTGTGGGACGTCGACAGAGTATCTGATACTGTAGAAAGTTAGCGAGAGTGGAACAAAGGGGAGAACCATCCCTCTTGGTGCAGGCATAGAATTGGCATCAACACTTGCCAATTTTGTTTCATTGTAGCTGCCTGTTGCGGTGTTGCCTGACAAACACTTTCAGATGACTGGCAATTACTTCCGAGTCCCTTCCCTTTATGTAAGGGAACTTCTACAGCCACACCAGTTAGATTTGCATGCTTCTCCTTCAGCGTCTCTTCTGATACTGTTGGATAGGAGTGACCATATGCTGTAAAACCAAAGAGGGCATGTCTCTTAGCAAAGCTGTCTGGTTATTTGGTGGACTGAAGCTTGAACGCATTCAGTAAAGTACTGCAGTTTCTTGTTTTGGTTCGTACAGTGTAACTGATGTACCAAGATTTGATCACTCGATGCTGCTGCCAGAAAGATACTACTTAGTAAATAAGTCCAGAAGGTGTGCACTCACACTTGAGGTATGTAAGGCAGAGAGTGAATAGAGAGGGGGTTTTTTTTGTGACAAGCGTGAATAGAGAGTTGAAGAGAATTGTGAAACCATGCGCCAAAGCCAATCCAGGACCACTTGGCTTCCAGAAATATTCCACGTGATTTCAGGACAAGCACACCAAGGGGCTTGGTCGTGCCTGGCAAGACCTTCTGCCAGCTTTCGGTTCAGAACTGCACCCTGTCAAAGACTCAGATTCCGTTCAGAATTGCACCCTGTCAAAGACTCAAAGCAGTTAAGCCGCTTTTCCATTGCTGGAAATGGAGGACAATTGCATTTTGAATTCTGATGTTAATGTACAACAAATCAGTAGGAGAATTTATCAACAAGCTCGGCGTACATTTGTCACTCTCTATGGTTCAGACACTAAAGTACAGGAGGCATGAATTCGCTCCAGGTGAAAATATCCGAAAAATTTTACAGTGATCCTTCAAATGGATCTGCATGGTGACGAACTAGGTTTGGTATAAGCTACAATGATGAACTAAGCTGCAGTTGTCAACAACAGATGTCAGGGGTTTATGTGTATATTTTCCATATGCCCAGTCCATAGCCTACTCTGATCAGCAGGAGCTCAAATACCATGTGCATGATGCTTGTCATGCGCACTTTGGATCCAGGTATCTCAGTCCAATTAACAGATGCTTCCACCATTGGGATCCTGAGGTGCTTGCACAGGTATACAAGCTCAACATCAAAACACCACCTGCCCAAGCAACAAAAGGAAAACTGTAACAATCATCCATAGCATGAATCTACAACAGAAAGAGGAATTGGTATACAGAAGCATCACTGGAACCTCAAAGGAAAAGAAGAAAAGGAAACTATACCTCTTCAATCTGATATTTGTGAAAAGTTTCCTTGCAGCAGCTCGTGTGAACATCTTAAACCCACACTGGAATTTGTAAAGATATGGTGGATAGTGAACAGTGTAGTCATGAAGAAAGTACATGTAAATCAACTGCAGTTGTTTATTGGAGGATATTAAGCAAATAAAACAAACCTGTGTGTCTCTGATCCCAGGACCAGCAGTCAGCAAAACTACCAAGTGGAAACCTTTCATAAGAAAGTTACGGTACCACTTCCTCTGCAATAAGTCATAAAAGAATGCAAAAATGTAAGGTCAAATAAAAAGGCATCAAGGAAAGAAAGTGTGCAATTGAGGGTACGGGGAGTCAAAAGATTTACTGTTGCAAGGGCCTGCTTCTCCAAATGAGCACGGGAACCAAAGACAGCAATTTCAACATCTGATACTTTCTGATGTGAACCAGTAGATGTTCCAGGGCTGGGGTTAACTTTCTGAGCCAATGCATGAACCTAAGAGCAGAAAAGTAAATTCCCAGAATTGTGAACAACTAGTGAAATTCTTATAAGATTGAGCTTATGACAGACCTGAGCTTCAAGCTTTTCCAAATCAGTCACTTTTGTTGCCCCATCAGCATCAAGCATGAGTAATAGTTCACCACGTGAATGGAGCATCCCCTATTAGACCATGCTTTCCACACTAATTAGTAATTATTTGAAACCAAAGAAATATGCAGGGAGCTTAACACTCACTTTTCGGACTGCTTCACCCTTTCCGTGATTTCTCCCAAGTAGAAGAACTCTAACATTGTCAATCTTGTGTTCTTTTACAAACTTGAAACCAACTTTTGAGGTTCGGTCTGTGCTCCCATCATCAACGATCAAAACCTTGACAAAATAGATTGAACTCCTTCATCAGTTTGAGTTAACACATGTTTCTGTAAAGGTTTGATACCAAACTGCTCAAAATTTTCAAATGTTTAGGTGAACACAAATGCTAATAGTGCTAGATTTTCGCATACCTCGTAAGAGAAAGACTTGTCTGCAGCAGCACGGCGTTTCAAGTAGCTATTAAAGAGAGAAAACAACAGAGAAATTAACACAAGCAATCAAGCAAGAGAGTAACACTAGAAGGACAATTAACCAGTATACAGCATAGATTGCAAATGTCAATTCACCGTTCAAAGATGATAATAGAGTATTGAGCCACAAGAGCAGGAAATGTTCATATCAAATCCTTACTTGAGTGTTTCTGTAAGAGCCTCGGGAAGTCGATGCTCCTCATTGTAGGCAGGAACTATCAGGGAAATGTACTTCTCAGGAGGATCAAAAATTGACGGGCAGGGAACCTATAACAGTTTACACACGAAAATGAGCAAACACATATCGTGCACAACATGACACAGCCCGAGATGGCCTCGACACGAGGAATCAGTAGTACCTTGTTGAGCGAATTGGGGTCCTCGAAGAAGGCGTCTGACACGGCCGACCTCTCCAGCCTGCGGCCGAGATCCAAAACGTCGAACCAGTCAACTCGACGCGCAGATCGCGCGATAAACGAAGAGGACGAGACGGGAAGGAAGAAGCGACTTACGAGTGCATGCATCCGATCCTGCGGATGTGCTCGAAGAAGAAGGCGGCGGCGCCCAGCAGCAGGATGGACACCTGCGCACGAAAGGGGGGACAGGGCGTGAGCACCGCGGCGGGGGGGGGGGGGGGAGGGGGCGGAGGAGCAGGGTTTAAGGAGAAGGCGAGGGAAGTACGAGGGTGGCGATGAGGAGGGTCAGCGACAGGGAGGCCGGGATGAGACCGGCGACGGCGGAGAGGGGCCAGGCGGCGGCCACCATCGCGTCCCCCGGCGGCCGGTGCCGAGTCCACCCGCTGCTATGCTGTGCCTGTTCGCGACTTCGCGTGCGTTTTCTGGTCCTGGAGTTGGGGAGATCTGCAGTAGGCATAGGCCGCGTAGGGTAGACGCTGCCGGCCTGGTTGCAGTTTTTTTTCTTTAGAGATTTTAAACTTTGTTGCCACAAAGATGCTCTATGATTTACCGGTTTACTACTAGTTAGCGTTATAACAGAAATGTGTATTTTTCTAATTTAGTTGTGAGAAAAATATCTTCCAAAGAACCTACAAAGTCCCGGCAACTATAGAGCCTGTTCGGCTGACAGGAAGAATAGTACTTAGCTGGTAGAATGAATAGTGTTTTGTGAAGGAGGATAAGCCAAGTTAGATAAGCCGAACCACCTCATAATTCATAAACGTGGCTAGAATAAAAATATATAAAATAATAGATGGGTTCCCTGCTGACTTCGGTCAAAATAAATCAACAATAATTCTAATTTAGTTAGTCTCCTCGATATCTAGTTTTACATCGCACAGCTCCGCGCCTCGGCCCGTATGTCTCTTCCGGCAATGGGCGTCGTTGGCGGAGGCGTGTGACTGTGACAGAACCGCTCAAATTAACTCCGTATTATCGCATAAACCACTCCTTTTGGTCATTACGCAATAGCACAGAGTTAACTTGTCGTCTCTGCCGGGTCAAGCCCGGTAAATCACTTATAACAAAGGATCGGTAATTGTACATCAAAACTCACGCAAAGGCGAGTCCAGAGATAAACAAGTCACAATTTATTACATTAACTCCATGAAGGGTTATTTATTACAACCTAAGTCTTTTGCATAAAAGTAAATTGTTCATAGTTTATAAATACAGCGGAGATATAACTAAACGATAAAAGGTAACATTATAGGAGGTCATCCATAAATGTTAATAAGCAGCGTCTTCTTCCCGTCCCAAACATCACCTGAAAAGAACAACAAAAGCAAGGCTGAGTATTCTAATACTCGGCAAGACTTAACCGACGGGTGATGGAAAATCACCAACTCTCTAGACATGCAAAGCTTTTTGGCTAGTGGATTATTTTGCTGAAAAGCAACAAAGAGTATGTCCTTACTTTCACAATTTTAGCTCAAATTCTAGTTGATTAACCATTACTAAGTAAGCATCTACAGGAAACATAAGTTGTGCAATACAATTAATCAAGCATCCATATTAATTCTCAATTCCATCATACAGGGAAATAGACTGTATAGTTAAGCAGTCTCGGATAACGGTGAGAGACCGACGATCGATCGCTTAATAACCTTACAAGGTGGACCTAAACACACGGAAAAGTACACACTCCCTGTGTGCACCCACCAGACCGTCCCCAGCCATCCTCGGTTCGGGATCAAATTCCAAAGTCTTTGGTACAGGGCTATCCGGTCACGATACAATACACCCCGCCCGAAGTTCACTCCTGCACCACATTTACTGCAGGCATGGGGACACTTCCCAAGATTAGTGGACCGAGTTCCCTTACCGGATCCGGAAGGTACTAGGCTTACCATTCCCATTTCCGGCAAGTGTTTAGTACGTTCAAAAGCTTAACCATTGACACCTATTGACCGGAGCCGATCCCAAGCTCTTACCACATGAGCATATCAGTTTAAATCTTATGATTCCAACATAGGAACCTACAGCTCGCGAGTGAAGGATTTCACTCGACTTTTAGCAGGTCCTTAAAGCATGGCAACTAACGACCTATCAAGCTCTTATAAGAACATAGGAACCTAGGATCATGCAACTATGGTTTCAATTCAACTCCTGAAACTTAAATGCACAAACATAATATATATATTTGCAGGAAGTTAAAATCATAGGATTATGCTCCGGTGCTTGCCTTTCAAACAGATGTTAGTTCTAGCTAGGCCTTGGGCCGTTCCAAACTTGGTTTGGGTCTTGTGGTACTCCACGACGTCCACTTGTCCCTCGAACGGTCCTTCGCCTTGTTCCGGGACGATCTCGTAGTTACTGACGGGAAATTCTACACGAGATGCATATGCATAAGATTTATTTGTCCAATTTAAATAAGATTTCACATTTGAAACTTAGAGATAAATTCGGGGTTTATGGGTGGCCACATTCACCTAGATATGATATTCAACATACTCTTCCTCTATTAGAGAAAGGTGTGAGCAGGTGATTTTTATTCCTCATTTGATGGTGACTGTGTACACATTTAAGATAATTAATTTATTTTACTTCACCCAGGTAAGGGTGCTGTTCATGGTGTAATTTGGTGAAGTTCACGTATTTAAAATTTGAGTTGCACAAAATGATTTTTGGTTTTCCTTTTTATCCCTTTAATTGAGCTTGATTTATTTCAAAAATTTTATTCAGAAAGACATACACCTAAACTGACCATAAGAAGGTCCATACATGCACAAGGTATACCAATTATACTACTGCACAAAAAATCACTCATAAAGCCCATAATATATCATATGAAGATTATTTAAAATATCACTAGCTACTCATAAATAAATTATTCAAAAAGATGCATACTAGATTCTCAGGTAAAACTCCTACTATAGCAACATGGAAGCTAATGCAGCCTAGATATCAAATTTATACAGCCAAGAATTTCAAAATAACTACACACATGAAAATAGATCTAGTTACGCACGATAAACCATTTGACTAAATTAAACATGTCAAAAGCATACATACTATTTAACATGGGTTCGTCGTCATGACACTGAGCTATGGCAAAAAGATTGACATGATTTGAATAACAGATTAATTTAAACAATTCGGAAACAGGGGCATTGCAAATATCAAAATTAAATCATAACTGCATCTAGAGAATGTACATCTGTGCAGTTTTTGCACCAAACAACAATCATCACCAGAGAAGCAACATATCCAAAATTTGGCAACAGATCACTTCTAGAATTTGAATTATTTCAAATCTAAACAAATTGATGATTTCAAAATATTTTAAAATCTACACCGAAAATTGAAAACTGTCTTTGTATAAAAGTTTCTCCTGGTCATAAGGATCATAACAAAATTAAGTTTGCATTTTTTATGATTTTTCTGTGATTTGTGGTGAATTTTACAAGATTCAGGACTAAGATCTAAGTTTGGGAGATTGTTTTCTTTACATATAGGTCCTCATCTTTTACGTTCAGGCACCTGCAAGTTTCTACATCTATGCAATGTGGTCCCTAGGGGCAGGGGCGGTGCTGCCGGTCGGATTCCGGCGACCTCGCCGGAGTTCTAGGTCGGGGAAGTGCTCAGGAAGATCGAGGGGTTCACCTTGGCCTGGATTGCGAGCTCATTTGGAGACGGGGCGGCTCCGGCAGGCGGCTGCGGTGGTGCCTGGCGGCGGCGGTCGCGGCAGGCGAGGCTCCGGCGGAAAGGAGTGTGGAGGGGGAGGGCTAAGGCGCGGAGGAGCTTGCCTAGGGGTTGATGCGGCCGTCGGAGAGCTCAAACGGCGAGGGAGGCGACCAGACAGGGGAGCTCGGCATGGGGGTGGCCATGGCGCGGCGGCGGCAGCCTGACGGCACAGTCGAGGGTGGCGCGGCACACGGCGGGAGCTCGAGCTCCACCTTTTAAAGGCAGCCGGGCTTGCCCCCTACTCCAAGGCAGCGCAGGGCGTCAGCTTGGGCAGCACGCGAGGCACGGACGGCGCTGGCGCGCAGGGACAAGGCGGCAGCGGCGCACAGAGTGCCGGCGCGTGGACGACGGGATTTGCGGAGTGGATAAGGGCGAGGGTGTGGGCACGAGGTGAGGTGGGACCGGCTGTCGGCATGGCGTGGCGTGGCACAGACACCGGGGCGGGACCCATGGCGCACAATCAGCGCACGCGCGCGACGCGCCCGGCGCGGGAGCTCTGCTCCAGAGCGCCAGACCTTTAGTTCATTTCGATGTAGAGCTCTTTGACCAAAACAAACTCCAAAGTCTTGAACTAAACTTGAAAATCTCCGAATACAGAAGTTGTAAACCAACTAACCAGCTCCAACGTTTACAAAGGGCGACATATGGAAAAGTGTTTAGATTAGCCAGAATCGGACCCCAAAGATCCTGTTTTTCTTGGCTTGGTCAAGATGAGGTCCTGAGCTTTGACTGAGTTTTTGGAGTGTTTCCACTTCGAATTTCAAATGCCACTAATTAGATGAAATGTGTTCCCGGATATTCTTGACAACTTTCATATTGGCATAATTTGAAGTGCTTAAGAAAAATTTTGAGAACGCGCTAGAATACTGCAGTGAGGTCTAGGGTTCTATGGTTTGACTGGGGTTTTGGGGGGTTTGACTCATGTTTGAGGGTTTGACCATGTAACCATGTTTTGTGAACATGCTTAGCTCCATTAATTAAGATGGTTACTATTCCTTAAAAAACCGGGGTGTTACAGTGACGCTGCTCACCGCCGCTCCACTAGGTTATTCCTATAATTCTGATTTTGTTGCATTCACCTCGATGTCTAATTTTACATTTTCCACCTAGCTTTGCGTCACTGCGTGTATCTCTTTTCCGGCGATCGGCGGAGGCGTGTGATGCTGCTCACCACCGCTTGATGAGGGGATATATTAGGGGTGGCCGAATCATCCCTCTAAAACCTTAACACGTGGCAGAAGAGGGCTCACAATGAGCGTGGTCCACAGTTTAAGCAGGGAGAGATCGCCCCGGGCGACCGCCACATCATGCTGCGACCCGTCCGACTAAACCCCCGCCCCCGACAAGGCGGGCGTTCGTCGTATGGATTCTCCGTCCCCGATCACCGAACCCTTCGCTGCCAAGCGACCAACGACCAGGCCTCTCTCCGACTTTCCGAAGTCCTGACTTGGAGAAGGGTACACGCAACCGCCTCGCTGCCTATCCCGAGTCGTACCCTGCTGACTCACCAGTCATCATGAGGGATAGTCGTGCGCCAACCTCCACGGGGGGAACAGTCGGAAGTGTCCCATCGAACAGGAGCTCCACAGAGCACCGGGGTGGCGTCCACCTGCCTCGGTCACATCGGCAACCGCCCACGTGGGAACAGTGTAGGTCGACCCGGCCACAAACTCAGCTAACTCACTCGGTCAACCCAGCGGACTCACCAGTCATCATGCGGGATAGGCGTGCGCCAGCCCCCACGGGGGGGGAGACAGTCGGAAGTGTCCCATCAAACCGGAGCTCCACAATGCACCAGAGTGGCGTCCGCCCGCCTCGGTCACATCGGCAACCGCTCACGGGGAACAGTGCAGGTCGACCGGCCACAAACTCATTTGGGGGCTCGCCCAGGCCGCCTCCGACAACCGGATACTCGTAATCAGAAACTCAGGAGAAGCAACTCGGAGCCAACTGCCCCAGTTGGGCCCGTCACTAACCTCGTCCGCAGCATGGTCAGCCACAGTCGTCGTTCGCCCATCCCGTACGGGAACAAATCAGAAGTCACCACGAGGATTTCGACACTGTAACAACATTCGTGATGCCCATTTTACCCCTTCAACTGTAGTTTCTCCTTGGGCCATAAAAGGAGGAACTTGAGGCCGGGTAAAGGTGGGCGAAACTGAGTGAAAACTAGTAAAGTAGGCACTCGAACAGATTCCAACTCACACACACACGCTCACACTCGCATCACAGGGACTTGGGCACCGCGACCCTCTCCCAATCGTAGTTTGTAACCACTACTATAGCCAATGAGCATAAAGAATGCCATTCCCAACTGGACGTAGGGACCCCCGGTCCTGAATCAGTATAACCCCTGGTGTCTCTTGTGCAACCATCCGGATTCAGGCACACGATCGTACAAATTTACTTGTCGGCGGTAACAAACCCCGACACCGCTCCACTAGGTTATTCATGTTCCTTTCTCCCTCTCTTTTGCATCGATTTGGCTTCCTTGAGTTTCTAGGCTGCGTTCATCAAGCGGTTGTAATCGCACGCACTATAGATTTTGGGGACTGCGCTTGCGGTTTGGAATCGGGGAATTATACCGCTGAGATGCATCGATTTGGCTTGTTTGTGTTTTGGCGTTGGGTCATTTCGGGTGCTAGTCTGTGTGACTGTGATGCCCCAGGTTTTTAGTTAGGGCAAATTAGTGCTAATCACCTCTTTTGACCAAGTCAACACTCATTAGCGGTCAAAACCCTAGTCAAACATCTTGGCTTTGGTCAACTCGGGTCAACCTTTGGCCAAAACCTCAAAAACCTAGTCAACATGATCATTAGTGCCTAATCACGCAAGTTGACTTTTGGTCAACCCCTAAAACCCTATTCAAACCCTAACTCCAAGTGGTCACAACCCTAGTGTCCATACCCTATTTCCTAGAACTTTTGTTGCGTTCCCCAAATTTTCTCTAAACACTCAAAAATCGGCCAATACAAAAGTTGTGCATCTTTTTGAGGGACACAATTTTCCTAATTGGCGGCATTTCAAATTTTGAGTGCAAGATGCTCAAAAAAATTGGTCAAAGTTGTTTTCAATAGTGTTTCGAGGCAAGAAAATCCCAATATTAGCCACACGTTCCTGGTCACATCTTTCACCAAAATGTATGCCGCCCTTTGTAAAAGTTATAGCCTGTACTTCACTCTAAAACTTTCGTATATGGAGATTTTGAACTTCTATTCAACTCTTTAGAGTTTGAGTCATTTGAAAACGCGTTGACCGAATAAAAACCCACCTCTAGGGGCCGGACTCGCGCTGTCCGCGTGACGACCGGCGCCGTGAATCCCGCGCCGCTGCCCCCAGGGGCCCGGATGCTGAGGCCGCGAGGCGGCCACACGTGCGAGCAGGAATCCCTGGACGCGCCCCTGGCCCCGCGACATCCCATCCGCAGGCGCCACGCAGTCGCGCCGGCACCGGCCCCTACCCCTACCGTGAGCGCCGCGACGCTGCTCGGGGTCCCTCCTTTTTCCACAGCGACGCCTTCGCCTCGAAGGGAAGCAACCACCGCCGCTTATAAAAACCAGCCGGCCCTCGCCACGCGTGCAAGAAAGAGCACCCGCCGCCGCTGCCATTGTCGCCGCCGTGGAGTTCCCCTGCCCGCTCGTTTCCCCAGCCGCTCGACCATCCTGATGCCTCCCGTAGGACCCAATGGAGCCATCCGCACCGCCCCTTCTCATTCCCCGCCCGAGCGCTTGCCGGAGCAACCGCTCCTACGACCGTCGCCGCTTGTCTCTGCCGCCCCAGCTCACCGCCGGCCTTCCCGACCCCAACTTCGGGCACAAAACAAGCCGTGGTGAGCTCCTTCCCCCCTCAAACCTCTTCCCCCGCCAAGGGCGCCGCCGGAACTGCCGGATTTCCGGCGAGCCGCGCCGCTCCCATGGCCAAGGGCCACATTGCGAGGCCTTGTTTCTTTCCAGGGAGTTTTATGCAAACTGAGGGCATATCTGTGAGAGAAAAATCTTAGCCGAGGACCTGTCTGCAAAATAGAATCTTAAGTTTTAGTGGGTTTTGGCTGGATCTTAGAAAAATCATAGAAAATTGTTGAAAATGATAAAAAAATGCAAAACCAATTTTGTTGGCTTCCTTACGACCAGGTCTACAACTTTTGAAAATCATGAACATACTTTTGACTAATAGTTTTCGAACTAAAATTCAAACTCAGTTTGACCTACTTTTGTTGTAGTTCAAATTCTAGATGTAATCTTGAGCTGAACTTTGGATATGTTGTTAGAAATGCCATTTGTAGGCTCTAGACCAAAATTTGCACAAAGTTGTTGAGTATATCTTTTAATATGATTTATTTTGTATTTATGCTTGATCTGCTTAAATGATTTTGTAGATAAATATAAATAGATTTTTGTGCCCAACTTCTGAGTATAGTTGTAATCTGACTAGATTCACCTTTTTTGAATTTATCATGATTTTAGGACAGTTAGAAGTATTTATTCCTGACTTATGCTTAGATTTAAATATAATTGCCTAGTTCAAAATCAGAGTAGCCCTAGATGTAATTGTTGGGTGCATAGCCTAGTTTTAGGTCAGAGATGAGGTGAGAGAAAGTTTGGCTCCAGAAGTTGTTTATTTATTTTTATATGCATTTATCATATTTGTGGTAGCTAGAAATTATCATTTTTAGTATAATTAATTTATAGCTCAATTAAATGTGAACTTTTGTGCAGTGGCCTTGTTTAGGTCTATAGAGCATCATTAATTTGTATAGATACACCACCCACTGTATTTTATGAATTAATTTGTGGTTAAAAACTTTGGAATCAAATTAAGCTCCATAATAGGTTTAAATGGGAAAAACCACCCCTACCACCCTTAAGTAACCCTATGGATGTGTTGTGGAGCATGATTAGGAGCTTAGGACCACCCTTGTTGTTTTTGTGATTCCGAATTAAATTATTTGTATAGATGTGCACAGAATCACCATCAAAAAAATAAATAATAAAGCACCACATGTCATTCCTTTAATAGAAAGAGTATGCTAAATATGTGTTTGTCAAGGTGAATATGGCCAATCATACACTCCATGTTTGTATGTGTTGCATAGCATTTTGTTTAATTAATTCCACCACATTAAATGTTGCATATGCATCCCGTGTAGAACTTCCCGGCGGTAACTACTCGCTCGTGCCGGAAGTTGAAGAGGGAGGATCTGACGGGGAGCTGCACTTCGTGGAGGTGAACCAGGACACCGAGGAGCACCAAGCTAGCATTGCTGACGAAGGCAAGCACCGGAGCATTAACCTAAGTATTTTTGAAATTATGCAACTATCTATGTATGTTTGTGCATTTACGTTCAGGAGTTGAAATGAAACCCTAGATGCATGATCCCTAGGTACTTATGCCCTTTTACTAGTATGCGAGGTCGATAGTTGCTATGCTATAGGACCTGGTAAAAGTCGAGTGATGTTCGTGACTCGCCAGAATAGGTTCTTATGTTGGAATCATAAGATCTTTATAAATGGATTGCTCATGTGGTAAGAGCATGGGATTTGGGCTCCGGTCCAATGGCTTTTGTGGGTTAAGTGTTTGAACGTACTAAGCACTTGTCAGAAATGGGACTGGTAAGCCTAGTACCTTAACGAGGTGGTGAGGGATCTTACTATTACTAATCTTGAGATGTGTCTCACGGCTAGCTACCGGTGGTCCATGTGTGATTCTGGGCGCTAGTGTGAGGCGTGCCAGATAGCCTTGTACCAAAGACTGTAAGATTCAACCCTGAGCTGAAGAATTTTGGGAACCACCTGGTTGGTGAACTCTGTGTGAGGGCACCCTTCTGTGTGTTTAGATCCACCTTGCAAGGTTATAAATCAATCGGTTGCCGGCCTCTCACCGTTATCTGAGACTACTTAACCAACTGGCTAGGATATCCCTTATGATGGAATATTGTCAATATTGATGTTTGATTAATTGTATTGCACAACTTATGCTTGCAGTAGCTTGCTCATCTAGAAATGGTAATTAACTAGAACTTGAGCTAAAATATTAAAAGTAAGGACATACTCTTTGTTGCTTTTCAGCAAAAGAACCCACTGGCCAAAAAGCCTCTCATGTCTAGAGTTTGGTGATGTAGTTATTGTTGACATTTCATAGCGCATCTATCAAGAGTGGAATAAATCCCGACCCTGAAGACGGCGCTAGAGAATGCTGGTACTATCAGTATATCAGATGTTGCTCGAATATCATTACCATGGGTGGAGTTAATCTCACTCACGATATGGTCAAAGATAAATCCGCTACATATCATAGCACTACTCGATCTAGGTTGTCATCCCTGACAGTAATGCCACTAAAATGCATGGATTGGTACTCGTACTAATGCCTTGGATCTCTTGATAAGAAAATATATATGTGGATATCCGCAAGTGCACAGATAAGAAATACCATTGTAGCATTTTAACCAGGAGTAAACCAGGTATCGTATTTATATTCTACCACAGGGAAAGAAGTCTTTTATCTTTAATAGCAAGCATATGCATATCTCTTAGTGGTGTAATGTAAAGTGCCAAATATATCAATTTACTGTAAACAGGTGCAAGTCACATAAAGATAATAATAATGATAGCATTGATCAAGTCATAATCATGGTGAACCACTAGATTGTCCCAATATAGACAAAGAAGCGTATTCCTACAGTCTAGTTAGTAAGGATACTCCTTAGTAACTCTAAACTACGGGTCAAAGCATACTATGATTAGTGCAATACATCTAACAATCATGGCGGAAAAGCTATCATACCTATGCATGGGGAAGACTTACTACGGAAGATCAAGAGCAAAACCTGACATAACCGCAGAAGCTGAGCTTCCACTAGTCCTACATACGGGGGGATGGACTACAAAGGACTCAATGGTGCTGTCACCACCACGATCTACCACACGACCCGGCATGTAGGGTGCACTCGCAGGTAAATACAATATAAGCACCACGCTTACACCATCTCTACCACTCACCCATGTTAACAAAAGATCTAGATGAGTGTTATACGAATCCATGCATGAATATAAGAACAGATCTACTATATGCTAGACATGTAATCATAATAAACACTAAACCACATAATGTCGAATATAAGCAATAATATGGATCAAATGTCTTTATAACAATTGTAGAAGATCTTACAATGAAGAACTTACAAGAGCGAAGCTAGATCTGTATCTCAACCAGCTTCTAGACGATCGGGAGCCAAGTAGACGCCTTGCCTCCTCCTAGATCTAGACTAGTTAGCTACTTGCGCTATATGGTGTTTCTAGGGTGTAGGATCTTGACTTGATGACTTGATCTGAAGATGCGATGTATGGGATTCAATGATGTTCTGATCTAGGGGGTCTGGGTCTGCTTATATAGTCCGAAGGAGGTGTCACGTCATCGTAGGATCAAACCGACCTCAATATACGGTTTAGATTGATTCTCATAGGCGGTGGAGGAAGGTTCCAGAAGCAGGGTTGCCGTGGCGATGTTGGTGGGCCCCACTCGGGCTCCGCCTTCGTGTGGTGTCTTCTCGTCCCTTCTAGATGCTTCTTTCTTGTATGCTAAGTCACGTTGGGTTCGGGAGTGTTCCGGAGCCTTCTAGACTTGTTCCTTTTCCTGTTATTCCGATTAGCCCCTGCAAGACATAGAATTCTCCAAAACTCCAGGAAAACTATTAGTGACACCCTATTCTATGTTGGTATTATCAATTATGCCCTTTTCTCATGTTTGGTTGACTTATAAATATATAAGATAAAATGTGTCAACAGTTATCACCCGACGGGTAAGACTTGCTGAGTATTAGTATACTCGGCCTTGCTATAATTTTGTCAATTTCAGGTAATGCTTTTAGTGATGTGTGTCCTGGAGAGATTCCACCCGGCTGGGAGCTGGAATGGGTGGATGACGACGAGTGAAGGCATCATGGACGGCCTCATGTGATGCTTATCGTACCGCGTAGTTGAATTCTGATGTTTTCAAACTCTGAACCTTTACTTATCATGTCATGAACCATAGTTTGTAATAATTAAACCTTAGGGGTAGAATTGGATTTAATCTGTGTAATATACTCTGGACTCGCCTTCGTGTGAGTTTTCATGCATATGTTCGATCCTTTGTTGTTATGTAAAGTGATTTCACTGGGCTGGACCCGGCAACTTACGACGAGATGATACTTTATTATCGCTTAATGACCAAAGTGGATTGGTTTGGACAATAGTACAGTATTTTCTCGACCGGCTTGTCACAGTGACTAGGCTGGGTTTGTCTAGAGGTTGCGACGCATGCACTCTAGATTTTGGGGACTGCGCGAGCGGTTTGGAATCGGGGAATCATATCGCTAAGATGTGTTTGATGTGTTAGTGTGTGTTAACATTTTCATTTTTTTGGACGGAGGTGGTGGTGGTGGTGATGATGATGATGATGATGATGATGGAGCATCTTCTTGTAAATGACAAGCAAAACGTAGTTGATGATGTTGGTGACTTTGATCGTTTCACTTCCTTACATATGATGTGTGCATAACATACTTTCTCGCCTAGACATTGTATCAGCCTTCTGAACCTATCTAGTCTCTCAGAAGTGTCGTCATATCTGGTGTTCAAGCCCCTCTCTTTGCATGACGCTCTGCTTGGTAATCCAGAGACCCAAGAATGCATGAAGATACTCAAATACCACAGTGAAGCACACTCAAAGCCTGTTGGACGTGTCTCTCTCTTTTACCAACATTAGTCAACATATCAGTCAACCTACCAGAACCAGATTTTGATGATCTTGTTGTATTGATTCTAGATTTTGCAACGAAGTTCATGAATAATCGAAGCGTCTTACCACCACATTTGCTCCGATTCCAGCATTTGAGTGTACTTAAACTCACACATTGTGTGCTTAAACATGGGACGACGTTCGTGTCATCTTCCTTAGTTGAGTTGGAACTGTGTTGGGTCAGGATGTCGTCACAAGATATGGTACAAATGATGTTATCAATGTGTCTAAGATCCTTGTTTTGTAAATTGGGAAGATATTAGGTGCAAACCACCATCTCGGTGGAAACGTGAAAACCGCTCTAAACAACACACTTATAAGTCTCTAAAAAATTTGAAATGATGCACATTTATAAGTTATCCATATATGTACTTTGTTGCAAAAGTTGAGATGCAAACTCGTTATATAAAAAAATCATATGAAAAATTCATGTGCATGTGAATTGAAATACACATGCCAGAAATTTTGTCATGTAGTGCACTTGCACTCCAAATTTGTCATTTTCGTATGATTTTTTCTACATTGAGTTTGTATCTCAACTTTTGCAACAAAGTAAATCTATAGATCCACAACTGATGTGCATCGTTTAAATTTTTGTAAAATCTTCTAAGTATGAATTTTAAGGTGGTTTTCACATTTCCACCGAGATGGTGGTTTCCACCGAATATTTTCCATTATAAATTTGGTTACATTGACCTGCCCACAATGTGTAAACTTTATTCCATGTTTCTCAGGTTCATCGCTGATGACAATTAAGATGAAGTTGAGCTGAAATAGTGTCAACCTGAAGCAACTTTACATCAATAAACACACATTTGGACCACATGTCAGCATCAAATGAAAGATTAAGCTTGAAGTCTTGGTTATTTTGGTTTTGAGACGCCTGATTACAAATAGGGAATACATTTAAGGTAAGATAATCATGTTATTTTAAATACAGTCCATGGTTCACCCTTCTAATCTGGCCTACTTAACTTTTGCTTTTAGATTGAAATACCCTTAATTACCGCAAACTAGTGGTTATATTTTGACTGTTACGCTATGATCAAGTCATGTTTTGTCAATCTTATCTTTGTAACTTAAATATGATGTTTACCCAATGTCATTGGTACATAGCTTAAATATGATGTTAGATAATATGTCATTTGCACTATAAAAGAATAGATAGCTCATGTATAGTTAAAAGATTGATATTTTTATTAAATATTTTAAAAGATATAATAACATGGTACTCCCTCCATCATTAAATATATGACGTTTATGACAAGTTAGTTAGTTGAAAAAAATGAACTAATTGTTTCTCCTAAACCTCATATATCTAAGGATGGAGTTAGTTCTAAATTCATTGCATTTAATTCACCATAGAATATAGTTTGGCGGTGAATTTATTTGGTATGGTTTCGCATATATTATCATTTTTATGTAAGTTTGGCAAAAAAAATATCTCCTTCGAGCAACTAAATTATTTAGTTAATCTTAAGCGCCTTTACAAGTTTAAAAAAATATCTCTGGTATTGTTACCTCTTTTTTAGGCATCCAAGCCCAACCTTTTATTTATATCCAAGCCCAACCAAAGGATTCCCCGGAAAATATTGATGAAAGCAAAAGTTAAAATGAAGCCCAAAAGTCAAGGTCGGACCTACTACTCTCTCCATCCCAAAATATAGCTACTTTTAGACTTTTCAAAGTCATTTTTCAATTTTGACCATAAATAATCATAACAACTATTAACATAAAAATAACATTAATAGATTTATCATGAAACTAACTATTATAATATTTAATAATATCTATTTGAAATAAATTACTTTAAGAGATATTGTTGTCAAAGTTGGAAAGAGTTGACTTTTGAAAAGCTAAACCTAGCTATAGGCTATGCCACCATCCAGTTTCCTGGGCCGTAGCTCGTATACCGGCCCGAACCCATGATTTTTTATATTTTTCTTGATTTTTCAAAAATAAATGACAGTTCCAAAATTTGTCAAACTATACTATTGCTGCCATACCATACGGCGGTTAGGAGCCAACCGCCGCATGATATGGCGTTTAGTGACGTGTCACTTGAGAAGGAAGCTAACCGTCGTACCATATGGAGGCTAACCTAAATGCTATATGGTAGGGTGGTTAGCCTCCTACCGCCCGGCCCATGCAGGACTGAACGCTATATGGCACGACGTTAAGGGCCTACTGCCATATCAAATGCCGTTTGTTTTTTTTTTGGATTGGACTACAGCAAATGAAATTGCAAGTTTCATCACTTAGCGTAGGAGACTTATATCAAACAACCACACAACTTTGCAATGGCACATACGACACTTCTACTACTCTAATCATACGCCTTACCTAGTCCTAACATGCCTTAGGGAATATACGAAACGATTACAACATTAGTAACTAGTCTACTGAATTTTTTTATATTTAATTTTTCGCGATTTTGCAAAAATAAATGCCCGACCCTCAAATTAGCAAAACTAGTCTACCACCGCCCTTTGAAACGGCGGCTGGTACCTGCCGCCCCTTGAAATGGCGGTTAGTACCCTAATTACCGTCAGTAAAGGTGGTGATGATGTGGCCCGGGGCGCGGCGACCGGCCACCGCTGCAAATGGCGGTAAGACCAGCCGCCATTTGCTAGGGCGGTTGGTTGGGTCTCAGTCCGCCGGCAGCTGGGGGAAGGATCCAGCAGCTGTTTGGAGAGGCGGTTGGGGCAGGGCCAACTGCCATTGGCAAAGGCGGTAGGTTTTTTTCAAAATTAGGGTGCAACTTTCGAATCTAAATGACAGAACTGAAATTAAAATAAGACACACACAAATTTGCAATGGCACATACGACACGACTAGTAACATAACAATGCATCGTTGCTAGTGCTAACATGCCTTAGGGGATTTAGAAATTTGATTACAACATTCCTAATCTAGTTGTACGAGTACTGCCCGGAGAACAAAGAGCCGTCGGAGTACTGGGACGACATGTAGTAGTACCCCACCTGGGGGTGGAGGTGAAGGTGGAGGGGACCAATGTTTTGGGGGAGCTGATCTTCTTGTGGCATCCACAAGTGCAGGTCGAATGTGTGCAACATCGATCGTCGCCTGCACTAGACGATGGATCTGGAGAAGCCAGTGCCTCCGATAGCCGTCGCTTCAGGTTGTAGATCACGACCTCCTCGAGGTAGTCAATGTACTTTTGATAGATTTCAATAGCTGGGGGATCCACCCATTGCGAGAAATCACAATCCCCTGGTTGGTGGGAGTACCGCAAACGACAAGAAAACATTAGCAAACCAAAGAAAGATGATGAGCCAATATCATGGACATTACTCACCCATGCGTCTGGGCAGTGCCAGAAGCGTCGACCGGAGTTGTTCCATCCCTGGTAGACTTGCATCACGCAAAACTCATCGTGTGAACACCTTGGCCACAACACCGATTACTTGCATCACGCATGGAAGTGAAGTCACTCTTATCTTTCAGTGGAAAGTCGTCCTTGAAATCTGGATCTTGCTCACTCCACAACTCAGGGTCGAAACTGTGTTCATCCCCACTCCAGGAAGTCATTGTTGAATGCTATGAGAAGGCAATGGAGTGAAGGGTGGTATGTATAGGCAGAAGAAGAAGGTTAGGTGGTGGGCCGTTCGATCCGTGGGAAGGGAAACACAGTAGTGTCTCAAAGAAAACACACCTTAGTACTAGGGCACTGTTGCGCTGTGGGGCATTTGATCCGTGGGAGGGAAACCCAACAGTAACTCAAAGGAAACACATCCGACTCTATATGTTGCAGTCACTCTAACGAAGCACACCTTACAGAGAACACACTCTAATGCACTTCAATTAAAGTTTTTAAGGGTACAAATCGACTCTAGTTGACGATGACATTAAATCTGGAATTATTTGATACAGTCGGACATCACGACTAATACTATAGGTCTACAGAGTACAACAGGGTTATTTTCCCTTCCTGATGGCATCCGACCCAGCTTCCTTGGCTCGGCGAGCCCTCTCCCTCCTCCCTCTCTCTATCTGCTTCACGGACCTATGCCGCTTCACGTTCTCTCGTCTCCTGGCAATTGCGAAATTCTTTCTGCTCCTCATTCTGTTTTTCTCTCTTTTCCCCCTCAACCATGCGGAACCATATCTCCCTTGCACAGGCCGCCCCCTCGACGTACCTCTTTTTTTTTGCTCATCTAATTTCTTCTAAATCTCATTAAAATCTCTTCTGATTCTGCTCACATAACCGCTTGAACAATTTAGTCAATGCTTTATTCTTGAAATGGCCATGGAAGTTTGCTCCCATATGCCTAACACACCACCTGCTATGAACATCTGGCCACTGTGCTGTTCTGTGACGTTCTTAAAAAGCAATAATCACTATTAACAAATAAATCTAGTGACTAAAAAATCTTATACCATCAAATCTACACTAAAACTGCAATTTCATTCTATCATCTACTTTAAATCTACTTAATCTATTGAATCTACACTAATTATATCCTCATTATATTTAAGTACATAGATTAACAGAGTTAAAATAGCGTAGTACCTCCAATGTGACGAAAAACCCGCAGAATTTCGCACCTTCCACCACCTTCCCCTCACTCCCTTCTCCGCTCCACCTCTCTTTCTTTTTTTCCGAATTCTTATGACATTTTCGGTCGAAATTCGGCGTTTTATAGGGGCGGGGAACCAACTGCTGTATGCCCGTATGCCTGCAACCGCCTGCAAACGTCGTGCCATACGGCGTTTGGTCTAAACGCCATACGTTACGACGTTTGGAGGGCAGAGTATGACAGTTATACCTCCTAGTACGTGCGCCCGTTCAAACGCCTGGCGTGTGACCTAACCGCCGTATGGTATGACGATTGGTCCTGCAAACGCCTCATGACATGGCACAATAGTATAGTTTTGTCAAATCTTTAAATTGTCATTTATTTTTGAAAAATCTGAAAAAATAAACATAAAAAATCCGAACCCATCCAGCCAGTGGCTCGGGCGTGAAACGTGGATGCGTGTGAAAACGGTAAAAACACCGGTCCCAACAGAGGGCCCAAGCGGCAGCGTCTCGCCCGGCTCCGTACTTCTACGGCGGCGCACCAACTTCCCGTGCTTTTTTCCCCCCAGGGAGGCGCAACACGAGGACCGGAAGCGGCGGAACCCGCGGTTGCTTGCCCCAGGAACACACGCATCCCTTGCCCGCCATTAACTGCTCTGCTCCTCTCTCGCTCGGCTCACACTCCTCCTCCCTCCCCAAAAGCCTCACGCACTCCACCACGCTACCTTCCATCCCTCTCTCTGTACACCCATCCGCGCTCCGCTCCGCGACTCGCGCCCTCCCTCCCTCACCAAAACCCTAGTCCGGCGGGGGATCGCGCTGCGCCTCCGGTGGGCGACGGCCCACCGCGGGGGTCGAGGCGTGGCGAGCGGGGTGGCGCTCCGCTCGTTTGATCCGATTGGTTGATTGCCCCCCCCCCCCCCCCCCCGCGCCCTCGCTGTTGCGCTTCGGTTCGGCGGCGCGCCGTGGCGCGGGAAGGCCGCGGGAATGGGGAACTGCTGGGGCGCGCGGATCAAGGATGGGAGCCCTCACCCTGGCGCCTCAGGTTCGTCCTCCTCCTCGCGGTTGTTTGGTGCTGTTGGTTCATGGGGGGGGGGGGGGGGGCGTAGTACACTAGTACGAGGCGGAGTTTGGATGGTCTGTGCTTGCTAGTTGCGCGCTCCGATCAGGCGGGAGGTTATGAGATGGCTTGATTCGTTGCGCTGGAAAGCTTATTGCTATATGATGGACTTACTTGCATGATGGCAGTACAATAATTGAGACGTTTAATCAGATACGTTGCTTTGCAATAGAGGGAATGGTAATCAGGATATGTATGTAATGGTATGCTTCCAGTGTCTCCATGTGTTCAAGGTGCTAACTCCGATGATGATCAGGACATGTATATAATGGTATAGTCTTTGTTCTGTTAGATGATCTCAACGTTTCAGCTGTCCCGCCAACCTCGATGTGGTCTGTAAGGCATCGCAATCACTTTACAGTCGTTTTTCTGAAGCAAGCTTGGAACCTTGAGGTTTGGTACTTTAGGTAGTTATGTACTTGTGCAAATGAAGAGCTTAAGCTTTATTAGATGATAGGTATTACCTTATTTCATATGGTAATGGATAGGACATAGGCACATAAATGCTCCATTCGTCACATGATGTCTCACCGGAACCTCATCAGTAGTGGTTCTTTTGCTATCTGCTTGGTAGCATTTGTCCTCTTGAGATGACATTACTAAGCAACACGAGGTTGACTTTATTGCAAAAGGTTGTGTTAATATCTTAAATAGTACTTTGCGTTGACTACTTACATGTCTAATTCCAATCACCCTGGGTTATGTTGTTGGCCAAGGTAATATATGACCGAAGTGGGACTAATGCTGTGGTAGAGCACTTAGTATGCTTGGCCACTATTTGACACTTTATGCCGTTGACATTCGCTGTTCACATTTTCCACTTCGCAGAATAATTCACATGGACCAAGGAAAAATAATATTTAGGGTTTGACTGGTTGTTTCTCTATTGCTACTGTATTTTTATTTATATTCTTAGTTTACATCGTTGATACGAGATTAGGGAAAACACCCAAGTTCTACCTTGATTTATTTTGACAAGTGTTATAGATGTGCTAGTAGTATCAACCAGCTCACATCAGATAGTTCTTGTAACTGTTTATTACATATTTCGAACAGTTGGTGACCGTTGTATTAATGATGACTTTTATTCTCTTTCATGATGAAAGTTACGAATTTTGTTGTGTTACCATATGTACCGTTCATAAGTTAATACTTAATAGTTCATGATGTACTGATCAAATTCGATCGAGAGGAATAAGCTATTTGAGTCTACAAGGATCATGATTTATGTTCCGTTATGGCTGTGACCGTTTTATGTAGGAAAACTGCTTGTATTTCCTCTCTTCCCGCTCATTTTGAACACTTGCTCTACCCCAGTCATCACTTTGACTCCTACAGACAAAGTTGGTCCCTGTTACTGTAGTCCGATTACCTCCTAGGAGGTACGAGGTCAAATAAGTCTTGAGCCATTAAGTTTTAGGACAAACAAAAAAAAATCTTAGAAGATACTGGCTATTCAGGTTACCTCACACCAAATCATGCATGCTGTTAGTTCATTCCCTGAGCACGTCTATGGTTTACATGGCCGCATGCATGTATGCATGATCTTCTGCATCTCTTATTTCTTTGGCATTTTGCTCTATCTAGTTGACTGCAAGAGTGCATGCAGATAACTAGATAAGAAATTATCTGCCGCCAAATTTAGAAACTCGTACATTTTGTTGAGGCCACCAAAGGAATGGCTATGGAATCGGATTGTAATCATGCAATGATGATTACATTGGTTGGATTGGGAATACATAGTGTACATGAGTTACAACCGGGGAAACAGACAAAGTTAAGGTTTGGAAATTGTACTATTGTCGTGATGTGCCATTGCAGATCCTGTACGCATGATGCTGCATGCACACAAGGAGTGGACAGAGGAGTAGCCGATGTGAACATGCAGCTGACGTGCACTGTTGTCGGGATGTGCCATTGCAGATCCTGTATGCATGATGCTGCATGCACACAAGGAGTGGACAGAGGAGTGACGCTGAAAAGGGAAAGGCTCAGTATCTCGCTAACAGCTCTTGAACTCATGATAAGTGAGGGACAGTCTGCTTAGTTAGCCCCTAGCTGACAGCAAATTTGTTGGGCCTTCGTGCCAAGACGCATATGCGGTGGTGGCAATGGCTAGGAAGGTCACGTAGAGCATGGCCAGCAACACTATCATAAATAATCCGTTACGTACTTGCTATCGAAACAGTTGGATGTCACTTAAGGAAGTTAGACCTCCCAAATTGGTCATACGTTATGTTATGAAGTTACATCTGATCGGTTGATTTTTCCCATTTATTTCCATTTTTAAATAACAATATATAAAAGCAAACTATAATAATTGTGTTCATCATATGGATGGACTACAGTCATTTGGGAGTGTCATAGTGAGAGCCATCAATGTTTTATGCTCATGTAGGCAAATGGTTGCTGGAGCAGATTCTTGGACACTTTTAATGCTACAATTTGTGCCAAAGATGGCAACTGCTATTGGCTATCGTCTAACTCTAGGTTTTGTGTCAATCATAATGGTGACCAAGTAGTGATTGCAATATCCAGTTCCTTGTCTAGTGCCTCATTTTCTGTTTAAGTGGTTCTTTCTGGGTTGTAGGGATATATCACTGTGAACTTTATTCGTCCAGCACACTTTTGTGGAGAATATGAGGCTTTGGTTTGATCTTTTCTTGTACCATTTGTTTCTGTATAATATTTACAAATACATGATCTGCAGGGATTTTCTCAAAGAGTGGTGGCAAGGATGGGAGTAGGCTTAGCGGCTGTAGTAGTCGAGCCTCTTCAGCTTCCATGCCTCCAAATGCGAAGACCGAATGTGAGATCCTGCAATCTGCCAATGTTAAGGTCTTCAGCTTCAGCAATCTCAAATCAGCCACAAGGAACTTCCGTCCTGATAGTGTGTTGGGTGAAGGAGGGTTTGGATCTGTCTATAAGGGATGGATCGATGAAAATACATTAGCACCGTGCAGGCCTGGCACGGGAATTGCAGTTGCTGTGAAAAGGCTTAATCAGGAGGGTTTGCAAGGACACCGAGAGTGGTTGGTGAGTATAATGCAACTCAACTTTATGCTACTGTTCTGAGAATTCATGATAGTTTCAGATTCGTTTGAAGTTTTGTCTTGTACCCTCCCTTTCTCTGCTGACTTGATTACTATACTAACATGGATAAATATTGTGTTCGTAGGCGGAAGTTAATTACCTAGGTCAGTTTTGTCATCCCAACCTTGTCAAGCTAATTGGGTACTGCTTAGAAGATGAACACCGACTGCTAGTGTACGAGTTCATGCCTCGTGGGAGCTTGGAAAATCATCTCTTTAGGAGTAAGTTACTCAGGATCTAGTGTTACTGTTCTCTTGTTTTTCGTTCATATTACAATGCTACTGTGCTAATATGTATTCTGATTTGTAAATTGCTGTATGAATCCTTGTAGGAGGCTCGTACTTTCAACCTCTTTCATGGAACCTAAGAATGAAGGTTGCACTTGGAGCTGCGAAAGGACTAGCTTACCTTCACAGTGCAGAGGCAAAAGTCATTTACCGAGATTTTAAGACTTCCAATATTCTACTTGACACAGTAAGTGATAAAAAATCTTCATTGCTGTATACTTCGCTGCAACTTTTGTATGCTCTACTGAAAGGGGTGCATGGTGTTAATGTGTAGGACTATTCTGCAAAGCTTTCTGATTTTGGATTGGCGAAGGATGGTCCTGTTGGTGAGAAGAGCCACGTGTCCACAAGAGTAATGGGAACATATGGTTATGCAGCTCCTGAATACCTTTCAACAGGTAACCTTTGTGCAGATCTTGGTAGTTCCATCCAAATTTCTCTAGATTTGGATGCCCTGATTTAGAAACTGCATTATGTGAACAAATTAACTAGCGTCGTGCATCAAATACTGCCAATCAATCTAAGTCCAAAAGGTATAATTGCTGCCATACACCCCTGCATGGAAATTGCAATTTTGGCACATTATCTACTTTATTGAGTTGGTTAAGGTTTTGGTGCCATGGCTTACGTGTGTAATGGAGTGAGAACATAACATAAGGTCATGGATGCTGGATCTTATGTTTGTGGCATTCTTGTATATCGTAAACAGTTTCATGCCGCCACATTAGGTGCTTTCTAAATTCATCTCACTGCACATTATGTTGAGATGCTGTCCTGTAGGCAAAGAGCATCATTTTACTTTGATAACCTTGTATCAACATCTCATTCAGTATCTGATATGGATCTCTTTTTTTGTATGATGCTGCACTTTCAGGTCACCTAACTGCAAAGAGCGACATCTACAGCTTTGGAGTAGTGCTTCTGGAGATGTTGTCAGGCCGCCGTGCCATCGACAAAAACCGTCCACAAGGGGAGCACAATCTCGTTGAATGGGCTCGACCTTACCTGACACATAAGCGCAAGATATTCCGGGTCCTGGATACCAGGCTGGAAGGTCAATACTCGCTCAACGGTGCACAAACAATTGCCACCCTTGCTCTTGAATGCCTATCCTACGAAGCTAAAATGAGGCCATCTATGGATGCTGTGGTCACTATCCTTGAAGAGCTTCAGGACTCCTGTGAAGCAGAGATGCATCAAGAAACAAAGGCCGCCACCAAACAGACGTCTGCTGCTGTGAGTGCCAGCAAGAGCAGCCACAAGCCTCGCCGGAAAAGCTTGGGAGGGACGAAGGAGACCGTTGGCGCGAACCCAAAACCATTGGCTCATTCTCGTTAGCGAGGGCGTAGCTTGATCCAGTTGTTAGCTAGATTGTAGCTTGTGAATATGATGTGTATATTGAGGGCAATCGGGCCTTTTGGCTACAAGTCGTTTCGTCGTTCACATGAGCTGTTCGGTTTCAGCCGAACGTGAATGGGATTTGTATGTCGAAACTCATGGCATCAGTGAGAAGCTCATGTTTTGCAAGCTGTTGATGATTGTTCAGCCTTTGTTCCTGGTTATAGCCTGACAGCCTGCAGTGTTCATCAATCTGCCAGATCAGATCTTTAGTTGTGTTGACTGTCGTGCAGCCAGGATACATGCATGATACTCCGGCGTGAATGTATATGTATGATGCTGACGGCCGCACTGCCTTGCCGATCGAAATTTCCGGCGTGAGTATCGTTGAGATTGCACTGGCACCTACCAGCAGGTCGGACATTGCGATCCCCGTTTCCATGCCGGAAGAACTGAAGAAGCTCCTCTGCAGCAACCAGCAAACCATGCCACTGTTTCCGGCAACACCACAGCGCCTGACGACAGCAACCTCACCTGTCACGGGAAGTCGTAGCATTCTGGATCACTCCACGAACGGCGTCAACACGTAACTCCCATCACGCCGAGGACCTGGCCCAAGTCCGGCACCGGTAGCATCATGCGGCGAGGCCATGCATGCCATGCCCCGAGACGGCGTGGTCGGTGGCGCCGTCGCCATCACGAGCTCGACCCTGGCATCCAAACTCGAGCAAGCAAACAAAGAACTCATCCCCAAAGCCGCGGCGCGCTTTCGCTTTCATCTTTATCCCTTTGACGCATTTTCATTTCAGCACAAGGGGATATGATACCAGCATTCACGCAAAGGAGCCCGGCAACGAATCGCCGCCGGTCGTCATCGTCATCATGCGAACATCACATCAGTTGCTTAAGCAAAGTACTCCATCACAAAACAAGGAAAAGTGAACAACAGTAAGCTTCTGGTAGCACTTAAAAATTCAAGTCCATGATGGATGGATAACACGGCGTGTCATGGAGACAGAAGACACGGGACAAGCAGCTGCGGGCTACACTCACCGCACCAAGTTTTTGAAGCTGCAGCTTGGCAGCCACTTCAGCCACTCCGCCAACACAAATCACCCCCCACAAACCAAAGGCTTAACCTCAAACAAGATCCATAACCACACAGTAGGGTAGCCATAAGCAACGCTGATGGAGCAGAGAGAGTACTAGGGACAGACTAGTTTTGACGGACAAATATACCCTAATCAACTCTAGACTTTCACCCCGTCTTTCGCCCCCTCGTTCAGAAGAAAAAGCTTCCTTTCAGAGAGGACTTGGACCCTCCGGATCAAGGCGAGGAGGATGCGCGAGCTTGGACGCGCATTCCAACCCTAACCCCACGCTTAATGACTATACTAATTACGTATAAGAAGACATTAATGGCTTCTTTTCCTCCAGTCCCAACCACAACGCCGGCGGCAGAGGACGGACGATGATGGATCAGACCCTGAAGTTCTTGCCCTCGAAGGTCTGGCCGAACTGCCAGTTGCGCGGGGCGGCGTTCCAAGAGGTGGAGGTGCGGCGGTCGCTGCCGGTGACGCGGAAGGAGAGCGCGTCGCCGACGAGGATGGAGTTAGACTGCCAGTTCTGGCCCCAGTTCCGGGACATGGGCATCCACCCGGTGCCGGAGCCCTTCACGCTCGCGCGCACGATGTCGCCGGCGCCGGCCACGTTGGTGATGAGCACCAGGTTGAAGTAGCGGAAGCCGTTGATGGTGAACCGAATCCCGCCGGACTTGCGGCACGGCACCCTGCAAACAAAGACCATCACCACATTTCTCCTTCAGTAAAAACAGCAGCAGTGTTTTTTCTTTTCTTTTGAAGTAAAGTGTTTTTTCTTTTCACAGCATCATCATCAAATAACCAATCAATCAGTAAAAGTTTTGGTGATCAGCAAGAGAATTAACAGAGGGAAGATGCATTAATCTTTCCTAGGGGCAGAACGGTGAAAGCAGCAAAACTTGCTGTAGAAAAAGAGAGGACGGGACAACCACCACGGTCAGGAGGTGCAGCGCAGGCGGCAGAGTGGCAGGACCACGCGTAATGGCGGAGCTGCAGGACGGAAGGACGAGACAGCCCCTGGTCTTTACAGGTCACGCGGGTACCGGGAGGCCGGAGAAGCCAAGGGCAAAACGGGACATTTCAGGCGTGGACGGTAGAACCGGAAAAGCGGCGGCACGGTACGGCCGGAATCACGGGTGTGTCCCCCCGGCGGCCCAAAGTGAAAAAGGTCAAAGCCTGTGCCGTGCCCTACCACTACTAGAGTGGAATACTGTTCCTGGTGTTCCATGCAGGCAGTGCTGCTGCTGATGGCTGATTAGAACCGATGGAGCAGAATGTCAACAAAACAACCTTCTAAAATGGCTGTTTCGTCGGAACGTGAACAAGAAAGGTTACTTGCCACTAGTATAAACTGCGAGCTGATCTATCCATCCATCCATGTGACATGCCGGAATGGTTCGCATCGCACAGAATTCACACGGGAAATGGCAACCTAATTCTTCAGATCTACTACTACCAAATTCAGAGAAATCGACCATTGCATGAACTAGGAAGGTGCTCTCTACTACTACTCCTAGTCTCTAATGCTTTCAATCACAGAAAGAGGGCAGGACAGGACGAAGTGATCCCTGCCCTCCATTTCCAGCTCTGTACCAAATCACCTTTACCACGCACGGCACAGTACAGGATTTCGCCTCGCGTTTGCTCTCCAACTCTCCTCCAAGCAAAGGAGCGCACCCGTTCCCCGCCTTTACAACCCGGATCCGGTGCATATTCCCATGACCCGCGCCGGGGGGTAGTAATTGCCGGGCGCCGTGATCACGGCGGCGCGCCGGGCAGGGAATCAAATCGGCCATGCCGTGCAACCGAACCGGCCACGGGCCACCCACCGGCGACGGGGCCGATGAAACGGCAAAGGGAAAAGCAACGGACGCGGGTGGGCGTTACTACTACGGGACGACGGCTGTGACGGAACGGAACGCGTCACGGAGGCTTTCTTCTTTTCCCCACCACACCAGCAGTGCAGCTGTGCAGTGCAAGGCTGCAGGCCGAGGCGCCGCCTCAAAAGGCGTGTGGGGAGAGAGAGAGACAGGGAGGAATCTTGAATGCAGACGAGCAGAGGCCATGGAGATGGAGGCATGGAGCTCTCTGCTCTTGCCCCTACAATGGAGTACGGAGAACTAGTAAACAAAAACCCACGGTGCTCCGACCAAGGCGAATGTCTGCGTGCACCGTCGCCCCCCACGAACAAAACCAAGAGACAGGCATCGGAGGACGCGTTTACCGGCGGTAGGAGACGGGGACGATGCCGGCGCGGTACTCGGCGATGTGGAGGAACATGGGCATGGCGAGGTCGAAGTGGGGGCGGGGAGGGTTGCACCACCCGCCGTCGTCGGAGGGGAGGGCGTAGTTGGGCGGGCAGAAGTTGGTGGCGGTGACGAGGATGGACGGGCTCCCGGGGTGGCACCACCGCCACCCGGGCTGGTTCTCGCACTTGATCTCGAAGCAGGCGCCGCAGCTCAGCCCTTCGTTGAACAGCGCCGTGCTCAGCGCCGCGTTGTTCACGCCGTACCCCTGGCTGTAGAGGTTGCCGTACCCGCACGCGCCGCCTGCAAACGCAAACGCAACGCAACGCGACGGGTTGAGTTCCCTGTTCTCTTCTCTCGAGACGACGAGGCACGATCGAGAGCAAACAGCAGGAAGGGAACGGAGCGGAGCGGAACGGAACGTACCCATGGTGCCCGAGGCGTCGCTGCCGCCGTAGAACGTGGCGTGCGCGCTCTGCCAGGCGCCGCCGCCGTACACGCCGGGAATGCGGGCGGCGGCGGGGGAGACCAGCGCGGCGAGCAGGAGCAGCAGCGCCGGCATTGCCGCCATCCCGTTCCCTTCCTCCTTCTTCTTCCCTCGCGACTCGCCGCGGTTGCACTCGCCACAGGGACCGGGCGGCTTTGGCTGTCAGTTGGCGGGCCGGGAGAAGCACAAGAAGAGGTGGTGGGGTGGGGAGGGAGGCCAAGAGCGTGGGTGGTATTTATTATGGCCCTCTCCTGGGTCTCCGAGGGCAATCTGTCTACTACGCGTCTGCGTCTCTGCCCAGTGAAAACAAAGGCCTGTTTAGTTGGCTGAAAATTTGCTTTTTTAACTTCTGGAACTCCTGTAACACACTGTAGCATGTTTCGTTTGTTTGTGGTAAATATTGTCCAATCATGGACTAACTAGGCTCAAAAGATTCGGCTCGTGATGTACAACAGAACTGTGTGATTAGTTAATTTTTTTACCTACATTTACTGCTCCGAACATATGTCTTTTAGTGTATTTAATGTGATGTGATGGAGAGAGAGTTGAAAAAGTAGCAAAATTTTTACTAAATTTCAGCCAACTAAACAGGCCCCAAGAAACGAGCGCGGAGGGGGGGGGGGATGCGATTGATTGCCGGGTTTAGCAGATGATGCCGGGAAGGTGAACTGCCTGATGGCGTGGTGCGTGCTGGCAGCAGCAGTGGTGGCGCTGTGCGCCTGTGCTCTCTTCTCCAGTTCTGCCCCTGTGTTCTCACCCCAAGGGGCAGTTCGGACCTTTCCCTTTTATCTTTTTTCAGGTTTGTTATCTTTTTTTTTATCTCTGCCACTATCACTGTTTGGTTCATGGACGGCCGGAGTAGCAGCGGCACACTACTGACTACTCGATGGCGCTTGCCGCGGCCCTGTCGAGTGGGGAAAAAAATGTCACGCCGACAATATAGTTCTGTGATCTAGAGTAGGGGTTTAGCTGAACATTTACGTGGCGGCTGATCGCTCGAGCCCTATTCGTTTGGCTTATCAGCCACCAGCCAGCAGTACTTTTCTCTCAGAACAAATCAGCTACCAGCAACCAGTCAGCAGTACTTTTCTCTCAGAACAAATCAGCACCAGCCACCAACCAAACGAACAGACTGGAGCAGTACTCTTCTACCAAATTCTTGCAGTAAATCAACACCACACAGCAATAAACCGGATTGTTTGCATTTCACGAGTCAAAATCCGCTGGCCGTACTACAGCCAGTAATTGTGCTGGGCTGGTGGCGTCACGCTCATTCGTCCGGGTGGGCCCGCAGATAATTAATCACGGTTAGCTGAAGGAGAAATTTTTAGAAATAAATAAAATGGGATATTCAGGAGATAATTTACCCCCCCTCGCCGCCGTGCTCCGGGCTCCATGATCCCAACGGTAGTGGCGCCATGATTCGGGGGGCTCCGGCCGAGGAGGCAGAGCGGACCGGACGGCCTCCCACCCCAGGTCACGGATCGATCACCCGCACGCCGTCACGCTCGCTCGCAGTCTCGCACAGTGCCACCGGGACCGACCGGGAGGGGAGACCAAAAGCATAGCGCTGGGCCATCGGTGCCCGTACCCCCATGGACGGTCGGGGCCGCCGCGACGCTTTGCGTCCATCGCAAGTTGTGCGCCGCTCGCCGGCGCCGGCCGGCCGGCCGGGCGGTGGTGGCCTGCGCTAGGCAGGCACCGCCTCTGACGGCGCGAGTGAATTCGATCAGCTTTTGGTACGTTCCTGCTTCTTTCCCCTTTTTCCACGATGTTCCTGGGGGTCCCCTGTTCTGTTCTTGTGTGTCTGCATTCTGCAGTCTGCCGACGGCCGGAGCCCGGAGGAGGAGGTCTCCTTTTTGTCGCCGCCACGGCGCCACCCAACCGAGTCCTCTTCTCCTTTTGCTCCGGCCCGGCCAGCGGCCGCTCCTGTGCTTCGCGCGCGCTAGCCGCGGCGGCTACGGTGTTAAAGTTCCCAAGCCATGAAGCTAAAATGCCATGCGAAAGCAAATGTTTTGAATAAAAGGCGCCGGAAAATGTGGAGGGAAAGCAGGTTAAGGCGCGCCGTTTCGGATTCCGCCGGCCGGCTCGCCGCTTAACCGTCGTCCCGAGCCACTGGTTTTCATCGCACACGCTGTTTACCAAAACCATGAGCGATCACGCACGTCCAAAAACCACACACATGAACGATCAAAACATCAGCTACGACATGCATAGGCCTTGGGTGGGGGGAAAATACAAGGATGTCTTGTACACACGCATGCATCGCCATTGGCAAATGATTGGGAGACGGTGGCGGTGTCACTGCAAAGTTGCAATCGCCACACATGCCTCCGACTGAGCCAACGTAGAGTAGAGTGGCCCTGGGGGTTACCCCGGATGTATAGGGGGGTTGGTGTATGAACTAAATTTGACGATGCATACAGGCGGTTGATGCGGAGACTGCGATCGGCGTCCACCGCCCCGATCAGATCATGGTAGATGCGCAGCCGCAAATGTGTGCAAAGTTGAGAGACCGGCCACAGATTCATCTGCTCATCAGCTCGGTACGTACATGCTAACAGCGTCACATGTCACGTGCTTATTACCGGCTGTACGTACACACACGATCGACGGCTACTATGAATCGTCTAGTAGCGAATTAGCGATAGGCCGATGATGGCATGGCTTGGCTTTTTTTGCAAGTACGGTGGGTGTTAATTAACACACGTGCATCGGTACTGCCAGTTTTTTACACCGTGGACCGTGCTACCAGTAGTAGTACGACCGGATCGGCGGAGCGCAGTCTTGGCTTTCTCTAATTCTCTGCTGCTGCGATTCAATTTCACAGCTCGCTCGCAACGAGAGCAACCAAGAAGAGGCATGGGTTTTCTCGAGCCGGAGAAAATGCTCGGTGGGTGGCGCGGCCCTACCACCGTAGCCTTGGATCCCTCTGCGCTGCTGCGCGTGTTGATCGACCGCCGCGGCACCGTGGCGCACCCGCGGCCTCAGCTCTATTTACTCCCCGTGCACCCGCCCACGCCCTACGCCATGTCCCTCGCCTCGCCTCGGCCTGGAAGCCCTCCATCGATCGCCACACGAGACCGCGGCACCGAATTGATCAGGCGCGCGCGGCACACATGGTGAAGGGATTAGGGGGGCTACGCTAGCACAAACAAAATTTTCTCCGCAAAACAGGAACTGCTGCTGTCAGAGATCACAGGATTACCACTAGACGCGCAGTTGCAGCGGAACCGTCTCGATGAAGACGAACGCGTCGAGGTAGCAGGCAGTGCAGTTGCTCACGTCCACCTTATCCTTCACGTTCGGTTCGTCCTTGTGCTCCAGACGTAGCACCTCCAAGGTATCCACACGTACGGGAAAGGAACGCCGATCGTAGATGTACTAGCACCTCACGAACGATCACGAACTGGAGGATATATAGATGGAGGAGGGGCTGCAGAAATCACTATTCACCCACGGTTACTGTTCACCGCGGGGTCACTGTAGCGTCGCGTCTACTGTAGCGGCGGTGGTACTGTAGCAATGATTAGGGTTTTCCCTTCTCCCCACCTTTGTATATGTAGAGGTCACTGATCGGCCTTTCAACCTTTGCGGCCCATGAAGACTCTAGTATCCTAATGGATCAAATCCATCAAGCTCATTAGTGAATCCAATCCAATTGGCTCTAGGGCATATATCCAACAGTCTCCCACTTGCACTAAAGACAATCACATACGCAAGCTTTCTAATGTTCCAAACCCCTTAAGTGTGTGACCCTATAGGTTCACGCACACATAGACATGGCCCGAGTACTCCTACTCGACCAATAGTTGATAGCGGCCTCTAGCAAGACTTGTCAACTCCTATGCATACGTAAAGATCTTATCAGACGAACCACACATCGTTTCATACATGCTATTCCCTTTGCCTCACGATATTTGGTCTAGCTCCAAGCTGACCTCTCTTTCTCGATACCGTGATTCGGATCCTTTAAAAGAGGTTAACTCTTAACCCAGCACGGTCATGCATTTCTTGATCCAGTCACTCGAGGGGCCCAGAGATATCTCTCTCAAGTAGAGAGAGGCAAATTCCATCTTGATTGACCATGCCTCACAGCATGCTTCCTGACAAACCCGAAAGCCACCTTTATAACTACCCAGTTACGGAGTAGCGGTTGATAGCCCCTAAGTAGGTCAATTCACATCTTGAGTACATGCGACAATCTCAAGTCTAAGGACATAGCGTATGCGTTGTGTAAACAGAGAACTATATAACAAAGTCTCAAATTGGGTCAGTCCAGCCCCATGTCATACATGTGCCCACATTATTAGTTATACATCTCCATGTTCATGACTTGTGAAACATAGTCATCAACTAATACATGTGCTAGTCATTAACTCATACTAGGGACAACTTTTGAATAACCATACAAGTAAAAGAGTTTCACAAACAATTCACATAATTGCCAATCAAATACAAGTTGTCTTTCATGGATATTCAAATAAAAGAACAAAGTGTCATGGATATAATGAAATATAATCATCTCTATGATTCCTTATAAGACATATTTCTAACATTCTTCCACGTGCACTTGAGCTAATCTAGAATGTATCTAATACCCATAGCTCTCACGTGCGCCTCATGCTTAGGCTGTGGAAGGGGTTTTGTCAAAGGATCTGCAACATTCAAATCCGTGTGTACTTTGCATATCTTGATATCACCTCGTCTAACGATCTCTCGTATCAGATGAAATTTCCGGAGTACATGTTTATTCTTTTGGTGGTTCCTTGGCTCCTTCGCTTGCGCAATAGCCCCATTGTTGTCACAATAAAGATCCAATGGGCTAGAGACACTCGGAAACACACCAAGTTCAGAAAGGAACTTCCTTATCCAAACACCCTCCTTTGCAGCTTCCGAAGCCGTGATGTACTCGGCTTCTGTTGTAGAATCAGCCACTGTCTCCTGCTTGGAACTCTTCCAGCTCACAGCTCCACCGTTTATCGTAAATACGTATCCTGATTGCGACTTTGAATCGTCTTGGTCAGTTTGGAAACTAGCATCGGTGTAACCCGTTACAACGAGCTCCTCCTCACCACCATAGACTAGGAACATGCCTTTAGTCCTTCTTAAGTACTTAAAAACATTTTTAACCGTTGTCCAGTGACCCTCACCTGGATCAGATTGGTATCTGCTTGTAACACTGTGTACATACGAAATATCTGGACGTGTACATATCATTGCATACATAACAGATCCGATGGCCGAAGCATACGGTATTCTACTCATGCGTTCTCGCTCATCAGTTGTCGAAGGACACGGAGTCTTGCTAAGATGTATGCCATGTGACATAGGCAAGAACCCTTTCTTCGCCTCTTCCATGTTGAACCTTTTCAACACTTTATCAATGTAAGTGTCTTGGCTTAATCCTATAAGCCTTTTTGATCTATCTCTATAGATTTTGATGCCCAAAATGTATGCTGCCTCACCTAAGTCCTTCATCGAAAAACTATTTTTCAATGAGGTCTTAGCGGCCTCAAGCATAGGAATGTCATTTCCAATCAGCAATATGTCATCCACATACAAGATTAGAAATACTACAGAGCTCCCACTTGCCTTCTTGTAAACACAAGGCTCTTCTTCACTTTGAATGAAGCCAAACCCTTTGACCACTTCATCAAAGCGAAGGTTCCAACTCTGAGATGCCTGCTTCAATCCATAAATGGACTTTTGAAGTTTGCACACCTTTCTAGCATTGGTTGGATCAACAAATCCCTTGGGTTGTGTCATATACACATTCTCAGTCAGATTTCCATTTAGGAAAGCTGTTTTGACATCCATCTGCCATATCTCATAATCAAAATATGCAGCTATAGCTAGAATGACCCGAATAGATTTAAGCATCGCTACGGGTGAGAATGTCTCGTCGTAGTCTACTCCTTGAACTTGTCGAAAACCTTTTGCAACAAGTCGAGCTTTATGGATGTGAACATTTCCATCCATGTCTCTCTTCTTCTTATAGATCCATTTGCACTCTATGGGTTTAACACCATCTGGCGGGTTAACCAAGTTCCAAACTTGATTGTCATCCATGGAATCTATTTCGGATCTCATGGCACTTTGCCATTTCTCAGAATCTGGGTCCATCATTGCTTCTGCATATGTCATAGGTTCATCATTGTCTAACAACAATATGTCGCGCTCTCCCGTGATCATGAGATTGAGCTTATCAGTTGCGCGACGTGCCCTTTCAGACCTTCGTGGTTGTGGTGGTGCTTCTCTTGCCACGGGCATCTCAACTCATTCAGCTACATTAGCATCACTTATGAGATCTTGGCCAAGCGGCTCATCTTGAACTTCTTCAAGATACACCTTCTGTCTACATTTTTCTCTTTTAAGAAACTCTTTCTCTAAGAAAACACCGTTCCGGGCGACAAACACTTTGCCTTCTGACCGGTTATAGAAATAATATCTCAAGGTTTCCTTTGGATATCCCACGAATATGCACTTGTCCGATTTAGGTGTTAATTTATTTGATTGAAGTTTCTTCACATAAACCTCACAACCCCAAATTTTCAAAAAAGACAAACTGGGAGTCTTACCAGTCCACATCTCATATGGTGTCTTAACTACGGACTTAGAAGGTACCCTATTTAAAGTGAAAGCTGCGGTTTCTAGAGCATAACCCCAAAATGATAATGGTAGGTCCGACTGGCTCATCATTGATCGGACCATGTCCAACAAGGTTCGATTACGTCGCTCGGATACACCGTTTCTTTGAGGTGTTCCAGGTGGCGTAAGTTGTGGAACAATTCCGCAACTCTTTAGATGACTGCTAAACTCGTGGCTCAAATACTCACCTCCACGATCAGATCGCAAGGTCTTGATTTTCTTGCCACGTTGATTTTCTACTTCACTCTGAAATTCTTTGAACTTTTCAAAAGTTTCAGACTTGTGCTTCATTAAATAGACATAACCATATCTACTTAAATCATCAGTGAACGTTATGAAGTATTGGTATCCACCTCTAGCTGTCGTACTCATTGGTCCGCACACATCCGTATGTATGAGTTCCAGTAAGTCTGAGGCTCTCTCAGGAAAACCTGAGAAAGACATCTTGGTCATCTTGCCTAGCAAACAAGCTTCACATGTCTCGTAGGATTCAAAATCAAACGAAGTTAAAAGTCCATCGTTATGGAGCTTCTTCATGCGCTTTTCACTGATGTGACCCAAACGACAATACCATATGTAGGTAGGACTCAAATCATTAGGTCGAGACCTTTTAGCACTTATGTTACAGATAGGTGAATCATCAAGATTTAAAACAAATAAGCCATTCACAATGGATGCACAAGCCACAAACATATTATCCTTAGAGATCACACAACCATTGTTTTCACTCGCAAATGAATAACCATTCTTCATCAAACATGAAGGGGATAAAATGTTTCGACTCAAACTAGGAACAAAATAACAATTATTCAACTCCATAATAAATCCTGATGGGAGGTGGAGTTGCATCATCCCGACGGTCAACGCAGCAACTCTTGCATTATTGCCCACGCAGAAATCAACTTCTCATCTTTCAACGCTTCTACTTCTTATCATTCCCTGTGTCGAATTGCAAATGTGAGCAACCGATCCGGTATCAAATACCCAAGAATTAATAACAGTATCAGCGAAGAAAATATGATCTGTAACGTAAACATGAAGTGTACCTGAAGTGGAAGTACCCTTACTTCCCTTGTTCTTCAAAGAAGCTAGGTACAGCTTGCAGTTTCTTTTCCAATGATCAATTTCCTTACAATGAAAACACTCAGCATTGGCAGTTGGACTAGCCTTGGGTGCCTGGTTTGGCATGGGGATCTTATCCTTGGCCTTGCCTTTCTTCTTCCAAGATTTGCCCTTCCTTTTAAAGGTCGGCTTATTTTGGATTGCCATCACATGACTGCTGCCAGTGTCTTTCTTGATGTCACTCTCTGCTGTCTTTAGCATACCACATAGTTCATTCAAGCCCTTCTCCGCCCCATGCATATGGTAGTTCGAGATGAAGTTCCCATAGCTAGGCGGAAGAGACGTGAGAATGAAGTCAGTGGACAACTCCTTACCCAGTGGGAAGCCTAGCTTCTCCAACCTCTGAACGTAACCAACCATTTTGATTACATGTGGTCCTACTGGCGCGCCTTCTGCCAATTTGCACTCCACAAAGGCTTTAGAGACATTGAACCTTTCAGTCCTAGCCTGTGTGGCGAACATATCATTGAGTGCCACGACCATATCGTGCACATGGACTGACTCAAACTGCATTTGCAAGTCAGGTTCCATACACGCAAGTATAAGGCAGCCCACTTCAAGATCGACATCCCATACCTTCTTGTAAGCGTTCTTTTCAGCGAGTGTTGCATTTTCATCAGGCTCCTCTGGTAAAGGGGTGTCTAGAGCCTCTTCCTTTTTCTCAGCCTTGAGAATAATTCTAAGGTTACGGATCCAATCCGTATAGTTCGTTCCATTCAACTTGTCCTTCTCAAGGATTGTACGCAAAGAAAATTCCTTACTAGGTGCCATCTACAACAAAATAATAAATGCAAAATACTAAGATAAAATATCCATGACTGAGTAAAATAAAAGAATTTACTCCCACTAAAATCAATATCCCCACATTGATACTTAGTGATTCAGAATCCACAACTAACAAGTCTACTAGTGAGCTTTTGCGTCACCGCTAGTAACACAAGGTAGATCGGTAAGCAACTCTTTGCTAATCATATCACATATGACTTCTGTTGTTGGGTGACATCTCTATGTCTAGGCTCCCAACCTTTATGCCCCAAAGTCCTTAACCGTTAAGATGACTTTGATAAGCAAACCAACACTTATGCGTGTAAGTATCCGATACAAACCCGTCTAGTCAAGGAAAACTAGTGGCACCCTAATTTCATAGACCCACCACTAATTGTACGAGACGTGGGACGGTGTCAAGTGTTGGGAGGGCATGTTAACTTAAAATTCCAAAGGGATCGTTCTACTCGTAACATCACACGCAAGAAAAATAACATTGTCGCATGTAAAAGTAGAACGGTAAGAACGACATTCACACAGTTGTAACACGGTATGGCCTATTGTCACATGGTGATCTCCATCTCCATTGACCTGTACATCATGTTGATCTCCATCTCCATGATCAGTGTGTGCCATCCTCCATGTGATGAGTCCTCCAAGAACTATCTAACGCGTGCTAGTAATGAAAGTTACACAATCGCGTATTAGATCATCACAAATTGGTACGCAGACCATTACATTAATTTTGACAATACATGTGGCTCCAGCCGTATTGCCGTACGCGTGACATGCAGGTCACGAAAAAATTACACACATGCATCACATACACATATAGGCCATACCGATCACAAAAACTGCAAAACAGATTATCGTAATTCCGACGTCCAAACTTAAAACGCCCGAAAACCCATCTTGCAAGCCGAATTTGGCAAAACTAATTTCGCCGAGACCAGCATAGCTGGTTTATCACATGTGTAAAATTTTCTGTAGATCAATTTTCGTATAGAAAACGTCTTCATCCGAGTTAACCACGAAAAGTTATGACTGTTTTACCGAACAACATGTTTTCTGATTTTCCCGGGCCGGTAGCAGATCCAATCTGCCGCCGCCACGCATCCCATGCGCCTGGCACTTGACCTAGCTTCGATTCGATCAATCCAATTGATCTCCTTCTCGTTGTGACTGGGTTTACGTGTATCACTTAACTCCGATGGCGGAATTCCGGCCGGTATGAGTAATTCGTTACACGACCATCACGACAAGAACACGAAGCCGATCAAAACTTTGATCTACATCTGCATATCTCCATATGCACACATCCCGAATCTAAAACTTAGCAGCTACGGCTCTGGTACCACTGAAGGGATACGGGGGGGCTACGCTAGCACAAACAAAATTTTCCCCGCAAAACAGGAACTGCTGCTGTCGGAGATCACAGGATTACCACTAGACGCGCAGTTGCAGCGGAACCGTCTCGATGAAGACGAACGCGTCGAGGTAGCAGGCAGTGCAGTTGCTCACGTCCACCTTATCCTTCACGTCCGGTTCGTCCTTGTGCTCCAAACGTAGCACCTCCAAGGTATCCACACGTACGGGGAAGGAACGCCGATCGTAGATGTACTAGCACCCCACGAACGATCACGAACTGGATGATATATATAGATGGAGGAGGGGCTGCAGAAATCACTATTCACCCACGGTTACTGTTCACCGTGGGTCACTGTAGCGTCGCGGCTACTGTAGCTGCGGCGGTACTGTAGCAATGATTAGGGTTTTCCTTTCTCCCCACCTTTGTATATATAGAGGTTACTGATGGACCTTTCAACCTTTGCGGCCCATTAAGACTCTAGTACCCTAATGGATCAAATCCATCAAGCTCATTAGTGAATCCAATCCAATTGGCTCTAGGGCATATATCCAACACATGGCGCCCCCGCGACGGTGCGCCCGGTCGCTGTTCACACTCTCGACGGTCGGGGAGCTCGCTGTTGGCTGGCTGGTCCCTCGCGCCCCGCGCTTCAACGCGCCGCCTCGCCGGAATTCAAGCCGCGCGCGGCCTCATCTCATCTGGCCAGGCCAGCAGTGGGCTGCATGCATGCAGGCTCCGCGGCCATCCCTCTTCACTGCGCGCGCGTGACGCACGCACGCGCGCGTGCGCGCACGAACCGGGTCGTCCCTCGCTGCCGGACGGACGCTGTGTACAGTTCAATCGGGAATCGGGGATACGCCTCCGGCCGCGGCGCCGGACGTGTCGGCCGTTTTAGATCTACGGTGAACGTACAAAATTTACCAGCACCAGAGGTCGTCTGGCGCCGGCGGCCGCTGGGCTGCGCTCTGCGAGACTGCGATCAGCGCGCGCGGATAGGATCGGAGCCGAACAAAAAGCGCCGCGGCCAACGGTGGTGGGCGCCCCCACACCACACCGGCGCGACGGGCGGGGCGACGCGACAGGCCCGCCCAAACTGACCCGCCCGGGTCTCCGGCATTTCCGGAGGGGAAAACGCCATCGCACACGCCAGCCAGCTGCACACGCCATCGCGTCGTAACGGTTTCCCTGGACGCACGCGCGCGCGCGTTAACTCCAGTGTCCAGCCGTCCAGCGGTGCGAGAGACTTCGGTTCCACGTCTCGGCGGAGGTCAAACTCGGTCCACACAAACACGTCACACATGACGACACATGCCCGTTTCACCGGCGGCAATACAAGTCAACTCTGAGATACTCCCCAGTCCCTAAATGATTGTCGTTTGCGCTTCTCGAAAAATAATTTTGATTAAATATATATAATAATATATTAATATTTATGGTACAAAGTTAACATCATTAGATAGATATTTTGATCTATTTTTTTAACAAATTTATTTGAAGATAAAAATGTTACACATATTTTCTACAAATACGGTCAAACTTGTGGCACGAACACCAATAACAACGGTCAATAGTGGACGGAGGGAGTAGTAGAGTAGAGTAGTGTGGTTTGCACTCTGCTTGCTGCTACTGTCACTCACATAACTACACTGATGGTGGATCCCAATCATTGGGGGTGGGTTGGTCAGCTCTAGGTTACCAGGGTTGTTGCAGCCTCGTAAAGGTAAACACATTAGGAGGTGTAGACCATATCCTCCAATAGGCCTGGGCGTTCGGGTCGGGTAATTCGGGTAATTGAAAATTCGGATAATGAAAACTGCTACCCGATATTAGCCTCAAAATAACACTACCCGAAATTTCGGGTACCCGATAATTCGGGTTCGGGTATACCCGATCTACCCGAATTTACAGAAAATGACAAACTACACAAAATTTCAGTAGAATTTTAACAAAAAGTCACCAGTAAATTGTGTTGAATTTTAACTAAAAGTTGAGAAGAATAGTATATTATAGTCACTTGTTCAAATTAAGAGAATTATATTCTAATAAAGTGACAATTTCAAGTGTTCAACTAACAACACGTGAATAAATACAAAGACAAAGACAAATTTCGGGTAGTTCGGGTAGTTTGGGTACCGGAGTATATTACCCGAATTACCCAAACTAATTTCGGGTAATCACAATCACTATCCGAACTTGGGATCGGGTACCTCGGGTTCGGGTAATTCGGGTACGGGTAATGGGTATCGGGTATTTTGCCCAGGCCTATCCTCCAAGCCGAAACTAGCTACTCCCTCTGTCCCAAAACATAAGGTCCTGGAGAGTTCAAATTTTGTACCAAAATATAAGGTCCTGGAGGGATAGGATAAAACTAAATGAGGTTTGGTGGGTGGGTGGAGAGTTGGTGGGTAGTGTAAAACAAGGGGTATAGAGGTCATTTCCTCACACTATTGTTTTTTGAGTTTGAACTCTTTAGGACCCTATATGTTTTGGGACGGAGGGAGTATAGTATATAGGCTACAGCCACGTGAGGTTTCGGCGGCGTTGCATGGCGTTGCAGCCGGCTATGGGCCATGGGCCCATGGCCAGCAACACAGGATCACAGGCCAAGAAAGAATCGCACGGCTCGCCGCAGCGCTTGTGACTTGTGCCGGCATGGGACCTTGCTTGCTGCCTGCCCTTGGAGTTTCCCTGCGGCGCAGGCAGCTGTAACGATTTGACCTGACGGCCGGGCGGCGTCGGCGCTAGGCTCGTAGTCGTAGCCGTACGGAGTACTATCTCAACTACTCCCTCCGTTCCACAATATAAGCATTCTCCGGTTTCCGCGATGCACGTTTGACCATTCGTCTTATTCAAAAAATTTATCAAAATAAATAAATAATATTTTGATAAATTTTTTGAATAAGACGAATGGTCAAACATGCTCAGCAAAAATCAACGAATGCTTATATTGTGGGACAGAGGGAGTACTACGGGCCACGATCCCATGCCGTACGCGCGGCAGCCGCGCTGGGCAGCGGATCGCGCGCGGCGCCACCCCTGATCTTTTTTCTCAGTGGTGCAGCGTAATGGCCGGATGTAGGGATGAAAACGGATCAGATACGAACGGATACTGCGGATACAGATACAGATAATGTTTCTTCCTCAGACTGAATTCTCGGATCAGATTCGGATACGAATAGCATATTTTGTGTCGAATAGTGATATTCATCATATTTGGATAATAGAAATTCAACTTTGAATTTCCGGATATTAATGCGGTACGGATAGTTACAGATATTAAATATCCGAATTCGGATACGGTCCTACCATTTGAGTGTCCAACCCTTTCGGTCGGTCGGTCGGACGGATAATATCCGTACCACTTTCATCCCTAGCCGGATGGATCAATCGTCAGTCGCCCTGTTCGTTTGGCTTATCAGCCGAACAAATCAGCCACCAGCTACCAGCCAGCAATATTTTTCTCTCAAAACAAATCAGCGCCAGCCATCAGCCACCAGCCAGCCGAACAGGCCGACCCGTTGGACAGACCAAGGTGGAGGGGTTTGGTTGGCGTCTCGGAATCCGAGCCAAATTCACGTAGCAAACGAAACCCTACCTGGCTGCTTGGAGATCGAGAAGAATATCTGTACTGGGCCCTAAATTGACAGCGGGAAGAACCCAAGCAGAAGGGCGACCAAGATCCCCTGTTCAAACAAGGGGAAGAGCACAAGAGCGTACGCGCTGCTCTTGCCTTTTTTCTCCCCCCGTCTCGGCGCCTCTCTTCCTTTCTGCATTTGGCGATTCGCGATGGGAAAGATATTCGCCAATCACGGCAGGTCTGAAAAAACGACTTCCGTGGCCCGTCGTCAAGGTTCCTGCTGCTAGCACTGCCCCGCGCGTAGTGGGATTCTAGCACGCGTTCGCACGAATCCTATGTGAAGTGAAGGTGAAGGTGACAACTGCTTGTGCACCGACGCCGCCGTCGCCGATCGATCAGCTCGCTGTGCTACAACATTTGTTGGTACATATAACTGTACAGTAGTACCACATGGATTGGTAGCAGAGTCGCCAAGTTTCAGACGTTTTCACACCCCTTGTTTGCGTCATCGTCTTTGCTAGCTTGCTGTCAGTTCAGTCCATCCATCCATACTGAAGCTGCAAGAGCATCTGAACGCAGAACTCACCCGTTCGATTAGTTTTATGCGTCTGCATTTATGGATCTTATCGTTGCTGTTTATGGTTCATGATACTATATAATTGCAACGGCCGGAATAGATCGAACTTGCTAGTTCTAGTGTATGTGGAGCTGGAAACCGAATGGATCGGATAATGCTTCGATCAGTCACCGAAATCTGCAGGGTAGGGTCGTCATGTGTGCTGGAGGCTGGAGCATGAGGCGTTGTCTGTCTCTCTTTGAAAATTTTCGCGCAGGAGAGAGAGGCCATGTGCCTGCCCCCCTGATCCTTCTCTTTTCTTTCGTGTTGGGTTGGTGCTCTGGGTTGGTTGCGCGTCAGCTCCTGTCGTTTTTGGATCCATTAAGATTGTGTTAGGTCACCGTTGATCCTTCCTACTACTGACCAGATAAGTCTGCACAAATTGATAAGGGTTTGACCTTCCTTTTCCTCAAAACTAGGTTTATGCTTTGTGGTTAGTATTGATTCTCAAGAGCTCAAGTGCTCAACACATGCGCATGCTTGCAGACAGCAGACGTGAAATGAGCAGTCTTGCAGTTTTCAAGTTCAAACCTGCACACTTTCGAGTCAAGCGTTTCAGACGCTCTCAAGGTCGAGTTCAGAACAAGGCTTGGTCGATGGTCGTCAGTCGTCAGATAACTTGTGTTTATATTTTTCCTCACTTCACTGCAGTGAGTCCCAGCCCGTCCAGCAGGCAACAACAAGATCTCTTCTCGGTAGTAGTTGATCACCTGGCAGGTTGCAAGTTGGCACCAAGAATCGCTGGAGGAGGCATTTGGCGCCACCTCCTTGTTCGGTTGGGATTGGAACTTGGCCGAGCGCGACTGCGCGAGCAGGGGGAACCTGGGAAACCTGCTCATGGATGGAGCATCACCTTGCGTTGTCGTGGGAGTAGTAGGAATTGACCGGTAACCAATGATGCTGATGATCGCGGATCGCCGCCGTGACCTCACCCAGATATCGCTCGCCATGGAGTGTTTGCATTGACCCGATGAGCATGAGCTGCCCGCAGGCGCAGCGCGCGGCCTCCGCCGTCCGCCGGACCACAGGCCACAGCCGGCACGCGGCTCGAGCCCGTCCGCTAGCCTGTGACGGCGCGCGGGTCTGTCTGCCCGGACAAGCGCAAGAGCCGCCGCCTGCCTCGCGTCAGGTTTGGAGTTTGGACTTCGGAGTTCGGTAGCTGCTGGCGCCGGACACGTGGTGCAGTGGCTGCTGGCACGTCGCGCTCGGATGATTGGGCCTCGGGCCGCATTGATGTAACCGTGGGCCTCCTCCAGACCACACCCATGTGGAAGGCCTCCAGCCCAGCTCAGCTCAGCCAAACGTGGCGATGATGAAGAAGAACAGGTGTTACGGGCCAATTTCTGTTGCGATCATAGAATTGTCGCACAGGATGAACATGATGATTTTTTTTAGAACATGATGATGATGATGATGATGTGGCTCACCTGGTTTTTGTGGTCAACTACTGCTCTCGTCCTGCTCGCCAGCATCTCGTCCTGTTCACACCAGTGATTGGTTTTTTATGGTCTTCTGGGCCTACTCAGATTCTTTCCGGCACCAATTGCCACGACTATAGCTTCCGGGGACTGTATCAAATACTAGCAGCTCCTCCCCTAAGCCTCCTCTCTCTCGTTCCCTTCGCCCTCCCAGCTCGGGCCCCTCCCTTCCTCCCCACAGGCGTCCTTGCCGGCGGCGAGAGGGGTAGGGAGCCCCTCAGTCCATAGATCCGGAGCTCCTGCTCCTACTAGTCTTAGGTTTTTTCCTTAGTTGTGCCTCTTTGGCTTTCGCCCAGTGTGGTATGAGCTACCAGAGATGCGCCGCCGCCGCCGCCGCCGTCGCCGCCTTCGGCGGTCTCCTCGTCGTCGTCTCCGTCGCAGCTCAGGTTAGTACGAATAAAATAAATCCGCCTCCTCCAGCAGTTCCTCCTCCGCCCCCTGCTGCTGGTTGATCCCCATCGCCGCCTTCGATCTGGCCGACGTTGTAGTCGCTCTGCCAGTGACCCCTGTAGATCGGATTCCACCTTGGGCGGATCTAGTCTCTGGGTTCCACTCCAGGCGTCTCCCTTGTCCGGTTCAGATCCCCGCCTCCCTCGTTTCCGCTCCCAATCTTCAGCAGTCTCTGGTCCTCGAGTTTGCTTCCACAACTTGGTGGCTCAGATCCTGGTGCTCGATTGACTTTGCTGCCTCCCCATGGGATCCGGGTGCAAGCCGACCCACTTATCTCCGGCGACGACTCCTACCACATCTACAGGTTGTCGGTGTGTTCCTTCTTCGACGGCTTCATCGACCCGCTTTCAACCGACGCACAGCGCGGTCACCGCCCGGGTGTATGCGTCCTCGACGCCCCTACAACCCTCCACCGGCAGCTCCGTCGTCCTCGCCATCGTGGATCGCTCCGCCTTGTTCATCTTCAGTTTCAGGACCTTTGTGCAATTTGGTCTTCTTTCGAGGACCTTTATGTAACTTGGCTGCTGTAATCCCCTAATATCAATATATATATGTTTGTTGTAAAAAAAAAAATTGCCACGACCATGTTGCGGCGGCTCGCAATGTTTTGGTCCCATGTCTTACACAGGTTGACAGGCACAGTAGTAAATTAACGTCCACCATTTTAGAAAGGTATATATATTCCTCCTCTGGTCCCAAATTACTAGTATTTATTTTAGATTTTATATTTATATAGGAGTAGATAATGTTTGTTGTGCATTTAAATATGTTGGAAGTAATCCTTAAAAACATCTCCCAAGTACCAAGATACTTGCCAAGCTAAATTAGTTAAATTTTGGCAACTCAATATCAAAATCACCCCCCAACATGCTCTCCATCCTTCGCCAGGCTGGGAAGGGAGAGAAGGAGAGTCAGGGAAGCGGAGGGGCTGGAAGGATAAAAAGAGGATGACACATAGGATCAATACATCAATGTATGTGGAGAGGAACAATTAAAGGTATAGTTGTTAGGATTTGAAAAGTTTATTGGAGTGAGCAACTTGCATGGGGATAATTTTTTCCTCAACTCAAATAGAAATAAAAATAAAAAGACATTTGAAGATTATGCATAGTACATTATTTGTTTTGTTTGTGACTTACTTCATCATCGAATGTATTTTTAATATAACTTGATGTTTATATATTTACACCAATTTTTTTTTGAGAATGGTCAAACTTTGTGATCAAAAGTATGGAACGGACGGGCCACTAATTAGCAATTACCATGATCGAATATTATTTTATTCAACCTCCCATAAAAAGTACCCCTAATTTATTTCGATGTGCGATCCATGCATAGTTCAAGCCTAAGGGAGTTCATTCATAGTTGCCACATCCAGAAAATTTAAAATAAAGTCCGGTGTATATTTCGGAAACGAAAAGGAAAATACTACGGTGAAGAGGGCTCGTCCTTGCAGACTGCAAACCATCGTTACCTTCGCAGAGAATCCGACCATTTCCGCGCCGAGACCCGTCCCTTGCGGCGTCTCCTTCTCGCGCATCACCGAGGGCGAGGTGCATCCCCCCACCCCCCAACACTGGAGCACCAATCCGGCTGCTGATTCGTTGCTGATGCAACTTAAGTAAACAAACCTCCCAGTTGACGAAAAGGAACCAGTGCTCGACTGCCGCATACCCCAACCAGAGCTCTTGTTCTTGGACTCTTGCTGCCGCTGCCCCCAATCACCACTGCTGCTTTCTTCCTCCACGGTTCTACGCATCATCGCAGGGTGAGGCTTAGGACGGAGGCCGGAGGGCAGCGCGTCTCCTTGGAGCCGCAAATAAGCTGTAAGCAACGCTTGCTTTGCCATCCTTCCAGTCTTTCCTAGGAGCTGTAGATCACAGATCTTGCCAGACAGTTGCTCGTCCATGTTCTTCAATCGCTTTGTAGGGTAAATCTCATCTTCTTCCTCTTTTCAAATTACTTGTCGGCAACAAACATGGGATTCAAATGCTCTGTTCCATCATCATCTTTTCTTGTCATTTGTAGTTCCTCTAAGCGGAATCGTTGTGTTCTAGAGGGAATAAAGAATTTCAGTAGAGGTGGAATTGAGATTCGTGTACTATAAGTGATTGCGACACAGATATGCTTTCTTGTGGAAAGAAGCTTCAAGGCATGATGATGGATCCTGCTTCTCGTGATAATATTGATTTTGGTGATCAGTTGTCCACCCCAAATCCGCCGACCCCTCACATGATTAATTTCTCCCTCCAACAACAATCACAAGTTCAATATTTCCCGTCATATGGATTCCACAGCCACAACCCTCCTGTGAGTTCTCATCCATCACCACCCTGGGTCATGCTTGGTTGCTCCACACCGAGTCCAGCATCAACAACCACAACAGAGGTGGACAGCACTGAGGAATTGTCTGAGACTGCTGCCGATGATGCGGTCCTTGCATATATCAATCAGTTTCTTCTTGAAGATGATGATGACGAATCTTATCCTGTTAGCAGTGCATCTGTGGAGGATTCAGCCCTCCTCGCTGTTGAGAAACCCTTTGTTGATATTCTTAAGTCTGCTAAGCCTATCACGGCACAAGCCTATGAAGTGAAATCTTGGATGACTGACGATTGTGAGTCCACTGGAAGTGGAGGATTTCGTGATGTTGTCATAAGTAATCAGAACTCTTCCCAATTACCGAGTCAGATGGTGGTGGAATGTTCAGTTGGTGCCGCTCATAAAGGTCGGAAGAACCCACATGATGATGGTCTGGAGATGGAGGAGAGGAAAAGCAAACAATCGGCATTGTGCGATGAGGAGACTGTTAGAGAGATGTTTGACAAAGTCCTTTTGTGTACTGATGCAAATTGTGAGTTCAGCTCACCAGTGCCAGCTGAAGCACAAATCAATGGCAGATATGTGAAAGGATCGGGAAATAAAAGAGGCAGAAGGAAGGGAAGATCTGGTACTAATCCAGAAGAGGAGGCAGTCGATCTCACAACCCTACTCATACACTGTGCCCAGGCCGCAGCTATTGATGATCACCGAAACGCGAATGAATTGTTGAAACAGATTCGGAAGCATTCTTCTTCTACTGGAGATGCTGGTCAGAGATTGGCGCACTACTTCGCTAATGGGCTTGAGGCTCGCCTAGCTGGCACTGGTAGCAGCATCTACCGTTCACTTACTTCAAAGAGAACTTCTACTGGTGAAATGCTGAGAGCATTCGGTTTATATGTTAAGGCATGCTCATTTAGGTTGATATCGCACTATGTTGCAAATGCGACCATCTTGAAAGCTTCTAGTAGTTCAGCAAGGTTGCACATTATTGACTACGGGATACTGTACGGTTTTCAATGGCCAGTCCTCATGCAGTATCTCTCGAAGAGATGTGGTGGGCCCCCAAGCCTTCGAATCACTGGTATTGATTTCCCCCTACCAGGATTCCGACCTGCAGAGCGTGTAGAGGCGACAGGGCGACGGTTACAGGAGTATGCCCGTATGTTCAACATTCCCTTCGAATATCAAGCTATTGCTGCGAAGTGGGATACCATCCAAGTGGAAGATCTCAAGATAAAAAGCGATGAGTATCTTGTCGTCAACTGCCTTCACCGAATGAGGAACATGATGGACGAGACAGTAACGGATGACAGCCCCAGAACAAGGGTTTTGAACACAATCAGAAAGTTGAATCCCCATTTGTTTGTTCATGGTATTGTCAATGGTACTTATAATGCACCCTTCTTCGTGACACGGTTCAAGGAGGCTATGTTTTTTTTCTCTTCAATCTTCGATATGCTTGAAGCAAATGCCTCACGGATGGATGAACATAGGCTACTGATAGAAAGTGAATTCTTTGGACGGGAAGCTCTTAATGTGATTGCCTGTGAGGGCACAGAGAGGATTGAAAGGCCGGAGACCTACAAACAGTGGCAAATGAGGCACCTCAGGGCAGGCTTTAGGCAGCTACGCCTGAACGAAGAGATAATGAAGAGAGCAAGATACAAGGTGAGCAAGAGGTACCACAGGGATTTTCTGGTTGACGAAGATAACAAGTGGATGCTACAAGGTTGGAAGGGCCGTATCATATATGCTCTTTCAGCATGGACTAGCTAGACCTGTAAATATTACTGGGCTCAGCTGACATTTTCTATGAATTTATTATTTTTTCATCATTTCATTTTGTTGTATGATGTTTATGTTGATGAATTCTGGCCCTTGTCCTGAAGCCAAGATTTTGGTATTTTAGTTGACTGCAATAAAAGATGCTCGTTGGTGTCTGCATAATCTGTGCAATGAAGTATCAGGTTCTTCCTATCATATAATGCAAGACACTCATTTTATTCATAAAGTCAGTAGCACCAATAAAATCAATTCGCTATTTGCTTTCATTCCTTCGATGCATTTATGTACAGATTTAACAGTTCATCATGTATAATGTTTATGCTAGTGAATTGTAGCGTTTTTCTGGTAGCAAAGATGTTGAAGTTCAAGCGGACTGTAATAGATACAGCCTGTAAGGCCATACCCCACCACATTCGTGTAGTAGTGTTATAGGACTCTTCCTCTTCTATCATAGAGCATACTGATCTTTTGTTCACTGAATCGCAAGTAAACCATTTTTCATTGTTTGCTTTCCTGCATTAGTAAAACATTTTTGTGTCATGAGATAGTCACCAGCAACACGGGAATTTTATGAAGCTTTGCTTTTCAATTAACTGAAGAACTGCCTAGTTCTGAACCACAAGTTTTGTGATGGCTTTAATGAACCAGCTGGATGACCGAGAAGTTCATTCAAAAGTAGGCACCAAATTGCAGACAGAACCTACAAGGATGTCTTACCAGCGTCATTCGAAGCCACAGGGAAAGTTGCAACTTAAGAACCTAAGCAGATGTACCAGCTGTTCTGTGGGATTTATGAAAACTGCCACGCCTGAATAAGTTGGCTGATTGGTATAATACATCATACACAGAAGCAATGGCAACTAGAAAGAGCCCTCTAACTACAACATCATATTTTGGAATAAGGCATCGATTCCTTTCAGGAGTTTTGACAATGTCACCAAATTACAGCTCCCTCGCACACAAGCTACTTAGCTTTATATATCTAGGCTTTATATATCTAGTACAAGTCCACAAGTAATGGAATGCAACACCATGGAAACCTAGAATTGTTTGTAGGGCTTTAGCCTGCTTAGCGGATCGGTCAAAACCAAGCAGTAATCTGGGAGAACAGTGCCTGAAAGTCCTTCGTTGGTGTGCCCACACCTTCAGGCTTTGAAGCCAAATCAAATGCCTTGAGCTTTGCCTCTTCATACTGCAGAGCCTGTTATTAGGTAAAAAAGTTGTAAGATCAGAATTGTTGTCTGACCATGGCCATGGTTCTTTCAGTCAGATCTGTAGAGATTACCTGAACACAAACTTCAGCTACATCAGCTCTAGGAATAGACTTTGTGTCAGTCTGGAGAAGTTCATCATCTTTTCCAACAACTAACTCCCTCTCTCCTCCATCTTTGTCTTGCAAACCTCCAGGCCTAAAATTTGAAATCACATAAGAAAAGAGCATCAGATTATAGTACCAGAGTAGACATCAATACTGACTATTTTCTTTTGTATTGTTCCATGCTTAAATCTTTACACAACAATGCTACATGAAGTGATTTCAGAAAAGAAAGGCTGGCATTTTGTTCCGCACATCCAGATAAATGCCTCTCTAGATATACAACACATCTGAGAGAAATATACTGAAATGAGACTAACACAACTACTAGCAGGAGGATTTTGTTTCGATCTACATGCACCATGTACCTTATAATTGTATAAGGGACTCCACTGTCCGCCAAATACTGTTCTGCCTTGCGCTTCCATACCTACAGCAAACATATGCATGCAATAACTAAGGTACTCACATTTATAATAAGTTGATTCAAGTGAGATTGGAAAGCAGTTATCTAGGAAAATAATCAAACTCCAACTTACCAGTATGTTGCCATTACCAAGGCTGTTCAATGGATGGTTAGGATTTGTTCCTCCCATGGATCCCACCAGCACTATATGCTTAACTCCAGCAGCTTTGGCTGTCAGCACAGGGAATCCACTTAACAAACATCTATGCTGACAGCTGACTTATTATGTGCCAAAACAACAATACACTGAACCATAAAGCAGAATGATCATTATGCTCACCAGCATCAATCTGATTCTTTTGGCCAATCCAATCCACCTACATCCAAAGCCAATGTTATCACAAGTCACAAATGGATGAAAAATTCTATGAATGCACAAGTACATGTGATCTGGGAGAAAGATTCTGTCAATTAACCTGCTCAGGGTACATTCCATCTTCATAGTAGAACTCAGGTCTCCCACCTTTGCTAGGGTCGAAACCCGGTTTCATCTTCGGGACGGCACTTGTGAGGATTATGAGAGCATCAGCACCCTGAACAGCAGGCACTATATGATCTGCACCCCTTATATCAGCAATGTAAACATCATCTGCTCCCCCAATTTTCTGTTTGCTTTCCTCTGTCCTCACTAGGCCCCTTGCGATAAATTGCTCGGATCTCTCTTTCAGCTTGGTGTACACAATATGGCCTAACATCATGTAATGGCAGTGTGAGCAGAGAGCGCAACGGAAAAAAAAATAGAGTTGCAGAAATCGCTACACACCTACTGCAACTTTACTAGCAAAACTATATCTATGAGGCTTTGTGGGTAAACCATAATCGAAGGCATTCTCATTTCGATCAAAATTCCCACACGCTAGCCAGCAAAAATTCCCCATCAGGTAGTATCATCAGCCTTGACCAACAGGCGAATTGGCATTTGGCAAAACATCTCTCTTGTTCTTCACTAACGGAGTTGGCAGGGAAGGTAGAGCTACCTGTGCGGCCACCGGCGCCGGTGACGAGGACGGTTGGACGGGGCGCGGCCGAATCCGCCATGACCTCCTCGCGGCGACTCGATTCGTGCAGGATCCCTCAGTTTGGTGCTGTCGATAACCGCAGTGGCCGGTGGGTTTGAGCCTTTGAGAACCGTCTAGAAGGTCTTGCCGATGCCGATCCGATGGGTCGCGCGGCGCGGCCGGCGAGCTCGCGCCGGAGCGCAGGGCCGCGGTGGCGCAGCCTGGCCGGCCGCCGGCGAGCTCGGGGGCGGCGCGGGGGGGGGGGCGGCACGCGGGCACTGGAGGCGCGGGCACCGGGGGCAGCGCGCGGGGTGAAGGAGCTCGGGAGAGGTGGTGGGGTTAGGGTTAGAATGTGGGGACGGTTCAGATTGGTTGCACGAATCTTGAAGAAGTGGAAGATGGCTAAGAAAAAAACTTCCTGAAGGTATATAGGATTCCCGGTCCACGTCACCTGTTTGCAATAAGCAAAGGCATGTGTGCGAAGGCCCAATGGGCCCAACCCAACACGGACCAGCCCATCATGTAGAACGGGCTAATTCCTCTTCTCTGCAAATAAAAAAGGAAGGAAGGAAAGAGGACGGGCTAAAACCCTAGCAACCCCCCCTTCGTCGCCGTCGCCGTCGGACGAGGTCGCCATGAGCGCCGCCGGGGGCACCGCCGACTTCTTCTACCGCGAGTCGCAGCGGCTGGGCTATGTGGCCCGCTCCGCGCTTAAGGTCAGCTCCCGCGCTCTCCCTGTGGCTCTCTCTTCCCATGTCATGCCCACTGAACGGGTGCTTGCATCCGCAGCTGATCCAGATGCAGAAGCAACACAGGCTCATCACCCCGGGCGCCGCCGTGCTCGACCTAGGCTGCGCCCCCGGCGCGTGGCTCCAGGTGACGATCCGTTTACCCTTCCTCGTCTCCTCGAGCTCTCAGTATGTCTGTATGTGATCAGTCCTCATTTCCATATGCAATTAACCTGCCCGGTGGTTGCTTCCTGCAGGTGGCGTGTCAGAATCTGGGTCCACTCGAGAAGGGTGGTGTTGTCGTCGGTGTCGATGTTAAGGTCAGTGGCGGTTGAATTGTTGTTCGTCAGTGCGATGGATTATTGATGGATGGGTGGTCGGTCTGATTAGATGACTCCGTTGTTGCAGAGCAGAAGGTGAAGGTTCCCTCTGCTCACTGCGACTCGCGGGTTAGGACGGTCTGTGCAGATGTCATGACTCTGATGAAGCAGCAGGCTCGGGCAATGTCGCCACAGGTTCGATTGTTTGTTTGCTTATCCACTTCGCTTAGTCTGGAACACTGGCTACACCAATGAATGGTGTCATGCTTGCATATTGCTCAATTAAGTTTTAATTGGACAGAAATCTGAGGCAATCGTTCAGTTTGTCAAAGTGATGTTAGCACTTAGGTTAGATATATAATAATGTTTCATAGTTGGAAAGACAAGGGTTCCTAGACTTGGAATAGGATTCAAAGAGGCAATGTACTATATGGAGTAGGAACTAGAGATGCAAGAAATTGATAATCTGAATATTGAACATAGAGCTAACTGTGATGTTGCAAATTCTTTTGAAGGCACTTATGTACTTATTTAGCGAAGTCCTGAAATGAAAAAACATGATTGTTGTTATAATGAGAGCATTATCATTTTGAGTGAGCTGTTTTTGTTCAGCCTTCTGTACGGTACATCAATCAAGCCAAACATCTGTCCTTTGTACCCTGTGGTACTGCTCTTAGGAGGATTCATCAATTGAAAACCCAAACTTTCCCCTCCTTTTTATTTCAAGACCAAATCAAGGATTTCAGTTTGTATGTATCCTGGGAGCAAAATCAGTGCTAATTGTAGTTGATTAATGAATTTTATCCTCTGCTACAGGAACGAGGATTCTCTGTGATATTGTCCGACATGTGTCCAAAAATTTCAGGGATCACAACCAAAGACGAAGCTAAATCTTGTGAATTGGGCATGCGTGCTCTCTCTTTGGCAATAGGGAAGATAAAACTAAAAGAATCTGATTACAGTGATACTATAGAAAAGTATCTGAGCTGTAATGATCCTGATCCTGACGAGGATGGCGTTCTTCGTCGCGGAGGCAACCTAGTACTCAAGTTTCTTGAGAACGAGGACGTATCAGGTTAACACAAGTTCTGACCACTATCTGATTTGAGAAGTGCTTATGTGCTCTTCCACCTCCATTATGTGATTTGAGAAGTGCTTCACCCCTGCTATAACTGAATTCAACTGTTTGTTGTTGCATTGGTGCAGGGTTTGGCAAGTTTTGTAAAGTGAAGTTCAAGAAAGTATCATTGTTGAGACCCAAAGCGACCCGACCGAGCTCGAGGGAGATCTACATGATCTGCGAAGGTTTGCGGTAGAAAGGAGTGTGCATCAGAAGGCAAGTGGGCAAGTGGCGACTCCAAGCCACGGCCATTTCAGTTGCCTTGAGTTGGGGCAATTGTTCTGGTTGCAAACTGGCAATGTGATACTCCTACATCTGTTCTGATCCTTCAGGGGCAAGATGCCTCAAGACCTTGGTGCTACTTGTGTAATAACTGTAACGAAATTACACTATTAGGCCCCCTTTGGAACAAAGGAAAAGTGTAGGAATTTTAGAGGATTTGGATCCTATAGGAAATTTTCCTTTGAAGGCCTTTGGAACAAAGGATTGAATTCCTACCAATTTTAAGAAATTCCTAAGGATTGCCTTGTTTCATAGGAATTTTGGAGGAAATCCTCTTGGAAAATTTCCTTTGTGTCTTAACTCTCTCTAGACAATCCTATGATTTTCCTATGTTGTATACTAGATCCAAACATCACAATTGGAAGTTTCCTACATTCTCATTCTCATTCCTATAGGATTGCAATTGACAACCAACTCAAATCCTACATTTTTTCTATTCCTATGTTTTGAGAATCCTTTCCACTCTCTCTCCACCACATTAAATACGTCAAAAGACATATGTTCGGAATACTAAATGTAGATGAAATCAAAAACTAATTACACAGTTTTGATGGCCTTTGCGACACGAATCTTTTGAGCCTAGTTAGGTCATGATAGGACAATATTTACCAAAAAAACCGAAACTTACGTTTTGCTACAGTGTGTTAGAAAGGCAAATTTTTCTAACAACTAAACAAGGCCGGGGAAAAAGAAACGTTCTCGGCGCGCGCCAGAAGTTTCTGCCCTCCACTCCTGTCACAGAAAATGCAGTGCCACGTAGGCACGGGCGTGCCACGCTGGCTGTAACCTTTCTGTTGGCCAGCAATGGGCTGGCTCCACGTGTCGCGCCTCCCTACCACAACCTGGTCTGCCGGTCCGAGGCCCACGTACCGAAGTGATTTGCTCGAGACCGTACCATTTTCTAGTCTATCCTCGGCTCCTCCTGAGTAATTTGAGCAAATTTGCTCATTGCCATCAAAAGCTATACTGATGTGCTCATTGCCATCAAAATTGACCAAATGAGCTATCTGCCATCAAGATGAGTATTTTTCTTCCCTGAGAGCCATTCCGTTAGTGTTCTGTTAGAGAGCTGATAGACTGTTGTAATTTTCTTCCCTAACTGCCATTGTTGTCCCTTGTATACCGTATAGAGGCATGACAAAATGACAGAAACATAGAAGTTGTACATTCATGAGATCTGAACATGACATTTAGGCATATATACATTCATGAGATCTGTACATTCATTGGTTCCAATGTTTACCAAGCAAAGCAACAATTTATGAGATTGGTTCACAGACCAAGCTAACGAAGCAACAATTCATGAGATTGGTTCACAGACCAAGCTAACACAAGAACAATTCATGACATTGTGCTCTAAATCTTCTACTCAGAGATGAGAGGAGAAAACGAAGAGCAATTACCCATGCCGGCTAGAACCCGAGCCCAGAGGACGGCGACGGTCCCTGTCTTGCGGGTGGCGGCGGCGGCGCCCGGCCCCACACCACGGGCGGTCGCAACGGCGCTCGACCCTGCCCTGCCCCGCGATGGCTGCGGCGGCGGCGCCAGGCCCCGACCCGCGGGTTGCGGCGGCGGCAACGGCAGCGCCAGGCCCGGCACCGTGGCGGGTTGGGCGGCGTATCCCCCGCAGATCCCGGCGACGCGGCGGCTTGGGCGATGGATCCGGCGACGCGGCGGCTTGGGCGATGGATCCGGCGACGCGGTGGCTTCGGCGTTGGGCGGCGACGCGTCGGGTGGCGACGGCGGTTCCCGGGAGTTAGGCGGCGGCGTCGTTTCTTGGAGTGGTGCGGGTGGATAGTGTTCGTTGGCTCGTTGCCGCCTGACCGGTGGGAAGGGAGTTAACGGAGGCTGCTGTGGGCCCAACTTGTCAGTGAGTCCACCTGCTTGAGTTTTGACGGTAATGGCTCTTAAGGAAGAAAAATACTCATCTTGATGGCAGATAGCTCATTTGGTGAATTTTGATGGCAATGAGCACATCAGTGTAGCTTTTGATGGCAATGAGCAAATTCACTCGAGTAATTTTGAGGCTGCATTTGCACGACCCCACTTAACCTGGGATCCACTGCGATTAGGATACCAGCTTTTTTCGACTCCATTCGGTGATGCTAGCTTCCTTCCAATCCTTAAAAAGTAGGATTTCCTTCAAGAAAAAGTAGGTTTTCTACCTTCTTCGGACCGTTCAGCTTCTCTGTTGCTGCGGTATTTTCGTTTCTTTGTGCAGTATTTTTCTTTCATAATACATCAATTGTAAAAATCAACAGAAATCACTTTAAAATCTACCTTTATTTCTTTGTAGAAAAATAACTCGACTCCATATGCTAAGTATCAGTAAAAAAACAAAAAAAAAACTGAATGTTCCAAACAAGTTTTTACTAGTACAGTACCCTCTGTCTTCAGTAATCTCAGTAGCAAAAAGTCTTGTTCTTGTTGTGGGAATGGCACAAGGAATCCGGACGGACGGCAGCTCTAGACCATTCCGCCACTTTCGACCGACGCGTTTCCCGCGCACTGGTCAGTCGGTGACACGTAACTCTCCCGGCCACCCCGCCACCTCCGGCACAAGCGTTCGCCTAACAACACCCAACTGACGGCTGGGTCCCAACCAGCTCGTCCCCACAAGTCATGCTCCGATCGAAGACTCCCACCAGGAGAGCCCCCATCACGCCACCGCCATGCCGCTGGACTCCACTTCGCGGCTTCGCGCGCGTTGCTGCTGCTGCTGCGTCACATCCCACCGCTATATTTAGACTGACTTCAACAAGGAAGTGCAAAATGAGAGTGGCATTTGGGCATTTGCATCCAGCACATGGCAGGCAAAAAATTCAGTCTCCAACAGCAAGACGCAAACCGAAGAGGAAAAAAAAAATCCTCTGCCGTCATAGGCCGTCCCTGCTCCTGCGCCGATCCGGCCAGCCTGCGCACCGCTCCCTGCGCCCGCGCGAGATCCGGGCCAGGCCGCCGTCCTGCCTACGCGACACCCCGGCAAAGCCGCCGTTGCTCCCTGCGCCCGAATGCGCCCGAATCGAGTAAGGCCGTCACCGCCTCCTACGTCTTTTGCGCCGTCGGGCTCTCGATTTGGCGGTCCTGGTTGCAGATCGAGCAACGTCGACCCTCCGCCGACCTTCGTCCTCGCGGTCGGCGCAGATCTTGCCGGTGTGTTGCCGCCCGCGGCTCGACTGGCTGCAAGGCTCCACCTCGTCGTCTTCACCGTGGGCAGCGCCGTCTTCGCCCACTCCGACCGCCGGAGCTTCGCCCTTCCCCGCGCCGGCCGCCGGAGCTCCCCCTCCCCTGCTCCTCCGTGTCCCCTGTCGCCGAACCTCCACCCGCCGCCGCCTGGCCCCACTGGCTGCTCCAGCGACCGCGCGCGCGGACGCATATGCTTTCGAGGAGAGAGGGAGTGCAAATTTGCCTCGTCTCTCTCCTCATTTGCATTTTGCCTCCCGGTTTGCATTATCTGTTGGAGAAGATGCATTTGTGAACAGTGCTCCGGGGAGAGGCAAAAATACGTTTTCCTATGGCTGTTGAAGTCAGTCTTACCCCTCCACCAGCTCACTTGCATTGCATCGCTATCAGCTATCACCAATTCACCATTCACCACTACTGCTTGCTCTGCTCTGTTCTGAGTTTGCGAGGAGGAGGGGAGACGAGCACTGTTCAAATCATCCCAGGGAGAGAGCGTGCGTGTGCGTGAGTATATGGGAATGGAGGTCGAGTACCACGGCGGCGAGGAGACGGTGGCGGTGGCGGCGGAGGAGGGGTGGCAGGCGCCGAGGCGAGAGGACTGTCGCATCCCCGTGGTGCCGCCGTGCCCGGCGGCGCCGCCGAGGAAGAAGGCCGTTGCGGTGCCGGAGCTCGGGGGCAGCGGCAAGCGCCGGCAGCCGCCCAAGGGCGGCTACTTCCAGCCGCCGGACCTCGAGTCCCTGTTCGTGCTCGCGCCGCCGCGGAGGCAGGCGGCCTCCAGCTGCGCGTGATGATTTCGCACGCGCGCCGGTGATGTTCCGGCCGCGCCGGTGCGGTTCGAGAATCCAGCGACAACTAGCTAGCGTAGGCTGTAGGGATGCAGTGGCAGCGGCACATCTTGCTGCTTGCTGTTTTGGTTTTGGTGGAGAAGATGGGTGTGCAGGCATTTCTTGCTGTGCTTTTTGTGTGTGCGTGTGTGTGTGATCCTAGGGAGTTAGGATTGGTTTGGTAGACGAACGAGCTGGTAGTGTGCAATCTGTGTGTGTATGTAACGTTATGTAAATGTTCACGGCAAGTTCTAAAGGATTTGCTCCTCAAGCCATTGGGGGTCCTGTGCTACTCCTTGTTTTCAGATCTTCCTCTCCGAGACGCAGATGGGTTTTGCTGGCGATTGTTTGCATCTCTGCAGCACAAATTTGTGGTACAAAATCGCATGTGTGGGATATGCTATTGCTGTGACGAATTTCAAATGCGCCTCCCTCGCTTTGGCTACTTCCCCCTTTCGTTTTGTTTTACAAACGTTCCAGGAGGCGCCTGCTGTGTTCACTGTTCAGCTCAGACCGTAGCTCGAGAAGAATCGGTCCGAACAAACGGACCACAGGGTATGGCCCATGTAAGGCGTGCAACAAATGGTCCGTATCTTAGTTTTTTTTTTAATTTTTTAATTTATTTTTTACAATTTTTCAAAATATATAACCTAATAAAAATTTTGCAAAATTATACCGATGCCCTGTTTCAAATGGCAGTAACATTACCGCCACCATTTGAATGGCGGTAGTGAATCGCCTTGAAACTGCAGTAGGGGTCGGCCTGTTTTGAGAAACTCATAACTTCTTAAGTTATAAACTCGGATGAAAACAAATTTTATATGAAAATTGTAACTTTCGTTGAGGTTCAAACTTTTTTCAACTGAAGCCATCTTGATGCCCAAACAACAATCGATAAATGTTGCTTCTCTTGACAATATATTTTTAAAAATATATTTCTTTATAAACTAGGTCGGGGTGAGAAGACTCACCGGTTTTTCATTAAGAAGAAGCAACCTTCTCTCGACCTAGAAAATCCCCGAACCCCGGTACACCGGCGAGGGGATTTTTTTCATGAGAAACCAGGGTCGAATGGGGGCTCGAACCCTGGTCGGCGGAGTACGCATCTGCACTCCCGACCACGCGAGCTAAGGCTCGTTCTCAATATATATATATATATATATATATATATATATATATATATATATATATATATATATATATATATATATATATATATATATATATATATATATATATATATATATATTTCTTCATATGAACCTCCAATGCAGGTAAAAGTTATGTGAAAATTTGTAGCTTTCATCAAGAGTTACAACTTTGTAGTCTATATTTTTGTCGTTTTAAATTATTTTAATGCTTAAATAATCTACAATATATTTAGATCTAAAATTTTACGAGATTTTTTCTTGACAACATATCTTTAAAAAATATAACCTTTTCAAAAATATTATGGATTGAGGTAAATTCTACATCAAAATTGTGTATCTCGACGAGGTATGCAGATTTCTAGTTCAAACCATGTCCATTTGAATTCATATTGGTGCTCAAATAATTTACATAATATTTAGATTTAAAATTTAAATTTTAGATATTTGATAATAATCGATTATTGAACCTCAAGATGACCTCAAATGAAAAACTTTGAACTAGAAAGTAGTAGAGCTCCTCGAAAAATATAGTTTTCATATAAATAAAGTTTATCTATGCACCGATCTCTACCGCCGTTTGAAACAACGGTTGGGCGTGCTACAATACACGTTGTGGGGTTAGTGGTCACTATCGCCGTTCCACATGGCGGTAGGGTGCAACCGCCGTTGGTCCCTACCGACTTTTGAAACGACAGCATCGGTATAATTTTGCAAAAAATTTATCAGGTTATATATTTTTTGAAAAATCGTAAAAAAATAAAAAATAAAAATCCGTATCTTAGCTTTTGTTGAGAAAGCCCACTCCTCAGATGGGCCGAGAGTAACCAAACGCTCAAGCGTTTTGCGGCCCATAGACGTTGTGGAGGAGAAGACGACCAGCCGCGGCCGCGCACACCGCAGGTTCGGGAGTACTCTGGAATCCGCCGCCGCATCAACACGACGCCACGACTGACGCCGGGGGAGTCCCCTGGCCTCCCGCCGCCACTTCCACACACCACACCCCATAAAAGGCGGAGGAAGATCCACCTCGCAGCGATAAGCCCTACCGATCTCGCCTGAAGCAATCGCCTTTCCTGCTCATCTTCGCCCCATCGTGAGCAACAACAGCAGCAGAACGGAGATGGCGAAGGACGGCGGCCCCGACTGGAACGGCCTGCTCAAGTGGAGCCTCGCCCACGGCGACGGCACCAACCCGCCGCGCGCTCTCAGGTCTTTTCCTCGCGTCTCGGGATCCCGTACTTCCTCCCCTTTTTTCGCTCGTCCGGTGCCAAAACCCTAATGGATGATTAGTGTTGACTGTTCATTAGCTTTACCTTTTTACTGTCTTACATACTCTGCAACAAATCCTTGGTGTTCAAACTTTATGTGCTCAGTTACTGTCTTACTACTCCTGATTTAGTATGCTTTATTTAGGAACTCAAATACGATGTGCAGGACTTATATCCTTTTCCTCATTCGTGCTGCTTGCCAAAATTACCATACTTAGTCTAATACTCTAATTGAAGTGCGAGTTATGTTTTGTATCTGTACTTATTCAGTTATTTGATCAGAGTTTGACACATACATTAGGGGTGAAAAATGGGATTGTGATCAAATGTTCATGTTGTTCATACTTTCATTTATTCTGTTCTGCAGTGAGGAAGACAGAAAATGGTTCATGGAGGCCATGCAAGCCAACACGATAGATGTAGTCAAGAGGATGAAGGAGATCACTCAGGTGATGAAAACTCCAGAAGATGTGTTGGAATCACATGGTGTGACCCCAGAGAACATTGAAGGTACCGTGCTGGACCATTCCATGCTAATTCCAAAGTCGATACATTCTTTTTACAGACAAAAGGCTTGGCCTAGTGTTCTGAATTATCTACTGCTATGTTTATATGTTCAGCAACCTGTAGAGGTCTGTAGACTCTTCTTAGTCTAACACCTAGGAACCTGGGTATTTAACGCATCAGCGTGCGTGCAACTCTATTCTTAGTATCTGCTGGCGGGGCATTTTCTATGCTTATAGAAGGATGTTGAAACACGATAAGCAAATACTATCTGTAATTGTGACGTTTAGGCTAACTTATAAGCCAAACGATTTTTATAGGGTGAAAATCGCAGGTCAGGATCTTATGAGTTCAGATCATTGATAGTAGACCCATCCCGCTCGGGTCGCCCCCGCCTAGGGCGACTTGGGCGGCGCCTCCACCTCCCGGCGAGCGCCCCCCCTCCTCCAACCTTCCCTCCCTGCCGCCGCCGGAGGGGCCGGCCAGGAACCCGTGAGGGCCCCAAGGACGGCGGCGGCGGGGCCTCCTCTCGTCGGTGGCGCGGCTCCGGGGCGGCGGAGCGGAGCGGCCTCGCCGGCCCTTGCGACGACGGCGGCGAGGCGGTGGGCTCGCGGCTCCCACGGCCGGATCCGGCTTCCCCCGGGCCGGATCTACGGCGCGCGGCCGTGGGAGCCCCGAGGGCGACGCCGGCGTCCTTGCGGTGGCGCCGGACGCGGGGGCGCAAGTCTTTGCGTTCCCTGGCCCGGACCCGGCCCCCCCACGGCCGGATCCGCGTTGCGCGGCGACGGGGCGCCGGTCGCGACGGCGGCAGCTTCCGGCGACGGCTTCGGGCGGCGGCGACGACTCCCGGCGGCGAGCGACAGGCGAGGTGGCGGCTTGGCGCTGCGCCTCGCGCCCCCGGTGGCGGAGGGGCGCCATGGTGGCGCAGCTCGGCCCCCCGGCGCGGCACCGCGGTGGTGCGGCGGCCGGCCGGCCTTTGGCGCGAAGTACGGCACCGCGGGGATGCTTCCTTCACCTGCTACTGTGCCGGTCGGTGGGATGTGTTGGCTGCTGGCCTGGCAGCTGCTGAAGCCGAAGTTGGCCGCTCGCGGCGGCAAGATGGCGGCGGCCGGCGAGCTCGCCGACCCTTAGAAGCCATGTTCCCGGAACATTGGGAACGTGGTACGAGAACGTGGAACGTGGAACACCATTTTATAAAACCAACGGGAACGTAGGTATACCTATTACGTATGTTCCTATTAGAGGTGGAACGCGTTCCAAATGTTTTGGGAACGATGTTCCCGGAACGATACCGATCAAATTAAACTGATTTGTGCTATTTTTCCCATTTGTTTTTCAAAGTTGTGCATATTTTGGAGTCGTGTGTATTTTGGTCCATTAGATGTGCCAATGACCCACATCTGACCGTCAGCTACACACCGAGACAACATAGAAACCCTACCCTAACCTTCCGATCCCACCCGTCCCGCCGTCCGCCGTTTTCCCCGAGGCTGCGCCGTCCGCCGTTTTTCCCCGTCGCTGCCGCTGTCTAGCCCACGCCTGCGCCACCGAGGTCAAGCCATCACGGGGAGCACGAGACCTGAGCCCACGGCCACCGCGAGGCCCTGCGTCCTGCCTGTGCGCCCCCACGACGACACACCGGCGACGATGGCAGGCAGCCTCGTGCTTCCAAGGTCACGGAGTCACGACGCCGAACTCCAGGTCCAGGAGCCCAAGATCTTGGCGGCGGTGACGGGCTGACGGCGACCCTTGGCTACTCAACGCATTGACTTGAGGTAGGGACTGACTTGGTTCTTCTTCAAACTGTCTCCATGTCCCTGCAACATCGGGTACACGTTCCATCTGTTTTGGGGACGAAGTTCCCTGCCGTTCCTCGTTCCGGGACGAAGTTTCCGGGACGCGGAACATGCCCACGTTCCGCGTTCCCGGCTTCTAAGCGCCGGCCTAGCGAGTCGCCGGGTGTGGGGACGACGACAGCGAGACGGAGCCACGGCGGCGGGCTATGTGGTGCGGCGACATGGACATCCCCTCGGTTCGAGTGGCTGCAGTGGTGGTGTCGGCTAGCTGTGGCGAACGGTCGCAGCGGGGTTCGTCGCTCCGGGCGAAAGCCCTCACCAGATTCTCTCTGGTGGAATGGCGGCGGCGCCTTCGGGCGTCGCTCCCCCTGCTGAGGGCGCTATTGTGGAGTGGCAACCCTGCTGCATGGTCTCAGGGTGAAAACCTGATCCAGCTTCTGGACGAGCGACGGCGGCGCCTGTGGGCGTCGCAACCTCCTTGGAGGCGTCGTCTCGAGAGACATCGTTCGATTTATCGGCTCGGCCGGCCTGCTGCTTGCGACTGCTCCACCGGTGGTGATGTATCTGTCGCTGGGTCATGGGGGTTGCCTATCTCTAGCCACGACGTCTGCTCTCCTGCTGGTGTCCGAGGGTCTCTTCTCGGCTGTTGGCTTCGACCGCTTGCAGCGTTCCGCGGCGGCCGGGAATGCTTGGCACTCCCCGGTGCGGTGCGGGACAGCGTCAAAGGACGGCGCTTGCGGCATCTACAGCCAGAAGAGACTTGGCCTGCAGCGGATCGCGGCGGGATCTTTCAGCACGACTGAAATTTTCCGGTGCGGTACAACGTCGGAAGACGGCGCGGGCGACATCTTCGGCTTCTAGCTCGATGGCGGCGGCTTGCGCGAGGGGGAAGCAACGAGATGATTCGAGCCTCTGTGGTGGTCTGTAGTTTGATTCGGTTTCCGAGGGCGGGGCACCTCTTTGAGCTTCTTCGGCGGCAATCTTTGAGACGAGTCTGGAGCGTGGAGCCGTGCGGCGGGTTTGGCGGTCCCCGCGCACGAGAGAGAGAAAGAGGCGTGCTGAGTGGCGGGTTGGTGGTCCCCGCGCACGCGAGAGTTGCTTCGGACTCGGTGTTTCTGCATGCCGCCCGGTAGCCATTTCGGGTGCAACAGCACTACGGCGTTGGGTCCTGCACGACGGTGGCCCTTTCGGTGTGGTGGTGCCTACCCCTCCGTTTCCCTTTCTGCGGCGGTCTTCACTTTAGTGGTTTTCGATACTTGTATGAGAGGGTGGAGCTGCGGTGTTACTTTGTCTTCTCTGTCGTCGTTGAGTGTAGAGTTGTGGCCGTGTTGATGTCCCAATCCAACCGGCCAGTGCGTACAGTTGTGCGGTAACCCGTGTTGAGGTCCCAATCCAACCGGGCGAGTTTTATTTTTCCTGCCTATGATCTCCCAGGATCATAGTCTTGTATTTTTTCTGCTATATCAATGAAACACGCACTGTCTTGTGCAGTTCGTTCAAAAAAAAAAATTTTTTTTCGTTCAAAAAAAATCGCAGGTCAGAAGGTAGCAGTTATATGTCGTTCATTTGCGTACAAACTTCTCAGTTGCAGGCTATATGAAAAATTAATGATTGATGATGTTTATTGTTGTTACTTACCTGACTTCACAGTATTACTATTGTTGTACTTCAGGTTCTGGAATAACGTTTTTATTGCTATATTTTCAGATATGTTGGATGAGCTACAAGAGCATGTGGAATCCATTGACATGGCAAATGGTAAGGTTCATAGTTGAAATCAATGTCTTCCTTGTAAATGCTTGTTCTAGTTATTATTCTGAATGACTCCTAAATCATTTACAAATATCCAAACAGATCTACATTCTATTGGTGGGTTAGATCCTCTACTTGGTTACTTGAAGAATTCACATGCTGGCATCCGAGCAAAGGCTGCAGAAGTTGTGAGCACAATTGTGCAGAACAATCCCAAGAGTCAGCAACTTGTAATGGAATCCAATGGACTGGAACCCCTGTTGACAAACTTCAAATCAGATCCAAGTACAAGTGCACGCACGAAAGCCTTAGGAGCCATATCCTGTAAGTGACTCTGTACCCGTAGTAGTACAATCCTTTGATAGACTCTGCAGTAAATTGCACACAATATCTTCTTTTGCCCATGCTAACATACATTTGTGTTTTGCAGCTCTGATTCGTCATAACCAGCCTGGAATATCTGCATTTCGTCTGGGCAATGGTTATGCTGGACTGAAGGATGCTCTTGGTTCTGATGATGCCAGACTCCAGAGGTATGTCGATGAAACTAGGAGAGCAGGAATACCATCATTTCGTAGGACTTGCAATTTGGTTGCTGTGGTATCTTCTTGAACAGTGTCTTAGGGACAGTAGAATTACAGTAAATGTAGTGATCTGACAGGGCACTTCACTTCAAAGATTATTCTCAAGTCCATAGGGACCCAATGAACAAGCAACCACATACTAACAGAACCATATTACCATATCAAGATACTGTGCTCATGCGGTATTTAAATTTTCTTTTTTTCTGACGGTAATGCGCGATCAATGAGAGCCTGGAGCCATTTTATCAATTTTGCTTACCTTTAGATCAATTTTCCTTTGGCATTGGTTGAAATTTCACTGCTTGTGCCATTATTCAACTGCAAGGCTAATGACATCTGCTGTATCGTTGCAGGAAAGCTCTCAATCTCACACAGTATCTGCTGCACAACAACAAAGGTGATAGGAGCATAGCTACAGAGCTTGGTCTGCCAAAGCTGATGATGCACCTCGCGTCCAGCGATGATTCCTTGGTGCGTGAAGCTGCGTTAAGTGGTCTCCTCGAGTTGGCACAGGACAAGACATCTGGTAACACTCTACCCGACCAAGACAAGCTGAAAGACATCCTCAAGAACCGAATCGAAGGGATCAGCGCGATGGGCACCGATGATCTCCATGCCGCTCGCGAGGAGCGGCAGCTGGTGGACGCACTCTGGAAGGAGTGCTACAATGAGCCCTCGTCCCTCAGGGAGAAGGGCCTTGTGGTGCTCCCTGGAGAGGATGCACCCCAACAGCCCCCACCGGACGTCGCGGGGAAGATGTTTGAGCCGCCGCTTCGCGCCTGGGCAGCTGCAAGACCTGCACCTAAAGATGATTCAGATACCGGGAGTGAGAAGAAGGATGCCCCGCCGTTGATGCTTGGCCCTGGACCATCTTCCAGCTCCAATTCTTAGACTTGGTCACGTTGGTGGAAGGCTAAAATAGCAGACCTGATGAAGTCTTTGACTTGTGCAAACTCCTGTAATCGTATTCTGATGAGATGGTCTGCATTTTGTTTCAGGGTATGGTTTGTGTTAGGCTGTTGGTACACTTGTATCCTCTGGTGCTCTTAAATTAAGGGTTATTTGGATTGGTACCATTACAATTTGTCAAAGTTGGAGATATACCATTACAATTCACCTATTCCGAAATATACCATTATAACTTCAACTTTCTCTGATCCATAGCATTCTCTACGTCTTCCAGCCATTTGGGCCCATTGTCAGGCGTACATATACTGTGCATCTTTCCGTATAGACGATTTTGCCCCTATGGTCGTGTGAAGAAGAGCACATGCCCGCCCGTGGTCCCATCTCTCACTCTCGTCTCCAACACTCCTCTCTCAGCTTCGACAGCGACGGCGGCGCAACCCTAACCCTAGTTGTCGTCGTGCCGCCGCCCGCGCCCCAGCTCTGCGCGCGCCCGCACCCCAGCTGAGCCCGTGCCCCCACTTCGGCTGGCTGTCCTCCCAGGTCCTGCGCTACTCTGCTCCGTGGTTGCGCCATGGCGGGGCGGCAGTGGTCTGGAAGCCCGAAGAAGGTAGGTTCGATGGGCTCGAGCTCGATGGGCAGCGGTAAGAGGGAGTGCCCCCATTGCCATGTTCCTTTGGTCTGGATCCAGAGCAAGCAGCCGACAACAAAGAATGAGTAGTTTGTGGTGTGCCCGTACAACATGAAGGTTAGGATTGTTGACATTGCTGATTCTCACAAGGTGTGTCTCTTATTTGTTCTCTGTGATTGCTCCATTTTTGTGTGCAGGGTGATCCCACAACCTCTTGCTACATCCGGTCTGAGTTGCAATATGAGGCGGCTCTGGCTCTGGAAGAACACAGACGGCGACCTAGACAGGAAGCACCTGAAGGCTGTTATGATGAACTGAAAGAAGAATTGCAAGAGTTGAAGCAAAAAGTGTGTAGTGTTGCAGATGAAATGTGGAAATTAAAGCAACAACTTGTAGAGGTGCAGGGTGTGGACACCAGGAAATGCCATGTTGTGCTAGATTGTTCTGTTCTTTTAGCTGTTGGTTGTGGCATTTTAGGTGCTGTTGGTGGTGTCCTTCTTTCTCGTTTGTTCAACTGAACCTTATGTATGTGTGGGTTGTACCTTGTTGTTATGAAATGAAATGAAGTGAACATCTACTATGTGTCATCATGTTCTGTTGATCATGTCTGAATTGAAATGAAGTGAACAGGTACTATGTGAAAGGAACAGATATTATGTGAAGTGAAATGAAATGAAAATTATGAAACATAGAGAGAGGTCACATAGTTGACATATAGTTCACAACCACAAACATGAATTAACAAGCCACATAGTTCACAGGCCACATAGTTCATAGGTAGCACTAAGTTCACAGGTTGCAACCACATACACCAGCATACAAGTTCACAAAAGCATACAAGTTCACTAAAGCATGCAAGTTCCCAGAACTGTTAACAAGTGCTAGTTCTCATACACCAGCCTCCTGAGGCTACTAACAACAGCAGCAGGTGGGTCAGCCACAACTTTCTTCATCTTCTTCTTGATGGGTGTTTTCTTCTTTTTTGGTGCAGCCTTCTTCTTTGGTGTGGCCTTCTTCCCCTCTGCTGCCTGCTTCTTCTGAACTTTCTGCTTCTTAGGTTGAGAAGGACCAGCTTCATCCATTGCAGCTTGTTTCTCCATTGCAGCTTGTTTCCTACACATACATGGATGGGTTTTAGTGCATAGAAAACTGTAACAGATAGGCTGCACACAAAGGGAACATTGCATACCTTTTTGCAGCCTTGCTCCTTGGTGGACATGTCTCACCATCTTCTCTAATCTCTGCCAGTTTGCAAGTTTTAGCAAAATGTTCAAATCCCCCACATCTCCTACATTTGACAATCTTTTTCTTTGCCTTTTTCTCCAGGCAACCTCTAATCCTCTGCTTCTTTGGCCTTCCTGCTCCTCTGCCTAGCAAGGGTGGATACACCTTGTATCCAAGGTCCACAACACGCCATTCTAACCTATCTGGGATAGGTTCAATTCTGTCCTCATAGGCTGCCTTGAACCTAGCCACTGAGTAATACTCATGGACAAAATCTTCAATTTTCACACCTCTATTGGACAGGATCCATGCCAAAGCATGTTTGCAGGGCTTCCCTGTCACCTGCCACTCCCTGCAAGAGCATTTTTTGTTCTGCAAGTCAACTGTCCTCCTTTTTTGATTGTTCCAATCATCAAGGATAGTCACTTCTGCAATATCAACATCACTAACTGACGGGACCCAATATTATGGGTACCCAATAACAGCGATTACGAGCGACTATCACGGCCACGATGGCCTCCGGGGTTTTTGGTGGTTTTCTGTATTTATTTTCATGCAGGAAAACGGCCACAAAATCAAGTGGTATTCCAGGATTTATTTTCGTAAAGGAAAACGGCCATAAATCAAGTCCATGACATCATGTGCTCTCCAACCATGTGACTCCCGACAAGTTGGTGTCTCTCCCGAGTAGTTTTGGGCACCTCTCTAACCATGCATGCATCAGGTATCAGAAGAATTCAATGGCCGAGCCGCATGCATGAGGAAGCGTGGCACCAGGGCCTGACACAGGCAAACACACATGGAAATAGCAGCCAGCAGGAACCAAGGACGGTGGGACCCGCTGCATGGGAAAAGACCTCCTCTTTACAGCTGTTGTGCATGCACCACCTCTTTCTCTTCTTCTCTCTCTTCACTAATGTAGCCTGCCCCCTTGTCTGATAAAAGGGTAGAGCAAGGTCTTCCCGTGGGAGAGAGAGAGAGCACTTCTACTTTGACCTCTTCCTTCTCCTCTCAGGAGGAGCTCTCCTTTTCTTCTTCAACCTCCAGCCAGCCATGGCTCCTACAGACTACAGAGACTTGGGAACTCGTCCCTCTCTCGCCCATTTGTAACCCCTACTACAAATCAGCGCAAATAACACAACAGCACAAACTGGACATAGGGTGTTACTCTCCGGAGGCCCGAACCAGTATAAATCTTGTGTACCCCTGTTTGCGCAACCGTCCGAGACCCGGCACGCAATCCGAGAAATTATCTGCCGGCGGTTAGAGAACCCCGACAGTTTGGCGCGCCAGGTAGGGGCCTGTTGCGTGTCACGACGTTTCTTCAGGTCTCGGACGACCAACTACAACTACAATCAGCAGCGACCCCGGCACCACCGACGACGACCGGGGCGAAAACCACTCGGAAGAACAATTACAAGCTACTCGGAGGATGCTGCACCAGGGCCCAAGCAACTCAACACGGCTTCTCGGCGAGAACCGCCGGCGTCCGCATTGCACGGCCTCTCCTCCGACCACCTCGACCACCTCGACCAACACGGCCGCGAATCCTCCTCCTCGCGACGCGGCGCCCTGCTTCCTCCACCTCGAAGCGGCCCGGCGCATCCCCCGCCTCGATTCGGCCCGACGCGGTGCCTCGTCTCCTTCGCCTCGGTCCCGCCTCAGCGACATGACGACCCGGCGTAGGATACCCCACGGCGGCCTCTCAACTTTTCTTCACAAGAGCGAACCATCACCCGCTTCAGGAATCCGGGGTTTGGTTTTCTTTCTTTTGTTTTCTCTTTCTCGTACTGATTCACGCAAAAAAAAATCAGCGTCCCCTAATTTCTTCCAATCGCGAAGGCCAGCGGCGGCAAGCAGCAAACAGAGCGTTGACCTCCCGCGTGTGTCCCGAGCAGCAAACGGGGATGAGGACGGCAGCGCCAACGCGGTGGGCACGGATCCCTCCCGCAGGCGACTTTTTCTCTGCCGACCGCCTTCGCAGAGACGCCCCCCCGGGACGGGTTCGACCTGCAGCTGGAAGTTTCTCCTGATGCGAATCTCACTCGATGGGCATGGCGGTCCCCTGGCGCGGGGCCTAGCCCGCCGAGGCGGCGAATTCTTGGCGCGGGCGCGGAGGGCCGACGCGGCCCCATTCAAGAGGCGGGCGAGGCGGCGGCCACCCTCCTTCGGCACGGCTCCCCTCGGCGCGGAAGACGGGGGCGGAGCGCGACCCTTTCTTCCCCACAACGCGACGCGCCGTCTCCATCTCTCCGCCTCCAGGCGGCCCGCCTCGACACCACCGCCGGGCGGCGGACCCGTGCGGCCTCAGCTCCACCACCGACCCGAGATGCGCGTCGCGGCAGAACCCCGCTTCCTCGTCTCCACCTCGCGCTGCGTGACTGGACGCACCTCCTCGACGCGCGCCGCGTCGGAGCTGAAAGTGCATCTAGGCTCCTAATTATTTTGGTGATAATGACAATGCAATTTGGGAGGATTAATGCTTTCAATGAGATGTGTGCAGGCTTAAAAGATTAAACAAATGTGAATACTCAAAGGAAGGCCCTCATTTTCTTATGAATGGTGTTGAAGCTCAATCGGCGATTTAATTTTAATTTTCGGTTTGAATTTGAGTTTAGGAAACATCGTACTATAAAGAGGGATGCGGTCGGTTAGTCAAAGTTCGCTACAAGTGCCCTTCTTGATCTAATCTCATCTTTTTCAAGAGTGAAAACACTAGAAAAACCATTAGAAAAACACTTTATAGCCTTAGACTACGCTAACCTTCCCCCTCCAGCCTTACCGGGTCAACCGGCACGAGTGGCCGGGCCACCCGGGACGGTACTGGAGGGAGGCGGGTGACCCGGCCACCCGTGCCGGGTGACCCGGCCAGGCCGCAGGAAGCCCCCAACGGCTAGCTCGGGGGAAGTGGGTATAAATACCCCTTCTTCCTCCTCTCTAGGGTTCCGACCTCTCCACCATTGAAACACCTCCAAAGTTTCAAACCCTCTCTCCCAACTCCCTCCCAAGCACTCCAATCAAGGATTTCTCCTAGGGTTTGAGTGTGAGAGCATTTGAGGTGTAGGATTTAGCCCCTTTGTGAGAGCTCTTCACTCCTTCCTCTCAAGAAGCACTTGTGGTGGCTTTGGTTGATCGATTCGCGTTTGTTACTCTTGAAGCTTGCTTCTAGACGGTTAGGCGTCGCCCGTTGAGTGCCCTCTCCGTGTGGAGCACCCGGGAACGTTTGTATTACCCTCTCCTTTGTGGAGTTTCTTAGTGAGCACCAATTTACCTTTGTGGTGGATTGGGTGAGGCAAGTGGCTCTTCGTGATAGCCCTCCCTTTGTGGGAACCTCAACGGAGACGTAGCCTTCTTAGTGGAGGTGAACTTCGGTAAACAAATCGCTTGTCTCCTTTGTTTGCTTGTGTTATTCATTTTCTCCCTAACCCTAGAAGTTATCTTTGAATCGATCTACATATTTGTGTTGTTGCTTGTAATATCCTTTGTTGCAGGTTGTTTCCACATCAAATACACTAAGTTTGGTTCATATACTTTCTGCAAATTCACATTCTTCATAAGTTATTGTGTTTTACCCCTGCGCACTGGTTGATCCGGCACAAGTGCCAGGGTGACCCGGACCCCCCGGGTCATCCGGTCAGTCGTGCCGGGTCATCCGGTCCCTGATCCGCTGTCAAGATTTTGCAGATTTTTTAAAGTGATCCTATTCACCCCCCTCTAGGCATCACAAGGTCCTTTCAATTGGTATCAGAGCCTAATCCCTTGATTTAGGCTTAACCACTAAGGGATCAAGATGTCGGGGGTTGGAAGCAACCCAACCGCCGAAGAAATCACCGCAAAAGAAGCCCAAGAGAGAGAGCTAAAGGCAGCTCAAGTCGGTGACCTCACCGGCAAGGCTCCAAGCCGTTCACCATCCAACATCGACTCCGACGACTCTTCATCCGACTCCGACTCGGACTCCGACTCAAGTGATGAAGATGTCAAGGATGGTGATGATCCGGCAAAGAAGGCGGCAAAGAAGAGAAGAAAGGCTAAGAAGAAGAAGAAGGCCAAGAAGATGGCCAAGAAGCTCCTCAAGAAGATGATCAAGAAGGAGCAAGCCAAGTACACTCACTCCGGCTTCTACGAAGTGCCCTACAACTACGCACACATTCCGGGCAACAACTCTAACGAAAAATTCTATTCCGTGCATTTGGGAAAGCCTCCTCATTTCAATGGGAAGGACTATCCCAAATGGGCTTATGATATGCAAATGCACCTTTACGGACTTCACCCTTCTCTTTGGAAGATTGTGGTTGTAGGTGTTACAATACCCGCCGAAGGAGAAGCCCTCACAATTGAGCATGAGCAAGACCTCCACCGCAACGTGCAAGCAACAAGAGTCATCACGGGATCCTTGTGTGCACAAGAATTCAACAAGGTGCGGAACATCCAAATTGCCAAGGTGATTTGGGATACACTCAAGGAAGCACATGAGGGAACCGAACATGTGAGGCAAGGGAAGATGGACCTAATCAACGGAGAGCTTGAGCTATTCTTCATGAAGGATGGAGAGACCGTACAAGAAATGTATGATAGGCTCATGGTCCTTGTCTCGGACATTAGAGCACTTGGAAGTAAAGATTGGGACGATTCAAAAGTCACAAAGAAGTTGCTAAGAGCTTTTGCCCCTAAGGACAAGAACTTGACGGCTATGATAAGAAGGGATCCAAGAAACCCAACAATGACACCCACTCAACTTCTTAGAGAAATCTTGCATCAAGAACTAGTTGATCAAGATGTGGAGAAGTCTCTAACCTTGAAGATGGGCAGGAGTTTAGCCCTCAATGCTAGCTCTAGTGAAGTGGTGGAAGCAAAGCCTAAGCCCTCCAAGAGCAAGAAGGAAGACACTAGCGATGAAGGAAGCACGGATGAAGAAACCGCCTTCGTCATAAGGAAGTACAAGAAATTCTTGAAGTCAAGAGCATCAAGAAAAGGCGGAGATGAAAGAAAGAAGAAGTCTCAAAGAAAATGCTATGAGTGTGGAGAGTATGGACATTTTATTGCCGAGTGTCCCAAGAACAAGAACAAGAATGAGGAAGAGAAGAAATACAAGGAGAAGAGTAAGGAGTACAAGAACAAGTACCAAGGGCGTGCACATGTGGGTCAACAATGGGACTCAAGTGATGAAGATGAGGAACCAAAGAAGCAAGGCATGGCAACCGTCGCCATGGCACAAGGGTCATCTTCATCACGCCTCTTCAACAACTTTTCCGACGATGAAGACCACTCTCACTTTTGCCTCATGGCAAGGGGGAGCAAGGTACAAGAAACTACCACCTCATCTTCTCCAACCTCTTCTTCATCCACACCTAGTGATGACATAGAAAACATAGATGAGGAAAAGGAAATGGAAGATAACATGATAAAGAAATTCGGTAAAAAGGGTCATAAGGAAATTAAAAAGCTTTTGGACAAATTAGAGGAAAAGAAGGAGATTCTCCATGAGCAAGAAGACTTGCTTATCCTTGAAAAGGAAAGAAACCTTGCTCTAGAGAAATCTCTTGCCGAGGAGAAGGCTAAGGTGGAAAAGTTGACAACGGACTTGTCTTTGACCAATGATTCCAACAAGAGGATGTCAAAGGATTATACTTTAGCAAATGAATCTCTAGCTTCCCTAAAAGCCACTCATAGTGAGCTTCAATCAAGCCTCTCATGCTTGACGGAGAAATACAAAACTCTTGAAGCTAACTATAGTAGTCTTTGGGAAAGCACCAAAGCCACTCCTTCGGCAACATTGGACTCTAATGCCTCCACTAGCAAAGGTTGTTCTATTTGCTCTAACATTGATATAAATGCTATCAAGACTAACCATGCAAGGCTTGAAGAGAAAATTAAGAGCAAAGACAAGGAAATTGCCCGATTGAACATGTTGATTACACAAGTCAACATTGGTGCCAAGTCCATACCTAAGGTGGTTGACAAGCAAGGACTTGGGCACCGCAAGAACAACAAGGCCAATGGTAGAGTAGTGGTGAAAGGGCATGAGATCCCCTTGTGGAACAAGAGTGGCTACCTCAACACTATTATGGATATTGCTCATGGAGTCACCACCTCTACCACAACCAAGGACATGCCAAATGTAGTGAACACCACAAAAGGAAGTGGTGGGGTTAACACTCCACCAAAGGCATCGAAGAATGTGGTTGAGCACAAGCCCTCTCCCAACTACACTTGTGATTACATCGTGACCTTGGATCATAATGGTAAAATGGTAGTCAAGTATGTTGGGGCCTACACCATGAAGGCCATGAGGAAGAGTGTGTGGGTTCCAAAAGTTTATGCATCTAACCTCCAAGGACCCAAATCATTTTGGGTACCTAAACCAAAAGCTTAAACTTGTTTTGTAGGCCTACTCCTCCGGTGGAAGCGCATGGTTGATTGATAGTGGTGCCACTAATCATATGACCGGAAATGAAGGCTTATTTGCATCCCTTGATCATTATGATAACCCTACGGAAACTATCATCTATGGAGACAATGGTCAAGGAGATGTTGTTGGTTTAGGTAAAATTGCTATCTCAACAATAAATTCAATTGAAGATGTTTATCATGTTCAAGGGTTAGGATACAATTTGTTGTCGGTTTCACAACTTTGTGAGAAAGGCTACAATTGTCTCTTTACTCATGAGGGTGTGACCGTCTCTAGAAGGGAGGATTCCTCTATTGTCTTTGCGGGTCATTTACGGGGAAAGCTTTACTATGTGGATTTCACAAAAGTGAAGGTGGACCCTAAAGCTTGCTTAGTGGCAAAATCCGACTTGGGTTGGCTATGGCATCGCCGACTAGCCCATGTTGGCATGAGGAACTTGGCCAAACTTCAAAAAGACGAGCACATCCTAGAACTAACAAATGTTGTTTTTGAGAAAGATAGGTTATGTAGTGCTTGTCAAGCCGGGAAGCAAGTTGGAGCTCATCATCCCGCCAAGAACATCCTATCCTCATCAAGACCATTGAAGCTACTACACATGGATTTGTTTGGACCTATCGCCTACATAAGCATCGGTGGTAACAAATATGGTTTAGTAATTATTGATGACTTTTCCCGTTTCACTTGGGTATTCTTTTTGCAAGATAAAAGTGAAGCAAAGGGAATTGTGAAGAAATTCATTAGAAGAGTTCAAAACGAGTTCGAGCTCAAGGTCAAGAACGTAAGAAGTGACAATGGATCGGAGTTTAGGAACACTCAAGTTGAAGAGTTCCTAGATGAAGAAGGCATCAAGCATGAACTCTCCGCTCCATACACCCCTCAACAAAATGGCATCGTGGAGAGGAAGAACCGTACATTGATTGAAGCGGCAAGAACAATGCTTGATGAATACAAGACTCCAGACTCATTTTGGGCGGAAGCCATCAACACCGCATGCCATGCCGCCAACCGCCTCTACCTCCACAAGTACTTGAACAAGACTCCCTACGAAATCATCACCGGTAAGAAGCCTAGTGTGCATTACTTTAGGGTCTTTGGGTGTAAGTGTTTCATACTTAACAAGAAACCCAAAGCCTCAAAGTTTGCATCCAAGGTTGATGAAGGTTTTCTTCTTGGTTATGGAACTAACGAGCATGCCTATCGTGTTTTCAACAAAACCACCGGTTGTGTTGAGACCACGGTAGACATGAAATTTGATGAATCCAACGGCTCTCAACGAGAGCAAGTTAGTGAAAACCTTGTAGATGATGAAGAGCCCCCAAGCGTATCAATCTTTAGAATGGGGACCGGTGAAGTGATGCCTCGTGAGGTTCAAGTACAAGCTCAGGTTGACACAAACAATCAAGGTCCACCATCATCAACAAGAGTGGAACCACCAAGTTCTCAAGTTCATCAAGAAGAAAGTCAAGTTCATGGTGACGATCATGGACGGGGCTTTGATCAAGGGGGAGAACAAGGTGGTGAAGCTCAAGAAGAAGCTCCACAATTTGAAGATGATGATGATGGACCAATTCAACGTCAATCTCAAGCACCACACCCAAGAGTACATCAAATGGTTCAACGGGATCATCCCGTAGATAACATACTTGGGAGTATTCAAAGAGGGGTAACAACTCGCTCAAGATTGTCAAATTTTTGTGCATTTTACTCATTTGTCTCCTCTTTAGAACCTCTTAGTGTGGAACAAGCTCTTGAGGACCCGGATTGGATTATTGCCATGGAGGAAGAGTTAAACAACTTCAAGAGAAATGAAGTTTGGGAGTTGGTACCAAGACCCAAGCAAAATGTGATCGGCACCAAATGGGTTTTTAGGAACAAGCAAGATGAATTTGGTGTCGTCACAAAGAACAAGGCAATGATCGTTGGCAAAGGTTACACTCAAGTTGAAGGCTTGGACTTTGGAGAGACTTATGCTCCGGTAGCAAGGCTTGAGTCAATTCGTATCCTTTTGGCCTATGCTACCCATCATGATTTCAAGCTCCATCAAATGGATGTGAAGAGTGCATTCTTGAATGGACCTCTCCAAGAAGAAGTTTATGTTGAGCAACCACCGGGCTTTGAAGATTCAAAATTTCCAAACCATGTGTACAAGCTCCATAAGGCGCTCTATGGGCTTAAGCAAGCTCCTAGAGCATGGTATGAATGCCTTAAGGATTTTCTTCTCAAGAACGGTTTTGAGATAGGCAAAGCCGATTCTACTCTCTTTATTCAAAGAAATGGAAAAGATATCTTTATTTGTCAAATTTATGTTGATGATATTATATTTGGGTCTACTAATGATAAATTTTGTGAAGAGTTTAGTAGAATCATGACCAAGAGATTCGAGATGTCTATGATGGGTGAATTGAAGTTCTTCCTTGGGTTTCAAATCAAGCAATTGAAGGAAGGGACTTTCTTGTGTCAAACCAAGTATGTGAAGGATATGCTCAAGAGGTTTGACATGGCCGATTCCAAGCCCATCAAGACTCCTATGGCTCTAAATGGACATCTTGATCTCAATGAAGAATGGAAGTCGGTCGACCAAAAGGTATTTCGTTCCATGATTGGCTCCCTCCTTTATCTTTGTGCATCTAGGCCCGATATAATGCTTAGTGTGTGCATGTGTGCAAGATTTCAAGTCAATCCTAATGAGTGTCATCTAATGGCTGTTAAGAGAATCTTTAGATATTTGGTTCACACTCCTAACCTAGGCTTGTGGTATCCCAAGGGCTCCACTTTTGATTTACTTGGTTACTCCGATTCGGACTGTGCCGGTTGCAAAGTAGATCGAAAGAGCACTACCGGGACTTGCCAATTTCTTGGTAGGTCTTTGGTGTCGTGGAGCTCAAAGAAGCAAAATTCGGTTGCTCTATCCACGGCCGAAGCCGAGTATGTGGCGGCCGGTGCTTGTTGTGCACAACTTTTGTGGATGAAGCAAACGTTGAGTGATTACGGTTGTGAGTTTAGCAAGATTCCACTCTTGTGTGACAATGAGAGTGCCATCAAACTAGCAAACAATCCGGTCCAACACTCTAGAACAAAGCACATAGACATTAGACATCACTTCTTAAGGGATCATGAGGCTAAGGGAGATATTGCTCTACGTCATGTGAGCACCGAGAGGCAACTTGCCGATATTTTCACTAAGCCTCTAGACGAGCAAAGGTTTTGTGCTTTGAGGAGTGAGCTAAACATCTTGGATTCTCGTAACTTGGCTTGACTTATTGCACATACTTGATTGTTGCCTAGATAGGTTGAAAATGTTTTATTTTTATTTATTTGTGTGAGTATTTCAAAACCTTGGATTTCGAGATCTTTTGATCAAATACTTGGCTCAAGTGACTATTGTTATGTATGATTGATTGTGTCTAGTCACTTGTTACCAAGAAGTTTATTATGTGTCCACTAGCGATTTCTATCATTTATCTCAAAGTCTTGAAAATCTCATCTATCAAGAAAATCTTATCTCTCTCTCTAATCTTGAATCATTCTACCAAGTCTATCTATCTATATCTCTTTGATCGAAAATCATTCTATCAAACTTGACTCTTTGGGCTGTTTCTGCGCCTGGCGGGTCAACCGGCACAGGTGGCCGGTTCACCCGGCGCGGCTCTGGAGGTTGCCGGTTCGCCCGGTCACCCGTGCCGGGTCACCCGGGGTGCCTCTGGAGGCCCCCGGGTCGCCCGGCCACCCGCGCCGGGTCGCCCGGGTCCCGCGCAGAGGCTATAAAAAGCCCGCAGCCGGCCCCCTCAAACCCTAGCATCTTCTCCAATCGACTCAAACCGCCGCCGCCGCCCCCCATTGCGCCCGTTGGCGATCTCGGAGCTCGACCGTGGGGATTGCGTGGCGTGAGGGGGATTGAAGCCTCCTTCCTCCCTTGTGCCTCCTCTTCCTCGGGTTTTCCGGAAAACTCTCTCAAATCAACGGTAAAGTCAATTCAAACTCCGGATTTCCCGATCTCTCAATGTAGTTCGTTCTAGATGATTTCCCTCGGTCAATAGCTTCTATTTATGCTCTAGAACATCTCTTTTTGATCTCATTTCAATCCAACAACCATAGCACTCACTCCCGTGATTTGACCGTTCTAGGGTTCATCCCGCCTAGCCGGTTGACCCGGCCACCCGTGCCGGTTGACCCGACTAGGGTCGGGGTGCTCCAATACCCTTGCTTTCCGGAGATTCTTGATACATATCTTAATTCATTGCATACATTATCTATCTACAGATGGGTCGAGAGAAAGTGAGCGCCCGTGACAAGGAGATTCGCTCGGAATCAAGTGAGGAGGAGGAGGAATGACGTTCATCCGGGGAGGAGTTTGGTATTCATGTGCATGAAAAGAGAGCCAAGCCCCAAGCTCCTCCTTCTCGTGCTCAAGGCCGTGGTCGTGGTCATGATGGCAACCCTATTCTCAAGAAGAGGACCACAACCGTCGGTGCTAGGACCAAGAGGGCAAGCACCGCCGATGAAGTTGGAGATCGTTATGATGACAATATGGACTTGTCTCTCTATGTGCAGATGGCTATTCCCGTTCACCCTTCGGAGCGCACAAGGCGTGATCCTCCTTTGGTGAATTTCATGAAGGCGGGGACCGACATGAGGTCACTTCGCTTTTGGTCGGAGGATCCAAGGAGGCTCCAAAGGTCATTCTTCAGTGATGATCGGTTTTGGCTTGCTCATCAAGCGGATTGGTACGAGTCAACCATCTTACCCAAGGGACGTATCACCACTGAGATGAAGTGGGTGGATTGGCCTTTCTTGCTTGACCTTCCTGCCCCTATTGAAGAGGTTATACAGGCTGTCCAAACTCGCTGTCAGTACATGGGGATAGCATATCTTATGGGGCTACGCTCGGATTATTCTCAGGAGGTGGTGGCACAATTCTATGCCACACTTTATGTTGATCAAGATGAGAATGAGATGCACTTCACTCTTGGTGGTAAGCGATTCAAAATCTCTGTCAGTGAATTTGCCTCTCTTTTCAAACTTAGAGGTGCTACCACTACAAACCAATTCTCTAGTGAACTTTTCCGACTTCATAGTGAAGATGAGCTAGAGGTGACTAAGATGAGGTTTATGTATGATCGTGCCTATGGAAACATCAACTATGGTCATACTAGTGGACTCACTCCTTATTACAAGATGCTCAACCTATTGTTTAGGTACACACTTTGTCCTAGAGGTGGTGATTCCGATAACATATCTCATAGAGCTAGAAACCTCCTTTATCAAATGGCTCCCGGTCAACCCAAGTTCAATGTTTGCCACTTTCTTTGGAATGAGATCATCATTTGCTCACACACTTCCTCTAGTGGATGTCACTATGCACCGTACATTTTTATGATGGTTAAGCATGCCACTAAACTTGATCTTAAGACGGATGTTGTTCATGAGCCATACAAGACTAGCAAAGGGAAACTTGCTCAATCTTTTCGTCTTGGCAAGCATTCAACCGGTATTGATGCCAGAGGACCGTATCCGGGGATTTATCCTTTTGTTGGACCTATTGATGCGGGTGCCTCCTCCTCTCAAGCTCCACCAACAAAGAGTCCATATGAACCCCTTCCAATGGAGGGTGCCTCTCACTCTCATGGGGCTCCAAGGGGCAAGAGAGGGAAGTTCAATTTTCTTGCCAAAGGCTTGTTTGCTTGCTTCAACATGCTCCGCAAAGATGCTAGAGAGCGTGAGGCCGATCGTCGGTGGTTGGCTCAAGAGCTTCATAGGCAAGAGAAGAATCAAAAGGATATGGCAGCTCGGCTTAATCTTCCACATTCTCCGGTCCATGAGATGAGAACTTTTGATCCTCCATCTCCCGTTCCAAATCCGTGGGAGGACCTTGGCTCTTGGGTCCCGGTTGAGGATGAAGAAGAAGAAGACTATGGAGGTGAGGAGGAGTATGACGAGGACGACGAGGAGTATCTCCCTTTTTGGTGCTTGTTGCCAAAGGGGGATGAATTTGGTGATGGAAGCCCCTATCTATCTTTATCTATCTCTTATCGTTATTTATGTAATAGAACTAGTGGACATGTAATGAACTATGTGTGGTGTGATGGATGATGGTGTGCCAAGTGCAAACTTTATTTGTAGACTTAATTGTAAGACTTTATCTATGCTAGTGTGATGTAAGAATCTTAATGGTTATGTGTGATGCATGTGTTGGTTGATGATATGTTATTTCTCACTTTATTGTTGTGATATATATGTCATATGCATTACGGAATATTTCTTATCACACTTGTGCACAATGTGTTTATGCAAAGATTTAGGGGGAGCTCTTGCCAATTTGTGTGCAAAGGCATTTGAGGCCTCTTTATTTGATAATGCGCACATCTAGGGGGAGTTTCTCACTAAATTGTTGGATACACACATCTCTTTTATTTAACCAAATTATGTTGTCATCAATCACCAAAAAGGGGGAGATTGAAAGTGCATCTAGGCTCCTAATTATTTTGGTGATAATGACAATGCAATTTGGGAGGATTAATGCTTTCAATGAGATGTGTGCAGGCTTAAAAGATTAACCAAATGTGAATACTCAAAGGAAGGCCCTCATTTTCTTATGAATGGTGTTGAAGCTCAATCGGCGATTTAATTTTAATTTTCGGTTTGAATTTGAGTTTAGGAAACACCGTACTATAAAGAGGGATGCGGTCGGTTAGTCAAAGTTCGCTACAAGTGCCCTTCTTGATCTAATCTCATCTTTTTCAAGAGTGAAAACACTAGAAAAACCATTAGAAAAACACTTAATAGCCTTAGACTACGCTAACCTTCCCCCTCCAGCCTTACCGGGTCAACCGGCACGAGTGGCCGGGCCACCCGGGACGGTACTGGAGGGAGGCGGGTGACCCGGCCACCCGTGCCGGGTGACCCGGCCAGGCCGCAGGAAGCCCCCAACGGCTAGCTCGGGGGAAGTGGGTATAAATACCCCTTCTTCCTCCTCTCTAGGGTTCCGACCTCTCCACCATTGAAACACCTCCAAAGTTTCAAACCCTCTCTCCCAACTCCCTCCCAAGCACTCCAATCAAGGATTTCTCCTAGGGTTTGAGTGTGAGAGCATTTGAGGTGTAGGATTTAGCCCCTTTGTGAGAGCTCTTCACTCCTTCCTCTCAAGAAGCACTTGTGGTGGCTTTGGTTGATCGGTTCGCGTTTGTTACTCTTGAAGCCTGCTTCTAGACGGTTAGGCGTCGCCCGTTGAGTGCCCTCTCCGTGTGGAGCACCCGGAACGTTTGTATTACCCTCTCCTTTGTGGAGTTTCTTAGTGAGCACCAATTTACCTTTGTGATGGATTGGGTGAGGCAAGTGGCTCTTCGTGATAGCCCTCCCTTTGTGGGAACCTCAACGGAGACGTAGCCTTCTTAGTGGAGGTGAACTTCGGTAAACAAATCGCTTGTCTCCTTTGTTTGCTTGTGTTATTCATTTTCTCCCTAACCCTAGAAGTTATCTTTGAATCAATCTACATATTTGTGTTGTTGCTTGTAATATCCTTTGTTGCAGGTAGTTTCCACATCAAATACACTAAGTTTGGTTCATATACTTTCTGCAAATTCACATTCTTCATAAGTTATTGTGTTTTACCCCTGCGCACTGGTTGATCCGGCACAAGTGCCAGGGTGACCCGGACCCCCCGGGTCATCCGGTCAGTCGTGCCGGGTCATCCGGTCCCTGATCCGCTGTCAAGATTTTGCAGATTTTTTAAAGTGATCCTATTCACCCCCCTCTAGGTATCACAAGGTCCTTTCAGGAGCCCCGTCTCCTCGCCACGCGGCTGCCCAGGTGCGCCGCTCGCCGTCTTCTCCTACTCGGGGTGCGGCCGCCCGACGCGGCCCTCACCTCCGCCACGCCGCCCGACGACCCGGTTCTCACCGCCTCGGCGCTTTGGCTCGGCGTGGCTCCGACTCCTTCGCACCGCGCAGCGGTCCCGCGTCACGCCGCCTCTGTGTCCTCGTCACGCTGCGCCACGACGGTGCAGTTTCTTCCTCAGCTTCACCTCGGCAGCCGGGGCCCCAGCACCTCGACGCGGTGGCAGCAGGCGAGGCGGCGCCTCAGCACGGCGGACAGCGCGCGACACGGCCCCTTTTCTTCTCCTCGGCGCGGACACGACCCTGTTCTTCTTCGCCTCGGCACAGCGGGTGGACCTTTCCCCGCCTCTGCGCCGCTCGGCGCTCGACGATCCCTCTTCCTCACCGCGCGGCGGAGCGACGCCCCACTTCCTTCGCCAAGACGCGACGCGACACCCGCGCCCCTCGTCCTCGAGTCGCGGCCCGCCTCCTCACTCGGCGGCGCAGCACCCGTCGGGGAAACGGCGGGCGGACGACACCCGACGTGATGGCCCGCCTCGCCTTCACCTTGGCGCGACGGGCGGAGCGGCGGCTCCCATCGCCACCACCTCGGCACAGCCGGTGCGCGACGCCCCGACGCGGGGGCTCGCTCCTCCGTCTCGTCGTCTTCAGCGCACGACGCCCGACCGAGCGTCGCCCTTACCTCCACGACGCGCCGCGGCCTTGGGCCACGGCGCCCGACGCGGCGCCCGCCGTTTCCTCCTCTTCACCGCGCCCCGGTCCCGCATCGCCTCCGCCTCGCCACTCAGCGTGCCCGCTCGGCTCAACTCGGCTCCCGGTGCCGCCTCCTCGGAGCACGGCCGCCCGGGCCAGCTTCCTGCGCCTCCTCCCCGAGCTACGGCCCGGCGCGGTGCGGCCCACTTTTTCGCCTCGGCGCGGCCAGCAACGCGGCGGTACGGGCCTCACCCTCGACACGGCTGGCGGCGTGGCGTCCCGCTCCTCCACCTTAGCGCAGCTGGCAGCTCGGCGCCCGCCCCCTTCTCTCTAGGCGCGGCGGCCCCGTGCAGTTTTCCGCGGGATCCCAAGCTGACGAGGGGCGCAACCCCGGCGGCGAAATGAGCACGGTAGGCCCGCGACCGCGGATCCTGGCGACCGGACGAGCGCACTACCACTTTCCGGCGAGCCACCCCACGCGGGAGATGTGTTTCTTCTTTCTTTTGTTTTGCAGGATTAGAACTCGAGTGGCATGGCAAGCTGCTCGCAAAACTACTCGGAAAACAACTCGGAGGCGGGAGGACACCTTCTCCTGTGAGGCGGAAAGTCCTCGTGCGAGGCGGAAAGTGCTTGTGCGAATCACTCCTACTCGGGGATGGACACGAATCTACTCGTGCGAGGCGGAAACTCCTCGGAAGGGCTTCTCAGAGGAACTACTCGTGCGAGGCGGAAACTCCTCGGAGGGGCTTCTCGGAGGAACTACTCGTGCGAGGCGGAAACTCCTCGGAGGGGCTTCTCGGAGGAACTACTCGTGCGAGGCGGAAGCTTCTCGGAAGCCCTTCTCGTGCGAGGCGGAGAGTACTCATGCGAGGCGGAAGGAAGTCGTGCGAACGAGCCTACTCCGAGAAACTCATCGGGGACGGAAAAACAAGTCGTATGAATGGGATTCCCACTCTGGAACACCGCCTTTCTGACCTAAAAACATGATTTTCTTGCCGGAACCCAAGATCTTGTGTGTAGGTAACGAGCAGCAGCATCGACCGCTCAACATCCTGATCAGGACAAGGCCGTTTCGATCAACGCGGCGGGTGGTGGCAAGCTGAGACCGACCACTGCGTAACTGCTCGTCATCGTACCTCGTCCTTCCTCGTCAGCGCCGCTATCAACAACAACGCCGTCCGCTCGACCACCGCGAGCGACACGAAGCTCGAGGGCTGGTCAGGACGGGCCCGCGAATGACGCGCCGACTCCCCCGACGCGAACAGAAATCGAGCTAAGCGTACTTTTAGCACCACCGTTTCTCAGTTATAACACACCCTGGCATGCGTCGCCGGAACATATCAACACATGTCTTTTTCCTCTCTGACACAAGTCGCTAAAAGTACTCGGGAAGCACACGCCTTAAATCGTGAAACCTCGACCTCACGCCTACACTTCCTACGCGTGCACGCGGCCTGCTCCCTGCGCTACGGATGCGGCTGTCGGGGGTCAGGTGCTTAAACGCAACAGGAACACTTCCCGAGGAAATTAAATAGACTGAAAAGAGTTGGACTTAGATTTCTTGTTGTAAACTGTCAAATGCTCTTTCTTCAAAATTGGAATTTGTCGCACCATGTACTGTTGTCCCCCGATTTCCTTTTGCAGGAACACAACCGCAGACTCGGCCCTCGCACTCGAGGGCTGGGGGACGGCGACTACCACCTGGCCCTCTCGCTCGGGGGCTAGACGACTACTACTGACGGTCGCGACGACAGCAGCGCACTCTTCCGGTGGCCCTGGCGGCTCCTCGCGGCTCTGCACCCGAAGGTCGGCGCCACGCACCGACGACAGGGAGTTCGAAGGCTGGCCCGTCTAAGGGTTCGACAGCCGCTCCCGAAAACCCGAGCGAGGGGCGGCGAGGGATGGGCCCCAGCGGCCGGAACCCGGACGCACGAGCGTCGCGGGCATCCTGAACTGCGTTCGAGTCTTGATGGAAAAAGAGGTCATGGTTTTTCCCCCCGACGGAAAGGCGACGAGCCGCCGAGCCCAACCGAACGGGCTCGGTAACTAGATGACTTCACCATCAGGAATCTGAGGTCGATCACCAGCTGATCCATTCGGAGCCCGACGAATGAGGCTCCGAGGCTTCACTCGAACTCACCCGCATGGAGCTCACCGGGAACCGAGGCTCGGCCAACGAGGCAAGCTTCGACGTCACCCAACCCCTCCTTCCTGACGAAAAGGATGCGCGAGGGAGACACAACGAAAAGGGAAACCGACTCCCCGACTAGTGCCTCGCGCCGTGCGAGGTCACCAAAAATTCATCTTCCTCCCGCAAACTCGGGTGCAACTACACCCCTAACGAACGATGTTCGACTCTAAAATCGTTAACCCCGCGAGCGAATCTTCGACTCCCCCGCGGGCTCGGGGGCTACATCCGGCGGATGCGCTCGCGCGCACCCACCGAAAAAATCAAGAACAACACTAACACCAAAATACTCTCGACTGAGCCTGGGAACGAGTCTACAACTCCCTCCCAGGCTCGGGGGCTACTGACGGGACCCAATATTATGGGTACCCAATAACAGCGATTACGAGCGACTATCACGGCCACGATGGCCTCCGGGGTTTTTGGTGGTTTTCTGTATTTATTTTCATGCAGGAAAACGGCCACAAAATCAAGTGGTATTCCAGGATTTATTTTCGTAAAGGAAAACGGCCATAAATCAAGTCCATGACATCATGTGCTCTCCAACCATGTGACTCCCGACAAGTTGGTGTCCCTCCCGAGTAGTTTTGGGCACCTCTCTAACCATGCATGCATCAGGTATCAGAAGAATTCAATGGCCGAGCCGCATGCATGAGGAAGCGTGGCACCAGGGCCTGACACAGGCAAACACACATGGCAATAGCAGCCAGCAGGAACCAAGGACGGTGGGACCCGCTGCATGGGAAAAGACCTCCTCTTTACCGCTGTTGTGCATGCACCACCTCTTTCTCTTCTTCTCTCTCTTCACTAATGTAGCCTGCCCCCTTGTCTGATAAAAGGGTAGAGCAAGGTCTTCACGTGGGAGAGAGAGAGCACTTCTACTTTGACCTCTTCCTTCTCCTCTCAGGAGGAGCTCTCCTTTTCTTCTTCAACCTCCAGCCAGCCATGGCTCCTACAGACTACAGAGACTTGGGAACTCGTCCCTCTCTCGCCCATTTGTAACCCCTACTACAAATCAGCGTAAATAACACAACAGCACAAACTGGACGTAGGGTGTTACTCTCCGGAGGCCCGAACCAGTATAAATCTTGTGTACCCCCTGTTTGCGCAACCGTCCGAGGCCCGGCACACAATCCGAGAAATTATCTGCCGGCGGTTAGAGAACCCCGACACTAACTGACACCTTGACCACTTTGAGATTTTTGCTGATCAAGTTGAGGTCCTTCATCACATTTGGTAGTGTGCCATCTATCCACTGCCTAGCTAGCATCTTTCTAGTGTACCTCTTCTCCATGATCAGTTCCCTAATTCTGTCAACTAACTCATGCAGTAGCAAACCTTTGAACTTCTTTATCTGTGCATTGAAGCTTTCAGAAACATTATTTGTCAAGTAGTCACATTTGCTGTGTTCTGAAAATGCACACCTGTACCAAATCCTGCTGTGGTTCTTCTCTAGGAACTCAATGGTCTCAGGTGCAAACTCAAAGATTTTCTTCATGTGCCACTGAAACAGCCCTTCTGAGTAGCTTCTTGCTGCAGGGTACAAGTGATCAGTAAAGACATCACCAGTAAATTTCAGGTTCTACTGGATACTCTTGTCCTCCATCTGGCTCAGCAGGTTCTGGAATAGGATTGTCATGCATATTGGGAGCTACATCTTGGTTGTCAGCACTAGGAATCACACAGATAGGCTCTATGGTAGCATTCTCATCCACATCAGCAATAGTTCTTTCAAAAAATCCTACGACAAGCTGGCAATACATCTGGTCCTTATACATTTGAAACAAATCATGGAGCTGGAAGTCATTATATAGTCTGACGTCTTCACACATCCTTTTGTCAAAGAACCACACACAAGGAACATGGCTAGGGGGCTATTTGAACTGATTGTTCAAGCTTTGCATCAGCAAGTCAACACTGAACGATCCTACCTCCACATCCCATTTAATCACACTACCCTCCGTGTAAGCTTTCCTACCATTACTGTCTGTAGTAGAGAAACCTTCAACTTTAATCTCTAACGAGAACAACCGAACCCTAGCACCAAAAAACAGTCGCAAAAAAGTACACTAGGGTTAGAGCAATTCCTCGACCTACTCGCATCGGTACTCAGATACAAGACTTTGAAGGTTGGGTTCAAGATCCATACCTCTCGTCGCCCTCCTCCATATCCGTGTGGTCAGCCATTGCGCTTCTGCGCGGAGTAGCGAGGAGAGCTGGGGGGCGCGGGATCTGGGCGGAGCTGGGGTGCGGTCGCGGGCGGCGGCAAGTCGGCGGCTAATGTTCGGGGCGCCGCAGTCGCCGTCGAAGATCGTGAGAGAGAGGGGGGTTGGAGACGAGAGTGAGAGGTGGGGCCACAACCACTCGGGGGCCAGCTCTTCTTCACACGGCCATAAGGGCATAATCGTCTGTACGGAAGAATGCACAGTATACGTACGCCTGACAATGGGCCCAAAGGGTTGGGAGACGTAGAGAATGCTATGGATCAGAGAAAGTTGAAGTTGTAATGGTATATTTCGGAATAGGTGAATTGTAATGGTATATCTCCGACTTTGACAAATTGTAATGGTACCAATCCAAATAACCCTTAAATTAATGCTACTTGTGAATTCTCTCTGCACGAGGGTTCAATTCTGATGCTTTTAAATTTTATTAATCGGATTGTTCTGTTGCGGTTACACGATGTTGAGAGTTGAGATGTCGGAGAACTAGCATCTGTTCTCACGATTTTCAGTTCAAGGATGGCCGTCCGATGTGCCCCGGTTCCTGCTTGGCCCGTTCAGTAGGAGGCTCGCGGGCTCGCGGCGAGAGCCATTCGAAAGAAAACAAATCCAGCTATCTCCCCTACCTCCGCCCTCCGGGCTGCGCCATGGCGCTGCAACTGCAGGCTGCCACTCCGCGTCCCCTCCCGCTCTCCTTCTCCAGCAGCCGTCCTGTTCCACCGCAGCCGCCGCCTCCCCTCGTTCGACTGGCTGCCGCCCCCTCCCGCTCGTACCCCGCTGCGCGCCTCTCCTGTCTTGGCCCCGCGCCTCGCCGGCGGCGGCTGATAGTGCGGGCGCGCGCTGGGGCCGGCGGCGGCGGGCGGAGGGAGTCCCCGTACGAGGTGCTCGGCGTGTCGCCGTCGGCGGCGCCGAACGAGATCAAGCGCGCGTACCGGCGCCTCGCGCTCAAGTACCACCCGGACGTCAACAAGGAGGTGCGTGTGGCGACTGGCGACCCGACCGCCGCCGTTGCTTGTTCGCGCTCTTATCCATTCGCATTGCGTTTCGCCTCTACGCGAATTCTGGTTGTGACTCTTCTTACCGCTAGCTTCGCGGATTTTGTCGATGCAGCCCAATGCTCAGGAGAGGTTTCTGCGGATCAAGCACGCTTACAACACACTGATGAACTCAGAGAGCCGATCCAAGTACGCGAGCAGCAGTTCAGATTCGTCATGGTCCTCCTCCTATAGCTCTAGAGAGAGCAAATCAACTGCTGAAGAAGAGCCATTCTATGGGTTTGGTACTGAATTCTCATGTCCCTCTAGTGGTTGTCATGTGGAGATATATGATTTGTAGTTCAGTTCAACAAAATGTTTTCACTCCACTGGAAACTTAAGACCATGTTGGTTGTGCCTTTTTGCAGCGGAATTCCTTAAAGATCTGCAAACAGAATTTCAGAACTGGGAAGCTGGTTTGAATTCAGATCAGAAACCTAAAAGCCTTTGGGAAGAATTAGCAGTAAGTTCCCTGTATTCCATAATTTATTATTGTAATAAGTATTCTTGTTGAGAATCACTGTGCAATTATTTTGGATAGATAATTCTGCAGCTACTAGCTGTGCCTTTGGGGAAATGTCATGTAAACCATCTATTGCATTCTGCTCAATCAGGCAATTGGTGAGGAATTCGTGGAATTTCTGGAAAATGAACTGAAGATTGATGACTCCAGCCCCAAGGATGGCACTGGAAATGATCCATACACACAATTTGGAGGGCAAGCAAAAAACGCTAAGGATAACAAGACATCAACAAACAACTTCGACGATGGTGTTTCTGAAATAGAGGCTGCCCTTGAAAAGCTGAAGAAAGAACTTGGACTCGGTTAGACCATTGTTGTTCCTACTGACTAGATGTTATACAATATTTCTTGTATGTATTCGATCTGTTGGTGATAATAGCTAGTCACTGGGATATAGTCGAAGGTTTATGAGCTTATACAAGCAGCTTTCATAAAATTTTCTGGTTTCTACAAGGGCAGTTGTTTGGAAAGCCCAATGGCAAAAATATTATTGCCTTCAAAGTTTTCGAGTAAAATGTTCTTTTAATGGTGGGGGTAAAAAGAACATAATTGTGTCCTGCCATCATAATTCTGTTCAAATACAGTTTTGCAGATGATATGAAGTGTGATCCTTTTGGTGAGACTTGGGTGACCTCATGCAATGCATATTTGTTCTTTATATTGCAGCCATACAGTTTGAGATGCCTTGAAACTTTGAACTTCCATAAATAAATCAAATATGCAGTATCTCTGTCCGTATTGCAGAATGCAGATTGAAATGTGTTTTTCTGTTTATCAGTTATTTACAAGTGGGGTTCATGTGAGTCCTATTTTGAAAAAGGAAAGGCCGAATCCAGAGTTGTATGTTAATCCTCCAATGGAGCCTGATCAAACGACAATGCAAGTAGCCAGCACATTGGAGGCAGGGCAGAGCAGATTTCATAATTCCATGTCATATCTGCATTATAATCACTGGCACTTCCATTGTAGCCTGATTAAATTGGATTCTCTTCCTGATCCTGCCTCTGCTTGTGCTCTAATCTGTTTTTTGTTAAGCATTTTAGCATGTAGCATCTGATGCTGGTAGTTTTCAGAACGTGAAGAAAACTCTTGTTCAGAGAGTGGCAGAGACATTTAGATTTGGTGGCATTATGAAGATCATATGCAAAGTGTAATTTTTGTTATTCCTTTTGAGAGCCGCCTAAAGTTTTTCAATTCTCCTCGCACAAGATTTGGCATGTTTGCTACACTCAGATTTGCCCCCTTAAACCCTTTTCATGTGTGCAGTCTTCTACTGCTAGTGGCAGTTTTGAACAGCTCTGTTCATGGGAGCAAATCAGTGATAGCTTCATATTGTGTTTTCCCGCTTGTTCATGTTGTATGCGTTCAAGTTCTTATTATTTATGTCGTAGTGACTTGTAGGTATGTAGGATTCAAATTCTTTTTACCATGACATGGGGTTAACATGAGAAATTCTTGAGTGGTAATGGGTAATTGGATAGTGATCAACTGATCATGCTCGCCTGTTCGCAGACATTGATGGATTCAAACGTGTTTGCATCTTTCGGATTGTCACTTGTGAGAGATTTGGGGTTCAGTACAGTTTTTTCGACATGATACTGGAACCAGTACAAGTAGCGAGAGAATAATAAGTACGTTCAACATTGTTCTGAAATGGCAAATGCCTTGATGCAACTAATTTACATTACAGTCACATAACGTAGAACACGGTTCAGACTGTTTCAGAGCGACATGCTCTAGCAACAACGGATGCGACAACAAGTGAAATGGGTGAACAAGAAACTGGACAGCATGACTGGTGACATTTGAGGACTTGATGCAAACTGGGAGAAGCATGGTACTACCATCAGTTGTCCTAGATCATACTACGGGCTTGGCGTGGGCTTGTTTCGCCTTCTTGCCCACATGAGGAGCACCATGACTGTCTTGGCTGCTGCTGGTCACGTACCGGCGTCGGAGCTCGTTGAGCTCCTTCTGGCGGTTTTCGACCTGCTGCTCGAGGCACTCCTCCCTACACAGGAGGCTGTTGATGTGCATGGTCGCCTGCTTAGGGAAGGCCTCGTCCAGCCACTGCGTGAATCCACAATCCCTTGCAGGATCCTGGGAAACGAAATGAATCGAGGTCATTTGTAGATTTGGCTACTTCTCTAATCTATAAATTTCTTCAAATAATGACATGGGAAAGGAACTAGTATAAGGTACCTCGAACAGAGGACAGCGGTAGAAACGTCGGCCCGGGTCCTCACTGTCCCAGGAGGTCTCAATGGAGCACGGCTTGCCATGCTTCCTGCAAGATGGCCAGCTTCCGCCTTGTTTACCCACCACGGTGGGCTCTTTTGAGGCAGCAGCAGGGGCAGGAGCAGGCACAAGGGCAGGTGCCGGAGCTGGAGCCGGAGCCGGAGCCCGAGCAGATGTGGCGCTGTTCTTATCGCCGATAGCACCTTGACAAACAGGACCTGGTGCCGCCTTGGCCCACCAGTGAACATACAGTACCAAAGGGACACCAAGGCGCAATGACACATCAAGAAATGTCCTCCAGGAATAGAGGCCCACTATATCAACCACTATGTTGTAAAGGCGCGTCTGGTTCTTGGGCTTTACAGGCACGATGTGCCTAAGCAGCGGAATGTGTGTCGCCTCGTCCACATTGAACATCTCATATATCCAGCGCTGCACTTGCTGGAACGACATGTCCCGCGGCCCTAGCAGCTGCTTGCACATGACACGGCTGACCAGATTCCGCTGCACCCCCTCAGGTCCATTTGTAAACAAATTATCCCCATGGTATATTGTGAAGTTCTCGGGTATTGACATGCCTGCAGGAAAAAAAGTATCAGCTCTCATTATGCTATAGTTTAGTGTTTTTTTTAAAAAAAATATGCTTTGGTTCATTCACAATTTATAACCTCATAAGAGATTTCTATTTCCTAAAAAAGAGTTCATTCGACCCAAATTTCCTGACATCTGGTAGGTGTTCATCGTTGGGTAAATTCCTTCTAAATTTTCACCACACCCTGTGGCATTACCATTCGTTTACGATGAAGCATGCTTCCCTGCTTAGGCAGAAAGCCATGTGAAAAACAAACCAGAGCTACCTGTATCCCACCCAGCATGGGGGCACAAATAAACTTCCTAAGGTTCAGAGAAAAACGCCCTAAAAAAAGGTTCAGAGAAAAACAGCATTTGCACCACATCATCATTCCTATACACTCAGATTTGGGAAATCAAACACTGTAGGGAAAAAAGTATCAGCTCTCATTATGCTATGGTTTAGGGTTTTTTTAAATATGCTTTGGTTCATTCACAATATATAACCTCTCATAAGAGATTTGTATTTCCTAGAAAAGGGTTCATTCGACCCACATTTCCTGACATCTGGTAGGTGTTCATCGTTTAGTAAATTCCTTCTAAATTTTCACCACATCCTGTGGCATTACCGATCCTTTACGATGAAGCATGCTTCCCTGCTTAGGCAGAAAGCCATATGAAAAACAAACCAGAGCTACCTGTATCCCACCGAGCATGGGGGGCACAAATAAACTTCCTCATACCAACACTGATTTGGGAAAAATAGCATTTGTACCACATCATCATTCCTATACACTCAGATTTGGGAATTCAAACACTGCAACTGAAAAAACTGCTCAAACCAACACCATCTCGATCGATAGAAAAAAAAACCTAAATTTCGTTAGGCGCAACATTTCTACTACAAGACACAAAATTAGGACCCCTCAGCCTCCAATATAAAATGCGTCCAAACTGTAATTCCAACTTTTGGGATTTATAGAGCACCTCAACTTTTTATAAATCAAATCCTTAAAACCTACAGTTGCTGATTTCCATCTTAACCTACATTCTTTAACTAATTCTCAAAAAAACAAAAAACATCGCGAACTGAACTCCCCTAGGTTTCCTGGTTGGCGTCACCCCGTCAGGTCTCCCAAATGCGAGCAGAGAAGAAGGGAGAAGGGGAGCAGGCAAAAAAAAAAAAAACCCTAAAGGCAGTTCCCTCCTGATACTGGCACATCATTATCAGGCTCCAGTGAACGAAACAAAGCTATCAACTCCAGCAGTTCAAGCAGTCACTTGTGGGGCAGAAATCTCACACGCACACGCGCGCTGGCACAATATCGCGAAAGTTTTCCATGCAGTTTTCCCAGCAGATAGACCTAGCTCGATCCGCAGAAAGATGCAAACCATACCTCGGTGCTGCTGCTGCTGAATGGTGATGGCAGATCAGCTCGTAGCAAGTCCGCCGGAACGGATTCCTCTCCCCGGCCTCTTTGATTTCCCCAGCTCTCAATCCAGCAGCTGAGAACTGAGATGGAGTGAGGTGGAGATGAACTTACCCCCATCCGCCCCCTGCAGCTTGTACTGTACCCACCCATTGGGAGCGCCACAGCTAGTACCTCGGGAGTCGGGAAACGAGCGTCCCCCGGGCCGGCGCCGCCCGGTTCTCAGGGTCATGAGACTGAGACACTGACGGGTGGGGCAACCGAGTTCTTTGCATTCTCTCCTCCGGCCAAAGCCAAACCAACCAGGCCGGCCCACTGGTCCGGCGCATTCGCCCGATCAGCCCAAACCTGACGTGACCTGACCCGGACCAACCGGCTGGGCCGCCAGTGCTCTCTCTCTCAGTCTCAGGTCAACCAACCCACCCCACCCGACCGGCTCGCTCCTCACCCACTCTCTCGCCCGTCCCTCACCTTCCCCCAATCCTCTCCATCTCACTGGTTTTCTTCCTCCCCGCCCCGGCGGCCGCCGATTTGGGGGGAGCCCGGCCGATTCGCCTCCCAAAAACCCGGGTGAGTTCCCTGTTCCCTCTCGATCCTACCCTCTCCTCTCTCGGTTTCTCCTGGTTCGCTCGGCTCGCGCGCGCGCGGGGCCGCACAGGTTCATTTGCCCCCGCGCGCCCGCGCTCGCCATGTCTGATCATTTCTGAGCTCGAATCCGATTGCGCCGTTCGTGACGCCCGGCGGTGATGATGGCTGATGCAGTGCTCGCGCCCGGATGGAGAGGCAGGAGGGGGACGACACCGCCGCCGCCGCGGCGGCCGGTGCGGGGGCGGCGGCGGCGGCGGAGGAGGTGGTGGTGCAGATCGGCGCGCAGAAGCACGACCCGGCGTGGAAGCACTGCCTCATGGTGCGCGCCGAGGGCCGGCTCCGCCTCAAGTGCGCCTACTGCGGCAAGCACTTCCTCGGCGGCGGCATCCACCGCTTCAAGGAGCACCTCGCCCGCCGCCCCGGGAACGCCTGCTGCTGCCCCAAGGTGCCCCGCGAGGTCCAGGACACCATGCTGCGCAGCCTCGACGCCGTCGCCGCCAAGAAGATGCAGCGCAAGCTCGCCAACGCGCTCCCGCCCGGCGACATGAGGAGGTTCGCCCCCGTCGACGCGTCGCCCGTCTCCGCCGCCAGCGGTGGGGGCACCGAGAGCCCCATCCACATGATCCCGCTCAACGAGGTGATGGACTTCGAACCCGTGCCGCTCGAGCAGAGGCCTCCGCTTCCGGAGACCATGAGGGGGAGTGTCAGCAGTAGGAAGAAGAGGAAGTTGTTGAGCAACGCTAATGCCTCCACTACACCACTTACTCCCCAGGCCCAGGCTCTTCAGCAGCATGTTCCGTCTACTCCTCAGACCAATCCTCTTCATCAGGTTGTGATGGCAGTCGACGCGGTTACACCAGCGTCAGGACATTTCGGACTCGCTGGTTTGGACAAGGAGCAGGTTTCCCTGGCAGTTGGGAGGTTCTTGTATGATGTCGGTGTGTCATTGGAAGCAGTGAATTCAGCCTACTTCCAGCCCATGCTCGAGGCCATTGCATCAGCAGGAGGGAGGCCTGAGGCGCTCTCATACCATGACTTCCGTGGTCACATTCTTAAGAAGTCACTGGACGATGTGACTGCTCGGTTGGAGTTCTTCAAGGGGTCATGGACCAGAACCGGCTGCTCGGTGCTGGCTGATGAGTGGGTCACTGATAAAGGCAGAACCTTGATAAACTTTTCAGTGTATTGCCCGGAAGGCACTATGTTCCTCAAATCCGTGGATGCAACCAGCATTGTCACGTCTTCAGATGCGCTGTACGAGTTACTGAAAAGCGTTGTTGAGGAAGTTGGCGAGAAAAAGGTTGTCCAAGTAATCACAAACAACTCTGAGATCCATGCAGCTGCAGGAAAAAAGCTAGGCGAAACATTTCCCACATTGTTCTGGTCTCGGTGCTCTTTCCAGTGCATCGATGGCATGCTTGAAGATTTCAGTAAGGTAGGGGCTATCAGGGAGATAATAAGTAATGCCAAGGCCATCACAGGATTTTTCTACAACAGTGCATTCACATTGAATCTAATGAAGAAGTATCTGCAAGGGAAGGATCTGCTAGTTCCTGCGGAGACTCGCGCTTCTACGAACTTTGTCACACTGAAGAACATGTACAGTCTGAAGGAGGCTTTGCAAGCCGTGGTCAACTCGGATGAATGGATACACTTTTTGCTGCCAAAGAAAGGAGGGATCGAAGTAAGCAATCTTGTTAATAGTTTGCAGTTTTGGTCCTCTTGTGCTGCTGTTGTTCACATCACCGAGCCACTTGTGCATCTCCTTGAGCTAGTTGGTAGTACCAAGAGGCCTGCTATGGGGTACGTTTATGCTGGATTGTACCAGGCCAAAGCAGCAATCAAGAAAGAGCTAGTGAATAAAAACGACTACATGGCTTATTGGAATATCATCGACTGGAGATGGGACAACCAGACACCACAGCCACTTCATTCAGCTGGTTTCTTCCTGAATCCACTATTTTTTGATGGAATTCGAGGTGATGTATCAAATGGAATCTTCTCAGGAATGCTAGATTGCATAGAAAGGCTGGTTTCTGATGTGAAAATCCAAGATAAAATCCAGCGAGAGCTCAACATGTACCGGAGTGAGGCAGCAGGGGATTTTCGTAGGCAGATGGCCATCCGATCCAGACGAACTTTACCTCCTGGTTAGTGTTATGAATTTCTCATTAAGTAGTAATATGTGCTTATATTTTATTTTATTTTTTTGCCATGCAAACTTCAGTTACATCTGTAGGGTTATTTTGTTTTATCTAATCAAATGGCACTTCTCTGACAAAACTTGTTAGCCTTCTTTCAATATTTGGAACCTAGTTAAATTGTGCTTCCCTTTAATGAGGTTGGCACAAGGTAAAGTTTGTTAAGCGATATTTAACACTTGGCTTTACTATTGCTATTTTATCTTACAGCTGAATGGTGGTATACATATGGAGGAGCTTGCCCAAATTTAACACGTCTAGCAGTCCGTATTCTCAGTCAAACCTGCAGCGCTAGAGGATGTGATCGAGCGCACATTCCTTTTGATCAAGTTCATGATGAAAGATTGAATAGCTTTGAGCGTCAGCGAATGCATGATCTCACCTTTGTACAATACAACTTACGGCTGCAGCAAAGGTAATGAAATCATCTTTTTGTATAGAGTCTTGCCATTGGTAGTTAAAATTAAATCTGTTTCTAAGAAACATGGTTTGATTGACTGATCTTATTAATAATTATTCATAGACCACAGCGCAAGGTGAAAGCATTTGATCCTGTCTCAGTGGACTACATAGACATAGTTGATGATTGGGTTGTGGATACACCTGCACTGTTCTCCGGCCCTGTTGAGCAACCAAACTGGATGGAGATTAATCAATCAGTCAGCCGAATCGCACCTAGGGTACCAAATGAAGATGAATTTGAATCCTTCATTGAAGGTACGCCCGCATGTATTGCCTTTTTTAGACTTTATCTGCAGGTAATGACAAAAGCTTAATATCAGACGTTCTAAACTTCCTTCCAGGAGTTGATGACGAAATGATCCAAGGTGCTGCACAGGGCATCCAGGAAGATGGCGATGATTCTGCTTGTGGCTGAGGCTATATATGAATTGGTCAGCTAACATGTACACTGATGTTATATTGATAGAAGCTGGCATTGGCTGCCGTGATTTTCCAATTAGAACCTTCGTTATGGCACTGTATGTGCTGTCTATTTCGGTTGTTCAGATATTTTACATTTCAGATATCTTCCGTATCTTTTCCGAAATCCACAGTTCTAAACTCAATACTTTCTAGTCTTCAATTATAAAGTTTATGGTTCACGTGCCACAATCTTCTTCCCATGATAAGCAAGTTGATGTCCAGCGAAAGTGACACCTGGGTTCTGATTCTTCACAAAAAAAATGATTTTTTCCCATATTATTACTTCTTTTGAGGTTTAACTGTTAATTTGAAGAGATCCACTATTACACCTACAACCAGCCACACATTTGTCATTTGCAGAGTCTTTTCTTCTGGAAATGCACCAGCCAAAAATGATAAATGTGCTTGAATTAACCTGATTGGTATAACAGCCTCGGCAGTTAGAACTTGATACATCAAACTTTATTGTTTTTGTCATCCCTACAAATGGCTGACGATATCCTATGTTCACTTCGAAAAAGATCAAACACCCCTTTGATTCTAAATCTATGACTACTTGCTTTTCCTGTACAAGTTCCAACCACCGTAGGTCGGCACATGACTGAACTTTTTGGTGGTTTGGTGAAGAGAGAAGTTGTCACCACTCAGCCGGAGATCACCTGCTGCTGCTCGTCGTTGGAGTGCGACGAAGACGGCTGTGTCGTGACGGTGGTGGTCCCGGACGTCGGGAACACGGTGGCGAACTCGTCGAACGACTCGATGTATCCGTAGAACAACCTGTTAGTGTTTTGCAGATCCTTCGGCGGCGTCTCCGGCACCGGCGCGGCGCCTTCCAGTACCTGCACCACCTGCCTCATGCTCGGCCGGCTCCGGGGGTCCGGGTGCGAGCAGAGCAGCCCGAGCTTGAGCACCAGCTCGACATCGGCCTCGTCGCACTTGCCGATCCTTGGGTCCTTGGCATCCATGATCCTCCCGCCCTTCCAGCACTCGAGGACGAGGTCGACGAGCCCCGGCGAGTCGAGGTCGTCGTTGCGCTCCATGGGCCTCCGGCCGCAGGCCACCTCGAGCAGGAAGGCGCCGAACGCGAACACGTCGGTGCTCGTGGTGGCCTTGCCCGTCTTGCTCATCTCCGGCGCGAGGTACCCGAGCGTCCCGATGACGTGCGTCGTCTGCGGGTTGCTGCCGTGGTCGTACAGCCGCGCCAGGCCGAAGTCGCTGAGCCTGCCGTTCATGTCGGCGTCGAGGAGCACGTTGGCGGACTTGATGTCGCGGTGCACCACCACCTGCTCCCACCCCTCGTGCAGGTACAACAGCCCGGCGGCGACGTCGCGGACGATCTTGGCGCGCCGCTCCCAGCTCAGCGCCGCCGGCTTGCCGGCGTCGAACAGGTGCTTGTCCAGGCTGCCGTTGACCATGTAGTCGTAGACGAGCATCAGCTCGCCCCGTCGCCGGCAGTAGCCGAGGAGCTGCACCAGGTTGCGGTGGCGCAACCGGCTCATGCTCGCGATCTCCGACACGAACTCGCGCAGCCCCTGCCGCGAGTCGTGGGCCACCTTCTTGACGGCGACCTCGGCGCCCGACCGCCGGAACACGCCGTGGTACACGGTGCCGAAGCCGCCGGCGCCGATGACGTCGCGGAAGCCCCTTGTCGCGGCGTGCAGGTCCTTGTAGCGGATCCGGTGAGGGCCGTACTCGATCTCCCAGTCCTCCTCCTCCTCGGCGAACCGGCGGCGCCTTCTGGCGAGCACCACGACTGCCCCCGACACTAGGAGTATCACCAAGACGGCAACTAGGAACACTGTGCCGATCAGTAGCAGCGGCATCTTCTTCTTGGAGCTTGACGACGGCACTGGCGGGAGTTTCGAGAGGTCGAGGTCCGTCGCGCGGCCGCCGCCGAGGCGGAAACTCCAGCCAAGAACGTAGTGAGAGCTTGAGGCCGCGCCGTTGGCTCCGGAGAACCCGACGTAAGTGTCTTCGGCCACGGCTGACGAGAGGTTGACGGTGTACGACACGAGCGGGACTGCCGGCCTGGGCACGCCGGCCGGCGACACCGTCACCTCCATTCGCATGCTCGCGCCGTCGTACTCGACCCATACCTGCTGGAGTTTTCCGCTGACCAGGCTGAATTTGACGAGCCTGCCGGTACCGACCTCGACGTACGCCGCCGGCGTTGAGTTCACGGACACCAAGCTGTTGACGTCGATGCCGACGTGGTTCTTGTCGATGTCGCTGAACTCATCGTCCCGCGCCGTGTCGAGCTCGACGGCGACGATCCCGCTCCTCCGCCGCCCCATGTTATCGGACGTGTTGAACAGGCCGAGGTTCTTCCCGGGCACGGCTCCCGGCACGGTCGGCGACGGCGCGAGCGCGAACGCGATCCCGTGGCCGTACGCGTCCGGGTACTTGGGCACGATGGCGAACACGAAGGTGGTGGAGAAGGAGAGCGGCGCGCCCGTGGAGGAGTTCCTGAAGCGCAGCGGCGCGGGGTAGAAGCCGTGCCCGAACACCTCGTCCTCCGTCTCGTTGGTGAGCTGCAGGAGGCCGGAGGCGGTGACCACGGCGGCGCCGCTGGTCGTCACGTTGTCGCGCGCGAAGCCGGCGGTGAACACGAAGTCGGTGGCTGCGCCGGCCGCCTCCGCCGCCGCCGTTCCGCCTCGGGCGAGGAGGAGCAGGACGGCCACCAGAACGGCAACGACGGCCGCTGCCATGATATGGAACGCAGCGAGCTGAGATGCGGTTTTTGCTTTGCTTACATCTTGCTGTCGGGGTGGATCCCAGTGTGTTAAAGAGGCATGTCCTGGTTACTGATGCCCGGGTAGGGGTTGGTCGCGTCGTCGGCTCGTCGCTGATGCTTCCATCAGCTGGTGGTCCGCGCCGGGTGTGGCGAGAGGGACGTGGAAGTGGACGGCATCGGAGGAGCGCTCGGATTGAAACCTACTGTACGCTGTGGCCCTGACCCCTGAGCACCTCCATTGCTAGGCTAACCTCCATTCGCATCCCTCCCCTCTAAATCCCAAATCAGGAACTGTGATATTGTCGGAAATGAAGCAAGGATGTCTTATGTGCATGTGGCTGAAATCGAAAAGAAATTAGTGAAGGGAAGAGAGAAACTCATGTGTGGAGAGGGTAAAAATACTCTCAAGTCCCATAGATTTCACATTCATTTTTTTGTTTCAGATGCTGGAAATTTCAGGTCCGCAAACATTTCAGTGGATATATATGTGTGCGCGCGCGATGCGTATTCATATGGAGCACAATGCACCACGTTGCTTTTGCTCGTGTAGTGTCTCATTTTAATTTGTAAAACTTCAATTTGGAAATCTTTTTTTAGGTTTTGCTCAATTTGACACAAGTAGAGGGACGAGGATCCGGTGCAGTTGCTACTATCACCGCAAGTTAAGCAGTGGGCAGTTGAGAGAGGGAGCACTGCGCGTCACTGTAGACCACAGTAACGAGTACTGTTCAGACGCTACTGTTCACCTCTTTGCTCTTGCTGTTCACTATGTGCAGCAAGATCTGATCCGTTCATCAAGTAAATGGACGGCTGTGGTAGCTTCTACCGCTTAAGTTGCAGTAGCAGTTACAACTGCATTTGATCTGAGTCCCAAGTAGAGGTGTCACCCTCGCCGCGATGGAAAGGGACGACATGCATTCCAAAAGTCAAATTCTCATTCCCAGTCAAATACCCAGCTAAAGGTCCCCTTCAGCTAGAGACTTGTGCATGTGTGGTTGCATTGCAGCTAGCTGGGAGTTAATTTGGATCTAGCAGTACTGTACTAGCCAGATGCATAACGTGGCCAAGGAAACTGCAAACAGCCGGTCAAGTTGCGTTGTGGATCCATCGACTTGCCTGGTTTACGCGGCAGCCGAACAACATCATCTCAATTGCAGACGAACGGCCAGGCAATGCAAGCAGCGTGCATCACACACTCGCAAGCAGTGACTGACCACCATCTCTGTCCAACGCACTGCACCTTCCAGGCTGCACGGCCGGTAAGAGGCTGGCCACGAGCACCGTGGTTATCTGATCTCGGCGTCAGCTTAATTAGACGTCTAGACCCCAAGTCATCAGTCTGTACTTTGTGCTGTATTTACTTATTTACATGCAGATTCAGCAGACACATGTACAGCATTCAGTTGAGAAAGGGACCCAAGACGACTGACTCTACAGCTTGGGACGATGTACACGGTGTGGTCATTGCTGGGATAATATCTCCATCCCATGTTATTAGCATTCCACAGGCCGGGTTTACATCAGAGTGATAACCTGATTGTATTCAGTCCAAGTAGGATGGTCGTCAGACGAATAGGAGGTGAGAGAGACGAAGCAGCTGAAACCTCCATCGAATTTCTCACTCGTGCGGTAGATGGATGGACGGTGTAGTGAGGGCCACCGCCGTACTCCGGGATCGGCCGGCCTTGTTGACGACGAGGTCGAGGTCCCAGCCAGGCCGGTGTTCGTTGGGCAGGCAGGCGCAGTCGATCTCGATACCACCTTTTCTCACTTGATCGAGCCTTTGCTCCGGCCGGCGGCGCTTTGCTGATCTCGCGTGATGGATGCGTTCATGTCGGCACCGCCCACGTGTTGGTTCGAATGTATGAGTTGCTCGTTCGATCGAGATGGATGCCAGGATCTCTTATTCTCTCTCAAGTCCTTCTCCGGGCCAGAGCTGGATATATAGGTGGGAAGGGACGGCGGCGTTGGGAAGGGGCGGCGGCTCGGCGAGGGAGCAGCGGACCATCGGTTTAGTGGAGGGCGCCCGGCGAGGTGGCGGCGGTCCGATGGCTCAGTGGCGGTAGCGACTCACGGGTTGCAGAAGCGAAGCGACGCGCGCGGGATGGGTCCGCGTCGCGCGTGCGAGAGGATGGCGTGGGATTAGGGGGGCGAGCATGTTTTTGCAAAAGTGCATCGACCGGTGGAGGGCTGGCGGGCGGTTTTCTGCAAATTGCTCCCACCTGTTACGCAAGCCATCAGATCTAGATATAGCGTCTCACATCGGAGTTTTCATAGTTTACACAACTATTCTGGTTTCTACCTAATACCCTCCCAAATAACTTTGGTCGACATCAACTTAACTATATGTCTAGACCCCAAGTCATCAGTCTGTGCTTGTGTTGCATTTGTTTACATGTAGATTCAGCAGGAACATATCTGATGGAAACCACAACTTTCGTGAAAACCTGCACAAATCATGGCAAAAAAATTGTCTAAATTCACAAAAAAATCACACATGTAGATGATACGACACAACCTTTGTAAAATATCTTGTTCAAACTCGACTTTGTTTGTGAGACATAAAAATAATAAATCACACATGTATATATTGTAGATACATGTACACAACATTCAGTTCAGAAAGCAGACCCGTATAAGGCCTCCAATTTTTGTAGGCCTCCATCGTGAATAGCTTGCGCTGGTGTGTGTGATTTTTCCCGGCCTGACACCTGCGATCGAGGCCCACAACAGCACCGCCGAAAGCCCAACGGTCAAAGTGTAACAGCGCACTTGTAGGACTGGAACTGTCTCAGTATCTCTGTGTCCTTGATTTGTTTACATTTTGTTTGGTCGTCCATGTCATTATGTACAACATGAATGGCTCATGGTTGCATGGACGGAGGCGGGATTGGATGGTTGGAGGGGCTCATTTCCCTTCTTCTACGTCCAGCCCCTTCTTCTTCCCTCTTTTTTTCCTCTTCTTCTTCCTTCTTCTCTCCTCTTATTTCCATGGAATTTCTGGGGGGAGGGGGGGGGGCTTGAGCCCCACCGCCAGATTCGTCCCTGCCTGGTTGAAACATCTTCTGTGCCATCTGACTATCTGTGCTACGCATTTGTCTAGTAGGCTGGTGATGAGAAGGTTAGGACCGGAAATCTGGATTAAAGAAGTTCCAATCACTAGTATTTTTTAGTCACTGATATCATTCTAGCAGTTTGTCGCTTTTAGTTTGGTGAAACATGGGGTCTCACTATATCTCCTGTGTTCTACTATTGGAAAAATATAATTCTAGTAATAAAAAGCACAAGAAAAAAGAGGCTTAAATCGTCCGCTAAAACTCAAAAGAGTGCCCTTGATAGATTTGTTGTTAAATAATGTCCAACTAGCACACAAGAAGATCATACTTCTTAGGTAGATAATGATGGGAATAATTATCATAATTCAAACAATTTTGAGGGTCACATTTTAGAAATTCAAATAATAAGAAATTTAAAATACATGCCTCATTTTAAAATTTGCACCAGGGCCTCAAAAATGTAGGCACGGGCCTGTCAGAAAGGGACCCAGAACAGGTAGCAGTCACTAACTGTGTTAGCCGTAGTAGTAGAAGACGACTGACTCTGCAGCTTGGGACGATGTGGACTGTGGTCATTGCTGGATATCTCCAGCCCGGCCGGCCGGTCCATCCCATGTTATTGGCATTATTCCACAGGGTTTACATCAGAGTGACAGCCTGATTGTATTCAGTCCAACAAGCAAGATGGTCAGACGAAGAAATGAGACGAAATTAAGCAGCTGATAGCTCCATCGAATTTCTCACTCGTGCGGTAGATGGAAGGACGGTGCAATAATGATGGCCGCCGCCGTACTCCGGGGCCGGCCAGCCTTGTTGACGACGAGGTCGAGGTCCCGGGCCGGCGTTCTTTTGGCAGGCAGGCGCAGTCGATCTCCCTACCACCTTGGCAGTTGGCACCTTTGCTACGGACGGCGCTTTGCTGATCTCGCGTGGTGGATGCGTCGTTCATGTCGAGGTCGACACCGCCCACTGCACGTGTTGGCTAGCTTGACGGTCAATCACTCGAATGTCTGAGTTGCTCGCTCGAGATGCATGTCTTCGCTGTCCCTGTTCCACCACGTATGAACGACAGAGGGCCTGGTGAACGGTCGATGCCGTTCACATCGATCGGATTTGGCTGCGTTCGTGACAGACGTGAGTGATGGCTGATGCCTTGCTCGTGTCGTGTAGGAGGATGCAACGACATACTGCGTGATTAAGTGTTAATAGGACTTATGACAGCACAAAACCACTCTTTGACTAACTGTGTTGCAACATATCCTAGGCTCATTGTGGAGAAAGATTATTTTATTACACGTCTAAATTGCAATTATTTGCTTTCCAGTATGATGAACCACCTTAGTACTTGTTCGTCTCCACCGGATTGCATTTGGACTGGAATTGATAAATATAACAAGAAAATCATAATAGGTATTATAACGGATCCAGATTTATTTCCGGGTCGAAAACCAATTTACTCATGATATGGACACCAAGAGACTCGGATTTAATCCACTAGTCAAGAGGTGTAGAATCAATCCGGCTCTTTGGTTCCTTGTTATACTTATCATGATGAGTAAATTAATTCTCGACCCGCAATAAATCCGAATCTCTATAGTATTTATATTGATTTTTTATAGTATTTATCGTTCTCGTCCGAATTGAATCCCAAGTAAACGAACAAGACCTTAAGCGCATCACTGCGATTTTGTAGCATTTTTTAGATTAGTGAATATCCTGCCTCAGCCTTTCTTTTTTGTAGCAATTAGTGACGAGAGCTGACGGCAGAACTCAGCCGGAGAGCTGATGGCAGAACTCATCAGCCGGAGATCAGGTGCTGTTGCTCGGCGCTGGAGCGCGAAGGCGGCGGCTGGGGCGTGGCGGTGGCGGTGGCCATATCGATCGTCGTCGGGAACATGTTGAGTAACCCATCGAACGTCTCGTAGTACCCGAGGATCCTGCCGCTGCTGCCTAGATCTTCCGGTGGCGTCTCCGGCACCGGCGCGGCGCCTTCCAGTACCTGCACAACCTGCCTCATGCTCGGCCGACATCGGGGGTCAGGGTGCGAGCAGAGCAACCCGAGCTTGAGCACCAGCTCGAGGTCGTCCTCGTCGCACTTGCCGATCCTCGGGTCCCTGGCGTCTCTGATCCTCCCGGCCTTCCAGCACTCGAGGACATTGTCCACGAGCCCCGCCGGGTCGGCATTGTTGTTGCTGAGTGACTCCACGGGCCTCCGACCGCAGGCCACCTCGAGCAGGAAGGCGCCGAACGCGAACACGTCGGCGCTCGGTGTCGCCTTGCCGGTCTTGATCATCTCCGGTGCCAGATACCCGAGCGTCCCGATGACGTGCGTCGTCTGCGAGTCGCTGCCGTGATCGTACAGCCGCGCGAGGCCGAAGTCGCTGAGCTTGCCGTTCATGTCGGCGTCGAGGAGGACGTTGCTGGCCTTGATGTCGCGGTGCACCACCACCTGCTCCCACTCCTCGTGCAGGTACAGCAACCCGGCGGCGACGTCGTGAATGATCTTGGCGCGCCGCTCCCAGCTCAGCGCCGGCCTGTTGTTGTCAGCGTCGAATAGGTGCTTGTCCAGGCTGCCGTTGACCGTGTAGTCGTAGACGAGTATGAGCTCTCCCCGTCGCCGGCAGTAGCCGAGGAGCTGCACAAGGTTGCGGTGGCGCAGCCGGCTCATGCTCGCGATTTCCGACACGAACTCGCGCAGGCCCTGCCGCGAGTCGTGGGCCACCTTCTTGACGGCGACCTCCGTACCCGACTGCCGGAGCACGCCGTGATACACGGTGCCGAATCCGCCGGCGCCGATGACGTCGCGGAAGCCTCTGGTCGCCGCGTGGAGGTCCTTGTAGCTGATCCGGTGAGGTCCGTACTCCATCTCCCAATCTTCCTCCACCTCGGCGAACCGGCGGCGCCAGACGACGAACAGCGTGACGCCCGCTGACACCACGAGGAGCGAGCGCCACGACGGCAAGGAGGATTAGCGCCAGGACCAGTTGCGGATGCATGGTCCTCTTCGCCCTAGACGACGGGGCCCGCGGGAGCTTTGAGAGGTCGAGGTCCGGCGCGCGGCCGCCGCCGAGGCGAAAGCTCCAGCCGAGAATGTAGTGCGAGCTCGAGGCAGCGCCGTTCGCGGCCGAGAAGCCGACGTACGTGTCGTCGGCCACCACCGACGAGAGGTTGACGGCGCAAGACACAAGCGGGACGGCCGGCCTGGGCACGCCGGCCGGCGATACGGTCACCTCGAGGCGCGTGCTGACGCCGTCGTACTCGATCCACACCTGCAGGGGGTCCCCACTGACCAAGCTGACGTTGGTAAACTTGCTGGTGTCGGCGTCGACGATGTACTCCGCCGGCTTCGAGCAATTGGACTTGAGGCTGTTGACGTCGACGCCGACGTGGTTGTCGTTGATGTCGGCGAACTCCTCGTCCATCGCCGTGTCGAGCTCGACGGCGACGACCTCGCTCCGCCCATTCCCGAGGTGGTTCGACGTGTTGAAGAGCCCGAGGTTCTTCCCGGCCACGGCTCCCGCCACGGTCGCCGACGGCGCCAGCGCGAAGGCGACCCCGTGGCCGTGCGCGTCCGGGTAGCGCGGCAGGATGGCGACCACGAAAGTTGTGGAGAAGGAGACCGGCGCGCCCGTGGAGGCGTCCTTGAAGCGCAGCGGCGCGGGGTGGAAGCCGTGCCCGAACGCCTCGTTTGTCTCGTTGGTGAGCTGCAGGAGGCCGGAGGAGGTGACCACGGCCGCGCCGCTGGTTGTCACGTTCGCACCCGCGAAGCCAGCGAGAACGAACTCGGTGGCGGCGGCCGGTGATCCGCCTGGAGCCAGAAGAGCGAGCAGGACGGGCACCAGCAGCGCGGCAAGAACAGACGCCATGGTGGTGGAGCGGGAACAGGACACGGCGATCTCGCAGCGTCAGCGATCGGCCGGCGTGTTCGGCTTATAGCTTCCGGCCGCAACAATCCCAGCGCGTCGTCAAGGTCATGGTCATCGGGGGCTATGGCTACACCGGCGAGCGCCTGGGTTTCTCGTGCACGGCAGCACGGGTGGAGAGGAGGGGTGGTCCGCGCCGCGTGCGGCGAGAGGGACGTGGAAGTGGACGGCATCAGAGGAAGGATCGCTGGCTGGATGCTCGCTTCGTAGGATAGGGTTGGAGATGTGTGGGTTTATTGGAATTTAGGATGGACCTGCAGAAAACAGTGGGCACGTACTAGTGCTACAGAATTTGTGTGTTGTCCTCTTTGTAAACACGTTATTATTGTCATTAACACTACCATTTCCTATAGTAGATACCTGTAAATTAATTTGTACTCTGTTCGTTTCAAAATTTGAGATGTTTTAGTTCTGATATAACATCTCGAACTAATTTAAGTTCATAATAACTACACCAACATATGTCCTTAGATGATCTCAAAAAAAAAATATGTCCTTAGATTTCGTTGGAAAGACAGCTACCAAGCGTAGACTAGCGGTTGCATCAAATATTATTGAAAAAAAAGACAATGACAGTCTTTAGTTTTTTTTTTTTTTGAACCGGACGTCTTTAGTTTTTTAAATAAAATACATAACGTCAACCCGTGAACACTATACCACAAACCCAAAATAACGACGCATGGTGACCGTCGGTATAAGTCTATAACGACACGGATGGTTCGTCGGTATAATGACCTACAATGACACATTTGTAGATGGTAAATTGGGGCTGTGGCATAGTGGAAGTTTGGAAGCCCTAACGGCTAACGCCTACTAGGTGAATTTCTGCATATAGATGGGCGTCATAGATGGGGCCTTTGCAGATCGTCGAGCACAGGATTTACGGCGCCGGTTCGAAGTGATGTGTGTTCAATTGTTTGGAGAAAGATGCTCAAAGACAAAGTGGGCACTAGCTAGGCATCTACTCCTAGATGGAAGAAGCACACGTGAGACCCATGGCCAGCAGCCGCAACTGTGGACAGGCGTGACGGACGGTGGTCGCCGGCGTACTCTCCGTCCGGGACCGACGACCTTGACGATCCCGGTGTTCGTTGGGCAGGTTGGCAGTCTCGCTCTCGGTCACTTCGGCGGTTGCTCCAGTTGGCACGCCCCACAATGACGCGATCTGGGCCAGATACCTGCATCAGGCAAGCAGTCACCTCGTCACAAATCGAAATAAAATTAGGACATCATATATCGTCCCAGCAAAGAATTGAACTTGCTTACTTAGTCAACGCTAGCTGCATACTAGTATACTCCTTAATTGTCATCGTACTCTTTTCTCCGTCCCAAATTACTTGTCATATATCTAGATGCATAACAAAAGCATCTAAAAAATCGAGACGACAAGCAATGCATACCTAGGTGCTGTCTGATCTCCCTCTCTCTCTTTTGTCCTAATGTAGTAATGTTCATCCGGTGATGCACGGCACGCATGAGAGCATGACAAAGTCTCGGAAAAGGACGGGTGCACGGCTGCACGCAGTGGATCGGAACGCTAGCCGTTAGCCTGGTATAACACGAGTTGCTTGGCAAGTCATCAGTGCTTTTGAGCACCTCTGTACTGTGTTGCATTGGGTGTTCGCTTTTGAAATCTAGACTACTAGGATTGAGCATGGCTGCTGAGAAAGCCGCGGAGTCTGCACGTGTAGCGCGTGTGCGCGCGCAAGACGGCAGCAAGAGGGATCGAGGGTCCCCGGCACCGGCAGAGCTCGAGGCTGCGTTCGACAGGTCTTTAAGAGGAGAAGCCGACAGATTTGTTGTGAGAAGAAAATACTGTGTACTGATTAAGTCGGTTGATTTATTGTGAGAGAAAAGTGTTGTAAAAAAAGCTCAAATAAGCCATCCGAACACAGCCCGAAACTTTTGTGTCACGGGGGAGTGCATGGGAACTGACTGCTCAAGCCAGGCTGGGGCACTCTCTCTCGCACTTGTGATTTGTGAATCGCAACCGAAACGCCAAGAATCTCCCATTTCTCGCTCGAGGTTCCATATTCCCGGGCAGGTGCATCCACACGCATGTGGCGCGAAGCTTAATCGTCCTAGTATTATTCGTTTATTATTTTCCGTTGCTCTATTTTTTTTGGCGAATTATTTTGCCTATCTGTCTCTCTCTGGACCAATACCATATACTCCCTCCGGTTCCATATTAGAAGTTATTTTGGACAAGGTTTGAGTCAAATATTAGGAATATAAATCATGAATAACTTTTAAGTCGTTGAGTTTGAAAATGTGAAAATCATATAAATAGATTTGTCTTGAAAATTACTTTCATAAGAATATACATATATAACTTTCCGATAAATATTTTTATAGAAAAGAGAAGTCAAAGTTGTGCTTTGGTGACCGTGTCGCTGTCTTAAACGACTTCTAATATGGAACCGAAGAGAGTACAATTAGTGTCTGCTTTCTTACATGTTTGATAAGCAAAGAATCAGTCGCTGTAGGGATCAGCTCAGCGACCACACATCACACACCCACGATGATGACACGATAGGACATGCCATTTCTCATGTGTTTTTATATTTCCGAAGCGTACCTCAATTCCTTGAAATTTCTTCTACGAAAATAGCAAACTAGTAGATACTGCATCAATTTCCTAATGATTTTTTAATTAAAAAATCTGAATACGGAGTACGTAGTTGCCATGGTGTGGATCAATAGTAAATGCACGATTCCAAACCCCCACCAGGACGCAATATGGGCCAGATGCGTTAGGATGATAATGAATTATATCATCGCTGTCTCGTGGAAGGGCTTAATCAATGCTGAATAAGCAAGTATAATAGTATATAATGAGCTGGTCAGATTTCCACTGCCTGTCAGATTTCTCTTCATGAGCTTCTTGATTGTGATGTCTGTCTGGTTTTAGTGACACTCCAGTCCTGATGCTGCTAAACAAAGTCTATTTGCAGATGCATCCATCTGTGAGCACTAGTGTCAGCAATGCTGGTTTTTCTCCATCGCCAAATTACTTCCCAGGACAAACCCATCGGCATCCTTTTTTTCAGAAATAAAACAGAAAAATAGCTTACCGATACAGGTAAGCATCAGTGAGCAAGTGCAACAAATTTATGCAGAAAAATTGTTTTTTCGGAACAAATTCGGGGGGGGGGGTTGTGTCCCCACGTACTTTTTATTGATCGAAAGAACCCCGAGAATGGGTCATTACAATGAGTTTACACAAGATCATCTCGGTAGACCGAGGAGAACAACATGAGGTCAGCAAAACCGAAAGAGAGAAAATTACATAAAGCAAAGAAAGAAAACCGAGTACACCACCAAGCCACCTCTAAGAGTAAACCGCCGATCACCGGATTGCCCAATTCCAAGCGACTTACTTGTCGAACCGCACTAACCATTTGTGATCTTCAACACCGGTCTTCATCTGACCAAGGCAGGGGAAACAACCCACCCAAGCCGTCTGGTTGCCACTCTTCTCGTTCTCGATGCCCTCCGACACCCTCCAAGGAGAAGGTGAGAGGTGAAGGGGAGAGGTTCACCTTGAAAAGAACGAGCCCTCTGACCCCGCTAACCCGGCTTCAGACAGGAGAGGAGACCACAATAGCTAGCACTTTATCGAACACAAAAACAACTCATCCACGGATGGTTGCCCGGAGACACCAAAAGCTTCTCAGCCCGCAGCCAACTGTCGCGCTCCACTGAGTTGACAATGATATTCCCGACGATGCTGCCCGCATCAAACCAGAACAGAGGCTGGCTCCTCAAGTTGCTAATAGGTCAAGCTCCCTCCAACGCCCTGTGGGGGAAGGAAGCCCCAAAGGAGGGAGGGTCACCAACAGATGCAGCACCAACAACCAAGCATAAAGGATGAAGAAGAAGTAAGGAGCCTAGGAGAGGAGCTCGCCAGTTCATGGCTGCAAAACACAAAGCAGAGTGGAGCCAATGCACGAGAGACGAGAGGGTGAGATGAGAAGCAACACAAGTGTCTGAGAACCTTGGAGAGGATGCACTAAACCGACGCCTCCACGGAGGGAAGCGGCACCCAAGGGCGTCGCCGCCAGTGAACTGGCCAGCAACTCAAAAGCTTTCGCGATGCATGATAACCTATCCAAGCAGAAGGCAAAGAGGTCGCCGAGGACAGACCCAGCCTCCACCGGCAAGCAGTAAGCAGCCATGGCGCGGATCGAACCGCCGCCGCCGCCAACTGCATTACCGACGACACTTGCGGAGCACTACCACAAGGCATGGGGTAGAGAGGCGTAGGAAATAGAGAGAGAGGAAGGCACCCCTGGAGACGTCTCGTAGCCGCCAGACCCACCAGATCTGGCCGTTGACGACGGCGTCCACAACCACCGCAAGAGCAGCAGCTAGATGGGGATGCGGCCGTCCCGCCTGCGCTGGCGACGACCGGACCCGGAGGCTTGAGGCCCTCCACCGTCCCCCCCTACACACCCGCGCACAGACGCACGACCACCACCAAAGAAGGTGCAGCGAGGGGGCCAGGCGCAGTGGCAGCGGCCCAAGCCAGCGGGACGAGGCTGACACCGGCGCAGTTGCCGACGTAGCCGAGCCCTGGCACAGCCCACCGGCGCTGAGAGTGGAGGCGGCGGTGCCAAAAGTGGAGGTGGGGCAGATCTAAGGTTTGTACAGGGGGGCAAAGGGGAGAGGAGGAGAGGGAGCGAGGCGAAGGAGGCTGCCCAGCCGCCGTCTTCCCGGCGGCCGCACAGGTTTCCGGTGGCCGCTCAGGCGACGACGAGGAGGGAGGGGGGCTCGGTGTTCCGCCCGAGTCGCCCCCCGGGGGAGCGACGTGGGGCTTGGCCAACCAAATGTCACATTGTAAATTAGTTTTAAAAAACAACAATAGTGATAACTAGGAACGTTCCCAGCGTGACAGCTCACCAGAGGCGAAGGAGCCTGCCCAGCCGCCGTCTTCCCGGCGGCCACTCCGGCGACGGCGAGGGGGGGGGGGGGGCGGTCGCCCCCGGGGGAGCGACGCAGGGCTTGGCCAACCAAATGTCACATCGTAAATTAGTTTTTTTTAAAAAAAAGTAAGGGTAACTAGGAACGTCCCCCGCGCGGCAGCTCACCAGCAAGCTTCCAGCATAGTCACAATAACACCACGATTAGTCGATTACTTACAGCTGCTGTGATGAAATGCAATGGACAATCGGGACGTGGTTATGACTTAGTACCTCCAAAAAAATATTAATTACAAGAAGGAAAAACTTTACATCTAGAAGTGAACTGCGCTACCAAGTCTGAAAACTGACGAACTCTGATCCTATGAGTGTGCATCCATGTTGCAAACGGCATTAATCTTTCTCGCCAACAACGGGGGATTGTGGAGCCTTGACCACACCAATTTACTTCAGGATCTTAGATTCAATCTCCTCCAAGCTCAGCCCTTTTGTCTCAGGAACATTGAGGATCACAAACACAAGGGAGACCACTGCTATGACCCCAAACAGGAAAAATATATTCTCTGGCCCAAGGAATTCCTGTGGTGAAAAGAGAAAATATAAATTGTTGACAGAACCGCATGTAATGTTTGTTCACATATTTGTGCAAAATGAAAAGGCTATATCAGTATTTCAAACAGATAGCCAAAATACACTAGTCCAGTAGTTGGTAGTTTTGATTTTTGAAATACATGCACAAATCTGGAGTTTGGACCTGATAAAGAGGCTGAATTTGGACCATAGAACAGGTACAGTTTTACAACGACAAGAATAAAAATGAGTATTTATTGGGGAAGGGTTCTTTGGTTACAAGTACTAGGTATTGACATGTTTAGTTGTTCATGTATTTTGGGGACTCCACTTGCGGAAACTAAACATCAAGAATTGCACACCAGGAGGTAGCAATATGAGAACTTGAGAAGCGATACCTGCAAGGGTGAAAACGCAAATGTCACCAGCGCATTCGAGCCGAAATTTGTTAGTACCGCAAGGCTGATCCCACGTCCTCTTGTGCGCAGTGGAAATATTTCAGACACCATTAGCCAACTAATTGGACCAAATGAAACCTGAAACATATGGATGTATAAGCTTTTTGTGGATTCCCAAAAGAAAGAGTATTGCTGTGCTTGTTAGGCTCCTTGTGCAGAATAATGCACCAACCTGGTAAGCACCAACATAAAGAAGTAAAGCGCCAACAGCAACAAAGGGGAAGCTGTTCAGAATCTTGTAGTAAGCTGCAAGCAGGAATAGTGACAGAGCCTGCATTTACAGGTTACAGGGAACATAAGGGCAATTTAGTTAGAACGTAGTAATAGAAACCTGACAGAACACGAACATACCAAGTATCTTATTCTAATGTGGAATTGTATGTAGACTAATGCAGTACCTAAAATTTTAGTATTTGTCAGTGTTCATGTCTAGTGGGATTGTCAGACTGAATGCAAGTGTGTGTGCATGGGGGCACTTTTCCATGTAATATGAACTTAATCAAATAACATGAACGAACAGATACTCACAATTCCACCAACACCTCCTATCAATAATGGACGCCTTCCAAGATCATCAACTTTCAATACCGCAACACCTGTCATTAGCAACTGCAGAATAGAATTGTTACGCAAACTCAAAAATTAAAGAAAACATAAGATCCTTGGATTTCTACCAACACGGTGTGATCCAAAAACAGCTAATATACCAGCATCGAAGTAGATCTTCTGCATTACCTTGAACAACCCAATCAAAATTGCCACTCTGGCAGCATCTGATGCAGCTGAGAACCCAGCAGTCTACATAAGTCATACTTTAGAGATGGAGGCGTTGACTTGTATGAATTCAGGAAATGCATAGTGCAGATAACAATATCCTACTTTTAAATTTTTCTATATAAAAAACTATACCACCAAAATATTGGTACCTGAAGTATAGAAGCTGCATAATATAGAACACTTGGCTGGCCTGTTATCTGTCAAGTAAGAATTTAGCTTGATAACAAAATCTACCATGTATACGCTACCACTCAAAAACAAGTACTCCATCCGTTCCAAAATGTAGGTCGTTTTAGCTTTCTTAGATACATATATTTTGCTATGCACCTAAATACATGATTATGTCTAGATACATAGTAAAATATGTCTACCTAGAAGAGCCAGAACGACCTGCATTTTGAAACGGAGGGAATAGCATTCATCCGTATTTTGAATATAGATAGAAATAGGCATAAAATTTAAACATAAAAGATAATAATTTTAATCTTTTTTAGTAAGCCAGAACTTTAACTCTAGTAACCTGCATATCCATGGGTTAAAGAGAACAAAATACCTGCTGAAACAGAACCAGACCTCCACCAATGGTGAAGGCCTTCAAGCTAGCTCCTTCAAATACCTCCCAAATATTTCCTTCACCTTCCTGTCCTGCATAGGCTGCCTTAATAGAGACTATGGTATCTTCAACATCATCTGCTAAAACCTTTTCACTTGCTGAGCGGCCCCTCAACGTTCTAAGGGCTTGAATTGCCTTCTTTTTATTATCCTCCATAGACCCCTTTCCTTGAACTGCCCTGAGAAGTAACCACCTTGGTGAGGGTGGTAAAGTCCACATACCAATAGCCATGATAGCTGCAAGCGGAGCGCCAAAACCAAACATGTACCGCCATCCTCCTACATTGTCAATTTCAAGACTTCCTACAAGATATCTGAACTGCACAAGATATTTAATGGTCAGCAGGCATGCAATGAGTATATTAAAGTACAATATACAGAAGACTAGATAATTACCAGTATTCCTAACACAATAAACAGCTCCTTCAAAGATATCAATGTTCCACGTATTTGCGGAGGAGAAGTCTCTGCAATATAAAGTGGGGCACCATGCATTGCCTGGGACATAGCACCATAATGGTTTAGTGGCATAACGCCAAATGTTTTAGGACAACATTGGTGTCCCAAACCCGTAGCTAAATATGCATATGCTCCTTTGCAACTGTAATCCCAGTCAATTGCTACTAACCCCATTTTAGCAAAGCATGAAACCATGGAAATATTGATGCTTGTGGTGTCAAACAGGCTAGGGTAAAGTGCTACACGCAATGTAACCACCCCAGAAATTAAACAAAAAAATCATATTAAATATCTTAGCAATATAACAAGCTTCATTTTGCAGTGTCAGTGAATATGTTTACTACCCCATCAACTCATCATTGGAATATCAGAATAATCAAGTGTGGGAACGTTTTATATCTACTTATTCTATAATTAGTTATATCAGAACAGGGCCATCAAGCTACAGTGACATCAATTAGTTTTGCTACTTTACACTTCAGTAAATGATTAACATATCAGAAAACTATAATGAAGCATCATGACATTATAAGTTTATAACAATGAATGTCAGGCTACTCAGCTTGAGTGAACGTACTTACCATCCCCAGAAAATCATTTTTATACGCATACCTAAATTAGATTTTCTTTTAATAACAGTAACCTGGGATCATCTTAGGGAGGAAGAAGGATTTGTGCCTGCAGGTACTCACCAAACCGATACCAATCCCATAAAGGATACGACCTATGATTAGACCTACAAAATTAGGGGCAAATCCAGTGACCAAAGCACCGAGAATATATAATGCAGCTGAGGTGACCAATTCTATTTTCCTTCCTGTATCAAGATGGTAGAAGTTATTCACCCCCTTATCAAACAAGCATGGTAAGGACTATTAAATTGGTGTAGCTTTTCAGTTCACCTAGAAAATCTGCAATGCGGTATGCGAGAATAGAGCCACCAAGAGCTCCATAAAGTGAACCACTTGCCTGAACAAAAAGAAACGCATTTTGATCTTGATAATTGATATGAAAAGGGAGGTGTGAAAGCTTAGGAATCAACGAGATTTGGATTACCACAAGCCCCAGTTGCACAGATGACAGGTTGAACCAAGTGGTGCCACTGAGATCAGCAGACTGAAGAGGAATACACCCAGTGGCGGTGAGACTGTATGTCAGGTAGGAAATTCTTGGGAAAAAACAAAACAGGGACTAACTTGAACAGAGATTGTTGCTCCAGAGGTTGCGCCAATGTCATAGCCAAAAAGGAGACCACCCAATGCAGGGAACAAGAACCTAGGTTCCAAATGGTGATCCATCAGTACAGAAAGGCTGCATTCTCGATTTGCTTCCTGATTACCCCATTTTATTTGTTTATTTTCTAATCTCTACATGAAGAAGCATTACTATGGCAAGCATCACTAAAGCATAAATCTGAACGAAAAATATTAAACAGATCCTAGATTACTCTGCATCATACATTCTACGACTGCTCCATATTGAAGGATCACAGTTTAAACAGTCTATGCAGTGAAGGTCTGAAGGATGACAGTTTAATCGGTTGCTTCAATCAGACGGCGTGCAAGGCTGAATCAGACCAGATAATCCCTAAATGCTGAAATTCGAGAGGTGGCTGATGAATAGCTTACGGGAGTATGACTGGTGCCCACGAGAAGGCCGCGTCCCCCTCCGCGGCGGCGCCACGCCCGGCATCGCCCTCGCCCTGCGCATGGGTCCGCACCTGCACATCGACCTCCATGTCGTCAGACCTTCACCGCCACGCCTTCCTCCCCAGAATAGCAGGGGGGGCGCGGAAACGGCTATGTTTAGCCGGCGATTGGGGGGGTGTTGGGGCGGGCCGTCGTACGCGGAGCCTGGGGTGTCCCCCGACGGAGGGGCGGAGGAGCGGCTCGGCGGCTCCCGTCACGCGGAGGGCGTCCATCGCCGGCGCGCGGCGGCCGAGGGCCAGGGGGCGGCGGCGGCGGCGGGTGCCGTGGGAGGAGAGTGCGCAGTGGCAGGTGCGGGTTGGCGCTGCGATGGCGTGAATGGCGGTGGTGGACACGGCGAGTGACGAGGGGAGGAAGCCATGGATCGCCATGGCTGGGTCAAGCTTGGCCGCGTGGCCTTTGCACGTGCTAATAAAATAACCCAACTTTATTTATTTCAACCATTCGGATCAAAGAAAATAATTAAGAAAGTGCTAATACTTCTTTTGAAATCATAGTAAAGAAAATACAGATAATAGCCACATAAACAGAAATATTGCAGGACAGACCTTTTACAATAAAGAACAAAGAAGGCCAGGGACCAAAATTTAATTTGTTAGGCTTGGCGGGGGCCGCGCGAACGCGTACCCCCCCTCTGCCACAAATTATGACGTCCACTCTCCCACTTGGGGAGATGGTAAGCCAGCACACCAGCCAAGTGCAATGCGGGCCACTGACCTAGGCCACGGGCCTTCTTGATCGCCCGTCGACCCCGTCCAGGTAAGTATGGAGCAACGGAGCACGGGGCGGTGGTCTTATAGCGGGAGCTCGCCGCGCGTCCGCTCTCACCCGCCGAGGTGGTACTAAACAAACTCGCAGGCAGCAAGGCGAAACGAGCGAACGAGAGATTCTCTGCTCTGCCGCTGAGAATCCTGGGCCTATTCGGGCCTTTTCTTATGTGGGCCATTGCATCTATAACCGCTCAAATAACTGACGGACCCAACAAGCATGTTCCCGGCCTGCTCGGGACTAGAAAGAAAAAGGCCGCGAGACTCTCTCTAAATATATATTAGAATTCCACAAATTCCTCTAAAAAATAGAGCTCTGCACTATTGAATCCTTCTCCTACCAGTATGTTATTTTTGCATGAACTTGTAGTGTCTCCAGCGCTACCACGTTGCAAGTACTCCCTCCGTCCCAAAATATAAGGACTTGTTGACTTTTGCTGATCACGTTTGACCACTCGTCTTATTCAAAAAATTTATAAAAATGTAAAAACCATTATGATATACTTAAAATATACATGATGATAAAACATATCATAACAAAATGAATAATATTTTCACAAAATTTTTGAATAAGACGAATGGTCAAACGTGACCAGCAAAAGTCAACAAGTCCTTATATTCTGGGACGGAGGGGGTATGAATCATCTTATCGACCAAGAATATACGTATGCAGATACAAAGATTACGCGCGGTTCAGTTTCTTTTTCCTTCCTTGGATAGCAATAGCATGTTCCCTGCCTTTCTCCCCACCTCGGCTCCAAATTCAGACGCTGCATAGTTGCCGCATATCCTCGTGAGTTCGAGTGCGGGCGGGGCAGGAGTCCCCCACTTGCAGTGCTTGTTGTCATCGGATATTCGGATCATGAAGGCACCCCTGTGGCCGGCCCTGTCGTTTTGGAGGGTGACGAATCTGCTGACTATGGAGCTCCTCGTCCTCGGCCTCGCGACGGAGGCCGGATTTGCGTCCAGGTCCATCATCCTGCATCCCTGACAGAGGCACTGAGGCAGCATATCTGTGTTCCCAAAATATCCAGACGAAAAATCGACCAAGGCCTTGTTTAGTTGGTGAAAAAAATTGTCTTTTCAACGTTTCGAACTTCTGTAGCACACTGTAGCACGTTTCGTTTGTTTATGGTAAATATTATCCTACCATGGCCTAACTAGACTCAAAAGATTCGTATCGCGAAGTACATCAAAACTGTGTAATTAGTTATTTTTTACCTATATTTAATACTCCGAACATATGTCTTTTGACGTATTTAATGTGATGTGATGGAGAGAGAGTGGAGAAAACGTTAGAAACTTTAGCAAACTAAAGGCGAAATAGCCGAATCCGTCCCTGAACTATCGGCCAAGGCTCAATTTCGTCCCTCAACTACGAAAACGTCCAATTCAGTCCCTGGACTATCCAAAGCGGCCCAATTTCGTCCCTGCGCTCACGTCGTGCTCACGCCGTTCGCCGTCTGTCCCGTCTTCCACGCGCGCGAGCAGAGGAAAAGCAGAGGTCCCTTCCCCCTCCCCCGCCCGTGCCGCTCTCGTCGCCGAGCCTCGGTCTCCCTTCCCTCTCCTGTCTCTCTCGCTCTCCGCACCCTCTCCCCTGCACTTCCCCACACCGGCGCCCTCCCCCCTCCCGAGCTCCGCGCCAGCGGCGGCCTCCCTCCCGAGATCCACGCTGGCGGCCTCCCTCCCGAGCTCCACGCCGGCGGCCTTCCTCCCTCCCGTCGTGCGCGAAGGCGGCGCGGAGCTCCCCGCGCGGCCCTTCTCCCTCCCGGCCGGCCCCTCCCTCTCCGACCCCCTCGATTCGACGGCGAGGGCGAGCTGCGGTGGATCGAGCTCCCCTGCTCCGTCGCGGCGGAGCGTGGCAGAGGAACTCCAGGCGGAGCGTGGCAGAGGCGGCGGAGGGTCAGGAGGACGCGGAGGAGAGGGGAGGCCGGGCTTGGGGGGCGGCAGGGACAAGGCGACCGCGCGCCGGTCGGGCTCGGTGGCGGGGCGGGGCAGCCTCCGACGCCGACGCAGGTGCTGCTCGGCCCTCCTCCATGCGCCCCTCCTCTGCCTGCTGCTCGCGCCCGGCCCTCCTCCTCGAAGCGTGCGGAGGCCGGCGCGACGGAGGTAGGCCTGCCCGCGGTGGAGCAGAGCACCTCCTCAGCCTCGAGCTCGGGCGGAGGCCGGCGCGGCGGCAGTGGGGCTAGGCGGCGGCGGGGCCAGTCGTCCCGCCCGCATCAGGGGCGCACTCCACCCCCTCCTGCCGGTCCTCACCTCCTCCCCTGCGTCGCCCGCTGCGCTGCTCCTCACCAACTCCGGCGGTCGCGCGCCAGTGACACCATGCTTCGGCGGGAGCATCGACGGCGCGATCGTCGACCCCCACCACCGCCGGCGCGGGGATGCGGAGCGACACCATCTCGTCGGCGCGAAGCATGGACGCGGCCGCGCACCCGTCGAGGAGGAACTCGAAGTCAGCGCCGAAGCTGGGCCTAAGCTTCCCTCCCCTCCTCTTCCCCACACACGGCGCCCCCTCCTCCTCTTCCCACATCGGCGCCTGTGCTTTCCCGCGTCAGCTTGCCGCTCCTTGCTCCGGCCATGGTAGAGATGTTGAGGAGCGCGGCAGCGGCATCCACGCCCGCGCACTTGCCGGAGGGGGTGGCCGTCGCGGGGAGGAGGGGGAGGGGCCCGCACCCGGTGCGGGGAGAGAGGGAGGAGCGGCGCCCGACGCCTGGTGCAGGGAGAGAGGGAGGAGCGGTGTGATGGTGGCGGGAGACGGGGAGTGACGGGGAAGACGAGGAGCGGCCCCCTTCTTCCTCTGTTTTTCCTCTGCTCGCGCGCGTGGAAGACGGGACGGACGGCGAACGGCGTGAGCGCAGGGACGAAGTTGGGCTGCTTTGGATAGTCCAGGGACTGAATTGAACATTTTCGTAGTTGAGAGACGAAATTAAGCCTTGGCCGATAGTTCAGGGACGGATTCGGCTATTTCGCCCAAACTAAACAAGGCCCAAGCTTGTGTGGCGTGGACCTCAATTATCCGAGCTCGGGACAGCATGAGTCGCATGATGACCAACCTAAAAACCAGCAAGGAAAGCAAACATTTTTTTTTCCAATTCCGGTGATTCATTCACCGTGCTTATCTCCTCGCGACCAAGAACAGTCAACCAAACGGTAGTCGCCGGCAGTTACAGAGCAGTATCAAGTCAAAAGAGAGGGGAAAAAAGAAAAAGAAAAAAAAACACTCCAAGGCCTTGTTTAGATGTTAGAAAAATTTGTCTTTTTAACACACTGTAGCAAAAGGTAAGTTTCGGTTTTTTGTGGTAAATATTGTCCTACCATGACCTAACTAGGCTCAAAAGATTCGTGTCGCAAAGGCCATCAAAACTGTGTAATTAGTTTTTGATTTCATCTACATTTAGTATTCCGAACATATGTCTTTTGGCGTATTTAATGTGGTGGAGAGAGAGTGGAAAGGAGGAAAACTAGCCAACTAAACAAGGCCCAAGATCGGTTTGGTTGGTTGCTCATCAGACGATCGATTCCTCATCTCTCTTTACACAAAAATCTATAATCCACAGCTGGCCTTCAGACGGTAGGATTCGCCGGCGGGTGGTTGGGTTGGACGGTTGGTGGGTCAACAGCAGAAATCAGTCGTTCGCTCAGCCGGCCGCGGTCAGTGGGCGGCGGCGGCGGCGGCGGTGCAGCGGCGGGTGCAGAAGTTGGGGACGCGGTCCATGCACTGGTACACCGGCGGGTCGGCGCTGAGGCTGGACTTGACGCAGTCCTGGCAGGCCGGGTGGCACCCGCGGGGCACCGCGTCCAGGCACTGGCACTGCGGCGGGATCGACTTGGTGCACCCGCCGCAGTTGTCGCAGCACGGCCATGCCCGCGCCACCGCCTTCCCCCGGCTCGCTAGCTCCCCTCCTCCTCCTCCTCCTCCATGTCCTGAAACCAGAGACAGATTCCAACCGAGTAAGCCAAACTGATGCAATATATGAAGCAAGGGATCCCATGAAGCAAACCCAAACGAATTTGATTGTCACTTGGAAAACCAGAAAGCAATTCCTGGATTCAGATGTCGAAAAAAGAAGCGACTTTTGGGGAAAAACAAAGAGAAGATCCGGTACCTTTGCTCTGAACATGGGAGTGGTGGTGGTGGTGGTGCCTGTTGCTGGATTGCGCGAGCACGGCGAGCAAGGCGAATGTGAGGAAGAACACTTGGGTTCTCATGTCTGCTTCTCTTTGCAAGAATTGGTCTTGGTAGAATGGTAGCGACGGGTGTCTCTCGTCCTCTTTTCCCCTCTTCCGTTTGTGCTTTGGTTGGACTGGATCAGTTGTTGCTGCTTATCTATCTGTACGCGGCTAATAGAAGCCTTCTTTATAGAAGGCGAAGGAAACCCGGGGACCCCTCCGCGGGGACAAGCCACCACCAGCCCGTGTGCCATGTCTGCTGCTCGCCCACTGATAAGCGAGCAAGTGGCGATAGACAAACAGGAAACTTGAAGAAAAAACCCTCTGCTATGATGAAATGATATTAGAGTTCGTAAATGACTATGGAAAATATTTTTACAATAAGAAAGAAATCTGGCTTGTTTTTTTTATGGCACTCCATCTGTTAGTAGAGCAACTCTAGCAGACCCCTATTCCACCCCTACTCGAAAAGTAGAGACCGAAAGCGAAAAATCGTACTCCAGCAGAGCCCCTACTCCGCCCTAACACTGTTCATGCCCCCCAATTCCCACCTCCGGCCCCTTCTCCTGCGGGTGGAGAAGGGAGCCCCTACTCGGTGGTTGGCCGTTTCGGCACGCGCGCCACCGAGCGGAGCCCGCTTCTCCCCCGTCCGACCCTCCCATGGTGGCACCGGAGCTCGGGATCCCACTGCCGGGAAAGCGCCGCCCGCCGCCGGAGGCTGAGCTTCCTCCACGCCCGAGCTGCTCGTCGAGGAGGGAGTCGCCGAAGCGGAGCCCGACCAGATCTCGGGACTCGCCGGCGCCGCCACAGCCCGCTAGATCTCGGGCTCGTCGCCAGCCGTGAGGACCGCGCCGCGAGGACTGCGCCGCCGCCACCTAGAGCCATCGTGGCGAAGAGCTCGAGCTCGCCGGCCGAAGGTCGCCGCACCGCCCGGAGCCCGGCCAGATCTGCAGCCTCCCGGAGCTCCCCTCCACGTCGCGCCTAGACCGGAGCTCAAGCTCGCCCTGGCCGGAGCTTAAGCTATCTCGTGCCGCGGCCCGGCGGGAGCTCGAGCTGCCCTGCGCCGTAGCCTTGCCGGCCAACCGGAGCTCGAGCTCCCTCCGCGCCGTTGTGTTCGCGTGCGGCCGGAGGCCGAGCTTCCTCCGCGCTCGGCTGGGGAACCGTGGGGGAGAGAGAGAGAGCGCACCGATGCGATGGGGAATGGATAGGGATGTGGGAGAGAGAGGAGAGGCCATGGTGGAAGAAAACGATTTGACCAACTGACGAGTGGGTCTCACATGTAAGTTGAGAGTAGGGGCTCTAGAGTTGGGGCTACTGCTGGAGTTGGACATAATATTAGAGCCCCAAAAATTAGGGGGGGCCTATTGATTAAAGTAGGAGCTCTGAATAGGGGTTATTGCTGGAGTTACTCTTAGGAGTCTAGGGTGATATATGGCTTCATATTTAAGTTATAGAGATATTTCACCCGATGCTTGTTTCCACTTATCGTTTTGTTCTTTCATTTTTTCTCGAGTGATGATCGATCACTACACCCTAGCTAACCAATTTTTTCTGACAACTCAAACAGAGTTTTTTTTTGACTCTCCATTTGACTATTTATTTACTTATCATAAATATTCCACTTCGTATTAAACATTTCGCTCCAACAGATCATCCATTTCACTCCAAACTCTTTCTCCACACACACTAAGTATGGGTCTCCCTAGACTTAACTAGCGAGAGGAGCAGTTTGGAGAGCCTGATTTGACGTGTTGAAAGCTAGTCTGATGGAGAGCTGTTTTGATGTTGAGTAGGGAAAACTTGACTTGGCAAACCATTTTAACTGATCTCTTGGAGATGCTTAATGATCGAGTAGGAAATGTAGAGAAGCCGAACTTCATCTTGTACAAGATCTATAGAGGAGATTTGGAGTGCTTTGGAATTGACAGATTATTCGTTCGTAAAAATAAGGTTTCTTAAAAATACGGATTCTCATTTTCGTTAATACAATGTTGTACAAATGGTTTGCACAGTTGCACCACGGTAAGTAACATACCGGCTAATTTTCGATTTGTAGATAACATAGCTAGCCCCCTTTGAGGAAATAATAAAGTCGATAGCTTGATCCGAGGGGGTATATGCTAAAAAGACCGAAGATGGATGCAAACTGATAAGTCCCGAGTGGCCGAGTGTCACATGCGGAAATGAGTCACCGGCTCACCGGAGATAAGATCGAGGGGAATGGTCCCTTGCCAAGGTGTCGTCCATCGTGCAGCGCCCTCTGCCCGGATCTTCTGCGCCGCTAGAGTACAGAGGCTCAGCCTTGCTGCTTACTGCGGAGCAACGTGTGTGTGATCGTTGGGCACAGAAGATCCAAGGACGTGGCCGCGCGGCGACGGGGAAATGCCGGAAAACGGAGAGGATATGGCCGGCCACGTCCACGCTCCGCCGCGACGTTGAGGTCGGAGTCGGAGTCGGAGTCGGACACGCTTTTGCTTTACCTTTTCCCAGAGTTAAATAATGCAGGATAATTAATTACTTTGAATAACTTGACTTGACCTGAACCTCAAGAGTGGGAGAGGCTACCAAAAAAAAATGTGCTCATCTTTCACGATCGTTGGAGCTTTGCAGGGATGGATATACCGTGTACTTACCACGATTCCTTCCCCACCGCTTGCTTGTGCTTGATCCAGAGATAAAAATTAGGCCAAAAAATTGCTAAAAATTTGATAAGATAAATGAAAGATATGGCAAATTTTAGTAGCTAACCAATTAGTAGTCAAAATCTTGGTATATATGTCTAAGTTTTAGCACGCTAACATTTTGGGGGTCAAACCAATCAGATCCTTTGTTTCTTCTGTTTGTTTAACCATGCGCACAGCTAGACGGTTTAGGATCTCCGGATCTGATGAGAATCCTTTTCATTTTCTTACTTGACCCGTCGACAGCAGCCAATGCCAGCAAAGTGGTAGCGCTAGTGCTAGTGTCTCTGTGTGCAATTGGCTCCCTGGTCCCCTAGCGAAGTGGCATGTGACTTGTACTCGATTTGCTAGCGTCGTTTAGATCAAAGTCATAGAAAATACCATCTCCGTCCAACTCTTTGTCGGTACCACTGCTCTACGCACAGATGCACAGAGAAAAAGAAATATCAATTTTTTGTTTGAAATTTTTTAAAAACAAAACAAAACAGGAGACTGGTCATGTGTGGGCCGAAATGCGAGCATTCCTGATATAGGCCGAAGCCCGGTCCAACTGAACAGATAATTCGGGTCAACTCAATTTGTTTTCTCAGCCCAACTCAACCAGACAGCCAAAATCAATTTCTTCTGTCTGGGTGGGCGTTTCAGCCCAATCCACTTCGGCGGCATGTTTCCGCCAATTTGTTTTCAGCCCAACCTCTCGTCATCGCCCCTAACCTTAGGTTGCCCGCCGCGATTCCGCCGTCGCCGGAGTCGGAGACGAGTTCCCCGGCCCGCCGCGCCCGTTGGCCATGCTATTTCCTCGTCACGAATTAACCGAGCTCATCACGCACATGGTGAATCGCCGCTACAACGAACCAAACCGCACTTGTCCAAGTACTTGCATTCCACGACGGTACGCGAGTAGTTCACGAACGATCCATCGATCCCAGCTAATGAAATCTTTGCGACACTGACACGACATGATATACCCAAGCTAGAGCGACACCCACGGTAACTGACGACATACACATTATCATATACACATCTTATATGTATGTATCTACTTACTAGCCGCTAACGATCTCCAGCTAGCTAGCTAGGCGGCGGCGGCGCACTCGATGTCGCCGCCGGCCTTGTCGACGCCGACCTTGCCGGCCCCGCTGACGGCCTTGTACGAGTACCTGGTGGCGACCACCGCGTAGAACACCAGGTTCACGGCGCCGATGCACGTCAGCAGCCAGTAGAAGAGGTCCAGCCTGCTGTGGTTGAGGTCCTTGGCGAACCAGCTGGCGTGCCCGCCGCGGGAGCTCGCCCTGTCCGCCGCCGTGATCACCAGGCTGCTCAGGAAGCTCCCGGCGCCGATCACGCTCAGGTACAGCCCGATGCCCAGGCTGCGCATGTTGTCGGGGACCTGGTCGTAGAAGTACTCCTGGAGCCCCACCAGCGCGAACCCGTCGCCCACACCGATCAGCACGAACTGCGGCAGCAGCCACAGCACCGACATGGACGCCGGCGAGGGGGACAGCAGGCGCCGCCGCTCCACCACGGCCGCCACGGCGAGAGCCACCACGGCGAGCGCCATGCCGATGCCCACGCGCCGCAGGATGCTGATCCCGCGCTCGCCGCCCGTGGCGCGCCGCAGGTACGGCACCAGCACCTTGTCGTAGATCGCGACGGTGGCGATCATGCCGATGGCGGACAGCGCGAAGATGGACGCCGGCGGGAGCACGAAGTGCGGGCCCATGCGACGGTCCATCACGCTGCCCTGCTTGATGAAGAAGGTTGACACCTGCGCCGCCGCCATGCCGAAGGGCAGCGTCGCCACCCAGATGGGCACCATGGCCAACACCAGCTTCGTCTCCTCCACCTGCGTCACCGTCGCCAACCTCCACGGCCCGGCCGCGTCCTCGCCGCCGACGTGCTCCACTATCGCCGCCTTGTCCAGGAACCTGCACGTACGTCACACTCAACATTTCATCGTAAATGTAAAATTGTAATGATGAAGGGGTTTCTGTACGTGTTCCTTTTTTGCTTTTCAGAGATTTGCTCCCGATTTGTTCATCCAAAAGGAGCAGAATTGGATAAACTCGTATCGCGATCACTGGTCACTAGCGACGGTTGCAACAATTGCAGCTAGCAATTGCACCTCACGATCGATGGAGCACTTTAATGGCCGCGCCGGAGAAAGGAAAGGAAAGCAACGGCAGTTCTTACCGGAGCTGGTGGGTGTGGCAAAGCATCCTCTTCTTGATATTCTGCGGCTTGACCTCGTACAGCTCGCCGGCGTCGGCCGGGAGCGCGAGGTGCCTCTTCCTGAAGGCGGCGACGGCGACCTGGAGCAGCGGCGTCAGCGGGCTGCCCTCCGGCACCCTGTAGCGGTAGAACCTCCAGCCGGCGAGGAAGACGACGAGGGAGGCGGCCATGACGGCGGCGAGCACGACGCTGGCGGCGCCCCATCCGATGCGGTCCTGCGTGTAGACGATGACGGTGACGCCGAGCAGGACGCCGGAGCAGAGCGCGCAGTTCCACCAGTTGAAGAAGGACATCTTCTGGACCCGCTCGGCCGCGTGGCTCTCGTCGAACTGGTCGGCGCCGAAGCTCTCCAGCGCCGGCTTGTGGCCGCCGGTGCCGACGGACACGAGGTATATCCCGACGAAGAAGAGCGTCTCGTGGAGCCGCAGCGAGCGGTCGGGCTTGAGGCTCGGCGACAGCTGCGCGGTGGCCAGGACCATGAGGCCCTGGAACGATGACAAGGAAAGCACGCGTCAACGGACGGCGACGGAGAATGCATATGCATGCGAGAAGAAGTAATCCAAAGGGCCGGCCGGCGGCCGGGACAGCAGCAAGCTCACCAGGAGGTAGACGACGGTTGAGCAGACGACGGTGGAGAACCTGCCGAGGTAACCGTCGGCGAGGAAGCCGCCGACCAAGGGCATGAGCGTGGTGACGCTGGTCCAGTAGTTGACGTTCTTGGCGGCGACCTTCATCTCCTCCTGCAGCACCTTGGTGAGGTAGAGCATGAGGCTCGTCGCGATCCCGAAATAGCTGAGCCTCTCGCTGAACTCGATCACTGCATGATGATGCCAATCGGCCGGCCGGCCCGGCCAAGACGAAATCAGTAGGTGATCACCTCACCTATTTTGGGACAGGAATACGAATCGACCGGAAGAAGAGGAAACAGCTGGTCGGTCGATCGGTGCATGAACACTCACTGATGATGAACATGGCGGCCTTCCACGAGCCGGTGGCGTCACGGGAGGGAGGCCTCCCGCGGTGGTCGACGGAGGAGTCGTGCACCCATTCCCCGCGGTCCTCCATGGCACCAACCCGCAAGCTTTTCTCCATGGCGGCGGCCGGCCGGGGGCAATCAACAAATCCCCCCGACGAAATGAAATCAATCTAGCTCGGTTCCTTTTGCAAGTCAAGAGAGAGAGAGAGAGAGGGGAGAGGATTGTTTTGTTTGATCGATCTACGATGGTTTGGTGGTCTGAGAGAGGCCGAGAAGAGAAGAGAGGAGGGTCCTTTATATAAGCCCCCTCTGTGGGGCCCACATGGCAAGCGAGCGCTAGCTCCTCCGAATTGCGGCACCGGGTGTGGGTCGCTGTTGAGGAGATAGGAGACGATGTGCAGTGCAGGAATCGAATCCTGCAAAGGCAGGGCCAGGGCCAGGACCAGGACAGGCCTCAGGCCTGGCAAATTACTCTGGCCACGAAAAGGCGAATCAATTTGTTAATCTGGCAATTGTTCAGTAAAGAGGCAGCACTAATGGGGGGAGATGGATCGAGATCGCTGGCTGGTCTGTCGATCTGGTACCACGTCCTAGAGCAAAAGGAGTATGTACCGTTTTATTGCCAAGATTACAGTACATCTTACACATAAAGAAAGAGCTTAATTTGAAATCAAATCTACGCGTACGAGGCTAAGTGCATACGTAGGATTCAACAATATCTCTCCATTTCCTTGGCAAGTTCTTGAATCTTTCTGTCATGAACCCAACTGTGAAGATATATATGTATATATATACAAGTAATAATCTATCCCAACCTCTGATCCAACAAGATATAAGGCAGGCTCTGACTCTCTCGATTCGGCACAGTGCATGTGTCTGCCATTGCTAGCTAATGGATAGACAGATTACACAGATAGAGTAGTAGACAGATAGATAAATAGCATTCAAAGGCCACCCAGCTGCAAACCGTAGCCGAGGTCCAAACGCCAGCCATCAGCAATGATGCAACTCCGGATGGCTGGATCCTGCAGCCCGCGCCACCCACTGCGATGGAAGCAAACTGAGCTCTTTGTAATTGTACGCGCAGGCAGCAGGTATCCGGCGTCTCGGGTGCCCGTGGACAAAGGTTTTAATGGGGGTCCTTGTCTGGCCGAGCAAACAGCTTGGACTATGCAAATGAGTGCGGCGGTTACCTGTGGTATTCTCTAGCTAGCTTCGTGTGAAATTACAAGGCGGTGCGTGTACTTCCATCTTGCATCATGCAGTCAAAAGAGATCATTTAATATGACTGCACTGACATCATTATCACCGTTTCAAAGACTTACTCTATTTAATATATGCATGCGAACAAGCAAAGTTAGTTTTTAAAATACTTTCAATTTGACTGACGCGGCAAACATTTAACATCTCCTACGTATGAGATGGTGTATGATTCTAATGGTATTAATTAAAGCCATAACCTTGTTAATGTTAGATTTTGATAAAATATTATAAAACTGGAATCTCAAAATGCCTGCGGTATATGATGCATTCTATATTCGAATATGAAATAATACATCCTTGTATGAATGAACAAGGCAGCTTTTCAAACAAATTAATCTTCTGTTTTGTTTCACGTCTTGTAACAACTGTAACCGAGCTTAATAGGCCAACCTCCATCTCTGATTGTCAATCTCTAATTCTAAAATATAGCTTTTCAAGAATCTGTCTGTCTCTAGAGAACCAAATACGGTAGGATACTTTTCTCTCTTTTATTCAAATATTACTTTTGCTCAAATGGGTCTGAGTATAAGAGTTAGATTTGGAAGCCTTTGTCAGTTGTCTTAGTTTTGATCAAGGCGCATATTTTTAGAGCCAATTATCATATATCGAGTTAGTGGGGAAAACTTTTTTCCTTAAAAGGAGTTGGTGGTAAACCTAGAAGGCTACTATAACATGAAGGGTCAATCAGAAGTGATTGTGCATTCGAATCAACACATTCTTATTCCTGAATATATATCGCCTAGGTAGCCCATATCCGAGGTAAAAAAATGTTGATTTTACTGTTGTGCGACAAGTACTTCCACCCGAATATTATGTGCAGATGCCATTTATGTGACACCATCTTTTTTATAATGGGTGTATCATCAGTAGCAAAAGAAGTGTGCATAAACTGGGTGATCTAATCTTGTGTGTCTTCCTTTTAATCGACAAATAGTAACTAGTTTTGGTTGATAAACATCTGCAATAGATACTAATTTGCAGTTGCTGACAATAGCAAGAACTGGGAAGTATATATATGAATTGCAATATCCTTTTAAGCTGTCTAAAAAATCTGGATGTTTTAAAAATACAGCAGCTTTTGATGAATATATGAGATAATATAACCTTCATTCATCAATTCATATTTGGCATTATTCATAGTTAATTACTTCAAAATTTGCAAGCTTTGTCTTGCGCGGAACTGCCTGGATTCAACTACTATCGTCTCGTGTCATAGTGTGACATATTGTCATACCCTATTGTGATTCTTTGGCTTCTATTTATTATTTTCTCTCATCTCACTTTGAGTTGTCATATTTCTTATAGTACTTCGTAATTGTTACCCCTTGAACCTCTAATCATGAAGGCTATGTGGCTACAAAGGCTAATTATTTCTGCAAAAAGAAGTTCTGGTCTTATTTTGCTCCAGTACATGTTGTCGACCAAAAAGAAAGTTGACAACACACTGCGGCCGGAAGAATTAAGATTTGACGAAAAGGAAATGAATAATGCGCGCACTGATCGACCAAGTGCAGCGGTGGAGTACAATCATTTTCAAAGGTCAGATGATAACTACTTGGATGTGACATTGTCTGTCACTCGCCGCAGCTAATCACATCCATTTATCCCTGAACGAACCGGATTAATTTCCTGCATCCACATGTGCCCATACTTACATAGCTCTTGCTCATATATGACCATCACTACTCTTGTGTTTTTTAACCCAAATAATTAGCATGCAGTAGTTCCATGCATTAGTGGCCGAATCCATGCATGCACTTGCATTGCCGACAACGTCGAGTTGGTGCAATCGGTGACGGATCAATCGATGGATGGATGCGATCCACACCACAGCTTTGCAGCCACCACTTTGGTTTTGCTTTACTCGTCAGTGCTTGCCTCCAACTAACTAATTCAAGCACATGAAAGAAATGCGGCAGAAATTTGCACGGTGAGCTCGTACCCTTCTAATTAGTGGTTGCTAATGCAAATATATTTTCAGCCGCCATGGCAGAAATTTGCACAGAAAGCTCGTACAGAGCCTGCTTGTCAGTGACTGTTCGTAAACCGGTCGACCATCTATGTAGTATCATATCTTTTTGGGCTAGTCGTTGGTGTCAATAAACCTCTGTGTGCACAAACCATTTTCCATGTAGGGTGGTGCCGGTCACTGTCATGTGGACCCGACTGAGATCACACTATCGATGGAGCCTCTCTTGCCCTTTTTTTTCCTTCAAATTACGTAGAAGAGCTACATATCTTTGCATTAAAAATATGAAATCATGCTATCGAAAGAGCCCTCCTGCTAGTAGTGACTGTTTGTAAACAGATTGAACCGCTAGCTATGTGACACCTCTCTTGAGCTAGCTGATGTCAAGAACTTTAGATTGATCGGCCTAGGCATTGTGGGAGCCGGACGATAATCATTTGTACAACCTGTCTGGCCACAGTGGACGTGCTCTCCCATGATGGGCAGCTAGCATCACTCTCCAAACCACTGTCAAATCGTCATGTTGAAAGGATACTATATTGCCATCGTGCTTTCAGTAGATCGTGTGAAGCTATCAAGCTTTGACCATCCTGAAAAGCCGAGCTTAGTGAGGGTGTGCATCACTAATCTGCAGATAGTGGCGCCGATCCATGTGTCGATCGTGGGCGCTATCGATCTGAAACATATATCAGTTGACTGTTGACATGCTTAATTTGGCTATCTAATCACGGGTTTCTTTTTTTCTTAGGTCCGTTAGTTGTCATTCTGGGTCAGATGGATTGATTTGATTGGAAATTTGGTCATGTACAATATGCTGAAAGTATTACATGGTTGAAGTAAAGCTTTTGCAGTTCTACTCATCTCACTTGTGTACCATGTTGTCACCATTTTGCACACCTGCTCACTAAGATGTGCACAAAGCCACTTTTGTCTTATTATAATAGTTGACCTAAATGAACACTATGCATCCTCACCAAGATGTGCACAAATCCACTTTTGTGCCTTAGGTCGTGGAGCATGAAATTCCCAACCAAAATTTCATGATGGAAGCAAAATGATTAGTTCCAAACTTGGTGGATAATCCCCGGTCAACCCCTGGCCTACACCAATCAAACCTGCATCTAGAGAGGAATTTGAATAAAAAGTCAGTGGTAGATTGCACCCCAGCCACGAGTGAGTATTTTTTTATTGTCCTGGCCTGGCCATAGTGAATTTCCAGCATGGGTCTAGTGAGTCTAACCCCTGATGAGGACAAGCATATGGATCGTGGGATGAACCTTCTTTTCCAAGACGGGCAAGGTGGTGCCTACAGAACCACTTCTTAATAGGATAAATTCAAAGAATCAGAATGAGCCATTTTTCTATGGGACAACGGAGTGCCGAATTGGCAACATATAATCCATGATTGGAGCATTTGGGGATAAGAATTTGTGGTAGCCAGTAACGAGTTAGCTTATTACCTTGTTGCTCTTGCATCAGACACCCACTTGCTTCTCCCAAATGCGCCTCACATCAATCCATCTTCAAGGGTAGTTTTCTATCTTGGTTGTTCACTTGTTCTTACCTTTGGTGAGCAATGCCAACCAATCAAAGAAGGGGCGAGTCGGAATCCTTGTAACACTTGCGAGGCTCTTTGCAAATAAAACACATGGCAAATGGGCACCTGCTCTGATAGATCACGATCAGGGCCAAGGCTGCCTGCCACTGGAAATCTTGGAATCGGAGGGATGCATTGGACTTGGATCCTACGAGCCAAAGCCAGACTGAGGGAGGTTTCTAGAACTGCTTTGCTTTGGCCTGCAAAAAGAGGTCTGAAGAAAGCAAGTTCTCATCAATGGCTGCGCAAATTCTCGGCTCGGCGAGGGGACAGAACAGGATTCGGCAAAAACGTTTTCCGTCGCTGCAGTTGACGGACGACCCGCACGATCTCATCACTCGCTATCATTTGCTGCGGCAAAGCATCTGATAATGCATGGAAATGCATCTATGCAAGTGCCCGTTATTGCCTGAAAAGATTGACTGATTTTTTTGTGTGGACAGAACATGTTCTTCTTCCTTCTTCGCGGCAGCAGCAGCTGCTGCAAGAAATGGAGATGACAAGTTGTTGGTAGGGAGTGCAGTCACACTTCACAAATCACAAGGGTTCGTTTTCAATCGTTTCGATCTTCAGAATTCAGATAATGCTCTTCAGATTTGGTAATACTGTCAGATCACATTTGCTGAAAGACTGACCGGGCATCTGAATAATGTGCAGGAGTCTTTGCAGAAAGCGATAGATTGTGCAAAATGAACCGGCCGAGAGTGATACATGCGTGTGAACCACAATTTTTTTTATCAAATGCGAAAACACGATTAACAAGGAATTTGGTGGAGGGTCCTTGTGTTCTTCAGACTGTTCAAATGTTGACATAAACAGGGTTCTTCAGACTGTCTCTGAAAGACCGGGCACCTGCAGAATTTGACCTCAACTTAAGAGAGCAATTTGAAAGACTGGACATAAGCAATGCATGTAGAGGCTGAAAGTGTCGCAGTAGCAAAGAAGCGTTATGCATGGTTGCTACTGACAGCGAAGATGCAGTTCCAGAGTGCAAGCTGGAAAGAAGTTTATGCTAAAGCTGAGATCAGAGAACTGATTCTGTCAGAATGCATTAGCAACACTGAACCACATGATAAGCTCAAATCATGACACTACACGAATACCGGGGTATGGTTCACGTGAGCAGGGACATCGCAACTTCGCAAGCAGTGTAGTTGAAGCAACGAGACAATGAGCCAATAGGACCAGCAAATGGGCAAGCTGTGCAGCCTGGAAGAACATAGCGTGGAAATACAAAAAAAATGCAAGGATATGCTTCAGGTTCCTAATTCAAAACTCATGTAGAATTAGAAATCCAAACCTGATTTTATTTTTCCGACAATCAAGAATATATTAGGATTAGCTTACTGATAGAAAACACGACATTGCTCTGAAACTGCAGTAAGTATGCCAAACGATAGTCTATGCCAAGATTTTGCTGAAAGGACGTTGGCCAACCTAATCTTGTATGGTTTTCCAGATAATGCTAGTAAGATGAGCTGGTTTCTGAGAGACTGGGCATCTGAATTATTTATCCCAATCTTAGCAAAAACAGTGCTGTTAAATGAATCGGCCGAGAGTGATATAAGGATGCAAAGACATCGGCCGCACCGAGTGAGATAAAGCTTTTCCTATCTTTTAAGGTTCACAAGAAAAATGCTGTGCAACTTAATTGTGCTCCTGAAAGACTGGGCATCTGCATGATTTGTCATTCTCCCAGCAGAAAAGGATAAATCATCGTGAAATGGATCAGGTGAGAGTGATATAATGATATAAAGCCAGAGATGAATATATCAAAAGTTTGAAAGGAGGTTGAGGTGCTTAGCACGAGTTATGCATTGTTGCTCACTACCGACAGCAAAGATGGAGCTTTACAGTGCAACTGAAAAGAGGATTATGCTAAAGTAGATAGGTTAGAACTGATTCTTTCTGAATGGAATGACTATGAATAACAGAGGCTGATCATGATGCATAACTAGAACAAAAACTGAAGTATGGTACGCGTGATATTGGAGGGGGTCACACGTTGGAGTCTAGGCAACAAGTGAATGAACCAACACAATGGCCAAACACATGAAGAACACATGAGCTTGGAAGAACTAGTTTGGAACATGGATCGATGTTCTAGCACAGAAATCAAAATGTCCGATAATACCACAAGCTCATGTAGAGATACAAGAAATATCTGGTTTTGTTTTTCAGTAGAAAGACTATATTAGGATGGAACACTGAAAGAAAACACACTCTTAAAGGAAGTCTGCCAAACACCGGTCTCTACCAAAATTTCAGAACTACACATAATATCTACCAGAGATTGGAATTTCTTTGCAGAAGTATGAATTGTGATTACAACCCCACCAGAGTTACAGGCCAAAAGGAGTCAAAGCAACCTACATGACACCTAGAGTGTTGTAAGATCCATAATACTTTCCTTTTGCTTCATCATCATATCTTTGTTTTCCCCTAGGAAGAACAGCATCCTTTCTTTGTGTTGGTAGACGAATCAGCAACATTGATGGTGGTTCCTTGACCTGGAGGTCCACTGCTTGCTGCCTCCTGTGCAGCAAGTGCTTTCTTGCTTATGATTTGATGAATATCAGCGAGGACAGTCTGAAATGCCTTCTCAACATTCAGGGCTTCAAGTGCTGATGTCTCCAGGAAGGATAGGCCTTCTTTCTCCGCTAATGCCTGACCATCTTCCTCTTGAACCGATCTCAGGTGGTTCAGATCTGATTTATTACCAACCATCATGATCACAATGTTGGAGTCTGCATGATCACGGAGCTCACGAAGCCACCTCTGGATGTTTTCAAATGTCTGCTTCTTTGTGATGTCGTAGACTAAAAGTGCACCCACAGCTCCTCTGTAGTAAGCACTAGTGATAGCACGGTACCTCTCTTGCCCAGCAGTATCCCATATCTGAGCTTTGATGGTCTTCCCTTCTATCTGTTAGAACAAGTAACACAGTGAGTGTGTCAGAAAAACTTAATTTTAAATCATTTGTCGAAAGGGAACAGTGGTAATACCTATAAAATGAAGCGGAAAAGTAAGCAGAAGTGACGAACAAACATTGCAAGGTTTTTCAGTATAACAGAGTATAAAGCCAAGATGGTACAGTCAAACAGCACAAAAAATTTCTTCGTACTAAATTAATTAAAGAAGTTGTCTTGACAAAAACAGACCATGCTTGACATGCAAGGGCAAATCGAGTACATGGTACCAGCAATCATTAACACATGAAGTCATGATATCCCTTCGCTAGACAATTTCTTGTTCTGAAATACTCCTGGCCAAGATACAGATACATACACATGTATGCTCTGAGCAATTGCTCACTTTGCTACCAGTCTGAACAAACCAGTTTGATACCACTGGCAAAAGTGATAGTTTCATAATTGATTTTCAAGCAACAATTATAAATACAATATTTGTGCATGCTTTGTAAATGCACCAGGCAATGTATCAGTGAACTCAAAAACAACATATGGCAGAACTACTAAACCACCAGTATATAAAAATTTTATCCAGTGGGATTAAAATCATGTCAGTAAACATGAATACAGAAATTTTAAAATACATAGCATTCTAGCATAAAACAGTAGAAGACAACCAGCAAATGAGTCTATGCTCCAGCGTTTTATTGGATAATGAGACAAAACAACCAAATAAATCGGGGGACAACAATATATATTGAAGCCACAGACAAAACTGACAAGCACAACAGCAAATTATGCGTATTTGGATGGGGTTTAGACAGACAAGTGGAGAAACCTCCAAACTGAAGGACACATCAACAATGTGCATGCAACTCAAAACAACCAACTTTTTTTTACGGTGGTAGTTAGTTTAGCTGTTGCAAGTGTTGACTCAGAATCATTGGTGCAGACAAAATATTCATTAAAGAGCAGCAGTACTAGATTACTTGCTGAGGACACAAAATCCCACAGGCAAGTCTATATGTAAAGCACTTCATCGCGTATTCGACCATTCAGTTAGAGCTTAAACTGCAATACAAGAACCAAAACAAGGGAAAAGCTGCAAATACTGCTTACTGCATGGCAACACACCTGCTCTAGTCTAGACTTCAAAATTTTAGCACTATATATACCCCCAACCATAATTCATCGTTTTCTTCTCTGCATGCATAAATATTATCCATACAATGCTAATTTCCACCTAGCATTTACAATCATTAATAATAACACAGGAAACTTCACAGATCTGACACATGCTGACACTCCTGCTGTGCATAGAACACCGCATCCTCCAAATCATCGTAATAAACCCATCAGCCACAATGATATAGCTATCCCAAATTTCTGCTCCCCAAGCCGAAACAATCGCCTCAGACCAGAACGCACCGAATGCAATAAATCTCTCGACTCCACGTCCCGAGATTCGAGGGCGGGGGAGGGAGTGGGTTTACCTGGAGAGTGCGGGTGGCGAACTCGACGCCGATGGTGGACTTGGACTCGAGGCAGAACTCGTTGCGGGTGAACCGCGAGAGGATGTTGGACTTGCCGACGCCGGAGTCGCCGATGAGCACGATCTTGAAGAGGTAGTCGTACTCGTTGTCCACCCGGTGCGCCATCGCCGGCCAGCCGACCGACAACCGCCCGCCCGCCGCCGCGGATCCTGCAGGATGGATGTCAAGCGCGCCAACGAGATCCACCGAATAAGAGAGCGAAAGGAAGCGCAGACGCGACGCGCCGCCGCGCGGATCGATCGGATCGCGTAATGGTGGGGGGAGCCGCGGCGAATTGCGCGTGCGTGCGTACCTCGGATTCGGATGGAGTCGTGGAGGGATCGGAGGCCGAAGGGGACGGGAGACCCGAATGGGAGGGAGGTGGCGACGATGATGAGAGAGAGATGGGGGGGAGGAGGAAACGGGGCAGAGACGTGGGCGTAAACAGCGCGGTAGAGGCCGAGAGGGGAACGAAATAGTGGTAGTTGGTTAATAATTACTCAATCATTAGGGGTCTAAAAGTAAAAAAATAATTGATGAATTATATTGTTGTCAGAAAAGAAATCAGAGTACTACAGCAGGGGAACGAACCATCAGAGAATTTGAATTTAGTTTGGATTTGTAGAGCGAGACAGATCTCTCGGGTTCAGTGCTTTGACGCGTCAAATGGAGTAAAAATAATCAAATAAAATGTTACTCGTATCGTGTACTATAAACATCAATCACGTTTAGCGTCGGCGGTTAATCTACGATTTCGTAATCTGTAAAAAGAGGGGGGGAAACAATTCCCACATGTTTGCATGTTAGTACTCTGTACTTGAACTGTTTTTTAAAAAAGAAAAGATTTGCATGTTAGCGGTTGGTACTTGACGAGGTCGTGCATGCGACTCAAAATCATGTGCCACTCACAATTTTTTAAAAACAAAATATTGATAGTTTGAACTTTGAAATGGTCTGGCTTTCTAGTTGTACTGCTAGCTCATCGACAGTTGGGGGTAGATTCGTGTGCCGTTGGATTTGACCATGACCGTGGCATGTAGTAGTTGTGACTTGTGAGTTCATACCGCGCAGTATTTTGTTTCCAGCAGGGAGTCAGGGACGCGCAATCGGCTCTGAAGACATGAAGGCCGACATGAATCAGGTGCAGAAACCATCTGAAATCTGCTATGACAGCACCCCATCAAGATCTCAGACCATCCTCTTGTGTTCAGCTTCTCGACTAGCTGATTCCTCTGAACTCTGAAGGAAGATAAAAATTTCCCGTGCAGTAAGACTGTATTTTTAAGAGCATCACTGCATCAGGAAGACACTAACATACATGTAGCAGAACGATTGAGGAGGTAGAAAGATGTTAGGCATTTTCAGTTTACTGATATAACTAGGAACCCAACCCAATTTACATCCAAAAACACCGAGCCATTTTCTACATTCCGTCAATAGTTAAGCAAGCTGAGCTCTACAAGATTCAGAACTCAGGAGGTACATTAGAATGTAGGAGAAACAACAGCGTGGGCGTGGCATCGCCGAAATCACTCTGTCAACGACCTAACCGTACAGCATTTTTCGTTTTTTCTGTTACTGACAGCAGATCAGAAGGATGGGAAGAACTTGTTGAGGTTGAATGGAAGGGAGTAGAACTCCTCGCTGCGTGGGTCAGTCCTGAACGACCTGAACCTGTCCCAGAAATGGTGCCCCCAGTCCCTCCTCACGGTGGCGTCACGCCTGTGCAGGGTGTTGTCCAGAAAATATGCTACGGCACCTCCGACGAATGCTTTCGACGAGAGCACCACGTTGAAGTACTAGTAGCTTGCAGCTCTTTAGTGTGTAGCAAAGCACTAAAAGTACTAGTAGAAGGCAATACTCAGAACACTTGCTTTGACTTGTGATGTTTGGTTATCAATTATTATACAGAAAAATCAAATATAGCACCATGATACAAGAGATCAAAGGAGCATGATGTCTGTAAACCATGATGAAATAATATCAAACTTCACAGTGCAACGTGGCATGGATGAGCAATTGAGCATTTGGTAGACCTATAAGGATAGAATCATCTGCCGGGCTGTCATTTGTTGCTCTTGTTGTAAGAAAACTGAAATTTGATTCGAGCTTGATCTTACCCATCTGGCATGTATATAAACATCCTTTACCATATACTTGCTTAATACAATATAAACATTTCCAGGTTTTAGAAGCACAGATTGCAAATTCTGATTCACCAGTACCATGAATCAATTCACTTGCATATTCTCCCTTGAAAAAGTTGCTTCTTGCATATTCTTATCTCCGGCAAAAAGGTTGTTCCAATAAAAAATGACCAATGAAGCCATGATCATCGGAGGTGAACCCATTCTGATTCAACCGAATCAAGCTATTCAACATTACCTGAATCGTCACAGAATACTGCTAAAAACTCGCACACAAATGAGAGGATACAAGAAAGTAACACACAGTGCATACTGAAACACTCGAGTAACTTATTTTTTGTTCAGGAACTTAAAAAGGAAACAATGCAAGAAACACAAGCACATGTGAAAGTGGTGAAAGTGTCTTCCAACAATTATTACAGCCCAGAGGCAGCACAGGTGAAAGAGTCTTCCAACAATTATTACAGCCAGAGGCATGTCAAATCGAACTTGCAAGGCAGGGAGTTGGGCACATTTCCATTCGATCTGTCAGAACGTCTCTGTTTCATGCTGACTCGAAATCACTATATTGGTGCAGTTGATTGCTCAGCATCCCCAAGTTACCACCTGTAATGATATCAAGGAAATAGAAGAAAAATACTTAATGACACAGACAATGAAGTAACTTTTGTTCTGCAGTAAAATACATAGAATGTGACAATTAGCCAAAAATAGTGGCATTTGTACTTTTTTTCATGCTCATTTAGAAACCTCTCAGCTACTTTTACAAGGGAAGCATTTTGATTCAGATGGAACAAATCCAGCCAAAAATAGTTGCATTTATAGTTTTCATGCCTACGATGATGTTCATGTCTTCAATTAGGCCACTAAATTCAACTAGGATATGATCATATATGAGTTCTCATGGGTTTGATGTCTCTATTACAAGTATAGATTATAGAATTACACCAGTTATTACACTTCAACTATATAGCAACTAATAATGAACCACAGGCTGGATAATCAACTATCAGACAACTGCACAACCAATTATAAAACTGCAAAAAAAAAAAAGTTGACATTCAATTTCTTGAAAAGCTAAACTAGATTATGGCATAAATTAAACCATAGCAATTGGAACACGTAATAACAAGACACATGGCAGGAAATGAATATTAGTTGGTTTTGCAGCTGCAACAAGTAAGAAGTAATGCAAAAAAATTACCTAGAGAAGCTGCCTGATTCATCAGCAACCTAGAACATATTGTGACAGATGACAGGGTGACAGAGGACACCTGCATATGGTTCCCTTTCAGTGCCAAACTCAACCACATATTGCAGTTTCATCTTTTCCACATCCACAGCAAGAACACATGCCTTGGTGTGCATGAATTTGGGCTTGGCCGTCAGATAGACAACATTTCTACCATTCATGCTGCTGGGGGTGGGGTGTGACACATAGAGGTTCTGCAATTTCATCTCTAGGCAGGCAGCACCGCTCTTCTCCTTTTGTAGTGCATCCCGCAACTGAAGATGCATCTTCCTGCTTTTGTCGATGTTCTTGGCATGTACTGGCTTGCGGTCCATCTTCCAATCATCACGGGATTTGGTCATACTAAAGTTGCTCCACGTTCTGATTGTCCAGCCATCAAATTTTATAGCGATATACCCTGTTTCCTTGTCATTACCTTGAAGGCGTGTGCAACACAGTTCCAAATCAACAAGCCTTAAGCAGGCTTTTTCCTTGATGTAGGCAATGCCCCGGAAAGGCTCTGGACATCCTATGTTGACCTCCCTTCCATGATTGCTCTGCCTCTTCTGATAGGCCATCGGCAACGGCACAGGTACAAATCGGAGATTCTTATCTCCACGGCTGAGCACGTCACAGAGAAGGATGCCGCGCCAGAGATCAACCCAGCCCATGGTGCCACCTTCGCCTCCCAGCGTGATCACAGTGCTTGACCAATGGATAGGGGGCAAATAAGGGAGTTTCATGGGGAACTCTTTTTGTGGCGCATCCAGAGACACGGTGATGGATGTCCAGCTCCCAATCTCTGAGTCTAACAAGTGGAGAGTGAACACAGTAGTACTGTTCTTTGTGCCCACCAGAGCGGCGATGGTGTTCTGGTCACCGCGGGGCAATAAGCCAACCTCGCCGTCTTGGAAGCAGGCAGGGTGGGGGTGGGGGAGCAGTTTGAGCGACGGGAGGTCGTCGACCCGGTAGATGAAGTAATCGCATTCCTTCATCAGGATGCGGCAGGGATCAAAACAGCGGATGGCGACACGGATGAGGATTAGGCCATCTACCATACACAGGATGCGGGGGTCTCGGAGAAGGAGCTGGAATCTAGGTCAGGACAGTGCACGTACAGGCAGGAAGGGAGCGGCGCGCGGGCATGGCAGAAGGAAACCTCGATTCTCTCCTTGTTCCTCGTGAGGTCTCCGGCGGTGGTGGCGTTGGATCTTTCCCCGATGTAGACACGCGCGTCGAGCAGGATCTCCTCCAAGCCAGAGCGAGGGGCGGTGGTGCTACCGGAGGCCATGGAACTACAAACCAACCTGAGCTGCTGACCCAAGTTATTAGTAATATTAAGGTTGGTTTGTTGACCCTCACTGTTCCTATTTATCACATTTAATCCGTAATTGTGAGTTTTTTTCTATTTCTTTATAGAGTATATATATTTAGAGGCACTGGAAAAGCTTTCCTTTAAGGAGCTTTTACACATCCTTGACATTGCAAGCGAGAGCACCTTCATGTGCTGTGATGCATTGGATCACAAAAGCCTGCGCCATTCGCCGTCTGCGCTCTTGAATTGGGTGGGGGTTCTTGATTCGAATGTTTTTGGTTCACAAGATCTCAGACCATCCTCATGTGTTCAGCTTGTCGACTGCTCCCTCCGTTCCAGTTTAACCTTTTTTACCCCAAATTAAATTTGATTGTTCGTCTTATTCAAAAAAATTTATGCAAATATAGTCCAACTTAAATTATTTTTGAAAAACTTATATTAATAAATTAAACCACACAAAAATATGATATTTTGCACGATTTTTTGAATAAAATGAACGATCATTTGATTGTTCGTCTTATTCAAAAAAATTTATGCAAATATAGTCCAACTTAAATTATTTTTGAAAAACTTATATTAATAAAGCAAACCACACAAAAATATGATATTTTACACGATTTTTTGAATAAGATGAACGATCAAATTTGAGATAAAAAAATCTAATGACCTACAATTTGGAACGGACAGAGTAGCTGACCTGATTCCTCTGAACTCTAAAGGAAGACAAAAAATTTCTCGTGCAGTAAGAGCATCACTGCATCAGGAAGACACTAACATACATGTAGCAGAAGGATTGATGAAGTAAAAAAGAAGTCAGGCATTTTCAGTTTACTGATATAACCGGGAACCCAACCCAATTTACATCCAAAAACACCGAGCTATTTCTCCATTCCGTCAACAGTTAATCTGAGCTCTTCAAGATTCAGAACTCAGGATGTACATTAGAATATAGGGAGAAACAATAGAGTGGCCATGGCATCACCGAAATCACCTTGTCAACGGTCTAACCATCATTTTCCAGCTTTCTGTTACCGACAGCAGATCAGAAGGATGGGAAGAACTTGTTGAGGTTGAATGGGAGGGAGTAGAACTCCTCGCTGCGTGGGTCTGTCTTGAACGACCTGAACCTGTCCCAGAAATGGTGTCCCCTGTCCTTCCTCACGGTGCCGTCATGCCTGTGCAGGGTGTTGTCCAGAAAATATGCTACAGCGCCGCCGACGAATGCTTTCGACGAGAATACCACGTTGATCATATCATTGAACTAGACATAATTACATGAGTAGAAGAAAAAACATCAGTTAGCTTGCAGCTCTTCAGTGTATCAAAGCACTAAAACAACTAGAAGGCAATACTCAGAGCGCTTGCTTTGACATGTGATGTTTGGTTAGTAACTATTATACAAAAAAAAAAAAAATCAAATGTAGTACAAGGATACAAGATCAAAGGAGCATGATGTCTGTAAACCACGATGAAATAATATCAAACTTCACAGTGCAAGGTGGCATGGATGAGCAATTGGTAGAACTATAAGGATAGAACTATCTGTCGGGTTGTCAGATTGTTGCTCCCATTGTAAGAAAACTGAAATTTGATTCAAGCTTGATCTTACCCATCTGGCATGTGTGTGTACTGGACCAAAGCCCGCGACAGAAGTGTATTCGTTGAAATACTGTGGCACCGACAAACCCATAAACAAAGAGAAGCCCAAGATGAACTTTGTTCGGAAGCTATTCAGGTTGCAGAACTGAAGGAACCCAACACCTGCCATACCTGTTTGTACAGGAGAACACATTGCTTCTATCATTATTCAACCATTTGATATAAAATAAGTATGATGTTTACAATTTACTTTGCGGCTTCTCGTTACATACCAACATATGCGAAGAGAAGACAATATATAGCTGCAATAATTGGGCCAGGAATGGATGCAAAAACAGCTCCAAATTTTCCTACAAAGACAGCACAAAATCACTATTTAGATACAGTTGATTATCGTCAGAAGTGCAGAAGAACAGTAATGAATTGCTTGAGTGTATTTGTCCAGATAACAAACTTAAACAACTCCAGGATTCAAGTTAACTACTTAACACAAAGAATTATGCCCAGAAGTTGAATATATAATTCACATAAAAGCATTATGCTTACCAAGAATGGAGAAGAATATCATAAATCCAGCAGAAATCTGCACCACACGTCTGCTACCAACGCGTGTTAAAGCGAGCAACCCAGCATTTTCACTGTTTCAGAACAATGCAAACTCAGATCAGTACTGAGTAGAATTCAGATCACATCATCATCACATTATAAAAACTAGTTGTAGCAGTCATCTAGACTCTACTCACACAGATACAGAGGCTCCATTAGCTGTTCCGAATAAGCCACCCAACAAAATACCAACCCCCTGGAATGGCAGATGGACAAATTAATTAGATAATAAGGCAGTTAGATGCTCAGATGTCATTTAGATTTTCAGATACACTAACTGCAAATAGAGGAATTTAGATGATACCTGCCAACCAATGCCACGACTCATAACAGAAGGAGGGCATGGAGTTGCACTGGCATACCGTGAAACAGCAATGAATGCACCAGTAGACTGCATCATGCAGTAAGGAGTATTAACTTGATGATATGCAGTACTATCTAGGATGAGAAAGCTGTAATAAATATCATGGGTTCATCTGAATAATATACCTCCACAAGAGCAACGAAGGAAGCTGCCATCATAGCAAAAGCTTCGCCGGCATCAAAGGTTGGTGCTCCCCACTGAAATGGATACGGTACACTTATCCTGCAATTTGTAGATGAATAATGTATCAATTTAGCGGTGAAGCAGGCTCTTTGTAGGATGTAGCATTCAGAATAAGAATGCAAACATATAAAGTTCTCTTAAGTAGTGAAGGAACATGCAAAAGGATGCATGCTATTACCATGAAGCGCCCCCAACAAGCCCAGATCGATCAGTACGGCAATGGAATTGGGTTTTGGGAGCAGCATTCTTATATGCACCACCAACTGTCAGGAAGAAGGCGTAAAGCCACACGAGAGCAATGGACATTACTACGGCAAACCTCTCAAAGGCAGTTCCCAGTAACGGGACCAGATGCGGTATGTACTGCAAAAGAAAACCAAGACCACACATCATTCTCAAGGATGCAGCTACTTTTCCGGTTAAAATAACACAGCAGCCATCCTGATGCATCATACCTGAGAAAGAGCCACAAGCAGCAAAATCTGGGGAAGACCAATCTCAACACACTTGGCAACCTGCAGGTCAAAAATTCATGTTACCATCTCACTGCTGTTACATTCATGCAGGTCTAACGTACATGTATAAAAACTTACGCCTGGAAATCCCAGTTCATAGAGCCCAAATCCGACAAGCGCGACCAGGGGAGCAGCAGACAGCGGGCTCAGCAGCCTGCAAGATGAAAGGAACAGGAATTAGCACAGATGCGATGAGACAAGATGCACTGATGAATTCATCCCATCACTGGGGTAACCTGAAACTAACCTGACGACAATGCGCCAAAGGCCGCTGAAGCCCATGATGATTTGGAGGGTGGAGGCCACAATGAGCGCTCCCTGCGTCCCCCGCATGATGCGCAGGAATTTCTGCAGCCACAGGTCCACCAGATTAAACCAAAGTCTACTGAAACGATGAAAGACTCGGCGGGCCGCGAGGTTACCTCGTGGGGATCGGCAATACCGCTGTAGCGGCCGGCGAGGATGATGGAGATGGTGGGCGCGACGAAGGTGTAGGAGCCCCCGATGACGGCGGGGAGGCGCGTGCCGAGGAAGCTCTGGATCAGCGTGTTGATGCCAGCGACGAACAGCAGCGTCTGGATGACCCGCGCCTTCTCCTCCTGCCCAAGAAAAGGAGGGAAAACGGTGAGCTTTCTTGTCAGGCTCCGGCGCGGCGGCGAGAGCGAGCTGGCAAGCGAGGAGAGAAAGAGAAGAGAGGAGTCCGGAACGTACATTGCCGCCGCCCATCTGGGGGACGAGCGCGGTGGGGATGATGACGGTGGTGCCGAGCCTGACGAGGTAGTGCTGGAACCCGAGGAGGATGGCCTCCGCTGCATTGCAAACAGGAAGCCAGCGTCAGACGTCAGTCTCGTCCGAGACAGAGATCCAAGAGCAATGCGCGAAGCCGGCGGCGGCGACAGAGCAACGAGGACAAGGGGATTGGCGTGAGAGGAGCGGAGAGAAAGATTACGTACGCCATGGGGGCGGGCTGGTGAGGCAGTAGGAGACGGCGGGGAGCTGGTCCCTGACGGCGTGCGGCTGCAGCTCCTCCTGCTTCGGCGCCGGCGCCGCCATCTCAGGAGCTATCTGTTCGTTGGCTTGCCGCTTCCCCTCCTCCCTGTCCCTCTCTCTTTTCCTGGCTTTTCGTGGGAGCCGAGAGACTGACTGCAGCGCGCAGCGAGCGAGAGCCGCTGAACGAAGAGGAAGAATGCGAAGCGAGCGAGGCTTCCTCTGCAGCAGAGTGGAGTGGAGGAAGTGAGAGGAGTGAGGAAGCGAGGTGCCGGGCGCCTGGTGGCGACGCGCGATTTGAAGCGGTCAGTGCGGTGCGGTGCGTCGTGGGTGGGGAGGCGGAGGCAGCGCACCAACGCGGCAGGGAACAGGGTTACAGGGGTCGCGGCCTCGCAGTCGCAGAGCAGCGGTGACTCCGCGGTGACTCACACGCGGCCAATCGAGTAAAGTATTCCCGGGCACGCAGCGCCGGCCCCCCGACGGCCGGCCCCCACCTTCCTTTCTCCCTCGCCTCTGTGATGACCGGACAAGCACGCACCGAGCCAAACACCACTCGCCCTCCATGTGATCCTCACCAGCTACCCTCTCTGTACGCGCACGGCCGCATCCCCTGCCGGCTGCCGCCGGGGAGTGTCGTACTACGCGCAGCGCCGGTAGTTGGGCCTTGTTTAATTTGCTAAAATTTCTAACGTTTTCTCCACTCTCTCTCCATCACATCACATTAAATACGTCAAAAGACATATGTTTGAAGTATTAAATATAGGTAAAAAAATAACTAATTACACAGTTTTGATGTACTTCGCGACACGAATCTTTTGAGTCTAGTTAGGCCATGATAGGATAATATTTACCACAAACAAACGAAACGTGTTACAATGTGCTACAGGAGTTCCAAACGTTGAAAAGGCAAATTTTTCTGCGGCCGGGCCAGGCCAGGCCAGGCCATCATTCATTCCACCCCGGGTCCTCCTGCGCCGTGCGCATCCCATTTTGACCGTTTGTTTAGAGAGAGGCCGACGGGCGGCGTGGATGGCATGCATGGGATGGGACCCCGGCGGCCGTTGGGTTTGTGTTTGTTTGTTGCGGGCGGCGCGGTGACCTGACGCGGTTTTCGCCAACACCCATCATGGATCATTGGTCGCTGCATGCAGGTGGTGGTGTCCTCGCCGCTCTCGATTGCTCCCTCCGACCCCGGCTCGCCGGAGGGGAGGCCCCTGAGGTCGTCCGGTGGACAAAACCGCATGTGACCATCTTACGAACTACGGCCATTGGCATACGAATCCATTGGTATGATGAACGTGTCCTTACTGTAGTGATGTCACGGCCTCTGCCTTTTAAGCGTCATTTGCACTAGCGGAAGAGATTAGTACTACGATTAAGGGTTTAAGACTGAGGGAAGGGACCCACACGGAGACCTGAACACTCGATTCGAGGGGCCCAGCGAACGAGTGATCCCCACATGGGCTCGAGCAGGTCGCAAAAGCAAGGCGAAAGTTGCAAGGAAAGGATCTCGGGAACCTCCCTCATGTCCCTCCCTCTTGTTTATTCCGGCCCTTGGGGTGGGAACGACGATCCATCACCATTTTTCGTTCATCCATCTCAGCACTCAGCAGCAATGAATCAAGTAATCAACCGACCGACACAGATATCATATTTATATACAAAGTAAACACATAGTAGTAGTTTAAACGAGGTTGTGGTAAGCTAGTGCGGTGTTGATCTTCACCCTGACACAAATCACACACGGTAAGCTCAGACGCAGGGATGGATTGACAGGGGGTGCATCAGAGAATAAAGACGTTGGCTCCTCCTGCTGTGCTGCAAATGCCCAAACCAACCTCTGTCTTTCTCGAGTTTTCTTGCATCTTTCGGTGATGATGATGGGAGAGCATCATCAGGGTTATTATATACAAATACTAAATAGTATGCTCTAGTAATACTTTATTAGTGCTTTCGTTCCCCAACGTCTCTCTGGGCCTCTAATCAACGTCTTCTCCTTCATCAAGGACATGAGTACTTTGTACGGCTCATTATGTTTATTGTTAGGGGTCTTGATGTTCACTTGACTTTTGCTTTTTCGTTTTTACTCATTTTTTGGAAGTCCGTATCTCTCAAAGGCCCAAATAAAACTAGAACAATGGGAATAAGAATATGCCTCTTGATGGGAAAGCTCTGCTCTAGGAGGGGATATGAACTTTTTACCGCCTCTGCCCTAGGATAAGACCCTAGAAGCAGACATCTCAAGATACCTTTACCACAGGCAGCACAACACTGCATTCCTACAATAAAAAGCAGCACGCTACAACGTGCAGATTTATCCAGCATGCTTTATAGAATACACGGGTCGAATCAAAAAAGGAAACCCCCGGCTTTTCAACACCAATACTTGCGCATCACATGTACGGCATCCTTTATACCAGTTACCCTGTACAAAACTTCATCTGATTATTTACAGCCGCATATCGGAACCCTAGCTGATAAAATGCTCATATACAGCTCAAGAAACCAGCAGAGCTTACCAACTGCACCCAAAACAAGAGAAGACAACAAAAGAATCTAATGTACATCATCTCCTCTCCACTTGTATTTCTCCATTTAACTATGCAAAGACACAAGCCTCGATCAAACATTTATCTCCCAGATTTCTTTCTCCTTGCTACAATTCTCTTGGTATAAAAAATCCATCCTAACACATAAGACAGTGTCCTCCACCCTCTGTAAGCCTTAGGCTTTGATATAGTTGCAATGAAGCCTTTCAGTGCAGCTCCAAGATCCTGCGTGTCAAAGGATATGCTGGGATCTACAGGGCCATAATACATATCATTGAACGGGGGATGGCTGCTGTCCTCGTAAACCAAAGAGTTGGAGAACTTATCCAATGTCTGAGACTCTTGTGGTGCTCCATGGCCACCAACTGGGAGCATCCCTGACTGAAATCGATTTTCATTGCCCTCCTCAGTCTCCAATACACAAGGGTCTAAGGAACTCGATGGTTCCATCGAGAAAACATCAGGTGAAGGTATGGTCGAATGGCTCAAACCGAAGTCATCAATAGAAACTTGTGCAGGAAACGGGCTATATTGATTTTCATGCAAAGACGGAGATCTCACGTTGAACAGCTGCGACGGATTTCCCAAAAGCGTTTCGTTGTCACATGTAAAGACATTCTTCCAGTGTTCATATGCTTGCTTCACAGCCACACGTGCTTCAGCCTGAAAATAGAGAACATGTAAAACAGACGGTCAAGGTCAGAACAGGTGGGGGTGTAGGAAGACGGGTGAACTTGTTCAAAAGAACTTAAAAAGTGATGGAACATTACCTTTTCCTTTTCAGTAAGATCATCAACAGAAACAAATTTATCAGATATTAACCCTCTTACTTCTCCAACTACATTAAATACAACACCAGCTTTGTTTAGACTGTCCGGATAGTAATAATGCACTTTGTCAGTTAAAACACAGGTTTCTGCATGCTCCACGGTGGCCTCCCACATCTTTGTTGACATGCCACCACCTAATATCTGCATGATTTGAACATAGAGCGGGGTTAGTAGGGCAACAAACATGCAGAGCAGCAGAACAAATGAAGACCAGAACAATACCTTCCGAAGCCTAGGACCATCAAGATGTAGTAAAGTGAGAAATTCCTTGACAGTACGAACACTCTCCCTATTCAAACGCTTGTGAAAAGCACCATCCTTGCCAATTTTCTCCAGGCGCCATACTTCATCATCAAGAAATGGTGGGTGGTGCTTCTTGTACACTGGTCAAGAGGAGACATTGAATTAAATTATACCATTTTAAAAGTATTCAAGGCAATGGAGAAATAGTAGGTCACATCATTTAGAGATGGTAGATCAGTGGGACATGAAAATCCTTCAGTTTAGGAAACATACTGTTCAACCAAGTCTAGACTCTAGAGGACAACAAGAAATTCACTATATATTTTTTCATGCAAATGTTAAATTAAATGCCACTAGACCAAATCATCCAGAAGCCTAGCATGAGTCCAGCAGAGCAAGAAAGTAAAAGGAGAGCTTGCACATTGAAACTTGAGGAAATCAGAAACTCACATTCTCCTCGATGATCCTTAACCACAAATGATTCAGTTTTTGCTTCCCGTACTCTAATGCCGTTGAAACAACCATCATCAGTTCTTGCACCTAGCCTGAACTTTCTGCTCCGTGTCCAACTGGAGTTATCTGTGAATGAAAGTTCCCCTACTGTTCCAATGCCATCAATAAGGCCAACATACACATCTCCAGAAATCAAGGGCCTTTTACCTTCCCTTTCTTTAACAATGTTATTGTTAAATTCTTGAGCTGTCCAATCATCATCTTCTCCACTTTCAAAATCCCCCTCTAGAACTACAATCTCAATCTTCATCAAGGACTCCTTGCCTGATGCTACAACTTGTCTCGTCAAAGTGTCGACTAGAGCAATAGTAATATTTAAGGAGCCCTCTCCTTCAATCTTGGAGCCAGTAAATATTGGAAGAGAAAGTTTAGCCATGAACTGCAGCTGCAAATTCTTTGATGGACATGGGAGAGTGTCCGTGACACTTCTAATAAAAAAATAAGAAAAAAACTCATTAGCAATACAGAGACCAACACAACAGTAATCATGGTGGTTGTCAAAGTGGTGTTAGAAACACCATACCTTGCCATCATAGAGGCATGATTCGCAAATGCTGACTCAATTTCTTCTTTTACCTAGAAATGAACAGACTATCAAAACCGTCGGTAGGCACCTAAAGTAATACATGGTTGAAGATGAACCTAGGCTGTGGTCCCCTGTAAAATTATCTCTGAATTGAAATGTCACAAAATAGTGGCACGGAACAAATCTTTATTTTGTAGGATTGCCTATACAGCTATTAATATGATATAGATAAAAACCTAGGTTCTCCAAGGAGTAGTTTGTGAGTTAACAAGAAGTTGCTGCAATAACATAAAAACCAAAAAACATGGTAATTCTTAACCAATTTGCGGGGTCGTAGGGGCTCCAATATATAGAATTGGGAACGGTTGAGGTAATCTAAGCATGTTTGCAACTTCTCAATTAGTCAATTGATTGAATGGCCCATAACTCATGCGCGAGTATAATCAGCAGCAGATACAGACAGTACTATGGATCCTCAAAATAACCAACCAAACGATGGAAATGAGAGAGTCTACATGGCGCACATCATAGCAAATATCCAATCCCTATGAAATTTCAAGCCACGGAATGGAGAAATGGGTGGCACATAAATAACGGAAATAAAAGGCGGTCTCACCACTCTCCGGATGAGGGGCTCGATCGCCATGAAGAACTTCTCGATGCTGGTGTTCCGCATCACCTCCGTGATCACACTGCAGGGAGAGGAAGCCACCACGGCGTTGAATCAGAGAGCGACGTCCACGAATCGGCGCAATCCAAACCGGGGGATTCCAATCGAGACCGTGGAAGGGGAAAGGGTGAACTCACTCGCGGAGGGCGACCCTCGGGCGCTTCGGCTCACCCGGGCGGTAAGGCAGGGACGAGGTGGAGGCGGAGCTCCCGCCAGGCTCTCCGCCGCCGCCGCCGCCGCCACCGCGGCGCGGGCCGTCGCTCTCATCGGGCTGCCTCTTCTGCGACATCTCCGGCCGCCACGCCCACCCTCGCCTCAATCGCCGCTTGGTTCGGCTCGCCCACCGCGTCGCAACCGCGGCTTGACCTAACCCCGCGCCGTGCGTGCAGCTCCACACCGAATTGGCTTCCTTGCTCGTAATCTTTTTTTTTTTGCTCTCTAGAAAATGACCTGAAAATGCGCGAGTGGGCCAGTGGGTGCCAGATCGGCAGTCCAGAACGACCGACCGGTCCACCTGAAACCAGGCCCGGTCGGGCCAGGCCGGCTTTTTTTTAAGAATAGGCCGGCTTTTTTAAGAGCTTAGTGGGTTGTTGCTCTGTTATACTAAGATTCAGCCACAATTCCTGACCTGATCAAGGTAAAATAAACTTGCAACCTTGCTACAAAAGCTTTGCAATCCATTGGCCAATACAAAATCGATGCATTGAACCTGGACAACTTGCACGAGTTGATCAAACAAACCCGGTCAATTATGCTTCCCCAACTTGCACGAATGGTATCGAACTTTCACCATTGTAATGACGAGTTCACGACTAAGGGCTTGTTCGGTTACATAAGATTCAATCTAGTCGGGAATGATACATATAACAAAAAAAAAATTAATGATGGATACAATAAATGATTGAGATTTATATCGGGTCGATAACTAATTTTACTCACGATAGATACAACATGACATCAAGAAACAATCCATGAGTTAGGAGGTGTGAAATTTATCTTGATCTCTTAGAGTACCTTTCACGAGTAGATTAGTTTCCGACTTGAAATAAATCCGAGTCTCTAATTATATCTATCATAACATAAATCTCTTGTTATATTTTTATTCCCAACCCAAAACAAATCCTATATAACCGAATGAGGCGTGACTCCAGAATAGGACAAGTGGAGCACCAGTAAGAAATATGATGGCATCACTATGCACTCTCTTCTAACGGGACACGGTTGTGTCATCCTCGCAGCTGTTGACTGCGATCTGAAAGTGAGTGTTCGATCAGTAGCCATGGCACGTTCCCTCCAAGGATAAGCACATGACAATGCCGGCAGGCGGTATTGTCAAACTGAGGATAATTAACAGATGACTCGAGAGTGGAAGAAACTGATACATACAACTGATGGACGTAATTCTTCTAATGATAAATAAAAAGAAAATGACTCATCATGATCAGTGATCACAAGTGTTAACCCCGCACATGTCCTGCAAAGCATACGTCAATTTCAGTAGCTCTGTGAACCAGTACCACGGGTTTCTTGTCCAAACAACAGCCACAACAGTGCAAGAGCAATTCTAAAGGCACCCCTCATCCAGCAGTTCCAGCACTAAATTTGCTTTTACTTCAAATGATGGCATCTGTACCATTCAGTCTTTAACCGGACCTGCTTAATCACAAATACAAGAAATATCATCATCAGCAATTCAGCATCAAGGGAAGAAGATCTGCTATAAAATCCAATTAAAGTTCAAATCCAAAACAACAGGAGCAGTAAGAATGCAAGATGATGTTGAAGCACAGCAGAAAGGAAAAGTAGCCATTCTTAGTGACAGCACAGGGCACATCATATGAAAATAGAAAAATTGAACCAAATGATTTACATCTAAAATCAGTCAGTACTCAGTATGACGCCTATTGCCTGGTGGCGTGAGAGGATCATGATATGAGGTTTTATTTCGTCTGAGTAGTATCGCCGTATCGGCTTCAAAGAGCTATATAGTTAACATTCACCAGAATTACAAGAATCAACCTACTTGAAACCCGATGTTACCATTTGGTGATATAACAGATTATTAGACCTATCCAGCACTAGGAAACAAAAGGAAATGCTACATGAAGAAAAGACAAACCATATGCATCACATTGCTCTATTATCCATGTTCCAAACAAACTCAGCGTATGGAATATACAATTGCAATCAACAACAATTTTGACTATTGTATTTGAATTGTAGTCTGAACTAGTAACTCACTGTAGGAAGTACACATGGATCACAAGCTAGGACGCAAAATTACTCAGACGAAGGATATGCCATATTCAGTAATTCACAACGGCTGGATGCATATGGTGGGATCTAGAGTAGTTGACTACTGGTGAGTAATTTTACCGAGGAAGAAGGGGATATCACAAACCCTAGGGACGGCGAAGGCCGGCGGGGAACAGTGACGCTGTTGCCGGGGCCGGCGACGCGGTGCCGTTGCTCACGGGAGAGGGGGCCGCCGCGGAGGCGGTCGGGGGAGCGGCGGACGATAGCTCGCGGACGAGGGCGGCGAGCGCCTCGGGGTTGGCGCCACGGTCGCAGAGTGCCATGAGCAGCGACAAGGTGTGGCGGTCAAGGCCGGTGTCGAGGATCTGGGACATCTGGAACGCCAGCTCCAGGGACTCCTTAGCCTGCCTCGCCGCAGCCGCCTCCGTTTCCATCTCCGGCGGCGCCGTCGCTTCCGGGGCTCCGTGGTAGGTGGTGTGGCGGTTTGAGTGAGTGCTCTGGTAGGTGGTGGGCGTAGTTTGGATTTTAACAAATTGGCCCCACACGCCAGTGGCTCTGTAGGGGCTACCCCACACAGGTAAAAGACTCACCAGTTCTTCCTCGTCTGCACGGCCTCGTTCATTTCGCCGCCTCGTCGGTCCCCTGCAACGGCGGCGGCTGCGGCGACAAGGAGGAGGGTCAGGGTCACTTCCGCGGCCACTCGCTCCACCGCTCCCGGTTCCCCAGCAGAGCGCTCGCCTGAGCGGGAGAGATCCGCCGCAGGGTCCATCCGGGCCGGCAAGCGCGCGTACGGCATCATCGTTCTCCGCCGGGCGGAGTCGATCCTCCTCCTCGGGAAGGCGCGGCGCCATGGCGGAGTCCGGATGCTCGCGCGGTCAGGTCAGTGCAATCCTAACGATTCTGAATCTGAATCAACTTGACAACCGAGCAACAGAAAACCAGCTGAATCCATGCTTAGAATCAACGCCATTCCTGTTCCTAAACCAATCCGGCTTCGATCACCAGTTCACCACACGTCCAACACCATCCAAGTCTCCATATAAGCTGGCCGCCGGAACTGCACTGCGCCACACACCTGCGATTTCCATCTCCCACCCACCTCCTTTCGAGTTCTCGCCGGGAACCAAGCCCGCCGAGAACTTGCCACCACCGCACCTCCCTTTCTGTCGCCGGGAACCAAGTTCGTCGACCGCATGGCTGCGGAGGACCGCGGCTTCCGCGCTCGCGACGACGCGTCGTCGATCGCCCTCCTTCGCAGCATCCGCTCCGGAGTCGCCGACTTCAGCTTCATCCACCGCGCCGACGCCTGCTCCGCCGCCCCCGAGGACCTCGTCGCCAACCTGGAGCCGGCGCCGGGCACCGATCTCGACAACGGCGGCTACAACGCCGTCTGGTTCTTCTACAGCCCAAAGCGATTCAAGAACGCCAAAGGCGACCACAACGGGCACAGACAGCGATCGATCGCCGGAGGCAATACCTGCTGGCACTCAGAGTCCAGCCCGAAGCCCGTCAAGGATCTGGAAGGCGCCACAGTCTGCAATCTGTCCTACGGCCGCAAAGAAGGATCCAGCAGCAGATCGTTCAACCGCATGGGATGGTGTATGCTTGAGTACGACGACAAGCACGGCGGCGGCGGCGACCACGTCCTCTGCAAGATTTACCGCTCGTCTTCATCTCTCGCCAGAGCCAAGTCGAAGCCGACGACCCAGTGCTTGTCCGGCTGCAAGAGGAAGGCGGCGAGCGACCCCGCTGAGTCCCTGCCAACGAAGATGAGTCACGCACAGACCTCCGCCAGCGTCGATCTGGACTTCTTGGATCGTGACATGCTGCCACTTACTGACGACCAGACGACGATGATAGAGTCCCTGTTCTCGGATGAAGAGCCCCTGTTGCCGGCCGAAGAGCAGCAGTTCCAGCACTACGCCGAGTCCCTGTTGCCTGCCGAGGAGCAGCAGTCTCAGCACAACGTCCAGCCCCTGTTGCCAGCCGAAGAGCAGCAGTTTCAGTTCACCATCGGCGAGTTGCTGGGCTACCACATGAACGTGGACGAGTTCATGATCAGCAGATGCTGCAGCACGCCGACAACAATGGTACCACCACCAGATGTCGGCTTCTTTGAGGGACTCGCCTTCTGATGTTCAGCACTGGCTAGAACTAGTTGATGCATGTGTGCTGATTAGCTGCACGCGAGTTTTGGTGTACAATAACAGTGTAGCTTTGTACCTAAACACAAGAGCACCATCGGTGTGATGTAAGATGACACAATGTCAAGCTGTTGTTATCGGGGAGGAGCGCCTGTAGTCATTGCCCCGGGGATGTAGGCCACATTGGCCGAACCTCGTCAACAAATATCGTGTCTTGATGTCATTCGCTTATTTTGTTCTTTAATCTATGCTTTTATCGTGTCTTGGTGTCCTTCACAAAAATTGCTCCTTTGCAGCTAACAGAGTATCTATCTCCTTTCAGGAAGGTGGTATTGGAACCCTGGTTAAATAATAAGTATGTTTCAGTATTGCTCTCTCAGTTTCTCTAGCCTGGTTAAATAATTGTTCACGTTTGTTTTGATAAATCAACCTGTTCAAATTCTGACTTCTTGACCCTGCCTGATGCAGGCTGCAAAATACCTCAACTCATTGCCATCCTTCTCTCCCTGCTGCCAAAATGAGCAACCCAATGACTGGCATGCCTTCCCACCGCACAGCCTGCATGTCTGGATTCTGTTAGAGGAGTGAAGCGACCTTTTTCTTCTAGTTCATCGGATAAGAGTGTTGTTGATTGGCAAGCTCAAAAGGCAATTTTCCTAGCTGATTTGGAAGCTAACAAGGCGAATGTCAGTAAAGCTTTTTATGAGTCTGAAAAGGCAGCTATCATTGCTGAATTCGATGCTCTTGAAGTTGAATGGGCAGCTGATGCTAAAGCCACCAGAGAGAAAATTAAAGCTTTAAAGGAAAAATTGGACAAGGCTTTTGATCACTGGTAGACTATGAAGTTGTTTAGTTCATTGGGGTAAATAATGTGTGCTTTTTTCTTTATATATGTACATTTTTTTGTTCATGTTTTTACTAAGTTAAAATTAAAATGCACTTGGACTTGTTCTCATCGAAGTTGACCACTTCTTGATTTTTTTTGTTAGAATTGGAATTTAGGTGTTCTTGCGGAAAATCTTACACATGTATGCTCTGCGGTTTAATGTGAGGCATGAAACAAAACATACTGTGCTGAAAGCATTGTTAATGGTACCCAGCAAGTAATTTTGCCATGAGAGCAGCATTTGCTCTTTACGGTGAATGCTTTGTAGGCTCATTATAAGGGCAGGAAAAGGCATCTTCTAAAACTGGGAAACTTAGTCCAGTATAATAACACAAGGATGAATTTTGGACATGTTTATTCCTCAGTCAACCTTTATTTTTTTGCATTACAATGTGCAATTATGAACAAGAAAAGATATTGTAGCATGACTTGAATACAACAACTCAGCTGAAGAATATGCAGATTGAATTTATGTCTATTCATTTACATCATCACGTGCTTAATTAGTTTGTTTCCGGTGTGCAGGAACTCATATGAATTCAACAGATCTCTGAGTATTGTTCTGATTGGCTTCATTGCTGTTACCAGTTCTTCCTCGTCTGAACAATGCAACGGCGGTGTACATACATACAGGCAACAAAAAAATTGTGGCAATTGCCCATTTGAATAAAATCACACTACATGCACTATTTCCATCAGGATCCAGAACTAATCAACAATTGACATGTTTCACTTACAGTCACTTACCAGGCTAACGAGGCTATCATGTTTTACAGAGTTGCGCTAGGAGTACATGGATGTTATACAGAGCAAGTGAGCAACTAACAGAAACACCCGTAATCTCATTCTCCTCCCTACAACGAGCTAAATCCTGAAATGCAACTGGAAGTTCAGCATTGTCTGTCAAGCTTGCAGTAACTAGGGGCTCACCATTTATGGGCAAAATTCAGGCAATGATGTGGATCTGAAATAGTATCCACATCCACTGCATATACTGAACTTCCTGAAGCAAACTGCGAAATGCAAATATGCATATGGTTTGTGCCATAGTACTGAGATGAAGTTCTGAATGCCCAATCCAAAAAATATGGCTGTTATAATGCATCTCATCACCCATTGTTCAGACCGATGGCATCACGACTGCAAATGCAACGGGCAGCAGCTCCTGGAAACTCACAATGCAAGAAGCTCCGACTCCTTTTCCTCTACCAATGGTTCGTCAGGCAAATGGCCGGTGCCGTTATCAGCCTGGGCCTCCCTAGTATATATCTTGGTACCAGGTGATGGCAAATGGGAGTTCATCATGGGGACGAAACCAGCTGTGGCAGATCCATTTGAGGAATCTATGGCTGATTGCAACTTTTTCAATTGCGACTTCAGGCATATGATTCGCCCCTTATTCCATTTTGGAAAATGGAAGGACGCTGATAATGTGTCATTTAGAAAGGAGTAGACAACTTTTGCAGTTGGCAGTCCTCTTGTAATTGTGCTTTTCTCCATTTGTCCCCTCCTGGATAGGTGGATATAGAAGAACTATCAGACAGAGCAAAATAGTCTACAAGGAAAAATATTTTCTTTTCTTGAATCAAGAAGGAAAATATTCACTTAAATTGATAACAGTGCAAACAGTTACATATTATTTTATTTGAATAAAAAAATCAAATAAAGCCTATGAAGCATTGTTATCCTATGAAAAAGTTTGGCCTTCAGTTTCACTTGCAGCAAAAATATCCAGTTATGCCCTCAAATACCCTCTCTTCATGTAAAGTTCAAAACTATCAAAATTAGCTTAAAATCAATTTGCATTTCTGTGAATATACTGTATGAACCAAAACAACTGAATAGCTGATTATGGAGGCAATTCAAGAATATACCATAACAGACAACATAAGGCAATAATACGAAAGTAACATTTGAATCTTAGGCTAAAAGCTTACAATACAACAACAGATGCCAACTGTGGAAGATCTTCATCTCCTTTTAGTCTGTCATAAAGCTTATTGAGCCATACTGACACAGCCACCAGTGCTCCACCTACTGACATCCTGAAATGCAAGCTAAGAATGAGTACATCCTGGCAAATAGAAAATCAGGTTGCATAAGGCAAATACTATGAATGAAAGATATAGCATTACCTATGTACATCTAGTGACCAGACCAGCTTAGTGTCACGGTATAATTCAGGAAAGAGCCCGAATTTTACTGCTTGATCCAGAACCCTCGCAGCTCGGGCCTTCTGACCAAACCACCAAAGCACATCAAGGAGAGCATTAAAGAATCGTATACTATAGTCACAGCCTTCCAAAGTACTGTTTTCCAAGGCATATTCAACCATTTGCCAGTTGGAGCTATCATCGTACTCCCCTTTGATTAGGGAAGCAATTACTTGATGTGTACTACTAGCACGATTTGCTTTCATTTCTTCCAGCAGATCATATGCATCAGTCCACCTGAAAGTTGCAAACTGATTAGTTCGTTCAAAACTGGAAATGAAAATGCACATTGATTATGGTGTAGTCCTATCACATTGGGTAGGAACAGGGAACTTGCTGTTCACAACAATGTTATTAATTGACACCACCACCACCACCAACAACAACATAGCCTTTTGTCCCAAGCAAGTTGGGGTAGGCTAGAGATGAAACCCAAAAGAAACAAGAAAATATTGACACCAAACAAGAAAATATTTTCGGTGACTCCTAAGTTATGTAAACACAAATATGCGGGGTAGACTAGAGATGAAACCCAAAAGAAACAAGAAAATATCAATTGACACCAAACAAGAAAATATTTTCGGTGACTCCTAAGTTATGTGAACACAAATATGCTTCTATCCAAAGCATTGATCGCCTCAACAATTTTTTGATTCAAACTGGTAAACACAACTATAACTACTGTATGATTGTCTATTATCAATGTTCTGAAACCTTGAATAATGTAAGCCATGCCCTGACCAACCTAAGAATGCTAAGTACCAGAAAGGGCATGCAAAAGAAGGGAAGAAATCTTCTCTATCCCAAAGCATAGAATAAATGTGAATTCGTACCCAATAGCATCATATTGGAAACAAAACTACAGCTTCTGAAACTGAGTGCTTATTGTATTAGTTGAGGTGAAGAAGGATCAGGATCCCTGATCTGATAAATGATCATCTAAATCTCATTTGAGTTCCATTAGCGTATTGGTCAGTGCTCCCAGCCCCACTAAATCTCATTTGCTCTCACCCACCACCACCACCCAAACAATAGTTTGTTTGCTAAGGAAACTAATAACATATTGTTAATACAATGTACCTCTTAGTTAAACAAAAATGCAATGAGCTGTTTGTTAGCGTCAGTGTTCCAGTTATAACACCATGCGCAATCTTCCAGAGAGAATATGACAGTTGGCATATTAAAAAACAACAATTACTTCATCATTACCTGTCGTTCCTAGCATATAGTGACAACATCATGCAATAGGCAATAATGCTGGGCACAGCCACACTAGATCGAAGTTCTTCAAACTGCTCTTTGCTCTCATCTATGACCCCCGCTATGCAGTAGGCATTGAGTACCCCCTCAAGGGAGCGCTCATCTGGGTTAAACCTGGACTTGCGCATCTCCATGTATGCCTTCACTGCATCATCCAATTGTGCACCCTGGCAATATGCTTCAATGAGGGCATCAAATGAATCTTTGTTTTTCTGAATGCCAGCATTGTTTGTCATCCGAGAAAAGATGGCCTCAGCCTCCTGGAACAGTCCACCCTTAGCATATGCATTTGCAAGAGCATTGTAGGTCTCAATAGTTGGCAAGCTACCGATTTCAGTCATCATGTTGAAAGCGACGTAGGCTTCCTGCACACCGAAAAGATCAGCAATGAACATTTCATTAGAAATGGGAAATCTTAGGGCCATGGTAATAATATCTGGGTTAGTATCCTGACCTCATACATAGCAGCATGGCCAAGAGCTTCAACCAGGCCAGTGTAGGCATCTGCAGTAGGCACCATTCCTTCTCTTGTCATATATTCAAGAACTTTTCTTGCATCCTCATGGAGGCCACCACGACCACACGCAGCCATGACATTTTCACAGGTCACCATATCAGGCTCTACCCCAGCTTGAAGCATATCATGGAAGAGCTCCACCACCTCCTTGAAGAACCCACCATCCCCGAATACACGGAAGAGCACATTATATGTGGCCGTGTCTGGTTGTACAGCAGTTCTCATCTCACGGAAGAGTTCACGCACTCCATCAAACCGTCCCTGCCTTCCATAGAGATCAAGCAGGACACGGTAAGTGGCAGCTGTTGGCGCACATCCATCAGCTTGCATCTGCCGCAGCACAGCAACTGCCTCAGCCGTGGCACCAACACATGTGTGTGCTTCCATGAGACCCAGATATGCAGATGCATCTGGCATGTGCCCCGTGGCCATCATTTCAGAGAACAGCTCAGCGACACGGGAGAGGTTGCCGGCACTTGCAAAGGCATCCACAATGTGGCGATAAGACACAGTGCCCGGGGAGACGCCGGCCTCAAGCATGGTGCGCAGCAGCATTTCAGATTGATCGGCCAGAGAGCGTACGGAGGCGGCGGCAAGGAGAGTGTTGTAGGTGGTGAGGTCGGGGCGCACGGAGGGGGACACGTCGTGCCGCATCTCAGCGAAGAGGCCGAGGAGCATGTCGAAAGGGACGGGTGGGTCAGTAGCGCGGGCGCAGGCGGCGAGCACGGTGTTGTAGGTGGCGGCGGTGGGCGCGACCCCCGCTGCCTTCATCTGGTCGAGCAATGCGCGAGCCTCCTCGTGCAGCGCGTTGCGCGCGTAGGCGGCGATGAGGGAGGTGTAGGAGAGCGCGGTGCGGGACTCGGCGGGGAGGTCGTGGAATACCTCGAGGCACTTGTCGAGCAGGGCGGGGCCCTGGCGGCCGAGCACGCCGATGACGATGGCGTGGATGTGCTCGTCGGGGCGGCACCACGACTGGCGCTGCATATACTTGAAGAGCCGCATCGAGCGCTGCCAGTCGCCGCGGCGGGAGAACTCGCGGTACACGGCCGCGAAGTCCTGCAGCGTCAGCCGGTGGCGCGCCGTCTCGAGGCAGCGCGCGATGGAGCCCCGCGGCGGCAGGTTGCTCAGCCGGTCGATCAGCGACTCCACCTCGTACGAGCTCCTGCCATTCCCCGCGGGCACCACCCCCTCCCTCCTCGCCGCAGCCGTGGCGGGCCCTGCCCGCTCCAGCGCCGCGAGTCCCGCGCCAGCGCCAGCGCCCGCACGCTCCAGCACCGCAAGCCCGCCGCCCGCGCCTGCACGCTCCAGCACCGCGAGTCTCGCGCCCGCGCCGCCGCGGCTCCTCCTCGGCCCGCGCCAGCTCCTCCTGGCCGTCGGGAAGAGGAGGTCGCAGTGGTAGGATGACGACGCGACGGTGGCGGTGGAGACGAGCGCCATGCGATCAGGCGGCGGCCGCGGCGGCGGGGGAGGAGGAGGGGTTTAGGATTCCACCACGCCTTGGAATTTGGGGGAGATTTTTGCCTCCGGGGGAGAGGGAGTGGATAGAGTCGCGGCCTGATGAGCCCGACCCTGTCCGAGGCGTCGGTTCGGTTAAGAAGACGGGTGACTCGGACGCGCCGCGACCCTTCCGTTTCTTTTCTCCTTCTTTTCCCCAACTCGCCGCCCCACCGCCGCCACCAGCAACGGGGTCCACATCGCGGCAGCATCTCATCACCCCCAGGCTCCTGCTGTTCCATGGCGGACGGAGACGGCGCGGCGGCGTTGGGAAAGCTCACTGATCACTCCGCCAGCGGCGCCGAGAAGGGGCTCCCCAGGAGGGCAAAGGTGAGCACTTCCCACTTCCAATGTTTTTGGTTCCAGATTGCAAGATGTGAGGGTTAGGGAGCGGAGTATGAGTCCTTTTATCTCATGATTTGGAACCTAGCGGAGGTGGCGGATGCAGGATCGAGCTCGTTTTGATTATCCCGTGGCCATGGCTGTGCCGCCGCCGGCGAGGTAGTTCCCCGGTAGGCCAGTAGGGCAGCGTTGTTCCCCATCCTAGAAAATTTAGTTCGGAAATTTGACCCTGAATCAGTCATTTGCACAAACACTCTCGGCGATTGCTGAAAAGCAAAAGCACAGCAGTCTAGGTTAATACAACAATCTAGGTTAGGCAGCAAGAGATAGCAATATCATGAGGATGAGGTCAACATGAGGGATATGTTCCAGTTCACCCCCTTTAGTCAGGGCAGTGAGATGTTTTGCTCAAAAATTAGCTCTGATATATGTGGCATTCAGCTAAAGTGCCTTCTTTTTTACTGCTTGTTAGAGCGTGGAGTGCTAACAAGCAATGATATCCATTATGTCATGTGTTGGTTTGTTTCATCTAACTAATGTTTGTGCTTGCTTTAGACGGATAAATACAGAAATTTGTGCTGATAAATATGTATTTTAGGGAATGTATGTTCCAGTTTTCATGATAAGAACTTGGTTTTGCAGTCTTCTTCCGCAAGGACATTAAACACTGCACAGATTCCGCTTGTCGCAAGCCATCCAGAGGTGTATGAGCCATGTGATGATTCCTTTGCCCTTGTTGATGCACTGCTCTCAGACAAAGCACAACTTTTGACGCTGCAGCCAAGGTTATGTATGGAGGTAGGGTGCGGAAGTGGTTATGTCATCACCTCTCTTGCAATCATGCTCAGGCAATTAGCCTCCGGAACCCAGTACCTCGCAACTGATATCAACAAACATGCTGCTGAGACAACTCAAGCAACCCTTGAAGCCCACGGCGTGCATGCGGATGTGATTGTTACTGATATTGTGTCTGGTCTCGACAAACGTCTAGCTGGTATGGTTGATGTGGTAGTTATTAACCCTCCCTATGTGCCAACCCCAGAGGAAGAAATTGGATGCAAGGGCATTGCTTCATCTTGGGCTGGAGGGTTGAATGGGCGCCAGGTGATAGACAGGATCCTTCCTGCTGTGCGGGAGATCCTGTCAGAAAGAGGGTGGCTGTACATGGTGACCCTCGAAGATAATGATCCTTTGGATATATGTCATCTGATGAGCGAGATGGGGTATGCATCACGTGTTGTCTTGAAAAGATGTACTGAGGAGGAGAGCCTTTTTGTTCTCAAGTTTTGGCGAGATCCGCATACTGGTACAAGCGCGTCTCCTAAATCTCCTAAATCTGAGTCTTGGTTCTCTCAGCTGCCTTTCAAATCCCTTTGGCACAAGGGTTCATAGCAGTCCGTGGCCTCATCAGTTTGGAGTCTTCAGTTCTGAAGAAGAGCAAGAAACCCTTTGCAAATTGTGTTTGGATGAAATGTAACCGTTGATTTCTGACTTGCCTTGGACACTAAGCCTAACCTGATTGGTTGAAGGCGTGAACCAAACAGGTTTAGTAGACCAGAAAGTATTGAACCTTTTGATTTGGGCAGCTTAAATTGTTACATCTTGTGTTCTCGTTATGTGTGTATATATTGTACTATTGAGTCCTATCGCTCTGCATTTTGATTCCGTGTTTTGATATGAATCTATTGCTTCCAGTCGGTTATTTGGATATGAGAGGAAATAATACTTTTCTTGTGCCCTGTACGAGATCAGCTACTGGAATGCCAGCACCAGGTATATTGTTTAAAAAATCTGTTTCATTTGCACTATGGAGCACAGTTACTTTGCAAAGAATTCCACATGCAGCAGCTCGCTTTAGTAACGGCATATCAGCATTAGAACTGACACAGTCGCACTTTCTGTTACATAACCCAGGACAAGCCGATTTTTTCAATTTCAACTCACAATCTGACGAAAACAACCAAACATTTGTCTTGACCCCTCACTCCCTCAGATGCGGAGCTTGAGAAGTTCTTATTTTTCTTTGTACTTAATTAATCTTCAGACAAGTGGTCTAAAAAAACAAAGGAGATCTTCATACAGAGACTGAAGTGAGGTTCGATTCACTTGGCAAAGCAGCAGTATTGTGCTAATTGGAATCACAAGCTTTGGCAGGCCCAAGTCAACTTGTTATCAGAACTGAATCTTGACGGTCGCCTCTTCTTCTGTTAAGACTTTTGATAACACAGTACACAGGCGAATTCCGAGTTCCAACTCCACAACCATGCGGTGACAAGATGGGTCAGGGTCCATTCCGCAGCCACTCGCTCCCGGCCGTTGGTTTGTCCCCCAGCGGAGCGCTCGCCTGAGCGGGGGAGATCCGCGGCAGGGTCCCTCCGGGCCGTCAATGGAGGCGGAGGCAGGCGGAAAGCGCGCGTACAGCATCATCGTTCCCCGCCGGCAGGGCCGTCATTTTTGCACTCGGACGAGTCGATCGTCCTCCTCGGGCTGTCGGGCAGGCGCGGCGCCATGGCGGAGTCTGGATGCTCACGCGGTCAGGTCAGTGCAATCCTAACGATTCTGAATCTGAATCAACTTGACAACCGAGCAACAGAAAACCAGCTGAATCCATGCTTAGAATCAACGCCATTCCTGTTCCTAAACCAATCCGGCTTCGATCACCAGTTCACCAGTCTCCATATAAGCTGGCCGTCGGAACTGCACGGCGCCACGCACCTGCGATTTCCATCTCCCACCCACCTCCTCTCGAGTTCTCGCCGGCAACCAAGACCGCCGAGAACTTGCCACCACCGCACCTCCCTTTCTGTCGCCGGGAACCAAGTTCGTCGACCGCATGGCTGCGGAGGACCGCGGCTTCCGCGCTCGCGACGACGCGTCGTCGATCGCCCTCCTTCGCAGCATCCGCTCCGGAGTCGCCGACTTCAGCTTCATCCACCGCGCCGACGCCTGCTCCGCCGCCCCCGAGGACCTCGTCGCCAACCTGGAGCCGGCGCCGGGCACCAATCTCGACAACGGCGGCTACAACGCCGTCTGGTTCTTCTACAGCCCAAAGCGATTCAAGAACGCCAGAGGCGACCACAACGGGCACAGACAGCGATCGATCGCCGGAGGCAATACCTGCTGGCACTCAGAGTCCAGCCCGAAGCCCGTCAAGGATCTGGAAGGCGCCACAGTCTGCAATCTGTCCTACGGCCGCAAAGAAGGATCCAGCAGCAGATCGTTCAACCGCATGGGATGGTGTATGCTTGAGTACGACGACAAGCACGGCGGCGGCGGCGACCACGTCCTCTGCAAGATTTACCGCTCGTCTTCATCTCTCGCCAGAGCCAAGTCGAAGCCGACGACCCAGCGCTTGTCCGGCTGCAAGAGGAAGGCGGCGAGCGACCCCGCTGAGTCCCTGCCAACGAAGATGAGTCACGCACAGACCTCCGCCAGCGTCGATCTGGACTTCTTGGATCGTGACATGCTGCCACTCACTGACGACCAGATGACGATGATAGAGTCCCTGTTCTCGGATGAAGAGCCCCTGTTGCCGGCCGAAGAGCAGCAGTTCCAGCACTACGCCGAGTCCCTGTTGCCTGCCGAGGAGCAGCAGTCTCAGCACAACGTCCAGCCCCTGTTGCCAGCCGAAGAGCAGCAGTTTCAGTTCACCATCGGCGAGTTGCTGGGCTACCACGTGAACGTGGACGAGTTCATGATCAGCAGATGCTGCAGCACGCCGACAGCAATGGTACCACCACCAGATGTCGGCTTCTTTGAGGGACTCGCCTTCTGATGTTCAGCACTGGCTAGAACTAGTTGATGCATGTGTGCTGATTAGCTGCATGCGAGTGTTGGTGTACAATAACAGTGTAGCTTAGTACCTAAACACAAGAGCACCATCGGTGTGATGTAAGATGACACAATGTCAAGCTGTTGTTATCGGGGAGGAGCGCCCGTAGTCATTGCCCCGGGGATGTAGGTCACATTGGCCGAACCTCGTCAACAAATATTGTGTCTTGGTGTCGTTCACTTATTTGGTTTTTTTAAGTTATGGGTTTATGTGCGTTGTTGTCATGATCTGAGGCTACCAATGTGTCTATATTATCCGTGGTATTCTCTAAGATGTATTTCTGATGTGTTTAGACACAGGACTAGAAAATATTGTTCATGTTGAAAGATAAGTTGAGAAACGCCATGTTTTATGAATCACGAAACATCTCTGTTTTGCTGTTCATTTCTATCAATTCGTGTCATCTGCTTGTAATCCTGCAGTCAGTTCAGGGATGATAATAACTTTGTGGCCAATTTTTTAGTACTTGGTTTGCCTGTTTCATGGTGTGTGTAATAATATGGGACTTCTAATATGATTTCAGGACCTTGCATGCACAAAGAACAGAATTGAAGAGAAGACAGATGCAGACTACAACTCAAGGCATTCAGGCATAGTGGCGATGACGATGTGCTCTAGCTCCAGTGATATGTGAGATTTTGACCCGACCCCTGATTCTAAAATATTTTTCCAATACCATTTAATTTATACAATCGTGATGCTGAAGCCACTTTTGATCAAGAGAAACAGGGTTAACACTCCAAGCCAATGTGAAGGCTTAATGCATGAAGCTGAGAAGCTCTTTTGCTAAATAATAGATAAATGGTGTATAGGCTCCATACAAGTTATTAAGTGTAACCAATACCTGAATTTTAGTTGGAATGATAAAGAAAATGGTGCATTAGTGTGCACTATTTCAAGTGCATCCTCGGTATAGGTTCAATTACATGTGGGTCAAGTGACCAACTTTACAATTCTTAGTAAGTTTATTGCAGAATTAGATGTTTAACCACATTATTTAGGAGCATTAGTAATTGTAGAAGTGTCAAATCTGCATGTTTACACTTGAAAGCGTCGGAGCTCAGAAGAGGAAGTAAACATGATAGTATGTTAACTTGTTGATGATATGTAAAATAGGTCCACCACTCTGCTACTTGAGTGAATTCTTGAATCAGAAGAGAATACCAGTGACCAGTAAGAATTGAGATGAGGAGCTGTTAAATTGGAATAACTTACCATGTCTTGTGGCATCTTCTTGCTTGTTTGATGAAATACTTCTCTTCAGGAATGTGCAATTAATCTTGTCATTTATGAAATGGGCCAGCTAATGAGAAACCATGGCATATAGAATTTGATATAGTGAATTAGTGATAGATGAGAAAGAAAATGTGTGCGGTCTTCTATTTTGTGAAATCTGTCACACCATGTGCAACTATTGTTACATTGTATTTCCTTCATCATGGAAGGACTCCTACGTCGAGGTTGTAAATGTAATTTTGATGCCTCAGAAATTTAAGATGTCTGTGCCAGTGTTTTCCTTCAAACTTTAACTGCTTAGTTTGCAATTTTCAGAATGTTTGTTTCTGCTGTTCGTCTATATTCAGTAGCTTCGGTTAACCTATCAGATTTTTAGCAATTTATTTCTCTTTCATGATAATCTTGGGTTGCAGAATATATTTGGACCAGATGCTGAGGCCAGACATCTCCTTCACATCTTTCCTTTTTGTCTTGTGGGTGATACTTAAAACAATTTAACGTAGAAGTACAGTAAATTGTATATATGTTTGCCATTTCAGATCCATAGTAACAGCCTTTTGTGATCTTCTTGTGATGGTTCTGGTTGGGATGTATGCTGAACTTGGGAATATGTAGGACACTCAGAGGGTGTTCGATGAAATTCCAGAGCATTTAAACTTCATACATTGGTCGGCATATGCTTGTGTGAACAGGTTTATTTCTGACCTGCTTGTGAGATCAGTTTATTGGTTGTACTTTGATGTAAGCAACATGGATGCTACCATTTTTTTGCATGGTGAAATGTATAATCAGTGTGAAAGTTTTGACTATGAAGTGATCCTTTGAAATTAACAGTATTGCGCGTTGTGCCATACTTGATATGCTCGATTTCTAGGGTCTACATTTGGAAAATGCAGCTACAGGTATGCAATTAAAATCACTTGAGAAGTGGCAAGGGCATGCTGCTGTCATGCTGCTAAGGGTGTGCTGCAGCGAAGCATGGTTGAACAAACAACAACAGAACATGGGCTTAGCATATGGTTTTTTCCCGCACTAGAGTTTAGGTTAAATTAAGTAATTATCACCTAGTCCAAGTTCCAAGAAGGAACCGGAGGCAACCAACGCCCGGGGCGCGGCGGCTCTACGGCGACCCACGGCAAGCAAATACTGTACGAGCGGCCATACCATCCACCCCTGGGTCGTACCGGCCGTTGGATCGGAATTGTGGGTTTCAGATCGCGCAGTTTTGCTCTCGTCGGAGTCAGTCGGCCGTCCTCGTCAGGCAGGCGCGGCCGTGCGGGTGCTGGATGGCGCCACGGCGGAGGACGGACGGACGGCCGTGCCGGGTGCACGCCTGCGCGAGGTCGCCGCTGGGAACTCCGATTCGTCGCCACTTCATTGAGAGTCGTCGCGCGCTCTGGCCTGGCGTCGTACCTCGTCTATCGCCGCCGCCAGCGTTGCCGACTGTTCCAACTTCCATTGGAGCGCCAGGTCCAAGTGGACGGCCGGCTGCGGCCGAAGCCACAGCAACGGTGGAATGCTTTGCATTGCAGGTTCCAGACTTTCAGAGTGGTATCTGACGAGACTGAGGCCGTCGCTACCATTTGGGCCTGGTTTCGTTGGCAAATTTTTTACCAAAAATTTGCTACTTCAACTCTCTCTCCATCACATCACATTAAATACACAAAAAGATATATGTTCGGAACAGTAAATGTAGGTAAAAAAATTACTAATCACACAGTTTTGTTGGACATCATGAGAGGAATCTTTTGAGCATAATTACCCCATGGTAGGATAATATTTACCACAAACAAACGAAACGTGCTACAGGAGTTGGAACAGTTAATTTTGCTAGTTTTTAGCCATCTAAACAAGGCCTTGAACAGATGGTATCTGACGAACTACAACATACTTGTCAGTTGTCAGAAATCTTGAGAACTTTTTCTTGAGGACTTAGAGCATCTCCAACACTTTGTCAAATTTTACTTAGCAAATCTTGTGTTTTGCCAACTTCTAAAAAGATATGACAAGTAAAAAAAAGAATCCATCTCCAACAGTTTGGCATAATTCAGTTGCCGAATCCAGATCTAACTTACATCAGAAACCCTTAGAGAAAAACAAAATTAAGTTTCTACCCTTCCACCTCCTAAGAGCATCTCCAGTAGTGTTGCTACATTTGGGCACCTAAAAATGGTTTTAGGTCCGGGAGAGAGAAAAATTTAGGTACTCAAATGTTGCTCTCTCCAGCAGTGTTGATAAAACTGGGTACCAATATTCCATTTAGGGACAAATATGCAATGAAATTAATTTTTCGAGGGTCAGGCTGTAAAATGATCCCGACCTTATCCTCTCCCCTCCTCTCATTCCCCTCACGCACGGCCACATCTGGCCCAGGGGCGCTCGCCCCCACCGGCCTGACCGGCCGCCAGTCGCTGTTGACGCTCCTTAACCTCACTACTAAGGTTGCACTTACGGTGACGGCGCCAGGAATGCTCGAGGCACTCGCAAGCGTCGCTACCGGGTTTACACCTCTAGTAACGGGGCAAGAGAGCGTCTTTTGGTAAAACACACGATCACAGAAAGGTCCGCAGGTGCACGGATTACCGTTGTAGCACTTCACTCGGTGGTATTCGGGTTATCGTATTTATATTTTCCCAAGGGAGGCACTACGGCAAAGATAATCGAATAAACGGTGGAGAAAGATAAGACTTGGTAAAGAGCTATAGCGGGGGTAACGAATAAAGATACTCGGGAATAACTTGACACACGCAAGGAGATCTTGATAAAAGACTAGAGATGATCTAGTGAGCTGGGAGGACAACGAGACGAGAAAGAATCCTAACACAATCTATCTATTCTTGTCAACTCTCGGCAAAGGACTAAGGCAAAGGATAACCAGGGCAAGCTAAACTCGACAAGCTCTTCTAGTGCTGCAGGGGCATGCAAAGCCGCGCTCTCAGACTGGGATGAGAAGGGAGAACGACGATGCGTTGAATCCTACCGGCCCGAACTAACGTGGTGGACTACAAAGCCCGTCCGGAGCTGTCACCTCCTTAGGGTACCATAACTATTCCGTTGAACGGGACACCAATCTAAGACTAAGGTAAGCTCTGAGCACCGCGCTCACAACGAACCAAAGAACCTTTCCCCGGGTACCACGAAGGAAGGTCTCTCTCCCGTGAACCACCGGAGATCAAGCAAAGAACGACCACAACACTATAGGGTTCAAGAGAGCTATGCTAACCAAGACTAAACTAACTTTAGTCTAAACCAAGAATAAAGCTTCTAGAGCAAAGTAAAAGTTGAATGTAATTGACTCGAAAGGTAAGATAGAAAGATAACTTGAACTGTACTTGAGTCTAAACAAAGAAAGGATACAAGAGTAGTACCGGAACTCTGAATAAGACTCCTCCGGAACCCCGAGACTAGCTCGACTCGACTCTAACTCCCAAGCTACACTAATCCTACTCTAAGTGAACAAAAGAGGGAAATGGAGATGCTCCTGCGTTGTGTGTCCAATCCAGCGAGTGTGAGGTGCCTTTTATAGGCAAGGGAGGTCGGTTGAGCGCGTGGGACCAATATGTCAGGTGCGTCCGGATCAAGAGGTGCGGCCGGCCCTATGATCCACCGCCTCTCGCCTTGGACGCCCCTGATCACTGCTCCTGAGGCGGTTGTAGGTCGGTTCCTTGGGTCGGTTTCGCCCGGCACGTCGGTTGATAGGTGCGGCCGACCCTCTAGGTGCGGCCGGCCCACCTCCGTGCCGTGTGATGCACCACCTTCGCTCAGGGACGCCTAGGATCGCCTTGGAATGACGGTTGTGGCGGTTGAGTGACCGGACAAGTGGACCCATTGATCCTAGCCTCCACCTTTGGATCAAACCGACGTTCTTCAGTGAATCGTGCTCGTCCAAGTGTTGCTCGAGGGAGAGGAGATGCTCTGGACCAGGCACGAGCCACGGGGCAGGGCCGGCCGCACCTGGCAGGGCCGGCCACACCTGCCAGGCCGGCCGAACCAGGTGGTTCGGCCGTGCCTTGCTCATGTGGCACGTTGGTTCCAATTTCTCCCAAAACGTGTACCTATCTTTGAAATTCACAACACAACTTGTGAAACTTTATTAGTACTAAAAATGTGCATGAAACTTGCCATATACCCCTCTCGAACCCGAGGTTTTGACGGTCGAATCTTTGTTGTAAGGACCGTCAACAAACTCCCCCAAGCTAAACGTTTGCTCGTCCTCGAGCAAAGTCTAGACTCGGCCTCGGCAGATCAGGAGTTGCATGATGTTATCGCTTGGCAAGTACCTGTGCACAAACTCCATGCTCTTCTTGCTAATTTGAAAAGGTTGGTACGAGAGAAGCTTAGCCTTACTTTACCCGTGGGGCTTGTAGCTTTCCACTTTGCCTTCGGAGGTTGAAGAGTAGAATGGTTTTTGACTTTGCATCTCTCACTCTTCTTTTTTTCTGGATCCTATCTCGGAGTTTTTGAAAATTTTGCAAAGAAAGACAAGGTTCCTCGGATGGTTCCCTCGATCGCTCAAGTGGTATTTGTTACCTCACCAAAGGCTTTAAGCGAGCCTCAACTTCCTACTCTATGGCTTGTATGTGGAGCTTTGGGTAGGATAAGCATGAGACTCACTTGTGCCACATGATGTTGTTGAGCCAAAGACCGGATCCAAGAAGAAACTAGTCATGCAACTTGATCGAGATGTGCAAGTGTGTGGAATATTTTTGTTTGTTTTTCTAAGTACTCCTTGCTTTGAGATTCTCCTCTTGCTTTTATTTTGGAGGGGGTCATGCTTCATTTTTTTTCTTCTATGCTCTTTGATTGGAGCACATATTTTTTCTATGCTTCTTGAGCATATACTTTTTTTCTTTTGATGACCCCTCTCTCCTTTTGCAAGAATACAAGAAGAGAAATCTCTTTGGAACTTTGGAGTATTTATTTTTGGTGGATGGATGGCATGTTTTGCGTAACTCCCGGTGTAGGAGTTAGCTTGTATATGTGGGTGTACGTGATCTCGATCATGGAAGCATGAAAAGATTCTACCAAGGGTCACAACAATTTGGCAAAACTCAAAGGGTCACAAGCAAGCATATGTAGAAGGTTTATACTTTGATATCGACATATGGCTTTGGTAGGTGATATGACCATTGAGGAACTTGTCTTGTTTTATTTTCAAAAGAAATCATCCGAGATTTTCACCATACTATGAGATAGAGCAAGATCAACATTGTCGCACCATATCATACTAGACAACACCCTAGGTTTGGTCATAAGCATTTGCTTCCCACAAAGTTTTATTTCAGGCTCTTGTCTCAAAATATACCAACAAATTCAAAAAGACATAGAGCACAAGGATGTACACTAGGTTCTTGCAAAGTTTTAACATAGCAACCATTCATCATTTCCAAAGTGAGGGTATATAAACAGGATTTCAAGCACATGGTTGAAGCAAATATTTTTGTTATTTTTCTTTTATTCAAATGTGATAAACAAGATGTTGAAAATTAGTTTGGGTAGACATACCTTCCTTGATTGGAAGTGGGGTCTCCCCCAAGCTAAATTTTGGCTACCTGGTTGGCGTGTCTTCATTTTGGTGATGAGTTGAGCACCTGGAAGCTTGTAGTGGTTGACTTGATGGATTTGTGAAAAATCATAGGTACGGTCGTATCACTTGGTACGGCCGGCCCTACTATATTTTCCCCAGGCACTCGTGTCCCCTCCTGTAAACATCCTGCACAAAAATTTTGTCGAGGGGAGGTACGACCGTACCTCTAGGTTCGGTCGTATCACCAAAAATCTCCAAAACTGCTTTTCTATGTCTTGTTTACTTATTAATGCAATGGTGAAAACAAATTTGAAATCTAAATATGCTTGATGCACAAAATAAAAGGTTGAAAGGGAAATATGAGATAAATACCGGTTTACCTCTCGGTGAGGGCTCGTGGTCTAGAGTCCGTGAGCGGGACTCCTCCGTTTGCTCAATTGATCTTGGATTCGTCCGGTCTCGGAGTGGAAGACTCAGACGATATTCTCTTCACACGCCACACCTTCTTTGTTTTCTTCGGTGGCGTTGAAGTTGGTGAGACTTTGGCGGGGGTGTTTTTGGTTTCCGTCTTCTTTTCCCCCTTAGCCTTGTTGATTGCTTTCGCCTTCTTTGGTTGGTGGCGCCCGTTGAATACTTTGTCTTGCTCCCAATGCTTCCTCATTGTTGTAATGAGGCTATCCACCTTGGGCTTGGTCGGGGCTACCTTTTCTTTCTTGTATTGGGGCTGTGGCTTCCTCCACCCCCTAGTTTTCTCATCTTGCACTAGGTAACATTGCTCTTCTTTCGCTTGGAATTTGAATGTCATGTTCCTTCGCCCTATGCGGAATTGGATCTTTCCGGTTCTGACATCAATCCTTGCATTGACATCTCTTAGGAATGGTCGCCCGAGAATAAGCGGAATTTCTTCTTGTGTATCGAGGACCACGAAATCCGAAAAGACATATGAGCCTTTGACATTCACCAAGAGATTTTCTACTATGCCCTCTGGATATTTGATCGATGAGTCGGCAAGTTGGACTGTCATCGTCGTCGGAGAGATAGCCGGATATCCTAACTCCTCAAACATAGCTTTGGGCATGAGGTTGACACTCACTCCGAGGTCACAAAGAGCATTCTTGATCTTTTGGTAGTAGATCGTGCATGTGATGCCCGGATATCCATTGTCTTTCTTGTGCAAGACTGCTGATTCGTCCCATGGGTCTTGGATTTGATGTATAAGCTTCCCTACATGGTTAGGTGCATACATCCTCCTAGATGGCTTACCCCATCTGGTGGATATAGCGCTAACATTCTCTCGGGTAGGCTCGGGTTGCCCCGGGATTCCACCCGACTCAGAAGAAGGTAAAGAAGCAGCAAGCTGAGCAAGTTGAGTTTCTATCATTTTATTAAAGCTTAGCTGATTCTTCATAGCGGTGGTGAAGGATTCTATGGTGGAATTTAAATTCTCAAGAACTTTCTCATTAGCGGCTAGCTTCTTGTTTAGATTTTCATTAATTCTAGCTTGGCCAAAGACAAGATCTTTAATGGAGGGCTGATTATTGAAATTGTTAGAATAGTTACCTCCATTTTGATTGTTGAATGGGAAGTTGGGCCTCAAGTTCCACCCTTGATTGTTGTAGTTGTTGTTGCGGAACTCGTTGTTGTTGTCATTGTTGATGAAGCTGGCTTCTTCCCTTGTCTCGGGACAATCATTGCCCGAATGACCCACATTACCGCAAACCTCGCACGTCATGCGAGCGTCCATAATCTTGGCGGCCTCCACATTGTTAGGTGCCTCCAATTTCTTCATGAGGAGGTCCATCTTGGCGGCGAGTATGTCGATTCCATCGACTTGGTGTACACCGCGGCTATGGGGTTGGAGACGATCTCCATCCCAACCTTGATTTGCCACCATCTTCTCGATCAATTTCTTAGCGGCTGGTACTTGTAGCGAGAAGAAGCCTCCTCCAGCGGCTGCATCTAGGTGCTCACGGGAAGTACGCTTGAGCCCGTGATAGAAGGTTTGAATTAAGAACCACCCGTGCATGCCATGGTGCGGGCACACGGTGATGTACTCCTGGAAGCGTTCCCATGCTTCCGGGATGCTCTCATCATTCTGCTACTGGAAGCCCGAAATTCTTGCGCGGAGGGCGTTGGTTTTGCCCACCGGAAAGAACTTTGCGAGAAATACCTTTGAGCACTTATCCCATGTGTTGATGGCATCTCGCTCCGCATAAAACCTTTGCTTCGCCTTCCCGAGCAATGAGAATGGGAATAGGCGAAGACAGATTGCATCATCCATCACTCCACGGATAGTGAAAGTCCTACACACCTCCAGAAAATGCTGGAGATGTGCATTGGCATCTTCATTAGGCTTGCCGGAGAACGGATTTGCTTGCACCATGTTGATCAACGCCGGCTTGAGTTCAAATTTTCCGTCTCCCACCGTCGTGGTTGGCCCGGTAGGGACATTGGTGTTGGAGGGAGCGGAAAACTCGCGGATCGTCCTCTCGGCCATTGGTGATGACGAGGTGTTGTCTACGGGATCGACGGTGTTCATCTCTTGATTCGAGAGAAACTCCTGAGGAATGAGGACACAGGGTCGCACTCTCCTCACAAGTGACTCCGGATTGTCGTTAAAGTTGGACGGTAGGTCGAAACCGGTCATGCACTACTCTGCGTACACGAGAGTAGAGCAAGGGTAAACCCACTTAAATAGCGGTTCACCGAACCTTGATAATTCTACCACAATGTTTAAACGATATCTTATGCCTATTGCCTCCCCGGCAACGACGCCAAAAATACTTGTTGACGCTCCTTAACCTCACTACTAAGGTTGCACTTACGGTGACGGCGCCAGGAATGCTCGAGACACTCGCAAGCGTCGCTACCGGGTTTACACCTCTAGTAACGGGGCAAGGGAGCGTCTTTTGGTAAAACACACGATCACAGAAAGGTCCGCAAGCGCACGGATTACCGTTGTAGCACTTCACCTGGTGGTATTCGGGTTATCGTATTTATATTTTCCCAAGGGAGGCACTACGGCAAAGATAATCGAATAAACGGTGGAGAAAGACAAGACTTGGTAAAGAGCTATAGCGTGGGTAACGAATAAAGATATTCGGGGATAACTTGACACACGCAAGGAGATCGTGATAAAAGACTAGAGAGGATCTAGTGAGCTGGGAGGACAACGAGACGAGAAAGGATCCTAACACAATCTATCTATTCTTGTCAACTCTTGACAAAGGACTAAGGCAAAGGATAACCAGGGCAAGCTAAACTCGACAAGCTCTTCTAGTGCTGCAAGGGCATGCAAAGCCGCGCTCTCAGACTGGGATGAGAAGGGAGAACGACGACGCGCTGAATCCTACCAGCCCGAACTAACGTGGTGGACTACAAAGCCCGTCCGGAGCTGTCACCTCCTTAGGGTACCACAACTATTCTGTTGAACGGGACACCAATCTAAGACTAAGGTAAGCTCTGAGCACCGCGCTCACAACGAACCAAAGAACCTTTCCCCGGGTACCACGAAGGAAGGTCTCTCTCTCCCGTGAACCACCGGAGATCAAGCGAAGAACGACCACAACACTATAGGGTTCAAGAGAGCTATGCTAACCAAGACTAAACTAACTTTAGTCTAAACCAAGAATAAAGCTTCTAGAGCAAAGTAAAGTTGAATGTAATTGACTCGAAAGGTAAGATAGAAAGATAACTTGAATTGTACTTGAGTCTAAACAAAGAAAGGATATACGAGTAGTACCGGAACTCCGAAGAAGACTCCTCCAGAACCCCGAGACTAGCTCGACTCGACTCTAACTCCCAAGCTACACTAATCCTACTCTAAGTGAACAAAAGAGGGAAATGGAGATGCTCCTGCGTTGTGTGTCCAATCCAGCGAGTGTGAGGTGCCTTTTATAGGCAAGGGAGGTCGGTTGAGCGTGTGGGACCAATATGTCAGGTGTGGCCAGATCAGGAGGTGCGGCCGGCCCTATGATCCACCGCCTCTCGCCTTGGACGCCCCTGATCACTGCTCCTGAGGTGGTTGTAGGTCGGTTTCGCCCGGCACGTCGGTTGATAGGTGCGGCCGGCTCACCTCCGTGCCGTGTGATACACCGCCTTCGCTCAGGGACGCCTAGGATCGCCTTGGAATTATGGTTGTGGCGGTTGAGCGACCGGACAAGTGGACCCATTGATCCTAGCCTCCACCTTTGGATCAAACCGACGTTCTTCAGTGAATCGTGCTCGTCCAAGTGTTGCTCGAGGGAGAGGAGGTGCTCTGGACCAGGCACAAGCTACGGGGCAGGGCCGGCCGCACCTGCCAGGACGGCCGCACCTGCAGGGCCGGCCGGACCAGGTGGTTCGGTCGTGCCTTGCTCATGTGGCACGTTGGTTCCAATTTCTCCCAAAATGTGTACCTGCCTATGAAATTCACAACACAACTCGTGGAACTTTATTAGTACTAAAAATGTGCATGAAACTTTCCATATACCCCTCTCGAACCCGAGGTTTTGACGGTCGAATCTTTGTTGTATGGACCGTCAACAGTCGCTCCGCTTAGGGCCGCTCGCCGGCCACCGCGCCCAGGACCGCTTGCCCCCGCTGGCCTGGCCGGCCGCCTTCCATCACACTCAGAGCAGCTCACCCCCGCTGGCCTGGCAGGGCTCCGACCGCCACGACCAGGGGCGCTTGCCCCTACCGGCCAGGAGCCATGGCGCGGTCCGCCACTGGAGCTTGGCCCCCGCCGCCCAGGGCCATGGCGAGGTCCGCCGCCACCGCTCGTGCCTCCTCCTCCTCCCCTCTGGCTGCCACTTCCTCGTGATTCGAGTCTGCATCTCCACCACGAGCGCACTCGCCTGGATGTCGACGGCATCTCACCTCTTCCAGCCATTCCTCCTCCGACTGCGCCCTCCGGCGACGCGCCTCCTCCAACGGCGCATCCGCATCGGAAATGTCTGTGGGTGGGCGGTTGGTCTCTCCCGCCTCTGCTTGCAAGTTTTAGGTCCTCACACACCAATTGGTAGATTTTGGTCCCGGGGAGTGCGTTTTAGGTCTGGACCTAAAATAGCAACTCATACAGGTCCTCTGCTGGAGCTGGTTTTTAGGCTGTTTTTAGGTCCCGGGGCAGTTTTTAGGTATAGCAACTCGATTTAGGTCCTCTGCTGGAGATGCTCTAAAAACTTAAATCAGGAATCCTGAGAAAAAACAAAATTATTTTTATACCCTTTCACCTCTTCTAGTACAGAAGGATGCGCCGTGGATCGTTGCGCATATATATTTATATCCTAAGTCTGGCTGTCAGCAGATTGATATGTCTTCAGTGCTGAAAAAGCTGAAAAAGCGAATTATGGGTTGGCTTGTTCTAGAAAGGGCCAGGAAGAAACAATGCGCCAGAATTTCGTACGTTCGGGAGGGTGACGCGAACACTCGCTTCTTCCACCTACGGGCGAATGGCCGACGCCAGAAAAACTTCATCCAACGTCTCAGAAATGGCAACGGCTGGTGTTTCAACCATGAGGAGAAAGGCCAAATCGTCCAGGAGCATTTCGACAACATCATGAGCGCTCTCGCACCCCGCACACGTGATTTTTCGTGGCCCGACCTGCAACTTCCCTCGGTCGACCTGTCTACACTGGACGTACCCTTCTTGGACGATGAGATTTGGAAAGCAATTAACCAGATGCCACAAGATAAAGCTCCGGGCCCTGACGGTTTTACGGGGCTTTTCTTCAAAAGTTGCTGGCCGATAATTCGTCATGACATTTCCGCGGCTATCAACTCGGTCTACAATGCCAGATGTCAAGACCTAAATCTCCTCAACAAAGCGAACATCATACTGCTCCCGAAAAAGGAGGGGGCCGAAGATATCCGCGATTTCTGACCGATAAGTCTAATTCACGCGATAGCAAAAATCATCACAAAGATCCTGGCCTTGCGACTGGCCCCTTTCATCAGACTTCTAATTTCCCCGTGCCAAAGCGCCTTCATCAAAAAATGAAGCATTCATGACAACTTCCTCTACATGAGGAACCTCACTCGCCGCTTCCATAGAAACAAGACACCAACCCTCCTGTTCAAACTGGATATTTCCAAGGATTTTGACTCCGTGCGATGGGACTATTTGCTCTCACTTTTACAGCAGAGAGGCTTCCCTCCAAGATGGCGAAGCTGGATTATGGCTTTGCTTACCACGTCCACCTCACACGTGATGCTCAATGGTGCGCCACTCGAGTCGATTCAGCATGGGCGGGGCCTGCGACAAGGGGACCCGTTGTCCCCACTGCTCTTCATTCTTGCCATCGACCCACTGCAGCGACTGCTACAAATTGCTATGGATCGGGGTCTCCTGAGTAAACTTAACAGACGAACCGCCAGATTCTGAGCTTCAATGTACGCGGACGATGCAGTCTTTTTCCTAAAGCCAACCAACTCTGATGTGACGAACCTTAAAGATCTCCTCCTTAATTTTGGTGCACTGACCGGCCTACAGACCAACCTCCAAAAGACAAGCGTCATGACTATTAGGTGCAACAGTATTGACATCGACTCCGTACTCGCGGATCTTCCTGTCACACACGCACATTTCCCTTTGAAGTACCTTGGCCTCCCACTGTCGCCAAATAGACTACGTAAGCTTGACTTCCAACCTTCGATCGACAAAGTAGCAGGCAAGTTGTCCACATGGAATGGAAGAAACCTTACTCAAGCTGGCAGAGTCAGCCTCACCAAGTCAGTGCTGTCCTCACAACCGGTTTACACCTTGACCGTCCTCAAACCCTCCAAAGAAACCTTGGAGGAGATCAACAAATTACGACGAAGATTCCTTTGGGCAGGCGACAAGGTGATCTCAGGCGGAAAATGTAAGATCAACTGGACTAAGACGACCCTTCCCAAGCAGCTTGGTGGCTTGGGGATCCTCAACTTGGAAAAGTTTGCAAGAGCCTTGCGGTTGCGCTGGCTGTGGCAGGAGTGGGTTTCCCCGGAGAAAGCTTGGGTCGGCACGGAGGTCCCCTGCGACGACACCGACAGGTTACTTTTCGCGGACTGCACGACTATCACCTTGGGGAGTGGCTTGAGGACCAGCTTCTGGTTTTCAGGGTGGGTTCAAGGACGAAGACCGAAGGATATCGCCCCACTGTTGTTCGATAAAACACAAAAAAAGAAACGCTTTGTCGTAGATGCCCTTCACGACAACAATTGGATCAGAGACCTGAACCTCCGAGTAGGCTTCACGACGGCACACTTGTGTGAATTCGTCACCTTGTGGAACCTTGTACAAGCAACAGAGCTCCAGACAGATCGAGAGGACAAAATCTCCTGGAAGCTGACGCGTAACGGGGAGTACACGACAGCTTCTGCTTATGCCGCCCAGTTCAGCGACTACACGGCGACACCGAGACTTCCTTCAATTTGGAAGGCGTGGGTTCCGCCTAAATGCAAAATTTTCGCCTGGCTCTTTTTTCAGAACAGGGTTTGGACCTCGGACAGGCTAGCAAGAAGGGATTGGGATCATAGCCCATCTTGCCCGCTCTGCAGAACGACTATGGAAACCGCGCACCACCTTATTTCTGGCTGCCGCTACACCCGACGGATTTGGACACAGGTGGCATCTTGGACAGGGCAACCCAACCTCAAATCGACAGAATGGATACAAAGTGCGACACCCTTAGAGTGGTGGGCCAACATCACTGCAACGCCCGACATTCCTTTTAAGGCCACCAGCAGCCTGGCACTCCTCGTGACATGGGAGATCTGGAAGGAGCGGAACGACCGAGTCTTCGACCACCATGAATCTTCGGTACCGACCATTTTAGCAAAGATTAGAAGTGAGTCATCCATTTGGATAGTTGCGGGTGCGAAGGGTTTGGCGACACTTTTAGCACGCGAGTAGTCGCTTTTGTATTGGCCGGCTAGCCGGTTTTGTGTTATCCCCTCTTTTTCAATGAAATAGGCACAAGCTCATGCCCGTTTGTTCAAAAATATTTATTCCAACAAAAATTATGAAGCAGGAGAAGGGCATTTGTGGATATTATTGCGTACTTCTTTCCCTACTATATCACATACATCTTTATCATTACTCCCACTATACTGAATAATGTAGAGCAAATGTTGATTTCTGTTTTCCGAGTTATTAAACCAGACGGTCTCTGTACAGGTACAAAATATGTTCATTTCTATCATTTTATGCTCATTTATTTTTCTAACACGCACCTGCTGTACAGGCACGGCGGAGCACGACGCCCTGTTTAATTTCTAAAATTTCACCAACTACTGAAAGGATCTTGATGTCGCCTAGAGGGGGTGAATAGACGTGACGACCAACTTAAACTTTTCGTCCCCGAAAAATTGAACTGTCAGGCGTCACCGGTCAGACCGGTCTCTGGCTCGGCTCAGCAGGTGGCACCGGTCAGACTGCTGCCCTCCACCGGTCAGACCGGTGAGCCACAGAGAACCTGGAAAAACAGTTTCAAGCTCATCTTGATTTTTAGCACCAACCAAACTTGGTGAGTGGCATTGGTAGATGATCACAAGCAAGGTAATGACCCCTGCACACACAAGTAGCACACCTAATGTAACACCCTAAAATTCCATCACCAAAATAATGTAAGCAACATGGTGTTTTAGTTTTTGTTTTCTAAGGAAATAAATAAATTATCAATTAAATTTGGCTCTAAAATATTTAAATATCACTTTTGAGTAATTTTAGAACCAATAAGCGTTTGTGCATCATAATTTGTTTGCATGACTTATGTGTGTTTGTGTGAAGTTTTAAAAAAGTTTTTAAAATGATTTTAGTCTTGAAAAGTTTTGAAAGTGTTTAAAGTTTGGAAAGAATTTGAAGTTTGAAAAGGTTTTGAAAAAGGTTTAAAAAAAAGAAGAAAAAAAAACCCAAACCCCCTTCACCCCTCTCCATTTCAGCCCGAGGCCCAGCCTCCCTTCCCCCTTTCTCCGTCGGCCCACCTCCTTCTTCCGGCCCATCTCCCCGCGCCAGCCCACTTCTCTCCTCCCCTCTCTTCTCCCACTGCCAACCCGGCCCCACTCGTCAGCGTCTCCCCCTTCCTTCAGCCGTTCCCCCCCCTCCTCTGCCTCGCGTCAGGCCGTGGCCGCCGGCCATCCCGGCGCCCCTCAGTCTTCCCCTCCTTCAATCCTAGTCATCAAGGGAGCAATTAAGCACCGGCCGTTTTCCCCTTCACTTCTCCTTCGGTTACCTCTTCACCATCAACCGCCCCCCCTTGAATGTCGTAACGGCCGCCGGTGCCTCCCCTACGGTCATCAATGGCCAATTGGCCCGGTTGATGCTCCCTCTCCTCCACCCTAGCCTATAAAAGCATGCTCGAGCCTTGCGCACCCTCCTTTCCGCAACCGTGCACGCCTCGCACCCTCTCCAACTTCGCGCACGCGCCGTCGCCGTTCGGTCTCCGCCACCGGGCCATTGCCGGCCGTGCAAGCCCTCGTCGCCGGTGAAGTGCCCCTGTCTCTCTCTCTCTCTCTTCTTCGCATACATCGCTCACTCGAGCCATCTCTGGTCCCAGGGCGTCTTCTCCCGTCACCGGCCGAGCCGTACCCGGAGCGCCGCCGTCGTCTTCAAGCTTCGGCCGTCGTTCTCGATCTTCCTCACCAACGTCCCCTCGTCGCCGGTGTGCACCTCCTCGGGTCCTCCTCGTCCTCGCTCGTCGTACGCGCTGCTCACTCGAGGACCCGGCGCCCCGGACACCCTTCTTCCCCGCCGACCGAGCCGCGCCCCTGTTCTTCCCCGGAGCGCCGCCCGAGTTGATCTCCGCCACCACCGCCACTTCTTCGCCAGCAGCACTTCCTCTCCGTCTCCGAGTGGTGAGCAATACCTCCCCGTCATCCCTTGTTTCGTGCACGTAGCATAGCTCTGGCGCCGGCACGCCGGCGAGGCCCGCGCCGCCCCCTTTCGGTGTAGGTCGTCACGGTCGCCGGAGCTGCCGTCTTTTTGGCCTTGATGTGTTCGCGAGCACCCCAGCTACGTTTTGAACCCGCGCATGCATGTTTTAAGGCCCCACAGCTCGATCTAGGGCCGCGTCGGCGAGCCTTCCGCCGTGCGCCGCCGCCTCCGGCGCGCTCGCCGCCGCGCTCCCGCATGCGGGCCACCCTGGCCATCCGATCGCCAGCGGGCGGTCCAGATTAGATCGGGGTGTAACCCCTTAGCCCGGTCCACCGTGCACCCGTGGACCAGGTCCACAGCGCCGGTCCACGGCCGCGTCAGCGCCGCGTCAGCCGCTCGCCCAATCACAGCGCGCCGCGTGGCACCACCTCAGCACATCCGCCCCTGTCAGCCGCTGTTTTGCGGAAAAGCCCCTGAGTTTCCTTCTTTTCACAAGCCGGTCCTTCCACCTATTAGAATCCTTACACATAAGTCCCTGTTTTTATGATCTAGCCCCTGGTTTTCCTAGATTCCTTCACCAGAGGCCCTTTTCATCACTTTTTGCATATAAACCCCTCTGTTTATATGTATAATTATGTTTTAGCCCCTGGTTTCTTGCAGATAAGCCCTTGGAAGCCCTGTTTCTTCACAGAAAAGCCTCTGAATCTTGTTTTAGCCGTATCTTTTCCGTCTTTTATCCGTTTTAAGCGTTCTTCGTGTCCACGCGACCGTCTTTTCTAGCCCGTCAGTTTTAGAACCTTGTTTTGGCCGTATCTTTTGAGTTTTAGCTCCGTTTCCACCGTTTCAAGTTGCGTTAGGTTCATATCAACTCAAACTACGTGTTAGGACCAATGTTGAACATGTTCTTTGTTTTATGATTTATTTAAATATTAAATATGATTAAATCCTTATATACATATGCTTTTCTAATTAAAATCTAATTAGAAGTTTAACACGTGTTTTCATAAGAAAGTTAATATGAATAATACTAGTTAAATAATTCTTTCAATTAAAAGATAATTAGATATATACCTTGGTTTTCATAATCAAACTTAATTTGATTAATGTTTATGCAATTTGCCTTCTAAATAAAAGCAACATAGGTTATATCTCGAGTTTTCATAATTAAATGTTAATTTGATTAATATGAATATAAATGTATTTTTAAGTTATAATTTGTTTAGTACAACTCGAAATATAAAGATGAACGCCTAGATGCTTTTACATGCTTCTTTTAAATTAAATGTTTAATTTGCATAAATCATACTTGAATATTTATAAATAAAATTGGACTAGTTTTACATCGTCTTTTAAATACAAATATAACTTGCTTAATTATAAATAGGGTATTTCTCTGAAATAACCTATGCACATCTTTATTCAATTAAAATATACCAAGCACATAGCTAGCTCTTGTATGTGATCATCCAAAGCTCCCGATAGTTCCTAGTGCTTTTGTGTTTGCGTTCCTAGAGCTAAACCTTGTTCTCTTTTTAAGCTTTTCATGCTTGGTGTGTTGTTTTGTTTATTGTATGCTTTCTTGTGTGCTCGTAGACATCGTGCCAGTTTCAAGTGAGCAGCCAGTTGAAGTGGATCAAGAGCAAGTTTTTGAAGAAGAACCCCAGTGTTTAAGCAAGGAAGGCAAGTGGACTTCTCCCCCTGCATAATCTATTTTTGTCCCACACAACTTGCATGATAACTAAGTTTACTTTTAATTGTTGTATTACATAAACTTGATGGGAAATCACCTTTTTAAGGACATGACTAGAATTTTACCCTCATCACCTTGAACAACCCTTTTAAATAAATGTTTTGGGTAGAAATGCTTAGTTGCTATAACTTGGGATGGTTAAAATGAATCTTTTACAATATGATGAATGTTGATCATGATATCTTTGGTGATATATATGTGTGTGCTTATGGTTAATAACAAGATCATATGGTTTAATCGGAACATGGAGAACCACCCAGGAAAACAGTGCAACCACAGTCCATATGGCTCTGGCTTAGCCAATTAATTAGGTGTGTGATTGTACTGGTGACCTTATCCGAAAGGAACACAGGGGGCTCGGGGTTGCAGGGGTATAGCCCGGTCCTCTTGGCCGCAGCCTTTGCTAAGGTGCTGTCCACTAGGGAGGGTTATGGTCCGCTCTGCTGCTGTAACTGTCGCGGGTTGTTGGTCTTCTGCATACCTTTGTAAAGGCTTCGTAGCGTCCCTATGCAATCACACCTCGGAAGTGTGGTATTGTGCCTGATCAGCACATGCATGGTTGGGTTCAAAGTTCTTCGGAACTTTTACGCGAGCTGTGGTGAAAGTGTACAACCTCTGCAGAGTGTAAAACTGATTGATCAGCCGTGCTCACGGTCAAGAGCGGCCTGGACCCTCACATGATAATCAAACATAAAGATGGAATTAAATTGTGGTTTTCATATGGTTTTGAGATGAGATGCATTTGGTTTTCTTTGGAAAATCAGGTGTGACACCTAAGTAGATCGAAGCGGAAGCAAATCAAATATACTAGAAAACAACTTAGAGAGGCAAACCACAAAGAGATGCAATAATTTGTTTCCCGAAGTTCACCTCCCACTAAGGGAAGGCTACGTCTCCGTTGAGGAGCTTGTAAGGGAACTTTCCCACAACAAGCCAAGTCTCTTTCAACCACTTTCCTCCTTTCCACTAAGGCGATCTTTTCACGAAGAGGCAAGATCACATCCCTCACAAACTTCCCGCTACTCACCACAACCTTGGGAGCTAGCCGGCAACGCCTAGCCGTTTAGGAGACAAACCTCCAAGAGTAACAAATGCTTCAAGCTTGTAGACGCGAAATCGAAGTGCTCAAGCTATGGGAATGCTCTTGTTAGCTCACAAAGACGCTCTTGAGCTCACTCTCTCAACCCAACACAAAGGATATGGCTTGAATCCACAAATCTCACAATGAGAGGTTGGGGAGAGCCACTAAGGCTTAGGGCTTGCAAGAATTGGCTTAGGAGCTCAGCAAAGTCACCAAGAACAGCAACCCTCCACTATAGGAGGCTTGGGGTATTTATACCCCTCAAAGGAGAAAATTAGCCGTTAGCTGTCGGGCGGCACCGGTCCGGTGCCCCACACCGGTCAGACCGGTGTTCGAAAAACTAGCCATTGGGCTAGCGGCACCGGTCAGACCGGTGCCCCTGACCGGTCAGGCCCGAGGCACCCCAAAACCCTTTCTATGACTCTAACACTTCACCAAAGAGATGAAGTGGCTCAGGTTAGGTTAGAAGGGTTTGTTAGCACACTCTAAGCCTATCAAGGCTGCCTATCAAGGCTAGGTCTCACTTAGGTCAACTAATGAGCACTTTGACTTTGGTCAACTCACTAATGTTGCATCTTTCTTGATAGTACGACATGCCTATACTTAAGATTAAATAAAAACACTGTGACAACCTCTTGAGCTTGAATGTCTTCAATCTTGCCATACTTGAACAATATGCACTTAAGGGCTTTCAACTTAGCTTATGTCTTAAGCATGTACATACTTGAGTTAGGACTTAGGATCTTTCCATCTAGCATAACAATGCACACTTGGATCCACAAGTCACTCCATATTGTCAATCATAACATGTAGATGAGTTGCATTGCTTCCCTCGGTTAAGGCTTGGATATGATACTTCGAGATCCCACGGATACTAGAACTTCACCTTAGCAAAACACTAATGGCGGCTTAGCTAGGACCCCAAAGATTGCTTAGTCCCTCGCCCTAGACATCTCGGTTGATCTCTTCATCACTTACCCAATCAACGTTGAGTTTCACTTTGCTTCATCCACAATTAATATCCATTTGAAATCCCGCTTCAAATGTTTGTTCTTGATTGACAATTAATATGCAAGCTTGCAATTAAGGACCATAAAGTCTACACTCATCCTTGTGTCCTCTTTCAGTTATCACATGAAGCCTTGCATTCGATTTAGAGAGAATTATCATCTTCTCTTTCTATGATCCTTGTACTTTAACCAAGCTACCATATTTACCAGAGACCATGAATTGACCTTCTCAAAATATCGCCAGTATTTATCTTCCTTTGTTGCTTGATATTTGTCACTATGCCTTAGGATCACTCATATATTTGTCTTCTCCAATGTATAATATCCATTCACCAATAAATATTCTAACAATAACTCATGAATATATAATTAAAACTTGCTCATAATCTTAGACAAATATGTTAGACCTTTAATCGCTTTGTCATTCAATTCACCAAAATCCACTTAGGGGCCTAGATGCACTTTCAACTGCTCGTCACATCAATTTTCGGATACTAATTAGAAGTATTAAATGTAGATTAAAGACAAAACCCATTCCACAACCCCTACCTTAATTTTCGAGACGAATCTAACGAGACTAATTATGTCATGATTAGACAACGTCATGCTACAGTATTCAGTATCTAATGACGGATTAATTAGACTTAATGGATTCGTCTCGCAATTTCCGGTCCATTTGTGTAATTATTTTTGTAGTTAGTTTACGTTTAATACTCCTAATAAACATTGAAAGAGGACCCAAAAGTTTCACCTCACAAACTAAACGGCACCGCGCAAAGCTTTTGATTTCCTTGGCGGTAGTCGAGCATGACTTTGGTGAGATTTGGAACACGCCGTAAAGCACTCTCGCCTAGTCGGTAGTCGCCGTCGCCGATTTGAGCGACCACCGCCCTTGCAAACCATGTCGGATTCCTCGCGTCAGTAAGCAGGGACGCGGATGAGCAAGGTTTGCAAACGGCAGAAATCACGAGCTACAGGAATCATAATCATTTCACCATTGCAAACGCCATGAAGACGGAAAATACATACGAGCTGTGCTGACCCATGTCACACCATTTTCCATTCGGCTGCATGCCGCAGAGTGTCAAAAGCATAGCACCATCAACGTATGCCTGTGTCAGTTGGAACAACTGTGGCCCAAGCGCAACCATGACACCATAATGAGCCCCTTAACCTCTACAGTAAAGTGGATAGTTTGCCATCTACGAAAATGCCTACAAATAAAGGCCACCACGACTCCTAGTAGCTTCAACCATAATGAGCCCCTTAACCTCAACTGTAAAGTGTATAGTTTGCCATCTACAAAAACACCTACACATAAAGGCCACCATGACTACTATCTTGGTCATGACACCAGTTTCTCTCCATCCCTGCCGCACACTATCTTGGTCATCACACCAGTTTCTCTCCATCCCTGTTGCACCACCATCCCCTTCTCCTTGATGCAGCTAGGCCCCACCTGTGACTGCAATGAGTGAATAAGCAATCACATTCACGACTTGGTTGTCATATTATGTTGTTCTACTGGTAGATGTGCTATGTGAATGAGGGAGGGTAGAAGGGATACTTGCGTACCTATTTGTTAAAAAATGATCCACTGCATGCAGACCGATCAAGACAACGCAAGGGCCAGCAGCAACCTTGGCAATAAAGTACTGGGTGCCCCTTATTTTGGCACTGCAATTTCAATAAGGATTAGCATGAGATTTATCACCATCAGAATTTAATCTATGATAGAATTTTTTTTAAGAGACTTACTTCAAGATGTTGTTCAGCTCCTCGTGATAAGCCTTCCTTTTGTCCAGCTCACCATCATGTTTCGCAGCTCGCTTGTTACATTCAAGCTCCATGAATTGCGCATGCTTACCAGCCCCAATGTTGTACCTGTTGATGCTCCTCTGCAGTGACGCAAATTGCTTGTCAATGTGAACCCTGTGGGATTTCAGCATTGAGTCACACTCCTGGAGTGCCCTGTTCACTTCATCTTCAACAAGCATCAGGCACCCTGTATATATTAAAGAGGCTTGAGCAAGCACATTGGGACAGTTATCAAAGCAAATATGGCACAAAAACTTCCAAAATAATCTGCCACATTATAGCTGCAACTACACACTCAAGAAAAGGTGACATATTAGTTCTCACCCAAAATAGACACTCATCATCTACCCATCTTCTATTCAAATTTTAGTTGGAACTTTGTTCTTAGACAACAACCACAAAAAGATATAAAACTGGGGGTATGCATTTTTCAAAGTGTAGGTACATAAACAGGGGATAACAACATGATACATCTATGAATTAATCACCCTATACACATAATGAGCGGAGAGCACTCCTGTTGAATTAAACTGCTAAATCAAGTTATCATCCTCATCAGATTTCTAAATAATAGAAAATGTGTACGTAACTTCCTCCAACAAAAGCAACAATCTACCATCTAAACATCATCCGCAAGTAAACTTTTGCACCAGCACAGGATCCGCAATAGTATCCAACTTTTCATTTATAGTTATGTACAACTGCAGAAATGAAATGTGCACCAAAAACTATACAATACAATATAACAAAAAAGACCTACATTGCCGCATTTAAAATCTACAAACTAGTGTACACAAGACATGGTCCAACAAGTAAGCTTGCAAATTTACGAGCACTATGGCAAGCAGTGATTCAAGAGCAGGGTCATGGGAAAAGCTACCTCTTCAGTCATAGTGCCAGTCGCGGAGCGATCATCTTTCTCACTCTTGACATCATTCTGTTCACATGGAATTAATAAATCAGAACATGTTCTTCCAAAAGCATAGTTAAATCCGATCTTATCTAAGTGCACTATTTCATCCACTACTATGACCATGTTTGCTTCGAGTCCTAACCCAGGCAGCTGCTCCAAGGAAGCAATCCTCAGTTCCTGATCCCAGGCCAACGAAATTGGACAGCCTGAGCATGCTGATGGCAAGCCAGAAGCAAACAAGCCACGGGCCTTGCTAAGTTCAGTTATGAACAACAATGGAAGACGAACATAAGTGTAGAGTGAGTTGATTTTTGTCTATTGTAGTGCCGATCAAGAAGTAAACTGTGAATGTGAGTAGATTTTTTACATTGCAATCTATAATTTGGGAACAGATCCTACACCTACCATGATGTGTGCTTCGTAGCTACCTAAGCAAATGACATCAGGAAACGAGCTGCAAGCAGGAACAGTCTCGCGAGAGTGATTGCATCAGCGACAGCATGGTGGGGGTTGGGGTACCTTCTTGACAACGTCCGCCGCCGCCGCCTTGGCCGCGTCAGCCGCCGCCTTCTCAGCCGCGTCCGCTGTATTGGATAACGTTGTTCTCCACCTTGACAGAGTCCACAACAGCCACGATGCCACAACGGCCACGACAGGCATGCGCTTCAGGGGATTCGGTCTTCCATCGCATGCGCCTCTCCTTAGTTGTAGGATCTCCTTCTTTGTTGCTCCTTCTGACTCACGGCTGATCTCTGGCTCGCCGCTCCTGTAAACATCACCATGTATTGTACGGCCTATAAAAGTCTCATGTAAATAGAACACGATCAAGTCGATTGCCCTTTCTGCATGGTAATCAGAGCATTCTGATCTTGCGCCTTCACTTTCCCTTTATCATTTTTTTCCGCTGTGCATCACCATGAGCGACACCCAAAGCTCGGTGACCACCTCCACCGCTGCCGCTCTCAGTTCTGACTCCACAGCCGCCCTCATCTCTGAGATTGCTAGCACCGCCACCTCCGCAGCTTCTTCTTCTCATTCCAGCTCCAACCATGGCGTAAACATCAAGAGTCTTGTCCCAATTACTCTTGATATGCAATCCAATTCCTTCCGCTGTTGGCGCAATCTCTTTCGGATTGTTCTCGGGCGTTTCGACCTCCGCTCCCACATCGACACCAACAACCCGCGTCCCAATGATGCCGCCTGGCTTCAAGCTGATCTCACCGTCCTCATGTGGCTCCACGCCACTCTTGCCGATGACCTCATGGACATGGTCATGGAGGAGCACCCGACGACCTACTCCGTGTGGAAGCAGATCAACGACTTCTTCAACACCAACAAAACCAGTCGTGCCGTGCATCTAGAGGTTGAGTTCCACAGCCTCCAACAAGGCGATCTGCCTGCCTCTGCCTATTGTCATTGCCTCAAGACTCTCTTCGACGGCCTCGCTGACTGCGATCAACCTCTTCGTCCACGTGCGCTCGTCCATCAGCTCATCGCCGGCCTCAACCCTCGGTACCACACGCTAAAGACTCTTCTCCCGACGCTTCCTCAGATTTCGTCGTTCATCAAGGTGCGCACCATGCTCCTCACCGAAGAGGCGTCTCAGGACAAAAACAAGCCACCGACGACCACTGACACCACCCTTGTCGCGTCCGATGGCGGCTCTTCTTCCGGCAAGCAATCTGGTGCTCGTGAGGACTCAAGTGATCGTGGCGGCTCCACCACCTCCGGCGGGCGCGGGAACGGCGGTCGTCCCAACGGCAATGGCAGCCGCAGTGGCAGTCGCGGACGCGGTCGCGGCTACTACAACAACGGGAACGGCTCCAACAACAACCATGGGCGCCAGTAGCAGCAGCCCAACTGGTCGGCCTTCTTCCTTCCCTGGGGCGCGCCATGGCGTGCATCGTGGACAGGAGCCACTGGTCCCAACGTTCTCGCACGTCCACCTCATCAGGCGAAAAACACCATGTCCCAGCCAATCACTACTTCAACACCATCTACATGACTACATGGGACAACAACGGTCTCATGCACGCCCTGTACTCCGCATCTCTCTAGCACCCTACCACCGGTGAATGGTTCATGGACACCGGCACTAGCACCCATATGACTGGTGATCAAGGTAACTTGCCCTCGTATTGTCCTTCGTCATCGCATAATTCATCTCATATTATTGTTGGCAATGGATCTACCCTTCCTGTTCATGTCATAGGCACAACCACCATCCGCACACCACACACTCAATTTGTTCTTTCCAATGTTCTGCACACCCCACAACTCATCAAAAATCTTGTTTCCGTTCGCAAATTTACACGAGATAATGCTTCAGCTGTTGAATTTGATCCTCTTGGTTTCTCTGTTAAGGATCTGCAAACCAGGAAAGAAATAATGAGGTCCAGTAGTGGTGGTGATCTTTACTCCTTCGGCTCCAAAAGGATCTCAGCTCCCATTGCCCTGACAGCCAGCTCGTCAAGCTCCAATTCTATTTTGTGGCATAGGCGCCTTGGTCATCCAGGCCATCAGTCATTAGCACATTTGCTTTCTGAATTTTCCCTTCCTTGTAATCATAAAGCCTCGCTCTCTGATATTTGTGATGCATGTCAAAGAGGGCGACATGTGCGCCTACCATTTGCCACCTCCTTTTCTGTTACATATTTTCCTTTCCAAATAATACATTGTGATCTTTGGACCTCTCCCATTGTGAGCTTCACTGGCTACAAATACTATCTTGTGTTGCTTGATGATTTCACTCGCTGCACTTGGACATTTCCTTTACGAAATAAATCTGATGCCACATCCACAATTATTCATTTTTACGCACATGTTCTCAATCAATTTCACCAATCTATTCAGTGCCTCCAGTGTGACAATGGTGGTGAATTTGTGAACAGTGAACTTCATGATTTCTTTCTCTCTTGTGGCATCACTTATCGTCTTTCATGCCCATACACCTCATCCCAAAATGGCAAAGTAGAAAGATCCATTCGCACTACAAATGACATTCTTCGCACACTTTTATTTCAAGCCCACATGCCTCCATCCTACTGGGTTGAGGCTCTCCGTACAGCCACTTATCTTCTTAATCGCCGGCGATGCAAACCTATCAATTTTCTCACCCCATACCAAGCACTCTTTAACCAACCTCTAGATTACTCCCACTTGAGAGTTTCTGGATGTCTATGCTATCCAAATCTCCTTCCTACCACACCTCACAAATTGGCTCCACGTTCTAGCAGATGCGTGTTTCTCGGGTACTCATCTGAACACAAAGGGTACCGGTGCCAAGACTTGGATTCTAAAAGGATCATTGTTTCCCGACATGTTGTTTTTGATGAACAATCTTTTCCCTTCGAGACACCACAACTCGCCATCCCTCCATCCGCAGAAAATCCAGGCGTATCAACCTGGGATCTGCTGCCTTCCCCGCCGCCAGCTACCTCGTCCAGATCGAGCGACGCAAATCCCACCGCAGCCAACCAGACTCTGTCGTGTTCGCCTCCAGGGGGCCACATGTTTCCCCCGGCCCAGCAGCCACACCCTCCCGCACCAATCTCCCGCCGCCACCCGAGCCTCCAGTTCCCTCACCCAGATCCTCACCAGCGCCTGCACCACCAGAACCCAACCCGCGCCGGACACCTGTCCCGCAATCCACCTCGTGCTCTCCGCCGGCGCCTTCCACGCGCTCCACGGCCCTACCGCGCTACATGCACCCCACCAAATCCACACAACATCATATACAGACATGAGCTAAAGCTGGCATCACCGTTCCTAAGCGCTATTTTAATCTTTCTGCCACATCACCTATTTCTCCCATTCCACAGACATACAAAATAGCTCTCAATGATCCCAATTGGCACAATGCTATGACTGATGAATATAACGCTTTGATGAGGAACAATACTTGGTGTCTTGTCCCTAAGCCTGCAGGTGCAAATGTGATTAGCGGGAAGTGGATCTATCGCATCAAGTACAACCTGGACGGAACCCTCTCACGATACAAAGCGAGATGGGTGGTGCGTGGCTGCTCACAGCAGTCTGGTGTGGATTTTGGCGAAACATTCAGCCCCGTCATCAAACCGGCAACAATACGGACCGTGTTGAGCATTGCCACTTCCAATTCTTTGCCCATTCATCAATTGGATGTCAAGAACACCTTCCTTCACGGTACTCTCTCTGAAACTGTATACTGTGCTTAGCCTTCTGGTTTTGTTGATGCGTCCAAGCCTAAACATGTCTACAAATTGAACAGGTCCCTTTACGGTCTTAAACAAGCACCTCGAACCTGGTTTTTACGGTTCAAAACATTTCTTCTGACCCTTGGGTTCCATGCATCAAAGGCCGACTCCTCGCTGTTTATTCTCCATACACCCACGGCAACCTCATACATCCTACTTTATGTGGATGACATTATTCTAACAGCCAGCACATCCCACCTCCTCAATTCCATAATCACCAAACTTCGCAGCGAGTTTGCAATGACTGACCTTGGTCCTTTATCTCATTTTTTGGGCATTCATGTTACACCAACCGCATCTGGTCTTTTTCTCAGCCAAGAACAGTATGTTCATGACCTCCTTGTTCGGGCCAACATGCTGCATTGCAACCCTTGCACCACTCCCATAGACACCAAACCCAAAGTATCCTCTGCCGTGGGCAAACCAGTTGCTAATTCCACTGAATTTCGGAGTCTGTCAGGTGCCTTACAATATTTAACCATCACACGACCGGACATAGCATATGCAGTCCAACAGATTTGCTTGTTCATGCATGCTCCCAAGGAACCCCATTTACAACTCTTGAAACGGGTGTTGCGGTATCTCAAAGGAACCATGTCCCACGGGTCACAGATTGTGAAATCAACTTCAGCTTCCATCACTGCCTATTCCGATGCCGATTGGGCAGGTTGTCCAGACACTAGAAGGTCAACGTCCGGATATTGTGTACTTTGGTGACAATTTAGTGGCCTGGTCTTCTAAGAGGAAGCACACACTGTCTCTCGTTCAAGTGCGGAAGCTGAATATCAGGCCATTGCACATGCAGTTTCAGAAACATGTTGGCTTCGCCAGTTACTTCATGAGCTTCGCCACCCTCCTGATCGTGCCACCATTGTGTATTGTAATAATGTTAGTGCTCAATATCTAGCCACCAATCCTGTCCAACATCAGAGGACAAAGCATGTGGAAATCGATCTCCATTTTGTGCATGATAAGGTGGCCCTCGGTGAAGTTAAAGTACAGCATGTTCCTTCAACATCACAGTTTGCAGATATTTTTAAAAAGGGGCTACCAAGAGTTCTTCATGATGATTTTCGTCGCAGCCTGAACGTTGCACCGCGTCCAGGCTGAGGGGGGCTATTGGATAACGTTGTTCTCCACCTTGACAGAGTCCACAACGGCCACGACGGGCATGCGCTCCAGGGGATTCGATCTTCCATCGCATGCGCCTCTCCTTAGTTGTAGGATTTCCTTCTTTGTAGCTCCTTCTGACTCGCGGCTGATCTCTGGCTCGCCGCTCCTGTAACATCACCATGTATTGTACTGCCTATAAAAGGCTCCTGTAAATGGAACACGATCAAGGCGAATGCCCTTTCTGCACGCGCTGCCACTGCCGCTGACTTGGCCACGTCCACCGCCGCCGTCGCCGCCTTCTCTGCCTGCTCCAGGGCCGCCGTCGTCTTCGCCGCGTTCGCCGCCACAGCGCGAGTCAGATCCGGCGCACGCGAAATCCAAAATTGGAGAGAGTTGTGAGGTTAGGGTTTACCAGGGCTTTGAGCTCCTCCTCGGTCCGGCGGCTCCCGTCGCTGAGAAGACGATGCCAACCTGTAGCGGTGGTCAAGGTGGAGGGCAAGCGGGGTGGTAGCGATACGAGGGTCCTCCGTAGAGCCATCGCCCCCCGCGGTTCGGCTCTCAGAGGAAGGGGCGCTGGGAGGAGAAGTGAGTGGAGGCGTGGAGCGAGCGAGGGAGGGAGTAGAAAGCGAGTGGGTGTGGGGCCTATCTCTCGAACTTTTTTTAGGGGTAAAATGGGGTCTCGAATTTTTTTAAGGAGGTAAAACGGGGTCTCGAATATTCGCTGCTCTCCAACTTCATGGGCCGGCCAAACCAACCAGATATTCTGTACACACAAAATTCTTTCGATTCCGAAGATTTCATCATCTTTTTTCGATTTCACGAATTTCCTTTTTTTCCCCTTCTCCAGACAAACTGAACGGATAGGGCAATGATTGCTCGATTCATCCTCAAGGTAAGAGAGATAAATGACAGGGCAGTGATTGTCCGTAGATGGTTTGGTGAAGGAAAAGGGGAAAAGGAAATTCCGAAAATCAAGTACGGGGGTGGACTGATGACTTCATGGACAAGCCTCCTGAAGAAGCATTCATATAAACACTCCTACAGTAAAAAAAGGATGAGCTTGATGGATAATATCGAGAAGGTATGTGTTTGGCTTATTATTTACCATCCAGATAGAGAGGTGTCATGCTGTTGACAAGCAAATTTTGCACAAATGAATCTATGAACTCTGCTTTACCATATGCCTATACTTTCTCTATTCTGATAAGATGACATGGCATATTTAGAGACAATAACACAACTAGCTTCCTTTTGTCTTTGAGCAACCAGTCACAATAGGGAAACTTTATCGATAGAGTGGGGTTGACATACAATGTAAAACCTTCTCATAGTGTGGCAGTCACATATACCTACAGCTTGGTAGAAACAATGTTTTCTTAATTATTTGAGTTGGGATATGTCACTCTACACAAATAATCACATGAGATGAAGTCTATGAACATCTGGTGGCTTTACTAGGAACAACTTGAACAAGTAATGAACACATAGTGGTGTCACTAGGTACAATTTGAACAGGCAGTGGCTGAATCTTGTCCTCTTATCTTAGACTTGAGCACTGTTGTTGTTGACAAATTATTACTAGGAATTATTTTTGGAAGGTTTGTGCTCGGCTTAATAATTACCATCCAGATAGGTATCATGGGCATGCATTTCACTGCTAACAAACAAATGCTTTGCACAAATTAAGCTTTGAACCCTGCTGTGCTATATGCTTACAATCTCTGGGTTATGTGTTGAAAAATGACATATATAGAGACACTATCATATTGTTTTGAGCACAATTCCTTCTTTTTGTGTTTTAGCAACCAGTTGCTTTATGAAAGCCTTCTCAATAGCTAGGGGATCACAGATACATGCAGCTTGGTAGGAACAATGTGTTTTTGAAGTTTCTGTAGGATAAATTTATGTGTGCTAAATCTGACTTGCCTGTACATAAATAAGTACATATTTTTTTTGAAGCAATTCATGAACACTGGGTGGATACATTCGGTACAATTTATAAACAAGTAATGGACCATCTACTATTGTCACTAGGTACGGCTTGAAGGTAATAGCAGAATCTGTTTAGAGTTTGGATCAGGACATGCCAATGTTGTTGTTGACAAATGATTAGTGGCGACCTGTTCATTGTTCCATCTAGAAATTTGTTTTGGAAGGTTGCCTACTTTTTATCCCTTAAGCCATCCACCTGCCAGTATGGCAAGTATTTTGGGACATAGCTGCAGACTATAGTGGGTCAACAATCCATCTCTAGTGTTCATTGCAATTTGCCTTCAGCAGGAGATTAAGTGCTGCAATAAATAGTCACAACTTCATATATTTAAACTTAATCAGAAGTTCTAGCTTTAATGTTTGGGCCATTCTTATGAGTCTCTGACTGTGCTGGGACAGATATTGGATCGTGGTGAGAAGATTGAGCTTTTGGTGGGCAAGACTGGGACCTTACAATCACAGGTAGTTATGTGTCTTTTGCATGGGAAATGTCCATGGTTGATTTTGACTGATAACCTTTTTTTGGTTAAATTTGGCACAGGCTGACAGCTTCCACAGGCATGGCAGACAGAGAGCTGAGGCGAAAGATGCGGCTTCAGAACCTGAGGATCAAGCTGATGGTTGGTGGAGTCATCGCGGTTCTGATTCTCATCCTTTGGCTGATGATCTGCAGGGGATTCAAATGCTAGAGCACTCGGTGTTCTCTCTCTCTCTCTCTCTCTCTCTCTCTCTCTTCTTTTAAAAGTGCTCAATGTGTTTGCCGTTTTTCACATGCATGGAATGGCCACAAGATCGTGTTTCGTATCGTTTAGTGGATGTTAATCCCGTGCAGTTCTTGCCGCGTTACATATGATAAATTGTAGGCAGCTGGAGTACCCGTGATGACTTTGTGGGAGAAGGGGATATGAGACTATGACCAGACCTCTATATTATGTACTGGTGCCAATAATCTACTATAAATGCAGAGCTCTCTTTGATGTGTCTCAAGGCTCAAAGCTGTGTTTTTCTGCATCTACCTGCTTGCGCTTCTGCATCGGCTAGTACCTAGTAATGCGTTTTGCCAGCTGGTACTGCATGTCCAATTTTGCGATGATGTGTACTAGCCACTCGATGAAGTTTATTTCTATAGTCCTGGATGGATGAACTGAAATTTTTGCGATGATGTGTACTAGCTGAAGATGATTTGAGCGAGTAAAAAGTTTGTTACCATGTCAGACAAAAAGGCTGAAACAATCAAAGAACAACTTTAACTTTTTTTTTTGGGAAGCTGCACTAATAACGTACACCGCTTGAAGTATAGCCTTTGTACAAACAAATGCAAAAGGACGTTAGTATAGCCTTTGTACAAACAAATGCAAAAGGACGTTCTGATCGCTGCATGTCTCCGTTAAGGCGTTAACTCAATGGGTCACAGATTCCTCAAAAAAAAAAAAAAAAAAAAGGTCACAGCACAGACAGTAGTATAGGTAGAGAGGTTCAGCCGTGCAGGGTGGCAGCGGGCTCGTGGACGGGCGCTGGGCGCACCAGAGTTGAGAATAAGCATGTACAATACATTTCCCAAATAATAATGTTTAAACAATAAAGGTGTTTGGTCTAGTGGTATGATTCTCGCTCACCCCCGATTTCTTTGGTTTTTTTTTTTTGCTTTTTTTTTCAGATTCCTGAAACATGTGTCTGATAAACTAATCTTGTCAATTTGAGCACACATGATCGTGGGTTTTTATATCACATAGAAGATACGGTATGGAAACCTTGAAAGGTCTGCACGGTATGGAAACCTTGAAAGGTCTGCACGACAACCAAATACAATAAACACAAATTATTGTCCAACAAAAAAGGCACCCTCCGGACTTCTTGCTCTCCTTTTGGTTGCTTGTGTCTGCCATCTAAAATAGACTGCCGATCCTTTTCAATCCTCGGTTTTCGCCTTTTCTAGCTTCTGTAATGGACAACAGTAGAAGTTACCATGCAGCCCAGAATGTGCATAGCAAGAATACAGCAAACATCAGAGTACAACCCGTCTTTGAAATAGGAATAAAGGCAAGGTGCTACAACAGGAGTTCAGAGTATACATTTAGAGAATGCAAGCCTTAACTTAATTAAGATAACCCAAAATTATTACCCAGATTCCACACTAATATAAATGCATAATGTTAATCTAGCACCCATGGGTTTAGCTTTAGCAAACACCAAGGCAAGTATTTCGCATTACCCAATAATTTATTTGAATGCTATGCTAGAGTTAAATAGTTAAATAGAGAGCTTGATATCCCAATATCAGAACAGGGAATGTTACCCGGTGTTTATATTTGTCAAGAACAACAATTTCTTTGTTAACAAGCTGAAACCGTACCCAGCATATAGCATGACTTCTGCATTCCATAACTGATCAATCACACTGAGGTTTACCTATGCTAATATCACTAAACAGGGACTTGTGAATCCTATATGGACAATTCCTTTTCTAAGCTCCAGAGAAATGCAAGCATATGGTCCCCAAAATTTCATGATCACTTCAAATAAAAAGTGCATCAAGTGCTCAATGAACCAAAAATTTATATATTCCAAATAAGTTGTCGCCTAAAATCAGGCACATAGTCACATAATTCGGGGTCGCTGCCGCGTTCCTCGACCCGGGTTCATTGTACCAAATCGTGGGTCGGGGTCAAGTGGGGTCATCGTCCCATTCATGCATGGGTCATCGATCCACAACAGCAGGGTCACAACATGGATCAAGTAGGTTGTATTGAGCAAAAGGGGAGGGAAGATGACAAAGAGTGCCATTGTTAAGATAATGGACTTACAATACGAGCAATAATGGGCTTGGTGATCCATCATAAGCAACCTAGATCAGATTTTTCTTGATATTCTTTTCCTATTTACTAGGTTGAATAGAACTTCTGTATCATAGTCATAGTTCATCGACCCGGGTTTATCGACCCAGATTGATTGGGGTCAATCGTTCCAAACTACTCCCTTCGACCTATGTTCTCAGACACTTCCGACCCTCGTCCCTCGACCCCGACCCTCGATCCAGTCGACCCGACATTCTGGTGACTATGATCAGGCACGCCATTCACATTCCAGGTGCGATGAGGATTGAGGATGGTTCGAATGTTGGTTTTGAGTTTTGACATGATAAAGAACATCATTTTACTTTGCACCAAACACTTGATACCAAACCTTGATAGTTAGATAGGTTCTACGTTCTAACAACGATTCCTTGTTCACGAAACAGGTAGCAAATATATACATACACCCGATAGGATCATCGAATTATCGTGTTAACGCTTGCAAAGCACAGGAATGCAGTTACTTTCCGTCCATTGATTGATAAAAAGAATCATGTGACCGCACACACACAGCATGTTGCTAATTTGAAAGAGCATGGACAAATTCTTCATGATAGACAGCAACTTGGTCACTAATCAACGTGGACATGATTTTGACATTACCATGAGAATCCAGAAGCAATCACCTTGTTATTTACACCAGAGCATACAAAACATCCTATTCTAAACAACAAAGATATTTGACACAAGTCACTTCACCACCGTAGTTGCTTGGCACCAAAACATTCAATGGCACACAAAATTCATACACAAAAACAGAATGCTAAGTAAACTAATTTGAGGAATGAAATAATTGTAAAAATGGGATGAATAATTTTCAAACAAGCAAGCAAATTTATGTATGCGTAATGGGATTATCATGTAAATGCTTGCAAAACTGACCCAACGCGCCCGGGAAGACAGTCACTTCGCACCGGCTCAGAAGAAGAAATCGCAACAGTAGCGTCGATCTAATATCACTAAACAGGGACTTGTGAATCTTATATGGACAATTCCTTTTCTAAGCTCCACAGAAATGCAAGCATATGGTCCCCAAATTTTCATGATCACTTCAAATAAAAAGTGCATCAAGTTCTCCAGGAACCAAAAAATTATATATTCCAAATAAGTTGTCGCCTAAAATCAGGCATGCCATTCACATTTCAGGTGCGATGAGGATTGAGGATGGTCCGAATGTTGGTTTTGAGTTTTTGACATGATAAAGAACATCATTTTACTTTGCACCAAACACTTGATACCAAACCTTGATAGTTAGATAGGTTCTAAGTTCTAACAACGATTCCTTGTTCACGAAACAGGTAGCAAATATATACATACGCCTGATAGGATCATCGAATTATCATGTTAACGCTTGCAAAGCACAGGAATGCAGTTACTTTCCATCCATTGATTGATAAAAAGAATCATGTGACCGCGCACACACAGCACATTGCTAATTTGAAAGAGCATGGACAAATTCTACATAATAGACAGCAACTTGGTCACTAATCAACGTGGACATGATTTTGACATTACCATGAGAATCCAGAAGCAATCACCTTGTTATTTACACCAGAGCATATAAAACATCCTGTTCTAAACAACAAAGATATTTGACACAAGTAGCTTCACCACCGTAGTATGCTTTGCACCAAACATTCAAATATTCAATGGCACACAAAATTCATACACAAAAACAGAATGCTAGGTAAACTAATTTGAGAAATTGAATAATTTTCAAACAAACAAGCAAAGTTAAGTATGCGTAATGGGATTATCATGTGAACGCTTGCAAAACTGACCCGACGCGGACGGGAAGACGGTCAATTCGCACCCGCTCAGAAGAAGAAATCGCAACAGTAGCGTCAATCTAGCCAACCACGGAACAAACCAAGCGAGGCAACAAACAATCACCGGGACAGCACACGCACGCCGCTACGTGTCGTCGCTAATTGCAAGAGCCCGGCCGAATTAGGCGCAAGCAGGCATCGAATCGGCTGGAGAGGAGTCGAGGGATCCGAAATCGAGGCCCGCCCAGCGAAGGGGAGGCGGGGTTGGGGAGAGGGCGGCGGGATGGGGGGGTTCGCTTACGGATTGCTCGGAGTGCCATGAGAGGCCGCGGTAGACGTTGACGGAGAAGGTGGCGGCGAGGTAGAGCGTTGCGACGCCGAGCCCCGCCGTCAGCGCCTTGAACGCCAGGTCGCCCACCGCCATCGCGCCGCTTTCTCTTCCTCAGCCGGAGCAACAAAACCCTCGCCTGCGGAATGGGGGGGACTCTGACGAGGAGGAGGCGAAGGGGAAAGGAAAGCAGTAGGTGGGCCTGGGCCAGTGAGCGGCACGGCCTACCACAACCGGCCCGTGGACGACAACTTTTTTTGTTTTGTTTTTGCGCACGTTATTTGAAGATATCAGTATCACCATGAAAAAAAATTGTAAAATAATAAATTCGCCCGCACTGGCTGCATGGCTGCATAGTACAGTAGGAGTTTTAATTTGAGCTCACTGCTCACATGGCCGACAGAAGAATCTCCAGATCCCAAAGCACCATCAGAAAGAAATTTATTATTTATTACAGCGGAGAACCGAGAACGAACCACTCCACTGAGGACAGAGCCATGACGACACCGCCGGCGCCAGCCATGGCCGCGGAGAGCAACGGTGCAGCTGCGGTCCACGGCGGACGGCATCGCCGCCGCCACGTGCTCATCTTCCCGCTTCCGTTACAGGGGCACATCAACCCCATGTTCCGGCTCGCCGGCATCCTCCACGCCCGCGGCTTCGACATCACCGTCTTCCACACCCACTTCAACGCCCCGGACCCGGCGCGCCACCCGCACTACCGCTTCGTCCCCGTCCCCGACGGCATGTCCGGCCCGGCGACCGCCGCCATCAAGGACGTCGTAGCGCATATGGTCTCGATCGGCTGCGCGTGCGAGGCCGCCTTCCGGGACCGCCTCGCCGCCGTCCTGGACGAGTACTCCAGGGACGCCGTCGCGTGCCTCGTCGCCGACGCGCACCTGCTGCCGATTTTCCAGGCGGCCAATTGCCTCGGCGTACCCACAATGGCGCTGCGCACCGGCAGCGCCGTCTCCTTCGCGTGCTTCATCGCTTACCCGATGCTATGCGAGAAAGGCTACCTCCCCGTGCAAGGCACGCCCTCTTCTTCAACTCCTTGCTTGTAGAGCCTACCAAGCTCATGCCCACATGCTCCATGGATCAACAACGTGCTCGTGTTTTGTCACTGCAGATTCACAGCTCGACACGCCGGTGGTGGAGCTGCCGCCGTACCGAGTGCGCGACCTGATGCACATCGGCAAGGACGGCCACGAGGTTCTGAGCGAGATGATGGCGTGCGCCGTGGTGGCGGTGAAGGCCTCGTCGGGCCTCATACTCAACACGTTCGACGCGCTCGAGCGCCGCGAGCTGGAGGGCCTCCGGCGAGACCTCGCCGTGCCGGTGTTCGACATCGGTCCGCTCCACAAGTTCTCCCCCGCCGGCGACAGGAGCCTGCTGTGCCAGGACCGGAGCTGCCTGGAGTGGCTTGACAGGTGGCGGCCGGAGTCGGTGCTCTACGTGAGCTTTGGCAGCCTGGCCTGTTAAGTCCATAGGATCGGTGGGATTGAACCTTTGACAGTGGTAGAACGAGATGGTCTTTGTGCTGACAGAGAGGGAGAAAGAGAGAGATTGACAGACAGGTTCACCGTTGGGTAAGGAGGTAGAGGATGGAACTCGTCGATGAAGATGAAGTCTGTCGAGGCAGTGCCGTGCAGTGACGACCGGCGGGGACGTGCAGTGCAGGGGCCGTCCGGGCGTCGACGCTTCCCGTCGCTGTCAGAACCACTAGATCAGGATACAGGGCAGGTGGGGCGAGTGGCGGCTGCCTGTTTTGGCCGTTCGTGCCCTAGTGACCCCCACCTCCCTTTTATAGTGCTGCGCGACGGAGGCTCGCAACCCAACTAGGTTGGGCTCCCCCGATCAGGGAGCCTAGTCAAAGGTCTGAACCAGACCGTTGGGTCTGTGTTCAGAGGAGATCAACCTAACATTTTCCCCTTTGATCTCATCTTACACTTTAAACTTTATACTTTAACGTAACCATTTTACTTGCTTTGCTTTTGGTCCTCATCTCAGTGTAGATCAGTACATAGGGCGTGCCTCATCATAACAAGTATCAATTACTGTAAGACTAGACAACCACAATTTACCTTTCTGCAGTGAAACAATACCTTAACTTTTACTTAGGCCCTTTGTTATCCAGAAATCATAGGCCTCCCGTGAAACCCATGTCGACTTGGGTGGTTGGCCTTTGTTAAGCGGATCCGCAAGTATTTGCTTGGTACTTTTGCTCAAAACTATCATGTGATTCTGGATTTTCTCCTTTGCAACATATAACACTTTGTCAATGTGTTTGGCAGCACACTTGACATGTTGTCATAGGAGAGAAAACTTTTAAATGGTATATTACTGTTGATTACCATTATCAATTCCGGGCAAGGTTTCTTCAACCATTAAGCCTGTCCTGTAGCCTCATATCATGCTAAACTTTGGGTACACATAACCCTTTTTTACACAACTATTTTAACTTCGGAGCTTTTCCACAATAAAACTCCAATTGTGAGTGTTAGCTACTACTGTGGGCTTCACTAAACAACTCACCAAAACTTAGTTCCTTTTACTCACAATCCTTTGAGAGTATGAGTTTCTTTATTACTTAGCATGAGGCTTACAACACTTCTGCAAGAGTGCAAACACATTCTTTTAATTCCATTCCAGTGATCTATTACTGGATTGGACTTTTGCCAAAACATTCCGGATACTTAAACTATGTCAGGGTAAAATCTTTTGAGCACTGATTCTGCTTCCAACAGCTGAAGCAAATGGAACCACCATTCTTTCGATCGATCTCACATTGGTTCCTAGAATACTGAAATTCCAAAACTATTACCCTTGACTGTAAGACAGGCATAAGTTTGCTCGCATGCATACTTTATTTCGTTTAAAATTCTTTCTTAGTATGCCCTTTGCGATAATCCAAAATACCCCTTTGCTTTTATCTCAATGAATTTCCATTCATATCTAAAGCGAATGGATCTTCAATCGAGATTATACTTTTCAAAAGTTGTAGGTTACAACAACCTTCTTTTTCTCCATAGTAGATTGAACATTACTACTAGCAAGTAATACATTATCTACATATTGAATGTGGGAAAAACATTTCCCATCTTTGAACTTTGCAGATGAGTAAATCGCCATCTTGACTTTTACTTAAACCCAAAACTTTTCTTTGTTCCCGTAGAACTATTGATATCACTATTTTGTGATCCGATTTAATACATAAATCAGAAAGTACCATCTCATCAGGTGGTATTACAATTTTCTTTTCTTTCCATAACAAAAACCATTTGGTTATGTCATGTATATGCTTTCTCGCACAAATCTCTGTATATCATTATTCTCATATCCGTCTGATGTAATTATATATAATGATATACCACTATAGTCATTTTGATTCTAAAAGAATCCTTTCATGAGGCTTCAGGAATAAATCTCATTTTAATTTGTCCTTTCTTTGCATAAAGCCCTTTGCCACAAGACATGCTAGATTGCTTTTACATATTCCCTCTGGAGTCACGTTTCATCCTCGTAGACCCACTACAGTCTACTGTTTTGACTCTTTTAGGAATTTATTCTATGTTTCAAAACAAGTTTGAAACATCTATGTCTCATGACATTTTCCATGAAAGATGAATAAACACCTCTCATGGCTTCTCCAAATGAGGTGGAATCACCTTCATTTATGCTTCTCTATCTTATCCTTTAACAATACACCACTGGATATATTGTTTTCTATTTGGGGTTGTTGTAGCTCTTTATGATTTTCTAAAGAAACAATTGTTACCACAGAGACCTGAGTAGCAAGAATTTCCTTGACTTTATTTTTCTTTTGAAGAGTTAACGACGGGTGTCGAACTACATCAACAACTGTCGTCACCTCAACATCTGTTGATCATACAACACCAAAATATATGTCGAGACGATTGTTGTGCTTGAATCATTGGAGTGAACATACAGTCCCACTTCTCTTCAAGCCTTAGTTCTCAACATCTTTTACTCCCCCAGATTATCCTATCTATCAATGAGACAAATATCTTTAAACTTTTGATTTGGGTTCAGTCTTTACTAACCTCGTATGATGTTTTAAACATCATCCTTTTCTTTTAATTGCTTTGAGGCTCAACTATTTTTCTTTATATTTATGGTGAAACAAAACTCGAGGAATTTTGTTTATTTCTATGGTTGGGGTATCATTGTTATGACCATTATACTCCCATTTCGGTCATACTTTTCTTTAATAGATCATTCTTTAAATGCATACATTGCATCACTTTTGACTTTAAGGGTTGATTTTTAAACCTTAATCTTTCTATCTTTCTCCCCCTCGAAATATGGCACAAAACTTTGAAGCCATAATTTCGAAAACTATTTTAACACTTGTGAATAAGGAGTCATCTAATCTTTCACTTTATTCACATGATCAAGTCATGCAAAATAATGGGAGTACCATTTCCTTATTCCTTTTTAAAGAGCTCATCAGAGTTCTTCACTGTTACACTTTTAAGAACTCATTAGAGTTCTTCATATCGCTATACTTTTGCAAGTCATGCTTGCTATTTAGACTTTTTTTAATCAATTTCAATTTTTCTTTTGTCCTTCGACTCTTCGTAAGTCTCTATCCATCATGACACCACAAAGGTGCATGAGTATTGCTGGGATAGCTTAAAAGCTCCCCCAGACTTCTCGTATTTTATGTGATATTCAAGTCACACATGAGTATCACAAAAACTTTGCCTGCCATTCAGAAAATGAATGGCACAAGTGCCAAAACATTTCCTGACAAATGACATTAAACTTTGAATGCATTGGCAACAACCAATGTATTAATTCCAGAATGAGATCTGAAAAACTTTTGCCAGTACACATGTTTAATTCAACATTGGTCAAATTGCACATGTGTCTGACTTATTTCAACAAAAAACTTTACTATTGAAGGACAAGATATTATTTTACAATGACGAAACTTTATTTTAGTCACGATGACCAAAACATGCGCATATATACTTTATTTTCTGATTAAATCTTCTCGTTGGTTCCAATTTAATCAGAAAATTTGACAAAACCATAATGTCACGAAAACTTTAGTGAGAGAAAAAACTAAAACTCTTTTATCAACACTTGGGATTCTCTTCCAAATCAACCAAAAAGGGTCAAAATGAAGGAAAACTCTTTCAATTTCTCTCTACTAGGGATATTTGTATGTCATAATTTAATGTTGGTTAAATTAAAACATACAACATTCATGCACTTTGAATTCTATTATTATCATAGAACTCGGGACTATTATAAAAATCATAATATTGACATCATCAAACTCTGATCATAAGATGACAACATCATAATTAACTTTAAAACTTTGCATCTTTGAGCATTATCTTTAGATTGTAAGAGCAAACTAATGCTCAACTTTGAAACTTCATATGGTATGAAAATGCCAAAAATCAACCTTTCTTTGACATAGTTATTAATGCTCAAACTTTCACACTTCAAATGACAAAATAATGCCAACAAGCAACTTTTCTTTAACTTAAAACAGCAGAAGCTATTCTGAACTTTAAACTTTATTATAGCTTTTACCCACAAGGAAAAACTTAACCAAAACTTTTAAACTATTCTCCCAATTAAATCTTCTTGTTGGTTCCAATTTAATTGAGAAAATAAACAATAAATAGCAGCGGAAAACTTTTCTTTATTATTCTTTTCCGAAGCAATACTTTTACTAAACAATACTTTAATTCAAAAGCATCTCTTGATCTTTTCCATTATCTGAAATCATCACTTTGATATTAAAATCAAAGATTTAAACTTTAAACAGAAAACTCATAGAATTATAGCATTGTTATCATCAACGTTGGTCAGAAAAATAACAATACCATAATCTACTTTAAACAAAAACACTTTCTAATAAAAATTATAATACTGTTACTAAAACAAATAACAATACCATAATTAACTTTAGGTGAAAACTTTCAGATAAAATTATAATATTGTTACCATCAACGTTGGTCAGAAAATAACGATATCATAATAAACTTTAAGCATAAAACTTTATATTCATTTAAATTAAAGGATGAAACTTTTACTTTGCAGCAGAAAACGTGAATTAAAAACCCACGAAAACATACTATTCATAAATATTTTTGTCACCTTGTCTAATCTCTAAGCAATTTTCTCATTGGTTCCAATTGAATAGAGACAAAAAATTTAGACAAAAATACATTTAAATTCATTCAAATATATGCTTCTGAAAAACATCAAAATAATTCACAAACAATTATGAGAGTTATTGTCATGAACTGAACTGTGCATTTGGCCCATGCCAAAAAACCGGCCCACAGCCCTCCGCACGCAGACGGCGGCGTCTCAGGCTGGCGGCCCAGCAGCGAATCAGCCTCCCGCTCGCCCGCTTGGGCCCTTGGCCCAGCAGCCAACGGGCAGGCCGCCATTTCAGCCCAAAGTCATCACCCGCATGGGCTCAATCTGATCCGCTGGACGAGGTGCGATCTTGGCCGTCCATCCAGATCGACGGCTGAGCGCCGTTCTCGGAGGAACAAAACCCCCCGGCCGGATGCCCGCCGAAACCCTAGCCCTCATTTTGCTATGCCTCTCCCCGCGCTTCTTGCACGCTTGACGGCGGCGGTGGCATGGAGCGTCTCCGTGGCCGGCGGCGCCGGCGACGGCGAGGATAAGCGTCGTCGGCCCAAGGCCGTCGGGCGTCTCTCCCTCCTCCATCTTTCTCTTTTCCTTTCCCCTCCCCTGCTCCTCTAGAACCTCAACACGGCGAGATCCAGAGTGCTTCCGCCGTGGCGGCCTGGAGAAGAAGGTGTCGGTGCCGCTGCGGGTCCCCTCACCGGCAAGCGCGTTCCCCGCAAGGGAGAGCGCGCCGCCGTCGAGTGGATCCACTACGGTGCCTCTGGCCCCGACCCACGCGCCGGCAATGCGACGGCGAGCGGCGGCCCCTGTCCGTGACTCGCACGGCGGCGAGTCCTTTTCCCGCACCACAGCGGTGGCGTCAACAGCAAGGTGGGCCCCAAAGGTAGGTCCTCCCTCCCATTCGTCCTTTGCTTTTTAGATCTAGGATTTGGGTTAGGATTTAGACTTCTCTTTTCTGTGTTTGAGATCTTGCACCGGCGCGTCAACCGACCGTCGGCACGGCGATCTCCATTCCCTTCTCCCCCTCGCCGTGGCGACAAAGGTGTTTCCTTTGATTCAGCTCCAAATCTCACTGTGCCCAACTCGATCTACTCACTAGAGTAGACGTCTGATACCATTGTTAAGTCCATGGGATCATCTAGGAGTGGATCGGTGGGATTGAACCTTTGACAGTGGTAGAACGAGATGGTCTTTGTGCTAACAGGGAGGGAGAAAGAGAGAGATTGATAGACAGGTTCACCGTTGGGTAAGGAGGTAGAGGATGGAACTCGTCGATGAAGATGAAGTCTGTCTTTGACACAATCCCAGCGCAGTAAGCGTCCATTGTGTCTTTGACACAATCCCATTCCTTGTTGACTTGCTCGATGACGACCTTAGAGTCGCCGTACGCTAGTAGCCGCTTGATGCCAAGGGACACTGCTATACGGAGCCCATGAATTAGAGCTTCGTACTCTGCTCCATTGTTGGAGGCCTTGTAGTGTATCTGCAGGACGTACTTGAGCTGCTCCCCCTGAGGGGAGATGAGTAATACGCCTGCTCCTGCGCCTTCGAGGTTGAGGGCGCCGTTGAAGTACATTGTCCAGTGTTCAGGCCTCTCCTTGGGAGGGGGCATCTGGATCTCTGTCCACTATGACACAAAGTCAGCTAGGATCTGTGACTTGATCGCCTGCCGAGGGCAGAACTGGATGTCGAACTCTCCAAGCTCCATCGACCACTTGACGATGTGGCCGTTGACGTCGCGGTTGCGGATGATCTCTCCTAGAGGGAACGATGAAGGCACCGTGATCTTGTGGGCTTAGAAGTAGTGGCGAAGCTTTCGTGACGTGATCAGGAGTGCATAGAGCAACTTCTGAGGCTGTGAATACCGTGTCTTAGCGTCGGTCAGGACCTCGCTCACGTAGTACACAGGTCGTTGAACAGGGTAGGCCTACCCTTCTTCTTCTCGTTCTGCGATGAGAACCGTGCTGACCACATTAGTGGTGGCAGAGATGTAGAGTAGGAGCGTTTACCCTGGTATGGGTGGCGTCATGATTGGAAGTGTGGTCAAGGAGTCTTTGAGAGTCTCGAAAGCCTTCTGTGCTTCTTCATCCCATGCGAACTTATCTGTCTTTTTCAATAGCTTGAAGAAAGACAGACCTTTCTCGCCGAACTTGCTGATGAAACGACCCAGAGCCGCCATCATACCTGTGAGCTTCATGACGTCTTTCTTGCAAGATGGCTTGGCCATGTTGCGTATTGCGTCGACCTTGACGGGGTTAGCTTCTATGCCTCGGTGTCCGGCCATGAAGCCCAAGAGCAATCCGGAGGGTACACCGAAGACGCACTTGGTCGGGTTGAGCTTCCATTGGTACTCGCGTAGGTTGGAGAAGGTCTCGGCGAGGTCGGCGATGAGCTGGTCTTGTTCGGTGGTCTTGACGACTACATGGTCGATGTAGGCTTCTACGTTTTTCCCGATCTGGGACTTCAGGCACTTCTGTATCGCCTTCTGGTAGGTCGCACTGGCGTTTTTCAAGCCGAAGGTCATGACCTTGTAGCAGTAGATGCCGTTGGGTGTTATGAACGTCGTCTTGTCTTCGTCGTCGGGGTTCAGGGCTATCTGGTGGTACCTAGAATAGCAGTCGAGGAAGCAGAGTAGGACGCTACCAGCTGTAGAATCTACGACCTGGTCGATGCGAGGGAGAGGGAAGGGATCTTTTGGGCAGTGCTTATTAAGGTCGGTGTAGTCGATACACATCCTTAATCCTCCAGTCTTCTTGGGTACAAGAACCGGGTTTGCGAGCCAAACCGGGTGTTTACATTCACGGATAAATCCTGCAGCTAAGAGCTTACAGACTTCTACTTCTATAGCTTGCTTTCTATCTTTTGCAAATCGCCAGAGCTTTTGCTTGATAGGTCGTGCGGTCTTGTTTACTTCAAGGGCGTACTCAGCCAGCTCCCTGGGGACACCGGGCATGTCGGATGGGATCCATGCGAAGATGTCGGCGTTATCCCGGAGGAAACTGGTGAGCATGAGTTCCTATTTGGGGTCGAGGTTGGCCCCGATGGTGACTTCCTTGGATGCGTCGGGCAGACCGAGGCAAACTTTCTTCACAGCGGGACTTGGATCCAAGGCTGTGGCTGTGCGTTTCTGTTCTAGCACCTCCAGAGTGGTTTGGTCGATCTTGGCGGCCTGAGCGACCATGACTGTAGCTGCAGCTTTGCAGGCAGAATCCTTGGCGAGTTCGACGGTGGTGCTCTCGCAATTGTAGGAGACCATGATGTCGCCAAGGACGGAAAGGATCCCGTTTGGTGCTGGCATCTTCATGATAAGGTAGGTGTGGTGTGGAATAGCCATGAACTTGGCTAACATAGGTCGACCTAGGATGGCATGGTAGGAGGAGCGGAAGTCCGCAACCTCGAATGTCAGGTACTCTGTGTGGAAGTTTTCCTTAGTGCCGAAGGTGACCGGCAGGCATACACGACCTATGGGGTATGCAGCCTTGCCGGGCACAACCCCGTAGAAAGGTTCGTCGCAGGCGGTCATCTTGTTGAAGTCGAAGTCCATCTTTCTCAGCATCTCTGTGAAGATGATGTTCAAGCTGTTGCCCCCGTCGACGAGGGTCTTAGGTAGGAACGCGCCGTCCACGATGGGATTAACGACCAGCGGGTAGGTCCCGGGGTCAGGTATGTGCACCCAATGGTCTTTCCTGGAGAAAGTGATTGGGTACTCCGACCAACGCAGAGGTTTTGGAGTTTCAGTGTTGACTTGACCGATCTCCCTTGCGTTTGATCGTTGCTGTCTGTTGCTCTTGGCTGCCTGGCGACCACCAACGATGAAGTTGATCTCCCGATTGGCGGTCTGGAACGCACCATTGGGGTTGCCCCCTTTTGGTGGTGGTGGTGGAGAAGGCTCCTTGTGGTTGTTGTTGTTGCGGTTGTGGTCGTCCTGGCGACGACGATCATCACGCCGGTCGTCGCGGCGATCATCCCGCCGGTCGTCGCGGCGATTATCCCGCCGGTCGTTACGGTTGTCTTCATGGCGATCATCACGGCGGTAGTCGTCACGTCGATCGTCGCGGCGATCATCACGGTGATAGTCACGGCGATAATCACGGCGGTCTCTGTCATCGTTGCGACGGTAGGGTCGGCGGTCACGGTAATCGCGCCGATCAGGTCGGCGGTTACAGTTGTCGTAGCGGCGGCTGCTGTTTTGGTCGTCGTTGTTGCCGCTCTTGGTCTTTTTGGGCTCTGGAGGTACCCCTAGGATGCGCTTTAGCTGTTCGCACTCCCTCATGGTATGCTTGGCGTCGCGGTGGAATTAGCACTGGTCGTCCATGATCATGTTGAAGTCACCTTCTAGGAAGGTGGAAGGTCTGGGTGGATCGGTCGCGTAGACCTCGTCAGATCGCATGCGCGACCTGCTTCCACCGTCATCGTGGTCTTCCCTGTTAAAGTCATGCATCACCGCATCTTGAGTGTCGACAAGCTTGTCGACGTAGGCCATGAGGTCGGCGATAGTGTGGGCGTCAGCTTCGTGGATCTTCTCAAAAAGCTTGATGTTGGTTACCCCCTTCTTGTAGTAGGCTATGATGTCTTCGTCATTAATACCTGCAAGGGTATTGCGATTCTCAAAGTAGCGGTTAGTGTACTCTCTGAGAGTTTCGTCACGCCTCATCCGCACTCTGGCGAGGTGATGTGTGTTGCCAGGACGATTGTAGGTCGCCTGGTAGTTGGTCGTGAAGAGTCGTGACAAGGTCGCCCATGAGGTGATGCATTTCGCAGGAAGATTGTCGAGCCACAGGAGTGGCGCTTTGCCCATCACAAGGGGGGAGTACCCTGCCATGTGGTCTTCGTTACCTCCAGAGGCGCGTGCTGCAATGCTGTACATCTTGAGTCAAATACTTGGGTTGGAGCGACCGTCGTATTTTTCGATGGCTGGCTTGAAGTCCTTGGGGTATCTGATCGTCCTGAGACGACGTGAGAACACCGGGAAGTTGTTGACTGCTCCAGGACTGGCTGACGGGACGTAAGCCGTCGGGATAATGTAGAGGTCATCTGGAGGACCATTATCTTGGTCGTACTGGGCACGTCGTAGGAGCTCTTGGTCGTGCATCTGCCGAAGTTCCGTTGCTTGAATGAGATTATTGACATTAAGGGGATCAGGGACCCCGTTGTCACGGTCGTAGTTAGCACGCGTGCTATTTCCACTTCGTCTCGTATACGTCGACGTTGACTGCTCTCGGCGTGGTTGGCTTGTACTGGTGGAGGTTGAGCTCCAGCGTTCTGTCTTGCGTTGGCAGCGGTGTTTTGTTGGGCGCCAGCAGCATTAGCTGCGTTGTTGGCGACGTTGCCTGCAGCATTAGCGGCGGCGTTGGCTGGAGGGTTGGCCGCGGCGTTGGCGGCAATGTTGGCAGCAAGGTTGACCGGCTGCACTACTTCGTTTTTGCCTCTTCCCTCTTCAGCCACAGGCTGAAGGGGGCGTTGCTGCGACGTCGCTGGCGAGGTTGCTCCGACCTACTCCTGGAGTAGGAGCTTGCGGCTGATCTACTGTATCCTGGACCCCTTTCTTCGACCTGGGCGGTAGCGACGCGGATGTAAGCTTGTAGGCGCCGTATTGCAGGAGTGTCCTCAAGTTGACCCAGTGCGGCAAGAGTTGCACCCAAGTTTGCTTGAGGAGAGTTGTAGACTTCATGACCATCTTGCTCAAAGTCCCTGAGGAGGTCTCTGGCACGTAGGCGGTTTCGATGAGGCTCGTTGCGATTCTGTTGCTGCTGAGGAGCTTCTTGAGCTGGTTGTGCTCCATTGACGATGTTGCCTCCTGGCTGATCGCCAGCACCTTGTACGACGTTGCCTGCAGGCTGACCTGCGACTGCTGCAGCTGCATCTACTTCTTGCTGACGACGCGTAGCTCGCGCGGCGTTAGCGTTTTCGCGCTGAACACGCTGCTCCTCCGTCTCGCCGGGTTGTGGCGGTACATCTGCGGAGACCACCAGGACCTCACAGTCTGGGATCTCAAACATCTCACCCAGATAGTTCGGAGAGATGGTCGTACGGGCGATCTGAAACGCGAGGCGGTCCGGAGACGACTCACGGTTGATCTGGCGGCGATGAGCCGCAGTGAGTGGTCGGCGAAGCTTCTTGAGCACACGGCACTGGCGAGCCGTGTGTTTGAAGTTTTCGTGGACGGGGCAAGGGTCGTCGAGGTGACCCCTGTAGTCCCCAGGATGTGGGGTCTTGGGTCCAGATTCGATCTGGATCTTGCGCTTCATGTAGCGAGATGCTACGTGAGCTGCGTTCCGCAGACCAAGGGGCATGCGGGATGAAGATGAAGGGTCCTGCGAGGGCGTTTGACGCGCTTACAGACCTTGATCGTGTCAGAGAGCATGTCTTCGACACGATCGAGCCTCACAATCAGGTCGCTGGGTGTGGGTGGGTGGGTTTTCTCCAGCAGATCGGATCCGACCTGCTGGTTGGTGGTGACCGCGTTGCTTTCGATGACGAGGCAAGCGGCTGGAGCGGTAGATTCCGCCGGCATGGAGCCAAAGCAGATCTCGACGGGGTTGGCGAGGAAGTCCGCCATGCTCTCCGGGAAGATGACGCCGTTGGTCGAAGCCATCGAGTTGCACGAAGAACCCTGGATTCCGCCCCTACCTGACGCGCCAACTGTCAGAGGTTTAGGTCTGAACAGTCCACAGGGGGGTTAATCCCGGTGGTTTAGTTGTTCGGCAAGGGGGAATCTAGAGCTAAGAACTCGAAGGTTGCGCACGAGCACACGGAACACAGAGAACACGACGAGTTTATACTGGTTCGGGCCTCCGGAGAGTAAAACCCTACGTCCAATTGTTGGTGTAGATTGCTTGGGGATTGCCTGATTACAAGCGGTCGCCTCGTCCACCTTATATTGGCCAGCGGACAAGGTCGGTTCCCAGACTCCGACCAGGAGACCTAAATCTAGATTATTACAACACTTGCCATATCCGTCGATCTGCTTGGTCGGAATCCACCGATGTCTTGTCTTGCACGCCAAGTTTTGAAGTCGTTCTGGATAAGGTCGTTTGGGGAATCTTCTGGAAGGTCTTCAGGAGGTCGTGTGGGTCACCAACTAGGTCGGTTGGGCCCACTGTCAGGTCGGCGGGTCTTCTGGTAGGCCGAACCCACTTGTCGGGGACGGCCGTGAGCCTAGTCGGTGGGGACCCAGGGTACCCATGTCTCACAGTTTACAATTATTTTTATTTTTTATATTTGTTTTTTTATGAATTTAGAAAAATATATATCCATCTCAATATTTTGCAAAACTATTTCTCTATCGCCATTTGAAACGGCGGTAATGTTCCAAGCGTCGTTTTAAATGGCGGTAGGGACCTACCGCTGTTTGAAACGACGGTAAGGCTCCCACCCGCCGGCAGTAGGGATCTGTATTTCTTTTAAAAAATTAAATCGTAATCTTTTTGTATGAACTTGGATGGAGATAAACTTTATATAAAAAATTGTGACTTTCGTCGAGATCTACAACTTTGTAGTTTACACTTTTTTCATTTGAAATCATTTTGATAGTCAAATAATAGACACAATTTTTTAGATTTTGGCAACGTATCTTTAAAAATTATATTTCATTCGTATGAACTCAGATGGAGATAAAAAAAATACACAATAATTATAGATTTTCGTCGAGAGTTACAACTTTGTAGTTCATACTTTTTTCATTTAAAATCGTTTTAATGCTTAAATAATCGACACTACATTCAGATCTAAAATTTAATGATTTTTTTACTCTCGGCAACATATCTTCAAAAACTTATAACGTTTTCATATAAACTCGGATGGAGGTAAACTCAACACCAAAATTGTATATCTCGACGGCATCTACAACTTTGTGGTTCAAATTGTGCCTATTTGAATTCATTTTGGTGCTCAAATGATTGATACAATGTTTACATTTCATATTCAAATTTTAGATCTGGATAGTATATCGATTATTTGAGCATCAAGATGATTTGAAAAAAATTTGAACTACAAAGTTGTAGATCTCGACGAAAGTTACAATTTTCATATAATGTTTATCACCATTCGAGTTTATAAAAAAGTTGCAAAATTTTTTAAGCCGTTTGAAATGGCGGTAGGGAGCGCTACAGTAGCTACAATGTCCGTCGGCAGGTCGGAGCCTTACAGTCGTTTGAAACGACAATAGGTTCCTACCGCCATTTGAAACGGCGGTAGGGACCCTACCACCGTTTCACATTGCGGTAGAGGTATAGTTTTGCAAAACATTGAGATGAGAATATATTTTTATAAATTCATAAAAAAAGTAAATATAAAAATAATTTTTTTTTTGTTGGTTTAACCAGGCCGGGCTGTCCACTTCAACAAAGCCAAATTGGGTTCAAGCCTTCAGGGCGGTTGCTAGGCTGACTTATTTCCTGGGCTTTAGTATTTACAGTCCCCTCTCAAAAACAAAATAATATGTCTCCAGATGTTTGTTGTTGTTAAAGCTTTACGTAACTCTGTTACTCCGTATTTTTTTTGGAGAAAGACATACCACAAAATTCAATTTTACGCACGAGTCGTGTGCGAGAAGGTAGCGTGTATTTTTTCACACGGAATTTTTCCATTAAAGAAGTCATTAATTTGTAGATAACGGTAATATAATGTGAGATCTCGCTTTGTCATATGCTGTGTTTTCGGAATCTTTCTAATAAAACGCACAGAAATTCCAAAAATGAAGAGAAGAAATTAGGCGAATCGTATCTGATGATTCTACGCGACTAGCAGAATCGAGCTCGCTATCCCTATATCTACGAGTTGTGGTTGTGACAATACTGTGCCTTCACGCCGCCACCAGCGCCAACCATGGCCGCAGAGAGCAACGCCGCCGTCAACGGCGGGAGCCGGCGGCACGTGCTCCTCTTCCCGCTCCCGTTCCAGGGCCACATCAACCCCATGTTCCGGCTCGCCGGCCTCCTGCACGCGCGCGGCTTCGCCATCACCGTCTTCCACACCCACTTCAACGCCCCGGACCCGGCGCGCCACCCGGAGTACCGCTTCGTCCCCGTCCCCGACGGCACGTCCGGCCCCGCGCCCGTCGCCATCGAGGACGTCGTCGCGCACATCCTCGCGCTCGCTGCCGCGTGCGGGCCCGCCTTCCGGGACCGCCTCCCCGCCGTCCTGGAGGAGTACTCCGAGGACAACGTCGTGTGCCTCATCGCCGACGCGCACCTGCTGCCGGTTTTCGAGGCGGCAAAGAGCCTCGGCGTGCCCACGCTGGCGCTGCGCACCGGCAGCGCCGCCTGCTGCGCGTGCTTCCTCGCGTACCCGATGCTCTTCGAGAAAGGTTACCTCCCCGTAAAAGGCATGCCCTCTGGCCCTGTCCCTACATTTCTAGATCGTACCGTACCAGCGCATGTTCTTGATCAACGTGAGCTCGTTTGATGGATGGATGCAGAGTCGCGGCGTGACATGCCGGTAAGCGAGCTGCCGCCGTACCGAGTTCGCGATCTGATCCTTCTTGGAGATGATGAAGGCGGCCAGGTGCGCAAGCTTATAGCCCACGCCGTCACGGCCGTGAAGATCTCCTCGGGCCTCATCCTCAACACGTTCGACGCGCTGGAGCGCCCCGAGCTGGAGGGTCTCCGGCAGGACCTCGCCGTGCCGGTGTTCGACATCGGGCCGCTCCACAAGTTTGCCCCCGCTGGCGACAGCAGCCTGCTGCGCCAGGACCGGAGCTGCCTGGAGTGGCTGGACGCGCTGCCGCCGGCGTCGGTGCTCTACGTGAGCTTCGGGAGCCTGGCCTGCATGAGCTCGCGGGACCTGGGGGAGACGGCGTGGGGCATCGCCGCCAGCGGCGTGCCGTTCCTGTGGGTGGTCCGGCCGGGCATGGTCCGCGGGTCGTCCGCGCACCAGGAGCTTCCCGAGGGGTTCGAGGCCGCGACGCGCGGGCGCGGGACGGTGGTGGCGTGGGCGCCGCAGGAGGAGGTTCTGCGCCACCGCGCCGTGGCTGGGTTCTGGACGCACAACGGGTGGAACTCGACGACGGAGAGCGTCTGCGAGGGGGTGCCGATGCTGTGCCGCCCCTACTTCGGCGACCAGATGGGGAACGCGAGGTACGTGGAGCACGTGTGGAGGGTGGGATTCGAGGTGGCCGGCGAGCTCGAGAGGGGCGGCGTGGAGGCGGCTATCCGCAGGCTCATGACGGGCAGGGACGGCGCCGAGATGAGGGCGCGGGCCGGCGAGCTCAAGGAGGCGGCGGTGGAGTGCACCGGCAAGGGAGGGTCGTCGTGTCAGGCCATTGATAAGCTGTTTGAACACATGATGTCCCTGTAAAATCAGTATCTTGTTCAAGTATTTATCTTTTCTTTTCGGGCTTTTGTTTATGAACTCTACTCGAATCGAAAGCTTCAATTTTTGGCACGATGATCGGTCAAATCTTTTGGGTATTAAACCTTCATGAGACGTGTCATCATCTAACTCTTTTTAGTTTACTTTTTACTATTTTCCTGAATCGTGACATTCAACTTATTTGTTGTTTAACCAGCTGAAATTTACTGGCTGAAACCTCGTGTGGGTTTTGTGTTTGAGGTTCTCTGACTCTGAGTGTCCTCCGAATCTCGTGGGCTGAAACCTCGTGGTGGGCAACGAAATTAAACATGTCAGAGACACGTCGGAAACAGAAACTTGCTTAAATTTTTGCTGAAACTGGCAAAACAGCCAGCAAACTTCATCGTTGCTGTCGAGAGGACCATCCAGCGCGCTGTGGGAGAGAGTGTGTTGTGTAAATTGAAGTAGCTCATCATGTACGAATATGAGGACCAGCACGTGATACTAGCTTGTAGTACAAGAACGGCCATATGCATGGGTGCCCTGATCCGGATGTTCAGAGCACCGCGAAACTCTGAAACCTCCAAATCGTATGGCAGGGCCATACTCCATATATAAGTGAAGACGGCCGTTGGTAGCCCGGCAGCTAGGCACGCGTACGTCTTGGCGTCAGCGTCATGTATCGTCGCCACCAGCAAGCCAAGCCAGCCGCCGGCGATCGAGGTATGATTTTTTTTTTTTTTTGTCTCCTTCTCCGGATCGCGGGAGTGAATGCCAACCTCACGCTCGTCGCCGCTCATGGGACAAAGCCAACTGCGTTACGTTCTCCAGCAGGGAAGTCTACGTGGTCTCCAAGGAGCAACAACGCCATCGCATGCACACCAGCGTGGTTGGCTGGTTAATTTGAGGTGTAGTGTGGGAGTATCAGCCAGCTAGCAGACGAAGAAGCCGATCGGATGACGGCTCCAGCAAGTCTAGGACGACTTGGGTATCGTCTCGACTCGAGCTGTTTGCGGTCAGCACACGGCCGGGTCATCGCCGAATCGGTGTCCCTTCCTGGCTGATGATCTTCTGACAACGGCGATCGGATCGGCCGTTTGCTAGCGGCAAGGTAAGATGCTCGATCGTTTGCGTGTGCTAAAATTGTTCCGCGACTGCGAGTGATGGATGACTCTCCGTAGCTGTTGGAATAAATGAGTCCTAAGTCATTTAGGACTTCGTCATCTCTCTGGTTTGTTAATCACCTGCACAAATGCTAGCAGTATTCACAGTTGCTTTTCTTTTTAATATCCACCCTAGAACAGTTCAGAACCCGTGTTGCCTTGTTAACTTACACTGCTCGTTCTAGAGCCTTTTATAAAATTGACCAGTGTTCTTAGTAGATGCTTCTTACCTATACACTTCATGAATCCTGACTTTAAGTTATTACATTAGGATGATCTTAAAATATGTTATGTCTCACTCATGATAATCATTTTGCTCAAATACCTATTTAACTATGGAATTAAAATATGTCGTCTATTAGCCACTCAGGAGTCAGGGCACTGTCAGAACAAACAGGTTTTTTACAGTTAAAAAAAAGGAATACAACAACTAGCCCACGCAAGAGACTGGGCCTCCAAACAAAAGCCTGGCCCAGTATCTCTCGTGTCTTTCAAACTGTACTCTAAGGCCCAGTAAACAGAGAGTCTCAGACGCTCTCGAGCCCGGCAGGCGGGCTGCCTACAAATGCACAGCCCATTTCTTGTTCCCCGCCGGCTGGTCAAGCAAAAGACTGCAGGCTGCCATTTTCTTTCTTTTCTGACGCTGCCATAGTCCAAAACTCCAAATGCATGTGATCCTTCTTCCATCGTCTCGATAAACAACTGGCCGGCCAGGCCAGCCAGCCTCTTTGCTTGGCAGTGCTGTACTGTACCACTGGTAATATCATAATCAATTAGCATCAGTTACTCCCCTCTGGTGTTCCAAATCCGGTGACCAGTAGGACAGGATTAGGAGCTGCTTGCTCCTGCTCCTGCTTCACAACGACGTACGGACTACAGAGTGTCATCCACTGATCCACGAGGCAGCAACGCAAAATGACAGCGATACTCGCGGATTACGCAAAGATCCCCGGCAATAATAATGCTGCTGCTCCTGCTCTTGCTAATAACGGGGCAGGATGCATGACTGGGTCGGTTACGTTACGCAGATAGTACAAATACAATACAGCTCGGAAAAGGTGGTGTGCGTGGTGGTGGAGGCCGGCGCGGCGGGCGACACGACGGGACAGCATGTGTGCCGTGGGGACGGGCCTGGGCACGTTCCGCTGCCGCCGTGCTCCCCACGGCCGCGACGCCCCGGCCCGCCGTCGCCTTTGCCTTTGATCGCCGATGTGGGGAGGGAAGGGAGGATGCATGGCTTTCCCCATAGAAAAAGTGTATCAGTTCTGGAAGGAATCTAACACTGGGCGCAGGGGCACACCAACAGTGATCTATTGTAGTATCTCCCTTTTGCTTTTCCCATTTTTTCCCTTATGTGTATCTTCCTTCCTTCCCCAAGGTGTCTGGCTTGACGACACCGATCGAGCTTCCTAGAGCTGCCGCAAAGCTAGTCAGGTTGGCCTTCATGCATGGATCTTAATTGGGTCCGGAAACTAAAAGGTCGCTAGAAATGTGTTCGTTGGTCGAGCGTCCAATCATCGAGGTACGTATAGATGAGTGGCAAAGTCGACAATTCACATCAAAACTGGAGAAGAAAAAAATGGGGACGAAGCAGCAGCCAGTAACCCCGTGAATCCGTGATCCTACCTAGGCGAGGGGTGACGAGCGATGCAAATCTAGGTGCATCATGAGATTTCATTTCTGAAGTTGCGAGGAGGAGTAGAATATTGTGGATGCGTGTGCTTGGGCCGCCGGCCGCGGAATATGCAGGACAGGACAGCGCGAGCGCGGGCGACATGCCAGTGGTTCTCGCAGCGCGGTCTGCCCGCCTGCCTGCCTTTCCCACGGCCATCATTTCATTGCCACCAACCCGACCCAGCCTCACTTCACTCCACCACCTCACCGGCTCACCACCCCCGGATGCGTGCGTGACCGTGACGCCAGCCGAGCAGAGAGCTTCTGTTGCGTGCGCGGTTGGGGAATTCCATTCCATCGGATCGCATCCGGCGGCCGAACTTCTTGCAGAAATTGAGAAGGAATTGCCCGAGCATAGGCACATAGCAGGCACGGAGGCACCCATCAGCCACGCCACGCAACCGGTGAACCGCCGGATGAGCCCGGACGGAGGTTGGTGCTCGCTGCTGCAGTGGCAGTGCTCATCGGCGCGACGCTGGCCGGGCGTACTACGGCAAAGCCTGCGCCCGGGCAACCCGCGCCTCCCAACCACCCGATCTGCTGCGTACTCCGACGCGACGCACGACGGCGACGAGGACGCGACTGGTGATGCCTGACGACGCGCACGGAAGTGAATCCGACGGCACCGTGCGCAGGAGTACGTACGTGACGTGCCGCCTCACCGCCTTGTCCGACGGATCCGTCCTCCGGCCCGCGAGATCACGCCCTGCGCGCCTCGCCTGCTGAGATTCATGGCTCCGCTCGAAACCTACGCCGTGTCGGGGAGGGATGGGCGGATGCCGGATGGCAGGCCTGCCGTGCCCGAGCGACTTCATCAACTCTACTAGGAGTAGACCCGAACACACTTGCTGGTTTTTGCATCTACCGAACCGAACCAAGATTTTTATTTTGAAGAACCGGTGGGTTTTCTTTTCTCTACTAGTTGCTCTTGCTCCTGCCCGGTGTGCTTCAGTTCTTGCTTCGACACGCGATCTGCACGCCTGCCTTGCATACAGCATACGTACGGGGGGTAACCAGTAGTACAGGTTGTTGGCGAGCTGCTGGTTCGTCATCAAACAACAGACACGCTGCGTAGTGTCTGGCCGAGACAGTTTGCTAACAGTGCAGTAACAGGAGTTTACATTCCCATGTGGTGTGTTTGCGTGCAGGAGCACCAGTCGATTACTACTGCCTGCCATCCTTGCTGGCAGACTGGCAGGCCATCCGTCGACGTCGTGGCGGAATCGACGACAGGCATTCATGCCCCGCCCGCCGTGTACGGCCGGGTGCGGCTGCGGCCAGTGATGAAGAGGCCACGGCACGCGTGTGATGAGGCCCCTCGTGTGCGTGCCGTGCCGTGCCAGCCAGCGAGGGAATTGTTCTTGTTTCGGGTCGGTCGGAGGCACCCCCTGCGCTGCCCCCCCGTGCGCGCGGTCGCGTCGTGGTACGGCCTGGGCATTTACGCCGCCGGTCACGTCGAGCACCGAGCCGAGCGGAGGAGGGGGTGGGGCCGTGGGGGGGCCAGGCCAGGCCACGGCAGGGGGGCAAAAGATTTTTTTGCTCGGTTCCCGTACGCGCACGGGGAAAGGGAGAGCAGGGGGGAAGAGCCAAAGGTCCAACGGGGGTGTTCCGTCCCAGCGGCCGCACGCACGCCCCCGCCCGCCCGCACGCGGGTCTCTCGTCTGGCCGCTAGCGCCAGCTATAGCAAAGCAACAGCAGCATGGATGCGGCGCCGCTGCCGTAGCGGACGGACGGAGTAGTAGTACGTGCGACGGTGCTGTCTCGGGTCAAGCGATCGGGGAGGAGGCGGGCGGGCGGATTCACTGCGGCTCACGAGGGTGCCGTGCCGCTGTGCGCACGTACGTGCGGGTCCGCTGCTCGGGCCTACTAGGCTACTACTGGTACTACTGGTACTTGGAAGGGCAAATTTTGCACAAGGAGCTGTTTGCCTTTTGATTTCAAAAACAAACCCGTCGACGTCCGTCCACAATACTCGGTTGATCCTAAAAATTAAGTGCGGCTCACGCGGAATCTCCCGGTGCCCACGGAACCAAGCAAGAACGTGACCCAGAGCACTTAGGCTGCGTTTGGCACGGCTCCGACTGTGGTTTTGCTTGTGGAGCGGATTCTTCGGTGGAGCTGAATCCGTTTTGAGAAAACGTTTGGTAAAACAGCTTCTCCTGGCTGTGTGAGTTGGATAAGACGGTGAAAAGTCTGTAATGCCATTTCCTTTTCTTTTTTCCTCTTCTCTCTTTTTCTCCTATTTTCTTTTTCCCCTTCCCTTTTTTTCTCTTCTTTTCTTTTTTCTTTCCCCCCTCTTTTTTTCTCCCCCCTTCTCTTTTTTTCTCTTCTTTTCCTTTTTTCTTTTTTTCCCTTCTCTCTTCTTTTCCTTCCCCTCTCTCTTTTTCTCCTCTTTTCTTTTTTCTTTTCCCCCTTCTCTCTTTTTCTCCTCCCCTTCTCTCTTTTTCTTTTCCCCTTCTCCTTTCTCTCCCCCGCGCTCCTCTCCTTCTCCTCCCTTTCTCTCCCCCGCGCCGCTCCTTCTCCTCCACCGCGCCGGCTCCGGCCTCAACCGCGCCTGAGCTCCTCCCCGCGGCGCCCCTCCCCCGGCTGCCTCTCCCCTTCCCCCTCCGCTCGCTCCTCTGCTCGCTGGGTAGTGAGGAGCGGCAGCGGGGAAAGGGCAGCGGCAATGCTTGGGGTGGCGGCGGATCCCCCGCTGCCGGATCCACAGCCGCCACCACCGCACCAGATCGAGCTCGCGACCGCCGGATCGGGCCTCCAACGCGCCGGATCGAGCTCCTCCTCCCCGGATCGGATCGCCGCCGCCCCTGTCAGGTACGCCACCGGCCTCCTTCCCGCGCCCAACCGACGACCTTCTTCCCGCGCCCCTCCAACTGCCGGGGGCAGAGCTGGCAAAGGAGGGGCGGAGCCGCGGGAGCTGCGGGGAACCAGCTCCCCCCGACCTCCCCGCTCCAGAGTCGGGGTTCCCGAGGTGCTCTCCCGCCGAAGCCGGTTTTTTTTTCACCGTTTGGCACGACTCCGCGCAAAACAGCTCCGGGAGCCGCTGGCGGAGCCGTGCCAAACGCACCCTAAACAAGTTGCGGTAATTCTTCCTGGATTTGTTAAACCCAACTAGGCAACTAGCTAGCAGTGCAAAGTGCTTAACCACCCCCCACAACGTATGTAGTACTGATGGACCCCCTCGACGCGTGCGTGAACGACGATCGAGTTCACCGACACCGTCCACTGCTTTTTTGTGGACTTGATGCACTGTTTCGTTTTCGTCTGTTCCCCTTCAGTTTCAGTAAATTCGGCCCATCCATCACACACTCCATTTCTTTAGCTCATCACCAGCAGCTAGCTGTGGCTGGCTTTACGCACAAATTAAAGCTCGCCGAGCCGATGGGCATCTACGTATGGAATGCTTTATGAGCGCCGATCGAAGGCGATAACGACGTGCGCCCTTTTGCTAATTCTCTTTCTCTATACTGCCTCACTGCGTGACGAGGATCGGAGGTCAACAAATGCCGTTCTCTGGCGCTGGTCCTGGTCAAAACGTACGCGACGCTGCGAGGAGGAGAGGAGGCCACCAAGTCACCATGCATGCATGCATGTGAGGTTTATCTGTTAACTAACGACGACTTGGTATCAAATTGTTTCCGATCTGACAGCGACCTCTTTCATTCCATCCTCTCGTAAGTGCTGTGTGGGCGATTTGCATTGCTTGCACACTTGCGTAGTTGCATGTGCATGTGCATGCTCCCAACGACTTTATGCTCTTGCATACAGAGCCGCCCGCCGGTGGAACGGAGGACAGAGATCCAACGCGTCTGACGCCAGCTTCTTCGTCTCATCAGGTTCACATTATTGCTAATCCTCCGTGTTATCAGTGAGAAACCGCCGTATATGTATGGCGGTTGTGTCGGGCGATCCATGTCAAATTAAATGATTTCAGGTGGGTTTTGGTTCGCACAGAGGTAGCGTGAACAGAGAGAGAATCAGATTACAAGGTATTTGATGGCCGAACATTGGGGGTGTTTGGAGAACTATTCAAAAGCTATTTTGAGAACTTTTTGGGGTATTTTTTCAAAGTGAGTTAGTTGCAAACACTACTACAAAAACGAGCATTCGTCCCAAATGGTTAGTACCGGTCGATTTTCGCCCGGTACTAACATGCGAAATTAGTACCGAGTACGATGTACAGTACCCCGACGAGCAATTAAGTACCGGCCTGTGTCTCTAGCCGGTACTAAATAGCTCTACGGACCTCACTAGCGCAATCCTGCGGAGCAATTTAGTATCGGGTAATGATTTCAGCTGGTACAAAATGACATCACCGTCATTTAGTACCGGGCCGAACCACTGGCCGGTACACATATCCACTGTCTTTCTTTATCTTCTCCCGTCTCCATCATTCACATCTCCATCTTTCTCTCAGCCTCTTATCTTGTCTCTATCTCCTCACATCTCTCTTCTCTCTGCAGGGAGCCCTGGCGGCGGCCCGCTCCACTGTCGGCACGCGGGGCCTGGTGGAGGCGCGGCCTCCCCTGCCGGCGCGCAGGAGCTCGGCGGTGGCGCTGCCTCCACCGCGAGCGCGCAGGAGCCCGGTGGCGCGCGCTCCCCCGCCGCGGTGCCGTGGCCCGGCGGCGGTGCATCCTCCCCTGTGGGCGCGCTCCCCGGCGGCGGTGCGGTGGCCCGACGGCGGCGCGTCCTCCCCCGCCGACGCGCGAAGGCCGGCGGCGGCGCTCCCCGGCCCGGCGACGGTGCGGTGGCCCGGCGGCGGCGCATCCTCCCCCGCCGACGCGCGGAGCCCGGCGGCAGCGCATCCTGCTGGCGCGTGGAGTGGTTCACTCCATGTTTGATTTTTTTTTGTCTTGTGATGTTGTATTCAAATGTGTGTTGTAATTCTTGTGACATGTGTGAGTTGTAATTCTTGTGAAATATGTAATGTGATTCTTGTGAAATTCAGCTCATGTGCACCCAAGAAATTTGTGATAGTGATTCTTGAAGAAAATGAGAAAAAGAAAAAGAACATAAAAAGGAAAATGAAAGAGAAATGAATGACGTGGTGGAGAGGAAATTTGTACCGGTCAAATAGATCCACCGGCATTAATCTTTGATTTTGTACCGGGCGTCCTGACCGGTACTAACTGCCGTGGCAATTAGTACCGGCTAGCTTGTACCGGGCAAACGCCCGGTACTAACATGACCTTTTGCCCGGTTTTAATGCCCGGATCTGTAGCCGTGAAATAACTCTAAAATAGCCTACATGTTGACTCCTTTTGGGCTAACCGGGATAAAAAGGAGAGAGCTAAAAAATCCATAGGATTCAATATATATATTTTTTCAAATCATACAAAGGTGGATGCTCACATAAAGCACACACCTCTATTTCTTTGGTTGCACTCTATTGTACAGTACGTTATATCTGCTCACCCTTCATATTTTTACCGCTCCTCCACGTAATATATACAGTTACACATTGGGAGCGTATCAGGTGCAAATCAGGGTACCTGTGTAAACTATGGAAACTCTTATCAGGGACGCACGATCTAGATCCAATGACTAAGAGGAGAGGTGGGTTCATTTTGCAAATAAGCATCTGCTGGGCCCCTACTGTTCTTAGCGTTTTTGCTAATCACCCCCTGTCGGTGTTAGGATTAGTCCCGACACTAACTAGTGAGATACGCTGTGATCAGCTTCTCGATGGTTGGTGCAAATGGCAACACAAGGACACGGGTTTATCCTGGTTCCGACCGCGGGGTCGTACGTCCAGCAGATTGCACGTGCGCGCTGTATTGATTCGCACCAGTGGTGCCTGTAGAGGGGGGCTACAAGCAAGGCGGGAGAGGAGGAGAAGCCTCCAAGTCCCTGCTAGGTGATTGAGGCAAAGTGCCAATATCGGGGGGCACGAGTATGCGGGTGAGTGCGGGTGTGAAGTGATGCCCCGTAGCTAGGCGGCTGCCTCCTCCTTTTATAGGCCAAGGGGAGGTAGCTTACAAGCATGCTGCATAGCGCTGCGTAAGGTGACGGCGTACTGGCGCACAGTTCCCTTGACATGACGGTTGTCCTGGCGGATCCTTGCCTCTGGGGCGGTTTAATGGCGAGCTCCGGCCTCCGCAGGTGGCGTGGCGACTCCCGCGCTTGTCTGGGAGTGACTTCAAGGGTGGGCTTGACCGGCGTTTGTGTTTGGTCGTCGTCCGTACGCGCGATTCGAGGGTGCGCCCATGCCCGTTCGGGGGTTCCGCTACGGGGGGAGCCCTGGTGGCACAGGCGTCGGCGTGGTGATGTTCTGTCGGCACAGGGCGCCACAGCGCCGGGGATGGCCTATACAGCACCGGAGATGGCTTGTGCAGTGCCGGAGATGATGGAGAAGACGTGCTCCATGCGTTCCGCGCCACGGCGCCGCCCGGCGTGCGCACTTGGTCGCCGCCCGTACCGTCTTCGAGGGTGCGCCCATGCCCTTTCGAGGGGCTCGCCGTGGGAGAAGGACGGGAGTAGGCGGCGCAGTGTTTGGAATGACACTGGCCTGTCCGCACAGGGCCGCGCAGTACCTGCACAGTGCTAGGAATAGCGGCATAGTGACGGGGTTTGGCCGCACAGTGACAGGGTCAGAAACCCAGGCGGTGTCAGCGGGGCGACGTGGGGGAGGATTGCCTTTTGACTATGGCGCCTGCGGCGGGCAAGGGCATTTAATGCCCCCGTCGGGTGAGACGAGTGGGGTGCTGTCGCTCGAGTGTCGGCCTCGAGTGAGTCGGAGATTTGCACGAGGGGCGCCAATCCCTCGAGCGAGGCGGAGACCCGCTCGAGGGGCTGAAGCCCTCGAGCGAGGCGAAGTCCTGCTCACGGGGCGCCGTGCCCCTCGTGTAGGTCGGGAGTTCTTCACGTGGCGTTCCCCCCTCGAGCGAGGCGGAGATTCGCTCGAGGGGGTCGGGGATAGCCGCTCGATGGGCCATGGAGGTTGTTGGGCCGGAGCGGACCGTGGGCCTTCCTCGTTTTTGGGCCGCGACTGGTTGGGTGGTGTGATTGTGGTTTGTATTAATTAATTTTTTAGGAAGGGTAATTTCCCCCATAGTTAGGGGACCCCTATGGTTGTCCCCGACACCCCCTACCTCAAATCCCAGCGGCCAGGAACCTAATTCAATTCCCATGTCGCCACCGATCCGTCACGCCGCCCGCCTGGGAGTCATCCGTCACGTTGCCCGCCCGCGGCCAATGCGTCACTGACGCTGGACTCCAACGCCCGCAGCACCATGGACTCCGACGTTCGCAACGCCATGGCCCCCGGGTCTAGGAGAATCGACCTAGCGCCGCCTCCTCATGCGGTTCTCCCCCCCGAGCCAATCGCCCTAGCTCCGTCGCCTCTGTAATCCAGCCCACCTGCGTCCCCTGGAATCCCTGGTCGCCGCACCTGGCGCCGCACCTAGAGTCGCGGGCGTCGCATTCTCGGGCGCCGGAGGCCATGGCGTCGCGGGCGTCGGACTTGCGTGCACCAGAGGTGCCGTGCACAGGGCTGGGACCGCAGGGGGTCTAACGCAAAACAACAGGGGTCCGGCGGGTGCTTTATTCGCGAAATGAACCCTAACTCTCCTCCTACCCATCCGATCTAAATCGTGCGTCCCTGATCAGAGTTTCTATAGTTTGCACAGGTACCCTGGTTTGCACATGATACGCTCCCTTACACATTTTTTTAGATCAGATTCAAGTTAGCGAACAGTTCACCACATGTTAACGTCACGCCGTCACGCAAGCCTGCAATAGCGTGCCCGGCCGGTACTCCTGGAAGGCTGGAAACAACCGTGAACGATGGAAGTAACGGCAGAAATTGATGAGTGCTCAACATAATGGTGCTCCTTTTTTAAAATAAGTTACTACCGTTATCTATGAACTGCTTATTACTTTGAACCGGCCGGATCTATCATCACCAGTTAATATGAGCTGAACCGTACGCTTCTCCTTAATTTAGGGTATGATGTTGTCTTATTTATGGGAATAAATAAATAAGTACTAAAGCATGGACAAAAACCATTTGAATGGATCTGATGCAATTTTAGCAACAAACTATTGGTATTACCGCATACCCAAAACACACGGCAGGTGAAATAAGAAACTAGAAAAGGTTCTTAACTTGTCAAGAAAAGAGTATACAACAGTTATCAAGATTGCACAAAAGATTGAAATACTGCAATAAGATAATACACGAAAATATTTTGTTGCCACTTTTACAACACATCACATCTTCAAGTACATGGATCATATAAAAGTATTGCTAAACTATTTTTATTTTGGCAAACGTTATTACCTGCACACAGTTAGATAGATATGATGATGATGAGTATGATCGAGCTACCTCTATTGAGATCACCAACATTACAACAATGGTTATAGGTAAGGAAAAGCCTCTTTCATCACGGCCATGTGCACCCTACAGAATAGCCCCGAGCTTGATATACACTTGACAGTTATGGTGTTATCGGTGGATGGATCCATACAGATAAACCAATAATCCTCTTTGCCCATCTTACCAATTCACACGTGCGAAAATTGCTTATCCTCTCCGGGGATCGTAACGGCAGAAATTTGGATAATGTGAAACTTTATGTACGCTTGCTTTTCCTTACGGTTACTAGTACGACGTACCATCTAAGTAACGCTTAATGCAATGTGTGACACAGATACCCCACACAGTTAGATAGATATGATGATGAGTATGATCGAGCTACCTCTATTGATATCACCAACATTACAACAATGGTTATATAGGTAAGGAAAAACCTCTGTCATCACGGCAATGTGCACCCTTCAGAGCAATATAGCCCCGAGCTTGATATACACTTGACAATTATGGTGTTATCGGTGGATCCATACGAATAGACCAATATATCCTCTTTGCCTATCATCGATTCACACGTGCGAAAACTGCTTATCCTCTCCACGGATCGTAACAGCAGAAATTTGGATAATGTGAAACTTTATGTACGCTTGCTTTTACTTACGGTTACTAGTACGACGTACCATCTAAGTAACACTTACTGCGATGTGTGGCACAGATACCCCACTCGTGCGCCTAATTTGGTGATATAAACATAAGTACAACCCCATTGGAACTCAAAAGGACCTATATTGAGGAGTTAACTACTCTTGCTGCAATATAGCATGCTCTTTAGCCCATCAAACAGTAGGTACACAAATTTGTAACGTTAACCCTTGCAACAACATAAACTTGGCAGAATATTTTTAAGCATATATATACCCAGAATACTAGTAACTGACACCCGAAAGAAGTTTGAACTTTGAAAGAGTAACTGTTGCTTTTTAGAAAGAGCATCAAAATCCTCCTGTTTTCCAGTGGAAAAGAGGAGAATTGGGGAGTATATAATGGGGGCGAAGAGAAAGGCTGAGAGGAGCAAACAGGCTGCAGACAGCAGGGGTGCCAAAAGCAGGGAAGGAAGAGCGGAAAAGCCCACCACCACCTTCCTCGGATCCACAACCCACCCGGGTCCTCCTTTCTTCCTCCCTCCTTGACTCCCTCCCAGTCGGCCAGTCCCCTCCACCCCCCTCCACCCCCCCCCCCCCCTTTCTCGCACCTCGCAAGTATTTTAGTCTTACTCTATTCGAGTCCTACCAGTAGCAGCCGAGCGGAGAGGGGGTGGTGGTGGTGGTGGTGGTGGAGCGGACGGAACCGCCGCTCGCTGCGAGATCTAGGCGAACGCGGCCATGGGTGCGCGCTGCTCCAAGCTCTCCGTCTGCTGGTGGCCTCCCAACTTCAAATCGCCGATGCTCGGTACGCACCTACCCGCGCATTGCCGCTCTCTGCAACTGGATTCTCGATGCCTTTTCCTTCTCGTCTCTGGCTGCGCCTGCTTCTGTTGTTGGGGGGCGGCGGCGGGCGCCGCCCCGGCATTTGGGGCTGGCGCGTTTGTTTCTGCGGCGTTTTTTCTGGGGTTTTTGCTGTTCGTTTCCGCGTGATGAGTGATTTCGTGGATTGGGTTCGGTGGAGGTGGTCCCGTCGATCTCGCTGGAATTCGTTGCGTCTGGCTCCGATCCACCCCGTTGGTTTGTTGTTTGGACGCGCAGGGGCGATCCGAATCTTATTTCGCTCTGTCCGCCCCTGTCGCTGATTTCGACGGGTTTCTCTGCTTGGTTCGACGAATTCGTTCGCTCTCGCTAGATTTTGGTCTTAATCGCGTTTGGTTCTCGGCGTCTGTTCGGATTATCTCGTGATGGTGAGCAATGCGAAGCTAATCACGAGTGTTTCCTCTTGATTCTGAGCCTCCGAGGTGTGCTTGCTGTTTCTGTTCGCGTCCTTGCCCCCTCGGTCCTGATCCGACGCTGGTGTTGGTTCCCTGTGCAGAGAATGGCGCCGCCGACGATGACGGCAGCGGCGTGCCGGTGTTCGCCGAGTACAGCCTCGACGAGCTCCGGGCGGCCACCGACGGCTTCGCTCCGGACCGCATCGTGTCGGAGCACGGCGAGAAGGCGCCCAACGTCGTCTACCGGGGCACGCTCTTCAGCTCCGGCCGCACCGTTGCCATCAAGCGCTTCGGCCGCTCCGCCTGGCCGGACTCCCGCCAGTTCCTGGTCCGTGTAGCTTGCTTCGTGTGATGGATCATTTTGTAGTTCGTCTGGCGTCTCCGGCGTCTGATTGAATGGCTGTGTATCTGTGGGTGCAGGAGGAGGCGAGGGCTGTTGGGCAGCTACGCAGTGGCCGGCTGGCCAATCTCATTGGATGCTGCTGCGAGAGTGGCGAACGGCTGCTTGTCGCTGAGTTCATGCCGCATGAGACCTTGGCAAAGCATCTCTTCCACTGTATGTTTAGTTTCTCCTACCTGCTCTTCTATCTCATTAGCTGCAACTAGTACATTTGGGTTGCCAGAGTTTGTTGGGACATGGTACTAGTTCGAATGTTGCATTACCATGATGATATTAGGACCCATATTTAAGGAGGTATGCCTGTCATCTGTATCCACTGTGGAACTGTTGCCTTCAGTTGCAGAGGGGGTTGTTGACGGAGTTTCTGCTGCCTAATCTTAGCTGTGTGTTTGTCTGGTGCTATTTGTGTACTTTAGACTAAACTGGAAACCAACACACTGGTTTTTTTATCATTGATTTGATGACCTGTATTTAAGGATTGCGATTGAATCCTGTAACCACCGTTATTTAGGAGTGATACCTTCAATTGCAGAGTGGTGGAGTAGTTTATGATGTAGAACCCTCTATCTGTTTGTCTTGTATGGTGCAATTTATGAACTGTAGGCGTTGGAAATCAACACTCTGGTTGTCTATAATTACTTTGGCCACCCGTATCAAGTGTGTGTTACATTGTTATGGTTGGTGTTTTGTTATTAAGTCCATCATAGGGGATATTTATAGCTTAATTGCACCTAACCTGCAAATGTTGGTTAGAACGAGTGGTACTACTGGGAATTGTTTACATAGTATGACCTGTTAATCGCGGATGACGACCTTTAAGCATTTAGGAAATTCGATAACTGGTGGATTGTGAATATGATATGATAGCTACTCCATGTAAAAAGAAAATGGTAATTGCATTTCGCCCTCACGGTGGATTGGTGTGTGTGTGTTGCAGGGGAGACAAACCCCCTGAGCTGGGCAATGAGGATGAGAGCTGCCCTTTATGTGGCACAGGCATTGGAATACTGCAATAGCAAGGGGAGAGCACTCTATCATGACCTGCATGCATACAGGGTTGTTTTTGATGTGGTAAGTCTCTCGTTTAGTCCTTTGGCATTTTCGGGCCTTTGGTACAAAAGTGTAATCCTTTTGTTTCTGTAATGTGAACTGTAGGATGGTAACCCAAGACTATCATGTTTCGGTCTGATGAAGAACAGCAGGGATGGAAAGAGCTACAGTACTAATTTGGCCTTCACACCCCCTGAGTACCTGAAAACAGGTAAGTGTGTCACACACAGCAGCAGTGTTCCATGAAAGATTTTGGGAATGTGGCTTTTTATCTGTTTCTGAACTATCTGTTCTGCAGGCAGAGTTAGTCCAGAGAGTGTTGTTTACAGTTTTGGCACTGTCTTGCTTGATCTCCTGAGTGGAAAGCACATTCCACCAAGTCATGTAAGTTTTCCTGCTCTCTGTTTGCCTTTTCATATTCTTCAACTATAATACATTGGCTGCTGTAGTTTAACTAGTTTTTTGTGTTTGATTGATTTATTGAAGGAATGCCTTGACAATAGCTCTTCTTTTTTGCAGGCCCTTGACCTTATAAGAGGCAAGAACTTCCTAGTGCTGATGGATTCTTGCTTGGAAGGTCATGTATCTAACTCTGATGGAACCGATTTGATGCGATTAGCATCCCGCTGCTTGCAGTATGAAGCACGTGACCGGCCAAATCTGAAAGCAGTGGTGTCTGATCTTGCAAGCCTACAGAAAGACACTTCTGTAATGTTCTCTCTCACTTCTGTAATTCTTACACCGGTTTCACAACACTATTATTGTTTGTTTCAAACTCATATTCTAACTGGAACATGTAATTTTAGTTGGCATTTGGCAAGGACACAGTTATTGTATGTGTTAAGAACACAAAAACTGGTCTTGTGTGACATACATTTTAGCTCCTTTTTTAGATGTTATATCTACTTATCTAGCATGTTTCCTTGATTAGTAGTTCTAACTGAATTTTGATGCAGACTCCTTCACACACTTTGCTGGGCATCCAACAGGATAAAAAAAGCTCAGACCATGTCCCATTATCTGCTATTGGGAAATCTTTTGCCAGAGCAGACCTGAATGATGTTCATGAGATATTGCAGGATGATGGATATAATGAGGACGACATGGCGAATGCTGAGGTAAAATAACTATTTGCTAGCACACCTTATTCCCGAGTGCTTGTGACTGCAACACTATTTATTCCAGCTAGTGTCATTCCAGTTATGCAAGATGAATGTAAGGGCATCCACTTGATATGGGGCGTATGGTTGAAACTAGCAAGCCTATCTTTTATAACCAACCCATGCAATAGATATATAGTGGCCAGCTCAGGTTCTATACCACTTTTCTCCCTTGTTTTTAATAAAACCGATGAATAAAAACCATCGGTGCTATTGAAACCTTACTGTTCTTAGATGAATGAAAAAATAATGGCAACCATAGGATCATAAGCGATCACATTCTGCATGCACAACTTTGAGGTTAGGTGCCCATTTCAGTTAATCATTCATGCTCAGTTTAAATGTTGTTGCCTTAAAATTATAAGAGACTTTTGTTGTACCTACTCAAGGGGGAGAACTTATCCACAAGCCAGTGTAAAGTACACTTTACAAGATTTTTATCACCAACTCGCCATTCTGGCTAGTTGATGTTTGCTAAATATCCAGTTCTGGCATAACCCAAGAGTGCGATTTTCTGAAATTGTTCCTGAAGTATTGCTTTCATGCTTTGAATGGTATTTCGGTAAGGATCACTTGATGCTATACATCTTACATATGTATCTGAAATGTTGGAACCTGCAGCTATCTCTCCAGTCATGGACCGGCGAATTATCTGAGAGCTTTGTTGTTAAGAGGCATGCAGACAATGCCTTTAAGTCCAAGGATTTTGCAACTGCAGTCGAATGTTACTCAAGGGTACGCTATATTATGTGATGGACACATAATTCTCCTATCTGCACTTTTGGTCCCGTTTTAGAATTGATGTGCTTGCTACTTTATTATTTTTAGTCAACTTTAGATTTGTTTTCTTCCAACTAGGCAGAAGTAGTGCCCCCATTTTGTTTTGTATTGGTTGCTATACGACAATCAGTAAATTAGCATGCATTACAAGTATTGCAAGTCAGGTGGCTTTGTGATAATATTTATCTTTTGCCATTGTTGTGCTTATATCTACGAATTAGGAACTCTTTTTTTTCAGCATAATACTGAGATATGAATTAGGTTTCATCGACCCTAAGGCCTTTTCTTGCTGTTCTGAGTTTGAGCCAAAAATGCCCCCCACCCCACCCCACCACCACCACCACACAGCCGCATGCAAGACTATTTTAAACCGGTATGATTTTCTTTACTATCTTCAGGCAATTAATCTATGGTATTGGATGTTTGGCAGTTCCTTGACTCAGGTGCAGCAGTGGCTCCAACTATGCTGGCGCGACGATGCTTTGCATATGTTGTGGCTGGCAAGCTGCAGGAAGGCCTAGAGGATGCAAAGAGGGCTGAGGACATTGCACCTGGGTGGCCGATGGGGCACTACCTGCAGGCATTGGTACTCCATAACCTGGGACGGGAGGCTGAAAGCCATGAAGCTCTAAAGAAAGGCACCATGTTGGAAGCTGAAAGAAATAGTAGAGCTAGAACTGTATAGCCGCCTCCCTGAGTGTGTGATGCCCTCTCTGCTTGTACTTAGATCGCCTGCATCTTGGATGCCTCCCTCCAATGCTTTGCCACCAGTAGGGCTGTTTTTGGTATTCCCTAACTTGTATCGGTATTTCCAGTGGTTTTACAAGTTGAAAAACTCCTAGGTTGGCTGTTATTACACCCCCAATATATTCATGAATACAGAAATGGGCAACTAGTATCGCTATAGAATTCTGTTGATGTCATCAGATTGTAAAGTGACAAAAATTCCATTTTATCTCAACAAATTCTTGTATATACAAACTTCAAATTTTCTTCGGGCTTAAAAACCTGAGATATTTGATCGGTCAGGTGTAAGTGCTCAAGTATTTGTTTTGTGCTTGATAGTCAGTTTTTCCATTGCCATGAACGGAAATGGTTAAGAATGGAGTATCTCTTAAGCTCTTAGCCATTATAGCCACATCATCAGGCAACTGGTTGCAGTATATGTGTGTGAAGCATTATGTATGCGACGAAGGTATCTTCAGTGTTGTGTTTGTGTGTGGCCGTGGGCAGCTGTTTTTGCTCTGTGTGATGTGCACACATGCTTTTGGCCTTACGCTGTGCATTGTGCGCGTGAAAAGCGAAAACTGAAGATGAGTTACAGGATGACATTTCTATGGTAGTTGTATAAAAAACGAGCTTGTCCGAGTGGAAAATTATTGTTTTTTTTCTAAGGACCAAATTTTGGTTTGAACCGTATCTTCCAAAATGATATCTATATTATAAAGCATAAATATTATACTCTGACTGCCTCAGACTGCTATGACACGAGGAAGCAAAAGTCGCGTCCAGAAGCTATGTCAGTCGAAACGCATCAATACAGCAGTTTAACAATGAAACAGGTACAGCTTTAGCAACAGAATTATTCTCCGAGCTGTATCAAATTATTACAGGCATGTTCCCTGTTCATGATTCATGGACAAGGCACATCCCTGGAAAGTGCAAGACATCGGGATTTCCTTTTGAGCGGTCCACGAATTAGCCAGTCACTGGTGCTGCATTGGTGTACTTGATAGCAGGTGGCGGCATTCTACAACCAACCAAAACAGAGCGTAAGATTACACTACAAAATGCAACTAATGCTTCTCAGGTCACATCTGAGGCCGGTTCCCGAGCATCTGACCGACCAAGTTTGTCACCTGAAAAGAATGCACGAAAGATAGGGATTAAAATGCTGAGGCGTTAAGTATTCACAATTGATAGAAACAAACTAGCAGGTGATACCAATCAGACAAGAAAATTATAGCCAGCAATGGAACAATGTGGATTGACAAGTATTGTGCTATGATGGGATCTTAACCAGTAACCAAATCATAAGCAGATACATATAAAATCAGCAAGTTACATACTTCTTTAAAAAAAATTAGAGTGACGGTTGAGACATCAAAGTTATAACACAACAAAAAAAAATACCGAATGTATATATGTTCATTTTCCTATGGATGGAGATCTGGAGTAGGGAAGACACCATGAAAGAGACTTTTGAAAAAAGTAATGAGTGCAGTCATGCTATGATACACTCCAAGTCTAGCTACAAACACTTTAAGCAACGGAGCAAGCATAAAAAGAATCCGCAAAGAGAAACAGTATCAGCAAACTTGCCTGCCAGTACTTCGAAACACATCGATCGATGCAACTGTTCTCACCCATATTGAGCTCAGGTTCTTTATACCTGAAATAAAACAAACCACAGAAAAGGAACAAAGTTAAATCTAACAGATTATCATTAACAAGGTGGCATAAGAAGTTCCATGCTGAACACTTTGCAATACACTAACTTGTCCATCTAGTTAAGCAACATGATAACCGTACATAACAACACAGAATAAGATAAATGCAAAATTCAAGCAACATGATTATCAGTTGCAAATGAAATAAGGATGTGATAAGTGATAACAAGACTATGAATAGTGATTTGAAGGTTTTGAGTTATGCAAAGCATAGGCTGATTATATCCACACCTTTTCTCAACACACTTGTCAAAACAGGTCTGTGTAAGCCTGCATAAAGCAAAAATGACACAATCAGAACAAGTATAAATCAAATGGAAGCCCACATGATTTAAAAGGATTGGATTGAGAGGAGTGATATAGGAGCAGAGACGTTAAGTGTTAAATTGTTAAGTGCCATAAATGGAAGACATTTCAGACAACCCGGAAAACTTTATGCAGTAACATTTCTGACAATAGCTTCATTGGACGAACAAGCCTAATCTCACGAGGAAGATATTATTATGTAGGAAAAGCCACAGTATTCAGCTTATCTTGATTAACGTATTGAATTCCTTCAGTTACAGTTAGTTAAGAATGACCAAATGAGGAAGCAAAAGACAGATCATGGAGTTATTAATCACGATAACATATCTATGCTGAGAGCTAACTGTAGGAGGAAAATAGATTTCTGTGTTGTATTCCTCCACCCTAGAGAGTGGGATATATAGTAGACATTACATGGGCCTCATATATGGGCCAGGCCACATGGGCCAACACACACATACTCCAACACCCCCCCGCAGTCTGAACTACCGTCACAACGGAGTTTCAAGACTGGACACGAACGAACGAAAGTACACTTGGAGACAAAGCCCCCCTGCAGTCGTAGCGGTAGCAACACGGACGGGCAGACTGGAGAACAATGGAGACTAGCTCCCCCGCAGTCGGAACACCGGTGCGAAAGCTTCGACTGGAGACTTGTGCAGATAAAAGCCCTTTAGTGCCGAGGTAGCCGAAGGCGGGGTGGTCGTGGTCGAAGCCGTGGAGGGGGCGCGGGTCGAAGCGTCGATGAGGTGCTCAAATCTACAAACTCAGCAGCAACTCGCCGAAGACAGCAGCAGGACGGTGGCGGCGGATGGCGACGGTAGACGACGCAAACTGCAGCTGTCACGCTCAGGACAGGGGTGGCGACAGCACAGGTTGCAGCAGCTGTCGCGCAGGTCACGCTCAGGACAGGGGTGGCGACGGCGCAGAGCAGCTGCTGTCGCGCTCAGAGCAGGGGTGGCGACGACGTCTTCCTTCAGCGACATCGGCAGCGGTGTCCGCGCGAGGACGGCTGGAGGCGCGGAGGCGGATCGAGCGCTTGCTCGACGATGCCCGGCGGCGAGGGGCACCACTGCCTGAAGAGGCGGCGACGCCGGTAGATGGCTTGACCACGAACAGCGTCCTTCGGGAGTGTCGACGACGAGCGAAGACGAGCGGCAGGGCGACGCAATCCGATCTCTGATCGGGAAAAACCGAAGAAAAAAGGACAGCAAGCAGCAGCAGAACCTTGGGTACAATCTCGTGGGTGCCCCTATCAGTGCTCCCTCCCCTCCCTTATCCTTCCACCCGGTCAACAAACACAGGGGAAAAACAGAGAGGGATGGAAGCCATCCGTGCCCTACGCCGCCGGCGGCACACGCGCCCACTATTGATGCGGGGCCTGCGCTCAGGTCGAGGACCCGGCAGCAGGGCGCCGACGGTGAGGGGGAGCGGCGATGCCCTGGACGGTGGCGAGCGGCAGGGGGCCAACGAGATGAGGCGGCACCCCCACGGCGGCGTGACCCGCCAACGACGGCGGTGATGCGCGGTGGAGGTACGTGGTGGCCAAGGCGGGGCGAGGGTGACCCGCGCAGCCCGTCCCGGCGGTGGATCTCGACGTGGGGCGCCGTCATCGACGGCGCGGCAGCTCGACCCCGACCCCTGCGGCTCCAACACGCAGCAGCCAGGAGCCCCTCGAGCTTCCTCCGCAGCCATGGTCGCGCACCAGGCAGCGTTAGGGGAGGCGCGGGAGGAGGGAGGGGCGGCGGCGCAGGGGAGGAGACGACGGGTGTTGAGCGACGAGGCAGCCGACGAGATCGAATCACCACGACAGGTAGGTCCATCTGCTCTGCTTGACGACGACGCACGCAGGGGGGGAGGGGCGCGGATCAGAGTAGGTTGCGGCCCCCGGCGGAGATCGACATGGGCGATCTCCCCGGGGGCGCCTCAGGCAGCGGAAGGAGGGGAGCTCGGGAGAGGAATGGTGCGGCGGCTGCGCAGGGAGGGGAAACCCTAGGTGGCGGCGGCTGCTCGCAGGAGAGCTCCCAGGAAAACCCTAGGCGAATGATACCATGTAGGAGGAAAATAGATTTCTGTGTTGTATTCCTCCACCCTAGAGAGTGGGATATATAGTAGACATTACATGGGCCTCATATATGGGCCAGGCCACATGGGCCAACACACACATACTCCAACACTAACACCATCCTAGACATACAATCTCTTTCCTCTTTACTAGGAGGCAATATTTCTTAAAAAAAGAACGAAAAAATAGTTAAATATAGCATCTCACTTCTCATCATCCCAATGCATATTCATTGCCACAACAAGGATCAGCAGCCAAAGAAAGGCTGAGCAAATGTATAGACTCATCATAAGAAAAGACTAGTTTGCAAAATTTAAGACAGGCTTATAGTGACCAGGCTTATAGATTCTATCATACTGCACTATCGAGATCAATTTGTAATGCAAGGAGCCTGAGTTCACTATAACTCAAGCACTAACAACTAGCTCTGGTCTAATTCTTGTGAAATTGATGATCTCAGGCAAGAAACAAAAAGCATATCACTCACCTATTGAAAAGATCAACCCTGTACTCCATCTCCTTCTCCGCCATCCCAAACATCTGTCCAGTGAAAGGCGCACATCACCCATCTCAGCAAGAGCGACAAAGCCGCAAACCAAAAGCTGAGAAAGGGAAGAAAAGCGCGTGAACATACCTGCTCCTTCTCCAAGTTGGTTGGCCCGCCTTTCGCAGCCATTGCGGCACCTCGCCTGCAAAGAACAGACGACAGGATGAAGCACGGAGCTCAAATTCTGAAGGAAAACAAATCATCCTAACAAGAAGTAGTAGAGAAGCGAGATGAGAAGCGAATGCTTACGGGGAAGGAGGACAAAGGCCTAGGTTCAAGCGGCGGCGTCGAGATCCGATGTAGCAACCGCCGACCAGCAGCCTCGCCTCCGCCCTCCCTCGCCAAACTCTAGGGTTTTGTCCCTCTGCTCGGAGGGGCCAGCCGGGCGATGAGGGAGAGAGGCCGCGAGTTTCAACGTGGGCCGCATCTCAATGGGTCTCATGGCCCGACAAGAAAAGATGCTCACTGACTATCTGGGCCCATCTGTGAGCCCGCTACGTTTTTAATCGTTTCAAGCTGCTGCGCTTTCCCCGACGAGGCCGTTCGCCATGAGCTTGGCTTATCCGCTCTTCCGCCTCCCGTGCCGCTGCTCCCTCGCGGCGGCGGCACTCGCGTCGTCGCCTCCGCTTCCCGTGTCGGTGAGCTTGGCTTCGGCTTCCGCTTCCGCGGATGGAGGCTTCGGGGGTGGGGGCGAGCTGACGGCGCGGGAGAGGCGGCTGCAGAGGAGGGAGCGGCGTGAGCTGCAGGCAACGGACTGGAAGGAGGAGGTGCAGGAACGTCTCATCCACGAGCCGGCGCGGCGGCGGAAGAAGCCGCCGAAGCGGTCGTGGAGGGAGGAGCTCAACCTCGACCTCCTCGCCGAGCTGGGGCCGCAGTGGTGGCTCGTGCGCGTCTCCATGGCGCCCGGCACCGACTACGTCGACCTCCTCACCAAGGCCATCTCACGGCGCCACCCTGAAGTCGCCTTCAAGGTCTCACTTCATCTCTCCATCTCCCTCCCTCATTTCGTTAGTCTTCTTAGTTTGATACTTTGATTGCGTTGGCATCCCCACAAATTAAGGATGACACTCACGAGCATTTTGTCGAACACTGCGTGATTGTAGCATTTCACGCCAATACACCATGTTTGTACCGATCATGTTAGGATTTAGGAGCAACATCACAGTATAGAGGTCGTGCGGCTGTTAGAATTTCATATATAACATCTGAAGCTTATAGTAAAATGTTCAAAGTGATTTGAGGATAATAGGCTTATAAAATCTTTAACTGCGACTCTTTTAGTTAAAATAATCACTATGAAAATCTATATTAACTTTACTGTGTGGGTCATGTTGGACTTGATTGTGGTGTGATTTTGAGCGAGAGGACTTGATATGAAGCCAATCATGCTGACCCTGAAGGCCTGAAGTTCTCCAATTAACCAAATCTTATGGGATGGCCTAGTGCAAAGTCCATCCGAGTGACTTCATGCTCCTTGTTTAGCATAGTTTTTTGTTTTATAGAACCTTAGTTTAGTATGGAGTTGCTCACAAATTTATTCACAGATTTATAATCCATCCATCCAAGTGAAGAGGAGATTGAAAAGTGGCGCAATCAGTGTCAAATCGAAACCTTTACATCCTGGGTTGGTCTTTTTGCATTGCACCTTAAACAAGGAGCTACATGACTTCATCAGAGACACCGAAGGTTGTTACGGCTTTATTGGAGCTACAGTTGGTTCTATGTGAGTACTTTCCTGGGTTGTTTCCATTAATTGACCTTTGTTCCTTCTTGTTGTCACATTGTTATTTTGCATAGCTAATGGTTCTTGTTTTTTAGGTGGTTCTTTGCTGGAATTATTCAGTTGTTGATTATACACAAGATTACTTGACCTTAGATAGCATCTCAGCTAATAAAATTTTTGAGGAAGACGAGTACACAGGAGTACTTGACCTTAGATAGGTCGTTGCTACTTGCTATGGATATTCTAACAATGTCCAAATGAGTATTTGCCAGCCTTAATTGCACAAACTTCCTTCAACCTAGTTAGCAACCAAACATGCACCACTAAGTGTTTCTTGAAAACAAAAAACTTCTAAAATGATTGGGATATTCCTTTACATGGAAATGATGATCACAACATCTATATACTGTTACAGTGATCATATCTCCTCGTAGACTGTTCTATGATCAATTATTCCGATTTGCACTTCTTGTGCCTGTTTTGGTACTAATACGATAATATTCTTGCTATGCAGCAAGAGGCAGATTAAAAAGCCAAAACCTATTCCAATTGAAGAAGTTGAATCAATTATTAGAGAAGAAAAGGAGGAACAAGAGAAAGTTGAGAGAGAATTTGAAGAAATGGAGAACATGGGAAATGTTGAATCATTCAGTAAACCTGTTGAAGAATCCGAACTTATGTTAATGAATAAGATCAAGAAGCAGTTTAAGAAATCACCCTCAAAAGGTGGCACCAGCCAGCAAGCTTTTTCACCTGGTGCTACTGTCCATGTTCTCTCTGGTCCGTTTGAAGACTTCACTGGTTCTATCCTGGAAGTGAATCGCAAAAACAAGAAGGTTGGGATGATTAGCTATTAATCTTAGTAAATCCCCTAGTTATATGATTATTTTCCAATGCCTTCTGGTATTGTTTGCCTTTTTTGTTTCTCGTACCCTTGTTGTTGTTTTGTTTTACCTTCTGGTATTGTTTGGTTATCTCAGAAGTGTTACCATGCACAGGCCACTGTCCAGTTGACACTTTTTGGGAAAGAGAGCTTTGTGGATCTAGATTTTGATCAAATGGAGGCGGTTGAAGTGGATGGCAATGATAGCAAACTATGAGGTCTGAAAACGCCTCTAAATCCTCATTTCTGACTTTGATAAACAAGTTGTGATTGTAGAGGTGATCAGAAAAGGACATCTTGTTTTAGAAGTTACATAAATAGGATAACAAAAGAAATGGTAGATCTGGACATGTTTTCTCATCTGTTTGCCAAAGATTGTACTACAATAGAAAATGCATTCATTGTTATTGCACTGTCTGATTTGTGCTTCACCATTTAAGTAAACATCTACTTATGACTGTATAATTCTCCTTTTTTTGCAAGTGTATATAAATAAATAATTTTTGGCATTGTTTGAAAAATTCAGGATTCATCATATGTCATATAGCTTCTCTTTACAATATCATTTAGCTCCTCAGTACTTAGCTGCAGGACAGCAGTTTCTCACTTTGTGTTTAATGTCTGAGCAGGCAGCTTGTGCTTCTGTATGACAGTACCAATAGCTTTTATCAACACTTCACATCTCCAGCTGGAGCCTGGGTGAATGAAGCAGGAACTTTAGTGGTTGGACAGTGGACTGTTCAAGATCGAGCGAATTACCAGTAAGACTGACAGTTAGCACATGAGCTGCCGTCAAAATTAACCAGTAAGTTCCGGGTTCAATAGTATGCGTTCGATAACCTTATTCCTTTGAAATTAACCTTCACTTTCTCTTGTTTTAATTTTTGTCAGGAGTTACTGGAATGCAAGTTTATAAATAAGATTTGAGAAATCATCGACTTCCACTAGGTTGCTCACATTTTGCCTAAATATAGAAAGCAATGCCTCAATTTTGTCAGTTGTGTAGGTTATTTATTTCATGTTTTTATCACCATGATTCATTTATAAATAATTGAGATAGAAAGAACTCTGAATGATTTTTCTTTTTGATTCAGACCGGATGTTTTTCAGTAACTTTTGAAATATAGAATGTTTCAGAGTATTTGGATCATGGTGCACTGTGCATCTGGAGTTGCTGGCTGATACTTTGGTTTATGAACTATGGCCGACAGAGATGGCTTTGTAGAAAGGGACCAACTCCATTGTTTAGGCCCAAAGCTCACGATTACGAACAAGACAAGCTTCCGCCTTTTCACTTTATCTTTCCAGGCAGTTTCCATAGATCTCTGTTATCAAAATGAAAACCTTGATGGGAAAAGAAAGACATAAAAAGTGCATTCTTTGCACCCCAGCTGCTCCATCATGTTCATCATCATGCATTCATTGACAAGTTAATCCCTTTGCCATTTGATGTCACTGCAACTGAAAATGGTTCTTAACTTAATCCCTACAAAGTCAAATCTCCATTGCTGCATCTGAGTGATTGTAGCCATTTCTACCGATCACTAATGTGAATCAGGAAACTGTACTCGTGATTACCGAACGATGACGATTACATTCAATTCCAACAAGTCATCTATTACACATGGGTGATCACATTTGAGAGAAAAAGGCAATCCGGATTCAAGCAGCAACAGTGAAAGTCTACGGAGCTACCAGTACAGTACTAACACTACCACTGTTCTTCACCAATGAGCTGCAGCTACTCCAGCTCCAGCATGGCACCCACCCACCAACGACGACCGATCGGGGGCGATCGATCCGTGACCCGCGGCGCTGCGCCGTGGCGTCGGCCTGTCACGGTCGGCCACCACGCGGCACGAGGTAGACCCTGGCGCGCACGACGGCGCCGTTCCCCAGCCTGAACCCGGGCGCCACCGCGAACCCGACGACCATCCCCGCGCCGGCGCGCGGGGCCAGGCCGCCGGCCACGCTCTCCATGTACTCCGGGTGGAACTCCGCATCGCGGCCGGCCTCGAAGTGGCTGGGCGGCGGCTCCAGCGCGAACGCCAGCAGGTGCAGCATCCACACGGCCTTGGCGGCGCGCAGGAACTCCCCGTAGAAGGGCGTCCGCGGGTGCGTCCCGCCGTTCACCACCCTCCGGTGCTCGCCGTCGCCCAGGATGGCCTCCTCCACGCGCGGCGGGAGGAGGGCCGCGAACTTGGTGGCGGCGTAGCGGCCGAAGGCGCAGGTCGGTAGCACGCCCAGGAGCTCCGCGGGCTCCATCCCGCGCATGTCGCGGAACTGCACGTACCGCTCCCGCCGGAACGCGGCGGGGTCGAGCAGCGACGAGAGGGAGCCGTCGAGGTAGAAGGACTCGTGCTCGAAGCCGCCGAGGAGGGAGCGGGTGACGTGCGCCTCCAGCGCGTGCTTGGCCAGCTGCGGGGAGGAGACGGGGATCTTGGTGAGGGACCGGGTGGCCGCCGCGACGTCCACCCCGGCCGCGCGCATCAGGTGGAGGAGGTGCCCAGCGAACGCGCGCGTCGCGGCGCGGGCCTGCTCGGCGCAGGTGGTGAAGAGCTCCGCCGTCGGCGCGCCGCCGGGGCCGTTCTGCTTGGACGGGTGGTGGCGTCCGTTGCGGCGGCTGGCGGCGGCGGCGAGCTTCTCCTTGAGTCCGTCCACCTCGGCCTGCTTGGACTGGAGCTGGCGCTGGAGGTCGTCGAGCGCGGCCTCGTACGGCGCGACGGCCTCGCGGAGCGGCGGCGGCGAGGGGCGCGGGATGTGGCCCGCGGCGGCGGAGCGGCGGAAGCGGTCGCGGAGGCGCGCGAGGTGGCGGAGCTCGGCGACGACGGCGGCGTCGGCGGCGCGCATCTTGTCGGGGTCCCAGGGGCAGTGCGCGCCCTGGAGCGCGGCGTACGCGCGCCGCACCCCGGAGACCGCGTCGAACACCTCCGCCATCAGCGCCTCCGCGTCGCGCGCGCGCTTGGCCGCCGCCACCTTCCGCTCCTCCTCCCGCCCCTCCTCCCAGATCTTGAGCTCCTCCTCCTCCTCCTCCTCCCCTTCGCGCTCCTCCGCGGAGGGGGACCGGCGGCACTTGTCGCTGCTGGAGACGGCGTCGGCGAACGGGTCGTCGTCCTCCTCGTCCAGATCGCTGTCGACGGAGTCGCGGATGGTGTAGTTGCAGGGGAGGCGGTTGGAGAGGCAGGAGGAGGCGACGCGGTGGATGAGGTCGCCGACGGTAACCGGCTTGCTCGCCATTTCACCTCCCTCCCTCTCCCCGGCCTGCTTTGCTATGCTTCGAGTGTGATCAGTCAGTGTGGGGGCGGGCGAGCGGAGAAGATGGGATGCCGAGCAGCGAGCACCGTGCGCCAAAAATGGGAGTGTGGGTGGGTCGTGATCTCGTGGATTTAAAGAGAGGCCAGCCAAATTCAGGAGGCAGATGCCCTGTGGGACGCAGCTGCTGAGTAGATGAAGAGGTGCGGAAAGTAGTCCCGACACTAACTAGTGAGTTACGCTGTGATCGGCTTCTCGATGGTCGGTGCCAACGACAACACAGGGGACACAAGTTTATCCTGGTTCCGGCCGGGGCCGTACGTCCAGCAGTGGTGTGCTCGAGGCACTGTATTGCGTTGCACCGTGGTGCTTGCAGAGGGGAGCTACAAGCGGGGCGGGAGAGGAGGCTGGACCTCCAGGTCCCTGAGGTTTTGATTGAGGCAAGTGCCAATATCGTAGTGAAGGCAGAAAGCGTGTGGGTTAGTGCTCTCCCTCCTCCGTCGTCCTGCGGCCAGGGGACTGCCCCTCCTTTTATAGGTCAAGGAGGAGGCAGTTTACAGGCGTGCCGCACTGTTCTGGCTACGTGTGATGGCATGGCGGACAGTGCAACGGAGTGGACGGCCGTCCTGGCGAATCTTGCTTCTGGCGGAGCGTCGTGGCGTGCCCTGTACCTGCCCAGGAGCGGCTTCGAGGGTGGCAGCGTAGGAACTTTCCGTGTGGTCGTCGTCCGTACGCTGACTCGAGGGTGCGGCTGACGGGAGGTCGCAAGGGGCACAGCCGCGGTCGTGGCGGTGTCTTGTCGCCCCGCATTCCCACAGCGTCAGGGATGGCGCAGCAGTGCCCGGGATGGCGTCGTGATGGCGGGGATGGCCGCGCAGGACCGACGGTGATGGAGGTGACGCGCCTTACTGGTCCGGCGTCATGGTGTGGCGCGGAGCAGGCGTCCGTCCCCGTTTCGAGGGTTCCGCTGTCCTCTTTCGAGGGTGCGGCGCGTTGGCCGTACGAGAGTGGGTGGCGCAGTGTCGCGGAGCTGACCCTGGCCTTGCCGAGTGGGTGGCGCAGTGTCGCGGAGCTGACACTGGCCTTGCCGAGTGGGTGGCCTCATCGGGAGAGTTGGCAGAACAGCGCCGGGATATGATTCCCGGGCGTGTCAGAGGGATGGCATGGCGCGGATTCGTCTTTGACCCAGGCGCCTGCAAGTGTTAGAACGCTGAACGCCCCTGTCGGGGGAGCAGGTGCAGGGGCGGCGAGCCTGTGAGGGCCTCGAGCGAGGCGGAATCTCACCCAAGGGGGCGACCGACCCTCGAGCGAGGCGGAGTTTCACCCGGGGGGTGGGGCGACCAACCCTCGAGCGAGGCGGGGTCTCGTGGCGCTGCGCCCCTCGAGCGAAGCGGAGTTTCGCCCGGGGGTGGCTGGGCCGACTGCTCTGGTGGGCCGCTGGGGCCACCAGGGCTGTGGGCCCGGCCGCTGGGCCGTGACTATCTTGAGCGCGTTTAGGTTTGTGAATTCGTTTGTGTTTTAGTCTTTGCGAAAGTGAATGGGTTTCCCCCGGTTTTTTAGGGGACCCTTACGGCTGTCCCCGACAGTAGCCCCCGAGCATCTGCGGGTGTATCCGTTAGGATCCCGCAGATGCTGACGCTTGCTGATGGGACCTTCTTCCCTCCTGATTGCCGTGCTATTCCGTGGGGGCGCGCTAGCGGACCCGCGGGTCTAGCCCCCGAAGCCTTGGAGGAGTGTGTGTACTCCTTCAAGGTTTTTTCGCAGCGTCGTCATTTGTGCGAGGCGTTTATTTCAGCCGGCCTCGGCGGTATTTCAGCCGGCCTCGGCGGTGCCGTACGCACGTGCCGACGTTCGCGTGCGTTCGGTGCATATCCAGGAGGTGTAGCCACGCGTCGAGCCCCCGAGCCTGGGCCCGTTCGAGGCGATCGGGGCGGGCTCTCCGACTTGTTGGTACGTTCCCTCGCCGTCCCTCCGCGGGACGGGGGGTGAGGTGTCCACAACTCCCATCGAGCGGGTCGCGAATTGCGGGTTCCTCTTCGAGCTGTTATCGGGTGATTCAAGTGGACGCCCATGCCCCGTTCGATAAGGGTTGGCTCGTGGTCCGGAGACTCGTCCATGAAAGCGCTTACGTGGGTTTGCTAGGCAGGGCTCGGTCCCGTTCGCTGGGGACCGAGGGCGCGGAAGCTCTCCCTCGATGGGATCCCTCGACTAGCTGCCCTCGTTGGCTCTTGAATACGACATGTGGGGCGCCCTCGAGCTGGTGAGCTCGAGGACAGTCTCGAATGCGCGCGCCCTCGTCGTCCCTGACTCTGTTGATCTGGGGCGCCTGTTCGGACCCTTCGAGGGTCAGGCTTCGAACCCCTGATTAGTAGGGCCATTGCGGGGTGGCAGCTACGTGCCCCCGTCTCGATTGCATCTGCAGGATTCGTGGGTTCGCGGTCGAGTCGACCCCCGAGCTGCTGATCAGTAATCCTCTAGAATCGAGGGCACCCGTGGCGCCCGCTTTCACCGAGCGGGTCTCGAGGCCACTGGTCAGTAATCGCACCCTTCGAGGGTCTGGTTTTTCGAGCACTGGGCTCGGGCCGTGCGAGGGTCACACTTACGCAGTAAGGGACTAGGCCGTTTAAATGCCCACAGTTGTGGCTTAAGTCGTGCGTCGCGGGCGCGCCTTTTCAGGCGTCGCGGCCGCGCGCGTAGTGGGCGATGTGGGCGGGGGGGCGGACGTGACGGCCCGCTGCGGCTCTTCGGTTGTCGCGCCGTAATGATCGCGCGTGCGCGCGCGACCGGCTGTTACGGTGCGGTGGCCCCCGCTTGTCAGTGGTAGATGCAGCCGCCTGCAGTTAATGCGCGCGGCGCGCGGTTTGGGGAGCGTGGCTCCCTTAGATCTATAAATCCAAGTAGAGGGAGGCGGAAGTTCCTTACCTCGTTACTTAGCGCCGCCGCCCTTTCGTTTCGCCCGCCGCTAGCTTCGTCTTCGTGCGCCGCTGTCAATCGCAATGGCTCCCCCCCAGCCGATCACGGTGCTGGATCCGCTGCCGTGGAGCCGCTCGACGGTGACGAAGCTCGCCCTGAGCGAGCTCGTGAACAGCGGCCAGCTGGCGCCGAACGTGGAGGGGCAGCCCTCGGCGTGGATCGTTCCGCCGGCGACGGACCGGGAGCCCAACCCGCCGTACGGCTACGTCGTCAGCTTCATCCGGCACCATGAGCGCGGCTTCGCCGCGCCGGCGAGCCGCTTCATGCGCGGACTGTGCCACCACTACGGGGTGGAGCTGCACAACTTCGCCCCCAATGCGATTTCGCAGGCGGCCACCTTCGTTGGCGTCTGCGAGGGATTCCTGGGGATCCCAGTGAACTGGGATCTCTGGGTCCATCTCTTCCGCGCGGAGCTGCATACGCTCGCTACGCCCGAGGCACGGGTGCGCCGGGCGGTGCGCGCCGGCGGCCTGTCGGTCTCGTTGCGGGATTCGCGCAAGGAGTTATACATCCCCTGCACGATGACATCCAACAACTCGGAATGGGAGCGGGGGTGGTTCTACCTCCGCAACGACGGCGCCGGCCTTCCCCCCTACACCGGCAAGGTGCTGAAGGAGAAGGCCGACTCCTGGCACCACGGCGTGTCCCCTTCTTCGCACCAGGCGCGGTTGGATTCGCTCCTAACCGCGTTGAAGAGCCTGGCGGATGCCGGGTTGGGGGCGGCTTCGGTCCTCGCGAACCTCCACCACCGGCGGATCGTTCCCCTCATGGAGAGGGAGCTCCGTATTTACGAGATGAGCGAGGCGGCCAACCCTACGTCGTTGGCGCGCTCGCGGTTCCTGAATGAGCGCCTCGCTCGGGAATACGCGGCCACGAGGGCGAGGCGCGCCATCAGCCTCAAGGCCGGCCGACACAGCAACGACGACCTCTGGTCGTTCGTTATGCTCCCCGACGCCCCGGCGGTGAGTAGGCCTTCCTCCCTTTCTCGTTCCCCTGCAACGTACCAGCATGGTTTTGACAGTCGCCTTTTAGCAGATGGTGACCGTGGATGCCTCGCGGTCGGACCCGCCCACGCCCCGAGCTCGAGCGGTTGCCCGCGCCACGCAGCGGCGGGAGCAGGAGCGGGCGGCGCGCAGGAAGGAGAAGAGAATCCGGCGGCGGGAGCGTCGGGAGCAGCGGGACGAGGAGTATCGGCTGCGCGAGCAGCAGGGACTCTCTTCCCCGGCGACTCCGGGGAACTCGTCGTCGGGAGAGGAGGAAGAAGAGGGAAGCGACGGGGGGCGGCGCCCCCTCCCCGAGAGGTGGAATCCCTCGACCCCCTCACCGAGAGCCGCAGAGGCGGCAGAGGAGCAGGCGCCCGTGGTGGGCGCGGAAGCGCCCGCCGCCGGGCGGTCCGTGGACGAGGCGGCGCGCGTTGCGGAAGCGCCAGCGCGTGCCGCGGAAGTGTCTGGGAGCGCCGTGGTGGCGACCACGAGCGCCACAGCAGCGCCCGCTGAACCCTTGAGGAAGAGGAAGCGAGGTTTCTCCACCTTGAGGTAAGCAGTCGCTCCTCCAGACGTTCCGGTTTCGAGGGGCTGGAGCTCAGTTGTTTGTCTCCGTGTTCGCAGGGTGGCGCCGACCGTTCCCGCCCTCGCGCCTGCTAAAGCGCTCAGGTCGGATGCGTCCGTACCCACGAGGCGGCGCTCGTCGAGGGCGCCACGGGCGGCCGGGAGCGCGGCGATGACGGGCGAGCCACCGCGCAGCGCGGCCGTGGCCACGGAGCCGCAGCAGGAGGCGACGGCCGCGGCGGCGGCTACGACAGCGGCAACCGCCGCGCCGACGGTCCGGCCTCTGCCTGTGCCGGCGGCGGGTGGTCAGGCGGCCGTGGTGGAGATCCATGACGATGACGCGCCTCCGCCTGGATGGGGCCAATGGGAGAACTGGCCCGCGCCAGCCCCCGAGCCCACGGCGGGGGTGTTGGTGATGCGGGAAGATGGCTGCGTGATGTCGCAGCCCTCGGCGCATGGCGCCGAGGCCTCGTCGTCTCGTGCCGGCCCTCCTGCCCCCGACGGCGCCGCGGCGCGTGCGGAGCGGGAGCGGGAGCAAGCCAGCGCGCCGTCGGCCCTCTGCCTCGAGGCCCTGGCCGAGCAGGCGCTGTGGCAAGAGTTCCGCGACCACGGCGCCTCGCTCAACAACGCGCTGGACGAGGCGCTGCGGATCCACGGGGGTCCTGCGTGGCGGATTTTCCAGGTACGCGTCTCTTCTGTTGGATTTTGGAGTTTCTTCCCCCCTCGTCTCTCCCGCGTTCGCGCTTTTTCCGACTCAAACTCTCTTCCGCCTTGTCTGCCGGTGGCAGGAATTGGAGGGTCGAGCCCGGGAGAAGTACGGCCGCCTCGACCGGCTGAGCACCGAGCGCAACTGGTACCGGGACCAATACGACGCTCTTGACGCCCTTGTCGAGGCCCTGCGGACTGACAACGGGTGGCTGGAGTACCGGCTTCAGGCAGTGCGGGACGAGCTCCTGGAGCAGGACGCCCAGGCTGCGGAAGGTGTTTCTGCGGTCGCGAAGGTGCGGACTGCGCTCCTGGAGCGGGACGAGGCGCTGCGGAAGGCGCGCGAGGACGCAGCCGCGATGCAGACCGTGGCGGCAGAGTGGGAGACGGAGGTGGCCGCGATTCGCGCCCAGCTCGAACGGGACCGTGCAACCCTCGAGGGAGCACGGTCTTGGCAGAGCCAGGCCGAGGAAAGGGCCAAGGAGGCCGAGCAGCTGAGGGCCAGCCTGGCGGACCAGGCCGCCTCCCTTGCGTCGACGGGGGAGCAGCTTCAGCGGGAGCGGGACGCGCGCCGGCAGGCGGACGTTCAGCTCCAGCAGGAGCGAACCGCCCTCGCTGAGGCTCGGGCCGCCCTCGAGCGCGAGCGCCTGGCACGAGAAGAGGCCCAGGGTCTCCTTCAGCAGGAGCGCGCCGCACTCGAGGGGGCACAAGCGACCCTCAAGCAACGGGACGAAGAAGTCTCGCGGCTCGATTGGGAGCTGAACCAGCTCAGCGTCTCCTACGAGGACCTGCGCCAGGCTGTCGTGGAGCAGGAAGCTACGGTCCTTAGCCTGCAGCAGGGGGCCGAAGTCGCGCGCAAGGCCCTCGATACGGAGAAGAAACAGGTTGAAGGTGAGTCGCCTCTCTTCGCATTTTGTATGTCGATTTGGTTCGCTTGGGATCCGCTCTCAATTTTTGTTTTTCGTTCACGGGTTTCAGGCCTGCGGAACGCTCTTGGGAACTCGACGACCCAGGCGGACTACAACTCCTCACAGCAGGAGCTGGAGGAGCTGCGGGCCGCCGCCCTCGAGGCGTGCCAGGGGGTCGAAGAGGGCGAAGTGCAGGCTGGGAGCTCGATGGCGAGTCGCCTCCGCGCCCTCGGCAGGCATGTTACCCAGCGCGTGCGCCGCGCCCTTTACCTGGGAGTTCAGAAAGCTCTTGGCGTGGTGGCTTCCCACTACCAGGTCGACCTCGAGGCCGTTTCCACGGGCTACGTCGTTCCCGTTGGCGTTGACGACGAGGTGGCGATGAACCGTGCGGATGCGCTCGCTGCTCCTGCCGCCGACATCCTCGCCGAGGACTTCATGGACTTCCTCTTCCCGGACGCTCCCCCGGCTGGCGGCCCCCAAGCCTGAAGACCATTGGGCGTTTGTGCCCTTTATGTTTTTGATGTTAGAATTCGAGCCGCGCGGCTGTTGTAGTAAACATTCGCTGTTTAAAACGCTTCAATGTTTGTAAGTTGAAAAACTCGTTGTTTATTTCGGCAATTGTGTTGTTCTGCCTCTCCGCTTTCTTAGGCGAACCCTGGCTGGGAAGGTTTTCGTTCGCACGGGTAGCTCATAGGCAAAGTGGCGAGGGGGAAGGGCCGTATCCTGCCGGAGGCGTGGGCTATCCCCGACTCGCGCGTCTTCGCCCTTTGGCCACTCGCGTCCCGCGTGGGTTCACCCAAAGTTTGGGTCGAGGCATACTTAGCACATTTGCGGCGAATTTTGCGAAAAAATGGGACCATTTTTTGGGGGGGACGCCCCCACAGTAGCCCCCGAGGGGGATTTGGTCTTCGGGAGAAAACCAAGTCGCCCTTCAGCTTTTATTAATCTGATGGAAATTACAGCCAACTGGGGTGTTGGGTATGTAATGACAAGAAATACTTGGAAATTCTTTCTAAGGGTAGAAGCGACGTAGCTGTTGGATGTTCCAAGCGTTGGTGAGTTCCTCGCCGTCCTCGTTGGCCAGCTTGTAGGTGCCGGGCTTGAGCACTTTGACAACGATGTAGGGTCCCTCCCATGGGGGCGATAGCTTGTGGCGGCCTCGATTGTCTTGGCGTAGCCTTAGGACTAGGTCCCCTTCGTCGAAGTCTCGGCGTCGTACCTTCCGGGCCTGGTGCCGCCTCAGAGCCTGCTGGTATCTTGCTGAATGCATCAGGGCCACAGTGCGGGCTTCGTCCAACTGATCCAGTGAGTCCTCGCGGGCTCGCTGGTTGGTGCCCTCGTCGTAGCTCTTGACTCTGGGGGACCCGTATTCCAGATCCGTGGGGAGGACGGCCTCCGCGCCATAGACGAGGAAGAACGGGGTGAATCCCGTGGCCCTGCTCGGAGTGGTTCTGAGGCTCCATACGACCGCCGGCAGCTCCTGGAGCCATTTCCGGCCAGACTTGTTCAGTCTGTCGAAAATTCTGGGCTTGAGGCCTTGTAGGATCATGCCATTGGCCCGCTCCACTTGACCATTGGTCTGTGGGTGCGCGACGGCCGCCCAGTCCACGCGGATGTGGTGCTTGTCGCAGAATTCCAGGAACTTCCTGCCGGTGAACTGGGGCCCGTTGTCGGTGATGATGGAGTTAGGCACCCCAAACCGGTGGATGATGTCGGTGAAGAATATTACGGCCTGCTCTGCCCTGAGATTCGTGATTGGGCGCGTTTCGACCCACTTGGAGAACTTGTCAATGGCGACTAGCAGGTGCGTGTAGCCCCCGGGCGCCCTTCGTAGGGGCCCGACAATGTCCAGCCCCCACACGGCAAAAGGCCACGTGATGGGGATCGTCTGGAGGGCATGCGCCGGGAGATTGGTCTTGCGGGCGTAAAACTGGCACCCTTCGCAGGTGCGCACGATCTCGCTGGCATCAGCAACCGCGGTAGGCCAATAGAAGCCCTGGCGAAACGCGTTGCCCACGAGGGTGCGTGGCGCCGCGTGGTGGCCACACACGCCCGCGTGGATGTCCCGAAGGAGCTCGCGCCCCTGGGGGATGGGTATGCACCGCTGCAGGACGCCTGACGCAGCGCGCTTGTACAGCTCGCCGTCGACGAGGGCGAACGACTTGGCCTTCCTGGCGATGCGTCTGGCCTCGGACCGATCCGAGGGAAGCTCCCCTTGCTCCATCCAGGCGAGGTACTTGGCCCGCCAGTCCTCCGCGCGGGGGGCTGGCTCCGTGTCCATGGCTTCGGCCGCACCGTAGCCCTCGAGCAAGGAGAGCACAAACGCCTCGTTCGTGGGGTCTTCATTCATGGGTTCCGCGCGCCGCTGGGTTCGAGGGAGCCCCCGAGGGTTCCTCTTGACTCGAGGGTGTCGATTCGAGGTTGACGGACGGCCTGGCGACGTCTCGTGCAAAAACGTTCGGGGGGACGGTGATTCGCCCCGACGCGATTTTTGCGAGTTCGTCCGCCTCCTCGTTGTACCTGCGGGGTACGTGGTTAAGCTCGAGGCCGTAGAACTTGTCTTCGAGAGCTCGTACGGCGTTGCGGTAGGCCTCCATTTTGTTGTCGTGGCAACTCGCATTCTTCATAACTTGGTCAATCACGAGCTGCGAGTCCCCCCTGACGTCGAGGCGTTTGATGCCTGTCTCGATGGCGATTCGGAGGCCGCAAAGAAGGGCCTCGTACTCCGCCATGTTGTTCGACGCGGGGAAATGCAGGCGTACCGCGTATCTCATGTGCTCCCCGAGGGGTGAGAGGAAGAGCAGGCCCGCGCCTGCCCCTGTTTTCATCACCGACCCGTCGAAGTAGAGGGTCCAGCATTCGGCCTGGATTTGCGGCGGCGGCAGTTGTGTGTCCGTCCATTCGGCGACGAAATCCGCCAGGATTTGGGACTTGATTGCCTTGCGCGGCGCATAAGCGAGCGTCTCGCCCATCAATTCCACAGACCACTTGGCGATTCTGCCCGTCGCGTCCGGGTTGCGGATGATCTCACCCAACGGAAACGAGGAGACCACCGTGACCGGGTGGGCCTCGAAGTAGTGCCGGAGCTTGCGCCGCGCGAGCACTACTGCGTAGAGCAGCTTCTGGATCTGTGGGTACCGTGCCTTGGTCTCAGATAGCACTTCGCTGATGTCAAAGGCAATGAGCTGGGAGCTCTTGCCTGTTCTTGTTTCAACCGTCAGCTTCATGCACCATCAATTCCCTCCCATTAAAATTACTGTGTGTTCCTTGGTGCCCTCTTCTACTCTCTCATGCAGGCCTTGTGACTTCGTGACAGCCTCCATCTTGTTTACAGAGTCATTTTCCTAATTTCCCCAGTTTTGCCTTTGCGATGAATTTGTGTGATTTCATCCTCTTGAAGTCGCCGAAGTCAACTCAAGTTTCACATGAGCAGTGAATGTAACGTGCATTGTACTAGCTCTGACTTGAAGATTGTTTTTATTTGTTCAGCATTATGCTGGCCCCGGCCGGCCCGGATCAATTAGCCATGTGCTCTTCTGTCGAGATGTTCCTAGCTCGGTCCCTTGCAGATTGCGACCGTGCAAGCACTTTTTTTTTGCAAGTGATCGCCAATCCTCAGGCGCCTATGATCACAGCAGCTGGCCCCTCTTGAGTTCGGCCACCGCTCCAAATCCAAACCATCCAATTGCTGCGATCGGACCACGTCACGTCTCTCCCAAATCAGTCTGCTGCTTAGGACCGTCGGATCTCCGTTTTGGGGCTAATCACGGGTCCACTAGCGGCGGGTCCACAGCGCCAGATCCAATAGCGGGGCCCATCCATCCTCGTGGATATCACCCCGGGCCACCTGTCAGCGACCGCATCGTCACATTCCACATTGACCGGTAGTTTTTGCAGGGAACCCCTCGTCGGCTTTCACATTTCCGACCCGCACCCCGCTCGCTTCGAGTTGGTTCGTGCTCGCTCGCCCGCTCCGACCACTCCCGCAGTCGCACGCCGCGCGAGCGAGATCCCCTTCCCCCCGCGCGCCCACCTCCCAGGCAGCACTCCGGCGCGGCCGTGTCAGCCCTAGGGAGGGCTGGGGGTTTATCCGCAGATGCGTCCCCTCCTCGCCCTCGCCGCCGCTGCCTGCGCCCTCTTCGTTGTGGCCGCCGGCGCCGCTGCGGCGGAGGTGGCGAAGAACTCCACCAACAAGTTCCGCCAGCGTGAGGCCAGCGATGACATGATCGGCTACCCGCACCTGTGAGCACGGCGCGCTTTTATCTCCCCTCCTCCCACTCTCTCCTTCCCTCCGCGAGCCGCTCTAGATTTGGAATCGCTGCTGGATCCTTGGGAGCGTGGGCGATCGGGTTGGATGTTCCGTCGTTTCCTGTGGGTTCTCGTATAGTGGCGTTACGATTGATGGAATTGACAAGCTTTGCGGTTGCCTCCGTGCTAGTGTGCTACCGCTACCTATTTCGGTGTTGAAGATGCCTGCTTTGCCTCGTGATCACCTGCTTGTTTCTTCGTTCTAGTATCACAGTCTTAGTTTTTCATTTGATCTGTGTAGAAGTTAAAGGCTTGAATCACCACCTAGCACCCTCTATTTGGAAATGGAAACAAGCAACTGTCATCTGATTTGAGCATTATGTTCAGTTTTGAGTTGCTTGAAATTGCTACTAAACTCTACTCATATTCCAAAAGAGATAGCAAATTAGCAACTACTGTAGTCCTCCAATTCCATCCATAATCTACAAAATAGTTTGGAGAGCTGACAAGGTGAAACTTATTTTGTGCACTTAATTAAGGTCCACACGATGACCACAACGTAGCCAAAACTGATCTTATAAAGTAAATGTGCATAAACCTGCTTATCACTTAAAGTTTGGGGATTGATCAGAAATTTATGACTGAACCTGTGATATTGTAGCAACCTAACTATAAGCATCTATTCTTGTTGTTCCGTACAGATCATCTCAGCTATATTACAATTAGTGTTACCCAGAGTTTTAACTGCATTTAATTGAAACTTGCTGCACTGAACATAGAAATCCGAGCTAAAGCCAAACAAGGAGCAAACTATGTACTGATTTCATGCAAGGCCTAGAGCTTGGGTTGTTACTTGTTACTTTAACAAGACTCAACTAATTTCAGCTAAGTTCGTGTATGCAGAAGTGAACTTAGGATGTAAGTTTACTTAGGCTTGTCACAAGATTTTTTTTTACAATACAATAATCATAAGGATTTTTGACATGTCTAAGTACTACGTAAATTGAAAACCACACCTTAAAGTCAGTTAATCAATAGTGGCCATCATCCATCTGTATGAATTGCTTTATGCACTCAAGAAGTTTATCTGTATATTCTTATAGAGATGAAGATGAATTATTGAAGAGCAAATGTCCGAAACATGTGGAGCTGAGATGGCAGACTGAAGTTAGTTCCAGCATTTATGCAACTCCCTTGATCGCCGATATCAACAGGTAAAAGATATTTGTCAATTAATTTGGTATCTGTCTTTAGGATAACACCTAGTCTGGGGATCTGTGTCAGATATCTCTCTCTGTACTCTGCTGTTGCTGCAAAAACCACCTTAATCGTTTTATAATCTTTTATTTCTTCGCTCATGTGTGGATGAAATTATTGCACCATGCACTGAAACGTCAACATCACACTACCAGTGTTATATGCAAAATTAAATAATTACAGCATTGCCATGACCAGATTATATTGTTTCTTTTGTTTGATTTTTCTGTTCCCCAAACCACCAGCCAAGGTAATTCCATATGCAGTTTTCACAAAAAAATATATGTTTCCCACTCTCCAGTTGATGTTTTAGTGCATTTTCCTTTACAAGATTTCATTATAGACACTCTCTCAATGAACCTTTTTCTGTTGTGCAGTGATGGAAAATTGGAAGTAGTGGTGCCATCATTTGTTCATTACCTTGAAGTTCTTGAAGGCACTGATGGTGACAAAATGCCAGGTATTGGTTCATTGCCTTTATATCCTTAGCTCATATTCTGTAAAGAAGTTCCATCTGCACCTAATTATTTTCTGTGATGTCCTAAGATCCTTCTAGCTCCTGAAGTTTTAAGCAATTTACTCTTGATAACACGGTAAAAGAAATCGGTTTGCTGTGTTATTCTTGTTAATATATATTTGTTGTATGCTTTGCAGGATGGCCTGCATTTCATCAGTCAAATGCTCATTCAAGTCCTCTTCTTTATGACATTGACAAGGATGGTGTACGGGAAATAGCTTTGGCAACTTACAATGGTGTGGTAAATTTCTTTAGGTAAGGAGCTTTTATGAAGGATAATGTTATGTATTCCTGTTAAAAATACGGCGATATTTATTTGTTTGTTATGTAGAGTATCAGGTTATATGATGATGGACAAGCTTGAGGTACCTCGTAGGAAAGTACGAAAAGATTGGTATGTTGGGCTAAATCCAGATCCAGTTGACCGCTCCCATCCAGATGTTCATGACAGTTCAATTGCCAAAGAGGCTGCTTCTCAGGAATCTCCTCAAATAGATCAAAATAAATCAGGTATCCAAGAATCTGATATGGGAACACACTCTTTTATTTTAATTTATCGAGATAAATGTCTTCTTTTGCTTCTTTTTTGCATCTCACGATAAAACTTAACTTCTAGTCATGTAGCTCCATTGTTTTCAGTCAGCAGAACTGTGTGATCTCATCAAGCTAAAAATTAAAATGTGCTTTAAGAAGAAAGGAGTTACATGTAGGCTCTATCAGTAACCAAACTATACTGACTGATGTGGATAATGCATCTAAGCATTTTGTTGACGCAGAATATGTAAGAAACATCCATTTTGATATTATTTATTTATTTATCATTGTAGGAAGTATGCAGGGAGGTGAGGCCCAGAAAAATGCATCTGAGCAACACTCAGTTGAAACAAAACCTAATTCTACCCAAGACCAGGAGAATGCAGAGTTGCTGAACAATGTAAACAGCACTCATTCTGGGAACATCTCTAGTGTTACTACTGCAACAGATAATACATCACATGCTCAGAGGCGCCTGCTTCAAACAGCTGATAAAAGTGATGACAAAACAGGAAGCTCAAAAACTCATGAAAGTGATGCTAGGGCAGACACTGTTGAAAATAATGAATCTCTAGAGGAAGATGCTGATGCATCATTTGACTTGTTTCGTGATCCAGAAGATCTACCAGATGAGTACAATTATGATTATGATGACTATGTTGATGAATCCATGTGGGGTGATGAGGACTGGAAAGAGCTAGAACATGAGAAAGCGGAAAATTATGTGAGCATAGACGCCCACATCTTGTCCACCCCAGTATGTGAAGCACCATTTCCTTTTTTTTTTGCTCGTGTTTTTCTATTCATCTCATAAATAGACTTGAGTTGTTATCCACATTCTTCCTGCAGGTAATTGCAGATATCGACAAAGATGGTGTACAAGAAATGGTGATCTCTGTATCATACTTCTTTGATCGTGAGTAAGGCTTCTTTCTTTGATACAAACACATCCTGTGCAAGTTACTCACGACTTATTTGTTATAAGTTAAACTGTTACATAAATTTGGAGTTGAATAACCCTGAACATGAAAAAGAAACACATGCGTTTTTATATCCTGTGGTAAATGTACAACATGTGTCCCAATAATGAAATCACAAAATTTTGTTTCTCTGTTATCATGTGTTGATCCTATTCAGAACAAACCTTTCATTCCCTGAATCATGCTTTATCACCAGATTTCATATTTTCCCTTTACAAAACTGGCACACACAGGTTTTAGTGAATAAAAATGTACCAAAGTAGGTGTTGTGTTAGACCGTTACTTTTGCTGGGTGCCAATGCTAGGTGTTTGTTAATCTTGCTTTTATGATTGGAAACTGTTTTCTTAACGGAACTTGCTATCACAAATAAACACTTTGTGAACTTTGTTACACAATTAACTTGCTGGCTTTGTTGGCAGATATTATGACAACCCAGAACATGCAAAAGAACTCGAAGGAATTGACATCGGCAAATATGTTGCAAGCAGTATAGTTGTCTTTAACCTTGACACGAGGCAAGTTAAATGGACTTCAGACCTCGATTTGAGCACAGACTCTGTAAATTTCCGTGCACATGCATATTCATCCCCATCTGTGGTTGATTTGGATGGTGATGGATATTTGGACATCCTTGTTGGAACTGGATATGGCTTGTTTTATGTTATCGATCACCGTGGTAAGTTTTTATCTCGTAATATTAATGATTGGGTCCATAATACTTTGTGCATATCAAATTCCCAGATCATAACCTTTTCAACTAGAATAGTGCTATTTATTGATGTAGTTACAAAAGGGGGCTAATGATGCACTCTGGTGAAGGGTAGGGCACACCAGTCCATTGGCTTGTGTTCCGATCCACCACTTCGGAAGAAAAATATGATTTGTTCCCTGGATTGAAAAAAGAGATGAGACAAAATGATTTATTCTCTAGTAAAACAGAAGAAAACTGCACAAAATTAGCGACCTAGGTTGAATCAAGCTTTTTCTGGTCTATGAGAAAAATTGCATTGGTTGAAATAAAGGGGGAAAGTAATTATCAGTTCATATTGGTCTGTGCTGAGTTGTGGGTGGTATTGTACATTATTTGGTAATTCTTAATGAAATCACACGCGACTCTCCTGTTCAATCAGGAGGGGAGGGGAGGGGGCAAGATCAGTTTTGTAACATGCTATTTTTCTGTGGAAACTTTGGACTGAAATCCTCACCAGAATACAATGAATTTCCATCCTTTATACCTGTTGCCCTCTGTGTGTTGCTAAGCTATTTCTACAATTTTGTCAATTAGGTAAAGTTAGGAACAAATTCCCCCTTGAGATGGCTGAAATCCATGCACCAGTCATTGCTGCGGACATCAATGATGATGGTAAAATTGAGATGGTTACTACTGACTCCCATGGAAATGTAGCTGCATGGACTGCAGATGGAGAAGAAATCTGGGAAGTGCATCTAAAGAGTCTAATTCCACAGGCAAGTTTCACTCATTTCTTTTGTATAAGATGTTGATGGATTGTTGCTTTGTAGTATTCCTTGTGTCTATAATGTATAACAAGGCATCACTTGTCTTGGCTATCTGCACACTGCAATTGCTGCATGTGCTGAATTTGCATTCTTAGTTTAACTCAGGGCAATACATACATCCAGGATCTTGCTTAGGTTATTTAACTTAGATATTCTACTATTTGGGATTAAAGTTAACCTATCACTAGGTTTTGATTAATTGACTGAGAACATTGCAACTGGGTTTCAGTCCAAAAGAAGATATGCCATATGCTTTCACCGAGCATTTCCTTTGCTTTGTTTATCTTTTTTTCTTGGCTTACAATTTTTAAAATACAATCTTATTATTATCATATGATGACAGCGACCTACCGTTGGTGATGTCAATGGAGATGGCCACACGGATGTTGTGGTCCCAACTGTGTCGGGAAACATCTATGTTCTTAGTGGAAAGGATGGCTCAAAAATTCAACCTTTCCCATATAGAGCACATGGAAGAATCATGAGTCCTGTTCTACTGCTCGACATGAGCAAACATGGAGAAAATGTGAAGGGGTTAACTCTTGCTACGACGTCATTTGACGGTTATTTATATTTGATTGAGGGATCCAGTGGCTGTGCGGATGTTGTTGACATTGGAGAAACCTCGTATGTCATTTCTTCTTTGCTTGACACAAGGCATATGATATCATTGTTGAGGATTGGGTACCACACTTGAATAAAATGAGCTGATTGTTGCACTTTAACTTGCAGGTACACTATGGTTTTGGCTGACAATGTGGATGGCGGAGATGACCTTGATCTTATTGTTACCACTATGAATGGCAATGTCTTCTGCTTTTCCACTCCCTCACCACACCATCCTCTCAAGGTAGACATTCTGTTTTTGTAGGTCTTCATTTTACTTCACATTGTTTATCTCATCTCAGATAGAGCATTAATCTTTCAGTTAACCCTTTACGACTTATGCATGAATCTTGTATTCTTGTTTGATATGTCAGAATCGTGTATCTCCTTTAAGTTTTTTTATTCATTCCATCTTTGGATGTCTAGGATGTCTAAACCTTAAAACATTTGGTCAGCATGATAGAGACCAAATTTCTCATTCTGTTTTTTTTACTCGATCAAACTTCTCATTCTAATTGATGGTAGGAATGGAGATCATCAAACCAAGGAAGGAACAATGCTGCATATCAGTACAACCGTGAAGGTATTTATGTTAAACATGGCTCCAGGGCCTTCCGTGATGAAGAGGGCAAGAATTTCTGGTTAGAAATTGAGATTGTTGACAAGTACAGGGTGCCCTATGGGAATCAAGCTCCTTATAACGTGACGGTATATTATCTGCCCAAAGCCTCACCTGACTAAGCTAAAATACGTGGGCTAACTGTACTTGTGTTTTGCATTTCAATTTCAGGTAACTTTACTTGTTCCTGGGAACTATCAGGGAGACAGGCGCATTGTGGTTAGTAGCTTGTATCATCAACCAGGGAAGCAACGGATGATGCTTCCCACTGTTCCTGTTAGAACTACTGGAACTGTGCTCGTGGAGATGGTCGATAAAAATGGGCTTTATTTCTCCGATGAGTTCTCACTTACCTTCCACATGCATTACTATAAACTGCTGAAATGGCTTGTGATACTGCCTATGCTTGGGATGTTTGGTGTTCTCGTCATCTTGCGGCCTCAAGAAGGCGCACCACTGCCATCATTTTCACGGAATATTGACTAGTGATTATGCCAGGGCCCATTGAAGCGGATGAAGCGGCTAGAGTATCCCCAACATTCACATGATGGGAGACTTGTTGCCTTGTTTACACTGTAATATTCTGGGGAGTTCAATCTGCACAGGAAACCTGCAATTTACTGCTCCCCAACAGTTAACTAGTTCAATGAATGTAGTATTACGATAGATCCATTCAGTTTTGCAGAAGAATTTTGTATACACTTGAGCTGTTTTCTAACTGGTGACACATCAGATAGGCTCATCCGAAGCCTGAGCATATTGTCGCAGTACTGAGATACACATCTTGACTTCTTGCCTGCAAGCTCTTGGTCTTGGAAGTGTCATTCTTGACTTCTTGTTGCCTTGCCCCTTCCATGGAACACTTGATCTGTTGGTCTGCAAAGGACACATCTCACGTAAGCGTTCTGTTCTTCTGTTCCATCTTGCTGTCAGGATGCGGTTTGATGCTGTACATCTGTGTAAACAACACTTGATGTGTCATTTACTTGAGTTACATAAAAATGTTTTTGAAATTTAAAATCTGCATGACTCGTTTAGGTAGTCTTCTCCCTGACATAGTGAAGAACTCTCAGTGCGTGAGCATTAAACACTATAGCTCTGCAAGTGCATGATGAATCTATAAATTTTGTTATGACAGTCCTTGGCAGGCGAGTTCAGACATCACAGCTTTCTTACAGGCTAGGCCTTGTTTAGTTGGTGGAAAAATTTGTCTTTTCAAAATTTCGAACTCCTGTAGCACACTGTAGCACGTTTCGTTTGTTTGTGGTAAATATTATTCTACCATGGTCTAACTAGGCTCAAAAGATTCGTGTCGCGAAGTACATCAAAACTGTGTAATTAGTTATTTTTTTTACCTATATTTAATACTCCGAACATATGTCTTTTGACGTATTTAATGTGATGTGATGGAGAGAGAGTAGAGAAAACGTTAGAAACTTTAGCAAACTAAACAAGGCCCTAGTTACAGTTTGAAACTAATCAATCCAAGCAAGCATCATCTCACCCGAACTCCAACTAAAACTACCTGAGGACCCACTCGTTGCTCCGTTCCTCTGCCACGGTGGCGCGCCGCGGCTCCTCCTGGCGGTGGTACTCCCTCCGGATGGTCCACAGCAGCTCGGTGCACCGCCGCATCGCCGGCCGGTCCTTTCTCGCCGCCGCGACGCACTGCGCCGCCAGCGCCAGCATCCTCTCCACGGCCGCCACCGACGCCGGGGTCCGCCGCATCCTGGGGTCCATGGCCACCACGGCTTCCCCTCCTCGGCACTTCTGCACCGCCTGCATCGCAAGGCACGCCATGGCCACCCGTGAGCATCGAAGCCCTGCACTGACTGCAATGCTCGACTCGTTTCTTATTCTTACCCATTTGGTGGTGAGCCTGGCCTCGCCGCCGCGGGAGCGCTCGATGGGCGGCCGGCCGGTGACGAGCTCGGCGAGGAGGACGCCGAAGGATTAGACGTCGCTCTTGTCGGTCAGCTGGTACGTGCTCAGGTACTCCGGGTCCACGTACCCGGCGGCGCCCTTCGCCGGCGTCGCGTCGGAGCCCGAGCCCGTGCCGGAGCCCGAGGCCGAGGCCGCCATTCCCAGCAGCCCGAAGCCGGTTACCTTCGCCGCCAGCGTGTCGGTCAGCAGCACCACCGGCGATCGGATGCCTCCATGGATGATCGGATGCTCTGCAACTCCAAATCAGATCACGCGAGTTTCAGACACCCGAACCAGGGGGGTTTATGAAAATAATCGGATCGCGATTATTGATCGCGATCCAAATTAGGGGGTCTTTTGGAAAACGTAGGGGGTTTTCTGTAAATAATCGGATCGCGACTATTAATCGCGATCCAATTTAGGGTGCATTTTGTAAACTTAAAGGGGCATTTTGTAAAACCAGGTCTTCTTCCTCTGCCCGCCGGATCTTCTTCCTCTCGCCCGCCGGATTTCGCTGAGCCTCTCCGTCTCATCCTCTGCCCAATGGGGGCAGCTCGGCGACGAAGCAGGGCAGCCCATGCCCGCCGCAGGAATACGAGCGATCATGGAGCTCATCATCATCACGTGGCAGGAGCGAGGCGACGCCGCCGTCCGTGTCCACCGGCGATAGACATTAGACAGACTAGGAAGGGCACGGCTCGCCGCTCCTCAGTCCGCCATGGGCCCGACGAGTTAATGGAGATTCCATGGCACAGCGGTTGGCCGCCCGCCAACTAACATTCCGGATTCTGAGCCTCTCGCGCCCGGTCTCGCTGCTCGCGGAAGAACGGATGGGCATCCCCTGCCTTCCCTTTCTCCTACTCCTTGTAAAATAATTCCTTCTCCACCTCACTGATCTATTCGCAACGATCATGTCGCAGTTTGATCGAAGAACATATACCGAATAGAGTTCATACCTTTGTACTCGTGCAGATAGGTGATGGCATGAGCAACGTCGATGGCGATGTTGAGCCGGTGCGTGAGTTCCAAACCATTTCCGCATGATTCTGCGGTTTTTCACATTTGCAAAATTGGATCAGTATACTCCTAGAGTAACATATAGTTGCACTACTTTGATTCTGAATTCTGATACTATGTGATAACAGATCATTTTTTTAGCACTGGTATGCTGCAAATTTAAGCATATATGGATGAAAAATGTTGCATCATCAATTGGATGATCAGTGCATTATGCATACCATCCAGGTGTTCCCTCAAGGAGCCATTGCTGACGTACTCGAGGACAATCAGACAGTCATTGTTGCGCTCGAAGAAACCGAGGAACCTGGCCAGATTCTGATGCTCAATGTTCTGAAGAGTCTCAAGCTCCCTCCAGACTTCAGCAGTTAGATACTGACCATTCAACTGTGGCAACAGAAGAGCTAGTTAGTTACACCAAATCTATTGATCCTGCAATTTAATTTAACATGATGTGTGAACAATGCAGAAATATTCCTGCTCTTCACATTCCTAACCTTTCTGACACATTTGACGGCAATCTGAGAGCCATCCTTCAGTTTCCCTCTGTACATGGTGCTCGAACCTCCTTGCTTTACCATGTTCTTTTCGCTGAAATTTGAGGTCGCCTTGGATAAATCAGCAACGGTGAGCTCCCTACCTTCTTGCCATGATCCTGCTGCACTCAGTTTGCCAATGAATCCACACAATCAGATTTCGTATTTGAAAATGTTAATGCTTGTTTGGTGTTATAAACTTGATCAAAGAAGTTTGCTTCATTTCATCATGACAGAGCCCCAATTCAACAATCAACAAAAGTCAGCATCAAGAAGCAACCTACTGAAGAAGAGGAGCAAGGATACCTGAATCTATGGAGACATGGCACTCTGCCCCTCTGCTCTTCACCTCCTCCTCTTCCTCGGTCTTGACCTGGACCCGCGGCACGAAGCAGCTGGTGAACGCGCCGGCGAACCGCTGCGCCGCCGCCTTGACCGAGCCGCTCCGGCTCACCTGCGAGGACCGAGCGCTGTAGGAGGAGAGCTGCCCACCACGATCGTAAGAAGGCCGGTGGCCGTGAGCGCCGGCGCCTCCTGGGAGCTCACCGCTCCTCCAGCTGCTGGTGGTGGACTGCCTCCTCGACGCCGCTGGAGACGCTGCCATGAGGGGAAGCTCTCGTTCGGTGCTGACTGCTTCATCTCCTCGGCCTGCAACTGCTTTGTGGCGTTGATATCGGGGCGGGCTGTTCAACGGGACGGGACGGGGATGCTGTTGCTGTCCGGTGGCTGCTGGGTCAACGGGCATGCCTCGGATGACCTCCAGAAATCAGAATTATTGCTGATTCCTGGTCTGCTTCGTGACAGAGGGAAACTGAAGGATCATGTGTGAATTCTGTTTGAACAAAATTCTTGTGTGAATCTGTTTGAACGAAATTGGTCTCTGGATGCCATGTCAGATATGTGAAGGAAGTTTTTTTTTTAATGAGATGGGAAGAACATTCTGAAACGGAGAATTATTGACTCAGGAAGAGCGAAGAACATGCAGTGAGCTGTCATGGTTTGGTTGGTACGGACGGATTAATCAGACTTGGTCAGATTAGTACAAATGCAGAGGATCATTGTTTAACGTTATCTGGTAGAGTTAATTTTTGGATTTCACAACGAAACTGTATACTTTTCTGGTCCAGTTCAACGAAACTCGAAATCAAAATTTAGTGAAGCAACAGAGGGAAACGAGAATGATAGAACTTTTGTTTAGCTCTCTGCGATACTCCAAATTTTTCGTCCAAATCAGGCACATCGATGGTTTTCCTTTTTGGCGAGGATTAACAAAGCGTATCCACTTTGCCACATCAACTGCACCTGTAATGTACTTTGCGCACAATGATTTTCCATCTGCTACGCTACATTGTAGTACATTCAGATGCTGAGATCGACCACTGCAGGGGGGGAAGAGTATTTGAAGCAAATCCAGGCCGTTGGATCGAGGCGTGCACCGGATCAACGGCTGCCTGGCCATTGCTCGCGCTTGAATGTCTCTGGGCGAGGGCGCCGCCGGAGAGCGCGGGGCCATCGGTGGCGCCGCCGCTGCGGGAGCGCGGGGCCAGTCGGGCTACGTGTCGCCGACGCGCCGTACGCTTCGCGGTTGTACTCTTCGGCGCCGCCACCGCATTGGATTACCCATTGCCCCAAGTTTATCAAGAACATAGCTTACTATACTGTTGGGACACTAAACACTCAAAGTGCGTTCCAATATAATACTTGTATAGCATATGAGCCTGTTCGGTTTATCTCGACTCGACTTATTTTCTCTCACGCAACACTATTCAATCTACCGGTCAAACATTATTCTTTGTATCAGCCGAACAAACTCTATATATACCCAAATAAAGCCACAAATAGGCTATTATCATTTTGACTCTCTTCATGTCATGATAAACTTAGATATTCATGTGACTATTCCCAGAAGAACATGACGATAGAAGATAGCGACTCGTCAAAGGTAGACAGAGTGAGGAGGAAAACAGGAGATTTAACAACTCCACCAAGCGCGCGCCTCAGCGAAATTCCGGTTCCATGGCATACCAACTCATAAAACCGTGACTAAGATATCTGGTAAGCTCTGCATCTCTATACCATGTTTTCATTCTCGATTTGGTATCGTGTATGTAGGTACAAAATGGAGCAACTCATGAACATGTTTACTCCAGAGAACACGGACATGGAACACTAACTCACCGACATATGTTCACTCCAGTGTTTCCCCACCGGCAGCTGATTTCAGTTCGATACCTAACAATCATTCACTTGCAAAAGTGAAGATTTTGCTACCTCAACTGCATATAGTCAGATACGTAACCTGCAAGACTACACCAACTCCAACTCCAACTCCAACAGCAAAAGGAAAGAATTATTATCTAAGCAACTAAGGTATTTCAGGCTTTTCCTACTTCCTCTTCCTTCGCAGCAAAATGACAGCCTTTCAAACTCAGATTCTTTCAATTTTCCTACTTCCTGGACCTGTCAAACAATCCTCAACAAAATTACCACACTAGCAAAGACATATTCAACATGCAATTGAAAGACATAAAGAACAGTTACAATAGACTGCTACTTGCAGCAACAAATCACTATCAAGAATCTGTTTAACCAGTCTACTGTGTGCATGCACACAGACAGGATTCATAAATTGCCTGGAGTAATTTTCTAGGACAGATAATGAAATGTGTAATCGCAACTTAATTTTTTTTAGGAGATCAATACAGCAACTTTATATCTCTCATTCCCTTTTATAACTATCAAATTACAATTTGATGTGTGTTTATATCATTATAGAAAGCGATATCCAGCCTCCATTCACCTATAAAACCATTTGTTTATTTTTCAGTGAACTATATTTAATTGGGAATATGGTTGGGGATATTATTACATTATGAGTTATGTCCCCTCTGTTTCGAAATTTACAGGTGCAATACGACAATATCATATAGCCTACCCCAACTTGCTTGGGACCATAGTTCAGCTAGGCGCCGAGTACTCGGCGACTACACCCGACTAGGCGCTAGGCAATGGGTCAGCGCCTAGCGTCGCCTAGCGCCTAATCATGGCTAGGCGCCGAGTACTCGGCGACTATCGGCGACTAGGCGCTAGGCAATGGGTCAGCGCCTAGATTCCGCCTAGCGCCTAGCTGAACCTTGCTTGGGACAAAAGGCTATGTTGTTGTTGTTGTAATACGACAATGTCATTATGGAAACCCCAATTAACACTGTTGGCATACACCCAAATCATATGATAAGGTTTCCTGCTCTTTAGTCAAACGGTTTTCAAAGGAGCATGTGATATACCTACCTTTTAGAAGAAGATACAGAGCCTCTATTCTTGCCTTCAGAGTGAAGCACATCATTGCCACCATCTTGGTTGTTGCCTTCATCATCTGGACTTAAATTTTTGGCATTTGTAGCCTCTGTCCTATTCAGGCTGGCCAATCTTCTTGGAAGAAAAATGTTGTAGTAATACTTGGATAGATCCCCTGTTCTCTCTGACCTAAACTGCTTCAAGGCAATCTTCATGAAGTCCTCGTGATTATTCTGAGGAACCAACCTCTCAATATCAGCAAGTTTCTTCTTGTCTTCTGCACTCCATAACTTCAGAAATCGCTCACCCATTGCCTCAAACCCACAGTTCCTGAAAGCCGCTTCACCCAATTGATACTTGACCCTCTTCCAGGCCTCCTTCACATGAGCTCCTACACAGGCCTCAGATCCAGGATGAGAACATTTACACTTGCCATCCACTGCTTTCCTTGTCTTCCTTAGCTCCACAATGGGTGGCAGCCTGACCACCGTGCCCATCTTTTGTAAGGTTTCCTTATCATTTCTGTACTCAGCCTTCTCTTCCTCAGATGGGGCATTAACCCACTCAGGGATAGCAGCTTGAAATGTGACAGCGTCTACCCCAATACGTTTCCTCGTTGATACAAGAAAACTAGGCAAGTTACTCAGGTCACCAGCTATCCTCCCGGAACTCCTTATGCCTTGTTTGTGAAGTCTTTTCTGTTTCTGTTAGCATGCAGAAGTGAATTAGACAACTGCTTGAGCAAAACTCTTACTTAAAAATGATAGATGAGAAAAGGAAGGTACCAAGCAGTAATAACAACAGATGTTTATCAAGAATGACCTAGGCAGCAGGATTTGCATTGTATCATTTTTCTTTGATGGCAAAGATGGACGCAAAATGTTTTCAGTCTTATGAGTTATGACAAACAATTTCACACACAAATTCTACCTACCAGTCAGAAGAACTGGGGATTCAGGCCCATGATGCAACTGTTAATGCCGATTTACAACTTAGCAAACTTAAGGACCAATTTACCCCCCGCATGACCTTAGGAGCACATGTCCACAGCTGCGATACTTTATATCCTGAAGCATAACCACAAATAAGTTATTATGAGATAACATCAAAGGGGGGATACACAAGCCTTTACACTTGTGTTTAATCATCTGATTTAACCGGACATCAATCATCTATAGCGTTTTCATGTATTGCTAACATCAGGATGAATGTGTGCCTATTGACCTGCCAGAATAATTCTGCTAAACTGACTACAAGAAACTTTGATGAGATAAGAATGGAGTTTAACAAAAGATAATATAATATCCTACACAGCCACTGTTCTTTGTGTTGTTTCTGTGTACTTAAGCATCAGAGAAGGACACAAGATAAATGTAGAAATAAACCATAAAGGAAAAATGTCTTGCCCGAATGAGTGCAAGCTCCTCTTTCTACATAACCAATGAAAATCTAACCATAACATAACTAAGCAAAAAAAAAGGCCTCCTACAAAGTCACTATAGATACAACTAGGGTGGTAACAAAACTACCAATGCATCATTTTCCTGTATACTAACTACTACTAAGAATTAGGCGTATCATGTCATGTGACACTATAAAAACTCCCAATCAAGGACATAGCAAAATTAACATTAACGACACCATCAGAAATACCAACTAAGGTAACAGTGAAACATCATTAATGACAGGGCATAAGTGCAGCAGAAGTTGATAACACATGGCAACAATTCTTTAACGGACACTAATCACCACAGCCTCCAGCCAACTTCATCTCATAAAACCAACTCACATCATTGTAACATGATCTTGACATGAGAACCATGAAGATTCCATCATGATAACATGGAAAATTAAAAACACTACATTCTATCATTATAAGCATGCACAAGAACCAGCCTCAATCAGATCAAACATTAACAGAACTAACAAGAATAAATGGTAAGAGGCACTCTAATTCCAACGTTAACTACACGAATCTTTAGCCCTGCTAACAATGCCGTGTCCTATTCGGATACAGAATCTGACACAAGAAATGGAAGACGCAGACTAACCAATTTCCATCCAAACAACCGCAAATCTCGCACTGAAGGTACAGCTTTACGAAGCTAGACACTGAAGCATGCAATGGGGTCAAGTCAGATGTACCGTAATGGAGGAATTCCCCCATTCTAAGCGCCGCGAACCTTTCTTGAGCGGAACTACGGCAAACCTAAAAACACCGCCAATGTTGTATCCATGGAGCAACAAAAAAAACGAAAAAAATAGACAAGGGCTTTGCGAAACAGATTAATGGCGATCCTCTTGTACGCGAATCCCAAGAACTCGAACTCCTCGAAGAAAAGAAACCCCCGCGGCGCAGCCAGGAAAAAAAAAGAATATGCTCACCTTCGAGTACGGCGCGTCGGGGTCGTCGGGGTCGACCTCCTCGGAGCGCATGTGGCGCAGCGCCAGCATCACCGCCTGCTTGTCGTCGTCGTCGACGATGCCGCGGTTGCGCCCGCACAGCGCCCCCGCGGCCGCGCGCCGCGCCCACGCCAACGCGCCGTCCACCAGCGCCGACGCCGAGCTCCGCGTCGCGCGCCTCGTCGAGGGTGACGCCGCCGCCGCCGCCGCGTCCTCCTCCGCGGCCGCGGCGACGCCCTTGCGCTTCCTGGAATGCTCCGGTGACCCCGGGGCCGAGCCGGGCCCGCCGGGAGGGGCGTCGGACCCGACCATGGCGGCCTCCGCCTCCGCCGGCGAGGTGTTCGCGGGAATGCTGCGGCGCGGCGTGGTTTTGGAGGGGGCTTTTCGCGCCCGGGGTGGCGTCCTTACTGTTCCCTTATTTTTCGGCTCGCTGTCTTTGGGGATGTTCTGACTTCAGAGAACGGCGGCGCTCTAGCGGTGTCTGGCTTCCTATCGGCAGGCTCAGGCTCACCATGTGCCTTTGGCATGAATCATCATAAGTGCTTCCACTCCTTTCTTTGGGATTGTATGGTTGAAATGATGGAGTCTTAGTGGTATAGGATGTGAGATGAATCAAAGATTTCAAGTGAACTTTCAATGAGAGGGATATAAATTGATTTATCAAATATATTATATTTGTGATGATTAATGTAACGCGTCTATTACATGTATGCAGTGGCGGACCTGGGTTGGACCGACGACTAGGGCCGAATTGAGAGTGTAGAATACAGGCTAAATGTAGTTGGACTTTGCTTTCAATTTGGTGCTACAATACGGAGATTATGGGTTGGCGACTAGGGCCGAGGCCTGGGAGGCCGGGCCACAGGTCCACCTCTACATGTATGGCGTGTTTGGCTTATCCTTTTCTACTTCTTGCGGAGTATTTTTCTTTCATAGTAAATTGGTCATATAAATCGGCGTGCAGTATTTTTCTCCCAGAGTTGTTCGAAAAAAATATTTTTCTCTCAAAACAAAAAATCAATTAATCGTACAAATCAGTAAATATCAGCCAAACAGACTCATATATTGACATTGGGCTGCTTGAGCCGTGTATTGCTTCTATGCCTAAACATTTATAGGATAGATGAATAGAATCACAACAAGTAGTTAGGCATGTTGTGGATTTGTGCTTACACACATAAAATTGAGTATTGTACCACGCCACACTTCCTAAGTGATAGTGAAAAAAAAAGACACCGCGGATGTTGCGATGAAAATTTGCACTAGAAAACAACTTAAAACTCTGACGCCAACAGAACCTAGCAGAGCAGACGACCAAGCTGCTGCCTTAAAAGAAAGTGGTGTGTGTCACAGGTTGGCGTGGCGTGTGCTGGCCAGCAATCAAAAGTGTGTTATCTCATACCCGTTGAAAAATTTTATGAACTAGAGTATCAAGATTACCACGTGCGAAGTGCCAGTCTCAGAGGCACATGGATCCAAGTTGATAATAATGATCCATGGTGTCTTTGGAGTAATGCATGTTTTATCATCTAAATTCTCAATACTATAGCAAACTTTGTAAAACTATTCAATTTTGTGGTTAATGACATTTGAAGAAGAAGATATATTCAAAGCTAAAGTGTCCTCAATAAGCTATGGTAGTTTACTGTTTTTCTTTTTAATGGGACATCAAGTCCCACATAAAAAATGAGGGGACCCCCAATAATTAATGTAGTATCTGACCCTCTAGTTCACATGCTAAATTTGTTGCTTATAATTTATGTGAAAGATAAAACTTTAATTATTTTACTTAGGTAACTCAATGTATTTTTTCCCATTTAGATATGACTAGTACTAAAGAAAAATGGTAGTAGTGCACTAGTACACTACGCGCCAATAGCTATAAAAACCCTGATGGATGCAAATAGCATAGAGAAAGCATTGGACAAGTTTCTATCTAAACCTAAAGTGTCTAAGAGAAAATATGAGGGAAAACATTGCTAAGAAACGAGATGACCTCTAAAAAACACCAACAAGATCATGTGTTACTTTGGCGGCAATAGGAAAAAAGAATTTGGAAAACAAAAGTGGTGTGCTTAGATGATCCATTTGTAGCAACTGTGGTGTCCCCCCGACGTGTATTTGTGGAAAAGGGCAATAGCAATCGTTGTACGTGTGACTCTGGCATGAATGATCTTCTGTGAATAATATGGATGAACCTAATCTTATTTGATGCTTTATTATGGTAGTATATTCCACACATTTATGGTGAATAGTGTCCTTATAGGATTACAATTTGAGGTAGAACGTAGATAAACCATAGCAATAATTGACAAAGCTCAACAGCGCATCGGAATTCTCATGAAGTCCCTTCTACAAATTTGACGAGGAAGAAGAAAGGAAAGAGGAGACGAATCTCTCCCGAAATGGCCGCGTCGCACTCATCAAGTTGAAGACAATACGAAAAGGTAAATGAATCCTCCTGGATGGACCCGCCAAGCAGGCAAGAACACAGCCACTTGGTCGGGTCCGGCGAGCGGCCGCAAGGGCCCCGACCGTGTGGCCCAACCACGTCCACCTCCACACCGTTACCACGGCCCGATCGGCGGCTCCGTCTAGCCAGCCTCTTGCGCGCGCGGCCGCGGCACGTCTCCACCCAACCGGCCGGTGGTGGACGCGCTCCGGCTCCTCCATGCGGATAAGCCGCTTGTGGCCGCCTCGCCCTCCCCGTCACGACCAACCACCACTCAATCGCCACGCCCGCTTATATACCCGCGCCCGCCTCTCGCCGCCTCACGAAATCGATCGGAGAAAGCCACAGTCCACAGAGCTGCGGCGCATCATACATTTCCCAATTGAGTTCGTTGCTGCAAGAAGAGCTAGCTAGCTGCAATGGCGTCTGTGGGCTTTGGCAGCACCGTGGCGCCCGTGGCGCCGGCCTCGTCTTCGGCGGCCGCGGGCAGGAGCTGGCCGCGGCGGTCCGTGCTGGCTGTGCCGCCGGCCGCCACCAGGGGCAGCCCGGCGCCGGCCAAGGAGGAGAAGAGCATCGTCGACTTCATCTTGGGCTCCATCTTCAAGAAGGACCAGCTCGTCGAGACGAACCCCATCCTCAACAAGGTCGATGGCGCGCCGGCCGCCGCCGCCGCCTCGCGCGCCAAGCCGCGGGGCGGCACCACCGGCGGCAAGAAACCTGCCACCACCAGCGACGACGGCAGCAGCGGTGGCGGGTTCTTGGGCGGCCTCTTCGCCAAGAAAGGCTGAAACGTATGCGTGCGTGATTTCTGAAACTCGAAGCTGGATTTACTCTGGGGAAAAAAATTGGTTGCATATATATATATATATATCCCCCATAACTCAAGTGAATTTTTGATGTGATGATGTGGTGATATACTTGGTGCTTCACACAGCATTTCTTATTCGTTTTTATTCAGCTGAGTTCATTGAAATTGTTATAAATTACCTACCAGATCATGTTTGATCTCTCTCTGATCCTGCTGTTAGGAGTAAGTAGTAACTTGGGAAATATTGATTGGATTTGCTGCACCGAATTATCAGTCTCAAGAGAGAGATAATTTTTATCTCTCTGAAGAGAAACACAATAGACTGCGAGTCTGCGATAACCCAACACAAGGATCGGTGATGTTTTTGCCATGAGTTTCTGAAGAATGATCGGTTGATAACCTAGCCAGAACTACAAATCTTTCCTTTATTTTCTGTAAACATTCCGCTCAATTTCTTGATCAGAGATCGGTGCAGTTTCAGTTGTTTGGTCAAGCAGTTTTTTTTCTGCCTTGACATGGTTATGGTACAAAACTGAGAGGGGATACACACACATGCTGTACCCTGTGCATGGATAGGAAGAATGTAAAACTAATCCATGACGGGGCGGCATTCGTGACAAAATGGACTCTGATCATATCTCTGTACAGTTGATAGGTAGAGCTGCTGCAGGAACTTTTCATGTTACAATCACACACTTGGATAGAACAGTTTCAGGACATTTTTGCCTTTGCAAAGAATATCCCAGCAAAAAGACCTGGTGAGAACATGCAGAAATGTGTCATCGTTGGGATATGATTTAACATGGTAAGAGGACATTAGAAAAATAGCACAGATGAAATAAATTCTTACCAAAAACTATGCTACAGAAATTTTCGACGCTTACAGGGACATTGAATAGCAAGATACCAGCAACCGAAATGGGTATCTTGTTTAGAGAACCGACGAGACTGAAAAAGAGAATGAAAGTGATAAGAACTTTGCTGTTGTTACATGAGTACATATTTCTTTCTTTCGTGTGAACATTTTTGGTGGACACCATTAGATTGGTATTGCCATCTCACCTGTACGTTGTTGGACCAGTCTGATGCAAAAACCACACCGATGAGAAGCTGATTGCTAGACCTAGCAAACCACTAGCTGTTGCAACAACCCAGAACATAGGTTCTCTGATAACTTCACTGCAAAACAAATTAAATTCATGTATAAATGGAGAAGCATACACATCAATAGTCGTACCCTAGAAGCAACCATTTCTGATTATAAAAAAAATGCTGGTTTACCTGGTGCACCTCATCTGAATTCATATTTTAGTTGATCACATAGATTAAAGCTTCTTTTGTGAGCGAAGTCAGAATACTTTTTGAAAAAGAAGTTCAAGTTTAAAGTAGAGTACGAGAAAAAGAAATTTTAATATGTTTGATCACATAACTTGCATGAACAGGTAAAAGTTAATGACAACATGTCCCTGATCAAATTGATATTGATAACAAAGTACTCAGGCCAAATACTTAGTTCACTGTTCACACCATTTAAGTTTGTTTTTATTAAAAAAATATGGTTGGGCATGGAACAAGATGAAGAACTTACGCTTCACAAACATATTCCCACTCGTTGAAGACTACAACCAAAATGAGTGCGAATGGAATTGAGAGTGCATTGTTAAGTAACACCATAGAAACTTCATTGAGGGAGCCAGATTTTGTTGATTGTTTAGCTGTATCCATCAAGCGCCTTAGCGTGATCTGTTATAGAAGGATCATACATTAGATGTGCTGGGGACATAGCAGATGCAGAACTAATAACATTGATCATATAAAAGAAGAGGTATAAGATTGAATGAAGTTATTATGATAGTGTTGCCTGTCTTTTTTTAATGCATTACTATATGAATGAAATGCCAAGGATTAAAATACCCAGCAGCACCCTGTGCAGCAGTCCATTGATAGATTGTGAAGAGACTTACAGTACTCTATAAATGTATCAAACTATCAGGACAAATGAACTAACCGAGTAGCCTGCTGTTAGAAAGCAATTCATAATTTGCCACGTGTAGCCAATTAGATGGAAAGAGAGATCTGTAACACCCCCGCATACAGCCGATACAATCTACAAAGACAGGGAAACGTAAACTGCTCAGGTAAACTGGAGGTAAAATTTTAATTTAGCCCAACAACCAAGTCATTATTTGGTACTACAATGGAAGTACAAGGGGTGTGGCAAACAGAATGGACCTACCATCAGAAATAGTGCAGCCCAAACCTTTTTATTCTGACCCTTCCTGAAAATATATATCTCCCCTACAGCCGTTATAATGTTTGTCATGTTCTTTAATATTGTCACCATTGCGACATTTATGTACTTCAAACTGAAGAGTCAAAGAAACAATGAGAAGAAGGTTAATCAATAGTACTCAAAGCCTACAATACCAATAAAGCATATACTTCAGAGTTCAGAATTTCAGATACTACAACTTGAAGTGAGATAAAGATGAAATTACTGTCATATTGGTCATGCCATCTGGTTTAATCCAGCTAAAAGGTGATTATCGTGAACATGCAGTGTGAATCAGAAAATACCTGTACATTCCAGTTACTAGCATCCCAATGAAAATAAGATTCACCGGAATCCAGACTTTTATCAACTTCCATGTGAGTTCCTCCGTTGTAATGACATGGAAGAGCTCAAGTATCAGAAGAATGACCACACATACAAAGTTCTGAATCATCAAAGGACGCCTGATCAGCTTCAATGGTAACGAGTTGCCAGTAATCAGATACAGGGGCAAGTGTTGAAAAACAAAAGAAACACTGGATAAACAAAACTGTGGCACAACTGTCATACAATTGCCCCGAAAAGGATAGGGACAAGAGCTACAAATACAACGAATTACCTGATATAGCATCAGTGATATGCCGGCATCGAAATTGTAGCCGGAGAGAACCACCTTGTTGAGCAATATCATGCTGCAGGAAGCAATGCAGTAACAAATCCCTGAAAGCAACGGCCCGGTCTTATTTCCCCACTTGCTCTGCTGCTTCTGAATTAAGGTGTCGAAAACATCAGAGGTCTTCCTCGATAATCTGGACGCAACACGCAAAGCAAAGGATCGATTTCTCATTTACTTTTACCCCACGAATGCAGCTCAGATAATTTGAGAGCGAGGTGTGTTAAATCTGTAACATACTTGTTGGAAGCCGCTTTCCTGGCTACCTTGGCGGCGACTCCGATGATGGAGTTGTTCTTCTGCTTCAGGTAGCCGTGGATGATCTTGTAGACCGAGGCGTCGGCGTTCTTGACGGCGACGGCGGCGACGCTCGTGTTGCTGGGGGACTTGGCCTCCTCGATGTCATCGCACTCGGACCTGAACTCTACTGACATGGAAACTGCACCTGCAACTGATCTCATCCCAATCAAGAAACCCAAATTAACGCACAAGTCCATCGGCATGCATGATCAAGTGAACAAGCCGTACGTTGTTACCTGAAAGCAGTCAAGCAGACCTCCGGCGCAGAGCAAGAATGCCGAAGGGAGGTGGTTGGAGAGGAGGAAGAGAGGGAGAGGAGATACGGTGGGGAATGGAGACGACGGTGGCCGGTGGCCGCTAAATGGGGGAAGGAGATGCCTTTCGACGGCATGAAGGGGCTTGGGGAGGACGTAAAGGGGGCGGAGGACGATGCGGTGGTGGTGGTGATGGAGGAGGAGGCGCGGGGGTCAACGCGGCCGCGGCCTCGGGGCGCGGAGGAGGGAAGCCGGCGTGCGGCGGAAGGGAGGTCGTCCGGCGGGAGGGACGAGGCGGGGGGCGATGGTCAAATGGAAATGGGGCGTGGCGGGAGAGCGGGATGGTGTGGAGACTGGAGAGGAGGATTGTTGGAGTCAAACTCAAGGCGCCCCAAAAGGGTTGCGTTTGAGTCTGAACACGTGGCGTGTGCAGCCTTTGTTTACAACTCACACAAAAAAAACTCAGACAAATATTGTATTAACTGCAAGTATATTGTACTATTAAGAAGAAAATATTTTTTGGGCTTTGCTTAGGTACTCCATTACCTCTTAGGAGGTAAGAGTATTTTTGGAATATAAAAAAATAAATAATTAAAATAACAAAGAAAAAAGAAAATGCCGGACATCTCCCTGTCACTAACGGCTGAGCCACCTCATACAATTTTTTCCCACCTCAATTCGCATCGTGTCAAGTGGGTAGTTTTGTACCTTAATGTAATTTAGTACATCGTACGTGGCAGGTGCGAAGTGTTTTCTTCATGTAAATTATATTCAACTCAGCGAGACGATTTTGATGTTTCAATTTCGATTGCGTGATGTTGCAATGGCATTTTCCTAATTTTGCAATCGTGTTTCTATTTTTTAATAAAAACAAGATGTTGCAAATTTGATTTTGATATGTTACTGTTGGAAATGCTATAACTCACTCATATGACATAGAAAAATAATAAATCCCGATCCATCTATACAATTTTAGATCATGTCACGTTATGAAAAAGATAGGTACAACTCACACATGACACAATATTGAGGTATAGATACCGGAAATCACCACACTCTGCGCACATTATGAAGAAAGCTACAACTCGTATATTACACAACTTTTCTTTGTGCAACATATTTATTTCACAAGAACTCACGTTTGTTTTGGTAAAGTCATATCCATATACCTTGTTCTCCTCTCTATCTTTTTAAAACGAAGTGGTTTGCCTAGACGTGAGAGGCCGGCTTAGCAAAATATGTCAATATTAAAAAGGAAACGAAGCACACGTACCTCTAGAACATGTACCGTTGTGGGTGCATGTCCCGGGTTAAAAGAAAAACGTACGGCAGCAAGTATTCTTCCGTCATGTACGTCCGTATACATTAAATTAGCAATTCTTTTTTTTTGCGAATCATTAAATTAGCAATTCGCACACATACAGAAAAACAGCAGCTGCAGCCTAGCTGCGTCAGTCGCCGGGTGCATGTGAGCGTGAGAGCAATTAGGATGGGTGCTTGTCCCGTGTTAAAAAAAAACGTATGTCGTCCATGGGTCATGAAGAAAAATAGCAGCAGCAGGCGACATCGTGCATCACGTAAACAAAAATAGCAGAAGCAGCCTGTGTCGCAGTCGTCGGACGTGGGTGCGTGCGTGACTGTGAGTGGGCAGGCCGCCGGACGTGGGGAGGCAGTTAGGATTTCTCTCCAATTTTTTGAATTTAAAATATATAACAATATTGAAATCTATTACCTCTTAGGAGGTAATATGTCTTTAAATCAACGGTCCATAGTCATTTGGGAGTACCTGAGCAAAGCCCATATTTTTTACATAAGACAAAAAAAAAACACCGAACCCCTATCCCACCTTTACAACTCACGACTAGTTGCTGGTTTGAATGAGCTCAAGTCTAAAACAACAAGTGTTTGTTAAGACATTTAACGGATACTGAATGCAGCCTATGAAGCAAGAGGGTTGAATTGCTCATCTTTTCTTCTTCCTCTTCTTTATTTTCCTCACATATTCCTTCATCTATGCCTAAAAATATTGGGTGGGGTGGTTGCTCCTCATCAGTGAGTATTTGCTGCCCCTTAGTGAATTTTTGTTTCACATGTATATTTAAACAAATATGTTTTATTAAAAATAAATGAATAAGATCATTAGTCAAGTGGGATCTTGTTGTAAAATTTTTATTATCAAAAATTTAATGGTGCAATCAAAATTTAATTTTGACGCTTGGGTTATGATTTTATATTTTTAATTTTAATTCATTTTGCATGTGGATGGCGTCATCAATTTCTGTGCAACTCATACCTATGGAACAAATTCTACAAAGCCGCAAAACAAAAAAAATATTCCCGTTAGGCTTCAGCTCTAACTATTCCAACGTACTCCCTCCGTCCCTATATATTAGCATTTGAAGCATTCAAACTGAAAAATAGCACCGAGTGGAAATGACGCATGTGCCCCTGGCTGCCTCACCTGCACGCTGCACCAGCAGCACCACACATGGTGGGTCCCGCCGAGCCACACACGCACAACAGGTCCGGCTCTCCTTCTTCTCACCCTTTTTCTCTTTCATCTGCTCTCTCCCGATCCACCAGAAGGTCAAACATCCGGTGTGAATCAGGCAAAAATAGCATGCGCAGCTCCAAATCCGGGTGGGGAGGAGCGGCCGGCGTGCTGGCGGGAGCCGCGGCACCGTAGGTCGCAGGAGCGGGCTGGCGCCGGCGCTGGAGCCGCCACCGCCATGGAGCGCACCATGGCAGAGGAGGGACGCAGCGGAGGGGCAGTGTTTCCCCTCTCCATCCCCGCTGAATCCGAGGTGGTGGCGGCTTCTCCGGAGCCAGTCCGCGAGGAGAGCGGTGCGGGACGGCGACGAGGTCGCCGGAGCCGCTCCTCGAGCTCCGCGTCGCGTCCTCGGCGCGCACCAGCGTGTCCACCTCCGCGTCGCCCTGCCGGCACAGATCCGACACCAGCGCATCCGCCACTGACGTCGCGGTGCCCGGCCGCCCGCTCGTCGACGCCGCTGCGGTGGAGGTGCTGGCCGCGATGCTCCTCACCGGCGGGCAGCGCGAGGACGCGCCTGGACCCCTGCTCCACCCTCCCTCCCTTCCCTCACCGCGCCGGCGCCCTCCCCGCTGAATCCTCCGGCGGCGGCCGCAGCTGTCATGAACGCCGCGCCGCCTGCCGGACTGATGGCCAAGGGACGCGACCGCGGCGGCGAAGATCGATGGGACTCGCGGCTGAGAAGAGGCGAGAGGAGGATTTTTTGTTGGGAAATCCTCTGTTCAGGAGAATCCTATGCGCGTGGGACCCACACAGCTGCTCCAAGTGCTTACATTCTGGACAAAATTTTGAAAGCTAGAAGTGCTAATATTAAGGGACGGAGGGAGTATTTAGGATTGAAAGGCTATGATGTTTAATGTTTCTTCTAATGCCCTACAATTAAATACGAATTTGTTGTCCTGAGCTCGATACAGATCCAACGAGAAATCTACTATCTACAAACAAATTCACATGTGAATGTTCCGGAAGAATGGTTTTGATGAAAGTGCATGGAAATAAAAATCCGTAAGAAATGCGTCGAAATAAATATTTGGCGCACAATGAAGTGGTGATGCACTACTACCGTGCGTTGGATCTGAAATCAACACTAAGTTTCCGCTAGGCGTCCAAAACGAACAGTGTAACGTCAAAACAGGGGCCCAGATTTTTTTTTTCTCCTAAAAATTCGAATCCAGATAAAGGCCATACCGAGCTGCCGCATCAAGTCCTTGGCAGCCGGCCGTGCTTGTACAAAAACGCATCGGGGTCTGCAGTACTCCAGCACCAGGTAGTACATCATATCCGTGGTCTGCAGCGAAAACGCACTCGTGTACTCATCAGTTGGATCGCGGGGGAACCCCGTTCCGAGGGTGGATTTGCGTGCGTACGTCGATGGTGTCGAGGAGGCGGAGGATGTTGGGGTGGTGATCGATGCTCTTGAGAATCACCCTCTCCTTCGTGGACGCGCTTCTCGACCCGCCGGCGGTCGATGGCCTGAACACCTTGGCGAAGGAGCCCTGCCCCACCAGCCTCTGGAGCTTGTACTCCCCCTCCTCCGCTGCATCCTCCATCGCCCCCGAGCTCGCAGCCGTCGCCGGCGAGCAGTTTGAGCGGAGCCATCTTCACAGATAGTTTCCCAGATATCGTCGGCGCAAAACCACTTGGATTTCCAGCAGCCCGCACACTGACGAGCGGGGCTCAACTATGCGGGACCCGGTAGCAGTGTGCCGAGAGCCCGCGAGAGGTAGGTAGCTATACAGGGTAACAGGAATGGGAATTTGGTTCGAATGCATGGATCATTTTACTACACAACTTAACTGCTGAAACTCCTGTAGCGCACTGTAGCACGTTTCGTTTGTTTGTGGTAAATATTATCCTACCATGGCCTAACTAGGCTCAAAAGATTCGTGTCGCAAAGGACATCCAAACTGTGTAATTAGTTATTTTTTTACCTATATTTAATACTCCGAACATACGTCTTTTGGCGTATTTAATGTGATGTGATGGAGAGAGAGTGGAGAAAAAGTTAGAAATTTTAGTCATCTAAACAAGGCCTTAGCATTCGATCCCACATGGCCCACCTCACATTGGACCCATTGTACTGCTTCTATCGAAATATTTATGATATCTGTTTTTTTCAATATTGTTTCTTCAAATAAGACGTTGGCTCACGGTTCTTGATTTCTTTCTACAATGTGCCGTTATATTATTATAATGTTTGAGCCACCTTTTCATTTTTGTTTTGTCAAATTAACGTGATTTTGCAAGATTGATCTAATTATTTATAACTAATTTTGTTTCCTGTTTTTTCTAACCCAACCATGAAATTGTTATATGACATATAATAAACTAGCATTCTACTTTGGATATTGTTCCATTAAATTATTATTTATACTTCATGAGTTAATTTCAGCATATCAGTAGTACGTGGTATTTTTTAAGGACGTTCTTTTCTATCGACTAGCAAAAATGCCGGGGTGAAACATGAATGGTGTATTAATCGTATGCTTTTACTACTTACAACAGAACATGACACTTGATGCATCGAGCAAGAAATTTTGCTCGAAAAGTACTTTTTTTTGCACCTGTACTTTTCGGGAATTTACTGGCCCGTCAGCTTTCCCAGCGTGGGGACCGGGTCGACACCTATTTCAGCCGGTTCGCATCGGTTTCATCCGGTTGCCAGTTTTGTGTCGGTTTTTGGAAGCTAATCAGCAGGTTAGTGCATTAATGACGAAAAATCTTGTAGAAGCCTTACCTGCTATATATAATATATATAATACATAACTTCATATCAACCTATTTGATAAAGGAGCCATTCGGACTAGTTGAATGAATTGTTAATAATGTCTATGCAAATCTTATCCTCAAAAAAAAATGTCTATGCAAATCTTTCAAGCTATTGAAGAAAAATGGAAAGATATATCTCATAGTGAAATGGAGGTACCTTCTCACATAAATTTTTCTTGACCTCCATCTTCACACATCCCTCCTTCTCCAACTCCGACAAGGTTAGGAGTTAGGGGTTGTCGGCCGGGGTACGGTTTGCTGCTCACCATCGACCATGCAGGTAGGACCAACGGTGGTAGGCTGCCCTGACGAAGGTGGTGGGTGGGAGCGGTGGCAGTGAGGCGCTGTAGCGGGGATGCCACCGGTCGAGCGGCGGGGGAAGGTTGATGGGGCAGACACCTGGCTGACGACGAGGGCGGTGGCAGCCAGCGGCGACGAGAGGGGCTGGAAGCTGGATAGGGTCCATCGGAGATCCCGCACCACCAGCGGTCGGTGCGGAGCTCCGGCGACCCTAGCTCGCGCGTGAGCGGGGTTGGCATTGATGAGGCGGTGGGCAACGAGTGCGGGTGCCAAAGGGAAAAGAAAGGTCGTGGAAGGGTGAATAGATAAGATGAAGAGAGAAGGTGAAGGAGACATGTTGAAGATGGAAGGAAAATTTCGACTAATGATGTGAGGTCCACTAACTCAGAAATTTGTGTGAGAAGAGATTTATTTCACCGTTATACAACAAAAATAGCTCCACGGTTATGCGAGAAAACCTCCAAGTGGGTGTGTCTATTGCTCAAACGATTGATTTTTGGGGATCTGTCAATCACCTTTTTTTTAGACTTGGATGCTAAATCCAACGGCTGGTGGGAGGTCAACTATTCTTTTTGTTTGCTCATCAAAAATTGATTGAGAATTACTGTCTTCTCAATCACTTTTTTCAAATGAAGACCTGTGGATCGCGTTCTCCCCCGTCACCTGCGAGCCGCTCATCTGGGACTGGTTCAGATGCTGTACTAGTGTACTGGCTAGAATTGATTGACCGTTGCATTTTTTAAACTTTTTTGGGCCACCTTTTTTTGGACCGAATTTTTAAGAAAATAACTTGGATGGGCCTTTAAAGAAAATACCCCAGATGACCAGAGAGGTAGTGAGAACTAGAGATGTTAGCTCGCTAAGAATAGCAGTTTTTAGATCACTAACTGTTGTTGCAGCTCTGCCTGTTTAAAGAGACAGCCAAGTCCAAGGTACAAGCCGAACAAGAAAAGAGAAAAACGAAAGAAATGGAAGCAGGCGTCAAAAAATGAAGGCGGCCGGAGAGGCGACTTAGAGAGAGCAGCATGGTGCTGGTGATGAGATCAAGTTGCTTCCCCATGTCAGTTTATCCTACTTCTCCCCTATAATAAAAAAAAAATACATTAATGTTCTCTTTCCTTTGTGTGTGAGATCCATTGTATTTACTTTTTCTATTTAAAACCAAAACCACAACTATAGATTACATTAATGTTCCATTTTGGATGGTACCAAAAAAACATCAAGAAAAAAAATGAGAAAATGTGTGGAGAAATCAAATTTTCTGTCTGAAATCAACATAAACCAGCAATTTATGGTGATTAGAAAATTGATATGTGTGGAGGTGGTGGCCCTGGTGGGTTCCCTATTCAATATATATCACTTGATGAGTTTCAAATGTATGTCAACTAAGAATTAGCTAAATGGGTTTGTGTTACCATGGCATCCATGATTCACTGCATTCTAGCTAAATGGGTTTGTGTTTTTTCTAGCACACAAAAAAACATTTTGGGCGATGCGCCGTGCATGGAGGGAGAGCCGGAGAGGAAGCTTCCCGAGCTCTCTCTCTCTCCTCTGTCCCTTTGCCTCCGTCAAAAGTGTTTCAGGTACGGCCCATGAGTAGGGAACAAAAAGCATGTGTGCGTGCGGGTGTGTTGTGGGATGGAAACGAGGAAAGACTAGTAGCTAAATAAATCCAATCATTTGTTATAGATCCAATGGTTCATAGAAAAGTGATTGAGATGAAGCTAAAAATCAAGTATCGCCGTACACGGTCCACTACATTCTATAACCTCTATCATTAGGAGAAACTAGGATCATGCCCGTGCGTTGCTACGGGCAACAAAATTTTTATATTGATCTGATTCAAGAGAATAATAAAATAAAAATAGGTATAATTTTGAAATAAAATATAATCCAAGATCCTAGTCTACTACCCATCGTACTTTTTTAAAAAAAGAAAACCACAGAGGAGCACCCCACAACGTAAATTTCAAAGAAATTGTGTCGCACTCAAGATACTCTGGGTGGGAGCCCTCCAGCCAGTGACCTTTACTACTCCGACTGTGAGCCTTTTGACCTCATTGTACCTTGTCCTATACGCACATAGCAGAACGCGACAGATATCCATATGGTCAATTTGAACCCAAAGAAGTGCATTGGCTACTGCTTACATGATTGCCAAAACAATAAATAGTTTTTGTTAAAAACAATAAATAGTATACAATGCTACGATTTTCTAACAAACTTTTCAATTCACCGATTGCAAGGAATGGGGCTTTATATCGACTTCAGATTTGAACTTGCCATCACAAGTGTATTATACATCACCTCAACTTTATCGAGGAGGATGATCTGTTAGCGTAACTACTACTCCTATCTTGCACATTGCCATTTTAGACATACTATCTATCAGCCAAGTTATAGCTTCTATTAGTGCAAGTACAATAAGCTAATATAACCTCAATTTTTTTCCATCCATATTTTCAAAATCTGTTGATCAGCAACAAGGTTTTGCAAGTTTAATTGCCAGCAGCAAATTTGCCACTGCCACCACTTCCCAGACCTCTCTCCATTGCTAAATTGACATTTAAAAGCAAAACCATATCAAATTATAGAACCATAGACTGTAGTTTCAAACTGTATTTTGTTTCGAAGAAAAATATTAGTAAGCTCCAGGTTTCCAGTCATTCATATGTGAGTATGTGATCAGGCTTAGATTGCAGGCTGCGGGATTCGACTTATGGTGCACAGGCTATATACTGAAGCTCAATAGTTTGCACATATTTAAACTAATTTACCTACGCTCTATATACTTAAGCTCAAAAACTTGCATGTAATTAATTTACCTACGCCACAGATTCGATGGAACCAATTTTTCTGCACACAAACTATTTCAGCGGAACCAATTTTTCTGCAGACAAAATATTGCAGGGGAATAGCACTAAAATGATACATACCTTCTGAGGATACATCAATTTAGAAAAATATGTCTACTAAATAGAAATATGGTTCTAGTAGTTAGATTACTCAATATTTCTTGAAAATTAAATTTCAGTACCTTCAAGGCATTCAAGGAGCATGTGCCACGCTGCACAAATGGATCACCCACACTCGGCATTTGTCTAGAACTGACTCATGTGTATAGGCCAAGATATCAACTCTGGAAATACATGTACTAAACCACTTCTCTATAAGCAATTTTCAGTAAGGGATATATAATGTTTAGCTAGCAAGCCAACCTTACTGGAGTCCAGCTGATAGCAACAAAAGGAACTGCACTAACAAATTAAAATGTACAGTACTAAAACATTTTATTTGTGTAATGTTAAATAATTATCTCATCATGGCTCTGAAAGGGATTCACATAATTGATAACCTCATCCAAGATGATGCCTTGGCCAGTGACCTAGATACGTAAAAACATGTTTTACCTTTGAAAATTATTTGCAACATCCTGGACCAAAGAGATATTTAATTGGCAGTAAGCATCTTCTCAGTAGTAGGGTAAATTGTTAGGTTTGTACTACTTTCAAAGAAGAATGCCGACAGGTTGGAATAGAAATGCATGTCTTGTCAAGCTATACATATAAATTATTGAATTATTAGGATGTACTGTGTTTTCTCAACCCTGCCTTAAATATCATAATAAGAGTACCAAATAAAATTACATCAATATCTGACAAGCGACAAGCAAACAAATTAGTGTAATTCTGATCAGATCACAGAACATAGAGTCATCTAGTGACCTATGGAATTACAATGTTTGACTAATCTAAGAGCATTTCTTTATCCTTTTACCATGTGATCTAGTGTTAGTGATAACTTGCAAGGGGTTATAACTTATAACTCTTAGATCACAAGAGGAAATATATTAAAAGCAATAGAGAATACCTCATCTGGAGTGACAGGGACATCATGATATGCAGCTTTAGTTGTTGGTGTCAGTATATTTGCAGATAGTTCCTGATTCTTCACCATGCCTGGACCAGAGAGGCCAATTATCAGTCTAGACAGAACAAAGTAACTTTTAATTTGATGACTATTGGTCATCATATGGCATACCGTCAGGCAGAGCATTTCCACAATAGTTCCTGACACCCTTATTATAAATTGTCCTCAAAGATGTATCAGTGCTTCCTGTAACAAATCCTCTCACTAAAAATTAACATGAGCAGATAATATTTAGTAAGAATGATAAACTAACAGATTAGCATACAAAACAAAATTCTGCTTAATACAACTGCAAACTGGTATGACAAAAAATGTATGCAACAAGGTAGGTCTCACCAACAAATTCAACTGGAATAATTGTGCACCTTTTGGCAATTGTCACATTCTTATCAGGAGAAGACACTACTGCGTTTGGAATGATGTGTCGGGTTCGATCGAACCACAAAAGGCTTGCCTCGTTAAGAACCTGAAATCATCCACATGACAGCACATTAAACACATGCTCATGAAAATGATTAATGTTTCTTATCCCAACTGTAGTCTGCATCCAATTTCATCGCATTGGGACAGACTATGATACATCATAGAAGTGAAGAGGTAGATCAAAATTGGTAAAATTCTAGACAAGGCTATGAATGATTGAATGCGCACAGCACAATACTATTTTCATGTCAAAATCACCTGCGGCATTAGGCCATACTATCAAAGAATTAATCTGATTAGACTGATCGGTGCTTCTAACTCAATATATAGTAAATGCTGGTTTACAAATTGCATTGGGCAGAACACGCTCGAGTTCGAAGACAAATAAACCAACTCTACAGTAGCAATACTAAAGTTGTATGGAACCACAAAAGCAGAGCAGTTCAGCGTGGTGAGTTTGCAACCCTTCAAGGCTTCAACAGTATGACAATTCCATGCAAATCTGACAGGTGCTTAGTAGCTCTGAATAATCCGGAGATGAGGAGAGTACCTGGCCTTTAAACGGGATGGAAGCAAGGACACGGTCGAACGAGCTCTGCCGGTCAGTGGTCACCAACACCAGGTGCTCCCCGCTCTCGTGCACATTCCTGACCTTCGCACCAAACTCCAAAGGTCACTCGCTGGATCGGGCGCCTTGAGCGCCCTGCCTTTCTATCCTCGTCCTTCCCCACCTCGCCCCCGTGGCCCGCGGTGCACCAGATGGAGCGCGGGGGCACGATGGTCGTCGTCATCCTCCACATCGGTGCAGGACTTGGAGGTGAGCGGCGCGAGCGGCGAGAAGACCTCCTTCTGCGGCGGGTCCTGCTGCTACACCGCTCCGGCCAGGGACTCGAGCGTCGTCAACACGTTGCCGGTGTTGAGCTACTAGAGTGTGCGGATCAAAAAAATGGAGAACCGAGGAGAATGGTGACGGGAAGATTACCTCGGCGGGATGTTGGTGGTGATGGCCGTTGAAGAGGGCAGAACGCGGGTGATCGTAGTGTGCGGCGGGGTGACAAACCCACAGAGACCCGAAGAGGCGCGGCGGGGCGTCGAAGGCATCGATCTGGCAGCGACGACGACGTCGATCCGAGGGGAGGAGAAGAAGGCCTGGTGCGCCTGCCGCCTGCGAGGCGTTGGGGGTGTCTCCCGTGATTTGTTCGGGGATGACAGCGGGGTCGATGGTCGACGAGGCGGGCGGAGATCGGCGGCCGGCGAGGCGGGCGGAGATCTGGGCGGCCGCGGCTAGGGGAGGAGGCAAGGCGCAATCGGGGAGGCGGCATGGTGCGAAGGGCTGTACAGGCGGCGGCGGCGGCGGCGAGGTGCGGAGGGTTGCATTTCGAAGGAGAGGGCGGCGTGCGAATGGGGAGTGATTGGCGTGAGGGCGACAGAGTCAGGGCAAAATTGGAATGTCGCGGGGCGAGCGGAAGGCGCGGGCGGGCGAACGCGCGACCGGCGGACGCACGGACGACCGGCAAAAGGACGTACTAAGTTTTTGTCGTAAGTTCATTTTTTTTAGAGTAGAGATTAAATAAACGTCGGCGTCTGTATGTTGAATTTTGAAGAGAACTCTTGAAAAAGAAAAAAAATTAATCGCATGAAAGCGAAGCCTCTGCTGTATATGTTACGCAACAAAATTAAGGGAGACTTCTCCTAATCAAGGGCCTAGTGTGCAAATGTGCTATAAGCTCGTAATATCAAGTCGGTAGGAAAACTCACATTACATAATATGTTTCGGTGTCACCAATACAAAATAAAGGAAGAAAACTCTGCTTGCGAGTATGTCTCTCTCTCTGTCTTTAGATTTTCTGACTATGACGCCCCGTACCGATCGAAGCAATCCTTTTACCGTGGAGATGCATGGTACATACTCCGAGCGCGGACGTACGGAGTACATGCAAGCCAACATGCATGCGCCGAGCCCGAGGACTAGCTGCTAGCATTCTGGCCACGACAGGTTTCGTCTCGAGGTGCGCGGTAGTACCGGCCGGACTCCGGACGCCGGCCGGACCAGAAGCAGCAGAGCACCTGACGGGAGTGTCGTCAATGCCGGTGCGTGTGCGTGGAACGTGCATCACGTGTGCCGCCGGCGTGGACCCATCCGATTGTACGGGGATGGGTGCTGCGTGCCGTGCCAAGGCGCCACCACCGTCCGTCGTCGCGCTAGCTGTATGCCGTGGATTCTGCACGCCGCCAGGTGAACGTTTCCTTGCGTGAGCCACGCCGCCACAGACCCCCGCCTCACCGTTACCGGCGCCCGCCGACCCCACGCCGGCCGCCCACGGGCAGGCAAATGCCGCTATTGGTTTGGCTTATCAGCCACCAGCCAGCAGTACTTTTCTTTCAGAACAAACCAGTCACCAGCCATCAGCCAGCAGTACTTTTCTCTCAGAACAAATCAGCATCAGCAGCCACCAGCCAAACGAACAGACTCAGCGTCCTGCCGGCTGAGAGCTAGCGAGGTACTGTACGTAGCGGAAGAGTCGTGCACATGCACACTGCACGTGTTGCAGCCCGGCCTTTACAGTTGCTATCAGAGGGCCGGGGGAAATGATTTCAGAGGCTGACCGAAACGTAAGAAATGATTTCAAAGGCTGTTGATCGGAATTCTGCGCGTTAATTATTAAACATATTCGCGTTCGAGTAGCAATAGCAAATGCTGTTGCCGTGTTGCGGGAGGCTGTCAGATTGCACGAGGGGGTTCTAGTTGTACCAGAAAAATTGCACAGCGTTCTTATTGCCTTGCAGCCCAAGGAGACAAGATGCCGATCGAGCTGCCTGTTGCGACTCGCGACCACACACATTCACAATTTCACATATAACCTTTTTTTGAAATAAAATTCACATATAGCCTTCGAGAACCATATGTGAAGCATCGCCGCGCAACTTTTCCGTGTGCCGTGTGTGTCACGAGCTGGTAAATATTGGAATTTTTCTCCTTTTTTCGAAAAGCCACACATGCATGGGAATTGATCTCGAAATTGTTCTCTTCGTGCTTGCTCCGCGCGCCGCTCCTCCCCCGCGCGCGAGCTCGCCTGCGCCCCGAGCTCTGCGCCTCCCCCGCGCGCGAGCTCGCCACCTCGCCGAGATCCGCGCCTCCCGCCGGCGGCTACCGGGTGGGGCTGTAGGTGGAAGAAAGGTTGCCCAACATTTTTTGCAAAATGTTGAAAAAACATATTGAAAAAGAATCAACATTTCTGTGAAACGTTGGAATATTTTTGAAAAATGTTGGAAGAGATGGAATATTGTCCAACATTTTCGAAAAATATTGCAATATTTTATAAAATGTTGACGAAAACATCTTGAAAAAATCAACATTTCTGTAAAATGTTGGAACATTTTTGAAAAATATTGGAAGAAGTCAAAAAAATGTTGATTCAAAAAATATTGATAACATTTTTAAACACGCTTCCAAAAAATGTTGACGAGAAAAAATGTTGGCAACACTTCTGAAAAATGTTGACGAGAAAAAATGTTGGCAACACTCCTAAAAATATTGACGAAAAAATGTTGGCAACACTTCCGAACAATGTTGACGAAAAAATGTTGGCAACACTTCCGAAAAATGTTGATGAGAAAAAATGTTGGCAAACTTCCGAAAAAATGTTGAGAAAAAAATGTTGGCAACACTTCCGAATAATGTTGACGAAAAAATGTTGGTAACACTTCCGAAAAATGTTGATGAGAAAAAATGTTGGGAAACTTCTGAAAAAATGTTGAGAAAAAATGTTGACGAAAAAAATGTTGGTAACATTTCCGAAAAATGTTGGTAACATTTCTTGATGAGAAAAAAGGTTGACAAACTTCCGAAAAATGTTGACGAGAAAAAATGTTGACGAAAAATGTGGGCAACGCTCCTAAAAATGTTGACGAAAAAATGTTGACAACAGTTCCAAAAAACGTTGACGAAAAAATATTCGCAACATTTCCGAAAAATGTTGATGGAAGAAATATTAACAATTGTTCAAAAAATAATTAATAAGAAAATAAAAAAAGTCAAAACACGTGCGTATTGAGGGAGCTAAGTGGGTTGTTTTAGGTCTTTATGCACTTTATAGTTCGCAAGGTTATCTGACTTCCGAAAGGGGAGATAGGAGCTCCCCCTGTCCACCACCACATGCATGCCGTTCCACATGTGCGCGGTGCGCCCCGGGCCCCGGCAACCGGCGGGACCGCGCGGAACGGGGGATCCCCTCGGCTCTCCCTCCGCGGGGCAACGTGGCGGTTGGCGTGTTGGATCGATTGGAAGGAACTTTGGATTTTGGAAGCAGAGGAGGAGGGAAGGGGGGCCGACGTGGAAGTTGTAGATCTTTCCAACATGGAATTTTTTTAGAAATACTTAAGTTCACAAAAGGCCATCTAATCACACGCAAAACAACATAGTGCTCGCACTGTTTCCAGAAGCTTGTCACGAATACTACTACTACTAATCACACGCAAAACAACAACAAAGATGTTTTGCATTGGTAGTCGTGATCAGTGGCACGTCAGTTGTGTCAGTCGGTACGATTTTGATTAAAATGTGGAGGGAAAAAATCAGAATATTTGGGCCCGTTTGATTAGCACTTTGGCACGCAACCTCGCCTGGGGGCTGGGGCCCGTGCATGTGAGGGACCGGGTGGTGGTCAGGTGGACCGTGCCTGTGGTGGTGCTGTTGCATGTTGGTCAGATGGATCGCTTGAGACGCGCGGTCAACTCCTGTACGGACTGGAGACCTTTTCTGTTGCCAGTGGCCGCATGGATCCTGCACCATCAGGCTCCGGTCTTTGGCGCGCCCTCTAGTACAAAGATGAAAGCAGAGCAGGGAGTACAGTTGGCCGGCGGCCTTTGGCGCGGCTAGCTTTTGCAGATAGCTACAGTGCCCAGCTGCTGCATGGACCCAAGTCTGGGCACACAGACCCAAGGCTGTTGCTGCATCTCATCTCTCCAGATCTATTGCTGCACGGAACTGAAACCGCAGTGTACATGAGACTTGGGAAGTTAAAAGTGACACAGTGACAAGTCCGATCACCTCCCCAATCACTCGATTCTTTCGCATGCAGCTGCAAAGAAAAAGAACATGCCCTCCTCGTCTGCAAAAGATTGCCCGGCGCCCGCCCGCCCAGACGTCTGCAGAAGTAGTGCAGTGTGATAGCACGCACTGCTCGTAGGGAGCACTCCACCTATCTATAGCTAGTAGCCAGGTGGCAGCATCGATCGATGCCATGCAAGGGGATCATATCGATGGTGTCATCTTTAGCATGACAAGAGGTAGCTAGGCGGCGGCTAAGCATAAATGGGCACGCCTAAGAACCCTAATTCTGGGCAAAAAAAAAAAGAAAAGAAAAAAGAGAGAGACGGATGGATCCCTCGTCGTAGTCGGTTGGAGGGAGATCGAGGCCAAGCAAAACGACATGTGGTGCATGGGGTTCACTGTCCCGACCGCTGCTCAACTCCTCCTCTTCTTGCAAAGCAAAGCTCTGGGATCATCATCGACACACATACTAAACCGGCTGCAGGCCTGCACTGTGCGATGCACGCCTCCACATTCCCCACTCTGATAAAAGATCGCAGCAGCAGCTGCCAGCAGCCCAGCCCAGAGGCTCGATGAATGCAGAATGCAAAAGTGCTACTCCCTCAGTCTCTTTTTTGTCGCAAAAAAGCAGTGATTCTCCTCACAGACACGCTTTCTTTGTTCCTTTTCCTCTTTGACTCATGGAAGGAAGAGTCCTGTAGCGACGTCCCGGGAAGATGCTCGAGTGAAACGTAGGCAGCAATCTTTCAAAAAAGAAACGCAGGCAGCACTGGCTCTCTCCTACATTGCTCGATCGCCGTAGGGGACCTGACCTTCCTTTGCTTGATGTCGAGGGGCATGGCCTGTTTTCGAACTTGAGAGAGAGGGAGAGGGATTCGAGGGAGGCCTGCTTTAGGGGCCCCACCCAGAATGCAAAAGATTCACATGCAGCTCCTCCGGATGGGCTGGCTGTTTTAATGATGCCCGCCCAGTCGCCCAGGCGTAGAGGCACGCCCGCGCCATCAGCTTTACGTAGTGCTGGCCTTTGCCCGCCGGCCTCCAATACCCGCCGACCGCCGGTCAATTCAAATTCAAGGAGTGCAGCGCGCCAGCGCCACAGCCGCCCACCACCCGACCGACAAGGATGGATGCGACTACTCGTATGCGATTGGAGTGCAGCGCCCCAGCCGCCCACCACCCGGCCGACAAGGATGGATGAGACTACTCGTATGCGAATGCAGTGAGATGGGAAGCCAAAAAGAAAGATAAAGGAGAGAAAGAGACCTGATGATGATTGCAGTGAGATGGCTGGGATGGGATGCGATGACAGGGTTCAGTATGATGAGCCCTGTTGGCCCCCTGTCCCAGTTTAAAGCACTGGTCAAAAGGAATTCCCTTAGACTGAGTCCATCAATATGAGCCATTTTGGAGAGGCAAATTGACATCTGCCTTGTGTGTACAGTGTTTTCCATTCACCTCTGGTTCCACCAGCTCCAACAGAGGGCAAAGGCATCTGCATTTCTCTGTTGCTGCCCAGTGCCTGCGCCTCGCCTCCTCCACCGTAGGAGATGGCGCCATCTTCCACCGCCAAGCCGAGCCGCCATGAGAGGGAGGGAGCTCGATCCAGTCCATGCCGCCGTCGCATGGGAGGGGGGAGAAGGGAAGCGGGCCAGGAGGGGCACCGTGCGGAGGGACGAGGCCACGCCAGCCCGCTGCTCCGCGCCCGTGCGGGGCCGACCGCCGGGAAGCTCGACGGCGGTGGATCCCGCCGAGCGCCGAACCGCGGGGTAGAGGGCGGGCCATCTGCGGCGGCGGTCGGAACCCCTTCTCCTTTTCCTCTGCTCGGATGCGGCAGGGGTCGATGGTTGACGGCGGTGCGGGGCAGCTCCACGGCAGGAGAAGGCGACCTCGACGCTCTCCTCCGACCGCCAGAGCTCCGCCCTCCCTCCCCGAGCTGACCGCCAGTGCTCCCCTCGCGCGAGTCTCCGGTGACGCGGCCAGCGACCATCCTCGCTCCTGCCGGCGGCCAGCACCCATCCTCACGGCGGTTGATCCGGTGGCGACGGAGGTGTCGATTTGGTGGCAGTGGAGCTCGATTTGGTGGATCTCAGTCGCGCTGGACAGACTGCCGGCCTTCTTCTCCAGGCCCGGCGCTGCCTCCTCCTCCTTCTCCCACGCGCGGGAAGCCACCTCCCTCCTCTGCGGCAGATGCCTTCGAGGAGAGAGGGGATGCAATTTCGCAACCCCTCCCTCCTCCATAGGCAGTTTGCCTCACGCTCTGCCTCTTCTGTTGGAGGCTATCCCGAGCACGCACAGTAGCAGATGGGGAGGCAAAATTGCATTTGCCTCCTCTGTTGGACTCAGCCTTAGACCACCCGCACCGGGGCCTGATCCCGTTTTTTTTGTCTGCAGCGGTCGTCCTGCAGGAGGACGCCAAAATGGCGTCGGCCTCCCTCTCCTTTAGATTCAGGGGATCCAGGAGGCTCCGCCAGTCTGCGCCCGGCCCCACCACGGGTCCCGCTGGTGCTGCCCCAACGACCTCGCGCCGCGCCCCGCCGCCCGGGAGAGAGGAGGCCGCCCCGCCGCGCTCCGCCTAGCATCCTCCGCCGGCTCGGAAGGAGAAGCCGGCGAGAGAGAAGGCCGCCCCCGCCGCGTTCCGCCTCGCATCCTCCGCCGGCTCGGAAGGAGATGCCGGCGAGGGAGGAGGCCGCTCCGCCGCGCCCCGCCTCGGATCATCCGCCGGCGAGGGAGAAGCTCTGTTCGCCGGCGCCAAGATCGACCTCGCCTCAACGCCGACCCGCACGAGCTGCGGCTGCCCCTCCACATCCCGCCGCCGCCGGGAGCTCCCGCCCAGCAGGCGTGCGCGCGAGCAGGGGAAGGAGGTTGCCGCCACCGCAGACCGTGCGCCCGCCTGATGTGGAGCAGGGAGCGCCTCTGCACCTGCTTGCCGGAAGCGCCGACGTGCGCGAGAGAAGGGGAGGAGGTTGGGGCAGAGGAGGGCGAGGGGCGAGCGCCACCGCTCCCACGCCGAGAGCCGCTGAGCGCCACCGCTGCCGGCCCACCGCATCCGCGCGCCGCCGGGCGCCCTGCTCCTCCCCGCGCGTGTGCCTCGTCCTCCGCTCCGGCGCCAGCGGGTAGGGAGGAAGGGGCTGGGCCGCCGGGGGAAGGGGAGAAGCAGAGCAGGGAGAGCCTGGTGAGGAGGGAGCGGGAGCTCCGTCGCGCCGCCGGGCTGCTCCTCCATCCACCGATGGTCCGCCACGAGCTCGCCGGCCTCCTCCCGCGCGAGGAGCTCCGCGCCGCCCCCCGCGCAGCAGCCTCCCGGCGAGGAGATCCGCGCCGGCCCACGGAGCTCCGCGCACCGGCCGTCGGGGAGGAGGGAGCTAGAGAGGGAGGGCGGTCACTTCATGGCGGCGGCGGCGGAATAGAGGGGGCGGGCGTTCACAGTGGGAGCAGGGGAGGGATGGCCGGCGGAATGGGTGGGTAGGTGGGGAGGGGAAGGGGAAAGAAACAGTGGGCCCCAGTTGTTGAGATGAAGGAGAGAAATGAAGGAAGATGGATGCGGGATAAGTGAATATGAAGGAGAGAATTTCGATGACGGAGACGGAATATTCTGTTTTGAAGGAGATTTTGAAGGACCACGAGTGTGGATGGTCTTAGCTTGGAGTACCCCCATATTGAACCTTTTTGTTTTCTATTGAGGGCGTGACACGTACTAGCATTTGTCTCTTCCTTCTGGTTTTCTTAACTTTGTGCGCATGTAATAGCTTATAGTATATGCAAAGCCTGTCATTATGTGGACTTAAGCAAGTTCTAATTTAATCCCCCCTATCTGAAAATTTAACCCAAATAATCAGATACCTACTTGTGTAACGACAAACAGATCAACAGTGAAAAAGATGCAAAGTTGAGTGTTGTCGATCGAGTTTATCATGTGGTCTTACACAGGCCACTAATGCTGGTTACTATCATTAGCCTTTCTTGTCACTGGCATTATCTTAGGAGAATTCCAAATTGATATGCTTGAAAACAATGTGGAGCACGCATGCATGTTGGTGCCTAGCTAGAGCTAGGTAGCTAGCTCGAATTCCAATTCTATCCTCACATCTCTCCTGCAGCTCATTGTTTTCAGCTAGTATGCAAATTATCATTGTTTTTTTTAAAAAAAAGTGTATTATCTTAGTATGCAAATTATTTTTTAGCAAATGAAGCAAGTGCTCTGCCTTTTCATTACAGTAGAGTTCTTGTTTACTTGCTAGTTAATTCCTGCTGTTATCATCTCAACTGCATGCATTAGGTTTGCCTAATTCTAGTAATAATTCGGACGACGACGATTGGTGAGGTTCTACTACCGTTCTAGTCAACACTTGTGGCTTGGTTCTTGAATGATATGATTTGAATAGTGGGATGTACTACACACTAGTGTGGGGGCCTGAGGTGCCTGAATTCGTGACACCAGCCTGCTGCCTTCGCAATTCATAAATACGTGTCGATGAAATCGAATTCAAAATGTCGTGGATGGTTTGTACCATTCATGTACAATTGTCCAACGCAGGCGACACTGGTGCGCAGCATGGCTGCTTGTACAAAATCTTTAAATGCAGCGTGCTGGTTCGACATGCAGGACCGTCGGTCACAGTGAGTGGATCAAGCGAGCTAGCACTGGACTCTGAAATTCCTGCAAATCCATGCATGTTGAACGGCAACAAATCTCATGAAACAATCCCATCTGTACTTCAGCTAAACTTGCTCAAGCATGTTTAAGTACAAAGAGCCAAGTGGCTATGGAGAAAGAAAAACATCTCGCCTCCAGCTCACCCTGAGAGACTGCGGCAGCTAGAACTATTTTTACAATGAGTTCGCACAACACATCATCACAGCGACGGGGCTGCCCTAGCCCACGAACATTCCAGGAGAAGAAAGAGATGAGCTTATTAATCATGAAACACAAAGCACACCAAGTACCAGAACAGCACATCACATCGAACAGCACATCACATTGAGAACGGTTACAAGTAGCAGGTGTACAACAGCAACGACCGGCCACCGCGAAGCCGGGACTTGACCACAAGGACTCACTCATCTCCCAAGCACAGCTCGGGAGGGAAGCATTTGCGAGGAACAACCATCGCAATGCGGGGACAGGAAAGGAAAAGCTAAAACGAACACAAACGACAACTGACTGATACATCTCCTCCTACCGCTGGTGCCACCCTCCCCGGCCGCTCTTTCCCAAGCATGATCATCACGGCACCCTCCCGGCCTCGATTGGCATCACCTCGTGATGGTGGTCCGTCCAGCCGAGTTCCCTCCGAACAAAGCTGACAAGATCCGCCATCGCACCCGTTAGTACAAGGATGGCAACAAAACCGGCACCCCACATCATGGAGATGTACATCAAGGCCGATGATTTAGTCTTGGTGCCAAAAATGGCTAATGCGACCGAGAGAAAGGCCCCTAACACCAAATAGAGCCCCTTCACCCAAACCACCACCCTCCGCTTCCTCTCAACGGACTGGAACACAAGGAGGCACCAGAAACTGGCAAAAGCGAAACCAGAAATTGTGAACAGAGTGGAATGATAAGCAACTCTCTTGAGTTCGTTTGTCCAGTCCAGTGGGACTGCCACCGCAGCTGCGCAAGCACCTAGGAAAAATGCCATTAGCTGACCCATGTTCTTGAGGTCACCCTTCAAGTCCTCGGGCGGTGGAGTAGGAGGTCGCGTGCCAGAAGGAGTTGGAGTAGGAACTCGATGATGAGAACTACTACTACGATGGGAAGGGGGTGGAGATGACAACTACTAGATGAACTACCATCGGACCATATCTCGCGCAGCTCGCGGCGGCTGCTGCCTAAGCCCCTCTGCTGCAGTTGTGGATGCTGCTGTTGATGCTGCTGTTGATGCTGCGGTGATATAAATAATTATATTTAGTACTCCGTAGTGTCATAGCAAAAAACAAATATATTATCATCTATTTTACTATCATATTTTGTGGTATATCTTTTCTAACATGAATTAAAGATAAAAGGTTGTAATATGTTTGACATAAACATATTCTTTAGTACTTACTTAAGCACCATACAGATTTATACATTACATGAACATAATTTTTAAATTTATTACATGCAATCTACTTTTTGTTTGTAATTTTTTGCCACAATTACAATGATCCTTGTATTTTAGTAGAATGTTCAATGTATTTGTATACTATTGGAATAATAATTAGAATTTAATTTTGACTTTGACCCTTTTAGTTGTTGTTATATCCTAATCCCTTTATTTCTATGTTCTCTAGTCACCGGTTGATACAGCCCCGTACACCTATGATCTCATTTTATCTTCTAAGTTGTTCCACATTTTTCCAATATATACTCTACCATTGGGTTTGTAAATATCTCTCCATTCTAAATTATGGGCTGTTTTGACTTTTTCTAGATGTATAGATATTATTATGCATCTAGACATCATATATCTAAGTGCATAGCAAAATTTATGATTCTAAGAGCATCTCCAACAGTTTTTCAAACCGAGTTGGCATCTTTGATTTTTGAAAAAAGCATTGAAAACACCTCTCTAACAGTTTGGCAAAGCACTTGACAATTTGTGGCAACTTGGTAAAAACATGTCTCCAACGCGTAAATGTACGCGTGCGCATCATGGTTTCCCCACACAATAGAGACCAGCCGACCAGGTGGGAGGGTGAAAAAGAAATAAAGAATAGAGAAGTGTTCTTGATGCAAATGTTTAAGAGAAAATGAATAGACTCGCAAGTTAAAAATAGCAAATCTTGGAGATGCATTCTTTTTTTACTTGGCAAATCTTTTTAGGAGTTGCCAAATCACAAGATCTGCCAAGTTAAAAATAACAAACTCTTGGAGATGCTAAGCTAAAACGGCCTATAATTAAAAATGGAGGAAGTATGGTGTTTAGCTACCAAATCTCTCTCTCATGACATGGAGTTGATGATTTTTTTTTTCTAAAAAAATCTTTGATTAGGTTCATGGATTCTTTTCCTATGTTAGAGTTTGCAAAATTAAATGGATTTAGGCTGCGCATGCATGTCACTGTTTGACGTGATTTCGGCTTGAAGTATTTTATTTTGATTAAGTCTTCTTGCTATTATCCCTTCCCGGAGATAAAGTAATATGTTTAGCCTTGCACATAGAGTGACTGGAGTTGTAATGCCACTGTTTGACGTGATTTTGGCTTGAAGTATTTTATTTTGAGCTAAGTATTTACAAACACATAGAAACAAGAAGAAAAATGAAAGAAGCTAATAGGCGGCATGGATTTTATACGGGTACATGCAAGATCATGAATCGGCAACTTGTTGACACCCGAATTTGGCAGGTCTGGGAGGACCCGGTTAGACCGGCATCACAACCCGGTAAGACTGGCCTGGGCAAGTTGCTCAAAAGGTAATTTGGACACCACCATTGGATAGTTCTCGTCGAGTAGATCAAGATCCAATTCGGAGTCCGGATGAGAGAGATATGACTTCTGGAAGATCTGCACGTCGGACATGCGGTTAAACCGGGTCCGGGGGGTGGTTTTATCGGCCTACCCTGCCAAATCCGAGTTAGGAGTTGTATTTCGACATAGAATTTGTATAGGCTTCGACTCCTATTAGGGCAAGACCTCCCCACCCTATATTTATGAGGGGTCATGGCCGATTGAGGGAAACACAATCGAATCTATTCATTACATCTACTTTTTATCCTCTCAACACCTTTTCCAACCTCCATGCTTCTCGTCTATTGATCTCCACGGTCGTAGATGACGTCCTAAGGCTTGCTGGTCGACCTAGGACACGCCGGCGACGTCCACGCCCTGACGGGGTCCCTCTCGGACGAGAGCTTCGACAGCCTTTGCTAGTTTGCTCGTAAACTAGTCGTTCTTCGCCACGTAAGTGCGTTGTTTATCTCTTTGCTAATTTGCTCGTAAACCTAGCTGTCTACCATCACGTAAGCATGGTATTTACCTTCTCGAACGACCATCCCGAGCCAAAACCCTAGGGGGCGGTCTAACCTCCTTGCCAGGGCGGTAGACCTGAGCATTCCACGGGCCGGGTCGGGTTCGGGCCGGGCCGAAAAAAACCCAGGTTTTTCGGGCTGAGAAAATTCTGCCCATGACCGTCCTATGGGACGTGTCGGGCCTCAGTTTTCGGGCCACGCCCGTCCAGTAAGGTCCGTGGGCGGGCCTGGCGCGGACCGGGCCAGCGGGCCGGGTCGGGCCGGGCCAAAAATGCTCAGGTATACAGGGCGGTCTAACCTCCCTAGGCAGCATCTTTGCCTTTTTGATTCGTTCGTGATCCGCACGCTCTAGTGCTCTCGTGTGTTGGCTATAAAAAGCGTCAACACAACTCAAGTTGTACGTGAGTTTTATCTGGCAAATAAGATGAGACTGCGTCACGTGGAGTTGAGTCCAAAGGGCAGCCATCAGACGAGGCGTCCAGGACGTGGTATACGACGTATTTACGGTGACTGTATCCAAGCGCTCGTACGTACTCCTCTGTCTCGGAATCTCTGTCGCCAGGAACAGGGAACTGAGTGGGAGCACGAATTCCCAACGACTGAAATTGGGACAGAGGGAGTAGACGGACGAGCCGAAATACGACACACGGTGCTACGTGGGTCAACATTCAGGGCAATCGTAAATTGCTTATTGGGCCACTGTATTCACGAACGTCGACAAGAAGCAAGCTAGCACACGTTTTGAACGCCTAGCATTCGATGGGCTGGGCCGGAAGCCCTAAATTGGCCTAAATCCAAAAGAAGAATTTTTTTATATTTTTTAAATTATTTTGCAAATTTATACGACCGTTTGAAAATTTATCAGATTTGGCAACCAACCGCCGTGCGCCACGGCGGCCGCCGTGGGCCACAGCGGTAGCACCTCCAACCGCCGTGACCCACGGCGGTAAGGTGGCCGCCAACGGTCCGCTGCAGGGAGTGGGCCCCGCTGCAACGGTAACAGCTGCGCTCGTCGTGGGTCACGGCGGTAGGGACATACAGCCGTGGCGGACGGCGGCAACCGCGCCTATATAAAGGGCGACGGCGGCCGCCGTCACCCCCACCCCTGCAGCCGCCTCCCGCCTCCCCTTCGGCCGCCGCCCCCTCCTCCCTCGGTAAGTTTTATTTCCTTTTTTAGTTAATTTAATTAGTTTAGATTTAGAAAATTAGTTTATAGATTAGAAAATTTAGAAATTAGTTAATTTAATTAGTTTTTTAGTTTAGAAAATTAGTTTATTAGTTCTAGAAATTGTAGAAATTACTTTAGCATGTGTAGAAAATACTTTCTACCGTGGAATTTGTTGAATTTACTTTAATTTGTTTAGAAAATATAGAAGATATTTTATCTGTTTTAGAAATTGTAGAAAATACTTTTATTTATTTAGAAAAACTAGAAAATTATCGAAATTACTTTAGTTTGTATAGAAAATGAGTTTATCTATTTTATAAATTGTAGAAAATACATTTATTTATTTAGAAAATATAGAAAATTAATTTATCTCGTTTCGAAATTGTAGAAAATACTTTAATTCGTTTAGAAATTCTAGAAAACTTATTTATCTGTTCTAGATATTGTAGAAATTATCGAAATTACATTAGTCTGTTTAGAAAATGTAGAAAAAAGTTTATCTGTTTTAGAAATTGTAGAAAATACTTTTATTTATTTAGAAAATCTAGAAAATAAATTTATCTCATTTCGAAATTGTAGAAAATATTTTAATTCGTTTAGAAATTCTAGAAAACTTATTTATCTGTTCTAGATATTGTAGAAATTATCGAAATTACTTTAATTTATTTAGAAAATGTAGAAAATGAGTTTATCCGTTTTAGAAATTGTAGAAAATACTTTTATTTGATTTATCTGTTGTAGATATTGTAGAAATTACTTTATCATGTTTAGAAATTCTAGAGAATTAATTCGTCTCATTTGGAAAATGTAGAAAATTAGTTTATCTGTTGTCGAAATTGTAAAAATTGTAGGAAATTACTTATCTGGTTTTTTAATTGTATATTAAATTTTTGTATGTAGCTGCAGCTATGGACCGGACTCAAGCTTAGGCTCAAGCTGAGGCTCAGGCTCAGGCTGCTCGTGCTGAGGTTGAGGCGTACGTGACGCCTCAGTTGCTGGACAGGGAGATCGACCGCAGGCACCGCTCGTTCCTGTCCGCCGTCCTCGGAGAGGATGTTGGACACGTGCGTTCCCGCACTACGCGCACGATGCTGCCGATCCACGACCTTTGGGTTCCCAAGTACGTGAACTGATGTTATGTTATTGTTTGTACCTTCATTTATCATTTTGTCGTAACTAATAAATTACCTTATTTTTTTCAGGTTACGCGCTGCAGGACTTCTGCCTGTAGCGCGGTTAGTCCAGGGGGACAGCCAGTGCGACGCAATTCCTCAGAAGGATCGCATGACACGCTTCCAGTACGACTTCTCCCTCCTCAGCGCGCTTTCTGGACCACTGGAGGCCGGAGACCCACACGTTCCACTTCACCGTCGGCGAGATGACGGTGACTCTTCAGGACACGTCGCCGTTGATGGGCCTTCCTTGTGAGGGCGAGCCGCGGGGGGCTGCGGACATCTCCGTTGAGTGGCGTACGGAGTTTCTCGCTCGGTTCGCGAACGTTCCTCGGAACGATCGCGCCCCCGCCCCGTACCAGGAGTTCGCGAACGTTCACAGACCCACCTTGACTTGGTTGCAGCAGTTTAGCGTACGTACCTTTACCTCATATTTCTCTTCTTTTTGAAGATATTGAGACAATATAACTAACGTTTGATTTTGCTTGTGCAAGCTGATTACCTAGCAGATGACGTCGAGCAGGAGACAGTCGACACGTTCTTCGAGGCGTACCTGTTGTGGCTATTTGGGTTCGTGTTGTTCTGCAGTTCGCAGGGTGACGCGGTGGCGAGGTACCTGATCCCCCACGCTCGGAGGATCGCCGACGCGCCCTTCCACGCCGTGCCCCAGATCAGTTGGGGCAACTCTGTTCTTGCGAGCGCGTACAGGGACCTGTGCTCGGGGGTGTTGAAGGGTTGTTCGGCGGAGCCGATCCTTCTTGACTGTCCTCTCCTTCTTCAGCTCTGGTGCCACGAGCGGTTTGCGATTGGTCGGCCAGTCGTTTCCCTCTACGTGTACGAGCCCCTGCCAGAGGGCCACGACCCGTGCGACCGGTTCACCATGGGCTCGTTGTGGTGCCTTCGGAAGGTAATTTCTTACCTTTCACTTTCAATTTATCTTTCCATTTTGTCTAGTTTGTTCAATCCACATTTGGTTTGTATGCAGACCTCGTACGCCCACGACCAGACGAAGAGGGCGTACAAGGACTTTGTCGGGCAGTTCGACGCTCTCACGGACGCGGACGTCAGGTGGACGCCCTACTCAGAGGAGGCTGTCGCGGCTCGCGCACCACAGGGGATCTCGTCTTTGTGCTTCCGAGACCAGCACTACTAGATGACGAGGACACCGTTGCTGTTCGACATGTACGTGGAGGAGTACGCCGTCCACAGGGTGCTGAGGCAGTTCGGCCGCTATCAGGAGTGGCCTGTGCCTGTGGTGCACACTGTTCCTAGCGCCCACCATAGGTGAGTTCTCGTTAATTTTTAAATTTAATTCAGCGTTCGAAGATTTCAGCCGCTGACAAATATGTTTAATTCGTCGTAGGTGGTCGCGGAGGGGAGTTGCGGGCCGTGTTTCTTGGGTTCAGAGGGTGCAGCCGTACGTGGACGGTTGGGCTACCGCACCGCAGAATGTCGTCACGGAGGACCGACCCCACGACTACACGGCGTGGGAGGCGTACATCCAGTGGTACACCCCGAGGACTCGGTCGCGTGTGATGTACGTCCCACCACAGCCACCAGCGCCGGTTCCGGACGCGGCGAGGGCGCTCGTTTCTAGTGCCACGTACCCGGTGCGACGGGATAAGCACTACTAGAGTCTGGGGCACGCCTCTGGCGTGCCACTCACTCATTCCATTTTTGAGCCAATAGATTTATTTAACTTTGATGGAGAATCATTGATTGTAAATTGTATAAGAGGTGCAATTCAATACAGTTGTCAACCTCAATACAAAATAGCAAATTGCCTATCAGATTTTGATTTTGTTTCAAAACGAATTTAAGCAAACATGAAAATAGTACATAAGCTGAACATTCAATCATTTGTGGTCATTTATTTTAATCAACCAAAAATCCGATCCCTTGTGTTGCATAGACAGTCTCACAGTAGATATTGGTCTGTGCATTGTTTTCTTGTGGCAAATATTTGCTTCTAACTGAAAAGACAAAACAAAACATGAAAAAACAATTCTCACTACAGAGATAATCTGGACAACTTTTTAGAGTATGATGTGTCACGAGAAGCAAGGCAACTATATTCATACAAAGACAACAAGAGTAGCAACCAAATTCACTTTAATGTAAATGGAGTATGAAATCATATTGGGATGCTTAATGGTCAATATAAAATATGAAATTATCTGAAGCTGATATTGTTGTAGATTCGGGCCAGTGGTGTTGCCCCCAAATCAAAAGTGCTACGATACAATGTTCAGCATATTTTTTGTTGTCCGCCAAATTCCGCACTCTGCACAATGACCACCATATGCTCTGCACGCCATCCACCAGGCTACAAAGTCTTAAGCTCTGCAAATAAAATTGAAACCATGAGTCACAAAAATAAAATGAAAAAGAAATTATGATATTTGCTATCACAATATACCGTTAAGCTACAGAAATCATCTATGATATATAAATAAAAATGCATTTATGAAAAATGATATCAATATAATGATTTAGCCACAGAAAATATCTGAAATTTATTAAAAATGCACTTACCAAAACTGACGCCAGTGGATATGTTTAGCTCAACTTCCAATTCATAAAGTTCAATCACAGAAAAGAATGGTTGCCAGAATCTAAAAGACCATGGAGCATTTCACTACTGCATTTTTTAAAACAATGCGACCAGATCAATTCAGCTTCAGGATCATATAGCAGGAAGCATGGCACTGACTTGACTTGTATATCCCATTTTATTAAATGATATAACAGACTCAGCCACCATAAGAGCTAATAATTACACCTAAACTATATGACTACCCACAGCCCATCACATTTACGCATATGGTCTGATGTTTGAAATTAATTTCCCTAAGTAGCATGCTTACCGAACAACGCAAGGCTATCACAAACATAATAATCATTTCACAACAGAGTTATCAGAGGAAGAGAGAAGTACAACCCTAGCTGTGGTCATGTGGTATTAGTACACAAGGGATACGAAGGGGATAATACAACCGCAAAACATTTTAAAATATTTAGGGTATTCGCCATCATCAGCAGGAAAAATAAAAAATGAAATAGAAATATCACCACTAATGCGTTATGGGATCTGGTGAAATTACAAGCTTGGATGCTTCTGCTGTAAAAATCTATCTACTATCTATTTTGGATCTTTTCCAAAATTCTTATTGGTTCTCTTTGCACAAAAAAAATCTTATTGGTTCTCCCGAAATGTGTTAAGTACAGTTTAGGAAGGAGTTTTTCATTATGTTAGCCTGCCACATGTATGAAGATAGTGAACTACAAACAAGACTATGAATAAAAATGAAACCATGGTGTGGTACTTCCAATCCTTGATAAGTGCCTTAGTTTTTCTATGCAATGGTATTTTGATATGTTAATCAGTCATTTCTTGTTATCATCAGAGAAATCAAGGTTCAATCTTTAACACAATTTTTTCTTTTTGTTTCATCTTCCCCCACCTATTTCCCATTAAATTTACATGATTCCTCCTTGGGTTTGGGCATTCAGGTATGAGCAAATTAAATAAGGGTGGTGAATGGACAACTGGTGCTTGGATTAGGGTGCGGGCAAGCACAGGTTTGTCCAACACGCTCCTCAATGGCAGCTTTTACTTAAAACTTATCCTATGTCAAGACATCTAAGCAATCCATTTACATTTTCACCATAAAGCATCACATTCAGTGTAGTGCAGTAGATAGATATTTAAACTCTCTTAGCACCATCAACTAAACTGTACAACACAACCATCCCCAGTCTAAAGTTTGATCACAGGATCTGTTGCAACAATGTCAAGGCAACATTCCAATTGGCATGAGGTGACAATTTGAATCTACATTTTTATTAAATGACATAATGGGCTAGGTACCAATGAAGCTAAGATTCTGCACCTTATATAGCCATGTGGTAAATACTGTTTTGCATCTTCCATACAACTGTAACTGTGGCCCAACAAACTTACATGTTTACCTAAGTAACAAATTAGTCATTACCTTATAATGTTTCAAAACTAATTTATGTATGTAACATGCCCACTGAGAAATGCCCAACAAACAACAAGCAGCATTTCACAACGGAGATATCCGCAGATGAGAGAGACAAGTACAGTCCTAACTGTGGTCATGTAGTGGTAGTAGTACAGCCAAAGGTGAAGAGAATGATACAACTGTGAAACATTTCAAAATGTTCAGGGCATTCGCCATCATATCAGGAAAATTTCAAATGGAAACAGAAACAACATCGTAGTGTTCAGCCCGTGTTCCATTCACACCAGGAGTTCAGGACCACACATCGCAACCATCTTATTGGAAGCAAATCAGAGGCAGCCTAGGGTTCGGGGTGACCTGAGACGCGCGGATCACTCGGCGTGGGCCTCGGTGGCGGCGAGCTCCTGCTGCTGGAGGCGCTCGAGAGCCTTCTGGTGCGCCCAGGTCTCGATGGTGAGGTCGGGCTTGGCGTTGAGCCCGACGCCGAGGATGACGACGGTGAGGAAGGAGGTGACGTAGCAGGGCAGCTCCCAGTCCTCCCACTGGCGCGACTCCCCGGCCGGCGGCGGTGGCCGGTTGAAGAGGTACCCCTTAGGCTGCTGCTCGTACCCCGGGGTCGTCCACCGCCCGACCCCTCGCCGCCGCTGCGGACGCGCGCCGCCCCGCGCCCGCAGCATCCCACCCGCTGCCGAGGAGATCGCCCGCATCGAGCCCGGTGGGGTGCGCGCCTAGATCGGAGAGGGGAAAGAGGTCGTCGCGACGACGCTGGGAGCAGGAAGCGGAGGGGGAAAGAAGAGAGAAAAAGGATGAGTGATGAATGGGAGGGGGTGGCGGCTAGAGACGAGGACGCGCGGGGGGCGGCGGGGCGGTGGGGGGGCTTTTTTGCGAAGCGACGGCGGGCGGTTTTTTGCAAAATGTCCGCAAAATCGGAATTTTGTCTTCTTGGTGGACAAATATTTTGAAACACGGGGTGTTTTGTGCAAGAAATGCGAACGCGTTTACTGCAGCAGGAGGGACCTCTCTGGACCTGGAATGAATTAACGGGAAGAAGGAGGGTTTTTTCGCAAACTTTCACGCATCGCTGGCGCTCCCGGAGTCGTCGGATCGGACCGATCGGATGGTCCGAAAATGTGGACGACGTAGCATGGCTCCCTGAGCTCCGCAGAGGCCACGGATTGATAGGTGTTGATGACGCGGCGGTGAGTTTGAAAATTCACCACCTTTTCCTTATGGTACTTTACATTCTACCATTTACTAATAATTTCTTTTGCAGTTCAACGTGATTGCGGACCTTTCACGTATTGTAGAGGAGTCGACGGCGAGGCTGAACCAGATGTCACACCAGGAGATCGAGGAGACGTTCCACAGGATGGGTGCCATCACCACGAGGTTCCTTGCCGCGGTCAACTACCGCGGCAACCCGGCTCTACCACTGTTTTCACGGTACCCCCAGTCGTCCTCCAGCTCCGCCTCGACTGGTCGTTCCCACGCGGCACCGTCGTCCTCGTCACGGCCACCCTACCAGGCGGCTTTCTACCCGGCGCGCCCTCCGGTAGAGATGGCAACGGGCACAAACCCGCTGGGTTTTGCCATCCCAAACCCATGCCTGCGAATACAAAATCCGCCCATTAAAAAACCCATGACCCGTGACGAGTTTAATTTTGTGCCCAAACCCATACCCATCGGGTTAACGGGTACCCACAGGTCGCCCATAGGTATCAAATCAAACAAAAAAATTGAGATACACGTGTATACATGTGCTCACAATTCAACAAAAAAAAGTAATATACATGTATATCTTCACAATTTAAAACATACACATTCAATATTGATGTAAATTAACAAAAAATATAGTATTAACTATCCAATCATAACACCACATGTTAACAAAGCACTTCATATGAGTGACATAAAGTATAGTATAGATCGTTTAACAATTAAACTCATGATAAGAAATAATAAATGCACATAAGAGTTGAGGTTTAGCCATTAAAATTGAGGTGTAAACTAAGAATATTGGTTTATTTAGTGATATATAGTCGGGTCTAAAAACCCATAGGTTCACAGGTTTGGGTTTTATGTTCCCAAACCCATGTCCACGAACCCGCCGGGTCTCATTTTTTGCCCATTAGTAGACCCACGGGTATAAAAATCGACCCAAACCCGTGCCCTAATGGAGTAAAAACCCATCGGGTTTCGGGTTTCGGGCACCCATTGCCATCTCTACCCTCCGGCGCATCCTCCCTTGAGGATGTCTCCGCTAGGGGGGCCTTCTCTCAGAGGTCCTGCACCAGCACCAGGAGGGCCGGGACCGGCACCACGAGGACCCGCACCTGGACCAGCACCAGTACTACCAGCAGCAGCAGCACGAGCAGCAGCACCGGTTTCTTCCTCGTCCATTGGCGCTGTTCTTCCGTCAGGTAATGACCACTACTCTATGTCAAACCATATACAAATACTAGATTGTATTAATTAGGATACGTGATTTAATAATACTATTTCTTCCAGTTTACGACTGCAGCGTCGGCACTCTTAGCGGAGACCTAGGGGACCAGGCCGGAGCGTCCGGGTCCGGGTTCGACGACTTGGCCTTCGACTTCGACTTCTTGCAGGGTTTGCAGTCGCAGGACGAGCTCGCAGGGTCGCAGCTTGGAGGCACGCCACCCACGTGGACTCAGGAGGGAGCAGGGACGCAGCCAGGAGGCTCGCAGCTGACAGGAGCGACCGGTGGGGCGCAGCCAGGAGCCTCGCAGCTGCCAGGCGCGAGCGGTGGGCCGCAGCCGTCTCCAGGCGCGAGCAGTGGGCCGCAGCCGTCTCCGGGAGGCTCGCAACTGCTAGGTACGAGCGGTGGGGCACAACAGTCTCCAGGAGGGCTGCCAGGGTCGTCCCACGAGGTTGCAGGGTCGGCTGCGGCGATGGCGACACCGCAGCCGACTGGTGATGCTAGGCGTCGGCAGGTCCACACGCGTGACCCGTTGACGTACCCTCGCAAGCAGACGCACACCGCAGTCCGAGCTGACAGGCTGCTCAAGAAGATTAGGCGATGCTAGATTAGGTCGCATATTGTTTGTACAGGAGCACTGTTATATGTGATCATGACTATTTTTTATATATCATTTTGTTTTTCTTTATTACAACCTAGTTTTCTTTGTCATACAGTTAAAAAACAAATAATTAATCATTAAGTAAAAAAAACAACCCGCCGAAAAGCAACCGTGGCGGTACGGTAGGCAGTAGGTTCGAGATCGAGTATCATTGAAGTCGAAAAGCAACCGCCGTGGACCACAGCGGTAGATCGGGATGCCGCGCTTATATAAAGGGCGACGACACAAGCCGTCCTGCCCGACCCTGCCGCCGCCTCTCTCTCCCCACGGGTTGCTCCTCCCTCTTAGGTAAGTTTCCTCTCTTTATTTATTTTATATAATTAGTTTAATTAGTTTAGAATACTGTAATTAGTTAAATTAATTATGATTTTGTGTAGCTAGAGATGTCTACTTCTGCCGCCGGAGGGGGTGAGGATGGTAATGGTGGTGGTCATCCGAAGGGGAAAAACACAAATGCGGCAACTAATCCGAAGAAAATGAGCACGCTCGAAAGAGACATACTTCGATATATGTAAGGAAAAACTGCAGATGCCATTGCAAGAGGAGAGGAACCTCCTTGGGATGCTTTTTATGCTCCACCAGACATGCATCATTATTTGCAAAGAAAAACTGTAGATGCTATTACAAGAGGAGAGGAACCTCCTTATGGTGGTCTTTATGCTCCGGGTGGTCTTTATGCTCCACCAACAGACCCGTGTGTTGCTAATCCACCAGCTAAAAAAGGTACAAGGAAAGATAAACCTTCGTCGTCACATCGCAAAAATGACTGAAGTTTGTCATTTTTTAAGATTTTTTAATCTTTTCTGCAGTGTTGTGTAATATTTGAACTGGATCCTATTGTGATTATGTTGTAATAATCGAACCAGCCGTCCTTAATTTCCCTTGTTAATTTTCTACTAGATTTAATAATATTTTATCACAAAATTAAAATGACCCCAACCGTCGTGGCCCACGGTGGTTGAGCCTAGCCGCCGTGAGCCACGGCGGTTAGGTCCAACCGCCGTGGCCGGCCACCAATCGCCGTGGACCACGGCGGTTGGCTTGTAAACGCCGTGGCCCACGGCGGCCGCCGTGGCGCACGGCGGTTGGTTGCCAAATCTGATAAATTTTCAAACGGTCGTATAAATTTGCAAAATGATTAAAAAAAATCCCAAAAGAATTTCGGCCTTGGGCCCTTCGATTCCTAATATCCGAACCGACCTCTCTTCGTCTTTCTCAAATCCAAACATCTTCGTCTCCCAAATCCGTCAGGGGATTCTCTGCTGGAGTAGCCGGCGGCGGCGGCGGAGGAGCCGGCGACGATGAATCCCCTGACGCAGGTGAAGCGGACGCAGGTGATCAACCAGAAGGAGGCGCTCCTTGGCATCGGCGAGGACGCGTCGTGGCACGCCAAGTTCAAGGACTCCGCCTACGTCTTCGTTGGCGGCGTCCCCTTCGACCTCACCGAGGGCGACCTCCTCGCCATCTTCGCGCAGTGAGTTGCAGCCCCCCCCCCCCTCCCCACTCCCCCCATCTCATGCTCTCCTTTCATCTCTTCATCCCCCCTTGGAATGGATGCTGGTAAGGAGATCTGACGAATTTCCCGTCCCCCTTTTTGCAGGTACGGTGAGGTGGTCGACGTGAACCTCGTGCGCGACAAGGGCACGGGGAAATCCAAGGGCTTCGCGTTCCTCGCGTACGAGGACCAGAGGAGCACCATTCTCGCTGTAGGTTAGTATTCTTTTTGCCCCCTTTCCTGGTCGCTTCAGTATTCAGTTTCAATTGAGTGCCTGCTCAAGTCCTAATATATATATTTTTTGCTTGCCTCATTGTCTCATGGTGAAGACAATTTGAATGGAGCTAAAGTTCTTGGGAGGATCATTAGGGTTGACCATGTAAGCAAGTACAAGAAGAAGGAGGAGGAAGATGAGGAGGAGCGACAGCAGAAGAGGGAGGCCCGTGGAGTCTGCTATGCTTTCCAGAAAGGCGAGTGCAACCGCGGGGCTTCCTGCAGATATTCGCATGACGAGCAGGTTTGTTGCGCGAATGCATTGACAAAAATGATATGTGATTAAGCAAATCAATACCAGTAACATGGTGTCTCTAACATGTTTGAGAAAACACTAATATCTGTTGTCGATCAATTCAGTAGCTAGAACTAGAAGGGATACCAGTATCCTGTCATCTCACAACCAATGTTTCAGGAATTTTACTTATGTTTGTCGTGGTTGCTTGAAACAACATGAGCTTGCAATGTGTGAGGCCTTTGCATTAACATGGTTTAACCTGTACTCTGGTCGCTTTGCTCTGTTTTGGTACTCTATGGCATATGTTTTATTGTTGTATTATACTAAACACTCTTTCTGTTTTTAGACAATGAGCGGGTATACTGGGGAGCGAGCCACCGTAGGAACTTTATAGTATATATTTGGATCCAAATGCTCCCTATCCAGACAGAACTTAACGATTAGTCTGCTTAATTTTTGCAGCATGTTTTTTTATGGGTTTTGCAAAAAATCATGTTTCTTTTTTCTATTTATACCCAATCACTAATGTAGCAACAAATTGGCTTGGTGTATTGTCATTGGCTGTAAATACTATCCCTTTATGTGTGACAACATGTTCTTATGTTTGTGGATTTCATTTTCAGAGAAATGCGAACACCGGTTGGGGTTCTAAAGAGGATAGCGGTGCACCATGGGAGCATGACAAACACCATGATGTACCAAAGAGCCGTGGTATGTGCTATGCTTTCCAGAAAGGCGAGTGCAACCGTGGAGCATCATGCAAATTTTCCCATGATGAGCAGGTAGGTCAATACATGCCCTCAGTGCATAGCAGAACACATGCCAATATTTGACTTGCAGTGACACATCACTGGCTATAAATTGAGTATCACATCAATTTTACACAATGTTTCTTGCAAGTATACCCATGTTGCCTTGTTTAAAGATGTGCTAGAAACTTTTTACAACCAGTGCTAGAAACCTTGTTTTTTAAAAATAAGAGCAGCAGCACTGCTATGTCATCTAAGGAGAAAGCAAGCAGAGCCTTACAAAAGGTTTGCTATTACAATAAACAAAAACAGCCTCAAATGTAAGAGAAAACATAGGGAAACTAAAGTAGCTCAATCTCCGGTGTGCCATACACTGCCGTTCACGGGGCAATGTCATCCTTGATCAGCCCTACTAGTCGAGAACTTGTGCTCGAACTTCCTCCGGTTCCTCTTCTTCCAGATATGCCAAGCTGTATGCATGAAACCTATTTTTTCTTTTAATGTGGAAAAAGATACCAACATGACAGCAGGTGATCCCTACGTTTCTAACATTTTTACATGCTGGAAGTATTTGTGCTATTATAATTGATCTTATAGTCTATATCAGTAACCTTTTCCTTTTCTGTAAGTATAGATTACTCATGCTAGCATCCCATTCTGATGGTTGGAATTATACTTTCAGAAAAATGCAAACACTCATCGGAGTTCTAGAGATGGTGAATCGTCAAGATCAGAGCGGTACGAAGACAGAGATTCTAGGAGTACGCGTGATAATAGAAGAGCAGAAGATAGGGACAGATACAGGCATGACAGGTCACCTGAGAGATCATCAAGAGGTGAGAAGCAGAGGAATGATGACAGGTATTCTCAAGGAAGAGAGGAAAGATCAGAAAGACGTAGATATGATGACATGGATCGTAAGTGTTCACGGTATGATGACAATAGTGAACGCCGCGAAAGAAGAGGGTGACTGATAGATGTTTGTACTTGACATTTTGTACGATGTAATCAGTTTTGGTATCATTTTGATATTTGAACATGTATGCCTTCAATTGATTTCATCTCTGGTAATTCCTTTTGAAAAGTTTTTCGTGTGCCTACTATTTATTGCATCAACAGGGTATTGGTTCAGTACTTTGATATCTGTGTGCTTTTACTTCCTAGTTTGGAATGGTTTTGTAGGATATCAGTGAAGGTGAATCAAGAAGATTTGTAGGATATCTGTGAAGGTGAAGTAAGAAGATATAGTTAAAAGTGAAACACCATTTTGACTTTGATTGTGGTTGTGCCTATTGCGCTGCTGCTGCTGTGCAAGTGTTAGCAGTGCTTGATTGAAGGTTTTTTTTTAAGTATCACTGTATAACACCGCTAAGTTCTTACAGATTTTTTATTACATAAAACCAAATGCATATCAGAACTCGGAGCGTAACTAACACAACTAGGTGATCTCCTCGTTACCACAAGCATGTTTTTGCGAGGCCATTTCCTCCTTGGTCATGGCAAACACCTGGTCTGAGCTTTTGCCTTCAAAGACTCTTCCATTTCTTTCTTTCTTTCCAGATGTTCCATGGTGCACACATTAGAACTGCTGCCTTTAGTGGTTCTGGTACTGCATTGTTCCTGGCGACCAACTTGATCGCAAAGATGCACATGACGGGTTGCATGGCCAATCCCTGGGTGTCAACTCATCCGCAGTGAGCAGCTTGCTTTGAAGGAGCCAAGCAAAGGTCCATGCTATAGGATCCATTGAACTGTTGGACCCTTTGTTTTGTCGGTCTATGCACTATACTAGCATCTGAATGATTTCACGCTTTTGTCGGTCTGCACTGCTAATTCGCCTCGTGACACCAAATTTTAACACGATTAAACAGGCTACGATAGCTGAAACTGGCATGTACTATACATTTATTGACTTTATTACACCAGAGTTTTTTATTCAGAACGGCATAAATCCTAGAGGTCCATAGCCAAGAAACTAAGATTTCTGCTAGTCAGCAGTTACATAGACAGCATGTCTTCACGGGAGGCTAGCTAGGCTACTCCTCTAGAAATGTAGATTCGGCAAGGTCAATGGCACGAGCAGCGCCAGCAGCCTTGTTCAGGCACTCCTGGTGCTCGTCATCTGGTTTGCTGTCAGCCACTATCCCAGCTCCGGCCTGGATATGAGCCACCCACTCCTTGCGTGGGTTCCCGTCAGTGTATGAGTACATGGTGTCGAACCGAGAACCGGTGGGGAAGACCATGGTGCGAAGAGCGAGCGCAATGTCCATGTCACCGTTGAAGGAAATTCCTCCAAAGCCACCACTGTAGGGCCCACGCATATTCACTTCCAGCTCGTCGATAAGCTCCATTGCTCTCACCTGAATAGTTTCATAAGCAGGCATGGGAAGTTAGACTTAGACCTGGGGGACAGGATGATGAAATGGAGAAAAATGAAGGCTAGGACAACAAAAAAGTTTGAATGAGTTACCTTAGGGGCTCCACTAACTGTTCCAACAGGCAATGCTGCACGAAGCGCATCCCAACAGGTAAGATCATCACGTAGCTCCCCAGTAACCTATACATAACATAAGTTTCAGATAATAGGCCCACATGTTGTAAAGAATTATTGATAGTACAGTTTAGCAAAAAAAAAAGAGTAAAGAAAGTAAAGAGAGACGTAAAGAAAATCAGATTTTCATCATTTTTTGTTTCATTGGACCCACTTATTACCCCAGAAACAATCATATGATAAGATAGTAACTGCCATAAATATTAAATAATGATACATCCACGAAAATCATGAGATCGCTGAAGTTGCCTTATCATAAATGCGGACTTACTGTTGAGCTAATGTGCATGACATGTGAATATCGTTCGATATTCATCAGTTTCTCCACCTTCACTGAGCCTGGTTTGGACACCTGTAAAGACGGTGAAGTTCATTGCAGATCAGTAATAGGTAGATGTGTAATAAAGCACCTAACTCGTTTTAATTTAAACATAGTACGGCAGATACAGATAAAAGTCCACCAGGTTAAGTCTTTAACTAATTCAAGTCCATGCCATCTATAATGCATCCACTTTAGTGATCACTGAGACAAGGCCTTCATATCAATTAGGTTTTCAATAGAAAAAATACCTCTTTTATGGTACAGAGAGCTGTTGCTGAAATTTATTAAAACAATATAAAACTGAAATTTTCGAACAGATCAGGACAGTGCATCATTTGATAAAACAGAACAATGTGAAATCCTGGATGTTAACATGCTGAGACAACAGTAGACAAATTTATTCCCAGAATAAACTAGAGTAGCCAAGCAATTTAATCATTTAGTGGATCAAAACAAGATGACATCTGCCAGAAATCATCAGTGTGAATAGGTACCAACTTATTTTATTAGAAGATTAGGAATTCCAGGAGGAATATAAATGACACATAACACCTCATAAATTGGCATATTCTGAAATGCGTGAAATAGAGTAAATTAACAAACCAGAAGTAAAACAGAGCGAAAAAGTGGACCTTTCCGACATCATTGCGGCCAAGATCTACTAGCATAATATGTTCAGCACACTGCTTTTGATCACTCAAAAGCAGTTGTTCTAAAACTTTATCTTCTGCTTTTGTTTTCCCTCTTCTTATAGTTCCAGCAAGTGGCCTATTGACGACTGTCCTCTGGAAAATAAAAAATAAATCATTGAGTTCATTTCAACGTAATATTTTTTTTTTGAACAACTGAGCCAGTGCAACAGATAGAGAGATAAATTCATGCTTCACAATTACACAGATTGCTAGCTCATTCATAGATTATGGTTCATGGTTTCATATGGGATAACATCTACAAAGCATATGATAACATCTTTTGTCCCTACATAAAAGGTAGTACAATTCAAAACCTCATTTGTTCTAATCACATTGCCAGATACTCAACTTTGACAGTTTCAGATTCAGTGCCCAATCCTGACATCCTATTGCAACAATAGTTCCATGTATCTCTCTATTTGAAAGATCACAAACTGCATTGCTGTTACACATACCCACTGCCACGTTTGGAACAATTTCTGACGAGTTTATGGCGGAAGGGGGTGTAATTATTTCAGCATACCTTTTGCACCCGAGTTAGAATTTCAGGACTTGACGCCACAAGAATACAACCTCGTGCCTGCATGATGTGGTAGGTGATAAAGCATACACATATCAATCAGTATATAACAAAATCAACAATAAAAAATGCATTCAAAATGTTACATGTATAAAGTCACCTGCAGATAGGCCATATATGGACTAGGATTTACGATACGTAATGCACGGTAGATTTCAAAGGGATCGGCAAATGTTCGCCTCTCAAATCGCTGGCTTAGGACTACTTGAAAAATGTCACCTGCCAGAATATGTTCTTTCGCTTGAACAACAGCATTCTTATAGTCTTCACATGACATTGATGATTTTTGTAATGCTGAGCCAAAGTGCCCAACATTAAGTTTGATAGAACCAGAAGAAAGAGTGGGGCTACATAAATGGTTAATCAGTAAGTAAAATAAGCAGTGAAAGAAAATAACTTGTGAAATGGAAAATGAGATGTCCAAGCCTCATAACTTACACATTAAGACAATGTAATCTCGATAACAAAGCTTCTAGACGATTTGTTCCATCTTCATATGCTTCATCAGCAGAATTGTAACAGTCCAGCCTCACCCAATGGATAACATGTGTTTTCTACAGCAAGCAATAGTTAAAAGTCAAAGGTCAATGCTTGTAAGGGACAAGATCTATACTAACAGTCTAGGAGAGGTGGTCGTTGTGAGTTCTGAGCAAAAGAAAAACTAAATATTATACCCTTGTCAATGCCAAAAAAAAACAATCACCACTTGTTAGTTGAGGCTAATTCAGAAAGGGCAAAAGTTTGTGACAGGGAAGAGAGCGGTAAACATATGATGACATAACTACCGAACATGCCTAATGCTACACCATAGAATACAATATTTATGAGAACATATGTTTTTAGCTATCATAGAGGGCAAGATATTGATAAATCCACCTTTCATAGTGGCATAATACCAGTAAATACTAGGGATGACGGAGGGTGAGCATAACTGGTATGCAGCACACACTCTTGTACTAATATGAGTATCTTCATAAGGAAGAAAGCAGAATATATAATCCGAGTGTGTTCACTGTCATAAAAGTATGGTGGATCTTGTACAAACCTTTTCAACGTGATCGAACACAATGACGTCATTGTAGAGGCCTAAATGAATATCAGGAAGGTTCCTGTCGTCATGTGGTGCCTTACTAAAAGGAAGCTTCTTTGTTTCAACATAACGCACTGTATCATATGAGAAAAATCCAACCCATCCTCCTACAGAATAACTTACAAATATCAAACAAATGTTGTGACCATAATTAGTTTGTAATAAAGAACTATCCCAATTTCTTCCCCACAAGGCAAAAGTCATAAGAGCATTCTAGCTGGTGACAGAAGTAATGTCACGATATGGTTCGGCACCGACAGTATCTCATTTCTGCAGATCTTCCAAAGGAAAAAAAAAACAGGTCTCCAAAATAGGGTGCCCAATATAGCCCATAAATGATCAACTCCATGACAAGGCCCACATTGCTAGACTTTGGGTGCCAACTACCAACCACATGGTCAAGTATAGAAGGCAGTACTCTAGAGAGTAGATCCATACCATGATCTACGACAACAGCTAAGTTAAAAATCACATCATTCTCGTTGTAAATCCAGAGTGGTAAGAAAAAGTTTACCACAGAATGCATCAGGTAGGCCGACAGTTATATGCGGTTTCCACTGCTCCATAATGCTCCTGGGGATCTTCATGGGATCAGGCACGAAGTGCTCCCTCCTCGACTTCATGTCATGATCCATCACCGTGACCTGGTTGGCTTTGGCCACGATCTCCATGGCGGGCTGCGCCCCTACCACGCTGTACCTCCCCTGCGAGTGACACGTTCGATGAAATGCCCCCAGCGGGCCGGGGAACAGCTTCGATGGCGTGGGAAGCGGGAGAGCAGGGTGCAGGACTGGCGAAATCTCACATACCACATTGGTGCCCTCGGAGCCCTGCTCGACGGACTCGAAGAGGAAGCTGGGCGCCTCGCGGTCGTCCTCTTTGACGAGGCACCGGTACGCGAGCACCGGCGTCAGGTGGTCGGAGAAGATGCACCGCTTCAGCGGCAGCAGGTTGCACCCCTCCGCCGCCGACGCCTTGAAATTCGCCTCCTCCTCCCTCACCACTGCGCCGGCCGATCGACCGAGGTCACACGCGTGAATCAAAAGCTAAGACGAGACGAGACGAGCCGCGGAAAGCACAGACTCCCCGGGCCAGGAAACTCACCGACGGCGTCGAGCTGGTGGAACGTGGCCGTGGCGCGGCAGGCGAAGCGGACTCCCGCGCCCCCGCGCCCGCGGCGGTGGAGGCTCAGCTGCGCCGCCGACGACGACGGCGACGGCGCGAGGCGCAGTGAGAGCGCGAGGCTGGCGGCCATGGACGAGAGGATAAGGGAACAGGAGAATTGGAGGACAATGAGATGGATCGAGTCGAGGCGCGTCGCGCGCGCGGTTAAATGGGCGGGGGGGCGCGTGCGCGGCGAGGCCGCAATGCGTGGCGTGCGGGCGCGGCGAGCGGGACACGTCGCGGCAGCGAGGGGCGGGAGGGCTTTCCGTCGATCGGCGGGCGGGGCGGGGCGGCGCGCGTGGGCGACCGCGTGCTGCGGGAGAGAATGGATGACGCCCCCCCGCGAGTTTTCAGGCCGGTGGGCTTTTGGCGGTACTCCGCCTACAGTGGATGGCTGGATGGATGGACGGAAGTCCGTGTTTTTCTCCACGTTGGTGGTCGGAAATGACGGACATGCTGACATGCTGTACCGGTGCTTTAACGATGTCTATCTAATACTATGTAAGTGTTTTGCGACTTCTCGAATGTCAAGTGTTTTATAATTTCTTCCTTTTTCAGTTGACAATGTTGAGCCATTGAATTGTGATTTTCTTATTTTTCTCGAACAATCTATACAACGTTTGAGCGCTTGATTTTTCGGCGCTCAGGGTCGTCTTCCTCGTCTCCGGCGGAGTTAGTGCTCGGGGGTTCAGGATTTTGGATTTTGGTGTGAGGGGTCCTCGACTCCCGGCCATGGAGGGAAGACCCCCGAGCGAGCGGTAGGTTGGTCCGGCGGTGGTGGCGGGCGTGGGCAGTGAGGTTGTCGATAGCGCTGAAGAGGGGGTGGCAGCAGGTTTTCTCGGCGGGAGCAGGGCGTCAAACTTAGAAAAGGAGACATGCAGTAGGATCTAGGACGAAGAGGGACCAAGGTTGAAGAAGGTGCTCTGGCCATTTGATCTTCATCGTGTGGTTGAGAAATCCATGTCCAAAAGCTCAAGAAATACTTTGAGTATCCCTATTTTCCGAGCATCCCAAGCATCATACACTTGAATTTTGTCGACACAGTTTATAAAGATGCGGGAATAAGTGGTTTAGAGGGTTAGGGTTTCAATGGTCACCCATGACAGTGGCGGTGAGCGTGTGCGACACGTGGAAGGTGAGGGGAACAACGGCTAGACGTTACTTGGTCGAGTGGTAGCTGCTGGCCATGTGAACTTGACGACAAGAAAACCGTCAAGCAAGATTGAAAGCCTCACTAGCCAATCTATTTTCGATTGGCTAGTACACACATCCCAGCTCCCGCAATTCCCAACACCGTCACCTCCAAGTGTTATCTAGGCTTGAAACTAGGTAAGCGAGGAAAGTAAGCATCTTTCTCTATAAATACAACTAAATATTTATTTGTTTAGAGGGTATAGTACTATTAGTAGTATTTAAAATTACAATATCTCTATGTTGAGCTAGTTCAGCACATGTAACAGTTTGTTTCTCTAGCATATATAGCATCTGCATCATATATGTACCTCTATGACTCTATCCATAAATATATGATGTTTACAATAATCTAACATGATATATTTATAAACGGAAGGAGTATGTTAGCATGACGTTTAGTAACAAAATTGAAGCGGCAACAAATGAAGAGGCAGTTATTAAGTTAAGTTCTCCATTTTAGTTGTCGTGAGTATTATAGCGGATGAAAACATGAAGAGAAATACTATAATTGGAACGTGATCGATTTCCTATATATAGAACTTAGAGATCAGGGAGTGAGAACAGTTCTCCGGAAGACTTGCCTGCTTCACATCACAGAGGTTAAACAATTCTATTTGTTTTTTTTTTTTAGCTCCGGAAGAAGCAGGTTGAATTTGTGTGTTCGAACTCATCTCAAGTCAAGAAGGTATGCTCACAAGAAAAATGAGTTGAATTTGCAAGTTCGAACTCACCTCAAGATGCATGGGACGAACAATCCAATATGGACAAGAGATCGAACGGCGATGTGCTCTCTTCTTAAAAATAAGCAAAGAAGAAGAAGAAAGAGGCGAAAAACTGACAAGTGATAAACTTCATGAAAAAAAGAGGCCCGAAGAGTAGTTGTGTACTCTTCATGAAGATTACAAGGATGCATGCCTTTGATTTTCCTTTCTTGTGTTGTTTCTCGTCCATGCATGTTCATGCACGGCTGACAGATAAGTAGCAGAGCGAATTTTGTCCCGTCCAATGTAGCCACACTGAATGCCGCCACCGACACGTGTGTCACGTTGTTTCTTTTCCATGCATGTTTTCTGTCACGTTTTAGTACAGTTAAATTTTGTTTCATTATTATATAAATTTATTATGGCGTGGTCCCTGGATATCGCACGTATGTGTGGACGTGGAAGCTACCTTGGACCTCATTTTAGCGGCACAAGCAGGCTCAGTTATCTGATCGACCGTGCAAGAGTTGTCCAAGCAGTGTTGAGACTTGAGAGAAAGGAGGACATAGAACAAGTCAGAGCTTAGCTTCGTGGAATCATGGTGATGGAAGCGCCAGAGCAAGCACAGCTGCTTACTATCTTTGCTAGGAGGACGCGCGGAGAAGATAAAGCCATTAATTATCGTCGTAGCCTAGCTCGCCGCCGATCGACGACACGCTCGAGAGTCTCTCGTCGCCGACGACGAGTATGTAGTTCACGCGCGCCGTGACCGTGACGTGTGGTTCAATCCACATCACGCTCGAGAGTCTCGTGTGTGTGTGGCGACAGAATGTGACTCGCTGTCATATCCCGACACGATTGTCCCGGCCCGTTTTGATGCCGTGTTTAGAGACCGCGACTGCGTGTTTGTGAAATCGTGACAATGCACCTCGCAGCCAGAGCCTGTCCGTTCTGCATCAGTTTTTCTTTTCTTTTTCTTTTCCCCTTGGCATCTCCTTCTATACTCAACAAACATCCAACTTTTCCAAAATCTCACCTAATAAACGCACGCTGTTCTACTACTATCTGGGCTGAATCCTAGGGTTCTTGTTCTACTATATGGGCTGGGCCTCTTTCCACTACAACTGCGCCATGGGCCGTGCAAATTCTAGCTCTCTCTTCCTCTCAGCCGCGCAGTTGCTATCAACGAATCTTTTAAAAACAGCCGCTCTATGGACGAAATCCAGAGCTATCACAACTTTTTCCCTCCTTCGTTGCAACACGAGGCGCGTTTTGACACGCAGATCGAGGAGTGGGAGCTGTTCCGATCAAGCGCGGGAACTCATCACCTATCAACGAGATATCAACACTTTATTTTTTCTTACAAATGCATCTTCTTTTAGATTTTCACTAAATTTTTGCAAAAGTGAAGCTGGACCACGATTTCGCACCCGAAAATCGAATATAATAAAATTTTGTAAAAATGAAGCTGGACCATGATTCCATGAATGAATTGATCATCCAGAATTACATGTGACATGTGAGATGGGTTGATAGGGGCGGAGCCCCGGGAGCTCGTCCACGGCGACGCGACGCGCATCCTGATCCTGACTCGCGACCAGTTCCTACGTTCCTGTTCATTATCGGATGTCAAATGTGATCTCAAGTCATTTGAGAGTAATTAGCGACTACGACCGCCCGGACAAGTCTTTAGTTCACTAGCTACGCGATGACTTGGGATTGGATTGGAGGTAGAAGTTGAGAGGATTAGACACGCAATGGCGCCCTTTCACGACGGAAGCAAAACAAGAAGCCGGGTTGTTAGACTGTCCGCACCACTTGTCGACCTCCAAACTCAACCTCTAAAAGAAATATTCCCGCCTAGTCATCAAAAATTTTCAGTCCAGTTCCAATTTCTCCACACCCGTCGACCTTCATATCTCGAACTCCGTACCAACCACCAACACTGGGACCCACCCATCTCTCTTTTTCTTTCCCTTTCTTTTTTTTTCTCCACTGATTCCTCTCACGAATTCCCCATCCACCCGGCGCCGCCCTCTCCCCCACCTCCGGCCCTCTTCCACCCGTCCGCCCGCTCCCCTTCTTCGCCGGCGTCGGCGCCCTCCCCGACGAGCGGCGGGAGCGAGAGGCGGAGGCGGAGGCCTGGCTCTCCCGCGCCATGGCGCCGGACGGCTCCTCGCGGCGCGCGGTCCGTGCTCGAGGCAGAGCCGGTGCTGCAGAGGGAGCTCGATGTGAGTGAGGCCGGGCCGGAGCAGCAGCGGACCCTCCTCTCCGGCGGGCATGGCAGAGCGGCAGATCTCGTGGCCGGAGCTCCCCGTCCTCCCTCTCCTTCGGCGGAGATCTCGAAGCTCCCTCGCCGGCGATGGCGGCTTCCCTTGCCGGCGGTGGTGGCTTCCGTCGCCGGCGCGAGCTCCTCCCCCTCTCCTTTTCTCTCTGTGCGAGGCCGGCGTCCAGTTGCGCGAGCGCGGCGACGGCGCGGCGATGGCGGACGGACGCGACGGCGTCCTGCGGCGGCCTCGGCGGGTGGTTGGGATGGCGCGGGAGCGCGTGGGCCCGCCTCCACGTCTGCGCGTCCAGGCCGAACGGGAAGACGCCTGATTTGGCGTCACCGCGGCCGAACGCGACGATGCCGTCGCCTTTACCGGCCCCCGCTGCAGCGAAAAAAACGGCAAATGGCGACGCCACCCGCCACCGTGTCCCGTCGCGGTCCTTTTACAGGCACCAGTGCGGACAGTCTTAATACAAAAATGGATCTGGCCCTTTCATGACGGAAGCAAAGCAAGAAGCCAGGCGTCGTCGTCAGAGATTGGATCTCTGGCGCGGCTGTGGCCGGCATATCCTTACGATGATTCTTAATTGATCCGGGCTCTGGCTCTAGGAATTCCTTTTTGCATACAAGATATTTCCTGCTCATTTTCGATGGGATTAGTCAATGCAAGCTCGCCCTTTGCCGTGCGTACTTCAACTGCAAAAATGACAGAGAAATTGCAAGGAAACTTTATTCAGTCAGAGATTGTACGAAAGGAGGTGCCGTGCCCGCTTGATGTTGGATAGTGACATTGTTCTTAACAAACATAATCAGTCACCAGAAGTAATTTGTATTTTTTGTCGAACAAAAAATGAACAGACAAAAATGATTGGCACCCGTCGTCTGGATGATTGCATCTCTCAAATAATTTAATCAGGGATATTGCATTTCCCTTTCCTTTTGATTGTACACCCCGCAAAAAAAAAGTGTAGTTTACTGAAAGTCTGAAACTCTGAAACCATCGAAAGGAACATATCAACGATGACATCATTTAATTTCTTACAAAGCGAACATCCGCCATCGGATTTTCCATTTGTTTTTAAAATGAAAATGCAAAAAGTTTATACGATCGCATAACTAGTCGCAGTACCAAATTATCCAACTAAACTGTACACTCACAAAGTAGGAATGCAAAATGTTCAGACAATCACCGGGTCAGAACAGTCATTTACATGTACTTCGGTCTCTCTATCCAAATTACTATTCGTTTGGGCTCTTTTGAGTATACAAAGCTTTTGCTACGTACCTGGACATAGCACATATATATACCAAAAGCTAAAAAAATAGAAAAGTAAAACGAATAGTAATTTGGGAAGATGAAAGTGATGTATCGGCGAGGAAATTCTTGAAAGGCAAGCACAGAAGAAATTTCCCAACTTACTTTACCTTCTAATCTATTTTGGCATATCCTAGTGTGGGAGGAACACAATAATAAACAAACAAACAAACAAATAAATAAAAGAGTTGTTGTGCACATAAGATAAACATAGAGAAACACAGTGGCGGATCTAGCACCGGGGCGGAGGAGGGGGGGGGGGGGGCTCGGGCCCCCCACTGCCGGAAATGCTGTGAAGCCCCTCTGAGCTCCCTACAGATTTTGAGCAAACGAATGAATGAAGGGGGAAACAGAGTCCCAAAACAGATTTTCTAGAGACAAGTGTGCTATTGGTAGAATTCAAACTGCTATTGGAATTCAAACTGAGTGACAAGTGTGCAAATAGTGTTGAAGGACACATGGAATGGAAGCAGGTCAGCAGGAGCGTGTGGTTCCTGTCGCATCAACGTAGACGTAAGCAAAGCCACTCGAAAAATCTTCACCCTGTTCAGCTAACAGTACTTTTCTCTCAGAACAAATCAGACACTAGCCACCAGCCAACAGTATTTTTCTTTCAGAACGAAACAGCACCAACAACCAGCCAACAACCAAACGAACAGGGTCCTTATTGCTAACTTGATTCCTTCTTCCTAATTGCACCATATGCTTTTCCCATTAGGTGAAAAAAAGATCAAGCCTAGTGTAAGCCTGACTTGTGGGACTTGGTACCAGTGGGTCTCAGAAGTCAGTCTTAGACCTTGGTTAGTTTTTCAATTTAGACTTCAATTCACTGTTCATCCATCACATTAAGTCAATTTTTCTCTAATAGCACGCGCTTCAACACACTTTTTTTCATAATTTTCCATACAGTGCAATATTTATTCACTAATAACTCGTTATCAACCTTTGGTCCACTCTTAGCAGGAAATCGTAAGCAAAGCACCCTGCACGAACCGAATGCCCTCACCTATGACGTGTGGCCCCATGGTCGGCACCTAAATGGGGCCCACCTGTCGGCTTTCTCTAACCACCTTCCCCAACCCCCACGGGGTAAAATCGGAAAGGATTAAAAAAGCGCCGCGCCGGCGGCGCAGCCCGCAAGCATAAGCAAAGCAACTGCTTAAAAATTGAAGGGGGCAAAAAAAATCAGAGCTCGTTGATTCAACTGAAGAGCAATCACACCTACCCTACCCTCCGGCCTCCGCCGCCGCCGCCGCCGACGAAGACCTAGCTCCCCCGTCGCGATGGCCGCCGCCGCCCACGCGGGCCGCCGCGGCGGCCCCGAGGCGCGCCTCCTCGTGGCGCTCCTCCTGCTCGCGCTGGTCGTCTCCGGCCACTGCCTGGACGCGCACCACCGCGGGATGAAGCGCCGCCGCCGGAAGCACGAGATCCACTCGCCGATCAAGACGGTGGTGGTGGTCGTGATGGAGAACCGCAGCTTCGACCACATCCTCGGCTGGCTCCGCCGCACCCGCCCCGACATCGACGGCCTCACCGGCCGCGAGTCAAACCACATCAACGCCACCGACCCCTCCTCCCCGGAGATCTTCGTCACCGACGACGCCGGCTACGTCGACTCCGACCCCGGCCACGGCTTCGAGGACATCCGCGAGCAGATCTTCGGGTCCGCCAACACCTCCGCCGTGCCGCCCCCCATGTCCGGCTTCGCCCAGAACGCGCGCGGGATGGGCCTCGGCATGGCGCAGAACGTCATGAGCGGATTCAAGCCGGAGGCCATCCCCGTGTACGCCTCCCTCGCCGAGGAGTACGCCGTGTTCGATCGGTGGTTCGCCTCCGTGCCCAGCTCCACGCAGCCCAACCGCCTGTTCGTCCACTCAGCGACCGCACACGGCCTCACCTTCAACTGCAGAAAGGATCTCATCCATGGCTTCCCGCAGAAGACCATCTTTGATAGCCTCGAGGAGAACGGCTTGTCCTTTGGCATCTACTACCAGAACATCCCAGCCACGCTCTTCTACCAAAGCCTCCGCCGGCTCAAGCACCTAGTCAAGTTCCACCAGTACAGCCTCAAATTCAAGCTGCACGCTAAGTTGGGGAAGCTGCCAAATTATGCGGTGATTGAGCAGAGGTACTTCGACTGCGAGTTGTTTCCTGCAAATGATGACCATCCGTCGCATGATGTGGCCAGGGGCCAGAGGTTCGTCAAAGAGGTGTATGAGACATCGAGGGCCAGTCCGCAGTGGAATGAGACGGCCATCCTTATCACATACGATGAGCATGGTGGATTCTATGACCATGTCCCAACGCCGGTCGTCGGAGTGCCCCAGCCTGATGGAATTGTTGGCCCTGACCCGTACTACTTCAAGTTCGAACGGCTTGGGGTGCGTGTGCCCACCTTCCTCATCTCGCCGTGGATTGAGAAAGGAACTGGTGAGTGCTTCTGGTGTTGAATTCCCAATTTTTGTGTCCATAATAAGCAGGGGCTATAGAGAAACACAAGATCAAGAGATTTTTTTTTAAATGATGTCAGGAAGTAGGTGTAGGGACTGTTGATTAACTGTAGCTTTGGGTAGGAACATATTTGCTAAGGTCAGATTGTGTTTTATTTTGATCAGTACATTTGTGCAATGATGCTAGTATGATTGGATTCTTATTTTAACATTTTAAGGACAATTTCTGTTCATTTTGTTCGGAACCATTTAGTCAGTGCAGGAGCATGTGCTAATTTTCCTGCTACTTTGATAATGAAATTAACTTAGCATTTGAGCTTATAGATCTCTGTATATTAGTCATATGGATAGAAATTTTAGATTTATATGCCAACTTGCGTTATTTGGCAAACATATCTACACCTGGCAAATAGCGATCCATGTGATAGTTTGCAGACAAGCAGCATTCCATCCGCAAACTGTTTTCATTAAAAGGTCGGAGCCACCATTTATGTTATTCTGATGTCATCTTTGTGTCCTCTGTTTGTCCTTGGATTGATTTTAACAAATAGAGGAAGTTGAACCATTTGCTGAGCTTTCTCATCTAGACATTATGCTTATGTATTTTGGAAGGAAATAATAAGCTGTGTTTTACAGCCGCAGGAATATATTCTCATGTTCTTTGTAAATTTGTTTATCTTGCAGTACTAATGGCCTTACTTTCCATTTCTGCAGTGATCCATGAACCAAACGGTCCACAAGAAACCTCACAATACGAGCATTCGTCGATTCCTGCAACAGTAAAGAAGCTATTTAATTTACACTCTAACTTCCTGACAAAGAGAGATGCATGGGCTGGGACCTTTGAGAACTACTTCAAAATCCGGAAGACGCCAAGAACCGACTGTCCAGGTTTGTATTTATTGTTGTTTGGCATATATGTTATGCCAATGGCATGAAGAGTTAGGGCAGTCCCAATGGAGGAAACTGACACGGTTTCCATAGCATAAGAAATCATCTATAGAAACTATACTTCACAGTGGTAGTGTCTTCACGTAATAATTATTTTCTCTTTCTCTCTCCCAATTTGACCAATGGGGAGTGTTGCATTAATACCATAGAAACTAATGGTTTCTTCCCAATGACAAATTCAAGGTTTCTTGTGCATTGGGTCAAGAGTAGACATGGTTTCTCCATGAGGAAATCATTTCTATGATTTGTGCTCTCTTTCCTCATTAATTAGGCTGTCACATCACTATTTTGCTTAGTTGGCAAGATAATTAATAGACATAAAAACCACCATAAATGTCCCACTGGGACTGCCCTTATGACACTTGTTTTTGCACTATACCATGTTTGTCCTTGGAGTTATCAACATGTAGATGTGGTAGCTGTACTGAATTACCAATTCTACTAGGAACCTTAACTATTCTTTCCCCCCCAAACAGAGACACTCCCAGAGGTGACAAAATCACTGCGACCATTTGGCCCCAAGGAAGATTCATCTCTGTCAGAATTTCAAGTGGAGTTGATTCAACTTGCCTCACAGCTGAATGGTGATCATGTGCTGAACACATACCCAGATATTGGCAAGACCATGACTGTTGGGGAAGCAAACCGCTACGCAGAGGATGCTGTGGCCAGATTCCTGGAAGCTGGTAGGATTGCTCTAAGAGCTGGTGCAAATGAATCTGCTTTGGTGACAATGAGGCCTGCTCTCACCAGCAGGGCCTCCATGTCCTCTGGTTTATCATCAGAGCTCTAATACATTGTCCCGCAAATTCTACATCATCATTCGCTTCCACTCTACATCGTAACTGTTTTGTAATGGCAAAGGGAGCCTACCTCAGGTTGGTGTCGTGCAAGTATGTTAGCATCGTGTAATGGATAGGTCTTAAACATGGTTCTGTAAATAGACGTCATGATATTGGACATCTCAGTCTTACACTTGAGCAGGCTGTCATGGTAACACTGAGACAGCCAGAAATATCATCAACTTATCTGATATATACTATTGTCAAAGTCCCCTTCTAGGATAATGTGTAGCGGGGATTTCTAAAGCATTGTGGAATTGTACCTATTCAGTCTGTACTGTACCTGCTTGTTAAGCAGTTGAACTGCACTTTGGGGTAATGTATGATATGCTTCTTAAACAGGATGTTTATTTGTGCCTTGGATGATGATGAGATCTCTGACCATATCTATTCAGAATGGAATTACTCGTACATTAATGAAATTACCCCTCCATCCAAACATGATCCATATCTATTCAGAATGGAATTACTCGTAAATTATAAAATTAATCAGCTGCTTACGCGCAGAAAGACCTTGAAGCACAGCGCGGAGGCGGAGATTAGGGATGTTGGCATTCATGGCTTGGGCTGGGCTGGGGGGCGGAATGAGCGGGGACCTGCGTCTTCGTGCCGGCACCCCGTGCTCTTGACGCTGGCGGCGCAGACGCGGCAGCTTCTTCGAGGAGCTAGGGGCTGTGAGGGCGGCGCCATCCCCGTCTTCGTGCCGGCACCCCGTGCTCGGCGGGCAGCTTCTTCCGAGGAGCTAGGGGATCCGGCGGCGACGGCGGGGGCTCGGCGCATGAACTCGATGGAGGTTGGTCAGCTAGCGCCGGCCGTATCCCGCGGGGGCTTATCGGCGGTCACCGGCGGGACAGCGACCTCGCCGGTTGCCATGTCACCGTTCCCCAGAATATTCGCAGATAAGGCCCTATGCTTTTCATATAACCCCCTGATTTGGAGCGCGATAATTAGTCGCGATCCAATTATTTTCAAATAGCCCCATAAAGTTTCAAATAACCCCCTGATTTGGATCGTGATTATTAGTCGCGATCCAAATATTTGCGAACTGCCCCCTGGTTTGAATGAGATCCCGCTCCCGCCCGCCGACGCCCGTTGCCGCCGCCGTCTTCCTCACATCCGTTCCTTCTGGGACTGCAAGTCCCATCGCACCGGGCCATAGTACTAACTCTCCGCTACCGACTCCCGCAGCAAGGATGCCGGACGTGCGGCAGGGAGATCCGGTTGACGAGATGAGTTCCAGAGAGTACGGCGAGGTGATCGACGTGAACTCCGTGTGCGACAAGCGCTCCGGAAAATCCAGGTGCTTCGAGTTCCTCAATTGGTGTTCAGGGATCACGAGTCTTGCAGTTGGTGAGTGGGGATTTGATTTCTTATGGCTATTTGGTCGCTTTTGGAATGTGGATGCAGTTTAATTGATTCTTTGCTGTCTAGTCCTAATTCTTTTGTTTGGATATTTCTCTAATAGTGCAGATAATCTTAACAGAGCTAAGACGCTTGGGAGGATCATGTCAACCATCCGAGCAAGTACACTAACTCAATTTCCATGTCCTCTAATCATGATTCATGGCCTCTTGAGAAACTCAGGTTCAAGAAAATTTCTGCTGATAATACTGAAAGTTGAAACTAAGGACTATCGATCCACTTTGTTTCGAGGGGGAGAAATAACTAATTTTCCAAGGTCAGGTTGTGTTTTTTTTATCGGAATGCTATTATGAGTTTATATGTCATAATTCTCATTTCAAGCTTAAGGATACATCTCTGTTCATTTAGTGAAGAAACATTCATTGCAGTAGGAGTATGCATTAACTTTTCTGCTACTTGTGGATAACCAAAAAGGGCTTTGTGCTTGAAGTCTTGAAGATTTGAACTTTTAGGCTTATGTAAGGAAAGTAGCACTGCGAAGAATTTATCAGTTACTAGTTTACTACAGGAATGATGAAATTTTAGGTGTCTACATTGATTTTCTTGTATCGTGATGGAAACATCTTATTGGCCTAGCAAGTTGCAATCCATGTGGACAGTTTTCAGTTAACTTCTAGGCCTAATAAAATTCAGCTTGAATAAAATTTTGATAGTTTTTGAAGACTTCAAGAGGTTGCTTGCAACTGCCTGTCAAGTTATTCTGATGTCATCTCTTTGTCCTGTTTATCATTGTATTTTTCTTCGAGGAGTCCTTAGATTAATGTTAACCAAACTGGATACTCGGACCATTTGCTCAACCTTTCACCAAGGAATGGTGCTTCTGTATCTGGAAGGAAATAACGAGCTGCATGTTCGCAACTGCACAAATGTTGAAGCAATTGCTTTTCTTGCAGTGATCCAGGAACCAAGTGGTCCAGGGGGGAAAACTCACAATATGAGCATTCGTCTATTCCTGCAAAAGTGAGGAAGATGTTCAATTTATGTTCTACAAGTTCCTGAAGAAGGACACAAGGGCTGGGACCTTTGGGAACTATTGCCTTGATGGAATGTTACATGCAAACGGGCTTCTGGATGTTCAGATGCTGAATGCCATGCCATCAATCTACTAAATGTTCAAATGGCTGCACATCTATTTTGCATGTGGATAACCTTGGGCTGATACAAGCTAGTAGAGCACCAGATCAACCATCATCTTCAACACACCCTTCATCAGAAGCCTTTATTAGTCCTTGAAATTTGGAGGTAACCTAACTGTTCTGTTTTCCTCTGTTATTTTATCCTTTTACAGTTCCGTTTTTTTGAAATGTCTTTCACCTTATTCCTTGCTAAAGTACTTGAGTCGAGGATTCTTTGGTCATAATGAACTGAGTTGTACCTTCATCAACTCGTAGCGTTAATTTGAGGAGTAACTTGAAAGTTGCATCTATAAAACCTAAAAACCAGTGCTCTTGCAAGTTGCATCCAGAAACTGACCATATTCACTCCTACAAACAACAGCAGCTGCATGGTTACTAACTAGGTCACTGTTGGTGAAGGTTGTGTCTTGTGTGTTAGCCTATTAGAGGTATGTTTAGTGGTGTATGTTTCTTCATTTTTGTCTCGTTTAACTAGCCCCAACGGGCCCAGCCTCGACGCTTTGAGTTGGGTCGCATATCTGATCCATCATGAGCCTAGTTGGAAGTTGGAAGTTGGAACAATCAAGCATGAAGGAAGAGGAGGAGGATTGCATGCGATCGTGGATCGGCTATGCGACCCAACTATAGGCAGTAGTAGCGGCTTTTGGACGTTTTGTACGGTACGCGACACCGCATCATCTGGCTGGACCCCGGCTCGGAACCGGAAGCCAAGCCGAGCTGAGCAGGATATTTTGTGCTCCGATCCGATCCAAGTACTAGTATTCTATTATATATCCTAGGCAGCATGCACAAGCAGCAGCGTAATTAACGTTGACACTTTTGTCGCACAGCGATGCATGCATCTCTGATGAGAGGAGAGACCTTGGAGATAAGGATGGCCTGGTGGAAGGAAAAGGAAGGAGAGATGTATGGGAACATCTAGTGCTCCAGTAGAAATATCTAGATCAGTGGATCATCGATCGATCTCATCCGCTCCGATGGGAACATGCGCACGCCCAGTTGCAGCACTCACTGACGATGATCACTGTGCATGCAAAAATATGAAAGCTTTGCAAAAGCGAAAAGCCACCACCGAATTGTGTCGTCGTGCGGATATCCAGAGCTATCCGGCGCCACGGCAACGCGCGCGCCCTGTCCTGATCGCCGTAATTATGGCAGCACCGTACCAAAGCTAACGACGATCCTGACAAAGGTTAGGCTTATGTAGTAGCGGGCCATCCTGCTACACCCCTGACCTCGTAACGCATCCAGCTAGCTGCTGATCGAATGACGATTGATCAGGGTTTCAGTATAGTTCATTAAGATCCATGCTCTGTACAAAATGAGGACCGGGCCAGCAGCTGGTTTTCGGGTAGATAAACAAACCGTCCTGCTTTTCCAAGATCATTTGAATTTTGAAAGAATGATGTTGAGTGCTCCTAGTACTAAGAGCAATTAAAAATATAGTACTGATGATGCATTACATTAGGGATAGGAACAAACACTCACACACACACCCGTCACGCTTCATCCAGAAACATCGTATCGTTCACAAAACCCGTGTGCGCTCTGGTGGTAATCCTGTGTGCTCTTCCGCAGCCGCCGCGCTCAACCCTCCTCAACTCAAGGCCCAGTGGCTGTATAAAAACCACCACAGTGTGCTGCTGAGGCTTATCAGTTATCACTAAAGGCAACTACTCGCGCTCCACATACTCATCCTGTCATCCACCACCACCTTTACTAAAAGATTAAGAGACTGCAGTCACTACACCAGAGTTGTTAGTTTCTCCCCAACCTAGCTAGCAGCTTGGTGACGATGGGCTCTCTCATGGCTGGCTGGGACTCGCCAGTTCTTGGTGACGACAAGAAAGGTATTTCCACGCAAAGGCTAGCTATATGAACCTCTCCTTCTCCATATGTATATTAGCTGAAAATTGCTCCATTTCACGCTGCTTGGGCATGTTATTCATGCACATATATATGATTGATATTCCTGATAGTTCACGCGCGGCGAAACCGGTCGCTGACAAAGGAGGAGGTGGAGGCGTTCTGGAAGCAGCGCCGGAGGTCATCGGAGGACGCCGGCGAGCTCGCCTCCCCCGCCGCCAGGGTACGTACGTCGTCTTTTTTCTTATCTCCTCGTTCTGTAGTGCATATATGCATAGTCGTCGCAGCGCTAGCTTTATTTGGTCATCAGTCATCACAAGGTGATCGATTGAATTGACAGGAGAGTCCATTCGGGAGCTTGGAGAAGGCGGCGCCGTCGTCGCCGGCGACCCGCGGTGGCACCAACAAGGCCGGCGGCGCGTCGTCCCCGCGGGTCCGCGTGGACGGCTTCCTCCCCGGCGACGACGACGGCGCCGCCGCGGACAGCCCCAGCAAGAGCCGCGACTGGTGGACGCGGAGCAACTGGGCGTTCCTGAACGAGCCGCCGCAGGAGGAGCCGGCCAGCAGGGCGCAGAACTACACCCCGCAGTTCCACGTCGCACGGATCGCCACCGGCAACGCCTGAGAGACACGTATCAGTATCACACGATGCAAAACCACGCCGCCCGGTGTATTCCGTGGCTACATATAACTCTGGCTACCGCGGTTTCCACCTACTGTACTAGCTAGCTAGCTATTCTAGTTCGTGATGTATATGCATACGCGTATTATGTATTTTTTAGATTAAACGTATATTATGTATATAGTAATGAGGTTTTTAATCTATGAGTCATTATAAAAAGTTCTTCTTCCCTATGTACCACCGAAGTTTGAGAAAAATCTTAGTACCATCAAATGAAATGTTGTTTCCCTACGAACCACTACCGTTCACTTCCGTTAACTCTCGCAGTTTTCTTCTTCTTGCTTCCGCCACCCACGTCTCGCGGTCCCCAGCGGAGCTCCCCACGCTGTCCGTGCCTCGCCAGATGGGAACTGGAGTAGTGCGAGGGAGCTGCGCAGCGCACTGACGAGGGAAGGAGGGAGCCCGTCGGTTGTGAAGAAGATGAGGAGGGGGTGGCGTGGCGCAGGCGGCCAAGCTCGCCGGAGATGGGAAGGGAGGCGCGACGCGAGGGGTAAGCTCGCCGGAGATGCGGAAGCGAGGCGCGACGTGAGCAAGCCAGAGCTCCATTTGTGCGCTCCGCCCCACGGCCACCCCGCGGTGGCGGCTGCGTCCACGACGTCCCCTCCCTGGCTACTATGAGCAGGGGAGGCCGCGAGGCTGGGGGAGGGGGCGGTGCGAGGCAGGGGGAGGGGCGCGCAGGGCAGGTGAGGCGTGGGGCAGGGGAGGAGACCAACGTATGGGTTCGGGCATGAAAAAGATGGGAGAAGAGGATGACACGTAGGCCCCGCGGCTCATATCCACTAGGCCACCACGATTTGTGTCATATCCACTAGGCCACCACGATTTGTGTTGGCGGGTAAAAGGGGTCTTTGCTGGCGGGTGGAACGCCTGCTAACGACCTTGTGCCAGCACAAATCGTCTCAGTGGCGGGTGTCCGCCCGCCAGAACATAGACCTAGTGCTGGCGGGCGCTTAAGTCGCCCGCCAGCACTGAGGTTTTCATAACTTGTCAACTACAAAGTTTCATAACTTTCTGAGATCTACAACAACTTTCATGTTGGGAGTTTTTCCATTTGAGGTCGTTTATGAATTTTGAATTTCAAATTTGAATTTCATTGACAATACAATTTCAAATAAAAAAGTTGTAAACTACAAAGTTCATAACTTCTCAGGATCTCAACTTTCATGTTGAGAGTTTCTCCATTTGAGTCCGTTTGAAAAAAATTAAATTTTCAAGTGATTGTGTCCATCTGCCACCCGCCAGCACAAATGGGACAATTTGTGCTGGCTGGTGGCTTATGTTGCCCGCCAGCACTACACCTTTACTGCTGGCAGGTGCAGAGCCGACGCCCTTGTGCACCACTGTGCAGGCGGGTGCAATTGGCACCCGTCAGTACGCTAATTTCTTTGTGCCAGTACAAATCGTTTCTGACACAGTGATCATTGACGGTGTTAAACTGAAGTGGACGAAAGTGGCTTCCAGGTAAAGAAAAACTTAGAGAATAATACACATGATCTTTTCTCAAACTTAAGTGGCACATAAAGGAGAAGAACTTTTTATGATGGTTCCTATGTAAAAACCTGTATAGCTGTACGTCTACCAGATCGATGTGGCGAGCAAGGGAGCGATCGAGATCCTAGTGTTTCTGAAATCTTGCAATACGCTGCGGCTTATCGTTTGTGCATCCTTCATTGTGAGTCATCCTCCTATAAAGCAGCAATGATACACACGCGTATTTTTGTAAGATCGATAAAACATAGAAAAGAATTAACTTAGGTAGAAAGTAAAGCGAACTATAATTTAAAAATCGTACAGGGAATACTATACATGAGTAGTATGCATCTAACTGTTGATGGTACAACAGTCTCTATAGTAAAGAGTAAGGTACTATCAGGGAAATTCAAGAATATACTATCTACACAGAGTCATGCCTCAAGGAGTAAAGGGGAAAATGACATATCTGGTTTCCTCCATTTTCATTTTTTCACGTAAATATCTCAGGTGAAGTAGCCACACTCCCCTTCCTTTTAAAAAGGATCCAAATGTAGCACGAACCCCCCATTTTCCACTTTCTACTTTGCATATTAGGATTAAAATGTAAATTCGAAAAAGGAGATACTTCCATTTACGACTTTTACAAAAATGACAAAGATGCATTGAAACTTGTGAGATCAATGCCAGAGATAAATATTGCATACTCCCGTACCTGCTTTTTTTTTAGAACAATCCCGTACTACCTGCTTGTTGATGAGTTGTTTGAATTTTTTTATTTATATTTTTTAATCATTTTGCAAAATTATACGACCGTTTTGAAATTTATAAGATTTGACCACCAACCGCCGTGGCCCACGGCGGTTAGGTCAACGGCCGCGGGCCCAACGGGCGGGAAGGCCAGCCGCCGTGGCGCACGGCGGCAGGTCGCCTGAGCCTGAAAACTGTGTTAAAATGATCAAAATAAATAGAAAAAAATTAATTTTAGTGGAGGACCCACTAACCAGCAAGTCGTGGCATTTTTCGCGCAAAATCGCAACGCTACACGCTCCATGGGGTTGGAACCCCCAACCTCTGGCTTCGCGCGAAGCCTCCCTTGCAACTACACTACACAATGACATGTGTCCATACTCAGTTTGTTTTCTCCTCATATTATACCTAGCCGAGTATAAATTAATTTTTAAGGCTCTAAACGGCATCAAATGAAAAAGTTGTAAACTACAAAGTTTCATAACTTTTCGAGACACAATTTTCATGTTTGCAGTTTCTCCATTTGAGGTCGTTTACAAAATTTACAAAAAGAAACAACCACCGTGGCCACGGCGGCTGCATGGCCGCTGCCTGCCGCCTGCCGTGGGCCACGGCGGTTGGCCTTAGCGCCGTGGGCCACGACGGTTAGACTCCAACCGCCGTGACCCACGGCGGTTAGATTCCAGCCGCCGTGCGCCACGGCGTTTGGTGGTCCAATCTGATAAATTTCGAAACGGTAGTATAATTTTGCAAAATGAATAAAAAAAATTCGAGTTGTTTGTATGTGTATGTATGGGCCGTGGCAACATTTCGGCCTTGTTTTAAAGGCCCGGGTTCCAGCCAACCCGGTCCGAGAGCCCAAGAACGGAATTCCCGACAAGGTCCTCTTCTGTCGTCGTCGGCTCCTCGGCTCGTCCCCGCCGCCGCGCCGCCTCCCTCCCTCCATTCGAGAGACCTCCCTCAGCAGCAAGAGTCCACTCATGGAGACCGCGTCCTTCTCCGCAGCCTCCGTCTTCCACGGCGCCGCCGACGCCGACGACGACGACCGATGTATGACCAGCAAATCAACCCTCACCCCCTCGCCGCTTTCCCCTCCGCTCTTCTCCCCCGCCTCCCACTTCCACGGCGCCGACGACAGCGACGACGACCGAGGTATGACCAGCAAATCGACCCCACCCCCCTCGCCGCCTTCCCCTCCGCGTCGCCCACCGCGTGCTCCTAACGGCCGGTTCTGTCTCTTCCGTGCGCTTGAAGATGAGATGCAGGTCGACTCGGAGGGGGAGAAGAAGCAAGCGTTGGAGTATGTGGAGAGAGCGCACGAGTTCCCTGGCATGGTAAGGTTCCATGATTCTGCTGTATAGCTTCGCGTCTGTAGAATCGATGCTTCTCTGGAATCGGGATGCTAGGCCCGTAGTCTGAAGTCTGTACTATCATTTAGATTCCTCGCTTTATACCGGGATCCAATTTGGATGTTCCGATTAGTTTGGGTGAACAAATAATAATCAAATAATGCATGGATGATATATGGATAGAACGAACTCTTCGGATTTCATTTGGCATTTGGCTGTGTGTTTTCTGGGGATTGTTGGGTTCTGGGCAAGATACGTCCACTTGAGAACTGACTGTGATAGTATCCATAAAGCAGTAGGTATGATCCAGTTCAGTGATCCTCTACTGGTTTTTTTTTTTTAAAAGATGGCTAAGCTTCTACTCATGAGAATTGTTGCTTCAAACTAAGCAAAGTAGAGTAGTGGATCCTAAATAAAATGGTGGTTAATTTAGTACCAGGCATAAATATTGTCTTGATCCTATATGGATCGACAGGGGAATTTTTGTGGCTTTTACATCATTTTTTGCACATTTTATTTTGTTTATCCCAATTGATTCTTCATATTGCGTGGACAACTCAGCATGCTTTTGAAGAGCGTACGGATGTGTTGCTAAGGCAATTTACCATGCATTGTAGTTTATGTTCCTGCATCTGCATCACAAAATCGACATGATTAAAAATGAAGAAATGTACTGACTGCCCATTTCTGTTCTTTATTGAAGTCTACTCGATCTGCAATCTATTCTTCGGCAAGATTAAGGCTACATGAGTTTATTGATTTCAATTTTGTTTGTTATTGCAATCCGACAAGTGGTATCTAATCGTTGTAGCTCACTGCTAACACCACCACTAAGTAATTTGTGTATTGTATTTTGGCTAATCTGTTTTACAGAGAAGCGTTCTCCAATTTCATATTTATCTTTTTGTTCACATTTCAAAAAATGACATACAGAAACTGAGCGTAAGGGAATTCTCAGCTCATGAACTCAACGCAAACTTGCTTTGGCCTGGGACACAATTTTTTGCCACATGGCTGGTTAAGAACCAGTCAATTTTGGATGGACAGCGGGTCCTGGAATTGGGAAGGTATGTATGCCATGCTTCTTTGTTTTTTGGTTGCTTCCCGAACAATTTGATAAAAATGGTCACTATATTCAATGTAAGAGTGGGCTCGAAATAATTCAGGATGTCGATATTACCCCCTGTCACAATTTTTTTCTTGTTTTCTTTTCGCACTAAGGCATGCACTGCGCTTTCATCAAGCCGCCAGGACTAATCACTGTTTACCTTATCAAGCAATCAGAAATTAGTAGTCCTGAACAGTTGGTTACTTGGTTGGACTATGTTATAGTGGGTCTTTTTATGTTATTGTAATAATGATTTGGTGCTGTAGTAAACAAAAGCTTTGTTTTTTATCTCCTTAGTCGAATGTCGTCACAAGAACATGATATTTTTTCTACAGCTTGTCTATATTGCTCATTAGTTCCCCTTACAATACTTAGTGGGACGGGAACTCTGGCGATCTTTCTGAGGAAGTCATTTGGGGTGGATATCACAACATCTGATTATGACGACAAGGAAATTGAAGACAATATAGCTTACAACTGCAGAGCTAATAACTTGGATGTGCTACCTCATATCAGACGTGAGTTTCCTGACCGTTCCAAATAAAAGCTATGCATTTGTGGAATTGTAGTATTTCCTTTTCCCAAATATGCCCTTTAGGTGCAAGGAAGATGCACTGCTTAAAAATTGATAACTGTTCTCTGATGCTTCTTTTTAACCCTCAGACACATGGGGAGATCCATTTCCAGTTTCCAGACCAGATTGGGACATTGTTATTGCTAGTGATATTCTACTCTGTAAGTGTATATCTTAGGACTCCCATCTCCTAATCCTGCTTATCGTGGGTCAAATGCCCTAACATGCTACCTCTGCTTGTTGCATTCAGATGTCAAACAGTATGACAACCTGGTAAAGACAGTGTCCTTTCTTTTAAAAGAATACAAGAAGACAAGTGAGAAAGCAGGCTGCACCACCATCACAGACAAATCAGGTAGTTACTCGAAATTTCACTTGTTTCAGCTCACCTGATATGCGAGAATATCTTGAGCTTATGTTTTCCGTTGATTGGCAGGAACACAAGTACCTGCCAGATCTCCTATGTTTCTGATGAGCTGGCGCAGAAGAATCGGCAAAGACGTCCAATCGATTTTCTTTACAGGATGTGAGAAGGCGGGCCTCGAAGTGCATCATTTGGGCGAACGTGTGTACCTCATCAGCTTTAAGAGCTGAAAAATTGAGGAACGACATGCACTCTCCGTTAAGCTTCATACAAATGGCACCGGGGAAATGCCTGGCTGGACACTGGACAGTGTTGAGAAAGAAAGCGTGTAGGATTTTGAGGTGGTTTTGCTAGCGAAATTTTGCTCAGTTTTGTCCCCTCTTATTAAAATTGTTCTTTTAATGCACTCGAGGGTGTGCTGATTCTTGTTGCACTCTAGGATTTTCCATTTTTCCATACTGTTGTTGTATTTTGCAGCTGTGAGAAGCAAGATGTACGGAGACGGAGAGCTATTCAACTCATGTTTTGGTGTTTTTTTAAGGAAAACTCATATTTTGGTGTTTCCCCCGTTCTTGGCTGGATGAGAAAGAGTGCGTCGATTCGGTGCCTTTTGGTGTTTCTGAAATGCATGTATGGGCAGCCATTGCTGAGACTCTGAATGCAACAACAGCTGCTTCATTCCAACCTGAAAAATTGATTGCCATAGTACCATTTTCTTACGAACAAAGGCTGGCAGCCAGAGTCGCCACGCTGTTACGTGCTTTACACGTACGAAAAGCTCCTTCATATATGCAGCTTTAGTTCATGCAGGGGGGGGGGGGCAGGTGAACACGCATCTACACAGTTTTTTTTTTTGAAACATTAATATTCGGCCTATACATACCTCAAGCCTAAACTACAAACACAACACAAAGACGTACACACGGTACATGTACACGCAGTCACACACAGGTCACGTAGAGGCACGAGGACGCACGTGTGCACCGGAGGACGATGTATACGCGCTAATACGAGGCTAGGCGTTGCCGGTGACGATCCGGGCGGCGTGGAACTGGTCGCACGCGAAGCTCATTGTCCGCGCCCTCCTGCCCAGCTGCACCACCTCCTCCTTGGGTGGCTCGTTCAGGAACGCCCAGCTGCTCCGAGTGTGTACGTATCAGTCAATGACTTGTGTATACGTAGTACACATAATCATCGATCACTTCACACGTCGTACGTACCAGCTAGCCGCGGGTCGTGCTGGAGGTAACGACGGCGGCGGCGGCGGGGAAGAACAAGCCCACCGCCTCGATCGCGCGGCGAGGACTGGTCGTCGTCGCTCCTCCTCACGCCGCGCAGCGGAGGCATGGACCTCATCAGTCATCACCTTCAGTTGCCCAGCCGCGAGTGGGATCTCCTGCGCGTGATCGATCATCAGTATCTGTACGTAGCAGGTAAAGAAATTGATCTGCAAGCTAGCAACAGGGAGGCAGAATACCGCGCCGGGAGAGAGCAGCGGCGAGATCGTAGAGCCGGCGAGCGGGGAGCCTCCTGCCGCCGCCTCGCCGTTCTCCGTCGGTGGCCTCCTGCCGTGCTGCCTCCAGAACGCCTCGACCTGGTCCCTGGTCAGTGACCGGTTCCTCACCAAACGAACTGCATGCAGATCGTCAGTGAAGAGATTGCAGAAAGTCAGCAAGGACACTGGCAACTGGCATGCTTGAAGAAACGAAAACGTAACATTGCAGGTCCGATCCTAAAAAACGAACAGATCCTGTACCTTCCTTGTCACTCAGTACTGATGAGCTCCAGCCTGACATCAGAGAACCCATCAGAGAGCCCTAAGCTTGCGAGCCAATCGATCTCGGCTCTTCCAATTCCGTTCCCACTGCTGGGATAACAAGAGTGTGAGGAGCGATCAATATAGTGCTGATGACTCTCTCAGATGATTACCATTTTATAGACGACGATTCAGGAAGAAAAAAAAAGATGTAGCTTACTTTAAGTTATTTAGTGTTCGACCAATATATATACGGCTAGTTGCTAACTACTGCTCCCTCCATTCCAAATTATGTCGCTTTAGCTTTTCTAAATATTTTTTCATACACTTAGACATAAATATATAAGGAATGTATCTTCAAAAGTCAAAACGATAAGTAATTTGAGACGGAGGGAGTACATCGGTAAAAAAAAAGAATGCAATCGAGGAGTCAACCAATTTTAAGTTTTACCAAATTTATATAAAATAGTAGTATTGTTTGTGATACAAAATAAATATCAATAAATTACTCATGTATTATATTTTCACATGAAAATGTGAAGTTACTCTATTTTGTATAAATTTGATCAAAGTTAAAATTGTTTCACTCGAGAATTGCATTCTTCTTTTGATAGAGGAAGTAGCTATATATCCTCCGAGCCCCATATAAAATTTGCAATAATTATAATTGAGAATTCAAATACTCGATCTGTCTCTCTCCTGGTCTCCCATCTAGGGATGGAACCAAAACATCCGAATTGTGTAATAGATTGATACTTTTAGATCACAATAAAATAAATTTGGTGCTAATTTTTATGCATTATAACCAGCTAATTACTGGAAAAAATAAAAAAAAATTAGCTACAATTTTTTTATGGAGTATTTGCTTTCGATAGAGAAAAATGTGAAAAAACATCCGTATCCGAATCTGAATAGATATCCGAGTTTCTTTTCATCATTTGATTAAAATATAGCACACATTTGGGGTTTATTTTGTATGAATCTTAACAAGCACAATACCAAGAACAAGAATATAAATTTTGGATACAAAATATTATGACTAATTTAGCTAAAATAAAAAAAACGGCTAAAAAATAATATCAGTTCCATCCCTACTCCCGTCATCCTCAGAGCAAGGCTAGTAGCGACGCGTGCTGCGGGCTGTAAACAATGCCAGCTCACTCAACCAAGATGCTATGTGAAAGCAGCTCCGACGAACATTAAATGATGTGTATGCTCAAGCTGCAAGGTAGAACCAATGAGAAGCCAAGAAGCGAGGCTGGCAGCGTATATGCCCGCTTGAAGCCGGCGCCGAGCAAGTCGCCCGCTTCCCTCTCTTTCCTGCTTTCTCTTTGGCGGAATAGCCAATATAATCTATGAACTATCACTCAAAGTTTAATTTCGTTCCTGAACTACGAAAATGATCATTTTGGTCCTCAAACTTTCGCATTTAGCTCAGTTTCGTCCATGAACTACGAAAACGGTCGTTTTGGTCCTCAAACTTTCGCATCCGACTCAAATTCGTCTCTGGCTGATAGTCAAATACCCTTTTTACCCTTCTCCTACCCCTACGCGTTGCTTGCTACTAGCTGCTGGGGAACCCGCTGCTCCCTCTGCTCCTCATTTTCGCTGTCGTCTCCGCGAAGGCCGGCCCCTCCAGTTTGGCTGCCTGCTACCCCGCCAAATCCACCACGCCGGCACCTCCTCCTGCGTCGGCGGGCGCAGATCTTAGGCGCGACCGCGGCGGAGGCAGGCCAGGGATGGGGCGTGGGCGCGCTGGCCGAAGGAGGCGCAAGGCTCAGGGGAGGACGACCTACAACTCCGGTTCGCTAGTAGCGAGCAGTGCGTAGGGATAGGAGAAGGGTAAAAAGGGTATTTGGCTATCGACCAGGGATGAATTTGAGCTGGATGCGAAAGTTTGAGAACCAAAATGACCATTTTCGTAGTCAAGGATGAAATTGAGCCGGTTGCGAAAGTTTGAGGACTAAAACGACCGTTTTCGTAGTTCAGAAACGAAATTGAACTTTGAGTGATAGTTCGGGGACTGAATTGGCTATTCCACCTTTCTCTTTCTTCCACGTTGGATCTTGCTGATGTGTCCTTACATTTAGCCAGATGACGTGGCCTTATTATACTTGCTCTCATGAGCGAATAGCTATGTCCTGCCTGGCTACCTCTCTCGAGCATGCACACAGCACACGGCTGCCTGTCCGAAGTCCGATCATGGACACGCGTCGTCCCCGGAGTCGCCAGAGCGCACGGGTGACGCGTGCATGCAAGCGCCCCATGCCGGGCCTTTTCCTCGATCGATAGGCATCCTTCCGGCAAAGACGCTGGTGCACTGCACTGCGTCTGCGTCTCGTCCTTATCAGAGACCTCATCTGTTTCTCCTCTTTTTTTCCTTTTTTTTAAAAGTGTGAGCTCGATGCTCATCTCCTCCGATCTTGACTTGTTCGCATACAGCGGCGCCAGGCAGATTTTCCGTAGCAGGCCGAGATACGGGTCAATTTTACCTTGGCCTGATCGTTTCAGATGGGCCTAGCCCAGACAAGACGGAGAAGACCTCATATTTTTTGTTTTTTTATTAATCCCCCTTTTTGATACGCGATTGGCTTTTCTTTTTAATGCCTTCTTTTTTGATACAATTGGCCTGTACCAGTTCATGGAAGATTCGCCATGTTCCCATCAATCTACCATCCAGGACGAAATTTCTGGGGCAGGAAGAGGAGACCGATGGAGGACAGGAGAAGATGCCATGATGCCGTACAAATACCCGGAGAAGAATAGGGCAAAAGCGGCAGGCTTCGCAGGCGCCGAGGGGAAGACGACGGGGACCCACGAGGCGAATATCCACCGGCCGGCCCCACCCGACAGCGACCCCACACCCAATCATCCATCCCGGTCCCCTCCACCTCCACTTGCCTCCTCCTCCTCCTCTTCCATCTCGCCGTCCTCTTCCTTCCTCCCCACCCATCGCGAACCCCCCGAAACATTCCTCCTGCTCCACTCCCATCCGAGGAGAGCGAGCGAGAGAGAGAGAGGGGGTGCGAGGGGTAAGAAAGAGGTGGGAATCCAGTTATCTGATAGGGAATCCGTGACCGGGGGAAGGGGATGAAGTTCGGGAAGGATTTCCGGAACCACCTGGAGGAGACGCTGCCGGCGTGGAGGGACAAGTACCTCGCCTACAAGGCCCTCAAGAAGCTCATCAAGAACCTGCGGCCCGCCGAACCCGCCGCACTTCCCCTTCCTCCTCCGCCGCCCGCCGCCGAGGGACCGGGGGATGGGGCCGCCGCCCAGGGGAACGTCGCGCTGGGGAACTGGTTCGCCAGGATCCTCGACATGGAGCTCCACAAGCTCAACGAGTTCTACATGGAGAGGGAGGAGTGGTACGTCATCCGCCTCCAGGTGCGCGCCGCCCTTCTCCTTGCCCTCGCCCCCACCCATCTCGGCGATCCTGGTCTATGCGTGTGCTCGCGCCCGATTTAGGACCACTCAGCTGATGTTGGAGTGATTCCTGATTCCCAAGATCTGTTGGTCCCGCCCTGTGCAGTCGGGTTATGTTCCGGTAGTTAATTCATGGGCAGGAATATAACCATTGCTGGTACATACGTATGATGTTTCAGTATGTGCTCGGTCGTTTTGAATTCAACTAATGGTAAGGACCATGTAGCAAATAAATATAAGAGTATCGTGCCTTAAATCCTTGCTTTTTCTATTGGCCAGATCATGATTAATTGTGGTTAGCAAATTGGCTTTACTCTAATTTTTATAGCTTCGATATTTATGTCTTTTGTTTATTGACTTCGGTCTGGACAAAAGCCGTTTCGAAATGCAAGAAGCTTTACTGCTGTGTGTTGCTGTATGTGGACTTATAGAGTTACAGATAGTTCAAATATGCTAGTTGATGATTTTCCTTTATTTATCCGTGATGAGAAATATATGAGATCGCATGGATTTCAAGGTGCAGAAGTGTTGTGTTATATGAGCAGCACATTCAATCAACAATTGTGTTTGAACAGTAAAGTGAACTGAACAGTCAAATTTTGGTTTACTAGAATAACTGGATTAGGATCATGATTAATCATATCACATTCAATCATTTTTCTATTGGCCAGATCATGATTAACCAGATTTGTTGTGTAGATACCAAAATAGCCCCTTAACTGTGACCTTCATCCGAGCATGAGGAACTAAGTTTACTACGAGGAGCTGTTTAGTCATGTAGAGTTGTAGACAGCAACTGCACCTGGTGTTGCAAAATACTTGCACGAGGAGCTATGCTTACATCCTTTTTTGGGGAGTTGATCATGCAAAGAAAGTGGACATAGCTAGCTCTTCTATTTCCTCCAAAACTTGTGTGCTTGTGTACATTGAATGTTGGCGTGCCTAAATAGTCTCCTTATTCATTAGTTTGCTTGTCTTTGGCACTTCCTTGCTTGTCTTTGGCACTTCCTTGAATTGTGGCTGTTGTTCTAACCCTTGGCCACCTTGTTTCCCAAAGTTGCTCAAGGAGAGGATTGAGCGTGTCAAAGCTAAGAAGAACGATGCTTTTACATCCAGGAGTGAATTTACTGAAGAGATGCTAGAGATACGTAAGGATTTTGTGATTATACATGGTGAAATGATTCTTCTGCAAACCTATAGCTCCCTAAATTTTGCTGGTGAGCACCTTTAAACCAAGTTGGCTAATCTGCAGCATTTATGTAGTATTATCTACCTTCCTGTGTCTTATATGCTGTAAATGCAGGACTAGTGAAGATACTGAAGAAGTATGACAAGAGAACAGGTGGTTTGCTCAGTCTGCCTTTCACTCAGCGTGTCCGTCACCAGCCATTTTTCACAACTGAACCTTTAACAAGGCTTGTTCGAGAATGTGAGGCTAATCTTGAACTCCTTTTCCCGGTCGAAGCAGAAGTTCTTGAGCCTAGTTCATCTTCAAATCTGGAACCGCATGACGGGGCTAAGCGTGATCCAACATCATCTGGTGATGTGGAAACCTCAGATGTGTACCGAAGCACACTAGCAGCAATGAAAGCGATACAGGGCCTTCGGAAAGCCAGCTCTACTTACAACCCACTGTCTCTGTCTAGGTTCTTCAATGGTGAGGATGGTGAAGCCTGTTCTGGTGCCATCACTTCTGAGAGTTCATTATCAGACTCCTCAACAGACTCCCAGATTCAGGATGCTGGAAAGGATGATAAAGAGGTGCAATCAAATTCAAGGGAGCAGAATGCTGCTCAAAGGGAACATAATGCAGTAGGCAAGCCGCGTGATGAATAATCAGACACACACTGTTCAATAACCGTTGATAAGTGTAAAATCTAATAATCTGGATGTTTAACCCTCCTTAAAAGTGTGACATTTACAAGGATTTCCTGGTGGTTCTGTTTCCTTTTCGTCATTTTATTTTTATTTAAGGTTGTAGTCATGCAAGGTCGCATTTTTCATGTTTTTTGTTGTGGTAACAGCATGTCATTTGCCATAAGAATCTGAAGTGTAGTGATATGTGAGTTTTGAAGCTGTAGACAGAAAGCATGTAGTGAGTCATTAGCAGACATTTTGGTTGACAATAGAGGTACTTCCTGCTCGATTTTTTTTGTTTTGTTTTGTCAAAGGCATCAGGGTTGTATTTATCATTTTCTTTTTTTACGAAATATTTATCATTTTCTTTGTGTTGACACCGTGTCATAAGCGCCATTGAGTTTTGTGTAAACAGAAAGAAGCATTAGAGACATTTTGGTTTTAGCACAAAGAAACTGCGAATTACCTCATCTGATTATTTACTCGTCCGCAGAATAAGCTATATTAGGTAGGACAGTAAGTTGCAAAATATTCAATCAGAAAGAGTATTGAATTCAGTATAACTCTATTTTTCACTTCAGTTCACCTTGAGCTCACAACATTACAAAGTTAGTGAAGAGCGAGGTGCGAGGCCGTGTTGCAGCAGTTGCTAACATGAATAGGGCCCCTTCAAAGGGGAAAAATCAGAACAAGTAATACATACATTTTTACAATGTTAACTATGCCAACCCTTCAACAAAAATCACGATTTTCCCCAAATGTAACCCCTACAAAGAGCCCCACGTCAAGCTGGATCATTGTTTTCTTACATCGGTGATTGCAGGAACCTTGGCTGGGTAGTTAGACAAATCCACATCTAGCAATTCCGTGAGGTCATAAAGCCCTCCAGGAGGATCGACTTTGTCTTTGATTGGGGTTGTCATCGTTTCTTCCTGATCTGCCTGGTTGGATGAGACACTTGATGTCACTGGACTATTTGAAGCTACCACAGTGATGCCAGCTAACTCTACACCCTGCCCGCTTGGCACGGTGCTCCCTGAGGTATACTTTGTTTGTGCATTATCTCCCTCATTGTGATTGTAGAGCACATATTCGTTGTATGTAGGAGCAAACTGCATGAGAATAGGATTTGGTCAGACAAAATAAATGTTACCATGCCTTGGGTACCGGCATATGAAATGTCCTATTTACCTGGTGAACAGTGTCATGGTAAAAATCATTGAACTTCAAAGCATGAAGGAGGCTTTCTCTGAAACCACCAGCTGGGCGGGCATTGGGACCTGCATATTCCTTGTAGGGGAAGGCAAATAAGTGCCCAATGGCTGCTATGAGCATCTCAACACACAATACAAAGTTCTGAAGATCAGCAGCCTTATCAGCATTCTTGATAAGTCGAGATTTTGCAGCAAGGAAAACCAGGACACCCTGTAAGAAAAGATTCAAATTATTGCAAGGACAAAGTCAATTACATAAAAGTTTATGGAGGACATTGCAAACAGAAATATAGTTGTAGATTTACTTTAGCCAATAGGTGACCCACTTATATACTGAGGAGAAGGAAAATACTTATTGGAGTACTATGTACTTTACCTGCCAATATGTGAGAAACACAACTGATTTGATCATTATGAATTTTGGGACAGGATTGTATGGCCGAAGTAGATCCCTGCATGCCGCATAGAATAATGCAAGGGCATATAATGCCATTGAATATGAGATTGTATATATGATAGTTATGTACAGATAGGATTGGTTGACACTGAAGTTTCCATCCTTGTATTTCCCTTTTGCATAAAGTATGAAAGTGATAACAACCAAAATAGGCTTGAGAATCACAAACTGCAAACAGCCTTGTTTGCATCTTCGTATAAAACGCCTGTTCAAGACCACAAGATTTTTTCAACAAGCATTCACATAATCACAAAGATACAATATATAGTTCACATAATTTAATCACTTGCTATGGTGCAAAATGGCACATAAAGTATAAAAACTGTTAGGTCCCGTTTGGATCTTTTCATTTTGATGGAATTGGAATCTACTTAATGGAGTAGGCTATTTGTCTTGGAATATGCGATTCCACAACTTTCCAAAGTTTAGATATAAGCCTATCTTAAATTCATGGGGGTGGGAGATGAAAATTGATTCTATAGATCCCCACACTATATTTCTAATGTGCAACTAATAATTGACAAGGTGGACATACCATCTACTTAATGGAGTAGGCTATTTGTTCCAAAATAAAGCGAATATTACAATGAAATTCAATTCCAAGGATCCAAACGGGGCCTTATGATAATTACTAATATGCACCAAGAACACTTACGCACCCATCTAGAGGAATAGCTGGATAGCAACAAGTCATCAGAATCCACGACGGTTTCAGGGTGCGGCCACTCAAACTTACAACCACAGCACCAGGACCTCCCACCCATGCCAGGCAGAGTGAGAGGAAATTGTAGATGACCCAAGCATCATAGCTGAAAGAACATGAGATATGAATTTCAGAAGATGCTGGTTTGCAATTATTAGTTGAACTACTTCTGTAACAGCAGTGAAAAGCCAATAGCACAAAGATAAACTCAGATTAACATAAAGACAAACAACACCTAAAGTCTGCCAAATTTTAAACCACTGCTTCAGTAAGAATCCAGCCCATAGTTTGACATATGAAGATGAACTTAGTACCATATTAGATTAAATGAATTTACTACCAAATTATGACAAGTGAAGATCATCTTGAAATTTTACAGAGAGGAGATCGTTTGTTACATTTGCTCCACCTTGTTTTCATTTATGTCGATGCTGTTAATAGGAACTAGGAAGATATTGAGAGTAGACAGAAGCATGAGTAATCTCCATCGCTTATGAATTTATGATGCCTACTCCTATGGGATCATACTACACTTGTTTACATATTTGATAGAGATGATCAAAGAGTATCAACACAGTTGTAACATATTAATAGTTTATAGTACGGAAACTGAGCAGTTCAGACTTCAGATGCAGTGTATTATGTTGACACTGCATATGAATTGGATTATAGAAAGTTTCTGCTAGTTTTACCAACATTAGACACCATTAAACCCACATGGAACTAAAAGATTCAGACAGTGAGAAAAGCAGTTTGGGATGAAAGTAGGACTTACATCTCTCGGATAGAATTGAAATATATGGCGTTATCAGGAAGGATAAGGGAAAGGAATGACATCACAGCATATACCTGCAGAACAGTGCACGCCATTGGGTTAATGGACTGAAATATGCAAACATATAAAGAGCACTTGTAAACATAAGCTAAGGGACACAAGGGTGGAATGCAATTAACATCCAAACTCAAAGTTGCAGGAGTTCTACCACTTCGAATGGTGAAACCCAGAAATAATTTGCCTTCGCCCTTGGATGCACCTAAATTCCTACTGTCTAGATAATGAACTCGCCTCAGGACAAAACCACAATTTCCAAAAATCTACGCCAATCAGGTGCAGTACAAGCAGAACCACAATGATTCTTTACATCACAGCAAAATCGCATAAAGCTCCATTACATGGTGGCTTGTGAGCAATGACATTCTGATCAGAAGAACTACATAGGTGCAGCAAAGTTATTAGTCAGTACTTCAATTCCAATGACAGCCTGACTTTCACAGGAAACTCGCCTGAAAAGACAACACCTTGAATACCGACCGAAGTCGCGTGAACAAACCGAATCGCGTGGGCAAGCAACCAACATCCTGCAAACCCACCTAAACCGGTCCTTGTTCCAGCTATAATGACTGCGCAGGGGAGCTGAACAGAGAGGGTTAGGTATGAGCGGCGTAACGGAGAGCATTACCGGGACCATGAAGATCATGCGGACGATGAACCGCTGGTAGATTGGCTCGGCGTAGTGGAGGAGGTGCCGGTAGATGTGCACGAGCGCGACCACGGTCGCCGCCGCGGCGCACACGAGCGCCGCGGCCGTGTACGCCGCCGATGCCCACTCCATCGCGGGGTGCCCCCCGACCCCGACCCGAGGCGCGGCCGCCGCCGCCACCAGCCCCGCCTCCTCCTCCCGGTCCCACCGCGGCGGCGCGTCCAATCGGAGAGGGAGGCGAAGGTGGGAGAGAGCCCTCGGTGGCCGCGTCGCGTTGCTCTCTCTCTCTCTGGCCCGGCTTGGTGCGGGTGGTGGTGGTTGGGTTGGGGAAGAGGAAAGAAGAGAGAGGGAGGGGGTTAACAGTCAGCGTTAATACCATCGGTTCTCGCGTCCAGATTTCTGCTTATAACTTTTTATTTGTTTATTAGTGGTTTGATTTGAATTTTTTTTCTCTGGAGATTTGGAGTGGTGGACCAGTGTTCGAGATGGCCGAGCGGGCCAAGGCACGAAAATTGTTTCTGCTTTTCTTCTCCTCTAGTCAAGCGTGGAATCGAATCGAATCAACCGTGGACCGGACGCGAGGATGTGGATTTCGTGCGAGACGAAGCAATCTAGCTGTAATTCTGCACGAAATTTTTGAGGAATTTGCTGCCTACTCGAAGTAACGCAGGAAAAAAATATTTGATGTGCACCTGGCACCTACAGGCTACAGCTCCTGGATGATGGATGGTTCAGCCGACAGGTGAGTTACGTCGCATCATCCGATCATTGGCTTCGCAGCCCTGATAATGGTGGTTAGCCCAGTCTCAGTGTAGAGTTTTATTGCACATTTACATAGACTGTGAACTAGGTAACTATGCCACATGAGTTTTTCATGATGATAACACTCCTCTCACGTATGATGAAACTCTCCCTTCTCTCTCCTCATAATTATCTTGCCACATAAGCAAATTTGGTGATGTGACATTGATAATTAATGCCACGAAATATTTCATGAAACTCCCATTGAGACTGGCCTTAGCGTTGCTGCATTAGCATCTGGCTGTTCGTTTTTGGCAAGGTAGCACTAGAATTTAGCAGAGTCTGCATGATGGATGGTGTTCATTTTTTTCTTCATTTTGTGGTGCCATAACAGTTTGTGCGGTTTGAAAGAGGCTTACATGTTTCCTATCAAAAAAAGCATGATTCGGCGGCGGTGACAGTGACATTTTTTTCCACCGCTTCCGCATTCTGTGCATTTTTCGTTTAGTATGTTGGGAGAAGAGAATAGCAGCGGGTAAAGCCGATGAGCCGGTGACAGGAGCACTTGGTTAGGTGTCGAAATGTGGCACCCAAAATTTGAACCTTAATTGGTTTTATACCAAAACGCAATTGTCAATGCCTTGATTTTTTTTTGTTTGCACGGGTGAATGCCTTGATTTTGATTTGAAACATTTCTGGTGTCCAACCAATCAGTGCCGCCAGAATGCGTTCGTTGCATGCCAGCTCGTTGACGACAGCACCGTTTGCTGATTCGCTCTAGTTATCTTTTTTTTAGCAACTGAGATTATTATATTCCACATAAACAACGGTTACAGGCTACAGCCCATCATTGTGCCAATATCAGATCCTGGACCAATTTGGAGCGGTCAGCCCAGCCCATTTAAAAATTGGCCTAATAGCTAAATTTGGGCCGGGACTAGCGCAGGCCTGGCAGACGTCGGTTGGAAAATAACTTGGCCCATTCTGTATAAAAAGACTTGCACACTGACAGGCTGTCCCCATCACGCAGATATTTTCAGAGAGATCGAACAGCGGTAGCGCAGCGGGGACACACGGACACGATGCTTGGCCGTAGAAATCTCCGGCTGCAACACTGTCCTGTCCTGTGAACGAGGCTGCTCCTCGTCGCCCCAAATCCAGCCGGGCGAGCCCAAAACCCCTCACAAACCCCCTATCCGCCGCTCGCCCTATAAAGCCTTCCTCCTCGCTACCCTTCTCAACGCCATCCGTTCCATTTCTTATCCCCTTTCCCCCCCTCCTCCTCCTCCCATGGCGTCCCTCCTCACGCTCCCCGCGCTCGCGCTATCCAACCCTAGTACCTCCACCTCCGGCGCCGTCCGCCTCCGCGCCGCGGCCTTCCGCTGCTGGGCGCTGCGGCGGCGCGGGTGGGCGGCGGCCGCCGTGGCCTCGCCCAACTCCGTGCTCAGCGAGCACGCCTTCAAGCGCCTCCAGCTCGGGAGCGACGACGAGGAGGGGGCGTACGGGAGCGACGGAGACGAGGGCCTGGTGGCGGGGGAGGGGTTCCAGGGGGATGAGGAGGAGCTCGCCATTGCCAGGCTCGGCCTGCCCGACGAGCTCGTCGCCACGCTCGAGAAGCGCGGGATTACGCACCTCTTCCCCATCCAGGTTAGTTGCTCTCTGCTAATTTAATTGGCTCGCCTGCTTTTAACTTTAACTCCGCGGCTAGCTGTGCTGCAGGATTGGCCTGTCGGGAGGAAATGGGGAGGGGATAGAGTGGGTGTTCAGTTTGGGTAATTTGGTTGCTGCTTTTGAAATTAGTGATTTGCTTCCGGGAAATACTTTAGTGGCTGTGGCAGGATAACCGGATTACGGTTAATTTAGTGCTGAAAGTTGCTTAGTCCTTACCGACACTTAGCCAACTAACACACCCTTACACTCCTTGGTGTTAAATTGGTGTGCTAATAGGGATGTTTCTCTTGAAATTTACTAATGTTTGTGAAGATAGCCAGATAAATTACCTTTTACTTTTAATTGCATGCTACGTGTCATGTTTTTACCGAGCCTAGTAGCTCACATTTGGCTTCGGAATGGTGTTTATTTGCTCATTTGCTGTCTCCTCCAGAGGGCTGTGTTGATTCCTGCTCTTGAGGGTCGTGACCTCATTGCCCGGGCAAAGACTGGAACCGGAAAGACGCTAGCCTTTGGTATACCCATGATCAAACGATTAATGGAGGAGGACGATGGTCGAAGTACAAGGTACCGTTCATCTTTCTACGCATCTTCATGTTGTGCTGCAATTGAATCATTCGGTAATTAACATGCACATTGACTATTTCTTTTCCCTTTTGCCAGGCGTGGTCGAATTCCTCGGGTGTTGGTTATGGCACCTACTAGGGAGTTAGCCAAACAAGTTGAGAAGGAAATAAAAGAATCAGCACCCAAGCTCAGTACAGTCTGTGTTTATGGTGGTGTTTCGTATAATGTCCAGCAGAACGCACTCTCTCGTGGTGTTGATGTTGTTGTTGGAACACCGGGTCGCATAATCGATTTGATAAATGGTGGAAGCCTTCAGTTGGGGGAAGTTCAATATTTAGTCCTTGATGAGGCTGACCAAATGCTTGCAGTGGGTTTTGAGGAAGATGTGGAAACAATATTACAACAGCTTCCTGCAGAGAGGCAAAGCATGCTGTTCTCTGCGACAATGCCTAGCTGGGTGAAGAAATTGTCCCGACGGTATTTGAACAACCCTTTGACAATTGACTTGGTATGGCCTCCACATTCCTTTGCTGTGCTTATTTCTCCTGTTCTTTTGTTATACAGTTGAACAAAGCTAAGCTTATGTCATCTTCTATAAGAGCTTTCTTTCATGTGATTGCAGTTATCATGTTAACATGATCATAGGTGTTAATGTTGTGGTCGTAGATCTTGCTATTTGATACATATTCTATCCATAACACTAGGCCATGCGGCACATGCAATTGTTTCTGTTAGACCATACGCCAGCTGAAAAATATTGGGCTTCATTCTTATCATGATACCTCAGCACAAACCACAACAAATTATCTGTTCCCTTTCTCATGAAACTCTCTGATGTGTTTGTGTAATCCTCACTAGCAGTTTGTTAGGACAATTGTGTCAGAATAACAGTTTATTCATGGCTTATGCTTGTTTTGGAATCTTGATGTTTATCAATGTGGCACCCTGGGAGCAGTTAGTTGTGCTTGCAATTGAAGGTCCATGTTGATTCCTTGTGAAATAACTGTGGCACGTGTATGGTTATGATTTACTTTTCTCACATCTTTATGTCATTATAAGTTGTTGTGTCTCTTCATGTGTTTAATTAGGTTGGTGATCAAGATGAAAAGCTTGCTGAAGGAATCAAACTCTATGCTATCCCACTCACAGCGACGTCAAAGCGCACCATTCTTAGTGATCTAATCACGGTATGTTAATGCAGCTCATGGAATCTTTAGCTGCATTTCCCTCCCCTCTTCTCACCTTTCTGTTTGGCTTATTAACCCTTTGGATAAAGTAAATTGTATAGTTTGCTAGTGTGCACATGGTTTATTTGAATCAAAATAAACACATAATTTTAATTTGTATTCTTGCATTGTCCTATTACTTCTCCATGAATATCATCCAGAATTTTCTTGAACAATTTTCTTGGTAGAAGCTGATTGTTTGTATATATATATATATATATTTTTTTGATATTGCTACTTTGCTAGTCTCATTCGAGCAGTTATAAGTTGCATTTGGTCACTCCTTCCTCAGTTGGGTTGAAATTGCAAATGATTTGTGCTTCTGAAACCAAGTGCTGACTTTTAGTATTTTCAAAAAGGATTTGTGCAATTTGTTTCTTGAGTTTCTGATGTTGGCAAATTAGGATTTTCATACCTGATTAGAGAAAACTTTACGGAACTATCAGTACATGGTTAATTGGTTATTGTGATGCTCTTGTTATGATTCGTGAATATTGTGTTGGTTTTTAGTTTCATCATTTGGATTTTGTGATGGTTGGCCTGTCTCATGGGACTCAGAAACTTAAAAGCTGATTGAAAACACAATATCATACATGTACCAGCTATGCATATCAAACATTGAAGGACTCAGTTTTGATGAGCCTTGGTAAACTTCACATATCTATTGCATGGGATAAGTTGTTTTGTTTAACCATTGGTCAATGCTTATCGATATATTTTTCTTGTCAGGTTTATGCAAAGGGTGGGAAAACCATTGTGTTCACTCGGACGAAGCGGGATGCAGATGAGGTATCATTGGCACTGACAGACAGTATTGCTTCTGAGGCACTTCATGGTGATATTTCACAGCATCAGCGTGAGAGGACACTAAATGGCTTCCGTCAAGGGAAATTTACTGTTCTAGTGGCAACTGATGTTGCTGCCCGTGGTCTAGATATACCAAATGTTGATTTGGTAGGTTCACAAACCTCTTTACTTTGCCTGATACTAGATACTGTAGTTCTGTAAACACCCTTCCAAACACGTGTTAACTCTGTTGAAAATGTTCAAATTTGCAACATATAACTATGTCTAACAGCTTTTGCTTACCAAATTATTAGCACACATTCTTCTATAGAACATAATTAGCAAAATTCCAAGTTTGAAACTCTTTTAATATTTACAGTGCTAAACAAGGTATTATATCTTCAAGCGGTTCAAAGAATTTTGCATGTTTTTACCTGACCATTCAGGAAGGCAGGAATCTACCCCCTCCGTCCCAAATTACTATTTGTTTTGGCTTTTCTAGATACAAAACTTTTGATAAGTAATTTGGGACAGAGGGAGTAGCAATTAAGGCTTTCATTTTGCCACTAAAATTTAAGAGTTGTTCTGTATTTTGTTTGGCATGCAAGTGGTTTCATATTGCAACATCATCACTTTGGTATGTCTAATAGCATCCCTATCTGATGTCTTGTTGGTTAATCTGGTGATTTATATGATACTGTTTTTATTGCTTCATTGTAGCTCATTAAATGCATTTTGGCATTATACTATTTGAAATGAACTGTATGCATATAATGGCTGAAGGGCTCCATATTTTGTGCAGATTATCCATTACGAATTGCCAAATGATCCAGAAACTTTTGTCCATCGTTCTGGACGCACTGGACGGGCTGGGAAAGTAGGAACTGCAATCTTGATGTTTACAAGTAGCCAGAAAAGGACAGTTAAGTCACTTGAGCGTGATGTCGGTTGCAAGTTTGGGTTTATAAGTCCTCCATCCATGGAAGAAGTGCTGGAGTCATCTGCTGAGCATGTCATTGCGGCACTGTGTGGGGTGCACCCAGAGTCGACCCAGTACTTCCTTGGAGCAGCTGAGAGATTAACAGAAGAACTAGGATCTCATGCTCTTGCTTCTGCACTAGCACATCTGAGTGGATTTTCTCAGCCACCTTCTTCACGTTCTCTTATCAGTCATGAGCAGGTAAAAAAGTGACAGAAGAAAACTACACATGCATTGTTTTCTAACTGTACGTCTATACCTACCATTGAAGTCAGCTAGTTCTGCAGAATGTAGGCGTACCTTACATCTCTTCTGCTATCAACTTGATCCAGTTTTTCTGGCTTCTGCCTTATAGATGTGAATATTCTCTGGTTGATGTTATATGCCTACTAATACCAACCACTAGTACTTAATTTTCTGTATTATGAATTTGTAACAGATCATCAAGTGACCATCTAGAAAAAGCTCCACAGTTTTTGTTATGCATTTCCTTTTTCTTGTGTTTCCATTCTTATGGATAATGCGCTCAAACATGCTTTATTTCCCTCTATCAAAATGCAGGGATGGGTGACATTGCAACTGACTAGAGATCCAGGATTTGGAAGAGGCTTCTTTTCCCCTAGATCTGTCACTGGTTTTCTATCTGATGTTTGTTCAGCTGCTGCAGATGAAGTTGGCAAAATATACCTAATAGCAGATGAGAATGTGAGTTTTTCCTTGAATATGTTGATTGGATCTAGTAGCATGCAGGCCACTACGGTTCTTTGTATAAAATCTGTCTTTGTCTGCATATCTACACTGCTTTCTGTGCGTCTCGTTTTCCTTTGGTTTCGCTTTTCCTCATTATGTTTGTAAAGCTTGGCATGATGTTCCAACCCAATTTGGATTGCAATCATGAAAGGAAAGCATATTGTGCCACAGTTAAGTTAGTAGGATACAGCTTTATTTGGTTACAGCTATGCTGCTTGGGGTTATTTGATCCTGCAAATTGGTTTGGATGTGGCATCTGCAACAATTAGTGTTACGGATACTTTGTCTACCTTTTTACCTTGAAGAGAAGGAAATTTGCGTGCATAATAATTAAACCAACATTGTAGTGTAGAATATAGTTTATACTGCTTCTTTCGTCCTGATGAATTTTCACTGTTTATCTATATGCATTGCTGATCGTATCAGGCCCAAGGAGCAGTCTTCGATTTACCTGAGGAAATTGCAAAGGACTTGCTCGCCATGGAACTTCCTGCAGGAAACACCATAACCAAAATTTCGAAGGTAATTTTGCAGCTTGTTCTTCTCAAGTTCGTTGTGGCCAATATAGGCATGTTTGGATGCAGCTTGCCAGGCAGCTGTGGCTCCAGGCAGTGATCTCCACCGCAGGCCGGCGAAATCGTGCGCCTGAGGTTGCTGCCTGAGCCAGGCAGCTTTGCCAGGTCTCCAAGAAAACAAGCCCGTGTTTGTATGCATCTAAATATAGTCTATATGTCTAGATGCATACAAACACCTATGGACCTAGAAAAGCCAAAACGACATACAATTTGGGACGGAGGGAGTATTTGTCTTGATGGTCTATCATGATGCACCTTGCTGCGTTTGTTAAAAATACTAGCAGAAATGAACTGGGATTGGAAGTCTAGTCCCACACTATTTCGATATACCTTTTCTACTGTCTATTTATCTCCAATCAAGCCAGCTTAAATTGCATTGATTTTCATAGTGCATGTTTACACTGTTTTGGATGTTATTTTTGTTTTCTGAGTTTGTGATGGCTGTTTTATTATTTCCTGCTTTCAGCTGCCTGCGTTGCAAGATGATGGTCCTCCTTCTGATAGCTATGGCCGCTTTTCAAATGACCGAGGTTCTAAGAACAGGAGGTCCAGGGGTGGCGGCAGTGCAGGCAGTGCAAGAGGACGGGGTGGTTGGGATTCAGACGGTGCGGATCGATTCGGCCGTGGTGGCCGGAGCTTCAGATCCGACAATGATAGTGGCCGGAGCTTCAGATCTGACAATGATAGTGGCCGGAGCTTTAGATCTGACAATGATAGTTGGTCAGAGGATGACTGGTCAGGTGGTGGGAGAAAATCAAACCGCTCCTCATCCTTTGGCAGCCGCTCCTCATCTTACGGTAGCCGTGGCTCACCATCATTTGGTGGCCGCTCATCATCCTTCGGCGGTAGGGACAGGTAAACTTCTCAGATCCCAAAATAATGTATAGGAAGTTGCAATTCTAGATGTTCGCAATCCAGGTACTGGTTCTTAGGCAGTTCAATTACAGTGATCTGACATTTCCTACATGAAGTAGGTGCATAATCAGGGTAGGTGCATAATCAGGGCACGCACTTATCTGAATCTCCATGCACGATGAGAAACTGATAATAGGGAACAAGTTGATCTCGTAGAACTGTTCCTGTCAGAATATGTTGGATTCTGTACCATACGCTCTTTTCTTTCTCAGAGTATATGGAACCTAATGTTCTATGATTAATGCTGACCTGTTACCGGTGAAGTACTATCCTGTTTAGCTTACTCTTGCTGCATCGCATTCTTACCTCCCTGAATCATGATCAGAAATTATTTGAACCTTTTTATCAGAAAAATAATTAATTACCACACTGCAAACTTCTAGGCTTGATGACCTTTCTGTTTCCAAAGCTAATAATCTTCCACCATTTGCAGTAACAGAAGCTTCAGCGGTGCTTGCTTCAACTGCGGCGAATCCGGTCACCGTGCATCAGACTGCCCAAACAAGTAGATTGCAGAGATGAAACATTCTTTCCTGCCGCACAGGGTCGCTCCTTTCGGGCCTGATTGGCTTTCAACAGGCAGCTGGACAATCAAACATGCCAGGCAAGAGACCTAAGCCCACTCCACCCCTGCTGATGATCAATATACGCCCGGGAGCCAGCTGACGTTTATTGCTGGCTGACACCCACCGTGCGGTGGCTACAGTTTTGTTTGGTCGTTTCGTCAGAGCAAGATTTTGGCACGCTGACTACAAAAGGAGTTCTAGTTCATGTGGCACGGGCTTTACTCTACAGGGATATGTTCTCTTTTTCATTTTTTTGTTGCTTGTTCTTGGGGATCTCAATAGAATTGTAACACCACACGAACCGTGTACAGTTGCTGCTGCTACACCATTGCGACAGGGACGCAAATCAGAATCGTTCGCGACTATTAGAACTGTGTCGACTATGTTAACAAATTGGGGCATGACTCCCCGGATGTTTCTCAGGAGATTATAACCTTTTTGTATGTTGAACTGGGTGTTTTAAACTTGTTCAGTGGTGCCAATAGGGAGTACGCCCCTAAACTTTTGCAAGTAAAGACGCGCATCACTTCTTCCTTCTCCAAAGGAATGGTGAAGTCTGCCAAAATCTCCCACGTTGTAAATTGCGTATTCCAAAGAACAATGCAAAGAACACCTTTTGCGTTATTTGACAATACATTTAGTCCGAATACAACGATGCATCGTGCACATCGGAGCAACAAGTCAACAACCAATTCCTTGTCGATCATGCCTCCTCTCCAATTCCTTGTCGATCATGCCTCCTCTGTGCATGATCGACATGATCGATGTGCAACATGACTCCTCCACAGATGAACAGAACATTGATCATGCACAGAGGCATGATCGATGTGCAACATGCCTCCTCCACAGATGAACAACATGACACCCAATGTTTTTTCGTGGACAGACGCCAAGTGCAGACGAGAGACAAAGGAGGGGGCCCGCCTGCAGCAGTTGAATGTGCTGTTGCAGTGTGGGTTGGGCCGGCGGACCCTCCAAAGCCGAGAGCGTGAGCGCCACGCCCGCCACCGTCCCACCGAGGCCTTCCCAGCCTTGTTTCCCTAACCGGCTAGCCCTCTCCCTCCCCTCCCGTCTTCCTCGGTCTCTCCGCCGCCCACCACCTCGCGCTCCCTTCCTCCCTCTTTATACGCCTCCGCGGCTCCGCCTCCCGCATCTCCCTGCCCTCCTCCCCATTCACCGCATTGTCCCCCGCGCCGTCCGGCCAGGAGACACCGGGGAGAGAGAGAGAGGCGGGAGAGATGGCGGCCGCGTCCTTCACCGCCGCCAAGTTCCTGGCGCCGGTGGCCGCGAGATCCGGCGGCGAGAGGGCGCCCCCGCTCCCCGCCGGCGCCTCGTCCTCCTCCTTCTCCAGGGCCATGCGCCGCGGCGGGGCGCACCACCCGCGCCTGCGCACCGCGCTCGCCGTCTCCTCCGACGTGCTCGCTGGGAACAAGGCCGCGCAGGCCACGCCCGCGCATCCGGTGAGGAAATCCTCCTCTATTTTGCCTTCCCTTGCTTAGCGATCCTGGGTGCTGCCAAGGTGTAAAAATCCAATCTTGCGCGGTTTCCGTAGTTTAAATATGCCGCTTGATGATTGGATCTTGGGCACCCCTTGTTAGACTGACTACGTCATAGTGCCTTATGTGGTCACAATTTGGGATGCACTAAGACTTCTCCGATCTCTGGATTCTTAGTTCCGACTTTAGAGCTGTAATCCTCACAATTTTTACCTCCCAACTTTGTAAGAGTAGTGCTTAAAAATACTATCCTGACCTCTTGAATCTCACGATGAGAGCTCTCCTCTACTTTTATGATCGAAATATCCTCTCAATCCAGCCAATTGCTTAGCTGATAAAATTAGTGATTAATAACAACTGAAATTGAAGTTTTCACCTGTTCATTTTGAATAGATCTGCCATTTAGCTCCAGTGATGCCTGCAACCTCAACTCTGAGACACATTAGAACTTGATTGATACTATTTTGCAATATCTACCTTCAAATGCTGCAACTATACCAGTGTTTAGATACAGAAAAGTTATCTTATTTAGCTTTAGGTTGATGTAAAATTGTTTGAGTTGTGGAGCGGAATACTGTTTTCTGTTCTTAATTCGAGGTGCACTGTTTTCTCCAGGCTGTGACACGTGAAGAGGCACTTGAGCTGTACGAGGACATGGTTCTTGGTCGTATGTTTGAGGACATGTGCGCGCAAATGTACTACCGTGGCAAGATGTTTGGTTTCGTCCACCTTTACAATGGCCAGGAGGCTGTTTCCACCGGCTTTATCAAGCTTCTAAACCAAGCTGACTGTGTTGTTAGCACATATCGTGATCATGTCCATGCGCTGTCCAAGGGTGTCCCACCCCGTTCTGTTATGGCTGAGCTCTTCGGCAAGGCCACCGGCTGCTGCCGTGGGCAGGGTGGCTCCATGCACATGTTCTCTGCTCCCCACAACCTCCTTGGAGGCTTTGCTTTCATCGGAGAGGGCATCCCTGTTGCCACTGGTGCTGCCTTTGCTGCCAAGTACCGCCATGAGGTGCTCAAGGAGTCAGGTCCCGATGGGCTTGATGTCACATTGGCTTTCTTTGGAGATGGTACTTGTAACAATGGGCAGTTCTTTGAGTGCCTGAACATGGCACAGCTTTGGAAGCTTCCTATCGTGTTTGTTGTGGAGAACAACCTGTGGGCAATTGGGATGTCACACATTAGGGCTACATCTGACCCAGAGATTTATAAGAAGGGGCCAGCATTTGGAATGCCTGGGGTGCACGTTGATGGTATGGATGTCCTGAAGGTCAGGGAGGTTGCTAAGGAGGCAATTGAGAGGGCAAGGAGAGGTGAAGGACCAACTCTAGTGGAGTGTGAAACTTACCGGTTCCGAGGCCACTCCCTTGCAGACCCAGATGAGCTCAGGAAGCCTGGTAAGGGTTACTTTCCTATCTCATTTTGTTTCAGCTTTGCTTTATTAGTGACATTTCTGGTGTCAACTATGCTTATTGGAGAAATGCAAAATGGCCATAAAGTTTTCCACTCATCAAATTTGCAGTAGTGTTTAAACCATATTGATCTGAATTGGAGTAATACACATAGGTTACAACAGGTATTACAGCTCATGAAAACATAATATTCCTTGTACTAGTGCTTTGATCCTGTTTAGTGGCGATCTGGCATCACAAATGAGTGGACCAAGTGATATTTTGTTAGATTTAGAACATTAAATTCCATGTCTGAAAATTTAAAAGGAGTTATTGTGTTACTTGTTCATGCAAAAAGGGGTTAGAAAATTAGGTTTTGTTTGTGATTGACCTCCCTTTTTTTGTTAGCATCATAGTCTACATGCAAGATTGGCAACGCTGACATGGCTAGTAAAATAGTTTTGGTGAAACTGGTTAGATAAAATCCTGTTTGAAAGGTATTCTGTAGTGTCAATCGAACTGGTGAAGGAAACATTCTCTCAGATTTTAGCTTCTTATCGTTATCCAGTCATCTTATCTGATGTCTACATCCTGATAGGTATAGTTAGGATGTCTTTTTGCCCACCCTCATGGGTTTGGGGGCCACTTGTCCTGGTTTTTCCTTTTCCATTTCCAAAAGCCCACTTGGACTTTTTTAGCCAAATGAGTTGACGCATTTCATTCTTTTATCTGTAATGAAGTGCAATTTTATCAATCCATTTATTTTCATTTTGCTTCCTGTATTAGTCATAAGAATCAGTGCAAAACCCAAGAAAAGTGTTTAGGTGAAATTTGATATTTTTGTGAAAGAGATGTAGGATATTTTTCGAATAAATGGTGTCCATGGCTATGCATTGGATTATTTTTGAATAATCTCAATGTAGATTTCATGTTTATAAGATTGATACCTGTCAAAATTCCTTCCCTTTTGGGGGTTTGTGATGCTTTAACTAGTTTGGGTCAAGTTGTACACTGAACTGGGTCTGGATTATTTTATGTAACGATTTGACCATGACCATTTATGTAAACTGATGTTCAGCACACTTGCACCTTGTTTCATGACTGTTATCAGTCACATCATTACAAATGTATATATGCATGTGTTGTATTTATTTCACACGTTACAGAACCATTCTTGAGTTGCTGGCTCTTCAATGTTAAGCTTTCGTTGGGTTTCTTGTGTTTTTAACAGCAGTCTGGTTTGAACAATTATTAAACTGACTCCACATTCTCTATGTGCAGATGAGAAAACCCACTATGCTGCAAGGGACCCGATTACGGCCTTGAAGAAGTATATCATCGAACAGAACCTCGCAACTGAATCTGAGCTGAAGAGCATTGAGAAAAACATCGACGATGTTGTCGAGGAGGCTGTTGAGTTTGCCGACGCAAGCCCGCACCCTCCACGGAGCCAATTGTTGGAAAATGTGTTTGCGGACCCTAAAGGTTTTGGTATTGGCCCTGATGGGAAGTATAGATGCGAGGATCCCAAGTTCACACAAGGCACCGCTCAAGTTTGAGTCTTCATGAAAGACTGATCTGCTCTCTGTACCTCTGTTCTTCAGTTCATTAGTTTTGTCGAACCCATGCCATGGCATGTCAAGATGCTGTATGCATAATGCAGTTCATTTTCTTTGATTCCTAGGCGTGTGTCCGATATTAAGGTGTAATTTATTCGAATGCTACTGATGCCCCAGTTTATGCAATGTGTGCTACTTGTTCAGGAACAGCTCACTTTTTCCGCATATATGGAAGTATGTGAAATTGTTCTATAGTGACTGCTTTTTTTTCAATTATATGGAACATAAAAAAAATTGTATGTCTTTCACATAGTTTATTTATGTTTGCCAACGACCACTGTCTTCGTGTTTCCTTGAGTCTAAATCTAAACGTCTCGGGTCGGTTATTTTGAAACGTTTTCACCAGGTGGGGGCGATGAACGCGACGGTGCCATTTTTTTTTCCGTTCACCATAATGCTATTGGATTGGGAAAAAAACGAGGTGCACACTGGGATCAAAGCAGCACGAGGGGATGATTGTCAATTTGTCATGATGCATGGAGTATATACCATCCAAATAGTCTGAACTAGAATGGATTATAAAGTAGAGAGACCATCAAAAGGGGAGATATTCTCAAAGCCGTTCTTAAGTTCTCTAAATTACTATTGGCAATCTCTCCCACCCACATTACAGAATGCACCACAACAGTGTAAGTACATTACAACACAACCGACACAGCCACAAATTACAAATACTAAGTTGCATCGAACTAGACATGTCTCAATATTCATAGAGGGCATTATCCTGGAGTCCAATAGCAACAAAGGGAAGCTCTGTAGAACAAGGTAACAGGTAGGCGCTCAAGAATTCTGCTCTACGCTGACTGAATCTTCATAGCCTTGCCATCTTCATGAAGCTGCCAGCCATATGAAATAAACCCCCAGATAGCTACCAACATAGAGATAATCTTTATCCCATCTACATTGTCATGAAAGAACAGAATGGCGAAAACTGGAGTTACGGGTAGAGCTAGTGTGCTTATCACATTTGAAAATAGGGATGACACCATGAAGATCAATATCACTCCGACAGAGGTTAGCTGCCATGATATAGCAGTCCACATAAGCGTCATGATGTAGGATACCTTTCCTGACCGGAAAGCTAGCATCTCTCCTTCCAGTGTTTTCCATTCACCACTAGCAAATAACCCAACCAGAGAAACCACTGTTGCTACCAGTGATGTATAGATCTGCATGTCCAAGACTGTGGAGAAATTTTTCCTCTTAATGATCTTGTCAAATGCAAGTTGCATCAAGGAGAGATCAGTGAATATGTGGCCGATGCTCCAAGGGTCAACAACAAGCCCAACACGTACTTTCCATGCGAAAATCCATTAGCACCCTTTGATTCTTCACGAACTCCAAGGAGTGACGACGAAAATGTGAGGATGATTATAGAGTTGAGAATTAGCGGAGTTATCTTTTGAGCATTGAGGACACATGAGAAGATAGCACTGAAGGCCAGCTGACTAGCACAAATGAGAGAGTATGTTGATGCAGGAAGGTACAAGAGGCCATATGAATACATCAAGTTGTCAGCAGCAACAATGAGCCCCAAGACAATGTATATCAGTGCAGCATGTATGATTGGAGTACTGCTGTTGGTTTGTGTAGGCAGTGGTTTGGAACGGAAAGCATAGAGGGCAATGAACAGCAGAGGAAATCCAGCAGTTTGGACAAATGACGACATCCACTTGCTGTTGCCACCTTGATCATAGTAGAACCTCCCAAGAAGTATTGCGGTTGTCTGACCAGCAATGACAAAAAAGATGTTCAGACCTGCTATCAGCCACCAAAGCCGTTGCTCGAGAAGAGAGCTCTCAGGTGCAGCTTCAATATCAGAGGAGATAGCATCCCCGGATGATCCTGCAATCAATGGTCAGAATCAGCTCCAGTATCAGGTGACGGTTGGGATTTAACACCCCCCCCCCCCCGCCCCTTTCTACATGTATTTTAAGTCAAAGGAATTTTTCATGGCATGTCTTAATTCCATCTTTTAGGAATTCTTACATCTAATTCGTGAAAGTTGTGCTCACTATGTATCTGTAGAATTTTCCATGCATGCTTGCTCATTGTTTGTAAGCTGAATTACATATAGCTAAGCTTGGTTTCTCTCCTATGCTAAAAAAACATGTGCGTCGCGAAATAAGGTTGTGAATACATATTTCCACAATAATTGTAATATGTTTTGTGCACAGATAAGTTTTTTTAGTTACCTTTGATATGCACAAGATTATGTGCATCATAAGGGTTTGTAAATATATGTGTGCCCATAAAGTTTGTGTCTGAACAGTTTAATATTTTTGCCCATATAAATATATGTGCAGTTTATTTTATTATTAAACAATTTGGCATACTATTAATAGTAATGCATCCAGTTTTCTAATTTTTTGCGAGCACCCAATTAGTGTGATGGGCTTTTTATCAAACAAAGACTCCAGAATTTGGATAATTTAACTGTGTACGTCCAAGGGATAATTTGATTGGATGTTACCAAGACCGCACAGCTGTACGCTGTCCCTAAATTTTCACGTTCTCCTAGGCACTCTGAACATGAATCGCTTCGTGTCAGGTGTCACCCGCGCAAATTCTTTCTCGCAAAACGAAGGCGGACTGACCTTTTCTCAGAAAGCTGCCGGCGGATCGAGTTGCGCTTCGCACCCGGAACACCTCCGGTTTGCTGCCGGCGCCATCGGTGGACCCGTCCGTGCTGATTGCATCGCGGCCGGTGGACATGCCGCTCGAGCGCGATCCGGAGGAGTGGATCGATCTAGGGCAGGAGCCGACGGGTGAGGAGAATGCCAGTACTCGACTACTCGTACGGGAGGGGTCGGTGGTCCTGGCACACGACTTCTCTTACAGGTGGCCCTGGTACGCCGCATCATGATTTTTCTGCTTCGGTTCGTGGGGTAAACAACTCTCACATAGTCACATCGTACACCCGGGCCTCACCAATCATGTGCTCACAGGGAGCAGTTGGGAAAAGTAAAATCTGTTGTAACTATTATTTGTTACCCCCTCCGTTTCAAAATACTTGTCGTTATTGACTTTTTTCTACAACTTTGGTCATTCGTCTTATTCAAAAAATTGTGTAAGTATAATTTGTTTTGTTTGCTATATGTTTTAATGTTGTATGTATTTTAAACTTGACTTATCGTTTTACATGTTTGCGATAATTTTTTGAATAAGACGAATGGTCAAAGTTGCAAAGAAAAGTCAACAGCGACAAGTATTTTGAAATGGAGGGAGTATATGAAATGAAAGATATATGATAAGTATATAGTGGAAACCAACCTCTCTGACTTTGTACAGATCACCCCTCCCACATCATAGGAGCTTTCAAATCACCCCTCCCACCTCTTATAAGCGCTCCCTTGGATCAACATCGTGTGGTTCAGATTGAAGTTTTTATAGTTTGCACAGAGTTTGATTTCCACCAGATATGTTGCCTATGCACAGAATTTTGGTAATAGGGACAGCTCCAACTTTGGCTTTGGCTTCTCTGCGGCCCCAGTTGTAGTTTTACCAAATAGTTTAGTTAAAATAACTCCCGCTATAATTTTATCAAATAGTTTAGTTAAAACGACTCCACCTCTAAACCTGAAGTACTAGAGCACCCGGAGCCATTTTATATGGAAGAAGTCCGAAGAAAAATGGCACTTAGGGCTCCTCCTCATTTTAGAGGAGTCGAGCCCCACCAAAGGAGGCCTAGAACTTCTGATGCTTTCCTTCTACTACAACATTCGACGTGCGATGCGGCACCCTACCATTTCAACAATCAAATACAAGGTCATATCACAGGATTTGGATGCTGCTATCTCAAGTTGAATATATTTTAGGAACTATATAATTTCACTTGAGAGACAATAGTGCCACATTTTATGCCTCCCAAGTCCCAACAAACTTCTTCAACTGATCAAATGTATAATGCTTAACTTTTCTAAAAATAACTTTGATTTTAGAAGAAAAAATGTTATGGTCTCAATTGATTTACAGAAGATAGAAATGCCACCATACATTAACCAAGAGTTAACAACAAAAAGGATCATCCCATGCATATTAACAGATGTTGAGATATAAAAGTTCAGAGCACAAGCAATCAGCTAGGAGATGTTTTCTGATCTACTAATAGTCTAATATAAATCTCTACTACTATTTGGCACCACCATGAACCAAAATAGAAGCCTGTATCAGTGCAAGGCCCTGTTTGGGGAGCTTAGCTTTTACAAAAAGCGATTCCTACAAAATCTTGGAGTGCTGGCCCAGGAAGCTACTTCCTCGAGAATCGAAGCCTACCTGTTTGGCGTCCAGCTTTTGGCCGTCAGCTTCTATCCATCATTGAGGAGGAAGGGAGAGCTTCAGGGTGTTGGCTGCCACTGTTGAGGAAGGAGAGCACCGCCAGAGCTAGGTTGCGACAGCCATCCTCCCAAGATTTCAGCGGAGAGGAGAGTCGTGGAAGCAATTATCGTGACGCCGTCGACGACCAAAACATCGGGGACCCCATCAAGGCCCGTAGCTAGATGCTTGATGGCGACGAGGAACGAGAGCACCACGAAGAGCAGTGACGGATCTAGCACCGAGGCGGCGGCCGAGGGGGGGGGGCTCGAGCCCCCCTACTGCCGAAAGCAACCAAAGATCAAGTGGTGTGGGGAAGCGCTCCTCCCGGGGTGCCCCGGACCCGGACTTGAACGTGAGGTACGCCGCAAGCAGCATCAAGCCACCGCTCGAGCGGATGCATTGACCACGTCCGCGACCGCGTCCCACCGCAGCCACACGGATCAATGTTCAGGTAGAAAGGTACCCGGAGAGCAGGAGCTCGGCCGCCGCCAGGGTCCACGTGGAGTAGACAACGACGACGAATTGCGGTCTCCGGAACCGGCCACCTCCTCGTGTTGAGGTCTGCACCTCCCGACCAGAGAGGTAGCGCCGCCTCAAGAGCAGTCATGCGACAGCGAGCACGAGGACGCCATGAACTGCGGTGTCCGCGACGTTTATGATGAGGAGGAAGGGGTGTCCCTTCCCCTGTGTCGTCTCTACCATTGCAGTGGCCGAGAGTTGGGACTTGGGACCAGGTAAATTTACATGTGCTAGGCAAACGCCCCAAACAAAGACTACTACCAACTTTCAAAAGCTTGTGTGTATGGTGAAATTTTTTATTCAGACAAAAATAGATAAAGTTTTATAAAGTTTGGATACACTAATTATGTCATCAAGAAAGAATGCTTCCATATCTTAATGGAGTTATAAAAAGTAAGGATCAAAAATTTAATCATGAAGACAGATCAATTTCTAGTTTTTTTTTATTTTCACTATTTTTAATTAGCTTTCTATCAAATATGAAATGTCAGTTTTCTCCTAAATATTAACTTGGAACGACCACTTATTCCAGTTAATTGATGAACTTGTGTGTAGTAGTTATCATAATGATGATTGAATCATGCATGCATGTACTTTTTGTCATGGTTGTGTTTATGATACCATCCCAAAATAAGGGTCCTCCTGGAGTGTATATTTAGATACTAGAAAGACTAATCTAATTAAAAAAACACTCACAGCGATAGCATTTAGAACTAATCAAAAGGCACATTGATACTAGTACCTTTTGTAGTCATTTGTCATGGCTACTATATATTGTGTCTAAAATTTTGTGAAAGGACACTAGTACCTTAGGAGGCATTATGTGACCAGTTCCTATCTTCTCCTATCTTCTAGGAAAGGAAAGTTTTATGACTACGAAATCCACATTTCACATTGGTGTTTCCTATACTTCATGCACACAAGTTAAAACTTAAAACATGTGGTTACTGTACCCAAATATGGCTTCTTCCCCCTAGCTGCATCTACTTGAATAAGACTTGCTTGGTTATTACGTTTCCTTAATTAGATTTTTTTACCCGACTATAATTGTGAAAAAGATCCTTGATGGCGAAAAAATGATCTTCGAATTTGCATTCCTGCATTTGGCCAGAGAGTTGTTTTTTTCCAATCAGTAGCCACTTACTCATGTTATCGATTGGTGAGATAATTTAATCACTTACTCACATTCTCCCACCCAGGTCACACATTCACTACGATGTACCCACCACCACGTAATTGTCACAATGCCGAATCGATCAGTGTGACGATTAATGGTATGCAACATGAGTGCAGAGGTGATGGGTGTGTGCGTGTACGTGTTGGGGTTGGAGTGTATGTGCAGTATATGCACTCTTACCCAGTGGTGGATCTAGCACCGGGCCGGGGGAGGGGGGCTTGAGCCCCTCCTACCGCCGGAAATGCTTTGAACCCCCTGAGCCCCCATGCAGATTTTGAGCAAAAGAATGAAGAAAGAGGGAGCCGGAGGTGGAAGAAGCATAAGAGAGCCCCAGGGGCTCGATCCCGGCTTCGCCACTACTCTTGCCACAGAGCACGTCAGTGATGCAGTGAATACTAATGTACACCAGGCAACATTATTGACTAACTAGCACACTGCACGGCAGTAATTGACAGCTAGGATCGGAGTCACCCGCATCTGGCCCATACACTAACACTACAGGAATAAAAAAAAAGTTGCATTAGGTTCGCGGCCTTCCTCCTCCTCCTCCACTCCTACGTACTGACCACTGTGTGCTAAAAATTGCGTGCATTGATATCACTAGAGGTTGGTTTTTCTAAATTGTCAAAAATTGTTTGCCAAACTATTGAAGGAGTGCTTTCAACGTTTTTGCCAAAAATCAAATATGTCAACCTGAATTGGCAAACTGTTGAAGTTGCTCTAACTTGTCCCCTGATTGTTGTTGCCATTTTAACATTTGTAATCTTCAATTATCTGTATACTTTTGTAAATTTGCTGATTGAAATATTTCAAAATTCTAGGATTTCTATGTGATCCCATGAATATTTCAAAATTCCCCAAAAGAAAAACATCTAGCTGTTCATTCGCCTAATGAACAGACCATAATTGTAATACTCCCTCTGTATCGAAATACTTGTCGCTGTTGACTTTTTCTTCCAACTTTGACCATTCGTCTTATTCAAAAAATGGTCAGAAGAGGGTCATGTGTCTGGTGATGCGTAGCTTGGATCAGAAGCTCTGAAACAGAGCCACAAATCTCCCCTTGGATGTGTACTCCTAATCCCGCCTTCCTTGCTTCATATCTTGCTGGAACCTGGTTGATGGCTGCATCCACGTGTACTTGTACACCAGTAGGCTGAGTCTGTTCTTCTTGTATGTGTTCTCCAGGTGTCGGTTGCTGGCGCCCTAATTCCTCCCTGTCCTCCTGAAGGTACTTGTTGGTTGTGTGAATGTCTGCAAGAGAAGCATGTAATACCTGGGAGACTGTCCATGTCTTATTGTTGAACCTCTTGTCATTCCTTGCTTTCCAGAAAAACCACAAAGTTGTGATTACCCTTTGCATTTCCTGCATAGAATTGTTAGTGGCCAGTATAATCTCCAATTGCTCCTGCACATGACCTGTGAGTTGAGGAAGTTGGTCTGTTCTCAAAGGAGGGTCTGCTGCAAACCAAACAGCTCTAGCAAAAGAACAATTGAAAAAAGATGATCATCAGTTTCCACCTGTCCACAGGTGGAGCAATGTTTATCAATGTTGTTGGAGAATCTGGCTGCTCTATCTCCTGAAGCCAGCGCCTGCCTGATCAGTCTCCAAGCAAAAGCTTTGTACCTAGGTTGGATGTTTTTGTGGTTCCAGAATCTGTTTAGTAAAATTTGTGCTTGAGGAGAGATGGCACGGCTGCCTGTATGAACTATGGGCACCTGAGCAGGAGGGTTTAGGAATTGGTAAGCAGATTTGGCTGTGCATTTACCATTAGTAGAAGGCTTCTAGCAAAGAATGTCAGGTCTGTTGTGGTGGGAAATGGAGAGGTGTTGAATTTGAGTAGCCAAAAGAGGATCAAACAAGGAGTTAATTTTATCAAAGTCCCAGATCTTAGTGTTAGGCAACCATAGATCAGATATGGTGTTGGGAAGAACAGAGCCCAGCGTAATATCCTGAAGAAGAGAGTGTATATTCTTCCAGCCTTGAACCCAAGGGCTATTCCAAATGATTGTGTTGCCTTGTGAGATTTGGTAAGTGCAGTTTTCTTTTAACAAAGGCATGATTTTTAGAATGGAGGCCCAGAATAAGGATCTTGAGGAGTGTTTGGGTGCTGTCCAGAAGGAAGTGCTGTGAAAGTATTTAGATTTGAGGACTTGAGTTAGGAAAGGGTCCTGTTGAGAAGCAATGGCAAAAGCAATTTTCATAAGAAGGCTTTTGGTAACTTTTTCCAAATTTTTGAGACCTAGCCCTCCCTGTTCTTTGGGCAGACAGATGTCCTCCCAAGCTCTGAAATGAAAAGGGTTAGCCCCATCTTCTTCTTTAACACCAGCCCACCAGAAATTTCTAATGATTGTTGTTATTTTGGTAAGGAATTGTTTGGACAACAAAACATGAGCCATGTAATAAATAGGTATAGAGGACAACACAGATTGAATATAAGTGATTCTGCTTGCATGGTTTAGAGAGTTAGCTTTGAGGACTGTCAGCTTAGCTTTGAATTTAATGTGGATGAAGTCATAAGCTTGCCGCCTATCAGAGTGATTGATGATGATGGGATGCCCCAGGTGAATGGTATTTGGTTGCAAGTCCTGAACAGGGAAGATGGATTTGATTGAGTCCCTAGTTTGCTGATCAACATGCTTACTGAAAAGGATGCTAGATTTGTTCCAGTTAGGAGTTTGGCCTGATTTGCTACAGAAGTTTTGGAGAATAGAGGCTGTGTGAACAGCCTGCTGGTGGTCAGTGTTGCCACAGATGATCAGGTCGTCAGCAAACATGAGTGAGTGAATAGAGGGGCAATCTGGCCCCAGTTTTATTCCTGACAAGTGATTGTCCTCCAGAGCCTGTTGGAGACAGATGGACAGTTCATTGATAGCTATGACAAAAAGATACGGCGACAGCGGACAGCCTTGTCATATTCCCCTCTCTGCGCGAATAGGACCGTACGGCTGCCCATTGATTAAGACCGAGAACGTGGCCGTTTCCATGCAAGTGCGGACAAGATTGATAAAATGACCATGAAACCCCTGGCGTCGGAGAGCTTGGACAATGAAACTCCATTCTATTCTATCAAAAGCTTTAGCCAAATCAAGTTTTAGCATGAAGCCTTTTTCCTTCCAAGAGGCTAGGTTGAAAGTGTGAGCTATTTCCTGTGCTATGATGATGTTAGTGGTTATATGTCTACCTTTAACAAAAGTGTGCTGAGCATGGTGGATAAGATGTGGCAGGTGGTTCTTAACTCTTTCCGCTAGAGATTTTGCACAAATTTTGTAGAAAACATTGCACAGACTAATCGGGCGATAATCTTGTGGAATGGTACATGATTGCTTTTTAGGAATTAGAACAATGTGTGTTTGATTGGTGTGATCTGGTAGGTTACCTGTGGTGTAGAAATGCGTGATGAGTTGGAGAAGATCCTGTGCTATCCACGGCCAGGCTTCTCTGTAGAAGGCTACATTGAGTCCATCTGGCCCTGGTGATGCATCTCCTCATTTGTTTGATTAGCTTGGTGATTTCCTGTAGGTTAGGTATAGAATTGGTGAAAGGGTCAGTGATGTCTACCTGGGTTGGAGTGTCGCTTGGTGAGTTCCTGACTGGGGCATTGGTAAGCTGGGAGGTGAAGAGGGTGTTGAAATAGTGAATCACCACTTGAGCTATGTCTTGGGGGGCTACCTTCTGATTGCCTTGCTGATCGACCATGAAGTTGATTCTATTTTTTCTGTGTCTTTTAAGAATTGATTGGTGGAAAAACTTGGTGTTTCTATCGGCCTTTGGTACCCATTGCTTCTTGTACCTTTGCTTGTGATATTCTGCCTATTTTTGTAACAAGTGGTGGTGCTGGAAGGTGAGGGTTTGTTCTTGACTATGGTTTCTTTGGCTTGGATGCAGAGATTGTAGGTGGGTGAGGGTCTGCTCTATGTTGGAAAGTTGCTCATGGATGGGCTTCTTTTTCTTGCTCCAAAATTTTAGTTTTTTAGCTAGAGTTGATGTACGGCTGTGAAACGGTTTGTTTTGAGTGTCTTGCCAAGTTTTGGAAGCTAGCTCCTGAAAATCGTCCTCCAAAATCCACCAGTTCTCAAATCTGAAGGGTTTTTTCCTTTGCTGATTCGAACCTTGTAAAATTGCTAAGATTGGTGCATGATCGCTGTAGAGGATGGGGAGATGGTAGATCGCAGTTCTTGGAAACAATTGACACCATGCTGCATTTGCTAAACAACGATCAAGGCGCTCATAAGTGGGATTAGTGTTAGTTCTTTTATTAGTCCAAGTATAAGCCGGCCCATTGAAACCCAAATCGAAAAGACCACATTGTTTAACCATGCAACAGAACTCATTAATACGAAACAGATTTGCATTCCTAGGACCACATTTCTCAGAAGCATTCATAAGTTCATTAAGATCACCCATACATAAGGTTGGAGTGTCCGGTGAGGCTAAAACAAAAGTCGACACATCCTGCCAGATTAAGTTGGTTTGCTTGTGATGGGGATCACCATACACACAGACTAGATCAAAGTTGCTACCAGTTACTTTATACACACATCTTGCTAGGATATAGAACTTGCTAGAGTGAACTACTTGGATATCTACATCAGCATCCCACAAAAGTCAAAGACCTCCAGAAAGCCCATCTGCTGGAACAATGTTGCAACCGTGCATAGAGAAGCGATTAATAAGATCATAAGAAGAAAGTCTAGAATTCCTGGTTTCTGAAACGAAAATTACCTTAGCATTAGTTGATCTGATCAGGCGGGCGAGATGGTTCATTATCAGACTACGGAGGCTCCCGCCCGAGCCCCTGCAGTTCCAGCTGATCAGACTCATGGGGCACCCGACGCCCTTGAGGCTGGCGCCCTAGCCTGTTCGTCATGAGGGATAGACCCGCCTGGCCTGCCTGGATGAGCTTGGCGAAGATCTTGGTGAAGATGGCCGGCTTGATCCTGAGCTGCAACTGGGGCTGGGTCGTCGGGAAGAAGATGAGCAGGGTGAGTACCCAGACCCAACTCCCCGACTGCAGAGTCTTGAGCGTCCAGAACACGCCGGCGAGAGCTGCCTTCTTGATCAGTTGGAGCAGCTGCAGCCTGTAGGTGAGCCGGCCAGGAGATGTTGCCGCCGGATAGGAGTGTAGTAGCAGCGCCAGCTTCAGGATGGATGAACTGAGGAGGCTGGTGAAGAGCCTCTGCCAAAGGACCGCCAACATCGTAGCCCCCAAGAATGCCAGCACGGTCTCCCTCGGCTTGTCGATGAGGAAGAGGAACGGGAAGCTGGCCACCATCTGGAGGAATCCGTTGAGGAAGTTGGTCGTGGCCTCCAAGGTGTACGGGAGATGGCGCATCCCACCCGCTAGGACGAGCTCGAGGTCGGCCTCGTTCGTCGCCTGCATCGCGTCCACGGGAACCTCCGCGGATGCCGTCGGCGTCGGAGGCGGAGTAGTCCCCAGGCTCAGGAGTCCAGCGCCTCCTAGATCCAGCCAGCGGGAGGTGAGGAGCTTCCATAGCTCGACTCCCCTCCTTGCCCTTGCCCTTCTCAGCGTCGGAGTAGCGGCGGAAGGCTCCATGGGGGCGTCAGGGCAGATCTGGGTCGGCAGCTCGGGAGGGACTCCCGCCAGCACCGCGCCTCGATGGCGGAGCAGAGGAGGCAGCCATTGAAAGAGCGGGCGAAGGAGAGCGGCGCGGCGGGCGCCCCAGCGGAAGAGGGGATCCATGGCGGCGGTGCTCGAAGCTCGGCGGCGGATCTGGCGGATCTTCTTGTTGTTGGTGTGGGGGACGCGGGGAGGGAGAGCTTCTCTTAGAAGCTCCTTTTGCTCTGAGTTTGGGGGGTGTTTATAGGTTTGTTCTGCTGGGCTTGGAAGCTGGAAGGTCAGGGGCGGCGCCATGGCTGACATGAATAGTGGAGGAGCTCTGGGAGCAGATGCTGTAGTGCCTAGATGCGGGTTCTGATATGTTGGGGACTGGAAGGGTTGCTGAGGTATATGTGGCTGAGGGTGGGAGATGGGGTTTAAGGCTGACCCCATCTGAAGTAGGGCTGCGTCGTGTACCTCAGAAGAATATTGCTGATGTGGAAAGCTTCTCCCTGCCATCATTGGAACCTGTACTTGCTGTTGAATGGCTTGGTAGGTTTGGAGCTGCAGTTGGAGGTTGGGCAGTACAGGTGGGGTCGCCACTGGATGTTGGATTCCCATGGTCAGCGCCGTCTGCCTCATCCTGAGTTCTTGCATCCCCATTGGTGATGAGACGGTGATATTGACTTCTTCGTCCCGCTGCCTAGTTGCCTGAGCACTGGGGCCCTGCAACCTCAAGCAGAGATCCATAGCCTCTTGGTTCTGACCTTGCTGATTTATGATTTGTGCCCCCTTGAATCTGCATTAAGTCCTCGTTAGCTTCTAAAAGTCCCCTAATCTGAGCTCCTTGATTCCTTCTTCCTGATGTCGCCCCCCCTTGTGGGGCTTGCCCAATCACCATGCCTTCTGGATTTTCATTTTGCCCAATCCTTGTTTGCTGCCGGCTTCCTTGCTGACCTGCTTCAGCTGCATTGTGCACATTCTGCTCTTGGCCTTGTTTGCTCTGTATCTCAGCTTGATTCGTGGGTGCTTGGATTTGTTCACTACCAAGATTCTCTCTGCCAAAGTGCTCTTGGAACTGCTGAAGAAGGGGGTTAGTTGTCTGAGGATCATAAGTTTCCATAGCTTCTCTGGGCACCGTTGAGATTTGATTCATCCAGGCGCCATATCTCACAAAAGGCACTGGTTTATCTTCCCCTTGCAGCCTATTTTGAATCAAAGCTTCATTTCTTTCCGGACAAAGATTGACATTGTGAAAGAATCTGGCACAATAAGTACAAATCCAGTGGATCTTCTCATAATGCACATAAACAGTCAAATGCCTTTGTGCCGTGGTTGGTATCTGAATGCGATCAACTGTTCTATCATTGACATTAACTCTGACTCTAGTAGTAATGCAGATGCAGTGTTGATCACAGAATAACATGTTTTCGTGCAATGGCGCAAGATCAGAAGGCATGCCAATTTCATTCAGTAAAGTTTCAAGAAGCTCTAAAGATCTCATAACAGGGGGAATTCCAAATAACTTAACAGACACATACAGATAATCGAACATGTAAGCAGATGGTGGTTTGGAGGAATCAACCCATTCTAGCAGTAAAGTTTCTCTATTGACACTCCAAGGTTGCCTAGACCAGACAAAGAACATGCTATCCCGATCTCTGAAGTGAGCCTTGAATTTGTTGAAGCTTACCGGGGAGACATCATAGTAGCTCTACCTCCAAGCTCTGGCCATATCAGATTTCACTGCAGCCACTGAGATGGGCTTCGGCCTCCCTTGTCCCGAATGGGCAACCTTCATGAACAGGTTGAAAGGCGTGGTTGGCGCAGAGGGCCTCGGAAGGACTGGCGGAGCCATCTGGATCTATCGAGGTGGCGCTAGCTCCATCGCTTGGAGCGATGCTGCAAGTTCTGAAGCAGAGAGATCCTCTGCCCTTCTGCGAAAAGCTGAGACAAGGGTGGTGGCGGGGATCTGAGGGGGCTGGGAAGGTCCAGCCATTTGCAGGGATGCGGTGAGCGCTTCAGCAGGGCGAGGTGGGGGCTGGGAGTGGTGGCGGAGGGGGTTGAGGTGGGGGAGGTGGCGGATCAATGGGATCATGCTCACCCGGAGCTCCCGAGGTGTTAGCCGGAGTTGCCATGACTAGCAGAGAGGATTGAAGGTGGGAGACCGAGAGAACTGCAAGAACAGAGTTACCTTGTGCTAGTAACTCCACCGACGGTGAACCATGGAGTTCGGTTGGAGACGCGTGTCATCCCTACGCATCCATGCACGGGATGGCGTGGCGGCCTTCGGTGATCGATCGGTTGTTCATCGGAGATTGTGTAGATTTTGTCGGTGGATTGGATCGAGGAGGAGCAGGAACAGGGGAGGGAGGGTGGAGAGGACGCGGCATTTCGCCTAACTCATTAACGGGTACAGCTGTTTAGACATGGGCACGGCGCCACTGAGACGAGTCCAGCTCGCAGGTCAATGCCATGCACTGGTCACCGAGAAACTTCTTCGGGCGCACCAAGTCCCAGCGAAGCCCAACCTGTTCAGCCAAGCTACTGCACGTCAACGAAGCCCATATTGCGAAGCTCCTTATTGTCGGCCCGAAGACGCTAATCTTCGGCCCAGGACGCGAAGACAACTTATCTTCGGGCTAATACGCGAAGACCCATTACCTTCGAAGTTTTTTTATATTTTTTCTTCGATTTTACGAAAATAAATAGTCGGATTCAACATTTGCAGAAATAGCCTCGATCCGCCGTTTCAAACGGCGGTTGGGTTCCTGCCGCCGTTTGACAGGGCGGTAGGAACCTACTGTTGTGGCATTTGGCGGTAAGCACCAGCCGCCGCAGCAAAAGGCGGTAGGTTTGCAACAGTGGCGGCAGGCCCGAGTTGGGTGGCGGCTGGCTGCCTGGCAGCTGCCGCCACTTGAAACGGCGGTTCCTTGCAACCTACCCCCGCTTCAAAAGGCGGTAGGTGTTTTTGGTTTTTTTCTTTTTTTCTTTTTTCTCAATACTATAAATGCGAAATAACATGAAACTGAATACGAAAATATATAATTTAATTAGAATAAACAAAAGTAGTGTACACGACTAGTGTAAAAAAACAAATCTAAATACGACCGCGCTTCGTCGGTCGTAGCGGGCCCTGGTGCTCCTTCCTCTTCGCCGCTGCCGCCGCCCTTTGTGCAACCCTCGTGTGGTGGGTGGGGTACGTGAGGGGGTCTCGTGGATGGCGATCGCGTCCTCCGACCGCCGGCTCGGGGGGCGGTGTCGCTAAGGGAGCACCTGAGCCCGACGGGATGGCCCCCCTCCGGTCGTTGCCTGTGGAGTAGCCGATCCAGACGGGACGGGCCCCCCTCCGGTCGCGGCCTCTGGAGTAGCCGATCCACACGGGACGGGCCCCCCTCCGGTCACCCGCGCCTCCGCCTCCACCAACGCTGCCGCCACCAACGCCTCGCCTGCACGTTGTGCCGAGTCGTGGAAGTCCGTCATCATCGCGCGCTGCTGCTCCTGCGTCGGCTGGGTCCCGACGGGCGGGGCTCCTGTCAACTGTGTACCACCAATCTCGTCGGTGGTGTCGCGGAACAAGTCGTCCAACTGAAACTCCAGTGGTGGTGTGTCGCCAGTGTTGTAGTCCTCTGAAGTAGGTGGCTCAAACACTGGCTGCTGAACAGGTGAAGCTCCTGCCCACAACGAAGACCCCGGTCCCCGTAGGTATCGGTGGTCTCTCTATAAAAATATAAGTCAGTCATGGACCAAAAAATATGTCGTGATCTCTCTATAAAAATATAACTAGAAAGAAAAAACATGTACCTGTGGCGTAGAAAGCACTCAGCCGCGGTAGGTACGGAGCGGACGCAGTGGGCGTGAACAGTGGACGTGTCGAGGATGAGGGCGCGAACGGTGCACGTGTCGAGGACGTGGGTGCCTGGTACGAAGCTGAGGTAGAGGCACAACTGCTGGAGGACGAGGGGTGGCGTGGAAGGAGGTACCCCTCGTCGCCGCGGAAGTTCACCGCGTGCATCAACCGCTGGCTCAGGCCCACCATCTTCTGCAGCTCTGTCCGTATCCCGTCCAACGTCATGTGGTCCATCGTCGTGCCCACGTGCTGGGCCAGCAGGTACATATCCCGAGCTATGTCGTACTGTCAAGATCGGACGGATTATTAGTACAACGAAACTTTAGCGAATGTGACTTAATTTGATTTAATGCAAAAGAACTTACTAAGATGATGTGGGTCTGATCCCGTCGGTAGGGGTACGCCGACGCTGGCACGAGGTCGAGGTGATGGTTCGGGGGGGACGTACGTCACGCGCGTCTGGGTCCTCGCCGTGTACCACTGCAGGTACGCTCTCCAAGCGTCGTCATCGTGTAACCGTGGCTTGACGACGACGTGCTCCGCGACGGCCGCCCACCCGTCTAGGTACTGCTGTAGCTTCTCCAAAAAAGGGGCCAAAGTCTTCGACCCCTTCCTCGTCCATCTACAACAAGAAACAGCCAATTGGTCAGCAAACTAACTTTCGTTACTTGTCAACAGAAACTAATGAAGTTTGCAATGAACTTAATGGTGCACGGACGGGTCGACGGTGTGTGCGACGGGCACAGGCGAAGCCTGGTAGAGGCCAAACTGCCTCATCACGCGCTCGACGTGGTACTCCTCGACGTACATGTTGTGGACGAGCGACGTCTTCGTCATCTAGAAGTCACGGTCCCGAAAGCACAGGGACGAGAGACCCTGCGGTGAACGCGCGGCGACCAAGGCGTCGGTGAATGGCTGCCAGATAACCTCGCAGTCCGTGAGGTTGTCGATCTGGCCGACGAAGTCCAGGTACGACCTCCTGGTCTGCTCCGTCAAAGAGAGCTACTAACAAGAGAATAAGTTAGCTCGACGAATTGCATTACTTTCTGATAGCTAACGAACGAAGTTAGCTCGAAGTACGAACCTGACGGTGGCACCACATTGACCCCATGGTCGGCCTGTCTGCTAGGTCGTGCCCCTCCTCCAGCGCCTGGTACGGCGATCGGTGGACCGATGACCGATCGACGGGAAGCCGCTCGTAGCTCCACAGGTGCAGCAAAAGCGGGCATCCGAGGAGGATCGACTGGGTGCCCGTCTTGGTGCACCCGACGCACAGACCCCTGTACGTCGCGGCCAAAACTGCAGCGCCCCAGTTGATCTGGGGCATCTCCTCCACGGTGGCATCGGCGATCCTCCGCGCGTGGGGGATCGGGAACCTCGACACCGCGTCCCCCCTGGGACCCACAGAACATCACGTAGCCGAACATCCACAACAGGTACACCTTCAAGTGTCTATTGCTTGTCGGCTCGTCGGCATCGTCTCTCATGTACGAGGCCTGCAAAAATTCAAAACTCAGTCACAGGTCTGCAAAAATTCAAAATTCAAAAACGATACTATGAAAACACGATAGATAGAGGTACGTACGCTGTACTTGCGCAACCAAGCGCTCGTGGGGCCGTGGGAGTTGGTGAAGTCAGGCACCTCTGGTGCGTCGGGACGGCGCACCACTCCGGCGAACCTCGCGAGGATATCGTCGCGCCACGCGTTGGGGGGTCAACAGCCCCCATGGGCTCCCCTGAGCACGGTAGCCCGAAGAGGAGGGCCACATCCTCCAAAGTCACCGCCATCTCCCCCAGGGGAAATGGAAGTTGTGCGTCTCGGGGCGCCACCGGTCCAGGAGCGCGCGGACCAGCTGGTAGTCGAACCCAAAGCGCGATCTGCGCTCCGCCGGGCGCAAAGCGGCCCGCATGAGGTCCCCCTCAACCAAACGCGCTAGGGGAAGAAGCCCTGTTGCGCGTAGCCTGCACCACAAAACGAAAATAAATATTAATTACGAAATTAAATGAGGAAATACAAAGAAACCAAGGTATCGTATTACATACTTCGGACACCAGCCGGGGTGAAGCGGCATGTAGTGCCCCGAGCCTCTAAAACGCACGGTGCCTAGCTCTGCCCCGCAGATCGCGGAGTGGTAGGACCGGTGCGCCCTGTCTGTGGTCTCGTCGAAGAGCTCGGGCAGCACGTACGGCAGCGGCTCCCGAGGAGGACGAACAGCACCAACAGGCGGCTGCGGAAAAGGCGGCGCCTGCTGCTGAGCCATAGCTGCAAAAAAAATGAAATATAAAGTCACACATAATTTCTAAGCATTTCCAAAGCATTTCTACAAATTTCTAAAGCATTTCTAGGAATTTCCAAAGCATTTCTACAATTACTAAAGTATTTCTCAATTTCCAAAGTATTTCTACGATTTCTAAAGTATTTCCAGAAATTTCCAAAGTATTTCTACAATTTCTAAAGTATTTCTAGGAATTTCCAAAGTATTTCTAGGATTTCTAAACTATTTCTAGGATTTTTCTAAACTATTTCTAGGATTTCTAAAGTATTGCTAAGATTTTTCTAAACTATTTCTAGAATTTCTAAACTATTTCTAGCATATTTAAACTAACTATATGAGGAAATTATTGGAGACATACCTGATGGACACTAAAAAAGGCCACGGAGGAGGAAAGAAGAGGAGGCAAGGGGGCGGGGCAGCCGCCCGGCGGCAGGGCTGCGGCCCTTATATAGGCGCGGTCCTGCCGTCGTGTGAAATGGCGGTAGGTCCGCAACGGTCGGTCAACCGCCAGTTCAAACGGCGGTTGGACGCCTGCCGCCCTTGGCCTTGGCGGTAGGTGCCTGTCGAGCGGGCCACGTGGGGGAGCTTCCAACCGCCGTTTGAAATGGCGGTTGGCTGGCACTTAGCGTCGATTCCTGCGGCGGTAGGTCCCTACCGCCTCTTCAGACGGCGGTAGGAAACGGCGGTTCGAGGCTATTCCTGCTAATGTTGAACCCGACTATTTATTTTTGTAAAATCGAAGGAAAAAATATAAAAAAAATTTCACGTAGTGGGGAAAGCAGAGAATGATTAGTTTCTTTCCTCCCAGACATACATATATGCCACTTCGCTCTTGGGCCACGACCCATTCGCCTTCCTCCTCCTGGGCCTAGATCGACGCCACCATGTTGGGTCCATTTGCATCTACTGGCAACTGATTGCTCTCCTGGAACCCACCAGGCCACCAGTCAGTTAGTCAGTCCATCCAGTGCTGACATATATGTTTCTTACAGGGGAGAGTTTTCCCCTCTGGTAAAGCAAGCAAGCATCAGAGTTCGTTTCCCCTTTACGGTAAAGGTAGTTATCGCTCCGGCAGCGCGCTTGTTCCGGCAGCTCGTCCTCTCGATCTGCTCCACACAAACCGTGCAAAAAGCTCGGGGATAGCCTGGTGAATGGCGTCGCGCGCGGCGTACGACACGACACAACTGGAGGGAGTCTGGTCACAAGGGAAAACCCTAGCTATCCGCCTATCCCATGGAATGGAGGCAGCCAGGGTCCGGTACAATTCAACAGGGTAGTTGATGGTTGGTCCGGAATGGAGGACCGGTGATGCGCGACGCGACGATGGATGGATATTGGATCGTATACATACGCGTGCGGCCGGCGCGTTGCTCCGTTGCGCGCCCGTGTTTGACGGGGTCGCGGTTTCGCAGCAGAAAAAGTTTGGTGGATGGGGTGGGTGGCGATACCCAACTCCTCCTCCTGTGTGATCCGTCAGACCCCGAGAGACCGCTATTGTTCCGTCGTCGATCCGGTCAAGAACAACAATCATCTCACCGATTTGGCATCCGTCAAGCGATAGATGGATAAAACTTGACCCGGAGGATCCATCCCGGCGGGTCCTTTCCTTCTTCTCGCGCTCGTCGTCGTCACCCGAATGCGTCTGTGCAGTGCAGTTAAGACGAAGGAACAGGGAGGATGGGTTGGACACGGCGCGCATCAGCAGCAGCAGCAGCAGCAGGCGATCGAAAATGATAGCCGCGCGCCGTGGCCCGTGACCGCGGGGCACGCACGCACGCAGGTGGCGCCGTCCCCGTCGTACCCGCCCGCCGGCCGGCAACCACTCCCCCGCCCGTGCAGTGCCAAGGCCCAGCGCATCTCCTCGTCACGGACGGTTCGCGCCGCCGGCCCATGCGCAACTGTGCGAGGCCGTCGTCCACGCAAAATTGCGTGCCAGAATCTGACCGGTTTTTTTCGTAAGTAATGATCCATCGTGTCACTGTTCTGTTCTGTTCTGTTTGGTCTTGTAGACGCATCATCACGGCCACTGATGTCAAAGGCCCCAAGGCAAAAATTTCCGGAAACGTGACGGATCTATCAACTACAGTAGTACCGTGTTGGTGTGAATCTACAATTTGTGGATATGCATATACTCCTACATATCAACAACACACGTCTGCGTGGTACAGTACAGGTAGGCGAAGACGAAGAGTACGTGAGAAGAAAGCTAGAGCAATTAGCTGCTCTAAGGTAATTAGGAGACTCACTCCAGCATCAGCGTTTGTAGCGTTGACCTGGATCTGCAGCAGCACTAAGGTAATTAGCTGCCGTTGTGTGCAAGACAGCATGTGGGATGGAATTTCTGGGGAACACGTACTTGACGTTACTCGCGCACACGCACGCAGCCACCCGTCCGTCTAGTAGACCACACCAATAGTTTAAGTACTCTTTGCTGATTGAGATTAGAGTAATCAGGCTGGGTTACCAGTAAGTACCACACGCACGTACGTTTGATTCTGATGTTTTTGATTATTCAGGGTTTCCTGGAATGTGCAGATTCTAACTAACGGGCCTTGCTTCGTAAAAAAAAACTGTTTTGATTGTATCGCCAGTCATGTCATGATCATGGTTGAATGCCAGTTTCTTGGACGCGTGGAAGAACACGGCGACTTGGTCAAATTCAAGGTATGCTACCTCAATAATGCCTCAATCCATCGTAGGTGCTCACAATCGCAGTGGTACTACTCCCTATTTTTGTAGGAGTACGTGTAAATGTGAATGTGCATGCATCTGTTTTTTAAAAAAAACAGAAAATAAGTTTGATATTTGAAAATCGCTAATACATATAAGTACTAATGTTTTTTTTTGAAAGTAAATAAGTACTAATGTTAATATGCATGTCCATCCATGCTAGTAGACAGTAGGCTCTAGCAGCGGTAACTCTATCTGGCCTACTATACGCAACGTGTTGGAGTGTTGCGGTAAGATTAGTACGACATGAGCAACGTCGTAATGCCATGGCGAAACCGGTGACACGTCCATTCAGGCAGCAAGAGCAGCCGCCAATGCAGCCATTTGACTCCCCCATCATAGGCTAATCATTAATTCGATCAGCAGCACATCCACAACAATTCTATACACACGGCGGCTGCTCATCCGTTTGCATATAGGCCAAGAAGGGAAGGAGAGAAAAATGTCCAAATGCATGGCTGCTGCTGAGACAAGACGCCAACGCCATATGCACTGCACATTTCCATGCACGATCGCCATCCACGCAAGCTAGCGATCATCTCCAGCACAAGCTCTCAATTTACTGCGGCCGCTTGCAGTCGAAGAAACCCAGAACCCTCCACGCGTCGTCGTGGGTCGTGCGTGCTCTGAATCGGACGCAAACCCAGCCAGAGCCAGCGAAGCGTGCGCCTTGGGAATCCGCCGCAACGGCCGCCGTGGTGAATGAATAGTTTAACCCCGCCCGAGAGGCCGAGACCTGTTTTCCTTTCCTCGGTTAACCCAAGCGGCCAAGCGAGAGGTAGTAGTAGCTACTCCGCCGCACACCGCCTCTGTCTGAAGCTTCCCGCCCAAGAACAAGCAGAGAGCACCACGACCACCCCCCGTGCGTCCGGTTGGGCATCCGATTTGTCAAAGCCATATTCCATTTGGTCCCTGCCGCATATGACTAGGAAGTCTCTCGTCTTGCTGCTCCCAGTCGGTAATACTTTTCTCTCACACAAGATCAACATCAACCACCAACCGTGTTAGCCAGTCAACAATATTTTTTTCACACGGCAAAGCATCAGCTACAGCCACAGGCCACGAGTCACGAGCCAACCCAACAGGCTCGGCGCTAGCAACAAATATGATGCCTCTAATATACTTTAAAAAAATACTCCTAAGAAGTCATACGGTTTCTCCTAAAATAATTCTAAATTTTTATTTTGGAAAAAAAAACTAATTCCATCCTTTTAAACACACAAAGATGGTACAAACAAAACGAATACTCCTACTACTACATTCCAATTTCCAAGCGGAAGCTAGCCTAACCATAGAAAAAAAATCATGTAGTAAGTCTATACCGTATTATTATGCTATATAAAGCCGACGGCATGTGTTTGACAACCATAGAATATGATCTGTGCAGTAAACAAAAAAAAGGGTCATTTTCGGAGTGTCAGAGGCTCAGGCTATCAGCCACGCATGCGGAATCCGCAAGAGGACAGTGGCCGGAACCCGCAGGCAGGAGGAGTGCATGTCATCAACTCATCATGTGAGAGAGGGGGTCAAACCCTGTCCCGTCCAACGGTTCTTTCAGACTCCGTACGGTTCCCACGCTCACAATGATCAAAAGATTTGCTGTATGAAAAAAAAAAGATCAAAAGATAATACTATTACTGTTTAGGGCTAGAAAAGTCATACCCATACTGTCAGTCGTGGTTGGTGGACCCACCCGGACGTGGTACTTCCGCGTGGTGTTTATACTCCCCCATGTCTAGTCTTGCAACGAGTTTCACGCACCTCTCTCTTCACACTTCTTTTGTGCTAAACTGCTAACCTAATAATCTATGTTAATTCCTCAGCCAGAACACACCGTTCTTATTGACTGCTTTGATTTAACTTGACTGCGTAATGAAATTCAATATGAAATGTCCACTTTCCTACTCCCTTTGTCCCAGATTACTATTCAATTTGATTCTTTCATATACATAGTTTTTATATGCACCTAGATATATATTATATCTAGATACATACTCCCTCCATACTGGTATTAGATGATGTTTAGGACAGCGACACGGTTTCCAAAGTACAACTTTGACTTATCTTTTTCTATAAAAATATTTATTGGGAAGTTATATATGTATATTATTATGAAAATATTTTTCAAGACAAATCTATTGATATAGTTTTCACATTTTCAAACTCAACGACTTAAAAGTTATTCATGATTTATATTCCCAATGTTTGACCCAAATCTTGTCCAAAACATCATCTAATTGCAATACGGAGGGAGTAATAAAAGTGGTGTGATGTATTTAAAAGAGTCAAAATGAATTGTAGTTTGAGACGGAGAGAAATCTATCTTAATACATTTGTCACGTGACGACGCTTAGGATAGGCTTCTCATTAATCGTTAACCATACAAAATCACAGGCACTCATGTTTGTCAAAAAAAGGTGTTGTTTTACTCAATCTTGAAAATTACAAAATTATGTAATATATGTAGTTATTTTCATAATTCCTAAAATAATTTTTGCCGCACGTGTACAACCACGATTATCTTTTTCTTTGTGAGTAACAATTATTTCTGTAAGCATAAGACAAGACAAATATAGAAAACACAAACCGCAAGATACAAAAGAGAGAGCGTCACTTTCTGATCAATCAAAAACCGCATGATTGTTCATGCAAAACTTAATTTCCAATTCATCTCAAAACCGCCTAAACCCCCTCTTAAAAAATTACCGAAAAGACCATTTTTTTGCAAGCAAAACGTCCAAGGAAACCATAAAGCCGCCCACCCTCCCCCCTCCCACTCCAACCATCTCCCCTTCCCCTCCGTCTTCTCCCTACGCAGCGACCAGCGAGCGCAGCCAAAACGCCTCGTCTCCTCGCCGCCGCGCCACCCCCCCCCCCCCCCCCCCTATTAATTCTCCTCCCCCACGCCCCCTGCTCCGCACATCGCATCGCAAGCCGCCAAGCCCCTCAGGCCTCCTCCTGCACGAGCAACCGTAGCATCTTCTTGCGGCGCGCGCTTCGTTTCCTCAAGTTCTTGCGCCGAAGCAGAGCCAAGCCAGGCGGCGGGGGGAGAGAAGCAGCCGAGGAAGAGAGAAGAGCCGGCGTGTCAGTGCCGCGGCCAGCCATGTCCCTGCGCGTGGCGTCGGTGCCGGCGGGGAGGGAGGCGGGCGTGGCGCCGTGGCCGTACCTGGAGTACATGGCGCGGTGGGAGCGGCAGGTGGAGCGGCGGCAGCTCTTCCTCCGGAGCTACCACTTCTCCCGCGACGCCGACGTCCCGCGCTCGCCGCGCGCGCGCGCCAGGCGCGTCGTCTGGGTGGGGCTGAGGCGCCTGCGCCGCGCCGCGGCCACGGGGCTCCGCCGCCTCCGCGCGCGCCTCCGCCTCTGCTTCGGCTGGGCCACGCGCCGCCGGACGCGCCGCTCCAGCAACTTCCGCTACGGCCGCCTCTCCGGCGCCGGCAAGGGCCGGACGGCGGCCGCGTCCGTGTGCTTCTGGTAGTGCGCGTCCGCAGAGAGCACAGCAGAGGCAGACCGGGAATCGGAGGTAGAAGCATTCTTTGCTTCGCTAGGTTGGCGTGTGAAACGAGAGAAGAAGCTTACTTAGACAAGAATTTTAACTTCTATTCGATGGAGTGCTCGCTGTTAATTAGCAGTAGTGCCTAATTAGTAGAGATGATGATAAAGAGTGTTAATTAAGGGTGTTCATGTTTTTTTGTTCTTTTTTTCCCTTTCATTTTTCATCGCCACTCGATCGCTCCTTGTCCAAAATATATTCTCCTGTCTATCTTCTCTTCCTCCATCAATGAATTGTGTATTTTGCTCAAATAAGTTTCTCTGCATGTGTTCTTCTGTCTCTTCATTCCTTCTGCTCATTTCTTACATTTGTGCATAGTAAAAAATTCAGAGCAAAAAAAGAGCATGCCATGTGGATGGCACCAAGAGCAAAATCACACCCCATTTTACACATTCATAAGATATGAAATCCTCGAAACCACCACTAGAAGGTTAGATTCTCCATTCAATCATGCAGGCAGGATGAGAGGAGAATAATGTCCTCTTTGCAAGGACCAAGAAAAGCAGGTCGTTTCAGTTTTTGATTTGAAGCAGGTGTGGTGTGGTGACTGCTGAGGCGAGCCACGCTTCGTGTCCACAGCTTTATTTCAAGCCTGTGTCGCGGTCAAAAGACAGCGGCCAGCAGTAGTCAGGCTGAGCTGAGCTGAGCAAACAAGAGGATTTGCATTGCCGATGGCCAGCGCGGCTGCTTTCTCACCACTCCAAACTTTCCCTCTGCCCCTTTCCATGGTTCCCTTTGCTTTCTCATGTCAGCTTCTCCCTTGCCAGAACAAAACAAAGTGGAATTTCGTGACAGATTTGGGAACCCATCTCTGGTCTCCAACGTGCTGCCCAAAAGCATTGGGCTTGAATCAGCTGGCTCCCTGCATCATTGTCCGACCATCGATCTGATAAACAAAACCGACAGTCCACACAAACATCTCTCATGGCGATGAGTTAACAGTTTTTGCTTTGCAGCCTCTTTTGTCAACTGAGAAATGAAGAGGAACCAGGACATCTTGTCTGCTGCCGTCCGATCCCCTCTGCATTTGCATATACAGGGATCAGGCGACTTTCATTCGTCGGTATGATGGGTATCTTCAGTACATGTCTGAAGATTTCTCCTTGGCCATCTTGAAGCTGCGTTTATGGCGGCATCCGGTGGTACTGAACTTTTGTACCGGAAATGGAGTAACGCGAGAACTAATGGGGGAGAGCAATTGGTGGCATATATATATGCATAATGCATGAGCCCCCCCGCAACCACCAATATCACAGTACAGATCCTTCAATCTTGTGCCTTAATCTAATTTAACCGCCCGCATCTAGTGTGCTAGTAGTGCTCATTAGCATGCTCCTCATTACTGCCACCAGCGTCAGTGGGCTTCAGTTTCACTCTCAAGATCACAACTAATTCTTTAGATAACCATGATTGCCTAGCTGGTCCATACCTCGGATTAAAGAACAGATGCAGGACTGATCAAAGATGGATTTCCTTTGGGCAATATAAAATCCGTAGCCGTCACTGCATCGTTAGCATAGCAAGCGTCCCATCCATGTTGCTATATGACTGATAAAGATGTGCATCAAGCTATTCAAGCACTGGTCTGTACACTGACTTATGTGCTTGTGCAAGCCATGAGAGGAGCTTGACTGGTTGAGCATGGCTGATGCTGCTGCTGCATGGGGGCACGATCGGCTTGCGTCGTTTCCCAATCAGTCTGATCTGCTTAATCTGATGCTATTATGAGTGACACGATGGCTTGCATTGCATTGATCCTGGAATGAGGTACCGGGGCTCCACAAGGAACCCGACGTTGACACTTGGCATCTCTCCTTTTGCTGTGCGTCGTCAATGGTTGATAAAATAGCCAATTGCTGATGCATTTTTTATGATTAGGATTGGGACGGCAGGTGCCGCACCGTTATGTGTGTGTTTTTCAAACGGTGAGTGAGGGGGAAAAGGCCAGTGACGGCTGATCTTGTTCTCTGGCTGGGGTCCAGAGTCTAGAAACTGGTTTGGTAAAGCAAACTGGTCAGGTTTGGAGAGCCGAACGGAGACGAAATTCAAATCCGAAAGCCGAGCTGTGAAACGAAAAGGCGGCCGGTTTGAAATGATGAGTAGCTGCTTACTGAGTGCCTCAGTTTTTGTGAGAGGAAATTTGGAAGGTCTGCTTGATTGCGGCTTACTTTTGGGTGAACTACTGCTTTACGATATATGTAACTAAAGTTGCTGGTGGTGGAACACAGGATGCATGAGACAAGCACAAAGTGCTGCAGGAACTCCCTTTCTTCCATTTGTGCAGAACGCATCCAAGTTTAAGGAGTGACAAAGAGTAAAGGCAGATGTTTCGTGCAGCTGGTGTGAAGACCACTAGACCAGGATATCTTCAGAGTAAAGTCGTCAAGCAAAGAAGAAGAATTACTGCAGCAAACCATCAGCATTAGCTTCTACGTACACACTGGCCAAGCTGACGCACGGCGTTTACGGCTGCTGTTCATCGATCATCTCATCTGCATATATGTTGATTAACCTGATGAAGGCTTCTTCACGCAGCATGGGAAAGACTAGGATGTGGGGCTAGCTGGAACTCTGAAATCCATCCAAGGTAGTGGCCCACCTGTCGGTCAGTATTTAGCGGTTGCTGGTACAGAGGTCACCAGAGTAAAGAAAGCGCGTAGGCAATCAAGCATTCAAGCTCGCCAGCTCTCCGACGAGTCGGCCGTTTCGTCGTGCCCGCGGGCGGGGTTTGGGTTGCCGGGCACATGACATGGCTCGCACGCATTCACTGCCGCTGCAGTTTCCAGCAAGCAGATGATCCCAAGAGCTCTGGTGCTGCCTGCGTGCCTTGCATTTACGTGTGGATTTCAGGGACCAGATTGCATTTACCCGGGTGCAGTCGAGACTCAAACACTGCCCAGCACGCTGCGAGCCCAACCCCAGTGATAGGATAGCTGCTCTGCCCTGACTGGACCGCCGGTGGTCGCCTGGTCGTCGGACTCGGACGGACGACCTCAGCCTCACTCGTTCAGCTGCAGGATTCGGCCGCCGCAAGCCGGCAGGACACAGCCGCCGCCGTGGTGGTGGACCAGTGAACTGGAAACGGGACCCTCCCTCTTTTTTCCTGGTGATGGTAAAGCCCACGCGCTCTCTCTCTCGCTGTAGCTCGTTATTGGACCGTATCATGTGAAGTGGGCTTGCTAGGTGATGATGCTAGCCCACAGACGAAAATCCCATCGCACACACATCTGGGCCGGGCGCTGAACGGCTGCCGCCCACTCCGAAGGCCGGCCATGCAGCCCGCCAAACGCCCCCGGTTGCACCGTGCAGAGACTGACAAATTTCCCTGGGTCAAGGGACTCAAGCCTCTTCCTCGACCTCGAACTCCTCATAGGCGTACCCATACTGTCGGTACTGCTCGAGAATGGCAGTCTCCTCGTCATACAGTTCCTTGATCCCCTCTGCGATCTCGGCAAAGGCTTCCCGAAACTCCTGCTCCACCTGGGACTCAGCGGGACACAGCAGGAGATGGTCGGAGATACCGCGGGGATACGTCGGGGGAACCAGGACGCTCTTCTCCAGCTCTTCGATGTACTCCACGGTCACAGGCACCACCTTCATCATCTTCTTCTTCTTCACGACGTCAAGCCCCGCAAAAGCAGGCGGCTCGGGGGCCGGGGCCTCCGTCGCCATGGCCGCTTTCGCCATCCCTCTCTCTCGAACCCTAAGAAGGTCGCGGCGGCTGTGTGGTTGGTGTTAGGGAGGGGCGGAGGAGGGCGTTCCCCCGAATATATTGCCACACAATGACGCAATGCAACCCGTCTGCATCCGCATCTGCCTGCTCTCAGGCCGATTTCGGATGCGGATCCGTCTTTGGTGATGAGGAGAGATGCATCTGTCTCTCTGTTTTACGGGGTTGTGAAGCTTATATTAATTGTGATTTAAATCCTGAAGTTGCTGGCAAAGCAAACATATTCTACGAGACTACGAGCGTCTTCTCATCTTCTGGATCATTAAACACGTACGTACCTGAATCTGAATCTCTGGACGAACCCTGATTTTCACGCCATTCACTGTTCAGCAACACTTCTTTGACACAACACCTTTGATTTACCCGTATGTGACATGAGATACTACCTTGGCCTATATATCCCCTACACTCTGTACCTGTACGCTATGCCCTACTATACTTTCGTTCTTATTTGCATGTGCATATACATGTACATCATCAGTCACAAGCTGACTACCTGCTAGCCATGAAGGCCTAGTTAACCAGCGAGCTACTACTTTTAGCGAGGCGTGTCATGCTAAACCCTACCCCTCACCTGCTGTGCTGCGACTCCGACTCTGACTCCGCCGGCCGGGACGACGAAGAGGCGAACTGCACGACACCGTCCTCCGTGTCCTCCTCCCCCGCCTGCCGCCTGCACGTCGGGTCGCTCAGCGGGTTGTACCGCTGCACGATCAGCACGGACGCCGTCGTCGAGAACTCCGTCGTCGCCAGGTAGCTCCCCACGGGGCCCAGCTCCGGGCAGTCGCTCTTCTCCACCAGCGGCGTCGTCGTCGGCGCCGACCGCCCCGCCACGACCAGGTTCTTTCCTCTCCCGAGCGTCTTGATGGCGGACGCCACGTCCTGCTGTTCCGACGCCGTCACCTCCTCGTACTTGACCGACCCGTCCCCGGAGCTTAGCCCCCGGGTGACGTATCTTTGCAGGGCTTCCTCGTCCTTGGCGGCGCCACCGTCGTCGGCGTTGGGTTTGGCGGCGGCGGATGGGAAGCGAACGACGGTGAGCTCGATGCCGGGGTGCTCGCCCATGCGGGCGGCGTAGGCGAGCGCCTCGCGGTCGTCGGGCCCGCCGAAGAAGAGGACGAGGACGGCGTAGGAGACGTCGGGCGCCGGCACCTGCGCCGCGCCGCCGAGGACGCGGTCCACGAGGACGGCGACCGAGCAGGGCGCGCTCCGGAGCACGCGCACGTTCACCTGGTGGAACGCGCGGTCCACGGGCTCCATGGTGCCGTCGTGGGAGAGCATCTTGTGGAACGGCAGCACCAGGAGCGCGGCGCGCTTGTTCACCGCGGACGCCACGATGTCCTCGTGGATGGTGTTCAGGTCGGAGATGGCCGTCATCGGCCGCACCGTCACGGCGCTCAGGCGCTGGAACGCCTCGAACGCCACCACCACCTCTCCTCCGCCGCCGCTGCGCCGGCTCGCGAAGGGCAGCCCGTTCCGGCGCGCGCGCTGCACCATGGAGATGGCCGACGACCGCTCCGAGAGCTCCACGAGGTGCATAGCGTACATGGTCAACTTGCTCCGCCTCGTGCCGCGGGAGGCCTCAACAAGGTTGATGAGCGTCGGGATGCCGCGGCTGGCGTGGAAGCACGCCAGCACCCGCAGCTCGCTGTCGGCGTCGCAGCGCTCCACGGCCCGGTGCTTGTACGGAGCGGCCCGGCGCGCCGGCTTGTACACGGCGGTGACCGCCGGCGTGGTCATGAAGGTGGTGATGAGCGCCATGAGCACGAGGATGGCGAACGCCTCCTCGTTGAGCACCCTGCGGTCGCGGCCGATGTTGAGCACGATGAGCTCCACGAGCCCCTTGGTGTTCATCAGAATCCCGAGCGCGAGCGCCTCGCGCGGGGGCACGCGCATGAGCAGCGAAGCCGCAACCGTGCCGCCGATCTTGCCGGCGCAGGCCGTCGTGATCACGAGCGCGAGGAAGCCCCACGACGTGGCACCCGAGATGGTGGCCACGTTGGTCTTGAGCCCGCTCGACACGAAGTACAGGGGCAGGAACAGCGACGACACCAGGTCCTCCATCTTCTCGGTGAGCGCGCCGGCGTAGGCTCCTTCCTTGGGGATCACGACGCCGATGACGAACGCGCCGAACAGGGCGTGGATGCCGATAGCGTCCGTGACGAAGCCCGCGGCGAGGACGATGGCCACGGTCGAGCAGACGAACGACTCCTTGATGGGCTCACCGGCCGGGGACCGGCGCGCCATGTAGACGAGCACCGGCCGCACGAGGAAGATGGCGGCGAGGACGAAGCCGATCCCGCAGAGGAGGACGTAGATGGACACGAACGGCGACCCGGAGCCGGAGAGCGCGATGGCCAGGGCGAGCAGTATCCACGCGGTGATGTCGTTGACGGCAGCCGCGGACATGGCCATGCGGCCGAGGTCGGTGGTGAGGAGCTTGAGCTCGGCGAGGATGCGGGCGAGCACCGGGAACGCGGTGATGGAGAGCGCGACGCCCATGAAGACGATGAGCGGACTGCGCGGCGCGCCGGGATCGATGGCGGCGCGAAGCGCGAGGGAGGAGCCAACGCCGAACGCGAAGGGGAGGGAGATGCCCGCGACGGCGATGGCGAACGCCCTGCGGCCCGTGCGGCGGAGCGAGGCCGGGTCAAGCTCGAGGCCGACGAGGAAGAGGAAGAAGAGCAGGCCGATGTTGGCGAGCGTGTCGAGCACCGTCAGGCTCTCCGGCGGGAACACGTGGTTGAGGAAGACCTTGCTCCGGCCAAGCGCCGACGGGCCGAGGAGGATGCCACCCTGCATTATGAGTTTATGACCATCGATCCATTATTTGCAGCCGTGAGCACAGTGTTGTTTTCTCCCGCACTTCAAATTGAGCAGTATTAGAGCAACATTTCGATTTGCATGCATGGATTACAAATTCTCACTTTCGCGGTTAAAACTTTTGCAAAATAATGCAACATTTAGATTGGAAGAACTAGAGGCTGAATGTGAAATCTGGTGTTAGTTTAGTTCGTCATGTAACAATGACGTTACCGAACAACTGTACTATTGCATTTTTTCAATTTTGCCTTGTGTATTGTTACTAGAAACTAAACAATGGGTTGGTTATCAGAAGTCGAATTTGTGAAATGACATGGACGTGGGAAAAAAACTGTACTTGTAAAAAAGGGACAACAAAAATAGCTTGTGGAATAACCGGTGCAGGTGCTTACGGATATGACAGTTTGAATTTTTTTTTGCAATAATCGAGTGCAGTGAGGAGAAGAATTATCGAAGTTACAATGACCAAGGACAAAATCAAACTGTCTAGATTGTCGTGGGCTTAACTTAAAGGGAAATTGGTCTCCAGCGCATCATCAAAGGATGGTTTGGTGTGAGACACACTCTATATTTTGATTTTGTGGGCTGCACACTCTTCATGTGTATCTTTGTCTCCAACACACCACAACACATAAAAAGACTATTTTACCCTCCTAAGTTGGGCCCACCCGTCAGCTCTCTCCCTCTCCTCATGTCTGGACCTGCCCCGAGGCCGAAGACCTGTCTGTGCGGCGACGCTGGCGAGCCCACCAGAACCCCAGCTCTCGCCTTGCCACTCTCGCTTTCATCTCCAAATCTCTCCCCAGCGCACCACCCGATCCGCGCGAGGCGATGGCTGACGGCAAGGCAGCTCTGGCCAGCGCACTCACCGCGCCGCCCCCGGTCGTCCGGTCGCCGCCGCGCTTCCTGCTTCCCTGCGCGAGCAGTGCCGCTGGCCTTCGGTTGCTGGCTCTGCCATCCCCGCCGAGCTGCAGTCCGGATCTCCTTCTTGGCGGCGGGATCCCGGCAAAATTCGACGGCTGGCCGGCGGCGGAGCCATCGCTCGTGTAGGATCTGTGGAAGCAGTGGGTAGCGAAGCTCCGACCACTGCACGAGCCCCAACCCTATAAGGCGGCGTCGGGAAGCCCGCGGTGCCAACTTCCGCACGGGTGACCTCGACCCCAGGGGCGGCGCCAGCGAGCCCGCGGCTCAGCCTCCGCGTGGGAGAGCTCGTGCTCGACTCCGGGAGGCACCGCCGGCGAGCCCGCGACCCCAGCCCCCCTGATCTACGTCCACGCGGGCCGGGGGAGCTCGAGCCTGGGAGACGCCGCCGGCGAACCCACGGCCTCAGCCTCTGTGTGGGAGACCTTGACCCCGAATGCGGCGCCGGCGTGCTCACGACTTCGTGGTCGGGAGCAAACCCCGTGGGCAGCGACGGCGTGCCCGCGGCATTGGCCTCCCTCCGTGCGGGGAGCTTGACCTGGGGGCGGCGCTGGTGAGCTCGTGGCCCCGAGAAGCTCCATTCGCCAGCCGCAGGCACGGTCGCCGGAAAGCGAAGAGGAAAGGTGTAGGAGGAGAGGGAGAAAGCTGACGGGTGGGTCCGGCTTTAGGAGGGCATAGTAGTCCTTTTTTGTGTTCGGATGTGTTGGAGGCAAAGACATAATTTCACAGTGTGCAGCACACAAAATCAGAAATTTGAGTGTGTCTCATACCAATCCGTCATTTGAGGATGTGTTGGAGACCAATTTCCCTAACTTAAACCCTTGCATTATTTGGACATTGGTCGGTGCTTGCAACATTTTTGTGTTGACAAAATGTTATTGTACACGCCTTTGCGGCTGCTATGGTTGCACGTGTGGTGGAGGAATTTGAATTTCGTAAGACTGGCTGGCATGCATTTGGGTGGCCGGCAGACGATCGTGTAAGAGTTAAAGTAGGGGTGTGTATTACGGTTCCAAAAGTAGGTAAAGGTGAAAGTAGAGATGACTAAACTGAGCTAGTATTTCCAAGCAACTCGGAGTTGTCGTGAGGCCCAAATATTTTTTTTTAAACGAACGGGCATGGAATGTGCCTAAATAAAGCTTGACCATTCTTTTTGTTCTGAATAAAAAATATTTTTGAAATAAAGCCTGGCTCGCTAGTTCATCACTGCACTACTATACAACTATCAATCAGGTGACGACGATGCATATGACGATGCAATACAGACACGCTACTAGCTGCTCCATGCATGGGAGATTGGTGTTTTCTCCGGTCTGTGGTGTTCAAAATCACTTTGTGCACATGCATGTTTGTGTTGGAGCTGAGAAAAGCAGCCTCTTAACGTATTACTTCTGAAAACAAATTAAAGCTATATATATGTGGTCAAGGTGATCATCCAAAACTAACTGAATTGTGATACCCAATGCAGTAGTTAACCCAGCTAACAGTTAAATTAAGCCTAGCAACACATGCATTATATTAAATTAGCTAGCGCGTCATCATTCAAAGAACAATTAGAACAAGAAAATTTAGCCAGCCAATTCATTCATTCTCGAACAAAACACAAGAAATTAAAATTTACCATTTAGTTATTTGCTTGAAAATAATATAATCCTGAAGAAAAAATAAGAATGGCGAGATGATGATGATGATGATGAGCTGTAGTAGGTCTTACGATGATCTCGGCGATGACGCGGGGCTGGCGGAGCGGGCGCAGCGCGAAGGCGAGGCCGCGGGTGAGGACGAGGACGAGGCAGACCTGCAGGATGATGAGCGGCAGCGAGAAGCGCAGCGGGTTGTCCCCCTGCCACGCCCCCTCCGACGCCGCCTTCATCGGCGCGCACAGCGCCGACGACGCCGCATCCTCGCCGCTGCCGCCGCCGGCCATCCTAGCTTCTCCCTGCTTCCCGGCCGGCAACAAGCTAATAAGGACTAAGGTCGTCGGCCCGCCGGCCAAGATTCTCTCGGTGAGAGATCAGAGCGAGCGAGAGGAAGAAGAAAGCAAGAAGCGCGCCTAGCAAGGCCAAGATTCTCGCAGTGCAAATATAACCAGCAATGCGCGAGCGCATGCACGTGTGAGTGTAGGAGCTAGCTCTGCTCGCGCGATCGGTGGTGGATGGACTGTATCGTCCTTCAATCCTCTCTTTCACCTGACGGACGGATCGGAGTCGTGGATCGACAAATATAGCCGGCTGTGGCCTGTGGGATGGGTGGAGGCTGAGAGAAGTGGAGATGGAGCTGCGCCGGATCGAGGTTGAAGAGAGCATCCAATTCAAGTCGTCGTCGTGTGTGGAGACTGGAGAGTGTCGTTCACTAGTTAGCTTGTCATTTATAGAGGATCGTCGTCGGAGAAGATCTATTGACCGTGTGTGATACTGACACACTGTGTGATATTGGGCGGTTGGAATTGGACACTATAGCGAGCAGCCTGTACCACACTGTAGCTAGCCTACAAATGACAATGCATACGCACTTGGCCAATTTCTTCTCGATTCTATAATGGGCATTATTGGTATCGTCAGCAGATAGGTCGTAGCCGCCCAACCCCGGCCCAACGTGTATGCCTGTGCGTGTTTTCAGCATATATATAGGGGCTCTAGCTCTCTCGTCGATATATAGCTTAATTAGTTTACCGATCAGACAATCGTTTCTGAGCACAAACAATGCAACTCAAAGCTAGCATGCCTTGTGACCTTGTGGGGATGTAAACTCAAGCCATGCATGATCAGCAAAGGTTTTGTTGAGATAAAAAAATTAAATTTCACATGAGCACGCTCTAATGATATACCCAGCTGATGAGAAGCAAATAAAAGAATTCTGACTTGATACGGTCTTCCCAATAATATTTTGATCATTACTTATCTATATATAATAATATACTTAGTTATGATCATTGTAGAGTATATATTTGATTATGAATGATATAAAATTTATATTATAAAAATAAAAAATACTAGTTGAAATATTGATCAAAGATTGCGAACTTTGAATTTTGATTTGGAATCCAGTAAAAAAACGGAAGGATCAGAGAGTCTCTATTTGTGTAATTTGATTAACTAATATTTTAGTCTTTCTAATTAGCATCTGAAGATTTGATGTGACATGAATTAAACTTCTCTCAGAAACCGGGAGTTTTGCTCATACGGTTGTGTCGTTTCAAATTTCAATACAACCGAGAGTGAGTTTTAGTCAATTCATTATCTTTTTTTTTTTTGGAAATAATAGTCAGTAGTTCATTATCAAAGTCATGCATCGCATTCGCGCAATCCGTCATCTACTAGACTACTTACCAGCAACCAACAACAATCTGGATGGGCCAGCACTACTGCGTGCTTGCGCAGCAGGAAAGAATGAAAAAGGTTTTACGAGAAATAGCTAGGAATTGAACTATTGAAGATGCAGTCACAGAGACAGACAATAGTACTGCATTATATTCTCCACTACCCTGGCCGGTTGGCTAGTGCTTAATTTTGGACGTCCAGAATTCGTCCAGGTCGTGCAGATTTTACAGTGGAATATCAGTTTCCATTCTCCAAAAGATAGGTCTTGGAGAACTGAGAGAGAAAGAGAGATATGGTTGTTGGCCCTCGCGTGACGCGCTGATGAACTGCCGGATCCGAGCAGAAAGTCTGCATACGGGCAACAACATATCACATGTTCAGAATCACTCTCTTGGAAAATGCAGGCACAGACAGAATTATCGCATTTCCACTAGCTGCCTTGCTAGCAAAAGGTAAAAGAAATATACCATGCATGCTTCTGAATATTCTCTGATCGTGCATGATGGCTATCAGTGTCAGGCTACGCAGTACTCCCTTCCTTTCAATAAATTGTATGTCATTTCAATTTTTTTAGAGAGCCAAACTATTCATATTTGATCAAAATTATGGAGAGTATCACAAATATTTATGATACCGAATAGATATACTAGAAAAATATATTTAGTGAAAAAACTAATAGTATTTATTTTTATAAATATAATAGTATTTATTTGGTATCGCAAAAGTTAAGTACTTTATTGTATAAATCTGATCAAATTTAATATGCTTTGACTTTCCAAGAAAGTTGAAATGATTTATAATTTGAAACGGAGGGAGTACATCACATACATATATACGTGCACCGGTGCTCCGAGGCAAATAATTCACTTCCTTTCTAAAAAAAACTTCTCGAAAATGCCATGTTTTTACTGAGTTTGCCACTACTACACATTCAGCGCAAGGTGCAACTCTGTGGCAGGGTGCGAAGAAAGCTACTCGTTAGATGCATCTCGAATGCTATAGCACTTTCAAGGCCGTTTTCTAGTTAATTTCAACGCCAGATATGCAAACATATGCAGTGATCTGTTTACCTCCATCATGAGCGATCTATATTTACTTTTTTTTAGAAAAATGAAATATATATAACCTCTGTAACGATTGATACATATAGCCGTCCATTATTATACGTATGACCAAAATCCGACTCCGAGAAAAGGTACTTGAATATCACATTTTCCTCTTGCTTGCTCTCACTTTTCTTGAAGCTTTTCTGTCTTTTCCTGCACGTCACAAAGTGCGTCCCAATTTTTCATGTAGCTTTTATGTTTGTGCGCAGCTGTTAATCTTGGTTCCTAGGTTTTCCTTCACACACATTGGTGTTTGTCCTACAAGTTGGTATTGCGCATAAGCACATCGATCATGCTCTCATCTGACCACAACTCCAACAAGTCTTGGTCTGCCACTCTGCCTCTTACTTTACTTGCTGTCCACAATACGTGTGTACTAGTCCATTGTCAAAAAAGTCATGCTTTCTTCTTGCACATGAACAAGCATAGTTATACATTGATCATGTAAATAAAACTATCCATCTCTAATACAACTATGCGCAACCCTCCAAAGAATTAAAAAAACATGTACTCCCTCCGTATCAAAATATTTGTCGTTGTTGACTTTTTCTTGCAACTTTGACCATTCGTCTTATTCAAAAAATTATCGCATACTTATAAACGATAAGTCAAGCTTAAAATACTCCCTCCGTCCCTCAATATAAGCATTCTAAGGGTTCAAACTCAAGAAACAACCGTGGTGGGAAATGACCTCTATACCCCTCATTTTACACTACCCACCAACTCTTCACCCACCCACCAACCCATTTACTTTTGTCTTATCTCTAGGAATACTTATATTTTGACACAAAATTTGAATCCTAGGAATGCTTATATTGAGAGACGGAGGGAGTACATACAACAATAAAGCATATAGCAAACAAAATAAATTGTAGTTGCACAATTTTTTGAGTAAGACGAATGATTAAAGTTGTAGAAAAAAGTCAATAGCGACAAGTATTTCGATACGGAGGGAGTATACTAGTAACACTGGTGGAAGCAGACCATTCGAAGTACTTTTATCTCAACAAAAATCAACATGAGCCACCAGTCATGCTGACCTGCGACCTGCATCCCAAACTCCTTTATTTATTTTTTTTTTGCTGGAGATAGCCAATTTTTTTATGAGAAGCTAGCTAGCCTTTCTCGAGCAAAACAATAGTATTGCTTCGGCCCAAACAAAAAAGCCCGAGCGAGAAAGGCCTAGCAGAACCTCTTACTGGGCCCAGCCCACTTTGTTCATTGAATAAAACGCAAACAGTATGGGAGAATCCCGTCGCCCTGTGTACACAGAACGTTCAACCGCTCCGATTGGGCAGGAATGACACTGGGCAGGAAAACACACACACACTTGACTCGAGACAGTTTTGCACGCTTCAGAAGGGAGCGACCTGTAAGCAATCGAGTCCAGGAATGGATGATCCATAGGATAAGGCCACTCACTTTCAGAGATGTGCAAGGATAATGGCAGCCATGCGTGTTTAACCGGCGTTTTCTTCCTGCGCGATACCTGGGTGCAGTGTGACCATCGATAGCTTGGCACAGAATTGTATAATGACCACGGACCGATTCACCGATCCTTTTTGTTGGAAGATGAAATAGAGACTTCACAATTCACATGGCCCATGAAAACTACCTCTTTTATAGCATGTCCAGTATATATGTAGTGGTACAAGTACAGCAAGGACAAGTATACATGTTGTAACCTATACACCAGGCATGCACTCATTCAGTTCGGCCGTTCCTGGCTCCTAGTAGCTCTAGTTAGTACCTGTATGTATATACAGTTATACACAGTAAAATTTCCTACGGTCTATACACTGGTCAACATCGAATAAACTGATCTCAGCAAAGAGACGAAACGAACCAAGAACATGTGTAATTGCTGTGTATCATCGTCACTACTGCCTAAGTGCACCTTCCTGCTACGCGCGCTCCTCCTTCTCCACCGCCGCCTCCTCCGGCGAACCGCCTCGACGTCCTGCCCGTTGAGCTGGGCGAGCTGCCTGGAGTGGTTGCTGATGATGCCCGCGGCGCGTCGGTCCTCGGGTAGTATGATCTCGTACCCGTCCCTGAGCGTGTCCATCCCGGGGTCGAGCAGCTGCCAGAAGGCGCCGCCGACGATGGGCCCGCCCTCCGCGGCCGAGTCGTAGATGGAGTCGAGCACGGTGCCGAGGAACCGGTCCCGCTGCGTGCGGTTGGCGCCGGCGACGCCCTCCCAGAGGAACTTGCCGTACTCGGTGACGAGCAGCGGCTTGCCGAGGTAGAGCTCGGTGGCGGCGGCGTGCGACCGCGTCCAGTTGCGGAGGAAGGCGAGCTTCGCGGCGGCGCCGGAGCCCCAGAGCCAGACGTCCGGGTAGAGGTGGATGGTGGCGAAGTCGACGCCGGCGGCGCGGTGGGTGGCCACGTAGTTGGTGCCGTAGTAGATGCCCCAGGGGTTGAGGTCCTTGCTCTCGTGCGCGCCGTCGCCGTAGAAGCCCTCCAGCCCCGCCGTCACCAGGTGCCGCCCGCCGTCGACGGACTTCACGTACGGCGCCATCTCCTCCACCCACGCCTGCACCACCACCACCGGCCGGCCGGCCGGCCAGCCGGAATCAAATCATTAATTAATCTTTGTATATGTGGTCGGTGGATCGACATCGACCGTGTGGTTAATTTGGGTGATTTATTTGGTGAGTTTTCAATAATCCAGATTTTGGGCTACGTTGACAGCATGCGTACGGTGCATTTGCAAGATTGATGATGGTGAATAATTCCACGTGGTACACGAGCTAGGTGATTGATGGTCGATGGGCCATGGCTTGATGAACTCTGGCCGGACTGGAGGGTCACCTGCACCATGGCGCCGGTGGGGTCGGCGTCGCATCGCGGCTCGTTCATGAGCTCCCAGCCGAGGATGGTGGGGTCGTCCCGGTACGCCACGCCGGTCACCGTGTTCACCCGCGTCAGCACCGCCTGCATATATTGTCGCATTTCGTGACCGATCAGCTGAGGTGGATTAGCAGGAGAGATCATCATCTTGGTCTTCTTTGAGAATTCAGAGACACTAGTCGCAGCAGTAGTATATATATAGGGATACCTTGACGTGGTCCTTGTAGTATCCCTTGACGACGGTGGTGTTGAAGAAGTCGTCGGCGGTGGCGAGGCCGCCGTGGCCGGCCTCCCTCGCCCACGCCACGTACTGCTGCTTCCCGCCGAAGTCGTGGAAGTTGTTGACGAGGCAGAGGAGGAGGTAGATGCCGTGCCGCCTGGCTTCGGCGATCACGAAGTCCAGACCCTGCACACAGCGCAAAACCAACAATATTTCCATTTTCATTCGCAAGCTGTTCCCAATAAGTCGACACGCACGACAAAGGCAAAGCCCAAGCCGTGCTTTTAATTTGCTTCTGCATTGGTTTGCACGGTGGCATATGTCCTAGACGCCGATCATCGACGAACCAAACCAACCTGGAACATGGCCTCGTCGTAGACGCCGGGTGACACCTGCAGCGGCGTCTGGCCGCCGTCGCTGAACGCCCACGTCCGCGCGAGGTTGAGGCCGTGGTCCGACGCCTGGCGGAACGCGGCCACGACCTTGGCCCTCCGCGCCGGGTCCGACGCCACCAGCATCAGCCAGTACGCGTTGAACCCGCTGAAGTAGACGGTAGTCTGCTTGTTGTTGCCGCCGCCGGCGCCCACCACGAACTGCGTCCCGTCCACGCCCACGAACCCACCACCGCCGTCGTCGGGAGCGGCAGCGGCGGCGGTCAGGCGGCCGTGATGCTGCTGCTGCTGCTGCCACGGCGCGGCGGCGGAGAAGGCCAGGAAGAGGAGGAGGAGGAGGAGGAGGCTGGCCGGGACCGGGAGAGCCCCCGGCCGCCGTGGCCTCGCCGTCATTTGCGCTGTGCCCTTGTATAGTCGCTCCGCTATAGCTGTTGATCGTTCAATGCGCGCGCGTCAGTTGTTTGCCCGGTTGGGGAAGCATTCGCACTCGCACGTTGGCGGCGAACTCGATCGAGGCATATTAATAGACGACTAGAGCTTCCCGGAAGGCCGGAAGCGGAAGGGGAAGCAGCAGAGACCAGCACAGAGAGATAGAGACGCAACAACAAGGCAAAAATGCCTACTAGATCCGCAGTACGTGTACTGTGTCCGCTACATACGTGACGTGACGTGGCAGCTCCATTTGAATTACACCATATATATGTATACGCCAGACGACGAGGGGGCGAAGGAGACCGTATCATTTGTTGACGACGTACGCGCGTATAGTAGACGAGACGAGACGAGACGAGGCACCACCGCACGAGACGGAGAGAGAGAATCTTTTGAGACTTGCGAGCATGGTTGGCGGCGGCAGGGGTGGAATAATCTTGGTCGGGTCAGAGTCTCAGAAATGACCCGGCCGGCCGGTGTGGTTCCGTGGCGAAACGCACGCTGGGAACGAGATGATCGAGATCGATGGATGGCTCGTCCCGTCACGTAACCGCCGTAGAAACTACTACTGCCGACGGGAATAAGCTGGTAGCAGAGACGTGCAGGTCAGAACTGAACGAAGCCGTTACGAAACGGCGAGGCCGGCCGATCGATCGACGTGCGTGGTGGCAAGCGCCACGTACGCGGCCACGCCACGCAACACGCCACGGAGCCGGTCCGGCACACAGACAGTGGCCGTCGTCGTCGATCGGGAACGCGCGCGGCGGGGCAACGACGACAGGTTTGCCGGACCAATGGGAGTAGGTTCCGCCCGCCGGCCGGCCGGCCGGCCGACCGACCGCGCTCCCTGGTTGTGGTTGGGGCCGTTCCATTTGGATGCATCGCTCGTACCCAGATGCGATCGACCACTGTGGCTCGATCGAACGGGAATTATCAGTCACATGAATAATTATTGTACCTTCATACACTCATGGTGTCGTGTCAGACTCCGGAACCGCCCAGTCGACTCAATAGCAATCAGTTTGCCACGCCGCCGACACCAGGTGCACACCAGCATGTACTCCGTACGCCGTATATATATCTCCCCGTACACGTACGCACAGCATACCCGTCTCCACGTACGTCATTCGCGTACGACGTGGTAGCATCTCGTGGAGTCCGAAGCCAACTCAACCACAGGCACGTACACACGCGCTAAAATTCAGAGACGGAGCTTTCCACGCTAGGCACGCGATCTATCAAGGGGGTCCAGCCAACACGCAATTATACGGCCCTCTACTATATATAATTATAGTACGTATTATGACGAGGCAATGCCTACACGATAGATGTCACGGTACATTTATATACTATGTATATATGTTCTTGAAAACGACTGCTGTGATGTGAATGGCCCAACTGTAGTTATCATTTACGTTACTTTCTCTATTAAACAGGGGTAAGCAGTAGTACGGAGTAACATCTACCGGACGACACTAGCAGCTAGTGGTAACTTGTGCAGATCGCTAACCTTTCATATTAAAAGGTTGCTTAATTAATTAATTACACGACTCTGCGGTTGATTCTTTTACCAGCAGGTTAGTTGCCCCATTCTGAACATTCTCATCAGTAATCAACAACCAACGGCCGCCACTAGTCAGTCAATACAACAATTAACAGTATTTATACTATACGAGGCCGTGACTACGACATGTTATCGAAAAATCGAAAACGACTGCGATAGATTGACGCAATGTAGTGATCAATAGATGTCACTGACCAACTGTAGTAATCTTTTGTGCCCACTACACTACACCACCACTCCGTGGATTGTTGAAAGAGTAAAAGTCAAAAGAGGACGGTGCAGTGAGTGAGAACTCCGATGGGGGTAAGCAGTAACATCCATCGGATGGCACTTGCCATCTGGTTTTAACTTTCCGAAAGCGAGCCAGCAGATACCGCAGCAGGACGGCAGGATCAACCGACTGGTGTGTAGTGTGTTTAACCATCCGATTACGTTTCCTCCCTCGATCGATATATCTATCTATCTGCTTCTCATCACAAATTAAAAGTGGATCGAATCACCATTCACCAAAGCTTTACTCTGCACGGATCAACGAAAAAGTCTAAATCTCATCGCTTTCGGCCCGCCACCGTCGGCAAATATCTTCGAAAATGGCTCCTGAAAAGTGCCCGCAAGTACATCGATGATCAAGATAACTTGTGTGCAAATGTTTTCAGATGCGCGTCATGCTAGCTGGTAGATAGCTTTATTCTTTCTCAGACTTTGCACGCTGCAGCATTTGCAGAGCTGCAACAGAGTACTAATAAGCAAGCAATTAGCTCGCCCAAAAGCCTAAAGCTAGCTCTGAGACATGCCGACAGTTCCATTTAGATTCCAACACAAGTTCTGGAGCTTCTTTGGAGTGATTTGTTTGAGTCAGTTCCACGATTCAACACAAAAGCGTACTACACTAGTGGGAATGAAGATTTTGAGAAGAAACTCAAGTCCCAAAAGCTACAGGTAGTGGAGGATACCTTGATCACGCATTCACGCTGTCGATGTGAGTGAGGCTCCAAGCACGTACTGGGCAGCTTATTTACACACCTCACTGAGTCACTGTTACCTCATGAAACATTTACTCTCAATCGCTATTAAGGTAACGACGTACGACGTGTTATCAGGCAGGGATTCTCCAGAACTTCTCTGAACATTTAATTTCTTCAGACCAACGCGTGCCATACATTGGCCCAGCAGGATGAACACTATCGCTAGCTAGTAGACGCATGGTGTACGCAAATGCGTTGCAGCCGTGTGGTGCCATTTGCCATCATGCATGCCGGCCAGAACGCACTAGTGATCGAAGCCAAGGATCGTGTCAATCTTGTGCACAAGTTTGACACGATCGATCGACCGTGTCGCCAGAGACATCACAGTCTCTTGCTTGGCCGGCATGTATGTACCTGGACAGTTGGGCCTCTCGTGCCTCAACACATGCTCCGGCCACTTCAGACCCGTCTCTCTCGCAGCAACTCGATCCGCCATTTTCCTATTCTTCTTCTTTTCTTCACTTCTAGAAAATCTTCTCGGGGTGATGAACTGTCCAGTCCAGTCATCGAGAGGGATGATGAACATGTTGAACCAGCATCTCAATAAAATGGTAACGTTTATTTCTTTTGAAGAAACTCTAATTAAAGGAGTCGCAAAAAAGAACAGCAATAATAATACGCTAGCTGATCTACCTGTTACATATGTGGAAGGAGGACGTCAGGGTTCATCCAATCCAAGAGGAACACCAAGTAAACCCCAAAATCAAACTGAATGAGACCGCAAAAATTTCATAAATCTGCTGAATAAGACAGCACGAGCAAACTAATCGTTTATCCACGTAGCATTAATCCCTGAAGTGAACATGACGGAAAATCGAGCCATTTCCAGCCTCACTTTTCTTTTCCTCCAAAACCATATTTTTCGTTAACCTGTCAAACAACCTTTGGTGCCGATTAATCAGTGAAAGACCGTAAAGCTCAACCTTTTCGCAAATAAAATGGTGTAAGGCCTTGCCAGATCTGAAACTCTGCATCCGTTCAAGGCTGTAGATCATTTTTAAAAAAAAATATATATCTTCATAAGAAATACGAAAAATCAGGCACACCCGCCAAACCATATCGCTGTAGCGCAAATCCGAAAAATAATCCGTGCAACAATGTCGCATATCACATCACCATGAGCCCCTGTATATTCATTCTCCATATATCCCTTTCACGTGAGTAGGCAAACATGACAAATGTGTTTTTTATAATACAAGTAGCATTAATTGATGATGAAGAACAGGAAAATGACATTAAAAGGGAGGAGATCAACGCTGTCACGCACGTAAAACAGGTGACGCTGTGAGCAGTGGCGCAAGAGCGACTACTTGATGGTGAACTGGTGGTGGTTGTTATTGTGCTCCTGTAGGTGCAGTACCAGTGTATTCTCCATCGCGCGCACATTTCAGGTAGCAATACCATGCACACGACAGAACACATCAGAATGCACTCGTCATACAGTATAGTGAATCTGAATTTCCCTGTAGCAGAACCGACACGGCACACCGTGCAATCCTGTTTCAGCTCCCTTGTACTTGGGGTTCGGATCCAAAGGATCAATGTTTCACATATCACACTCTCATGTATGAACAGTGGATCCATAATATCATGTTGAGAAGCTTTTGAATGGAAGACTGGTACAAAAATCAGATGCGATCAAAGTTTGGCCCAAGTCTGCGCTCTGCAGAACAAGGCGGATGACTACAAACTCTGTTCAACATACAAGGGGGAAAAGAGAAGATTACAGGTGATCCTGGAGATATGAACAAACAGTTGAGGTAAATAATCAGAACTCAAGCCCATTCTCTCTAGCAGCATCAGCAAGAGCTTTTATGCGCCCGTGGTAGAGGAAACCACCTCGGTCGAAGACAACTTTGGTAATTCCTTTCTCCAGGCAAGACTTGGCAATCACTTCACCAATCTTCTGTGCTACTTCCTGGAAATCAAATATCAAACTTCTGTCACAAACAAATAATAGCCTACCTGCTGGAATTAGCTCCAAAAGCTTATTTCAGACTATGTACAGGCAATTGTGATCTTGTTTCCAACATGCTGTCCTAAAATCTCATTGATTCTCAAGAATAGATAGAAATTGAATCTAGGATCTGACTGTGTTGATTTAACTGACCAATGACCATGACTGTTTCTGTATATAAGCAAATACTGCCACAAATGCTCACTCTTCTAGTAAACTGATAAAATGGTGGATTTATCACTTTTGTATTACCATAAGGAACCTATAAAATGGGAAACATATCAAAGGTTGCATTGTCCATTCACGTCCTCTACTCTGTACTCTGTTTTACTTACACTGTAACACGGGGTTTGGTTAATGATCAGACAGTGGAGACGAAAGACCATTTGTGTTCTTGTGATGAAATAGGGAATGCTTTCATATGTGTACTTATTCCACAATCTAGTAGAAATAGATGGCACTTTTTAAAGTATCTCAAATATGTAATGTGAAATCCCAATGACATTTCAGTACCCAAACAGAGTAGATAAATTTGATTGGGTCATAGATAATTAATTGCACACTGAACTCCTTAGTCCTTACTGGATGAATTTATCATCTGGTTTATGATGCTACATTGCTACGAGCACTCTTCTCCACATCATTCAACCCATGGAACAAACAGGCACCCAAAAATAATGCTTTAGGCAACGAGTAGTACACCCTTTGTTAGTCTTTGGAATGGTATGGCATCTCAACCAAGATCAGAGTTTCTCAATTAAAATAAAAGGTACTGATAACTTACAATTGTTGGCCCAGCTGAGTACTCCAACTCCTTGGAGAGTGACTTGTGCATGGTTGAAGCTGAAGCCAAAGTGCATTGCTTTGTATCATCGATGACTTGAGCGTACAGATGCTTGTTTGAGCGGAAAACACTCAACCTCGGCCTCTCCGTGGTGCCACTCACCTGAGAAGAAGTACGCACGGCTAAGAACTAGCATAAATCCATAAAACTAGCAGGAAACTCCGTAGCTACATTCAATTCATGAACTATTTAGCTGATAGATTATTAAGCTAACACTCTAATAGAAGCATTTTGTCGAACAGGTCGGAGCCGCGGCATTGCCCCCACCCACCACTCGCCTAAACGAATGCAGAGCGAAAACGTCCTCACCAGAATTCGTGCGTCCACATTAGTAAGGAGAACGGAGGAGCACGAGGCTAGATTGGCTCTCGTGCAGATTTCTACCTTCTTGCGGAGGCGGACATGGCGGGCGATGCGGTCGTCCTGGGGCGTGGACACCTTGACCTTGGCGACGACGGACAGCGCGGCGCGGCGAGCCGGCGTGGGCGAGGGCGCGGCAACGGAAGGTAAGGGGATGCGGAGGTTGCCCGACACGGACGCCGCGAAGGAGTGGGCGCCGGCGAGCGCCGGCGAGGCAAGCATGGCTCACTTGTGCGACGCTGCTCTTCACTTGCTTTGTTCGTCTCCCCGCACAGCGGCGTGGTAATGGCCGCCTTATCCTATCCGCTCTGCAGTGTTTAAAAGCGGACGACCAAATTGCAAAGGGACCCCTTATTTTTTTAGTTATTTTAGAACAGAACGAAAAGGTACCAATAAAAATTAAAATAGATGCATTTTTCTGCGAGGGGAAACAGTTGCATTTCGTTATTTGATTACAATACCCCTGAAACCGAAGAAAAATTAGCATTTTAAACAATCGTGATCAATCTATCATACCAGTCTCTACCACTAAAATTAGATATGAGCAAAATTAGGCCTGGGCCTGTAAAGAACCACTACCCAGAAGGGGCCCAAACGCAACTGAAATGGACGAAGGTCCGATATGTTGAAAGAATACAAGAATTATACGCTGCACTATTTTTTTTAAAAAAACTATAGTAAAAGACGGGAACACAAACTTTATTCTGCTGTAAAAAACACGGTACATAGAGAATGGGTGGGTACACGCTGCATATATGCTCATAGAGCTACAACTGTTACAGTTCCATTAATAGTTGGAACTATGACAACAATTTCTTCATCAGTGAAGCTAGGATACATCTTTTGCTGTTCTGCGTCCACGGTGACACATTCAAACAACCACCGCAGTTCCGACGGAGCTGGAAGTAAGAACAGCATCAGATTCAGACCGATCCTGACCATCCCATATCTCGGGCAAAGCTTCCTTGATGTTATGAATGCTCTCCAGAGCATGGTCAGCTCCAGGAACAAGTATCGACCTGCCAACCTGCAAAATTCAGAAAGTTTTGCAAGTCAAGTTTTCCCCCCCTTGGAACATGAATGATGGTTAATGTGGAATCTGGGCCATGTACGACATCTTACAATCACAGTATGGAAGCCTGCAGCCTTTCGTGAAGCTATGTTCCGAGTGCTGTCGTCAAAGAAAATCTGAAAAATATACAGATGGTAAATTTCTACTGGGGCATTCTTGTTCGTGTCCTTGGTCATGTTTCAAAGGGGAGAATTCTTACTGTCTTCTTGGGATCAACATTTGCAATTCGAATTGCAGCTTTCATGGCTTCAACGGAGGGCTTGCAGAGGATGGGTGATTTGGGTCTGAACCCATTTGATTCATTCAGATCGACCAAGTTGGCAGATGTTTCATCCTTAAACAGCATGCAATTCTGGGACTGACTTGAACCATTGCAAGGATTCAGTGTCTCAAAGCATATCACACCATCAAAGCAACCCTGTAAACCCAGCCTGTGCAGAGCCTCCTCTGCATGCGATTTGTCAGAGTTTGTGAATACCTGCAACAACCAAAATTAGGTTGGTAAAAATACTCTCTTCATTTTTCTCAAGTGTGCCATTTGTAACAAAACAGAAAAACTGGGTGACTTATACTATTTTTCTCTGTGGAATTGAAAGTAGGAGGGTCCTCAAAACAGAGTCGGGCCTCAGATTGTGATATGGCAAGGTGCCATGAACATTTGCATGAAACTCATCATTGTCAAATTCGTAGCCTAATGCCTACAGAGAATAGCGATGGAGTTATTAGAAAGGAGAAGAAAATGCAGGACAGGTCATGGTAAACACTCAACGAACAACTATGGAAATATGAGTTGTACCTTAAGACCAGCCATTGTGGTGCCATATTCCTTGTACAGGTTCAGACACATTTCAACAATTTGGCTCTCTTCAATTTGCAGATGGTGCCGCATATAATCTGGTGGTCAAAATTTCAAAATTGCAGTTTCTTCAACATTTGTGACTATATACGCTTCATAAAGTTTGAAGCCATGAAACATGATAGGTGTCTTGTATTACCTTGTATATTTTTGCGACAAGATAGATTGATGCCAACGCTGAAGGGATACAAAGTGTCATCTAGATCTGAAAATTAAATACAGGGCACATTTATTAATTCTGCAACAAAACAAAGAAATAAATGCAGCAACAATCTCTCTGGATTTTCTTTTAAGCAGGAAACTTACCAAACAGCAAGCACTCGTACTTTGGTCCTTCAAGAATTGCATCCATCCTCAGTAGTCCAAAGCTGCAAAGAAGTTTGCTAATAAATTAAGACCGCTATAAAAAGAAACTTGAAAAAATAAATAATAACTATTCACATTAAGCAACCATATGACCCTAAGGAGACAAATTCAAGAAGATTATGCAGCCCGCTAGATAAAACAAGAACAATACATGAAGCGAGTAGGTCCTTCCAGGTTCAAAAAACAAAACATCTCACATAGGCATTGTTACTACCCAAGAAACAGAATATTCTGATATTACCTAAATATTCAGGAATCTTCTTGGACGCAACTACACTTCATCAATTCCTATAGTTATGTTTTTTATGGAACTCCTATGTTTCTTCCCGAGTAAACGGAGTTGATTAATTATAGTATAACTCTTGTTTTATTGGTGTTAAACACATACATTAATGCCACCGTAGTTTCACAAAGTTGAGTAATGAGTAGCCGCACTTTCACCTATTTAATCAGTTGCTCCCACAGATCCTAGATCAGCACGCCATACCCATCCACTACCTGCTTGCATAATACACAACCATCACCAAACTGTGAAGAAATGGCCAAGCTTGCCGCCCTCACGAGCCTCCTTGCTGTGGCCATGGCCATGGCCACCATTCTGTCCGTGCACTGCGCCCGCACTCTTGAGAGAGTGGATCAAGTGACCATCTTGGAGATTTCGTCAGTGGCAAAACCCCCCTCGTCCACATTACTGGAAGTTGCAGCCCTCATTCCTTTTGATGGCCCATTCGAAGAAGTGGCAGATGGCCCCATTGCAGCAGGGTGGCATGCAACTGATTACGCCCATGAGACACCTGTGTTCATCCCTTTCAATGGCCCATTTGAAGAAGCAGCAGGGTACCATGCAACCGATGGCACACGTAAGACACCGGTTTACGGGCCCTAAGCGACACGGCTTATCATAGTGATGTTGTCACATGTAGTGGACAGAGACAACTATCATTACTGAGTTTGTGCCAACCATGTAAACGATCTTAACATTAAGCACGAATAATGGGATGTGATACTGCTAAATTTACTTGTATTGGATAGAAGAATGAGAACTACAGTTGTATACATTTAGGAAAGGACATCACTTCATCACACATGAATGTCATGTCGGATTCAGCACAGCTTCAACGGCAAAACCAACAATAAGCATCCATACTCCATAGGCTAAGTAAATATAGCAAGTTAAACCCAAACGTAACATACCAGACCCGCTCACGACCACCGTTGATTAGAAGGAACCCATTTGCAAACAAGCCCCTAGCTGAACTATTTAGGTGGCTTTAGTAGCACCCTTGGGTACAACTCCCCGTGGGAGTGAATATCAGCTGAGGGTAAAAAAATCCCCTCGTCTGTCCCGCGCCAAAGCATATGGCTAGGCTCGACCTATCTCATGGGCAATGAGCCCCCTATGTACAGGTGGGCAGGGGTTCCGAAGTTTTCTCAACATGTGTGAGAAGGTCTTCTTAATACAATGCCCGTGAGGGTGTTCTTACCCCACAGGTCAAGTTTTCTTTTAGAAGAAACCATTTTATTATTTTCCTTTTACTAACTTTTATTCTTGTGATATTGAATAACCCGTAAAGTGGTGCTAAGACTTGGACATTACCAAAAGGGAAATTAGTGATGCTTCTGGTGGGCAATTTGGACGGCAAAGGAAGGTTGACCACCTATGCGCATTTCAGATCGTTCTACCAACTTTCTTGGATGTACATAACACCAAAAGAGAGACGGATCCCACAACCTGCTGCTGGCTGCAGAATGAAGATTAGTCTGTGCAGGGGAATATCTGCTCATGCCTCACGCTCAGTTAGCTGTGAAGCAGATGGTGCTGTCTACAGGAGAAAAGATGGTCACTTTATAGATGCAGGTGCACTGGTTTCTCATGGCTGACATGCTTTCTAGATGCAACTTTATATTTACTTCTCAAAATTAACACTAAGAGTTGATCAAGGTACAGCTCAGTTCATTACCACCAAAGAATGCCCAGCTCTAGTACTTTAGGTCACTAGCAGGGATAACAGAAAGGCATTTCAAAAGGTGGAACTGTAGAAGGTTAAAGTAATAGAGGAAAACAGAACAACGGACAATGAGGTTACCTTCAAAATGCCAAGGACCGAAGGCTTCTGATGGATGGAATTGAAGTTGGTGGCTCTGGTGCTCTCTACTTATAGCATCTTCCTGGCATGCAGAACAGATGTGCAGCAGCCTTAGTAGATTGATGGCATGCCATTCAGCATTTGAATGATCCAGAACCTAATTTGTTTGTAGCTTTCCATCATGGAAAGGATGCCTCTTACATTTCACTGAATAAAGCAGGGGCAGCGTTCAACCTTGAAGGCCTGGATATCCTCAGCATGGCAGGTTCCTACAAAAGTTGCATGAGAATGTATGGCAACAATTGGAAGGATCAAAGAATATTACAGCATCTTCTTTAATATCCTGGAATTTGGCATAGTTGAGGAATAGGTCCACTTGGAAGTATTTGATGCCAATCCAAGTGCTGTTGTTTATCTAGCAGCCTCTGTTGAAAGTCATAGAATGGCAGAGAATAAGAATAATAAAAAGATATAGCAAATCAGATACTTCCAAGAATCCAAGTTAGCACATACCATCATTTTGCATAGTTTGTGCAGTCGAATACTCAATTGGAACAACCAACGTCATAGGAATGTTTCAGTCTTCTGGTAGAAGAACAGGTATTTTTCAACCCCAATTCATACTAGTCTACAACCACTAGGCATCATAAAAATATAACTTACAATTTGAATAAATACAATGGAATAATACAACATGGTCATATTAAAGTCAAGCAACTTCTGCCAATTTCTCTGCTCATCACGGGCTTAAACTGAAAAAAAAACACCTCTTAACATCTCAGGATATAACGTTCAAATCCTTGAAGACCAGCAAGGAACGATCATTGTAGTTGTAGGTAATCATCATTACATGTGAGAAGTTGAACTGCAGCAGTTCAGTAGCCAGGTTACAATACAAAAGGAAAAGATTAAAATAGTAGGATCAGATTAACAAGTTTAAGTAAGCATCTTTCATGTAGCTGCAGTTACAGCTTCAACCAGCCAGGTCTAGTAAACCAGAGCAGATACATATATTTAGATAAAAGAGAAAGCACAAGGTCTTCCATGAAATCCTGATTGCATGCCCAGCATAAATGGTTTTGAGCTACCATATCTGAAACAAGGGCTTGAACTCTTGCACACTTGTGGAGCGGACCCGATCTTCAGACTTTGTCCTGTAGAACCTAGTGTGCATGTGGGTTCCTGTTATTCAGTTGAATATGAATGTATTAGAAATGGATCAACATTGCATCCTTTCTCAGGTTTCAGAACTTCACAAAACTGAATAAAAAATTCAAATCATAGCTCAAATAGTCCACACCACAGAAGGTGCTTATCCAGTAGAATGGCATATGAGATGGAAGAGAGATGAGCAGACACGTGTTTACTGGAGAGCTTTCACTAAATTCAAAATTCAATCAGTAAAAAACATTGAAGATACTTGACCAACATATAATTTTTGTCTATCGCAAGTGCAGATACTTCTTAAGAGACAGCAGCTATGCACAATACCAGTGTATATTAAATGAACTCTGGTAAATCAAAAATTACACAATGATATGCACAGCATATCCATGGGCGCAATACCAATGTGAAGTGACTAAGGCAAAGGAAAGACGAGTAAAGAATGAAGATTAAAGTCATGCTCAGCAGTTGTTTTAAGATCTGCACCTTCTCCATGTGATATCCCGGTGAGCTAGCAACTGGTGTCAAAAGCTTCGATCTGGCCCAAAAAAAAAGGCATTTCAGATGTGCGTGGATTATTCTCCATGAGATGCAGGCAGATTGCAGCTCACCTTCCTGGGGAATATCTATCCCTTGCAGCCTTAATCTTTTCTACAGCCTAATGAATTTCATGGAATCAATGATTTGGTGTTAGGAAAATTAAACTACTATTTAGGAGTGAAATTAAAAAATTGCACATGCCTTTGCTACCCTATCAGGACTGAAACTGTTTTCAGTTGACAAGAAATCCATAAGGCCCTGAACACGGAAAGCAAAGCACTATTAGCTTGTGAAACAATAGGTGCAATGTAGTATGGTTTATCAATGAAAAGTTGAAAACCTTTGAGTCAGGTGAGGTCCACATGAAATCTGGAATTCCTGTACAAACATTAGGTTCCTTAAACAAAGTCCGAACTTCCTGGTATGGCCAGTCTTCTGGAACACTGAATCTACAGAAGAAAAAAGAACATGCACAGTAAGATCTAGCACTTCAAGACTACTCAGATAATAACATGATAGATTAGGAAAACCATGCAGGTAGGACCAACTCATGAGTCCATCCTACGTGCATATTTTTATTTCTTATGTATAAAACAGTGTACCAAAGAAGCTATATAGAAATATAATAACAAATCAATAACTGAGAATAACAATCATGAAACCTTGAAACGTTTATCAAGGACTGGTCAGACAGAAAATCAAACAAGTTTCAGACATAAATAAAATCTGCAACTACTTGAGGACTTCGCTGCTATGGTCTGTGCACTGTATCAATAACAACAGAAGGTAGGCGCTAGAGCAACATCCCAACAGCAGTAGCCAAGCCAGAAGGAAGGTAACAGGGAATAGCAGCACAAGAAAGATTGGACATAAGCAGGGCACGACCACATAATGACATGATGCCTTCTAGCAGAAGCACATAGCATAAACAGCATGGTGAAGCAAAAGGAGCAGAAGCAGAGTGCAGCATAGCAACAGAAGCTTTGCAGGACACAGAGTGGGTAGTATGGTCATAGAGGCAACAGGGGACATGTTGGTGGTGTAATTTGTGAAACACCTGGTGTGCAGGGTATAACACAGTAGCATAATAAAAATTGGATTTCTTCCCAAGTTAGTATTATTTAAAAAAAGGTGACTTACAAAAAACATCAACAATCCAAATAATATGCAGCCCATTAACACTCACAAGGCACATGTAGTTCTAGGCATGTGTTATATCCCATTGCACACGTTATCATTTCATGCAGTTCAAAAAATGCTTAATTTTCTGGCAATACAACTCATTAGAGACGATTCGAGCAAGCCAATGACTGGATGTGTAAGACACATCAAAACATACCTTGTCTGTTTAAGATTTTGCAGAACTTGTTCTATGCAACCATGCTGTCGAATGAGCTTCAAGGCTCTTTGCCCCCCAATACCTATGAAAAGAAGAATATAGCTGTTAATGAGTTGTGATGAATGGTACTGGTTTGAAGATTGTTAAGGTTGTAGATTACATATGGCACCAAACTATCCATCATAAAGCAAAGTGCTCTGAAACCAACTTTGAGCTTCAAGTGACATTAATTCAGGATCTAGTCAACAGAAGGAAAATACATGAAAATAAATTGAACTTAAAACTAAAGCTTAAGACATTTGGCTTCCACAGTTTATTACTGATAAATTTAGGACAGAGTATGTTAAAGCCCCGATAAAGTGAGCAGATGAGTATGGAGCAAACTCTAAAATTTTTAGAGTGATACTATCTCTTCAGCGAAGCTTGAGTTACTGAATCATACTATGAACTGAATCTAATACAAATTCTATATAGAAAACATTGAATGGAGTAAAACACCTTTAATACTCTCACAGTAATCACATCCACTAAGGATACACAGGTCAATGAATTGATCCATCGTGAGTCCAAGTTCGTCCAAAACCTGGAAAATGATAAACAATCACTAAGATGCTCAGAAGGATAAAAGAAGATAAAGAAAATGTATGTGAAGCCACCTTTGACACTTCAAATTCTATCACAGGAGATTTCTTATAACCAAGGTCAGTTAAGTGACGAAGAAACCTTCGAGCACCAAAAGTCAGTGAATCCATGTCCTCTGAAGCTACAGCATAGACCTGCCATTCACAGCTCAGAATGAAAAGAAAATTAATTTATGCTAAAATAAAGGATGTTGTAACTCGTAAAGTTATTGATTGGTATACCTGGTGATTTTCACAAAGTGCTGCACACTGTGCTTCAGCTTCACCTGGTGCCTGCAGAAGTGGTCGGAAAAACTTAAATACCTATAACAGTACAAAATCACAAAGGCCAGGTATCATGCTTGCATTGCATCAAATCATAGTACAGCATGTAGCCCAGACAGAAGAATCATGCCCCATGAGAAAACCAAATCGATTTTTTTCTCTATAGTGGTAACTGACAACATCGATATCATGTGGGGGCAGCTATTGATTGACAGATATTCACATGTGCAACAGGCACACTCGTCTAAATAAGCTTAAATCAATACCAAATAGATATCTTATTTTCAAGCTAAGTCATCTGCTTAATTCCCCCACCGGCAAGAGAACTGACAGTTGAAAAGGTAGCAGATTACTTACAAGTGTTAAATTTTTGTAGAGGCTTGCAAGCTAAGCTTACCTAAAAAGTTTTTATGGCCTAAAGGTCTAGCGTCCTCATGAGTTCAACTTGAGATGTAGGGATGCAGCTTAAAACTTGTCTGAGAAGCCATTCAAATAGGGCTTGAGCTTATGGCAAATCTAATTAAAACCTTAAGGCCTCCCAAGCAAGGATTATGTAAGTTAGACTAGTGCACTCTTTAAGTTCAAAATATTTTCAACTACTGACCCTCCATGGCACTGGAAGAACACAACAATCTGAAGTTGATCTGTGTAGAAAAGTAAAGACTTAACCAACACCTGTCACCTGGGCAAAAGCAATAATGGTACCTCAACTACAGGGACACCCATCAATCTTAATAGCCTCTTACAATCATCATTTTGCTTTTTTGTGACAACAATCTGTAGTTGATCTGTGTAGAAAAGTAAAGACTTAACCAACACCTGGGCAAAAGCAATAATGGTACCTCAACTACAGGGACACCCATCAATCTTAATAGCCTCTTACAATCATCATTTTGCTTTTTTGTGACCTGGAAAGGGAGGAAAGAATTACAGTACATCCTCAGAAAAACTCCACAATTTAATAAAATTCTTGTTAACAATCCTCAAACTGTTAGAAAGCTTAAACCGTTTTCCTGAAAAAAAATCCATACGCCATATTCATACGAGAATAGAAGCTGATATATCTGATATAAATTCAAGGATACTCTTTGAACAAATTCTTTATTGCCTATTTCATCAGACAGTACCATCATTACCTTGACAGTCCTTTTGCTAAATTTTTCAATTGAATCCTCATCCCCGATCTGTAATTCAAGTGCCACTTCAGAAATCCACCAAAAGCAATGAAACAGGTAGGCATAGGCGCATAGCCAGTAAGGAAGCTCTAGAACTATGTTGAGCAACTGACCTCCATAGCTCTAGTAAGATCTTTAGTAGCATCATCCCTCTTTAAGGATCTACACAAACATTGGAACAGCATGTCAAAATGAGGCCTGACCTAGGATGAACTAGGTGTTTTTTTCTTAAGAAAATAGGCACAAATTAAGTTGAAAAGAACTTGAAATGGGGTGGTTGGGTTGCACAAGCACACCTCCCACCCTGATCTTGATTGGACAAGCATGTGTCAAGATTTAATAGTGATTACTGAAATTGAGCAAAGAAAAAAGTCCTTGCATACCTTTTTGCAAGCTCCTTTTTCTTCCTTTCAGGTGGCTCTCCATCAAAAACAAAACTAACATAAAAGCTCAGCAGAATCAGCAGAAGTAAGCCAACTGTGAAAAATCGACAAGGACCACAGTAATGCATGAAGCTTACACAGGCTTTATCCCTGCTTCTAGCATTCTTACTGTGCGGTTCAACATACCCTGCAGATGACTGCATTTACAGAGATGGTAAGTCAAATAAGCTGAACTGATAATGACTTAGACAATAGGCGGTGCAAGCAATATTTCTTGCCTCGTGACTTCACCAGCCTCATTGGTCAGAAGCTCTGATCCTTTCCTTCCAACCACAATCTGCACAAATTGACAACACATTTGATATGAACCCCATGACAGCTAGAGAAAAACCCGTAATGGTAAATGGACCCAATAAAAGTTAATTAAGTACACAAATGCCTTACATGCTAATAGTAATAGCATTAGATTTAGAGAGAGCAAAATTGGGCAGTATATATAGTTTTGTAAATTGAAATTCTGGCAACGGTATTAGCCTGTGAAACTAGAGAATCATATCAATGGTTGTATGCATTCAAAAAATACAGCAGATGCCAAATGTATCAGGACTTAGCCATTGTATATCCATTTTTTTTTTGTGGATATTTTGCCATCGTGCTCCTATATAACCCCTATGGACCGACAGATTGCCTGAATTTCCCAACAGGTAGGGTTATATGGCCATACCCACAACACCAACATCGCAGAAATCACCCGTCTTATCAGACCAAATTTCAAACTGGGAACACTCCCCTAGCCACATCAACGGAGAAATCCACCCCATAGCTGGTAGCGCTGTACCCAAACGCGACGACGCCTAACGAAGAAAACGGTCACAGGAATAAACTGAAGCGGTGAGGGGGCGAGCGCGAACGAGCCGAGGGGACTCACGAGGAACTGGTAGATGCTGAGGCTTGCGTCGACGGCGATGACGCGGCCGCGGTAGTCCTCCACCCGCCGCAGCACCGCGGCCCTCGGCGCGTGCTCCGCCAGCAACTTCGTCAAGCCCTAGAGCGCGCCACGAAGCTGTTACATCGAGAGCTGGATGGAGAAATCGCAACGGCGAACCACCAAAGCCATGGAGGAGGGTACCTTGATTCCCATGGTGGCGGCTACGGTTGCGGCAGGGACCGGCGGCGACCGGTGGAGCACCAAAGCGCAGCCGGGCGGCGGCGATTTCCCGCTCGTAGTTTCCCGCCGGGAGAGGGGAGACTGGGAGTGGATAAAATCAGAGTCGTGGGCTATAATTTTCTTTGCTTGTGAGAAGGAAGGAAATATAAGTTTTTGGGCTGTGTTGCTGCGGCCTCTTCAATGGGCTTCCATCTTTCAATTCTGATTTCTGGCCCATCTCTTCGTATAACATCTTTTTTTCTAAAAAAAGAATATGAAAGCTGTCGGAAATGAAATGAGGTGGGAACTCTCGTATAAAGTTTTCAAACTACGAGAGTGTTTGACAGAACTTAAAGCAGCTTCGGCTGATTTGCGTGGCTAATTTGTTGTGGAGAGGAAAATACTGTGAAAAAAGTTAAATTACCGTAGAAAAGGGCAGCTGAACACTCCCTACTTGCTCCAAGTTTTGTTAATACATAATCTCTCTAACAAAGCTATATATGTAATTCAAATTCATTTTCTGTTAATGTGAATATGTGCAGTTTTTTCTCTGTATATTCGCAAAAAAAAACATTTTATTAGTCTGATAGAACATGTGCAAAGTAGCCCGTTAGTAAAAGCCAGCCCCTCCCATTTGACTGCCAGCCAGTCGCTGGAAGCGGATGATGAGTACTCGGGTCCACAATAGTTTTGCATCCACATAAAATTCTTCGTTTTTTTTTATCCATCTGAACAGCTTTCCCAATCCCACCTAACCTGAGGTCACAGCGCAGAGCTTTCGGTAGTCAAGTGGAGTCAACTCGAGCTGTGTTGGGCGCTTCCACCACCAAATCGAAGTTCTCCAGCGCCACCGTTGCTGCCGAATCGAGCTTTTCATCTGCAAAATCAACCTCCGCGCTCGCCGGATCGACCTTCTCCGCTGCCACCAGATCGACCTTCGTCGTCTCCATCAAGTCAGAGGAGAGCCGGCAAGAAAAGCAACGCAAGGGGCAGTGTACCCTCACAGTATGTTGATTCCTCTCTTTGTTCTTCCCAACTCAAATTCCTGAACATCTCAAGATACTGAAAACAATCTCCCCGTCTTTCTCAGACACACCCGCACTCCCAGCTGGACATGGCTTCTGCAGCCGCACTCGTGTTTGCTGGGAAGTCAGTGGCAACTCCGGCCATCTCCTTCTTGGTCAACAAGGCCTTTGCCTACCTAAATCAGTACTGGAAGACCGAAGGAATAGATGAGATGAAGAGCAGGATACTGCTTGCCTTGCCAAAGATCCAAGCTGTGTTCGATGTGGTCAACCCGGCACGCATCAAGGAGGAGAGCATCGCGCTAGATGCATGGCTTTGGCATCTCAGGGATGCAGTCGAGAAGGCTGAGGATGCTGTTGATGAGATTGAGTACTACGAGCTCAAGGAGAAGGCGAAGGACCTAAAGGTTAGTGACTGGGGCTCCTCTTTTGCTAAGATGAAGCATAGTGCTATCAAGTCTGTTAAGCATGCTGGTGTTGTGGATAAGGCTATCAAAGGTTTGAGTCACCGTGGCACTCTCAGGAGGCTGCAGAAAGCTCTGGAGGGTTTAGACAAGGCTGCTGCAGGTGTTGTGGATTTTCTCGTGCTTGCGGATCACCTCGGAGGAAGTACAGGTCGTCAGGAAGAAGATTATCTGAACAAGGAACGCGAAACAGGTAGCATGATAACTGCAACTAAAGTGTTTGGTCGGCACAAGGAGTCGGAGCAAGTAATTGGATGGCTGACCAAGCCATCGGTTGGAGATGCTGAAATTGAGGTGAGCAATAATGTATCTCTTGTTTCAGTAGTTGGTCACGGTGGGATGGGCAAAACTACCCTAGCGCAACTCATACACAACGATGACACTATCAAAAGGCACTTTGATAAAGTGATCTGGGCATGTGTATCCACAACCTTCAATGCAACGACTGTCATAAGGAATATATTGGAAAATGCTGCTTGGGCTACGAATGGTGCCAGTACTTTGGATGCGTTGCAGAAAATTCTTAGAGAGAAACTGGATTCCCTGAAATTCTTGGTTATTTTAGATGATGTCTGGGAGGACAAGACAGATGACCAATGGGGGAAGTTATTTGCTCCTTTAAGGGCAGGGAAGAATGGAAGCAAGATCTTGCTGACAACCCGCATGGAAGGAGTGGCAGAAATGGCAGACCGAGTTATGAGATGTGAAAATAAACTCCTCGAATTGCAAGGCCTAGATGAAGATGATAATATAGAGCTTTTCAACCATCATGCTTTTCCCAGTTGTGGTCTCCAAGATGATGCAGCCTTTAGACAAACTGGAGAGCAAATTGCCAAGAATCTCAGAGGCTGTCCTTTGGTGACAAAGGTTATTGGCGCGCATCTGCGTGATAACATGGGATGGGATTATTGGAACGAGTTCCTGACACAAAGTTTGAAACACTTTTTTGGAAGTTCAGAGGATATTATGAATGTTCTCAAGCTAAGCTACTACCACCTACCACCAGTGTTGCAAACTTGCTTTCGGTTTTGCAGCTTATTCCCACAAGATTATTTATTTGAAAAGGATCAGTTAGTGGAGATGTGGGTTAACTCAGGCTTGATCTTGCAGGATGGGTTTGGAACTCAAAATCTGGTGGATGTTGGAGAAAAGTACCTGGTTCAACTGACCAGAAAATCATTCTTCGATCCCAGATTCTCTGTAGATCATGTTGGTCGAGTGGACAGAGAACCTGGATACTATGTTATGCATGACTTAATGCATGATTTAGCAACGCATGTTTCATTTGGAGAATGTTTACGCATGGTTGCAGTTGGCAGCCCTGAGAATGTGCCAAGCACAGTTCGACACGTTCGTGTTGAATATATTGATAATTTTCCTATGGAAAAGATGAAAAAATTTTCCTGTTTAGAAAATCTGCGTACCATCATTGTCAAAAAGAGTCACAGTAATGTGGAAGAGAACATAGATATTCTAAATAAAGTGGAAGAGCTTGTTGAGAGTTCAAAATCCTTGCGTCTATTTGAAACAGAATTTTGGCACGGATCCCATTTTGCAAGCAAACTTGCCAAGTTAAAGCACCTTCGTTGCATCATATTACAAAACACACGCATGGCACAAGAGAGCATGTCAGGGGTTTTCAAATTATATCACTTAAAAAAACTGAAATGGAGATCTATGAAGATAGGATCAAAACAAGTGAGAGATGTTGGGTACCTTGACCGCTTGCAATACGTGTCATATGAACCATATGCATGCAGATGCAGTATGGTCCCAGTAGCCAGACTTACTTCTCTTCAAGTCTTAGAAAATTATCCTATCAGGAGAGTAAAAGGTTACGATATGAGTGCTCTCAAGGATTTGAGAAGCCTCCGTACACTTTCTATTAATACCCTTGATAATGTTGATAACCAAGAAGAAGCTCAAGAGGCCAAGATGAAGGAAAAGAAATGTCTCGTATCATTAGGGCTAGAATGGACAGAATGCGATGGTGTCCGAAGGACTGATGAATTGGTTCTTGACTGCCTTGAGCCACATGCCAATCTTAGGAAACTACGTGTTTCACATTTCAGTGGCAGTAGAATTCCATATTGGATTGCAGAATCCCATGTAGAAAACCTTGTAAATCTTGACTTCAACTTTTGTGCACATATTGAAGAACTTCCAAGCCTTGGAAAATTACTGAAGCTAAAGGATTTAAGGTTATGTGGTCTTACTAGACTGAGAAGAATTGGTCAGCCATTATTACATGCCTCAGTAGATGGGTTTATGGAGTTGTCCCTGCCACCAAGTCTTCAAACACTTGAGGTAGAACGATGCTTAAAACTTGAGGAATTGCCTCCTCTACCTCCCAGCTTGATGAGGTTGGACATACAAGAGGTCGGGTTGATCAGATTTCCAAGGGTAGTAAAGCTGCATACCAGTAGTGATGAAACTATATCATCCAAATGGCTGGACATCATGGTCAGATCTTGTCAGTGTTTAACTTCACTTGAGGGGAGCTTATTTGAGCAAAAACAATGCCTCCAAGTAATACGTGAAATGAGCATCATTGACTGCGTGCATCTGGAGTCTGCACCCTTTCCATTTGAAGAAATGGATGGACTGCGAGAGATTTGCATAAAAAATTGTCCAGAGCTGAGGCTGCTAAGAGGTGCTGAAGATAAGCTCCGGCTATCATCACTTAGAAGGCTAACAATGGGGCAGTGTGGTGACTTGGAACTGCTGCTGCTTCAGTCACTACAAGGGTTCGCCAATCTCTCCTACTTGAGTCTCGACAACTGCTCAGTAGTGGAATCCCTCCCATCGGCAGATGTATTTGAGCATCTCACGTCGTTGGGAACCATTAGGCTGGATGGATGCGGAAATCTGTCATCCCTCGGTGGCCTCAGATCCCTTCCACGCCTTGAGAAATTAAAAATAAGGAACTGCAGTGAACTCACAGAGATTGGCAAATCCCTAACTTTTGGTGTATCTGGTTGCGAAGAAGAGCCTAGAAGCTTCATGCAAATCGAGACAATCGGCATCGACCACTCGTCCTTGCTGCTTGTTGAGCCAGTCAAGAGTCTATGCCCAACACGTCATCTGATCATTGAAGACGGGTCAGAGATGTTGGACGTAATTGAGCCATGGTTGCTACGGAATTGTACATCCCTACAGTATCTAGACATTGTTAAAGTCAATTTGGAATCGCTTCCACTGAACATAAGTGAACTCTCCTCGCTCGAGTTGTTGCGCCTATATGATTCCGATCAACTACGTTCACTACCAAATGTTCCCTCCTCCCTTCAGTCTCTATATATTGAGAAGTGCCATTCAGAGCTGCGGAAGAAGGCTACAGAACGTGGAAGCCTTGAATGGAACAAGATTTCCCACATCCCTGACGTGAAAATAGGTAGGCCCACTGGTCATACAGCTTCATGCATATGAGTTGCTTTTGTTCACAGAATGTGATCCTCCGTTTTCCCCTTCTTTTCTTGCCATGGCTAAAGTTTGGCGCAATGTTTTGACCTGCTGTAAATCTATTGTAGGAGGTTGCTACTTCAGGAAGGGTGTACAGTACAACATACAAACAGCCCAGGATTCAAATACCACTTTGACCGAGGTACAACTTCTTCAATTTGACGTGTATGGACTGTGACACTACCGGCAATACCAAGTGCTAACTGCAAGTTGAACATCTCCATCTTGAAACAGGTGATGAACCACACAAACAAAACTTGGTGCTGGAGCACATCATAGTACAATTGGATTTATGCCATGGAAACCCACGCGGGATAGGCTGATCCTCACAGCATCCTCTGCATTTGCAATTCTGCGGAGATGGCTTGTGCGCTTGACATCAGGTACTGTTGCGTTGTTACCCACTCTCTTCTCACGCTGTTGGCGTTGGTCACTGGTTCAAATACGCTTCCGCGTCACAGCTGAAAGCTGATTGTCGTCAGGCCAATAATATAGAGAGAGGTTGGTGTGAAAGCAAGACAGTCTAAGCTTGTGCAAGAACATGTGCCTGCTAGACAGTACATATTCTTAAGCTAGCCCTTTTTGGAATTTGGAATATAAAAGGTTATAGCCCCACGAGTTGCAAATGCACGGAACCAGTTAGTGCTGGCAGGTGCCGTGCAGTTCATGCGCGGCGATTGTATTTTATTTTGTAACGTCTCGTGTAGCGACCTCAACAGTCACTTGACCTCCTTTTCCATGCCGTGTGAGATGCTTGCTCCGTCGCTTTTGCGTGTGATTGTGTCGGATTGCATCATATGCATATTGATGCATGTGCCCCCTTTATGTTCCCATGGGAATTAAGTTTGATTGTTTTTTGCGGAGTAGGTCAATAAAGAAATTCGCTCTACGATCTTTTCCTTTTTCTAAAAAAAACAAAAGCATATCACTAGCGAGATCGAATCAGCATCGTCAATTGGCCCCAGTACGCAGGATGCGAGATCAACTAGCGCATGGCACGCGTGGATTATGTTTATACCAACCGAAGGTTACGAGCACCCACCGATCGAGGGCGCAAAAAAGATGGCATTATGCCAAAGTGTGAACGAATCAGACGGGTAGAAGACGACCAGACGGCAAGACCAGAGGACTAGACGCCCATGCATTGCTTGCGTGGCGAGATTAACACGAGTTGCGTGGATCACGTATTCACGTGCGTGCGTGCGCTGAGAAGCTTCTGCTCGGATGCACGGTGGCAGCCTTTCACGTTCGTACAGGGGGCCGGCCGCTACGATCGTGGACCGGATCCACCGGCAGCTCCAATGGCAGCCTTGTGCCCTTCTCTCGTGCAGCCCGTTGCCGGCTTGCCGCGGCGTCGCCTCACCGGCTCGCCGCCTGCGCCGCACTCCCGACTCCCCGAACGGCGGCGACTGCTCGGAGGCCTACAGCCACGAGCCCACGGCCAGGAAGGGCCGAGCGCCCCCGCGGATCACGGAGGACGCGGTCCAGGGTCCCACCACCTCGGTCGCGTCACCCCGCCGCTTTTCGTCCGCGCAAAAGCCCCGGCGGGCCCCACCTGTGCCCGGGCCCACGTGTAAGGGACCCGGCCCATCCCGTATTTATACGGCAAGCAGGGGTCGCACGCAGGCCACCCACGCAGACACGGCAGACCCGGCCGCGACGCATCTCTCTTCCGTCCTTCCGTCCTTCCTTCTCCGTCAGCCGAGCGGCATCCGCATCTGTGCTGTGCTGTGCCTCCGCAAAAGTTGCGGGAAATCTCGGTCGGTCGGTCGGCTTCGCTCCCGCAGTCCCGCCCCCGCGCCATGGAGGAAGCCAAGGGTACGTCTGCTAGCTGCACGGTCAATGGTAGGCTGGTAGCTTTGCTCGGCTTAGTAGTCCCGCGATTGCGATTTCTTTGGGTGGGGGTGTTGTGCTGAAGGAGGGAATTCGGGATCCAGAAAGTGTGAAGATCTTGGGTCACGGGCTGGTGTTGTCGTCGCTGAGCGTTGAGAGATTTGGTCTTTGGTGGTGGGAGTAGGGTGGTGGTTCCGGGTTTCTGACTCAGGATGCGGCGTGATTGAAGCAGCAAGTTGCGAAATTGACGTTTGCCGCGTGATGGGCCGGGGCTTATAGTTTTTAACTGAAGATATTTTGCAGCGAACGGAGTAGATTTTGAAGCCTTGCAGTGAAAAGAGTGGAATTTTAGAGGTTCTGCGTGCTTTTGTAGTATAATGGGAGGCGTTCCTTCTTCCGTCCGGTCAGGCAATAGACACTCTGTTCGTCGGGGGCTCAATTCTGCTTTTCTTCTCACCTAAATAATACATGCTCAGCCTGAAAAATGCCTCTTTTCCACTCAATATGGTCAGCACACTTGCTTAGTCTTGTTATTTATGTGTAGAATGATCATAATGTACTCGTTCTAGCAAACTATCACACCGGCAAATGCGAAAAATGGAGCTCTACATTCACAAGTTCTGAATTGCAGTATACGCCGTAATGTACCTGGTATTCCCCCTTTCTGGTACAACTATACAATCTACCTGGTGATTGTACAGTTTTGATCAGCCAGCAATAATATTTACTGTTAATTTGTTTGCCTGCTGTGGAATAGTGGAATGCCGTGCTAAAATAATGTATGACTCTATGCACAATTTTCCTTTCTGGCCTTGGTGTGTTTTGCCTCCTTATGCAATAATCTGGTTGCCATTTCTGTCATTCTTAAATAGTATTAACCGTTCGTGGCGGGCTGATGGCCGAATAGTATATTCTAGCTAGGAGTTATTCCTTTTGGGCTGCACTAATTCTGAGTTAAGTTAGATGGTTCATATATTATTTTCTCATTTTATTGTAGTTGTGGAGTCGAAGGATGGAACCATCTCAGTTGCTTCTGCATTTGCTGGTCATCAGGAAGGTAACATTGTAGTTTCCTCATCAACTAGACTCTATATAGCATGACAATTAATAAGATCTATGCATTCCTGCACTTATTGTACACTATCAATTTAGTGCTTTCAGAAACTACCTGCTTACTCGAGCTTTGGTGCATTAAACAGCTGTACAAGACAGAGACCACAAGTTTTTGTCAAAGGCAGTCGAAGAAGCATACCGAGGAGTTGATTGTGGAGACGGAGGCCCGTTTGGTGCAGTTGTTGTCCGCAATGATGAAGTAATAGTTAGTTGCCACAACATGGTTTTGAAGCACACTGATCCAACAGCTCATGCTGAAGTAACAGCAATAAGAGAGGTAGCGTGCTCTAATTCAGGCCTCAAAAATCCAAATACGAGGACTATTGACCCTCCACTTGGGCCCACTTCTATGCTTTTGGTGTTTGTATCATGCTGTGCTAGCAATAAGTTAAAAGCTACATTCACCTGCTTACAGATGTGGGATGACTCACATTCCATTCTAAACATGCACACATTAAGTTTTCTGGACTCAATTTTAGTGGCTGTAACTTAAGATGACTCTGCGGCAGAGATCAGCTAAAGCAAAACAAATCAATATCTGAAAATTGTTTAGATTCCTGTGAAAAATAACCGAAGTGATAGGTCAAAGACTAGTTCACAACACTTTTTCACAGCAGATCATATAGACAATTAGATGTTGAGTATAACAAATGTTTTCAAGGTCAATGGATAAAAAAAACTGACAGTGTCAGGTCTGCCTGACTTTTGTGACCATACAATGCTTTCATAGTGTTTGTTGCATTGTACATTAGTTCTTTGTATTGCTTGGATAATCCAATATCCTTCTCAAATAACAGATGTTTCTTTTGTATGCCAGGCTTGCAAAAAGCTTGGAAAAATCGAGCTATCAGATTGTGAAATTTACGCATCCTGTGAACCATGCCCGATGTGTTTTGGTGCTGTTCATCTTTCTCGTATTAAGGTCCATTTCTTTTCTTATTCTTCATATCATCATATGTGTCAGAATAATTAGTAAATTACTAATTAGCAATCTTGTCCCATGCTGTACTGCAGAGACTGGTGTATGGAGCCAAAGCTGAAGCTGCTATTGCCATTGGATTTGATGATTTCATTGCTGATGCTCTAAGAGGAACTGGGTTCTACCAGAAGGCCAACATGGAAATAAAGCAGGCAGATGGAAATGGAGCCCTGATTGCGGAACAAGTCTTTGAGAAGACTAAAGAGAAGTTCCAAATGTACTGATAAATTATTGGTTGATTTTAAACATTCCGATAGGCCTCTGATGCTCAAAATGAATAATGCAACTCTTGGTATCATGTCATTTGTGGGCCACAAAATTGTCAATTTGAATATATTTGATTTCTCATTGTGCTTCAATTTCTGACAAGAATTCTGCCATTACTTGTTCACTGAGCAGTTCATTCTTAATTCAACTGATTGCATTCTTCCGGTCAAGATTTTACTTCATTTTGAGTTGTTTCATTGGGCACATTGCCATTACCATGAAAATGAGCACAGGAACTTTGACGAGTTCCCTTGAAATGGTTTTCCAGCTTGCTCCTGGAATTTTGTCTGGTATCCTTCAATCACGTTGTATCTTTATACACAGTTTTCTTGCGTAATCTTGAAAAAAAAAAGCATGGAGATAAAGCAAGCTGATCTGTGATGAGCCACCAGTCAATTTGAACACATTGGATTTCTTGCTATGCTTCCATTTCTGACAGATATTGGAACCATTGTTCAGTTAATGATCAATTCATAAGTTACCTGATAATTGATTCACACTACATAATTGGCTAGATCGTGCGATATTTCTTTGGGCACATTTCTGACAAACTAGAAATTGGAACCATTGTTCAGTTAACCATCGTTGTTCCCATAGAAATGCATACAAAAACTATGACATAGGGCCCTTGAAATGGGTCTTGGCAATCATGCATTCGCTGCCATGATACTCAATGTGCATAAAAACTCTCTGGTCCTAAGTTGATCGTACTGGTAAAAGATAAATTTATTGCATCTTTTCTAACTTGATATTCAGATAAGGCTCCAAAACGTACCGATCACATTCACATATCAAAAATGGGAACAAAACAGGCAAGCTACACCAAAAGTCATCTCATCTCGACAGCTATATACAAGGACCAAGCAGCACTCTAAGCACAAATAATCGCAAGAATCAGATATACATGACTAACTGGACTCATCCCAGGAAGGAAATCCCTTCGCAATGATAGCAAGCACATCTCTACCTACACTAAAATGAAGCCAACTTCAGAAAAGGACTCAGAAATGGGCTGGTGCTCGACTTATGTCTTGGTGCCTGCACACGCATTGCTGAAGAAGTGCTGCCATCGTAGCAAACTGGCGTCTGTCTACAGTTGCTTCTAAGCTGTTCACATGATTCTGGGATCACGGAGTTTGAATACCCTTCAATAAGCGAACAATTCCATGGATGTGGAGATTGCACACTGAGGGAAACATTGGACAGACAGATGCTGCTGAAGTTATCCCCCTCAATTCCCTCCAAGATGCCAGCAACACCAATGTTGATACCAACAACATCCTTAATTGTAATATTGCTTATCATGGGGAGAGCATTCCTATCATATTTGTCATCAGGATGCTCACCATAATTTCCAGTGATCCTGATGGCCATTGAAACGTTCTCCATGCTCACATCTGCTATGTACACATTCTTCACATAGCCTCCACGCCCTGGGGCTGTCTTGATTCTGATCCCGTGCAGGGAGTTGATGAGGCGTAGGCCCTCTGCCCGAACTTCTGATATGCCACCTGACATCTCACTTCCGAAGGCAATCCCTGCACCACCCCTTGTCTCCCCTGTGACGTTGCTTATGCTGATATTGGAGCTTGGTTGAGCAACTGAAATGCCATACTCATCCCACCCACTTTTGATGACAATAACATCGTCACCATTTCTTACATAGCAATGGTTGATGCAGACATTCGTGGACGAGTCTGGATGATTTGGAAATGTTTATCAGTATCATAGGTGCAAATACGATAAAACGATTTTGCAGTGCCAAAATAAGCTGAAAACAACCATATGTTAGCATCAACCTCTTAACTACCGGTTTATGATAAATTTAGAGGACATGGATAAATTCGAATTTCAAGCAAAGATCTCACATTTAATGCGCATAGAAACTACCAGCCACATCCTATAATGGCTCGTGCTTATGTCATTTACTATCTTTAGCACAATGTGACATAAATCTGAAGACTAAAAGTATGCTATCACTTCACAAAAGAATAGCTTTTGCATATATTCAGCAATCTGTTTTTGGCAACAATAGTTTCCAGGTGCAGAGCTAAATGGGGAAAAGGAGCAAACATGTACAACACTATAAATAAGAGGATAAGGTTAGACATAAAGGGAGTAGCAAATAATTAAAAAGCGTCATATTACCTGGATCAATGCCATCAGTGTTCGGTGAATTCAAAGGCGCCAGGATTGTGACATGCTGGACAAGCACTTGGCTGTTTATTTAGCAAAAACACTCCAGATAATATATTTGTATTGTGAATTAATTCTTATGTATTAATAGAAATCAAGTGGCTATCTAGAAAACCAACCTGCAGTATACAGGGTGGATATTCCAAAACGGCGAGTTCTTGAAGGTTAGATTAGATATGACAACATTGGTAGAGTACATCAACTCAACAAGATGTGGCCTAGTATAATTCAGTGTGTGGTTGTGGAACCAGCCCCACCAAGTAGCTCCTTGACCATCAATGGTACCATTAGCACCTGTTCAAGAGCACGGACAATTAAAGTACAGGAAAGCTAACTAAATAATATTTGAAGAAGACAGGTGATGCAACTACAGTAATAACTAACCAGTTATGATTACATCTGTAAGATATGATCCAAAAATCAGACTCTGGTGCCTTTTTCCAGGAAGCTCTCTACCTCGCCCATAGGATGGAAGAGGATCAATAGCTGGCCAATCAGATGAATCCTGAAGAATTCAATGACTAACCAGTTATAGCAAAATTATATTCAGCAAAAAAAGTAGGCATTCAATGATAAAACAAAAGGTTTCTAAGCTTTTAAGGAAACTGATCTTTTTATCATCTAATAAGAAAGATGAGGTATGCAGTTGGCTTTTCCATTGTTCCCAAGAAGAAAGTTTGATCACAATAAGATTCAGCAATATAAGTTTGTCTTGTTCATGTGCATATCATAATAAACATAAGACAAGCAAATTCTGAAAGTCACCTTACCGGTGATCCAATTATTACTGCATCCTTGTCCAGTGACAAAGTGAGGTGGCTGATAAGACCAAAACTCCCTGTCAACCACTTCCCTGCAGGCACGAAGAGCTGTGCGCCACCCTTGTCCGCAAATGAATTGAGATAGAATATTGCATTCTGGAATGCTTTTGTATTGAGAGTCACACCATCCCCAACAGCGCCAAATTCAGTTATTGTGACACTGTGAGGTCGATATACATTTGGCGACATTTCTTTGCAGTATATGCCGGATACAGTGGACCATTGAGTCGCAGCCACGGTTGTGAAAACCAGAAGGACTTGAAATAACTAGCAGAAATTCCAAACAAAAAAAAATCAGTAGCCATAATGCATATCCTAGTGCTAAAAATTAGCACCGCCATTAAATAAAACAGATAATGCACTGTCATTAAATAAAACCAATAACATGAAGAAATTTTCATCTGTGAACACATATAATAGTGCAAATTGACAAGAATTATGCAGTTGAAAACAAAATTTACTTGAATTTGTTGGATTTCTAGCATCAAGATGCTCCACGAAGCTGAAGAGGGCCACCTCACTTAAGGTAGCCCGCTCTCTCTCGTGTTATCTATTGATATATATTGTCCACGCGATCGCATCAAAAATATAGTAGGCAATCTGAACTGTTAGCTCAATGCCAGTGCAATACATTCATCGAAACTGATTTGTGCAATTGTGGATCAAGGTGACACTAGCGATGATACTAACTCCGACTGCAGGCAGCACTTTGTCAATTATCCAGTCTAGGATGTAACATGATCCCAATATTGGAAAACAACATTCCAACTAAGTGATAGGCAAAACAGTAGGGACACGAGCCTCAAAATGTTGAGGTTAGTGTAACATGACTGAATACGATGGATCATGTGCCAATGCCACCAGACGTCAAGCAGGAATGCAGGATCGATCCATCACGATACCGCACTCCCGTAGGCCATTCAGCAATGCCGTTACATACGGAGGATATAAAAAAAATGAAATCCCAACAACAAAGACACCTATAGCTCCTCGGATCAACACCGGCATTCGGCAAGAGCCGAGAGGGCAATGGCGTTCTTGGACTCCCATCACGGGAACTCCCGCAACGACATCCATCCATCCGGCACTAGAGATGAAGAAAGCAGTAGGAGAGTAAACAGTAGGAATTGGCACTCACAGATGCAGATCTCCTCATCTTCCCCGGCGAGATCTTTGCTCCTCCTCGTCCGGAATCCGGAGGCACCTCCTCAGTGCCGGCCTCCACCCCACGCCCTCTTAACTCCGGTCAAGACAAGGAGACAGGCGCGCCTTTAATGCGGCACGCCGCCGTGAAAACTGCAACAACAACAACAACAACCAGCCCCATCAAGAAAGAGAAACAGTGGGCGTAGTACGGATCAGGGGCGATCCACCCACCAGGAAAAAAACTGGAAACGTCGACGCGCGACGCAGGTCGATCGCCAGACTGGATGGGATCAACGACGCCCTCCTGGCTCGCGGGGTGGAAGGGAGGGAGGGAGAGGGTGGAAGAGGAGAAGGGAGTAGCCGGGGTGGAGTGAGTGAGGGTGGGAGGAGCAGAGCAGAGTCGAGTGCAGGGGAAAAGGGGGCAGGGACCCAATCATGCCACGGTGTGCAGTGCAGGGGCGGCGTGGGCTGCTGACTCCATTGGGACCGGGGTGTGCCCCATTCAGCTCTTGGACGGTGCTGCCGCCGCGATGGTGGTGGTGATGGTGGTGGTGGAGGGGGAGGACGACCGGCGCACGCACGCAGCAGAGCCTCCCCGCCGCGCCGGGTCAAAGGAGAGCCGCCGAGCCGCCGAACAGTGGAGGGAGGAGGGGATGGCATATATCGCGGGCCAGTTTGTTGTGCCGGCGGGAGGAGGGAGGGAGAAGGGCGGGGGGCGTCTGGGCCCACACATAGGGAGCCCAACCAAAGCCCAGCCCATGCTAGCCTGGTACGAAGACGGTGGGTGGGGCCCGCGCGTCAGTTGCTGCCTGTGGTGTGGTCCAACGGGACTGGCCGGGATGTGCGCCGCGTCAGCAGCTCGCTCGGCAGCCAACCCAACAACCCCCTCCGGTTTGGTTGGTTGGTGAACGGTGGTGATCAGGAATCTCTCTCCCTGCGATCCCAACGCCTCCACAGTCCAAAACGGCTCGCCAACATGGGACACCGTCCGGCGTTGTTTTGCCGCCCGAGCCTGATTACCGAGCGATTCCTCCAGCCCAAACAAGCTCTTCTTTCTGCTAACCATTTGTTATACCAGTGCTTAAAGTTGTTTATGTTGATTTGTATAACTGATTTGTTACGAGACAAAAGTACTGCGCAAAGGAAGGAACATAAATGGTGCAGTAGAGGAATCTCCGGACAAATACTGTAGCATCCAAAGATATTCTGATTAACAACTCGTCAGCAGTAAAGTTGATGGCTTCTTTTGGACAGCTGGTAATTGGTGCTTTCTCAATCATTCGTGACAGTGTCAGTGTCTGATCAGTGCCCTCTGCAGCTGCTGTTGTTTCGGAGCGTAGCTGCCTTCATTCTCTGACCTGGAGTGGAGGGCATGGCAATTACCAGTAGCATCCATCCTCAGCTAACAGGATTCGACACCAATAATTAACATCGCTGCCGTTACCTTACCTGGCAGAAGCCTGTGTCTCCTGCCTGCCTGCTTCGTATGCAATGTGCAGTAGCGTATCTATATACCATACGAAAGCGATGACAGATGCAGGTACCACGCCTGCAATTCAATTAGGTTGTTTTTTCACAAAGAATACAAGGGAGAAAGACAAAAATGTGCAAGTAGAACTTTGTCTTGTGCGTTTGTATGGACATGCTGCATCGCTGAAGCCTGCATAGGCAAACCTCACGTAGGAACAGTGAAAGATTCATGGGTCTTTGCCGCCACCTTCGTTCTTGGCATTCCAACCGATGCCGTCCGGCACCCGTGTCGTCTCACATCGCAAAAGGCAAACGAAAACAGATGCCTGCCTGTCTCTGTCTCTGATCCTCCAATTTCCAAGTCCATGTCTGACAAGCAGCCAAGCAGGCTCAAAAGGAGGAGCTCATTTGAGTCTTTGACTGCCCAAGTGTTTGGATTACTCTACCCAGTTTAGATTAGGCAAATGCATGCCTGCATCAAGCCAAAGGCTCTGAAACTTCTGCGATTGCAACTTGGAAGCGGCACCACCAGCTAGCAGGCCGCGGCAACAGCAGGGCCCCAGGACGAGCGCACGCGGGCGTCTGAGGCAGAGGCAGAACCATCAACCAGCCTTTGCCGGCCGGCTGATTATAATTAAGCTGCCGCTTCGGCCATTATGCTAACAGCAAGCTAAGGGTCCTTCTCTTGTGTACCACAGAGTAGTACTGTCGGTAATCAATCGGCATTAACGCATGCAGCAGCAAAGTATAAGTACCAGTAGCCTTAAAGGTAAAGAGTTGTTAAACACTACAGCGAGGGTTGACAGACACTTTGTTGATGATGGAGATCAACAGCGAGAGATCTGGCATTACTGTATGCAAACTTTTATCATACGAATTGTTGCCTTGCAAGACTACACAACAGCAGACAAAGGAGGTAGGCTCCACGGGTTAACCAACATGATTGATTGCATGCATCCTCCAGAAGTATTTGGAAAGATTAGGAGAAAAGGGCAATGATTGAAATGGAAAGAACTGTCTAGTCCCTAGTGCATGCATGGAGTATATACAAACCCTTGGGCGATCACAATTCCTTGTGGATGAGGCAACGGCACATGAAGCTCGATTCAGATCTTGCCAAGAACGCTCGTCAAGTTTGGATCAGGTATGGGTGCCGGCAGACAGGCAGCAGCAACCCATGCACTGAACCATTCATCGTGACTGTGCTGCGTTGGATTTCAGATCAAAGAAGAAGGGTAACGCAATCCCTGCAATCGCCTCAGATGCTGAAAAGAATCCAATGCAACCTAAAAGGAATGATCTGTAGCCCTGTCTAATTAATTGGTAGGTCTAGCTCTTTTTCTCGGGTGTCTTTGTCCTTCTGCATGCGTTTTTCGTGAGTGTATTAGCTCGTGTGTATCTACTATGCGTGTTACTGCAGTGAATCGGTTGAATTCCCTCTCTTCTCTGCTCCTGCACCGGCATGCTACGGCCAATCGGCCATAGCAATGCTCCAATTATCCGCATGCATTGTCAGTGGTCACCAATGATTCTGAATTCATGATGCTACTATAGCCTATAGGATCAGGGGCACCTGCATGATATCAGTGGTCTGCTGAGATGGTAAAATATAGGGTTCAGAAGAGGCTAGTTTCGGCTGTCCCAGAGCTGCTGCATGTGTTGTCAGCCCCAAATGACAGGATCCAGAAAGAATTAGCACGGACACTCAACAATCAGCTCGAGTCGACTCATGGTGGACTGGTGAGATCTGCCTCACTGCCTGTGCGGCGGCTGTGCCGGACTGCCAGGGCATAGAACAACCCATGTGATGTGAAAGTTACTGAATGCTGTACTGAAAACGGGCGAACGGCTTGCGTGTATTGCGAGGAAATGCGTACTACTCTGCCTGCAGATCCCATCACCGAATTCGCTATGCTTGCCGTGGTGCTTCTGTGTCTCTCCGGCCAGCTGCTGTCTCAATCTGCTCTTGGCACATGGCCCGCCGCGCCATGAACCATGGAGTTACTGCGTCCCCTTCTCTCTGCCTGTGCCTGGGGACTGTTGGAGCTGGAATGGTTGGAATCGGAACGACCTCTGGGCTCTCTGGCCCTGGTTTACAGTTTGAAAGAACACTGGAACATGGGTGCTGTCTGCGATATGGCTCTGGGCTCTGGCTGCTGAAAAGAGCAGTGTGCCTTCCATTTCCCGTGCCTTTCTCTGCAGAAGCAGGAGGCTCGTGAGCAGCGATGTCAATTTAGAATGTGATGAATCTCAAGTCCATATTGCCATGTAGCCAACTCATCGTACCATGCTATACAAAAAACGGCACCGGTTAAACGTTTGGTAGCTGTATTTCAGATGTTTTTTTGTTTTATATAAAAATCGTTCCAAATTCTCAATGATTTTTCTGTAGGTTTTACGTCCAAACTGCAAATACGACATCGATCTCAAAAGTTAGTCAGAAAACTTAAGGCGAGCAGGTATAAAGCTCAGGTATTGTAATTTGTAAACCATGTGACATGACAGGTTAACACCTACTCCCTCTGTCCCTAAAAGACCGTCGTTTGCGGTTTCCAAAACAAACCTTCAATTAAATATATAATAAAAAATATTAACATCTATGATATATAATTAGTATCATTAGAAATGTATTTGAATATAGTTTTTTAATAAATTTATTTGGAGACTCAAATGTTGCACGTATTTTCTACAAATCGAGTCAAAGTTGTGACACGCACACCGACGACGACAATCTTTTAGGGACGGAGGGAGTAGAAGATAACTCTTTCTCCCATGACTCTTGTCATCTTAACGGTACTGAACGTGGTTCTTGTCATATGTCCCCCATGAACTAGATTCAGGAGGGTGCAAAGGACCTTTCTCAGAAACCCCCTGGTAAAATAATATAAAAATTACAGATAAATGAGCAACTATCTTAAATTAATGAGGGGAGAATTCAATGGTAGCATAAAGCTATCTGATGGAGATCATACCCCATGGATATTATACCTATCGTCATATGGCTTAGTGAAGGCCACCTCAGGGCTGCCCATCTGCATCCCATATGTTCCACCTTCAAGGGCAAATAAAATCGATAGCATGATAATTCTACCTTATATCAAAGAAATAAATAAATGTAAATAAAAAAACATCAACGACACTGACAAGATAAATACTATTTCAGGAAGCATACTTTGAACAAAATCACCATCCGTGGAAAGAAAATAATGCACTCTTAGACTCTTAGTATTGGTGAGTGTTGCCCAAGGCCACCACCTAGCCTACCTAGGCAGCGTCATCTTACCTAGGCTTCCAGCCTCCCCAACCAGCCACCAAAGTTTGCTTAGTCATGCCTAATTGCCGATTACGTGCTAATTTATTCTCTGCCTCTAGACTAGCACCCTTGGGGACAATGAATATAGCATGCTAATACATCAATTTCAACCATTCTTATCGGCCCATCAAACAACAATAATTGTAGTATAAGATACATGGAGGCCAATGATGGAAAGTGTAAGACTATTAGACTATCAATCATCGATTCTGAATGTTTCCAAGGTCGTTTCTAATTCAATATCGGCGCGAAAGAATAGCCACAAAGATAAAATATGTTGTAGAGTGGACAATTCACATAAAAAAGAAAAGACTATTCTTGCTTATATACATCTGGACATGTCCAAAGTAACACAGTGCACGTATTGTGTCTCATTTTTTAAAATTATCATATCCAGTGCGACTAGCAGACTCAACAGAACTCAACGAGCACAATAGCTGAGCAAATTTTTTTTCCAAATATATGAACTTAAAATCCTAACGCCACCATGCATATTATTTAAAACATATTCAGCATGTACCCTTCATTGGTTAACAAATATGATTCCAAACTTTACAAAGGTATAACTCCAACAAGATTAGTAAACAACAACCATATATGTAGGTCCAGTTTGCTATCCTATAATTAGACTAGAAACTTCGGCGCGGCTTTGCCGTGCCTTTATAGGATTGTGGCCAATATTGTTTTCTTAAATTTTTGCCAGCAGTGTTACTTTAGCATAAAGTGAAGTAGACTTTTCTAGTTGTCATCATTTTAATACTTGAATAACCATATTTTCATGGAATGATCAAAGGTTGTATTTAAAAATGATTGGGAAATTGAAAATAAATTAAAGTTAACATCCCCATATTTAAAAGTTGAAGGAAACAAATATATCATATATTTTGACACAACAACAATTCTCATTGGCAACAATGATTACCCATGTTATGCGATTCTTCATGAACCTTTGTATATATGTATCAAAGTATAATATCAGTGACCTAGAGCTGAGTTGATATATGTTGCCATGGCCTAGCTAATTTGCAGTAGTAATTCCGGAGTGTAAAATGCCATGCTTAAAGGCCTTGCTCATCTCTGTAAGAGTATTGTCAATTCCTGTTTAATCTGACAAACATAGGGCCATGCATAATCAGTGTCAACCTATATATGAAGACAGAAGGCTAGAGTAATGCATGTACATGGATGAATGAATATATCACTAATACTAAATGTCAACCATAGAATCAGCCAAATTTATGGGCAAGAATATAGTAGATCAAGCAACCAATATGAAACTTGTGGGCTCAAAAGGTTCCCTTATTACAACATGGATAATTAAATTTGTGCTTACATAATTTAGATGAAAGAGACAATTCATCAGATAAATTAGAGTTCAACTTTTGTGAGTTACAAAAGTAGATAATCAAAGCCTAAACAATAATCATGACAAAGTTAGGTGGTACAAATTAAGTAACATGACTTGTGGGTTGCAGAATTTGTTAGTAAGTATATTCCAAAATGTGTAGTAGGACCGGGAAGAATATAAGGTAGGCTATGCTGCATGGTAGCATCATACTGTAAACAACATTTGGCTAAGCAGAGAATATGCATTTGACACCGTACCCATTTAGGAATTTAGGATTGGATTGCGTTAATGCTAGCATGCTTTGGTCACTGTAATGTCAAAACCGGCTTACACTATGCATTGTCTTTGTCTAAAGAAAATTCAGTTGAGGATCGCACCAATACATTATCCCATTGTAATAGCTAAAGAAGCATTCCAACAAACACTTAGGATGCATGACCTTGAGACAAACATCCGAAACAGCAAAATCACAGATTTTCATGGATAGAAAGAACAATCTAATCGATCCCATCAGTTGAGTCCAGAGCAGCAGGAGGTTATACTACTGGTCCGGCTACTATGCTTTGCTCGGAACCTTGGGTCCTAGTTGTTGCTGGCTGCTGCCGTTTGCCATCCCGTGGTTGTGTGGCGAGCATCACATCCGCTGTTTGCCTAGCACCAGGGAGGAAAAAATCGGAGGAATGAAGGGCGAGCAAGGAGCTCGGTCGCCTTCGAGGAACGCCGGTCCCCGGGCTCCCAATAGCGAGCGGAAGGTAGGTGCCTGGGTCGCCGCGGCAGCTCGATTGCGTGGTTGCGGCGCTAGCCGGCCGCTCGCGCCGTGAGGAATCGTGAGGAGGACGACGATGCTGCGTGAAGCATCGCGAAGATGACCGAGGCGCTGCCCGCTGCTTCCGCTTTCCACCGGTCATCTAGGATTGGACGGCTGATAAATTTTACCGACGTGGTCCAATCGTGTGCCCGAGCTTGGACCCCGGATTCGGTATTTAGAGATTTCACACCTCACATCATATTTTAAAAAAACAGCTAAGAAGTGATAAAAGAAAAGGACCCTTGATAGAATTCTTATGCCTAGTGCCCACATTACCAAAAAGAAGCCATCACCTTATGTGCTACTTTTGCAAACCTCAGCATAGTAATGGCAATGGTTACAAAATGCAGAAATATGCACACAAAAAAAAAGTCAGTCAAATAAACAGATTACTACAGTAGTACAACATCCTGACAATGAGAGGAGGGAATGTGTGCAAGAAAATTTGCAATACTGTGAATCTGTGAGCTAAATTAGTCCCAATGCCGTACCTGTGCCCCATGGTCTCACTTCAAATTTAGCTAATTCAGCTCGCATCTGTTCAATCTCGTGTGCCATAGAAATCATATTCTTCTCCATTGCCTTCCTTTGCTCCACCAACTCAAAATTCCCTTTTCGCTCTAGCTCACAAGCAGTCCTGAAGACAAACCAATGACCTTAAAAGCATATATATATACTTGAAATGACTAACTGGTGGGTACCTGAGAATCAGGTGGAATGCAAAAGAGACTGCAGATACCTCACATGAATAAGTTCCTGTTGCAGCATAGGTAGCTGGTGCTTAACAGATTTTTCCCTGGTCAGATCTTCCATAAGAGATGCAGCCTCTGCAGAGAGTTCTTTCCTAGTAGCAATGAGTTTCTCAATTTCACCACGAAGCTGCATAATCTCATCACGTAAGTGCTCATTTGCTCTAAGTTCAGCTTCAAGCTTCCTCTTCTTGTCCACAAGCTTACTGATATAAGCTTCCTTCTCAGCGTTAATGTCTGAAATGATAACATTCAAGTGGCGGACCTCATCTTTTCCAGCCTGTAATTCCCTGTTTAACTCTGCACGCTCCTCAGCCTGAGCACGGTTATCTGCCAAAAGCCTCCGTAGTTCAACTTCCTGCAACTCAAGCTCTTCCTCTAGAACAGCTGGGTGAGGGTGAGGGTGAGGGTGAGGAGCTACTCTCATGCGTGGGCCTTCATGGATGTCAGGATAGGCCCTACTGTCATCAACACGAGTTGCAGGATAGCCCCTATGGTCATCAATCAAACGAACACCAGGGTAGCCCCTACGTTCATCAACCAGACGGTTGTCAGGATACACCCTACGTTCATCAACCGCACAGATGCCATGGACTTCATGATACCCTCTAGGATCAACTAGACAGACGTCATGGTAACCCCTGCGGTCATCAATGGGACGCCTTGGCAGTCGACCTCTCTCCGACATGATGGTTAGTGCCTTGGTCTGAAAAAACATCAAAAGAATAATAGAAATTATGATCCATTGTTAGTTCATTACAGGTACATGAAAGCCAGTACATTCATCAAGTGAAATAACAGTGGTCGACCTAACACTTGCACAACACGGTAAGATAAAGCACATATATAGGAACTAAGCTCTCATCCCGTCTCGGCGTCTCTCATCTCGATTTTGAGAGTTCAACGGTGAAAAATCGTCTCCAATCGAGCTCTCATCCGGCGCTGCTCCCGCGTCGTCCAAGGAAACCTCCGGGTCAGGCGCAATGCCACCGCGAGACTCCGAATCATGGAATCGAGAGAGAGAGAGATATGCGTACCACCGGTGAGGGAGCTGCGGCTTCCACATCCGGCGCCCGCGGAGGTGGCCGGCACGGGGAAGCGAGCTGCGGCGGGCCGATGCGGTGAGGAAGCTGCGGCTTCTCCCTCCCGCTTCCCCCTCCGTCGCCCGCGAAGGTGGCTGGTGCGGGGAGGCGAACCGCGGCGGGCCGGCGCGGGGAGGGATGATGAGCAGGACCGGCGGCGCAGGCAGCCGGGAGAGGCGCGCAGGGGCGGAGGAGCCCTGCAGTCACCTACTTGAAGTGTCTCTGCAGTCAGCGCATCAGCACCGTTTGCCTTCAATCCAACGGCAAACAATAAAAGTCACCCCGCGGGCCTTAAAGCACCTGGTTAGTGGCCCATATCAGCCCACCGTCATCGTTGTTCACTTGCCGCGCTATGACATGCGTCCTGTTCGTCTGGCTTATCAGCCACCAGTCAACAGTACTTTTCTCTCAGAAAAATCAATCACCAGCAACCAGTCAGCAGTACTTTTATCTCAGAACAAACCAGCACCAGCCAAGCGAACAGGCCGATGTAGCCCAGTGACATATAGGCCATGACATGACAAGTATTTGGAGAAATTAGGAGAAAAGGGCAATGATTGGAATGGAAAGGGCAATGATTGGAATGGAGAGAAATGTCTGGTCTCTGGTGCATGCGTGGAGTATATACAAACCGTTGGCCGATCATGCATGTAGCATGGGTGGATCACAACCCCTTGTGGATCAGGCAACAGCACATGAAGCTCGATTCAGAATTTCAGACCTTGCCAAGAACGCTCGTCAAGTTTGGATCAGGTATGGGTGCCGGCAGACAGGCAGCAGCAACCCATGCACAAGTAGTCGCATTAACCATGCATCGTGACCGTGTTGCGTTGGATTTCAGATCAAGGAAGAAGGGTAACGCAACACGGCCATGTAGCCAAAAGTGCTGCTTGTACCAATTCATTTATACCATGCTGTACGAAAAAAAGGCACCGCCAGTTCTACGTTAGGTAGCTCCGTAGCTGTGTTTCAAATGCCTTTTGTTTTCTAAAAATCATTCCAAAATCTCAATGATTTTCTGTAGGTTGACTTTTTTTTGAAACTTAATATGTAGGTTGGCTTCCGATGCAAATACGAAACGATCTCAAAAGTCCCTTTCGAAAAAAAAACATCGATATGAAAATATCCCAGCCATTTTGCTCCGTCCAGGCATGCCCAGTTGGCCAGTTGGGCTACATGGCCATTAATTAGTTGAGGCCCAGGATAAATTAATCGCAACATAGGCCAAGCTGCGGCCCAGCCCGCCGGCGCGCGCCAAAAACCCTAACCCTCCGCAGCTCCGCCTCCCTCCATCTCCGCCGCGCGACTGCCCCCCAACCCGCGAGGAGCACGAAGGCCGGGAGTCGACATGGAGAGAAAAAAGAGCCGGCGCCTCTCCGGCAGCCGCCACTTCCGGCAGCGGCTGGTGCTGGCGACGCTCAGCTTCACTGACATCACCATCGATGACATCCGCTCCGGGGACGCCGCGCCGGGGCTCCGCCCTCACGAGGTCTCCCTCCTCCGCCTCCTCGACAAGATCTCCGACGGCAACAAAATCGAAATCAACGAGACAGGCACGGACTTCCTCCCGCGAGCTTCGCTTGTGCTGTGCGGCCCGCCTTTGGGTTTTGACACGGGGTGCCGATGCTTACGGTTGTGTGGTGCTTCTGTGCGTTTGCAGGAACGAAGGTGAGGTTCCAACCGGGGAAGGTACGCGGGGGGAGGGGCCTTGAGCACGACTGCGGGGTGCACCGGGGGATCGGCTACTTCCTCGAGCCGCTCATACTGCTCGGCCTCTTCGCGAGGGTGCCCTTATCGATTCGGCTCAAAGGTGAGCGCTTGGCTTGTTTGTGCTACTGACCTAGTAGTTCAAGTGTTAGGCCAAATGAATTGCCCTAAGAAATTTGGTGTTTGGAAATTCTTTATGGATGACTTTATTCGAGCCTACAGTAACTGATGCCAATGGAAGCAGTTCGTCAGGATTTCATTGAGTTTGTTGAATTGACTGGTTGTAAAATATTAAAGTTGTCACGCTGTTGGTTGAGATCCATGCTCTAGTTCTTTTGGCACTTGGGGATGATCTGCTTTTATGGCTGTCAATTGTTAAAACAAATACTAGCCAATACTGCACATATTGACTTGTCCTTTTCAGAAGGATGGCTATACCATCTATTTATTTCAATATCTGAATTTGTGCCCTACTTTTAGGAATCACTAATGATACAAAGGATCCTTCTGTGGATACTTTCCGGCTGACAACATTGCATATGCTCAAGCATTTTGGTGAGCCTCTGGATGGTTTGGAGCTAAAGATTGATAGCAGAGGATCTCCTCCTCTTGGTGGTGGTGAAGTGTTTCTCCGGATTCCCAATATAAATAGCACATTGACGGTGTGTTTCATTTTGATTTCCCATTGAGTATATGCCAATTCTGCTGACATTGACATCTGATGCTAAGTACCTTAACAGGTGGCAAACTGGGTTGATGAAGGTATGGTGAAGAGGATAAGGGGTGTTTCATTCTCTACCAGAGTATCTCCACAGATTGAAAACCGCATTATTTATGCTGCACGTGGAATCTTCAATCGCTTCATTCCTGATGTTCATATATTCACTGATCATAGATCTGGTCCTGCTGGTGGGAGGTATTTTCCCAATCCTATTAAAAATTGATAACAGCACTATTTCCTGAACCCTGATATCTCTTGTGACTTGGCATGGCAGCAGTTTGCCAGTTCTTTTAAACTTTTGTTCAACATGTGGCAGGTCACCAGGCTATGGTGTTTCGTTAGTTGCTGAGACAACCACAGGTTGCCTGCTCTCTGTAGATGCGACTGTGAGTTATCCTAGTGTTGATGAAATGAATGAAGATTCTGAGAAGCCAGAGCTAATGTCACCGGAGGATCTTGGTGTTCAAGCGGCATCAATGCTACTAGAAGAAGTGGCTCAAGGAGGGGTTGTTGACTCTACGCATCAGGTCTTGGTTTTGATACAGGCTTTCTCATTGATTGAGCATTTAATCAGCCTAAGGCATTTCTGATAGTTTACTTGTTATATACACACATCTGTTATGCTTGATGACCACCTATATTTTGTTATGTGGTTGGTGAAGCTTAGATAGGGCTATGTAGCATTGCTTGTTCTTTTGTTCGGTTTGTGTCTAGCAAGGCATCCAAAAGTTCTACATCTGGCCTTGTGAATAGTGGGATATGGAAAACATTCTTGAACAGACTTCATTTAAAAATGGATGCTCACTCTTGAAGTGATCGTGTGTACATTTATGTTTGAGATTATGACTGTTTGTCTTTAACTAATCTTGTTTATCATGGACACTTTTCATGCATTAGGAATTTACAGAACATTTTGTTTAGTGATATAACATTTCTCTTGTAAATGCTTGCAGGGCCTCTTATTCATGCTGTGTGCTTTGTGCCCACCTGACATATCAAAGGTTCGTGTCGGACAGTTGACACCATATGGTATTGAAACGCTTCGAAATATCAGAGATTTTCTTGGTGTGAAGTTTTTTATCAAACCTGATCCCAATTCGGGGACCGTTATTCTAAAATGTGTTGGAGCGGGAGTGTCGAATACTAATCGGAAGGTTCGATAAGCAACCGCATCATGAATCTCATCAAAGATTGAGGACATAGCAAGAGATTACTATGAAGCCTGTTTGTAACTGCAAAAACTATGATGAGTTTTCCTAGCTTCTCCTGCTGAATTTTTGTTTCGAGGTGCATGATATGTCTTGCTCTCAGATGTAATTTTGATCTGAGCTGGTGGGGGTGTTAGAATGGATTTGTATGGTCAAAATTCCTGTACGCTCAACACATTTCTGTATTGCTCCAGTAATTCAGTTTCTATTTGCCGAGACATGTTGTCAAATAAGATAAGATTGAAAACGATGGAGACATCGTCACGGTTCAGCCAGTGGCGACTGCAGAGGCTACTTTTTGCTAGTATCATGGAAGTAAGGAATAGTCGAATAGATGGAAGTTAGAATGCGAGATCAACCATGATGAATCTATATCATTGCGCCAGACCAAAGCATGGTTAATACAGTAACTCTTCACGCTTACTGGTGAAGCACCATTCAGATTCAGAGCCGTGTTGGGCGTCATCTTTTGGGGAAAACAAAGCATAGCTGACTTTGTCAGGTTTCAGTAGGAACAACATATCTACAGCCAACTTTTTTCTGATAAAAAGATGTCCATTGGTCAAGGCGCAGTGTCATGCTGTCATGGACATGACGAAGCAAGAAAAGTATTAAGAGAGATCGATCATAATCATGCGCTACACCAAGCATGGTCCATAGAGGAGGAACTCTATGATGTATGTCCACCTACAACCTGTACGGCCGAGCATCATTCAGATTCGGATTCAGCTCGGCCCATGTACATACAGACACGACTCATCTGCTAGTCTTCTCTCCCTCACCTATGAATTTCACTCGTCTGTACAGTGTACACAAACTGAAAAAAAAACAGCATCGAACTGTTCCAGCAGAACAAGATGATGATGGCAAGGCTACACTTTCTCCTTTACGAATGCAAAGGTGACCATCCAGATGAGGCAGAGGACCCAGGCGCAGGACTGGGGCGCCGCGCCGGCGATCAGGCCCGTCGGGTTGTCGGAGCCGCCGTACATGGAGTTCCCGCCGGGGTTGTTGGCGTTCAGCACCGTCGAGCCGGATCCCCCGCCCACGCCCCCTGACCACCCCGGGCTGTATCCGGTGGGCACGCCGCCCGACATCCCTGGGGTGGTGCCTGTCGCTCCCGGGCTGTAACCTCCGCCGAAACTGCACAGGTTGATGGAATCAGGACATGCCACTTTGGGTTCCTCATTTTTATGATTGTGCTGGTGACGACAGAAAGAAATTGATGGAGCTGTCTCTTACCCTGACGGTGTCTGGTACATGCAAGTTCCTGAACCTGAAGTAAGATGCACGAGTAATGAGATGAAAAGCAATTCAAGAGTTCGTTGGGAGAAAAAAAAGTAATTCAAGAGCTTTTAGTGATTGTTGAAAAGAATGGAAAAAATTACTTGGGTTGACATTGACGAGCATGCCGGCGCCGCCGAAGTCGCAGCTCGCCGGCGACGGGTTCTTTTGGAAGTAGCTGTTGAAGGCGTAGGAGGCGTGCGCCTGCAGGGTGTTGGGGTTGTAGCAGCTGCCCATGGGCTGGATGGCCGAGCAGTCGGCGCCGCCGATGCCGCAGGCGTAGTCGATCCCGTCTTGCATGGCGAGGTCCGTAAGCCCCGTCTTGGCGACGCACCACGTCTGCCCCGCGCTCGGCGCGCCCTGCTGCACCGTGCCGGGCGCTGTCGACGGCGGCTGGTACACCGGCGCCGTCGGCATGCCGCCCGCGCTCGAGCCGGCTGCGCCGCCCTGCTGCGGGTACGGGTACGTGGTCACCGGGTTGGTGACCGGCGACGTGCCCGAGAACTGCGTCGGCGTCGTCGCCGGGTTCGTCACGGGGGCCGCCGGGTTGGTGACCGGGCCCGGCATGGTCGGCGCGGTGACGGGGCTCGTGAAGGGGGTGGGAACCGTTGATGGCGGCATCATCGTCGGGTCGGGCATGGTGGTCGGCGTCGTCGGCTCGGGGTACAGCGGCGGGAGGTTGGGGGTCGTCGAGAACCCGTTGTCGCCCGGGTTGGTCGACGGCACGGTGACGAACCCTGGGGACATGGGATTCGACACCGGGTTCGTGGCCGGCACGGTCACCGGGTTGTTTACAGGCATCGCCGCCGGGTTGGTTACAGGCGTCGCCGCCGGGTTGGTGACCGGCGAGAACCCGTCGTGTGCCGTGGCTCTTGCCTCGCCGAGCTCGCGCCGGGGTGACGACACGTCCATCAGAACACCCAGCAATCTCTTCTCCCGACTGATCTCGCCGACCAGCTTGGCCATTGCCTCCGCGCTTGGAGCCGCTCGGCTCTTGAGGTGGAGCACGACGCCGGCGTCGGAGCCCAACAGAGCGGCGACATCAGCCACGGCAAGCTCACTGTTCCCTTCTGCCTCTACCTTCACCTGAACAAACGAGCCTGACCTCCTGACGAATTCCACGATCTTACTCCACTGCTTCATGTGGGCACGATCCTTGGCCACGATCCGTAGAGAAGACACCATGAGCTCCGGCGAGACCCTGACGCTCTTTGCCAATCCGGCGGCGGCGAGAAAAGCATGAATCGACTGTAAGGTGCGCCGCAGCCTGCCGAGCTGCCTCTCTGTGGCCGTGACAACGATGTTGCTGATGTTGAGTTGCTGATTGGGATCAAGAACTTCATTAACAAATGAACCCGCAACATGCTCTGTCCTGCATGACTTCGGCCTGCACTCAAACGGCTTCAAGAAGATGTAGGCATGCTGCTTCTCGGTGACCACAACTCTGTACTCGGTGATGACTGAGCTGGACGGTATCTTGACCTGTGTTGAATCATACGATAATTCCACAAATGCTCCTGAAATGGAATGAAAAGAATATTTTTCAGGGAAGGTAAAATTCGTCAGGAATATACCAATTGCATCAATGGAACAGCATTATGCTGATCAGTAGCCGAGTAAGTCACCGACAGATAAACGCTTTATAAAAAGAGAGAGAGGAAATATTCAGAAACATAAAAGGGCACTGACCTGAACAGCAGATTGTTTCAAGGTGGAGGATGCAGCAGAAGAATAATGTGAGAGCAAGAGAGCGAGTAGCTGCCATTGAAAAAGTGAGCGAGACTTCTTGGCAATGGTGTGGCTGATGAGGTGAGCAGCCTGTGATGAGGGGAATGAGCTGGAGATGGCCAAATGGACAGTGGGGGGAAGGGGAGGGTAGGAGAAAGGAGCAATGCAATTTAAGTACACAAGGGAGCAAAGGTTGTGTGACACAAAGTGGAAAGCATAAGCAATAGGGCAAAAATGGCAAAGCGGATAACTATTGTATTAGATATGCAATGCATGCTTCTTTTTCGCTTTGGAACAGGCAAAACAGCAACCACTGCAGTGCATACATCCTTGATCCTTCTCCATGCAGAGAAAATGTCTGGAGCGCTGTACCAAACTGTGTGCATTTTTTTTCTCTATGTTCATCTTATTGGGAGTTCTGTCGGTTTACTTTTTCTATGTTGATCTGCACTGATGAAAATACAGGGATATCCTGTTCTGCTGACTCATGAGTCATGTGACTTGCTTTCTGAAGGCTGGTATGCCAAACAAAAAAAATTGTATTAAGAAGAAAAGCATGCGCGTACAAGGCGTTGAGTGTGAATTAACTGCAAACTAGCATCACATGAAATCATAATTTATTTCCAATTTTCTTTTTTGTGGACACAAGGCTTAGGTTCAGAAGCAAAGCAGCTTTCTCTGATGACCATTACATATGGCCTTGAGTTGCTGCACATCATGATCACATTGTCAATGACGGTCTCTTCTTATTGTCTCAGAGGGTTTTGTACAGTCATTAAACTTGCCTTTTCAGAAAGGAAAAAAAAAACTGTACTATGAAAACACTAGGACAAGGAGCTTTTGGACCAATTGGAGCACTGGGCAGCAAGCAAGCATGACCTCCAAAAAGGCTGCCGTTGGTTGCTCATGCCATGTGCGTTTCAAAGATCCCTTATCTGGGCTCTGGAACCATTTGGGAGAAGGGCAAGTTTGTGATCAACTCGCTGCCGAATCCTTAGCTATGTTGTTATCACAGGCATTCAAAAAAAAAAATAGAGGCATTCAACTGGTACAGTGCAGGACCATGCTGACATAGTGACATACTGGCATGGCTTACCTTTGAAGAGTGAGGCAATCGGAAGCTGCACACATCAGTCGAATATTTTTCTTTATTTTCCTCGTATGTATAAAGCCAGCAAGTTTTACTTATATTTTTTTTGAACTAGTTACTTGCTAATCTTTATCGGAGTGGAGAAAACTAAATGTAGGAAAAAGGTTAAATTGTATGATTGGTTTAGCGACGCATCAATTTGAGGAGGGAAACAAGCCAGATTGCAGGGCATGACTTTGTTTGCCTGCACCATCATTGGCCAGGAGGGAAAGATCGAAAAAGGCAGACATGAAGAGAAAGGATCGCAGAGATTTGGGATCCATCGACGGATCGATTTTCAGGCTGGTGTAAGTCTGGAATTGATACATCATCATGTAGCATCATCTTTTTGCCACATTTGACTGCCATCTCACACATCACTCTTGACTCGAGCTAGAGCTATCTTGTTGCTCCTCTTTCTGCAAAGGTTGGATAAGAGGTTGATATGATATCCTCCTTTTAGTAGTAGCAAGTAGCAATGCAATGTCAAGAGTCAAGTGTAAAGAAAGCCATATCTGAGCCCAATGGCCACACCAGAGGACACCACTTACATTCCATTCCTTGATAATCTATGACTACTTTCCATCAGCGGGAAAACTGTGTTTTTCTCCCTTCATTTTGATTGAAATTTTCTTCACCTGCCAACATGTTCATATTCGAACCATAAAGAAACTACTCTTCCATTGCTAGTGTGACACTGTTTTCTGATGCTATGACCAAAAGTGTGTAAGGAGTATTTTTTTTCACCTACAAAATAAGCCATTTTATTGTGAATGTGTATCTGCTGCTGCACTTCGCTCGACATGTAAACACTGATCTGCACTCTTTCTTGTTGACAAGATAAAGGAAACGAAACAGGTGATGGTCTGAGCCTCTGAGGCAATTTGGCAAGGAATAGAGTGGCCGCTTTAAGTGGCTTTAGTTAGTTTTATCGTCGAGGAGCACTAGGTGCATGAGCGTATGAACAAGTTGGTTGGATTGTAATGAAATCGATCGTGGGCATCTGCTTTATGAGCTATAGTATATCTTGTGTCGCCTTCGACCAATCTGATTGTACGTGCGTACGTATATACAATTAGAATACGGGCTCGCACGCCAAGTGGTCGATCGTAGTACAAAAAGTGGATTTGCAGCCTTTAATTCCGATCTATCCCCTGTAATTTCTCTGAAACTTGGCCTCAATTTGCTGAGATAAACTGCTGTTTGTGTGTGTGTGTTCTGTTTTTAGAAGATAAACTGGTACTAGCTGTTACGCCACTTGTTATACAGGCGTAATTACCATTGTAATTAAGTGATCCAAAATAGCCGCAGTTGGCAACATCAGCAAATGACCCGATGCAACCAACGCGAAGCAATTCAAACAGCAGGCAACCGATGAGCGATGGATGGCATGCGGATTTGACATGGAGCCGCCAGGAGGGGAGCACCCAACCCAATGCAAGTCGGAAGAAGAAGATTGACTTGAGATGGTGATCTGGCTTTGTGGCGAGCAGATAATAAAGCTGGGGTTAGTTGATGCATGGCGGCTTTGCTTAGCAGCTAAGGCCGGGGCGCGCAACAAGTGTGTGCTTTGCTTGCTGGGCCACACCACACCACACGGATGATCGATTAAACAAGGGAATGGCGAGCCGGCGGCGGCCGGCCATGCAATCCAATGCAATATGCAGCAGCGGGAAATTAAAGGCGGCACGCGCGCGCGCGCACACGTCGGTCCGACTCGGACGCCGCTCGTTCGTTCTCGCGACAAAGGCGGCCGGGCTGACGGCGGCGACGGGCCCGCGCGCTTTGGTCACCTGCACTGCACGAGCACCGGCGACAGCAATGGAAGGATCGGATCGGAGGAACATTCGGTCAGTGGCGGCCAGGGGAGGAGCCGAGGAGGAGATGGAAAGAAAAGAAAGGTGCGTGGTGGGAGCTGAGGTCACGTGAGTGACGTGCTCCTGCCTCACCTCGTGCGCGCACGCACGGGCCACGGGAGATGATATGCGTGCGTGCGTGCCTCGGATCCGATGCCGGCTGTTTGATGCTCTTCGTCGACCGGCCGGAGCCGGCTGACCGCCGGCGTGCCAAGTCATCATGGACGAGCTGGTTTGGTTGCCAGAGATGCATTTTTTTTTTAGAAAACCGGGTTGATTGCATTCGTAATAAGGGGTGATTACAGCAGCGAACTTACAAAGACATCCCTTAAAAGAAACAAAATTACATGCCGGTCCTTGTAAGCAATCCCCGGCGTTCCTCACCGCCGGCAGCCGGAGTCCAGATCTTGAGACCGACTTCGAAGAACCAAAGATTTTTGACGCCGTCTTGAGCCGCACATCAAGATTGACATGCTCTGGTAACGATGAACGAACCGGCTTGAAAAGATGGCTAGAAGCCATCACATCGTCAGGCGACGAGGAGTCCGACGCCCCAAGGACCACCGGAATCTCCAAACCACCGGACGCCGAGAAACCCCGAAGGGTAGCTGAACCACCAACAGAGGCGGTAGAGAAAATCCAACCCGGATCCGTAGCGAGTTGGTACACATACCTCCCAACATCTACACCGGAGAAGATAGCCACAGCATCGTCACCGGAGAAGACGTGGAAGGCACAAAAGTCAAGCTCGACCAGATCCAGATGAAGCACAGGTGCTCCAGATCCGGCGAACTTGTAGACCTTCCTGAAGTAGCACCTGCCAACCGAGTCGGGGAAGCCGCCGCAGATGTCGGAGTCGACCTCCGCAAATCCATGCCGTTGCTCGCCGGAGACACCACCCAGGGACACAAACACTCGCCGCACCACAGGCAAGTGGAAACCTAACCCCAACCTACTCATACTAGCAAGCAAAGGTATATACACCTCCTCCGCCGATTCATGCAGTCCCCCTCCACCTCCGACACCGGCGAGGGTGCCGTAGGCGAGGGCGACGGCGGCGAATCGGCGGGGGAACTCGAAATCGCCCTGGGTCGCCGCTCTCAACTGTAGGGACGAGAACTCGCCGGGGTACTGGACTCTGCCAGAGATGCATTTGGCCACGGCACCCTGCTTTCTGGGCTGTCTCTGGGCCTCTGGCTGCCCCTCCCCTGCTTGAAATGGGCTCAATGTCGATGATGAGCCACATTTGCTTCTGTGGGCGGCCCATGGCTCAAGAAGGATGGCAAACTTTTTATTGGGCCCTCTCTGGAGAGAGAGACCCCCTTTTGTTGTTTTCCTTGTTGTTCTGAACCATAACATCAGAGCACACACGCACAAGCTTCTTTCTTCAGTCGACGACACACGGATCCAGCGCGCAATTTTCTCTGACGGAAAAGTGGAAAGGAAGGATGATAGGAGGAGGAGACATATGCCTCTCAGCCTTGTGCGTTGCATTATTGTACGCGATCGATCGGGTTCTCGCCAGATCGATCGAGATCGCGACCATTGCTTTGCATGCGATGCTCCGATCCTCGCGGGCAATCGGGATCGTCGCGCTCATCTGTCGCCCTCGCTCCGTCCTCTCCTCGTGGTCCAGCTCCGACCTCCGATCCGAGAGGCAAAGCCGAGATCGACATCGTCCTACCTTTAGGCCTCCTTTGGATCACGGGGGAAACAAAGGAGAAACGCAGGAATTGATTCCTGCGGTTGTGCTGACGTCGCAGTCCTTTGGCAACGAAGGAAAATCACAGGATCGATTCCAGAGGATCTCCTCACAAGAACGCAGGAAAGGAAACATCTAGTCCGACTTCATGGAAATTTCCCTGCGGACGACGTGCTGCTTCGCAGGAGATAGAACAGAGGCTTTGCGGGAGAGAGAGCAGAGCGGAGGCGGAGGGAGGGAGATAGCAGAGGGAGAGCGGAACTAGGTTGATCCCCCGCGTCCGCTACCGCCTGCGATGTCGAAGGCAGCGGCAGCGTCCCTCCCGCCGCCGCCGCCGGAGACGGCGCACCTGGTGGAGCAGCTCCAGCGGCACCAATGCCCCGAACGCGTCCCTCCTCTCCAGCTCCGCGCACTCCGGCCATCGCGGCGAGCTCCGCGTGGAGCAGGAGCGCCTGGCGAGCTCGCGCCTCCGCCCTGCATGTGGAAGAAGATGAAGTTCGCCGACGGGAGTCCGGAGAGATAATTCCTCTGTTTTCTTGAGCTTGCGAAAGACCATTCAAATGTTTTTTACTGTTCCTGTGGGATAGAGAGGTGATGTACCTCGATTCCTGCCGTTTTCCTATCCCTATCCTATACCTACCCTGTGTGCCAACCGCCGGGCATGGAAGAAAACTATCGCCGTGGCCGCCGGGCGCCGGCCGGTAAGGAGACCGAGACCACGTACGCAGCGCGCACTCAGGCCACAAACTATCCTTGCAGCGCTCCTGTTAATTTTTCAAAAAAAAAAAAACTTTCCTTGCAGCAGCTAGCACCAGCGTTCGTGGCATGTACGTATACGGCCCCGGGTTTCGTGCATTGAATAAGACGTACTACACTGCTGCTACACCTCTTATTCGTCAAACCAGTTTTTCTCGCAAGGTTTGGCAAGAGCGATTTGTTAAGACGTGTGGAGCAGCTCATCGGAGCTTAAAAAAAACAGAGTAGAAGAAGAACCAAACAACTCGCAAGATTATTTGCCTCTCTTTTTTTTTCTACTACTACATGCACAATCAGAGTTTATAAAGTTACATTTCTGCAGGTGATAGTGGACATAGTAACTTGCGATCAAAATGTATTATGAATTATTTTTTTTGTTATTGTTCTTATAGACTAGGATATCTACAATAAATTAAAATTAACCCTCGGAAGAAAGTTATATGAAACTTGCATTATTTTGAAATATAGTTTTTTTTATTATGGGTGTAATTTGAACCGACTGATATGGCTGTGGGAGTATCTAGACTTTAATTTGGATGTACTCGTAGGGGATAATTTGATTTTTTTTTCCTTTTTAATTCAATGAATATGAACTAGTACAAATTATGTCGCCTCAATTATACCCAGTTAGCTAGGCCTACCAAGTCACATGCATGATTTGCATTTTCCCTGAACATGGAGGACATGTGACTTATATACCCCAAGCGAGAGCTTCTATTCCATTCCTCCGGTCCTAGTCTTGTCCCTTTATACTTACATGCACTAAATGGATAACAATAATACGACCTGGACCCGTCTATCATACGAAAACTGCAGCAACGTAGTAAAGCATACCATATATTTTTTTAAGACGTGCATAGCACGTTTTTCATTAAGAATGAGAGAATTACAGCTAAGCAACCTTAGGATGGAGAACCCCTAGGGCGCGGAGAGAAAAGGTAAAAACAACGACGACGACCGACCAACATGGCCAGAGGCACACCAACCGAAGAAAAACACAGCCCTGCCGGCATCACCTAAACCTGCACGAATGAGTACATCAAGAGCGCAAGCACATCACCGACAGACTCACACCTAGGCGTCAACGGAAGACGAGCTAGAAGGACATGCAAAATAATGCCTCCAAGGAGGTAGATGACGCCAACGCCACTATCATCCGTCCGCCCACGTAGGAGCAGACCAAGCTTTCGCCTGGCAAGACAAATGGACAGAGGCCGAAACAACGCCTCCGACGAGGTGAGGTACGTTCCGAACAACGCACCCGTTACCGGCCTGCTGAAACCGAACCACGCTTTCGCAGGCCTCCAGAACCAACTTCACGCAGTCCCCCGCAAAGGCCTAGAAGGAGTCAGACGATGGAAAGGCAGCAAACAACTCCTGATGGCGACAAAGGAAAGCTTCTGCAGGAAAGGTGGCCAAGAGCGACCACAACTACCGAGAGGGGGAAGGAGCTCACCCGCATCCCCACTCCCCACAACCTGCGCATGCAGCAACACTCGAAGAGACGGGGGTGGGCACCGAGGCACAGAAGCTCGACGTGAAGCACCGACAGCCTGAGAAACCAGGGGGAGGACGAGACCCATCCTCCCATCCCACCAGCGAAGAGAGACAGGTGAAAGCATGGATCCACAAGTTGCCGACAGCCACGAAGAGGCGACCCGCCACGCCACCACCAACCCGAGGACGACGAAGTGACGACACGCGAGAGTCAGAACCGACCGCGGGAACAAGACGACTAAGCGGACCAAGATTTTCCAAGAAGATCGACCGGTGAGGACGGAGGAGAAGGCACTGGAGTGACGCCTCAAGAGGTGAACGGCGCCCGCAGGCGTCGCCGTCATCCGCCCGCAAGCAGGCACTGGCTTTCGCCAAGCCCCAAAACCTCCGAGGACACCGACGACCCGGAAAGGACACATCTTGGGCCAGCACAACCATCACGTCGCCGACCACCAAGCACAACGACCAAATGAGGATGACGACCAACTGACAACCACAGCGACCCCACCGGAGGACGACCGGCGCACGACCAAGCCAACGCAGCTGCCCTCCCAGTCCCGCACCAAAACCACCACCGTTCGCGCAGGAGGTGGTGCCCGTGCCCCCGCCGTTGCCCCGAACCCAGGAGGGCCACGACCGCCGGGAACCGACGACGGAGACCGCGACGGGCCGGACGAGGCGACGCCGGAAGAGGTAGGCCCTCGCAGAGGGTGGGAGAAGGCGGGCAAAGGGCTGCCGCCGACGAGCCGGCCAACCCACCGCCACCACCCCACCCCGCGCACAGGCCATCGCCGCTCGCGCCAGGAACACAGGGGGGGCGGCCGGATCCACGCAAGCTGAGGGCCCCACCGGCCGGAGCCGGACGGAAGCGGCGGCGGCCGCCGGGTCAACACGGAGCCGACCCCCGCCCCGCGGCGGATCCACCGCCGCACACGCCGAATCCGCGCCGGGGACGGCCGGATCCGCGTCGGGGAGGGCCGGATCCGCCGCCGGGAGGCACCGCAACCACCAGGAGGAGAAGGGTGAGGGAAGGGAGGGGCAAGAGGAGAAAGGGACGCGGTGGAGGCGGTTGTGCGACTCCACCGCTGGCCGCCGCCGCCGACGGTGGGGGTGGCGGCAGCGGCCGTCGAGGTCCGCGACGAGGGGGCTGGCGGCGCGGGGTGGGTGCGCCCCCGGGTCGCCCTCGTGAGGACTACGCTAGGGCCTTACTTGACGGCTAGTGAGTCGTGACCCTAAAGCATACCATACCACCACGCACCGCCCCCGCTGTTGGGCATCAACCAATCATACGCCAGATGATGATGATCTGATGTGATTTTGACGCGGGGGTATGCAGCTGAATCTGAGAATGCGGTAGCAGCAATCATCTGGTCGCCGTGGCGTGCGACAGCGAGACTAGAATCACGGATTCTCCCCAACGCTACCCCTGCCCACTCTGACGACGACGGCGACTAAAAAAACATCGCGATGAATCGGCAACGGGCGGCCAACGGCAACACGAGACGGGATTAAGCGTGCAATCATGTGGTGATTAATTAGTGTTTTGATTAGGAGGGAGAGCAAGAGCTTCTTCCCTGACGACAAGCCTGAAGATACATTGTAGGTGATGATAGGCCCAGTGCCAGGCGTCGTGTGTCCCCTCCCCTGTAGTAGTAATGGCTTCCTCTGAATTGGAGCCATGACGAAAATATCTCGCCGTCCTTTTTTTGTTCCTCGCAGAAGCTTTAGTGAGATACTACTCCCACTTGTGTGTGATCTATTCTACGGCCTGGTCGAAACAGTACCAAACTGGGCTTCACCAGCGAACAACTTCCACCGTTTGTGCCGGAACTGTTTACTAGTTTGCTGTGAGCACAACAGCGATGAGCGGGGATTGCTGCTCATCACCCATCAGGTCATGTAGCAGTGCTGTTATTTGTTCCGCTGCGTTTGCAATGCATGAATCGCGCAAGAAATGTAACAGCTGGGGCGTTAGTTTGACCACTAGCCATCACTCGGTTTCGATCTTTGAAGAGACGCAACATGCATGGCCACTCGCTGGGATGCACGCACGAGCGGGAGGAAACACCGTGTAGACTTGACCACTCGTGCGACTCGATCGAGAGAATTAAACCGTGTTCCTCAACTAACTGTAGCAGCACATTCATTCACAGCGATACAACGTCACGAGTCTTTCCCCCTCGAAGAAAATTAAAGCTAGCTAGAGATTCTTTCGAACAACTGGTTTGACACATGCAAAAGCTTGTTTGAACTCGATCAAGTATATATATACAAACACTCCAATTTTCAGACTTGAGAGTGTGTAAAGTCCCCGCCGTACTTTGATTCGGAAACAATTTCAATTTGATTAAAAAAGTCCCTGCCGTACCAGATAAGACCATCTGCACTGGTCTCCTTTATCCCCGCCTGCAGGACGGCGATAAGGGAAAATGAGCCGCAGCGGCGTCCTGCTGGATGACGGTAAAAAGAAGGACGTCCCCCGTTTCCTTCGTATTCGAAGGGATACGGGAGCCCCTCCAGGGAGCAGGCGCGGGCCCAGCGCACGCCACCACCTCTCTCGCGCCCACGCTAGGAAGCTGCAGGCCGCTCCTTCGCGCCGCCGCCGTGGACGTTGACCTCCAGCATCCGGCATGCCCACTCCTTCGCGCCGCCGCCGGGAGCTCGAGCTCGAGCTGCTCCGCCGCCTCCGTGCCGCCTTGGAGGAAGGGCAACACCTGGATCCAGCGAGGTTGAAGGAGAGACCGGACCCGGTCGCCACCGCCAGCCTGCCGCTGCGCGCCCTGCTCCTGGAGGTCCGCCCGCCGCACACCCTGCTCCTGGATGGCCGCCGCTGCTGGCCGGCGCGGGAGGAGAAGCCGGCGAGGGAGGAGGCCGCCCCGCCGTTCCCCGCCTCGGATCCTCCGCCGACGCGGGAGGAGAAGTGCCGGCGGGAGGGGCGGCGGCCATGGCTCGAGCTCGCCGGAGAGGGCGCAGGGGAGAGAGAAGAGGAGAAGCCGAGGCGGCGCGCGGTCGGCGTCGCATGCCCGTTGTGGATCTCTTCGCACGTCTGGGTTGCGCGGCCGCGGGGATGCCAGCAGCGGCGAGAGCGGCGGAGAGGAGGCGGGCGATGCGCTCGAGGCCCTGCTACTACTCTGCCTCCTCCGCTGGGTGCCCGGCGTCGATGTGGAGCAGAGGGCGCCCGGCGCCGTGGAGGTCCACCGGCGCCGCGAGGTCCACCGCCAGGAGGAGGCCGCCGACGCGGGAAGGCCTCCGCCGCCGGCCCGCCACCGCGCCCCTCCCCCGTGCCTCCGCCGGCGTCGCAGATCGGGAGAGGGAGCCGGCATCCTCGGCTCCTCCGCGCTGGAACGCGCATTGACCCGGTGGGAAGGGGTCCGGGAAGGGTAAAAAGAGGGGGGTTGGGATGACGAGTGGGTCCCGCGCGTGGGTAGTTAAGATGAAGTAGAGATATAAAGGATGATGGATACGGGAGTAGTAGTTATAAAGGAGAGAATTTCGATGGTGAAGATGAAATATTCTGTTTTGAAGGAGGAAATGAAGGAAGACGAGTGTGGATGGTCTAAAGGCGGCCCAAAATTATGTCCTTCAACAACCCGCTAATAATTCAAGCACCACACAAACTTTTTCTCTACTGGTGAAAGTGGTGATCGCGCGTGGGCGAATCACGGGAGCCCGAGGTGGTAATCCTCCTATGGCAATAATGTAACCGCGCGCGCGCATGCATTATCATTAGGTCAGTCTCAGTGGCAGTGTCATGAACGCACTTACCAAGTCCGACACATCTGCTTTTCAGCATGATGACCCTCTCATTCTCAATGCACAGGGTCATGAGCACAGTTTCATAGATAGAATGTAGTATTTAAATCATGCATATGTTGTGATCAAATGCAGGGTCATGGGCTCTCAGTGGAGGGTTGTGAGCATTGGTACCTGTGTCGACCTGGGGTCATCAGGCCAGTCTCAGTGGTAGTGTCATGGGCACACTTAACAAGTCCGCCACATCAGCTATTCAACATGATGACCCTGTCACTCTCAATGCGCAGGGTCATGGGCACAGTTTCATAGATAGAATGTAGCATTTAAATATTGCATGTGTTGTGATCAAATGCAGGGTCATGGGCTCTCAGTGGAGGGTCGTGAGCATTTGTGACGCCCCAGGTTTTTATTTAGCACCATTAGTGCTAATGACCTAATCAACCGAGTCAAACACGTTGACCTTGGTCAAACCTTGGTCAACCTGGGTCATCACCTCGAAAACCTAGTCAACAATCACTAATGACCCTCTTAATCAAGTCAACACACACCCTTGGTCAAAGCTTGGTCAAAGATCCAGTCAAACCCTAATTAAACCCTCATGTCCTTGAGCATCCTCTAGAACTTTTGCCGCGTTCTCTAATTTTCACTTAAACACTTCAAAATAGGCCAATATAAAAGTTGTTCGTCTTTTTGAGGGACACAATTTTCATAATTGGCGGCATTGGAGATTTGGAGTGGAAGGTGTTCAAAAACACGGTCAAAGCCGGCCTTTGCACTTTGACTAAGCCGAGAAAAACAGAAAGTTTGAGCCAAATTTCTGATCAATCCAAGCCAAATCTCATAGGCCAGCCTTTGTAAAAGTTGTAGAGGAATCTTTGATCTACAACTTTGTTATTTACCCCTTAGTGCACTTTAGTTCAAGTTTTTAGAGAAATCCACGGTCAAAGACAGCTAAATGGAACGAAAAACGGGCGACGTCGCGCCGCGCCGCGCCGGGCTCCCGCGCCAGAGCGCGCCCACACGCGCCGCCGCGTGGCACCCAGGCCGCCTCGGCGTCCGGGTCCCCCACGACGGCCGCGCGTCCCGAGGCCACCCGGCAGGCGACCGTGCGGGCCCACTGCGACGCGTGCTCCCTCCTCCCGCGCCGTTTCGACCCCGTCCCCCAGGGCCCGGCCGCCGAGCACGCCGCGCGCCGCGCCACCGCTCGCTCTCGCCCTCCCTGGCGTGGCCCCCCACGACACCGCCGTCCTTGCTGCTACTGCCCCTAGCCAGCGCTGCCTTAGTCTAGAAGGCAGGCTCCTCCACCCCTTTAAAGCTGAGCCGCAGCCTCACACGCGCGTGCACGCCCGCCGTGGCCGCCATGAACGCCGCCGCCGAACTCCCCCTCCTGCTCACTCCCGCAGCCGAATGACGCCTCTAGCCCCTTCCCTAAGACCCATTGGAGCTCAAGCCGGCGCACATTGCCCTGGACGCGTCGCCAACTCGTCGGAGGACGGTCCGCAGCGACGGCCGCCGAGCGAGCTCGCCGGAGCCGTCCCCGCCCCGTCTCTGGTCGCACACCGAGCCCTGGTGAGCCCACACGCCTCCCCCACTTCTTCCCCGGCCGACCCCGCCGCCGACTCGCCGAAAATTTCGCCGGCCGCGCCGCCCCTCATCCCTGAGGACCCAATTGCAAGCCTATGAATCTTTCTAGGGGCCTGAGCGTAAAGCAAGGGCATATCTGTGAAGGCTGAAAAGTTTCCAGGGACCTACCGGCAAAAGCGATTCTTAAATAGTAAATGTAAAGTGCAGGATCTTTTAAAATTCATAGAAAATCGTAGAAAAATCATAAAATTGAAAAACCAATTTTTCTAGTTTCCTTGTGAATAACTCTACAAATTTTGTAAAGCATGACCATACTTTTGACTGACAGGTTTTGCGTGAAAAATAGAAACCAGTTTAACCTAAATCTATTGTAGTTCAAAATCTATATGTGATATCTAGCTGAATTTTGGATATGTTGTGAGTAATGCCATTTCTAGGCTTCACACTAAAAATTGCACAAAGTTACTAAGTAAATCTTTTAATATGATTTATTTTCTATTTAAGCTGAATATGTATAAATGAATTTTATAGCTTAAAATAAATATCTTTTTGTGCTCAACTTCTGGATATAACCTTTTTATGCTTAAGCACACCTCTGGTGAGTTAACCATGATTTTATGACTTCCAAAAATATTTATTCTTGAAATATGCTTAGTTTTAAATATAAATGCATAGCTCAAGATCTAGAGTAGCTCTTGATGTGTTTGTTGATTTCCTAGCTCAGTTTTGGACCATAGAATCTGTGAGAGAAAGTTGGGATCCAAAAGTGCTTTATTTATTTTTATATGCATTTCTCATGTTTTGGTGGCTAGAATTTGTTATTTTCGGTATAATTAATTTATAGCTCATGTAAATGTGAAAACTTGTTCAGTGGCTTTACCTAGGACTTTAGTGCTTCAGAAACACCACCCACTGAACTTTTATGAATTTATTTATGAATAACAACAATGGGAGCCATTTAAGCTTAATATTAGGTTAAATTGGAAAATCACCAACTACACACTTAGTGACCTCATGTATGTGATGTAAATCATGCTAAGAAGCTTAAAACCACTCCCTTTGCTGTTTGTGAATTTAAATTAATTAAATTGCATAAATTTGTACACAGTCACTATCAAAAAGAATAAATAATGAAGCACCACCTAACTTTTCTTTAATAAAAATAATATACCAAATATGTGTTTATCTAGGTGAATGTGGTCAACCATGCACCCCATGGTCGTCATATGTTGTTTTGTAATTAATTAAATGAAAACCGTCAATTAAATCTTGCATTTGCATCCTCGTGTAGATCTTCCCGACGGTAGCTGTACGCCTGTGCCGGAAGGAGGAGACGGAGGAGCTGACGGAGACGTGCACTACGTCGCTGTAGAGCAAGACCTAGACCAAAGTCCAGAAGGGCCCAAGGCCAACCTTGCCAGCGAAGGCAAGCCCCGGATCATTAACCCTCTTTTGAAAATTATGCAATTACCTTTGCTATGTTTGTGCATTTACGTTCAGGAGTTGAATGAAACCCTAGATGCATGATCCATAGGTACCTATGTTCTTTACTAGTATGCTAGGTCGATAGCTGCTATGCTATAGGACCGGTACAAGTCGAGTGATGTTCGTCACTCGCGAGAATAGGTTCTTATGTTGGAATCATCAGATCTTTATAAATGGATTGCTCATGTGGTAAGAGCATAGGATTTGGGCTCCGGTCCAGTGGCTTTCGTGGGTTAAGCTTTTGAACGTACTAAACACTTGTCGGGAATGAGACCGGTAAGTCTAGTACCCGATTGACGCGGCAAGGGAACCTTTCCCTACTACACCTGGGGCACAAGGATGTGCCCCCCTGCTTGCAACAGTGTGGTACCTGTGTGAGTCTGGACGTTCGTGTGGGAGCGATCCAGTAAGCCTTGTACCAAGGAATGTAGGTTCCGATCCCGAGCTGAAGATCGACGGGAACCGCCTGGTCGGTGCATACTCCGTTTCGTTTTTATTTGGACCTTCTTGGGGTATGCATTCTTCCGTGTGTTTAGGTTTACCTTGCAAGGTTATTAATCAATCGATTGTCGGCCTCTCACCGTTATCTGAGACTGCTTAATCAACTGGCCATGATATCCCTTAATGATGGAATTATGTGAATATTGCTGCGTGGATTAATTGTATTGTACAATTCTTGATTGCAATAGTTGGCACACTTAGAATTGGTAATTAACTAGAATTTGTGCTAAAATATTGAAAGTAAGAACCTACTCTTTATTGCTTTTCAGCAAAAGAACTCCACTGGCCAAAAAGCCTCTCATGTCTAGAGTTTGGTGATGTAGTTATCACCCGACGGTTAAGTCTTGCTGAGTATTAGTATACTCAGCATTGCTATATAATTGTTGTTGCAGGTGTTGCTTGGCCTGGAGAGATTCCACCCGGCTGGGAGCTGGAATGGGTGGATGACGACGAGTGATGGCATCACGGATGGCCTCCTGTGATGTCCACCGTATCGCTAGTTTATTATTCCGCTGTTTTCGAACTCTGAATCTTTACTTCATGTCGTGAACATTGGTTTGTAATAATTTAACCCTTCACGGCAAACATTGGGGTGTAACTTGAGTTGTACTCTGGACTCGCCTTCGTGTAAGTTGTAATGCATATGTTCGATCCTCTGTGTGATATCCAAGTGATTCACCGGGCTTTGACCCGGCAACTTACGACGGGATGGTACTTTCTGTCGCTTAATGACCAAAGTGGATTGGTTTAGGCGATAGTACGGTATTTTCCCGGGCGGGTTGTCACAGCATTGGTACCTGTGTCGACCTGGGGTCGTCACCATGACCCTGAGATCTTCTCTTCCTTCATTTATTTGGTGCCATGTCATCAAAAAAGCATGTGTGGCAGTTCATTAAATGTCGATGACCCTGCCACTGAGACTGGTCTCACCATGACCCTAAGATCTTCTCTTCCTTCATTTATTTGGTGCCATGTCATCAAAAAAACCTATGTGACAGTCCATTAAATGTTGATGATCCTGCCACTGAGACTGCCTTAGTCGTGCAAAGAGCTACTCCAGAGACCAAGACATAATTAAAAGCAACGCAAATCCTCTCAATCGGTGGACCTCGCATGCAGCCATGTAGTGTGGCGCGTCCATCAAGAATTTTCTGGCCGCACAAATGCCCAGCAGTAGCAAATCTCGTGCAGGAAAATTAATTGCGTGCATGGAAAACTTAAGCGCACAAAAAATTGGCATTCGCCTTAGAAATGCGAAAGGAGGGAGTAATTTACAGAAGGGGATTTAGAAGAAAACAGTTGGGGCAGCTGAAGAGATCGCGGCACACACGGCTTGGTGTGGGAGGAGCGGCCGACCGGCCGTAGCGGAAGGGGCTTGGGATGGCATGTTGAGTGGGAGTCAAGAGATGTGGCTGCATTCTACGAAGCAAGATATTTGGGGGAGAGGGGGACGGGATGAGGGGAAAATATGAAGTGCAACCCACCTATAAGGTGGAATTATGGAAACTCATTATTTTGCAGTTCGGAGTGTACATCGATTGCAACTCGAACCACTGACCATTTACAACTTGAACCCTCGTGACATTTTTTTATATAACCTCTATCTGTTACTGTACACTATCCACCTCTGTACACTATCCACCTCCGCTCGGTATTGTACACTTCCCCTTCAGTTGCAAATAGTCAGTTGTTGAGTTACAATCAATGTACGCTTCAAATTGCAAATACTAAGCTTTCAGAATTCCACCTAGTAGGTGGGTTGCACTACATATTTACCCCGGGATGAGTTAGGGTTATTAGGGTTGAAGTGCTAGGGAAAAATCCAGGTATATGGGAGAACTTGCAACACGGCGATGCAGCTTGTCAATGCGCTAACTTTAGGTCCCAAAACATTCCTACAAAATGGTGTTATTCTCTAGGGATACATATATGCCACCAAGGCGTCGACATGGCAGGTTCCGGGAATTCCTTCACCAATTTGTCCCAAGAAGAGATCTAATTTTCTAGGGAATGACAGCCTTTGAGAAAGAGAATTGTTGCATGAAAGGTCTCTTACTTTAATTTGCAATGAAACTCAACATGATGGAATCTTGTGTGATTGGGTCGAGCGGGCGGCCCGTATGCATATCTTCAAGGTATCTTTTGTACTTGGAGTAACTTGGTTTCGAAGCAAACTTGGGTGATGATATGTACGGGGACATGGATAGAGAGAATGGTGGGCATCCGAGTTGCATTCTGCACGCCTGCAACATGGACATACAAAATACTAATAAGATGCTATATTACAGCTAGGATTGGGAAAATCTGGGCCAGCGGTGGCATTAACATAAGTATAAACAAGGTTTCCCATCAAAAGGCGCTGCTGTTACCGATGTCGACGGCGCCAACAAACCCCAATGGTCGTCTCTGTCCATTACTAGTGCTGGAGCTCTCGCTCTTGAACCACCCCTCCAAAGTGCCAAGCTCCTAAAAAGTTAATACTATCTATACTTGGAAGTGTGAAGTCACTTTCCATAGGTAAATTAACATACTCAAGGTGGATATATACCGCACCTCCCAAGAGGAGTACCAAACACAGTCTGCATGCCCGGCTCTCTATCTAGTACAGCTAAAGCATATATAGCCAAGAAAATGACCAAGACCTTGTAAAGTGATCCCTTTTGCCTAGGATAATCGAAACATACTGCACATGATGAGCTTCCTTTTGGTTAAAGCTGAAGCATGCGACGTGAGCTTACAATTCTCATGACACTGCTGTACACGCCTGTACCAGCACAGAACGAAGCAGGTGCCAATATGAATCTAGATTTGTCAAAACTACCTACAATTCTTATAGATAATTTTATTAGTAAATTTGCTCCGTGCACACGCTAGGAGCAAGGTAGATGTACGATTCACTACGGGGAACACACCCCCCCCCCTTCCGTGCGCCGGCGGCACACGACAAAGCTTCAAAAACGCACAGCAAACTCTTTGCCATGCGTTTTTCGCCTCCGCGCACGGCAAAGGCCGCATGATAGCGATTTGCCCGGCAAAGACCTTTTGCCGTGCGCCTTTTATCGGGAAGCAAGACAAAACCTTTGCCGTGCGCCAAATTTAACGCACGACAAACTTTTTGAAATGCATTAAAAATACGCCGTGCGCCAAAATAGACGCACGACAAACATTTCAGAAAAAAATAAAAAAATAGTACAGGCCATCTGGCCTCCCCCAGTTGCAGCACCATGCCGCCTCCGACCGCACCCATGTCGTCGCCCGCACCCATGCCGGCCTCCTCCTCCACGAGATCCAGCATGCCACCGCGCTCAGCCCGCTGCCGTGCTCCATCACAGCTCCTCACCCGGACCCACCGCCAAACGGTATTCCTCACCCGGACCCGCCGCCAAACGGTGTTCCTCACCCAGATCCGCAGCCTGCCGCCGTGCTCCTCCTCCAGATGTGCCGCTCGCTACCGTGCTCCTCCTCTGTGCCTGGCCCTCATCGCCCGGGAGGAAGCGCCGCCGCTGTGGCTGGTCCTCGATGCGGGGAAGAGGGCAGCGCACGGGAGGACGAGCGCCGCGCCGGGGAGGAGGGCTGCCGCTGCTGCAAGATCCACCACCGCCGCCTGCTGGATCTCGTGGAGGGGGAGGTGCCAGGCTGCCATGCCGAGGAGGAGGCCGGGCCGCCGCATGCCGGGGAGGAGGGCCGCCGCCGCCTGCTGGATCTCGTGGAGGAGGAGGCCAGGATGTCGCGCCATGGGGAGGAGGAGGCGTCGGGTGGACTGGAGGAGGAGGAGGCGGCCGGGCCGCCGCGCCGTGGGGAGGAGGAGGCGCCAGGCGGGCTGGAGGGGCGGTAGGGGCGCACGACTGCAGGGGAGGGATGGTGGCAGTCGGCTGCGGGGAAGGGAGGGGAGGGGGTTAGGGTTGGGATGGGGGTGGGAGGGGGTGATTTTATGTGAAATCTCGGCGTATTTGGGTAGTTGGATGCTGAGATCAACGGCTCAAAGTGAACAAAGTTGTTTGCCGTGCGCCACACAGTAAAACGCATGAGAAAGTTGTTTTGTTTGCCGTGCGCTATAAAGAAGGCGCACGGCAAACTTTTTTCTACAATTTTATAAAATTCATAACAATTATCAAATAAATTTGAAAAAATTCAGAAAATTAACACATCACTATTTCATGCCCATTTGTAATGTTATTGTACCCATGTTTTAAACTAATAATTATTTGAGAAAGTGGAGCAGTACAATGATTCAAACTTTTAGCCCACGATCCAAGAGATTTCATCCAAATGCTACAAGAGAAGAAGCTTGGTGGCGAAACCGTGGGGGTAGACTAAGATACTCATGGAATTATATAGTGGACGCAGCACCTCCCAGTAGGAGCACCAAACAGTCTGGCTGCCTCATCTCCCTAGTAGTCCTGCTAAAGCATATGCAACCAAGAAAAAATGATGCAAGACCTTGTAAAGTGGATCCTTTTTGCCAAGGATAAACGAAACATAGTGCAAATAATGATGAGCCACCTTTTGGTGAAAGTTGAAGCACCCAACGTGATTTGCAATTCTCTCACGACCTGTAGCAGCAGCAGCAGGTACCCCTTGCTGTAATTTACGTCGAGATGGAGTTGACGCATGGAATAGGTATATGGACGGCGGCTACCAACTGGATGAACATGAGCCGTGAACGGTTGTTTCGTGGCGGTCAACACATCACTGAAGAAATTAAAGATCATATCAATCTTGGTTTATATTGCAACTCACTGGTGGTCTGTCTGTCACATGCCTTTCAGTTAGCCGACTCAGAGTTTATATTGAGTAGTGGTGCACATCTATCCATCGGGGGTGTACTAGCTCTTTTTTGCGCTTAATTTGCAAGTTGATGATCAGAGAAGCATGCTGGCGTAGCCACGGCACATCAAGGAAGATGCAATGCGCATATGGATTAAGTGTGCATCAGCATCGTACTTGTAGGGGTAAATTTTACAAGAGCAATGTCCATCTAGAGCAAGGGAAAGTTATTGCTATAAAACAATTTGATTGATTATTACTCATGAGAGGTACGTACAATACAAAGAGGTATTACTAATTAAGTAATTATAACTAGAAAGTTCTCCTATGCTATGATCTTAATATCTCCATGTACCTACCAAAGTATCATAAAAGGCCTCTTAGTGTAATGCCCTTGGCTCTAGGACCCTTTTGTGGGGGTGAAGATGCACGGATGACATCTTGCCCTACCTCCTCAAAAGGCTATATATATCATATCCCTATATATCTAGAGATGCAAATGGCAAAAGGGTTGTTTAATTAACTTGCATGTATTTCCATATATAGCCAACAACCCTGAGAAGCTTACTAATCCTCGTCCAAATCTTTGGCGTGGCACTACATATAGTAGCGCACCCACACGTTAAGGGATACACCTCTCACTGTTCCATCTTCCTCTCCGACGATACTGTACTGCTTGCCCTTGCTTTTGGTCTGCTCCACTAGGTGAGAGCAACCTGCATTTCTTGAATCTTAGCTTGAGCACTAGTCTTTTGTTTGTCGAGTTGATTCTGTCTACAACAGAAACAAGCAGGTAGGGTGTATACCCTGATCACGAGTTCTCGATCTGTTTCAAGTTTTGGAAACCATTAATGTCATTCTGCTGAAAATTCTTGTTGGTGCCTCTCTTTGCACAGAGATGCCGACGGTAGCCATCACGATGGACCTGTCATGCTGCCGCTGCAGAAGCAAGATCGAGAAGGTCCTCTGCAGCATTCAAAGTGCGTAGAAACTGCAGTATTTTCTGAGTGGCCAGGGCATGAGCTAACAACTGTGTTCACCAATTCACGCCAATATATATGCAACTGTGTTGTGTATGCAGAGTGTGGCAAGTTCGTCTTCGACAAGGTGGTGTACGAGAAGGACAAGGTTCTCATCACCGGGTCCTTCGACGCCATCGAGCTCTGCTGCAAGCTCCGCTGCAAGGCCGGCTGCTTCGTGATAAAGATCGATATCGTGCCTCCTCCTCCGCCGCCGCCTCCTCCTCCTCCCAAGTGCAGCGAAAAGGATCCCGAGAAGTGCTGCAAAAAGGATCCCAAGAAGTGCTGCAAAAAGGAGGATCCCAAGTGCTGCAAAGATGAAGAACCCAAGTGCAAAAAGAAAACCAAGCAGTGCAAGGATCCCGAGCCAGTTGTTGTTCCGCCCAATCCCATCGTTGATACCAAGAAGCCGGAGACTACCATATGCAACAACGTGATCCCTTTCTTCACATATCCGTACCCATGCCCTTACCCATACGAGCAGCCGGCGCCCATCTGCCCTACGCCGCCGCACCACCCCTGTTGCGAGTGCCACATCTGCAAGCCGCCATGTCCCAAGCCTCCACCGGTGTGTCCGCCGCCGCAGCCATGCCCACGGCCTCCGTGTCCGCTGCCGCCATGTCCCCAGCCTCGTCCATGTCCGCCCCCACCGACATGTTATCCCCAACCTCCGTGCCCGCGGCCGCCGTGCCCGTGCCCGCCCTGGACGCCGTGCCAGTGCCACTGCCGCCGGGACTACTGCTGCGAGGGGAGTGGACACGACGGCGGCTCCTGCGCGCTCATGTAACCGCTAGCTGCTGGCTGGCCGGTTTTTGCTTGCTGCAAGCTGACGAACAAGCTTGCCTACGTCGTACCTACCCACCAGTGTGAAGTAAGTGTCCCTTCAATTCGTAAGGCAGGCGGTGAATATGTCCAATTCGTTGCTACAGTGTACTAGTACTTGTTACTCCGTATGTGTACTCATGTGAGGCAGACTGACATATATACAATTGTATATCTACCTGAACAGGAATAAGTCAAACTTATTTTGTCCTTAGGTTCTGCTAAGTCCATATGTAAGTACGCACAGAGTCGGCGCATGGATCAAAGATGGCTATTCCGAACGCCGCCGATACATCAAGGTGGAGGGGCAACGGTGACGGCACACGATTTCAAGCGTGGCCCGATTTGCCAGCTGCAGTGAGGGTTGTCTACATCCAATGAGTTTCTTTCAAGTTCATTTTGGTACACGTTGTTTAAGTCATGATGGCTGATTCTTTTTTGGATGTAGTAGCTCTTTAGTACATATATCATCATGTACTAAAGTTTTTTTATTTATTCTTAATATTTGTAATAAGTTTGGCGGTGTGTGGTCACGCAGAGGCTTTAGGCTGTGTGTTCCTGCAGAGGCCGGAATGTTAATTCCATTATTAAAACTTCTCTCTTCAGTCGATCTCAAAAAAAAAAAAAACTTCTTCAGTGAGTCGACGACACACGGATCCAGCGCGCATTTTTCTCTGACGGAAAAGTGGTAAGGATGGATGATAGGAGGAGACATATACCTCTCAGCCTTGTGCGTTGCATTATTGTACGCGATGGATGGAATGGCATATATCTCCCGGCCCTCCTCCATCTTCTCTTTGGCCGCCTGGTCCTGCATGCCTGAGGAATGGCCGGACGGGTCCATCGTCCAACAGAAGAGAGGCCTGCTCTGCTATGCTATGCTATGCTATGCTCTAGTGAGTGAGTGGGTAGTGGATAGGGCTGGACAAAATGCTCGGTGCTCGTTAGCTCGCTCGGCTCGCGGCCAGCTCGGCTCGGCTCGGCTCGGCTCGTTGTTGTTTCCTAACGAGCCGAGCACAACTTTTTGCTCGTTAGTTTAACGAGCGAGCTCGAGCCGGCTCGCGAGCTTAACGAGCTGAACATCCCTAGCAGATGAGTAGAAGGCCCAACAGCCCAATATCGATGTTTAGCCCACTAAAAAACCTAATCCCCCTCCTCCTGTTACCCCAGGCACGAGGCCCTCACGCGGCCACGCCGTTCTCCGGCTCCCTCGCGGCCTCGCGCGTCACGCGGTCGCCCCCGCTCTTTCTACTCCCTGCGACCCTGCCTCCCTCGCGCCGCCACCCTCCATCTACGGCGTCCCTCACCGGCCTCCTTTGTCCCTCGCCGGCCGGCCAGCTCGCCTCCCTCGATCTCCGGCCTCCCGGCGACAGGGCCCCAGGCTGCGGTCGGATCTAACGCCATGGCCCATGGGTGGCGAGGAGCGCGAGCAGCTCCAGGTACGGCCGCTGATGCCCAGCTCCAGGCCGCACGGGCGCCGACGTCTCCCCATGAAGATGCTCAACGATTCTCATCTTCTTGATTTGGTTCTTTTATTCGTATTCTATTTGTTTTTCGCATGAATTCGTCTCGTCTCCTTGAAATGACGATTAGTTTGAGGATCTTGTGATTCAGAGATAGTTCCATTCGAAATTGAGGATTTGGTTTCAATTTGTCAAACTATATTGAATTTCATCTGTTGGTTTGATGTGTGATGGACGGGCTCGCGAGCTGCCCGAGTTGGCTCGCGAGCCGGACCGAGCCGAGCCGAGCCGGCATTTCTGCTCGCTAAGTTATCGAGCCGAGCCGAGCTAGCTTGTTTACATAACGAGCTGCAGCGAGCCGAGCCGAGCCGAGCCGGCTCGTTATCCAGCCCTAGCAGTGGACACGGATCGCGTTCTCGTGGCATGTGTTTGTGTCGCTGATCGATCGACCGGGTTCTCCAGATCGATCGAGATCGCGACCATTGCATTGCATGCGATGCTCCGATCCTCGCCGGCGATCGGGATCGTCGCGCTCATCTGTCGCCCTCGCTTCGTGGTCCAGCTCCGCGCCGAGGGGCAAATAAAGCCGAGATCGACATCGTCCTACCTTTGTGGCTTTGTCATGGAAGAAAACTATATACTAACCGCTGGGCGCCGCAGCGCGCACTCAGGCCACAAACTTTCCTTGCAGCTAATTAGTCCCTCTTCACGATCAGCTAATTTCGTCGCATGCATGTACGTACGGCCCCCGGTTGCGTACGTGCATTGAATAAGACGTACTACACTGCTGCTACACCTCTTGTTCGTCAAACCAGGTTAAGAATAATGTGGGTAACAGTTTTCTCGCAAGGTTTGGCAGAAGCGATTTATTAATAAAAACGTGTGGAGCTGGTCAGAGCTTACAAAAAAGAGTAGAACAAGAACCAAACAACTCGCAAGATTATTTGCCTCTCCTTTTCTTTTCTACTACTACATGCACAATCGGAGTTTATGAAGTTAATTTTTTGCTGGTGATGGTGGACATAGTAACTTGAGATAAAGATGCAATTATGAATAGTTTGTAATCATCATCATATACAACTATATAGATGAAACCCACTACAATTCATGGATAGATTTCTCTCAACATGCAACCATTCCACATCACCATCCACCATAGGCTATGTCACCATCCACTAGATCATATATTTACGTCTTCAACCGATTTTTCTGTGGTTGATATCATGTATTTGTGAGTAGCATGCCACAAAATTCCCATACTAGGGATAAATGTAGGATCAATAATTTAGAATGATTATCTCTTAACAAAATTATCATGCTTCCATGTATAATATTGTTTACAAACGAATGATGTCATTCAATCACTTTGGTGTTCCTACTTTCACATTGCACCTTAAATTTTTGTCTAAGAAATTCCCGCAGCAATGCGCGGGGTATCACCTAGTTATTTTTAGGAGGCGACTACATGGATAGGTCTCTCAATTTAGTCATACATGGAGTGCCTTCCCAGGTTACTTCTTGCGACACAAAATTACTTCCCTCAATAGGAAAAAGCACACGGGAGGAAATAACTTTTAGTCATACATGAAGAGCCCTCTCAGGTTACTTCCCCTGACACAAAATTACTTCCCTCAACATAAAGAAGCACACGGGAGAAAATAACTTTGTGTCGCAGGAAAATAATTTTTGTGTCGCAGGAAGTAACCTGAGAGGGCTCTCCATTTAAGCCTAAATGGAGAGGGCTCTCCATTTAAGCATAAATGGAGAGGGCTCTCCATTTAGATTTTGCGTTATTTTTATAGACTAGGACATCTAAAAATAAATTAAAATTAACCCTCGGAAGAAAGTTATATCAAAATTGCATGCATTATTTTGAAATATAGTTTTTTTTATTACGGGTGTATAATTTGAACCGACTGATATGGCTGTGGGAGTATCTAGACTTTTGGATGTACTCGTAGGGGATAATTTGGATTGTTTTCTTTTTAATTCAATGAATATGAACTAGTACAAATTATCTCGCCTCAATTATATCCAGTTGGGCCTACCAAGTCACATGCATGATTTGCATTTCCCCTGAACATGGAGGACATGTGACTTATATACCCCAAGCGAGAGCTTCTATTCCATTCCTCCGGTCCTAGTAGTCTTGTGCTTTTATACTTACATGCACTGAATTGATAACAATAATACGACCTGGACCCGTCTATCATACGAAAACTGCAGCAACGTCTAGTGTAGCATACCATACCACCACGCACCGCCCCCCTGTTGCGCATCAACCAATCATACGCCAAATGATGATGATCTGATGTTATTTTGACGAGGGGGTATGCAGCTGAATCTGAGAATGCAGTAGCAGCAATCATCTGGTCGCCGTGGCGTGCGACAGCGAGACTAGAATCACGGATCTCCCTCCCCAACGCTACCCCCTGTCCTCTCCGACGACGACGGCGACTAAAAAAACATCGCGATGAATCGGCAACGGGCGGCCTACGGCAACAACGCCTGGCGCTTACCTTAACCACTCCGCTGTACGTACCACACCACACACGAGACGGGATTAAGCGTGCAATCATGTGGTGATTAATTAGTGTTTTGATTAGGAGGGAGAGCAAGAGCTTCTTCCCTGACGACAAGCCTGAAGATACATTGTAGGTGATGATAGGCCCAGTGCCAGGCGTCTCGTGTGTCCCCTCCCCTGTAGTAGTAATGGCTTGCTCGGACTGGGAGCTATGACGAAAATATCTCGCCGTCCTTTTTTTGTTCCTCGCAGAAGCTTTAGTGAGATACTACTGGCCACTTGTGTAGTTGTGTGTGATCTATTCTATGCGTGATCGAAACAGTACCAAACTGGCCTTCACCAGCGAACAACTTCCACCGTTTGTGCCCGAACTGTTTACTAGTTTGTGTGAGCACAACAGCGATGAGCGGGGATTGGTGCTCATCCATCAGGTCATGTAACAGTGCTGTTATTTGAACGCAGTGTTTGCAATGCATGAATCACTAGGGATGGAACTAAAACATCCGAATTGTATCATAGATTGATTTTTTTAGATCACAATAAAATAAATTTGGTGCTAATTTTTTATGCATTATAACCAGCTAATTACTGGAAAAAATAAAAAAATTAGCTACAATTTTTTTTATGGATTATTTGCTTTCGATAAAGGAAAAGGTGAAAAAACATCCGTATCCGAATCCGAATCCGAATCCGAATTTCTTTTCATCATTTGATCAAAATATAGCACACATTTGGTGTTTATTTTGTATGAATCTTAACAAGCACAATGCCAAGAACAAGAATATAAATTTTTGGATACAAAATATTATGCCTAATTTAGCTAAAATCAAAAAAGAACGGCTAAAAAATGGTATCCGAATTACTATCCGTTTCCATCCCTATGAATCACGGAGGAGTGTTTCAAATCTCAGCCTTGTTTAGTTGGTTGAAAATTTTGCTTTTTTAATTCCTGGAACTCCTGTAGCACACTGTAGCACGTTTTGTTTGTTTGTGGTAAATATTTAATACTCCGAACATATGTCTTTTGGCGTATTTAATGTGATGTGATGGAGAGAGTGGAGAAAATGTTAGAAATTTTAGCCAACTAAACAAGGCCCAAACATGATCCTCAGCCATAGGGATGGAAACGGATAGTAATTCGGATACCATTTTTTAGCCGTTCTTTTTTGATTTTAGCTAAATTAGGCATAATATTTTGTATCCAAAAATTTATATTCTTGTTCTTGGCATTGTGCTTGTTAAGATTCATACAAAATAAACCCTAAATGTGTGCTATATTTTGATCAAATGATGAAAAGAAATTCGGATTCGGATTCGGATTCGGATACGGATGTTTTTTCACCTTTTCCTCTATCGAAAGCAAATAATCTATAAAAAAAATTGTAGCTAATTTTTTTATTTTTTCCAGTAATTAGCTGGTTATAATGCATAAAAAATTAGCACCAAATTTATTTTATTGTGATCTAAAAAAATCAATCTATGATACAATTCGGATGTTTTAGTTCCATCCCTACTCAGCCAGGTCAAAACGTTTCAGAGATGCTGGATGGTGGATGCAGAGCAGTTTCAGAGAAAAAGGACAGACTGACAGCTTCAGATTCCGTGCAACTAACAGCTGGGGCGTGGCCGTGTGGGCCAGAGGTGCGTGGACCCACGGCTCCCCGTGGCCCACCAGTCAGCAACGGGGGACACGGCAATCGACGAGAACCTACGCCTGTAGCCCACGAGTCTGATCGGTGGTGAGACTCCCGAGCCCGACAGCACCCAGATCCTCCACTGAAAAGTTTGCTCCAAACGGATCTCTGCAAATGGCGCTCTCGATGCAGCAGTCCCCACCCCAGGTGCTGCTTGCTGCTTTGACTGCAAACTAGTATGTTTTGCGTTGTCATTAATTTATTTTCCTCCGAAGATAGTAAAATGGCTTCAGATTCAGATTTAATAATAGGTTTTATATCTGTGCCATCAGTTGTGCTAGATAGCTGTCCAAGGCCTTGTTTAGTTCGTGGGAAAAGTTGCCTTTTCAACGTTTTGAACTCCTGTAGTACACTGTAGCACTTTCGTTTGTTTGTGGTAAATATTATCCTACCATGGCCTAACTAGGCTCAAAAGATTCGTGTCGCGAAGTACATCAAAACTGTGTAATTAGTTATTTTTTTACCTATATTTAATACTCCGAACTTACGTCTTTTGACGTATTTAATGTGATGTGATGGAGAGAGAGTGGAGAAAACGTTATAATTTTTAGCAAACTAAACAAGGCCCAAGTGAAGCTTCTTCAGGAAGAAAAAATAAATAAAAGATGAGGTCGATGGTCAACTGGTGTTCAAAGTTTGACCACTAGCCATCACTCGGTTTCGATCTTTGAAGAGACGCAACATGCATGCATGGAGCCGGGATGCACACGCACGAGCGGGAGGAACACCGTGTAGACTTGACCACTCGTGTTCCTCAAATACTGTAACAGTACATTCATTCACAGTGATACAACGTCGTCACAAGTCTTCCCCCCTCGAAGAAAATTAAAGCTAGCTAGAGATTCTTTCGAACAACTGGTTTGACGCACGCAAAAGCTTGTTTGAACTTGATCAAGAGGGCCAGTTTAGTTCGCGGAATGAAACTTTTGAGTCCCCTTTCAAGGTCTATTAGATGTATTGAACGTAGATTATTTACAAAAATAATTATACGAATGGACTGGAAATTGCGAGACGAATCCATTAAGTCTAATTAATCCGTCATTAGAGATTATTTACTGTAGCATGACGTTGTCTAATCATGACATAATTAGGCTCGTTAGATTCGTCTCGAAAATTAAGGTATGGGTCGTGGAATGGGTTTTATCATTAATCTACATTTAATACTCCGAATTAGTAGAAAGAAGATTGATGTGACGGGTTGTTGGTGAATATATACAAACACTCCAAATTTTCAGATTTCAGAGTGTGTAAAGTCCCTGCCGTACTTTGATTCGAAAACAATTTCAATTTTAGTGTGTAAAGTTAGTGTGGTGCTTGAATTATGTCCTTAAACAACCTAATTCAAGCACCACACTAACTTTCTACTGGTGAAAGTGGTGATCGCGCGTGGGCGAATCACGGGAGCCCGAGGTGGTAATCCTCCTATGGCAATAACGTAACCGCGCGCGCATGCATTATCATTATGACATTATCTATATATAGTCTTGACTCTTGAGGCCAGAATGGGATTAGCAGTTGTGTGGAGTGTATAGCTAGATAGTGCGTCTCCCTGATATGATTGTGGCGAGACGGCCATGATAGCTAACACCACAAAAAAAAAAGAGCCCAATTGAATGGGCTAAAGTGAATTTATTTGCTAAGCTAGCCGTGGCATGGTAGTAGGTGGCCCGATCGATGGCACACGAGTAACCATGCCTGAAATGACCGTGGAAAGGAGCTTGTGCGGCTATGGACACACACGCATCGTGCACACGGTCAATAACATGTCATTTGTATGTTTGCCACGAAGACGAGGTCGTTTGATACGATGAGCGAGGAGAGTTTGTGATGATGACGGCAATAAGGTGATTTTCTACATTTCTTAACTACTAAGTCTTGTTTAGTTGAGACAAAAAAAAAGTCACTTGGTTCATGAACTTTGCACTAGAGTCGATTCCGCCCCTCAACTTTCAAAGTCGTCAATTTAGTCCCTCAACTTTTATTTTTGGTCGAACTCGTCCTTTAGTCCATTTTACTCTTGGCTTATATCTTTCGAATATGTATGTGCTCATACTCTCTTAATTAATACATACACATAACAATATATTGTTTTAAATTAACACAAAATATTATTTAAAATTGCAAAAATATCTGAGCACCCTTTTTTGACATCTCATGAAATATTTGATGTGACACTGCAAAATTTTCACAACAAACTTAACAAGACCTGAGGTCAAGAGTTTCATGATAAAATCATGTCTCTCAAGATTGCAAACTTTTACAAGTGCATTTGAAGGGGTATATGATAATATGAGTGACCATTCTATATGATAACAAAGATGATCTAAGCCACCAATATTCCATTTTCATGCTCTTATCAATACAATTAATGCACATCATTAAGACGATGACTAAACAATAGTTGTTCTATATACGTTTTGTGAACTTGATGCGTCACATAGCTACAATTATTTATTTTGTTTCGATATATACTCTATCCATGCGGAACCTGCTTTTTTCGACACGCCGCTTGTCGTTATTTATTCGGTCAAATTTGACATACATCACGACACAATGTAGTCACCATATAGACGTCGTATGTAGTTAGTATCTTTGGTCATCACCTTATCTCAAACGTACGCAGTTGAACGCTTTTGCTTCTCTTGCTGGTTCAACCATCTTATCTCAAACGTATGCGGTTGTACGCTTTCGCTTCTCTTGCTAGTTCAAACTAGATGAGATTTAGAATCCATGCTAACACCAAATGCAAAGCTAACTGTACCTTTTTAGCATTGAAGATACTATCAAGTACAATCTTGATATATTGGATCCTCTTATCATTGCATCAAACCTTTGAAAAGCAGGTTATTACCCACACTAATTTCCCTTTGCTCGGTGCCAATTGTCGTGTAGCCCGCTGGGGTGCGGCGTGCAATTTTGTGGCGGTACTATTTGGACTAGGCCACCCCCGCTACGGGTCCCCATCTATCATCTCCCCACTCACACATGCCATCCCATCTCTCCCCTTTCTGCTCTTTCCCCTCCACCTCTGCTCCCCACCACGACCCAGCTGCTGCCTTCCCACCAAAACTTCCTCGCCAAATTCCTCCATCTACAGCGGGATTCGCCCAGTTCGTCAACTCCGGAGCTCGATTCGTCCCCGAAGCCGCGGTCCGGGCCGCCAATTTGCTCGGTTTGATGTCTCGCTGATTCGCTTCAGTATTCTTCTCCCCTGCAACGTTTCGGTGATTCCGCGCCATATGAGCTCGGATTGGCGGCGGTGTTTCTGATCCCTGCTTGCTGGAGGTGGAGGCGCGAGGGCATGTGGGTTTCTCTGGTGTGGATCCGGGGCTGCGTGGGCGTCACGTTCGTCGATTTTCAGAGTGGGAGGGGAGCCGACTAGATCTCTCGGCTCCCGCGGTTGCTGCTCTCCTTCGAAAGAGTTGGGGAGGCGGCTAGCAGCTGTGATCGAAGGTTCGTGTAGGGTTTTGGGAGGTGAGAGGATATGGAGGCCGCCAGGCTCGGCGCGCAGAGCAGCCATTTGTACGGCAGCGGGCTGGGTGAGCTTGACCTGAACAGGCGTGAGAGCAGAGTGTTTGGCTGGGACCTCAACGATTGGAGCTGGGACAGTGAGCGTTTTGCTGCCACACCAGTGCCCACTGCTGCGGCGGATGGCTTAGGATCGAACAGCTCGCCATCATCATCCGACGAAGCTGAGGCAGGGGTGGCTAGGAATGGCCTTGGAGGTGATTCTGATAAGAGGAAAAGGGTGGTGGTCGTTGATGATGATGACACAGAGGATCAGGACGCCATTGTGAATGGTGGCGGGTCACTGAGCTTGAGAATCGGGGCTAATGCTGCTGGTGCCGGAGCGATGGAGGGTGGTGAGGCAAATGAGGATGAGAGAAATGGAAAGAAGATCAGGGTGCAAGGTGGTAGCTCGAGTGGGCCATCATGCCAGGTTGAGGGCTGTGGTGCGGATCTGACTGCAGCGAAGGATTACCACCGCCGGCACAAGGTCTGCGAGATGCATGCTAAGGCCAGCACTGCTGTGGTTGGGAACACCGTCCAGAGGTTCTGCCAGCAATGCAGTAGGTTAGTTTTATGGTTCCTTTGCTATACACGTAATTATTTTGTTCATAGGAGATGAGGTAGGATATCTCATGCAAACTATATTTAGCGCATCCAGACAGACTTTGGATATGTGCAATCTCTGATCAAGATAGACCCTTGATATTTGAGAATCACCATAATCCATGACAGCTGTAGAATAAAATAAACAAAAAAGGCACAATATTATCTTTAGACTGTAACTGCAAGGCGATATTTCGTGAGAATTATTTGAAAGGAAACTTGGTAATTATTATACATGTTCTTGTGCAGATTTCACCTTCTTCAAGAATTTGATGAAGGGAAGAGAAGTTGCCGGCGACGCTTAGCAGGCCACAATAGACGGAGGAGAAAAACTCGCCCTGATATCACAATTGGCGGGGCTGCTTCAATTGAGGACAAAGTCAGCAATTATTTATTACTGAGCCTTATTGGAATTTGTGCTAATTTGAACTGTAAGTTTGCTAACTACATATACAGATTTCTATTCTACATATGAAGTTCTAGTACTTGTATACTTTATTTTCCCTTAAGTCATATGTAAAAGTAACGCTTTAATGAAATTTTCTTGGTATAGACTTAAGATAAGATTAGCTGCGATCATATTCCTCTTTACAAGATTATATGAGTTCTTGTTACTCTATTTGACATGTCGATAAAAAAAATTGAATAGTTTTAGGGCCATAAGGTGTTAATGGTATTATTTGTGCCGGAAGTTACATGTATTTGGTTTATTTTAGACAATTCTAGGATTGCTCATAGGAAGCCCCCCACCCCCAATCAGCTGCGTGCTAGGGTATCAATTAGCATCCTACACTGACATAATGCTGCTATTACTAGCTTGTTGACCTAAAATTATTCCTACTTACTACCTATTCCTTGTTGCCTGTGAAAGCTTGTCTCCAATATAATCAATGCGTCCAAACTGCACTATTATCATCATAGTTAGTAGCCTGCAGAACTACTCAATAATCATATTCAGGAAGATACATGACTCCTAAAATTGTACTTGCAGCTGACAGTGTTCAGCATTCAAACAACCAGGAGCTGCTATCCACTCTTTTGAAGAACCTAGGGTCGGTTGCCAAATCGCTGGAGCCAAAAGAACTATGTAAACTACTGGAGGCATACCAAAGCCTGCAAAATGGATCAAATGCTGGAACCTCTGGAACAGCTAATGCTGCTGAAGAGGCTGCAGGGCCATTTAACTCTCATTTGCCTTTCGTGAATGGTTGTCATCATGGACAGGCATCACCATCTGTTGTGCCAAGACAATCGAAGGCTACCATAGTGGTAACTCCAGGTATGATGCATTGTTCAAACTTGGAGAAATTGTTTTCTCATTAACAATTTCAGCTTACATTTTCCCTGCCTGCACAGAGCCTACATCATGCAAGCTTAAGGATTTTGATCTGAATAACACTTGCCATGATACGGAAGGTTTTGAGGATGGGCAAGAAGGTTCAACTCCGCCTCCCTTTAAGGCAGCCGATTCTCCTAATTGTGCATCATGGATGCAGCAAGATTCTACTCAAAGTCCACCACAGACTAGTGGCAATTCAGATTCAACATCAACACAGTCATTGTCAACCTCAAATGGAGATGCTCAGGTTTGTCTTTTATTTATTTGGAATTGAGTTCTAGTACGACTTATCAGTCTGTATAGTAATAGCTTTATATATTGGCTAAACAGATTTTGACTTACTATACTTTTTGGTGCGAAGTTAACGACTCACTAGCCGCCTGCCAATATGCTGCTGGAATAGTGTGTGTGTGTGTGTGTGTGTGTGTGTGTGTGCACGTGCGCATTATACTGTTATCGGGAACTATCTTTCTTAGGTGAAGAATATTAAGGATCGGAATTTGAATTGGTATAAGGTTTTCAATGCACCTGAATGAGGGAGCGAAATGTCAAATACATGTAGTTTATGCACGACTAGATTGGGAATCCAGTGCTTCGCTTTGTAGGGAGTTAATAACTCCTACCTTTACTGTTTCAACCTTCAGACTTTTAGACCTACCTGACTTTTTTATATCCTTACTAGAAATTGTTAAGCCTTCAACAACTAAAACAGAAAAGATCTTCTAGAGTGGATTTTAATGGAACAGTGCACGTAACAAGTGTTCAATCCCCAAGATCCATAGCTAGAAGGAAAAAAAACTCATGCATCTTTAAAATTTCTTTTCAAAGTCACATTGATTAGATAATGAATCCGATAGACACGCTCTTCTTAGATAATGAATCAGAAAGATATGCATGAAGAAGTTTATGTTAACAGCCAATCAGCTGATAGCACCCACACAAACACCAAGATACTTAGATGCCCTCTTTTTTCTTGTGAAACACTTGATTCTGATTATTTTTCTTGCAGTGCCGGACTGATAAGATTGTCTTCAAGCTTTTCAACAAAGTTCCCAGTGATTTACCTCCAGTTTTGCGGTCACAGGTAAATTATGCATTCTCTCAGCAAGGGACGGAAAATATATCTTGAACCTAACGCTTAAATTCTGATTTTTCAGATTCTTGGTTGGTTGTCTAGTAGTCCTACTGATATAGAGAGCTATATTAGACCTGGATGTATTATTCTAACAGTATATCTTCGGCTAGTTGAGTCTGCATGGCGAGAGGTATGCCCCATTCTTAATTTTTGTATGTCAAAGTAGTATCCTTTTTTGTATGATTATTAATGGTCCTTTCTACAGCTTTCTGATAATATGAGCCTGCACCTGGATAAGCTTTTGAATAGCTCCACCGGCGACTTTTGGGCATCTGGCTTGGTATTTGTGATGGTTCGACAACAGTTAGCTTTTATGCGCAATGGTGAGCCTCCTTACAGCTATGTTGCTGTTAGAATTTTATTCTGTATTCTTTGTGTAGAAATTTCTTAATTATCACACTTATTTGTTCATGTTACTGCAGGTCAAATTATGTTGGACAGACCACTGGCATCCAGTTCTCACCATTACTGTAAGATTTTACGTGTCAGACCAGTTGCTGCACCATATTCTGCAACAATAAATTTCAGGGTAGAAGGTTTTAACCTACTCAGTAATTCCTCAAGGTACTTTTATCAACTTCAATTTAAATTAACTTATTTATGAAGTAGTTGATGTTTCCTTGAGCATATTAATTTGCATCTAATACCATCTTCTCATGCTTGCAGGCTAATTTGTTCATTTGAAGGACATTCTATATTTCAGGAAGACACAGACACTGTAGCAGATGATGTTAATTACGAGGATAGCGACATCGAATGCCTCAGTTTTTGTTGTTCCATCCCTGGTCCAAGAGGAAGAGGATTTATGGAGGTACAGATCGTTATATAGCTGTTCTTATGATGTATCTCAGTTGTCTTCTGTAACCTTGTTTTTCCCGCAATTTCAGGTTGAAGATAGTGGATTTAGCAATGGCTTCTTCCCCTTTATAATTGCTGAGAAGGATGTATGCTCTGAGGTTTCTGAGCTGGAGAGCATATTTGAGTCCTCCAGTAATGAAAATGCAGATGTCAATGATATTGACAGGGACCAAGCCTTGGAATTTCTAAATGAGCTGGGTTGGCTTCTTCATAGAGCGAACATAATGTCTAAACAGGATGAAATGGATACACCTCTTGGTACCTTCAACATGTGGAGGTTCAGGAACCTTGGTATATTTGCCATGGAGCGGGAGTGGTGTGCTGTGGTTAAAATGCTGTTAGATTTCTTATTTATTGGCCTTATTGATGTGGGATCCCGATCTCCAGAAGAGGTGGTGCTTTCAGAAAATTTGTTGCACGCTGCTGTGCGAAGGAAGTCCATTCAAATGATTAGATTTCTGCTGAGATATAAACCGAATAAAAACTTGAAGGGAACTGCACAGAGATACCTATTCCGGCCAGATGCTCCGGGCCCTTCAACAATTACCCCCCTTCATATTGCAGCTGCCACCAATGATGCAGAGGATGTATTGGATGTGCTGACTGATGATCCTGGACTGGTACCATCTTTTTCTTGGAATTTTTCCCTTTTCCCACCACCGTCGAGCTAATAATTCTATTAATTTACAACAGATCAGTAGCAACTTAGTACTAGTAAATTATCTTTTGTTTATCTTAGCTGAAGCCACATACAATGTGCTTGCATTGAACTATAAATTGATGAATCAATGAATTATGAGATATCACATACACTATTTATATATGTGGCCTATTATTTTCAATTAATAGAGTTGAATCCTATTACTCATATCTAACGTGTCTGTTATGTTCTATCCCTTCCAGGTTGGAATTAGCGCGTGGAGCAATGCACAGGATGAGACAGGCTTGACACCAGAAGATTATGCTCGCCAGAGAGGCAATGATGCTTACCTGAATCTAGTCCAAAGGAAGATTGATAAGCATCTTGGCAAAGGTCATGTTGTCCTCGGTGTTCCAAGCAGTATGTGCTCTGTAATAACTGATGGTGTTAAGCCTGGTGATGTTAGCCTTGAGATCTGCAGGCCAGTGTCTGCATCAGTGCCAGGTTGCCTCCTCTGCACCCAACAGGCGCGGGTGTATCCAAATTCTAGGCCAAGGACCTTCCTTTACCGGCCAGCAATGCTAACGGTGATGGGAGTTGCCGTGGTATGTGTCTGTGTGGGCATACTTCTTCACACCTTTCCCAGGGTTTATGCCGCCCCCACGTTCAGATGGGAGTTGTTGGAGCGTGGACCGATGTGAGAAGGTTTAGGATGAAATAAGCCTAGCTTTTGTTTGTAAGTTGAGAGCTTTAGTGTGGTGGGTAAGATCAAAGGAACATAATTGCTGTGTGAAGTTCCTTTGTACTTAAAAAGCAGGATCCTGTCGCTGCTGTAAGCTTACACATCGTCAATATCAACTATATTTACAACCTAACAAGGTTCCATTAGATCCATCCATCTTTTTTTTTATTGTAGAATTCATTCTTTGCGGAGCTTTTGTGAACCATCAGAATAAAAACGTATTCTTGTTTGTATATATGTTGACCTCTTGTCCTTATTTTATTGAGGTTAAGAATTGAGACATAATATCTGCTCTTGGAATGATGTCGAAAATCTCAAGAGTATTTGCTGAAATGATGTTTTACAACTCAAGTTCGTGCATTTTCGCAGGTCCGAAACATACGCACTTTTTGTTCAACCCAATCAAGATGCACACTTTGCGATTAGTAGACGGTTCTCTGGTGAAATATTTGATGGAACATAGCTCACAAGATCTGCAACTAGACCCTTATGTCGAAGCCATAACAGCCTCCCGGTATCAATGATGTCTTTACACATGAACCCTAGAGAGGCCCGCTCCCCTGTCGGTATACTTCGGATTATTCTCTCAATTCCGATGATCTCTGTATCAGGCTTCTCTGGTTCTCTGCAACGTGGCCAAACACAAAAAAGTCAACAAATACATATGAAGCTTGCAATGCATAAATGAGGCTAAAGGTTTGAATATTATAGCAGAAATTCTAGAGAGCGAATTATGGGCATTATTCAAATGTTTGAATGTTGATAGAAAAAATAAACTTTAGATAACCAGGAAGGATGCATAAGTGAGGCTAAAGGTTGGAGCAGAATATTTTTACGACGACAGAAAATGCAGACAAGACTCGAGGATAATCATGCTTAATGATTCCCAACCTGGCTTCAGAAGACGTGTCTTCAACCTCCACATAGGAATCTGGGGAGCTGTGATCACCATCCACAGCCCAACTGCTAAACCATGTCATGGCATGGAATTCTTCATCTGTAATACCTAGTCCTGAGAGGAAAGATTTATCTGCAGGGAAAGTGAAAGTAAAGCGAACAAACTTTTATATAAATGAGGTGAAAGTGAAAGACACATCCCATTTTCTTTTTGTTGAAAAGTGTGGCAATCTAAGAAAAAAATTACTTGTGTAATGCTTCCATTGACAAAGATGGTGGCAGCAGGTAGCTAGAGCAAGGCCCTGAAAACTACGTTTTCCATGAACCCCTTCTTCCGTTTGGTCATATTGTTCAGGGAGACAGCAAGTTATGGTCATATCTAGCAAGGAAAACAAATTTTCTTAGACAAGCTCTCAACATGAAATTAATTCATAAATTTCAAATATTGGCACAACCTGTTGCAGGTCCACACAGATGCTTTCCAATTGCTAGATACTTAAGTCCCCTCAATGCCTCTATGCCATGCAGGTTCAAATCCTCAACTGCATTGTGTTTATGTTCCTTATCATATATCTATTTAAGAAAGTAAAACCACACAAATATAAATGATTGAATGAACCAGCTCAGTTGAACACAAAAAAGATCAGTTAAGAAGGTGCTTGCAAAGCATTCAAAATTCACGATTTCCAATAGATACAGAAAAGAAATAGAAATCTTACTATCAATTCTTAAACGCTCCAAGGTAACATCTCCATTTTGACGCAAGCTTCGATCAGCCTAGAAATTTTAGGTGGTTAAAGAACTTATCTTGGGGAAATCAGATTTAGCATAATAGCGAGTTGCTAATATGGTAAAAAAAATCACAATACAATCAAGTTTACTTTAGAAAACAACATATTATCATAAATATTAGAAATGTCTTCAAAACTAACTGCAGTGGCATTATTAAACTCAGAAAAGAACAAGTTAAAAGTACTATTTTTTCACATCATTAGAAACAACATACGAGACAACTGCACATTTACACTAGCACACGAGTTTATTGTTGTTTCAAAAAAGTGCACAAGTCGTTGCGTATTAACATTAGATTGAAAAATATAGGCTACACTGAACATAGTAAAACACTAAGGTCAAGAGGTTGGGTTATTTTGCGAAGAACAAAAAGAGGCAATATATTGACTGTTGAGCCTAACTATGGTGCAGAGTTGATGGCTTTGTGGAAGTCAAGCTCAATTTCACAAATTACAGTGATCAACAGCAAGCATTTTATCCCGAAAGCACAATGATTTGTTTAGATTTACTGACCTTAAGCTTGTAGGCACGTCTCTCAACCAAGAACACATTCATAATCCCATAACAGTCCACCAGCACCTGAGTCAAGTAACCTCTTCCAGCTCCAAATTCCACAACCGCCTGAGCACTCACTGGCACATTCTCCCCTCCGACCACCTCAGCGCCATCCTTCCGCAGCAAACCAAATGCCTCCATGTTCCCAACAATGGACGCCTGCTGCGCGACATGCTTCTCTTGGTACGGCACCTTCCTGCAGCCCAATCCACCATCAGAAATCACAGACACCACAATAGAAGAATGAGCCTTACACAACCAACATGGTGAATTCCCCCCACCTATCGACCTGCCCGCCCATCCATTTGTCGCAAGCATCGGTGAAGAGATAGGATTCACGCATCGCCACGGCTGCCGCCGCGTGCACCGACCGGATCTTACCGAGCAGACCCCGGAACTCATCCTCCGTAAGCCTGTATACGGCCGCACGCTTCTCCGCCGACGTGATGCCGCGGCCGGCCTCGGACCCGCCGGAGTTTATGCCCCTGGAGTAGTACGGCTGCGCGGCGAGCGCGGCGACCTGCTTCTTCAGGGGGCACTTGCCGACGTGCGCTTCCAGGTTCTCCTCGAGCACCGTGCTGCGCGTGACACAAGAGTAAGGCGGAGGTGTAGTTAGCGGCGGCCGGCGATGCCGGAGCCAAACCAAATGGTGGGGTGGGGGTGGGGCTTACTGGGAGGGGTCGACGGGGCAGGGGACGCGGCGGCCGGCGCCAGAGGCGGACTCGGGTAGGTGGTTCCCGCAGTACCTGAGGAGCAGGATGGGCCAGGGATTAGGGCTCAAGGGTTAGGCTGACGAGCGAAGAAGCTTAGTCGGAGTTGCTTACTGAGAGGACGGGAGGGGGTTGTTGGCGCAGTGGCGGCGCTTGTTGGGGAGCCAGAAGTGGCAACGGCCTGGAGGAGGTGGCGGCGGTGGTGAGCGCTTGCTATTCGCCGGTGCACGACCCATCTCTGACGGCGGCGGCGGCGTCTGCTGCGGAGAAGAGAGGGAGACGGCGGGGGAAAGGAACACTGGTGGGGGTACAGGTGACAAACAGAGGAGATCTTGGCAGAGACATAGTGACCGTCCGATCCAACATAAGCGGTCTGATCAGCCCAAGGAAAAGACGGGGTGCGCGCATTTTTACACTTGAGCCCTACTAAATCTAAATTCTAAAGTTGTTCAATGCGAACCCCGATTGGATCGCGATTAATAATCGCGATCCAAATTTGGTCCTACGGTGACCGTTTGATCAACCACATAGGGTCCAGATCGATAATCTTACAGACCCTGGTTCATTTTAGCAGGAAAGCCCATCTACGTATTTTCAGCCCAACCACATCGTCTCCTTCCTCGCGAGTCCCATCGCCGCCGGACCACCGGGCTCCGCCTCGCTGCTCGAGAACGTGGTTGGCGTTCATTCTCTCGAAGCGCGAGGCCGGTTTCGCGCGATGGCCTCGTCCCGTCCCGACCCGAACAGTCAAAGATTGGAACTTGATGCACTCCAAGTAGTCACTCAGATCTCTTTTTCTCAGGTCATCATCGCACAAAACTAACAAACAACAACTTCGGACGCTAATCTTAGGTGGCTATTTATCTGTTGAGGATTTCCCGCAGCACAAAATGCGATAGTTCAAATTTCAAAGTGAATGATTCAGCTGAAAAGCAGCGATGGACATTCAGACGTTCACAACCCGTCAAGCAGGAGCAGGAGCAGGCGCTGCCCTCGAAACTTGGTGCTCCGTTCCTGCTCGGACAAGATCTCGATGTTTCAGAGATGACGCTGCTAAACTAATCTCTCTGCCTGTCAAGTGTCAAACAGCAGTGATTGCGAATTGCAAGCACAACGACTAGTTGCCGAATACCTTTTGAGTTTCGGCAGTTGCACGTGCCCCACTGGCTGACTTTGATGGTAGCCTCATGGGCGATACTACTAACCAACAGCGCCTCGGGTTCAGACTTGAGACTATCTCCAACAAAGTGACCTGAACCCAAAAATGGATTGTTCACAGTGTATTTGGGTAGCAAAACTACCTCCAACAGGCGACGCAAACCAGCAACCCATTTTGGGTTCGAGCCGTCACGCGAGGCAAAGATGCATCGTGCTTCTGCGTCTCCACCCGATGTCGGGCCCACTAGGCGGGGCGGGGAGCGCCGGCAAGGCCACCCAGATGTCAGGCCCACTAGGCGGGGCGGGGAGGCGCCGGCGAGGCGGGGCGAGGAGCCCCGGCGCGGTGAGGCACGGGGACGAGCTGGATCTGCCCCTTCCGTCCGCCCACTGCCGGAGGCCCGAGCCGAAGCGTGGGCTGGGGGACGAGCTCAGAGCTTTGTTCTTGTGCCGCCGGCTTCCTCCTCACCCCAACGCCGGCGCCGCCGTGGAAGCTCCGCTGTCCCGAGCCCGCCTCGATCCGGATGGAGTCCGAGAGCGGCATCCGGAGGCCGCGGAAGACGGAGTCGTGGAGATGCGGTGGGTGGTCCCGGGCTGCGCCTGTGAGGAGGAAGAGATCGAGAGCTCCGACGGCGGCGCGACTGCGACGTCCTCGTGCAGGGCTCGGGTGCCGGCGGAGGGGCAGAGGAGGCGAACGGGGAGGCGGAGAAGGACAGGAATGGGTCTCGTTTTGCATTTTGACGGTTGGAGAAGCAAATTTTTGGGTCCTTGAATCTTGCAATGTGGGTGACCCAAATGCTCAAATGGGTCTCATATTTAGGTTGTGTTGTTGGAGATAGTCTCAAAGTCCGCCCAGTTGCGCCGCCAGCCAGCGGCAGGTCGATCTGATTTCTTTGATTCCACAGCATGGCAAGAAAGGCAACAATGGCGGCATAGCTGTTTCACAGGGTTGGGAGTTCTCCTACAGGCAAGTAGGCATGGCGTGCACTACTGTTTCATTCATGATTCATGACACGGTGGTCCTGTGGAGAAGTGTATGTATGAACAAAGCAAACTGAATGGCAAGCAAAAGGATGGAACATGTTTGGAAATATCTACTGTGTGTTGGTGTTCACAGGCCGATGCTGTGCAGCACGGCGGGGTTGACGGCGGTGGTGGCGCCGTCGACGACGAGGTTGTGGCCGCTGATGAAGGCGGCCTGGTCGGACGCCAGGAACAGCGCCGCCTCCGCCACGTCCTCCGCCCGCAGCACCTTCCCGCGCAGCACGTTGTGCGGCACCGTCATGGCCTCCAGCTCCTCGGGCCCGACGCCCATGAGCGCGCAGCTCAAGGGCGTGGCCACGCCGCCGGGGGACACGCAGTTCACGCGCACGCCGTGGCGCCCGAGCTCCCCCGCCGCGGCGCGCACCAGCCCCAGCAGCGCGTGCTTGGACGCCGTGTACGACGCCGGCCCGAATCCGCCCTGGAGCGACGCCACGCTCGCCGTGCACACGATGGCGCCGCCGCCGCGTGCGCCGTTGTCCGGCGGCGGCGACACCATGGCGCGCGCCGCGTGCTTCACGCACGCCGCGGCGCCCCGGAAGTTGACGGCCATCACGCGGTCCAGCTCCGCCAGGTCCATGTCCATCACGGACCCCGTCGGGAGCAGCACGCCGGCGTTGCTGAGCATGACGTCCAGCCGCCCGTGCGCCGCCACCACGGCGCCCACCGTCGCCTCCACCTGCGCCTCGTCCGTCACGTCGCACCGCATGTACGTGCACCCGGCCGACGCGGCCACCGCCTCGCCCAGCGCGTCCTGGATGTCCGCGATCACCACCGTGGCGCCGCTCGACGCGAACAGACGCGCCGCCGCCTCGCCGATGCCGCTCGCGCCGCCGGTGACGATGGCCACCTTGCCGTCCAACCTGTCGCCGACGATCGAAGACACAACCGTGTCAATGCACGAGCAGCACGCACGTCGCAAATTGAACCAAAGAAAATGAACAGCGCCAGCACACTCACCTTGGCTTGGACATGGTCGATGCTAGCTAGCTTGGTTAGCGCGTGGGGGCTCAGCATGACGAGTTTATATAGGCCACAGTTTTCTATAGATTTCGTCAACTCGACAGTATTTAAATGAAAACGCAACATTTTCTTAAAGAATCGAGAGGACATGATTGAGCATTGTTACGCTCGCAAATCGATAACTAAACCCGTTCTTGATTGCTCCAAAATATTATAAAATAGTAATAAACTACTTTTGTTCTGAGCGTACTAGCAACTAGCCTACTACCATCATGGTTTAGGATTTTGTTGGATCAACCATGGGTTCCTCGAAAATGGATCGATGGAGAAGACGGTGACTGTTGCAGCAGCCGAGATGGAAGGAGGAGATGGAGGCAGCGACTACTGAATAAGGTTGCATGTGGAGGCCACGGGTGGTTGCACCCTTTGAGGCAGACACAGCCATGGCACTCTCCCTCGGCTCCGGCTGGCATGCCTCCTCTGTCCCGGGCACTGATCAAGTGATCAGTGCTAGCACTACATTACTAATATAATCCATACAAGAAATCTAAACAGCAAGTGAGAAAAGAAATGCAATCGCAAGACCAAATCTAGACGACGCCATTTCTTTCTTTCTTTCTTTCTTTTTTCAAATATAAACAGGGGAAATCTCAAGTAAGATTTCGGAATGGAAATTCCGCTTGCATTTGCATCATTGCTTTTTTAATAACGACTACTACTCCACTTTAAAAATTGCGGAATGTGCTCTGTGTTCCAAGAAGATGGTGCCATCTCTAGCTAGGGGATGATGTTGCCGCCGTCAGACGCGGAGCTTGCTGCGCAAATTTTGCAGGAATTTTTGTTGTTGCTTGCGTTTCACACCCTGGGGAGAGTTTCCATGTGCTTGTTCAGTTCAGTGGCGGCGACTCAGAGCAAGGCAGTTGGAGCCTCTAGATGGTCAATGCTCTTCTTATTGGATCTCGCGCTGTCTCAGGTCAAGAGCAGCAGCGAGATAAAATCAATTGCTCTGAGCCTCTGACTCCCTTCCGCCGTTGATCTCGCCAGGCAATCGGGCACCGGCCGTTGCGTCCGCCGCGTCCTTCCAGTTCTTAGTTCAGTTTTATTCTGCATTGGATGATTTCTTCTTCATTTTCCAGAGATCTGATAAGAAAACAGGTCAGTGCTTTCTTGACACTTCTAATCACAGCATTGGAACAGATTGTTAGACGTTTGTCAGTGTGCTGGAGCTAAGCTAATCCTCATTTCGTGTCCGAAAAAGTAGGTTAGTGTCTGCTGAGTGCTGACTGTCGTTGCGGGTGGTCTATGTGACTGAAGATTCGATCCCAATCCATGCAGGGACCAGAGACCAGACCATGGATTTCAGGCAAAAAAATGGAATTGATTCTTTACTTTACAGCTTCAAGCATCAATCCAGCTGAATTTGTCTGCATCCTGCTTACTCCTGCAGCGGCCGGCCAGAGCTGACTGCCGCATCGGCGCCGTTCGGGCGACAGTCGATGAATCGCTGGTCGGTCCAAGGGCACAGGAATATGACACTCATCCAGCTTGGCTTGCTGTTCATCCCAGGGACATCCTCTTCTTGCTGTTTGTTCACCATTTTCTTTTGCCACTGATCAATCATTGTGACCCGGTCGAGAAAAATTCAGCTGCTATCGACCACCGGCTCCATGCAACACATGTTTTGTTTTTTTCTGAACATGAGTCAGGTATTTATCAAGCTTCAAAATTCAGACGCTGAGATGCGCTCCCGTGGCTAAATCAGGGTGAATTCAAAATAATTCTTACACCGTGTGTAGTTTAGATCCTGTCGTGTTTCTACAATGCTCACACCGTAGAAGCAATTTTTATTATACATCTAGCGGTTCCTAATGACCTAATCCAATGGTGCCAAATTAGCCAGCTAAGATAATGTGTGTGCAAACCCCACCTGAAGTCCTGAACAAAGGCGATAAAACAGCGTTCGACCCCTGATCGGCCACCTGCTGGTGTTTGGATACACCATGATAAACTTTAGCACATGTCACCATGATGGAGGTTAATTCGCGAGACGAATTCATTAAGTCTAATTAGTTCGTAATTTGGCAATGTGGTGCTACAGCAACATGTGCTACTCACGAATTAATTATTTTTAATAGATTTGTCTTGCAAATCAGCTCGGAGGTTCGATAGCTAGTTTTATAATTAATTCATGCTTAGTCTTTTCGATTATCATCCGAACATTCGTCTCCTAAATTTAAGTCTAAGGAAGTCAGAGTGTCAATTCATGTGCATGATTGATTTTCACAGCTCCTATCAGCCTTTTGGAGCGTCCTCGTTGATTTTCATAGTGTGTCTATCTCCACTTTTCAGCATAGTCTGAGGCTCTGTTTGGGAGGGCTCCGGCTCCTTGAAAAAAGGGTGGAGCCGGAGCTGAAGCCGTCGGAGCTGGTTTTGTGGCTCCACCGGCTTCACCTTCTCATAGGCAAAGCCGCAGCTCCACCTCCTCACACGCTACAGTATGGAACTGCTCCACTTTCTAAATGCTTGGTAGGGCTCCAGCAGAAGCCGCCGAAGAAGTCGGAGTTGAAGCCCTGCCAAACAGGTCCTGAGTGTCACTCAAGTTATCCTTACAGCATGCACTCTGTTTTCCGAACTTGTTATCGATCACTCGAGCTTTGCTACCAACGTACCAAACCAATCTCCTATCCCTCCCCGCCAGGTGGGGCCCACATGTCAAAGGTTTTTTTCTCCCCCGCCCCTCCTTTTCCTCCCGGGCTTCTCGCACCTCTTCTTCCCTCCCGAGTCTCAATCCGCCGCCCCCCTCCCTCCCACGCGTCGGCGCTCGCCCGCCCGCCCGCGCCCCATCCCGACGGCGGCGCTCGCCCGCCCCGCCCTGCCCCGCGCCGGCCGTGCGCCTCCTCCCGCGACTGCGCCCGCCGCCTTCTCCTCCCCCGCAGATTGCTCGTATCGTATGAATGGGGATCCGCCCGGGGGCGGCTTGATTTCGCGTTGGTAAGTACTAGACCCTAGCCCGCCTACATGGGCTTTTTCGTGGTGTAGTGAGTTCGTTTTTTTCGCAATCGAATCGGAATATGTCGTTCGTCTCTGTTCAGTTGATTACCAAATTGCATGGTACGTGGTTCTAAGTTCTAACCCAGTAATAAAATGGCTCTGTTTGATAGTTTGTTCGTAGACTGATATTAGTTTACACAGCCATAGCAATTTTTGGTGCCCAGGGTACGGGTGGAGTAGTTTACATCCAGTGAATTTTGGTGCCCGAGCTGTGCACACTAGTTGAGGACTGCTGCTCTACTCGAGCTCTGTGAAATCAGGGAGGCAGACTTTAACTCAATCTGAGTTATTGTCAGTGACAATTCTTCATGAGTTAGAAGTGCGTGCACTGTAGCAGGCTAGCAGCATCTGCTTATCTGGTGGCTTAAGAAGGGACTACTTTTCCAACTCGCTAAGGAAACACTGTTAGATGTTTGTACCTGAAATTTTGGACCCAGCACCCAGCCTTTATATGAACTTGTGAGAGAAGATGTTGGGCACTGTGTTTGGGGTGTTGGGTATGTGGGTAGATACAACATGCATGCACTCGTCATTGTTCACTCCCACTCCCAGAAACATGATGCTTCATTCAGTGTCCAAATAGGCAAAGGGCCAAAAACCTGAATCTACTTGCCGCTTGCGTTTGTACTTTGTAGAGTATCTTGAACATATATAAGGCCTACTGAGAGTGCACATAGTGGTTTCGCTGGCCTTCTGGTTGCTGAATATTTCTTCAAGTTTCAATGAATTGATCTGTTAATCATGTCCACGTGTGAAGATGATTGCCATATTTCTCTTCTGTTACCAAATGCTTACATGAAATTTGAAGTTGCGATTTCAGATGCTAAGCCTTGCAAAATTGCGCTAGTTTTACTCACTAGTTACTAGTAGGAAACCTGTGTGGTATCAAAATCCTAAATCCCGGGCTTTTTTTTGTTCTATCATACAACGGAAACTTTGCAGTGTTATATATCTAACAAAAAGCCAACAAAATGTCAATATTGTTTCTATCTTTTTTTTTAAAAAAATGCTGCATTTGGCTGGCCACCTTATTTGTTGACGTATGCATTTTATATTCTCATTAGTTCTTTCATCCGTCATGTTCTCACATGTGTATCTCTGTGGTATGTTTCGGTGCACCCATAGGTACTGATTTTGTTGAAGGGGATGGAATAATTTATTTTCCCTCTTATACCAACACCTAAGCTGTGAGTACCCTATTTCAAGTGAAATCATGGCTCGCAAAGGAAATCAAAGCAAAAGTGGATCCAATCATGCTTCGCCTAATTGGCAAAGTACAGCTGATGGTGATGTACTAAGTACACCAGAAAGGAGCACCACGGATGGTGGAAATCTGAGTTCACATGGTCAAGGCAGATCAAAGGGTTCTGAAGGAAGCAGTGAGAAGAAAGGAAAAGGCAGCAAAAAGAACAGCAGAATCAATAGCATGTCGTCGTTGGGAAAACAGCAACAAATGGATACCGATTATGATATAAGCAGTTTAGAAGAAAATGAGCTTCCATCAAGAGGTACTAAAAACAGAAGAGGTAACAAGAAACCCTCAAGACATGGTTTTGGCAAAAGTTTTTGGATAGAGCAGACTCCATTGCCTGGATTGGCAGAAAATGTTCTAGAAAAGACCAGGTGCATGTTTTGCATGGCTTCATCCATTTTTAGAGCTTCCATGATGTATCTAGTGGAACAAAGTAAAAGATCTATCGACAGAAATAGGCCAACAATTGACGCTTACATGGCCACTGTGAACAAAGGGCGTGCCTATGTCTTAAACAAAATTGAGTATGCTCATCCTATAGTTCGAACCTGGATGCTTAATGCTGGAAGGTTGATGTTGCTCTTGTTGTCAGTTTGGTTAGACTGCAATGTGAGGGGTTTTGATTCTTTGCTACGATTGGGGACAAACTCTCTCCTTGCAGTACTTTGGTGCGGCATGCTATCAGTTTTTGCAATGATCGGGATGAAAAAGATGCTCATATGCATGGTATGTTTCAGCTACCCTTTGGCTTTCTGTTCAAATTAATGACAATGAAAATCTTTACTAGCTTAGTTTATGATATTTTTCATGGTTGTTGCGCAATGCACCCAACTAGAAATTATATTGGAAAGTCGATAGTTACCTCTGTCATTTTCCACAATACAGTTTTCTCACTGCAGATCAAAATAACACTGCGTTTAACTTTGGTAGTGGCATCTTGCTAGCAAGAATGAACAAGAACCCTGTTTCTTCTTGCAATACTTTGTACATAATACGTTTTCATGCGACTTATGAAAGCTTTTAGCCATAATCATTTGACCTCACAGTCTTGTGATTTCTCTGATATGGTGATATGTATATGCTTATAATAAATGGATACATGATCTTTCTTAGAATTGCTAACCTGCTCTTACTTGGGTTTCCGCCAACATTTAAGCTCCTCAACTAACTAACTGGCCGTAACACTGTATACTGCTTCTGCAGTAGAGGAACATACCCATTTCTTTATTGATGGTCATTATTCCTGAGATGTTAAAAATGAATTTAGTGCCAGGCAATATGCATCATTCACAATCAACTGGACAGTACAATGTTCATGTCATCCTGCAGTTTGTGTTCATTTTTTTCATCTCAACTCATACTTTGTTCACTAATTACAGTGATTTCGCAATTATGGTCAGTGCTAATATAATTCGAGTTGAAGTCTGGTATATGCTAACTTGCAGTAGTGTTATGTGATTTCTTCTCACTTGCCTTATGATTGTAAATCCGTAAATGTAGTTTCTGTAATTTTTTTCTTAAATGTCCAACATTGCTTTTTTAGTAGGTAAATAATATTTTTTTGGCTCTTGTCATGTTCTTTCTGGTTCAAATCATGAAATGCTTTGCTCATTGTTCCTTATCATTCTTTTCATCTTCACTACTCTTTATTCAGGTGATTGTTGCTTCTGCAGCTGCCTTCGTTGGTCTAGGTTTCGCCATCCTACTTATCTCAGCACTTGCAGTGGTGTTTTTGTGGTTTTATGGAAGCTTTTGGACAACGAGTTCTGTAATAATTCTCGGAGGTCATATTCTACACTTTTTCATAATTTATTCGGAATGAAGCATTTAAATCATCTGTTGTGATATCCTTTGTTCCTAAAATGCAGGTGTTGTTTTTTTCTTGAAACGTGAACGGATAGCTCTCCTTATTGTCTGTCTATATTCGATGCATTGTGCAAGAAGCTATGTTGGATGGCTTGGATTACTTTTGAGCCTCAACCTATCCTTCTTTTCTAGTGATGTTCTAGTGCAGTTTCTAAAGAACAAAGTAGACAATAAGAAATCTAATGGTTCGTCAAGGAGCTCAGAGCAAAGCTCAGGTGGATCAGGCAACATCTTTGAAGAATTTCAGCCATCAGCAGATAACACCTCACAATCTGGATATGCTCGAGCCTCAGATCGAAACCCTGGTGATCCTTCAACTAGTGGAGCTGAGAAAGAGTTGACGTCTGAAGATGAAGTGGCACGCTTACTGAACTGCACTGACCACTATTCGGCATTAGGTTTCCGTCGATACGAGAACATAGATGTATCATCTCTTAAGAGAGAATACAAGAAAAAGGTGATGCTGAAAGATGAACTGAAGCATATGATTCTATTACACATGTTACCTTTTCAGTTTAAATTGATGTTTTTAAAGCCGTGGCATTATAACCTTTGTTAATGGTGATTACTGATTTTGCAGGCTATGTTAGTCCATCCTGATAAAAATATGGGCAATGATAAAGCAGCTGATGCATTTAAAAAGCTTCAAAATGCATATGAGGTTCGTGTATATTCCTTATTAAGATAATCATCAATCCAATTATGATGCATCTTTATAAGGTCATGCATATTCATGTGATTCCAATCCACTGCACAGGTTCTTCTTGACTCGTTGAAACGAAAGACATATGATGATGAGTTGAGGAGGGAGGAGCTCCTGAATTACTTCAGGCGGTTTCAGAGTGTTTCTCAAAAGGTCTTATTAGTTTTCCTTTATGATTTCATAGTGTTTCTCAAAAGGACTTTTGAGGTAGTTCAAGTATTAGGCTACCTGCAACTGCTGCTGACCTGAGAAACTGGTCACTTTCACCTGACTGAAGAATTATCCGATTTTTGATAGGTTATGAACTACTTTAGGAGTGTTTACATATTTATGTGTACATTGGGTCATTAGGCAAGTGTGATACATCAATATTCTTGCAAGTAACACATGAGAGGATAAAACTGACCAAGGTCACCTACTGGCTTAGCAAATTGATCTTTGGCTTATTATCTTGGAAATTTGTGGATTTGCAACTCAACCACATTGGTTTCAATCAGCTCTGAACTACTTGTAGTTTTGAAAGCACGGTCCATTAATGTTCCTTAGCAGCCATCAAAGTTGAATTGGTTCATGAATTCTGTAGTGTTATCACTTTCGTTTGTTTGTGGGTGTGTTTAGTTGGGAAAGACTTTACTATTAGGTGTCCTCAAAGGCTCCTTTAGACAATTGATGGTTTCACTTGGAAGTTGAGGACAGCTTGTTCAATGGTTCTATCGATGGTTTCACTTGGATGTTTTTGATGTTGGAATAAGAATAATTTTATGGTACATATTAAGGGTCAGTATTTGGTTGTGCTGTACTTATTTGTTAAGCTGCTATTGAAAATCAGTTATGAAATCTCCCCTAATTCGTTTATGGTATCGAACTAAGTTGAGATAAGAAATCATGTACAACTAATATTTGTCTCACATGCATTGTGTGATCTGGAAACACTAATGGTTTAATACATCATTTTCATAAACAATTCTATAGAACACGATGTTTACATAATTAGTATACATTTATACTTTTAGCAGTTAACATGGTATTGCATTTGTAATTTTATCAATCTTTATAAAAATATAAATGCTTCACATTAAATGCTTGTGTTTTTCTACTAAGGCCCTCTCACTGAATGACACGCAAGATAGAAAAATAAGTGAGAGTAAACAAAATGTCTATTTAGAAGGGTTGTGGTTCACTTTAGTATTACGTACTGGTGTGTGTTGCATGGAACTCTAATGTTATAATTTACAATCTTTTGAGTATCCTGTTTCTTTCTTGGTCTAATTCATTATAGTTCTGATTGGCGTTATTTCTCTGATTCTACTAGAATGGAAGGAATGGTACTTTTCAACATGGGTTCAGCCCTTCCGAAGGTGTTGATGAAGATCCTTTTGGTCTTTCAAGAAGAATAGCCTGCAAAAAGTGTGGTGACTTCCATATTTGGATTTATACGGGAAGAGCTAAACCTCAAGCTAGGTGGTGTCAGGTGCTTTTTTTTTCATGTGATAATGAGTGATTTGTAATGCAGTGCTACCAGTACTTGTCTTAAAATGGCTACAATATTTTTTTGGGGAATCAACTACAATACTTTTTATGTTGCAGGATTGCAAAGATTTTCATCAAGCTAAAGATGGTGATGGATGGGTTGAACAGTCCTTTCAACCTGTTCTATTTGGCATGCTGCAGAAGGTATATGCCAAACTATTCCAACCTTTAATTTGTTTTGTTTAAAAAACTTTAGATTTCTTTCAGGAAATAAAAATGTTGTATTCATGTTGTACCGTTTTAGAGCAGTTGTACATACAGAACATAGGACCTAGACATCACTAAGTTGTGACTGACATGGTATAATGTATAATGTTTTGCAGCCAGATTTACCTCGTGTGTATGTTTGCGCAGAAAGCTACATATTTGATGTCACTGAGTGGTTCAACTGTCAGGTGATTCAGATTTTCTTCAATGAAAATGCATGTGTTCATTAATATTTTACAAATGCTTGCTGGTTCTGCACTATGTCATCTTATTGTACTTTCATTTTAGCAAGTACTGCTCACACTGTACCCTTGAATAACCCATGCATCTAATAACAGTAACTAATAAAGAGAGTAGCTACCTGGTTTTAGAAGGATATATTTGTTAGCGTTGTGATAGTCAATACAACGATATCTTGATAGTATAAGTTCTAGTTGTAATAAAGAAGCCACTAGAGAGCACATCATTGTCATATCTTAGCATTACCATCTGATCTGAAAATCTAAATCCAATGGACATAAACTTACCAAAAGAAACACTTAAAAAAAGCACATATATTTTTTTTGGGAATTAAAAAAAATCATATATCTAGAACCTGCCATATACCTCTTAAGGAATGTGAAAGGGCATGTGTGATTTAGTAAAACAATTTCTATAACAAAGTTTAGGCATTTCTAGTTCTAGTCAGAGCAAATTGTAATTATATATGTTTTCTCAAGTTTGTGAAGCAGTGAAGTAATGGGTACACGAGTTGATATATGAATGTCTGATTTCTCCAGGGAATGAGATGCCCAGCAAACACACACAAGCCCAGCTTTCATGTCAATGCCAGCATGGCAAAGCAGAATAGTGGCAAGGGAAGCACCTCGGCGCAGAGGGGTGGTAAGGTCCCGAATGGCGCAAACATGGATGGAGGACTTAACGAGGAAGAGTTCTTCGAGTGGTTACAGAATGCGGTCAATTCTGGCATGTTTGAAAGTTCATCCGGCGCACAGGGCGAACCAACTTCTCCTGGTAGTGGAAGCAATGCAAAGGGTAGCAGTAGTAATAACAGTGGTAGTAGGAAGAAAAAGAAAGGAAAGAAACAGTGGTAAGTGAAGCGAAGCAGGTTAGATTTTGCGATCACAACTCGGGTCGAGGAAAAAGGAAACAGAATAAACGTCTGATTATGCAAACAAATGTAACTCTCCAAAATTGTCCCGACTCCATGGTTGGGAACCCTGTGATGTCATTGAACATCGCTGGTTCAACATGGAGTGTTGGCAGGTGCTAGTATGTCGTCCTGGCCATTGGGAACTTGCCTGTGACCTGTCGCCAAAAAAGCTATGATCGAAATGCAAAATTTATGTAGATAAGATACGTTAAGATTATGTGCATAAAAATTGCAGGTGATATAGCATGAGCTCTATCACCCTAGTGCTGTTCTGCTGAAATGTTACTGGGATAAGCAGCATATTGACAAGGACACAAAAAGACCAGTCTGATTTTTCTGCAACGTCGTGATCATGGTGCCGCGGGCATCAATTGCTTTGCTCTCCTTGCCGGCCTCTGTAGGTCATACTAGCTCCGGCATTTAAATAGGTCAGAACTAGGAAGTGGTTAGGCGTTGCTGGCTGTGATTAGCCTGATGAATTGCCTACAGGAATATCTGGTTGCGACAAGCCATCAAGGACTATCCTGGGTCTTCGCAGCAATGGAGCCAGCACAGTGAGTCCTTTCACGGGCAGCTTCCAAATGTTTAATGAATCACAGCCATCGCAATAATGGCATTTTGCATTGCTCCCAAACAAGGCGCCCCATGCGCTGCCAAACTCCCAAACAAGGCAGGCAGTGTTTGAATTCAAAAAGATGCATGTAAATTAAAGCTTACATCTCTATGAATTCCAAGCTAATTCGTTAAATCTTACACGCACACGTGCCTTTTGCAATACACTACCTTGAGTATATTCAGATCATATAACACGGAGTATCACAAAATGATTTGATGCAATCTCTTTGCTGAAGCGCTTTCGCTGATGCCTTAGGTGGCAGTACAAGCGGTTTTCTTTTTGGCGCCGTGGTCGACGTCGACGATGCCTTCGTTGCCGGCGAGCATCACGTACTTGTCCCTCCTCGTCAGCCCCGTGCACGTGTACCGCAGCGCCTCCGCGATCCGCCGCTGCACCTCGTTCGCCACGGCGCGCGCCGCCTCCGGGCCTCCGCCGCCGCCACCGCAATCGACGGTGTCCAAGAACTGCACGACGTAGGCCGGCACCGGGTTCATGAGCACGAAAAACGGGTCCAGCGCCTTCCACCCCCCCGCCGTGGTGCCGTGGAACATGCCCACCGCCGAGTGCAGCGCCACCGGCGTCACGTCGCCGCCGAGCTCCGCGAACAGCGGGCTGAACCGCAGCAGGAACGGCTCGCGGCAGGTCGTGCCCTCGGGACAGACCACCAGCCCGCCTCCTCCTCCTCCGCCGCCGCCGCGGGACAGCTTCTCCTGCATGGCGGCGCGGTCCGCCGCGCGGTCGCGGGTGAGGCGGAAGGTGGGGATCGGCGACAGGACCTCCGAGAGGCGGCTGATGCTGTAGGTGGCCGCGGAGAGGTCGGCGCGCCCGGCGGCGGCGGCCACGTAGAGCGGGTCGAGCAGGGAGCGGTGGTTGCAAGCGAAGAGGTTGTTGTCCGCCGCGGAGGCGTTGGCGATGACGCGGCTGTGCATGCCGAGGGCGGCGAGGAGGGGCACGGAGAGGGAGAACGGGAGGACGATGAAGGAGGCGATGCGGACGACGGCGAGCGCCGCGCCCAGCGGCAGCCACACGAGCATCGCCAGTGTCGCGGCGGGCGTCGGCCGGAACGCGATGCGGCCGTCGTGGAAGATGAGCGGCTTCGGGTAACGCCGCCGCGGGAGCGCGTGCCACCGCCGCCGCGCCGACTCGGTAGGCACGTACACCTCCTGTACGTGTGTCCATCATGCATGTATGCGTCAGTGTGCAGCTACAGTGAAAACAAATGGCACAAGAAAATCGAGTACTATGTTTTAAAGTGAGGATTTGCACACTCAAGGTCAATTTTGAACCTAATAACACTACATATTCCATAGACTCAATTTCAAATTAAAAAAACAATTGCATAGAACTGGTTTAATTAACCGTGAGCAAATGGTGCCCACCAAAATGTTCCACCAAATTTACTCTTGTATGTTTCATTCAAGTCACCAAGATGAGCACTCGATCAAACATGTTCTAGTGTTGGGCCAAATTTTACTCGCATCACTTCAATGCTTCAAAAGATGATGATGTTTTTATCCAAAAAAAAAACAACAAAAAAGATGATGATGCCCACTGCACGCCCAAAACAGTAATACTAAATATCACCAAACAGTGAACTCTAACATATGGGCAACAATTCGAGTAGAACAAAGATGGACACTTCTGATAGTGTGTGGGGATGATGCATCACTATCACCAAATGTTTGTCAGCAAAGTTTCAAGTGCTTATCATTAAGCGTCTATTCATACACAACATACACAGATAGTACACATATATGCATGCATTACCAAGATGACGATCAAGGATCAAGGATTTATGATACGACATGGACGTCTACGGTCTGCCGACCACAACGATCATTTGTAAACAGTAGTGATGAGTTTTTCTTTTCTGATGACAACTAATTAACGATCATTATTGGTACTACGTTCCGTGGGCTATGTTGTTGTTACCCCGTCCGGTCATGCAATTAAATCACCAGCTGTTTGATGCATCTCTCGGAGACAGAGACGACCATATATACATAACCCCTGCTTTTTCTATCTGCGGCCAAACAACTTCGAAAATGACAAATCGAATCTACATTTACATCGGAGCATATATATAACCCCTGCTTTTTCTATCTGCGGCCAAACAGCTTTGAAAATGACAAATCGACAATTACTTCCACAAACATATAGTACCACAAAATTAATATAATATATCAAATTTTGAATTGGGTCGTTTTCACGCGTCAATTTTTGATGATAATACGAAATTTTGTATGCTCATGGCGATAACGATAAGTTGAGAAGTGTGTGGAAACCTTGCAATGCTTTTGGAAGAGGTGGGCGAACGATGACCCAAGTCCACCAACGCCAACCACGTCACTGCCATCATCACCACCTTTCTCCGCTGCGCAGGCGATCACCTTCTCCACGTCCAGCCCTCGCAGCACCTCGCTTTCACCCTGCATGATGCCCAGGTAGCGCCCCCGGAACTCCCTCATCTCCGGCGCCACGACGGCGTCGACGCCGAGGTACTCTTTCAGGAACGGCTCCACCATCGCCCGCGGCATGGCGCTCACGCACACGCACCGCCGCCGCCGCCGGCCGACCGCGGCGTCGAACACCTCGGTGCTCACGTCCTCCAGGAGCAGCCTGGGAAGCGCCGCCCTGCCGGCCCGGAACGCGTCCTTCCTCAGCCCGAGGAAGCTCACGACGGCCATGGCCTTGATCGCGACGCCGTGGCCGAGCAGGCGCAGGGCGGGGTACAGCAGAAGAAGGAGGAGGCCGCCGGCCTCCAGCGCAACCAGCATGAAGTACGGGAAGGCGGATGATGACCTGAGCAGGCCGCCCTCGACCATGCACACGGATGCGCCGCCGCCTGCCGGGACTGGGAGCGCGTCCAGCGTCGCCGCCGTGTGCCCATCTGGCTTCCCCGGCAGAGGCGGCTGCGCGCGGATGACGAGGTAGTTGAGCCTCCTGATGAGGGCCCTGTTGAGCTGGGAGAGGGACTTGGTGAAGGCCTTGGACATGGCTGTCCTGTGGCCGCAGGGGAGCTAGCTATCTTGAGCGCGCGACAATGTCAGCAGCAGGTTTGGCAGGCTCTCTGCGATGGAGCAGTGGATCCACATATGCTTATATATAAACTTACATCTGTGGCCACTATTGCCTTTCATCAATAGCTGAAAGCTAGACACCATGCTAACTATGGAGTAAGCTTTTTTTTTTATCATATATACAAGTATATTGAACTCAACACGAACCAAACGGAAGGGAGTGTGAGTGTACATCGTCGAATTAATATTCGAGTGCCTGCCGTGGATTGGTGATCTCGCACGCACAGTAGCAAACTTAATACGTGCATGACCTTCTTGCTATCTTACAATAGAAGCAATTAGCGTGTGACATTATTATGGCTAGCTACAGTGTGTAGGACTGTGTTTGCTTGCACAAAAGAAGAAAAAAATACAGATGAGACAGTACCATTTCTATGCATTGTTTCCATTGGTACTATGAAAGAAAGATTACAAAGTGTATTTAATCAGTAGCGGACAAACACTAATTATTTAATCAACAACTAGTAACCACCACCATCATCAACTAACAACCGCGAGTAGTAGTGACCATCATCATCAACAATGAAAACAGAGAAAGCGGCATGAGAACGCCGCGACACCGCCTCCAATGCCTAGCAGTCTATTTGCTACTCTCTCCGTCCCTTCCAAATTTGTACTAGTTGTTTTGATTTTTTTAGATAATTATTTTGCACACATAGATATATACTTATGCTTTTTTTAGAATTGATATATACTTATGTTTAAATATATAACAAAATGATGTACCTAAAAAGTAAAAATGATTAGTAAGTTCGGGTGGAAGGAGTAGCTCTCTTTGCCGAAACAAGAACAAAAACATGTAGCTGCAGCCACATATTTCGGTGATTGATTAATAAAGGAATCAGAAAGGACACTGGGGAGATGAGCATATAGCTAGTATGAAGTGAAGTTAGGTACCGTGTGACTACATGCAACAAGGGAAATGCTATGCAACAATTAAAAGCCAACAATGATTTTGGTCGATCACACATTCACGACCGGTGGCCCAGCTATTGCTAGTGGACCTTAAATTATCCAGGATCTGCATGGCATATATGGAAGGCCGAGTCCGCGAGAAGGATTATGCAGAGAGAGCGAGCTAGCTAGCCTGTGCCCTGTGGCAAGTAGTGTATTAAAAGATGTCCTACAAGGCTACAATGACATGTTTTATGAAACAATGTAACAGGGTGCTTGCTTGGTACTCTGCCGGCCACGGTTTTAATCCTCTCGGAGCGAATTTGTGGTAGGAGGTTGTGTCTTGTTGCTCCTCGTCAGTCCCACGTCAAAGTATATGTCTAAGCCCAACTTCATTTCACCTGTGCTGTGGTGTCGCTGTGTATGAGTGAGATATGAGTTCGGGATTTTTCTCGACCCGTGTGAGAAGATCTTTTTAATACAATACCGTGAGGGTGGTCTTACTCCCCACACCTCGAGTTTTTTTTAATAGTAGGAGTAAGTTCTTCTTTAGCTTTGTCTTGAAGTAAATACCCACATCCTTGAAAATTTGCAGAGGAATATCAGAATAGTATGCATGGAAACAACAGCAACCATACAGGGGTAGAAAAAAGTAGTCTTGTAAGTAGCTTCAAATAAAAGCAAACCTTCTTTTGTCACATCCATCTCTCCCCTCCACACAACATTAAAGGAAACATAAACATCATGTGACATTACTTCCTTCTTGAAGCGAATCTGACCATTGCATGCATGATTTCAAAACTGAAAACCTCCTGTAGTCACAATCGTCGAACCAAAACCACATAAAAATGCATTACTTTTATGATAGTTATAAGAGACAAGGAAAATAAATAATCCCTCCATGCCTGTTTATAAAGCGCGTGTATGTATCATGATCCACACTTTACACTTTTGAACTAAAAATTTATCCAAGAAAATTTTATTTTTCAAATATGTAAACTTGACATGCATATATCGTTGAATTTGTAATCGTCATGTCATATCATATCATATCACGTCTTATAAACATCACGGTGGTCGCAGACGAGCACGCATGTGGATGTGCGCGCGCGCGCCTCATAAATCGCGAGGAGACTTGATCGAGACGGGCGTCGGCTGCCGTGTTGCGTCCATCCCTTAGCAACGGGGAGGCGGCTAGGTGGAGGAGCAGGAGGCCTTCCTTTTCCGAGCTCCAGCCAGTCCCAAATTCATTAGTTGCAGCCTGCAGCGAAGACAGAAGGGGAAGAGATCCACCGTCCGATAAGCACCTTGTTTAGTTGGCTAAATTTTTCAACTTTTTCTCCACTCTCTCTCCATCACATCACATTAAATACGTCAAAAGACATATGTTCGGAGTATTAAATATAGGTAAAAAAATAACTAAGTACACAGTTTTGATGTACTTTGCGACACGAATTTTTTGAGCCTAATTAGGCTATGGTAGGATAATATTTACCACAAACAAACGAAACGTGCTACAGTATGCTACAGGAGTTCCAAACGTTGAAAAGACAAAATTTTCACCGAACTAAACAAGGCCCTAATTTAATTTCGCCTAGGATTTGTGCAACATCGTCAACGACCTCAATATACTTGGGTATCTGAATTCAGAATTCCGGAGCAGCCTTGCAACAGATAATAAATAATATATGCACTGTCTGAGATGACTCGGTAGACGATACAACAGTCATTCAGGTGCCCATCGACTGATCAACATCAAGGCAACTCAACTGGGTCTAGAGTGTACAGGAAGAGGACTGGCATTAATTTATTCTTGGGATCATCATCAATTCATCATGTACAATCAACGTGCGCAAGAATGCCGCCCGCCTACAACTTGAGTATGGCCGCGCCGCTCGACGGCTTCGACGCGAACACGTACAGGCCCAGATCGCCCTGCTGGATCACTCCCCGGTCGATCCTTGATTTGTAGTACTTTTCCTGCGCAAAACACAGGTAAACAAACGATACGATGTTTATTAGTGCTACGACATGGTACAAGAAATGAGCGGAGTCTGCATGCATACTGGCTACGCAGAGCCATCCGTTTCTTGCAACGATTTTGCCATCATGCTTTTCTTGCAGCGATTTTTGCCGTGCTACACATACAGAGAGGAGAGCAAGGTCGATTCTGATGTGTGCTCGTGGCTTTGTGAGCGTCATGCGCTTGCTGTCAGCTTAGACAGAGTTCCCACTTGGCCCCTTATTTGGAATTTGAGAGATGGAAAATTCAACTTGCCTTTAGATTGAGAATGAACTGCGGGACGATGGGCTCCTTGACTAGAGCGACAGCACAACCACCCCACCCAGCTCCTGTGAGACGTGCTCCCAGTGCTCCGTGATCTCTACATACTTTCACAAGCTCCTCCAACTCAGGGCAGCTGGCAGAGAGGAATATATCAGTAAGCTAATAAATAAAGTATCGGAAAACCTTGTTCATGACACAAGTGCTGACATTGACTAGTTAATATAGTAGAAAAATCCCCATGGGCAACTTCAGATAGTTATGGTCACTGCTATTCATAGGTTACGCGGTACACTGAAAATATACCTGCATTCATATAGCACACTGCAGCTATAATGGCTTTCACTCATAAGATCACCGAGTTTCTTAAGCTTATCTTCATCACTGCACACAAACAATGAAGCGTTAGCCTGTCAGCAGAAGAAGAATGTTTGTACTAAACACAGATTTGTTAGGACCAACTCCGAAGGTAAACCTTTGAGGATCAACACAATCTGGAGAACAAGGGGGAAAAGAGCAGAAAAAACGCAGATTACAATAGTGAAGGCACCTGAGTTTTGACGAGACAGTATCCCTGAAGGCATAAACCCTCCTTGCTTCAGAGTAGACATGACTGGCACGCTGAAATTAGCATAGCATCACCACACAGTACAATTAGTAACTGTGCAAAGAAGGATGCAGCAAGCTTCAATTCAAAGTTTGCTAAACTGATAAACAAGGCCTCTGATCATGTGCAATAGTTGTTATAAACAAACATGTATGTGTTTGGTCACAAGGCCGAACGTGGCATAGCAGAACTCGGATGGCTACACTACAAGATGACAAATTATAAGGGCTAGAAAGATCAACCTGAAATAGCTTGTAGTGCTTTGCAGCCTTTATAACATCCAGGGAGGTTTGAGAACTCTTAAAGACAGATACCAGGCTTTCACCTGTGATTTTCTCGATTTCTTCCGCTGTATATGGCTCCTCATGCAGAAGTTTCTGCAATGGTGCATAACAACATGAGTACATTGTAAGACTTAAAAAGTATCCTCACTACTCCTATTGGCAAAGCATTGATCTTTTCAAATAAGAAGAAAAATGAATGTCTTATCCTTAGCCAACATCAAAGCAAGATAAATAACCAGTGGCTCACTGGTGATTAACATTGCAGAGTATCAAAACTGTAACAGGAAAGGAAAATCTAGCAACGAGAGTCTGTTGCCGACAGAAACACGGCCCAATCACACAAGTAGTATATAAAATACTCATTCGTTCCAGATTCATCAAGCTTAGCCATAATTTGCACTACTCAGGAAAAAAAGGAAAGTTGCAGAAGTGGAAAAAACTAAAAGGCTCCAGAATTCACGATTCGCCAGCACCAAGTGACCAACTGTATCCCAGATGTTGAGATGCCTAGATGATTACTGTCGGGACTACCAGTGGCTCATCAAGCAAAGGATTTGGTGCTGGTCGATTGGCCTTTGAGCTCATCAAACATCATTTTTGTATAACAAATATAACAAAACATTGTTTTTTTTAACAAATCTCATCAAATATTGTTTCTTTATTTTCTTCTCTTAATGTGATGATGCAGAATCTCCATGCGTGTTCTGAAAAAATATATTTGCACAACTGGATGCTAAAATCTCAAAAGAACAAACTAGCACTGCAAATCCCTCTTCAAGAATTAAAAAAAAGAAAGAAAACATGGGTTCTTCCAAATTTGTTAAAAAAATGTGCACCTTCACAGCTACTCCAGGATCCGATGAACCTTCTTTCCCAGCGAAAGAAACACATAGCCCCTCAACATCTGAGAGGGTTGTAACAGAAGAGACAGCTTTTTTGGTATCCATCCCTAGATTGATGGCAAGAACAATCTGAAAAGTGCAAGGGAGAGACATCAGCTCAATATATGGAAATACAACATTACTTGTGTGATAATTTAACAGAAAGAGGTCTCTGGCAATACTTCAGTATTATTAAAAAAGGTATAAATAGTTTCAACAGAAAAGATATGAATCATTTCAATATAAGACAAGGCACAGTAACAGAAAGGTGTATGAGATTGTTAGAAATTTTCAGGCAATCTCGTCACCAAACTAAATAGTCACTTACTGCTGCTAAGCGACACTCAACCACACGGTTGTTATAGTTTGTTGCTGCTGTCTCTGCTTTCTTGGACTCTGCCAAACAATGGGCGATCACAAATGTACCACCTCGAGGTAGTTGGACATCAGTTGCATGGATTGGATTAAAGTCTATCAATTCAGCGAATCCAGGTTTGGCCATGATTGATATAGCCTGCAAAAATAGAATGAACTACTAAACGCGAACAAGATGAATTGTATTAAGAAAAGCGTCTAATTGGCACAGCTTAGGAAAAATATAATGAAAATCCTAAGTATTTCAACAAGAAAATTCTGGATTGTATTACCTGATCCATGCCTCCAGACTGTGTTCCAATGTGGCGCTCAGATAGACACGTGAATTGAGCAACTTCTTTCTGCATGATTTAAATATAATAAGTACTATGAATAGGATTTGCTATGGTAAACATACGTAAAAAAGCTAATTGGGTGAGCATTCATCTGATTGCCAATCTCACTATGCTACTATGAATCAGCATAGGCTGAAAGCACCACCGATTTTTGTCTGCTAAAGAACACCTTTTGTAGTTCAATAAATAAATAAATATTGGCCATCCAATTTCCACTTGACAACTGATGTAATGCAAACAAGGCGCTCACTACTGCTGCATCCACCACTTATATTTCCATTCAACATAGAATGAACTTGATTCTTGCCAATCACAAAATTAATTATTTTGCAGAAACTTGTACCTTTGGGAAGTTTTTCTCAAGGACTCCCATGATAGCAATTGTTGCCGAACAAACAAATGCAGCAGAGCTTGACAGACCTGATCCTGCATAAGAGCAACAACAGCCAGCTTTGGACACATCGTCTGAAGAGAAGGAAGGAAACTAGTTTGAAAGCAGAGCACTGAATTGGACCTTGAGGAACTGTGCCATCAACAACAACATCAAGCGCAACAGGTTTGCCCAGATCTATCCCTTTTGATCTGCAGTATTCATATACACCCTTGTATCTGTAGATTGCCAATTTTAAGTGAATATGGATATATGATATGTCCTTTTGCTATCAAAAAAATTGGTAAACAACAAAATCTATCAAATACCCAGGTATCTGCGGTATTAATTCACAATTGTAACTTACCCACACATGAAATAGTGCCCCCATTTGTGGTTTTTTATGTCGATTTCCTGCACCAGAAACAAAACAATGAATTATTCGCAGAAACTGACACCAAAAAGCCGTGTCATATTTTGCACCGCAGGCAGATTCAGTACTACTCTTACAGTGCAAAACCAGCAGATGTAAATGCAATTTTTATTAAAAAAAAGAGGCAAATACACTTGGGCACACAATAAAAGGTAAACACATTGGCATTTGCATCATGGTGCCAGAAATTGGCATTTACTAGCTCACTGTTGGTGCTAGCAGGTTGCTCGAGCAGTCCTACAGGCTACAGGTCCACTGATCCTCCCACTACGCTAAAACAGGGGCACCTGGGGTCCACCGTTCAGTGACCCACGTGGTTATAAAGTTCACGGGCAAGAAACCGAATCGACCCAGGTCCCGCATCACGGGCTTTTTGTTGGGATATGCTAAATAATCGGAAGTATGTAACCACCGCAGCGTAAAGATAGAACAAGATTCCCGTGCTCCACCTTCCACTCCCTCTCTCCGCCGAGCAATTAAACGCAGATTAATTCGACGCACGGCTTTAGAATATCACCTAAACATTCCCTGATAGCAACCTGATGCCCCCAATCACAGCCAAATTTAAACCCAATTGCTTCGCATCCCCCGCAAATTGTATCACCAGTTCCGGCGGATCGCACCGGAAGGAGCCGAACAGGGCAGAGCAGAGGACATTCCTACCTTGTCAGGGTCGGCCGGGTAGACGCAGACGGGGTACTTGTCGTCGACATTGGAGACCCGCACCTGGCCGCCGTCAGACTTCCGGATCGCGACGATCATGTCCTGGCGGATGGCCATGGGCAGCACGGAGTAACCCTCGTAGTCGATGTGCTCCCCGATCAGATTAACCCTCCCTGCAATCCACCACCGTACCCCCAAAATCAGTCTCAACTCCGCTCAAACGCACACACACTGACACGCCGAGACCTGAAGCACAACCCCGGGAGCAGCACCGACCTGGGGAGCGGGCGAAGAGCGCGGGGCGGGCGCCGTAGACGGCCTGGAAGCGGTCCCCGAGGCGGGCGAAGCGGAGCCGCGCCTCGTCGAGCTGGGAGCCCTCGCCGTAGACCGGCTCCAGCGAGGAGAGCGTCGGCACGAGCTCGGCCTCCCCGGTAAGGACGCTCCCGGAAGGCAGCAGCTGCGCCATGGCCCTCGGTGGCGGTGGTCGTCGGCGTCACCCTCGGCGTGGTCGTCTCTATCCGTGTTGTATGGCGTGACTGGAACGATTGAGCGATTGATTGACTGCGACTTGAAACTCTCCCTTCTTTCTAGTAGTTTCCGTTTTATACGCGACGCGACGCGACTTCCCATCACCGTAACTCTAACGGGCCCACTGGTCAGTGCCCCGTCCGTCGCGTGCTCGAATCGGACGCGGTGACAGGCGTGCGTGGCGGAGATCGGAGTCGGAGTGGATGGACGTCGGGGGAGGTGGCCATGTGCCAATAGCGTGGGCCAGTGTCCACGTCGGATTTCTGGAACTATCAGATGATGATCAGCTCAGCTTTTCTTGCTTATCCATTATATCCGGTCATTTTTCAATGCTACTGTAATTTTGTTTTTGAAAAAAAGGTAAAATTCGTAAAAAGCAAAAAGGCAGTTGAATTGAGAAACACAAAAGGGAACTCCGCTTCTCATTTAGTCATTTTACACATGGTTTCCTTTTCACAAATTTCAGTGCACATACAGGTTCACGATTCATGTGTGAATTAGATAAGTGTTTTCGAGCTGTGAGAATCTCTGATCCATTTTGGCCGTTGGAGATCGATGACCTGGGCTTAAACTACATATATCAAGTTCCAATTGGCAGTTGAAAAAATGTTTAGGGGGATAGGACCATGCACATACTATAGTAGAAAAAGGTGGTCGTCGCGCTCCGCCACGTGTTGATGATCCACTTTACAATTTACGACTTTGAAGCATTATTATCGTCAGACCCACTTGGTCAATGGCGTGATGATGCGTCGCAACATCTAATAAGATGATTAACTAAATCTACTGTACTTGATTAAGCATCTCAAAGTGACAAAGTGTGGTACATCATACATGTGGACGAAAAAAAAAAGCCTAGCCAGGGCGACCCAAGGGGGCAATAGTCCCCCACCTATGCTTGATGCACACAGCAGGTGGACTATTAATTTGGCATGTAAACCAATGACTTAGTACATCTGATGAGTTGGTTGGTATAGTTCGTTCCCGCTAGCTATTAGCGTCAAATCACGGTTGTTTCACAAGCTAGGCGGATCTTTTACTGATTTGTAAAGCGGATTTATTCTGAGAAAAAAATATTACACGCTGATTTGTACATCATATTTATTCGGAGAGAAAAGTCATGTAAAAACCCAAACAAAAACCCAAGTCATATGGTACGCTACAAAGTAGCTGTAGTACGCACAGAGTCAAGAAGGGATAATTTAGTCAAATCCTCTACGAGTCATCATCAAACTGGGACAGAGAGAAATGCTCGTGTTGAACTTTCGGCTGTTCTCTGAATTATCATCGCACCTAACCGGCCCAAACAATTGCAAAGTCAACGTACGCGTCACGTGGACTTGCGGTTGCGTCACCTAGAGTCCTACCGTTCTAAAATATAAGTATTCTTCGATTTCCGTGGCGCACGTTTGACCATTCGTCTTATTCAAAAAATTTGTGAAAATATAAAAATAATTATAATATACTTCAAATATATATGATGATAAAACATGTCATAACAAAATAAATAATATTTTTATAAATTTTTTGAATAAGACGAATGGTCAAACGTGATCAGCAAAAGTCAACAAATGCTTATATTCTGGAACGGAGGTAGTATTAACCCAGAATTATCAAATCAGGATCCATTATAATTTATATTACAAACATTGCTGGCCAGCTAAGATTCAGAGTTTAGTTGAGTTGACCATAGCCAAAAGAATGGATGGATTGTGGAATCCTAGCCTCGGACTCTCGGAGAGTCAGAGCCGTTGCAGCGTTGTTCGGCTCCGTTGGGTTCTGCCTCATGCAGACCCATCGGCGTCGCCTGCTCAGGGACAGAGGAAATCAGAGGCAGTGCCCGAAACAGCCTGCTGCGGGCATGCACAGGCCGCCGCGCAACGTAACGTGTGGGACTCGGCAGGCTTGGCACCTCTGGAGGAGTGGTCGCGGCGCAGGAACCCTGCCTGCATGGTGCATTGGTGGCTTGGTGCCCCTGGGATCTGCCAGGTTCTTTGAAGGTTGCCGTCGTCGCTGGGTTCGGGGGGGTTCGTCACCGGTGTGGAGGTTAGCGTTAGCGAGGACGGCGGCCTCCGCGTGCTCGTGCACCGGTCTCCTCCAAACGCTGCACCCAACGGCGTTTTTGCTCATCATAACTCTCGAGTATTTTAGTCAACTAACGGTCTCCTTAAGCTTACTTACAGAGCACTGATGAATGCACCATACACGGATAAACCAAACTTTGAAATAGAACATGGGCAGTAATTAACTTTGCCTCGTACAACTTTTCTTTTCCAACTGAAGAAACTCACTCGCATTTCTGGGCTCCCGTGACCTCCCAAACTGGGAGAGCGCCGTCGTCACTCACAGCACACCCATCGACCCGCTTGCTGGTGTTCGCTATGGCAACCATGAAACTCTCGTTCTGCAGAGTGTACAGGTACATTGCCCGTTCATCCTGATCATTTATCAGCAGAAAATTTGAGTGAGAACGGAGTTAAGCACTTGCATTTTCCCATGGTATGTGATGTTACACAAAACAAAATTCGGTGCGGAGTTTGTACCTCAGGGAGTTCCAGATACTCATCAGGGGATATCTGGAGGAACTCGACGGCCGTTTGCCCGACACACCAAGCGAAGACCTTTGCACTGTCGTCTGCAATGGTCAAGTGCAGCTGAAAGCCATGCGCGCATCCACTACTGCAGGCACCACCCTTACAAAAGGAACATTGAAGTTCGCCGGAGTTTTCATTCACAACACAGCCGCAAATGTTGTGGAATAATAGCACCTTTAAGCTGTTGCAATCGATGTGGTCTAGACGAACACGACATATCTAAACATAAAGGCATCAGACAAATACATGTGTTAGCAACTCAAAAGAATTTGGTCACAATTGAAAAATAATGGAGTTCTTAGGAACAGTAATAAAACAGATTGTGACTTTTTTAGCCTTCTTTAAAGGTGATCAGATAGTTTTTTTTTCTAAAATGTTGTCAATAGTTTTATGTAGATGTCAGCTCAATTAAACTTGAAAATCTATAGAAGAGGCTTCACAACTTGAAAAACTTACATGTGTTCTGTTTGTCAAACGGGGAAGATCTGATAAGGGTGCTAAATTATGCAGGCACGATGAATTCAGCAGTGCTGGCAGCAAGCTTAAGTTAACAAACAGAGACCCTGGCTCCTTTTCACACCATGAGATTTCAAGGCTATTAACCATAAGTTAGCCACCGACCAGAACTTTGCGCACATTGGGGCATATAAACAGCAGAAGATAAAAGAATATGCTGCTTACATGTTTGTTGAACTCATGGTGCAACTCAAACCGGAAATGTACACCATATGCCCAACTCCTACTCTACCTAATGACCTGCACAGGAACAGACATTTATAAGTTGTACAGAATTCAAATGCATGGTGGTATAAAGTTCGGTTGTCATAGTAAACAATGTCAAAATAACATGTATCTGAAGAATTGTGAGGAGGAATGATGGAATACAGATAACAAAGACAGTATAATGCTTATCGATGCACAAACCCACATACTTTTGAAAGAATGACAGCAACAGCCTATCAGACGGATGTAGCAAAATATAGCATCCGCAATCAGATATCAAGTAATCTTTGATTGTGATTACAAAAACACATCATTACAAAATATCTTATTTAGATATCAAAAGAAACTTCTAATCAGAGCATTCAGCTCACATCACATGACTTCTCCAATTTTTTCTTCACAACATCCGTGCCTATGCACAGGCAACAGGGGGTAATCACATGGCTTGTTGGAAATCGAAATTGATTGTGTATGTAAACCTTTTAAACAATCAATTTTCAGAAAGGCAAAGACTGGATAACTTTTCTCCCAATCATCATATCATACTGATCATATATGCATAAGCAGTTCGATAGTGTCAAGTATCCTAAGGACTTATTAGGGTAGAAGAGTATTGAAGTGGAATGGGAGGGATTGGAGGGGAAGTTGGTTCATTATCAACTCAATCCCCTTCGTTCCACTTCAATACTCTTCTATCCAAACAAACCCTAAGTGTACTTAGTTCAACATATGTAGACCAGCCTTTGGAAATCTAAGATCTCACAGTTAAACTCATCCAAGCAGCTAGTGCATATCTGCTTAACCATTGTAAAAAATCGTCATTATCTTGCAAATAAGGCGACATTTGATTTATCAGGAAAATAGGCATACAATTTAAAAGATAGAGCATGGATGGGAAAGAGGTATCAGAAGTGTGGATTATACAATGTCCTTTGTCAGATCTGTATCTGAATTTCTATTGTTCATACACAAGAAAAACACGGATGCATGTGAATGGCGCAAAATGATGATAGAAGCGCTCGATCCACTCGTCCAGACGTCCAGTCATCCCTGTGCTCTCAATAAGAGGCGTCGTCGTCCTCCACCCGCCGGCAGCGAAGCCCCTTCACATCCTTCTTCCAGAACACATCTTCGTCGTCATGGCTGCTGCAAACATCAGCTTCTTCTGCAACTTCGCGCCTACCTCGTTGGCATGCTTCCTTCAAAACACGACCCACCTTCTTCCTGACCATCTGCGATCTCGATCGGAGGTGCAACGCAGCCATCACTGGCACCACCTTCTTGATTTTTCTTGCCAGTGTCATCACAGATGGTGGCGGTGGTGCAGGTACGTCAAGCTGACGGCCTATAACGTACCCGAATGGAAGCTTTCGCACAATCTTCACAGGCGAGGCTGGGGGTCGGCGTTCGATGCTCCCAGTAGGGAAGATGGGTGGTGGGCTGAGGCGAAATGATGAGGGTTCCGAGTCATCGACTTCTGTAGAGGAGGAGCGCAGTTCAGAGCTCTTCGCGGACACGAACGTGGTCTCGGAATCGCTCATCTCCTCACAGCTTCCATCCTTGTTGGTGGGCTCCTCCTTCTTGGCACCCCAAGAGAGCGACCTCAAAGCTTGGGAGATGCGTCGCCGGTGCTTCAAGGGCAGGAGTAGCTTCGTTACCTTCTTGTCCATCTTCTTGCGGGATTCCTCCTCACTGTTTGGCGCCATGGCGGAGTGATGCGAGCCATCGTCAGAGCTTTCGATGGGTTGGACACACGCAGGGGACGAGAAGGTGCGTATCCAGACAGACCTCTGCATCCTTTCTTGCTCTGTCGGAAGAACTCGTGGCAGTGGGATGGGACGAGATGCAATAGTGTTCCGTAAAGGTTATATGAACATGGATGGAGAAGATAGACACAATACTGCAGATTTAAATAGATAGACTCTCTATCTTAATATCTGGTGGATATGTGGAATTAAAAAAAAGAAGCAAGATTTGATTTTCGGTCAGGATATGTTAATTGATAAAGCCTGGCATTTATTTGGGTCCAAAATAGTGGTGCCTGATATGGCACAAAGATATTGGGAAATATTCCATAGTAAATGATATCCATTTGGAGAAGATATGTACAGATGATGGTGTGTCCCCTAATATATAATGTTATAAAGAGTAATATTATGCATTTAATGCCAAATATCTGAAAGAGTTGAAGTGATCCTACTCATCATAAACAAATATATACACATGGCTTTCAGTACCTCTGACAAATGCATATATTTTTCGACTTAAATCGTCAAACAAATACCTATCTTCCTTGTTGATGCCACTGAGTGCATGCCAAAAATCCAAATAATGACTACCTCCAAATATTTTATGACTGCTTTTTTGGAAATATTTGAAGTAAAATGCAGGAATTTAATTTTTGAAATAAAAAGAATGGAGTCCAGTGTCGATCTGATTTTGATACATATAGATGTCAAAAAGATATTATTTTTATTTTTAGAACATTATTTGCCATATAAGAAAGAAATCGTGTGCTTGTCATGTACTGTTCCTCTGAGAAATGGATGTGGAAATTGATTGCATTTCTGTAAATATATAACATAGAATAAATGTGCATATGAGGTAGGAGATTGCACAGCAAGCAATCGAGAAGATACAGAAATGAGTACAACTCAAATCTAAAGCGCAATCAAACAGAAACTTTGGCACCATGCATCGACCAGTGTGCAGCTAGTAAGGCACAACGAATTAGCTCAAACAAACATTTGATTTATCAGTCAAATAGGCATACACTTTTAAAAGATAAGAGAATGGACGGTGAAAAAAATAGGCCATCACTTAAGTACAGAAGGTTTTACTTTACCAGGGTCCAATAAAGATAAGCTTCATCAGAACAACTCCTGTTGTGTCTTCTAGCTCTAAATAAAATGTAGTCCCAGACGCGCTTGCTTTGCAAACACTAGTTATGGTACCAAAAAGACAGACTCCCACCATTTTATCATGAAGATCACTTACATGTACCTAAAAGGTTAAGCATGTTATACAACATGAAAGCAATTATCATCACAAGTTTAATATAACAAAAAAAGCGTGATAGAACAGGTATTGTTCTCTAGAAATAAGTTACCAGGAACATAAAAAGGCAATGCCATATTGATGATAGTGAAATATTTGCATGTTCATGCTGAGGAGCTTATGGTATCAATGCTCAAAAATGTGATCAAAGGGATGAGAAAATGGCCACCACCGCTTAGTGATAAGAAGAAAGTGAATGCATGGTGAACAAAGCGCAGTTTATATTCAGAAAGAATTATCCCAAACTATTCATATTATGATGTAACAGCTAATAAAAGATTAATACTTGAAACTCAGCAGTATGTTAAGCTGAACACGATACTATCACAAGCAGACCAGTTTAAATAAGTAGTTAATACAGATTTAAGGATCAGCAGAATCCTTAAATAATGGTTGGCGAAATCTATTTTCCAAAAGATGTTTAAATGAACGAAGGTCAGGTTACATACTCGAAATGGATATTTGCTGAAGTCAACTGAACCATGCAAATCACGTGGTAATGTTACTTGTGAAGCTACATTATCAGTTGGGACACATGATAGCCGAGGTCCTTGGCTCTTTATTTGAGTAGGTGTAAAAGGCACCTAGCACAGACGTTACATGTTGATCAATAGGAATTATGGAGAATGACACCAAGGAATTCCAAAATAACTATCAAGACATTCCTACAACTACAGACCTGTTCTTCTTGTTGAGCAATTGGCACCACGTAAACCTGTGTTGCACTGCCATATTCAAGGCACAGTTCCTGAGACTCCTCATGATCATTGTCTACAAAATTTGCGATGAAAGGCCTATCCAGAGCAAGCATGCTCCCTACACTGAAAAAAAATATGTTTAGCTTACTGTAGTCTGAAATATTTGGCAATCCTTAGAAGGGGTGGAATGAACCTGAAAAGATTTGCAAGTAAAACTTGCTCTCCCCATAAAATAAATTTCATCTTTGCATCATCATTGTCTACAAGAACAATCTGCTTTCGTTCTGTACATCTAAAAGGTTCCAAGGGCTCAATCTTCTCAATCCTGCAAGAAAAGGCGGTGAAACTCTATCCAACAAAGTAGTAGACTACTAAACCCCAGAACCCCACATGTTTATCAGCAAACCAACAGAACTTTATATCCAAGTGCTATAGTATATTTGCCACAGTCAAATATTTTAAAAGGCAAAAGAAAAGGATTGTATCAAGATTTTCCAAACCTAACAGCATAGTAAATGAGGAAAGTAATTGCAAATTTGTGGAAACAAGAAACTTAAACTGACGAATATATCCTGCTTGTATGTATAACAACAATGCAGAAATATCTACTGATACTGATACCCATTTTGCAAATTTTACCTTGCATAAAATGAATATTGAACATCATTTCTGCCTTCCTCTAGAATCATGGATGAGAATGAGTAGGTGCAAAACTGTGCAGCAAGTAACATGGCGTCTTCATCTTGGTCCTGCATAATACAAATGTGTGTGAACTAAAACAAAGTTTACTGACCACTACAGATGCCTTATTTGATCTCTAACAGCTAAAGGTGAAATTATTTGTCTACAGCATGTATATATTTTTGATGAAAAGAAACAGGTATAACATTGCAAGCCAGAATTCTTTTAAGAAGCAAGGGGTTTAGAATTTACAGTGACACCTAAAATATATAGAGGAAGCAATTTTGATGTTTTTCATTAAATTATTTATGTTCCAATTGTGGGCTTGTGCGGGTCAAATATACAATTAACACAAAGGAACTTAATAAGTAACGAATTGCAAGTAAAATATGTTCCCTGAGCATTGCTGCTTTATACACGTATGCATTGAATGGATACCTCATCGAGTAATATCACCATGTACTCTGTGGGCAAAATACGAGCATGGCCTGATCCCTCCATGGCTGTACGAAGACAACATCCTGTGAGCATAACTTCTCGACCCTTCTTCAACATACCATACTGTGTTATGTGGTCATAGTACCTGAAATAAAATTTATGTTGGAACAAGAACTTGTTTAAGTATTCCAAGTACCAAGAGTAATATGAAAAGGGAAATAAACAAAATTCTCCCATGAATCTATTCCAAAAAAAATAAAAGACATTACTAAATTACTGATTGATCATTTGGTGGGACATAGCACCCACTATTAGGGGTGTAAAATGAGTAATCAAAAGTCTGTAAGTCAGAAAGATCTGTACTGTCCTAAATTAGAAAATTAGATATTATACTCATCTGAGGGCAATGCACAATTCGTTGAGTGCTTGGATTCTTATAGCTCAATTACCGTTGCAGAATTGATCCACTGAATTTGCTGATACATTCTTTACTGATTTATACATCAGTTAAAACAAAAATGAACATAACTAAGCAATATGTAGTCAGATCTACCTTCGGTGTAAATATAGGTCGATAGTGGATGCGCTCCACGTGTCTCCCAAGGTAAGCATGTATATGTTTGTACCTAGAAGAATGACACACGACTAAGGGTTGAGAAAATCCAAATCACTGGTAATGCATAAAAATTGAGTTAATTGTAAGCAAGTTTGATCGTGGATTATGTACGATTTGATGGGTTGATAAAACCAAATGAATAGAAATTTGGAAGTTAGGCGGCAGCCATCCAGTTTAACAGAAACCTCTGCGATGCTCCATTTTGCAACTAACCAAGAAATGCATAGACAAGTATAGTTTGTACATAGCATAGAGGTATAGAACAAGTGTACAAGCATACCAGGAAGGGTGAACACATCTATAACGACAGCTTCAAGGACACTCTTGGGAGAAAGGAAGTTCTTCTCATGGATAGAATCGATTGTGACAGTATTAGGAAGCCTCCTCCTCTTATTCCTCGTGTTTATAAGTTTGGACAGCTCGACCTTCCTCTTTGAGATTAGGGATTTACGTTGTTCTGTCCAAGACTACCAAGAGAAGCAAAATGTTAGCTCCTGTCCATTAATTTCCATTTCCACTACAGGCAAACAGAAAAGAGGTAGATATCGGTTGAATTGCAGAGGATCATATTTAATCAGAATATACAATTGCTTTGGCAGTACCAAAAGCTACGGAAATAGAAAAATGCTTCCCACATTGACTTTTGCTTCAAATTCGAACCAAGCACAGAGCATAATTAAGCAAGCACCTTAACAGCCTAAGCAAATGGATGCATACTGAGACTGCAGCCTCGACTACAAGCATAAATTGTGATGAAGAGATTCAGTTACCAGTACCACAGTAAGCAAACTTATCAAACAACTTACAGAATGACTAGTTCCGGCCGCACAACGGCGCAGCAAATCGAATCAAGCTAACCTGGAAGAGGTCGGAGAGGACGATGGCGGCGGTGACGCCGCTGGAGTAGGCGCAGCACGACTTGAGCACCTGCGCCACCGCCCACCCCCACGGCGGTCGCGCGGGCGCCGGCCCGTCCCCCGGTGACTCGTAGCCGTCGGCGTCCCCGTCGCCGCCGGACGAGGAGAGCATGGAGACGGCATAATCCACGAACTCCAGGAATGCGCCCCCATCGGCGGAGACCGCGGCGGCGGGATCCATTGAACCCTAGCTCGGGAGGAGTGGGGGCGGGAAGGGAGAGAGTTGAAGCGCAGCGACGAGAGAGAACGGCGTAATGAGAGCGCGGGAAACGTTTGTTTGGCTTCGCTCGCGGCGGCCGCCTGATGCTGCTGATAGGCGATAGCCTTCCTGATTTTGTCCGGCATTGACTCGCATAAAATCCAACGGTGAATATTCTTTCTTTTTTTTATTAACGTTAAACATTATGTACTATTTTTCTTATTTTTAATTCCGAATTTATGTTTTTATTAGTTGCATTTGTATTGAATATGAACTCTTTGAATTCCTTATTTTAATTCCGAATGTATGTATTTTTTGGATTAATCTAGACCTTCAGATCTTCATAAAATCCGCCTGATGCTGCTGATAGGCGATAGCCTTCATGATTTTGTCCGGCATTGACTCGTACGCACGATAAACGTCTTAATTCTCAACAGTATTGTCCGGCATTTCAATTTTCAAGAAGGAAAACAGAGAATTGTGCAGATATTCACTTGCAAAAACTCACACCAGCCGTCATCTTCGAATTACAACGGTCAGCTTGGAACGCGATTTTTTGGAATTTCCAGAGGCCAAAGAGTGATTATCAGATCGATCATAGTCATACTCGAGGACGTCATCGCATCTGTGAATCGTCGACAAGGCAAATACCATTGGAGGTACAGGTCACAGATCAGTGACAGGGAATACCAACTCCGAAGCATGGGCTAAGCAATTTCTTCAGATGGTGGATGTGGTCTGTGGAGTACTACAACCTTGTCGCTGTCAGAAACGTCATGAGCTATGGTTAAACAAGTTTATATAATTCGTACATACAGGAAGAACTACACGATGAATCAATCAGAAGTTGCAGGATCCTTTATAACCTTCCCTCAAACTCTAGTCATATATCTCCAAAACTGAAGAGTATCCACATTTTATCCGACATAATTTAAGAGGGAAACTGGCAATTTAGCGATTTTGTTGATTTTATGTGCAAAAATGAAAAACAAAAGGAAAACTGCCGCCGGAGGTTGTGTGCTTTTCACAACCGGTTGACCACATGTCATTGTACTCTGGATCTTGCTGCTGATTGGAGCTGTCAATAATCTAGAGCGCATCTGATGGAGAGGGGTTGTCCTTGAGCAGCGCCTTTTACTAATTGGTCATAATTTATAAATAAGACGATGGCAGTAATGTCATCATGGAAATGTCTGCGGACCTTCTTGTCGATCTTTGTAAGGTCCGAGTAACGCATCTCACGCTTCCGTGCCGCTTCTTGAAGAGCAGCTTTGATCAGTCTTCTTGCACTTCCCTGCATAAAGAAAATTGTGGCAATTATAGTAAGAGCAACTCTGGTTCCGGAAAATAAAAGAAGTAACTGTATGTGTAAGCACATTTTTTTTATCAGTTTAAGCAACAGCCAGCCAGCCAGTGCAATCAAAGGCATCCTTGCATCAGTGTAAGAATTAAACTTCTATTGCATAATGGGTAACCTGTATACTAGCATGTCAAATTGTCGACTGTATGCAATCAAGGCAACTCGGTATTTTGAGTTCAAAAAAAAGGCAACTCGGTATTTCAGTGCACCCAGCACTAATATTCTGCCATGGCCTTCATAGTGAAGTCATGAGCCGTCAGAGGCAGCAGACCAAACAAACAAAAAACTAACAACACGAGAAAATGGACCTAAGTCATGGTCCTGCATCCCTATAACTTCAAAAACAACTCAAAAATGATATTACTTCCATGCAGGTAGAACATTTTATGATGGTGTAGTTGATCTAAATAATCATGCACACAATTTGCATCATCATACAATAACTATCATGACCTCAGTTTCCTTGATGCGTTACCGGTGGGCTGTACACCATTGACAAGGGCAACTTTTTACCCATACCTGATACCAAATGATTTATATAAGTGGGGAAAACACGATCGGGCTCTTTAAAACAATATGATGATCCTAGCCGCAAAGCAATCAAGGGCATAACTGCTCACTGGGACAAGTGTTGCTAGCAAGTGACCCTAGGGTGCAGAACTGTGGTGATTGGATACAGGTTGCGCACCAGCAAAACATCCAGAATGAATTAATTGTTAGTCTTGTAGCAACAACGCCGGCCTTAGTGGACTACACAATTTCATAGTGATGCTGACAAAATGGTACATCCTAGATTTTAATGCAGCAGAGTTATATTCTCCTTTGCTTATATAAGCAAGTGTAACTCCACAAGAAGTGGAAACCATCACATGCTGAATTGATTACAATAACTGATAATTACAGCCAACAATTAGTCCCATGGGCTTTATAAATAGGTTCATCAAGTGTTTAGCAACAGTTCCATCCTAGTGCTGCTGATTTTTCTACTGCAAACCAAAACTTTTGGTACAGTGAAATTGTTGCTACCGTGTGGAAAACAGAAACTGAATAAGAGAGATTGCAGCATTTAGTGTTAATATATACAGTTCTGATGTTAATTGTTCTGGACATGAACTATATAAGGATTGTTTATTAAAATAAAAGGTCATCACCAGAAGGCCGGATAAATAAATCAAGAAAATTCCATAAACAAGTTTGAGTGATTGAAACTGAAAAATCAGAATCTTACAGCACGTTGATGGCTGTGAACAATCTCGACGGCATCCTGATTACTCAGATGTTCCCACAAACCATCTGACGCAAATATGATGAAACTGTCACTTGGTTGAAGAGTGCGGGAGATGATGGATGGATCAGCACTCAATAGTGGCTTGGTGAATGGTTCAGAAAGCCTGAACTTGGGTTTGATCCGCTCTGTGTTATACTTTGCATGTTTCAGGTACACATCACCGATTGATCTCGACACCTGCATCACCCGCCGCATAAGCACAGGATGTACCAGGCTCCAATTCATGAACAAATACAAAACAAGGGATTCAGATAAGACTGACCTGTATGATGCCCCTCACTCTCCAGACCCCATGCTTGAGGGCAACAATCTGCGGATCATCCGGGTGCTGAGCCATGAGCTCCTGCCTGACGGCTTCCTGGTTGGCATTGTGCTCACTGCACAACTGCTCCGCGGCAATCTGCCCGGTGCGGCCCACCTTCTTCCCGAGAACAGCCCGGGAGTCGCCGAGGTTAGCGACGAACAGGGTCCTGTTGTGCACGACACCGACGAGGCAGCACGTCCCGGCCGTGGCGATGTCCGGCTGGGCCTCCCACAGGCGCGACACGAGCGCGAGGAAGCCTTCCTCCGTAGCTAGGAAGGCCTCCCTGATGGCGTTCGCGGTCACGCCCCCAGGGCCGGAGGACGCCTCTGCGCGCAGATCAAACATCGACTACAATCTCACGCCATCCGCTTCGTCCGTGCAACGAAGATGGGGTTGCATTCAGGTTCGGATTACCTCGGAGGTTGGGGAAGAGGTGGTCGCAGGCGAAGCGGGCGGCGTCGTAGCCGCCGTGGCCGTCGAAGACGCCGACGACGGTGCCGAGGGGCGGAACGGACTCGAGGCGGCACTGGTCCTCGAGCACCTGGTTGGCCTGGGCGACGGCGACGGATACCTCGCCGGCGTGGCAGCGCGCGAGGTCGCGCCACCAGAGGAGGCCGTCGCGGCCCTCAGAGTCTTCCCCCGAGGAGGTGGAACCGGGGGCCGGTGAGGTGGGCCAGACCCCGCCGCACCCGGAGAGGAGCCTGAGGAGCGGTCCCAGCATGCTCCAGCCACATCGCCGACCGGGGCGTCCCCGAGGCGGCGCAGGGAGGAGGACGAGGCGGCGGGCGGGCGGGGGCGGCTGCGGAGGCGGAGGCGGGCGGGTTCGGTGGGGGGGCGATGGCGAAGGCGTCGTGTGCCGGGGGAGGTCGCAATCGGCCGCGTACGAGAAGAATGGGAGGGGAATGGAATTGGGGGAGACGAGCCGTGTCGGGTTCGGTGCGACGCGGTGCGCGCCTCCCTCTCGCTTCGGTGTGGTTGGGTGACGTTTTTTTTTATTGTTTTTCTTTCCGTGCGTGCTTTAAAGTATGCAGCCGCCGGCACGCCAAAAGCGTATCGTGCGGTCAGCGCGGTGTGCCGCTGTTTGCACCTGTACGTGCTCGCAGACGTGCTCGCGCATGTGTGTTGTGTGGTGGTGGAGCACACCCACATTCCTTCCTCAAAGATTTTGATTCGTCCAGGAAAATTCTTGTCGACGTGTGCCAGTTCTAAGGGGGCGTTGTGGATCATCCAACACATTGTATACTTAGAATTCTTTTGATTTTTTAAAACAAAAGAATGTTCAGAATACTATATTAGTTCGTTCGTTTTTTTTTTTGACTTAACCATGATTCATCCTTTTTGCAATCATTTACTTGATTGGCTACTCATTCTTTTAGTTTATGATATTAGTAGTAAAGCTATATACAAAAGTTGCACGGATCTTTGTATCTTTGAATTGCTCACAAAATGCTAAGAGTACAAGTCATATTATGTTATGAAGACATCTTCCATAACTGATTCTTAACTAATATTGATATTTCTCAATAATCCAAAACCACATCTTCCCACTCTTCCGTGTGCGGATATCTATTCCTTCTTATTTTCCTCATTCTTCTGTGTGCGGATATCTTTTTTTTTCAAATAACTTCGGGGAAGATCCCCACCTACATTTTATATATTTGCACAAAAAGTGAAATTACAAGCACGACTCTCAGCGCATGGCTAGGAGTGAATTACATCAGATACTCCTAAGAGCGAGGAGGAGGTGGGAAAAGAAACCGAGAGAGGGGTGTGTGCGGATATCTATTCCTTCTTTAGAAAAAAAAATGGCGTAAAACATGAAACCACCCGCTAGTTTTTCTCGAAGTTACAAGACTCACCAAGGAAGAGAAATGCGTAACACTTCGTTAATATCAAGGGGTGTGATGTTTACGAAGAAAGGATAGGAGGTGAGAAAACTACATCATTGCAAATGTAAGACAGAACCTACATGATCAAACTAATGCATAAAATTTGCCGCTATGTTGCCACAAACTTTCGAGTATCCCAACTCAGCTGTTGATAGTTTCTTTCATTTACGCAAAAAAAAAAGATAGTTTTCTTTAAAAAAAAAGATAGTTTTTATTTGAAACGCACTTTTTTCAAGCGGAAGGACCGAAGGAACGATAGGGAGTTTGGCATCGCAGCGTTCTCTCGGCCTTCACCCGGATCGCACGAATCTTAAGGCCCCGACCGGAGGGATAGAAGCGCACGGCCATCTCGTGTATCGGAGAAAGGAGATCCGAACTAGGGTTTTAGAAGGCGAGCGAACAAAGCTACGGCGATGGGTGCGGCGGGCGACGAGAAGGCGGCGGCGGCAGCGGCAGCGGCGGGGGGCGCCGCCGCGGAGGGCGATGCGGCGGCGAACTCAAAGGACCTTCAGCAGCAGAGCAAGGCGCTCGATAAGCTCACCGACCACGTCGAGGACCGGCAGCTCGACTCCTCCCGAGTTCAATCAGTATGTTATCTCCAAAATCACCCAACTCCCTGACCATTCGTCCCGTTAGTTGCATCTCTAGTGAGTAGCAGATAGTGATTGGTGATCTGTTCGTTTATTAGCAAGCAATTAGAGTGACGGGCTGGGGGATTTGGCCTTATTGTGGAATCATCACGAATAAATGGTAGTAGAATATTGCTTTCAGGGGTCGACTTTGTGCAGTTTCACCAGTTTGTATGCTTTGCGGAGATGGCACGCTTCAACTTAAGTTCTGCAAGCAAATTTCCTGAATCCTGATATAGTTAGCTCCTATATGTAAATAAAATTGCTTGAATCCCGATCCATCAACTAAACCACTTTACTGAGTAGAAATTCAGTGCCAAATCTCTTATAAGTACTACTGATATTGCAACCCTGAATTGATTATCACCACCACCAGGACACTGACTTCACATCCGCTCATTGTGAAGTATATCCCTCAATTTCTGAAGGTTGCTTGTACCAGGATACACTTTAGGATGTTTGCATATCTATCTGTGCTAACCTTTCTCTTTATGTTTCTGGAGATATATCTGTATCTAAATTAGCAACTGTCAAGGTCTGGTTATGTCTAGTTTAACCACAAGAGATATTTGTAAGCTAGTCTTATTGATCTGAATATAGTTTGCGACAATTTCGTCTGCTACAATCAGTTGCAAGCTAATATTAGTGAGCTGAATGTAGTTTGCGATAATTTTATCTGCTTCAATTGATTATGATATTCACTTATCTACTACCCTGTAGAGTTTGTTGCGGTCACTCCCATCCATTTCTCGTCTATTAAATTTATGTAGGCTGGCTGATTAAAAGTAGCAACAGTTAGTAAGTCACGAAAATATTTTCATTATACTATGCAGTCACAGTTTCTTACAAACAGTTGTGTAATGAACTATTAGTAAAAAAAGGTCCCTAGGAGACTTCAGTATGTCCAAAATGATATACATTAGTCTCCTTACTTACAGAGGGAGTGTGCTACTTGAGGGGAAAAAATGAATAGCACTTAAAGTGGCTTTGAAGATGTCTTTTCTTGGACAACCTTTTGATTCACCTTTGAGTCTTATCCACCCACTGTAATGATCTTGAAAGGATTATATATGTGTGGAAATGTTTCTGGCACAATAAACATGCTTTTATGAAAAATCAATGCTGAAGTTGCAGATATAATCAAGAAAGCAGAAGTAGTCATAGAGAAATGCTGTGTCTGATTCAACTATGTTTTAAATAGAATGTGTTGGTGTGAATGTTTTCATTACATGTTTTGCTTGTGTTGCAGGCCATGGCAGCACTTGCTTCATCCAAAGAGGCTGACTGGAATGCAATGAGGCTGAGGTTAGCTAACATATTGACAACTGTTATTAGTCTCCTGGTTGGCTAACATTTCCACAACTGTTATTAGTCTCCATTCAAATTTCTGATACCTTCCCCTCCGTATCTTCTGTTATGCTTGCACTTTTTTGCAGTGTTAGGTACTGTTTGTACTACAGTACAGAATGAAAATAAAGCTTGCAGAATATCTATTGAGTTAAATGACCAAAAACTTGCATGGAGATTGAAATTGAAAACTAAGTCTCATCGGAATACTATGCTAATTTGTGTTCATTAGGAGCGTTGAAGCCCAGCACAAGAACTCAATGATGTAGTCTTAACTTTGCACTAGCCACTAGGTTTTGCAGTATGCTTTTTGAGTATTGACACTTCAATTTTTGGCCACTCCGTGGATATTATTTATTTGTATGAAATGAACTTCCATCTGAAATGTACATAATAAGCAGAGGTTAATTAATCTTCTTTATTGGGAGATAAATTGATATATTCTTCTTTCCTGAAACTGAAAGTGCATGTAACATTTTTAACATAAATTCCATGGATTTACTCTTCATCAGGGAGAAAGAATTGGCTGCTGTCAAGATCAACCCTACTGATGTTGAAATTATTGCCAACGAACTTGAGGTGCCCATCCTAAACTTTGATTAACAAATAATGTTTAGTTGTTCGAAAAAGCCCGCTCTCAAGTACATCTGAATATGCAGTTGGACAAGAAGATTGCAGAGAGAACCCTCCGAGAGCACAAAGGTGATGCTGTAGCCGCAGTTCGATTCTTGCTGCACTAAGACAAGAATTACCAGCATTCAGATGATTTCCTCCAATCCGCATAACATGCGAATCAGCTGTATTTTTCTGTACGAATCCTGGAATTTTGTGTCACAGTAAAATGATGTTTGTGAACTTGTTTCTGTTCTCGTATAAAAGCCTGACGTTTGAAGTTCGTTTCTGTCTATCCAAAATTTTCCCGACCTGCCTTGTGCCTTGTTCTACTGGAGGTTGTAACCTGAAAACATGGGAAACTGGAAAATTTTCCAAAGCATTTGAAGTCACAGAAAAGGGGTTCAGTGGATCACTCTTCTATAATACATTATGTCATGTTGAAGTGTCTTCAAAGGTAAGAAACATGCAACTTGCATATGCTCGATTGCTTCTGCGGTTTCTGCCTTCTGCGTCGTCCGGATGTACAGGCTTGCACGGCTGTTTGCTTCTTGCAGTGGCAATGTCTTGATCATGGAGCTGCAACGTGCATTAGGTTTCTGTTTGGCTATTTGAAACATATCTTTGGTTCTGGGATCTAGATAGTGGGCCTTCAAGGCTGATGCTCAATGTGGATCTGAAGGTTTTCACATGACATTTTGGAAACTGCGACGATCGACACTCGATCGGTAATTTGACAGTGAAAATTGTTTCCGTGATCTTTGCTAAGCGTTTGGAGTTTGGACTATGCGCAGGAATAGTTTTCGCTCAAGCGTCATGAGTAGGCTAGGAGACATTCACAAAGCACATTTTCTCCTGACATGTGTGGATCGGCCGGCCATAGGGGACCTTTCCTTGTCGCTCGTATCGTACACTCAACAGAGAATGCGACGAGGTATTTACGCCAAGGGTAGGCGCCGGCGCGCACGGTGGCAGCATATTGGGCAGCCGTTGTGGGCCATGCGTCTTTCGCCGGAACGCCGGAACACGTCGCTCCTTCCACGCGGCACTATTGGGCAGCCGTTGTGGGCCAAACAAGCACACGTGTACGCTGCGTGTCTCGTCACCATCCCCGGCCCCACCCGTCAGAGAAACGGCTCGCCCACCGGTAGCCTCATCACTGGAGGTGACGGCACCCTACCTTCCCCGGCTCTCTATTAAGCGCGCCGCGGTGCCTTCCACGCTCGCTATCCACCCGGGAGGTTTTTCGGGGCAGGAGAATCGGCGGGAGGGGTTCTAGAAGCTTCCAGTTATAGTGGTGGTCGTCCTCTCGCCGTCGACGGTGATGGCGGTCCTCGAGATCAGACCGTCGTCGTCCCCCGCCGCTGTTGCCGTCGCGGCCCTGATCGCGCTCGCGTCCGTCGCCGCCGTCGCCGGCGAGGTCTTCTTCCAGGAGAAGTTCGACGGTAAAAACACCCGGATCTCACCCGTCCCTTCATGATCCCTAAGATCTCGTGAGACAATGTGGTTGAATTGTTCGTTAATTCGTGGAGCGATTCGGCTGTCTTGTGCTTTTGATGGTGTATCGGCGCTTCCGTTGTTCTGGAGCGTGTTAGCGCCGTGGAGGCTAACGCGCTCCCTGTTTGTTTGGACGCGACGAATCTTGAGCGGAACTCGTTGATCCCCCGGCCACGAAGTGTGTTCCTTGTGCATTTCGTTTGTAGTCGCGGATCGTCAACCTGTTTCTGTGGCAGTCGCGTACTCCCATGGCTTTAACTCGTTTGTTTTCCTGGAATTTCGGCAAAATTCCATAAGTTCTCTTGTTGTGGCCTGGGTTTAGGGTTTATGCGTTCAAAATTTCTCCCCTATGAATTGCGATCTGATGTTTCTGTTCCGTTATTATAACCCTCGACATCTTCCCGGAGCTGTTTATCTGAATTGAGTGATTTTACAAATGACAACAGATGGGTGGGAGGAACGGTGGGTCAAGTCCGAGTGGAAGAAGGATGACAACACGGCCGGCGAGTGGAACCACACGTCTGGCAAATGGAACGGAGATGCTGAGGATAAAGGTGAGGACCAGACATTCAGTGTCACTAACGATCTCTGTTTGCTCGTCCGGCACGTGCTAAGTTGATAAAACATATTTCTGTTTTCGTTGCAGGCATCCAGACCTCTGAAGACTACAGGTTCTATGCCATTTCAGCGCAGTACCCCGAGTTCAGCAACAAGGACAAGACTCTGGTGCTGCAATTCTCGGTGAAGCACGAGCAGAAGCTCGATTGTGGTGGTGGATATGTGAAATTACTTGGTGGTGATGTGGACCAGAAGAAGTTTGGTGGTGACACTCCATACAGGTGACGACTGGTCAATGCTCACCATGTCTTTGACTATTCCAGCCATAGTCCAGTTTGCTGATCGCGATTTATCTGTAACTGTCGCATGCAGCATCATGTTTGGGCCGGATATCTGTGGGTATGCCACAAAGAAGGTCCATGCTATCCTTACTAAGAACGGCAAGAATCATTTGATCAAGAAAGAGGTGCCGTGTGAAACCGATCAGCTTACACATGTGTATACCCTGATCATCCGTCCTGATGCCACATACAGCATTCTCATTGATAACGTTGAGAAGCAATCCGGCAGCATCTATGATGATTGGGATATTCTTCCTCCAAAGCAGATCAAAGATCCTGAAGCCAAGAAGGTGATGTTTAGAGAATGATTCCTGTCTCTGGCTGATCAAACTTTGTTGCCCTCTTTCCACAGATGTGCTAATATGGCAATGCTGATGGTTGCAGCCAGAAGACTGGGATGACAAAGAATACATTCCGGATCCTGAGGACAAGAAGCCGGAGGTATCTTTTCCTTTACTGCACCTTTAGGTGCTCTGTCTCTATAATTTTCTGTAACTCTCAAAGCTTTAATTTAAAATTTCCCATTTATCAATAGGGCAACACGAGCATATTGCAGCACTATAAGCATCCTACTTTCACCAAATATCTATTGTTGTTGTTGTTGTCTGACTCAGATTGTTCTATGCAGGGTTATGATGATATTCCCAAGGAAATTCCTGACCCTGATGCAAAGAAGGTGCATATTTTTCTTATGGCATAGAATGCACATCAGCTGAGATCAGATCATCAACACGTTCGAAATTTCAAAATTCTCTTTCCTGTTGCAGCCAGAGGACTGGGATGATGAGGAAGATGGTGAATGGACAGCCCCAACCATTCCTAACCCTGAGTACAAAGGACCATGGAAGCAAAAGGTATGAACATGAATAGGGGGATTAATTATGCTAGACAAGCTCACGCTTCAACTGCTGATATGGATTTATTTTTATGTTATTCAGAAAATTAAGAACCCTGACTACAAGGGCAAGTGGAAGGCTCCTTTGATTGATAACCCAGGTATAACCTTTTTAATTCTGAAAATCGCCAATATCAACTTGAGGGTAAACCAGCTGTCCATTTCACCTTTTCTGCTTAATAAGAAAGCTCATGCTAAATTGTTTTCTTTGTGTACAGATTACAAGGATGACCCTTACATCTACGCTTTTGACAGTTTGAAGCACATCGGCATTGAACTGTGGCAGGTTACCACTGTACTTCATGAATATAATGTGTTCCTTTTCTGGAGGGCCACTAATTTTCATGCTCTCACCAGGTTAAATCAGGAACGTTGTTCGACAACATTCTGATCACCGATGACCCAGAGCACGCCAAGAAGTTTGCGGAGGAGACCTGGGGCAAGCACAAAGATGTATGTCAGTTTGGCTATGTAGGGTTAGTGTTTTGTACTTTTCATTTATAATTGCGAAAAACTAAAATAATAATTCGTTTCAGGCTGAGAAAGCTGCCTTTGACGAGGCTGAGAAAAAGAGGCTTGAGGAGGTACGTTGAATTACACGCTCCATTTTCTGCGCAGTGCCATCCTCTCATGAAAATCAAATGCATTCAGTGATGTGTTAACCTGCCAACGTTCCTCTTTGCCAGGAATCTGCAAGCGCTAAGGACGAAAACGATGCAGATGTAAGTTATGGATTTATTTGTTTGTTTCCTAAAGTTTCTACCTATCTGCCAATCTGTTGCTAGCGCCAATTCGCCAAATGGCATGTTATTGTGCATATGGCAGGAGGATGAGGATGACACGGATGATGACGAAGCTGATATTGCCGCTGAGGAGGCCAAGGACTCTGCTGATGCGAAACCAGAGGACGGCAAGGTCGCTGCTGATGAGAAGCTGACAGAGGACAGCAAGGATGCTTCTGCTGAGGAGAAGAAACATGTGCGTTAACGTTCCTACCAACTTTGCCTATGTTATATTACGATTAACTTTTTTTTTCTCACATTTAAGTTTTAACGTTCCGTCCTGTGTTGTGGCCGTGCAGGACGAGCTCTAGAGAAGTGCGGTTGAAGAACAGAGTGGCAAATACAGCCTCTAAAATTCCCTACTGGTAGTGGTAACTGGTAAAGGTTACCATCCGAATAGAAAGTCATGCGTCTCGACATGGCGAGGTAGTCCGTCCCTGTACACAACGCTGAGTTTGGTGTTTTTTCCCTCGATGTGAGTAGTAGGCAGACATCGACAACAAAGTTTCCGTCAGTATTGGATATCCTTTGCTCGCCCCCTTTAATTATTCGCATTTTACGGTCAAAATCGTCAGCGTTTTTCCCTGTTGGGTATGGACCGATCCAGCAGGGGAGCTGCGCATGCTAGCCAGATACGACGTAGACATGCTAGCCAGAAGAACACGCAACGATTTGTTTGGGCTCGTATAATCCTTGCTGGCACGAGACGAAACAGGTCCTGCTTATGTTTATCCTCATTGTCCATTAGCAGCTAGCGAATGGATGCTTGTTTGATTTCCTCGAGCATTTGGTACATTAATGCCAACGCCGGACGCGACGTGCACCTGCTGGTAGCGTCGATTTTGCTGTGGATTTCTAATGGCTGGAGCACAGAATGAGAAAGTTCCAAAATTATGAAAGTACGCGAGCATCTCCTCGCCTGCAAAACTCGTTGATTAAGTTGGTAATGGTGACTGCGCTGGGGCAATTGTATTTTTTTTGTGTGATCATAAAGTTAAGAACTATCATAGGATAGTAACCTGCAATCAAAAATTTTTTTTTGGATAGTTACATGGGTCTATCTGACCGTGGCCATCGGCAGCTCGAGGACGAGGCGAGCATCTTCCTTGCAAGAATTCCGGAAACGCGCCGTGCATTGGTGTTGCGTCATTACGGTGTTTCCACAAGTGTACTTCTAGATTTTTCTCCTTTGTTTTTTTTTTTGAGAAACAGATTTTTCTCCTTTGTTTTTTTTTTTTGAGAAACAGATTTTTCTCCTTTTCTTTGTCAGGGTCCTCATCTTTACGGGCCCATAAGCCCACGATCTCAACCTATACAAGAAAAAGGGGCCCATTTAGTTGAAAAGCCGTTTTAAAAAAAAAAACTGAAAACCCGATAGGCCAGCACCACATTTGCTGCATCTCCGTCGCATCCTCCTCATCGACACCTGACACCTCCGATCCACACCATCATGGTGTCTGCGGTGGCGCCGAGGCTCCTCGCGGCGAGCACGAAGATCATCGGCGTCGGGCGCAACTACGCCGCCCACGCCAAGGAATTCGGCAACCCAGTCCCCAAGGTCCGCGCCACTCCCATCCGATCCCCGAACGCTGGCTCCTTCCTGATCCTGCACGGCCTCTCTGATTTAATCCTGCGGCGCTGCCCGTGCGATGAGTGTTTTGCAGGAGCCAGTTCTGTTCCTGAAGCCGACCTCGTCATTCCTCCACGCCGGCGTGTCCACCGCCACCATCGAAATCCCGGAGCCTCTCGAGGCGCTGCACCACGAGGTCGAGCTCGCCGTCGTCATCTCCAGGCGCGGGCGCGATGTCCCCGAGGCGTCAGCTATGGACTTCGTCGGAGGTAATTTGTGAAAATGCATCAGCAAAAGGTGACCTGATATAATTAACTGTGCAGCATCCGTGTGTTGACAAGCCTTGTGGAGGAAATTTTAGTTTGGTTGCATATAGCTCATTGAAAATTAAAACGTTTCATCAACCAGGTCAATTAGGAATCTAGGATATGTCAAGGCTCTGAAAACTATTTTAGATGTGGAATTAGTGATGAGAGTAATTCTCTTCTTACTGCTTTATTGTAACAAGAATGATGTCAGTGGACAGATGGGTTTTAGCAGTTCCAGTATCATTTGAAAATGTTTTTGGAAGCTGCAAGTGTGTAATTTAGAAGTTAGAATTGGCTAGGCTCATGCTTATTTGATGCTGATTTTCATGGAGCAGGAATATCAAATTATCTCTCATGATACATAGAAACGCAGAGCCCATGAACTCAAGTATACTTCGTGTACAGTTGGCATGTTATCTATATTCATTGGGTGTATGGCCTGAGCAATAAACTCATTATTTGTAATCGTTTTTTCATCAATAGCCAACTTGAGTGAATAACTTACAGTATGTAGTCCATTGTGGTTTACCCCATCTTTGTTTTGTTATCGTTACATCAAACAGTATATGTCATTTTTGCTATGATTCAAGAAAACGTTTTTTTTGGTATTCTCGTCAGCCACAGCAAGAAACTAATATAACTAAATGCTTACATCGTTGAATTTCGCAGGTTATGCACTTGCTTTGGACATGACAGCAAGGGACCTTCAGTCTGCTGCTAAGGTGAGTGCTACCATCTGTAGTTTCTTGAATCTTGTGCTACTTGTCGTATCATTATTGTTTTATTGCCTGTAAGACATATATATGTGCCATATGTGTGGTTTCGCCCACGGCAGTCCCAGGGATGTGCCTCTAGCTTTTGCCGGCCATTAGGAATAGATTGATTTGAGGATGTGCAAGGATATCCCTCGGATGGTTCTGTTTCTATAAACCTAATCTGTGGTCTCCTTGCCCATATAAGCTGTACCCTTGACACTCATCAATTGAATATCTTATTCCACGCAATATTCATTGCTTTCCTTGCCATCTGTTGTCCCTAGTGGTTGTTGAAAGGTATGTATGATTATACATGCATTCAATTTACATAACTTAATTTAGGAACAAACTTTGCAATGTAGTCTCATGGGTTACTCTTTTATATATTATGTCTATTAATGAATAACAAGGACTTCAGATTCTGCTTAGCTGAGCTAGTTGGTATCTTCATTCATCCAGTATATTTCATTTCACACAATGTTTTCTTTTCAGTATATTTTTGTGTGCAAATTTGTAGCATTAATTGCCCATCATGACCTTTGACTCTTATGTAGCAGACAAATGATCTCTTAATTTTTTTTAACTCTACCTTTTACTTTCTTATCACACGAACTAATTTGGAATTTGCAGTCTGCAGGTCTTCCATGGACTTTGGCTAAAGGACAGGACACCTTCACCCCAATTAGTGCAGTGGTAAGCAATGATTTCTGTTTGATTGTGGTATACAATTGGTTTTTGTGGATGTCTAAGGACATTATCACTATTTTTTTATCTATACATATTCCCTTGTTATGATTGCAACTCAATGGAATATTAAAGTTAGTCGTGCTGTTGTTGGACAGACTTTGGCTAAAGGATATGACACCTTCACTCCAGTTAGTGCAGTAGTAGGCAGTGATTTCTGTTTGAGTGCTGTGTGAAATTGGTTGCAGCGGATGTCTAAGGACAATACTTTTTTTTATTTATATGGTTCCCTTGTTATAATTACACCTCAATGGCATATTAAAGTTAGTCAGTGCTGTTGTTGGGCAGAGACATCTTTGTTATTTTCCATGTTCTCCACGGCTAAGCCATTCTAGTGACATGAATTTTGTAATCCCATCAGTATCATGGCCATGTTTGACTCCCATTATTGATAATTTGTCCATCAAACAGGTTCCCAAATCGGCTATCACTAATCCTGATGATGTAGAGCTCTGGCTAAAGGTAACTGCACAAATCTGTAGTGTGAAATGTATTTATTTCTGTCTAAACTTATAGATCATGAAGTGTACAATTGACTACCAATTGTATCCAGGTGGATGATGAACTAAGGCAGAAGGGATCAACAAATGACATGATATTCAAGATTCCTTTTCTAATTAGTTATATTAGTTCCTTCATGACATTAATGGAGGGTGATGTGATACTAACAGGTAGTGACATTTTCTCTATACCCAGCTTGTTTTTCACATTAGAATTCTTTTTGTGGGTTATTCATTTGGTACTCTGCAGGCACTCCTGAGGGTGCAGGTCCTGTCGGAGTAGGTCAGAAGATCAAAGCTGGCATAACAGACCTCATTGATGTCGAGTTTGATGTTCAGAGGCGCAATCGGACATTTTCTGCATGATGCAATTAGCAGGACAGTAATGGTAAGCAATATTTATTGGGAGCTCAGCTGGACTTGATCTTTCTAATTCAATGACCTAAGATATTAAGACCGCATGCTTTTATGCTTGAGGTGACAAAATAATATCAGATAAATTGATCTTGGCACAGAATTCTGGTCCCACTGTGGCAACAACGTTATGATCATAAAGGGCACATTTACCAATTTGACCTAGGAGGTCAGGTGGTGTGTATGTGTAGGGCTAATGTTCCAAAGCTAAGTTATAGTATTCCATATTCTCACATATATTATTAACCACCCTAAAATCTTATCATTTTTTTCATTTTTTAATACACTAGCAAAGCTGCCTTGCAACACGCATGGATTTTCAAAAGGCGATGGGAAAAGAAAGCGGGAAGATGAACAGTTTGGCGATGGGAATGGCGAGCGTCCGAGCGTCGGGCGTGAGACTGTGAATCCTTTTCTATGGTTTGAATGATTTTAAACTCAAATTCAAATGCTCCACAACCAAATTCTAGTAAACAGCAGAGCATGCCCCTAAAATACTCATAAACTACAGATCATTCAAGCAACAGGATGCAGGAACAAGCACGGTAGAAACTACTCCACCAGTCAATAACAAAGATCACTAACATATAGTTAAATCTAAGTTCAGACACTACTTGACCAAAATGTCAACCAGTGAAGCCGCATAATTAATCATCGGTCTGTACATGGAATGACTTTCCACTGGATTGATCTTGTGAAACATCCCTTTGACCTTACAAAAAACCACCGTTCATTTAGCTTTGGATTAGTTTCTAGCTTTGCCTTTAGCTTTGGATTTGGTGCTAGCTTTGGAATCCAGCAGTTCCTCAGGCAGATCCGCTTTATTTGAACTGTGACTGAGAAGGTATCGCATAATCAAGGCATTGTAGCTACTCCACATCTCCTGTAAATTAAGAAAACGATGGAGGTTATGGATATATTCATTTGTGTCTCGAACAGAATAAAAGGGGGGCAATCACTAACCATGTCATTGACAGATGGGATCATTTTCTCATTGTAGCTCTCCATAAAGTACATGGCAAATAAGCCACTGTCAGTACTGCTGATGAGCTCAGACTTGGCCAAATTTTCAACGGGGCAGTCCCTTGTGTTTCGAGGGTTCGGCCAAAGATAGAACACCACACAATAACGAACAGATGGTCTTGCATTGTTTTCGGGCAATGCTCTCGTGAATGTCTGTAGTACTGCAGCTCAGATAGTCCGTCCGTTTGTGTTGAGTTCAAACAATATGTGTACCAATCATTTGAGCTCAGTATAGGTAAGAATATCTGCAAAAACAAACATGTCAAGTCTTCTACACAAATGAGGCAGCTTAAAACATGAGTTTCAATTTTCTAGATTAAATTTACCATCTGAATATGTTTTAAAGCATTCGCTGCCCTCTTAAGTTCATCCTTTAATTGAACCTTTTTTTTCTCGTCAATAGGCTGCAAGACCAAACAGGGCAAAACAAAGGGTGGCAAGTTATTTTACCATGTTAAAGACAGTCGTGTTAACTTTCAGTTCAATGACCGATGTGCTGTAAGAAGTTTACCATGGTCCTTGTCGATAAAAATACTCTCAAGGGTAAATTATGCTGACGATAGTTCTTGTCAGAGTCAACATTCTTGCACGCAATGAATGCATCCATGTTATTTTTGTTGACGCTGCCACCTTTGGAAAATGACTCTGCCAGTACGCTTCCAGTGAAACTAAATGATTTGTCTTCATCAATACTAAATAACACACGCCTGTCATTTTTCCAATACAACAAAATCAGAGACTATGCTTCAAATAAATTGAATAAAACAAAGATAGGAACAAAACCAGTCAAAAGAAACTTACTGCTTGAATTTGCTATCTTCTGAGCATACAAGATCATAGGCACAAGTGGCGCACTCCAACGGCTTATCCATTTGTGTTTTCCATTCCACTGGATTAGCAAAATGATTTACAGTTTGCCTGGGTCTGGGAGTCGATGTTTCCGTTGTCTGCTTTGAGCGTTTTCCTGCTGGCAGCATGTCAGCCCCAGCTCCATCACTCCTCCTGCGTTTCTTGTCCTGTCTGTTCTTTAAATCATCTTCAGTCTCAGATAGTGGCTGATGTTGGGCTGGCGAGTCCATGTGTATGAATCCATGGTCGTCAGTCCACGTGGATTGGGGTGATACGAGCTCTATATCACGTGGATTGTTGTCAGGGTTATCATAGAGATCCTCCTGCATTTTTTATTTTAGACATAAAAAAGAACAAACATTGAGTTATGAATTGCCTACTACTTCTAAAAGTAGCCAAAACTGTTACTTGAATAAAAGGCGTTACACTAACCGGACTGAAGTCATCTATTTTCTTTCTACCAAATCCTTCCATGTAGAGAAGCATATATACACAGCAATCACTTCTGCAAAAAATCATTTGCATAGTAATTACCAGAAGGATAACACATAAAAATTATTGAGTGAGGAACAAACTCTAAGTGAAGATGAAGAATTACCCATTTATTTGTCTCCTAAGCTCTGGTTTCTCTGTACTGAATGAAGAAAAATCAAGTGTCGTCGCCGCAAAATGAACTTCCAACGTCGACAACTGAAAGAATGCAATAAGGTAAGCTTTCATATGTTTCCTTTGTAGGACATTTTAAGTTGAAAATTAATCTTCTTAATCTTACTACAGATATCATCTCCCTTCTAGTGCTCTGTGATGGAAGGGAATCCAGTATATACTTTTTTCCCTCGTCGATGTCCACCACTAGCAAGGACCAATGTTGACCATTACCACTATTATCTTCACCAAGGACAGGGACAAATATCTGGAAAAATTTAAACTTTGTTTAACTCATGGCTGAATTCAAGAAACAAAATGGGATAAAAGAAAAGCACAAACCTGCTTCTTCTTGTCTAGGTTAGAAAGCTCTTCTTCCACAAACTTGCCACTGCTTCTATCCAACAACTCACGCTGGATACAATAGAAGATATGGTGAACATTGATAATATAAAACATGAATAGAGTTTCCATGTGCTCAAATTGATACTTACAACTAAGGATAAATTTGTCCCTCCATTCCTCCTTCTCCCTCCATATGGAGCATTGCACGTCAACGATGAAGTTGCTCAACCATCCACTCGGCTTCATGCTTTGTACAAACTTATATTCGGTAATGGAAATTTCATATAGATCCACTACATATTTTTGTTCGAAATCTTTCTCTTCCCGTTTTTCTTTTGATAAAATGTTTCTTGAGTAGAATTCATTCAAATCACTATATCTGGAAAAAAAAGGCTGTAAGGACCAAAAAGTTGGACTTTTTCCTATAGTAACTGATTCTCAGGAGAGAGAGAGATAACCTGTTCAACAAGTTGTTGATTGTAGAGGGTATATCTGACTGAATATCCAAGATCTGCTCATACAACTTCATAATCGACGAATGTTTTTCCTTTACAGCTTTGATAGCATCATTGTGGAGAAATCGAGGGATGTCCTTCAAATGACGATTAATTTAATCCTCTAATGCAGGAATGTGCATATCATTGGTGTTCTTGCCACCTTCGGTTTTTTCAGTTCCTCCATCTTTTTTCATAGCTTTATCTCCATCTTGAAAAAATGGGGCACCAAAAGTGTGATTGAGTGACCACTGCAAAGTACATAAGGCAGATATTATCTTGCAAATTGTTGGAGCGTGTGTGAGACAACTGCAAAGTACATAACACATCTGCACTTACCATGGGATTATCACGCGTGTCATTTTCTCGGTTAACCCTTTTTTTGTCATTGATTTTGTGTTTATTCTTCTGAAAAAGGAGCAAGGATAGTGAATTCAAGTGTACGTATTATATAGGAACAAGGGCATGCTGATTTAGAACCAATTTTCTTACCTTGGGATTCATGTTTTCATTCTGCTCTATAGTCGCTTGCTTGACCTTATCGCATTCATTATAGTTCACCGAATAAAAGGTCGCTTCGCCAAGCTGAAAAGGGGCATGCATATAAGTGTGATTTGTAACGCCCTGGGTTTTCAAAATCGGAAAACCCAGCATTCTGTCTCGTGATAGTCCCTGGATCAGACGCTATCACGCACAGGCATTCATCACAGATAAATAACACAGTCATACATCGAAATAAAGCATCAGAGTACGAATAATAATCCGATTATTACATGTCCTGATTATTCGGAGTACATCAATATCCGCCTCTTGGCGGAATAACAGAAATAAGAGCCTACGCAGCGGTAGCTAGTCTTCAAAAGGTGTCTCCATCTTCAGGCATCTCCCACAGGCATCCTTGAGCGAAGCGTCGTGCCCCCTCAGTCGTACCATCCGTCGGCATTGTTGTCGTAGTCGGACTCGTACCCTGCAAGCTCAGGGGCTATCCCCAAGGATCGGGATAGGTCCACGTCACCAACCGTATGCAAGCTTTAAGTGGCCTATTTCTAAGGGGAAAAGAGTATATCAAGGTAGCAGCAGGGTTTCCTATGCAGCAGCAGCAAAAATAGAGTAATATCTCCATAAGTTCACCATATCCCATATCTCTCATCCACATACGGATACATCTGGTCACCCAGATCACCGTCACCATCACCTATCTCCATCTAGGGTCGGTGCGAGAACTCCCACTCCTCGCACCTCAATGGTTGCACCCGGATCCGCGAGGTAGAGGGAGCAACTCTCCTCTCCCCGAATACAACCACGGCTCACCAATCACACTCATCCTATAAGAGGGGAGGTAGAAATCCCAAAACGTAAGAGTCGGAGAAACAACGGGCATGTCCATAACCGAGGACGCGTCTATACGTATAGATCTAAACTCTGCAGAGCGTGTACACCAGTACCCAACTCGGAATAGTACCCGGACGGTGTACGGCCGACCGAGCCTACCCTACCGGGCGAACACCTAGGAGTTACGGTTCCATCCTGCATCCGGGTCTCGATGCGGTCCCCCGCAGAAGACCACCCCAGAACTGTGAAAATGCCCCCGTGTGGCCACACGGGAGTCGCACTGAGAGGGTGGACTCACTCCCACCTCTCCCCCACTGATACCCCGCTATCCTGCTGGCAGGTATGGTACCGCACTTGCTAGGGTCGAACGGCCCTATCCCCACTCTCGGCGAGGTGGTGTGTACGAAAGTCCCGTGTAACAGGCGACCCACTCGGTTTCAGACCGGGGCGAGCTCATGTCCTCCAAGTCATCTCAAAATCCCCAACACCTGTGCTCCTAAAACGGTGTACCCGCCATAGGTACCAACTCGGGCAACGTCCGAGAAGACGATCCCTGGCCCCCGATCCCAGATCAGGTTGTCTCGAGCTCACCCCCGCCACAATATCCCAAAACACCTTCTCCTGCCGGTTTTCCCAACACACGCCAAGAAACTATCACAACAATCCCCACACATGCATAGCAAGCTCAGCACAACATCTAGCTTAAGTAAACAGTAGTAGTAGGTCAATCAAGGACAAGAATGTAAAAGAGGCTATGCATGGGTTCATCATATTCATCTCTATGCATTAAATAAAGCACTAGCAGTTCTAAAATAGCCATGCCTAATGGGCATTCAAAGATGGTCGGGCGTGAACCTGGGTATGAGTGGTCGTCGTAGCCGAGGTCGTCGTCGAAGTCCTGGTTCAGCTCTCCGGCTCCGGCAGCTCCTAGAAGCGTATTTAAATAAATAAACTCGGCTACTAATAGCAATAAATCCAAGATAAAGAGCAAATGAGATCCAAAAAGAGGCAATCTCTAGTCTAGCACGAAGTTTGGATTTTTAGAAGATTTTCAGAAGAAGTTTCATATTTTTCGGAGCTAAAACGGATTTATTATGATTTTCCGAAGATAAAATATATTTCTGAAATTAAAATACGCATACACAATATTGCAAACTATAGGCTAGCTTTTACCTAACTCCACCCATCTCTAAACTGGGTAAGAGCTAGCTGTAGGCCAGCTACATCGCTGACACGGCCGCCACGTGGGTGGCTATAGGCCTGCGCCTGCTCACGTGGCTGCCTGCGTGGCAGCCAGACGTGGCGGCCTGCGCGGCGGATCCCGGGGATCCCCTGTGGCTCGGCGCGGCGCGCGTGGCCGTGTGGTGCGCGTGTGAGTGGTCCGCCGCATCGGATCCCACCGGATCCGCTGCGGGTACGTGAGCGTGTGTGCGTGCGTGTGTAGCAAAACCCTGGGGTTTTGGGTGCGGCGGCGACGTGCTCGGGGAAATGCCCCAGAGGAGCGGCGGCGCGGCAAAGGGTTCGCCGGCGGCGAGGGTGTCCGACCTGTCCAACAAGCGACAAGGAGAGATCAAGGAGCACCTAGGGCGCATCCTTGTGCAAAGAGGAAGTAACCGCGGCCGGGGAAAGTGCGTCGGCGGCGAGACAGAGGCACGGCGGCGACGTGCTTGCGCGGGCGCACGGCGGTGATCACCGGCGACGGTGCGCGGGCGCGCCCAAATGCCAGAAACGTGCGTGCGTGCGTGCATCAGGTGAACGAGAAGACCCCAAAAACTGGGGCTTTTGCCCTCACGCGTGCGAGTTCCGAAGGGGCGCACCCATGGCGGAGCTCGGGGCGGCGCGTGCGGCGGTGGAGCTCGGGCTCCTGCGGCCAGGCACGAGCGCGTGTGGGGGCGCGCGGTTGCCGGCGACGAGGCGTGCACGGAACGGCCACAAAGGCGGCGCCTTTCCCCCTGCTGCTGTGTGCACGGAGCAAACCTCCATGGCGACGGCCATGGCGGCGCGGCGAGCAGGGCGACAGCGTTCCGGCGACGTGCGCGACTGCGTGTGTCAAGGCAGGCGGCGGAGGTGTGTGTGTGCGCTCGGTGAAGGCGGCGGCACCTGCAGAAAAGATTCCCAGCACGGCACGAAGGCCGGCTTCACCAAAGCGCGTGCGCGGCGGCGCGGCGGCGACGGCGACGGTGTGCTCGCGTTGCGCCTCGGCTCGAAGGCCGGGTCGACCACAAATGGGCGAGGGAACTCGGCCTCACCTTGGTGGCCACGGGTCGGCGTGCAGGCGTTGGTGAAAAGGGACGGAGCAGGGTCGTCGGCGAGGAAGGAGACGGCGGCGCGGAGCAGAGGAAGCAGGGGCGTCGCGGTCCTTGGCTTCGCGGCGTCCCCAAGCTTCCACGTGCGGGCCTTCGGCTTCGCGAGGTCGACGGCGAACTCGTGGGCGTGCTCCTGGCCTTCTTCTCCCTTCTCCCTCCTTCTTCTCCTCCGGCGGGCGGCGGCAAGGTGGAAGGGGACAAGTCCCCAAGGCGGCTAGGGTTGGGAGGTCTCCGAGGGCTGCGGCGGCGGCTTCTTATAGGCGGGGTGCACCGCGGGGGCACGTGGACGGCTTGGATGCCGCGGAGGGGCGCGGGGCGCGTCGCGACGGCGCCTTGGGCGGCGCGGCCCCTCGCTTTGGCGCCGGCGTCAGCCAAAGGGGAAAAGGAAGGAGATGACGGGGGTGACATCACCGTGACGTGTGCATGACGCAACGCAGGGTCCACCTGGCAGCGACTCAGCGCGGGGCGCGGTTGGTGGTAACCGGGCCGGCGCGCTGGTGGGCTGTGCTGGGCCGAGACGGGAAAAGAGAGGGGTGGCGCGACGCGCAAGGAAAAAGAGAAGAGGGTGGTTCGGCGGACATCGGGACTTTGGGCTCGCGGCCCAGCAGTGCAGCTCCCCTTTCCTTTTTCTATATCTATTTACCCCCTTTTCTATTTAGTTTCAAATTTGAATATAAATTCAAATTTGAAACCCACTCAAGTAAACTCCAAATAAAACCAAATGAACTCCAAGTTTCTCACACTAGCATTTTTATATTTCCTAGAAATTTTATTTAATTCAACATTAAATCTAGGAATAAAGGAGAGAAACGGAAGACATCCTTAAATAAATTGATAATCACCCAAATAAATCATCAAAAATTTTAAATCCTCATTTTTATTAATTAACATTCCTCATTAAATTTGAGGGATGTTACATGATTGACTGTAAAATTATAGGAACAGTGGCATAATGCTTCAAAATCAGATTCTTACCTCGAGCTTTTGAAAACCCTCGCCAGAAATATCTGTAGTATCAATCACCAAATTAGACACCTTAACTGAGTTGTAGTAACAGATGCGCGGAGTCACTAAGAGATCGCCTTGGATTTCAGTCGTCTTCAGGTGGTCCAAGTAAAATAACTGTAGGCATAAGTTTACCGTTAGATAATTTTTTGTTGGACTAAAAATCACAAAAAAACCACAATAATGGTTTTAAAGATACTTACAAGCAAGACAGTCACGGGACCAGAGATGTTGTCGGTGATGTCTGTTTCGCGACTCTTCCAGGCTTGAACACCTTTTGCCAAATGGCGGAGAACTTCCTTCCTCCAATTAATTTTTCCAATCCTTTCCTGGTTCATAGCCGCTTGCATCTGGGGCACGGTAAGGTACATCTCTGTGGATGGCATGAGCAGTGCATTAAATGCAATGAAGAAGAAGCATGTAACTTCAAACTCAATATCTTTCGTCTTCTGGGCTCCTCTCATCACATCACATAAAAAATCTGAGTTGATTTTGCCATTGATAGCATTTTTCCAACTCTTCTTCCTTTTTTTCTCATCAACATCCTCCTTGGTGTCAGTCTCTTCATCCTTGCCTTCATCCTTGCCCCCCATTTTCACCTTGGCAGGGAGCCCCAGCATTAGGCGAACTTTTTCTTTGATTTTTCCTTGTTCTTTTTTTTAAAAAAAATTCAAGGCTCTCCCCAGATCCTTCTGGAACACCGAAAATATGTGCCACCACATTTTCAGTGATGACTAGAATCTTGTCTCCAATCTTAATCACAACATTGTCAGAGGATTGTTCACAATGGTTTAGCAGCCAGACAACTATATCCCTATGTTCAATTGAATCTAAGGACATATACAACAGCTGCTCAAATCCCAGTTCTGTAACCTTCATGCGCGCATTTGGTGATAGGATGAGACCGCGGCGAAGGACGCTCTTGAGGTCGTCTTCTCGGAGGTGCAAAGAGAGCTTCTGAATTGAACAGGGAATAAATGGATTCTGCTGTGTCTAGTTCTGAGGAGAAGGCACGTAAGGATGGTGATGACGCTAAATCTGAAAAATTGCTGGTTCTACTAAGGATGGTGCTGGTGAGTCACACAGAACCAACATTTTTTTTCAGATTTAGCATCATCACCATCCTTACGTGCCTTCTCCTCAGAACTAGACACAGCAGAATCCATTTATTCCCTGTTCAATTCAGGAGCTCTCTTTGCACCTCTGAGAAGACGACCTCAAGAGCGTCCTTCGCCGCGGTCTCATCCTATCACCAAATGCGCGCATGAAGGTTACAGAATTGGGATTTGAGCAGCTGCTGTATATGTCCTTAGATTCAATTGAACATAGGGATATAGTTGTTTGGCTGTTGGACCATTGTGAACAATCCTCTGACAATGTTGTGATTAAGATTGGAGACAAGATTCTAGTCATCACTGAAAATGTGGTGGCACATATTTTCGGTGTTCCAGAAGGATCTAGGGTGAGCCTTGAATTTTTTTTAAAAAAAGAACAAGGAAAAATCAAAGAAAAAGTTCGCCTAATGCTGGGGCTCCCTGCCAAGGCGAAAATGGGGGGGGCAAGGATGAAGGCAAGGATGAAGAGACTGACACCAAAGAGGATGCTGATGAGAAAAAAAAGGAAGGAGAGTTGGAAAAGTGCTATCAATGGCAAAATCAACTCAGATTTTTTATGCGATGTGATGAGAGGAGCCCAGAAGACGAATGATATTGAGTTGGAAGTTACATGCTTCTTCTTCATTGCATTTAATGCGCTGCTCATGCCATCCACAGACATGTACCTTACCGTGCCCCAGATGCAAGCGGCTATGAACCTGGAAAGGATTGGAAAAATTAATTGGAGTGGAGGAAGGAAGTTCTCCGCCATTTGGCAAAAGGTGTTCAAGCCTGGAAGAGTCGCAAAACAGACAGCACTGACAATATCTCTGGTCCCGTGACTGTCTTGCTTGTAAGTATATTTAAAACCATTATTGTGATTTTTTTATTTTTAGTCCAACAAAAAATTATCTAACGGTAAACTTATGGCTACAGTTATTTTACTTGGACCACCTCAAGACGACTGAAATCCAAGGCGATGTCTGACTCCGCGCATATGTTACTACAACTCAGTTAAGGTGTCCAATTTGGTGAATGATACTACGGATATTTCTGGCGAGGGTTTTCAAAAGCTCGAGGTAAGAATCTGATTTTGAAGCATTATGCCACTGTTCCTGTAATTTTACAGTCAATCACACTTATATGCATGCCCCTTTTCAGCTTGGCGAAGCGACCTTTTATCCGGTGAACTATAATGAATGCGATAAGGTCAAGCAAGCGACTATAGAGCAGAATGAAAACATGAATCCCAAGGTAAGAAAATTGGTTCTAAATCAGCATGCCCTTGTTCCTATATAATACGTACACTTGAATTCACTATCCTTGCTCCTTTTCAGAAGAATAAACACAGAATCAATGACAAAAAAAAGGGTTAACCGAGAAAATGACACGCGTGATAATCCCATGGTAAGTGCAGATGTGTTATGTACTTTGCAGTTGTCTCACACACGCTCCAACAATTTGCAAGATAATATCTGCCTTATGTACTTTGCAGTGGTCACTCAATCACACTTTTGGTGCCCCATTTTTTTCAGGATGGAGATAAAGCTATGGAAAAATATGGAGGAACTGAAAAAACCGAAGGTGGCAAGAACACCAGTGATATGCACATTCCTGCATTAGAGGATTTCATTAATCGTCATTTGAAGGACATCCCTCGATTTCTCCACAATGATGCTATCAAAACTGTAAAGGAAAAACATTCGTCGATTATGAAGTTGTATGAGCAGATCTTGGATATTCAGTCAGATATACCCTCTACAATCAACAACTTGTTGGACAGGTTATCTCTCTCCTGAGAATCAGTTACTATAGGAAAAAGTCCAACTTTTTGGTCCTTACAGCCTTTTTTTTCCAGATATAGTGATTTGAATGAATTCTACTCAAGAAACATTTTATCAAAAGAAAAATGGGAAGAGAAAGATTTCGAACAAAAATATGTAGTGGATCTATATGAAATTTCCATTACCGAATATAAGTTTGTACAAAGCATGAAGTCGAGTGGATGGTTGAGCAACTTCATCGTTGACGTGCAATGCTCCATATGGAGGGAGAAGGAGGAATGGAGGGACAAATTTATCCTTAGTTGTAAGTATCAATTTGAGCACATGGAAACTCTATTCATGTTTTATATTATCAATGTTCACCATATCTTCTATTGTATCCAGCGTGAGTTGTTGGATAGAAGCAGTGGCAAGTTTGTGGAAGAAGAGCTTTCTAACCTAGACAAGAAGAAGCAGGTTTGTGCTTTTCTTTTATCCCATTTTGTTTCTTGAATTCAGCCATGAGTTAAACAAAGTTTAAATTTTTCCACATATTTGTCCCTGTCCTTGGTGAAGATAATAATGGTAATGGTCAACATTGGTCCTTGCTCATGGTGGACATTGACGAGGGACAAAAGTATATACTGGATTCCCTTCAATCACAGGGCACTAGAAGGGAGATGATATCTGTAGTAAGATTAAGAAGATTAATTTTCAACTTAAAATGTCCTACAAAGGAAACATATGAAAGCTTACCTTATTGCATTCTTTCAGTTGTCGACGTTGGAAGTTCATTTTGCGGCGACGACACTTGATTTTTCTTCATTCAGTACAGAGAAACCAGAGCTTAGGAGACAAATAAATGGGTAATTCTTCATCTTCACTTAGAGTTTGTTCCTCACTCAATAATTTTCATGTGTTATCCTTCTGGTAATTACTAGGCAAATGATTTTTGCAGAAGTGATTGCGGTGTATATATGCTTCTCTACATGGAAGGATTTGGTAGGAAGAAAATTGATGACTTCAGTCCGGTTAGTGTAACGCCTTTTATTCAAGTAACAGTTTTGGCTACTTTTAGAAGTAGTAAGCAATTCATAACTCAATGTTTGTTCTTTTTTATGTCTAAAATAAAAAATGCAGGAGGATGTACAGATGTATCGCAAAAAACTTGTCAAGGACCTCTATGATAACCTTGACAACAATCCACGTGATATAGAGCTCGTATCACCCCAATCCACGTGGACTAACGACCATGGATTCATACACATGGACTCGCCAGCCCAACATCAGCCACTATCCGAGACTGAATATGAGTTAAAGAACAGACATGACAAGAAACGCAGGAGGAGTGATGGAGCTGGGGCAGACATGCTGCCAGCAGGAAAACGCTCAAAGCAGACAACAGAAACATCGACTCCCAGACCCAGGAAAATTGTAAGTCATTTTGCTAATCCAGTGGAATGGAAAACACAAATGGATAAGCCGTTGGAGTGCGCCACTCGTGCCTATGATCTTGTATGCTCAGAAGATAGCAAATTCAAGCAGTAAGTTTCTTTTGACTGGTTTTGTTCCTATCTTTGTTTTATTCAAAGTTTCTTTTGACTGGTTTTGTTCCTATCTTTGTTTTATTCAATTTATTTGAAGCATGGTCTCTGATTTTGTTGTATTGGAAAAATGACAGGCGTGTGTTATTTAGTATTGATGAAGACAAATCATTCAGTTTCACTGGAAGTGTACTGATTGTGTGCAAGAATGCTGACTTTGGCAAGAACTATCGTCAGCATAATTTACCCTTGAGAGTATTTTTATCGACAAGGACCATGGTAAACTTCTTACAGCACATCGGTCATTGAACTGAAAATTAACACGACTGTCTTTAACATGGTAAAATAACTTGCCACCCTTTGTTTTGCCCTGTTTGGTCTTGCAGCCTATTGACGAGAAAGAAAAGGTTCAATTAAAGGATGAACTTAAGAGGGCAGCGAATGCTTTAAAACATATTCAGATGGTAAATTTAATCTAGAAAATTGAGACCCATGTTTTAAGTTGCCTCATTTGTGTAAAGACTTGACATGTTTGTTTTTGCAGATATTGTTACCTATACTGAGCTCAAATGATTGGTACATATATTGTTTGAACATTGAACACAAACGGAGGGACTATCTGAGCTGCAGTACTACAGACATTCATGAGAGCATTGCCCGAAAACAATGCAAGACCATCTGTTCGTTATTGTGTGATGTTCTATCTTTGGCCTATAAGAACCCTCTAAACACAAGGGACTGCCCCGTTGAAAATTTGGCCAAGTCTGAGCTCATCAGCAGTACTGACAGTGGCTTATTTGCCATGTACTTTATGGAGAGCTACAATGAGAAAATGATCCCAGCTGTCAATGACATGGTTAGTGATTGCCCCCCTTTTATTCTGTTCGAGACACAAATGAATATATCCATAACCTCCATCGTTTTCTTAATTTACAGGAGATGTGGAGTAGCTACAATGCCTTGATTATGCGATACCTTCTCAGTCACAGTTCAAATAAAGCGGATCTGCCTGAGGAACTGCTGGATTCCAAAGCTAGCACCAAATCCAAAGCTAAAGGCAAAGCTAGAAACTAATCCAAAGCTAAATGAACGGTGGTTTTTTGTAAGGTCAAAGGGATGTTTCACAAGATCAATCCAGTGGAAACTCATTCCATGTACAGATCGATTAATTATGCCTGTTCTCTGGCTTCACCTGTTGACATTTTGGTCAAGTAGTGTCTGAACTTAGATTTATCTATATGTTAGTGATCTATGTTATTGCCTGGTGGAGTAGTTTCTACCGTGCTTGTTCCTGCATCCTGTTGCTTGAATGATCTGTAGTTTATGAGTATTTTAGGGGCATGCTCTGCTGTTTACTAGAATTTGATTGTGGAGCATTTGAATTTGAGTTTAAAATCATTCAAACCATAGAAAAGGATTCACAGTCTCACGCCCGACGCTCGGACGCTCGCCATTCCCATCGCCAAACTGTTCATCTTCCCGCTTTCTTTTCCCATCGCCTTTTGAAAATCCATGCGTGTTGCAAGGTAGCTTTGCTAGTGTATTAAAAAATGAAAAAAATGATAAGATTTTAGGGTGGTTAATAATATATGTGAGAATATGGAATAGTATAACTTACTTTGGAACATTAGCCCTATACATACACACCACCTGACCTCCTAGGTCAAATTGGTAAATGTGCCCTTTATGATAATAACGTTGTTGCCACAGTGGGACCAGAATTCTGTGCCAAGATCAATTTATCTGATATTATTTTGTCCCCATGGAACTCTGTCCAGTTGCATATATTATTCGTGTTTCTGACTGGTGCCGTCTGTCTGCAGGTGAATATAGAGAGTGGTCCTCCTTGACAACAGATGTCTGTGTTTCCTGGAGCAACCACATTTCTTGAGCCTTGTTTCTGTGACTTGATTCATTGATGCTGGGCATATAATTCTTGCTGGCATGAGACGAAACAGGTCTTGCTTATACTTATCCACATGTCCATTAGAAGCAAGTGGAGTCTTGTACATGCTTGCTTGATACCTCGAGCATTTGGTACACTAATGCCAACGCCGGACGCGGCGTGCACCGGTTGGTAGCGTCGTTTTGTTGTAGATTGGTAATGGCTGGAGCATAGAAATTTGTTTCTAAAATTATGAAAGTGCATGAGCATCGTTGATAAGTTTGTTAATGGAGACAGCGCAGGGGCATTTTTTATTTGTGATCTGTTGGAACAGAACCAGATGACTACACGCGCGCGCTGCAGTCTCCACGCCCGCGTCTTGCGCCCGGCTCACGCGCGCCACGACCGCGCGTCGTGCGCCCGCCCACGCTCCCGCGCACGACGCGCACGCTCTCTGCCGCGCGCTCTGCCGCTCCGATAGCTTAGGGATTCAGTTAAGACTTACGGCTGTGTTGTACATCTATATATGTAAAACCTACAGATGAATACAAGGTGTGGTTGATCCTAATCTTTCCTTCATGGTATCAGTTACCTTACGATCCTAGTCTTCCGCTCTTCTCTTGCGCCGCCACCCCCATGGCCTCGCCGGTGCACTCTGACACCTCCTCCAGCTCTGGAGACGAAGCTCCTCCTCTTCTAGCTCCCGCCGCCGCTTCTACTCTTCAAACCATCAACATCCGCAACCACGTTCCCGTTGTTCTCGACCTCGATCAGTCGAACTACGGGCAGTGGCGCTGCCTCTTCGACTCTGTCTTCGGCAAGTTCGGCCTCTACGACGATCACATTCGTTCGCCGCCGCCCGTCGCACAGCGCGACGCCGAATGGCGCATGATTGATTGTTACGTGGTGAATTGGCTTCACACCACCATTGTCAAGCCCGTCTTCGACATCATCTACAAGCCCCATGCCTCGGCGTTCACCGTTTGGGGCGACATCGAAGGCGTCTTCAGGGACAACGAGCTCCAACGCGCCACCTACTACGAGGCCGAGTTCCGTTCCCTGCAGCAAGGCGACATGAGCATCACTGACTACACCATGCGCCTCAAGCAACTCGCTGATAGCCTCCGCGACGTCGGCTACCCTGTCTCGGAACCGAGCCAGGTTCTGAATCTCCTCCGCGGCCTCAACCCCAAATTCCGCCACGTCAAGCCCGTCATCAACTCCAAGACGCCTCCACACAGTTTCATGAGTGCTCGGTCATACCTGCTTCTCGAGGAGATCCAGTTGCAGCACGATGCAAAGCAGGAGGCAGGTCACGCGTTGTACGCCTCCAAATCTGCCTCCCAGGACGGCGCAGCCTCCGACTCTCACCCCGGCGACTCCACCGGATCCCGCTCCAGCGACGGCGGCTCCAACAACTGCGGCAAGGGCAAGTCCAAGCGCCGCGGCAAGGGGGCCCCTTTCTCCGGCGGATCTCCGGGTGCTTCCGGCGGCGGCGGCGGCGACCCGCAACGTCCGGGAGCCCCCTGGACTGCTGCCTATAACCCTTGGACGGGTCTTGTGCAAACCTGGACCGTGCCATTCCGGCCCCCTAGCGCTGGAGTGCTGGGCCCCCGTCCGCCATTCCAGGCCCAACAAGCCATGACGGCGCAGTATCTTCCCCATCCGGTCGACAGCAACACCTCCGGCGCCTGGGACAACAGTGCCCTCTACACCGCTCTCCAGATCGCCGGCGTCAACACTCAGCAACCTCCGAGCGCCGCCGATTGGTACTTCGACACCAGTGCCTCGGCGCACATGTCTTCTTCCCTTGGTATACTTACTCATCCTCAACCCCTCACTGTCCCTGCCTCCATTACAGTTGGAAATGGTGCCAAGCTGCCTGTCACGCATACAGCTAGCGCCGTGATTCCTACATCTTCTTCTCCTCTTCGTCTCAACGACGTCCTTGTTTCTCCTCCTCTTGTCAAGAATTTGATTTCCGTTAAGAAATTAACTCGTGACGATAACATCTCCATTGAATTTGATCCAACCGGATTCTCCATCAAGGATCTTCCAACTCGCGAGGTGACGCTCCGCTGTGACAGCCCCGGTGATCTCTATCCTCTACGGCTGCCTCGACATTCTGCTTTCATTGCTTCATCGACGCCGTCTGTGGCATTGTGGCACGCGCGGCTCGGCCATCCCGGCACTCATTCTCTGTCAAGGGTGCTGAACAATTTCAATTTTCAGTGTAATAAGTCGTCTTTCCATACTTGTCACTCCTGCAAAGTAGGCAAGCATGTTAGACTTCCTTTCAACCCTTCCGTGCATCAAACATTTTTCCCTTTTCAAATTCTGCATTCGGATGTTTGGACCTCTCCAGTTTACAGCAATTCCGGTTACAAATATTATGTCGTTCTACTTGATGATTTCACACACTTTGTTTGGACTTTCCCCGTCCGGCAAAAATCAGAGGTGTTTCCCATTATTTGCAACTTCTTTTCTTACGTACGCACACAATTTGGCCTCCATGTTCTTGCTTTGCAGACAGATAACGGCAAGGAGTACGACTCCAATGCCATGCGCTCCTTTCTTGCTGACCATGGCGCCGTGCTCAGGCTCTCCTGTCCATATACGTCTCAGCAGAATGGCAAAGCCGAGCGTGTTCTCCGCACGCTCAACGACTGCGTACGCACGATGCTAATCCATAGCGGCGCACCTCTGTCTTTTTGGGCCGAAGCTTTGCAAACCGCAGCGTACCTCCTCAACAGGCAGTCGTGCCGTGCCACGGGCACAACAACACCGCACGACCTCCTCCTCGGCGTTCCGCCACGCTACGACGAGCTTCGTGTCTTCGGCTGCTTATGTTACCCGAACACCACCTCGACGTCCGCCCACAAGCTCAGTCCGCGCTCCGTCGCCTGTGTCTTCCTGGGATATCCCGGCGACCACCGCGGCTATCGCTGCTACGACGTCGAGACCCGACGCGTCTACACGTCCCGGCATGTCGTCTTTGTCGAGGACCAGTTCCCGTTCCGCACCACTCAGCAGCAGCGGCCAACGCCACCACTGCGCCCGTGCATTTGCGACGACCCCGTCATCATCCCTGCTCCCGTACTGGCCATGCCTCCTGCTCGACATCAACACCGGCAGCCAGCAGTTGCGTCTACGACCGCGACATGCCCTGCTACGTCGCCGGCCGCACCACATACTGCTACATTGCCGGCTGCTACCTCCGACGACATTTCTCCAGCTGCGACGCGCGACGCTACATTGCTCTCGCCGTCGCCTACGCCTGAGCACGACGGCACGGCCAGTAGCGCTTCGCCAGCGCGTGAGGCTACTGCCCCATCGGCCACGACTTCTTCGACAGCCGCTACTCCTCCTCGCCATCACATGCTCACGCGCGCCAAGGCCGGGATCCACAAGCCTCATCCGAAGTACGCGATGGTTACCTCTGCCACGGCCCTCTCGCCCACCCCAACTTCCGTTTGAGCTGCTCTCCGCAACTCCAACTGGAAGAAGGCCATGCAGCTGGAGTTCGATGCCTTGCAGGCCAACGGTACTTGGACGCTTGTTCCTCGACCACCAGGTGCTCGGGTGCTCTCCGGCAAATAGGTTTTCAAGACCAAGCTTCACTCAGACGGCACACTCGACAAGTACAAAGCTCGGTGGGTTCTCCGTGGCGACACACAGCGGCCCCGGCCTCGACTTTGGGGAAACTTTCACGCCGGTGGTGAAACCGGCGACGATCCGCACCGTCCTCACTTTGATCGTCTCCAAGGAATGGCCAGCCCACCAACTTGACGTCTCCAACGCCTTCCTCCATGGCCACCTCGACGAACGGGTCTACTGTCAGCAACCACCCGGGTTCGAGGATCCGGAGCACCCCGACGCCGTCTGCCTCCTCTCGCGCTCGCTCTACGGCCTCCGTCAGGCACCGCGCGCCTGGTTCACACACTTCGTCGCCCACGGCACCTCCATCGGCTTCGTGCAGTCCCGCGCCGACGCGTCCCTGTTTGTTTTCCGGCGCGGCTCCGACACGGCGTAACTCCTCCTCTACGTCGACGACATGATCCTGTCTGCCTCGACGCCGTCGCTGCTCCGCCACATCGTGCAGCAACTGAAGAGCTCGTTTGCTGTCAAGGATATGGGGCCGCTTCAGTACTTCCTCGGCGTTGAGGTGCAGCGCACGTCTCAGGGATTCTTCCTCTCCCAGCGCAAGTACACCACTGAAGTGCTCGAACGCGCTGGCATGGCCAACTGCAAGTCTGTCAACACACCTGCCGACACCAAAGCCAAGCTCTCTGCCACCGATGGGAACCCTCTTCGCGACGCAAGCTGGTACCGCGCCATGGCCGGCGCCCTGCAGTACTTGACGCTTACCCGTCCCGATATTGCATACGTGGTGCAACAAGTATGTTTGCACATGCACTCGCCGCGCGACACGCACTTGACGATGATCAAACGGATCCTTCGCTACCTCAAAGGCACCTCTACGCACGGTCTGCAACTTCATCGCGCCTCCATGCCGACCCTCACCGCCTACAGCGACGCCGACTGGGCGGGATGCCCGGACACACGACGCTCTACGTCCGGCTTTTGCGTCTTCCTCGGTGACTCCCTCGTCTCTTGGTCGTCCAAACGGCAAACGACGGTGTCACGCTCAAGCGCAGATGCGGAGTACCGTGGTGTCGCCAACGCCGTCGCCGAATGTACATGGCTGCGCCAACTCCTCGGCGAGCTTCTGCATCCGATCTCCACGGCGACAATCGTCTACTGCGACAACATTTCCAGTGTCTACATGTCGCGCAACCCGGTGCACCACAAGCGTACGAAGCACATTGAGCTGGATATCCATTTTGTCCGTGAGAAGGTTGCTCTTGGCGAGCTCCGCGAGCTACAAATTCCCAGCGCACAACAGTTCGCGGATGTGTTCACGAAGGGCCTGCCGTCATCCCTCTTCCTGGACTTTCGATCCAGCCTCAGCGTTCAGACGCCGACCGCCGAGACTAAGGGGAGGGGTGTTGGAATAGAGCCAGATGACTACACGCGCGCGCCGCAGTCTCCATGCCCGCGTCTTGCGCCCGGCTCACGCGCGCCACGACCGCGTCGTGCGCCCGCCCACGCTCCCGCGCACGACGCGCACGCTCTCTGCCGCGCGCTCTGCCGCTCCGATAGGTTAGGGATTCAGTTAAGCCTTACGGTTGTGTTGTACATCTATATATGTAAAACCTACAGATGAATACAAGGTGTGGTTGATCCTAATCTTTCCTTCATGATCATAAAGTTAAGAACTAGAAAAAGGATAATAACCTGCACTGAAAACATAAAAATTTTGATATGTTTTTTTTACCATCCTGGTTTTTCTCTTTTTGTTAGTGAGAGGATAGTGCTTGTAGCGTGCCATGAGTGGTCACGGAACTGATCTTTACGGGCCTATAAACCCATTATCTAATTCTTTTAGGGAAAAGTCTAATTTTCAAGCTCCAACTATAACAGAAGTCTGATTTTCAACTTTCAACTACGAAACTGGACAAAAAGGGTCATCAAACTATTAAAACTGGGCAAATTTGGCCCTTATGGTGGTTTTGACGGTGATTTTGCATTTTCTAGAAATTTCAATTCTTTTTGATTTGGTCAAAATCCATAACTAATTCGTTTCAAATCTTTAAAAAAATGAAGCTGATACCAACAGTTTTCTGAAAATACAAGGAACACAGACAACTAAGTTTCAAATAATGCCAAATAGAATAGCAATAGATAGGTTACATTTTTAGAAAAAATTTGGCACTGATTTGATATTTTTCTGATTTGAAATGAAATAGTTATGAATTTTTGCATTAAATCTAGACTTTTAAAATTTTTATAAATGCAAAACCACCCAAAGGGCCAAAATTGTCCGGTTTTGACAGTTCAATGGCCCTCTTTGTCCGGTTTTGTAGTTGCAGGTTGAAAATCAGACTTGTGCAATAGTTGGAGGTTGAAAAATAGACTTTTCCCATTCTTTTATATTTTAGTGTTCGTCAAATATATATGTATGCATGTATATTTGCAATTTTTTATTAGGAGATATATTTTTGTAAAATACTAAAAATAATAAATTATATAAAGATAATAAATTTCTCATTATCTCAACCTATAGAAGAAAAAGGGGCCCATTTTGAAAAGCCGAAAGGCCAGCAGCGAGCTGTAGTAAGCATAGTTATTAAGATCGGACCGGACCGGCGGTTCGACCGGTAAAAGACCGAACCAGAGCTCTCAACGGTCCGGTTCGCTTAAAAGACCGTCCATGCAATCGGACCGGAAAAAACCGGTAAAACCGGCCGGTTTTTGACAGAACCGGTGAACCGGGCGGTTCCACACGAACCGAGCGGTTTTTGTTCCTACCCTCGCATAGCTCTGTTTTTTCCCAGGTTGGCCCAACAACAAAGGCCCAGCCCAAGCAGGCCAGCACACCTTCCGCTCCTAGCTCCGACTCGACGGGCGACGGCGGCGCATCGAGGAAAAAAGGACGCTGCTGGCGTCCGGCGCATTCCGGCCGATCCGCGAGCGGGCCAGCAGGTCGGCGGTGCATCATGAGCAGGTGGCGGCCGCCCTTCTCCTCCCGCCGCATCAATCGACCCTGTCTCTCCTCCGCCGGCTATGGCCGCAGCAACTCATCCGCTCGTCGATTCATTCTTCTCCGGAAGCGGCCGTCCACCTTGCCGGTTCGCGCTCGTCCCTGGCCGTGCTCGTTCTTCTCCGGCGGCAGCCCCTGGACGGTGGCTCCTCAATCCTCAGCCCTTCTCGTCTCTATGCTGACCTGCTCCTGTCCGGCGTTACAAAATTGGCATCTCTCTGCTTGCCTGTCGTCGGTGAGTACTCTGTAACTCTCGATACCCCAAATGTTTCATGTTGTATACTATAATGGTTCATTTTGTGTAATGATTAGGATTGAGTATTCACAGATCTACTTAGTAGAGAATCAAGATTGTCATCCAGACCACTACGTGAGAAACTGAAGCGACTCAATAGTCAATAGGCTATTTTCAGTGAATAATTGCAAGTTCCAGTAGATCTGCAGGTGGGATAGTCCTAATTTAATAAACTGCTGCTTGCTACGTGTGCAAATTTATCATCCTCACTCTTGATTTTTTCATATAGTTGATCGTAATTTATAGTTATATATGTATATAATGGTATATATGTACTTTAATTATGATTGTTATATAGGACCGGTTCAAAGTATTTGTGGCCGGTTCGCTTCTCCGGTTCAAACTTATTGAACCGGTGGTTCAACCGGTTCTTTACGGTTGAACAAATGAACCATTGAACCGAAGGTCTCACCGGTTCGATTACCGGTCCGGTTCTAATTATGGTAGTAAGTAGTCAAAACTCGGAACATTCATTTGCTTCTCCGTCACCTCCACCTACAAGGATCCGATCCACCAACCCAAAAAAACACTCTGCTTGCCATGGCGTCTGCGGCGGCGCAGAGGCTCCTCGCGTCGAGCACGAAGATCATCGGCGTCGGGCGCAACTACATCGCCCACGCCAAGGAACTCGGCAACCCAGTCCCCAAGGTCCGCGCTACTCCCATCCGATCCCCAAACACCCCCGTGATTCTAACCTCCATCGCGCTGGCTCCCCCGCCGCCTTCTTCCCGCGCGGCCTCTGACTTGATCCCGCGGCGCTGCCCGTGTGATGGGTGTTTTGCAGGAGCCCGTTCTGTTCCTGAAGCCGACCTCGTCATTCCTCCACGCTGGCGCGCCCACCGCCGCCATCGAGATCCCGGAGCCGCTCGAGTCGCTGCACTACGAGGTCGAGCTCGGCGTCGTCATCTCCCGGCGCGGGCGCGATGTCCCCGAAGCGTCAGCTATGGACTTCGTCGGAGGTAATCTGTGAAATGCGTCAGCACAAGTGATCCGATATGGTCAACAGTGTATTCGCGTGATTATAAGGCTTTACATTCTCATTTGTGGAGGAAAATTAGTGTGGCTGCACAGTGCAGTATAATTTAAAATGTTTTATCGACCAGGTCAATTAGGAATCTAGGATATGTCAAAGCTCTGAAAACTATTTAATATTTGCAATTAGTGATGAGAGTAATCCTCTCCTTGCTGCTTTATTGTAACAAGAATGGTGCCAATGGACAGATTGATTTTAGCAGTTCCAGCATCATTTGACAATCTTTTTGGAAAGTGCAAGTGTGTAATTTAGAAGTTAGAATTGGCTAGGCTCATGCTTATTTGATGCTGTTTTTACGAAGCAGGAATATGGAATTATCTTTCATGGTACATAGAAATGCAGAGCCATGAACTCTGAGTATATTTCTTATTCAGCTGGCATGTTGTCTATATTTATCAGGTGTATGGCCTGAACGATAACCTCATTATTTGTAATCTGTGTTCATCATCAATGGTGAACTTCAGTGAATGACTTACAATATGTGGTTTCCCCCATCTTTATTTTATCCTGATTAAATTAAACAGTTTAAGGTCATCTTCATTATGATTGAAAAAAACGTTTTTTCGCATTCTCATCAGCAACAGCAAGAATCTAATATAAGATAATTGCTTGCATTGTTGAATTTCACAGGTTATGCACTTGCTTTGGACATGACAGCAAGGGACCTTCAGTCTGCTGCTAAGGTGAGTGCTACCATCTGTATTTTCCTGAGTCTTGGGTTACCTGTTCTGTCATCATTGTTTCATTCCATCTGTCGTCCCTAGTGGTTGTAGAAAGGTATGCATGATTACACACGCATTCAATTTACATAACTCAATTTAGCAACAAACTTTGCATTTTTATCTCATGGGTTACTCTTTTCTATATTATGTCTATTAATGAATAACATGGACTCAGATTCTGCTTAGCTGAGATAGTTAGTATCTTCATTCATCCAGTATGTTTCATTTCACACAATGTTTTCTTTTTGGAATATTTTTGTGTGCAAATTTGTAGCATCAACTGATCATGACCTGTTACTCTTATGTAGCAGACAAATGATTTATTAATGTTTTTTTTAAACTCTACCTTTTACTTTCTTATCACACAAACTAATTTGGAATTTGCAGTCTGCAGGTCTTCCATGGACTTTGGGTAAAGCACAGGACACCTTCACTCCAATTAGTGCAGTGGTAAGCAATGATTTCTGTTTTAGGGTGGTATAAAATTGGTTTTAGTGGATGTTTAAGGACACTATTACTATTTTTATCTATACATATTCCCTTATTATAATTACAACTCAATGTCATATTAAAGTTAGTCATGCTATTGTTGGACAGACTTTGGCTAAAGGATATGACACCTTCACTCCAGTTAGTGCAGTAGTAAGCAATGATTTCTGGTTGAGTGCTGTATGAAATTGGTTGTAGCGGATGTCTAAGGACAATACTTATTTATTTATATGGCTCCCTTGTTATTATTACACTTCAATGCCATATTAAAGTTAGGCAGAGACACCTATCTTTGCTATTTTCCTTGTTCTCCACGGCTATGCCATTCTAGTGACATAATTTTCTAATCCCTTAAGTATCATAGCCATGTTTGACTCCCATTAATGATACTTTGTCCATCAAACAGATTCCCAAATCGGCTGTCACTAATCCCGATGATCTAGAGCTCTGGCTAAAGGTATCTGCGCAAATCTGTAGTGTGAAATGTGTTTGTTCCTGTCTGAAGTTATAGATCATGCAGTGTACAATTGACTATAAATTGTATCCAGGTGGATGATGAGCTAAGGCAGAAGGGATCAACAAATGACATGATATTCAAGATTCCTTTTCTAATTAGTTATATTAGTTCCATAATGACATTAATGGAGGGTGATGTGATTCTAACAGGTAGTGGCATTCTCTACGCCCAGCTTGTTTTTTATACAAGAAATCTTTTGGTTTTTGTGGGTTATTCATTTGTTACTCTGCAGGAACACCTGAGGGTGTAGGTCCTGTCCGAGTTGGTCAGAAGATCAAAGCTGGTATAACAGACCACATTGATGTCGAATTTGATGTTCAGAGGCGCAATCAGACATTTTCTGCCTGATACAATTAGCAGGAGCGTAACGGTAAGCATTATTTATTGGGAGCTCAGCTGCACTTTATTTTTCTAATGCAATGACCTAAGATAGTAAGACTGCATGCTTTAATGCTGGAGGTGACAAAATAATATCAGGTAAATTGATCTGGGCACAGAATTCTCGTTCATAAAGGGCATATTCCACTGTAGCAAGATCATTATGATCATAAATTGCATATTACCAATTTTACCATAAAGGGCATGTTCCACTGTAGCAAGGCGCTCGATATTCTATATACTGCTTACTGGGAAGTGTTGCCATAATGCCATTGGTGCTTTAATTGATTGTATGTTTAGTCATCTTGATAGCGATCAACAAGTATTAAAAAATGTGATGAGGAAGGAAATTTAAATTGGTGCACCAACTAGAGAGATACGGCATGGGATCACCCTAAATCTTGAACAAGCGAGAGGGCTTCATAATGCATGATCCTTTGATGTTCTAGCTTTAAGAAATTAAGTCCATCGGAATCTAGAATTTCTGAAATTGTGTGGGTGCATGGGCCCCTTCAGAGAGGCCACTACTAGGGCTAATGTTCCAAAGCTAAGTTATCAATTATATCAACTATTATCGCTCTGACTGAAAAGATGTGCTTTTTGGATGACTTTAATTAGGTCTCAACAATTTCAGTAGTAAGCAATGCCTTGTACTTTTGCCGGGCGATCAAACTCTGTCCAGTTGCATAGTATTTGTATTTCTGACTGGTGCTGTCTGTCTACAGGTGAATACATGGAGCGGACCGATGGCTTTTCTGGAGCAACTGCAGATCGTTCTTGAACCTTGTTTCTGGGATCTGATCTGTTGATGTTTCGCTTGGGGAAACAATCCATCATTCTATAAACATGTGAACTCGTTCCCTCATGTAACCTTTCTCCCTGTCGATGGAGCTGTAAACATTCGCTTGGTGCAATAAAGTGGACCTTTTCCCCTTATCTTTTATTCTGGCGTAGCCGTGACTGAGAAACATGCAGCGGCACCATGGGAACAGCTTTCCGAGTGATGCGCGTGTCTTACTCTTGATCTGGGAATCAAGGGGGAGGGAGAGCATCAGATGCAGACCTTTTTTCTGCCAATTCTCTCTGTCATCGGAAATTTAACTCATCCCTTAGATGCCACCAATCACACATCATACACACAAAAAGTCCTCTATATTTCATCAGATTTTTTGTTTTTTGAGAATCCTATATTGCATCAGATGGCATACAGGGGATTGAGTTACAATTTTCAATGACATACAAGGAAATTATTATTATTAATCAGATGGAGGCCTGATGGACTCCAGTCTGGTGGTGGCGGGCTGGTGGGTGGCCCGCATCACCGAATGCACAAACTTTTGGGCTGAAAATTCGATTCAGTTGGCCCAATTGTACCAATTCTGATAGCGAGCGAGCGCTCTTGTCCGCTTCACGGAACGATGCCACCGCCTCCGCCTTCCCGCCTGCTGGCCCTCCTCACCGCCGGCAACCCGCCGCCGCTCCGCCTCCTCCTGCAGCTCCACGCGCACCTCCTCGTCTCCGGCCTCCTCTCCTCTCCTTCCCCCTTCGCTCCCCGCCTCGTCTCCGCCTTCGCACTCACCGAACTCGCCTCCCCTCGCCCGCTCCTCCACGCGCTCGCGCTCCTCGGATCCCTCCCCTCCCCGCCGGACTCCGCGTCCCCCTACAACGCCGCCCTCCGCGCGCTCTCCCTCTGCCAGCACCCGCACCTCCTCGACCGCCACTGCCTCCCGCTCTACCGCGCCCTCCTCAGCTCCGGCTCCGCGAGGCCCGACCACCTCACCTTCCCATTCCTCCTCAAGGCCTGCGCGCGCGTGCGGGAGCGCTTCTACACCGGCGGCGCGGTGCTTGCGCACGTTACCAGGCTCGGCTTTTTCTCGGATGTCTTCGTGGCGAACGCTGCTATGAATTACTGGTCTGTTTGTGGGTCCATGGCGAACGCCCGCAGGTTGTTCGAAGAAAGTCCCGTGAGGGACGTGGTATCGTGGAACACGCTCATCGGCGGGTATGTGCGGAGGGGTCTACCTGGAGAGGCACTGGAGGTGTTTTGGAGGATGGCGGAGGAAGGAATGGTGAGGCCGGATGAGGTCACAATGACTGGGGCTGTATCAGGGTGTGCGCAGCTGGGTGATTTGGAACTTGGAAAGAGGCTGCATGAGTTCGTGGAGAGTAGTGGAGTCAGATGTACTGTGAGGCTGATGAATGCGGTGATGGATATGTATGTCAAATGTGGCAATTTAGAGCTGGCGAAGTCGGTATTTGAAAGGATCGATACCAGAACTGTAGTTTCTTGGACAACAATGGTTGTTGGGCATGCAAGGCTTGGTACGATGGAGGATGAACGGAAGCTGTTTGATGAGATGCCCGAAAAGGATGCGTTCCCATGGAATGCTCTGATGGCCGGATATGTACAGAGTAAGCAGGGCAAGGAGGCTATTGCATTGTTTCATGAGATGCAGGAAGCAAAGGTGGCCGCAAATGAGATCACGATGGTCAATCTCCTATCTGCTTGCTCTCAGCTTGGGGCATTAGAAATGGGGATGTGGGTTCACCATTACGTTGACAGACACCGGCTTTCTCTTAGTGTTGCTCTTGGAACATCTCTAGTTGACATGTATGCAAAGTGTGGCAATATTAAGAAAGCTATATGTGTATTCAAAGAGATCCCAGAGAAAAATGCTGTCACTTGGACAGCGATGATATGTGGTCTGGCAAATCATGGGCACGCAGATGAGGCTATAGAGCACTTCCGGAGAATGATAGAGCTTGGATTACAGCCAGATGAGATTACATTCATCGGTGTTCTCTCTGCATGTTGTCATGCTGGTTTGGTTGAAGAAGGTCGGGAATTTTTCTCCCTAATGGACTCCAAATATCACCTGAAGAGGAAAATGAAACATTATTCGTGCATGATAGATTTGTTAGGCAGAGCAGGGCATTTAGATGAAGCAGAAAAGCTAGTAAACACCATGCCTATGGATCCTGATGCTATAGTTTGGGGTGCTCTCTTCTTTGCTTGTAGGATGCATGGTAATATCACTCTTGGCGAAAAGGCAGCAATGAAATTGGTAGAACTTGATCCAAGTGATAGTGGAATCTATGTGCTACTGGCTAATATGTATGCGGAGGCAAACATGAGGAAGAAGGCTGACAAAGTGAGGGCTATGATGAGACATTTGGGAGTGGAGAAGGTTCCTGGATGTAGTTGCATTGAGCTGAATGGTGTAGTTCATGAATTTATTGTGAAGGATAAGTCACACATGGACACTATTGCAATTTATAACTGCTTACATGAGATCACGCTACAAATAAGGCATACTGCAGACGTGATTGACATTTCAGCTACTGGCATCATGTAGCATTTTTAAGCCTAGAAACTGCTGGCCTGGTTCTGAGAGGTGGTATGCCACTTGTGTTGCACAGCTCAATCATCTGATGAATTGCACCAGACGGCCTGGCAATGTGCTCAGAGATGTGGATTTTCTTATGCTGATCGATATGAGTCACTTCAAGAGCATTTCTGGTTCTTTTGTAGCTTGCAAGTTAACTAAGATAATGATTTTCATATTAATGAAGATAGTGATGTCCATGACAGATTATCAAGGGAGTACAATTTATTCGAAGGTATTTTTTTCAACTTATAACCTTTGAAAATTGTAAAACCCTGAACTGTTACTTATCTTCCTGCTTCTTACTTATAATGTACCATTTCTGTAAATTATTATCATGAGCTAACTGGCCAGGGTGACATCTTCTCATAATCCCATTGATTATCATCTTTGCAGAACAGTGATAAAAAGGAGCAACTTGCAAGCTGTGTGCCTGTATATTCATATGGTCTCGCACTCTGTCCTGCTCATAATCCCATTGATTATCATCTTATATTTCAGCTAATTATTATAGGTGCTAGATGTTGGTTTGAGTCGTTCGACATACACCACATATTCTGCAAAGTGACAAAGTGCTTCTTTGCTAGTTAAAAAACAAACATTATTTCATCATTTTCAAACTCTCAAGTGATACTTTAGGGAACTATATTTTCTGATAACAACTCTTGATCTTCCACGACTTGCAGATTAAGGATGCTAGTATGTGATTGCCGTGCATGGATACACAGGCCATAGTAACGCTATCAGGGTCACCAAACTCTGTCCAGTTGCATGGTATTTGTATTTATGACTGAAAAGACAAAAGAGGTGCTTTTTGGGACGTGTAATGATCTCAACCTTTTCAATAGTATGCCTATCAGGGCCATCAAACTCTGTCCAGTTTCATAGTATCTGTATTTCTGACTGGTGCCGTCTGTCTGCAGGTGAATACAGTTTTTCTATTCTGTACTGGCGTGAGAAAACTGCAGTTGCACCATGGAACAGCTTTCGGGTGCTGCGCAGTGCCGATGTCCACACTCAAATGAGCATCTCGGCACAGTGCCAGGTGATCGTCAGATCGAGGCTAGGGCAGATCCAGCGGGGCATCACCGAGGGGATGTGCGAGAAGCAAACGTTGCAACGCTCGGGAAATGAGGACAACAGCGGCCAGATTTTCTGGCAACACGTCCGAACTGTAGTCTCTTTTTTTCTTGTCGCTCGTGGGTTGAACAAACGCCAAAGAAAATGTGAGAAATTTAAGCAAAGGGTCAGGAGATGGTTAACCTACCTTGAAGAGGTTGCGAGATCAGTCAATTAGTTAGGCCGTTTTTTTTTTTGGGTTGAGATACAGGTCAGTGTATTCAACAGATGTATCATGGTGAGCAGAGTTAGGTGTTGAGTAAGAGTAATATATACATCAGTTTCTCCAGAATGCAATGTATATTCTGCATGCTTAAGAAATGTTGTGTTACAAACCGTCTTCCACTTTATTAAGGGACGGATGAAATATTACACCTACACGATGCTAAATCAAACACCTCCCCTCTCACTTTCTCCAAAATGTAACATCTTTATGCCATGCCTATGTTCCATTCCAGCAGCAGTACATGTGCAAAGGTTCCCAGACAACAAGTTCTGTACACAAGTTATCAACCTCACAGTTTCGAAACTTTTAGCATTGAAGCACCGGTTTCAAACTTCTTGATGTAGTTGTAGATGTGCTCGCTGATTTCCTGTGCTCTTTCCTGCTGGATGAAATGCCCAGCGCCCTTGATAACCACCACCTCCTCAAGCATAGGCACGTCCCTCTTGAGCCCGCCCTTGTGGATGTAGCTCTTCACTCCCGGGTGATGGTATGCCAGGTCACCGTCCCCAACAATGAACTTAGTTGGCACCTGCACCTTGGCTCGTGTCCATGGTGCCATCAGTTCCCAGTTCCTGAGCACAAGTCAGCCACATTTAACTACTCACTGATACAGGCATGATGACAGGTGATGATGTATGATGCAACTCTCCAGTCTAAGATAATGTAAGATTGTGACAATGAACAATGAACACTTTCTCTATCAATATAAAGACCAACAGCTATCTGTCGGCTTCTGTTAAAAAAAGGACAGTGAACAGTGAAAAATAGTTGAACATTAATCTAGTAGTCAAAATGTTTGTAGTTCAAACAGGACTTTCTTTGTGGCTAGTATGTTCAAATCAAAAATTCATTGTTGTTGCAACAAAATTCAAGATCTAACTCTAGGGGAGGAGACTGATTGATACAAAGCAATTAGTTACATAAACAGTTGAACACATCAAACTCGCTAGGTAAATTGAAATGAAATGAAACAACAACTGTACCAGTCCCTGATTCTGATTTCTACTCTGCAATTGGAAGCAAATAAAACCTTAAGACATAATATTTGAAACAGTATTGACACCGATATCAACCTGCTGCAATCTAAAGCTCTATACAACACACTAGTGCAGCTTGTGAGTTACACGAAAAACTGGAAATAGGTGATACAGATGTGGTTTAAGTTTGGTGCGTGCAGAAAGGTTTTACGAAAATACAAGAAACAAATTCAGAAGGTCATGACTCATGACTTGATTCCATGCTTATGAAACTCAAACTAGTTGCAAACTTACAGGTCTAAGCAGCGATAGTAATTTACTCCACCAGCAAATCCAGTTTTTGCATACACACTAGCAAGGTAATTGACATCTTCCTCAGAGAGCCAAGGAGGGAGTGCTATTTCCTTATTGTATGCTTGCATTTTTCGAAGATTCATAGAAGAAGAACCTCTGGTATGAACAGTCAATGCCAATTTGAAGAAATTCTTCAAGTCAAAAGCCGTGAATTCTGCTTCAACTCCAGGTTCCTGTCAATCAATGTGACACTTAAAAAGTTAAAAGGTAAATTTAAAAATCAGCAGCACTTAAAAGTTATTGGTAAATTGCTGACATACTAGAGAAAAGAGATCGGTAATTATTACCCAACTAACAAGAAGCCTTGTAGAAAGACAAGTTTGATCTTTCAAAAAAAAAAAGACAAGTGTCTGACTGTCTGCAGCTGAAGAAAAGTAAGAATCAAGATGGGAAGCTTCAACACACCATGCGAAATTTGTGAATAGCTGACACTTCCAAGGGTGCCATGTCTTATGTCTATGCCACTAACGATGCATCAAGATGAACCCACATGAGTGCCCCACTTTGGGGTTCGGTTTGGACTCCTATGATCATCAATATAATCTGTTTCGTAGATTCAATGCAGCCAGCTGAACTCGACAGTCCCATGTACATTTAGATCACAATTGAGGAATCACATCCCTTTCTCCCCATTACATATATGGCCCACCCTTATTAGAATCGCAACAAGAAATGGGCAAATGGCACTATAATAAGGCCATCATATGCTCCAAATTCTATCAAATTGCCAATCAATCTGCGGATGCCTAACATTTATAGAAGCCCCCTTTCTTCCCTGAGACCCCTCGCTTACTGAATAGGTAGCAGCGGCACATCCATTGGACGATAGGAGGAGCAATTGCTGACCTGGAATCGGCAGACGTAGTAGTCGTCGCCGTATGCGGCGCGGAAGTACTCGGTGGGCTTGACGCCGGGGCTCCTGGGCGAGAAGGCAACGCTGAGATTGACGAGCGCGCGCACCCGATCCGGCCGCAGCAGGCACAGGTTCCACGACACGATGGCGCCCCAGTCGTGCCCCACCACGAACACCTACACCCGCAAGGCCAGCGCCATCAATCTCCACACGAACAAGTAAATTCCGCCAAGTTCGGGGGATCAGGCCGCGCGTGGGTACCTGCGGGAGGCGGAGGGCGTCTAGGAGCGCGATGAGGTCGCCGACGATGTGGAAGATGGTGTAGGAGGAAGGTTCAGGCGGTGCGGTGGTGCCGCCGTAGCCCCGGAGGTCGGGCGCGACGCAGCGGTAACCGCGCGCGGCGAGGTACCCTATCTGGTGGCGCCACGAGTACCAGAGCTCCGGGAATCCGTGCACAAACAGCACCGCGGGGGCCAAGGAGGCCTCCGGGCCGACCTCCGCGACGTGCATCGAGATCCCGTTAGCCTCCACCAGCCGGTGCCTCACCACCCCCGCCATGGGCGTCGCTGCGCCGTCGGCGTGGTGCTCTGCTCCGCACCGCTGCTGTTGACTGGGAGGGAGGCGCTGGGACTGCTGTGTGATCGAGACAGTTTTCCACTACTGGATAACTGGTGGGCTGGGCCAAATTTAAACCGGGCCGGGCCCGATAATTCGTTCTTCACGGCCTGCTGCTGTGCTCGTGTTTTTGGCTCGCGCAGCGGTTAATTCGAGGTTCCGAACTTGATAATCAAATGATAATCACAACAGCATTTCAATCCGACACCCAGCAACTAACCAACCGATCCGTTCAAGCCCCAAGGACGCGTTGCGTTTGCCATGTGCGTGCGTGGCACGCGCTGTGATCGATAAAAAGGTACCTGGGGCAGTGGCACCGTCAACTCGATCGTCCTCTTCCTCCTCCCAACAATCCATCCAATCGGTTGGCCGGTTCCGGCGAGATCGATATCGATCATCCAGCAGTCCACCGATCCATGGAGATGGAGTGCCCTGAAGATCACAAGGACGTGTTCTATCCATGGAGATGGAGTGCCCTGAAGATCACAAGGACGTGTTCTGCCCCAGCAACGCGAGACGGCTCATCGACGGCTACCTCCGCGACGCCGACGTCTGCTCGGACAACCCCTACGACCTCGTGAGCGGCCACGCGCCCGCGCCCGGCACCGGTGACGGGGACGGCAGGGCTTGGTTCTTCTTCAGCCCGGAGGGCTGCGTCGGCGGCAGTGGCGGTGGCGGGAAGACGAGCGCGCACGGCGGCGGATACCGGCCCGGGCACCGCGCAAGAGCCGTCGTCGGCGCCGACGACAAGAAGAAGGGGATCTGGATGCGGAGGGCAAGAAAGAGGCGGTGGCCGGAATTGCCGGTGGGTACTGCCGAAGCTTGACGTACCACCAGGTGACGCCGTCGGGGTCGTTCGTCAAGCCGGGGTGGCTGATGGTCGAATACGGCGTCGACGACGAGCACGGCGACGGAGGCGGCGTGGTGCTGTGCAAGGTGTAAGTCGCGTCGAGGGCGTGGGTCGGACGTGCCGTCGCGCAAGAGGAAGGCGGCGGACGTCGAGGCAGCATCCACCACATCCAGCTTCTTGCCGCGGCAGCGACGAGCACACCACGACGACGGCGACGTCGTGTCTCGCAACAAAGCGGCGGCGCAACGCCAGGAGACAGAGCTCGTGCCTTTGGCGGCGGAAGAGTACCAAGGCACAAAGCAGGTGCACGGAGGCGACCTGCACTCCGGCGACGGCGACGCGTTCAGATGCTGCGGGCGTTCATGGAGACCGATGAAGACGAGATGACCCTCCAGCCCCCTGCCGACTTCGACCCCGTGAAGTACCTGCTCGGAGAACACAAGCCGGGCCCCGGCGTCGCCGTGGCACCGCCATGCGCAGCTCATCAGCCGGAGGGATGCGCCCAGACGTCAGCAGGCGACGACGACGACGTGATCGAGTTCAGCTTCAGCCTCGAGGAGTTGATGGGTTCTTCACCGCCTGGCCAGTGCAGCGCCACGCCAAGCCCGCTGCTGTCGTTTGGCAACGACGCGTGCGCGCCTGCCCACGGATGGCGCCTGCCCTTTGTGAGTTTGATCCCGCCTACTGTACCTTGGAGGAGTTCACTGCACCAGCTGCCATGCCTGGATCCTTGTTTGTTTCTGACAATTACAGTCTAACACCAGTTGTATTCATTGTTTGTAAGAACACATGATCTACGTATTACTTTTCAAAAAGAACACATGATCTAATAAAAGCAGGCATTGTTACTGTTATTGAAAAATGGACTGACTGTTCCCAGTTTTATTGTTTGATTCCAGTGGATGATTCATGATTGTGCAATCGACTAGGTGCCCAAAGAACTACTCTCTCCATCCCAAATTAATTGTCACTGATGAATTTTGATCACGATATTTAATCATTCGTCTCATTCAAAAAATTAGCATGATTTAATCATAATATCAATAACATCGTAGATATCATGATTTATACCTTGCCATGGTTTAGTTTGTATTTCTTGAAACTTAGAAAATCTACAAGGCACATGCTTAACAAATCGTTAATCTCAATGATTATGTTGTCACTCAGTCACCCAAATCAAACTATGATTTAAAAAGTGTCTATGGTCGCAACAATAATAATGGGGCACTCCACGTAGCATGAGCCCGACGCCACCCGAGGGGAGGAGCGGCCGCCGCCGGCTCGTCCGGGCGATCGCCTGGCGAAGACGCCTCGGCCTTGCGCGTGCGGCCGCCGCGCCGGTCATCTCGTTCGACAGCACCTGCCTCTCGCGCTCGCTTTGCTGCGTCCAAGGTCGATCGAGAAGCTGGGGATCCGCATTGAGAGGGACGGAACGGAAACGGGAGTCCTCTGCTTCTGCTTGCATCTGACGCGGATGGGTTCGGCTTTGCTTGCTTGCCAACTATAGTATTACAAACAGGTCGTCCGGCCCGAGCTCGGCCCTAGCACGATCTGGCCCGGCCCGATGCGCCCCGACACTATCTTTATCCTTACAACAAGACCTAAAGTGGGGGAATTTTCGCCCCCACATTGAGCCACGTCATCAAGAAAGGGAGAGCCGTCGGATCGCGTGTGGATGGCTCGGATCATCCACAGGTACTGTTCTTGCGGAACCCACAATATGTATAGGTGGGACCCACGTGCGGGACCCACGTGGATTCATGAGATATTCGTATGGGACCCACATTAGGTGGGACCCACACATTTTTTGTTTGTGGGAACCCACAATTCTATGTGAGATTCATGATTAAAAATTTATGTTTTCTCACTCGGTAAGCGGAAAAGATCATAACAACGATTTTTAAAATTACGTATTTTTAATTTCATTTCTAAAATATATTATTTAATAATTTTTTCTCAGATTTTGTTCAGTTACAAATGACTTCTCAAATTATATTATTCAATATTTTTCATCAAATTTGTCTTCTAACTTCTTCAAAAATAGTGCTCTCGAAACTATATATTTACATAAATTACATACAATATTTTACAAACTTTTTATTAATTTTATTTACATAAAATTATGAAGTATGTCATTATGACCTCGCACGGTGTAGTATGTAATCCAACCATCACTCAGGTAATTTTACAAAGACCCCCTCAAGCTTTGTGAAAATAGTATTTGATCAATCCACCTCTCAGATTATGTGGAAAGCACCTCGAGTTTTGAAGGAATGCCAACAAGGCTGCCACTTTTATAAAGTCACCCTAAAATTTTATCAAAATTAATATGTAGTCCAGCCTACAAAGATAATTTTATGGAAAACCCCTCAAACTTTGCAAAAAAAATATTTTCATTCCAACCGCCTCTCAGACAGCTTTACGAAAACCCCCTAGAGCTTTGAAGGAATGCCAAGACGACTGCCAATTATATAGAACCCACTCAAAATTATCGAAAATAAATAGTAGTCCAACCACTGCTCCGACATTTTAATTAAGCCCCATCAAGTTTAAAAAACTAACATTTCTTTAAGCCAACTTTCAAAAAATTTAACGACATCTACCTCGATCAAACCACCTCTCATGTAATTTTATTATAATAATTAACCTGCGATCCATGCATCTCCAACAAACTTGAAATTTACAAGAACTAATACATGGTCCACAGACTTTTATGGAAAAGACCATAAACTTTCTACAAATCTAACCTAAAAATTCTTAATGAATTAATCCACAACCTAAAATCATGTAAAATATCCACAACCTTCCTACCAATCACTGGGCTACATGTCATGGCGCGGCGTTGCCGCGCCAGTCTTTCTAGTAAGACCTGATGACATCTTTGTGTCGGGCGTCATGTGGCACTGCCGGCCCATGCACGACCCTATGGCCAGTTTTTTGGGTTGAGCCGGCACGGCGGCACGGTCGCGATGGGCCACGACTCAGGCCGTACTCGCCCCCCGCACTATCTGTCGCGAAGAGCGAAGGCCAGTGCAGTGCGCCCCTGGTGGCGGTCGGCGGGGCGCCGGCCGCTGCGACTGAAGGCGCAGAGCATGAGGAGGTGGTGATGTCGGTCACCAGAGTGCTGAACGATGGTGGCCGGGGTCAAGCCCTCACGGAGGCGCGGTGGTGGCCTGCGGAAGCAGCCCTGCAGTAGGCGCGGGTTAGGCTCCTTGCCATGGTGCCCCATGGCTCGGAGGGTAGACGGGGAAGGATCGATGGAGAGGAGGGGATGCACCTCCGGCGGCGCGAGATATTTGTATTTTGGCCATCTTCAGAATGGGGTTTCGCTAGTTTGCCAACATGAAAAGTGGTTTCGCTATTATGCCATTCTCAAACTGCATCCTCCCGCTGAATTGCCTTTTCAAGATTTTCTCATTCATTTTATCAAATTGATCGGAGAACTCCCAAAACTGTCCCTAGGCTCTGCTCGCCGACCGACCGGCCCATCTGCTCGCCGTCGCCGCATGCCCTCATCCCCGCCGTCCATGGATGCGCCGCCCTGGAGTTCGCCCCGCGCCAACCTTGGACGCGCCGCCACCAGAGGTTGGCTCCGCCTGGACATGGATGCTCCGCCCCGGAGCTCGCCCCGCGCCGGCCTTGGACGCGCCGCCACCTCAGCCAGCTCCGCATGGACATGGCCGCGATGCCGCCACCGAAGCCGGTCCCGCCTGGCCATATCTACGCCACCGCCCCCGGATCCCGCCCTGTCTGGCCATGGCCACGCCGCCGCCACCCCCGCCCCCGGAGCCCGCCCTGTCTGGCCATGGCCACACTGCCGCCGCCGGAGTCGACCCTCCTAACCATGGTCGCGCCCGCCGCCGCTGGAGGTGGCCCCGCCTGGCCATGGCCGCGCCGCCGCCCCCGGAGCCCGCCCCGCCTGGCCATGGACGCGCGGCACCCGGAGTCGGCCCTGCCTAGCCATGGACGGACCGTCGCCCCATCTCCCCTTCCTGCTTGCCACCGGCCGCCACACACCCTCCTCCCCATCCATGGCCGCCGCTTTGAGGAAAAAGGAGAGGGGGAGCATAATGGTCAGTTCAGGAGACAAAAGGGGTGAGAAAATACCAAATGAATTGAAAATATGCGAAAAGGCATTGTAGCGTGTTGGTTCAGTTTCATAATGGCGTTTTTGCGAAACCATTTTGCAGAATGGCATTGTAGCGAAACCCCCATTTGACAATGGTGAAATTGCAAATCTCTCCGGCGGTGCGGCCGGTGCCCACCTTGCCCCACAGCCGTGGTCTTGCGATAGAGGTGGAGGCCGCCGGCGCCTGCCCCACGGCTAAGGTGGAAGGGGAGGCGGGGATTGGGAACAAAGCAGAGGAGGTGCAGGTGAGGGAGCACCTCCAACAGTGCGGTGGAGGCAACCGGCGGCTGCTGCAGGGAGATCGAGGGAGGTGAAGGAAGTGGCGGCTGATGCGGGGAGGGGGATTAGGGTTAGGGTAGAAAGAGAGAAATTTAGTTTATATACTAGAGGTAAGGTGGGCTTCTAGCATACCGTTGGCAGGCTGGGCCGCTTTCGTGCCAAAGGCCGGGCTGCCATCGTACCGACCCATATCATGTCGTGTCTCGGGCCGGGACTATGGGCCGGGGAGGCAGCCTAAGCACTAAAAGGTCATCGGACCGGACCATCACTAAACACTATTGATCGTAGGGCCGGACTAGGGCAATATTTTTTAAGGTCGTGCCTCGTGCTGCCAATCGCGTCCGGCCCATTTGGAATTATATATTGTTAACAACCCTCCCTAGTCGCGATTGGGCTTGTAGTCCAATGGTAGGACGGTCCAGTGGTAGGACGGTCCAGTGGGACGCTACCCACCAAGGTTCAAATCCTGGTGCTCGCACCTTTTCCTGGATTTTCCGGCGTTATGCGTTAAGTGGCAAGCGACGTTCCCGTCGACGACGAGGCGCCATTGGTGACTTCGGGAATCTCCAGATCTGCCGGTGCTCAGTCCTTCGGAGGTGCTCATAGGGGTAGGGTTTGCGTACGTGTATTCATAGGCGTGAGTGTGCGTACGTGTTATGAGCGTCTACGTTGTACTGTGTAATTCTAAAAAAAAAAACAACCCTCCCTAGTCCCTGACATGCGGGGTTCCGTTCCGGGGTACTAGCAAGTTAAAAATAGTTTACATGCATATTTAACAAGTTTCGAATGCGATTAATGTAAATCAAAAGAAACTCCAATGGTACATACATTGAAATAATTTCAAACACGTCACGTCATTTCACATCTCTCGAACATGCATATACCACTCCAATGGTACATACATTGAAATAATTTCAAACACGTCACGTCATTTCACATCTCTCGAACATGCATATACCATGTACGTTGAAACGAATTTTATTCATCCACACCAACGTTAACAACCAAATAAATGCATATGCATGTCCATTTATTCAGAACTTAGAGATGAAGTCATAGATGTGGTTGCTGACCTCGCCGGCCTTCTCCTGCTGGATGAAGTGGCCGGCGCCGGGGATGACGACGACATCCTCGAGCAGCGGCACGTCGGCCTTGAACCCACCCTTGTGGATGTAGTCCTGGATGCCCGGGTAGTGGTACGTGAGGTCGCCGTCGCCGACGATGAACACGGTGGGCACCTGTACCTTGGCGTCCGCCCACGGCGCAGTTAGCTCCCAGTTCCGGTCCATGTTGCGGTAGTAGTTGATGCCGCCCGTGAACCCCGTCCGCTCGAACTCCGACGCGAAGTGGTCCAGGTCCGCCTCCGTCAGCCACGGCGGCAGCGGCTCGTCGTCGGTCGTCGACCCCGGCTTGTCGCCGCCGGCCGCCTCGGAGGTGAAACGGTTGCAGAGGATCATCCTCATGAGGTACCGGGCGTTGGCGGGGGAGAACTCCTTCTCTGCAACCCCGGGCTCCTGCAGCGTGTGTGCACTTATCAGTTATCACATCGGTCGACACACGCGGAATACCGGAAATTTACACGATATACGAAGGTCCAGATATACGATAATTCAGCGGATCCATGCAGAGGTGATGAAATAGAAGGTTTTGATTTGTTATGGGAAGCAGACAAGATCACATCAACACGCGTTATTCACACTGCGGTTGATTTGCTCCCTGTATATAAACCAAACCACGCACGGCTCCAAACCAATCCATAAGTCATCTACGTGAAGTGTGTGCATTACTCCATGGCGCCGGTGATTCTACGGACGTTTGTGCACTGCCCCGGCTGCGCCGGCAGGATCCGCAGGGCCATCAAGAACTACCTGGGTACGTATAGTAAATCGACTACTCCGGCCGGCCGGCGAGGAAGCAGTTAACACGGTAATGCATGAGGTGATGAATGCGTATGCGTATATGCAGGAGTGGAGGAGGTGTGGGTGTCGGTGGACACGGGGCTCGTCGTCGTCGCCGGCACGAACCTCGACGCGTCGCTCCTCAGGTGGCGGGTCCAGTCCAAGATCAGGAAGTACCGCGTCGACATCGTCAGCGACGGCGGCGCCACGGAGGAGCCGCCGCCGCAGTACTACGGCCAGCCGCCGCCGGGGTACCCCTACGACCCGTGCCAGGACGCGTACTACGGCGGCGGTGGCGGCATGGTGCCGCAACAACTGGGCTTTCCTCCTGCCTACGCGCAGCCGGCGGCGCCCTACTCGTACACCGCGGCGGGGGCCCTGGGGTGGGTGCCGAATCCCCCGCAGCACCTGCTCCAGTACGTGCCGGGCGAGCTGCTGCACGCGCGCCGCCAGTACATGCCCAACGAGGCGCCGCTCTGGTTCAACGACGACGAGAACCCCAACGGCTGCTGCTCCGTCCAGTGATGGCCGGCCGGCCGGCCGGCGATCGGCGGCGTATGGTTTGAGCTAGCGAGTTCTTTTTGTCATGCATGCTCATCACCGTGTACTGGATCTGCGCTGTTTCTTTCCAATTTCTTTTGTATGGTCGCGCGAGTCTCTTGTCTTGTGTGTGCAGGCCTGCCTGCTGCAGGGTTCATTTCACTACCCTGTTGGACGCGCTGCGTTCTGGTTCACCATGCACTTGCGGTTGTCAACAAGAATTTCGCCCTTTCGGTATGGTTTGAATAAAATATTAGCAAGTTTGCTTATCATGGTGGTCACGAATAATCATGACAGCTTTTTTTTTGTTCTTTTCTACACGAATCATGTAATGGATTCTAGCTTTTACACACCGCGAATCTGAAGACTTTGGTGACCTATATCAGGCTATATCAATTATCTGTTCAGATGACTCTTCTATTTGGAAATTTAGAATAACATATGGCAACAATATATATGTATATTTGGAAATATTGTGCGTAATCAGAGGCTCATTTGCTTTCTCAAGGAACGGGAACGACAGTGCTGTGAATACGGGGGTTTCTATGGAAGATTCGACACCTGGCCGGGAGATGCGAGAAAATTACGTATCGTATACTGGAGTATATGTAAAGTGATACGATAATTAAGTAGGGTAGAAATGCATGCATACGTACCTGGAAGCGGCAGATGTAGTATGTGGGCCCGTAGGTGCGGTTGAAGTAGTCGGTGGTCTTGACGGCGTCGGCGGCGGCGCGGATGAAGACGTGGCGCATGAAGGCGACGCTGGTGTTGGCGAGCGCCGTCACGCGGTCCGGCCGGAACAGGCACAGATACCACGCGATGATGGCGCCCCAGTCGTGACCCACCACGAACACCTTCACACACACAATGGCAATGCAGCAACAACCATATGTACGTGCCAGGTCAGCTTCAAGAGGTTGTTCGGCTGATACGATAAATAGTGTTATGTGAGAGGAGATAAGCCGAAATAAATCGAGATAAACCGAGAAACGGTCAGCCCAACAGCCTCTAAGGTTGTTCATCGATTACGCAAATAATTCCTATATATATAAATCCATCGTGCAATTCTTTTTTATATAGTACAAAATTTTCCGTGTGGCTGCAACCTGAAATCTCGCCACACTGTCTCCGTATCCCATTAATTAGATGATGATTGTGTGGAAAGACAAACTATAAAATGATCAACGTACGCCACGCCACAATAATACAGCCGACGTGGCGCTAGCTGCAAGATGGCGTTTTTGTTTTATACTATCATCTAGTAGCGGAGCTGCGCCCCAGGACGCCCAGGCCTGAACCCTAGCCGCCGGCCCAAAGTTTCCATACTGTAGCATTTACGGTAGCAAAATAGGTCCAATTTCTGCACTGTGGCTGGGCTGGGCCTTAGTCGATGGGCTGGGCCAGCTCCGCCACTGCTATCATCAACATGTGTACTGTATTTTTATAGGGGCATCATGGTGAAACACACCGTGTATAGCGATGAGTGTTTTTTAGAGAGACACCCAAAAGGGTATACTCATATCTGATTTATATCAAGGAAAACAATTGGCAGTGCAAAGGAAAAACAGCTTGACACACAACGACGCAAAGAAAATAAAATTACATTGAAGCGATGAGTGTTTGTTGGCCCATGCATGTTCCTGGACGGAACGGAAATAATGCAACAAAATAAACGCATCGATCTTTCCCTTCACGTCCTAATCCACCTATAGCATCTTCTTCAGCTGGTTTGGAATTTTTCTTTTGGCACGTGGCCAGTTTCTGGATTAGAAATTTGTGTGAAAAAAGGAAAACAAGGCACCCAAAAAACAAGAACAATTTGGGTTGAGATGGACGTGGCAACTGCTTCTTGCGTTACAATAATTAAAAAAAATTAACGCGCGTGTGAAAGGGAGAAGAAATTAAAGCTAGTGGCGACCGATCGATGTGAGCATGTACGAATGGAATAATGGATCATCCGGCGGCGCGCGTACCTTGTGGAGGCCGAGCGCGTCGAGGAGGGCGACGACGTCGCCAACGACGTGGAAGGCGGAGTAGGACGCGACGTCGGGCGGCGCGTCGGTGCCGCCGTAGCCGCGGAGGTCGGGCGCGACGCAGCGGTACCCTTTGGCGGCGAGGTGGTCCATCTGGTGGCGCCACGAGTACCAGAGCTCCGGGAAGCCGTGCAGGAACACCACCACACGCTGGCTCCCCTCGCCGCCGGCCTCCGCCACGTGCATCGCGATGCCGTTCGCCTCCACCGTCCGGTGCCTTATCGCCGCCGCCGCGTCCATCCTCTCGATCGGCCCGCAGCGCTACAGCTCGATCCCTGACGTCGTGCTAGCTTGCCGGCGGCTCTGGCTCGCTGCTGCGTGCTGGGTGCTGGCTCTCCGGCTGCTGCTGAATTGCTGATTGCAAATTTATATAGCGTAGCGTCCTGTCCTGGGCTTTGCTTGGCAGGACCGCAGGAGGAAGAAGAGAGGGTGTACTGGAGAGGTGTGGACGGAGGACGATCGTGACGGCCGGATTGGGTGGGAGGGAGGGTCAAACGGTGTGCGCGGCAGCGTGAGCGTTACGTAATCCCTGACGCGCGCGTATCTCTCTCGCGCGCTCCGTTCCGTGGTGCAACGGCAAACATGGCATGGCGGGCATGGGTTACTGGTGCGGTGCCTCCGGCGAACACGTGTGTGTCACGGGCGCGCCCATGCGCAGCCACCGCCCAGCGCCAGCGGTCGCGCTCTCGGGACACTGTCCCTGTCAGCACGGATAAGCTTGGCATCACGGGTTCGCCGTCACGTGACGGGGAGGTCCGTACCGCCGCCGATTTGGCTGGCTGAACAGCAAAAAAAATTCAAGTTCGACTCGAATTTGGGAGTGCAGGGTTATGTTCTGAATGTACACTTTCAAACAGTTTTGAGCCTCGAGACGATGATCGAACCGAACGCGGGGCAGGGGGCGATTTCAAGTCTGAAATCCAAGCAGTTTGGATCCTTGGGGGTGGGGAGTTTTGATGAGTTTCTCTGTATGGGTACTTGATTTCTGAATTCTGATGAACTGAATGAAGACGATGAATCTGAAACAGGACCAGCAGCTCCCTTCGCTGCTGACACTACTGGAGGCGGTTGGGCGGACAGGCAGGCGGTTATTGCCCAGCGGTAGCTTTTGCACGGGTGCTTCACCGAGATCGGAAATTCTGGTACCACGCCACTGTGCCTACTGCCTAGCCGCCTGTAGCATGTACTCCTCCTTCAAACAGGCCGTTCTTTCCGATTTTGCTCTATCATAAAGATTTTGTAATTTTAGAAATTACGCTAGCTGCATGTGTTGACTCAGCTTAAAAAGGCGGTAAACTTCGCGCTGATGTTCAACTGAAGCGATCGATATCGGAAATGCCGCTCGCTCCCTTGCTATATGATCTCTAACTCATTAACTGCTGTACGTATCTTGCCAGTGTTCGCTTTCCTTAGCCGTACGTACGTGCATGAATAGTTGCCTGGTGAAGCACGTTTTCTTTTTTCGGTTTTAGAGTTTAACACGTTAAATACTTTTAGGCAGCCGTTAGCACGTTAACTAAACTAGAGTACTATTAAGCATTTATACTACAGAGTAGTACGTCTAGTGGCTTGGAATGACTTCAGAAATGCGGGTCTGTCATGAAACATCATACGTATCTGATAGTAGAAAATCAACAGCGCTGTCTGATTATATATATATATATATATATATATATATATATATGACCTTTTCCTAGCTATAAGCACGAACAATAATTAATTATCGTGTTTTAGTAATTCTATTCCGATCCCTGCACTGTCTGATTTCCCTGGGTATACGACAACATGAATGGTTCTGGCCTCCCGCTCCCGGGCATCCCCGTTCCAGGCGAGGCACTGCAGTGGCTCACCACCGTCGCGCGGCCGCATTTCCAGGCCACACGCCTGACCGGCATCAACTTCCTCGCTGTGTGTACCCGACGGCCCGTGAAAGTTGCCCTTGCCCAGAGCCCCATACCATTCCATAGAGCACGCGAGCTGTTTTGGAAGCACAGTTCCCCACGTCCTCGACCGCCGTTTGCCTCTCCACGACCCCGTGAACGTGATCGAGCATGAGGAACGGAGCGTCGAGGATCGGTGGATGGTCGCTCTCTGTTGTGATAAGTGATTGACAACGTGGTGTGGACTGACTTTTGGCCGAGTATTGCAGGTGTAGGTTGCGGCTTGATTCGTGTTGGTGCAGGTGAAGAGCGGGCGCGAAAGGTCTTAGCTTTGCGAGGCCTCCGAGGAGTGGAGAGACAAGTAGGCTCGGCTCGATGGACCCGGTGGCCGAACGGGATCAAGTGTGGGCCGCATGGTGGCAAGAAAAGCAAGACGAAGTCGTCGACTGGAGCCGGTGCAGGGTAGCGGCTCACGACCGGAGTCTGCACGCGGGGTTTGCGACGGTTCACCACAAAACCGTCGGATTACTTGGTTGAGCCACAAAACCAAGACCGGAGACTCGGCGGGCGGAAACGGGATCCGGACGCGCCGAGAAGCTTCGATGCCAGGGGGACACGCGGCGGGATCGCAGGGCTTGCGTCGGGAGGACGCGGACTGCGGCGACGGCGTGGCCACCCGATGAAGAGGAGTGCTTCTTGACTATATTGCCCCTAACGGGTTTGTATCTCAGTTTAAGTGCTAGAGGTAGCTTGGTCATTTGCCCAATCCAGAGGGACTCATATATATAACTCTAGGGTTTTTGGGCAAACCATCCTTCCGGACTGCTTCTCATTTCCCTGTTCCATAAGCGTAGATTTTCTTTACCGTTTTGTAGAGAATCTGACCTCCGAGTGTATGGAAGCATTCATGGTTGCGTCGATTTCCTTCTTGTGGCTCGTGTGATTTTCGTGTCTTTTTCGGGTTATTTTCGTGGATTTTCGTGCGCGGCTTGTTCCTTCGATTCCGAGGAGTTTGGGTTCAGTTTTGTTTGTGGGGATCATGGATAGATGCCTTGTGCATCTTTGTGCTTGATCTTGACCCTCAAACTCCGGATTTGGCCTCCAATTGAAGGATTTTAGTTGGAACCCTAGCTCTTTGTGTAAGTTCGGTAGAATCTTGATTCCTCTCGATTCAGTGGGTTTGAGGCTACAAATTCGTAGGTATAGCATCTCCTAAAGGCGTTTCACCTTCACATATGATTTGATAGCAATCCCTTGGTTGATTCGGGAGATCGGGCAAAGGGAAGGAGGTGTTGACTCTGGGGAACTCGAGCTCGGGCTGCAGAAAACCCTCCTGGCGGACGGTCCGCACGTGCCTGGAGGACGGTCCGCGAGGAGCCTGACAGCCGGCTCTTCTTCGTGTTCGTCGCGAGTTCTTGCAAGTCTTTCGTTCGATCCGTCGAGTCGGTGGTTTTCGGTTGTAAGGAGTTTGGCGGATGGTCCGTGAGGAGAGTGCGGACAGTCCCTTCGTCGCGGACGGTCCACGGGTAGGGCACGGACGGTCTGTTTTTCGCGGTGCGCTACTGGAGGTTCGGGTGCCATTTTCGGACGATCCGCCTTGTGCTTGCGGACGGTCCGCCTGGTCCCCGCGAATAGTCTGCCCCTTTCGTGCGGACGGTCCGCCCAGGCCACTGCAGATTGGCTAAGTCCTTTGCTTCTTGAGTTGCGCTTTCGCTTGGGGTTGGTTTGAGACTTGTTCCTAGGGTTGGTAGCTCCGTTGTGACTACGCGACCTTGGCAAGCTCGTGTGGGAATCCTTGGTTGTGAATTTGGGGCATAGTCGAGTTCGACTCTTCGGAGAAGAATTTTTATCGGCTCCCATTCACTCCCCCCCTCTCTGATCGCCTAATCGGTCCTTCAGAGCCAACCTGACACTCCGGCATCCACCGCGGCATGCATCCATGGCGAAGTCAAGATCGAACTCCTGGGGCTCTCCTTGTACTTCTTCCACCTCCAGTTCCTTATCGTTCATTGTTTGCACAAAAAATGGTAGGAGGCTAAGGGAGGCTCCATGGGATTTGCCGGGGCAGGAGGGGCTTGAGCCCCCCCCGGCCCCGGTGCTGCCTACGGTACTCTCTGAAAAGGACGATCAGCTCCGCGCGCAATCCTACACCCGATCTGGACCACACGAGACTGATCTGATGGCTGTTTTCGAACCTGCTCGACACGGTGCCGCCGCCCTTGGCTGCATTGATCCCGTAGCTCGCCGGAGAGCCACCGTGCCCCGGGACGCCTCCCTCCGGGTTAACATCTGTTGGCATTCCCCCACTTGCACTTGCACCGTACCGATCCATGACCGAGCTAGCAAGTACCACCACCAGCTGAGCGCCGGCCACAAGAGAATCCCATCTCCGGCTGCAAGGAGTGCCTCGACGGAGTGCCGCGTTCAGGCCATTCTGGGCTGCCATGCGTGCCGTCGTGCAACATGGGCATTGGTGTTTCGAACGACGACAGCTACAGTCGGTGACCAGGGTGGTAATGGACCATGGCCCTAATGCATCCTTCACAATCTAACTAGACCATTTTATTTTTTTAGTTCAAAATTGAATAGAATTATGACTCGATCCTTATAGGGCTCGATCCTTAAATTTCTGAGTACAAAATGAAGCAACCGTTACCACGCTACCCATGAGCGTCGCCTCCCTCTGTGCATCGGCTCGCTGAAGCACTCACCTTCCGCCAAGGAATCGCTAAAAAAGACTAGCCAGCAGGGATGCTCGACAACAGCAGCACTCAGATTGTCAACGGATTCAGATTATCAAGCATTAGTCTGAAGATTAATCAAGAAAATGGTTGAGGTTTTATATATAAAAAAGGTTTTTATACTGTGGGATCTCCCCTACGGTTTTTCCCTAAAATAGGAAAATGGTTGAGGTTATTGTGCAACAGGTAAGAGAAACACACTGGGATTGAAGACAGAGCCCCCAGAATGGATTAACAAACTTGAACAACCTGAACAGAATAGCTCTAAAAGTCTAAATTCATCGTCAGTCGGTGCACTGCACTGATAGATTTAGAGTTCACACATAAAAATACCTCGACAAAGCCGCATAACTCACTCTGGATAAATAATCTGAAAATGGTAAGAGTTCAATAACGATCCCTACATGTTGTCGATCACTCGACCTCACCATGAAATTGTAAGAAAAGAACATGAACTTGTACAAAATTCAAAGAACAGCATCTTTGATTCATACAACACCCTTCCTTACACAAGTTGTATGCTTGATTAATCAACATTCAGCACAAAACTGATCAAGCTCTAGGCTTCTAGCCCTGTCAATACAGGAGACACGAAAGCTGGAAAGGATATGCTTGAAGAAAGTTCCGCATCATCCAGTCACTCTCCTGCAGTTGGCATGACGATGCCATCGCCGCTGCGTATGGTGTCTCAAGAGCAGTACGGGCGAACTCGGCCATGGGATCCGCCTCGGCCGCGTGTGGCTGCTGCATCTGCAAGCTCTGCTGCTCCTGTAGGTCACCCAACGCGTTGTCCCGCTCCAAGGCATCGAAGATGTCATCCGGTGTTGTAAACGTCGCTGGCAATGGCGTGCCGCTGACCTCGCTGGACGTCGTCATCTCCGGGGCGAGCAAGCAATCCGGCGTCATCATGGGCGCTACCTTGACGAGCTCGCTGTCTTGCTCCGGCTTGCTGCTTTTCTGCTCCTCCTCACCCCTGAACATCTCCGTGCCATTGATCCACTCCTCGACGTTGATTTCGGCCACATCCGACGGTAGTAGACCATACGTGGTCTCGACAAACTCGCCGTGCTGCGTGCTTAGAAGCTGCTCTTCCTCACCGCCGACGCTGACTTGGGCCGCCGTGGAGGGCATAACAGAGTCGTATGTCAAAGTGTCCTGCTCGTGGAGCAACTTTGGTGGCGGTGCTTCAAGGTGCTCACCGCCAGCCTTGCGCTTGGCCGTCTTCGACGCGGCGGACGATGGCTTCACTTGCGCACGTGGCGACCGGTAAATCTTGCACAGGACGAAGTCGCTGCCGCCGGTGGCGTCGTCGTACTCCATCATGCACCACCCGAGCCGGCTGAAGGACCGGCCGTCCTTGCGCCCGTAGGACAGGTTGCAGACCGTGCCGCCGCCTTGGGATCCCTTGACGTCCTTGGCGCTGCCCTCCGAATGCCAGCACGTGTCACTGGTGGCAATGGCGCGCTGCCTGTGTCCGCCGGGCCTGCCGTGGGTGCTCTTGTATTTCTTGGCGCAGTAGAAGTACCAGACACTGGTGCCCGGCGCCGGCTCAAGGTCGACGACGAGATCCTCGGGGGCGGCGGAGCAGACGTCGACGTGGTGGACGAAGTGGACGGTGGCACCGGCGCGGAGGCGGTGCAGGAGGGCGATGGACGCGACGTCGCCGGTGTCCTCGGTAGCCATCGAAGTTGAGCTGCTTCCCGGCGAGACGAAGAGAGGGCGATCGAATTGTGGATGAAGGAAGGTCAAGTGGTTCTTGGTTCTTGGCGACAGGATGGAGGAGGAGGGGCGATTGGATCGTAGGTGCAGGTCAGAAGGTATGCAGGGCGCTTATGAAGACACAAAGACTTGGGTATCGCGTCAATCTGAATCCACCCCGTGATTCTGTTACGAAATGGGACGTTTCTTGCGATGTTTGCGTTGAATCCGGCCCGGATCAGGTTGACGCGCGGTTAAGCATCAGTTGATCAGTTTGATTGATAATCGCATCAACTTATCACTCCGGCACTTAGCACCGGGTTCGTTTGATTCCGACTCTGCAGGGGTGAGTTGCCGCCACCTCAACAAAAAGGCGCCCACGGCAGTGCATCCTCTTGCCATGTCGTTCTCGCAGATCCTGGAGGACGAGCTGCTATCTCTAGGCTACTTCGAGAGCTTCTTTGGAGGCGTCGAGCCCGCGGCGCCCAAGTACCAAAGACCAGACAGACGACGACGACGACGTAATTGAGATCAGCCTCGACGAGTTCTTGGGTTCTTCGGCGTCCAGCGCCGTGCCGCCACGCGCTGCTCGGCCGGAATGCGCCGCCTCGTGCGTCAAGACGCCGTCACGGCACGATCGCTTTACGGACGCCGAGGTGATCGCGTTCAGCCCTGAGAAGCTGACGGTTGCTTCGTCGCCCGAGTGCATTACTATTTCTTTTCTGACAGTGTTAACGCGATTTTACTCACACATGTAATTCCTGATCTCGCGAGTGTTCGAATCGCTTATCGCCTCAACTGCAACGAGGGAATCGCCATCCTCGAACATGGACACAACACAAGATTACTTGAATCCTTTGACACAGCTACAAACTCACACTGAAATACTGAATATCTGAAAGAGCGGATCACTGACAAATCGCCGCCGCCTCTCTTCCTCTTATTAGAGCCATCAGCAGCCTACAGCTGCATCCTCCGGTGCGCATCGCGGAGCAGGTGGTCCCGTGCTCGTCGCCGCCGCTGCCTCTATTCTTCCCCTTGGAGCCATCAGCCAGTAGCAACTCCAGTCATGGCGAACTGCAGGCAGGGGAAGGCCTACTGGCCTAGCCGCCTAGATGCCGCCGCCGCGGCCAAATCACGCGCAGAAACGAGGACCGTGAGCGGAGCGCGAGGGGAGACGGAGGCAGAGGATAGGCTAGTGGGATCCGGAGGCTAGCACGGGGTTCAATGCATAGGTCGCCGGCGGCAGCGCGTGCTCGTCGGCTTCTCCGCCGCCGGCCCGGGACATTTGCAGAACACCCCCTCGTTTGGATCGCGATTAATAGTCGCGATCAAATCAGGGGTTCTTTCGAAAAATAGGATTGGTTTATTTTCATAAACCCCCCTGTTTCGGATCGCAGTTATTGATCGCGATCCAAATTAGGGGTGTTTTTGTAAATATCCGAACGTACATTTGCATAAAGCACCTTGGTCCATCCTCCGGTGCTCATCGCGAACTACCAGAGTTTCCGCGCCGCCGACTACTACCGGCCGCCGGAGCTATTAGCTGCCGCTGCGGCGACGTGCGCCACGCCGGCTTAATTTTCAACGGAGCGCCGTCTCTTGGAACACGCGCGTTGGCAACACGCGCGCGGTGGAAGATCGCCGCCTCGACGGCCGGGCTCGTCGCCGTCCATCGCTGGACGCGGGCACTCGGCTGCGTGGGAGCTCCGCCTTCTTCTAGAGTTCTAGCTAGGCCAACGGCACAGCACTCGACTTCATCTGCACCTCCAACTCCATGTCCAGGTTGGGGTTCTTCTGACCGCCATGCCGTGCATAAAACCAACGGCGACGTCGGGGTCGGGCGAGCGCGCGGTCGTGCTGACGCACCAGTACAGCTCGCCGCGACGCCGCCGGCCCGGGCGAGGGGAACGCCGCTGGGGCGAGCTAGCTGCTGATTCGGAAGGGCGACAACAGGGTGCCCGTGCTGGTGAATCCATGGCAGTACAGCACGCCCGTCTCGTTCCTCGGTAACTCCTTGCCCATTGTAAGTGAAACTTTCAGTGTTTTGACATGATTTGCCATCACCAAATCTGAGAGGCAGAGGCCACATGCCAAACTTTCCACATTCGTGTGAATCAAGATTCAGGAGTCGAGCGCAAACAAAATGACAGCAGTAGGTCCAAATTTAAATTCTGAATCTCAAATGCACCACGCACTTAGTTCATTTGCGCGAGCATTCTGGTTAGAACTATAGACTAAAACTAAAATTCTGATGTTGGAGTCGGAGCAAAAGGAACACCATGTTGTTTCAGGCGACTTCGTCATGTTGTGACTTGTGAGAGATCCGTAAGCCAGTAACCTGTTCGGAATGCCATGAGCAGTTGAATCTCTTTTCTAAATCCACAGCGATATCGATTTGGGGATGACATCATTGTGGCACGCTTTTTTAAATTAATCGTGAACAAGAATACTAGTGATCTCAATTATGCAAAAACAAGCAAAAGCCCACGCACAATGTACCATCTAACACGCACAGCACATAACCAATTCTTCTGCTGCGCATACCACAAGAAGGATGTAGCTAGTGCGAAGCAACTGCAAGATGAGTATCAATTACGAGATTCTTCTTCTGCACTTATGATCAACCCTTGTATACATCCCAGGGCTGTCTGCTTCCGATTCGTCCAAGGGCTGCTGGCTGTATCAGGTTCCGACTCTGTTTGCTTAATGTCATGGAATCGTAGGGATTTCTGTTTTCGTTTGGGAACCCACTGGTGCAGGTTGTGTAATAACCCAAGACATTGCATGATTGCATCCATGGCGCTGAACCCTGTTCTTTGCAACAGATCAGCTCTGTTTAAGGCGATCGAAGAAAACCGAAGAGCTTTAAGCAGGGAGACGGCGGCTCTGAATCTTGGGAGGTCTCCAAGCCCAGCAGTCATTTTACATACAAGGGACTGACTGAGGATGATATGCTTTCATCATACATATAAGGCACTTGGCATGAGTTTGTTCTTCAAGAACCGTGTCTGCTTTTGCCACTATATGTTGTTTTTACGAACAAATGGTTTGGGAGATGCTCGAGTGAAAAATCATTATTTGTCAGGAAGAATTTCAGTGACAAATTAATAAGATGCCTGTATTGGGCAGCAACAATTTTGGTGAAGATGGTGTTTGACTTTCGAAACGAAAGCTCAAAAAACAGACTGACTTTCTTTTATGTGTTCCTTTGTCTGGACATCAGGGACTTTCTGGCAAAAAGTATAAGAATTGCAATGCTACATTTTCCTCGATTGAACTGGGGTTCGCACACAAACATCAGAACTGCAATGCTACAAATCGAATTTAACGACACATCTGGCGCACAAATAAATATTAGTATTGCAAATTGCAATGCTACGTACCAATCGAATTGTGAAGCACCGATAAGAGATGCCATAGCAGGCATACATATAAATAAAAGCCGTATTTACTCTCTTTTTTTTCCTACACCGATCCCTGCACTGACGAATTTCCCTCCTCCTCATCGCTGTCGTCGACCTCGAACATCTCGTTGGCGTACCCATACTCTCGATACTGCTCGAGGATGGCAGTCTCCTTGTCATACAAGGCCTTCACGCTTGCCGCACACTCGGCAAGGCTGTCCCTCAAATCCTGCTCCTCAAGGGACTCAGCGGGACACCAGAGGAGATGCTCGGGGAGGCCACGGGCATGCGTCGGGGGCCGCAGGCGCCGCTTCTCCAGCGCTCTGATAGCCTCGATGCTCACAGGCACCACAATCGTCTTCTTCACGCCGCCGTTGAGCCCCGCGAAAGCAGGCGGCACGGGGGCCGGCACCGTCTTCCCCGGCACGGGCACGGCGGCAACCTCGGGCTGGTTGGTGACGCAGATCTCCAAGTCACTCCCGGATGATGCCGCCTTCACGATTCCTCCCGCCGCCGCCGCCATCTTGAGCTCCGTCTCGGTCGCCACCCGCCCGTCCACCAGCCGCATCTCCATCGCCACCGCTTCCCGTCGCGTCGCTGTTGATTATATGTCTCGGATCCCCTCCCTGCTCGGACGCGGACTCTGTCTGCTTCGTCTGCCGTCTATTCTAATTCCAATCCAACTCGTAAGCGCCCGCCGAGACGTAGTTGGGCCAGTTGGGCCGAATCAACCTACAAGCCCAACTACTCGCCAAGTCCGCATGGGCCCGACTGTATGCTCTGAACCGCTCAACAGACAACACGAGCAAGGCCGGGGCGAGATGGCGTTCAGGGCGGCTGGGGCGGCGAAGGCGGCGGAGGCTTGCCTCTACGGCCGGCCTCTCGGCTTCCCGATCGACTCGTCGTCGAGATCCTTCTGCCGGGCATGGTCGGAGCCGAGGTTCCCCATCGGAAACCTGGAGCGGGGAGCGGCAACCTTGAAAGAGGCACCGATTCGATTCCAATGGAAGACGGCGGGCGGGTCGCAGGGGTCGTCGGCGGGGGCGAGGTCGCCGGAGCTGAACACCGTGGCGGAGAGATCGTTCAGAGACCCGCATCGAGCTGGCTTTGGGCCCATCCCCACGACAAGGCCATGGGTGCGCATACCGCCGCGTCAAGACACACTAGCAGGGATTGTGGGGCATGCTCCTGTTCCTGGGACACGCGGCGAGCCGCCATGGGAGACTGATGGTGGTGAGCGACACCGGGGTGGTGAAGGGGACTCGCGGGCCGATTCAACCCAGTCGAGTAAACTGGATGGGGATCAGACTCCTTCCCTTGCGCACAAAACCATCGCGGCGCAGCCACCACCCACGAACCCTAGATTCAAGAACATAGCTAGATTCGTGGGGTTCTTCCAGAAATCAAGAGAGCCGAGATCCTACGCGCAGGCAGTTAGGGTCGGCAAGACCCCGTCGGCGCCGGTGGTGATGGTGTTCCCTGCGAGAAGCCGCGGCGGCGGCCGGGACGGATTCGGATCTGGACGACAAGGGCGTGGAGCTGGACGCACGGGTGGCAGGCACGTGTGGCATCGACGGGACAATCAAAGGGAGGAGACACGCGAAGAGGCGGAGCTGCAGCTACCGGAGGGGGATGATCGCCAGGATCCCCGTCATGGCGCCAACCCTGAAGGTACGTTGAAGGATGGCGATGTGCATCAAACTGGGGGTTGGGGTTCGTCCAGATCTGGTTGGGATCGGGAAGTTGAGAAACAATCTGGAGTGTGTGGCTCGGAAGATGAAAAATCAAGATGGGGGCATCGCCCGGAGATGCAGAAGGATAGGGGGATGTCTGGATCAAGCCAGGGAGAGCAGACTGGCCAAACTGACAAGGTGTTCAAGCAGGGTGATCCAAGTGATGCAAAGATTGAGGTGAAGAAACATGAAAAAGTGAGATGCATTCACTGCGGATTCAAGAACCACCTGTCTGAGGAATGTAACAGGAAGATTGCATGTGAAACATGTGGGCTCAATAACCATAGTGTCTTTGAGTGCAGAAGATATCCTAGATGGAATGATGGTCCAGAGTTGTGTGCTGCACAGGTGGAGAATCAGAGTTTTTTCTTCATAGAAGAGAAGATAGATCACAGAGTCTTGCAAGAAAAGTCAAGCATTGCTATCATATCAGTTTTGAGTGGAAAAGCCACTGCTAGGCAGATAGAAGAAGAGTTCAAACATGTGGCTGAGGGGAGTAACTGGAGATGGACAGCAAGAGCCATTGCTACCAACAAATTCTCTATGAGATTCCCAGATGCTAGGCTGGTGCAAGTGTATAGCAATTTCACATCCTTGGGTATGAAAGCTGCAGATGCACAGATAGTTGTGGCACCATGGAGTGCTGCTGCTAATGCAAAAGGGAAGTTACAGCAAGGATGGTTCAGAGTCAAGGGGATACCAGTTGACCAGAGGTCAGTCAGAACCATTGCCAAGGTGGCTGGGCTGGTAGGCAAGGCTACAAACATTGATGAAGCAACTAGAACCAACAGTGAATATGTGAGAGTTCAGATAGCCTGTAGAGATGTCACTAAAGTTCCAGCTGTGGCAGAAGGGACTCTGGGTCTGATGATATATGATTTTTTCTTTGAGAGAGAAGTGGAGGCAGCAGAAGGTAGCAGAATGGAGAAAGTACCCACCAAGATCCAAGAATCTGGGGACCCTCCAAGCCCAAAAAGGCCGAGAATGGAAACTCCAAGAAATGTTGAGAAGGACAAACCAAATGATGGGAAGGAGTCAATCCAGGGTAGTGGGGGGAGCATGATGAGGCAGATTGGGACTACTCTTGGGGCAACACATTCTCCCATCAAAGTCACTGAGCTTAAGACCAAAACAAAAGATAAAGAAGAGGTACCAATATCTGAGCAACAGGATGATAGGGTGTCTGGCCTGGACTCTGGCACAAACACAGATGAAAGTGAAGATTTTCAGATTGAAGTAGCCAAAATCCAAAGTCTCTATCAGAGTGATGGATCTACTAGCAACAGACAAGTGTGGCTGGCAAGATGTGATGAAAGCATCCCCACAGCTATACACAATCAGATGCTGATGGGAGGAGAACAAAAGACTGAAAACAAGAACACTGTTGATATTTCAACTCTCATACAACCCCATGATGGGGATGAGAAGACAGCGGAGAGAGAAGTGGTTGAGATAAACAGAATCACAGCAGAAGTTGGTGAAGAGGAAGACAGTACAACTAATCAGGCTGGGCTGAATGGAAGTGATGGTGTGCAGGTCACTGATGGGGGGATGCATGGTCCTGTCAGAGAAGAAAGAAGGAGAAGTGAAAGACTCCAGAAGGAGATCAACCTGACAACAGATGACAAGGGGTGATGATGAACAAGAAGAGAAACCTTAAAGGTACTAACCTGAATGATTCTAATTCCTTTTCTATTCTAAGCAATACAAACCTTGTATCTTTGGCTGAGGGGATGGGGATTGATATGGGAAAAACTGATTTCCACGTGTTTAATGTGATGAAAGATCTTGAAATTGCTAGACATACTTTAGAAATTAAAAAGCAATGCACTGAGAATGCCAAAGAGCCTCAGTTGCAAGATGATCTGGAAGATCTTGATTCCTTACTAAATGAAAATTCTGATGTAGAGGATGGTAATGAACAACAGGATTTCATCCTTGTGAGTCACAAAAGGGTAACTAGGAAACCCAATAGACTATCCTTATCTGGGAAGGTTAGTAAATCAAAAAAAGGCAAGGAAAACCTTGCCAATAAGAAAGGGAGGAAGGGGGAAGAGCAAGGAAATCTTGACTCCCCTCCACCTGTTAAAAAAGGCAGAAAACCCAAAAAATCAAAATGAAAAGAGTCACTTGGAATTGCAGAGGCATAAAAAAAAAGGTGTTGCCTCTTTCCTAAAAAAACTTATTCTTGATCATAATTTTTATTTTATCTGCCTGCAAGAAACCATGCAAGTAGAGTTGGATGATCAGATCCTCAGAAAGTTTGATGTTAATCAAACCTACTTATGGAAGTGGATTCCCTCTAAGGGAAGATCAGGTGGGATTGCTGTGGGGATAAATGTGAGGTTTCTGGATGTGGGTTCCTTTTATGAAGGGGAGTACATGCTGCAAATGAACCTATGGGACAAGGAGAAAAGAGAAAAATGGAATCTGATAAATATCTATGGAGCTGCTCAAGATGAAAAGAGAGATGGCTTCTTGTCTGAATTAGCTCTTTTTTGCAGTAAAAATAAAGAACCCTACTTACTATGTGGGGACTTCAATATTATCAGGTTCCCTTCAGAGAAAAATAACTATAATCCTATTCATAGGCATTCTGATACTTTTAATGCAATCATAAATGCCTATGAATTAAGGGAAATAGTGATGACTGGTGGGAAATATACATGGTCAAATAACCAAAAGCCTCCAACTCTTGAGAAGTTGGACAGATTTCTAATGAGTAGAGAGTGGGAAGACATCTTTCCCAGGGTTGTGGTAAGAAAGATGCCGAGAGAAGTATCTGACCACAACCCACTCATTTTATCCATTGATGCAAATGCCAACTTGAACCACTTGGAGTTCAGATTTGAACTTGCATGGTTAAATCATCCTGCTTTCAAAAACAAGGTGGCTGAGATATGGGAAAAACCATGCTATGCTAAAACTGCATTTGATAAAATACAGCAGAAATTAAAGAGGTTCAAGCAATATTTCAAAGGATGGGGGTTCAACCAGCAGGGAGAACAGAGGAGGTTGAAACAAGATATTCAGGCAGAATTATGGGGGTTAGAGCAGGATGAAGAGAATGGTCCTCTTTCCAGTGTACAGTATATCAGGAGAGCTGAGCTGATAAGCCAGACCCTAGATATACTTGTAGAAGAAGAGTCTGCAGGGCCTGACAAGATACCAGTTGAGTTCTTCCAGACATGTTGGGACATCATAAAAGAGGATGTCATGAAAATGTTTGGGAATCTGTATGAGAACAAATTGGAAGTCTGTAGGGTAAACTATGGTGTGATTACCCTCTTGCCAAAAATAGCAGAAGCTAGCAAAATCTAGCAGTTTAGGCCGATCTGTCTGCTTAACTGCTTGTATAAATGGATAACAAAGGTGCTGACCATTAGGCTCATTCCAATAGCAGCAAAGTTAATTTGTGATGAGCAAACAGCCTTCATCAAAGGAAGAAACATCATGACAGGGGTGTTGGCCATGCATGAGGTGTTGCATGAAACCAAAAGAAGGAAGGAAACTGGGGTTGTGTTGAAACTCGACTTTGAAAAGGCGTATGACAAAGTCAGTTGGAAGTTTCTGATGGAATGCCTAAAATTGAGAGGCTTCAATGATAAATGGTGTGGTTGGATCCACCAGATACTAGCTGGGGGTACAGTTTGTGTCAAGATGAATGATCAACTTGGCCCATATTTTGTAAGCCACAAAGGGGTAAGACAGGGTGATCCCCTATCCCCTCTTCTTTTTAACTTTGTGGCAGATTGCCTAACCAAGATGGTTAAAAAGCCCAGAGTAATGGGCTGATAAAAGGATTGGCTGACAACTTGGTCCCTAATGGAGTAGCCATTCTGCAATATGCAGATGATACTATAGTATGCCTTAAGGATGATATGCAAAAAGCTAGGAACATGAAGTTCCTGCTGTACTTGTATGAACAAATGGCTGGCCTGAAGATAAATTTCTCTAAAAGTGAAATAAGCATGATAAATGGAGATGACACGCTGAGGTTGCAATATGCAGAACTTTTCAATTGCCAACTGGGGGGGTTCCCTATAAGATACTTGGGTGTACCAGTGAGTCCCAGTAAATTGCATATCATAGATTGGGCACCTTTGCTGGAGAAAAACAGAAAAAAGCTGGACATATAGAGGGGGGGAGGGGCTATGTCCATTGCAAGAAGGACCACCCTCATCAACTCCAACCTTACAAGCACTTTCATTTACCATATGTCCATGTATCTGCTACCAAAAACAACAGTTAAAGAGCTAGATAAGCAAAGAAGGAAGTTCTTTTGGCAGGGTGGTGGTCATAAAAAGAAATACCATCTTGTAAGGTGGGAAGTAATCTGCAAAAGTAAGAAAAAAGGAGGGCTTGGGATCAAGAGCATTGAGAAGATGAACATAAGTCTTCTATGTAAATGGTGGTGGAGATTAGACAATGAGTCTGGGCTCTGGCAAGAGTTGGTGAAGGCCAAATATCTCAAAAAATGTGTGATTAGTAATGTGACCCACAAGCTGGGAGATTCACCAGTGTGGGCAGACCTGCTCAAGGTCAAAAACATTTACATTAAAGGAAGGGAATTGATAATAAATGATGGAAAAAGTGCCCTTCTTTGGACTGACAAATGGAGTCCAAGTGGGCCTTTGTGCATTAAAGCTCCTGTTTTGTTTGATTTGAGTACAGAAAAAGATATAACAGTAGGAGAGTTTCACTCAAGGGGGGGGGGTGTGGGCTTTAGAAGGTGGCTTCTCAATTTCCTTTATGATCAGTGGCTGGATCTAAAGGATGGAGTTCTGGCTTTACATCTCACTGAGGATCATGACAAAGCCAAATGGGGAAGTGGATTGAAGGGCAAATTCACTGTCAAAACTGTGTATGATATGATGACTAAAGATGATATGGGAGATTCCTACTCTAGGATATGGAAGGCAAAAATTCCATACAAGATAAAGATCTTCCTGTGGTTGGTGGAAAAGAAAGCTATACTAACAAAAGACAATATGATCAGGAGGAATTGGCAAGGGGATCCCTCATGCTACTTCTGTGATATAGAGGAGGGCAGGGATCACCTCTTGTTCCAATGTCCTGTCGCCAGGTGTGTGTGGGGCATAATAGCTATATGCCTGAATACTGATCTGATTCCGAACAACTGTGAACAGTACTGGGAGTGGGCCAAAAGGCACTCCCCAGGAAGCGTGTTAGAACATACATTTGGCTTGGCCGCGGTATGCTGGGCCATCTGGAAAGCAAGGAACAAAGCCTGCTTTGAACGCAAATATATAAAACATCCAGCGGAGATTGTAATTCATGCTTGTGCTCTGATGAAACATTGGACAGGTTTGTACAAGAAAGAGACGCAGGCGCAGATGACAGCCGGCATCGGGGTCCTCCTGGCGATGGCAAGCAGATTGTTGGCGGGACAGAGGAGGGGGCCGATGCTGTTGATGCCTGCCCCACTACAGCAAGATGAAGCGCAAGATGATGAGGTGCGAAGAGGGTGAAAGAGCTTGAGTGATCCCCGACAACATGTTGGATGAGGGGAGGAAAGTGTCAAGCTGGAGTCTGAAAAGTTGCACTTAAGTCTTTTGCAGTTTGTTTAGTCTGGAACTGGATGTAATCTGGGTAGTTCGCGTAGAAGTGATCCTGTCACAGGCAGGCATGAGCGCGTTCTATTAAAAACTGTTAAGGTCGTGGTTTCCTGTTCTCCTTCTGTAAAACTTGGTATTTCCGTTATCTTGATAATGGAAATGGGGTTCCCCTCGGTTCAAAAAAAGAAAGTCCGCATGGGCCCTTGTTGGGCCAATTGGGTCAGAGCATATCTTTTGCCTAAAATTGCTCTCTCAAAAATATAAACGACTAGTCTGTTACTTTCTCCTGTTTTTAGTAGCCTGTGCAGAATCTCGCCAAATAGTTTGACCTGATTTTGAATTGAACATGTTCGAAAATGTTCCTGAAAGCAACACGTTTATTCATCAGCTCACAGCCAAACCATTTGGCCGAGCCTGTCACGAAACACTTCTCACTTGCTACTTTGCTAGTGCCAACGCCAACTACAACGACAAAAAAACGAGCAAAACGAAACATGGCTACTAGTGCTAGGGGCACGTCGGCGGGAGGCGCGTGTTAGGACCGCGCCGGCGGTGGGAGCTTGTTGATGAAGGCGATGGCGATCTGGAGCATCTTCTGGAACTCGGTGAGGCTCTGCACGATGATGAGGCGCACGTCGCCGTTGAGGTCCTTGCAGCTGACGGTGCACGACGAGACGTCGGTGAAGGAGCGCGCCGCCAGCGTCCTGGCCACCTGGTGGTCCCCGGACCGCAGCGCCGCCGCGGCGCCGTGGAGCTTCTGCATGGCGCTGCTCATGGTGACGCTGCAGTTGCCGACGCACTTGCGGAAGTCGGGCACCCCGGTGTTGAACCCCGGGAGCTTCCCCTCGAAGATGGACGCCGCCACCGAGCCGGCCTCCGACGCCGCCTCCAGCGCCACCGCTATCAGCGCCTTCACGTCCACCTGACCCGGGGCGCCCGCGATCCTCGCGCCCTGCCCCGGCGCCGCCGACGCGACCGCGTTCTGGATGTCGAGCAGACGCTGCCCCAGCTCCCCCACGCACAGCTCCGGGAAGGGCCCCGTCATGCAGGTGGCCACGATCGGGCTCGCGCCGGGCGAGACGCGCGCCGCGCCGGCGCCGTCGTGGAGGGCGGAGGCGCAGAGGAACAGGACGAGCAGGGGCGTGCCCGCGGACGCCGCCATTATCTTCACTTCACCCTCGATCGATCTCTTCGTTTTCCTGCTCGAGCTATAGCAGAGACGACACTTGTGCGTGCTGCGGCAGCATCACTCCACCGCGCGCGCAGATATATCCGTCGACGGATCAGTCAGGGAGTGGCTCGTGGTGCTCGCCGTCGACGGTGTGGTTGGGAGGCTTTTCCGACGATGGAGATCCATGGATGCGCACGCGCATCGGAGGCCGCGCGACAGCAGAGGAATCGGGTCAAGCTCTGCAGTTTTTCTTGGTTTGCATGCCATTTTTGCGTGATCTTCTACCTGGATAGAAGATCAGGGAATAACAGCACATTCTCTCCATTTCTGCAGTGTGCTGCTCTGTTTTTTTGAAGGGTACACACATTGACACAAGGACCTGCTACCTGAATCATACACCACGTCCGTGCGTGCACGTCTAAAGGAAGAGATTGGACGTTCAGGGTACTGAACAACTGAGCATGAACACACAATGCAGGCGCAAAATTAAGAAACGTTGCTTAGTTTCAGGTTACGTCGCGTTGATGGCGTGATGCTAAATGAATCATGTTGGTTGGCCCCAGCTAGTCCAAGTTGGCAATGAGCCAAAAAAAAAACAGAGATTAGGAACGCGATCGATAGAAAAGTCGTGTCTGACTTCTGCAAAATGGATCGTATCATCGGAAGATGATAGCTGGCATCGAACTCTTTGTTTTGTCTGAAAATGTACCTACTGCACATTTACTCATGGCGCATTAGGAATACAATACATATGAATGAATGCCGTGCATGACTGATGCAAAAATGATATAATAAAAAATTAACAGCTGCCGTTTAGTTTTTTTAAGAAAAAATATGCTAACATGAACATTTGGATTTTTGTAAACATAAACTGAACATTTAGACATGGAAAATTACTAGGATCACAATATCTGTGAAAGTCGTGTATGACTAGTTCAAAATGACATGATCAAAATAATGATATACGGTAGCTGGCAGCAAACATTGTTAATGTTTTGTCTGAAAAATATACTTACCTGAACATTTAGGTATATGGAAGATTAGGAATAGAATATCCGTGGGAAAGTCGTGTGCGACTAATCAGCAGTGATATCATCCAAGATATTGCGCGCGCATTTGATTACTACTAGTATCACATTTGACTTGTTAGACGGAACATGCATGGTAAGATAGATGATTCTTTGATACTGGTATCGACCTCTGCTAATGTCGTTAGGTGTTGTCTTATTGTCCTAGCTACCGTTGACAATCACCCATGCATGTTGCCACCAGCAGCAGCTGGGCGCAGACGTTGCTTGGAAAAGCTAACAAAATTCGAGAAAATTTACAAATCAGCAACGACACATTGCTGAATGTTAGTGTATATTTGATTTGGAGACAACGTGGGATGGGATCGCTCCAACTCTTATTCGGAGAATGATGAGTTTACTCATGTTCTTGTTTGGTACAAGAGATCTCAACTTATTTTCTCTCACTATTCAATCTACCAACCGAACACTATTCTTCGTATCAGCCGAACATTTTCATTGTAATGGAGGCAGCAAAACACCATTTTCTGTTAGTCCCTGTCTGTGATGTCTGTGATGTCAATATGTCACGAGCATATCTTCATCCTCCCTCCTCAGTCCCATGGTGGGCAAGCTAGCTTGTCACCCAGAGAGCTCGACCTCGCCGGCGGCCCTCGACCACGACCGCGCCGTCATGAGGGGAAGGTCCACCCTACCGCTCCTGGGCGGTTGGGCCACGGCCATGCCGCCGAGGGATCGAAGGTCAACCCCACCATTGGAGTGGTCTACCGATAACCGAGTGAGGAGCAAAATGTAGAACCATCTTTTGGCTGGATGGGGACATCCCTCGTCTTCACGGTATATTCTTCGTTTGAGAACATCCATCCTCGCTTTAGTGTTATTTTCTTTTTTGTTGCGGGGCTATTCCGATACCCTCTGGACAGGTTCAAAACTTGGCGCCCCTGGCGCCTGCATTTCTCTCCTTCTTATTAATTAATACCGGAATCCTTCCGGGTCTTTCGAAAAAAAAGAACATCCATCCTCATGACTGAATGACTCCAAAGCAAACGCTGACGAATTTGGAACTATCTTTGGAACAAAACGCATGCCAAGGGGCAAGGGTTGGGAACTGAAACTTATATTAGCATTTTATAATTAGTTTTTTCTCCTTGAAATGCAATGGCAGGGAGATCCATTAGCACTTGAGCAACAACACTTGATTTGACTTCCGAACCACTTGGTTACCAATCTTTTTATTACAAAACATGGACTGAAGGAATACATTAGTAACAAAAAATTGGAACGTACACTCCGTACTGATGAATTCATGATGTTTGCATGCACATTTATTTTTGACCTCAAGAAATTAAACACACACACGTCTTACAAATTAATCCTGACATTATTACATTGCAATAATCCACGCTGCGGTACAAAATGAAACAAACACAATCTCTGCACATGTACGTAATCAATTTACAAGCAGAAAACACAATTACGGACGACCGATGCGGCGGCGATCGTCAGGCATCAGCGCCCCATCCCCTGCGCCGCCGGCGCGTACATGGCTTGTCCGTTACCAGCGCCCCGCTGGGCGTTCATGTCCCAGCCGAGGACGGGGTCGTAGCCCCGGGCCTTGAGCTCCTTGTACTGCTGGCAGAGCGCGCACGGCTCGCAGCAGAAGTGGACGCAGCAGTCGCAGCAGGGGTCCTCCGGGAGCCCGAACTGTGCGCGCATCTTGGAGCGGTAGGTGCAGGAGTAGATCCACTGGCACCCCGTGAGGTACTGCAGCAGCCCGTACAGCGCGCCGCTCGTGCCGCACGACGTCGCGCCGCGGTCGACGATCTCGGCGACGCGGCCGAACGTGATGCACGGGCAGCAGCACGTGAGGCAGCACAGCCCGCAGTCGTCGAAGCAGTCGAAGAGGCCCGACGACCACTGGCTCGCCGCGGCGCCGCCGCCGACGGGGACGCCGGTCACCGGCCCTGGCGCCGCCGCACCCTCGCTGGGCTTCGCCGGATACATCGTCGGTCGCGGTCGTCGGCTGGTGGCTGGCTACCCGGTGGAGCGAGCTTTGCTTTGCTTGTAACAGCTGGCTTGGCGGCTAGCTAGCGCACGTACAGAGCAGGTCGTGTCTCGATCGGTGCCAAGTCGCGTTTGCGCTTGCGCTCGCCGGGATGAAGGAGCTGAGCGAGCTGCGGTGCTCTTATATAGGGGGAGGGAGGAGGCGGTCTGATCCGGTTGCCATCCACTACTGCGCGTCGCGAGTTAGCCCGCCGGCCGCCGGTTCCAACTTGCAACAGGCGGGGCACGCAGTGGGGTAGTCTCGTTGACTGACCATCGCATGCAGAGCGAGCTTGGCGGTGAAGACGACAGGAAATTCTCCTCTGCAGCTGTACTGTGCACATGGGGGCCTCCGCCTCAGCGGCTCAGCCTCCTTTTTGCAGGTGATGCATTTGATCTGATCAAGTCGTTGGCGCGTTTTCGGAGCGGGGGGCAACAGCAAAGTCTGCGGTCGTCGACTGGTGCGTACGCAACGAGAGGAACGGCCGTGCATGGACGTGGAGTGAATGCATGTGCTCGGACACACCAAATTTTCCTCTCCATCTTCGCCGACCTGCTTCTCTTGTGATCTTGTCCAGTCAAGTTGCGTACGTGTTGTCTAGTTGCGCGTATGCTCGTTCGTACGTTCGGCTATACTCTTCTAGTCTTCTTCCCTCGTTTTTGCCTAGGTCAATGGGGCCCATGTGGAGATATGCTTCCATTAATTATTTATTTAAATTCCAGGTCCAAATTAGAAAATGCATTGTATTATTACAGTATGTTTATCTGTTCCAAGCGGTGGGAAGAAATGGCACATCATATATGCATCCTCTCATGGAAAGGCCAAGCTGATAGAGGCTCATTGGTAATAAAGGACAGGATCGGATCGGATTTGCACACGCTACGGTGACTCGATCGATTCCACATATAGTAGGAGTACACTTGCAGCAGCTATAGTAGGAGTACATACACTGGGCATACAACAGATTTGATTATTGTGATTTGAACCCATCGTCGCGTCTAATTTGCTGAGCCCCATATGGACATATAATTGGATGATCAACGAAGCAAGCAACGGCACACTGTTGCATCACTAGCTTGAAAGCTTTCTTTCTCTGCCAATCAGAACGGGCAATAATATATTTGTGCCCAAAAAGAAGAATTAATTTGTGACTGATAAATACGCATATAGGTAGGTAGATGGATTATAAATTAAGAAGCACGCACCATGCGTCCGATTGCACGAAATCGATCCGTAGACTCTTGCAGGAAATGAGCACAACTTGAGCCTTACTATCGTTTCACAAAAACTTGAGCCCTATTACAACGACCCAATAGGATGATTAATTAGTCATGGACTCGTCGTTTTGGTATATACTCCGTCCGTTCCTGTTTATAAGGCGCGATGTGACATGACACAATCTACTAGATTATACATTGATCATCCATTTCTCTTATATTATATTATTTATAGTTATGAACTAATAATCATTGAAAAGTATATTTGATTACAAATCCAACCATGTCAAATCTATATTATAAAAAAAATAAGAAAGGATGGATAAATTATTGTTCAGAGTTTGTAAAGTTTGAATCTTGATATACATGTGTATAACCCCTTCATCACCTCTAATTAAATTGCTGAGCGGCCGGGGCTCTCTCGGCCTTTATTTGGGGAGGGTGCTCATCAAGATCGTTTTAGGCATACATTACCGGCCGGTATTTTCCGCAACGGCCCTGCAATTTAACGTTGACACCAAAGTAATAATCAAACACACTTTAATGATGTGTGTGCCTGTGTGGGAGCACACAATAAAAAAGAACACGTCAATGACGTACGATTTGCAACGTGCACTATCTTACCACTATAGGCAGGCAAGCGTGCAAGTGCAGCAGCTTCTGTGCTCTTTCCCTTTTCCAGCCCAAACGCAGCTAAATCTCCTTCCATTGGATGATAGCGCACGTTGCAACTTGCATAGATAGGCGAAGCCGCCATACCAGAACCTCTTGGTCCCCCGACGTACGGACACTGACCCACGAATTTTTTATACATATATTTTTTTCGACGATTTTCCGAAAATAAATAGCCGTTTCAAACTTTCAAAAGTAGCCTCGAACCGCCGTTTGAAACGGCGGTAGTGACGTAACCCTAGAGCGCGTGAACCAGCCGCCAGGTGATAGGGCGGTTGGAGCAGCCGCCAAAGGAAAGGGCGGTTGACCGACCAACCGCCGTTTGACAGGGCGGCAGGTCCAACCGCCATTTCCTCTGGCGGCAGCTCAGGTCTACCGCCGTTACAAATGGCGGTAGGTGTCCCCCCTCCTATAAAAGCAGCTGCACCCCGGGGTGGAGCTCCCAGCAGCGCATCAGTCGACAGAAGAGAAGGAGCATCCGGTAGAGAAGGAGGTGACCACATCGAAGCTCTTCCGTTCCACTGGTAATATTTCTAGAACTTTTGAAAATATATTAGAAATTCAGAAAATAGTTTAGAAATGTAGAAAATAATTTAGAAATTTAGAAAATAGTTTAGAAATACTAGAATTAGCGTAGAAATTTAGAAAATAGTTTAGAAATGTAGAAAATAATTTAGAAATAGTAGAATTAGCGTAGAAATTTAGAAAATAGTTTAGAAATGTAGAAAATAATTTAGAAATAGTAGAATTAGCGTAGAAATTCAGAAAATAGTTTAGAAATAGTAGAATTAGCGTACAAATTCTGAAAATAGTTTAGAAATTCAGAAAATAGTTTAGAAATTAAAAAATAGTTTAGAAATTTAGAAAATAGTTTAGAAATTCAGAAAATAGTTTAGAAATTCAGAAAATATTTAGAAATTCAATAATTAGCGTAGAAATTCAGAAAATAGTTTAGAAATTCAGAAAATAGTTTAGAAATTCTATAATTAGCGTACAAATTCTGAAAATAGTTTAGAAATTCAGAAAATAGTTTAGAAATTCTATAATTAGCGTAGATATTCTTTTTTTCACTAAGGGCCACGCCCGAATTTCATTACCAAGGCAACGAAATTACAAAGTTTTACAAACAGGAAAGTAACGCACAGTTTAGACTGTTAACGAATAAAGGAAAACTATCCAACTTAGAACCGACAGGAACACCACACGGTTCCCCAAAAGAACCGAACAAAGTTCAACGACCGTATGAAGATTACAAACGGCAAGACATCTCTCTGGAGTCAAACACGCTCCCAGCTGCTCATTGTCCAGGTCTTCTTCTTTTTGGAGTGAGGACACCGCCTCTGTTGCTGTCTTCGATTAGCATAGCAGCACCAATCCTGTCCCCGGATCCGCCTGGGCTTGCTGTCGCGGGTGATGATCAAGCGCCGCATCCTTCAGCGCTTCTGCGCCTACCTCCAGATTTGATTTCGTCACGTCCTTTGAAAGTCCTGCCCAGTAGTTTAGATAAGAAGAGGCTAAGCAAATGATCTCAGTAGGAGACCTAATTTTTTTCTTTTCAAAGCACACCAAGTTGCGGGATTGCCACACCGCCCAGCATATAGCTGCAAGACCAATCATGTGAATATTATTATTATTTCTAGGAAGAAACCTCTCACTCCATACCCAGAACTGAGCTAGGTTGGAGGGTCTACAGTTCGCACCTATCACCATTGCTACTAGGCTCCAGACATATCTTGCAAGAGAACAATCAAAGAAAAGATGGTTTATACATTCATCCATATTGCTGAACCTGCAACTCTTATCACCTTGCCAATTTCGTTTGGCTAAGTTATCTTTAGTCAGTATTGCATTTTGTTGTAGCAGCCACATAAAGATCTTAATTTTCAGAGGGATTTTAGCTTTCTAGATCTTTTTATTCTGGTTTTCAGTATCAGCTCTGCAGAGGTGAGCATACATAGTTTTGACAGAGAACCTTTTATGTTTTTCCCATCTCCAGATTGGCTTATCTTTGTCCTGCCCCAGAGCACAAGTTGCCAGAATATCTCTCAACTGTCTCAATTGGTTCTGCGTAGTTTCATCCAACCACCTTCTGAAAGTTAGTCTCCATCCCCCTCTAGCTATCTCAGCCACAACTTTGTTTTGTTCATTACATATTTCAAAGAGATCTCTGAATTTTTCTTTCAGAGAATGGATCCACACCAGGGATCACTCCAAAAATCAGTGTCGCTACCATTTCCAATTTGAATATATCTCCCACTTAGATATAGTTCCTTAACTTTAAGAAGATCATTCCACACAGGGGAATTAGAAGGTTTGGCTTTTAGATGCACTATCCCTCCCTTGATATTGTATTTTCTCCTTACAATTTCCTGCCATAATCCTTCCCCATTTTCAATTCTCCACCACCATTTACATAGCAAGCTTATATTTGTCTTTCTCAGATCTTTCACTCCCAAACCCCCCTTCTTCTTGGGTTTTGATATTGTTGCCCATTTGACTAAATAATATTTCTTTTTCACACTGCCACCTTGCCAAAAGAATTTTTTCCTTGTCCTGTCCATTCTTGTAATCATTGTTTTTGTTAATAGATACATGGACATAGCATACGTGGGTATGCTGCTGAGGCATGCATTTATCAGAATCAGTTTTCCTCCATATGATAGTGAACCACCTTTCCAACCATCTAGCCTTTTTAGTACCTTTTCATCTAAATACACCCAATCTTTCACATGCAATCTAGCTCCTGAAACAGGAACTCCCAAGTACTTAATTGGCCAATGCCCAGTTGTGCAATTCATCATCTCCACATACCAAATTGCTTTTTGTTCATCAGACGACACCATCACTATTTCACTTTTGTCAAAGTTTATCTTGAGTCCTGACATTTTTTCATATAAGTATAGCAGTAGCTTCATATTCTGTGTTGTCCCCTCATCATCTTCCATACACAATATCGTGTCATCCGCATATTGCAATACTGCCACACCATCCTTTACGTATTCAGATATCAGCCCCTTGATCAGTCCATTACTTTGTGCAGTTTGTATCATTTTGGTCAAACAATCTGCTACTTGGTTGAAGAGTAGGGGAGACAAAGGGTCCCCTTGTCTTACACCTTTCCTACTTTTGAAATAACTCCCCATTGTACCATTTATTTTAACACTTAGAGTTCCACTAGTTACCACTCTTTTGATCCAGGCACACTATTTTTCACAAAACCCTCTTTGCTTTAAAGATTCAAACAGAAAACTCCAGCTTATCTTGTCATAAGCCTTTTCAAAATCAAGTTTTAGTATGACACCATCCTTTTTTTTACTTTTAGTATCATGTATGATCTCATGTAAACTCAGCACTCCATCCATAATGTTCCTTCCTTTTATGAAGGCATTCTGACTTCTATTTATGATTCTACTCATGCAATCCTCAAATCTCAACATAAGAGCTTTTGTGATGATTTTGTAACTGACATTCAGCAGACATATAGGTCTGTATTGCTGTATCTTCACTGCTTCTTTGGTTTTAGGTATCAAAGTAATCACTCCATAATTCAGTCTATCCACATCCAGCTCATGCATCCAAAATTCATGCACCATGTCCATCAGATCTTCTCTAATGATCTCCCAGCTAGTCTGATAGAATTCTATTGGTATATGATCTAGCCCTGGAGCTGTGTTCTTTTTCATAGTTTTCACTACATTTCTTATTTCTTCATCAGTAAATTTTC